>OZ010790.1:1162500-5962500 GCA_963932465.1 Maratus speciosus | reverse complement strand
TTAAAATTAAAATATTTTCACTGTTGATAAGGCTAGGACAAAAAATCTTGGTTCGTCTTGGAGTAAGATAACCTGTATTTTCTGATAAAATTGTGAGTGTGATACAAAAATTATTTGTCTTGACGGGTGTTTTCACTTCTAAACATTTTTACTTATAGTTTTTAAATACTATGTGCATAGATAAACTAGGATGTATATTTGTGTGAAGAGATGAAATACACATGGCATGAAAAAATAATTACTAAACAGTTTTTAATTTATAATATATATAACACTTGCTTTAGTCTGTAACTGAGGTGTGGCCTCATAGAGCCCGATGTGCCGACTAGGCCTGAATGTTCAAAGTGTACATTAATATTTCAACGAGAAACTTTACTAGATCCATAAATAGACGTAGTTATTGAAACCGCTCCTCCTCTGATACATTTTAATTTTCTACATCTCCAGTTGTCAATCAATAAAGTTTATTGGATTTCAACCTATTCTAGACCAAGGATGGTGAATCTATAGTACGCAGCAAAATACTTTCGACACAGTATTGATTGAAGTTCTAAATCAAAATACAGTAAAACCTCCTTAAAGCGACCACATTCCGTTCCAATAAAAATGGGTCACTCCGAGAAAGGGGTCTCTTAATGGAGGTCATGTTTAAATCTAGCTTTTAATGGCTGAAAAATGGTAACAATTAATGTTACTAAAATTTACTTTTCACATTAGGAAAATATATAAAAAATTAAGTATCAAAACAAAAGTTAATTACTGCAGAGTTTAAAAAATGAATACACTGACGTTTGCTTTGATTTTACGGTTTTATCTTTTATAACTTTTATTTCTAAATCCTTTCGAAGTTCAGTAAATAAATGCAATTCTTTTTGGATGGAAACAAATACTGACGATTTCATTAATTTATCAATTTCTTTGAGAGTTTCCCGACAGAATAGGACAGGGGAGTTTATGGACCGTCATTCTTAATTTGTCATCAGAGTTCAATTCATTGCCTAAAAAGGCACAAAGGGGTTTAAACACTTAAAAGTTACCGGAATAAATAAAATCTAAACTTTGTTCAGAAGTTTGATGAATAATGGAATTATTTTTCTAATAAAACCTTCTTCAAGCGATCAGAAAAAACTGAATTTGTTTCATTTTCTTGAAAGAAATGGGTCGCTCATGGAGGGAGTTCAACTGGGATGGTCTCTGAATGGAGCTAAAATTAGTATTAAGCCCATGGGAATAAATTTCATTGCATGAAAAAATAGTCGTTCAGGGAGGTGATCGCTTAATGGAGGTGGTCGCAGAGAGAAGTTTCAGTGTACAGTGAGATGACAACAAACACGCGATTTTAGGTTACCTAAGGCTAATGTCAGACGGACGTCTTTTTGCACGCTTTTTTACTTACGTATTGTCCCTACACAATGCCGCTAGTATTGTGAAGGGATAGTATACGTGAGTAAAAAAGCGTGCAGAAAGACGTCCGTCTGACATTAGCCTTAGCTTGTCGAAATTCGATTAATTGGAAATTGGAGAAATTGAAATATGTTATTTATTACCAATGTAGTTCAATAGGGAATCAATAAGTTACTAAATTAATAGAAAATTTTGAAGGCTATCGGAATAACTGAATTTCCTGAAATGAATAGGAAAAACCATAGTAGCAAATCACTTGTCAGACGATTCCAGTTCAACTAGCATTTTATCAAAAGTGACTAAATATGAACCTGATATAAATTATTTGCCTTTAAAATGTAGCAGCGGAAATTACATTAAGTTTTTATTACTTTCTAGAGTAATTATTGTTTGATTTGTTTTGGAAAAGGGGGTGGAGATGCGACAAGTCATGTTATCGTATAATTTTTATGAAAAGCATTTAGCCAGCGTATGATAAAAGGTTCACCAACTCTGTCTTGGATATTATAGATCTACGAAGAAAAGTCAAATGCTTGCAGAAATATTAATACATGTTTATTCGTACTTTTAAACTAAAATAATCCTTAAATATTTTTTCGAATTTGTGCAGAATCTATTAAGGCCACGTGTCTTATTTTGCCATTTTTAATAACAAATAAAACACCAATCGAAAAAAAAATTGAGGGAATCTCGGCACAACTTTTGATTGTTAACTTTCCTTTGAAGCTTAATTTAATGATAATTAAACATAGATTTTTTTTCTGTTTCATTTAGCACATTCTGAAATGTCCTTTAACTACGCTTTCGACATGAGCCATCAATTTGTCTTTATAGTTATAATTTCAGAAAATTACTTTATTTTATTTTAGAAAGTTTTCTACCTAAATATTTTTATTGTGCGGTTATATTAACTTTAAAATCTTTTAGGACGAAATTATGCTTTATTATTAATTATTCTTAGCCATTTCTTAAGATATAGACTTTAATAAAAAAATATTCAAATTGCCAACTGATGATGCTACAGAAAGAAAAAACTAAAATAAAAATATTTTTCATTAGCAAAATTCTTATTTGGAAACGTGTATTCAAGACGATATATTTTATTTAATTTTAAAAAGAATGCTATTAAAAAATTTTTTTGATGAATTCTGCATTTTATATATTCAAATGATAGAAATATATGAATGGAAAGTTCAAGTGATACAAATTTAATTTAATCATATCCGCACTCAAATTTAATTAATGGTAATCATTAAAAGTTTTTATATTATAATAATGTCTTTTAAATTAATAAATTATTTATCTAAATATATCTTATTAATTCGGATACTTTTTAAACCTTGGAAATATTTTTTTAAAATCTTAATACGATTAAACAGTTGAAAATTCGTTTTATTAAAATATGCTATGAGAATCTTTTTTCTTATATAAGGATATTCGTATAAAATTGAGTAGAAACTTGAGTGAAAGCCTAAAAATGGGACATATCTATATATGTATAATAAAACTTTTTCTAATTTTAAACCATTAAAACAAATGAAAGATCGACCAAAAAAATTAAATCATGTATAATATTATGAAACTGATTATCCAAATACCTATACATCAAAAAGTTTAATTAAATATGTAATAGGAAAATTACAAAAGCAATATGAAAACATAACAAAATGAAAATGAAAACTGATATTGTAAAACTCTTCATCAGGGGAGATAGCTCACAATATAAGTTGAATACAATTGATTTCTGATTGAAACAGCATACTTAGCATTTGAAGCTAATTTTCAAAATGCATGATTAATTGTGGATAGAAAAAATCAGATACAATCAAAACAAACTCAACGTAATTTAAAGAAACCATGAAATGAAATTGATTAATCGAATTTATGCAACAGAAAAAAAAGATTATAATAATTTACAGACCAAATCATTGGAGGCATGGGTTTTCAACACCTAACTTAACAACGTGAAGCTTTGAAACCTACTGGCACATGGAAATATAATATAATTACGATTAACAGTTAAATCTTACAATTGTTCTATTATCCAAAAATGAAAGGGAAAAATATATATTTTTTTATTTTTTGTAAAATAAAATCTATAAAATAATAATAATAATAATAATAATAATAATAATAATAATAAAAAGAATAAAAAAAATTAACATCTAGAATTAAAGGAAAAGTAAATAAGATTAAATAGCAAATGTTGATTTAAAAGAAAAGTAATATTATGTTCAATATTCCACTTCAAAGCTTTTCTTGTTATTCAATGTTCAATTTTTCCACAGTCGGCCGGGCAGAGAGAGATACAATTTTTAGGTCAAAGCTTGCGTCTCTATAGAAATCGACTGTTCTTTGCTTATGTTTGTAAATCCTCAGCCCTTGAAGACGTGACTTACAATATAAGCTATCATGTGTGCCTATACTCTGGGTTTTTTTAATTGAATTTTTCATAATTCATTTCATTAGACTACATAATTTATATAGCATTTTGCCTCTGCTTTTTAGTATAGTGATTTCATACTATTTAGTCAATATCAATATATATATATATATATGTATATATGCTTATATATTGTATGGATGGATATATTAAAGAAAAATAGTACGGGGTATCATGCATTTAACATCATAAATTTTCACATATTGTTACATAATACAAGGCTATATTTTACTATTTCAAAATATTCCTCATTGTTTTTTAAATATTCACATATTGTTACATAATACAATACAAGGCTATATTTTACTATCTCAATTATTTATTCATTTATTTATTTATTTTTTTTTTTTGGGGGGGGGGGGGGTAAAGATGGCAGCACTAAACATTATTGTTAATAATCCAGTTCCAGTATACTTTTTTCCTTTCTCGCACCAGATGGAAGCAAAGTTATGGGTTTCAGTCAATTAACTCAACTATGGCCCACATGTAAAAATAGTCCTAACTCTGTTTTGCATCCTGACATGCTGAAGTTTTGTTTCCTAGTATGTAATTTAGGTAATGTGCTCTAATAATTTTTAATATCCTGTGTGAGGTGTATCTTTCTATAGATCTCTTGGATTTTTATTATCTATTTCCTGTTATCTTCCGTTATAAGGAGCTCAATTTTGTTATTTTAGGCTTAATGCCGACAAAATTGGATGAAATAATGCATCTTTACTTTGAATGAACCTACAAGCTCATCTAAAGATTCTGTGGGTTATTCATAGTTTCTTATTTTACATACTGGTTTCCTATGTTCATATCTAGTTCATCTTTAGAATTTTACCAATTTGTTCACATATTTGTGATTTCATCTTTATTATGTATATATATATATAAACATATAGATATATATACACACACAAGAGAGACATATAAGGAAAATCAATTCTCTTAAACTTAAACTGGTAAAAGGTATAAATGGATATAATACCAGGAATATCTCTGCTTACTTCAAAAGTAAAACAGTATTTTACATTTTTAACTGTCAGTTTGACAAAGTGCCTTATACTGCGTTGGATAGTTCCAGTCTAGTTCATTTGTCATTCACTTAATATCACTCTTTGATCTTGTAAGCGCATGATGGAATACACGCATGATGGACTTTCAAGAAAATGGTAGCAGAACAGCAAAATAACGGCAGGTTTTTTCCAGTTCGTGACTGACTAAGAAAATTTAATCCCATAATTTTAGGTTCTGAAACTATTTTTGCTGTACATGTTCCAAAATAAGATGCTTTAAAACATTAATCTGCTTAGAAGAAAGTGAGAATTGCCTCTTAACAATTTCAAAATAGAGTAATTAGTTCAAGAAAATCCAAATATATGTAATTTAAAGTACTTTTTTTGCATATCATGCTTCCTTCAGCTGAAAAAAAAGCAATTAAAAATTATTGAATTGGTGCTAATTACTCAGATCTTTCTCCAACATTGCTCAACAAAACCAAAACTGAGACTGACTTAAAAAAAATAAATACATGTTTTCATTTATGACTAACGTATGTTGAACATGTTTTGCAATTTGGCACTTTAACTCTTATCGGTCGTGTTCCTGTGCCACGTGACATCGGGACCATCAAATTTATTCGGTTTGCACCATTTTTTTTTTTTTTTCTTTTTAAGAAACGCTTTTACTTGTAATTTGACAAGTAAAATATTTTGTAAATTGTAAGAGAAATATACTACAAAATTTATTTTTTAAATATAGTGGTGCGAATAGAATATAAAAATAAAATTGTATATAAAAAGCAAGCGTCGGATAAGGTTTAATCTTATCTTTAGTTGAAGTGTTCTAGCGTGGAATTAAATTGGTGGTCATAGTTTTGCCCAGCAGCATTATATACTCCAGCCATCAATAATCTCATTCAATACATAATGCAAAATTTCATTTATTAGATTAATTTGTTGAATAAAAATAATTGCCGAAACGTCAGTGAAGGCTTACTGTGGAGACACGAAAAGTTTTGATTTCCGTTTGTCTGTCTGTCTGTTCCGCGATAACTGCCGCAAAAAGCACCCGATCAGCTTGAAATTAATTGGGCGTATTCGTGAGATACCCGGACGTAGCTGTATAGTTTTTGGTTAAATTTGGTTCATTCGTTCGGAAAATATGGAAGATTTTATTTTTCTTTATAATGCTTTTCTACGGCAAGTCAGACGATTTTCAAATTTCGATTAGTTGAAAGAAAATGGCACGTTTGATTAATGGATTTAAATGTCAAATTATGGATACTAAAATTCCAAATAAGGATTTTAAATTATTCCCATTATATTGAAGTTTTATCAATATATCTATCAGATTTTTTTATTTACGTGTATAATGTTTTGAGGACATTTATACATGTATTCCAATAATATAAAGAATTTTTAAATTAATTTTCTTGTTTTACATGATACATATTTCTTTTTTTTTTCCTTTTCTTCGTTGCCTAGCGACTGTTATTCGTAGCCAATCATTGCGTCAAATATGAATGAAGTTAGTAAATTACGTTAATTTTGTTGCAGGTACTATTAAAAGGCTATCACAAAAAAATATTTTATCGCGCCAAATCGATGTAATTTATGCAATTAACAGTGGACACGATAATGAATTATTTTCCAGTAGATTTATAGATCTCCAGATATCCATATTTTGGGAGGCTTTTAATATGTTATTGCTATCGCATGGATTAGGATGTTTAAACTAATGTTTAACCATGCAGAAAAAAAAAGTACAGTTAAAGGCATGTAAATCCTTTTTAACACTTTCCAACATGGATGAAAAGTATTTATGACTTCAGTTTTTCTATCTGTCGCCTGCCGTGTTTCTCTACGTGCTCTAACTCGCGTAAATATAGTCGGGATTACATGTAATTGATATACGTTATCGAGTTTTGCCAAAGTATGTTTGGTATTAAAAATGAAGAGTGTAGCATTCATAGCTTAATTACAGGAGCACTCAAAACTATTCCGTTACATTATAGTCTTTGGGAAAAATCGTCTGCGGTGTATTTTAATAATGTTACACAATTTTAAACGTAATGAAATTTATATACTTTATTAAGGTGCACGAGAACCTGGTTACTATAAAATATGTTATGTGTAGCACTTACAGCATGCGTACAGGGAACTCAAAAGTATTCATAATATTACAATCTTTGAAGAAAATCCTTTTGTGACGTTTTTTAATGATGTTACTCTGTTACAAAATAATAAAATTGATATGTATTTTTGAAACATTTTTGTAGTATATGGGGTGCAAAGCATATGTTTTTTTCAGGGTCACACAAAAGTGGTCAATTAAAATGTGGTCTACGGGGGAAAAAAAAAACTCTTCACAGCTTATTTTAACACATTAGCGACGGGAAACGAGAATTCTCGTTTTTATTCAGAATACATCATTGGCTAAGGGAGTGACTTCTACCTTACAGAAAAGACATTTATATTGTGTTGTCCATATTTTTTATAGATTGTAAGAAATTATATATTACATCCGTACATTGAAAGATATTTACTGCTGCATAAACATGAAAAACATATCTCAGAAACCAATTTCCGAGACACTTTCAGAAGAAGGAGGAGCTTCTACTATTATTAAACCCAGATTTAATTAAATTGCCTGTCGTCAGTGTGTTAATTGTGTTGCACTAATTCAAACATTATGAAATTAAATTACATTACTGTGGTTGACTGCAAGAAGCTTGAATATGATTTGTATCGTATTTATCGTTCATTTATAGGGTCACATAAAAAATTTCGGATACAGTTCTGGTCTATTAGGGATGTTTGCTGAAGAGCATTTTCGAATATGGTGTGCGTTTTAACGTTAAGTAAAGTTGTGCTTAATAAGTAGTGCTTAAATATTGTATAGACCATGTACAGGGATACACAAATGAATTCGTAAGTATAAATGAAAATGAGCGCAAATTGCTTCAGTGTGATTTTTTTTTTTTTTTTTTTTTTGAGTTATGTATTTTCCAGCCCAATTACATTTAGTATACTAACAAATGTTTGCAGAATTTAAATAGAACCATATACAGGACTCCGCAGAAACTGGATATATGGTGCACACTATGCATACTAATCCCCGAAATGTGATATGAGCAGTTTTAAGAGGGTTTTTTGACTGCATTAAATTTAAATGGTAGAAAAATAATCTATTGGTAGAATTTACTAAAGGATATTAACACAATTAATTGATAATTACAAATGTAAATTAAATTACACTACGAAGGGGTTCAGGGGGGCAGAGCCCCCCTGAGGAAATCTACTTTATTATCTAAAAATTACCAGAATAAGTAGCTCATGAGATTTTCAGAATACCATTACATAACAAGGGGTTTAATTTAACGTTTCTAATGTCAGAAACCTTCGAAATATTTTTTCCTTTTATAAATGTTTATGTAATTTCAAAACTTTAAATTTCGTTTTTTGTAGAAAGATTAATATTACTCAAAGGGTGCTAAACACAATGAATTGTAGAGCTGACGTTGAGGCTCCTGATCTGCAGATTTACTAGTTTATTTACCATGGATTTCACATAATTTATTTCAAACATAATTCTAGATTTTTGTAGGTGGATTATTAAACACATCTTAAATTTATCTGCCATAGTATCGTAGACGGGTCCGTAATGTCAATAGCGCACTAAAAAGTTTAGACAATCGGCTAATAGTGAAATGCCCTTAGTTTAAATTTTAAGAAAATCATAAATCTGTCCTGCTGTTGTAATGTAGGAAGTACAAAGAATCAAATATTTTTTAATCTGAGAAAATATAATATAACTATGTACGAAAATATACGAGGTTAAAGCGACTGGTGTGATCTGGTGAGTGCCTGTAAAGGCCATTGTATGAAGTAAAATATCAAGAGTTCTCATTTTCGCCTAGTAAGAAATTAAATTTCATTCTTTTGCCCTGCTTGCGTAACTCAGTATTGAACCCACAAATGTGGAAATGTGTAATTAATTACACAAATGTATAAAATACCCACAAATGCAACAAAAACCCACGCTTTGAATTCTTCATGTTTGTAGGAAACGGATGCGGAAAGCTCTATAAATATTAAAGGAAGTATCTAAATAAGCCTTTTATATTACCATAAAAGACATATTTAAAAATAAAACTCGCTAGTATCTTTAGCAGATAAGGATTGTATCCCTTTCATAGTTCTGTATTTAATAAAAAAAATATATATTAATAAATTTCATTATTAATATATTCATATATATTCATTGACTAAAAGGATGTAACTAATTGCCTTTTTTGAAACTGATTAACTGCCATTCGAGGCAAAACGTAACGGAATTTCGATAAAAAAGCTATTTTTAATCAACTAAATCTATTGTTTTTAGCTTCCCGAAACCGTTTCATCCATCTCTCTGTTTCCTGTATTTTATCAATCAAACACTCGACATCAAACATATTAATCTTACACATTTAATTTCCAACCCACGTAGTTCGTTGATTTAGTCATTAAGGAAACATGTTCAGTCGCAGGTTAATAAGGTAAATTTCAATTCAGAAAGTGTAGTGAAGCGAAATTGTTAAATTCATAGCAATTACTGTTTAACACGTTAACAGATGTCGCCGTTTAGTTCAACGACCATCAAGTTCGGGTATGCTCTATTTGCTTCTACCATTTTGCATATGACAAAAAGAGAAGTGTGCATTAGTACCAAGCCGTGTGCGGCCTGAATAAGTTTACTACTGCGTTTACTACACATCGCTGAAGCTGCCCCCGATTTAATCGCTAGACACATAAGTCTTGAGGTTAGTTTCTTTATCTAAATCAAAATCAGGGACAATGAAGAGTAAAAGTGGTTATCAGCAGCAGTTTTAAGAAGCTGGCAATCAGTTATTCACTTCAATGAAATCTGAGGTAATGACTTGAATCATTAGTTCCAGATTCACTGAATCATTACCTAAAGTTTAACCATGAATATTTTTTGTTTCAATTCATAAAACGCTCAAAGTTATGAATGTATATTACGCAAATTATAGAAACGTGTAGATTGAAAGAAACAACGAAAAGTAAAAGTTGTGTCACCGCCATTTTTAAGAAGCTGGCAATCATTTATCCCTTCAACGAAATATGCATTAATAACTCAAACCATTAATTGCAGACTCACTGAAACTGAGTCATCAACTAATGTCTAGCTATGGATGACTGCATACCTGTATTGTGACGTAATGTATTATGCACTTATGATGACATCTGTATTATGCCTTCCAAAGTTCATTAATTACACAAATTAATAAACTTTGGAAGAGGTAATGAAAAGTAAAAGTGATATTACCACTATTTTTAAGCAGCTGATAGCCATTTATTCTCTTTAATGAAAGCTGAGGTAATGACTTGAATCGTTAGTTTCAGAGTCATTGAGTCATTACCTAAAGTTTAACCATGAATAGTTTTTTGTTTCAATTGATAAAACGCTCAAAGTTATGACTGTATATTAGGCAAATTACAGAAACGTGTAGATTGAAAAAAACAACGAAAACTGAAAGTCGTGTAACCGCCATTTTTAAGAAGCTGGCAATCATTTATCCACTTCAATGAAATCTGCATTAATAACTCAAACCATTAATTGCAGACTTTCTGAGTCTGAGTCATCAACTAATGTCTAGCTATGGATGATTTTGATTTAATTAACAGTATTCATACATTTACGAGTGTATCTGTATTATGACATACTGTATTATGCACTTATAATGACATCTGTATTATGCCTTCCAAAGTTCATTAATTACACAAATTAATAAACTTTAGAAGAGGTAATGAAAAATAAAAGTGATGTTACCACTATTTTTAAGCAGCTGATAGCCATTTACCCTCTGTAATGAAAGCTGATGACTCAAACCATTAGTTACTGACGCTTTGAGTCATTATCTAAATTATATGTACATTTTTTTTCAATTAATACTATAAATAAAAACGAGACTTGATGTTACTCAAATTAACTGAAGGTCAATTCATACGCAGCGACAGACATTGTCAATGTGCTTGGCTTTTGTGCAAGATTATATCATTACTAAGCTCAAAATAATGAAAAAGGCAATGAAGAATAAAAACTGTGTTACCACCACTTTTAAAAAACTGGCAAGCAATTATTTCTTCAATAAAAAGGCAGTTAATCTCTCGGACAGAGTTAGTGTTTTATTTAATTAATCACATACAAAGTTATCAGTAACAGTTACACTAATTAATCATATATTTCGACAGACATTGTCAATATGACAGTTATGCTTGATGACTTTGATAAAGTCAGCAATGTAGGATCCAAGAAGTGTAAAAGTGGTTGTTACCACCATTTTTAAGAAACTGGCAATTATTTATTTACTTCAATAAAATGTGAGCTACTGGCTTGAATCATTATTTCCAGACTCACTCAGACATTATCAAAATTTTAGCCTTGTATTTTTTTTAAATAGTATTATTGATAGAACGAACAAAGTTATGAATGGATATTGCAAAAACTAATCTAAATTGATAGGAGCTAGGATAATGAAAAATGAAAATAGTGTAATTGAACTCATTCATTCACTTCAATGAAATGTGAAGCCTAGAATTATTAGTTCCACTGAGTCATTAGCTCACTGGGTCACTGTCTGAAATCAAGACATGAATATTTTTGTTTCAATTAATGGCCGGATTCTACATTACGCAAAATATTCCAGTTTAAAAGAAGCATTGAAGAATTAAAGCAATGGAACCTGGCAGTTATTTATTCATATCTATAAAATCTGAGCTAATGACTTGAATCATTAATTTCAGTCTCGCTGTATAAATATCAAAAGTTCTACCTCTGAATATAAAAAAATATTCATGACTAGATGTTGTTTGCTTTAATAGTATAAATGAAGTGATGCCAACAACACTTTTAAGAAGCCAACAATAATTTATTTACTTCAATGAGATCTGAGCTAATTGTAATCATCACTGGGTCATTATCTTCAGCCATGACTATTTTCTTAATTAATACTACAGTAGAGTCCTGATTATCCGAGTCTCGCTTAACCGAGTTTCCGCTTTAACCGAGTTATTTTCTTCTGATGGACTGATGGCTTCCATTATTATGAAACAGCCATTATAAATTAAGTGTTATGTGAAGATGAAAGAGCAGCCGTAAAAAGTTAGAACTCTGATTTTCTAGTCAGAATGGGGGAAAAAATAGCCATAATTTTCTTTTTTCAAAAACAATTATGACACTTTTTTTTCTATCAGAATAAACCGGTACACCAAATTTGAAGCAATTCTGATAATGCTGCATGAAAAAAGCATTTATCACAATTAAGGGGGGGGGGGGGGATTAGCACGCCGTTTATACTTAACCAATGAACTCCCAAAACTAATCACAGAAGCGCCTTATCATAATGAACCTATATCTAAAATTTGAAACTAATCGGATATTTCTCTCTACTATATTCGGTATATACGTACGTACATACAGAACCTGCGGCCACATCAGCTCTCAGTCTTTGATAGCCTGTGACAGGGTGGCGAGTGGTCAGGGAAAAACACAGTAAAAAAAGTGGAAACTACCAGTATTTTCTTCCAGAAAACACTTCGAATAATATAAAGGGATTAAAGAAAGCGAATTTCTCTTTAGCAAAATACTGGTATTTAACACCTTTTTTGACTGTGTTTTTCCCTGACCACTCGCCACCCTGTGTGAGCTAAAAAAGTAATCCACTGGGCCCAGAGCGATGACTTTGACTGAAAAGTATATATCCCGACCCCTACACAAAATATTAACACTTGAGAAACTAGTTTACTTTTAAATTTAAAAAAAAAAAAACCCTCTTAAAATGCTAAAGATAAACGAAAAAAAAAAGCATATGAAATAAACAAAGAACGAACACAGTCAACTATGACGATATTTTGAAGACATCGCGTAAATTTTTACATATCGTGAGCAATAACGCAAGCTGATTTTCATTTGTTACGAACCTTGAAACAATATCTTTTGATTTCTTAACAGAGTTGAAGTAGGGCAGGCTGAGCTCGAAAACCACAATGAAGTTGAAACAAAAATGAAATCTAGTTCAAAATCCAACACCAACAAAAATCTGGAGATATATGAAATGAATACAAAAGATTCTGCACAAGAATGATCTAGTGTCCTATTTTTAAGCATCAAAACAAGTCACACAGAACTTGAATGGCAGAACAAAATAATAAAAATCTGTAGCAACTTAAAAATAAAAATAATTTCCAACCACTCTTTTTTATTAATATTATAATTATAAATAAACTTTAAAATAAAAATAATTTCCAACCACTTTAAAAAAAAATTACTATTATGATTGAAGAGCTGAGTGGATGGACATGTTATGCTACATTTTCTAAAAAAAAAAATGTATCTTTTGGATGAAAGCGTTATGAGGTATCGCATCAAATGATGAAGCTAAAATACTAAGATTCTATTTAGTCTTGAAGATTCAAGACATTATTCATTAATATTTAATATTTTAATATCTAATAATGTCAATAATATTAATAATTTTTAATATTTGAAAATTAAATATGAACAAGTTTTTCTGAGAGAGTTTAGTACCATACCTGTTAATATTTTAAACGCATGGTATCAAACAGAAAATAAATCATTCAAATTTACAGCAAAAACTTTCACTTCAAATTTCTTCAAATGTAATTTTTGTTACTTAAGATGTTCTTCCACTTAGCTGTTCAATTATAAAATAAAATAATATGGTTTTTAGGCATTTACATAAATAGATAAACTTAATGTATGGTCTCTGTAAAGAGTCTTTTTTTTTACGGTGGGGCATCCATTTGGTAGCTTTTTCGCCTGTTTATGGACTGTTTCAGGCTGATTGGATCTAATGGACATTTATTATACTATTATATTGTTATCCTAACATTAATAATGTTCTTTACTTCCTTTTTTTCCCTTTATCGTATACTTTCTATTTTTTGTGGCCACCAGCCGCGCCTAAACATCTTCTATGTCTCCCATTGCATTGAAAAACGCATATACCTATACACCAGGTGTAAAGTTGCATGGCAACTAGGGAATCCAGAAAATGACTACATTGCTCCTATATATTAAAATGTCATTAATATTTTTTTTGTTGTGAACAGTGAACAGCAGTGCAGTTCAATGGGATACCTAGTAGCAGTGCTACTCCACTCCCTGTAGATGAGTAAGTGTATAGCAAATCCTAGAGGAGCCATGAGGAAAGAGTTTAAGCGTAGTACATAGTACTACAATAAAAAATAGAGAAGATAAAAATTTTAAAATATGGAGAGGCTGAAAATTTCTGAGAGGGTAATCCGAGGACTACAGTATAAGTATAAGTAAAGATAAAAATTAAGGATAGATAAAGATAAAAAGAAGATGGTAACACTGTTCATAACATATAGCAAGACCGCTCCAAGCAAAGCAGGAGAAATATACCAAATCCCTTAAAACCAAAAAGGCCGTTTTCAGCGCCATACATTAAAAGTTTAAGAATTACAGTGAGTGTAAGGCTTTACCAAGGTAAAGCAATATAGAAAAAATATTTTTTTTTTTTTTTTTTTTTTTTTAAATTTTATAAATTATATAAGAAAAGAAAAGAAAAGAAAATAAGTATCAGCCGAAGAGCGCGACTACTCTTCGATAATAGTAGTATATCGGGGTCTCTTACGTTTAGATGGGCTGAGAGCATCATAATCCGGTAACTCGTAAATAATTTCATTAGGGACTTTATAAAGCTGGCTGTGAAATTTTTTAGAAAGAAATTTAATACGTCTGACCAGAGAGGTAGTTTTGAGATCGTTTCTGATCGTGGTGTTCTGAAGAAATCTAGAACCATTTCTGATTCGGCGAAGTTGACCGTTGTGAAGCTCAGAAAGCCGGTCCATACTTGTTCTACAGAGGAAGCCCCACACCGGGCAGCCGTAAGTGATGATGGTTAAAATGCAGGCATTGTAGATTAAAAGTTTGTTATGGTAGGACATACTAGGGCTCCTTAAAAGAGGTGAGAGACTTTTAGCTACCCCCGAGGCTTTACCGCGGATGTTAAGCATATGTTTTTTGAAAGTAAGGCGTTTGTCAATGATAACCCCCAGGTACTTAGCATCATCAGACCAAGGGATGGTAGTGTTGTTAATGGTTAGTCTATTGGGAACAGTAAAAGTACGAGAAAAGTAGACAGCTTTGGTCTTACTTTCATTAAGTTTGACACGCCACTGATTGCACCAGTCTATGAATAAATTTAGGTGATTTTGTATGTTTTTATAAAGTAAATATGGATGGTGTGCCGCAGCATAAATGGTGGTGTCGTCCGCATAAAGGGCCAGTAAAGTTAGAAGAGTACGAGGCACGTCAAAAAAGTACAGATTGAAAAGGGTTGGGCCTAAGATTGATCCCTGTATAATACCACATAAAATAAAGTGTAGATCCGATAAAATGTTGTTTATGCGGACGGAGAATGAACGGTCGCCAAGATATGAGAAAATAAGGTGTATAAGTCCGGATGGAAATCCAAGCCGAATTAATTTGTAAATGAGGCCTTCATGCCAGACTTTATCAAAGGCCTTGGCGATGTCCAAAAAAATGGCAGCAGTTGGCTTTTTTGCATTGAAGTTTTCACTGAGGAATTCAACAACGCGCAATAGCTGGTGTTGTGTGGAGTGGCCAGCTCGGAATCCAAATTGTTCCGGTGGCAAAATATTGTGTTCGTTAATGAATTTGTTAATTTGCAATCTAATGACGCGTTCAATAACTTTAGAAAGGCTAGAAAGCAGACTAATAGGACGGAAATTAGTGGGATCGTGAAGGTTGCATGCAGGTTTAGGAATGGGGCAGATGATAGATTTTTTCCAAGGTTTGGGAAAGTAGCAAGATTTAAGAATAGAGTTGGTGAGTTTAGTAATATAGAGGATACAGTTTAAGGGAAGTTGTTTAAGAGCAATTTTTGTTGTTACTCATAAATTTTTAAAAAGTAATAATTCTTCGTTATTAATTTCCGGTGTAAATTCGAAATTTCTGAATAAAAAAGCTGACCAATCTGGTAATCTTGATATAATGAATAACTGTTAAAAACTTATCTTAAAATAATCTCGTAAAGGATTTGAAATTTTAAATTACTTTTTAAAAATGTAACCATTAATTTTTTTAATGGAAAATAAAATATGCCTATTTTATAAAAAGAAAAGAAATGGTTCAACAAACAGAATAAAACAGGTTATTAGTTAAGCTCAGAAATATTACTACTATAACTATGACATGCTTTATTCACAAAATCTCTTGATATTTCCATGTGTCCGCTAACAAATAATTCAATTGAATACTGAAAAATGATATTTTTGCTAATTAAAAATGGTTCACTGATTTCAACATTGTGTTTCCATTTATAAAATTAAGTGGTTTGTCGTATAAATCTAGCTTTTTGTTGCGGAAAGATTTTAATTTATAGTGACTTTTGTACATCATAATTTTGTGCTCATATTCGAAAAATTGCCGTCATACAATGTGTTAACATGAGATATTTTCAAAAGATCACAGAAAAATTACAGCCGCCTCTGATAAGCAGTATGCATTTTGTGTAGTTTTCTACCTGTGTATATTACCTAATTCCTAAACATGTATTCAAAACAATCATAATAACTAGAGAACAGGAATTCTGCTTTTTCAGAATTTAGTGTCGCCCCCGACATTTCCATTACTTCATCTTCTTCTGGACTTCATCTTCATCTTTCTTCTGGTGGACTGGTGGCTTCTATTATTATGAAACAGCCATTATAAAGGAAGCGTTAGGTGAAGATGTTGGCCATTTTTTTTTTCCATTCTGACCCGAAAATCAGAGTTCTAACTTTTTACGGCTGTTCTTTCATCTTCACCTAACGCTTCATTTATAATGGCTGTTTCATAATAATAGAAGCCACCAGTCCATCAGAAGAAAATAACTTGGTTAAGCGGGACTCGGATAATCGAGACTCTACTGTAGTGCAAAACATATTTCTATTTTAAGACTTAAAGCAGACGCTTTTATTTTACGTAAATTGACGTCATTTGCATTAATATAGATACTCAAATTAAATATAGTTTATAATAGCTCCATGTTTCATCATAAATCATTCATTTATATTTTTCTCAAAATAGCACATATTTTAATTAATTTTTTTTTAAATTTTTGTAAGAAAATGGCAACAAAAAAATATAATTGCTATTTTTCAACTATTTTTCCTTTACTTTCCACAGAAATGGAGTACTTGAGTTGCCAAAATGAAACAAATGTCGCTAAAAAATACAACAAAATTAATATTTCAAAAATAAATGGAGATGCAGTTTTCAAGCAAATTGCATTAAAAGTACTTTTTTTTCCAAATACGACGGTATAAACATTGAAACTGTGCACTGCTTAGAAGTTTTAAAAATGCTGTAGAGTATTTAATCACACAATAAAACATCGGCTTTTGTTTTACGGCTGCCTTCTGTAAGGTAACATTATTGTTTGGAAAGTAAGCAAAATAAGCTGGGAGAAAGAAATAGCATACCGGGGGCAAATAATTTAACAAAAAAAATGGATTTAGCATAATTTCCTCGGAATTTGTCTCTTTGAGAGAAACGGCCTTAACACTTGGATAAATAATTTGCTTCCGCTATGTTACCGCGGATGTAAACAAAATAAACTTTAAACCAAATAGCGAATTCCTGTTTGCATTGCATTGTAACAACACACGTTTTTGTCTATGTAGTAATGTAAACACGTTTTTTTTTTCTTTTCGTTCGATGACAACATTTTATTTTTTTAAATTTATTTATGCTTTTTTATTTTTTTTTTGACATGTAGGTCAGTGGTAATGATACACTTCTTTTTTTACACAAAACAACCAAGATTTTTTTTTTATTTTACAAAGAGACAGAACCGTTTCAGGCGTAATTCCTTCTTTTTTTTTCTAATGAAACAAAAAATTTGTTTCATTTTTGAAATACGTACTCTATTAACTTTTCGCTCGCTACTAATAACTTACGTCGTATGATGTTGATGGGTATAGGCTTAATTAGTATTTTTCGTTGTATAAAAATTCTAAAATACATTTACTAGAAAAATTTGATAGAAAATCTAAATTATAATGGAACCTTGTAAAATATTAGACTTTTACTCGCTTAAGTTTTAGATATACAACTACTCCTAGGCAGGACGTAAAGTTGGCGTCAACTTTGTAACATTAAACCAAAACTAATGCGGAATCCCGTTACAAACACAAACTTTTCACTATCCCAACGCAATTATTTATATATGATACGTGTTCTCTCATACCTGTTTAAAAGCAAGGAAAAAAAATCCCTGCTGGCTCGGCCTACAGGACAGGCACAGGTAGATTTCGAAGTATTTTTTTTTATAGAACCCTCCCCCTTTTTAATATTATTCTTTTTTTTGGGGGGGGGGAGGGGGCTGTAAATGATCGTACTATCAAAAACTTGTCAATACAAAAGTTGTAGATAATGTTAAGAAGATTTATAATAATTTTAAGCGGATTTGATATCTTGTAAATTGACGAAGTTATAAATTTTATCGTCTTCAAAATAGACTCAAATATAATTTTTTCCGAACATAATATATAAACAAATAAAAAAACATGCATTAAAGGGTTAATTCGTTTTTATTCGGAAACCCATGAAATTGGCAGTTGTTCTTATTCAGAAACTATGTAATCGACAGACGTTTTCCGTATTTTGGTAGAAGCAAAAGATCTTTCAGAAAATTTGAACAGAACCTTTTTGAACAGAATTTTCGATGCGACATCGCGAGAAAAGAGAAAACCGGCCGTCACGTGACCACACGGACTTATAACTCGATAAGCTATTTATTTATCAAAAAATGGAAAACTCATTTCAATTCCAAATCACTACAATAGTTAGACTTGCCAATCTTATGCCTTTACGTTTAAAAATGAGTCAGAAAGTTTTGCGTTGTTGAGCAGGGTATTTGAGAACCGCCTTAAAACTGTGGAAAACCAGCAGCTATTCAGGGGGCGAAAAGGAATTCTATCTGGTTTTCCGATGTAAAAAAAGTAGCTATAATTAAACGTGATGAGAAATCCTTCATTGTTTTTGTGAAGAAACGTCTGTCCCACTGACCCACAGGTTCATCTTTGTTGAAAAGAAAACAGCGAAAAGACTAAATTATTACCTCATGCAACGGCGGGGTTTTACGTTTTTAACCTATTCTAAACTAATCCAAAAGCGAAAAATAACAGAAAGATTTCGAAATTTGAGAGTCATTTCTGTTTAACCATAGGTGTGGTTGACCTTGATAAGCGAAATCTTTCCGGGTTCTTCGCCCTAATGCTTGTAAAAAAGATGAAATATGGGACATGAGCGAGCCAGGTGCTGCCCTAGAAACCCACACCAGACACAGGTGGGATGCTTGGATCATTTTCCTGAAGGGCACCCTTGCAGAACAGTGAAAGCGCACGGGGCTAAAACGATGGGACACTCAATTTTCCAGATCAGTTCAATTGGTAGGTGAACCTCAAAGGAGAAATGATGCCAGTTAATTGAACTGACATTCCATTTTTGACGACTTTCCTTTTCATTCTATCGCGTTAGAGGCCTCAGTAGGGGTTTTCTTCCAGGTTAATTTATAATTGAGAGTTTTGAGAGAAGGACAGTAATCCCTTAACTTTCGCGGATTTGACATTCGCGAGTTTTGATTATTCGCGAAATAAAAAATGAAGAACATTTCAAAATTCTCGGATACTTAACTTGGTAATTCGCGAATTTTTTTTTATAAAGAATATGTTATAAAAACATGTATAAAAATCATTTATAAACAGCCTTAAGTAAAATAATGCTATAAAAAGTGATAAAATATCTTTCTTAAGATTGACAATCGTTTCGTCGCACCAACGGCGACATTTTCAAAATCATCCACGATAGAAAATATTTTCACATAATTTAAAAACAATAAACATAGTAAACAATGTCACGAGATGATGCATAATGAAAAACATTGCAAACATAAAATTAAATTAGCTATTTGTGAGCGTGGATTGATTTTTTTTACTTAATAAAGAATATGTTTTTTGTAAAGTAAACTCGCTTCGTTTTACCCATTCCATAAACTATTTGACAGTGGACAGCTGCATTGTACTGTATAGCCTAAGTTCAGAGGATTTCAACCCTTGTGTTGAGCAGCAAAATATAGATCAGTAATTCCGAGAAACCCGAAACATGACTTGATGCTAAAATTTAAAAAAAATCCTACATTTTCTAAAATTCAAATTTTTTATTGCAACTATTGAATGGGAAATTTTAAAGCTTCGACAAGAACTTCTTGAGAAATGCAATCCTTAACTGGTGAGGAAATCGAGACCTCAGCTTTTTCTTATATGGAAATTCATAAACAAAAAATCTGTTCTTCAAAATCAATCGTGTCAATAATTTTTTTCATCCATCAACTAGCAACTAAACTGTGTAAAATATGTTTATAATTATTCAAATTAACTTACAGCATGTACTTTTTAATGCTTAATAAATATATTTCTACGTTTCAATTGCTTTTTTCCATTTAAAAAAATTATAAAACCTAATCCCTTTTTAAGCACGGTAACATAGTCTCAACATTCGCGATTTTGAAATTCGCGGATGTTTCTATGAACCTAAACCTCGTTATTCTCAATTGCTCTGCTCAACAAGCGCAAAACGTTTTGACACATTTATAAATTCATTTTTTAACGGAAAGGTATAAAATTGGAAAACCTGGCCATGGAAGCGATTTGGAATGGAACTGTTTTTTCATTGTTTGATCCATCCATTACCTACTGAGTTATAAGCGAATTTGATCGCGTGACAAACACGTTTTTTGCCCGCTCTTGAGTGCTCTTTCTTCCTTCGCGCGAAAATTCGGTTCAAAACGCCCACTTTGACACTCTTTTCGGAACGATCTATTGCGTTTGTAAAAAAAATGGAAAAAACAGCTCAATGGCATAGTGTCTGAGCAACAACACCAGCAAGTTCCATGCACTTTCCAACAAAAATAAATTAAAACTTATGTCAGAAAGCTGCCCTTTTGGATTTGACCCTTAAGGGATTCCTGTATTACACCCTTAAGGGATTATTGTTTATACATTGTGTGCAAGTTTCTATAACGCTGGATATGGATTGATTTTGATATCTTGTATTATCCCCCGATTGCCTATTTCTTTCGGGCAACAGTTAAAGTGCCGTCCCAAAAAATAACGTTACGTTACATAAGCCAGCCGTAAAACGAAGCAGGTGTATTATTGTATGGTTAAATACCGATAATCTATACTGAATTTTTTTTAACTTCTAAGCATCGCACATTTTCAATTTTTACACCGTCGTATAGGAAAAAATGTACTTTTAACTGCAATTGGTATTAAATCTGCATCTCCATTTATTTCTGAGATATTAATTTTTTTGTATTTTTTTTAAATTCCATTTCTGTAATCGTGGCAACTGCAGTACTCCATTTCTGTAGAAAGTAAAGGAAAAAATTGTAATTAAAATACGTGCTGTTTAAAAAATATATAAATAAATGATTTCGGATAAAACATGGAGCTATTATAAACTATATTTAATTTTAAGTATCCATATTAACGTTGCAAACAAATGAAGGCCTATGAATCATTAGATATCCGATTTTTGTTGTTGTTGTTGCGTTTCTTGAAGGACAACATCGCTTTTTGTTGGATTTGTGTATTATTCCGCGATAGTGACGTCCTATGCATACTTTTCCATAGATTTTGTTTAAGACTGAATCGTCAATGTGGAATTCTTCAGCGGATGCAGATGACGCCCTTTTATATAAAATAAAAGTGTGTATTTTAAGTCTTAAAACTGAAATATGTTTTGTACTATACACATTTTTTCCATCGTGGGCAACACTAAATTCTAAAAAAGGCAGATTTCCTGTTTTCTAGTTTATTGTTCGTTTTAGTAAGGTTTCAAAAGAGATTCTAGAATGGTTTAGGACAAATTTTATAAGTAAACATTTTTCACTCGTTTTTCATCACCTCACCGTTATTTAAATGTGCCGCGGTAATTTAATTATAAGATCAAGTGTGCCTTAAGATTAAATAAAAAAGAAAGAAAAATCATACGTCCAGCATAGATTATGAAACACTTTCCAACACCTTCAGAATAATGTAACGAAACGTCGCCGTTTAATAAGGTGAAAGGTGATGTCTAAAGCAATTTGGATGATGTATGGTCATGCAATGTGACCTGAATTTTTATACTTCTAAAATAAATAGATGTAGGAGAAGAGGGTGGACTGGATCTACCAAAGTGGTTGAAAAATTCAATTGCCTTTGCAATAATAACAAGGAAGAAAAATTCATGCATCAAGCATAGATTACGAAACACTTTCCAACACATTCAGAATAATGTAACACAACTGCACCGTTTAATAAGTTAAAATATTAGGTCTAATTCAACCCTATGGAAACGCACATCACATTTGAAAACCCATTTTCAGCAGTTCTTAGCTACAATCGGAAAACTATCCGAGTTCTTTGAGCCCTGTATATGATCTATAGATTCGTATCTATTAACTACATGCATGCCAAAATTGAGTTCAGTTAAGAAATACACGTACTTCAGTTGAAAATTACCCTTCAGTAATTTCCTCTAATAAGGAGAACCGTACGTGAATCTTTTGTGCAACCCTGTATTTGAGGTATAGAATTTATATATAATGAGTAAGATGCAAAAAATTAATTAAATTTAAAAGCGCATACCAAATTTTATACCGTACACTGCAGCAGTTATGACTCAAAGACAGTATTGTAATCGATTTCTTTTGTGTGTCCCTGTCAAAGAACGACAAATGCTATGAATGCCCTATTCTATAGTTAATCATCTTGTAGTGAAATTCAGCGATTTATATTAGTTTCAATACATTTGAAATAGTGTAATCTAATTAAAATACTTCGCAAACGATTTTTCCCGCATGTACCATAATGTAATGCAATTCTTTTGAGTGCCCCTGTCAATAAACTAGTAATCCCACACACTTCATAAACAATACCGAACTCTCCTTGGTGACCCTCAATAACCTTTATAATTTGCATGAAAATCCGAGTATTTTTACGGGAGTTAGAGTGCGCACAGACGGACAGACAAAACGAATGCATAAACACTTTTTAACTTTGTTGGAAAGCGTTAAAAAAGATTGACGACGCTTCGTATAGAAGTTCATAAAAATTCTTTCAAATAAATTGACTTTTACTTCTATGTTTTACATTAAATTTATCTTAATGCATTCTTTGTTTTAAAATGCTATTAAGTATGCTTCTTTATCTAATTTAAATGTTTTTACTTTTCAGCAAATTGACTGGGGAAAATGTCCACAGTTGAAACCAACAGAAGAAGACAAAGTAAGTTTTTATTTACTTATTTACTCATCTATTTATTTATTTTTCCAAACTAAAATAAAACTGAATATCGATTGCTGCAAACTTATTTTATACTTTAAATGAAAATACTCTTTAATATCAAACTTTTATATTTTAGGCTTCGTTTACTTTACCTATTATACATTTATTTATATATTCATTTATTTTTCATTTAAAGGTTCATTTTTCAAAACTAAAATAAAACTGAATATCGAATGCTGCAAACTTATTTTATACTTTAATTGAAAATATTCCTTAATATCAAACTTTTATATTTTAAGCATAGTTTACTTTACCTATTTTTTCATTTATTTATACATTTATTTATATGCATATTATTTTTTGCTTATTATAGCAAAATTTTCTGCAGGAAGGAAAAAGAAGAAAAAATAATTTTATAATATGGCTAACCAGTATTGAAGTAGAAGCTTTTATTTAAATTAATTAACTTTAAATTAAATTTCATTACATTTCAAGTATTATTTAATTTTCCGTTTTAGCGCAGTTTTATATTGATTTTTTCCTGGTGTCAAAGCGTTCTCGGATATAACAATGTTACCCAGGCCCTGATTATCGCATGGGCAAATCGGACTTAGCCCACTGGCCCCCAAAATCCGTATATTAATTTATAAAATATTTACTTTTTTCCCCCAATTCAAACTCTGAAACTTTTCAAATACAAAATACAAATTTCATCTATAAAACATTCTACTAAACTTTCTGAAAAACAAATTTCATTTTGAACTCACAGAGCTCAATGCTTTCGCAAAGCTAAACTCAACCACTATTAAATAAGAAATAATATTTTCGTTTTAATAGATTGTCTTAGCAATGAAATTAAATCATATCTAAACTTTAGTGGTGGAAAATAATCAGTATTAATTGTCATGAGATTAATTTTCTTCCGCATTCAACGTTTTTTTGTCTTTTAATTTAGAGTTAAATGCAAAAACCAAACCCAAAATTGTCATCTTTTTATATTTATTGAAAAAACACTTTCTACTTGTGAAGTACAATGTATTTGATTTGATATTATGTTACGTGTTATTATGTTACAACTTAAAAAGATGTAAAAGAAAGTAACTTGATTAACACATATTTACATTTTAGAGTATTTGACTCTCTTCCACAAGTTGAAATTATTAAATTCATCTTACAGTAATATAACAAGTTGCTAAAGTTATATAAAAGAGTTTTGTTCTGTACTAAGAAAAAAAAAGTATTCTTATTAATTAATTTAGAATTGGTGGAGCTAAGAATTTTCTTCTATTTAAAATCCAAGGTACGAAAATATTGTTTATGCATTATACATATGAGTAACCATCAGTTTTATTTGAATAATGTTACAACGATTCGACTGCCCCCCCCCTAATTTATCTTTGCCCAGGGCCCCAATTAGTCACGATCGGGGCCTGATGTTACCACGGTTATCTATTACGCAAAACTGCAACTAGGTCTGTTTTTTATAAAGCCAGTTTTTTACAAAAGACTTATATTTAGATTTCTCTTACAAATTTTGTAGAAACCTTGCTCGAAGTTTAAATCTATTGCATTTACAAATATTTACAGATTATATCTATTATATCTACCACTAAATAGTTTTCTTCGAAATATTGATATTGAAAAAAACATACCGTTAGGAGCGAATTGAATTACGTCGAAATGTCAATTATTATTTTTTTTTAATTTACGACAATGCTTTTAAAATGCCTGATGTATCGAAAACAGTTATTATTCTTTAATTGCGAGGTATTATTGAATTCTGGATCAGACTTTTAACGCCAAAAGCGCACATTGTTCGATATGAAGAAATTGCATTTAGAGAAATAGAATCGCAGTTATTATAATGGAAACCCCAACGTTGGCAAAATTTAAGAATTTGTCTCAACTACAAATTTCGAAGCTTTTTAAAAAGCATGGATAAAACTACTTTATTTTTAAAAATACGAAACAAAAAACGCTCAAATTTTTATATACGCCATCATCTGTCATCACTCGATTTGTTTTCTGTTATTTCTTTTATACGTCTTTTTGTATAATCCCTTTTATAGGTGTATAAAATATGTTTTAACCCTGTAATGCTCATGGTAGAAGGCTTTGAAAAAATTTCCGAATTCATACAAGAAAATCTAAATAGTAAATTTCGATTTACTTAAAAACAAATTTTCTGTTTTCAGCCTGTCCAGGAATGGCGTCTTTTACATGAATTTTATTCGTTTGGCACCACTTTTTGTTAATTATTTGACTTCATTTGACTATTCACTTTATAAATCACGAAAATGTCGTAATTAAATAAAATCAGTTTTACTCTTCTTTTTTACTGGAATCAAACTCAAGCGTATTAAGCATTTTTTGAGGGTGCATATATGCACCCATGGTCCCGAACTGGTTAACCCTCTCAAGTGCGGCGGTTCATTTTTGGACCACCTACTTTTAATCTGTATACTATGTCACATTGGCACCAGAATATTAGAATGAAAAATTTCCTTTTATTAAGTAAGTGACAAAATCTTTTTCTTATATTGAAAAAAAATTCTTTGTTAATTCTGGAGTTATTCCCTCATTTCAGCATTTTGCGAATAGAAGTATCTTGCCCCTGAAAGGGTTAAATAAGGCAAAAATTTCTATTTTAAATTTCTGCTGTGAATACGTAAATAAGAAAATCTACTAAATCGGAAACACATAAATGCTACCATGAGCATTAGAGGTTATTATTATTGATAATGTATGTTAATTGTATATAATATGACTGACTTTTTATTTAAATTCTTTTATAGGAGCAGAAACGACTAGTCATTCAGAAATGCTTGGACCAGAATCCACCCCCACCCCTGGAATCTGTTACTGATCCTGTAAGTATAACTAGATTTGCTTAAAATTACATTTACTTTATACTTTTTTGTTATTTTTATGACTACATTACATAATACAACTATCTTTAACTTTTTTCTTATTTTTTTCATACTTTTATTATTATTTTTTTTTCCTTGCAGAAGCAAATCGATGACCATAGAGAAGTTGTCACAACATGTGCTTTGAAGACTGAAGGATGGGTAAGTGTTATAATTAATATTTTTTTGGAGACAATGGTAACCTTTATCATCGTGTGCAGAAATAAGTTCCGAGATTATTTTTTTATGATAATAATAATTTAATCGATTGATGATTAATCAATCAAAAATTATTAATAGTCTGATTAATTAATAAATTACATAACAAAAAAGCGTAAAGGTTGGCATCTATGCTCTTGTAACCACCACGACTACATAAAAAGTGTTAAATTTGGTGGTCGATTTGATAATAGAAGACACCTTTAAAATAATTAACAAAGTTATTATTGTCAATATGATTTGATTCCAAATAATTGAAAATATTGGAGGGTGTAAAAATAGAGTCAGTATTAAACACTTTCACTTCATTTTTACAGCTGTTAAAATAGTGTAAAGGTTGGTATAATTTTTTTTTTTTAATGGTTTAAAATATTTATAGAAAAGAATAGTATCAGTTTTTGGAATACTTCTCTCTCTCTCACTCCTATTTTTAAGGGGATCAGATATATTTGATTTGAAATGACGAAAACTGACTGAAATTTGATCGTGAATTAGAAATTCTGTAATTAATTTAGACTATTATTTCTTTCTGCAGTTATTTATGTATGTTTTATAGAAATAAAAAAATATTTGTAAAAATTGTAAAACACAATAACAAAGGTTTTATATTGCACGATAAAGTTAATCTTGAAAAACTAGTTTTGTCACTATTCCTACCGGTGTCAAATAACACCTTTTAACCCCTTGAGGGGCGCTGGCATTTTTATGAAACCACTTAATTTTAATTCCGAGATGACACAATGGCACCAGAATTTTAGTAAAAAAAAATTCTGTTTATTATATATGTGAAATATAGCTTTTTTTCATATTTACAAATAAATTTGTTTTCAAATTCCGGTGTCAGTCATTAATTTCAACGCTTTAGAAATGAAATTGCTTTGCCTCTGAAAGGGTTAAAAGATTTCGATTTATGATTTTTCATTTGTAATTTTTAGATTGAAACAATTACACATCATTTGTAATACATTGAAGACCTTTTTTATGTTTATTATATTCAATAGCAGCGCCAACTGTTGGGCAATTGACACCAAAAACTAATCAGCACCAATTTATATCAGACTAACTGAATCTAAAGTTTTATTAAATTCCGTGTATTAGTTCTTGAGGTAGAGAGTCCACAAAATTTGTGTCACATACAGACAGACATTTTGTAAAAACATGTTTTTCGAGATCTCTGAACCGTAAAACGCGTAAATCCGCCGAAAACTGGAAATCGAAAATTTTCACAAATCCAATACTTTTTTCTTGTAAAGATTGAAGAAAGTAATAATAATAATAATAATAATAATAATAATAATAAATACTTTTTCGCCATTTCAAATCTTAAATGATATAATTTTATATTTCGTTTCATCAGTAATAATTATTATAAAAATACTGTATTTGGAAAAAGTAAAATGTTTTTAGATGTAATTTTTGCATGCGAAATTAGTATTAAGTTCATTTATTAAGGAAAATTGTAAATTTTTAGCACAGTAAAATCAGTGAAAACGGAAGAAATACCAGCTAAGTTGGAAAACTCTCTAAACAGAATTTTTTCCGTTCTTTTGTGATTCAGTTTAAGCAGGTTTTAGTGTATTATAAAGATATAACAATTATTTAAATAATTACTTTTCAAATTTCCTGACGTCTAAATAAATCTTACTTTAAAGATCAAAATATTTATCAGTCATCCTATAATTTCTAAAATATTATCTAACACCCATTTTTAACATTGTTAACTCACATTTTACTATTCGGTGATATAATTAATTTATAATTCTATACAAATGAAGATGAAATAACTAACATAATCATATTAAGTAAAATAATGCTATAATGCTAAAAGTGATAAAATATCTTTATTAAGATTGACGATCGTTTCGTCGCACCAACGGCGACATTTTCAAAATCATTTATGATTTATTTATTTATTGAATAACAAACATACGACTTGTGTGCTTGACATGAGAGCCCGCTTATAAGTCGGAGACAAGATAGCACAAAGAAATATTACAACACAAGAGAAATACACCCTCGGAGTTCCACACAAAGTGTGTGTGCAATGGAACCAGCCGGAATCGAACTCACAAACTCTTACGCACATGCGATTAGCTGACTGGTGCTTTGACCACTCAGCCGCAAAGCCACCATCATTTATGATAGAAAATATTTTCAAATAATTTTAAAAACAATGTCACGAGACATGATGCATAATGAAAAACATTGCAAACATAAAATAAAATTAAATTGGCTATTTGTGAGCATGGATTAATTTTCATATAATTTAACAAAACAATAACATGGTAAACAATGTCACGAGACAACATGCATAATGAAAAACATTTCAAAACATAAAATAAAAATAAAATTATCTTGGCTATTTGCGAGTGTGGATTAATTTTTACTATTGTTATTTAAATTACATAACATCTCTTTCCAAATTTTAGGTAAATCAAGGGACACTGAATCATTGCAAATATTCTTGTTGCGTAAAAATATCTCTATTGATTCTACATGTTTTTATAACATAATCATGTTCAACCATATGACATCGATTATTTAATTTGCATTTTTATACTATTTATTATATTACTTTAAAATTATTTTTACTGTAATAAATGTTTCACGTGACCATTTAATATTCTATGTATATAATAACATATCTTTTTTATTTAGTTCAATGACAAAGGAGAATACAAATTTAACAGAGCCAAGAAAGAAATTGAATCCAAGAAATTAGATAAAGAGGTATGAATTAATCTTTTTTTCTATATTTTTTTATTTAAAAGTTATTGTTTAAAATTATTAAACGCATTACTAAAAATGTGTTAAGGACAAAGATAAGGATAGAAATGATTTTCTTTGAATATAAAATAAATAGGAAAAAAAAATATATTAAGGATTTTAGAGAAAATTAGGAAAGAATATATAGAGGGGTGAAAAAAAAAAAATCCAAGCCCTTTAAATAAATAATAACATATTAGTGTTACAAATCAGTAATTCCGAAAAATAATTTTCTTGACAGGTTTCTTTAATTTTTGCAATAAAAATAATATCCGGGTTAGATTTCTACAAAGAAGATTATCGTTTGAAAAAAGTGGTATTTAGAAAGCGGACCAGTTGGGAACTCTGATGGTATAATTAAAGATAAATTTGAATCGAAATGTAACCACTCTGTAATTGTATAAGAAAGAAAAGTCGCGTCTGACGCATAGATCATTGAGATGCATAACAGCATTATAACATAATCTTAATGTTTACATCATTTGTTAAAATATACTTAGAAACTAAAATTATATTATTATCGGTAAATACAAATAGAGTTGAAGTTAAATAATAAAATCTGTACATA
Source organism: Maratus speciosus (assembly GCA_963932465.1). Classification (NCBI taxonomy): domain Eukaryota; kingdom Metazoa; phylum Arthropoda; class Arachnida; order Araneae; family Salticidae; genus Maratus; species Maratus speciosus. The sequence goes on along the minus strand of OZ010790.1, from coordinate 5,932,815 downwards.
TAATGATAGTTTACAAAAGAATCGTAGTGTATTATAACGAATTCAAGCACATTTTCAAATATCCATGAAATTTTGCCGAATTTAAAACGCGAAAATGCAAGCAGTCAGAAAGAAAAATAGGCTGATGATATGAAAAACAAAACAACTTTACCAGTTACTGTTAATAGCAAAAGCATTATTTTTAAGAGCTTGGTTAAAAATGAAACTTTCAGCTATTAATTACAAATTATCTTTATAAACAATAGTGGAATGCTTTTCATTTTACTACGATCAGATAAACGTCAGTATCAGCATACCCCCATTTCTTCGGTTGCCTATTTAGATTATCCCAATAAAGATTGGAAAATTCCAGTATGACAATACTTCCTGTCACCTGGATTATAAAGTTCGTAACTGATTTGGGAAGTATTTTGGTTAGTTCCAACACTCAATTTGGCTACCTAAAGGGCCAAACAATATTCAGCTATATATAAACTAAAGGCCCATTGGAGGATTTCTAGGTAGGCTACAATTGATAAACTTTAATACAATTATTAGTGGGCTTTATTTATTAATTAGAATAACTCTGTTAAAATTATTCAAGTATAATTACGTATCCAAAATTTACTTGGAGTTCTCTTACCTGCGATTTATTCTCTTGAGTTGTTTCAGATAACAGACCCTTATGAAAAAGTTGACTGAGTGAATTGTGCCCTCCAAATTGGCCCAGGATAGCTCAATTGGCAGAGCATTGGAAGCTTAAGCCAAAGGTCTCTGATCCTGATTCACATCCTGGCTTGGACACTTTTTCACAGTGTTTTTAGGCTACTTTTAAAAGAAACTTTAAAAGGCAACATCCGAAACCTTTCACAAACATAAAATTATAAATGGCTATCAAGACAGCATGTTTAAGTCATTCCTGGTGTGACTTCTTCCGACTAATCGAATTCATGCAACATCTAGCTACATTTCGTTTATATGAAGAAGACGTTACAGGACATAAGAGAAGTAAACCATGATTTTGACACTGCAATGTGTTTCGTACAATATATTAAAGGGCTGCCACTGGCGACTATTTTTCAATTCTATATCTCACCACTTTTTTAAAACAAAATTGTTTTACATATGCTTTGACAACATGTGCAAGAAGAATGTATTGCAAAATGTATCTTTTTTTTTTTTTTTAATAGTGGTGCGACAGAATATAAAAATAATCACCTGTGGCAGCCCTGATATTACAATCCGCACTTGGGGATGCACTTAATCGTTTATGAAAAATATGACAATAACAAGTCATTTATTTTACGTGAAAGTTTAGATGATATCCAACAAAATCTTAAGCTATTCAGCATGTAATGATTTAGTTTTCCGATAAGCTGTCAACATGTGTTCCCTATATGAGAATGTAAACCGTTATTTTTTTAATTATTATTATTATAGATTACATCTTTTTTGAGACATTGAAACAAGGCATTAAAATTTTATTTTATTTTTCACAGGTGGAGAAAAATATCTCTAAAAGACACGAAGAATGTCAGGATGAAGCTGTAAGTTTTTTAATTTAATATTTTACTACATATTTAACTTGATAATGTGACGGATCTTGCTGACGAAATGTTCATATTTCCTTTAGGTGAAGAGGTTCCCAGAAGGATACATTCAACAAGTCCAACTCTACCAAGCTTGCATGGATTACCACATTGCGGAAGTAAGTAAACGGTCTTTATTCTTTTTTTTTTTTTTTTTTTTTTTTTTTTTACAATTACCAACAACAATTTCTGTAAATTATTTTTTTTTAATTACTTCACTTTTAATTTTAATATCTCCGAACATTCTATTAACATCCAATTTGTGCTGCTGGTTTCTTTGTTAAATATTGCATACTACTAACTACAGCATAATCTCGTAAATCAGCACAGGTTTGCAAATTTTAACTCATCTTTAAAATAATAATAATTTTAAACTTTAAAAAAAATATTTTTATGAAGTTAATCCCTTAGCTATAATTCAATAATCGAGGATTTAAACGACTTCCTACTACTTTTTAATTGCTATCTTGTTTTTCTTTTAAGATCTGTGAAATCGAGCTTATCCCACCTCCTGGCGGATTCCCCATTGAGGAGTTCGTCGATTATGACGAAGGTCCCGCTCAACCAGACCAGCCCCAGTCATCTACGGCTCAACCTCAAGTGCAACCAACGTCTGCTGCTTCCAAATAAAGTAAGAAAAATACTAACGTGATAATTAAAATGCGTGATAATTCTAACGTGATAAATCAAAAAACAATTAAATCAAATAAGAACCAGAAATATTATAAAATTAAATAATAATAATAAATAACTGAGATGTGTTGCACAATTACTCATCTCCTAGGAAGTTACCTGGAAATTAGAAAGCCCTTAAACTCGTACACTGTTCATCTACTGCTGTTAAATTATTTTGTGTACAGAGTATGCTCAGGAAGTAATGAGGCCGATTCCATAAAATTCGTTTATTTGAAGATAATTTTACAGACACTTAATGTTCTTCAAAATAGCCTCCTCCATTCATACGCCGTCGCCAACGACTCTGGCACCCATTTATGACCGCTTGGAAGTCTTCAAGTGGAATGCTGTTCAAAACGCGTCTTACGTTTTTCTGCAAGTTCTCCAGATTGTCAAAATGATTACCTTTTAAGCTAGATTTTAACCGAGGGAATAGAAAAAAGTCCGGCGGCGACAGATCGTTGCTGTACGTTCTTTGAGGCAGCGTCCGACGCTGCGTTTTGACAGGAACTGAGTCCCTTTGAAGGATGTGTTGGAACCAGCTTGGCACAAATTTTCCGCATTTGAAGTTCTACCGTAACAATTTGATGCACAATCGATGTTGTAAGTCCCAACGTCTCTGCAATCATTCGAACGCTCATCCGACGACCGGAGTCCAAAAGCGCTTTAATTTTAGCCACATTGTCTGAAGTTCGAGAACTTGATGGATGCCCAGGGTATTGTTAGTCATCGATGTCCTCTCTTCTGTCTCTGAAGGCTTTGCGTCACCTAAACACTTGAGCCTTGGACAAAAAATCCTTCCCTTTTTTTAGGAAGTAGTCTTCTTGTAGCATGGCAAGCGTCTCAGTAGCCGATTTGTTTAGCTTTACCCAAAACTTTATGGCATATCGCTGCTCGACACTCCGCTACATTATGAAAACCTAACGCCACTTTCAAACACGTGTCTGCTTCACGAGCGATCTGTGCGCTGCAAAGGCTCATGGCCAGCTGACTTCCACCAGACTCTGTAGCTGACAGTCTCCATCGCACATACCGCACCCTCAAACTCCGCCACTTTGGCCTTCTGCTTAGCGCGAAAAATTCAGTCTCATTACTTCCGGACAGACCCTGTATTTCATAGGTATATTAGATTTAATTCCTATTTTGGCTTTTTATAAATTGAAAATAAAGCTATTCATCGATAGACCGAAGGGTTAATCGCAAACGGAAAGACCATTAACTCCCTAACACTACATACTGTTCTCTCAAAATCTTATTATTTTTTTTATAAATTGAAAATAAAGCTATTCATCGATAGGCCGAAGGGTTAATCGCAAACGGGAAGACCATTAACTCCCTAACACTACATACTGTTCTCTCAAAATCTTATTATTTTTTTTATAAATTGAAAATAAAGCTATTCATCGATAGGCCGAAGGGTTAATCGCAAACGGGAAGACCATTAACTCCCTAACACTACATACTGTTCTCTCGAAATCTTATTATTTTTTTTATTAATATTCGTTCTGCTTTAAGTCATTAGTAGTGCTAACCAATTAGAGTATTCCACCTAATCTTCGGATTCAGCTCCGTGAAGACTATTCACTGTTAGTCAGTATGATAGATGAAGGATATTTCACCTCGCAATAAATCGAATTCTTATTGGAAAAAGTTTCTGCTTCAAAAGGCCAAGGGAATATGGAATAACTTCAGTTCTCTACCAAATTTGTACTCTTGTTTGAGAGCATCTTTAGAGTGCTAATGCATATTCAACTTTCTATAACCCGAGATGTGCGATAGATCTTGCACGGTTCGGACAATATGAAAGTTCTATTATCTATCCAAACCCGAAATGAAAAAAAAAAGGAACTATAATCTAATAAAATTGTGAATTAACATTTATATTAACCTAGTTTTTATTAATTATTAAAGGTACACATATATTAAGACAGACTCTTAAATACAATTAAATACAAATGTATTTAAAAATCTGTCTTAATATATGTGTACCTTTAATAATTAAAAATGGAATTCAGACGTTAATTTGTGTGCTTTAATAGTAATTAGTTTCCTAGTTTTCTACAATAGAAAACTAGAATATCCCTGTTGTAGAATTAGAGATATTCTGCAATAATATCTCCAACATAAATTTTATCTATTATGAAGAAAAACTAACATATGATACTCATTCTTGTTCATATGCAGGGTTTCCATAATTAAACTACCCTACTTTAAAGTTGTCTACATACGAAACTATTGGTCAGAAAGTTGTGAAATTTTTGTGAAGGACTTAATAAAAGAATGGGAATTTGTTTCAGCGAAAAAAAAACTTAGTTCAAAACTTCGCCAACAGAGGGCGTTTATTAATGAATTACACATTTTTTAAAGTTTTTACGGTTTATTTTTATCAGATTAAATAAGACAAACACACAGACCGCCCCTGAAAAAAAAGCGTAAAAACTTTTATAAATTATATTGGTGTTCGAATTGAACGGACCGTACAAACTCTGAAAAAAAAATCCGCCTACGATAGCCGCCACTTTTTTATCAGAGCTTAGACCTTGTATTCAGTGGGCAATGGCTAAATGTGTGATTTATTGAAAAACGCCCTCTGGTGGCGAAATTTTGAACTACATTTTTTTTCACTCTAACGAATTTTCATTCCTTTATTATGTCCGTCATAAAATTTCACAACTTTCTCACCAATAGTTTCGTATGTAGACTAAACTTTAAAGTAAGGTCGTCGACACCCTGCATATAGTTTTTCATCTGAAACAATATTTTTTACTTTCTTTTGAAAAATCGTATTAACCCGTCCGCAAGTATCAAAACTCAACCCGAAACTGACTCTCGAACCCAAAACATTTAAAGTTAACCCGATCCGAAATGAAAAAAATATCCACCCAGACACAACCCGAACCGCGGATTGGACTGGGTTTGGGTAAAATCGGATTAGCTCACCCGATGCAAGACTCTAATGAGATAGATGAGGAAGACTGTCGATGTTTTATGCAATATAAGTACATATTATCTACTACTAATATTTAGAGGGAATTTCAGATGTATTTTTTTTAATCAAAGCGTTACTCAATTTTAATTTTGAAAGTAATATGTATTATTTAAACAATAACCAACTTATATACTAATATATTTTAATTTTCCGTGCCTCCTTATAAAAATAGTTATTGGTAACCATTTTTAAATGGAAGAATTAATGTTTTGCTTAGATAAAATATTCAATTTTCATAATACAGGGTTATTCTAAACGATGGACCCATTTTCAAAAAATTGTATTTATTAAAGTACAAATCCAAAATCCGTGAAACCCGTAAACAATCTTTATACCAATGAACAGAGGAAGTTTCAAAGTTTTTTTTAAGACATTATAAATGTTCAATGGGTCCATCGGCAAACTAACTAAGCGATAGCCAAACTCGTCCCACACACGAGAAAGCATATCTGCTGTTACTGAGTTCACGGCTTTCAAAGCGGTGATGGTTCAAAAGCGGCCGGTAGAGGTCGCGCAGCAATTGTGCGCGATTTCGTTTCACTGTCAGTTGTGCGTGAGATGGCTACTGTGGAGCACGAGGTTTTCGAGACGAGTTTGGCTATCGCGTAGATGTTTGCCGTCAAACATCAAACAAACAACAAACAACAAAAAACAAACAACAAACATCAAACAACAAACAAAGCAAACGGTGGACACATTGAACATTTACAATGCCTTAAAAAACCTTGAAACTTCCTCTTTCCATTGGTATAAAGATTGTTCATTTTGGATTTGCACTTTAATAAATACAATTTTTTGAAAATGGGTCCATCATTTAGAATAACCCTGTAGTTTGAGCACCTTTATGGAACCTGTAAGTCAAATAATAATCAAATATGTGAAATTGTAATATAATATTTTATAAAAAAAATATTTTGTTGCAATAGTAATTATTATACATTATACGTTAGAACATAGTAAGAGGCACCAGAAATCTTTTCGTGCTTTAATTTTCAATAAACAAACGAAATTTTCAATATATCTATTTTGCTTTGTGTAAAAAATGGGATGACATCCCGTGAAGTTTTGAAAGTACCCTATCATTGGGTTACTTATGCCTAGTGTTGCCAGGTGTCCCTATTTTCCCGGGATGTCCCGATTTTCGGACGCTCCAAGAGCCGTCCCGCGGAACGGGACGCCAAATGTACCGATCCTTCATGATGCATGAATTCTTCCAAATTCCTTTCAGTACCATGCTAAGGACTAAGGGCACCTTACCGGGACTCCAACCGTGAGGTTTATGGATTAACGTCCCTCAGTACCAGTCTCAGGCTATTCGTTAATCTATATCGAGTGAAACTTAATACAGTAAAACGCGTGAAAACAAAACCTCTACAAAGGAATATTTTTATGATTCCGTCGAAAGGAATAGCATACAAATCTACTGGCTAAAATGGAATATTTTCCCGGTCCCTATGTGGTTTGTTTTTGTAGTAGGTATAAAACCAATGTATTTTGATTAGCGAAACGTTTAAAAAAAGCATCTATGTATAACGGAATCCTACCAAAAATGTAAAAATTGTAGAATTTCTGCGAAAGCTATACCATAAAATTATAACTGCTCAATCGGAAACCTCCCCAAAACGAAATTGTTTTTCGGTCCCTAGCGATTCAGCATTTTACTGTATAAGATTATGGTGTTCATATATAACAGTAAAACGTTCTAAGACAGAATTTCAAGTAACCACAGAATATTCAGTTTTAGACTGGTTTTCGTTTTAGCTGGTATATTTGTATATTATTCCTTCCGTAAAAAAACAGGAATATTTCCCATTATAGACAGGTATAGTTTCCATAGGATTTATTGTGATTTTATGTCCCGATTTGAAATCGCTGTCCTGCTTTTTTTGTCTCTCTTTTTGTAACAGGGGACCTGGCAACACTACATTGCGAATTATGGAATGCATAGTTTAGAGTGGCTTGAGGATGAATGGCATCCATTTTCAGCCCTTGTTTTGAAGGCATAACATTTTACTGAAAACAATGTTTTGTGTCAAATCCCGTAAATCTACTTCATGAAAGTGCACTGTAAAAGAATTCTAGTAAACCGCCATATCATTTAATCGTTTTTATAGGTAACTGTTGCTTGATTTCATGGAGTGTTCTCGTTGGTTAGAATAGAGATTAATTACGGTTCTGTGACGGCTTTCTATAAAAACAATTGAATGACCGGATAATTTGCTGAAATCTTTTTACAATGCATAATTTGGGCATACTTACATGTTTTACGGCAAAAACTCGTTTTTTTTTTCTTTCTAACCGATGACCAGGCTCCTACCTGTCGGGTAGCCCCAGCTGAACGGGTTTGATACCTGGTATCGGGGCAGGTGACCGCCTAACCGCCTCGTAGTGACAATCAAAGCTGGATAAAATAAATTATATATATCCATTATTAAATTATGAATTTATACCGGATGAGCCAAAAGTTCGTTAAAACTTTAAAAACTCGTAAAAAGGAAGGAATTATGATAAAGGAGTGCGGTTTGCAAGAAAGGGCTCACAAGGTAGTCGGATTTTTTTTAGCAGCACAAAAAAAAAGGTTAAAAAATCACATGTAGAGGGCGCTGACGACCCGAAACAGAATGAATAGGTACTACGTCACAGCCTGGTTGTGTTGTATAATTTTATGGAGGTCATGTTGAACATTTGTTTTGGAAGAAAAAATGAATGGAACTCCTGTTCATTGTGTTTCGGGTCGTCAGCACCCTCTACATGCGATTTTTTAATTTTTTTTTCTGTTAAAAAAGATCAAACTATCTTGTGAGCCCTTTCTTACAAACCGCACTCCTTTATATAATTTCTTCCCTTTTTATGAGTTTTTAAAGTTTTAACGAACTTTTGGCTAACCCGGTATATGAATATAATTTACAAAATTATATATATTATATATCCAACTTCGGCGGCAATAAAGCAGACGAGCACCTAGATCGTCATCCTATCAACAGTGGCTACTGCTTATTAGTTGTGAACGTTGTTGTGCCGGTTACTTAACATTTATATCTTGCTGCTAGGCACCTGCACATAGCTACTCAAGTTGATTTTGTAATTTAGAACCTTAGTCAGGTGACGAGACCTTCACCTGGAAAATCACTTCCAGAGGTATAATTCATAGGTAACTTGGAGGACTTCGCACCAACGACGGATTTTACATGCACCAGGCGACATTGGCGTACATGCCGAATTTTAACCGGCAGTAAGCCTCGAAAACCCATTTATTTAAGGACAAAACCCCTAAAAAAGAACTTTGCCTAGAATCTCTACTGCCTGACTTTCCCCGTAATTTCACTAGCAAATTTTTTACAGTGTATAAATTGCATTTCTAAAGTTGATCCATTTTCTTAAAGTCATTCTTTTCTACTTAAAAATATTATTGTATGTGACTGATTCTATGAAAAAATGTTCTTTATCCTTTTAGATTTGGAAGAGAAGACAGCGGATTAGATATTTTTAAACATATTTGCCTCATCATGCTACAGTCAACAGTTGCTGAAGCATCAGAGACATTATTTTTCACCCCCATTCATCTTGTATAGTTATTGCCGTTCTCACCATTATTTTTATTTTTCCAGCGTTTGTACCAGCACATCTGCGTTTGTACTTTTGTTAAATATGAACTAATAAAATGAGTGTCTGCTCACTGTTTTCCCGTACCAATGTGTTCCCTTTTTTCCATCACACGCACTAATCACTAGATTAAAACAAATAATGATTGTTAGAATAGTCCTATAAAAAATGAAGGTACTCTGTTACGTATACATCTAAAAAACTTTAAGCGTGAAATTTGTTGCAAATTTTTTCCTCTACAAGATTGGCAATAGTAACGTACTAGCAAAAAGTTATTGTAAAGTAAAACTGTAAAAAAGAAAAAACTTTTTTCTTCATTTTATCAAGAGGAAAAGAGATGAGAGGCGTGGTGAAAAAACTTTTTTCTTCATTTTATCAAGAGGAAAAGAGATGAGAGGCGTGGTGAAAAAACTTTTTTTTTCCCATTTTATCAAGAGGAAAAGAGATGAGAAGCGTGGTGAAAAAGCTTTTTATTTCATTTTTTATCAAGAGGAAAAGAGATGAGAGGCGTGGTGAAAAAACTTTTATTTCATTTTATCAAGAGGAAAAGAGATGGGAGGCGTGGTGAAAAAACTTTTTTTTTTTCATTTTATCAATAGGAAAAAAGATAAGAGGCGTGGTGAAAAAACTTTTTTCTTCATTTTATCAAGAGGAAAAGAGATGAGAAGCGTGGTGAAAAAGCTTTTTATTTCATTTTTTATCAAGAGGAAAAGAGATGAGAGGCGCGGTAAAAATACTTTTTATTTCATTTTATCAAGAGGAAAAGAGATAGGAGGCGTGATGAAAGTTTTTTTATTTCATTTTATCAAGAGGAAAAGAGATAAGAGGCGTGGTGAAAAAACTTTTTTCTTCATTTTATCTATAAGAAAAGAGATGAGAGGCGTGGTGAAAAAACTTTTTATTTCATTTTTTATCAAGAGGAAAAGAGATGGGAGGCGTGATGAAAAAAAAATTTTTTTTTTCGTTTTATCAACAGGAAAAGAGATGAGAGGCGTGATGTGTAACATGTTTTTTTTTTGTTTTTTTGTTTTTTACTTTTTTTATTGTAACGTTAACCGATACAATGTATCTAAAAATCAAAATTACCGGACCTTGTGCAAGGCAAATCTGAATTATTGACCGCACGAGAACTGTCGTAAGCTTACCTTAGTTATTAAAGAAAAAAAAATCACAAGCATTAAAAGCAAAACAATTTTTACACAGTCCTTTTCATTACTTTCCAGCATACGAGTAATTAAAATGTGTTCATGACTTCGGTTTATCTTCCGTTTGCAGTATTTCCGTGCTCTAACTATCATAAATATATCCGGATCATCATGTAATGATGATATCAGAGTTGGACAAATTTGTAATCTCAATTATCAGCAATATAATTATAAGTTAATCGTATGTAATTAAGTGTAGTTCTAATAACATGCCATAAAAAATTCTTTCAGCACTATAGACGGGACCACACTCCATTCCAATATTGGACAAAATTTCTGTGATTGAATGAATGTAACTATAATCGATTACATACAATTAAATTGTAATTATACTGCAGATAATTACAATCACAAATTTGCCCAACTCTGGATGATATGTTATTAAGGTTAACTATTGAATGTTCGCTGTTTAAAATGAAGTACACAACATTTTTAGTTCGTTTACAGAGACATACAAAAGAAGTCAATTACATTACGGTCTATGGGGGAAATTCTCTTGCAGTGCATTTTAATAATGTTACGAAACTTCAAAAATAATGAAATTGATATGGACCACTGTAGTGCACTACAACATGTTTTCCATAGATTGTGGAGTGCATAGCATTTAACCCTTTAAGCACCGACGGTACTTTAAAGTACCATTAAAATAACTTGTTATAAAATTCCTCCAATACATCAATTAGTAGTAATACAGTTTAGAATGAGTTATAGATGCATTACTTTACATTTTTCTAAAAGCATTATGGGTTGAACAAAACAAAAATATTTTTAAAAGGATGACTTCTTTTTCATTTGCATCGCTTCAGCTTTTTTGACGTTGAAAGATTGTGAGTGAAAAGTTTCAGTTCAGAATTATTCGTATATTGCTATTGTAAGGGCATTATATTTGTACATTTCCTAATTCTATAAAATACTAAAAAAAATATTTAAAATAAATGATTTCAGTGAAGTTATAAACATTGCACAAAATCCCTATACATACAAATTTAATTAATTAATTTTAATTGGCAAAATCCTTCTAAAATTGATTAAATGATTGCATAAATCTTCTAATGTAGTTTCAAACATTCACGAAAAATGCTTTAGAACAGACATGTCAAACACGTGGCCCGCGGGTCACAACTGGCTACTTCTCTGTGGCCCGCCAAGCTTTTTGGTATTTCACCTGTGATTAATTCAGTTGTTCGAACGATATGCTGAAAATACACTTTGTCCAAGCACACTTATACTAAGAGACGTCAAACACCGGAAACATATGTATATCAGCGAAGCCAGTTAGGCGGACTTTTATTTTATTAAGAATGCTACCACTTTTTTTTAACAGTAATTTTTGTCTTATTTATTTCGTCATTAAATCAGTGGAATGTTTCTTTTCAGAATGTGGAATCATTCTGAATAAAAAAAAATAATAATAATAAAATAAAAATTTCGTTTTTCTAGTAAAACTGCTGTATGGAGTAGAGACAGAAGCAATTCAATTTTAATTTTTAGCTCCTAGAAATTCGGGATACAAATATAACTAATCCGAATACACCCAAGATTGGGATCTTGAATCTGAAAATTTCAAAATTCGCAAAAATTTCACAGTATTTTGCTTATAATATAAAAATGAATTTTATGTCAAAATGAAAACTTTATTTTACTACTCTCTTCGATTTTAACTATGCCGTGTTTGTTTTTTTTAATAAAAAGAAATGTATTTTAAAATTAACAAAATTTAATGCTAATTAAGAAAGGTTAGAACTTTCAAAAAATCAAAATTAAATAGTTTTTAAATGAGTTGCTTTGAAAGTCACATAAATTATCACTTGAGATATCAAGAACTAATGAACGGAATTTAATAAAACTTTAGATTCAACAAGCCCTTGATATAAATGGGTGCTGATTACTTTTAGTGTAAATCGCCCAACAGGTGGCGCTGCTAGGCTGCATTTTTAACAATTTCTCAGCTATATCTCAAGAAATAATACACGGAGTTTCATAAAACTTCAGATTCAGTTAGTCCTTGATATAATTTGATGCTGATTACTTTTCGGTGTACATCGTCCAACAGGTGGCGCTATTATTCTGCATTATTCATGCTTATCGCAATAGCTCTATCTCAAGAACTAATGCACGGAATTTGATAAAACTTTATATTCAGTTATATATTAATATAAATTGGTGCTAATTAATTTTTGGTGCAAATTGCCCAACAGGTGGCGCTGCTATGCTGCATTTTTCCTGATTCCCGCAATAGTTTTATCTCAAGAAGTAATGCACGGATTTTAATCAAACTTCATATTCAGTTACAAGTTGACTTAAGAGTTGCTTATTAGGTTTTGGTATATAACGCGCAACAGGTAGCACTGCTACGCAGAATTTTTTACGATTTGCGCCATAGCTCTACTCATAAACGAATGCCCTGCACGGATTTTCATCAAACTTCAGATTGAGTTAAAAGTTGACATAAGTTGTTGCTGATTAGATTTTGGTGTAAATCATCTAACCGGTGGCGCTGCTATGCTGTATTTTTCAGGAAGTATTAACATGTATGAGATAGAAGAAAGTTTTGGTATTGCCACATCCGACTAGTTTTTTAAATGCATATAAAAATCTTTTATTCAATTACTCTTAACTAAGACCAGAAAATGATGTCAGATTTTGAAAAACAAAAACATTAAATGCAGTAATCAAGAAAGGCTGGAAAATTATCACAATAATTATGTTGTAATAACAACATAAATTTAAAGTTTGCATTATAATTTTAATTATTACAAATTTATTATACTGATTTTATTTCAAATATGTTTTCAAATAATATTAGATAATATTTCTTACATAAAATATCTTCTACCCAAATAATATTTTAAAAGAAATAGAAAAAGAAGGAAGAAAATGGAGTTAAATTTTTAACTAGTCGGATGTTCCAATCCGAAAACTTTCTTCTATCTCGTACATGTTCGTTGTATTAAAGAAGAGGAGAGAGAAGTAATGCATTTGTCATACAAATCATTGAATTTCGGCATAAACCTCTTAGAAGTCTGCAACCAAAATTCCCAACCCAAAGAGCATAAAAGCACCACTTATTGGGGATTATACACCCAAACCTAATAAGTATCTATTTCTGTAAAAGTGTAACAGAATGTGAAGTTTAATTAAATTCCGTGCATTGGTTTTGAGGTATACTTATCGCAAAAATCGTGAAAATTTCAGCCTAGTAGCGCTACCTGTTATATGAATTGCATGAAAATCTATTCAGCACCAACTTTTGTCAAAGTGTAACAGAATATAAAGTTTGATGAAATTCCGTGCATTAGTTCTTGAGATATGATTAACATTAAAATCGTGTAAATCCTGAAAAATGCAGGATAGTAGTGCCACCTGTTGGGTGATTTGCACCAAAACCTAATCAGCAACAACTTATGTCAATGTCTAACTGAATCTGAAGTTTTATGAAATTCTGTGCATTAGTTCTTGAGATATAGCTATCTCGAGAACCGTGAAAACTGCAGTATAGCAGCGCCGCTTGTTGGACGATATACACCCAAACCTAATCAGAACCAATCTATGTCAAGGTCTAACTGAATATAAAGTTTCATTAAATTCCGTTGATTAGTTCTTGAGATGTAGCTATCGCAGAAAATGCAGTATAGCAGTGTTATTTCTTGAACAGTCTAGACCCAAATCTACTCGCTATCAATTTATATCAAGGTCAAATTAAATATGAAGTTTTATTAAATTCCAAGCATTAGTTCTTGAGATAGAACGCCCACAAAATTCGCGTCACACACAGACAGACAGACATTTTCTTAAAACAGTCAAATCGTGTTCAGGACCTTCGAAAATGTATAAATCCTTCGAAATTTTTCACGAATGCAATACTTTCTTCTTGTAAAAATAGAAGAAAGTAAATATGATAAAAACTCCACTTTTTGCTAATTCTGAAATTATACACAATTTAAAAAATGATAAAGAAAAAAGGAAAAAAACAAGATCTTATGTTCGAAGTTCGATACACTCACCTGCGACATTACTTTGCAAAGAGTAAAATAATAATAATAATAATAAAAACAATAAATATAATAATAATATTTTTAATAATGAGAATTAAAGACTTCAGCCGGTTCAAAATTTCAATGTTTACTTTCTTCTATCTTTACAAGAAGAAAGCATTGATTCGTGAAAAAATTCGACTTCCGGTTTTTGACGGATTTCTGCGTTTTAGAAGGTCCTGAATACGATTTGACTCTTTTTAGGAAATGTGAATCTGTCTGTCTTGTATATGACAGAAATTTTGTGGACGCTTTATCTCAAGAACTAATGCACGGAATTTGATAAAGCTTTAGATTCAGTTATACATTGATATACATCGGTGTTAATTAGTTTTTGGTGTAAATCGCCCAACAGGTGGCGCTGATATGCTGCATTTTTCACGATTTCTGCAATAGCTCTATCCCCAGAACTAATGCACGGATTTTCATCAAGTTTCATATTCAGTTATACTTTGATATAAATTGGTGCTCATTAGTTTTGGTGTAAATCGCCTAAGAGTTGTCTCTGCTATGCTGCATTTATCACAATTTCCGTAATAGCTCTATCTCAAGAACTAATGCACGGATTTTCATCAAACTTCAGAGTGAGTTAGACGTTGATATAAGTTGTTGCTGATTAGTTTTTGGTGTAAATCGTCCAATAGGTGGTGTTGCTATGCTGAATTTTGTACTATTTCCGCAATAGTACAAATAGATTCTATCTCAATAACTAGTGCTCGGATTTTCACCAAACTTCAGAATCAGTTCGACTTTAACATAAGTTGTTGCTGATTAGGTGTTGAGGAAAGTCCACCGACAGGTGACGCTGCTATGCTACTTTTTCAGGATTTACACGATTTTAGAAATTGCCGTATCTCAAGAACTAAAGCACGGAATTTCACCAAACTTCATATTTTGTTAAACTTTGACATAAGTTGATGTTGATTAGGTTTTCGTGTAAGTCATACAACAGGTGGCGCTGCTAGGCTGCATTTTTCACTATTTTCGCGATAGTTTTATCTCAAAAACTAATGCACGGAATTTAATCAAACTTTCTATTCTGTTACACGTTCACATAAAAGATCCTTATTAGGCTTGGATATGTACTGAGCGACAGGTGTCGCTTTTATGCTCTTTGATATGGGAATTTTGATTGCAGACATCTAAGCGGGTGGGTGCAGAGCCCGATCAAGCTGAAGTTGGGCCCAGGGCCTGTTAAAAAGTTTCCCACCCCTACCTCCACATTCCCCACTTTCAGAAAAAAAAAAAATAGGTTTATTTGATGAGTTGACAAAGTTGTTTAGGTGAAAGTTTCAAGTTTACACAAAAAATTTAACTTACAAGAATAATCAAGAAAATGAATTACCGTCCACTTTCTCAAATAAGCATTTGTATAATTCACAAACATCTATGATCCACAGTTTATGTTGCAGAATAAATGAGGACGTCTTTTTCAAAACTCGCCTTATCCAAAATCATAAAAATTGAGCTTTCCCTAACAGCCTAGTAATCATTTTAAACTATAATTCTGACATTGTAAAATCCTCATTTACATTGAAACCAATAGGCATAGTATGCAGTTTTTGGCATTTTCCCCAAATTTGATTTTCTGGATACGGCAAGTTTTGAAAATTATAGGTACTTTCAAATTGAAAAGGATTTTTACAGAAAAATTAAATATGGAGGTTTTTTATTACAGTAAAACTTTGTTTTTATGTCAGGGACCAAAAAATAAAATGCAAACAGTGGAAAAACTTAAATTGTGAGAAAATACACGCAAATTTGTGGGCCCCTGAAATTGGTGGCCCAGGGCCGAGGCCCCGGAGGCCCGTGCATTAATCAGGCCCTGGGTGGGTGCCGAAATTCAATGATTTGTTTGGAAAGTGCTATGCATTTTATCTCCCTTTAAAATGCAGAAAATTCATTGAACCTATATATTTAGATTCCTCATGATGGGTATAGATTGTCATTTAATTTCGGCACTGGGATAGCGAATTTTGAAGTATGAACGTGGATGAGATAGAAAAAAGTTTCGGGATTGGCACATCCGACTAGTTTTTAATTACTATTAATTTGCTTATCGCTTAACGTTTTATCTATTGATGGTACTTATAAGTACCATTAAAATAACTTGTTACAAAATTAATTTAATACATCGATTAGTAGTAATACAGTTTAGAATGAGTTATAGATGCATTACTTTATATCGTTCCAAAAGCATTATGGGTTACACAAAACAAAAATATTTTTAGAAGGATGATTTATTTTTGCCTTTGCATCTTTTCAGCTTTTTTGGCGTTGCGGGGGGGGGGGGGGTCAATTCAGAAATATTTCTATATTTCTATTGCAAGAACATTATATTTGTACATTTCCTAATTCTACAAAATACTGAGAAAAATATTTAATATAAAAGATTTGAGTGGGGTTATAAGTAGTGCACAAAATCCCTATAAATTCAAATTTAATGAATCCTTCAATTCTTCTAAAATCCTTCTGAAATGTATTAAATGATTATGTAAATCTTCTAATGTAGTTTAAACAATTCAGGAAAAATGCTTTAGAAGATAAAATTTTCATTTCATAATTCAGTATATAAAGAGTTAAATACTATAAATTCTAATTATAAATGTGAAAGGGAAATTCTGGAGTTAAAGCCTTTAAAAGGGGATTTTTTTTTCCTCCGATATGCTATTTATTTCGGGTAAGAATTGAAGTGTCTCACCTAAAAAATAGCGTTCCGTTATATAAGCCAGCCATAAAACGAAGCAGATGTATCATTGTACGATCAAATACTGATAATCTCTACTGCAATTTTTTAAACTTTCTAGGCTCATCTCAATTTATTTTTGAGATATTATTTTTTTTTTTTTTTTTTTTTGTAGTTTTTAATGCCATTTCTGTAAGGAAGGTAACTGAAGTACTCCTTTTCTGTAGAAAGTAAAAAGAAAATAGTCGATTACTCTATCTTTTTGTTGCCAGTTTCTTATAACAACTGAAAAAACAATTGTAATTAAAATACGCGCTATTTTGAAAAAATATAAATGAATGATTCCTGCTAAAACATGGAGCTATTATAAATTGTATTAAATTTTAAGTATGCATATTAATGTTAAAAACAAATGAAGGCTTATTAATCATTAGATACTCGATTTTTTTTTGTCGAATTTCTTGAATGGCATCATCGCTTTTTGCTGGGTTTGTGTTTTATTCCGCGACGGTCATCGCTGACATTGACATCCTATGCATACTTTTCTATAGATGTTGTTTAAGACTAAAAATTATATTTAATTTTAAGTATCCATATTAATGTTCCAAACAAATGAAAGCATATGAATAATCAGATACTCGATTTTTTTGTCGAGTTTCTTGAATGACATCATCTATCTTTTTGTTGCCATTTTCTTATAACAACTGAAAAAACAATTGTAATTAAAATACCCGCTATTTTGAAAAAATATATATTAATGATTCCTGCTAAAACATAGAGCTATTATAAATTGTATTAAATTTTAAGTATCCATATTAATGTTAAAAACAAATGAAGGCTTATTATTAGATACTCGACTTTTTTGTCGAATTTCTTGAATGGCATCATCGCTTTTTGCTGGGTTTGTGTTTTATTCCGCGACGGTCATCGCTGACATTGACATCCTATGCATACTTTTCTATAGATGTTGTTTAAGACTAAAAATTGTATTTAATTTTAAGTATCCATATTAATGTTACAAACAAATGAAGGCATATGAATAATCAGATGCTCTATTTTTTTGTCGAGTTTCTTGAATGACATCATCGCTTTTTCCTGATTCTGTGTTTTATTCCGCGATAGTGATGTCCTATGCATACTTTTCTATAGATGTTGTTTAAGACTGGATCGTATGTGGAATTCTTCAGCGGATGCAAATCACGTCATTTTATGTAGAATTAAAGCGAATATTTTAAGTCTTAAAACTAAAATATGTTTTGTACAATCTATATTTATTGTATATATATATATTCATCGGGAGCGACACTAAATTCTGAAAAAGCAAAATTCCCGCTTTTAGTGTGTTTGTATGGGGTTTTTTTTGTTGTTGTTGTTTGTTTGTTTGTTTAATCTAAATCCACCAATTTTCAGTCAATTTAACTTGATATTTTAAAAAATTAATCGTCCGATAATTTTCAAATGAAATACATAGGATTATTTCGAAATTTTGATATCTCGTTTTTTTGCGAAAACTTTGGTTGAAAAATTACATTTTACTTCGAATTGATGCTAAATTACGCTAAAAATGCATATTTTTAAAGACACTCACCGTAATTTCTTGCATACAAACCGGAACTAAAATACGTCTGTTTTAAATGTGAAAATTTATTTAAAAAATAAAGTCAAATAAGATCAAGACGAAATAAGTAACATTTTACGTATAAAAGAAATCTGTTTGGAATTAGATTTATTTCAGTCTGAAATCACAGTGCATATTTCACTAGCTTTTGCAACACCCCCCTCCCCCCGCCAGAAAAAAAATATTTCTTTTTAGGTTAAGTGTATGATGACGAGTAATAATGTCGAGCTCTTGGCCCTCATTTTTTGGAAGCATTGCCATACATCAGCTATCAGGTCGCTATTTTTTTAATACGCAAACTAAAAAGGAAAATAAAAATACCGTTTTCCACTTTAATGTATCTATAATAATTTAATGGGAACAGATGTCGTATCTTCTCGCAAGCCGCCGTCTTGGATTTTTTTCTTGGCGGGAAATCTGTACCGAATGGAATTCTAACAAATCAAATAACTTAATTAAACTAGTGTACTACTTTTATTGATTATGAAAACAAAAAAAATAATAATTTCATAAAGCAAAAAATTTTTGTTACAGAAAAGTATTTAAAAAAAAAGTGCAAAACAAATAACATAAAATTCATTACAGACTGTTTAAAAAAAAAGAAAAAACTAAATTGGATAACTTAAAATATACTTCAAAATGTTGTCGTCCCCCCCCCCCCCCCCTGAAAACGTCCGTAATGCAAATATAAAAAATAATAATAATGATAACCAAATTTTACAACACAAAATAGGATAAGGATCCAAGATGGCGGCTTGCGGGAAGATACGACAGCTGTTCCATTTAAAGTAGGTGGTTTTTTAAAAACACTTCGTATTTCTTAAAATCAAATTCTCCAAAAATTCTTAATTTCCCATAAAATACGTGCATAAATATAAATTTCATGACTGTTTTTATTATTATTATTATTTTTATTTAAATTTGCAAAATTTCCTTTTTAAAAATTACGTGTGTTCGTAGATTTGAAAATAAATATTTCATAGTATTTTACTGCTTTACTTTATGATTTAATCTACTCATCAAAATATTTCCTTTTTGAATACTTTTATTTTTTTTAAGCGGCAAAATTCCCTAATGGAAATACCTTAAAAATCATCTAAATTTTTTCTGGATATTTTTAAACTAAAGAACTATAAAGCACAATATGCAGAAAACAAAATATAATTAATTGAAATACAGTAAACTCTGTCTAAGGCGGAATCGGTTGGGACTGAGAAAAATTTCCGTGGTAGACAATATTCCGGCTTATGCAAAAAAAAACTCCCCCCTCCACCACCACCCCCCCCCCAAAAAAAATAAATAAATAAATAAATAAATAAATAAATAAATAAAAAACTTCGATCTTTAACTATCTTTTATTGATTTTCCTGACTCGAAAATCGGTTGAAAACTGAAATTATGAAAGATTCTTTGTCTTTATAGATAAATGAGAACGCTATTCAATTTCTTAGTACTGCTGTAAAACATGCAAATTGGAAGTTTACACACACATACACACAAAATAATAATATAATAAGCTTCGAGAATGAGACAGAACGTTTTTATTTTGATTTTGAGTACAACCATAAAGTATAATATATTGTATACGTTAGAAAATATATATTTTCATAAATTTGCATTCTACTAGAAATAACTTTTAAATGCAATTTTGTATAGGAAAAAATGACATAAGTAAGAATTATTTAAAATTTAAACAGTTTCTGTTCTTTTGAATTAACTTTTTCAAAGTGTTACGGAAACATCCTCGACATTGAGTATTTGACTTAACAATTTTAAAGTTTGATAAACAAAATGCCTTTTTTAAAATATTCTTTTTTCCGCCTTATGCAAAATTTTGGTTTCGGTGGAATCTTAAAATCCTTTCCGTTTCCGCGTTAGACAGATTCCGCCTTATGCAGCATGAATTAATGTAATTTTCTATGGGTTCGCCGGGACTTGAAGAATTTTCCGCGCTAAACAGATTTCCGGCTTACACAGAGTCCGCCTTAGGCATAATTTACTGTACCTGCATCTGAAGCGTTGAAAAAATATAAAAATGTTTTATTTCGTAAATAGCATACCAGATAGCAGCACCAACGCCAGAATCAGAAGGAATTGTAAAGAACTGTTCGTACATTCAAGATTCAAGTGGATTCTTATTCTTATATATATCACATCACTATTTTCTTTTTTATATTTAAAAAAAATCGCCACACATCTACGCAATAAGAACATCCGACTGATCACTGTCGATAAGAACTAAGAGGTGAACTGAAGCAAAACGACTTCAGTAAGTACAGGGGCGCGCCGACCCAGTGTGCAAAGTGTGCAGCGCACACAGGCGCCGAAGTAGTAAAGACGCCAAAGATTTCAATTGAGGAGAAAATACTAAAAAAAAAAAAAATCCTTAATTTACTTAAACTAAATGTATTGCATTTTCTTGACATCTGAATTATTTTTTGTAGATTTACCTGAGACAAACTTTCTTATAGATATTTAATTCTTTTTGTTATTATTATGTATTTATTTCTTTTTATTCTACTTCTGGCCCTCCTAATAAGTGATTTAGACGTAGACATCTCAAACCTTTCAATAAAGAGAGGCGCATCTCGTGTAGTTGCAGACATTGAAAGGCGCCATAATTCATATGGCCGAAAACATGCAACACCATTATCTCACTGTAGTAGTGATAAAGCAAAATACAGTTTTATTCCCACAGGGGCTAAATTCCACTTTTTTTTTTAATAGCAAGCTTTTCCTTACCGCCGAATTTCTGTCATAAAATTACTATTCGGAAAATTATACAATTACTTCGAAAAACTAATCAGAAAATTAATATTCGGAAATACTGGTAAAAATTTCCTCTGTGGTAATCAGGCCATGAATAGTGGTAGAAGGTGAAAAGGTCTGTAAGCGAACGGGCCAAAAATCTTAATCACTAAATAACAAATTAATAACATTAAATAATTAACACTGAATAACGATCACTGGTAACAATTAAAAGAACCCCGTTCAAATATTATTGATTTTTTAGAAAGTATACTTTGAAGTGGATTCGCCGGAGATGCATTGGGCAGCCCTGAATTAGAGCGGCAATCCCAGGCCCGGGCTCGGCCCGTTTATATTTTTGTATTCGCGACCCAGCCTGTACAAAAATCAGTGAAAACAGGCCCCGCCCGACTCAATTTCTACACCCCCCCTCTCCTCTTTTTTTAACGTATAGTTAAAATCCTTTTAAAGAATACTGCATACATATTTATGAAGAAATATGTATCCTCAAGACAGAAAGTATACACAACAGACCATTAATGATTATTTAGTCTCTTAGACTTTTCAGCATTGAAATAAAGATTCATTAAAAAAATTAATGTAGTTTAGAATAAGAGAAAACAAAAAGAGGGTTAAAAACATCATAACTTTTGAAGCTATATAATAAAAAGTAGATTTTTGAAGATATTTCTTTGTAATTTATTAAGGTATATTTGCAATGATTCTGTTAACAGAAGTTCATTATCGCTATTACTATTTTTACAAAACACATTGCCTTCCCGACACGTACTGGGAACAATTAAGTCCAATTCCGGCACCGCTCGACTATGTAGAAACAAAATGTAAGTATCAACCTGACCTGGCCTGAGTCTGCTGAAAAAATTAAGCCCGGTCTCAGACACGATGTAGCAGTCGGATGCTGATCTCTATGTTGGATATGTTATATTTCTGTATTGATGTTGTCAAACTCGCATCGGCTCGTGTAGCACTATTATAATACGAGCAAAAATCGTGTGTGTATGTAAATTTTATCTTAAAAAGGGCTCTAACAATTTTGACTAAATTGTGCACCCAACCGTTTTCGGGCATGAAAAGGCCATTGGGCTGGGTCACATATTCAAGAAAATTCGATTAGTGGGTCATTATGGGTCAGAGCCAAATTAACTATATCTAAAAAACGGCTCAATCGATTTTAGCTAAATTTTGTATCCAATCGTTTTCGGGTACGAAAAGACTATTGGGCTAGGTCACATGCTCGAGAAATTTCAATTAGTGGGTCATTGGGGTCATTGGGGTCACTGCGGGTCAAGCTAATTTTATCTGAAAAACGGCTCTAACGATTTTCACAAAACTCTAGATTCTACAGTTTTGGATTACGAGAAGACCATTGGGCTAAGTCGTTCGAAACTATCATGTATTGGAGAAAAATTGTGTGTTTTTTCGGACCATAGACCTCCGAGCAGAACAAGTACTTTAATCTGTACTATCTTTTACTCTGGACCTATCATCATGGCGGAAACAGAATTTTTGTTAAGGTAGGAGAGGATGGTGAAAATGAGCTAAATTTGGCCATAAATGTTTAAAAATTCTTACTTTTTCAAAGACTGAGAGGGGCGGTCTTTCTCAGCAGCCCCTTCGTACCCTCGTGGCTAATCACATACTGAATAAATAACTGTGATGATTGCAAGATTTTCCCTTTTAATTCAGAACATAAAATTGGAAGTATTGAAATATGAGCATTTATAAGCATTGCATATAACCGTAGACGCTTCAGAGACTAGAATGGCAAAAAAAGTTCAATTTAGACATAAATAAGTTAGGAGCTACAATGATCGCTGTAATATGAACGGAAAAATACAGATTTTTTAAAAAAAAGAGTTTTAAATTCCCGAGCTATGCCCTACTAACCGACTCGCCCCGCATGGCAAATGATAATAACCTTAAATGCGCCTAAAATCAAACGTTGAATGATTTTATATTTTTAAACGAACGTTCTTCCAAACGAGCTAGAGATGGGAAGGGGGACGCAATGTCTTCAGCAGCATATACACTGGACGTGCAACGCACTGTACGGTTTGTTTTGATTTTATATTTTTAAGCAAAAAAAAAAAAAAAAAAATCCAAACCAGCATAATATTGTCAGCAGCACTGTTTCCGGCAGGGTACAACCTCGAATTTGCATGATTTTTCATTTTTAGATGAAATTCCATCCAAACGAAGCTCGAATTGGAGGCCCCGCTGCCTTCTGCCATAGCATACGCCGGGGGTGATATCCACGCTCCGGTCTGATTTTTCAAGCGAACCTCGAACTTGAGTTTAATTTCTGGCATTTAGATATATAAAAGTTTCAATTCTAACCAAAAATTCTTCATAAAACATAAATAATATAAAATACGCACCATCTCCTTACCTTTTTAAAACGCGAAACGATTATTCAAAGCACATATGTCTGAGACGGGACACGATACCTATTGAGAAAACTTGCACTGAGAGAAAAAATATTTCTGGCGAATCCTTGAAATGACTTCAAGATTTTTTTGTTTTGAAATAGTAAATATTAATATTTTTTCACACCGGAGATATCGTTAGATTCGGAAAAATACCAAGAATGTATTAAAAGGATTTTTTGAAAATGTAGAAAAACGGAAAAACTTGAAACGAGGCCAAATAAAAAGGTTTTTTGAAATAGTACCGAAAGATACCGTTGGAATCGGAAAGGTAAGACGATTTTTTTTCTTTCTATTATTTTTTTTTTTTTTTTGTAACTCTACGGGGACCTGGCCATCGCAATTTCAAAATGCAGTAAAAATCGAACTCTAAGCTTTCGTTAGTGTGAAGAACAGCTTAATGTCTTTAGAAATGCAAAGGCATAATTGCTTTGAAGAAAGAAAGCTCGCCATTTTACGATTATCATTATGGCTTTTAATTATATTTCGGTTAATTATCAACAAATTAAAAATCTGAGTTCTCAGGTGCATTTGGACCTGCCATCATCTATCCTTATCCAAACTTTCATACCTCTATGTGCGGTAGATTTTCTTAGCCATCGCCAACATATGCAGAGTAAAGACAAGCGTCTTTCTTTTATTAATATAGATATGACAAACAACTTTCTTTTATTAGTTACTGATGCAATTTTTTGTTATCGTATTGTATTGTATTATTTTTCTCTGGTCTAATAAAATTTTACCGTTTAATGCAGGATTCTGATACAGACAGGTTTTATTTTCACTGGCTTAACCGTGTTTTGAATTTTATTTACATAGCTGCCAACCTTCCTTATTTTTTCAAGTAATTTAAACATGTTTGGAACCAGAAACTTTATTTAATAAATGAAATAAAATACGAATCCTGTAGAAACAAGACACATTTTAAAAACTTTATTTGATCTGGAATAAAATTCCAGCAGGATGGTAACTATGCATTTACAGATACTCATAGATTTTTTTAATATAAAGTTTTACTTTCGAAGT
Organism: Maratus speciosus; assembly: GCA_963932465.1. Taxonomy (NCBI): domain Eukaryota; kingdom Metazoa; phylum Arthropoda; class Arachnida; order Araneae; family Salticidae; genus Maratus; species Maratus speciosus. The sequence goes on along the minus strand of OZ010790.1, from coordinate 5,908,216 downwards.
GAGGGGAGGGGGGGGGGGGTATAGGCGCCAACTGAAGTTCTGCACACAGGCGCTGGATACTGCTGGCGCGCCCCTGAGTAAGTAGGAACTAGGAACTCTACTCTATTCCAGGGCTCGAAATGTACCGGAGCAAATCGGAACGATGTACCGGTTCGTGAAATTGCGACAAACAGTGTTCCGGTTCGTAAAAGTATGGAAAATATTGTTCCGGTTCGTGGAATTATTAAAAATATTATTACAGTTTCATAGATATAGTTTCTATGCTCTCTGTAACTTTTTTTTTTCTAATTATTTAAAATCTTGAATGCATTTTTTAAAATTGGTTTTTCTACGGTTAAATATAAATTTGCTATACAGTAAAGTCCCGATTATCCGAGTTAATAGGGACCAAGCTCACCTCGGATAAGGAAAAAACTCGTATAAACCGAATTGACACAAATCGTCACCCACTAAGAAGATGAAATATAAATTTTCACTCAATTCAATCCTTTTTATGGTACTAGTAACATTTCTTTGATGTCCATTTCCGTTACTTTTAAAAAATACTGGGAATGAAATTGTTTTTTTCAATCAAACTTATACCTTTGGAATGGATCATTTTCTTCTGATGGATTGATGGCTTTCATTATGATGAAACAGCCATTATAAATGAAGTGTTAGGTAAAAAAATTATGGCCATTTTTTCCCCCATTCTGACCAGAAAATCAGAGTTCTAACTTTTTACGACTGCTCTTTCATCTTCACCTAAAAACTTCATTTATAATGGCTGTTCCATCATAATGGAAGCCATCAGTCCATCAGAAGAAAATAACTCATTAAAGCGGAAACTCGGTTTAGCGGGACTCGGATAATCGGGACTTTACTGTACTTTCAAAAAAAAAAAATAAATAAATAAAATAAATTAACTAGAGAACAGGAATTCTGCTTTTTCAGAATTTAGTGTCGCCCCGGCATTTCCATTACTTCATTTTCTTCTGGTGGGCTGGTGGCTTCTATTATTATGAAACAACCATTATAAATGAAGCGTTAAAAAAATTATGGCCATTTTTTTTCCATTCTGACCCGAAAATCAGAGTTTTAACTTTTTACGGCAGCTCTTTCATCTTCACCTAACGCTTCATTTATAATGGCTGTTTCATAATAATAGAAGCCACCAGTCCATCAGAAGAAAATAACTCGGTTAAGCGTGACTCGGATAATCGGGACTCTACTGCAAAACATATTTCAGTTTTAAGACTTAAAGCACACGCTTTTATGTTATGTAAAATGACGTCATTTGCATTCATATAGAAACTTAAAATTAAATATAGTTTATAATAGCTTCCTGTTTTATCATAAATCCTTCATTTATATTTTTCTCAAAGTAGCACGTATTTTAATTAATTTTTTTTTCAATTTAATTTTTTTAATTAATTTTTTTTTCACTTTATGAGAAAATGGCAACAAAAAGATATAATTGCTATTTTTCAGCAATTTTTGCTTTACTTTCTACAGAAATGGCGTACTTGAGTTGCCAAAATGAAACAAATGTCGCTAAAAACTACAAAAAAATTAATATTTCAAAAACAAATAGAGATTCAGTTTTCAAACAAATTGCATTAAAAAGTACTTTTTTTTCCCAATACGATGGTATAAAAACTGAAAATGTGAGATGTTTAGAAAAAAAAAAAAAAAAAAATGCTATAGAGCAATTAATTGTACAATGATACGTCTACTTTGTTTATTGCTAGCGTCTGTAAACTAACGTTATTTTTTTTACACAAAATAAGCTGGGAGAAAGAAATAGCATACCGTACCGGGGCTAATAATAATAATAATAATTAGTCGACAATAATTTTGAAATATCGTTCCGGTTCATGGATTTTTCCATTTCGAGTCTTGCTCTATTCATATTGTATTGGTACATTGGTACAAAAAAAAATGGAGTTTTTTTTTAATAAAATGCTTCTCAATAAATACATTATAATTTTTACGTTCTTTATTATAATTAAAAAAGTCATTTAAATTCAATATTTAAATGTAAAATGTTGAGTTGTAAGAAGTTTAAAATTCTAAATTTTTTTCTTTAGGCTCATCCATCATAACTAACAGCAATATGAGTGTTTTTCGCAGTTATATTTTACTGAAAAATAAATATCCAGGTACATACCCGAACTGTCTATTTACCGGGGTATTTACCTTTAAAAATACATAGGTTATGGGTATATTACATCACGGGTACAAAGACAATAATCGTTTTTAACCGAAGATGTGATCCATTTATTGAAAAATACAAAAAGCATTCGATTACAAATCACTTCAATAATCATGTCTGCAAGTATTATGTTTTTACCTTTGAAAATGAGTTAGAAAATATGTCAGAAAGTTTCGCGTTGTTGAGCGGAGAAAATATATTTTTTAGAACCGCTTTAAGTGGCTTGTGTATTCAGCAAATTTAAATATTACAAAGGAAAATTTATCAGAAATAAGAAAGGGCAATGAAAAGAATTTAAAACAGGTATTAAAATCTGTTGATTATCTCAATTGCAAATTTTCAAGAATTACGAATAAAATATTCTGCTCTTAGCGGTTAATTAAACAGTGTTAACCCTCTCGCTGCGTAATTTTTTAAAATCAAAATAGGTTAAAAAATTGCACTTTTTTTTAATTACATATTTCAAATCTATATACATTTTAGAGTTTAAATATGTAAATATTTTTTGTAAAAGAGTTCAGGATCTTAGATGGGATAGGATATTAGAAATCAGGCTAAATCAGGGCTGTCACTGGAGACTATTTTTATATTCTCGCACCACTATTTTAAGAAAATCAATTTTGCGATATATTTCTCTTGTAGATATTGTTAAAGTCCATATGGAATTTTCTGTATTGAAAAAGTGGTCAGAGTTGAATAAAGAAATAGTCGCCAGTGAAAAAAATGAATCCCCGAGGAAATCTTGGGCTGCGCAAATTTTGCTACTTTTACGTTGCCCGCGGAAATCTCGGGTTGCGCAGTGAGAGGGTTAAGAACTAAAATAAATTTCAACCAACTCCTAGGAAGATTATTTAGAAATATGGATTTATCCGAAAACTGTACTTATATTCTTAAAAAAAATTAAATAAATAAACTAGAAAATCAGGGATCTAGGGAACAGGAGCCTCAACGTCCATTTTGCAAGACATTTTGATTTTCATTCCACTTCACATAATACCTAATAACCTGAAATCCGCAATTAATAATTATGATAATTTAAATATTTCTAAGAACAGAACATTTCCGAAAGGTTCAAAAAATGTAACTTTTAAGAATTTCAAACTAGCTTGATTTTTTTTTAAAATTGTCTCTTTCTGATAAGCTATGAAATTCATTTGCTAGACAAACATTAAATGAAAACAGAAAATAAAAAGACCTACGTATTATTTAAAATATGTAAAAATGATAAAGAAAAATGTTTTATGCTTTTTGAACATATGTACAAAATTCCATTTACTTAAAAAAAAAAAAAAAAAAAAAAAAAAAATACGATACAGAGAATTGCAAATGGCCCAAAAAATTATTGACAAAATTTCAAACCGATTTGATTCATCACATAGCAAAAATTTAGCATCCATAATTTAACATTTCAATCGACTATTCAAATGTGCCACTTTCATTTCAGTGAATGTTTAAATATGAAAATCGTCTGAATGTCTATAGAAACATGGATGAAAGTGCTGAACCAGACCGCCAGAAAAGGCCGTTGCTACCACTAAATTTTAATAGTTTCTCTTGATTTATTTAATGACAGAATTTCTGAGATTTAATAAGGCGAAGAATAGGAGAGATGGGGAATGAATGGGACATTTTCACAAAAATATTTATTTTAAATACTTTTTTTAAGTTATTATCAATATTATGTATCACATTTCATACATTACGTATTTGACTACATCTATGAACAATATTTAGTCTGGATTATTATTATACAGTAAAATATTATAAAATAAAAAAAGCTCCTCTCTGTCCCAATCATCCCCATAGCAGGGATGAATGGGACACTAATAGGAATGGATGGGACACAAATGTTTTCCTCCCAATATTCAATGTTACCTAATTAAAATTTATAATTATAAACTTATATGTAATTATATTTGTAATATATGACCTTATAATATGACTTTTACGCGTTGCAAATTACTTCTTTTACTGCAATTTTAACTTGTAATGCAAACTTCAACTGTCTATCTGCCCCCTTTTACCACTTACGAGACATTTTAGATATGAAATTAAGGTGAAAAATGTCTTTGAAATGCGGCACAGCTAAATTTTTCATTCACAACTTTTAATATTAACTAAATGTTTCTTAGATATCATGCGCAAATGAAATTATGTTAGGTGAAGTGCAAGTGGGAATTTATTTAAACACATGTTCAAAATTTAATGTAATTTACCCCCATTTGATCAATAAACATATACTATTTTTAACAATTTTATTTATTTTGATAAAGTTTCAATAGCAATTTTTTGATAAACTATTTAACCTTTATTGCAATACAATAATTAGGATTCAATATAATTTTCAATAATAAACAACCTATATAATAAGAGTACTGTTTAATACTAATAGTTAACATAAATTATTAATTTATAAACCTATATAATATTCTTTAGTTAATAAATAAATGTTTAAACATATGTAGAAAGGAATGAGACTGTCCCATTCATCCCCATTTGAAATTGTCCCAATCATCCCTATGATATATAGATTCAATTGTCCGCCATTTTGCCTCAGAAATTAATTTGTCACATTGGTTAATATTCACTCATTTTAATTACCAATATCGAACCTTCAAATAAATAACTACAACATATCTCATTTGTTTAAATTGTATAAAATATTTGACAACTTCAAATGTAAAAACAAAAAGTTACTTTTAAGCAGAGTTTCAAAAAATGCAATGAAAACAGCCATGTGGTTTCGCTTTTGGTTCTAAAGCACACTATGGTAGTGTCATATATGAGAACAGAAAGCAACTAAAAAAAAACCGTTCATTGCCTGAAATATTGAGAATGTCACATCCATCCCTTGTCCCATTCATCCCCCAGCTCCCCTACTATTAAAATTTAGTGGTAAAAATCAGCCATTTGTTACGCAGCGCTTGTATCACTGTAAGTAAAGCATTATGACGTAAAAGCAAATGTTCCCTATTTTTCGAAGTGATCAACCAAATTAAACCAAAGACTATCCAACAACTCCGGTTACCTCACTAAAATACCTAGGTTGTTATTTCTAATAACTTAATTTAAAATTCATAAAAACTACAACTGTAGTTATCATAGCAATTAAATGCACTTCTAAGCGACAAAAAAATCTGATTCAAAGATTACGAAAAGCAAGTTACATAATCAAAACTTTAATATATACTGAATATTATTACTCGTTTGCATTTCCATCAGAAAGAGTATCTGACGTCATTAATGCCCACGCGAAAACATAAGATAAATATATAAAGCAATAAATAACACTTAATGATTTACAACATATTATGATAACAATAAACTCACTTATTGAATTCATAAATTATTTTACTTCATTTCTGATTAATTTATTATATCTAAATGATATTTATAGATAACACTCTACCCATTTTTTAGTTGCTGACTAGCTACTCAAAACTATATTCTATTGGCCAAATCTCTGGGGCATTTTGATCACACGACCAAATAGGGTTCTAATTGCTAATAATAAGCTAGAAGCAGCAGGAGTCTTTCGGTAGCTTCATCGCCCTTTTAAATTTGTCCGGTTTCAATTTTTGAATTTTTTTTTTTTTTTCATTCTGGCTTCCATAAGTCGTGGACTCAGATTCAGTCAACAAGTCTGAAGAATCTGCCCCCATCAGAGCACCTTAATTACTGGTTTCTAGCTGAAAAGGAAAAGGATAAAAATTAGTAGGAGATAATTCTAATGGAAAAGCTCGTTGTATGAGTCTGATAACCACACCATGTTCTGTTTTTAACCTGTCTGTTCTAATTTTGCCATCCTTTCCAAGAATTAGACTCACAATCTTTGCAAGCAGCCAATTGAGACGTTCTTGTACATCGTCCCCAATCAGCACAAGTTCACCCAGCTTCAAGTCGGGTAACTAACCAATTTCACGAAGCCTTTGAATAAGTTGACCGAGATATTCAGTTCGAAAGCGCATTCTCAATTGTTCCATGAGCTTAATTCTGTATCGCAGCCTTTTGCGAAACTGTTTTGCGTCAACTTCATCAATGTCCGGGACACTAGAATTAGAGTTTTGCACTAACAACATGTTCGGTGTTAATGGAACTAAATCCTCTGGATTTTCGGATTGATATGTGAGAGGGCGAAAGTTTATAATCTATTCACAATACACAAAATTGTTTGCAGTTCCTCAAAAGTCATGACAGCTTTACCGAGCGTTCGTCGAAGAAGCTCTTTGATCACACGGATCAGCCTTTCCCACCAGCCACCCCACCAGGTGGCTGAGGGAGGATTGAACTTCCAAACGATTCGTTTCAGGTCGGAGAAACGAGTCAATTTTTGCCAATCAATTTTTGACAGATCATTATTGGCACCTTTGAAATTGCTACCATTATTAAAATAGATTATTCTAGGTCTTCCTCTTCTTGCGATGAAACGTCGCAAAGACAGCAAAAATTCATCAGTTGACAGAGAGGAGACAAGCTCTAAATGAACAGCTCGATAGACTTCACAAGTATAGAGCACTATCCAGGTTTGATCTGCCTTTTTAATAAATAAAGATCCAGCTAAATCAACGCCTACAATTTCGAAGACGTTAGAATCTTTAATGCGATCAAAGGGCAGTGACACTGTATCGGATTCACGTGATTTAACTTTGTAGCGCTGGCAAGGAATGCATTTATTTACTACTTTTCGGACAGTTTTTCTACCTCTTTGAATCCAATATTTTTCTCTCAAAATACTTAGAAGAATGTGAGTTCCAGCATGACAATTCGCTATATAGAAATGTTCTATCAGTCTAACCGAGAAAATACAGTCATCAAGTAAAAGAATGGGCGATAAGAAATATGGTGTATCAATGCGTTCTGTAATTCTTGACTTTATTCTAATTATACCGTCTTTATCGTTAAAACATATTAAGTTAGGTATCGAATCTACATCTGGAAAAACTCACTTTGTACAATTGAAATTAAAGTTTTTTCAGCATATTCTAATTTCTCAACTGATAATTTACCAATTTTCCTAGCACTGTATCGCGATTTCACATTATTTATGAATCTTAATACCCAAGCAACTAATCTAACAATAGATTCAAAATAGCGTACCAAGGAATATTTTTGACTGTTGTATTTACATTACACAATTTCACTTTTCTCCTTTCACTAGTAATCTCTGGAGTTTCACTATCCAGAGTCTCAGTCCTGCGCCATTTTCCCCTTTCTTCAATGAGCCATTTAGGCCCTTCCCATCACCGAGATTCTAGCAATTGCTGGGGAGAACACCCACGCGAAATCAAATCCGCAGGATTCATTTTTCCTGGCACATGGCACCATTCACTATTGGGGAAAAGACTTTTTATTTCTTTCATCCTGCTCGAAACAATAACGGACCATTCACCGTATTCACTTATCCAGTACAACGCAACCATGGAGTCACTCCAAAAAATTGTTTTCATGTTCTGGACACAAAGTGCTTGCTGTACTGAATGTGCCAACCTAGCTCCGATGTTACACGCGATTCATTCCAATCTCGGAATTGACGCTTGCTTTATAGGAGCAACTCTAGCTTTTGCTCTAATTAATTGAATTTTTACAGCTTCCGGGGTTATAGTTCGAAAAAGTACACAAGCTGTATATGCCTCTTTGCATGCATCCACGAAAACATGCATATCGGTAGACTCATTTATTTCAATATATCGCGGAATTTGAACGTCCTTTAATATATTTATTTCACTGAACCATTTTTTAAAAGGTCTTTGAATTTTCTCCGGTAATGGAGAATCCCAGCCTAGACCTAGTTTCCAGGTTTGTTGCAATATAATTTTGGATGGCAAAGTTGCCGGGCACAATATTCCAATCGAGTCAAAAATTTTCTGCATAGAGCTCAAAATTAATCTTTTAGTGAAATTTTCATTGTTACTCAATTTATCAAAAGTTAAATTACACTTAAGCATATCCCAATCAAGATCCCACAATATCTGAAACATTTTGAGATTTAACATTACTTTCCCAATTTATCAAATTAAAACACCCTCGAGACATAATGCATTTAGCCTGCTTGATAAATTCGTCTTCTTCCGCAGCATTCGAAACACCTGTTACACAAACACAATTACCTGTTACCGAAACACTACCGTCTATAAGCAATTACTTCGTTCACAGAAGGATAATAAAATCGCAAAAAATCTCTGTGATTCGGGTATATGCTAATCTGCAAAAAGGCTTTTTCGATATCCGCAGAAAGATCAATTTTATAAATTCGAAACCTATCTATAATATCCGGTATTTGCTCAATTAAATTCCGGCCTTTATACAAAATATCATTTAAGAAACACTTTCCATATTCTCTAGCGGACGCATCAAAAACGGGCCTAATTTTAGTAGTAGCACTTAGAAATCTGCACGGGCCGGTCTTCGGGCCGGGCCCGGGCCATACTTCTTTCTGAAGGCTCGAGCCGAGCCGGGCCGGGCCTAGTGACTATTCTTTACGGGTTGGGTCGGGTTCGGGCCTTACTTTTTTCCGAAAGAATTGGGCTGCGCCGGGCCTAACTTATTTTTTCTGTACAGAGCCGGGACTGGCTTCTTTTCTAGTCTTCACAGCCCAAAATTTTCAGTCCTAGTTTTGAGCCAGCCCGTATGAAAATCATTGTCTCGGCAAGACCTGTTTGTTCAAAGGTCAGTAAAATTAAGCCTGGCCCAAAGATTTTTTGCAAAATATGCATACATTTCTGAACCGCCATTATTCTACAACTAAACATTAACATTTGTTCTTTTTAAAGAATAGTAAATTTCTACGCTAACTAAAATATAGCTAAATTAAAATATAGTAAAACGTGTGAAAAGGAACCTGCCTATGACGGAATCCTGTTTTAAGCTGAAAAACGTGTTGATCCATGCAAAATTAATATACTAATACGTAAGAAAAGAATATATAATACTAGGGGGCTCTGCCCCCTGCAAGCTACGCTCGCCAGCCCCCGTTCAGACACCGCAGAATCTAAAAACACGCTAATCTGATCGGTTTAAAAAATATTATAGAAGATTGAATTATACTGAAAAAAGCTGTGCAGATCTCCCTGTAAACGGATTTCCATTCAATTTCCTTTGATTTCAAAAATTTAAGGCCGAATCAGTTGCTGTTAAGACATCCAATGGTTGTTTTCGTGTTTGATTAAAGAGGATCAGTTAAACGTTTGAAAAGAGGCTAAAAATAAAAGGAATTAAGTGTACAGAGTCTTTGTCTCCCGGTATTTTAAAGCAATTTCTATAACAATAGCCTAAGTCATGTGACTATCATCAAGAGTTCCGGGCGAACCACTTCGCTTTTTATATTCCTGGTGCCATTTTGGTGCTTTAATATAAGCCAGGTACAGGTGATAAGTCGCCAAATATTATTCTATCGCCATCATTTCATCTATATTATAATAGTCCAAGTCATGTAACTGTCATAAATAAATACGCTCTGATCCCTTCGCTTTTCATATGAAAGTTTGGCCCAGATATCATATACGGCCCCATATTGGCGCAATTTTTTTCCGACGCTAATTTGGGGGAAAGATCAACAGTATAAACAACAACATCCGTCTTATCAAATCAAGCAAAATAACGATACTATGGCGCCAGTTACGTACCCGTTGCGTATATGACATTGGCGTCAGAAAAAATTATCGCCAATATGGGACAGTATGTGGCATCTGTGCCGAAAGTTTTCCATTTCGATTTTAAAAAATGAATTTATTTTTCGAATAATACTACATAAAAGCATTGTCGCAAAGAATTATTGGTATTGTTACGCTAGCCGGGTGCAAATCTCGCCAATAACTATTTTTCAACTCGTCAGTTAGCATTTTTTTTTTTCGAGTGGTAAATTAAAACATTGCTTTGAAGTTGAAATTAAATGTCATCGTTTGTTACATCATTTAATATTTGGCCAGATGCCAAATACGCACCCGGTTTGGAGTGATTTTTTTTTTTTACGAAAATTTGGCGAAATCCTCGTTTTCGAATACCAGTTACATGTGTATTTTTGGTACTATTTAGTTATCCCGTCGAACAAAAATCTATCACCAAACTATAAGATTAAATGCCAATAATGGTTGATAAATGTCAAATTCACTTGACTTTAAGCAAGTTACACGTTGTGATGTCTTTACTCCAATAACAACCACTACAGCTAATATAAATGTTGAATTAATACGCAATCCAATATCTCAACGCTATTACAACGTCTTTACGTCATCAAGTGATTTTTATTTGGACGTTTTATTTGTATATTTATTAATGTTATACCATTTTCTTTGTTCTTTCGCTATTTAAAATAAAAATTATGTCAATTTGTATAATTTGGCGAGTGGTTTGGCGATTTATATAATTTGGCGAAATGGGACAATGGAATAACTAAGTAGTACCGTATTTTTTAATTATTTTCTATTATTTTTTATTTTTAAAGGAAAATAACCAAAAAAATAATTAACTATAGAACAAAACAATTTATGTAATTTAAAAATAGAAAATAAAGTAAATAAACACTTATTATTAAATAAACAACAATAGCCGAGTTATGATATCAACCAAAATAATGACATTTTGGCGCCAATTAGGTACCCCGTGCGTTTATGACATCTCTGCCTAATATTTTTCTTTTCATTTTGTTCAAAAAAAAAAAAAAGAAGTGAAAGCCATTTATTTTAAATGTTTCTGTTTCTATTAAATAAAATGATAATGAAATACAAATTGAATTATGAATAAAAGTAACATGATACATTTCTTAGCATATATTTAAGGGAGGTCAAACTTCTCGCCAAATTAGTTAAAAACAGTAACCTTTTCTAAAATCTGAAAAAAAAAATATCTGTTTGATTAAAATTTGAGTTGCCATCATTAGAAAAAAATATATAAAATTAGAAAAAAATTAATATTTCGAAAACTAATTCGAATTTAAAAATTCCAATACCATTTTTGAAATTTGCGGATCAATATTGATTTTTGGTGTTAATTTCCTCGCAAAGTATTCCATATTTTAGGAGAAATCGCCGTGAAACATAATCAGTTGTTTAATCAGTCGATTCAAAGAATCGTTACATTTCAGCCGTTTCATATATTCGTGTCATAAATTCGTTTCATTAGGATTTTATATATATAGGGTAGACATTTACATTTGCTAAGAAGGGAACTTGTCTATAAAGCATTTTTTTTCTTTTCTATGTAATAGAGTCTTAGTAGATTTTACTGTACAGCATTTTTTTTAAATTTTTAACAATTCAATGCATGGAATATGGAATAACAATATTAATGATAACTGAAACATTTACATAGAAGAAATACCCATTCATTAAAAAAATAAGTATCGCAGCCTGCGGCACTTATTTAAAAATGAAGTTTAGAAACATGAAATAAAAGTTAAGATAAATATTTTTAGTCAGAACTCCTCGTAATAGTCAAATTTTTTACCAAATCGACGTAAAAATCAATGTTTTGTAGCAATTCACTCGGGCCGGGCCGGGATCGGGCCTGTAAATTTCGGCCCGTGCCGACCTCTAGTAGCGCTGTCCACTTTCACCACAGGCCGATGCGGCAAAAAATGCCCTTTCTGGATGTCCCCGTTACTTTCTCAATTATTTCTAAATCTTCCCAATCTCTGAAACCATTTTCATAATCAATAAGAAGACCCCCTTTTTTGCGCGTTCGCACATTTTTCTATGTCTCTTCTACGTCATTTCTTTATTACTGGGTAATTCAATCGTATCAGATTTAAAAGTTAAACAAACTTCATATCTACCGTCTGGATGAATTTTAATATTGGTTTTAAATTCCTCTATTATTTTAGAATGCTCATATTGATTTTTCAAACTTTCTACAGGCTCTCTAATACCGATCGTTTCAAGATCCCATAACTCATTAATGGAAGCATTTTTTACATACAAAGATACAACAGACAAAACAGTATTACTATCATAATTACTATTCAAATTTTGATTGGGTTTTCCAGTTAATACGCAATTCAATCGTGTTTCTAACAAAATTAACCAGAACTTAATTTCATACATTTATAAGTGAATAATGTGCCAATTAAATCTGTACCTAAAAGTAAATTAATTTCCGAATCCTCAGATTCAAGATCAGGTAAAATAATTTGTCTTTCTCTAAGTTCAATAAGTGCCTCCACACTGGAAAATTTGGGTACAAAATCAGTAATTTTATTTTCAGAGAATACCTCAGCTCTACTACTAAAGGAATCATTCAAATCAGAAATAATTAAATCATAAACATCATGTATTTAAACTGAGGTTTCCCACCCCCCCCCCCCCCCACCCCAAAAAAAAAGAAAAAAAGTTAATGGGTCATTTTAATTTCCCTCTTAGGAAGCAGATGTAGATTCTCAATCACCTTTTTACTAACATAACTGTTTTGAGAACCAGAATCAATAATAGTGACCTTTAGTTCCACATTCTTACTTTTAACTTTAACCATTAATGTCATGAGATAAACATTTTCAATATTAGAATGATTTGTCATAATATTAGTTTCATGAATTTAATTTTTTCTCTTATCATTAGCATTTTCAATATTATCATCTAGGCAAATAACAAAATGATGAAATTTTTTACACTTAATGCAGGTACTTTTAAATCTACAGTTTTTAGATATGTGGTTAGGCTTAAAACAATTAAAGCAAGCCTTTTCTTTAATAAAATCTTTTTCTTATTTTCTAGCCATACTTCCTAGTCATATTTCTAGCAGCATAACAATCTCGCGATGAATGACTTTTCTCATAAAATATATCAGTAAATTCTCACTTACCTGTATTTCCAAAAGAAGTGCTTAATAGCGATGAAGCCGTTGCAGAAGGAGAAATTTTATTATTCCGGTCATGTCTTTTATTAGTTATATTCGCACCGAAACCACTGCGCGCTAAAGCAACCATCTCTTCGCTTTGCACTTCGTGCTTAAGAAAACGCATTAAATTTTTGAGGGAACGTTCTTCATGCATTCCATCTTTAGCATTCCGTTTTCTTTCCCATGACATCAGGACTTCTTCAGGGAGGATCGATTCTACTAACGGGATCAGGAAATCCCCATATTTTTCTCGAGTACGTCCTAAACTTTCGAGAGATCTCAATTTTCCCTCTAATTCATCATATAACTTTGGCAAATCTGTTTTTACTCGACCAGCGATGGCATTTTTCATGACCATGGTTAATAAATCCCGTATATAGACTTGTACGAGCAGATCTTCTCTACCAAATCGTTCTTTGATTTGATGTATCCAGTGGTGTAGTCGTAAAATAAACAGAGGGTATACGCTCAAGGCAGAGCGTATACCCTAGGGTGTATATACTATAGCTTTCTTGAGAAACAGAGGGTATACGGTGTTCCTTAAAAAAATCCAGAAGGCATACGGCGTATACCCCCGTATACCCTCCACTACATCCCTGGATGTATCGCTTGATGATAATTAGCAGCTGTAGCTGGAAAGCTCTCCACCACTCTGGCTGCTTTTGAATTCGGAACAACCGCTTGTATTAAATATTGAAATTTATCAGAGTCCGAAATACTTTTATCTTCATGTATCTTCTGAAATTGAGACCAAACTGACAAATAGTCCTTAACATCACCGTTAAATTTCTTCAATTCGATCTTCGGCAGTTTAAAACTTCTCGTCTCAAGAGATTCATTCCTATTTTCAAAAACTGGCGACTGCAAAGAACTAATTTTTTCTTCCACTCAGTCTTCAACTCAAGATACCTATCCCGATATTCTTCGGCTGCTTGAAAATCTTCTTCACACTCTTTCTCAGAGCCTTCCTCTTTCAGCAGAATGCTACTGATATTTTTCTGACATTCATCTAATCTTGCAAATTTATCTTCTAACTGTTTCTGTAACACAGAAAGACGTTTTAGATCAATGTCCTGTTTTGATAATTCTACTGTAACTTTATTCGTGCACGACGTGAAAGTTATTCTAAGATTTTTCCTTTCGAGTTTCAAAGCTTTTAAATCCATAATTGCTATGCCGGCTCCACGTTTACGCGCCAAATGTTATTTCTAATAACTTAATTTAAAATGCATAAAGACTACATTGTAAAACAAATCCGACCAGTTTTCCTGTAAGAATCGGAAAAACAGTTGCCTTTATCGTACCAGAAAATTTTCCGACCCAGCTCGGAATAAATTCCGTAAATAGGGAAATAGTCAATAAAACGGTATTTTACGGAATTTTATTCCAAGCTGGGTCGGAAATTTTTCCGGTATGATAAGGGCAACTATTTTTCCGATTCCTACAGGAAAACTGGTCGTATTTTTTTTACAGTGTACAACTGTAAAAAATGTTACCATAGCAATGAAATGCACTTCTAAGCGACAAAAGAAATCTGATTTAAAGATTACGAAAAGCAAGTTACATAATCAAAACTTTAATATATACTGAACATTATTACTCGTTTACATTTTCGTCAGAAAGAGTATCTGACGTCATTGATGACCACGCGAAAACATAAGATAAATATATAAAGCAATAAATAACACTTAATGATTTACAAAATGATTATGATATCAATAAATCTCACTTATTGAATTCAGAAATTACTTTACTTCATTTCTGATTAATTTATTATATCTAAATGATATTTATAGATAACATGGGTAATTACAAGGCAATCGGATGCATTTTGCGGCAGATATCGCGTTACATATAGATAAACATGCTATTTAATTCAACTTTATAGTTTATAATAACTATGCAGTTATCGCGTTACATATAGATAAACATGCTATTTAATTCAGCTTTATAATCTCTATAATAATAGCCTAAGTCATGTGACTGTCATCAATAGTTCCGGGCTGACCGCTTCGCTTTTTATATGCCAGGTCACCATTTTTTACATTTTTTATTTTTCGCGTGGTAAATTAAAACAATGCTTTGATATTGAAATTAAAAGTCATGGTTTTTAGTATTATTTATTATTTTTCTTTTCTTTTTCTTAAAAAAGGGAAAGAAAAAGTGAAAATCATGAATTTCAAATTAAAATTATGTATTTTAAATAAAATGAGTGAAATTATTATATTTTAGATGAATTTAATGAAATATGAAAAAATGCGATTGGAAAGACAATGTTTGATGATTTATCACTTGCGCCTGGCTAGCATAAAAAGGTACTACTTAGTTATAACGTCGACCCATTTCGCCAAATTATATAAATCGCCAAACCACTCGCCAAATTATACAAATTGACATAATTTTTATTTTAAATAGCGAAAGAACAAATAAATTAGTATAACATTAATAAAAATACAAATAAAACGTCCAAATAAAAATAACTTGATGACGTAAACACGTGTAACTTGCTTAAAAACAAGCAAATATGACATTTACGATCAACCATTATTGATATTTAATCTTATAGTTTGGCGATATATTTTTGGTCGACGGGATAACCAAGTAGTACCCATAAAAATACGGAGTTTTTCATATCTCTACTAGAAACTTCTGATTTGGCAAAGTATTGAGAAAGTAAATTAAATTTTGGATAAAAGTAACATGGTACAATGCTTAGCACACATCTAACGGAGACCAAACTGGTCGCCAAGGGCGGCTAGTTTATAATAACTATGCATTTTAAAATTAAAGAGTCAATTGTTATACACTCTGCACAACTAGATGGCAAAATTATCTTTATAGACAGGCTGACACCAAAATAAACTATTGTTATAGATGCATTTTGTATGCATAGTTTTCATGTGAAATTTGTCGACTCTGTAGAACTGGGGCTGTACATATATAATATTACTTTAGTGTGGGCGTGGGGGGGGGGGGGCGCACTTGATATCGTAAGATATCTCTAGGGGGAGAAGAGTTTGTCTTTTGATATCGTTATCAATTATGATCCAACTAAAATTTCCTTTTTTTTTTTTTTTTACTTTTTCTTTGTATCAAAATAGTCTATTGACTGTTTTGTTAATCTGTTATCTATTGTTATGAAAATACAAAGTTATTAAAGCTATTAAACAGTTATAAAATCCTTTTACTTCAAAATACGGAATATCCCAAAGTCCGGCATTCCTCTTTTTCTGCAATATGAGCATACAATGCTTAGTTAGAGAAACCAGGTTCAAAATGATACTTGTTATTTTTACTGGTAAAAAAATGGGGAAGAATGTTGGCCACCTGTTTTGTTGATAGGAAATCCAGCTTACTCCCTCCCCATACAGAGGACATGTGCAAGAACGCAATATTACTATTGAATGCATTATGCAACAGAAAGCTATGATTAAATACTTTTAAACAGGGATGCACCGAATATTCGGTATCTATTCAGTATTCGGCCCTACGACCGACTATTCGGTTAGGCCGAATATCAAACTATACGGTATGCCGAATATTCGGTTTGGCCGAATATCGAAATATTCGGCCAGACCGAACAATTAAAAGACCTTTTAAAAAAATATTTTTAAAACTTTAAAACAACTACTATTTTTAACTGTCAATTAATAAAGATATTTAATAATTAGATATTTAAATAAAAGAGAAGGCTTTTACATTTTTTATTTGCTGCTTGAAAAGTATCATGTAAGAATATTAACCAATAATGACGACTTTAGTCCCTTCCTGACAAAAATATATGGCTGTACGATTTTTCCTCCAGTTCCTTCAAAATTTCACTTTAATTTTCAAATATTTGTTTCATAATATAAGAAAATTTTATTCATTTGTTTTAATTCAGACAGGAATCCATGAAATTTAAAATGTTATCAATTAAAGAAGGTTTTAAACTATCCTTCTTAAATAACAATTCAAAGCATAACTTATTTTTTAGTGTAGAATTTATTTGCAAAAAGATCTTGTTTATCAATATGGAAGTATGTGTGTTAACCCCTTGAGGGACAAGTGATTGTGTTCCTGTAATGTTGAACTCACACCGGAACCTTTGAAAAATTCTATTTTAAAATAAGAAAAAATAATTTTACGAGTTTTTTCGACCAAAGTTAGAAAAAGTAAAATTTGATAAATTTTTTCTGGTGCAAATCTTTATTAATCGTAGGTGAGATAAAATATATCCCACCGCCCTTTAAGGGGTTAAGTATTATACAATGTGTCCACGTATAACCTGACCGACCTTTATTTTCGCAACCGTTGTTCCTAGATGCATACTTCCAATTACAAAAGTGGTCAAAATTAGGTGCAGGGTTAAGCTAAAAAAAGTTTGAAGCGAAAAAACAATTTAGTGAAGAATTACTGAATCTAAATTTTTATACGGTCCCCCGGTCCTATAAGTTATATTTAGTAAAATTTCCCTGTTAGATTGACAAGTAAGGCAAAAAAAAAAGGTCCCGTTATTCTACGATTAAAATTGACCAAGTAATAGCTGTTTAAAGTTAGAGCATATTTTTTGCTGCACATTAGGGGTCATTCACAAATTTAGTAGAAATATAATTTCGTCATATATATTACAGAAGTGGTTGAGAGTAAAATTAGCATTGCAATATAAATTTAAAATCTTTAATCATTCTGGCATATTACTGCAAAATATACAATTTGTACTGAACATATATGAGGATAAAAATAACAGAATTTTTGTTAAATAAAAGGATGAAAAACAACAGCATCAATTCTTTATAAAATGATACATATTTTAAGATGATGTTACTTCACTGTCTTTCAAATTTTGGGTTGTGCCATGATTTTTAGCTTTTGAAAAGTGATACTTATGTATTTTTTAGCGCTGAATCCGAAAATGACCTTCATTTTAAACCATCTTGTCCGGATTTTTCTTAAATCGTAAATTTCAAAGTAAAAAGCTCAAAGCAAAAATTGATCCCAGGTAAAAAAATCAGAGAAAAACCTTTAAAATTTTTGAGATGTTGCAGCCATTTTGAAGGTTTCAGCGGGTATCTTTAAGGAAAATGAAAACTAAAGGTTTTCTTAAGAGAAGTATACCGCTTTTTAAAAGATTACATACAGGTTTATTTCTGTAAGTTATCACCTCCAAATTATCTTCAATGACTTAGAAAATTTTCGTGAAATCGCTTGAAATATTTTCAGGGAAAATGAAAACTGTTTCTCATGCAGGTAATATGAAGGCTTTACTTGAAAGTTTTATAAAGTTTTATTATTGCACATTATGGTATCTAAGATTTTGATATGCCTGTGTTTCCTCATTAATAATTTTAATAAATTTCTAAATTAATATTTTAGATAATACACGGAAATCTAACGTCTTCCATCGGTACAATAAAAATTTTTTAACTTCTGAAATTATTACAAGTAACATTACCTCTAACACGCTCAAAAATTTTAATCTCGAAAATTCCCCCTAAAAAGAAAAACAAATCACGAAGTTATTTCGAAGCCCTTTTTGACCTTAAATTTGTCACAATTTTTTCTAAAATTATAACCAGGAACAATAATTCACCCCAACTCTAACACGCTCAAAAATTTCAATCTCAGAAAATCCCCCTCTATAAAGAAAATAATAATCACGAAATTATTTCAAAGTCTCCTTTTTATCCTAAAATTTTTCATAAATTTCTCTTAAATTACCACTAGTAAAAATATTCCCTCAAACTCTAACGCATACAAAAATTTCAATCAACAAAAATTGTCCCCTAAAAAAAATCTCCAAATTATTTCAAAACCCCTTTCATTAATATTTAAAATCGTATTCAAACACGCACAAAAATATATTTTAGTTAAATTTTAGTATCTAACGATGGGCAATTGGCCCCCCAGTTTCCCCACCCCCTTTCTGAAAATGTCTTATTTAGTTTTTCATTTTAAGTTTTCCGAAAAGAATAAATTTTACTGTGTTTTTCTAAATCTGTCAAAAAAAAGAAATTTTAGTTAATTAAATTTCAAATACAGAAGGGACAATGGCACTCACCCCTCCCACCATGCCGCTCTTTCGTCCAAGCGCGACATTCATAGTCCCTCTTTAAAACCCCCTCCCCTCCCAACCTCATCGAACCCCTGAGCTGTTTAGCTGTAAGAAACCCAGTATAAGCGAAAAAATTGAATAAATTATTGAATTAAATAAAATTAAACTGAATAAAAAAGTCTTACATCTATTTTATAGTATCAGATTTTTCGCTATTTTTTAACCTTGAAATTTACGATTTGCGAAAAATCCTGACATGATGGTTAAAAGTGAAGGTAATTTTTTTATTCAGCGTTAAAAAATACCAAAAACGTAATTATAAAAGTTAAAAAACACAACCATCGCAGGTTTATGTTATCTAATCTAAAACTCTTTCTTAAACTTGTTGACGAGATCTATCCGAATTTTTTTGTGTTATCCTCTGATATAAGTATGTATAAGAGGGTAACCGTCGAAAATCGAAAATCATAATAATATTATTGTCATCGGATTTAAGTCAGTATGTAAAATTTAACTTCGATCGGGCATTTGAAAGTGAGTTAAAGTTCGATTATAAATTTTAAACTGGAAAGACGATCGCTTCAAGGTAAATAAAACCTTATGAAAATAAAATATTTTTTGTTAAAATAAATCATAGCCTCAAATCTTTACAAAATAAAACATACGTTAAAATACAATTATTTTAACTAATCTAATACTTAACTAATAAAGATTAACTCAACCGTAATAGTTGTATACGATTTCTTTCAAAGCGCAGATACCTTGAAATAAGTTTAAGTACTTTATATACGACACCTGAAAGCATGGCGGAAATCATCTGTTTTGATATGTATAAAAGTGGTATAAGTCGTGTATTTCAAAATTTCATAACTCGGTCAATTTTAATATTAGTTGAATGGGACCTTTTTTTGTCTTACTTGTTAGTGTCACAGTAAATTTTTACTAAATATCACTTATAGGACCGGGTTACCGTATAAAAATTTAAATTTCTTAATTTTTTAATAAATGTTTTTCTTGACCCAAATCGATTTAAAAGTAATTCTTTACCTTATTTAAACGATTTTTGTAATTGGAAGTATGCATCTAGGACCAACGGTTACGAAAATAAAGGTCGGTCAGGTTATACATGGACACACTGTATAAAATTGCTTCAAATTTTAAGTTTTTAATACTTTCAAATTCAGAAATTTAAGAGTATTCGGCCGAATATTCGGTATTCGGCTTGATAGTCATCGTTCGGCTAGCCGAATATTCGGTATTCGTTTACCTGCTGGCCGAATATTCGGCTTTCGGTATTCGGCCAAATACATTATTCGGTACAGCCCTACTTTTGAGTGGTATTTCCTTTAAGTGTTATTTGTTGTAAAGTTATATATAATAGTGATATTTTATTGATTTCTCTATTTAAATCAGTAAAATTATCATAGGATTGATTTGGAATTTTGACGTTTGATACAAGGTAGGGAATTTGTAGATAGATGAAAGGCAAAACTAAAAGAAAATATAAATGAATAAACCATTCATTACAAAATAACAAATTTTTATTGATGCAGAGAAAATTAACAGTGAAATTGTTTGTTGCTCATGAACTGTAAATTAATGCTATTTTTACATGATATTATTGTCAGTAATTAGTAGAGTGCAGTTATTTTAGAAAATTGCATCTCGAAGATGTGCTTGAGCTGCTGTTGAGACAATCTGCGATGAGTTTTGTTTTGGGCTGACCGTTAGCATCTGAATGAATTTGAAAGACTAGGAGTTGTTTACTTCTTTTCTTCGGCTGCTTCTGGGAATGGACCAGCAAAGAGAGCCTTGAGGAAAACTGAAATTATATTATAAGATTGTAAGTTATTTGGATTTGATGGAATTAAAAATATTTTTCACACCCGAATTATTATTATTATTACACTTCTTCAATACTGTAAATATTTTCAGAGCCAAGTTAAAATACATTTGTAATTTTTTTTTAATATGATAGAAAAAAAACGTAAATATATAACAAATTAACACCTTGTAATAATATACTATTTCTAATTGTAAAAAGGTGTAAGATTAAAACTTTAAAAACAATAAAACAGGGTTCGCACGCTATTAAGCCACGCCCCATTTTGTAAGGACTCTACCACCAGTAATGGCATATAACTACTTTCTAGCTGAGGAATCGAGAAGAAAATTATCTTTATAATAATACTGGTGGTAGAGTCTTTACAAAATGGGGCGTGGCTTAATAGAGTGGGAAGCTGAAATACATTATAAGATTTTAAGAAATTTGGATATGATACTATTTATACCATATCTTATGCTAGATTTATTATTAAATTCTTCCAATAATGTAGTTATTTTCAGGTAAACCTGGTATATATTACAGGATTCTAAGAAATTTTGATATGATTGAATTAAAGATGTTCTTTGTGCAAATTTATTATTAAATTCTAATACATGAAGTTGTTTTCAGAAGACAGGTGAAAAGCGTTGTCGTATTAGAAGAAATTTGGATTTAATAACATGGAAGTTATTTTTTATACTAGATTTATTATCAAAGCTAGAACGGCCAGAAATTTTACTCAAGTCGTATAAAAAGAATTAACTACATCATTTTTATTTAATACTGTTTACCTTACTTCTGTGTAGTGTATATTTGGCTTATATTATGAAGAAATTTCTGATTCGAATCGAAATAGTATAATCATCTGGTCCTGGTCAAACTGAGCTCTATGGCCGTTCTAGTAGTGAAACACGCGTAGTTACTTTCATGTTTGATGTTACTTTAATAATTGTTTATTTTAGCACGAGCTTAAAAATATTTTGAAAAAAATATATCGTAAAATATTTCTGGTAACATTTCAGCCCAATAATTTTGTTTTATGGTACCTTTCAGTTGTTCTTAAAGATCTGGTGATGAAACTTTTATAAATTTATTATTTCTTCTTGGAATAATAGTTGAAAGTATTAACAATACATTAACTATATTCACATACAAACTCTGTTTTTAAGGGGTAAAATATAAAACAACAGTCTCAGTTCAAAGAAAAGAAAACAGATTTAATGTTGTGTAATATTTGAAATCGAGGATTTCTTTATAAACAAAAGTATTTCTGAATGGCATTTTTCTATTTCCTTAAATATATAAACTAAAATAGAGATAAAAAATATTTTTAACATAATTTTGCTTAGAAACTTTGTAAGTTCAGTGCTAAATCTTTCATTGCCGAAATATTTTATCTAAAACACAATTATAATGATTGAGGATTTAAAAGAAAAAAAAAATACAGTACTTACCAATACAATCCTTTTACTTGGCTGAAACGTTAGTTCGATATAAACTAAAATGTCAGCACAGTTGATATGGGAATTGCGACGTCATTAAATATAATTTAATAATATTTTTTAAAATATTTTTCTCCTTTTTTTAAGAATTTTTTGATGCACATTTCAATCAATATTTTATATTCAATTATCTGTTATATAAAAAAAATCTACTGGGCGATTTCGATTTTTCAATGGCTTTGAAATAATTAAATATTAATTTCATGTTGATTAATGTTTGAATCCGCTAATAATTTACAGTTAATGTCGGCATTTACCTCCTGCATCTAAATTATTAATCATTATTTTGCGTGTTCATTCCAATCTTCATTTTTTTTAAATCAAGCACTAAGCTAAAAAAATTGAAAAACACTCTTTTCTTCAACTAAGTGGAAATTATCCAAAATGCGTTTAGATAAAAGGAAAAAACAAAAACATTGTGTACTTATTCGTAAAATGATCCAATTCAAAAGATGCATTAAAGCAACGTATGTTTTATTTAGTAATTGGAACGTGGATTAGTATTATTTTTTTTATGTATTTTTTCATTTGTTGATAAAACAAATCCAAAGTTTAAAAAACCTTTAATTTGACATAAATATCTCAAGTTATTACCTCTACGTGAATTTTTCTAAATATGTTTATTAGAATGATACAATATTTTAAATTGGATTTAAAAGTTAATCGATAAGATGGATACGAAATTATTATTTCAAAACCTCTATCTATAGCATAATCCACCATATATTGATTAACCATATAATTTTTTTAATCGATGAGTACATACTAAGTTGCTATGATATTTCATGGTATGTTTCAATATTGTTAATGTAAAGATGTAAAGCTATTCAAATAAAAACCAATTTTTATATAAACAATAAATTATATTTCTTCTTTCACGACTGATGCACAAGATAACTTATGCCTGGAGCACAATATAAAAAAGAAAATATATGATGGAGTCGACTTCCTTCATGATAGACCAATCACATTGTTTATACGAGTCCTTGATGACAGTTTTTGCATATAGTTTCAGGTACTATGAAGTTATAAGGTCTATGGAATAGGAGAAAGGCAGTGATTGAGGATATGTGGTCAGAAAGAATTATAGTTCGAGAAGAAGAGGAACAGGTGGATAAGATCTTCTTCATCTTGGCTCCAGTGGAAAAAGAGAGAGTTGTTTCCATTATTTGAGAAATTGTTGGAGAAGTTAATTATTTAGATTCGGGATGTGGTCCAGCAAGGATGTTCTTTAAGAAAACTGAAATGGGGATAACAAAGAGAAATGGAAAGATTATAAGAGGTTGTACAGAAAAGAAGACAGGAGTTAGTAGATAAAGCGGGCAGCGTCGTTGTAGAAGCCAGGCAGCTCACCCAACAGCAAAGCGAAAACGAGTACAAAAGCCTTTCGAAATGTTTCTCAAAGTCATGTATACAGGGAGGACACAAATTAGTTGGACACTTTCGTAATTAAATAGCTTGCTAAATATCAACTGTAAAGTACCAATTCAGTGGCAGATTACTACTACTGTATCCTAAGTTTTTCGATAGATGACGCGTTGTGTTTCAAGCCTACGCCTGACAGAAATATAATTATTGGTTGCTCATCATTCTTTCTGCGTTCCTGTGTGTTCTCACTACTCCACACGGTGGAACGAACACCGTAAAAAACTGACACAGATGAAAATTTGAATTCTTTATTTTTAGTTGTATTACCATTGAAGGTTGTTCTTAAGCACATAATGTACCCAAAATACCTTATAGACTTGTCAGAAAAATTTCCCTCAAATTTTTAGCCTAATGGTAATGTTTTCAATGCCATACATGTTAACACTATACACGCCGCAAACAGTGTTATCAAATCTGGCGGGTTTTTTTATTCAGAAACTTCGAGTTCACACCAGAAAAAATTTAATACTAATTTTTCTTTATTTTATTCGCGCTATACCTATTATTATAATAACGAAAAATAACGAATCAAACTTTCTGTGAATAATTTATATTGTCTTAACGATAGTTTTCTAAATGACGCATAAATGCGCTAAGTGACCTGTATTTTATTAGGTCGTTAAAAGCTACCTTTAACAATTATTATTCGTTTTCGATCTCGGAGTGACACTGAGGTAGATATTTAATAAAATTTTGTTAAAAAATAATTAAATAGTTGTACTTTTCTTGGTAAGGTAAATTTGGAGTAATTTTCTCGACTACTTCAGAAAATCTCATAATCATGCGTACTCTAATGTTTGGGTGTATAACTACGCATAATGAAAAATTATTTTGTCCAACTTACTTATGTCCATCCTGTATTTGTTACCTTAAAAATAATTTTTGATCACAATGAAGAATACTTCAGAATAAAATTTCACTTTTTTGCAGATTATAGAATGGGTGTATTTTATTCTTTTAGGAAATTTAAAAGGATGTTTTTTTTCTGAGTCTTTATTAACTGAGAATATTAAAATCTAATCCCATTAAATCAATTATCGTGTTTATTGCTTTTCTTTCGGGAATATAAAACCACTATACGATTATAAATTGAAATGTATTTTAATTGTATTAATTCATTGTAGTGTAATTAAATTTATTTCCAATTCAATTATTATTAATTAATTAATATCTAATTAAATTATTATTAATTCATCGAAATGCAATTTTAAGGTATATTTTAAATTATTAAAAGTATTTACTAACAAAAACAATTATTTAAAAAAGTCTTTAAAAGTTTTTTTTTATAATTATTAATTTTTAAAATGAGAAATTTACTAAAATTTTGTTGATTTTAAAAGCATAAAAATTTAAAAACAGATTAAAATTAAGTCATATTAAATTACTTTTAAATTATTTTAAATATCGTTTATACTTGCATCGTGAATTTTATTTAATACAAGGCAAATATTGTGGAAATTTTCTAACAATTATTTTTAAGGCCTAGAAAAACATTTCAGAAAGACTTTATGCACATTGTCATCTTGAGCAATTTTCTTTATACTTCACAATGGCATATTGGCTCAACAAATAAAGCAGACACAACGAACACACACACAAAGGCAACTAACACGGGAACTATATCGCACATCAGGAAGTGTGTCATATTAATTTGAAAACACATAGATTAGCCCTTTATGCCCCGACGTATTTTAAAGTACACTGCAAAAGAAGGTAAATGTCTCTTAAACTAGGAAAATAGGGCTACGAATGAAAATATACAATAACCGCTTCCGAGCTCCCCACGATTCCAAAAAGCATTCGTTATCTTTAAAAACCTTGGAACATATTTTCGGATTGTCAAACCTAGTCATACGTAGCTTATTTTGTTCGTATGACTTTTTACTTTGACTTTTTAAATTTGTAAAAAAAAATTGTCCACAATATCTGATGAGTTGCACACTTTAACCCTTCCCGGCGCGGAGTAAGTCTGTTTGTAAAATGATGAAAGGATGGACTGACACCAGAATTTACAAACGAATTTATTAGAAAATAAAAACTTGCTTATTTTTCCGTACTTTATAAAAGGAAAATTTTAATTAAATATTCTTCGTGCCCTTTGTCAGTTTTTGAATTAGAATTAGGTGTCCTTTTTTGTGGACACCGCCCGCTAAAAGGGTTAAGCTATGTCTTTAACATTAGAACGTCCAGATGGTGTCGATTCGACACCGATCAAATGAGTAAAAGTCGATTCGAACCAGAATGTTTTTCATAAAATTTGTTAAATTGTAAAACTGAGTTAAATAAATAAGTGAAATTGTTTTAAATAAAAATTCCTGTGTTAAAATGTTTTTTATTAAGGTTGGGTAAAATTTCTGGACGTTCTAGCGTTAACATTCATTGCCCATAAAAAGTGATGGGGAAAACGAAATTGATCTGATTAACCGGAGATGCGTTTTAAGCGAAGACGAGAGTTCACTGTATTTTTTTAATTAATATATTTATTGTTGTAAATATTGTACAAAAAGGTGAATAATTAATTCAAATTATAAATACGTTTTATTTTATTGAACGAATTTTTCCTAAATTTCATATTAATATTATATATATTTTTTAATCTATCTTCAGATATTAAAGGGAAATTGCGGTGGCATGTTACTTAATTGGTAATTTAGGACACAGAGGGCAGAATTAAAAGCTTCGCACGCATAGGAGCCGACATAATAAAGGGGACGAGGGCAAACTGGTCAAACTTCCACTACTAATTTTTAATTTTTTTATTAATTAATCACAATGATTAAATAGTACAAAAAAATTAAATTAGTGGTAGAAGTATGCCTTATGTTTCCATTAAGTCGGCGCCTATGTTCACACGCACACTTCACAAGAAAACGTAAAATAATGTAGTTAATTGTAGTAGAAGCACACAATAGATTCTTACGTTGTAGTAGGAGCACATCGGTTGTGTTGTAAGCGTAAAAATATCTAGAAAAAAGCCTATCTAAATTTTCTAAAATTCTACTAAAGTAGTTTAGTGAAAACAGTAATTTGTGTAGCATGCAACTGCAGCAATTTTTATTTTTGCAAAATTTAAAAAAAAAAAAGGATGAAAAATTAAACTACTCAGACCTACCAAGTTTTCTATAGTTTGGTAATACACGTTAGTACGCTGAAAATAAAACCATTAAAACATAGCCGTGCACTACACTAGTTTCATATATAATAGCAGTTAATGCAGCTATTTTTCTAGAAGCAAAATAATGACTAAAATTATGGACTAAAGCATCACCAAAAGCAAGAAAAAATAACAGCAAATAAAAACTAAATTAACAGTTTAAAACTACAATTAAATTGAATACATGTTGCAGATAAAAAATATTGAATAATCATAATTTACAGGTGTCGTACGAATCTTGAAATTTCAAGACCAAGAAATTCTTCGGTACCAGTATTTTCTTATAGAAAATTTCTTCTTAAATAAGGCGAAATTTAACGCGTTTAACCCAGACTTATTTTTTTAAAAAAAATAAAAATAAAAATAAAAATAAATACTGATATTTGTCCTGAAAAATTCCCTGTTGCGTACGAGTCCTGAATTTAGTAATAGTTATTGCGAACTAAAAGCATTATCAAATTTCAACATTTTGTATTTAAGCAATGTTATTACTAAAAACAATTATACTGAAAAAAAATTGAACGCAGCGTCCTTGCATTCATTATGTGGACATTTTACATCCAATGAGGTGATGAAGAAACTGTATATAAGGTAACTGCTTAGTAAGAAATTGAATTGAATTAATAAAAAAGATAGATTGTATATTTCACCTATTAATATTAATATTCCATCTTACAAAATAAGTAATATATTTTTTTTCTCTCTTCAAAATTGCCATCCTTTTCTATTTATTCGTGATTGTAGCATTTTTGATTTTCGCTAATAATATAAATCAATCAAAAAATATCATAGTCCGTTGAATGCATACGCTATATTCAAAAGAATGAAGAAAAATTTCGCTAAGCCATAACTCATAGATTCTTGGGATCATCAAACAACACTAACACAATTTCTTTTTTCTTTTAGATAATTTGTTTTGACTGTTGATAATAATAATTATTTTTTATTTGAATTTTAACATGCGTTTTGCATTGAAAGTTTTGCAGAAACATCTTAAATGACTCCATTACAAAAAAAGTCATCTTGACAAACAGAAATGTCCGAGAGTCAATTATCGAGTACTTACAAATTGCTATTAACTAAAACTTTTACATTTAAAATTTGTAATAAATATTTCTTTATAATTTTTCTGGTACATTTTATTTTGTACTTTTGAACGGAGATTTTTTAAAATTCAAATATAAAACTTAATTTTTTATTTTATTTTTTAAATTTGTATGTATCATTTGTATTTTACATTACAATATTACTTTTTCCGAAAACTAAATTGATCCATTTTATTTAGTGTCCTCAGTATTTCTATGATATATATATTTTTTTTATTTTATTTAAAACCTAACATTTCTATGTATTAAAAAACTCGCATACCGTCATATTTGATGTATCCGTCCTCATCTTCGGGTGGGCAGCAGGCTGTGAAGATTTCGTCGACTTGTCTGTCTTCTAATTTCTCACCTGAAATCAATGCATTAGACATTAAAATTAAATTAAACTGAAGTACACTTTATGCGTACTTGAAGCAGTGGCGCAGCAGTACAAAATTAAACGATTCCTCAAATACGTAACCATTTTCAAATAAATTGAAGAATCAGGATTATCAGTTACTAATAAAAAATTTATAAGGATTATCAGTTAAAATATTTATGGTAATAATTAATTGTTTAACGCTTTAGTGCGCAGCTTTGCATATATGCAAACACACAGTGTTTTGAATTTAATAGATTTTTTTTATTCGTATATACCTAATTCACACCAAAAAATTAAAACAGCAATATTTACTTTAGTTAATAACAGACATTCCGTTTTTAAATAAAGCGAAATTAACCGTTAAAACTTTCTGGTGTAAAGTCAGATTCTCTGAACTACGTAATTTCTAGAACATATTATATCATGGGAATTAAAGGGTTAAGTGTTAAGTCTTATAAAATAAATAAATAATAATATAAAATAAGGTATTTGGAGACATACTTCTTAAAATATTTACTAATTTGCATTATTTTAGCGTAAAACAGCCACGCGACAGTAGTTTTTAGTTGCATTGCAGATATGCAACAGAAGAAAAGATTGACGTATTATATGAAAAATGTATCTCTGATTTTTTTCATTATTTTTCCTGTGTAATAAACCTTTCAGAGAATCATATATAATTTTTTCGAAACAAAATTAAAAATCACGCATTTAAGGGTTAATCCTTTCAAGGGCGGTGGTATGTTTATGAAACCACTTAATTTTAATTCCCAAATCCCACAATGGCACCAGAATTTTGGTATAGTTTTTTTTTTTTTTTTTTTTTTTCAGTGTTAGTACACTGTATGTGAAAAATAGCTTTTTCTAATTTCCAAATAAATTTTTACGTAAATTCCGGTGTGAATCATTCATTTTAACATTCTAGCAATGGAAGTGCTTTGCCACTGAAAGGGTTAAACTAATTATTAATGTCATTATCACAAAATAGACGTTTCAATAATTTTAAACAAAAGATTTATGTTATTGAATTCTAGAAAGTTATAATAACAAACTAATGTCACAACGAAGGGATCAGTGGGACAGAGCCCTAATCCTTTAATAAAAAGTTTAAACCGAAATTTTACAACACTGGAGTAACGTAATTCTATTTTGAGTTACAATTCGGAAGTTGTAACACATTCACGACGGGAAACGAAAATTTTCGTTTTCATTCAAAAAACATCATTGACTAAGGGCGTGGCTTCTACCGTACAAAAAAAATGCATTTATATCATGTTGCCCATATATTTTTTTTTTAGATTGTAAGACACTTTACATTAGATTCGTACATTGAAAGATATTTACCGATGCATAAACTTGGTAAACCTGTCTATATATAACACCACTTTACAAAAGACTTTCAGAACAGGGAAGAGCTTCTACTGTTTTAAAATTTAGATTTGATAAAAATTGCCCGTCAGCAATATGTTACATATACTGAAACTATTTAGTAATGTCATTAGAAAATAAATCGCATCGCGGATTGAAAGTTTAAAATTTTAAAGATAATGAGTTCAAAATTATATTTGCAGAGCTGATGTTGAGACCCCAATCAACTGATACCTGATTTACTAGTAAGAAATGTAATCAATAATTAGGTACCTCTTTAGTTAGTTGTTTTTCATAAACAAATTATCAAGTATTGAAGACAGAGAAAAAAGTCTTTGGGGCAGCTCATATATTTTAAAAAGATCGTCTTCACTTGAATTAGAAGGCCCCCATGAACCCCGCTCTTTCGTACACCTCTAATTTGAGAATTAAAATTTGATTTTATACAGCTGAACTCAGTTTTAAGCAGATGTAAAGGCCAAAAGATCTACTCGCGGTAACTAAGATCTCTATTATCCAAATTACAACTATTATACTATGAAACATAAGAAATTAAACGAAAATTTGATTAAATGGCTAAAAATTAGTGGATCTCTATATACTAATTGTAACTTAGCATTAATATCAACTTAATATACAAGAAGAAATTCTACAAAAGTAATGTAACAACGACTACAAAAATCACACCTATTATTTAACTATTAATTAAAAAAGATTAAAAACATTTCTTTAAAATTTTTTGTAATCATTTTCATATCATATATTTTTCTTTTAACTGATTCGGGTAATTAAATAAATAAATGATTAAAATAAAAAATGCACACATAGATTTTTTAAAGAGCTAATTCCGTTAATACAAATATTTTTTTTAATAATAATCTCTTCGATATGTTTCACTGAATTTCAGCAAAAGTGTAGAATACACATGAAATGATAAATTTTCCTTTAAAGAAAATAGAGAAGAATTAAAAACTCTTTGTGAGTTTGCAAAATTTTGTCCGTGAGTTCTGGGTTTCTCTTTTTAAAACCTGCGTTTTAACAGGAAAGTTATTTTCATATTCTATGAATATTTTACTTTATTTTTTTCTCATTAAAGCACGCTTTTTGTTATAACCAAACTCACTATAAAAAAATATATATTATGCCTTTCTTAATTTAACCAAAATAATCCTACG
Source organism: Maratus speciosus (assembly GCA_963932465.1). Classification (NCBI taxonomy): domain Eukaryota; kingdom Metazoa; phylum Arthropoda; class Arachnida; order Araneae; family Salticidae; genus Maratus; species Maratus speciosus. The sequence goes on along the minus strand of OZ010790.1, from coordinate 5,877,242 downwards.
TCCTTTTATTAGTTTATATTTCTAACTGAAGTAATAATTATGTAAATCTGCTTGTATATATATTGCTTTTTTCAGTACATAACATTGATCAACACCACAATTTAGTTAACAAAATTTAAAGTTAGAAATGAAAAAGAAAAGTTTTGTGTTAACCCTTTCATGGGCAAAGTAATTATGTTGTTAAAATGTTAAAATAATAGAGTGCCACCAGAATTTGCGAACAAATTGATTTTTAAAATAATTAAATTATTTTCCTCCCGTACATTTTAAAAGCAAAATCAGCTAATTGAGGCACGTTTTTTCTCCTATTCAGCAGCGTAAAAATTTAAGTTATGAGATGGTTAGAAGTAATTAAATTTGCGAAAAAGGAAAAATTGATTGCTTAAATTCTTGCCACCGCCGATATCATATTCAAATTTATCTTTTAATGTATGACAAAAGAAAAGATGTGTTAAATGAATTTTTACATTTTTTTTTCATCATATAATATAATTTCTTTATAGAACCAATTCTAAGTTGTGGTTTTATCTTTTTTTATAAATTGCTTCTGCGTGAAAGTTCCAGGGCAAATAAAAACAAATAATCATCACCAGTTGATTAAAGGACATTGCTTTCCCGTGGTTAGAACCGATCCTTGTCTTTAACCAATTAATTTTGTTCTTACTGATCATTTGTTTTACCTTAATAATGCTATAACCAGAATCAATATTTTACATAAAGAATTGGTCTTCGAGAAGCATTCTACGGACAGTGCTGCCAGTCCACTACTTAACAAAAAATTCTTTTTGCTTGATTGTCAACGCTTTTTGTTTTTTAAATAGTGATATTCACGTTATTTAATAACAGATTACATAGGGCGAAAGAAAGGCGAGTTGAACTATTTCAAAAGAATGGTTGCAATCAAGAAATTTAAAGAAGAATATTTTCGAAAATGTAGCAGATTAGCAGCACTTGATAAATAGTTGAACTGTTTACGTGTTTTAAGATGACCTCTAATAGTTAACGTATATTTTATATACATTTTCTGTTTTTTAATTCCGGTGTAAATTATTTAATAAAAGTTACTTTTGAAATCGTTTCTAAAGACCATTGTTTTGTTTCATTTTTGCTGTTGTTGTTTTTCTTTATAGACTTTCAATAAGTACTTATTAAGGAACATTTCTAATTATCCAAGTTCGAATTCAGGAGATTCTTACCGAGGGAAAGAAGTACGTGAGCCAACTCAGCGGCCATCATGGTTCCGTTCTCATTCTTGTCGTACACTTTCAAACCTTCTAGTAAATCTTCAAGCTGACCCATGTCTTTGGATTTTCTCACTTCACTGTAGATGGGAAGGAAGTTTTCGAAGTTGATCATTTTCTCACCTGAAAATAGAAAAAAAGTCTGAATTAAAAAACAGCTGTTTTAACAATACCACCCCATCTTCATAAGTAATGGTACATTGGGGGGGGGGGGGGGGAGTATGTAGAATATCACCAATGAAGTTTTTCTTGATTTTTCGAATTTTGAAACGAAAATTAGAATATTTCAGAATCAAAAACAATACGAACAAAGAATTCTGCTTCAACTTATAAATATTGTGAAAACGTTCGAAATATTAGAATCTTTCTGAACTGATAACCACAACATTGTCACGATATTTGGCTAAAGTTCCATAAGTGTGTATAGCATCAAGCTTGGTATCAAACACTAGCCATGATGGCAACAAAATAGTAATGGATTCAAATGTGGCAGAATTATGAGAGCAGTCCTGTCTATCAAGAAATATTTGCATATGCACAGAATATTTAAGAAATATTTACCGGATGTGAGGAAAATATTTAAATTCATCAAGTCATTAAATGTTACCAAAATAAATTCTACAAAAAAAGCAACTGAAACAAACAAAACAAACAAACAAAAAACGTTGTAAACTTAGAAGAATACTAATTTTATTTTGCAATTTATTGTATAATCGCCCTAAAACCTAGCAAGAATAAACCAGCTTAACAATGAAATTAAATTTGCATTAAGACGCGTTCAATAAAATACGTTAATTGGCGACATGCCCATTTATGGAATTTCCCCCCAATATTACCTAGTTAAACATTGGGATGTTTATATTTTTTAAATATGTAGCCAACATTTCCTGCCAAAAGTTAGTGAATATGTATACAGTTGGAAATGTACGTCCAATGAAACTTCAATATTCGGACATAAAATGATTGAATTGGAAATTTGTCCAATGAAGTGGAAATATTTGTAACTAAAGTAATTTGTTGAAAATATCTCATTGCCACTTAGTCACATGGACAAAGTATATTTAAAATTCTAACTTAGAACAGTCGCAATATAAATTTTATTGTGAGCCTGTAAAGCCTTTTTTTTATGTTGTTGTTGTTTTTGTTTTTTTAGCTTATGGTTTTTATTCTCCAGGTACCTCAACCTAGAAAACCTAGTCGAACACTCAAATGAAATTCACGATGTACCTAATTGGACCTGATTGTGGCCGAAGCCCAATCCAGTATTTCCAGATGGGCTACTTTTTTAATTAAGATTTCTTGATTGGCACCACTTTTTTGAAATGGTAAAATGCGCCTTATTTAATGACATATTAACACTTTGCACGCCATAGTCACCGCTGCGGCGACATCTTTCTTTGAAAACTTTGTTTTTGGCACCAGTAATAAAGGAAAATAAAATTTCCCTTATTTAATCAGAGCCTGTTTGAAATTGTGTACTTGAAGTAAACTTCTTTTTAAAAAGTGGTGCCGACCGAATAAAATTTGCGTAAGAGACACCGGAGTGCAAAGGGTTAATTAAGGCAAAAACAAAAGGAATTTTACCGTTTCAAAAAAAGAGGTGCCAATCAAGAAATCTGAATTTTAAAAAAGTAGCCCACTGGCAACACTGGTCAAATCAGATTAATGATAAATATCACTTGAGCCTTCGATCGAGGTTTTTTAGTTTGAGGTAGACTGTAAATACGAGCGTTAAATTGGTATCACACAAATCTAAATATTGGCTTGAAAATCTTCAAAAAGTGCAAACAAATTTGCTTTGGACACAAACGTGCGAAATCTTCCTATAAATACTTTTCATCACCCGTCTCTAGCATGATAATTGCATCATTTTCACACATTTGATTTCTCATTCATGTACAATTAGCGAAAATTACAGACCGTGAGCCGGCAGCACAGACAACCACCTCGTCGAGTTGGAGGCTGAAATTCCAGAATTAGCTAAAACTCGATTCCCATATTAAAACGCAATCGGTCTGCCAAGTCATATCTTGGTGGAAAACACCTAAAAACCCGATTTTAGCCGTCGACTCGTAGGTTTACCATTGCGTTTTCCTGCACTTAAAAGTATGAAAACATGGCGTACTGGAAGCAGGAAAACACAACGGTAAACCTATGAGTCAACCGCTAAAATCGGGTTTTTAGGTGTTTTCCACCAAGATATGACTTGGCAGACCGATTGCGTTTTAATAAGAGAATCGAGTTTTAGCTAATTCTGGAATTCAGCCTCCAACTCGATGAGGTGGTTGTCTATGGTTCGTACGCCTCCTTGAATTTTGCAGAAAATTTTTCAGCACCAGTATTATCTTAAAGAAAATCTCTTCTTAACCCCTTGGAGACGAGCGACCGGTATTCGTGCCGCGTAAAGTGCTCAGAATCAGTGATTATTCTCACCAGTAAATTTTTAATGTAAATTTTGCCTTATTTAATCCGAGCATTTTCCCGATTCAATTATGCAAAAATCTCTGTTTTGAAAAACAGGTGACAAAAACTGTAAAAAGCGCTCGTCCCGAAGGGGTTAAAAGAATGCGAAATTTTGCGCGTTTAACCTAGATTTATTTTTCTATAAAAAGATACTGGTAGTTTCCTGGAGAAATAACGGTATCCGTACGAACCATGTGTCTGTGCTGCCGATTCCCGGTCTATTAGAGATCGACAAAAAAGATCCATTCACTCGCGATTTTTACATTTGTTAATTTGGCGTCACTCATTCACACCGTATTTTCCTATTCTGCGAAAAAGACGATTGTTGTTGGATCTGAACGCGTTTTGATCACACGACAAGAGAGCTTTCTTTCGTGGAATGAAGGACTAGGTTTATGAGCCATACATCTTATAGCACTGTGACCAAAATGTGAATATAAAACAACATGATTAAATTACAACTCTTATTGAAGTCATAGTTATCAAGGGCTAATGGCCAGCTATGCTGAAAAACGTTAGTTCCCATCCGGACTCTATAGTGAAGAAAATGCACAGAAGAAATTTGTAAATTCTTGTGTATTTTACCGTGAGTTAACGCTGTAATTTTAGCCCTTTGCGGCACAGTGTGCCAGGGTCGAGGTACCTAATTTTAATTCCAAACTTACGAACGGCACCAAGAATATTTTGGTAAAATTTTGCTTTTACAATGAATAGTTAAAGTAACATGTTTTTAATTTCTAAAAAAGTCGTTTTAAAATTCCGGTGTCAGTCAATCATTTCATCATTTTACAACAAAAATTGCCCGTGCCGGAAAGGGTTAAAGGGATTTTTTTAAAAAAGAAAAACGGTTAAATCCCGTAAATTTACGGGGTTTTTTTGGTAAAACCCGTTTATGTAGGGATCAAACCTTTTTTGTCTTAGACTTGCCTAAAATCTCTGCGGCAGTAATTTTTTTACAGCATGGTCAGCAGCTGGTTGGGTAGCTGGATTAGTATAAGCAGTATTCGGATCTGGTACTGCGTATACAACACTGCTCTCACTGAAAGTTTGGTAGGTGAGACAGAGGTATGAATCCGGGAGTTTTCTCTCTCTTCCGGTAAAAATCCTAAATGTCGGGGAAACTTCTGGACTTGTTAAAATGCCAGAAACCGGAAAAGTTGTCAGCTCTATCAATTCGATTCACCATTACTTGATATAGAAGGTAAGTTGTATCCAAATAACTGTGGCGTCGATCTGTTTCATTTTGTGAAAAGCTGGGCCATGTTCTGAGCACATGCAATATGTGCAACCTTCAACCAGCAATTTCGAATAGTAATTTTCGCCTTATATAATTGTAATTAAAAAAGGCGAAAATTAGTATTCTGAAATTATTATGGAAATTTGCACATGTTGCAGGTGTTCAGAATATGGCCCTAATGACGAGTTTCAAATGACTAAAAAATTTGCCACGTAATTTTACAATGAATTCAGGTCTGCCACAGGCGACTATTTTTATATTCTGTTCGAGCCACCATTAAAAAAAATAAATAAATAAAATAAATAAAAAAAAATACAGGCTGTAGTATATTTCACTTGCAAATATTGTCAAAGCATATGTAAAAGATTTTTGTTTTAAAAAAGTGGTGCAAAATAGAATTAAAAAATAGTCGCCTGTGGCAGTCCTGTGAATTCACGAAACGTCGTCACGAGTGAATTATAAAGTGGCGAGTGAAAGGTATCGCTGTTCACAGTTTGTCATCTTTGTAACTGTGACAGATGTGATCATCTGAGACTCATAGTGACGTCACAATAGCTGGTTGTGCTATTGGAAAATTATCAATCTCTGAACTATTATTTTAACACAATCAAACTGATTTGTAAAATTATCATACGAATTGAATATTTCCAACTGATCAGTAGACAGTAGATTGACGTAGATTTTCATCTACGTATCCATCGTTTATATGGAGTTCCTTTACCTGCGGTTTATTCTGTTGAGCTGTCTACATGACAGACCAGATGTTACTACCAATAAGGTTATCTGGTCGAAATATGCTGGCTGGTTATCGGTCCAGTTAGCTTAAATGGTAAAGTATTGGCCTTGTAATCCAAAGATCCGGGTTCTATTCCCAGCCTGGGCATTTTTTCGCTCAGTTGAAAATATTCAATTCGTATGATAACTCTACCAATAAGTTTGATTGTGTTAAAATAACAGTTTATCAATCTCTGATTTGCCTTAAAATCATTTGTTTGCAAAATATCAATTGCAATAATACCTACCAGGCTTCTTAGTTCCGCCGGCCTTGGTAACGGTTTCATCTGTGACGGTGACGTCTAGAGCTCTGAGGAGGGATCCCAGCCATACGAGGTCAATTTCTCCGCCACCGGTGGTATCGTACACCTCAAAGGCAGCCCTGCACTCTGTTTAAAGAAATATATAATTAATATGTGTATATATAAGTGAAAAACATTTTCACAAGAAGCAAAATGTAAAAAGTTTCTAAGAGGTAACGGCAAATGACTTCTTAAATGCGCCATAAAAATCTAGAAATAGCAACATTTTTCAAAAAGTTAAATCTTTCTTCTTCAGGCAACGGGACATGCTACCCCTATAGAGTAGAAACAGTCTCTTTACTTTGTTTTCCTATAATTTTTCTCATTAAACTAAATCTGATTCTTAAGTTTATTGACTATATTACTAACTAGGGAAAGTTTTGCCCGCTTTTCTGTTTGGTATTTTCCGGATAAATCTGAGATTGGAAGGAAGTCCACTGTCCTCAGCAGCGTAGACCGGCGCGAGCTATACTCTCTGAGATCTCGTACCAAGCAAACGTTGAATTATTGCGATTTTTCTTTATTTTTTTTTGGGGGGGGGGAGGGGCGAAAAGTTTCCCAACGAATAGCCTATACAAATAATTATTTATCATCTTTAAAAAAGCAAAATTGTTTTTTCTCAAAGAAATGGGGCAAAGAATTACTATGTATAAGCTTGAATCGCTTATAGAGGTGCTTTTTAATTGAGTTATGCCTTTTCCAGTTTAAATATATTTAATGAACTAAAATATATTTGTAGAATATAAATACATTTATATACAGAGCTACGCAAGCAATTGGATAGATTGTCGCCAGTGAATAGTTACTGGACGTTTTTTTTATTATTTTTTTTTTTTTTTTTTTTAGTTGTTAGACGCGTATCCTAGTCAAATTAAGTTTTAGCTTAATATGTGGTGCGGATGAAAATCTTTATATTATATACGTGGCTGCAGAAAAGAATTCGAGTACATTTACGTTTATTGGCGGCAATTGCTGAAGGGTAATTAATGTTCAAGTGCGTTTCCTAACTGAAGTAAGTTTTAGCATACTATGTAGTATATAAACAAATATACAAATCATTTGAGGTTTGCTCAAAAGAATTCGAATGCTTTACCGACTGTAGGAGAAAATTACTTAAATTGAATGCTAAATTGTATTATGCGTTAACATAATTATGTTTTTAGATATCTTCTTCTACCTTATTAAATGGTACAATTTTATTAATGGAGTTATGAATAAAGAGAAGGAGGCATATAGTGTACTGTGTACCAGTTGCGAGTGAAGTAACTGAGGAAAATTGTCCCAAGATGGCGGCTGCCTTTTTTTTTTTTTTTATCGATCAACAGTTTCTGATTGCAGCTGGGGCAAACTTCCCACCGATAAAATTGAATAGAAATTTTCGTGTTATTTAAGCGTCTTATTCATGGATATATTTTCTCACAAATATAGTAACATTTCCTATTTGCTTTTACTGGTGTAATTTTGACTGGCAAGACAGTCAGTTTCTTACTCTGGTTGTCACAATAGGGCGGAATCGCAGGGTCTTACTTCCGCCAAAGTGAACCTCCACCAGTAAAAATTAAAATCTGTTTCTGCTATTCTTCATGACTGAAATTTCGCATTACTAAGGTGTTTAAATAACAAGAAAATTTCTATATAAATTTACTGGTGGAAGTTTCCAAAAGTGGTAATCAATCCCTGCGAAAGCGGTTACAGTTGAAGCTTCACTATTTTCAGGATATGTCAGTTCCTTTTTATTAATAGTTTCATGGTTTTATTAGGTATTCTAGGAATGTTGGAAGGTGTTTTATTATCTACTTGTCACGCATGATTTATCTTGTATTTCATAAAACTTATAAAAGTATTTTATAAACTGAATTTTCTGCTTGAAAACATTTTTTTTTCTAAAAAAAAAAGCGTAAACATTCGTAGCTACGAACTGGTCTTATTTGATTATTCTTAATGAAGGCTCGTCTCGAAAGCTTTAAGGCTGCTCTCAAATCCAAAGGGGCAACTTTATTGCATAAGTTTTAATTCATTTTTATTCGGAAACGCATGAAGCTGGCAGGTGCTGATATTCAGAAACTATATAATCAAAAAAAGTTTTCGCTTTTTTTTTTTTTTTTTTTTTTGTAAACACAATAGATCTTTTAGAAACACTATCAAATTTGGCGTTTTGAACCGAATTTTTCGACGAAAGCAGAAAAACCAGTCAGCGAAGGGAGAAAAACGCCTTGTCACGTGATCAAAAACGCTTATAACTCGATTGGTAATTTATTGATCTAAAAATGGAAAAATCATTTCGATTCCAAATCGCTTCCGTAGTCATGTCTGTCAATTTTATACGTTTACGTTTAAAAATGTGTATAAGTCATTGTGTCAGAAAGTTTCGCGCTTGTTGAGCAGTGCACTTGAGAACCGCCAGAATTTTTTTTTTCTCCCACAATTCGTTCGGTTCAATTAAAATAAAATGCCGTTTCTGTTTCGGTTTTCGTTTTCTTAAAATAAAGGTTTTCGGTTTATTTTCGAATAAGTTAATCAACGTTTTTTCTCCGTTTGCACAAAAAAATGCATGCAATTTCCATTACTATATTCAGTTTTTTAATTCTATTCAGTGGCAATGCTAAATTGTGGAAAATTTAAAATAAAATAGTAATAAAAAAATTATAATTATTTCAGAATTTATTTTTATTGTAATCTAATATATAAAAGGGAAAATTTGTCTACCTGTCTGTCTGTAATGCTATACAAATCCACAGTTTGGAAGCCATAGAATTGTGAAATGTTACGTACATGTGTATTAAAACACGACCAATGCAACTAAAGTAATCCGGAATCGAAATAACATATAGTTCATTTTTACACCCATTTAACAGCAATTTCCAATCAAATTGAAACATTTTTCGTTATAGCTGTTGCCAACAATTAAAAATCCGCAATAAAATTCTTACCACAACAATTACATTTCTATTGCAAGATTTCCACGTGAAAAAAATAAATAAATGGTTTGACGAATTTAATAAAAGGGAATATTACATCATAACTTTTCTACTGCAAGATTTCCACTTGAAAAAATGAAAATAAAATAAATAGTTTGACGAATTAAAAACAAAAGTGAATGTTACGTCATAATTTTTCTGTTTTATGATTTCCATGTAAAAAATTATAATTATTTAATTAATTTAACGAATAAAAAAAAATGGAATATTACGTCCTATTGGAAATATAAAGGACGTGGTGAATATATAACGTCATATAAGCGTGAAAAAATGTATTGAAGCATGATAAAAACTCGATTATGGAAATTTTGGCGTATTTTAACGTTATTGCTCCAATGATGAATGAAAATAAGTTCATTTATAGCTGTATTTGCGTCTGTTATATAAATTTGTACATTTTTATATTGTGTTTTCATTTGATTCATTTGTACAATACTTCGACTGTTTATTTTATTTATTTTTTATGTTGTATGTTAAATTTTGAAATTAGTTTTTCAAAACAAACATTCTTAAAATTCTGGGCAACGCCGGGTACTTTAGCTATTTTTTAACATAAAAATGAATTATATGTAATTTGGAATGTAACGGAAATTAACTGTGATTATGCGAATTCTAGAATTTAAAAAAAAAAATGAAATGAAATACATAGGCGTTTTAAGCTGATAATTTATGCTATTAAATAAAGTGAATATTACTAATTGAAAAAAGTGGTATTCAAAAGTAAGTATCCCTGGAAAGCCTGAATACAGTTACAGCATACATAATTTCTTATCTAACTTTTGAATATGCTATGACTTATGTCAAAAGTATATTTTGATAGAAGTAAGACGTATCATTACCTTCCATTTTTTTTTTCTTTTAAATAATTGAAATTCTATAAATTGAATTGTTTCAAATAAAAATGTTTTATCGGTCGAATTCTGACGCAGAGAGAAAAAAAATCGGTTCAGTTCCGGTTCGAAACTTTGGCACGTTTTGTGTAAATGTATGGCACATGGGCAAACATGTGGCGTTTCGTTATACTTCAGGCGTGATTTGTGTTATCAGGTGTCCCGACGTATGCGGAAGGTACGATTTTCAGGGATTCTAAAACCCGTCCCACGGGACGCTAAAAGTCTCACTTTTCATGAGACACAAATTTCCTTAAGGCTGTTCTCAAATCCAAAGGGTCAACTTTATGACATAAGTTTTAATTCATTTTTGTTCGGAAATGCATGAAACTAGAAGGTGTTATTATTCAGAAACAGTGTCATCGAACTGTTTTTTCCGTTTTCTTGTAAACGCAATAGATCTTTCAGAAAGTACTGTCAAAGTTGGCATTTTGAGCTTAACTTCCGAACGAAAGAAGTATGTCCTGTCAGTAAGGGGAGAAAAATGCTCTGTCACGTGATCAGAATGGCTTTTAACTCAATAGGTAATTGATTGATCAAAAAATGGAAAACACAGTTCGATTCCAAATCGATTCCATGGCCAGGCTTTCCAATTTTATATCTTTCCGTTAAAAAATGAATTTGTAAATGTGTCAAAACGTTTTGCGCTTATTGAGCAGAGTAGTTGAGAACAGCCTTAAGGGGGCAAGGTACCTTCAAACTCATTTATTTATTTACTTTTTTTATTGCACTTTAAATAATATTCAAAGGCGCACTATATGAATGTATTTATCACACAAGAAATAAAAAAAAAATTTGGAGGGAAGAAAAATAAGGAATTTTCCTGAATGTTTTAAGCGTTATGTAGAATTTGTCAAAATGCCAAATGCACATTCCATATCAATTAAAATCCCCAGTATTTTTATGCCAGTTTGGCTTCATATAAAAATAAAACTGTGCATTGTTTTGTTTTGTTTTAAACTAAAAATATTTGGAAAAGTGAAAGGTAGTTAAGTGCAGAAATAGGATGTAAAAATGTTGAAATTTTCATAAAATTTAGAAAAAAAAATTCTTATCTTTATATTCAAATATATAAAACTCGATGCACAGTTTTATTTGTATGTGCAGGGCTCCCAAATGGTCCGTGAACTGAACACCAATATTTTTTAACAGAAAATTTCATGGTAAATTTATGTACCATTTGCTCTAGAATTAATCTCCGAGCGTGGTTTATATGCAATATGCAAGAAAAATCTAAAAAGAAAAATTTCCTAAGAAAATATTGATGCTCAGTTGGAGGACCATTTTGGAGCCCTGTATATGTAAACAAAACAGGAATAAAATTATTGGGGGGTTTAATTGATATGGAATGCGTATGGAGCATTTTGAAAAATTCATCATATCGCTTAAAATATTCAGGAAAATTCCTTATTTTTCCCCAAAAAAATGTTTTTTTAATTTTTAGTGGGATAAATATATGTTGTAATTCATATAGTGTGTCCTTGAATAGAATTTAAAGGGAAATTTAAAAAATATATAAAAAATGAGTTTGAAGGTCCCTGTCCCTTTTTTAGCCCCCGGTACGGTATACTATTTCTTTCTCCCAGCTTATTTTGTGACATCTCCAAAAAAAAGCGTTACCTTACAGAAGCCAGCCGTAAAACAAATCAGTACGATTAAATACTTTACAGCTATTTTTTTAACTTCTAAGTATCGCACATTTTCAATTTTTATACCGTCGTATTGGGAAAAAAAGTACTTTTAAATGCAATTTGTTTGAAAACTGCATCACCATCTATTTTTGAAATATTAATTTTTTTTTTTTTTTTAGTTTTTGGAGCCATTTGCTTAATATTGGCAACGGAAGTACTCCATTTCTGTAGAAAGTAAAGAAAAAATAGTTGTAAAATAGTAATTTTATATTTTTGTTGCTATTTTTTCATAACAACGGAAAGAAAATGTAATTAAAATACGTGCTATTTTGAAAAAATATAATCGAATGATTTCTCTTAACACATGGAGCTATTATGAACTATATTTAATTTTAAGTATCTATATTAATGTTACAAACAAATGAAGGCCTATGAATCATTAGAGAGCCGATTTTTTTGTCGAGTTTCTTGAATGACGGCATCTTATTGCTGCATTTGTGTATTATTTCGTGATAGTGACGTCCTGCGCAAACTTTACTGTAGATGTTTAAGAGTGAATCGTAAATTTGGAATTCTTAAGCGGATGCGAATGACGCCATTTTACATAAAATAAAAGTGTGTGCTGCAAGTCTTAAAATTGAAAAATGTTTTGTACTATTTATATATACATATATATATATTTTTTTTTTTTTTTCATCGGGGGCGACACTAAATTCTGAAAAAACAGAATTCCTGTTTTCTAGTCTTTTCGTTTTCATTTCTTTTTTCTTAAAAGGAAAGAAAGAAATGAAAGTCATGAATTTTAATTTTTCTTTCTTTTTCTTTTTTTTTTTTTTTTTTTTTTGCGCCATGCTGTTTATTAGTCTGCATAGAATGGAACTTGATACAATAAAACCTCTGTAAACAAAACCTATCTATAATGAAAAAAAATTATCGTACAAATCTATCGCATTTAGTAAAATACATGAAATTTCCTCCAACAGCGGATTATTATATACGCATATGACAGAACAATGAGATTGCCGAACGTTGGGGGATTCGATATTTTGAAATGAAACGATTTTATGTTCATTTATTGGCTTTAATAATAACGTTGTATTTTCATATAATTTATAAACTTTTTTACCAAAAATAAAACCGACTTCAAAAACTACTGCAAAGTAAAAAGCGCACTTTTTGCTTTTATCGTGCAATCTGATTAAAATTTACATGTTCTCATTTCTTGATACAATTCAGATGTTTTCATGTATTAATTTAGTTTGCTTCTGTATTATTTAGCATTTTAAATAATGGTTGGCAATTGAGAATTGTAAATATGACTGCCGATTAGAAATTGTGAAGAAACATATTGGAGAAGATCCATTAGTGAATTTGAATGGGAATATCGCCAAATTAGTCAGTTACAGCTAAGCTGGCTTCATTTATGACAACTTATTTTGGTCGCCAAATTTGGCGATATTTTACCAAATGGCGCCAAGTCTGGCGACAACTTGGCGATAACGCATATGAATACATAGCTTTATGCTTATGAATGAAAAACCGGTTACAACAATGAAAGATAATTTCCGAAAAATCCTTTATTTTATTGGTTTTTGTTGAATTACTAAAAAACTACTCAACCAATTTCGATGAAACGGAAGTGGTACCAATTCGAGAGTATCCTCTTTCAATTAAAACCAAAATCACATAAATCGGACAAAAAGTTCCGGAGCAATCGGTGAACATACATAAAAAAAAAAAACCATACATACGCGTCGAATTGATAACCTCCTCCTTTTTTCGAAGTCGGTAAAAAAATAGATAACCGACTACAGATAAAAGATATTTTGAGGTAAAGGAAAAGTTACAAAAAGAAGAAAATAAAAAGTTTGATTGGACCAAAAAAAAATCAATGTCAATATCAAAAGACTGAACACCCTCCAGGGTCGAAACCCGAAACTAGTCTTTTTTGCAACCGGGGCAAACATGGATTTTGGCGTCCCCCGTCCTACTCAAATTAAATTTACAAAGATAATTTTACTAAGTTTCAAATAGCTGTCTTATTTAAGATACATAATCATAAAATATGTTATACTAAATTACGTAATCAGCTTTGTTAAATATAGATTCATTAAAACCTTGAAAACGGAATCGAAAAAAATTCTGCTTTATACAGGATCCTTACACTATATCATCCTTAGATTCTTCTATGCTATGCCAAATTCAGGACAAGACTATTTTAACAATACCGTGCTAAACATAGATGTGAGAAAAATCAACAAATAAAATCTTCATCTGGCGCCCCTTCGCCTGGCGCCCGGGGCACATGCCCCCTCTGCCCCCCCCCCCTTAGTTTCGGCACTGGCCCCCTTTCCCCAGCGATATCTTACGATATCAAGTGCCAGACCCTACTTCCCCTAAAGTGATAACATTATAAATGCACAGCCCCTTTAGTAAGATTTACTGTATTTTCATGTACCGATTTAGAAGCCGCTGTCCGGCTTTTTTATGTCTCCCTGTCTTTCTTTTTCTGAAAGTGGAACTGGTAACACTAGACATGTAAAGGATTAAAGTGCTCTCAAAATGTGTATTCTCCCTTCCCTAAAAAAATATACAAAGTAAAAATAATTTATCTATATTCTACAAATTTATTATCGTTAAATTCAGTAAAATCGACTGCAAAAATCCCACGCCCTTAGCTTACTATGAAAACATGAGAAGGAAGAACGAAACCAACAAAGTTAAACGCTATAGTCTAGAAATAGTTCTTCCGTAAAAACTAAGCGAGAGCGCAAGAAACAAAAGGTCTGGTTTTGTTTTTAGCCCCGACCCAAGCCCGAATAAGGAGTCACCCCTCAATCAGCCGAAATGGAACCTCGAGCTATTATTAGAGATCTTATGGAGGGAGAATAGAAACAAATGAAAACATACTCCAGCCTAACTCATCTCGTCGTATCGAATTGCAGTCGCAGAAAGATCATTGTGATAATTTCATAAATAATAATAATTTCACTCTGCTGATAAGAATTCGAGAAAAGCCGCTGTGTTACATTTGTATTTTATAAGATCTTTTGAGTTTGTTGAATTTTTTAACCCCTTAACGGTCGCATTAAGTTACAGTTTAAAGATTCAAATTGCTCATTGCCACCACTTTTTTGAAAAAGGAATATTCACCTTATTTAATGACAGGTAAAATCATATCATAATAAAGCTAATTACACTATTTTATAAAAATGGTGGGAATCAAACAATCTGAATATTTTATTCAGATTTACACAGCCCGTGAATATCACGGGAGCGAGAATTAAGTGGTTAAGTAAAAAGTTTCACGGGGTCCATATCTTTTGAAACTTTTCCACCGCCAGTAAAATGTGATGTGGTTTCGAGTTCTCATAAATCTGTAAATTACTTATTGAATTTTCACAAACCTCTGTCATATATTTAAGCCATATTTCCGTCTTTATAAAATGTAAAAATAAACGCTTATAATAATATAACAAAAAATACAATTCAGTTAGTATTGCGAAATTTTCAGAAATGTTTTCAGCGATCCGCAGGATTTACAGAAAAACTATTCTAGGAATCAGCCTACAAATTTGCATGTGTCTATATCAATGTATTATCTATAGGATGAATTAATATAACTGAACTAGTTAAACATTTTTGTTATTTTTTAATCACCAATTGATTATTTTTCAAAAAAATTTCTATTATATTTAATGTTTTTAAATGGTTTGTGTCAAAGAATTTATATATCATTAAGACTAACAGAGCGAAATTCTACATCCACAATTTTAAAGTCGCGGTACTCGTGCGGCCAATAAAAATACATTATTACACTTTTCAATAATTATTTAAAAGCATACAAAACACAATGGCTCATAACTAATGTGACTCCCGCATTTCTTTACATGCTTTAAAATAAAATTCTGCAAAAATGTACAATTATTAATAGGATCAAGAAGAATATTAAAAATATAATAAATTATTACCTTCGACTTCATAACTTTTTAAGTCAGCCTGAAAAAGATAAGAGAAGACAAATTAGCGATAAAAGAAGAATTAAAGTAACACATTATTTTAATGTACTTTACTTTTGTTTGTTTCATAACGTGAAAAACTTAAAATAGATTTAATTGAATTCGGCATATTAAAGTGATCAAGGTCTGATGAAAGCATGACCCAACTCGGCCGTGTCTTTGGGGTCCTGAGGTTCTGATTTTTTTTTTTTTGTTGTTATTGTTGGGGTGGGGTGGGGGGGGGGCAAATATATTTTGATCTTATACTGATTGTAATGATTATTTTGTACTTTAGTAGGATAAGACTATACTTATCTAAATATGTATTTATGTATTCATACCTAATATGAGGCATAGAAAATGCTTACTTTTGTGTGTGTGTGACAGACAGTGTAAGAACGGGGGTCCGAAAAAAGTACCATGCCTCTTTTTGGTTTACTCGGGCCCTGAATGTGACTATTAATTTATTTAAAACTTCTGTTTATTAAAGATATAAAAATATAGGAAAATCATGTGCCGCGCACAGATTATGATACTTTTAAGCATTTCAGGCAGATAAAATTACACACTTTTCGCTAACTTCTATTAAAGTCTTAAAACAAAAACTAAAAATCATGCGCTAAACATAGATTATAAAACACTTTCCAACGTATCCATAAAACCGTAACGAAACTTCCCCGTTAAATAATGTGAAAGAATATATATAAGTAAATAGCTTAAAAAACATATAACACATTTAAAAACTCAGTTAAATTTAAAAACACGTACTACAACTGAAAACGCACTTCCAGCAATTATTGTCCTTAGACATTACTGTAACCGAAGTATTTTGTGTATTCCTGTAAATGAACGATGAATGTTATGCACAGACTATTCTATAGTAAGCATGTTGCGGTGCACCTCAGTTATATATATTAATTTCAATATATTTGAAATGGTGTAACTCCATTAAAATGCAGCGCAAACGAATTTTACCTCTAAACCGTAATGTAACAAAATTCTTTTGAATGTCTCTGTAAGTGAACTATAAATGCTATGCACATCATTTTCCATACCGAACATGCTATAGTAAACTTCAACTACATATAACAATTGCATGTCAATTCTAGTATATTTACTCTAGTTACAGCAAGGACAGACGCAAACAGACGAACAGAACTCATAAACATCTTTCAACTGTGTTAAAAAGTATCAAACTTCGACACATTCATACATTTTTCACAATTTTAATACAAACAGCTGAAAAAATATACTCTAAAAGCACTTTCAAGCAATTAGCTAAAAATCCATTGTCATGGATAAAATATAATCTTGTTCAGTTGATTTTAAAGAATTATTGCTCGTACATAATAACATTTCCCAATTCTTTTGTACGGCCCCGTAAAACAAGTCTGAATGCTTTGTACACTATTTTATATAGGAAATATTCAATACTGTACTTCAATAACATCTGTAAATATCATGATCACAAAAGACATGAAGAAACAGACCGACAGACAAACCGAAGTCATAAACACTTTCTAGCTGTGTTCGAAATTGTAAAAAAGAGAGATTTGAACTAAAACATAATCTACGACGTAGTTTAAATATGATTATATTCTGAAATTAGCAACATCATACTTTGAGAAATTGAATAATTACGTTATTTGAAGATAAAAATAATTTTTCTACATACTTCCAGTCTTAACTAAAATTAAAAATCAGTTTACTAAAAAGATGCATAAAAATTTATTAAAATATCCCGTTACGAAATGAACTGGTCTTTAAAACTTAAAAACCATTGATGTCAAAATCATAAGACAGAAAAGATGATTCCAGTGATCTTTCGATCGCAAACGCGATCATTTTCAAGGGATAGTTTCACTGAAATGTCGCATTCACTGTGCTATTTATATACCAGTCTGGGAAAGGGATTCTTTTTCCCTTTTTCTGACCAAAGGATTTTTTAATTTTTTTTTTTTCAAGAATGATATTTAAAAAGTCAAAATTCATATCATTTTTACCTATTATTTAATCCTCAACTCAATAATTAGGTAAAATTAAATTGACTTTCTTTATTTCCGGGGGGGGGGGGGATTTAATTTACGAGAAACGCTGTTATTAATGAAAAGTAAAATTGTAGAGTCACTAATTACACAAGTTAAATTACTAATTTTACAACTGACGTGCTCTATTTATTGCAAAAACACTAAAACTGTTACACATTTTAAGGCGATAGATTTATATATATATTCTTGATCATGAAATTTTAGAGATTCTGATACTTTTTAAATCTCTACACAAACTCAACCTTTTATAAAATTTAAAATATTAATCTTCAGGGTAATTTTACATATTTAATTTGATGACGTTTGCAAAGTTAAATGCTTATGATAAGTATATTAAAGATGGTACATTAGAATACAATTTCTTTAGCTCCATATAACAATTTTTTTTTCTAAGCTGTGGAAAAATGCATAACAAAAGGAGTTTTGTTTCTTTGGAATGTATGCATAACTGTTTCAAAAGTATAAGGATCTTCAGTGACAAAATTCAACAGAAGAATAAAACAGGACCATATTCATTCATGAAATATTTACAAATACAATTTTAAAATAATTCCGGTATTGAATATTTTCTGGATTTATTTTACGACAATGATTTAAATCAAATGTGTTCAAACTTTTAACTTTTCAGGGCCACATCGATGCTAATATATTTGTCTCAAACAGAGCTGAACAAGTACAAAAGTTTGTTTTAAGTCATTCATAAAGTATACTATTTCGCAAGATAACCGTTAATTTGAAGAAAAATATATATATATATATATAGGGAATAAAAAAATATATGTGATTTACAATTGTCTAAATATTAAAAATTCCGTATAAAATAATTTTGATTCTCGAAGGAGATTTTTTTAATTCATGAAGCAGATCTAGAAGTTTCAATTGCTAAAACAAAAATTTCGTAAATGTAGGAAGAGCATTGGATTCATTGAAAAATATCTATATTTTAAAATCACCAAGCGATAGTTTTTCTAATAAATGCATATAAACGAATTTTAAATTGAAAATAAAATAACTAATTACATAAAAATCTCAGTGTGTTAAAGAAATTTACTATTTTATTTCGGTCCGCATTCATTGCGACAGTGAACAACATGCAACCCCCTGCCAAACACCTCTGATTTAAATCATATAAATGTAAACATATAACGCACATGATATAAATGGCTTTCGATTCAAGAGTGTTTTTTTTCTTTTTTTTTAATCAGATATACATTAATGAAGATTGATTAATGCACAATCATACCAAGAAACTCTTCTGACCTTCCTCTCTTTACATTCCCTCTTGTTCATGATTAAATTTTAACACTAGTACCACCATGAAAGTCCTTTTGGCCCATACCAAATTAATAATAGTCTGTTCGATCCAAAAATTTTTTCTTAAAATACGTTATATGTAACCCATGCAGGTGCTGAACAGGTGAGCAGCATTGAAGGGTTTCCTAGCTGATATCAGCTTAACACCCAGTCTAGGAATTGAAATATCTTATGTTTAGTGAGCCATTGGGATAAGTTTTACTGTAGTTTAGAACTACTTAAGAGGAAAAATTAAGAAATTTAAGGAGAAAATAAAATAGATAAGTATAAAAATGGAATAAAGTTAATTTTTAAGTTAGGACTTAGGATGAGTAAAAAATTAATAGAAATCTTAAAAGATATTAAGAAATGGTCTAACTGTAGTTGTAAAACTACTATAAAGAAGGATTAAAGAGAGAAAAAGTAGCCAATGCAAAAATAGGCAAATTAATTTTGTTAAATAGTTTTGAATAAACATTCTGGTATTAAATACTTTTCATAAAACTTGAGAAAAACTTCCGGCGGTTCTAGTGTTAAAAATGAAATATTTATTCATTTCTTTGAAATTGTAAAAATTGCGATCCATAAATTTGAAATCCACCAATGTAGCTAGACAATTAAATAGAAAATAAATGAAATATTTGTATCCAAATTTCACTCACCATTTCAATATGTTGGAATCACCAAGAGCACGCACCAAACCCGAGATGGAACCGTAAAGAAGTCGAACACAGGACTGCGGGGAAGTAAAACTCTTTTCACTTTTACGATCCGAGGCGGTAAGGGGGCGCTCGCGACAGCCCCGTGAAACAAGACCTCTTTTAAAAAATCTTAAGAATAACGACACCTAAAGAAAAAAAGTAGAAGAAAGCAACGCAAAAATAGGGCGAAGTTCTCTCCATTCGAAGTGTTAATTTTAGTGTTTGTGCGGCACGTGATTTTAGAGGTCTGCTGAACAATACAAATAGGTCGGGGTTAAATTTCGAGAAATTGAAAATTATATGATGAAAATTGTTTTGAAGCCACTGACAGACAAACACTGTTTTTGACGGGCGGAAGTGGGGGAGGTTGAATTTTTCTGAAGGATAGCATCCCAGAAAACTAAAATTCAAAAGTGCACACTGAAACGAATGTTTCAGTGCTTCCTAAGGGCGGGATTATTCCTAAGGCTATAAAACTTCCTAAGGGCGGAATTGCTAGGGAAAGAGAAAACATTCCTCTTTGTTTTCTGTTTTAAGTGGTATGGGCATTCTCACAATCTTTTGACTTTCGGGAATAAAAATCTGGTGAAATTAAGCTTGCTAAAATAACACTTTAATCTGATAGACGAATGCCTTAATGATTCAAAATATAGGAAAAATGGCTAGCAGCGAAAATTTGTTTCATTTAACTGAGGTTTATGTTAAGCTTGCGAGTTAATTTTGCTTACCATTTTACTACTAAAACTTTTTATTTTCTTCTAAATTTTTACTTATAATGAATTTGCATAATACCCACAGGACATTCAAATAAGAAATACAAACAATGTAGTATTTTTAGTACAAAATTTTGGTATAACATTGTCTTAAAGAGGTATTAAAGAAGGGACGGTAAGGTAAACAAGTAATATAAAAATTTTGTTTTTTAAGTCAATTCCTACTTAGGTCATCAAAGAAACATTTAATATAATCCCTTAAGCTAATATTAGTTTTTGTTGCATTAAAATATCTCAATTTGTTGATTTTCTATAAGCAAGTAGGTTTGCAATGGAATTCTATGGGAATTTGGCGAAATATTAGAAATATCGCCAAGTTGGCGTCACTTTTGGCGACTCATTTTGGCCGGCAAGTTGGCGACAAACTTGGCCGTATTTGGCGACAGAACAGGATCCCCCCTATGGTAACCCCTTATTGAAAATACTTTCATTTACCTTCAATAACCAATGGCTGCCATTTTGTTTCCCATGCAAAACTAAAATTAATTAATTAAAATTCAATTAATTAATTAATATTTGAAAAACTATATTAACATCAATTGTCATCCAGTACAAGTTCAAAAACATTTATTTCAATTTGATAGGATGAATAATGAGTATTTTATTAACGATTGAAAATTTGAACAAGATATATAAATATATAAATAAATATATAAATAAATAAATATAGGGAGAGTGTGAACTAATAGTAGGAATTGAAAACAAAAGGGGACGATATAGGAAAAAAGGGACGAAATGGGGAAAAAAGAGACGAAATGGGGAAAAAAACGGACGGTAAGGATGGAACGGTAAGGAAAATTAGGCAAATCATGTTAAGACTAAGTGGTAGCCACAATGTTCATTGATTTTTAGAAACAGTTATTTACATTGCATTAAAAAAAAAAAAATTAATTTACCTCGAAAAGCGCAGGAATAAACCTTGGGGACGGTAAGACTACCAATAAAGACACGATGCTTGAAATTGATATTTAAATGCTCATTTAAATTCTGCAAGAAATTTCCTGTCAAAGAATTTTAGGCATTCTTTCTCTAGCATACTTCTGGATGAGAAAAAAATCTGTGGCTGCATCTGAAGTGATTTTCTGAATAATTTTAGAAGAGGGACGGACGGTAAGGAATCTAAAACCCAGGGACAGAGTTTAAAAAATAATAACAAGCCTAAAAATGTGTGCAGGTTAATTTTTTGCTACATATTTATATAAAACAATAGCTCCAGTTTCGGGAAAAAATGACACCGAATTACTTTTATTGAAACAATTTTATACAAACAGCTCCAAACTTCAAAATCAGCATCAGGGACACGGGACGGTATAGGAGTTTTCCTGGTATTTGGACCCCCAAAATCGTTCAAAACTTATTTATCTCGTTAATATTGGTATGCAATCATGCAATGGGATGTTTCCCAGTACATGAAATTTAAAAAAACACAAGAACATGTACTAAAATAATAATATACATGAAAAATAATTTTTATTTTAATACATATTCTCGTGGGGTTTTTTTTCCTTCATTACTGGGGAACATCCCATTGCATAACAATAATAACGAGATAAATCAGTTTCGGACGATGTTGCATGGGGGTCCAAATACCAGGAACCCCGATGCTGATTTTTAAGTTTGGAGCTGTCTGTATAAAATTGTTTCAATAAAAGTAATTCGATGTCATTTTTTTTTCGAAACTGGGACTATTGTTTTATATAAATATGTAGCAAAAAATTAACCTGCATACATTTTTAGGGTTGTTATTATTTTTTAAACTCTGTCCCTGGGTTTTAGATTCCTTACCGTTCCTCTTCTAAAGTTATACAGAAAATCACTTCAGATGCAGGCACAGAATTTTTTTCAAGGTTTTTCTCATGCAGAAGTATGCTAGGGAAAGAATGTCTAAAATTCTTTGACAGGAAATTTATTGCAGAATTTATATCAGCATTTAAATATCAATGTCAAGCATCGTGGCTTTATGGGTAGTCTTACCGTCCCCAAGGTTTATTCCTGCAGTTTTCGAGGTAAATTGTTATATTTTTTTAATTCAATCCAATGTAAATAACTGTTTCTAAACATCACTGAACACTGTGGTTACCACTGAGTCTTAACATGATTTGCCTAACATAGGTGGTAATTTTCCTTACCGTTCCATCCTTATCGTCCCCTTTTTTTACCTTACCGTCCCTCCTTTAACACCCCTTTAAGACAATGTTATACCAAAATTTTGTACTAAAAATACTACATTGTTATTATTTCTTATTTGAATGTCCTGTAGGTACTATAAAAATTCATTATAAGTAAAAATCTCGAAGAAAATAAAAAGTTTTAGTGGTAAAATGGTAAGGAAAATTAAACTCGCAAGTTTAACATAAACCTCGGTTAAATAAAATAAAAATTTTCGCTGCTGATCCTTTTTTCTTTATTTTGAATCATTAAGGCATTCGTCTATCAGATTAAAATGCTATTTAAGCAAGTTTAATTTCACCAGATTTTTATTCCTGAAAGTCAAAAGATTGTGAGAATTCCCCTTATACAATAAAACTTGCTAAGGGCGAAATTGCTAGGAAATGAGAAAAATTCCTCTTTGTTTACTGTTTTAAGAGGTATAATGAAATTTTTCCGTTTAAAATAGAATTTCACGATTTCACAGGTTCTGTTTTCGCATATTTTACTATATGTTGCGGACATGAGGGCAAATTTAAAAAGTTCATTTTAAACACTTTCCAACAAAGTTCAAAAGTGTTTAAGAATTCGGTTGCTCTGGCCTTTTGTTTGTCTGCCCGTTCTCTAACTCGCATAAATATACACGGGTTGCCATGTAATTTATGTATGTTATTGGGTGCCATACCATTTTCGGTATTGAAAATGAATTGTGTAGCATTAATATTTCGTTTACAGGGGCACTCAAAAGAATTTCCGTTACATAGGGTCAATGGAGAAAAATCGTTTGAGGTGTATTTTAATGATGTTGCGCTATTCCAAATGTATTGAAATTTATATGCGTCATAGAGGTTTACTATAAGATGCATACTATTGAATATGGGTTTTTTTACATTTACTGTTTGTTTACAGGGACAATGTTGTTGTTGTTGTTTTCTTTTCTTTTTTTTTTTCTTTTCTTTTTTCTTTCTTTTTTTTTTTTTTTTTCTTTTTCGTAACCTTGACTGAGATAATTGTATGAAATATAAATATGTTGTAAAATATTCAAAACATTCACTATTGATTCTAAATGTGCCTCTTATTTCTTGAAGTTTTATTCCAATATCGCTGCACCTTGACCGGAAGGAAGTATTAGGGAGTTTTCTAAATATTAAATCTGAGTCTGAGGTTTATATTCATTATTTTTAGCACTTATTTGGAAGTTGCGTTGCTTTGTTGGAGAAATCCATTAATTGCATCTGAATAATAAAAAGATTAGGGTAACTCTGGGATAGATGGCCATAGAGGAGAGATGGCCAGTCTAAATATTTCCAAAACTTGATCATAGATTGCAACATAAACTTTGTTTGTATGAAAGAGTTCAACGAGATTATTTATTGCGACGTGCATTTGTGCTTTTCGATTATAAAAAGCAAGTGTAATTTTAATGTTTATTTAATTTAGTGGTTGAATATATATATCTACTAAAAAACAACTTTTCAAAAGTAAAAAATAAGCCAAGCAAAAAAAAAAAAAAAAAAAAAAAGAAAAGAAAAGAAAAAAGGTGAAAGTTGTGGCTAAAAAATAGTGTGATATCAAATTTCCAAGCTTATATTGCGGTACTTATTTAACATTTTTTGATAAAAATTTACCATATGTAAGTCGAGTACCTAAGTATGCGTTGATAGAAAGCCTTTTCTCCTTTACTAAATACATCATAACGTGTTTCTGAAAATTAATTTTTTTTAAATTATGCATGATGGGCTTGGCGGCCATCTTTCCATATTTTACACAAATTTCTAAGCACACAAGTTCATTGTTAAGATTGGAAGTTCGAAATTGTTACTAAAGCAAACATTTTATTCTTTTAATTTATGGAAATGAGTGCCTAAAAATTTGTGTCTAAAAATAAAGCTGAAGTAACTTCAGGTTTCATCTTATGATTCTCTTTTTTCGGAGGGGGGTTAATTAATTAGTTAAAGCAGTAAAAATCAATTTGTTTTTTTCAAAATAAAAAACTTTCTTAATTTATCTGTCTGTAGCTAAAACTATAACTTCGAAATTCTTAATAATGCAAATATGTTACGAGCTTGAGTGCTTAGAAATTTGTGTAAAATATGGAAAGATGGCCGCCAAGCCCATCATGCATAATTTAAAAAAAATTAATTTTCAGAAACACGTTATGATGTATTTAGTAAAGGAGAAAAGGCTTTCTATCAACGCATACTTAGGTACTCGACTTACATATGGTAAATTTTTATCAAAAAATGTTAAGTAAGTACCGCAATATAAGCTTGGAAATTTGATATCACACTATTTTTTAGCCACAACTTTCACCTTTTTTCTTTTCTTTTCTTTTTTTTTTTTTTTTTTTTTTTTTGCTTGGCTTATTTTTTACTTTTGAAAAGTTGTTTTTTAGTAGATATCAGTTCTTTTTTTAAAACAAATGATATATAACTGAAATAATTCTACTAGCTCAAATTAAAATTAGTCCTTGTATAGCTTTTATAAGCAGGAAGCAAACACAATATTATACATTTTGTTTACCTATCATTCATTTTTTATAGTGATTAATAATTTAAAAGTAAGGAAAGTCAATTTCTTCTTTCAAAGTATCAGTCTTTCTCAATTTATATCTCCTTAAAATTTTCTACGAAAGATGAAAATTTAGTAAAAAACAGAGTCGAAATAAAATATATATTTACAGTTAGTCTGTCAGTTAATTGTTTTTTCTAACTTTTTTTGCTGACGGTTTTGCAAAATAAATTTACCTTTACAAATACCTACGGTTAATCCGAGAATGAAAACCCGCAGGCATCTAAAGAATCGAAGATCTGTAAATCTAGCAATTCTAGACATAATAAAGGAACATTTTTGACAAAAAAAATCTAAAAATTTAGAGATATAAACTGTACATATAACTTCATCTTCATTTAGATCGTGTTATAGAGAAGAAAGAATAAATATGTAATTTTACTCAAGTCTGTTTATCCATGCCTATTTGCATAAATGTGAGGATATTAATTTACTATAAAATTTCCCCTAAATTGATTAGCTTTAATAGTCTATTATTAAAGTCGCATATACATTAGAATTAAATATTTTTCGGTTAAAAATTGCCTGAAATCTATAGTCTTATCGTTCGTTAAATTTGTCTTTTTTTTTTATGCCCAGACTCTTTTTCTGAACTCTGACAAAAGATCACAGACATATTGAAGCTATCCAAATTCTTATATCTTTCTATCGTATTTCCTTTTTTGAGGGGGGTGTGAGGAAGAGCCTTAAGAACTTCGTTTTGTTCTCAGAATTCTGAATTATTCATTCAAAAGATCTATCTACATAAGTCTTGTTGCAGAATTTTCATTAGTTAAGAGTTGCATCAAGTTATACATCATGTGAATCTATTAAATTAATTTTGTGAAATACTAGATGGGAGCCATTGATATTTCCAGACCATTTGCCTACATTTTAAACTTTAGTCATTTACTACTAATCATTAATTTTCTATACGAATTAAAGAAGTCGTTGTTTCCATGCCAACTGTACCTTTCACTATTGCTTGCTTGTTTGTTTGTTTGATTTATTGAACACATACATCATATCACATGCGGATCACGGCGGGATTCGAATCTGCTTCCACCTACGCTCTCAAGCGATTAGCGGCATTGTGTCTTATCCACTCAGCCACAGTGGGCCACTATTGCTTTCTCTAATGCCCAGATACTCAAATTTAACCAACTGCACTTAGAATCATGGTCATAACACAGAACATTTATATGTTAGAGCAGTGTTGCCAGTGGGCTACTTTTTTTTAATTCAGATTTCTTGATTGCCAGCACTTATTATAAACGGTAAAATTCCCATTGTTTTCGCCTTAATTAATATGTCATTAAATAAGGCACATTTAACAATTTCAAAAAAGTGGTGC
The DNA here is from genome assembly GCA_963932465.1 of Maratus speciosus. Taxonomy (NCBI): domain Eukaryota; kingdom Metazoa; phylum Arthropoda; class Arachnida; order Araneae; family Salticidae; genus Maratus; species Maratus speciosus. The sequence goes on along the minus strand of OZ010790.1, from coordinate 5,850,861 downwards.
CAATCAAGTATCTGAGTTAAAAAAAGTAGCCCATCTGGCAACACTGTGTTAGAGTGGTGACATATGCACAAGTCGTGTACTCATATTCAATTTTTTGTCCAAAGTACGGTAACTCAGTTTTCAGTAATAGACGAGCAAGATTTCAATTAAACTAACCAGAAAAGTTAACAAACATTGGCTTCCTGATTTGATTTTATTCAAAATTGTTTTAACCAACCAAAGTTAATGTCCGAGATCCAGATAAATTTTTCTCTGTTAGTAAAATTACATTGATTAATCAGTAGCCTTTATCCTTGCAGGCTTTTCGGTGTTTACTGCAAACATCAAAAAGTTCGGAAAAATGCAGACGTCTGATTGATCAATCCCATCCCGCTAATAGCGAAATATCTATCTTGATCCCGGCCTATTCAACGCCCTTTAAATATTGGAAAAAGCCTTGACACGTGTCAGAAAAACGTCACACAAAGCAGGCAAAACAAAGAAGAAAATCATTCATTGGCTCGTTCATATTCACGAGCCGATGAATGATTTTGTTTCTTTGCTTTGCCTGCTTTGTGTGATGTTTTCGTGACGCGAGTCAAGACTTTCTCAGATATTTAGGATGCTTTGGCGTATTTCACCACCATGAAGTTATGAAAGGAGAGGAACAGACATGTCAATCTTCCCGTGTGAAAAACTAGTTACCAAAAAAAACGAGTTATTTCCCTCTCTTCTGCCCTTTTCTCTCTTGATTTTGACCGATAGCAGCCCATTTAGCAGTCTCCAGTACAAGATGCCGCTATATACGGTAGACGCAGGAGGGGGGGTGTTAGCGCGACCAATGACATAATAGGCCAGTTCATGATGTTTAAAAGTCACACGCAGTTGGATCGAGGCTAACGAAAAAGACAGGCTACCACGGTGGGTCCGATTCTTCTTTTTTTACAAACCGCTGGTTTCACGTGATGCTCTTTTCACGCACCTTCTTTGGTGCATCGAGCATCACGTGACTCCAGCGGTCTGTAAAAAAAGAAGAATCGGACCCACCGCGTCTTTTTCGTTAGTCTCAGAGTTGGATCATCTTTACACGATGATTAGTACAAAGCTGCGAGCCGATTTTTTTTGTGTCCATTGCCGTGTACAGATAATCAACTCCGTGTGACGTTATGAACTGGCCTTATATGTTGTTGGCCACAGTTTAGGAACAGCTACAAATGACTTCATCTATATCTACTCCGAGGTAAACGAAAAAGACAGGCTACCGCGGTGCTACAGCGCCTAGAATATATAGTGTGGAAATCAGCTATCCCAGTAATACTTTAAAAAGTGCTAATATATTGGATCTCTTAAATTTCAAATGATGCTGAAATCCAATGAGTCGATCACAGCGATATCTGCAGGATATTTCCTAAAACTTCATGACGATTTGGTAACAGCGTCTAGAATACCTAGTGTGGAAATATTTTATTAAACAAAGCTAAAAATTTGTATCCCGTAAATGATCGACGATACTGCTAAAATTCCAAGTGTCGATCGCAGCGAAATCTGCGGGATTTTCGTATTACATTGTATAGACTAGCAATATCTTTCAGTTATAGAAAATATCCTGCAGATGTCGCTGCGATTTGTATATTTCAGCAGCATCGTTGCACATTTAAGGATACAATATTTTACCACTTTTTTAAGTATTACAGGGATAGCCAATTTCCACACTATATATTCTAGGCGCTATAATTTGGTCTAGACGCTGTAGCGTTATTTTTTTTACATTTTATTAACATACATCTGACCTATGTGCTTGGCGTCAAGCCCGCTGTAATAATACGATGTTTACTTTGAAAGTTTATCACAGATGTCGCTGCGATCAGCTCCCTGGATTTCAGCGTCAGTGCACATTTAAGGGATACAACTTTTTAGCGCTGCTTGGATAGCAAAATTCCACAGTATGTATTCTAGACGCTATAGCGGTGCATTACACATGTCTCTTTCTTCTTTAAATAATATCCTGCAGATGTCGCTGTAAATGACTGTTTGGAATTCAACATCGTTGTACATTTAAGAGATTCCCTATTTCCGCGCTTTTTTAAGTATTGCTGGGATAGTCGATTTCTACAACATATAATCTAGGCCTATAACGGAGCTATAGTACAGCGCCTAGAAGATACAGTGTGGAAAACGGCTATTCCTATAATGCTTTAAAAAGTGCTAAAAACTTGTATCCCATAAATCTCCAACAATGCTCAGCGGCAATATGCTGATACGAGCGCCATCTCGTAACTCTTTTCAATATAAACACTGAGTTTTCAAAAATTATAGAATGTTAAATATCGGAAACTATAAATATAAGATATTTTGGTCTGTTATAAGCTAATTTAGTTAAGGAATGACGTGAAATAGGTTAAAGAGTCTCTTTTAGAATGACTATCGTTTTTAAATCACTACGATGGCGCTACTATCGACATCTTGTTATTCAGCATCGTTGTACATTTATGGGATTCAATTTTTTAGCACTATTTTGTAGCCGTTTTCCACACTGTATCTTCTAGGCGCTGTATATATAGTGTGGAAATTGGCTATCCCTGTAATACTTTAAAAAGTGCTAAAATATTGTATCCCTTAACTGTGCAATGATGCTGCTGAAATATACAGATCACAGCGACATCTGCAGGATATTTTCTCAAACTGAAAGATATTGCTAGTCTATACAATGTAATACTAAATCCCGCAGATGTCGCTGTGATCGATACTTGGGATTTTAGCAGTATCGTCGCACATTTAAGGGATACAAATTTTTAGCGTTGTTTGGATAGCATATTTCCACACAAGGTATTCTAGACGCTGTAGCCATACTTTTCGCAAAAACTTGAAATGAGCATGCTTCCTGTGCATATATCACCACTCTTATGTATGAAGGCTCTCTGTTATGGTGTTGATTCTGAGCGCTCTTTGTTAAATTTCTATATTTGTGTTTTAGAGAAAGCAATACAGAAAAGTACTGTTACTATGGAAACAACAACTTCTTTAATACTGAAAGGTATAGCAAAGGAGTTCAGAATCAGTGCCTTAAATAGTTTCGAATATGTATTGTTGTTATGACAATTAATACCCTACCTGGATGTGGAAATGCAAAATTGTGTTCAACATAATGGAGGATATTCCATCTACATTTTGATCACGTGGTCAAGGTAAAAACTTCTATCGTAAAGAAGGGAAGGCTCCGTAGACGTGTAATGTAAATCCCCGCTAGCCAATGAAACGGTTCATGAGGCAAAGTAGTAGTATCTTCCCTTCTTATCAGATAGAATTTCCTTGGATAAATTACCGGTATCACGTGACTTTTGCAGCCTCGAACCCATATTTGAAATATCCTCCATTGTACGCAATCTAGATAGATTTTTGGCTGTCAGAGAAACGAGATTCATCAATCAGAAGCCTGCATTTTTGTGAACTTTTCGCTGTTTGCAGAAATGCAGGCTATTGATTGGCGATTCTCGTTTCGCTAACAGCGAAAAATCTATCTGGATCCTAACCTACATTTCTACAAACATTGCACTTCATCCACGGCACTAAAAAAATGACTCAAAACTTTCATGACATAGGCCGGGATCCACAAACAGCAAATATTCTCAAACATGCAGGCTTCTGATTGGTCAAACTCATTTCGCTAACAGCGAAAAATATATCTGAATCTCAGCCATAGTTATCTTCGATGAAATCACTGCAAAAGGATAATATAAAAGAAAAGTATAAGATTTCTAAAATATTTTGGCGGGTTTATCGCTATTTGGCATAATTTGTAAACTTTAGAACTAATTAACAGTTTTTCGCTAATTATGAATAGAAAATTAATGTTTTTAAAGCTGAATTTTATAAAAGCACGTAGATTGAGTAAATATCTGTCCAAAAATGCAATCCTTACTTTTTTATGTCCAATAATTAAGTCTCTACCTCGATTTAAACATAAGTTGTGACGAAGAAAATAAAATGATCATTTTCAGTATCTCGACGTTATTTTAAAAAATCTATATCTCTGTTTATAATTAATTTATGAGGATGCATTTGATCTCAAATTGAAGATCTTCTTTATTAGGTCCTTCTAGTGTTGGTTTTATTTTTCTGCGATGATTGCTTCTTTTGATATGGGAAATTTTACGCTGGCATATTTCGTTCATTTAACATGGAGAAGTTGTCATCAGTATAATAAGCAGTTACGGTGTCTTGCCTTATTCTTGGCGTTTGTTTGTTTGGCGGGGTTAGCATTTTTTTTCAGCTTGGCTTGGCAGAACGACCGTCCTGCTTGATATATATATTTTGACCTAGGTATCTGAATGTTTTACAGTACGTACGTTATATATATTTTTTACTATATGGGCTTTTAAGGCACGTATATAATCTAATCTTTACTTCTAAGCATAAAACAAAGACGTACAATGACTATTGATGCTTTAAATTGGGCGACTATCAGTCCTTCAATTTCAGGAGAGATGGCCACATGAAATCGAGGAGAGATGGCCACCTTTAATAAATATTTCAAAATTATACGGAGCGATGATTTTAACTAAATATAATTAAATTTTTAATTACATATTTTAATAATAATAATAATAATAATGTAATAAGACCTAACGATTTGTTTGTTTCAGAAAATACTGAAAAAAGTCGGAAACTTTCATAACAGAACTTGATAAAGTTGATAAATAAACTGAAATTAACGTAATAAGCTTAAAATTAACGCGAGAAAAAAAAACTACGAGATTTCCAGAAGCGAAGAAAACGAAATACAATTAAATTATCAGATCCAAATAAATAGAATTGGATTAGGATCACTGTGTTGTTTGTGCGAAACAAATAATATCACATCCAAAAAAGATGTCTGGATACAATGCATAAGGTACCTGAAGTGGTTCCATGAAACGTGTACAAATTATGAAGACCTTTGCCAAACATATGGTAAGATTTTATGAAAAGGGAAGTATTAAAATTGTGCTTCAAATTTTGTTTTTTCGAGTTTTATTCGCTCATTTTCCATCCTATAACTGCATCTTTACAAATTGCTATATATTTTTCATGGTTAACTATATGAAATGTGTTATTTTTTTTTTTTTTTTTTTTTTTTTTTTTTGCTATTTAACTTTATTTTTTCTTTCTTGTATTGGATGGCCATCTGCCATTTTAATTTCAATGTCGTTTAACACTTTTTGTTTTCAATATTTAATTATTTTTTGCATAAAATGTTATGGGTATATGTATAAGAATTTTAAATATACATAAATATTTCTTGTATTTGCATTCTGACAATTTTTATTTCAATCTTTAAAAACTATGGCCATCTATATTAGAATTACCCTATATATTATTAAACATTCAAGAAAATTTTCTAAATTAAGGAAATAAATCTCTTAAAATTCAATAGAACGCCTTGGTAGAAATTAAAATTCAGGAGCGCTATTTCAAAACTTCCTTACGCGGGGGGTTGCAGTTTTCTCCGAGGGAGGCAAAAATATATTTTGATCTTGTTGAGCACAGTTTAGAAACAATTGCTGCAATTTTATTCTCACATTTGTTTTTTAAATTACCAAAGTACTTATTAATGGTAAATGACTTTGAGAATCTTGCAATATTAAGGTAAAAGCAAATATTTCTAATTACACTGGTCGGCACCAAAATACTCTCTGTAAAAATAATAGCTGATTCTTATAGATTTTCTTCTGCGAAATAAAAATATGGTAACGAAATTACTGTATCACGTACCATTCTTTTGGTAGGGGGTTTGCTTTTAAGATTAAGGTATTTTATATCTTAGTAAAACATAAGTGGACACTTTGTAAACAATAAAATGCAGATAATAATTCGTACATTACCTTAAATAAATGTATAAATATGATTACCCAAGTTTCAGAGGCAGAAGGATTGAAAATACATTGATAGTAAAAAGTAAATTCGAACACGAAAGGGGAGCGGGCATAAAAAGAAAAAGGCACGGTACAACAAACTAGATTTCCATGCCATATTTTATCAATTTGATATCTAAGACAGTGAAAGCACTTTTTTCATGATTTCAATTTTATCTAGCATTGCAAATTAATATAACAATCCTTCACTGTTTCCTATTAATATAAAACTGTTTTTCGGAAAAATGGTACGTGCTGGACCAATTTGGATAACAAAGTTAGATTTAGGAACATTAGATCTGTACACTTTACATATTGAGTTTGCAGGGAGGAAAAGTTTTATTTATTTTTTTTTTTGCCGAAGAGTGTTATTAAATTCTATGGTTAACACGTTGACCGCCACAGATTGAAACGAAGTGGCTTTTTTGGTAGGCATTGAAAAAATTAGTTTTGAGTGTTTATCGAGCCGGTTCACAACTCTTAATAGTGGCAACGTTTGTTAATTTTGTACAAAGTTTTAGTTTTATACATTTTTAATTCAAAATATCAAATTTTAGCTATTTTTACACGTTGAATGCCAAACTGAAATCACCAAACATACCCGGAGGGAGCGGAGGGTGGGGCACGGGTTATTTTTTTCAAGTGGCAATAAATTATCAATAATTCTTTTTAAAAGCAATAAACTATTCTCCATGAAAATGTTGATGGCACACGTTTTGGCATAGATTTGTATATATATAGTGCATAGTATAAAAATTTTTGTTCAGTTTGGAAACCCATAACCCAGCTGAATATTTTCCTTCAGCAATATCAAGCAGTTAGCAAAAATGTACTGGGTTTGTTTTGTGCGGCCTTGTATATTTATTGAATTTATACACATTGAGTTAAATGCAAATTATATGCCAAAATTTTAAACACACTTCCCACAGTTATTGTACAGATACAGCACTGTAAAGGAATTCTTTGAGGATAATAACATTGTTATTTTATAGACTGTAAATTGTTTGCCGAACTTTTTGTGGAATTTCAGTTGATTCTGACAAAATTACAATTGCAATAGGGACTCTCAAATCAGCAATAGAATTATCGATACTTTTCCGTTAGCTGAGCGCAGGAATGAATCGTCAAATATTGTTTTAATCGCCACCGTTTAGAGTCTAAAATTACTTCAGATTTCCTTAAATAATTTTCAGGCAGATATTGATTCTCCCATTAAGAGGCTACATCACTCGCGCGAAAAATGCCCGTTCGCTAATGGTAAATCTATGGGAGAAATTTTTTAAGATATCTCTCACGTTTGCATTATTTTTAAAATATTCTTTTTTTTTTTTTCGGAACCGATTTCGAAAGAGAAAGTATTCTCATTAAAAAGACCTGCAAAGAAAGATGGAAACTTTCCGTTATTCAAGATGGTAAATTTTTGTTTTTTGAAATCAATGTGAGCAGTAACGCAATTTAAAAAATATATCTACCCTATCTATCTATCTATCTATATTATAAAGGACAAACATATCTGTGCATAACGCATACGTCATTCTGCGAATGGCAACACTTTCAAATTTGAAATGAATTTTCGTTTTGCAATTTTATCAACTGAAAATTTTTAAACTTCTACACATCGCACATTTTTAATTTTTACACCGTCCTATAAGGAAAAAAAGGCTCTTTTAAATGCAATTTGTTTGAAAGCTGTATCTCAATTTATTTTTGAGATATTATTTTTTTTTGTAGTTTTTAATACCATTTTTCTTATAGTGGCAACAAATGTACCCCATATCTATTGAAAGTCATTGAAAGTAAACGGAAAATAGTCGAAAATAGGAGATACTGTATCTTTTTGTTGCCATTTTCTCATAAAACCTGAAAAAAAAAGGTGAAATTAAAATATGGTCTATGCCAAGAATATTGTCTGTTATTCCGTCATAATGACGTCATATGCATACTTTTCCATAGACGAAGTTTAAGACTGGATTGTAAAAGTGGATTGTTTTAGCGGATGCAAATGACGTCATTTTACAAAAAAGCGTGTATTTTATTCTTAAACCTGAATTATGTTTTGTAGAAGTGCGTCATTTTCACAGCCCAGCTGCTTTGAAATTCCTCACAGGTGAAAATGCTTCACTTTTGAAAATAATGTAATTGAAATCACACACTGATATAACGCAATGTTTTACAAAAATTTAGAGTGTCTTTATAAAAGAGAGGTGACTTGCAAATAATAGCGATTTATATTACATAAATTGATGATTCTCGCCTGGATGGATTTGCTTCGCCGAGTTAGAGAAGCAAACAAATAATTCGTGGTTTAAAATAATATCATGTTCCTGAAGTTTTTGTCCAAATTTATCTCGAATAATAAAATTTTAATGCTATTCTTTAGGGCATTCTACTATAATTTTATGAAAACAACATAATTGGCTTAATTTAATTTTTCCTAAGTTTTTATAATCTATATATTTAAAACACAAGTGTGTTTTTTAGTCATTTGCACTGATCTTTCTGCTGAACCAATTTTATTAATATTTTTTTAATTTATTCATTTGTTGATGTGATCGCACTATCTCTTTCTTTTTTTAAATATCCCCACTTTTATATCTTAATTTTAAAAGCATTTTATGAAATTTCTTCAAAATGGTGAAAATTAGATAGCTTTCATTATTGCAGACAAGAGAGAAATAATGAGGTATTTTCATCTTTATTCATGCTATTTTCTGATGAAAATTCAAAATTGTTGATAAAAATTGTTGTATATAGTTTAGTGTCGCAAAATCCCATTCGGAGCAGAATATTATATTAGGGGCATAATAACGGAAAATAACATACTGCTTTTGAAAACACGCATTTTTCCTCATAAATTTTCTATATTGTTTTTCCTTCTGCATGTTTTATTTTCAAAAGCAATTTGTTTAAAAAGTGTATCTGAATTGATTCATATATTATATTTTCTAAAAAAAATTTAAGCATGATTTTTTTAAGTTTATCTTATCATGTGCCGGTTTCAAAGCGTAATAATAATAAACATTTCGCACATAAAGCAACAAACATTTTTCAGCATTTGTTTCTGACTATTTTTGCATAACGAAATTAATACTTCCTTTATAAAAAAAAATAAAAATAAATAAAAGAATAATATTAAAAAAAAAACCACCAGTCTAACATATTTGTGAAAGACAAATTAATGAAATTAATACTTCTTTTATAAACAAATAAAAGAATAATATTGAAAAAACACAAATCTAACATATTTGTAATCGTACAATTTAAATTTTTAGGTCACCAAAAATGATTTTTTTATACAAATGGAATTTGTTTGCAAAGTTCATCTCAGTTTACTGATTGTCTATGGTTTAAAAAACAATTTTAAAGCATGAAATATTTTTTAATTTACGTATATCGCGCGGAGCTCGATTACGAAAGATTAATCCGTTTGCCCTTAAAACAAAATAAAGAGTTCATCATTTTCTTACGGCTAATATCCATTTAAAAAAACTTCCCTATGAATAAATAAATAAAATAATATAAATAAAACGCAAATTTAACAGACATGTATAAGCTCTGAAATTATCAGAATATAAAAGGATGCCATAAGTAGTAAAATCTTGGCAAACAACTCTTAGCATGCGGCTAATAAAAAAATATCGCTTTTGATAAATTTCAAAAATTGATTTGATTGTATAATTCGTATTTTCCATATGAAAAATGCTTTTTTAATGTAAGTGGGCATTCTAAAAAATGTATTGTATATAAAAAATTTATTAGTCTTCAATTAAAAAAAATGTTTTCACCTATATTCTTTAACCCGGGAACCCCGGGTACGATTCCCTAGTATATATAAAATACTATTGAAACGACTGATTAAACGACTAATTATGTTTCACAGCTATTACTCCTAAAATATGAAACCTTTGACGGTGAAATTAACACCAATTATCCGTATTGATCAGCGTGGTAATGAAATCCAAAATGTGGTCAAAAATGGTATTAGAATTTTTAAATTAGAATTTTTTTCTAATTTAAATTATATTTTTGTACTGGTGGCAACTAAATGACTCCTTTTTTCTGGAAAAAAGGGAGGAAAGGGAAAAATATAGGCATTATTAGATTTCTGTTTTTTTTGTTTTTTTTCGTCATTTTTAAATTGAAGTTTAAATTGTCATCTATTGCAATCGAAGGTGAAGACAGTATTGTGATTATGTTTTATAGGAAAATTTGGGAAAATAATTCATTAAATAATAATATTAATATTTATATTTATATTAAATAAATAATAATTTATTAATTATTTTAATCACATTTTCATCATTTCAAGAGATATTTTTTTCATATTTTAGAAAAGGTTATTATTTCAAATTATTGCCAATTGTAAAAACAGCGCAAAGAATAATATTTCCTTACTATTAAAATTTTAAAATTTAAATAAGTGAGATGTGAACAAACCACGAAGCCTTTGCTGTATTGGTGTATAAACAGTTAATATAGATTAAAATATTAAAAACATTAAAATATTCACTTTACAGTTTCAGCACACCTCCGTGGCCTTCATCAGGAATGTAAATGATTCATTTACATGATAATGTAAATGGTTCATTTACATTGCATCATTTACAATGCATAATGTACAAGCAAAAAGATCAGGGGTTGTATCCAAATGTAGTAGTACGTGCAATATTGTGTACGCTATCTTGGCACTAATCAACAGATATTTGATACAACCCCTGATCTTTTTGCTTGTTTTGGGGAACAACGGATTTCGAGCTTATTCTATCGACGATTATTTTCAGAATTTTCAAGCTATGATTTTGAGACTTTCACAAAAGTTTCTCTATATACTTAGCTAATACATTATGTGCATTATATTTTGATTGCATTCGCGCATGCGCAGTGAAACATTTTTTAGTAAACCTGCTCATTTTTCATCCAATTTTTATTATTTTTCAATTCTGATTGCAAATTATTGTGTACAATATTGTTTGTCATATTTTCTGAAAAGAATTTTTTTTTATATTAAGAACTCTGCAAATTATAAGCAAAAAACTTGGCGAAATTTGGGGCTGTTTTTATAAAAACCTTAATTTCTCTACGAGTATACATGCTATCCTCATAAAAATGAACACAGTTTATTACAATAAGCCACTTATTAATAATCTCGTGTTGAACGCTTTTGCTACATTGGTTTTTACAGGGTTATCCAAAAGAAATACGTTCTTTTTCATTTTATTAACGGTCTCCTATGGGGTTTCAGGAAAAAATCTTCACGGAAATATATGACCCATACTATACTGTTCACACACCTGCAGCTTCAGATTAATTCCTCATGTATTTTTCTAGATATTTAACAAAACGTCTAAAATCGCAAGTAATCGGTCACCTTTGGCCATATAGTGTATATAGATATAGATAACTTAGCGCTGAATATTTTTTTTTTTTTTAAACTTTTTCCTATAAAATTAAATTTATTTTTTATTTTATTGTAACTTTTCTAATGAAGAATAAAATATTGAAATAAAATAATTGAGTAAATAAAATTAAATACTCAATATTTTATTACTATAATTATATTCCATTGAAAGAAAATCAACGTTTTCAACCCATCATTGCTTTTCAAAGTGGAGCAAGACTATTGACTTATACCAAACACTTGATTTCTTTTTCCAGCTAAAACGGCTAACCATTATTACATATTTAAATGTATATAAAATGAAGCCACAAAAAATATAAAATAAGTGTGTTGGGTTTTAAATTTTTCATTAAATATTTTTACGAATATTGTTAAACCCATTCAAATGCAGACCATTAAATAACTAGCAATAACAAATAAAACTAGTCGGATGTGCCAATCCCAAAACTTTCTTCTATCTCATACATGTTAATAATTCAAAATTCGTTATCACAGTCCCAAAATTAAATGACAATCTATTGCCCATCATGAAGATGCTAAAGGTATAGGTTTGTTGAATAGTGTGCATTTAAAAAGGAGATATACATAAGTATTGCATCGTTCCAAACAAATCATTGAATTTTGGAACCCACCCGTTTAGATGTCTGCAACCAAAATTCCCAATTCAAATGCATAAAAGCGACACCTGTTGGACAGTATCAGTGTTTAATTCAGATTAATAGTATAATTCGCCTTATTTTTCAAAAAATTTTAATCTATTTTTAAATAGGCCGAATATTTCTATTTCAAAAAAGCGGTAACAATCAACAATCTGGGGACAAAAAAATCCCCAATCTGGCAACACTGGACAGTATACACCTAAACCTAATAAGGATCTTTTTATTACCCGATTGCCAAGACGGGTTATATGTTTCACGCGTATCTGGGTATGTGGATTTCTTTATACCCTCGATACAGCCCAACGGCTGGATGGATTTTAATGATTGAGGTCTCTATCGATTCGTCTTAACCGTCCCATGGCTATAGGTTGGTTTTGTTTTCATAAATTCAAAATGGCGGCCGTAAAATACAAAATGTCGGTAGAGACAAAAAAAATTACGCACGCTATTGAGTGGCATATCATTGGATAGGTCTTTCAAAATAAAGACGATGTTTCCTAGAATATTTTACAGCCTAGAATACCTAGAATATTTTTAAGCTCCGTTTAAATATTACACAACATGAAAGTTGTGTAGGTAGGATCTCTTAGCTTAACTGTAACTCTAACCTTCATAGACATCTGTAGGCCTCATCAAAACAGTGTTTATAGATACGAACTAACAATTAAACACAACTTAAAAGTCATCAATACAAGCAAATGAAAAAAATTGGTAAATACTGTTCATTTTCGAAAGCCGCGCCCACCCTTCATAGACATCTTTAGGCCTCATCAGAAAAGTGTTTATAGATAGGAACTAACAATTAAACACAAATTAAAAGTCATCAGTACAGGTAAATAAAAAAATTAGGTAAGCACTGTTCGTTTTCGAAAGCGGAGCCTAGCACTCTGAGACGATTCTATTATCAAAAGGGGTGTTACGCTAAGATGGGTATTTTCCGATGTTCTAATTCGGCGTTCACTTGCACGTTGTCACTAAGATTGGCAATCAGCCAAACGCAGCTAAACAAACTCCGCTCAACTATTTTGATAAAATCAAAGAAGACCTGGGGCATGTGCAAAAAAGCGGAGGGTTTTGCTTTCTGAAAACAAACAGTAATATAAACTAAAAATTCGTCAATAAAAATTTAAATTAAAAAAATAAAAAAACCGACTGCGTAAACAGCGAACTAAAAAGACGGAAACAAGATGACGTAAGAAAATAGTAGAGTGTGTAATGGTAATCCTTTTTTTACTTAAGTAATTGCAGTCGGAGGTAAATATGTAGATAGCAGGAGCCGAAGTACATACCTAAACATGAATCTGATGCCTCCGACTGTTATTACTTAAGTAAAAATAAGGATTTCCATTACACACTCTGCTATTTTCCTACGTCATCTTGTTTCCCTCTTTTTAGTTCCCTTTTTGCGCAGTCAGGATTTTTGATTTTTTAAATTAAATTTTTTTATGAGAATGTGTAACAAAATATGAAATTTGATTAAATTCCATGCATTAATTTTTGAGAGAGATCTCTAGCGAAAATCGTGAAAAATGCAACATAACAGCGCCACCTGTAATATGATTTACACGATAACCTAATTAGCACTAAATTATGTTAAGGTCTAACAGAATATGAAGTTTGAGGAAATTTTGTGCATTAGTTCTTGAGGTATGGCTATGGCTAGAATCGTGTAAATCCTGAAAAATGCAGCATAGCAGCAGTAGCGTAGCTACGGGGTGGGTAGTGGGGGGTCAAGGGGGGCGGCCGCCCTGGCGCCCAGGCCAAGGGGACGTCAAATTGAGGTAGGTTTAAACCGAAATTATCTCACATATTTTGACAATAAATAAAAATTGTTGACTTAAAAAATTGTGTGAATGTTTTCTTTTGTATGATATTTTGTTATATCCAAATAACGAAGAAAGAAAAAGTTTCTGTAAATGTTTCTGGGGATGGCTCAACACACTTGGTACCTAAGATAATCAAGTTCCTGAATTCAGGCGCAAAATGATTAAATAGGATAAATGAGGGGATAAATGATTAAAAACTGAAAGGAGTTTTAAATCGAAATTATTTCTCATATTTTGAAAACAAATATAAGAATGAAAAGAATCGTTGAAATAAGAATAATATGAAATAAGAATCGTTGGCCTTTTCTTTTGCGCGTGTGTGTGTGAATGTTTTGAAGAAATTCGGTGAAGGTGGGGGGAAATGGAGAGATCCATAATTGTCTATCGCTGATGCAGGTTTTTCTGTCTAGCCTCCAGTAAATAAATCAAAAGGCCTGTAGACGACTTGGAGTCATATTTCTGGTATCAAAAGAGCATATTTCATTTGTATGCTAGCTGACCTGCCCGTCTATTTTTCCAAATGAACCGCGAATGATTAAAACCTCTTCAAATTAAAATTTAAAAAAAGAATACCTCAAAATAAACTTCTGGGATGGGTCCCCACATGTCTTCCACAGCGTAGATAGGGCGTGTTACGCATGCATCTCTAACCTTTAACAGCCTCCATTCAAATTTATCCCTTTCAAAATGAATCTCCGGAATGAGTCCCCGCTGCCTACGTCCCCGTATAGAAGGCATGCTGCGCACGTTCAAGATAATCTGAAGATAATCGTAAGATGAGTTGAAAAAACAATTCCTTTGAAATCGGTCCCATGAAACCTCAGATAAAAATGTCCCTGGCGGTGGGAGGTAGAACTAAAAACTGTAAGACAATCGAAATCCAAGTTGAGTTAGCAAACCCCAGATGAAATTGTGTCCATAGAGCCCAAGATAAGAATGCGCCCCTTGCACTGGAAAGTAGAACTAAAAACTGCAAGAAAATCGTTAGCTAATTTGAATGAATCAATTCCTGTTGAAGTCTGACCCATAGAATCCGAAAAAAGGAACTTAAAAGTTGTATAATGGTGGTAAAAGGAGTCTGTATTTTGGAAAACGTATTTTTTAATGTAAATAAAGTGGAGAAAATCTAGTGTACGAAATCTTTAATCATATCACTTGACTCTTGCTACAGACCACACTAATAATCTTCGATTAAATTGATAAAATACTTTTAAATTATGTTTTTAGCATTTGACAACATTTAATAATTAGCTCGATTGTCTACATGTCATATAATCTCTGATCTATCGATTTTCGGAAATTAGTGGAGAGGTCGGCCGGAAAAAGATATCTTTTTAATTCAGATTTTAATGAATGTTCGTCCCTGTATGTTTCTTTCTCCGAACTTTTGTATTGTCGCCGTTGAAACAAATAAAAAAATTACCGACTGATTTTCAAAAATCCTTCTATATATAAAAAAAAAGTTTGATTTGGAAATGGACCAATGAAAATCTGCGTAGATATTCCAGGCAGATCGGCATCCAATTTGAATGCTTAAGCATGGCCTTTCTTCGTTAATATTAAAAAAACTGTTGCATACAAAAACATGAAAATCGGTAGTATTATAGAGAAATGTTTGATAAACACGCTGATGCAGACAGTTTTCAAATCGAAGAATTATTTTAAGATATATTTAATGCCAAAGTTGGACAAAATCGTTTCATTAAAAAAGTTTTATAGGAGCAAAAACTGTACATTGGAATTTAATCATTTTTAGATCATTTTATGCGTCAGAATTTCCCGGTGTGCTAACTGCATTTAGTTTTTTAATTTGACTCAGTTTTTGAGGTTTTATTTCTATTTTTAATTCAAATTTTCAGCATTTCGAGAGATATTTTTTACACAATTTAGAAAATTGTATTAATTTAAACTGCTGCCAACTGTATAAACAGCGCAAACAATAATGTTTGCTTCAAATTAAAAATTTATTTTACACGCGACTATTATAAACAGAAAATATAAAAAGCAGGAACTCATTGAAAATTACGTCATAAAAACTATATTCACACGCAAATTTTAAAAGAGAAAGAATATTGTAAAATAATAAATTCATTAACATGCGTTAGAAGTCTTAAATAGGAGAATTTACGTCACATTACACTTATTACGTAAAATGAACAAAAAATAATATTGCAAAACATTTTAAATTTAAAAATTGCGCGAGACATTTATTTGATATTTTAAGATGATCATAATATTTCATTTCTAACAAAAGTTTTTTACGTGAATATTAAAAAGAGAAAGAAAAGTTTGGTGAAAATTACGTCAGATTCAAATTATAATTCAATCTTCCGAAATCTTTTTAAAGCCGATCCAATTAGCGTGCTGTTAGAGTCTGCGGTGTCTGAACGGGGGTTGACGAGCGTAGCTCGTAGGGGGCAGAGTCCCCTAGTTTTATAAAAATATTTTTTACATGTGCTCTGAAATTTTCAAATCGAAATCTAAATTAGTTTTCTTAATTTTTTGATGATTAGTGAAAATTCTTAATTTTTTCATTTCAACTGTGGAATTAGGTTCAGCTGTGCGCGCGATTTTTGTCATTCTGTGAAAAAAAAATTGCATTTTTGATGAACTATAATTAATATTCTGGGCTAATTATCAAAAAATAATAATTCTAAGCCTCATGTGCATGAGGATCTGCCTTGTATTAACTTCACACACATTTTCAGTGCAGTAGATATTTCTAACCATCTCCGTCACACACACAGACACATAGATTGGTTTTCACACTGATTTTTGTGTTATTTGAATTCCATATGAATATTTTCGTGCAATGGAGGCTTCTGTGAATCAATGCGAAAAGGATTTAGCTGGAAGAATAACAAGTAAAAATATTATTTCTTTTTTATTGGAAATTCCATTTTCTGTCGAATTGGCATTGGGAAAAGCCAAATAATAAAATGTGGACGACCTACTCCAAATTTTCCCTTCTTAAATCGTATAAAAAACAAAGTAGGACTTTTCAGTCTTCCTAGTACGACAAGTTCAAATGGCTGTTTTCGTCGTTTTAAAAGTTAAATTTATTTGATACGTACTTAATTTCAGCGCATATGCATTAACGAAACTATCTATGCAAAGAATAACAACTGGGAGATTAATATAGGTGAAAAGAATTTGTTTCAGGAACCTCTTTCTGGACCGAACTCTTTTATTTCGCCGCTGTATCTTACAATCGTCTTCGCGAGTTCGATCGGAGCCATTTACGTCAATTGCGGGACCTACATGGTCGTAGGTTTTGCAGACTTATCAAAATTTCTAAATCTAAACTTTTTTGTTCCAGTTCTTGCGAATATGTGGAGGTCTGTAATATTTTCCAGCAGGAGGCGAAGATCTCAATCTGCGAAGAACATTTAGTTTAATTGGTTAATTAGCTCTTGATTGACATGTGGTCAAGACCCGCACAATTCCCGGGATCTGTGACGTACAAGGTTTTAGCCACAGACGAAGGAGAATTGTCCAAACGACAGCATTTTCTATCTTCTTAAGTTACTCTCTGATTTTAATGGTGCGAACGTAATAAATGTTGCGCTGAGAAACAAAGTTACAAGGGATAAAATGGATTTTAGAATATAAGATTTAAAGTTAGCAAAAAGAACTTAAGGATTTCAATTTAAATTTTGAATTTTAAAAGGATTTTAATTCTTATCCCTTTCATCTATATATATAGTATGTATCTAGAAATCAGATCATTGTCATGCGACTGCGCTCGTGTTTATAAACCAATTTGGATATGATTGAGCTTATGTTAAGGGTTTAAGATCGCGACCAAATTCGTTGGACATCTTGATCCACCATAAGGATTCAAGCAGGGGCGGACTGGCATCGTTTGGCCCACCCCGCTAGGCTTAGCCATTGGCCCACCAATCGACAACCTCATTTTTCAAATGTTTGAATATTGACTATATGTACACGACCCTTTGCTCTAACTTTAGGAAAATGACTTAAGGCTGTTCTCAAATCCAAAAGGGCAACTTTATGACATAAGATTTATTTTTATTCAGAAATGCATGAAACTAGCAAGTGTTGTTGTTCAGAAACTATGTAATCGAACTATGTAATATGTGACGAAACAGCACCGAAAACTGGCGATATGAAGCAATTAAAATAATAAAACTTTGAAAAAAATCACCATAAAATAAAAACAATACATAGGACGCGTTTCGAACTAAAAATATAACAGCTCGTCATCAGCTACAGTAAACACGTGTCCGTAAGCGGACAAGGTCAACAATGAACTGAAAGGTAGAGAATGTTGCAAAGAATGCGACAGATGGCGCTAGCAGAAAGGAGTACATGCAGAAGAGAAAAGTGTTGCCAAAAAGATAGAAGAGAAATTGACAGGGAAAAAATGGAAATAAAATAAAACAAAATTAAAATAAAATAAAAGAAATTTCTATTTTTTCCCT
Source organism: Maratus speciosus (assembly GCA_963932465.1). Lineage (NCBI taxonomy): Eukaryota > Metazoa > Arthropoda > Arachnida > Araneae > Salticidae > Maratus > Maratus speciosus. The sequence continues at coordinate 5,832,663 of OZ010790.1, read as the reverse complement.
ATCAATTTTTCTTCTATCTTTTTGGCAACACTTTTCTCTTCTGCATGTTCTCCTTTCAGCCTGCGCCATCTGTCACATTCTTTGCAACATTCTCTACCTTTCAGTTCATTGTTGACCTTGTCCGCTTACGGACACATGTTTACTGTAGCTGATGACGAGCTGTTATATTTTTAGCTCGAAACGCGTCCTATGTATGTAATCTGTGTTTTCCATTTTTTTGCAAACGTAATAGACCTTTTAGAAAATATTGTCAAAGTAGGCGTTTTGTATCGTATTTCTGCGCGAAAGAAGAATAACCACTCAAGGAAGGATGAAAAACGTATTTCTAACGTGATTAAAATCGCATATAACATAATAGGTAATTTATTTATCAAAAAATGGAAAACACAGTTCAATTCCAAATCGCTTCCATAGTGAGGGCTTCTAATTTTATATCTTTCCGTTAAAAAATGAATTTGTAAATGTGTCAAAACGTTTTGCGTTTGTTGAGCACAGCAGTTGAGAACAGCCTTAACTCCAATTCGATACATATTAGCATATTTCTAATCGTTTATTTACAATTGATAGTAATTTTATCGTGAAAAAAAATCTTGGTGTGGGTGGGTGAGGTTAACTTGCTCTATTTTTATTTTTTTTTTAATATGTAAATTCTAAACAATTAAAAGTTATACAAGTAATAAACAACAACGTTCGAAATTTCTTATGGAAATTCTGTTCAGACATTGTTATTCTTTGTATTAAAAAAAGTATTTGTTTGATCCAATGTCGGGTAACTGCGTTCTCAGCATATAGATGATGGCTACTTGTGAAGGGGCTCACAACGGAATAGGGTATCACTGACCCTAACGTACGGACATTGGCAACACCTAGGAGCATCCATGCTCACTCGGAATTTGGACTCAGGACCCTTTGGCGTAAAAAAATTGCTTTAGCACTACATTGAAAATTGTTCATACTGAAAAGTATTAGTATTGATCGAAAAGGGTTAGTACTATTAAAATTGACGCATATACACTGATTAATTCGTTATTTGAAATATCATTAAATTCATCAGCACATTTTATTTCGTTATTTGAAATTATCAACATATATACACTTTATACATTGATTAATGTTTGTTTAAAATATCTGTATAGTACCTGAAAATTGAATAGTTTATTTTATAACCTGACTATTAACTAATTAGAGTGGCAGATATTTTCACAACTCTTTTAAACTCGAGTCAAAACTATCTCTTATCTTACCATAATAGTAATCAAAAGCTCGTTCAACGCTGAATAGGATAAAATCCTCTAATAGTTCTTGTCCTAGAGATGAACGCAAGCGGTCCTTTATAATTTTAAATGTTGAGAACACTCGTTCACAACACATTTGAGTGCATGATAAAGTCAATATGTTCTTGTAAACTATGTACAAGGTTGCATAAATACGGCTATAGGAATTCAACGCGCACAATAATTCTAACGCACAAGCTAGTCACTTTTTACGTTTCTTATTAACTCTACAGCAATTCTCGTCATCTTTAAGGAGTTCATCTGAATCGCTCATTTCTTTACTATATGCGGCTGAAGGCTTGCTATGTCGAGATTGTTGCTGCAATAGTGACTGATTATAATCAGCATAGAGTCGGGAAAATTACAAAAACCCTTTTCTGATACCTTCTTTCCTGACTTTCGCCAAGCAAGACAGAGAGTACTAAGAGCTTCTTCAGGAAGTTCAATTAACATTTTAACGACACTGAAGCGGCGAGGATCGAGCCAAGCAATGTCTTTTATGAGCAATTTTGTTTTACAGTTAATCATGTATTCAGCTGCTGAATAGTTGTGTCTATGATGACATTACCTTAAATACTTCTGATGATGACCCGAGAATACTTTTTTCCTCATCGTGAGAATATTCACCACATCGATGTTTCGCTATAGATATTCTCTTTTCCTGTAGAAATCTCTCAGTTTCAGTGGAGTAATCCTTTTCTATTCGTTGCTTCTGACGATGTTCCGCAAATTCAGGAGCATTTTCAGAACCATATCAAAATTATTTCTTTTGTGTCTCAGATTGCATCTCAGAGTTTCGATTTTTTTTAGCAGCAATTAAGTAATCCAGGCCGCTTATCTGCAGATACTTCGATGTGGGGTTTGATATATTGAAAAGGGCACGGAAAATGGTGCTATCAATGCAGGGTATTTCAAAACTATATGTCAGAAATGTAAAGGAAGGTAGATGGGACCTAAATAAGCAGATTTCATATAGGAATGTGGGTGTGGAAATGTAGCGTTGAGGCAGTAGAGGGCGCTGTTGAGTTCGGTGGATGAAAGCCCTTCGCTGACTTGAATCGACATTCACCACACGAATTTCGAGCAACTTGCATCGTTACACCAATGCGGAACTTGTCGATATGCATTTCGTGTATGGGGCTGCGCAAGAAAATGGCTCAAACCCAACGCAATTCCAACAGCTCTCGAGTTTGTCGAGAGCTCTCGTTTTCTCTGCTGTGCGTAATACTACTTCTTCTGCTGCAGGAATTCTCAGATGTCTTCCAGTGTCCGTATCACGCCTCGAATCATAATACGAAACACTCCCGATGAAGACGCTCAATTGATCGGCGAGCTTCCAGATTCCTACCCGGGAATCGTATCGTTCCAGGTGCATCCTTTGAGCAGCCACTCCATTTCTTTGAGCAGTCCCAAACATGAAATGCATATCGGCAAGCTCCGCATTGGTTTAATGACGCATGTTGCTCGATGCGGAGAACATAAAGCCAGCGAAGTCCTTTTATCCCCCGAACTCAACAGCACCCTCTACTGCCTCAACGCTGCTTTTCCGCACCCACATTCCTATACGAAATCTGCTTACTTAGGTTACTTTTTCCTGTCTTTACATTTCTGACATATAGTTTTGAAACACCCTGTATATACGGAACTCGCACCAAATATCAAACAATATTTTTCCGAAAAAGGTATATGTGACGAGCAATCGTTCATTTTGGTTATATCTTGTAGGCCCTTAAACAATGTTAAAACCTTATGTCGATCTTTAAAACGTTTTGAATATTCCTCCGACATGTTATTAAGAGCTCTATACTTACTCCACCATTTATTAGCTTTTTTTAAAAATCGGCATAGGTGTTTATATCCACGTACAAACTCCAAATTCACTGAAGTCCATATTTACATTCGTTTATATGACTCAGAGATAAATACGGTTGTAGTTTGCAATAAGCCCAATAAGTCCTTTGTGAATTTACAACATTCTGTTGCATCTGTTTTGTGCAATTTAGCAGAGGTGCTTAACAGTGCACATGCTATATATTTGAATTGTCCTTTTTCAGTCGTGCCTGCAGACCTTTATATCTTCTACTCATACTTACTGCAGGATAAAAAACTGCCAACTATTTGTGAAGAAAAGAGAGTTTAAACTTAAGTTTAAGTTCTTCTTTTAGCTGGAGATATACAGGGCTTCCCCTGTTGTTTCGGGGGTACCAACAAATTTTAAAAAAGTTAACCTTCAGTTTACCGTGCAGCACATAACGAACACAAAGTGCAACTGTTCAATTACGATATATGTTGTGTGGAACCTACTTCAGTACTGAATGAACGTGACTGTTTCACTTTATCGAAAATGTTAATTTGGATCTGAATGGTGAGATGAGCAATTAACTTATTTATAAATGGCTTGGACAGAAATGCAATAAACGACTCTTCCAAGGCACTTAGGGTTTTAATTTTGTTCTTCTTTCTGCTCTATTCTAGCCTTTTTCTGAACGTCTTACTGAAATACTTTCTGAAAATCTTTTTTTCTTAGCTTTCTCTTTATGGCCTATGTTACAGGACCGTGTAAAATTTGATCATATTTACATAGCAGCATTACCAGTTTAAAAAAAATTACCATGGTTAACATCACTATTATTCAAGTCTGTGCAGCTGCCTCCGCTTTCCTTTGTTAGCTAATCCTTGCATACCAAGAAACAGGACAGTGTCAATGATGCGAGTTAGAACTTTTCTAAATGTATCACCTCCAGTCTTTCGTTTATGCATGATGTCCAATTTTATGAGAGCTCCAACATTTGCATTGTTCTTGGACATCAGAAAAATTATCGATGTGTTTTCATGCACTTTCGAGATTTCGTGAACAGCTAGATCTTTATAAATATTTTTTTTTCTATTGACTTTATGTCCAAGGACAAATGGATTGAGGTTATCAGCGTTAAAAAAAACAAACTGAACCGAACAACATGTTATATTCTAATAAATAAAGCCACTTTCACTGTTAAAGATTGTTACCTTGAGAATTGTGATACTACTATGTTTTGAAGGGTTTGAAAGAAGGGTTAATATTATAGGTGCAGATTCCTAAAATTTATAAAGAGCCAGTGGCTCCTAAACCCCAAAAAATCAGTCGCCACTTTGGCTCCTAACCAAAATCTAGTGGCCACATTGTGAAACAAACTCATAAAACAATAGTGTTTATATGGAAAAAACTTTACAAAAAAAACTCAGGAATTCAAAATGAAAATAGTTTAGTTAATAAATACACACGTTTGTACATCAAAACACAGACTAATTATAATAAATGCGTATATTTAATTTAATCCTAAAATTCTTGAAACTTTGATATTACAAAAGTATAATACAAATCTGGAAAAATCAGAAGATAAAGATGGACAAGATACAATTGAATAACAAAACATGTATAAGCTAAGCAGTCATGATAATGGGAAATATTAGGAAAACTTTATTTCTTATTTTCATTTTGTCATATAAAAGTATACATATAAAAAAATTTAGGAATGTGTAAAATTATTTTGCACTATAAAAATCTCGCAGTTGCAGAAAACATTTACAGAGCAAGAATATACCTCGCGTTAAGTTTTTTTTTTTTTTTGTTAGAGTTTCTTTTTCTTTTTGTTCTTTTTTCTTCAGAGTTCGGAATCCCCTATCCTCGCGACTGCATGATCCAAAGCCCTTAAGTAATTTCCATCGGATCGGGAACTGTGAGCCGATCTGCAGTAAATGAGTATTTATTTCAACTCTGGATTTCGGAGGACACCTTCGAAGAAATGCTTACTTTCGCTGGTGTCCAAAGGAGGAGCTTTACCATTAGCGCGCTCATGTGCCGAGCTTCGCAGCTGCTAAGTTTTGTAATGGAGCGGAGATGCGCAGAATTATATTCGAACATAATGTTCGGCAAGAAAGCAGTACATCACAGGGGCAGCGTTCACGATGGTAACTGGGATCGCAAAAATTCCCTGATTTTTTATCAAGGTCATACTTGATCTCGGCCAGTGAAAAGAGCAGGTGCTTTTCTATCTGCAAAAGAAAAAAAAAATTAAATTCCGCGACGGGCATTGAAACACTGGAAATTGATCTCTGGCGATTAAGACACTGAAAGTTAGTCGCCACTGCAAAAAATTTAGTCGCCACTTGCGACTGGCGACCGTAAATCTGCACCTATAGTTAATACCTGTACTTTCACATAGCTGAGTGGGATGATGTTTCATAAAGTCAAGTTTTTCCAGAAGTGTAGACATCGGGGAGGGTATCACAAAATGAGAATTTTTTCAGTACATGCTCATCTCAGCGTTCTTAATCTTAAATTCTTCAAAGTCAAACACATCAATACCAACATCGGTAACATCAAATAAGTAAATCTCCGAAAGCTTTTCTTTTCGCGTGTCTCCTGATATTTTTTCTATGGAGTTAGAAATAAAAGGTTCATTTATTGTATTATTTTTAATTTTAACTATTTTTTTTATTTAGTACATATAAAAAAAGAAAATATAGGTCATAAAGCCTTTTGTCGTCTCCTTTCACTGAGTACATTCTAACATAGCCCAGTGATTCGGATGTTTTATAAATCCACTTTCTGCACAATTCTTATACGTCCAGTAATTTTATTCTCGAATTAAATGGAAGATAAACAATGGAATAGCGACCACTGGAGAAACTTTGAAATATTGCATTGGTATCTATTTTTATCACGCAAATGTCTGCAGGGTGACGCATTCCATCAAACAACTTCTCACCCTTCACTGATCGCATGTGTTTTTTACTTTTTTCTCCTATCTTTTTGTGCTTCTACACCGCGTCCCAAAAGTTTAGACAATCAGTAAAATTTGCATTAACATAAAAAGTAATAAGGTACAATTAAAATTCTTGAGATAGGTAATAAATAAAAGCTGTTTTGCTCATGTACACATTTAAAGTATGATCAAAGGTTTGAAATTATAAAATATACATTAAATTATATAAAAATGTGCTGTCCCAAAAGTATAGACACGTGGAATTTTTTTTGGTTTTACATTTATAAAAATAGCTAAAAACTTACTTTTAATATTGAATTGTAGTGCCACGACACTTTATAACATCAAATACACGTTGTGCCATAGAATTAACTAAGCATTGCATTACAGAAGGAGGCATGCTTTGACAATTGCAATTCTTAAGTCATTTACACATGTATATTGCTTTCCATTTTCATACATTTTACGAGATAAGATCCCCCATATGTTCTCCATGGGATTCAAATCTCGACTAAGTGCTGGCCTGTCTAATAGTGTGATATTGTTTTGCTTAAACCATGTTTTCGATGATGTGGAGTTATGGATGGATGCCTCATCTTGTTGGAAAATACAGCCCGGTCCTGCTGGAAAATCCATAATTGGCAGTAAATTGGTATGGAAAATATCCTGATAATCCTCTGATTTCATTTTTCTGTCCATAAATCCTCGAAATGTTTGGCCGTGGAAGAAAAGACATCCCCAGGTCATAACGGATCCTCCGCTTTGTTACTTGCTGAAACAGTTCTTGGGTACTATTTTTTGGTCATGCCAGTAAAATTCATAACCAACAGGGCCGTCTAAATTCCATTTCTTTTCATCACTGAAGATGACAGAAATCCATTTTTCACCGTATGACATATGCTTTGAAGCCCACATTAGCCGTGCATCTTTATGTCGCTGCTTTAAGCAAGGTTTTGCTTTCATTCTCCTATAAACAATATTTGTTGAAGCTTTAATTCTTCTGTGTACAATACTTTTTGAAATTCGGGAAATTGTTGTAATTTCACGCACAGATAAATTATCAATTGAAACCATTTTTAATAACATTCTATCATCACATAATTTAGATTTGCTAGCAGGACTGGGCTGTGTTTTCCAACAAGATGGGGCATCCATCCATACCCCACATCATCGAAAACATGGTTTAGGCAAAACAATATCACACTATTAGACTGGTCAGTACTTAGTACAGATTTGAATCCCATGGAAAGCATATGGGGATCTTATCTCGTAAAATATATGAAAATGGAAAGCAACATGCATGTGTAAATGCCTTAAAAATTGCAATCGAAAAAGAGTGGTATAAAATACTTCCTTCTGTAATGCAATGCTTAGTTAATTCTATGGAACAAAATGTATTTGATGTTATACAGTGTCGTGGTAATACAATTAAATATTAAAGGTAAGTTTTTAGTTACTTCTATAAATGTAAAACCAAAAAAATATTACAGGTGTCTATACTTTTGGGACAGCACATTTTAATATAATTTAATGTATATTTTATAATTTTAAACCTTTGATCTTATTTTAAATTTGTATATCAACAAAACAGCTTTTATTTATTACCTATCTCACAAATTTTAATTGTACTTTATTACTTTTTATGTTGATGCAAATTTTACTGATTGTCTAAACTTTTGGGACGCGGTGTATAGAAAATGAGTAATTTGCATAGTTCTTTCAAAGATTGCTGGTGGGAGAGGTAATGGAGGAATTAGAAAATAACCAATGAAAGGGGAAAAAAAAAAAAAAAACCGCTTCAACCAAAAAAAAAAAAAAAAAAAAAAAAAAAATGAGTATCATAACTTATTTTTTTCTTTTAATTTTATTTAAAAAAAAAAAACACCCTTCAAAATATTGTTTTGGCCCACTACACTCGTTTGGCCCACCCCGCGATCGCGGGGTAGCGGGGTGGGCCAGTCCGCCCCTGGATTCAAGGCCTTTTTTATGGTTTCCCCTTTATCTTAATAAATGGATGAGAATAGCAATTTGAAATTTTAGGGTAGCTGCCCTTTTGAATCAGGAGATTTTAGTACTATAATCGAACGTAATTTAGGAGTTTTAGCAAATGTGTTTTTTTTTTTTTTGCAAATTTATTTTCTTTGTTGCTACTCTCATGCGCTTAAAACAACATAGTCATATCCGTGAAGGTTCCGCTAAGTTTTTGAAATTCCCATTCAAATTCAGTATTGATGAAAACTAGAAATCTTCTCTAATTGGGTTCCACGCATTTTATTTTCTTGTGATTGAGTAAAATTATCTGAACTCTTAAGCTTAAAAACTGAACTTAAAAACAAGAAAAACTGAAGCTGCCTTTTCCTCCCGATACAAGCCAAAAAAAATTTTTTTTCGACTTCTGGATAAAACAATGCGGTTATTTTTTTATTTGGGGTGAGGGGCACAAAATTTCTTCCTGCCCCGGCTGCCAAAAAACGTAGCTACACCACTGCATAGCAGTACCAATTTATTTCAAGGTCTGCCAGAATATATTTTTTTATTAAATTCCGTGCATTAGTCCTTGAGATAGAGGGCCCAAAAACTTTTTATCGCATACAGACAGACATTTTCTAAAACCAGTCCAATCGGGTTCAGGATCTTCTAAAACGTATAAAACCTTCGAAAACAGAAGTCTGATTTTTTCACGAATCCAATACTTTCTTCTTGTAAAGATAGAACAAAGTAAAAGCGAACTTGAACCACTTTCAAATTCAATGCTTCAAATATGACTTAGTTAGTGATTGATTCAAAAAGTAGCGAGTTTGTATTTGAAAACAGTATTTATTAGGATGAGCGAAGCTAATCCTCTACTAGGCTACAAAAATTACATTTTGTCGTACACTTTACAAAAAAAAAAAAAAAAAAAAAAAACTATTCAGTATTTTGACTTAAAATTAAACATAAAAATAAATTATGATCTGTAGATTTGCACAATATTATTTTTTTTACAGAATAACCTTAAAAAAATTATTATATTAATTAATTTATTTTACATGTTTTTCCATTACGGACGCGTTTTTTCAAATAAAAAATGAAACACGTATATTTTCAGAAAAAAAAATAAATCATGGAGTTAGTATTTATCGATAGAAACATGATTAATTAAATAGTTTCACGATTTCTTTTATGAAATTTTTAAAATACCCTTTTTTATGAAAATTTTAGCATATTTTTAATGAATTAAAATTTGTGAAAATTCAGTTATTTACATTCAATTATAAAAGTATTTTTCAGTGTTAAGAATTCAAATTTACAATTTATTCTTATTATGTGATATCATTTACGGAGACGATACTTACGCATTTTAAAAGAATTATATTATGATTTTTTTTTCTTTTGTAAGGTGGCAACAAACGAATTGTAAACAAGTAAAATTAATTGTTAAATTCCTTATATCATAAATAAAAATTCCAAGGAAATTCTTAGTTATTTGGCTGAATTTACAATTCTAAAATTAAAATGCGACAAAGCATAAAATAACGTTTTTTCTTAATAAAGATGCAAAAATAATATGAAAAAATATTGTTACTTTCAAATATTTATCATATTAAATAATGCTTCGCGAATCCAAACAAAGCATGGCTTTTGCTAGTGATAGCATACAGTTTCTGTGTGGATGGGAGGGTTGGATTATATATTTTCGTTTGAATTTATTCGAACCGTATTCGTAGTGAATTATTCTCCATCAATGATTTACTTTCTCGCAATCTCTTGACATCACCAAACTCAAAGGCACAATACTACCTGAAACAACACCCCTCCTGCCTTAGTTCTTCTCGTAGTGATCTAGAAATAGAAATTCCAGATCTACTGAATAAAATAATAAAAAAAAATCGAGGTGCCTGAGCTGGCATTCCTATTATGCTTTAGTTGTGTGCTTTTTTGTTCGTGCAGCACTACTGCTTCCCGCCAATAATAGAAACTATACCGGGAACAGAAAAGTAAAGGGAGCTTCATCTAATTCTGTTTCTCTTCCACATCTAAAAGGCACCGTTTATGACGTCATGGAGCCTTCCGTAAACGAGAAACACACATGACTCAAATTCATGTTTTGGGGGAACATGACGTAGATCAACCTCGAAATGATTATAAGACAAATTATTCCCGATCTTTTATTACTAACACATGCATATCGTTCAAGAAACAATCTAAGTCATGCTAACAGGGATGAATCCTTCTAATTTTTAGTTTTACACGGTGATTCATTTTACAATTGTTCCTAATAGAAGTCTGCACCAGAAACAAGACAGGCTCGGGCGAGATTTTTTATACCATTCTTCGGGCTCGGGTTCAAAGTAAAAAAAAAAAAAAAAAAAAAAAAAAAAAATCTTAAATAATAATAATAAAAAAAAGTTGGGAATTGCACGACAAACGTGACAAATGAGGTGCGTTCGTACTACAACTAGTTTTATAATTTTTTTTTGCACCGGATAGTGTACTGAATATATATTTTAGTGCATTTCGTAAGTGCCATTTCAATTTCATTCTGTTCGAAAGGCTGTAACATCATTAAAATGCACTTGCAATAATTTTTTCCCACATTGGCCGTCATGTAACGGAAAACTTTTGACTGTCCCTGTCATTAAAATATATATCCGATTTTCATAAAATTTGAAATGGCTCGACATAATTTTGTAGCAATTATATATTTAAAATTTCAGACCATTCGATTGGGTAGTTTTTGTTCTGTTATATGCGGACGGACAGACAGACAGACGGACCGAACGACGACTATAGATGCTACGTATTTACATAATTACGAACGCACCTAAAAAACAAGGGAGTAAGTGTGATCACAGATCGCACAGAGGGTTTAGTTTAATATTCCTTTCAAAACACTTTATTCTTTTGAAAAATCTGTTAGTTCCACATTTCGCAACCAGGAGGCGCACTCTATTATAAACAAACCTCTATCCGAACGAAACTCCGTTTTACAACCTATCCGTAGATATATTAGTCGAGGGGGTCGGGCCCATAGCACCCGAGATAGGCAGACGCCCCTGGCGGAAAAAGTGGAACTAAAATACGTAAGTCTATGGTGCATAGTATGAAAGAGCGGTCAAAAGGGTGTCGGCAAAAGTTACAAAAGTGCCCCCTCCCGGGTGAAAAGAGGGGAGGATAAAAAATTGCTTAAAATACACAAGTTAGAGCACGGAGGGTAATTAATATAAGACTTTTTGAAAATTTTAGGATTTTTCGTGTGATCGGAAGTGTTCTGCTATAAGTATGCAAAATTTCAAACCTCCAACTGAATTAGGGGCTGAGTTAGAAAAATTGCTTAAAATACACAAGTTAGAGACCGGGGGGGTAAATATAAGACTTTGAAATTTTTACGATTTGTCGTGTGATCACAAGTGTTGAGCTATAATTACGCAAAATTTCAAGTCTTCAACTTAATTAGGGGCTGAGTTAGAAAAAAAAAAGCTTAAAATACACAAGTTACAGCCCAGAGGGTTAAATATAAGACGTTTTCGAAATTTTATAATTTGTCGTTTGATCGTAAGTGCTTAGCTATAATTTTGCAAAATTTCAAGTCTTCAACTTAATCAGGGGCTCAGTTAGAACAAAAAGCTAAAAATACACAAGTAGAGCTCAGAGGGTTAAATATAAGACTTTTTCAAAATTTTATGATTTGTCGTTTGATTTGAGGTGTTCAGCTATAAGTATGCAAAATTTCAAGTCTCCAACATATATAGTTTCTGAGAACGGGCACTGTGACGGACAGACAGACAGAGGAGCGAGACGAATAGGGTTTCGGCAGATGAACGAAACCCTAACAAGTCAAAAATTGTACGTCAACGTGGCACAGGAAGTACGTTCGTACTATAACTACTTTTATAAATATTCCAATCTTAGTGCCATAGCTGTTACCTACACTCTTATGCAAAAAGGCGTGAATACAAAATTTATTACGATTACATACATTGAATTCAGTAATACGGAAATAATAAGACTTTGGTCTAAGACTCTATCTCAAAGAGGACGTCATTGCCATAGCAACCTAGAATTAAATCCCTATCATGGGATATCATTGAATTCATGACGTAGGATAGGATTGAATAGAATAAAGAAAACTTTTATGAATGTGTTTTTAAGTTTTTATTCGATTTTCATAAAATTCGAAATGGCTCGACACAATTCTGCAACAATTCTATACATTAACTTTCAAACCATTCGGTTGGGTTGTTTTTGCGTTGTTCTATGTGGGCAGACGAACGGACCAGATGACGACTATAGGTGCTACGTATTTATATATTTACGAACGCACCTAACAAATGAACCTTGCTATTTTAAAAACAAGATTGCGGTATAAGTTTTTAAAGGTGTTTTACAATCCTTAAAAAATCAATTTGAAAGGGAATTGAATTGTTATAGGGGCAATTCCATCGTAACTGATGTAACATTTTATCATCGAATTTTGTTTTCAAAACTATGTAGAAAATTCTCTAATAAAGCTAGAACAAATTTTTACAATTTAAAATATTTCTTACTAAGTACTGAATACCCAAATACCTGCAGATTATTTCAATCGCTCTTTGAGTCCCAAAAAATTTCAGTTCAAATTCTGTAACTGACGTAACATAAAATAGACAAACATTTTTTCTGCCTTCATTGAAGTGTAAACATTATCAAAACTATCCCGTTAAAAAAAGTGATTTAATCTTCTCAACAACACTAAGTAATGACAAATTATAACAGTAACTTGTTTAATTAATTTCTGAATAATAATAAAGAAAAAAATGGCATTTACACGTGTAACTGACGTAACTTTTATTGTGTAAATGACGTAACATTATGACTTTAAAATAGTGATGGGCGATTCTGGAAAATTTGAGAATCGATTAAAATCAACATCGTATAAAACAGAATCTATCGCAATAAGAATCGATTCCCAAATTCTAGAATCGATACTTGAATCGATATTTCGATGTTCACAGATTCACACAGATAAGCTGAAAAATGGTACAGTAAACTCTGTCTAAGGCGGAATCGGTCGGGACTGAGAAAAATTCCCGTGGTAGACAATATTCCGGCTTATGCAAAAAAAGCTCGCGCCCCCCCCCCCCCAAAAAAAAAAAATCCCTGAAAGATGACGATCTTTTATTGATTCTCCTGACTAGAAAATCGGTTGAAAACTGAAATTCTGAAAGATCCTTTGTCTTTTTAAAGATAAATGAGAAACTTTATTCTATTTCTTAGTACTGCTGTAATACATTCATATTGGAAGTTTATACACACCAAAAAAAAAAAAAAAAAAAAAAAAAACTTCGAGAATGAGAAAGAACGCTATAATTTTGAATTTGAGTACAATCTTAAAGTATAATATATTGTACTTTCGAAAATACGTAATCATTTTCATAAATGTGCATTTTACTAGAAATATTAACTTTTAGATGCAATTTTGCATAGGAAAAAATGACATAAGCATAAATTCCTTAAAATTTAAAGTTTCTGTTCTTTTGAATTAACTTTTTTAAAAGCTTACGGAACTTTAACTAACATGCTCGACATTGAGTTATTTGACTTATCAGTTTTAAAGTTTAATAAACAAAACGCTTTTCATTTTTAAATTATCCTTTTTCCGCCTTATGCAAAATTTTGGTTTCGGTGGGACCTTAAAATCCTCTCCGTTTCCGCGTCAGACAGATTCCGCCTTATGCAGCATGAATTAATGTAATTTTCTATGGGTTCGCCGGGACTTGAAAAAATTTCCGCGGTAGACAGATTTCCGGTTTTTACAGAGTCCGCCTTAGACAGAATTTACTGTAATTCCAAAACGTAGCGAATCAACAGGGCCATAACGACTATCCCTCACCTCCATTTATGTGGGCCATAGACAATGTTAGCTGCCCAGAAGTAAACTACTACAGACCTTTGAGTCAAAAAATAAGGTTTTTTAACTTTTAAAATTATTATTTTTAAGATGTAATTTTGATAATAATTTATATTGTATTTAAATTTATCTTTAAAAAAAGATCTCGGTCAGATAAAAAAAAAAGAAAGAAATGATTTTTTTTTTTTTTTTTCATCCGGAAAAGATGTACTTTCTACTCTAACTCTTATTTCCTTCAACCAAACAGATGGGGACTTTCTTCCTATAAACGTCATTCTTAAAAATGCGCAGATGAGCGAAATTTTGAAGGCTCTAAATTTATTTAAAAACTTAAATGGTTTTTCAGTCTTTTTAGTGTCTTCTATAAGTGTGGGGGAAATGCAAATATTGCAAATCTTCTTTTAAAATAGCTGTGATAAATGTAATTAACCAAGTATCACATACTAATTATCCCCCAATTAATAATCAAAATTCTCCTTTTAATAATATATTTAACTAAAACTTCTTTCCCTTTTTAAAATATATATCTCCTTATCTCATTTACAGTTTATAAATATCTTTCTTTTTAATGTTTACCAAATATTTAGCTGTTAAGAAAAAAAGAAAAAAAAGTTCTCATCCTAGAGCCATTAAGAATGAAATAACATATTTTTCTCTGGTTAACAAATAAATAAAAGTACATTCCTTGATTATATGTTTTTTTTCTCCCCCCCCCCCCCCCAGCAGTAATCTAAAAACCATAAACAGTTATTGACTCATTCGCTGACATGCAGAGTGCACTCACTGAAACAATAATAAATAAAAAAGAAAAGTATCGAGTTAAACTGATGGCATTGAGCTCACAGTCTATTCATACTAATTGTATTTTATACTCTTACTTCAAAGAATGCCTTTCGAAAAATAAATTAAGGGGGCATCTTCCCCCCCCCCCCCGTCACATCTCTATACTTAAACAATAAGCCTCCAAATCTCATCAGGGAAGCGCGTTATCAGAATAAACTAGTTACCAAATTTGAAGCAAATCAGATAGAAAAACCCATATATCTAAATTAAGGGGGGTTAGCCCCTGTTCCTCCCTTTATACTTAAATAATGAACCTCCAAATTTAATCAGGGAAGCGTCTTATCAGAATTAACCGGTATACCAAAATTGAAGCAATTAGTGTATAATAATTCTGCTGAAGTGATAATTCTGCAAGAAAAACCCATTTATCTAAGTGGGGGGGATAACCCCGTACCCCCTCCTTTATGCTTAACCAATGAACCCCCAAAACTAATCAGGGAAGGGCCTTATGAGAATGAACCTAGAAAAACAGAAACTGCGGGCACATTAGCTCTCAGGCTTTGATAGCCTGTGAGCTAAAAAGAAAAGTGCCCAGTTAAACTGATGGCATTGAGCTCACAGGCTATTCACACTAACTGTATATTATGCTCTTATTTCAAAGAATAATGCCCCTCGAAAAATAAACTAAGGGGCGGGGGGGAATTGCCCCTCCCCGTTTCCCCTCTTTATATTTAACCAATGAGCCTCCAAATGTCATCAGGGAAGCGCCTTATCGAAATAAATCGGTATACCAAATTTGAAGCAAATCGGATACAAAAACCCATTTATCTAAATTAAGGGGGTATTAGCCCCCGTTTTCCCTTTTATATTTAACCAATGAACTTCCAAATCTAATTAGGGAAGCGCCTTATCAGAATAAACTGGTATACCAAATTTGAAGTAAATCGGATAGCAAAACCCGTCTATCTAAATTAAGGAGGGTATTATTCTCTCGTTCCCCCCTCCCCCCTTTAGACTATAACAATGAACCTTCAAATATAATCAGAGAAACTCGTTATTAAAATTAACCGGTATACCAAAATTTGAAGAAAATCTGATAATTCTGCATGAAAAACCCATTTATCTAAGTTAAGGGGGGGGGGGGGGACTAGCCCCCGTTTCCCCCTTTATACTTAACCAATGAACCCCCAAAACTAATCAGGTAAGCGCTTTAGCAGAATTAACATAGAAAAAAAATTGAAGTAAATCGGATATTTCTATCAAGAGTTATCGCGTTACGTACATACATACATACATACAATACCGACGGCCGCATTAAATCTCAGGCTTTGATAGCCTGTGAGCTAAAAAGTGCCAAGAGCGTGTAACTAGGGAGGGGGAAGGAAGGACAGAAAATAAAAGAGGACGTTAAAAGCTTTCCAACAATATGTTACACGAGATGGTTTGGAAGAAACAATAAATATGCCCCCCGGGTGGCAGGTAAGTCTCAAACGGTGGGAAGAGCGACCTCAAATGTATCTTTGGTCAAGGTTTCAAAATGTGGATTTATAATAAAATAGAACGAGAATTGGGCATTTTCAAAATAGCATGCATATTTTGAACGGCCCTGTAAATTAAGATTGGCGAGGAAGGGGGGGGGGGGCGGCGGAAAGGATTAGAAGGGATGAACTTGAAAAATACAACATAATAAACTAGTAACCCGACTAACTAGGCTTCTAAACAAAAGTATAACGATTTAACCTAGTATTGAATTCAGGGGGTGACCCGGGGGAACATTGGAATGTCCCTCCCGAAAGTTTTGAGATTTTATGCTTTTTAATGGAAAAATGTGCATCCCCCCTTACGGAACTCTAAAATCCCCCCCCCCCCCCCCTCATTCCGACCGGAGCAGTCAAGAAATCAACCCGCCATTCAACACTGAACCTAGAAAGAAGAAAAAAAAAAAGGCTCTTATACAAAATTTACAGCAATTCTGCCACTAAAACAGTAAAATTGGAGGAATTTATTCAACCCAAATCGTGGATCATGCGCGATGCGATTTGAATTGAAGTAAATCAAAATATAACGATTTCAGCCGCATCTAAAAATCGGCATCGAATCTGAACTGAATCGATTCGCCCGAATCTAAAAAATTGAAGTAAATCAAAATATAGCGATTCTGCCCGCATCTAAAGATCGACATCGGCATCGAATCTGAACTGAATCGATTCGCCATTTCTGATCTTAATTTACGGGCAGAATCGATGCGGTCATTTTTTCTTACTTTCTTTTGTCTTTAGAAAAAGAAAGCGTTGGATTCGTGAAAATTTTCGACTTCCGGTTTTCGAAGGATTTATAGTTTTAGAAGATCTTGTCTGGAATACGATTTGACTATTTTTATACATTGTCTGTCTCTCAGTCTGTCTATTTGTTTGTCTCAGACAAAAAAATTGTGGGCGGTCTATTTCAAGAACTAATGCATGGAATCTGTTGAAACTTTAGATTCAATTAGACTTTCATATAAATTGGTGCTGATTACTTTTTGATGTAAATCTACCGATAGGTGGCTCTGCTATGCTGCATTTTTCCGATTTTCGCAATAGCTCTATCTCAAGAACTAATGCACGGGTTTTCATCAAACTTCACATTCAGTTAGACTTTGGCATAAATTGTTGCATATTAGATTTCGGTGTAAATCGCCCAACAGGGGGTGTTGTTATGCAGATTTTATCAGCAGTGTTGAATTCAGACAGTTTTCTCCGGGAGGGATTTCTGCTCATCCATCCAAAGATAGACAGTTCAGAGGGGAAGGGGATTGGACTTTTGTACATTAAGCATAAAATCTCAAACCTTCTGGAGGGACATTTGAATATTGCACAGGGGGGGAGGGGGGGCACATGTCCCTCCGGACTACCCCCGGAATTCAACACGTTTTTCTGGATTTAAACGATTTTAGGGATCATATCTCAAGAACTAATGAACGGAATTTCATCAAACTTAATATTCTGTCATAAGTTGTTCATGATTAGGTTTTCGGGTAAATGATATAACAGGTTGTGCTGCCATGCTGCTTTTTTTTAGCAGTGTTGAATTCAGACATTTTTCTCCGGGAGGGATTTCTATGGTTCTGGAGAGGGACATTCTAGAGTTTCGGGGGGGGGGGGGGATTGGACTTTTGTCCCTTAAGCATAAAATTTGAAATCTTCATGAGGGAAATTTCAATCTTCCACCAGTACCAGCCCCTGAATTTAACACTGTTTTTCAGAATTTACAAGATATTAGCGATAATATCTCAAGAAGTAATGACCGGAATTTCATCAAACTTAATATTATGTGTCATTGACATAAGTTGTTCCTGAGTTTTTTGTGATAATCATGTAACAGGCTGCGCTGCTATACTGTTTTTTTGCATGATATTCGTGATAGCCATATCTCAAAACTAATGCACGGAATTTAATCAAACTTCATATTCTGTTACACTTTCAGATAAATAGATCCTTATTAGGCTTGGGTGTATACTGCCCAACAGCTGTCACTTTTATGCTCTTTGAATTGGGATTTTCCGTTGCGGACATCTAGGCAAATATCAGACGAACGTCTTTTTGCACGCTTTTTTTTTTCGCTCTTACACCGTCCCTACACATGCTAGCGAAGGCGTAAGAGCGAAAAAAGCGAGCAAAAAGACGTTCGTCTGACATTAGCCTAAGAGGGTGTGAGCCGAAATTCAATGACTTGTTAGGAAAATGCAATGCTTATATTTTCTTTTAAAAGGCACATACTTCAACGAACCTATGCTTTTTGAATCCTCATGATGCGCATATGTTATCATTTAAATTTGACGCCGTGATAGCGAATTTTGAAGTTTTAACATTTATGAGGCAGATGAAAGTTTTGGGATTGGCACATCCAACTACTTTATCTTCAATTTTTGAAGGAAAATGAAAATGATATTACCTTATTTTGTCTTAGAGACATCGATTAAAAAATTCATAGCATCGATTAAATCGAGTTGGCCATAGTATCGATTAAATCGATTAAAAAAAAATCGAAATCGCCCATCACTACTTTAAAAAGACAATAATGGTACTTAACTTAGTTTATGATCAGTAATTTACAATGCCTTTTTATTAGGATTTTATTATAGAACTAGGGGGCTCTGGCCCCTGCAAGCTACGCTCGCCAACCCCCGTTCAGACACCGCAGAATCTAAAAATACGCTAATCTGACGGGTTTTAAAAATATTAGAGAAGATTGAATTATGCTGAAAAAAGCTGTGGAGATTTCCCTGTAAACGGGTTTTCATTCAAATCCCTTTGATTTCAAAAATTTAAGAGCGAATCAGTTGCTGTTAAGACATCCAATGGTTGTTTTCGTTTTTGATTAAAGAGCATCAGTTAAACATTTGAAAAGAAGCTAAAATAAAATAAATTAAGTATACAGAGTCTTTGTCTCCCAGTATTTTAAAACAATCTCTATAACAATAGCTTAAGTCATGTGACTATCATCAAAGGTTCCAGGCGGACCACTTCGTTTTTTATACTCTAGGTGCCATTTTGGTACTTTAATGTTAGCCAGGCACAGGTAATAAGTCGCCAAATATTATTCTATCGCCATCATTTCATCTATATTATAATAGTTCAAGTCATCAACTGCCATAAACAAATACGGTCTGATCCCTTCGCCGTTCATATAAAAGTTTGGCACAGATGTCATATACTGATGTCATATACATATGACATATATTGGCGCGATTTTTTAACGATGCCAATTTGGGGAACGCATCAACAGCATAAACAACATCCGGCTTACCATATCAAGCAAAAATAACGATACTTTGGCACCAATTAAGTGCCCGTTCCGTATATGACATTGGCGTTAGAAAAAAATCGCGCCAATATGGGACCGTAAGTTTTCCATTTTGATTAAAAAATCCAAATTTTTTTTCGAATGGAAACTACATAAAAATTTGCCATGGTTGCAAAGAATTCTTGGTACTGTTACGCTAGCCGGATGCAAATCTCGCCAATAGCTTTTTTTCAACTGGCCAGTTAGCATTTTTTCGAGTAGTAATATTTGGCCAGATGTCATATACGCACAGCAGGTTTGGCGTGATTTTTTTTTTTTTCAGTTTGGAGAAAACCTTGTTTTTAAACACCAGTTACATATGCATTTTTGGTATTACTTAGTTATCCCGTCGACCAAAAATCTATCGCCAAACTATAAGATTAAATGTCAATAATGGTTGATCGTAAATGTCACATTCACTTGACTTTAAGCAAGTTACACGTGTTTACGTCATCAAGTGATTTCTATTTCGACTTTTTATTTGTTCTTTCGTTATTTAAAATAAAAATTATGTCAATTTCTATAATTTGGCGAGTGTTTTGGCGATTTATATAATTTGGCAAAATCGGTCGACGGAATAACTAAGTAGTACGGTATTTTTTAATTATTTTCTATTATTTTCTAAAGAAAACATAAAAAAATAATTAATAATTATAGAACAAAATAATTTATATAATTTATAAAAAGAAATAAAAGTAAATAAACATTTATTATCAAATAAACAACAATAGCCGGGTTACCATGTCAACCTTTTCTGAAATATGAAAAAAAAAATATCTGTTTGATTAAAATTTGAGTTGCCATCATTAGAAAAATGTATATAAAATTAGAAAAAAATTAATATTTCGAAAACTAATTCGAATTTAAAGATTCTGATACCAGTTTTGAGATCTGCTGATTAATGCTGATTTTTGGTGTTAATTTCATCGCAAAGTATTCCATATTTTAGGAGAAATCGCTTGAAACATAATCAGTTGTTTAATCATTCGATTCATATATCCGTTTCATAAATTCGTTTCATTAGGATTTTATATATATAGGGTAGATATAAAAATATCAAGTTTTCCAATCCTACCCTTAAACATATTATAAATTTTATTCCCCCCCCCCCCAAAAAAAATGATAATTTTCTGTGGAATTGTCCATAGATGGAATATGAGGGGTAGAATTCAACCGAATATTCGGTCCGTTTTCGTTTTCGGCACAAAATTTTAGTTTCGGAGAAAATATTGTCGAATATTCTCAGGGCCGAAACTAAGGAGGGGGCAGAGGGGGCATGTGCCCCGGCCGCCAAATGAAGGATTATACCTTTGGAATGGATCATTTTCTTCTGATGGACTGAGGGCTTCCATTATTATGAAACAGCCCTTATAAATGAAGTGTTAGGCGAAGATGAAAGAGCAGCCGTAAAAAAGAACTCTGATTTTTTTTTTTTTTTTTTTTTTTTTTTTTTTTTTTTTTTTTTTTTGAAAAAATAAATTATGGTTATTTTTTCTCCCATTCTGACAAGAAAATCAGAGTTCTAACTTTTTACGACTGCTCCCTCACCTTCACCTAACACTTCATTTATAATGGCTGTTTCATAATAATGGAAGCCATCAGTCCATCAAGAGAAAATAACTCTGTTAAAGCGGAAACTGCTAAGCGGGACTCGGATAATCGGGACTCTACTGTATATTTCATTTTTAAAATGATCATTAGAATATTTTTGTTTGTATTCAGAGGGGGTTCATGATCCCCGTGACCTCCCCCTTGAATCCGCCATTCTAGATTACGTAGTTCAGTATTACATATTTTATGATTATATATTTTAAATTTTAAAATAAGTCGGCTATTAGAAAATTAGTAAAATTCTCTTTGTAAATATACATTGCAGAAGAGGAGAGGAGGGCGCCAAAATCCATGTTTGGCCTGGGTGCAAAAAAGGCTAGTTTCGGCCCTGAATGTTCTGCCGGAACCGAAATTACTAAAATCTCGTTTCTTCCTTCGAATATTTTCAAGATCACTCATCGATTTGAGACGTATTGGTTTAAATGAAAACCTGTTTATTCATTGCTATGAACTTCACCGTTTATAATAAATCAATACATTTATGACTAAGTTTTGAAAACGCCTTCCACGTGATCATTAAAATCTGCGCACTTAATAGTGATAGAAAATTTTTAGTTTGAATACCGCAGAAGTGTTTTGAATACGCTTTAACTTGAATGTAGAATAAAGTAAGAATAAAACAGCTGATGATCACGTACAAAAGTTATTATCAAAGGTAAAAAGAGGTGCATATACCTAAAATGTTTCAATTAGATGAAATTCTTATAATTAAGAAAGCCTTCCGTGTTATTGATGAATTGCATCTCATTTCGTAAGAAGTTTTGGTCAGAGGCGCAGAAAACCAACTGGGAGATAAGTTTACAAACAGGGAGCACATATAGGGTAGACCGGGGCTAGTTGGCGCGCTTTTTCTTCTAATAATTTTTAAAAAAATTACAATTCAACATCTTAAATTTCTTTTTATGTCACCAATATCAGTGTATTTTCAGGAATAAGTCACAATAGTAAAACTTGAAAATATTAATTCTAAGTATTAATTTAGAAGCTCAAACTGACATCAAGTCGCTTGGGCCAACCTGCCCCAACCTGCGGGGTAAGTTAGCCCACGTCATTTTTTAATGTTTTGATAGTGTAGAAGTTTAAGAAATGTTCCAAATTTTGCCAAATCTTAAATTTTATTTCATGCGAACGAAAACACAATATAGCCTAAAGAAAATCTACCATACAACGTTCCTTAATGAAGCCATAAAATATAAAAATGTAAAATTATAAATTCGAGACAAAAAAAAAGGGACTAAAGTTTTTAAAAAATCAGTTTATAGATATAAATATAATTAATTGCTTAATTTGATATCATTTTCATCATTACAATGAAGACAAACATAAAATTTTGATATGTTTTTGATAGGACCAATTATTACAGCTATAAGGATAAAAAAAAAAAAAAAAAAAAAAAAAGGTGAAATTACAAATAAAAAATCCCTGCCGGCCGGGCGTACAGGCGGAGGTAGATTTCGAAGTTCAGCACACTAATTTCACCAACAAAAACTAAATTATGATTAGAGATAAACTTACTTTAACAATTTTATCTGGCCGCTTTTAACGAGTTTTTATTTCATTTTTATATAACAGCTGGTTTTATCAGAATCATGTTAAGGCGGTATTAAAAAAAAATACTTTTCCATGCTCAACAACTCGAAATTTTCTGCCACATTTTCAGATTCATTTTTAATAAAAAAAAATATGAAACTTGCAGGCGTGATTTTTGAAGAGATTTATAAGCGACCTGTATTTTTATTTTTCGTTCAATTAATTAAAACATTTTCTCAGTAGGACAATATTTTTCGTTTCCAACACAATCACTTCGGGAAATTCTGTTCAAAACGCCCACTTTGACATCATTTTTTGAAATATATTCTGCCTCTATCAAAAAATCGATCATTATGGTACATTATATAGTTTCTGAATAAGAGAATCTACCAATTGGATGCATTTGAGAGCAAAAATGAATTTAAAAATGAGTCAGAAAATAAGCAGTTTGGATTTGAATACCCCCTTAATAAGATAATTTTTTTCTTCAACCGCTATGTATTTTTAATTTGTTTTTGGTGTAAGAATTGGTCCTATCAAAAACTGGTCTATATAAATGTTGTAGACAATATTAAGAAGATATATGATAAATTCATGGGGATTTTATATCTTGTGAACTGACGGAGTTATGGATTTTTTTCTTCTTCAACCATTCCCCCCCCCCTTTTTTTTTTTTGTTTTCGTTTTTATTATTTTTTTTTATTATTTATTTATTTTTTTTTTGCGGTACCAATTGGTCTTATCAAAAACTTGTGAATATAAAAGTTGTAGATAATATTAAGGATGTTTATAATAAAATTAATTGGATTTGGTATTTTGAGAATTGACAAAGTTATGAATTTTTTTCTCCCCAAAACCCTATTTTTTGCGCCCCTTGAGCCTTGAATATAGTTTAACCCTTTATCTACTGACCGTACTTATAAGTACCATTAAAATAACTTGTTATAAAATTCATTTAATTCATCGATCAGTTGTAAAACAGTTTAGAATGAGTTATACATACATTACTTTAACTTTTTCCAAAAGCATTATTGGTTGCACAAAACAAAAATATTTTTAAAAGGATGATTTCTTTTGCCTTTGCATCTTTTCAGCTGACTTGTCATTGGGGGAGGTGGGGGGCAATTTCTCAAATCGGAAATATTTCGATAATTCTATTGTAAGAACATTATATTTGTACATTTCCTAATTCTGCAACATACAAAGAAAAATATTTAAAGTAAAAGATTTGAGTGGAGTTATAAATATTGCACAAAATCCCTATCAATTCAAATTTAATGAATCCTTCTAAAATTTATTAAATGATTCTGTAAATCTTCTAATGTAGTTTAAACAATTCACGAAAAAATGCTTTAGCAGACAAAATTTTCGTGCATTTATAATTCAGTACATAAAGAGTTAAAACCGATTGAAATTATTACAGATAAAAAATAATATGGAACTGTCCTGCATATAACGAGTATTTTAAAATTATCGAACAACATGTCAGCCGTAATTACACTATATATAACTTGTAAACTTTTCCCATTTAATAAGAAGTTGTCAGTTTCGAAATCATCTTCTTTCAACATAAAGCACACACAGGTTAAAACAGAGGTTATTTAGCATTTTCTTTGTTAATAATAATTACTGGATTCCACCTCGCACCGAACATCTAAAGCCTATAGTCATTAGAAAGAGTATTTTCAAATTAAAATTTCTAGTTCAGAAAATAGTCTCATCCAATTGTTTATTATCGCAAAAATTTATTTTATTGACGCCCCATCTGATCGTTGTGAAGTACTTCTTCCAAAACATTAATTGGATGCATTTTCCCTTCTTCCAGATCCCAATAGATAAAAATAAAAGGTTTTTTGTTTTTTTTGTTTTTTGTTTTTTTTTTTTTTTGGGGGGGGGGGGGAGCCAAAGAATGCTTAAGACTTTGTTTTTATAGTTATTTTTATTTTAGTATCACATGGTCTTTTTCAATAATGATATTGACTTGTAATGTTTTATAGTTGATTTTATATCGGCCAGAACACAAACTTAGTTTTTCAATACGAACATTTACTTTTTGTACCAAAATGCGAATCTAAGACCTTCAAATTAGCCTAGTTATAAATTTTCACAAAGTTTCTATGATTCGTTCTTGATATATACAGCGTTAAAAATTGGGCTATTTTTGGAGGCAATCTCTAAAGTTAAATCTGTTACTGTAAGGTTTAGATTCAATAGAAAAAAAATTAATACCTTTCAATAGAAAATATCATTAGTATTTAAAAAATCCTAAGTAAATCAACAAAAAATTCCATCAATTAATTAACATTGCTATTACATTCATTACAAGTTTTCATGATATTAGTCAATTTTTTAGTGAATGCGTGGTCTCTCAAACCGTAGTTCGGCTTTATATATGCATATTAGACATTTCTAGAAATCGATTTCTATTAAAATCTTTATAGGTTATAATTTAGAGTTTTTTCGAATATCAATTTCATATTTCATATCGTACAATTATGGAAATTAGATACAAGAGTAAGAACTTTATGTTTGGACTTGTAGTATGTTCATTCTAAAAAACAGCATGATATCTACATTATAAAGTACAAACGTATCTCTGACGTCATTTTGCGAATGGCAACGGCAGATGGTCAAATTTAACTGTCACATAAAGAGCGAACGTATCTGTAAGTAACGCTGACGTCATTTTGCGAATGGCAATAGCGGACGATCGAATTTAATTTTTATTTACATTTATCGCGATTTTTTAAATTTCTAAATATCGCACATTTTCAATTTTTACACCGTAGGTGAAAGAGAAAAAATGTACTTTCAAATGCAATTTGTTTGAAAACTGTATTGCAACTTACAGTTTTTATTATTTTAAAAATAATTTTCAAGCATGATCTTTTTAAATCTATTTATGTCCCTTGCAGACACACTATTACAAAAAATGTGTTTAAACTTAAATTAATATTGATATAAATAAAATAGCTCAGCATTTGTTTCCAGCTTATATTATATAATGAAATTTAAAATTTAATATAAAAAAATATATATAAATAAAACACAAATTTATGGCATGTAAACGAACCGCTTTTAAATCACTGAAATTATCAGAAAAAAAAAGTCTATCAATCTTCGGCGATTTCTTCGACTGTTAATTCGTGGCACGAGGCTAATACGAAAGTATCGCTTTTAATAAATTTCAAAATTTTACTTTACTAGGTTGAGCAAAAAGTTCTGGGGAATTTGTGAAAGTTGCGTTGTTATGCGCAAATTAACAACAAAAGCAACAAGGACTATTCTTCAAAGTAGAGACCATCATAGTCCATGACTTTCTTCCATCGTTCTGCCAGAAACCGAATTTGCTGGAAGTACCATGGCGACTCCTTGGAATTGAAAAACTCTTGACATGCTTCTTCAACTTCATTAAAAGATTCAAATCAACGGCCCTTGAAATAGGTGTTACATTGATCGAAAGAGGCCATAATCGGATGGAGCCACGTCTGGACTGTAGGCGGGGTGTGGAAGAATTTCGACGCCGTCCAACTGCGCAAACTCACCGATGGCTTTCTGAATCGTTAGACCTTTTCTCCAATAATGCCGGATCAACACACGCAAATCATATTGTTCAATAGGCATTTTGGAGCCGAAATTCTTGAACTCCTATAGATATATCACTAGTACTCCTACATACGATACAAATTCTGGTAACTATTAGATTAAAAATTTCCCAGAACTTTTTGCTCAACCTAATAATACAAAACTGCTATATAAAAATGATTGTTGGTATTGTTAGTGAAAAATCTAAAACATATATACTAAATGTAAAAAATTTATTAGAGTTTTGAGTTACAAAAAACATACATATGTTTTTCACCTGTATTCTGTATCCCGGGATGGAACGCCATGTTATTTTAGAAGACAAAAATATACTAAATTAATTTTACATTAAAAAACCAAAAATTTTTATATTGTAATTCCAAATCCTTCAGTTTAAATTTTATATCGGGTCGGGTTGATGGTAATTTTTTTCGGTGCGGTTCGATTTGGCTGTAACCGTTACGTGTTCGGTTCGGGTCAATTTTGGATTGAGTGTTGATTCTTTTGAGTCGTTTTCGGGTGGACCGGACATTTCAAAACAAGATTCTGAATATGTTTTTAATGAAAAAAGCTACATATTTATATATTAATGAGTGTATTTATGTTAATTTTTGTACAAAAAAGAGGAAATTGATATCAGATATAATGTAGATTACTTTCCCTAAATAACGAAGTTTTGTTAAAGCTTTCAGGGACAGGGGCGCACCGACCCAGTGTGCAAAGTGTGCGGCCCACACAGGCGCCGAAGTAGTGAAGGTGCCAAATATTTCAGGAGGAAATACTTAAAGAAAATCCTTAATTTAATTATACTAAAATGTATTATATTTTCTTGACATCTAAATTATGTTTTGTAGACAAAATTACTTATAAATGTTCAATTCCTTTAAAAAAATTATTTCATTTTATTCTACTTCTGAGTCACCTAATAAGTAATTTAGACTC
The DNA here is from genome assembly GCA_963932465.1 of Maratus speciosus. Taxonomy (NCBI): domain Eukaryota; kingdom Metazoa; phylum Arthropoda; class Arachnida; order Araneae; family Salticidae; genus Maratus; species Maratus speciosus. The sequence goes on along the minus strand of OZ010790.1, from coordinate 5,805,499 downwards.
AGTCTTGTCCAGTCTTTCGATAAGCAGAGGCGCACCACATGTAGTTGCAAACAATGAAGGACGCCATAATTCGCATGGCTGAAAACATGCAACACTGTAGTAGTGGTTGAGCGTAGTGGCAGTTTTCTTACCAAAGGGGTTAAATTCAATATTTTCAAATAGAAATGGTCGCCTTACTGCAGAATTTCTGTCATAAATAAAATGAAAATTACTATTCGTAAATACTGGTAAAAGTTTCCCATGCGGTAATCAGGCCATGAATAGAGGTAGACTTATCCGTCACAAGAATCTTATATGATGCAGATACATGTCAACGGTGATAGCCATAAGCTCCCTGCGACTCAGAAACTCTGTATAACTAGTTGGATGTGCCAATCCCAAAACTTTCTTCTATCTTATACATCTTAATATTTCAAAACCTAGTTACACATGTTAATACTTCAATATTATTAGTTCACTACTATACCAACTTTGATTTTCATCTTAAATTTCTGCTCAAGTCAATTAAACGGACTAAAAACGAGTTAATCTATATCATGATATTTGTTAAAATTATTAATTTTTCCTTATTCTGTCGTTATCAGCTGTTTGCGAATAGCCGGCATAGCAGGAAGCGAGTTCCCGCCGCTGCATGAGCCGCCGATGCACAATAGAACTACGAAAAATCAAGAAAAGTATACAAAAATCGCTAGCACGGAGCCCCTTTACCGCGCAATATTTCCAAATTCAAGGAGAACCTGTTGGCCAAAGCCAAAAACAAGCACAAACATTTTGGTTCAATTGTATGCATAATTTTATACGCTGTTCGATGGTACAATAATGAAAATGGGACAGAGATCGGAATTATAGCGCCCCCTTCTTTCGGAATTTTTTCAAGTTCAGGGAGGACTTGTTTGCCATAGCCAGAAACATGCACAAAAAATTTGGTTCAATTATATGGATAACTTCATACTCTTTTCGATGGTACAATAATGAAAATGGTACAGACATCGCAATTATAGTGCCCCCTTCCGGCAGAATTTTTCCAAATTCAGGAAGGACCTTCGTGACATGACCAAAAATAAACACATAAAATTTGGTTCAATTCTATGCATAACTTCATACACTTTTCGATGGTACAATATTCAAAATCGCATAAAAAACGCATTTACAGCGCCCCCTACCGGCGAATTTCTTCCAAATTCAGGGAGGACCTGCTTGTCATATCCAAAAACTTAAACTAAAAATTTGGTTCAATTCTATGCATAACTCCATACACTTTTGGATGGTACAATATTCAAAATCGCACAAAAATTGATATATCAGCGCCCCCTACCGGTGAATTTTTTCCAAATTCCGGAAGGACCTACTTGCCATAGCCAAAAACTTATAATAAAATTTTGGTTTAATTCTATACATAACTTCATACACATTTTGATGGTACAATGGCGACAGACAGACGGACAGACGGACAGACGGACGGACGGACAGACAGACATTTTCTATAAACATGTTTTTTGGAATCTCTGACCCCTAAAACATGCAAATCCGTCGAAAACCGGAAGTCGAAAAAAATTTCGATTACAATACTTTCTTCTATTGAAGATAGAAGAAAGTAAAAATAATTTGCAGTAATAATATAAATTTGAAATTAGATTTTTCAGAGGGGAAATCTATGTCAATAGATTTGTAGGTAAAGGGGCCAGAAACCTTAATTGCTAAATAAAAAATTAATAACATTAAATGATTAACACTAAATAACAGTCACTGGTAACAATTAAAAGAACCCCATTCAAATATTATTGATTTTAAAGAAAGCATCCTTTAAAATGAATTTTTAATTTAAAAAATAGCTAGTAAGAGGAAACATTCGAATGGACGCGAACAAAACCTTCAAAGGGCCGCAACCATGGCGTCCGCGGGTGACACGTTGGACAACCCTGAATACAGAAACAATGTAAAGCCAGAACTTGACCAGAACATAACCTTAGACCAGCGGTTCCCATCGTGGGACGTACGCCCCATTGAGGGGCAATTTGACTGTTTAGAGGAGCAATTCCAAATTTGTTACTCACCTATTCGTTATCAGTTTTTTTTTTTTTTTTTTTTTTTTTTTTTTTTTTTTTTTTTTAAGTAATGTTACAGACTAAAAATCAATGAAATACAAGTAAATTTAAAAAACAAGCTTTTTTTTTAATATTAAATTTAAAAATGTTTTCAGTCAAAAATTTAAATAGAACTAACACCAGAATAATTATACAAATAATCTTTAAAATTTTGATTTGCTATTTTTATGGTATTGAAAAATCTCTATAATCTTTCTGGTTATTGTGTTTTTTAATCTTTCATAGCGTTTGCGATTATTTATTGAATGAGCTTTCTAACGCTCAGCTATATGCCACACGAAGAATCTCTTTACAGAAACTACTTAAAAGTATATATAAATCTAGCTTTCTTAAACATATGTAACCTGTAAATATGTGAAATATCTGAACATGGTGCTACCAACTATACAAAATTTATAAATCTTAAATAGCATTAGAAAAGGAAATAGGTAGATAGTAAATATCTATGGCTCTAGTGCAGGTATCCTACATAGTAAATAAATTTACTTGATGATGTATACATTTTAAATTTCAAAATCAGATAATACATGGAAGATAAGTGATAATATTAGGAAAGGGAAAACAGAGAAAGTGTGTTGTGATGGGGAGTAATAGCTACTCAAAATTGATAAATATGATAATATTGAAATGCTTCTTGTATATTGTGTTATACATAGAAAGAAAATTTAATATCCAAATCTTTTCTACTAATCTATATCTATCTATACTAATCTTATAAAGAGGTAAAAATTGTTTATTTGTAGGAGGACTACCGAACCGAACTCTGGAACTACCGAACCGATACCAAAAGTAATGGTATCGAAACGATGGTGTTAGTCCAACTTAGAACATAGGCTATATCTTATGTCTGTGCCACTGGCCAAAAGGGGGGTGCAGGGGCAAAAAACGTTCTAAAAATGTGATTTTTGTGTTACTGAAGGGCCTAGAAACATGAAATTTGGAATGGTAGTTACTTATAAGATACTAATGATCCCTAAGGGCATTTCTTTAAAAAAAATCGAAATAAAAAAGGGGTGAAAATGCGCGAAAAGCGTTCTAAATGACGATTTTTACGCAATTTCAGGAAGTACCAAACCGATTTCAAAATTAAGGGTGCCAAAATAATGGTGACAATCCTTGCTCCTGCATAGACTACATTTTATGTCGGTGCCACTACCCCTAAAGGCGGTGCAGGAGCAAAAAACGTTCGATATTGCGATTTTTACGCACTTTCAGGAAGTACCAAACCGATTTCAAAAATAATGGTGTCAAAATGATGGTGACAACCCTTACTCCAACATAGGCTACATTTCATGTCGGTGCCACTACCCCTAAAGGGGGTACAGGATCAAAAAACGTTCGAAATTGCGATTTTTGTGTTACTGAAGGGTCCAGATACATGGAATTTGGCATGGTAGTTACTTATTACATATAAATGATCTCTAAGAAAATTTCTTAAAAAATTCGAAATTTATAAGGGGTGAAAATACGCAACAAGCGTTCTAAAAAACGTTTTAAATGGCGATTTTTTACGCAATCTCAAGAAGTACCACACCGATTTCAAAAATAATGGTATCAAAATGATGGTGACAACACTTGCTCCAATATAGGCTACATTTTATGTCGGTGCCACTACCCCTAAAGGGGGTGCAGGAGCAAAACAAATGTTCGAAATTGCGATGTTTGTGTTACTGAAGGGCCCAGATACATGGAATTTGGAATGGTACTTACTTATAAAATAAGATGATCTCTAAGAACATTTCTTTAAAAATTCGAAATTTAAAAGTGGTGAAAATGCGCGAAAAGTGTTCTAAAAAACGTTCTAAATGGCGACTTCTAAGCAATCTCAGAAAGTATGCAACCTATTTCAAAAATTATGGTTGGAAATTGATGATAACAGCCCTTGATCAATCATAGGTTCTATTTCATGTCAGTGTCACTACCACCTAGGGGTAGCAGAAGCAAAAAACGTTCTAAATTGCCATTTTTATGTTACTAAAGGGTTCAATTTAGACATAAATACGTTCGGAGCTACAATGATGGCTGTAATATGAACGAAAAAATATAGATTTATGAAAAGAGTTTTAAATTCCCATGCACTTTATGCCCTACTTTCCTACTAACCGATCCGATCGACATTGCTCGGGCCAATGATAATAACCTTAAATAAGAATGAAATGAAATGTTGGAAATTTTTATATTTTTTCCAAACGAACCTAGAGGTGAGGCGGGGGGGGGGGGTCAGCAGCATACACCGGACGTGCTACTCGCTGTCAGCTTGTTTTGATTATTTATTTTTAAGCGAAAATCTTTCCAAACGAACTATTGTCAGCAGCACTACATTCGGCAGGATACAACCTCGAATTTGTATGATTTTTCATTTTAAAATGAGAATCCATCCAAAGGAAGCTCGAGTTGAAACCCACTGTCTTGAGCAGCGTACACTTGTTGTGTTATCCACGCTCTGGTCTGATTTTTCAAGCTAACCTCGAATTTGTATTTAATTTCTGGCATTTAGATAGATAAAACTTTCAGTTCTGAACAAAAATTCTGGATAAAACATAGCTAATGTAAAATGCGCATGCGCATCATCCCCTCACTTCTTTAAAACGCGAAATGATATTCAAAGCACATATCTTTTAAACGGCAAATGATATCTTGAGAAAACTTGCACCCTTGCACAGAGAGAAAAAACCGTCTCTGGCGAATCATTAAAATGACTTCAAGATTTTTTTAATAACAAATATTAATATTTTTTCCCACCAGATATATCGTTAAATACCGAGAATGTATTAATATTTTTTTTTTCAAAGTTTGAAACTTCAGAAAAACGAAGAAACTTGAAAACTGACACGAATCGCGGCCAAATAAAAAGGTTTATTGAAATAGTAACGAAAGATACTGTTGGAATCCGAAAAATAAGACGATTTTCTTTCTTTTATCTTAATTTTTTGTAACTCTACGGGGAACCGGCCATCACAATTTCGAAATGCATTAAAAATCGAAAGCTAATGTTAGTGTGAAGGACCGCTTAACATTTGGGGAAATGCACAGACATGAACGCTTTGAAGAAAGAAAGATCCCCATTTTGTGATGATCAATATGGCTTTTAATTAATATTCCTGCTAATTACCAAAAAATGAAAAATCTAAGCCTCAGGTGCATTTGGACCTGCTATCCTCTATCCTAATCTAAATTTTCAGACCTGTATATGCGGTAGATTTTCTTAGCTATCGTCAACACATACAGACAAACGTCTTTCTTTTATTAAAATAGATATGCAAATTAGAGGTGACAAACAACTTTCTTTTATTAGTACAGATGCAATCTATTGTTTTTGTATCGTAATATTTTCTTCAGGATGATGGAATTTTCCCGTTTAACCCCTTAAAAACATTGTGGTAAAAAAAAAAAAAAAAAAAAAAAAAAAAAAAAAACTGTTTAAAAGTATTCGTTAATTTTTTTCAATAACACAGTTTTCGAAAAATAAGCCTTTGTGTTATTCAATCTTAAATTTTCTGTTATTGTTTTAATCAAATATTTCTTTTTGAAAACATCCGTACTAAAACAAAAAGATCGTACAAACATTGAGTACTTTTAACTATATACGTAAAGTGCGTAGCCGAAGTCAAAGGGTTAATGCAGGATTCTGATACAGACAGGTTCCATTTTCAAAGGTTTTACCGTGTTTCAAATTTTATTTACACACCTTCCTTATTTTTCAAGTAATTTAAACATGTTTGAAACATGAAATTTTATTTCAGAAATGAAATTAAATACTAACCCTATCCCAGATAGCAATTTTAGTTTGCAGAAAATTTTCAGCAGTCTTACTTTGCAGATTTGCAATGTTGCAGCAAGCTCAGCATGACAAGTATGAAAGTTCATAACAAGACTGCAACAAGATTATGCAAACTCCGAAGTCACCATACTTTGAACTTGCAGCTAAGTTGTCGTGCAAGTTGCAATCTTGTTGCATCAATCTTACTGCAAACTCATAGCAAACTAGTAATATTGCGATGTCAGACTATTTGCAAACCCATTGTAAATTTGCAATATTGTCATGTCAGAACATCTGCAAATGAATTGCAAACTCGGAATCTTGTCATGACAAGTATAGCTGCAAATATGTAGTAATTTCATTGAAATGTTGTCAACTCTCTGAATTTTGCGTGTAGTACACAGGTAAAATAGGATTTTTTGAGACAACAGATGCCCATTCACCCAAATTTGGGAAGAACTTCGTTTTGATACTAAAAATGAAGATCCAATGAGTACTAAAAAAATAAAGTTGTTTTATCATGTTTTTTGCGCAAAAGGGGGCATTGTTAGCTCAGGGAGGGGGGTAACTAAAAATAAATAAATAAGTAGGTGAAATGGGATATTGTTTATTATATTTTTTATAATTCCGAATCAGGTGAAATCATCAGCAAGTCAATACGATCATTTCTTACAAAGTTACGGCAGGTTTTATTAATACAAAGTCTTTTGCAGGTAAAATAGGTTTTTACAGTAACAAGTGATTGCTATTCACGAAAGCTTGAGACAAACCTCGTTTTAGCACTACAAATTAAGATCCGATGAGTCTCCAAAATGTAAAGTTGTTTTACTGGGGTTTTTTGGGGGGTGGGGGGGGGCATTTTTTGATGGGCATTTTGGCTCGAGGGGGGGGGGGGAATTCAACTTTTTTTAAATAGGTCAAGTGGGATATCGTTTCGTATGTATTTGAATAACATTATCGACAAGTCGGTACGAACATCTATAAGAAAGTTACAGAAAAGATTTTATCAATGCACAGTGGAAAATTATATTTTATTTTTTACATAGTTTTGTCACATTTATTTTACGTTTAAAAAGAGTTTTTTATATCATATTAAGCAGGGCTCCCAAATGGTCCGCCAAATGAATACCAATAAATTTTAACAGAAAAATTTATGGTAGGTTTGCGCTAGAATTAACTTTCAAATGTGTTTCCGGGGCGGTTTGTAAGAAAAATCTAAAAAGAATTTTTTTCTAAAATAATATTGGTATTCAGTTGGCGGACCATTTGGGAGCCCTGTAATAAGTCATCTCAAAACTATTAAATGTCTTCAAAATAGCAATAGTCAAAATCAGGATAATTTTGAGTTTATTTCAAAGTCATTAAATTTACCAAAATCCACTACTTATAATCTGGCCTAACTTTGTAAACAATGATCGTATCGGCTTGCTTGCGATATCATTTGATTCAGAATAAAAAAATTCACAACAAACGATACCCCATTTGACATTTTAAAAATAATATCTGTTCGCCCATGCGTGTTAAAGTCCCCCCCCCCCCCTCCTCAAAAAAAACCCCACGATGATTCAACTTTATTTTGGGGGAAAAAATCGCATCTACATTTCTAGTGCCAAAATGAAGTTCTTACCAGATAAATTTTCTTGAATGGCTATCAGTTGCTGCTGTAAAAACCTACGGTACCTGCACCAAATTATAGTTTTCGACTTTGTATTCATAAAACTTGTCGTAACTATGTAACAAATGATCGTATCAATGTGCAAATGGTAATCGTTCCATTAAATAATAATAATAATAATAATAATAATAATAATAAACGATACCTGTCTCTTAACATAGCTAAAAAAAAATTTAGTTTGCTCCCCCCCCCCCCGCTCCCTGAGTTAAAAATGCCCCCAAAACATGATAAAAGAGCTTTATTTTTTAAGGACTCATCGAATATTCATTTTTAGTATCAAAATGAAATTCTTCCCAAACTTTGGTGAATGGTCACTAGTTGCCGCATTTCTACTCAAGTTTTGATTGTATATTTTTTATCTGTACGCTAATATTCGTACTTTTGAAGGTTGTGCGAGTTTTGTGCAAGATTCCATATAATCGGAGGTTTGTCAAATGCTTGACATTTTTATGCTACATAGACCGAGTAAACAAGGACTTATAGTTTAAAGTAGATTCCAAATCACCACAAATATACTACCACAACCGCAGGAATTAAACCCGACATAGGGCTAACCATTCAACTACCTGGTAAGCCCCAATAACTTCCAATAATATACCTTAATTTGTTTAGAAATTTTATTAGACTCGCCAATTCTCAATTAGTTGCTTATTCCCTTCTAATTCTTAGAAGGTAATTAAAAACAATATCTAAAAATAAGTGGTCCATGTACATAACCAATGCAAAGCAAACCTAGATGAGTATAAACACACACCCTCAATTTTAATTTCATATATAATTTTATTAAAGAAAATATAATTTATTTTCATTTCTTTTTGGCCAGAGTGAAATATATTGCTAAAACTTATTAACTTCCAAAAGGAAAAAAAAAACTCATTTTAAAATTAAAATTTCCCTATGGGGCGATCCATAAATGATATCACACTTTTTTTCAACATTTTTAACCCCCCTTCTCCCCTTTGTCACAAAATGTCACTCTTCACCATACCCCCTCCCCTCCCCTTGTCACATGTCACGCTATATTACGTAAATATATACTTGCAGCTCAGAAACAAAGCACTATGTTATAGGTCATATTTCAAATTTTATTTTTGAACTTTAACTATGTGTTTTAATGACATTTGTGAGCATAACAATAAAACTGATTCGTGTATTTATTTTGTATGAAATAAGATTACGGTTTACAACAAAAAACATAATATACAATAATAATAAAATATTAATATGAAAGAGCAATTGAAAAGAGTAGTATTTTAGAATTTGAAATGGAATTTAATATATTTGGTTTTTAAATCCTATATTTACTTTATGAACACAAAATACTTTAAAACAGATTGATTTTGAAGAAGAAGCCTCAATATTAGTTTTACTTAAATGGAATTGCCATAACATTTCATTTGTCACATTAATATGAACATTTATAAAATTATATATAAAATCATAAAATAGAAATTACTCCGAATCATTTACTATAACGACTCTTCCTCCCTTGGAGAAAATATATGCTTGTCCATAGAGTACACAGGCATTTTTACATCGCACTCATCCTCGGGAATAGTAAGTCCTCTAATATCTATGCAATGTTAGTAAGACCTGTAATGTTTAACCAAAATGTGTGATGTCAGACTTCTTCTTACCCCCTCCCATCCCCTTGTCACAAACTGTCACAATTTCACGAACCCCTCCTCCCCCCCTCCAAGCGTGACATCATTTCTGGATGGCCCCTATTCACAAATCTGATTAAATATAATTCCACAAAAACAAAATATTTGAAAAGTTTCAAGAATTTAAAAAGAACAAAGTTATAATAAAACAATACAGTCTATTAAATTACAAAGTTTATTTTCACACAGCTACAAATAATAGTTTCTAATACAAAGTATTAACATAATATTTACCAAATTAACATACAATTATTTAACATTCTTCTATATATTATTTTCGTATCTTTGCATCCTAAAAGAGAGAAACAATAGAGTGCATTTTAAAAGTTACAAGTTAAATTTTCACTGTTTTCAAGAATCCTGCTTAGATTTAGTTCTAAAGGTGATCACAAATTATAACTCTTCAGGCAAAATGACCGAATTGCTAATGTTAATCCAAAGAGATATATTTTTTAAAATATCTCGTCTGTATTTTTATATTTTAAAAAGACTTTTTCTTTTGCATTGGATAGCTGAGGTAAATTTCTGCAATTGCGGTTTTTACTTTATTTTAAGTTCGTTGAAGTTTCTATTTAATTTTCTTTCTTTTTTTTTTTTTTTTTTTTCTTTTTTTTTTTTTTTTTTTTTTTTTTTGTGCGGACACTTTCACTCTTTTCACAGTTTATACCGGCTCGAAAGGTGAAAGTATATAAAAAAAATCATTTAAAAATATTGAAATGCAACCGAGTTAGCTTAAAAAATTTCTCTTATTGGATTAACATTGGCGAATTGGTGTTTCCGCTTGACTGAAGTACCCTCTTAACCCTTTAAGCCCTGACCCAAACAATTGTACGGGCGATTACTAAAGTAAAAGAGAATGACTACCTCCTGTTTCTGTGCGATTTAAAACCAAATCCGCACATTTATATGAGTTAATTGGCTTTAGATGTTTTGATAAGACACAACTAGGGGATACCATCTACAATACAGGGTTATATTTTCTGTTCTTAAAAAGACTATATCATCTGACAGCAATAGACAAAAAGTATGAACTGTCGTAATTTCATTTAAATATGATTTATAATGTTTGCTTGGATTTAATATTTCTTTTCATATAGTTTATTCATGATTTTAATTGATTTTGTCTTTGATAAATTTAATTAGGCTTCACAAAAGTTGAAAAACAAATGAACCACACAATTGTGTGGGTCCGGCATTTACCATTTCCAAAATAGATACTATATTCCTAATATCTATATAAAAAAAATTTTAAGTGATTTTTTTAAACTTATGTTTTTAGAAATTTATTTTTTATTAATTACATTTTTGAAGCTGACCAATTTTAAATTAATAGGTTTGTACTATTCATGATTTCTATTTAAAATGGATAGTATAAGATATATAATATGCACATGTAACGAACTGTATGTTTCTGCTCTGAGTTATAGATGCCATATATGATTTATAAGTTTTATATGAGTTATATGCATACCACGAGATTGATTTTTAAGTTTGATAAATTCATTCCATTTTGTCGACACAGCAAGTAAACCACCAGGAATAAATAATAAATTATAGAAAGTTCAGCAAATGCTCGACAGATTCCTTAGTGTCTGCTTGAATTTACCAGGAGATCAGGGAAAATTTCCCATAGATGAGCAGACGATTCCTTTTTTTAGGACGTGCCTCGGTAAAGCAGTATATAAACAAGTTGGAAATTGCTCGTCAAACGTGGCAAATGAGGTGCGTTCGTACTATAACTAGTTTTAAAATTATTTTTTGCACCCCATATTGTACTGAATGTATAATTTTTTACACTTCATAACGTGCATAGTCTGATACATCATTAAAATGCACTTCCAATAATTTTTTCGGAACACTTTTGACTGTCTGTAATTAAACTATACATCCGATTTTCCTAAAATTTGAAATAGCTCAACAAAATTTTGCAACAATTATATCTTTAAAATTTCAGACCATTCGGAAGGCTGTAATATCATTAAAATGCACTTGCAATAATTTTTCCCATTGGCCGTAATGTAAAGAAAAACTTTTGGCTGTCCCTGTAATTAAACTATACATCCGATTTTCCTAAAATTTGAAATGGCTCGACAAAATTTTGCAACAATTATATCTTTAAAATTTCAGACCATTCGGAAGGCTGTAATATCATTAAAATGCACTTGCAATAATTTTTCCCATTGGCCGTAATGTAAAGAAAAACTTTTGGCTGTCCCTGTAATTAAACTATACATCCGATTTTCCTAAAATTTGAAATGGCTCGACAAAATTTTGCAACAATTATATCTTTAAAATTTCAGATCATTCGGAAGGCTCTAATACCATTAAAATCCACTTGCAATAATTTTTCCCATTGGCCGTAATGTAAAGAAAAACTTTTGACTGTCCCTGTAATTAAACTATACATCCGATTTTCATAAAATTTGAAATGGCTCGACAAAATTTTGCAACAATCACATATTTGAAATTTCAGACTATTCGGTTGGGTAGTTTTTGCTCTGTTACATGCGGACAGACGGACGGACGGACTGAACGACGACTATAGGTGCTACGTATTTATATAATTACGAACGCACCTAAAAACAAACCACACTCTGTTGTAACAGCATCATCTGGGATAGTTTTAAATTTTGTATTATACCAGTGGGAAAGTACAGACCTGGTCCACAAGGATCTAGGCTTAGGACCTGCTGTCAGGACCGAAACTAAGGGGGGGGGGGGGGGCAGAGAGGACATGTGCCCCGGGCGCCAGAACGAAGGGGCGCCAAATGAAGGATTATACCTTTTAAAAGGATTATTTTCTTCTGATGGGCTGATGGCTTCCATTATTATGAAACAGCCATTATAAATGAAGTGTTAGGTGAAGATGAAATAGCAGTCGTAAAAAGTTAGAACTCTGATTTTCTGGTCAGAATGGGAAAAAAAATGGCCATAATTTTTTTTGAAAAAAAAAAAATAGGTATAGGAAAAAAGGGACTGTAAGGATGGAACAGTAAGGACAATTATCACCTATTTTTAGGAAAATCATGTTAAGACTAAGTGATAGCCACAATGTTCATTGATTTCTAGAAACAGTTGTTAACATTGGATTAAATAATTTTTTTTTTCTTAATTTACCTCGAAAAGGGCAGAAATAAACCTTGGGGACGGTAAGACTACCAATAAAGCCACGATCTTGAAATTGATATTTAAATGCTGATTTAAATTTTGCAGTAAATTTCCTGTCAAAGAATTTTAGACATTCTTTCTCTAGCATACTTCTCCATGAGAAAAAACTTGAAAAAAATTCTGTGGCTGCATCTGAAGTGATTTTCTGTATAAGTTTAGCAAGAGGGACGGTAAAGATGAAAAACCCAGGAACAGAGTTCAAAAAATAATATCAACCGTAAAAATGTGTGCAGGTTAATTTTTTGCACAATATTTATATTAAACAATTGTCCCAGTTTCGGAAAAAAATTACATCGAATTACTTTTATTGAAACAGTTTTATACAGACAGCTCCAAATTTAAAAATCAGCATCAGGGACGGGACGGTATACGAGTTTTCCTGGTATTTGGACCCCCAACATCGTCCAAAACTTATTTATCTCGTTAATATTGTTATATGCAATCATGCAATGGAATGTTCTCCAGTATATGAAATAAAAAAAAACACCAAAAAAATGTATTAAAATAAAAATTATTATTCAGGACATAAAAGTCAAAAGATTGTGAGAATTCCCCATATATTGTTGTGCTTTTGTACTTTTTCGGTTTTGGTTACAGTTTTCTTTTATATGAGTACAGTTTCACTTTCAGAACAAGTTTCAAAATTGAAAGTATCTGCATATAAAAAATTGCATAAAAGCTCGAAAAGATACGATTGCACAACTATATATATCAACCAGGTGTATTCTATGCAAAAAATAATATTAAAAAATATTAAAATGTGAGCGCAAAATATGCAAAGAACTGTCCATAGAATTAACATTAGCTTGAATGTTAAATTTTACTTCGGGTGACTAGTGTCGGTTTTTAAGAATTACATTTTTATTAAAGATTGTTATCATAGAAGAAAATAATAAATAAAGATGCAGTTGAACACTATTTTACATGTGAAAAAGGATTCAAAACGAAACATCTTTAATAATAACACAAATAAATAGTCTTCGAATCTGACATTAACAATATAACAATGGAATTAAGGTTGTAAGGTCCAAAGTTTTAATCTCTCTATTCTAAAAAAAAGTAACTACCGCTGTCACCGCCGCCGCCGCCGCCGGTTTTGAATTTTTTGTGACCGGAGGTCTTTCTTCGTTAATATTAAGAAAAATAATGCATACAAAAATATGAAAATCGGTAGTATTATACAAAAATATTTGATAAACACGCTGATGCAGACAGTTTTCAGATCGAAGAATTATTTTAAGAGATATTTAATGCTAAAGTTAGACAAAATCGTTCCACTAAAAAAGTTTTATAGGAGCAAAAACTGTTCATAGGAATTTAATCATTTTTAGATAATTTTATGCATTAGAATTTGCCGGAGTGCAGATTGCATTAATTTTTTTATTTTGACTAATTTTTTTAGTTTTTATTTCTATTTTAAATTCAAATTTTCAGCATTTCTAGAGATATTTTTAACAGATTTTAGAAAGTGATATTAATTTAAACTGTTGCCAACTGTATAAACAGCGGAAACAATAATGTTTGCTTCAAAAAAAAAAAAAAAAAAAAAAAAAAAATATTTATACGCGTAAATAAATTAAAATTTTATTTACACGTGACTATTATAAACAGAAAAAAACATTTGGAATTAGAATTAAATAATTATGTACAAAAAGCAGGAACTTATTAAAAATTACGTCATAAAAACTATAATTACATGTGAATTTTAAGAGAGAAAGGAATTTGTAAAACAATAAATTTATTAACATGCGTTAGAAGTCTTAAATAGGAGAAATTACGTCATATTTACGTCACATTACAGTTATTACATAAAATGAACTCAAAATAATATTGCAAAACTGTTTAAATTTAGAAATTGCGCTAGACATTTATTTGATATTTTAAAAGGATACTTTTCAACTATTTTTGTTAGGAAAGTGCAAATAATATTTCATTTCTAACACAAGTATTTTCATGTGAATATTAAAAAGAGAAAGAATAGTTTGGTTAAAATTACGTCAGATTAAAAACGATTAATTTAAAATGTCTCATAAGAACTTTCTTTTCACTTTGTTAAAAAATACCAGGAGACAAAGACCCTGTTTACTTAATTCCTTTTATATTAGCTTATTTTGAAATGTTGTTACACGTGTCTACGTCATCAAGTTATTTTTATTTCGATGTTTTATTTGTATTTTAATTAATGTTGTACTAATTTATTTGTTTTTTCGTTATTTAAAATAAAAATTATGTCAATTTGTATAATTTGGCGAGTGGTTTGGCGATTTATATAATTTGGCGAAATTGGTCGATGGGATAATCAAGTAGTACCGCAACGGATTTGGCGTTAAAATTCCCCAATCAAAGAGAAATGAATAGAAATCCGTTTATAGAGAGATCGCCACTGTTTTTTAAATTATAATTCAATCTTTCGAAATCTTTTTAAAGCCGATCAAATTAGCGTGCATTTAGAGTCTATGGTGTCTGGACGGGGGTTGGCGAGCGTAGCTCGTAGGGGGCCGAGCCCCCTAGTTATAAAAAAAAAAATATTTTGTAACTATTAAAATAATATTTTGGTGCTATGGTATCCGAGGTTTTAAGTATCACACAAAGCTATTTTATAACTTTTTTTTTTTGGGGGGGGGGGGGGAGAGTTTAAGTAATTAGTCAATGCATTTTAGTTATTTAGCTCTAATTCATTGCAAAAATTCTGGATTTTTTTAAAAAGACCTCCGTATAATCCCGGTTTCTCGAATAAATCTATATCGTACATACTCTAGACATGACGTTCATGATTTTAGCGTACACCCTCTGATTTTTTTTTACGATTACAACACTGCAAACCAGATCAATATTTGTCATAATTTTACGAACCGGAATATTGTTCCGATTTGCTCTGCACATTTCAAGCCCAGGTTTTCTGCCGCGAAAAATTAACAATTTCAAAATATTCGTATTTAAAATTTAAGAAAAATAGGAAATAAAACGACTTATACACATCCGATTAACAAGCAGTTATGTCAAAAGAAAAGAGAAATTTTTAAAGAAATAAATAAAACTGACGCCGGAAGGAAATACTGTTAATAACTTTAATAAAAATTAGAAAATAGCGATACAATAGAAGTCCATGATAAGAAGCATGGAGAATAGTACACTAAGAAACTGTTTAAAATACTTGATATTTATATATAGAAAGGGGTTTAATGGCCATGAAAAGATAATTTAAATTTAAAAATACATTCGAACGCACTGCTGAATTCAAGAGGAGGGGGATTCCCCCCGGAAGGTTTGATATTTTATGCTTTTTAATAAGCAATTTCCACACCGAATCTCTAAAATGCCCCCCCCCCCCCTCCAGAGCCGCAGAAATTAATCCCGGAGAAAAATATCTGAATTCAACACTGCTCGATCGGCGTGAGCAAGAAAAAAGGCAAATATTAATTAAAACAATATTTCAGAAATTCCCCTTAATGTTGAGAAAAATTCATTTAAAAATTAAAATTTTCAATAATGCCTTAACATGGACCAAAACCAAACTATTTAAAAAATGTAAGCATTCCTCAGTAAATAAACATAACTTTTTAATTTATTAAAATTTCTGTACGAAATAAGTTGTAGTTTGTACAGAGAAAATACAAAAATATCCGAATCACATTTGAATAATTAAAATAATAAATACCTTTATATCTGGGTTCTTTACTTGAACGCTAATCCAATGGCGCTGCTTCATGGAATTCAATAAAGAAGTGTTGTAATTTTGTCTTTGTAAAATTTCCGCGCATGCGCGTTTATATCTGTTCTCCTTCCAACAAAAGGAATTTTTCGCTTACGTCGTTATTTTATGACAGTGTTGTATCAGGTTTAGAGCAAAGTTGCGTTGCAAGAAAGCGATTGATTATATTCCGTCTACCTAGTAATGTCCTTGCGGCAATATTATTACTTCAAATTTTTCGTGACAAGAAAATATCAAGAAAAAATTAATCTTGCTGCAACTGTTCATGCTATCTGGGTATGTGTTGTTATGCTAATAAAGTTATTTTTTTACAAAACCTTCTGAATATTTGAGTCACCGAGATATTTTTATCATCTCCCTTCAATCCTCTCTCTAAAATGGTAACCGCGGATTTTTGAACCTTCAACTGTTTCATAGAACGTCGAACTATTTAACGGTTTCATGGAACGTTTTGTTTAATTAGCAAAATGGCAACTGCTGAAACATCTGCCGTAGTCATTCCACCCTATATCCCTGTGGACCCTACATTATGGTTTCACATGCTGGAAAGCACATTCGAATTAGCTACTCCTAAAGCTATTACTGAGTCGAAAACAAAATTTAATTATGTTGTAGAGCATCTACCGCCTGCTACTGCTACTATGGTTCGAGATATAATTTTGAGTCCTGGTCCTACTGATTTTTATCAGATTTTGAAATCAAAAGTTATCGAACTTTGTGGAGAAAGTCGTACTTTAGAAATACGGAAACTGCTAGCTGGAGAAAGCCTGGGTGACAGAAAACCAACTGAATTACTTCGCTTAATGAAAAGACGGGCTGAAAGCCATAATATCAGTGACGATCTTCTTTTAGAACTGTTTACTCAACAAATGCCAACCACCGTACAAACGATTCTAGCTTCGATAGAAAAAATTACTCCTGATAAAGCGGCGGATATTGCTGATAGAATAATTGAATTAACGCTTTCCAACATTAGTTCTGTTTCGATTCGAACACCTGCAACTGAATCTCAGACACCGCCAGCCATTGATATGCTCGTAAAAGAAATCCAAGCATTACGCCAAGAGGTCGCTCATCTTCGTCGTTCAAGAAGTGTATCTAGAAGTGACAACCATCAGCGTAATCGTTCTCAGTCCCGCCATAGGGATGTAACATTGTGTTGGTATCACCAAAAATATCAAGAAAAGGCAAAAAAGTGCCTAGCGCCGTGTTCTTATTCGGAAAACCAGAAGCGGGAAGAGTAGCGGCGACGGACTTCTCCCCAGCACCTTCTCGTCGCCTTTTCGTTAGAGACAGAAATACAGGTATATGTTTTCTAGTCGATTCTGGATCTGATGCCTCACTTGTGGCCGCGGATAAAAATGACAAAACTAGCAGTTCTTCAAACCTTTCGTGCTGCTAATGGCACAAAAATTAATGTGTATGGTCGTAAATGTATTAATATCAACTTAGGCCTACGCCGAAATTTTACATATTCTTTTTATATTTGTGATGTTTCATGTGCTATTTTAGGAGCTGATTTTTTGCATAATTTTAATTTAAAACTTGATTTACGGAATCGCCGTCTTATTGATTCCACTACTAATTTAAAAGCTCCTGCTATATTAAGTACTTGTAATATATTTCCTGTGAAACCCAATTTTGTAAATAATATATATGGTAAATTATTATTTAAATTTCCTGAAATCACGAAATTACCGGATCCCAACCAACCGGTTAAGCATAATACTGTGCATTATATAAACACTAAGGGGCCTCCAGTCGCTGCTAAGCCTAGACAGCTAGCTCTAGATCGGTTGAAAATTGCCAAAGCTGAATTTCAACACATGCTACAACTCGGTCATATGAGACCTTCTAAAAGTAATTACTCTTCGCCTTTGCACCTGGTGCCGAAGAAAGGATCTGTTGAATGGAGACCTGTTGGTGATTATCATGCTCTAAATGCACAAACTGTTAAAGAAAAATATCCTATCCCTTGTATCGCAGATTTCACTGCTGAATTACATGGTACACAAATCTTCAGTCACATTGATCTAGTAAAAGCCTACCATCAAATTCCCATAAATCCTGATGATGTACATAAAACTGCGATTTGCACTCCATTCGGACTTTTCGAAAGCACTCGTATGCAATTCGGCCTTTGTAACGCTTCCTCAACTTTTCAACGATTTATTGATGACGTAATTCGTGACTTAGGATTTGTTTACGCATTTCTTGATGATTTTCTAATTGCATCAAATAATGAAACTGAACATTTAGAACACCTTTATTTGTTGTTTTCTAGACTTAAAGAGTATGGTCTGTGTATTAATGTTGATAAATGTAAATTTGGGCAATCCACTATCGATTTTCTAGGATTCAAACTTTCAGCTGCAGGAATTGAACCCTTACCTGATCGTGTAAAATGCATCCTAGATTTTCCCCAGCCTTCTACCTTAACTCAACTAAGACGATACTTAGGTCTTTTCAATTTTTATCGACGTTGCATTCCAAAAGCTGCCGATATTTTAGCTCCACTCGTTAAATTCTTAGAAGGACACAAAAATAAGAAAAAACATCCCCGTTCCAATGCTAACAAAACTGAGCAATTACAATGGAACGATGAAGCCATTCTTTCCTTCACTGCTTCAAAAGAAGCTATAGCTCGAGCTACATTATTACGACATCCAATTCCTGGCGCCCAGCTAAGCTTATGGGTCGATGCCAGCAATGTCGCAATTGGTGGATCTTTAATGCAACTCTCCGAAAAACAATGGGAACCAATAGCATTTTATTCCTGTAAATTAAATAAGTCTCAAAGAAATTGGTATACTTATGATCGTGAATTATTTGCTATTTATTGTTCTATAAAAAAATTTAGACGCATGCTAGAAGGTCGGAATTTCATATTTTATACAGACCAAAAACCCCTTACATTCGCATTTCAACAAAACCCTAATAAATGTAACCCACGTCAATTGGGACATTTAGACTATATTTCACAGTTTTCTACTGATATTAGATATACTAAAGGCTCTGACAACATTGTGGCCGATGCATTATCTCGAATTGAGATAGATTCAATTTCTCCTAATGTGTTAAATTTTAAAGAGTTTGCCACTGCTCAGACCAATGATGAAGAGCTAAAGCAACTTCTCGAATTTGACACCACTTCATTAAAATTAGAAGAACATTATTTTCCACTCGAAGATGTACATTTATATTGCGATATGTCACAAAAACATTCTCGACCATTTGTTCCTAAAAGTATGCAACAATCAGTTTTTTCAACCTTGCATTATTTCTCGCATCCAGGTGTCTCAGCTTCATTAGATTTAATTTCTAAACGATTTGTATGGCCTGGCATGCGTAAGGACATAAAATCTATGGTTCGCAGCTGTACGAAATGTCAAAAAGCTAAAATCTTTCAACACACCAAATCACCAATTGGTACATTCTCTGGACCTGATGCTCGTTTTGCTCATATTCATATTGATTTTATCGGACCTTTACCATCATCCGATGGCAATCAGTATTGCATGACCATCATTGATAGGTTCACGAGATGGCCCTAAGTTATACCCACATCTGATATGACTGCAGAAACAACTGCTCGTACATTTATACACAGTTGGATCTCCAGATTTGGAACCCCTGTTACCATCACTACTGATCAGGGTAGAAACTTTGAGTCCACTCTTTTCAAAGAGCTTACTAATAGATTAGGATGTAGACGCATCAGAACTACAGCATACCATCCACAGTCTAACGGTTTTATTGAAAGATTCCATCGCCATCTTAAGAGTTCTCTTAAAGCTCACAATCAAATTCAATGGACTGAAATCCTCCCCATTGTCTTACTTGGTTTACGCGCTGCTCTTAAAAATGATATCCAAGCGACCTGTGCTCAACTTGTTTATGGCACAAATGTCAGACTACCCTCTGATCTCATAAACACTGAAACTATAAATCAACCACTTACTCTTACATACGTGACTGAGTTAACTGAAAAAATAAGAAAGTTAAATCCTATTGCCACTGCAATGCATGGCAATCCTAAAATCTATGTCAATCCCTCATTAAAAACCTGTTCACACGTATTTCTTAGATGCCCAAGGTCTATGTCAATCCTCCCTTATCACCCCCTTATACAGGACCTCATCGAGTGATTGACAGGTCTGAGAAAACGTTTGACTTGGAATTAAACGGGAAGCGCTGTACTGTATCTATTGATCGCATTAAACCTGCATATCAATTAGCAGATTCTATTTCACCTTCCCAAGCTCAAATACAAAATGAGCCCATAAATTTTCCAACTACTCCTGCCGAACACCCTACCACCAAATCTGGTCGTAAAGTTCGTTTTCCAAAACATCTCGTTACGGATTATATTGTTTAAAACATTTGATGCATATAGTGTGCATATTATTTCCTTCTCAAAAGTATTGTTTTTCATGTAATGCATAATATATTTTCTATTTTTTTTGCATCATATGTACTTTAATTTTACTCAAGACCTTTCTTATGTATCTTATTAATTGCTACCTTTTTGTAATCGCGACTTCGTCACTGGGGGCATATTCTGTAGCCGTCTGCTATTTTTCTCTCTCGTGCGCGAGGAGCAATTTTAATTTTCAGCCAATAGCAATGAGGCGCATTTCCTCCCCCCGCGTTTTCTTCGAAGAGCTTTTGAAGTCACGTGACGCAGTAACATTCGAACTCTGCAGAGAGCGGCAGTTTATTCTGTCAGTGACGTTGGCGAATATATGACTATGTGTTGTTATGTTAATAAAGTTTATTTTCCTACAAAACCTTCTGATTATTTGAGTCACCGAGATATTTTTATCATCTCCCTTCAATCCATTCTCTAAAAACTATTTACATTATTTTTAAGCACAAACAATAATCTGGAGTTGGCTAGAAAATAGGAATTGCTTCGCTATACCGAATGGAATAGCTAAGCGATTACGCGGGGGGTTGGTGAGCGTAGCGAGCACGGGGGCGGTGCCCCCCTAGTATATATATATATATATATATATATGTATGTATGTACTAAATTTTGTCCGCACGATAAAAGTTGCAATGATGCACGGATCGTCTTCAAACTCTCCAACAACTTTGAGATGGCTAATATCTCGGTGGGGATTGAAAATGGGCAAAATCGGCCGAAGGAAATGGAAATGGGAAGGGTTCAAAATTTTCAATACCGTCTTAACGTGATTCTGATAAAACAAACTCTTACAAAACAATGGCAGAAAAAAATAAATATTTTTCGTTATAGCGATTGCCAACAATTAAAAAAAAAAAGCAGTAAAGTTCTCACCACTACAATTGCTTCTCTATTGCAAGAATTTCACGTGAAAAATTGAATTAAATAAACAGTTTGACGAATTGAAAACAAATTGAATATTACGTCATAAGTTTTCAAGAGCAAGATTTCAGCATGAAAACTCAAAATGAAATAAATAGTTTGACGAATTAAAATATATATATATATTACGTCATATTAGAAATATAATGGACCTCAGCAGGCGAATATGTAACGCCATGTGAGTTTGAAGAAACGTATTAAAACATGATAAAAACCCGACTATGGAAATATTAACATATTTTAACACTTTGAGGCTCTCTGAATTTGCTTTAGCCATTTTTAAACCTATTCCATACACATGCGTGTGTGTATTCGTGTATATTAGAATTTTCTCAAAATGTTTAGCTCCCTAGAGCTCATTCTTGGTGAAGGAACTGGGTTTATCTCTAATCTTGTTTTAATTTTTGTTGGTGAATTTAGTATTTAACTTCGAAATCTGCCTCCGCCTGTCGGCCCGAGCCGGCAGGGATTTTGTTTTATATTATATACGCTTAAAGATTAAAAAAAATAATAATACGCTAATCATTCGTTTAACTTTAAATTCATTGAGTTTTAGGCATTTATACACTTATTTAACAAGCAATTTTCAAATGCATTTAAATATCTTGCATTTGGAATGGAAATGTGTTGGCCAGCCAAATAGCGTGGAACGTTCGTCTTTTTTGCGCCAAATACTCGAATATATATAGATTTTTTTCAGATTTTTACTGAGATTCCTCCGCGAAATTTGACTGATGTTTTACTACATACATGATTAGTTTTAAAAGCATTTTTCTTTTCAAAATAATTTGAGTATGCTCTTTAAGGAGACCTTCCTTGTGGTAACAATGTTTTTGATTTGTTCTTTTTTATTTCTAACTCTTCCACCATGTGACTCGTAGACGAAACTAGCAGATGTAATTGTAAAAATGATGGTACTTATGATTTACATGTTATATGTTTATTTGTAGTTTTTGAGTTCACTTTTGTCGCCAAACGATTTGATTTTAACCCCTTAATTCTCGCTCCCGTCATATTCACGGGCTGTGTCTTTTACTCAAATTGTTTGATTCCCACCAGTTTTATAAAATAGTGAAATTGGCTATATTTTAGTATCTTTTTACTGTCATTAAATAAGGTGAATATTTCTTTTTCATAAAAGTGGTGCCAATAAGCAATTTGAATTATTCAACCGTAATTTAATTCGAGCGTTAAGGGGTTAAGCCAAAAAGACGTAATCGTGAATTGGGTTCAAGCGATCTTTACAATAAAGGTGATTTTGCAAGTATACGAAAGCATTTTTTTGAGTATTTTTTAAAATTCAAATGTACAATATATAAATAGCAATTAATATTTTAAAAATGGAGCCAAATATTTTAATTTTAGTATAAATGTCTCCCACACACGCACATACATATTGTAAAATAATTTAATTTTAGACATTTAAAAAATTTCTCATCATATTTTACTGCGAAAGCATGTCGGTTTGTTTTCGCCAAATTTGTGACTTTTATAACCTCGAAGCCAGATTAGCTAATATTGTCCATTCTTTTTTTTTAAATAAAAAACATATCGCCAATTTCCCTTATACAAACGTTCAATGTTTGCAATGTTAGGTAGTAAAGATTATTCTTAAGAAAATGTAAGCAATTATGCGTTATTTCTATCACGAAAAAAGACATTTTGCAATAAAAATTGCTTTCTGAAAACACTTTTCGATATTCCATTCCATTTGTCATTTCTTTTTTTTTATATCTTCCCTTCTTTTAGAAATGTTAAAAAAGATATTGGATGAATCTTCCATAATCAGCTACCTTACAGTTGGCGAATTTACTATATAGTGGTGGAAGATTCGTTTATATTTGAAAGGAACCGTGGACGGTAAATCCGATTTCAGAAGATTACGCGAAAATTGTACTTTTAGTAATTAGCGATTAGTAAATTTATGTTTTTTTATTATGGAGCAAACGGACAAAAGAAGATTTACCAATAGATATTTTTCATGTGCAGTTATTTTACTATCATTAAAAAAGCATTAATTTGAATGTACAAAAAACAATTTTCAAATGCCAAAGGTAGCCAATGGGACAATATTTGTTCATTTAGCCTAGGTTTTTTTTTTTTTTTAAAGTACCTCAGATTCAATTAAAATTTCAATCATTATAAAATTTTGGCTGATGCACAGCCCGAGCAGCTGATCGTAGTGACAAATTTTAGGTTTATTTTACTATCACTAAAAAAGCATTACTTTGAATGTATAAAAAAAAAATAACTTTCAAATGCCAAAGGTGGCCAATGCAACAATATTTGTTCATTTACCCTAGGTTTTTAAAAAAAGTACCTCAGATTGAAATAAAATTTCAATCATTATAAAGAAATTTTGGCTGATGCACAGCCCGAACAGCTGATCATAGTCACAAATTAACGTTTTTAGTTTTATCTAGGCAACAAACTGATGAATAATGACGTCTTGAAATTAAAAGCATGTTTATTTCTCTGTTTTATTACGCTCATTAGAGAAATGCGAAAAAAATCTTCGGTTTGCCAAAAAAGATCACAACTAAAAATTTTGCATAACTAACTTTATTTATCATTTACAAAGAGTTTTGATAGTGAAAGATCTAAAATTCAGCCAACAGCAATTTGACATTATTTAACACATTCACGCCGGCGCGGTGGGTCACACTCGACCGTCTCAGAGCTGCAAAGTCTCCGGCTTTTTGATACCAGTATTTTAATACAGAAAATATTGTTTAATTTAATTTGAACAATTGGGCGATTTAAAGGAACAACATTTTCTCTAAAATAATAGTGGTGTGCAAAAAGCGAAAGACTTGACAACTCTCAGACAGTCCAGTGTGACCCACCGCGCCGGCGTGAACGTGTTAATGGAATGTAGTTTGGAACGTAATTAACTCTGTTTTGTAGCTAACTCTGGTACATTTTTAGCCATACCCAGGGCTCGCACCGTTCCTAAAATTTTCTCACTTTGCTACCAGTATTTTAAATAAGAATTCTTTGTGGTAGATTCCTTTAACATCTATAATAGAATTATACATCAAAGATTATCGTTTTAAATTAGTGGTAGCAAAGTGCGAAAATTTTAGGAACGCTGCGAACCCTGCATACCGTTACGAACATTTCTAACGTTGCACGTCAAACTTGGTTGTGGATCCGATTACGGATGATTGGGAAAATTTTATTGAATGAAAACTTGAGGTTTAGTTTTCTATTTGAATTAGTTATCGAGGTTATTTTTCTAGGTTAATAGTTGCATGATTAAAACTGGTATGTAAAAAGAAACGGCAGTTAAAATGACATTATTTTAATTTTATTCACACAATTCCGCTTTAAATATCCACTTTTACATGATTCACATATTTTAAAATATAAAAGTTAAATACTGTTTTGATTGTATTTACTCTACTGGAAATCGAAGATAAGAAACTGTAGAGAAACCTGGCAAAAGAAGACGTATATTACCAAATATAATGCAACGTAGAGAGAGATTGTATTTATGTTATCAGATCCGCACAAAGTACAAAGATGAGAAGCCCGGAGTAAAAGAACTAACAAACGAAAGTGAATAACCCGAACATTCTTTAAGTTAAATGGTCAATCTCTGCAGTTATTGTAATTCTCTCTTTTTTAGTAGTGTGGCGATATGATCGTAACGGCCGCATTTCCCTCCCAAACTCTACATGTGTACTAAAGAGTTGCTTCTGAATTGGCCGTATTTCGTCTAACGCATCAGATAATATAATAGCGCAATTGCGTCCGATGCGTATTCAGAAAATACGGAAGGACCTTCCAGGTGAAGGTCCATATTAATTTAAAATACAGGGTCAGATTTTCCATTTCGTTTGATTGAAGGTTTATTTGAAAAATGGAACAGCGCAGCGGGCTCAGCCTGCTAGTTATTATATAAAATTCAAAGTTTTCTATTTCTTCCAAAACAAAATCACGCAAATTTTGCAAGAAAATAAATGATATATAAAAATGAAGACATTAAGAATTATTAAATGAAGACAGCTCTTGTTGTGTTCATTAAGATTTTCAGTGAAAAACAGTGAAATTTCGAAGCATTATTTCTGCTACCAGATTGGTTTCATTAAAAGTGTCAATAATAATCCATATTATAAAACATAAAAGGGGGAATTATGGCAAAAAAGACTGAATTTTTATTGGTTATTTTTTAATAAACCAAAAACATTGAAGGGTGTCCATTACTGACACATCTACCCTGTTGGATTCAGTTTCTATAACAGTAAATTTGATTATATAAGGATTCCACATTAATAATAACAAAATATAAAATAATGATAATCTATGAGTATCACATAAATCACAATTGGAAGAAAATTATAAACTTATCAAAATTTAAATTTTCCAAGATATGAATTCAAAAAGAAAAAATAAATTTGCAAACAGAAAAAGGATACGATTAATAAAAATAACTAAAATGTGATACTTTTTATTGCAGGGCTTGTACGATCCTTTGAAGTCCTGGAATTTTTCAAAAGTAATTTTTTGTCCTTAAAGGTACTGCCCAGATAGCATGAACAATTGCAGCAAGATTAATTTTTTCTCCATGCTTCTTATCATGGACTTCTATTGTATAGCTATTTTCTAATTTTTATTAAAGTTATTAACAGTATTTCCTTCCGGCGTCAGTTTTATTTAATTCTTTAAAAATTTCTCTTTTCTTTTGACATAACTGCTTGTTAATCGGATGTGTATAAGTCGTTTTATTTCCTATTTTTCTTAAATTTTAAATACGAATATTTTGAAATTGTTAATTTTTCGCGACAGCAAACCTGGGCTTGAAATGTGCAGAGCAAATCGGAACAATATTCCGGTTCGTAAAATTATGACAAATATTGATCTGATTTGCAGTGTTGTAATCGTAAAAAAAATCAGAGGGTGTACGCTAAAGTCATGAACGTCATGTCTAGAGTATGTACGATATAGATTTATTCGAGAAACCGGGAGTATACGGAGCTTTAAAAAAAAAATCCAGAATTTTTGCAATGAATTAGAGCTAAATAACTAAAATGCATTGACTATTTACTTAAACTCTTCCCCCCCTCCCCCCCCAAAGAAAGTTATAAAATAGATTTGTGTGATACTTAAAACCTCGGATACCATAGCACCAAAATATTATTTTAATAGTTACAAAATATTGTTTTTTTTTTATAATTAAAACTTTGGACCTTAAAACCTTAATTCCATTGTTATATTGTTAATGTCAGATTCGAAGACTATTTATTTGTGTTATTATTAAAGATGTTTCGTTTTGAATCCTTTTTCACATGTAAAATAGTGTTCAACTGCATCTTTATTTATTATTTTCTTCTATGATAACAATCTTTAATAAAATGTAATTCTTGAAAACCGACACTAGTCACCCGAAGTAAAATTTAACATTCAAGCTAATGTTAATTCTATGGACAGTTCTTTGCATATTTTGGGCTCACATTTTAATATTTTTTAATATTATTTTTTGCATAGGATACACCTGGTTGATATATATAGTTGTGCAATCGTACCTTTTCGAGCTTTTATGCAATTTTTTATATGCAGATACTTTCAATTTTGAAATCTGTTCTGAAAGTGAAAATGTACTCATATAAAAGAAAACTGTAACCAAAACCGAAAAAGTACAAAAGCACAACAATATATGGGAATTCTCACAATCTTTTGACTTTTACGTCCCTGAATAATAATTTTTATTTTAATACATTTTTTTGTGTTTTTTTTTTATTTCATATACTGAAGAACATTCCATTGCATGATTGCATATAACAATATTAACGAGATAAATAAGTTTTGGACGATGTTGGGGGTCCAAATACCAGGAAAACTCCTATACCGTCCCGTCCCTGATGCCGATTTTTAAATTTGGAGCTGTCTGTATAAAATTGTTTCAATAAAAGTAATTCGATGTAATTTTTTTCCGAAACTGGGACAATTGTTTAATATAAATATTGTGCAAAAAATTAACCTGCACACATTTTTACGGTTGATATTATTTTTTGAACTCTGTCTCTGGGTTTTTCATCCTTACCGTCCCTCTTGCTAAACTTATACAGAAAATCACTTCAGATGCAGCCACAGAATTTTTTTCAAGTTTTTTCTCATGGAGAAGTATGCTAGAGAAAGAATGTCTAAAATTCTTTGACAGGAAATGTGCTGCAAAATTTAAATCAGCATTTAAATATCAATTTCAAGATCGTGGCTTTATTGGTAGTCTTGCCGTCCCCAAGGTTTATTTCTGCACTTTTCGAGGTAAATTAAGGAAAAAAAAATGTTTAATCCAATGTTAACAACTGTTTCTAGAAATCAATGAACATTGTGGCTATCACTTAGTCTTAACATGATTTTCCTAAAAATAGGTGATAATTTTCCTTACCGTTCCATCCTTACAGTCCCTTTTTTTTCCCATTTCGTCCCTTTTTTCCTATACCTATTATTATTTTTTTTTTCAAAAAAAATTATGGCCATTTTTTTCCCATTCTGACCAGAAAATCAGTTCTAACTTTTTACGACTGCTATTTCATCTTCACCTAACACTTCATTTATAATGGCTGTTTCATAATAATGGAAGCCATCAGTCCATCAGAAGAAAATAATCCTTTCCAAAGGTATAATCCTTCATTTGGCGCCCCTTCGTTCTGGCGGCCGGGGCACATGCCCCCCTCTGACCCCCCTCCCCCTTAGTTTCGGCCCTGACAGCAGGTCCTAAGCCTAGATCCTTGTGGACCAGGTCTGTCTTTCCCACTGGTATAATACAAAATTTAAAACTATCCCAGATGATGCTGTTACAACAGAGTGTGGTTTGTTTTTTATATACTGCTTTACCAAGGCACGTCCTAAAAAAAGGAATCGTCTGCTCATCTATGGAAAATTTCCCCTGATCTCCTGGTTAATTCAAGCAGACACTACGGAATCTGTCGAGCATTTGCTGAACTTTCTATAATTTATTATTTATTCCTGATGGTTTACTTGCTGTGTCGACAAAATGGAATGAATTTATCAAACTTAAAAATCAATCTCGTGGTATGCATATAACTCATATAAAACTTATAAATCATATATGGCATCTATAACTCAGAGCAGAAACATACCGTTCGTTACATGTGCATATTATATATCTAATACTATCCATTTTAAATAGAAATCATGAATAGTACAAAACAAACCTATTAATTTAAAATTGGTCAGCTTTAAAAATGTAATTAATAAAAAATAAATTCCTAAAAACATAAGTTTAAAAAAATCACTTAAAATTTTTTTATATATATATTAGGAATATAGTATCTATTTTGGAAATGGTAAATGCCGGACCCGCACAATTGTGTGGTTCATTTGTTCTTCAACTTTTGTGAAGCCTAATTAAATTTATCAAAGACAAAATCAATTAAAATCATGAATAAACTATATGAAAAGAAATATTAAATCCAAGCAAACATTATAAATCATATTTAAATGAAATTACGACAGTTCATACTTTTTGTCTATTGCTGCCAGATGATATAGTCTTTTTAAAAGCAGAAAATATAACCCTGTATTGTAGATGGTACCCCCTAGTTGTGTCTTATCAAAACATCTAAAGCCAATTAACTCATATAAATGTGCGGATTTGGTTTTAAATCGCACAAAAACAGGAGGTAGTCATTCTCTTTTACTTTAGTAATCGCCCGTACAATTGTGTGGGTCAGGGCTTAAAGGGTTAAGAGGCTACTTCAGTCAAGCGAAAACACCAATTCGCCAATGTTAATCCAATAAGAGAATTTTTTTAAGGTAACTCGATTGCATTTCAATATTTTTAAATGTTTTTTTTTATATACTTTCACCTTTCGGGCCGGTATAAACAGTGAAAAGAGTGAAAGTGTCCGCACAACAAAAAAAAAAAAAAAAGAAAGAAAGTAAATTAAATAAAAACTTCAACGAACTTAAAATTAAGTAAAAACCGCAATTGCAGAAATTTACCTCAGCTATCCAATGCAAAAGAAAAAGTCTTTTTAAAATATAAAAATACAGACGAGATATTTTAAAAAATATATCTCGTTGGATTAACATTAGCGATTCGGTCATTTTGCCTGAAGAGATATAATTTGTGATCACCTTTAGAACTAAATCTAAGCAGGATTCTTGAAAACAGTGAAAATTTACTCTAAAATGCACCCTATTGTTTCTCTCTTTTAGGATGCAAAGACACGGAAATAATATATAGAAGAATGTTAAATAATTGTATGTTAATTTGGTAAATATTATGTTAATACTTTGTATTAGAAACTATTATTTGTAGCTGTGTGAAAATAAACTTTGTAATTTAATAGACTGTATTGTTTTATTATAACTTTGTTCTCTTTATATTCTTGAAACTTTTCAAATATTTTGTTTTTGTGGAATTATATTTTATCAGATTTGTGAATAGGGGCCATCCAGAAATGATGTCACGCTTGGAGGGGGGAGGATGGGTTCGTGAAATTGTGACAGTTTGTGACAAGGGGGTGGGAGGGGGTAAGAAGAAGTCTGACATCACACATTGTGGTTAACCATTAGAGGTCTTACTAACATTGCATAGATATTAGAGGACTTACTATTCCCGAGGATGAGTGCGATGCCAAAATGCCTGTGTACTCTATGGACGAGCATATATTTTCTCCAAGGGAGGAAGAGTCGTTATAGTAAATCATTCGGAGTAATTTCTATTTTATGATTTAATATATAATTTTATAAATGTTCATATTAATGTGACAAATGAAATGTTATGGCAATTCCATTTAAGTAAAACTAATATTGAGACTTCTTCTTCAAAATCAATCTGTTTTAAAGTATTTTGTGTTCATAAAGTAAATATAGGATTTAAAAACCAAATATATTAAATTCCATTTCAAATTCTAAAATACTACTGTTTTCAATTGCTCTTTCATATTAATATTTTATTATTATTGTATATTATGTTTTTTGTTGTAAACCGTAATCTTATTTCATACAAAATAAATACACGAATCAGTTTTATTGTTATGCTCACAAATGTCATTAAAACACATAGTTAAAGTTCAAAAATAAAATTTGAAATATGACCTATAACATAGTGCTTTTTTTCTGAGCTGCAAGTATATATTTACGTAATAAAGCGTGACATGTGACAAGGGGAGGGGAGGGGGTATGTTGAAGAGTGACATTTTATGACAAAGGGCAGGAGGGTGGTTAAAAATGTTGAAAAAAAAGTGTGACATCATTTATGGATCGCCCCATAGGGAAATTTTAATTTTAAAATGAGTTTTTTTTTTCCTTCTGGAAGTTAATAAGTTTTAGCAATATATTCCACTCTGGCCAAAAAGAAATGAAAATAAATTATATTTTCTTCAATAAAATTATATATAAAATTAAAATTGAGGGTGTGTGTTTATACTCATCTAGGTTTGCTTTGCATTGGTTATGTACATGGACCACTTATTTTTAGATAATGTTTTTAATTACCTTCTAAGAATTAGAAGGGAATAAGCAACTAATTGAGAATTGGTGAGTCTAATAAAACTTCTAAACAAATTAAGGTATATTATTGGAAGTTATTGGGGCTTACCAGGTAGTTGAATGGTTAGCCTTGTGGCCTCCGTTTCAACTATGTCGGGTTTAATTCCTGCGGTTGTGGTAGTATATTTGTGGTGATTTGGAATCTACTTTAAACTATAAGTCCTTGTTTACTCGGTCTATGTAGCATAAAAATGTCAAGCATTTGACAAACCTCCGATTATATGGAATCCAGCACAAAACTCGCACAACCTTCAAAAGTACGACTATTAGCGTACAGATAAAAAATATACAATCAAAACGTGAGTAGAAATGCGGCAACTAGTGACCATTCACCAAAGTTTGGGAAGAATTTCATTTTGATACTAAAAATGAATATTCGATGAGTCCTTAAAAAATAAAGTTCTTTTATCATGTTTTGGGGGCATTTTTAACTCAGGGAGCGGGGGGGGGGGGGGCAAACTAAAATTTTTTTAGGTATGTTAAGAGACAGGTATCGTTTATTATTATTATTATTTTTTTTTTTCTTTTAATGGAATGATTACCATTTGCAAATTGATACGATCATTTGTTACATAGTTACGACAAGTTTTATGAATACGAAGTCGAAAACTATAATTTCTTGCAGGTACCGTAGGTTTTTACAGCAGCAACTGATAGCCATTCAAGAAAATTTATCTGGTAAGAACTTCATTTTGGCACTAGAAATGTAGATACGATTTGTTCCCTCAAAATAAAGTTGAATCATCGTGGGGTTCTTTTTGAGGAGGGGGGGGGGGGACTTTAACACGCATGGGCGAACATATATTATTTTTAAAATGTCAAATGGGGTATCGTTTGTTGTGAATATTTTATTCTGAATCAAATGATATCACAAGCAAGCCGATACGATTATTGTTTACAAAGTTAGGCCAGATTATAAGTAGTGGATTTTGGTAAATTTAATGACTTTGAAATAAACTCAAAATTATCCTGATTTTGACTATTGCTATTTTGAAGACATTTAATAGTTTTGAGATGACTTAATACAGGGCTCCCAAATGGTCCGCCAACTGAATACCAATATTATTTTAGAAAAAAATTCTTTTTAGATTTTTCTTACAAACCGCCCCGGAAACACATTTGAAAGTTAATTCTAGCGCAAACCTACCATAAATTTTTCTGTTAAAATTTATTGGTATTCAGTTGGCGAACCATTTGGGAGCCCTGCTTAATATGATATAAAAAACTCTTTTTAAACGTAAAATAAATGTGACAAAACTATGTAAAAAATAAAATATAATTTTCCACTTTGCATTGATAAAATCTTTTCTGTAACTTTCTTATAGATGTTCGTATCGACTTGCCGATAATGTTATTCAAATACATACGAAACGATATCCCACTTGACCTATTTAAAAAAAGTTGAATTTTCCCCCCTCGAGCTAAAATGCCCATCAAAAAATGTCCCCCCCCCCCCAAAAAAAAAACACAGTAAAACAACTTTACATTTTGGAGACTCATCGGATCTTAATTTGTAGTGCCAAAACGAGGTTTGTCTCAAGCTTTCGTGAATAGCAATCACTTGTTACTGTAAAAACATATTTTACCTGCAAAAGACTTTGTATTAATAAAACCAGCCGTAACTTTGTAAGAAATGATCGTATTGACTTGCTGATGATTTCACCTGATTCGGAATTATAAAAAACATAATAAACAATATCCCATTTCACCTACTTATTTATTTATTTTTAGTTACCCCCCTCCCTGAGCTAACAATGCCCCCCTTTTGCGCAAAAAACATGATAAAACAACTTTATTTTTTTAGTACTCATTGGATCTTCATTTTTAGTATCAAAACGAAGTTCTTCCCAAATTTGGGTGAATGGGCATCTGTTGTCTCAAAAAATCCTATTTTACCTGTGTACTACACGCAAAATTCAGAGAATTGACAACATTTCAATGAAATTACTACATATTTGCAGCTATATTTGTCATAACAAGATTACGAGTTTGCAATTCATTTGCAGATGTTCTGACATGACAATATTGCAAATTTACAATGCGTTTGCAAATAGTCTGACATCGCAATATTACTAGTTTGCTATGAGTTTGCAGTAAGATTGATGCAACAAGATTGCAACTTGCACGACAATTTAGCTGCAAGTTCAAAGTATGGTGACTTCGGAGTTTGCATAATCTTGTTGCAGTCTTGTTATGAACTTTCAGACTTGTCATGCTGAGCTTGCTGCAACATTGCAAATCTGCAAAGTAAGATTGCTGAAAATTTTCTGCAAATTAAAATTGCTATCTGGGTGATTTCTCAGCAAAATCTGCAAAAAGTCCTTAATTTTAGTTTTGAATTATTTCTTAATCAGCGTTGAATCTCTTCTGTGTTTCTTTAAATTTCTGATTTAAAAAAAATCAATTCTTCCCTCCCCTTCTTCCGAAATGTCGCTTCCCCCCTTGCCACCCCCCCATACACACACACACAGTCCCAAAATTAAATACTTTTAAAATACCTTTTTTCCTTTTTTTACTTTTTATGCTCTATTTTTTATTTTATAGTAACAATAAGTAATCAATCATAAATGTCATTAACAATTCGCATTCATTTCATTAAATTTTCATCTAAATTCCTCTCTTCCAAAATTTCACTTCCCCTTTTTGCTCCTCTTTCCTTTACAATACCCACAGTTTAAAAACTTTAAAACTCTTTTTTTAAAACAAATTTCTGCTCTATTTGTGACCATACAGGAAAGAGATAGATGGAGATGCAGTAAGGTGGCTGGGGGTGAAAATAAGGGGGGGGGGGCAAAAAAGTAACACTAAAATCCACTACCGATGGCCCAAACACAAGCACGTTCTTCCCGAAAAAAAGAAGAAAACTTTTAATAATACAGTTTTTAATTCATAATACAATGGAATGCTGCTTTAAAGTGCTTAAAAATAAGCAGATCACTTTCATTTAGAGAAAAATATGCACGGGTGATGTCAAAGAATTCGGTCCCTGTTCCAGGTGCTTGTTTTGTTTGGGCCTACTGTGGGCGTTTAAATTTAAGCGATAAATAGTTTCATATTTCGAACGTCAATCATGACGTTTTGCTTGGAAACTGACTCCAAACAAACGCTAGCTCTGTTTCATATCAATTGTAGAAAATGTTACCACTACATATAAAGTATTAAAACATATATCTATGAGATATAGCTGCAAAATACAGCTTATAAAATATAATCAAAATGGAAAACACAGCATAGCAACACCAGTGTTGATTTCAGGGGTGGTCCGGGGGTGGACCCCCCCCCCCCGGAATATTTGAGATTTCGTATTTTTAATAGTCAAAAAGTGCAATTTCCACCCCGGATCTCTATAATGTCCCCCCGGAGCCACAGAAATCCCTCCCGGAGAAATGTGTCTGAATTCAACACTGAGCAACCCAGACTTTAACAACGGTTTGTTTGGAGTAATTTGGAGGCAGTATGTAAGCAAAACGTTAGGTAAGTTAGACCTTGGGTCGATCAGTGAAAACACAAAATTGCGCATGTGCAAATTTTGTGATTCCCAGAAAGCGAAAAAAAAAAGAAAAATTTAAACATCCGCGAAACAGAAAACATGCTAAAACTGTTCATTGAAACACAAATTTGGAAAACTTGTTCGGAAATAAGGTTTTCTAAACCACTTTAGGATTCTAAAGAAACAGCTGAATACCTGCCTATTGTATTCAAAAATTGCAAACTTTACGTGGCAACACGACTTTTTTGTTTTCGCGGTAAATAGAGTTCTATCCCCCTACCTATTGTTTACAAATTAAAATAGTTCATGTGCAGATTTTGCCATTAATAGTTTCTCAATTGTTTTACAATGTCCAAGTCAAAAACATTGCTAGATTTTTTTACCAGAAGTCCTGCTTTAAAATCGCCATCTCAGAATGGAACAAAAAGCAATGATTCCATTGAATCCACTCCTAAATCCAAATCTAAATCTCAAAATAGATTTTCAAAGAAATTAGTCAAGCGAAAAACTGTAGGTAAGGTTTAAAATGATTATTTTTATTAGAAGAATTTATTTATTGCCTATCTTATTTAAACATTAAATGTTTATTCAGTTTGCATTTTATTTCTCCTTGGCATAATATGTTGACTAATTAGCGCATATCTGTACACTGACGTATCGCATATGTTGATTATGTGTTTGTAATTTTAATTATTCTCAGAAAATGTAGACGTCTGCTCATCTTAATAGTATAGCAAGTTGAATGGTTTACTATGTTGTTAATGGGAATTATTTGTGTGTTTTTATTCGTGCGCTTGTTTGTTTTTCTGGAACAGATGTGTTATTATCCCGGTGTCCGCCATCTTGATTATTTTCTTGGCTTGAATTAAAAATTATTTTTTTATTAATAGTTTTTTTTTTTAAATATTATATTAACCTATCAACAATATTTAACCATTAGCGCATTACTACTTGGCGAAAAAGGAGTTTTCATGCAAGAAAAAAATCCAAGATGGCGGACCCCGGGATGATAACACATCTAAGCAGTTTTTCTTAACTACATTCGCATACATGTCTGACACTGAATATACTATGAAATCGCATGCATACAGTGAATTTCAAAAATAAGTAAGCGCTCCTTATTCAGGGGTCGATGCAGGTTTTTATTCTTGGGGCCCATTTTGTGAAAAGTAAAAGTTATTGTGAATTTTATAATATTTTTGTGAAAAATAACATTTTTGTAACGAAAGTTGAAATCCAGTTACTCAAATGGGTGATTCTACGCAAATAGGCCATTTTCATCATAGTGATGAAGAAAAAATAAATCATGTCAGAAGTTCCTAATTTTTTGTAATAAGACACTAGAAAAACTCCTTATTAGGAAAAAAATAGCCGTCAGGCTTAATATTAAGAAATTCTATATAATTTTTAGATTTTTATTAGAATGAGGGGATGATTACAATGTGAGGAAATGGCAATTTTGTGAAAAACAATTTCAAATTATATTTTTAAGAAAGCTTTTGTCCAGAAAGATTAAATCTACATTCTCTGCTATTAAGAGGTTCAATTTTTTTTTAAAAAAAAGCAGTCACATGTTGTCATAAATATCCTCTTTCATATGCCACTTAAACTTTCCATTGCCTGTACTGTAGGTTCAACAGAATTTACTTTGACTGATTTGTCATCAATTTCGAATAGTTCTCCATTTCAATTTCATGCTCCAAAATTATCTAATCCAAATTATCTAAAGGTACTGTTAAATAAAATTTATTGAGTCCCCAATGTTTGTATGCATATTACCCTTGTTGCCAATCTCTTTTGAAATGTATTGCCTGAATTTCTTTAAGGAATATACAAAAAAAGTTTTCGCTGAAATCTATATGCAATAAGATATAGGTTTGTGCTTAAGATGACTTTATTTTCTTAATTGCTTCATATTAATAAGCTACATTTCTGCTGTGTACCAGGAATATTTTCAACTGAATGCTAAATTATTTCACAAGTTATTTTGATGAAATTTCTCCACGAGATTTTTTTTTGGTTTCCTTGCTGACTTTTCTTTTACCTTTTGCATAATAAATAATATTTTATACATTGGTTTGCCTAAAAATATGCATTTATTTTCATGAAAAGCATTAAATTTTCAACAAAAATATCTTTTCTACAAGTTTTTAAAAATAATAGAACAATTCTCTCACATGAGAATCATTCCCTCACATGAGGGAATGACTAGTGAGGGAATGATAAAACATACATTATTAGTTTTTAAAATTTGTACTCATAAAGTAAATTTAAAAAACAATACATGCACTCAAATTATCCCTTCAGAGAAAACTAAACCACCCATTAATACATTTTTAGAAAATAAATTATTTTTATAAATTTAAATGAGGGAATGATAACATCATCTTAACATTTGCCCAATCTGTCTATTAAATTATTCCTTACACACTGAACTATTTCTCCAGGATGGCTAAAAATTGTTTTACAGACGGGTAAGACCCATGTGCTGAGCACATATACAATGTTTCAGTCTACAGTAGTGTCACCTATCTCAAATATCCAGAATTATTAATGAGGGAGGGAATGATCTGAAATATGAGTTGCAAACTTTTTTGCCAAATAAAAATTGCATGTGCAGGCCAAAAAAAATAATGTAATACATAGAAATAATACTTTATGTGTTCATATTAAAATACAGAAGTCAGAATTTTTTTTTTAATATTTCAGTAAGAAATTGCATTTTTTATATTTTTGGGTGGTAGTAGTTGCATGTGAGGGAATAATATTTAATAGGTTTAAAAATTTATTTTAAATATATGTTTTAATTAAGAGCAAGAATCTGAGAAAGTGTCACACCTAGCATTATGGGGTGATTCATGCCATCTCGGATTTTCTCCAAAAAATTACCAGTTATTACTTATCTTGTTAAAAGGCCAAATCCAGAAGTTTTTTTGGAACAGATGTGTTATTATCCCACCCTCCGCCATCTTGGATTTTTTTTGGCTAGAAAACCCCTTTTCTGCCAAGTAGTAAATGTCGCCAAGCACCCGTTTATACGCATGTTTGGCTCAACGAAAATAAAATGTAAATAATAAACAGAATTCGCTAAACTGGCAATCAGTAACCCTTGTGTGAGCGCTTCGCGCACATTTAACGGAAAAAAAACATCGCCGAATTCAGCATTTCTCGCGATATAGCATTCTCAAAATTCAGCAGTTCTCGTCTTGTAGCAATCTCAAAATGTAAAAAACTCTTAAAACAGCAAAATATACCTAAAAAACGAAACTCGCTAAAGTGGCACTCAGCAATAGTTGTATGAGCGCTTCGCGCTCATTTACCGAAAAAAAAACATCGCCGAATTCAGCATTTTTCGCGATATAGCATTCTCAAAATTCAGTAGTTCTCGTTTTGTAGCAATCTCAAAATGTAAAAAACTCTTAAAGCAACAAAATATACATAAAATTATCAACATACCTTAACAGACATCTGCTTTCTTGAAACCTACAACACCGCCGTCATTTTCCAAAATAGGCTTAATACGCATTGACATGCTATAAACAAACCTCCCTTTCATGTCAAAATTTCCTCATATTTCTTAATTACTTCAGCAAGAGCGTTTAAACGGACTACAGAAGCTATAGTCAATGAAATACATCCAATAAATTTAACATAAAAATAAAAAGACAGCCATAGAACATGATATCAAAGAGTATCTGGTACAAGAGTCAAGCAACCGTCAGCAACGACACCCGGCAGTGAAATGAATGTTCACGCAAAAAGCACGCTCTCGCGTCGTAAAAAAGGGGGTTGCCATAATAAGTTACTAGACGCCTAACGCCGGGGTTGCCAGAGCGATAAAAATCGCCAAATACTCAACATCGCGGAGGGTGGGATAATAACACATCTTAGCCGTTTTTTCCTCCAAAGTTGAGTTGTTCATTTTTTATGGGCCCCCAAAGGTCACCGTGCAGTGCGAAAAATTGAGCGTTTTTTTTAGACATTAAAATTGCTATGACCCACAATTCTTTGCGCAAACAATTTGCCACAAAATTCTTTTTATATATGGGATGTAGGAGGGTTCAACTTTATATAATGGATGAGAAGTCTGTGGCAACTTGTTGCCGCAAGGTCACTGAAGGTCACAAACTTATGCATTTTTGCTGTTTTTTAGCATTTTTAAGGCCCAATAACAGCTTGCGCGTTGAAGTTGCCATGGCAAAAGAGGTGTCATTTGAAAGACATGTATTAGCACTTTTTAAAAATGTACATATAATTGAGGCAAGTTGGATGCGCTTTTAGTAACAGAGCGCCAAAATGTGAAAAATGTCATATTTGACCGATATTCAAACTGTCATAATTTCCTGCGGCAATGACATTTTGAAATAATTATTTTGCTATTCTTTTATTCTATTATTGCTCTTTATGAAAAAATAAATTCCATTGAGGCATGTACCTTTAAGAAAAAAAAATGATTTTTTTAAACATACTCTATTCCGGTAGTCAGGACTTTTTTGCTTTTCAGAACAAATCGTCTGAATAATAATTTTTTTAACATTTACTTGGCTGTATGAATTGATATATTTTATATATTGTTGCGTGTATATTTATTGAGGACAATTATTTAGTTTTAAAATTAAAAAAATCACCGACATGTTCTCTATTTGGTATATACCTGTGAAATGCATATATGATTTTTTCATTACTGTTTAAAAATTTACTACAATTTTTCACATTTAATAGACTAAAAGCAAAAGGTTTACAAAGTTTTATACTTTTATACATATTTTGGAATATTTTGTTTAATTTTTACATATTTTGGAACATTTTGTTTAATTTTTAACATTTGTTAAAAAATTACCTGAAACTTGTACAAAATTATAACTGAATAAAATGCACATATATAAAGATATTAGTCTTTTTTTTTTTTAATATAAGGTACATTTTAAAATCATTATTGATGAAGTATTTTTAATTTAAAATCATTAATTTCAGAACATAAAATTATTCAAAGCAAAATATTCCAACCTTCCCCTTGTTTGTATTACTATTACTACATAGTGAAAAATGCCGAACTTCAAAACAATATTTCTGTGGAATATGAATGAATTTATAATGCTCCTTCATTTAAAAAAAAAAGGCTGTATCGGATGATAAGATTAATTTTTGTAAAGTATTTAAAAAAAAATCATTGATAAAATATTTTAAGTATATAATCACATTATTTCAGCAAC
The DNA here is from genome assembly GCA_963932465.1 of Maratus speciosus. Classification (NCBI taxonomy): domain Eukaryota; kingdom Metazoa; phylum Arthropoda; class Arachnida; order Araneae; family Salticidae; genus Maratus; species Maratus speciosus. Next base: position 5,765,837 of record OZ010790.1, on the reverse strand, counting down.
ACAAAATTCTGAAAAACAAAATATCTAAACTCTTCTTTTTTTTGTATTACTTGTACTACTTGGTAAAATATTCTAGAACCGTGAGAACAATATTTCCGTGCAATCAGAATTCTTTATGTTCATCCATTAAAAAATAAAATTATTATTTTCTTTTTTGTTTATAAAGGGTATTTTTTTTAAAAAAGTATTACTGATAAAATATTTTACATTTGCAACAATAATTTTAGTAAAATAAAATTGCACAGAGAAAAAAAAAACCCAACTCAGCTCTTCCCTTGTTTGCCTTACTGTTATCACATGGTTGGCTATTCTGGAATATCAGAACAATATTTCTGTTGAATAAGAATTACCTTTGTTCATCCATTTAAAAAATAAAGTTGTGAATTTTTAATTTGGATATTTTGATACTTATGTTTATATATTCTTAGTTAAAAAAACTGTTTTACAAAACATGGAAGAACTTAATTTGGATCCTTATACAGATTGTTTTTTTTATAATGAGCTATTGAACTGTGGAAGACACGGCAAAAGTCGTAAGGATGAGTTGTTTTCAGAACAGGACTTGGCAGCAGATGTGAAGAAATTATCTAGAAAGAATAAATGTTAAAGCACCTGATAGAAGTGTGTCTGAAAAAGAACTAATATCTAGCAGAAGTGGTAAAGTTTTACCTGAATGATTTAAACTTTGTGCAAAGCATCGTTTTGGTTTTGGTACTTATTGGAATGTTCCAGCTGTATGTTTACACCCTTATCACAAGGAAAACAGGAAAAGAAAAGAAAAAAGTGTTAGGTCTGCAAGTTGGGCAACATATGAATTAATATGTAAATATAATTCTTCTGTAAACTTTCCAATTGGAGGAACTGTTTGTCCAAAGCATAGAGATTATCTTCTTTCAAAAGATCTACATCAAATGAATGATGAAGTTGAGATAGCCGACATCACTTCCAGCGATCCAACATTTGAAGTTCGTAATTCTCTGTTAGTGGAAACCGATAAGACCGAGACAAATTCATTTATAAAATCATTAACAGAAGGTGTAAGCCCTGTTAAATTTCAGTTGAAATCTCCTGTTTCAAAACTTTCTGCAAGTACCATTCGCTATATGAAACGAAAATACTCTGAAGTTACCAATAATTTTAAAGCAACGTTAACCAAGAAACTGGCCCCAGAGCAAGAACATGAATTTCGAAAGGTTGTTTCAGACAGTAGCAGCTGCAGCGAGACGGAAGCTGAAGATGAATGTCTAAAAGAGATAGTAGCAGCCTTTAAAAGCACTCCATCTCAAAAGATGAAGCTAGCTTTATTGGATCCTCAAAAATACACAAAATCAGAAGTTATAGAGAAATTCCAATGCTCACAGAGAATGGTAAGGAGAGCAAGAGAATTGAGAGCACAATTTGGGGCTGGCAATATGCCTCTTGTACACAAAATTAGTAGAAACTGTCTCGACATGAGTAAGGTTGATCATTTTTTAGATTTTTTGTTTACAACAGATTCTCTACAAGATGTTGCTTATGGAACAACTTTAAAATATGATTGTGGATTAAAACATGTTACCCCACATGCGATACCATCTTCTCTGGTCCTATACGATTGTCTGGGGCTGATCCTTTTACAGTTCCATGCTTAAAAGATATTCAAGAGTCTTACAAGGAACAATTATATGTTTGTGGGTTTTTTTTTTTTAAATTATTGATAGTGTTAGCGTTAGCTGAATGTACTTGTATTATCAATATAGATTATAAATGCCAAGAATTTTGATTGTCAAATTAAATAACATCTATCATATATGTGTCACAATATATTAAAATATATCCATTCATACAGCCAAGTAAATATAAAAAAAAAATGTTATTCAGACGAGTTGTTCTGAAAAGCAAAAAAAGTCCTGACTACCGGAATAGAGTATGTTTAAAAAAATCATTTTTTTTTCTTAAAGGTACATGCCTCAATGGAGTTTATTTTTTCATAAAGAGCAATAATAGAATAAAAGAATGGCAAAAGAATTATTTCAAAATGTCATTGCCGCAGGAAATTATGACAGTTTGAATATCGGTCAAATATGACATTTTTCACATTTTGGCGCTCTGTTACTAAAAGCGCATCAAACTTGCCTCAATTATATGTACATTTTTAAAAAGTGCTAATACACGTCTTTCAAATGACACTTCTTTTGCCATGGCAACTTCAACGCGCAAGCTGTTATTAGGCCTTAAAAATGCTAAAAAACAGCGAAAATGCATAAGTTTGTGACCTTCAGTGACCTTGCGGCAACAAGTTGCCACAGACTTCTCATCTATTATATAAAGTTGAACACTCCTACATCACATACACAACAAGAATTTTGTGGCAAGTTGTTCGCACAAAGAATTGTGGATCATAGCAATTTTAATGTCTTTAAAAAACGCTCAATTTTTTGCACTGCACGGTGACATTTGGGGGCCCATAAAAAATGAACAACTCAACTTTGGAAAAAGAAATTTCTAGATTTTGTCTTTTAACAAGGTAAGTAACAACTGGTAATTTTTTGGAGAAAATCTGAGATGTCATGAATCACAGGTGTGACACTCTCTCAGATTCTTGCTCTTAATAGTTAAATTTCATGAGCTAATATGATAAAATGTACACATGTAAAAAAAAAAACTCACATGTAAAACTACATGTAAAAAAAAAATGCATTAGGTTTTTCTGTTGAAAAAATTTAAATATCATCCAGTTTCATCATTATGGCCTATTTGCGTAGAATCACCCAAATTCGAACCAAGAATTTAACAAAAACTTCTTCAAATCTGCTTGCTGAAGTTTTTGTTTTTCGTGATCTGGTTTTATTTACAAATTACACATTTTAAAAAGTTTTTATGAAAAAGAATTTTACGAAAGAGGCTTATTTTATTCAAAGGAATTTTGTGAAGGGGCCTGTTTTATTAAGTTCATTTTTGTGAAGGGGCCCATTTTATTAAACTTATTTTTGTGAAGGGGCCCTAAATAGGCCCCAAATTTTGCCTGGATCGACCCCTGTTATTTCTGTATAACATTTTATTACCTGCTATACTCATAATTATTTAAAGCATAATAATCAGTCGCTGGTTATTTAAATGGTGTTCACAATATATAAATTGCGAAAATAAACTTTTCAAGTGCTATGTAATGTACAGGCTAAAAGATATTTATGTTTTCATATGTTTAAAACGAAAGAATGCAGCTAAAAGAAATAACAGCACACAATGGTTGGAAAATGGTGGCATTTGTCTTCCTACGAAGAAAGATCATACAATCAAACAACAAAAATTAAAAAAAACTACCTGAATATGGCAAACTAGGGAGAACTCTGTCAAAAAAGAAGCAGCCTAAAAATGGGGGCTCTCGCTCCCATGTTCCTCTGTGTAAAAAAGCTAAGTAATGTTTTTTGACAAGTTCAGTTGTTTTGTGACAGGTCAGATTTTATTTTTAAATGATTAAATTTGTGAAAGGTCCAGTTTAGGTATGGAAAATTTTTGTGTGAAGGATCCTGTTTTAAGATGATAATTTTTTGAAGTGTCTTTTTTTAAGATGAGAATTTTTGTGAAAGGTCCAGTTTTAAGATGAAAATAATTTGTGAAGGGTCCTTTTAAGGACCCAGCATTTTCTAAGCAGATCCCTGATTGCCAATTATGGATGTTTCAAGAAAGTAATAAAGTGTTATTTTAAAATAGCAGTTAAAGCCTTTGTGCAGGAATATTGAAATGCAGTAAACCAACGTTTAAAATGCACATTTTTCACGTATTATTTGTGCATTTTAAACGTTGGTTTACTGCATTTCAAAGTGTTATTTATTTGTTTATTTTGTATATTATATTTAAAATTGCTCGTTTTCATTATTTTTAATAAAAATAAATTTATCCTTTTCAGATAATAATAATGATTCAGATAGTGATTCTGAAAGTAAAAAGGTATGTATGTTTTTTATTGTTCAATTAATAGACTTTATTTTTTCTTTCTTATCTTAAAGAAACAACAAGTAACATGTTTGCTTAGAAGCTTCTCATGTTTATTAGGTATGTTAAAAAAGGTGAATCAATATAAAATATTTTGCCAAATTTTAAGCTTATTACTAACTTTTTGTTAAAATATGCATTTCAGAGTTTTCCCCAGGCAGTTTCAGGAGGGTGCTGCATCCTACCTGCCCTTTGGTTTACAAAATAGCACCCCTCTTGCCACTCATTTGAAAAATTAGCACCCTTGCCTCTCATTAAAAAAAAAATGCCTTTTTTTTTTAAATTAAAAAATTGCTTGCATAGTAAAAACTGACTCAATGTTGTTTTGAAAGACTTTAAAAATCGAAAAAATGAATTTAAAAATCAAAAATGTGCCTCCAAGAATCTAAAAAGTGCACCAACAAATCCAAAAAGTACTCTAACCAGGGGTCGATGCAGGTTTTTATTCTTGGGGCCTATTTTGTGGAAAGTAGAAGCTTATTTTTGTGAAAAGTAACCTTTTGTAACGAAAGTTATCCAGGTACTGATTCGAACCAAGAATTTATGAACAAAAACATTCTTTAAAACCCCTTGCTAAAGTTTTTGTTTTTCGTGACCTGGTTTTATTTACAAATTACACATTTTAAAACAGTTTTTATAAAAAAGAATATTATGTAGGGGGCCTATTTTATTAAAAGGAATTTTATGAAGGGACCTGTTTTATTAAGTTCATTTTTGTTAAGAGTAAGGTTTAAAAAAAAAAAAAAAAAAACTGATTTTTTTTATTTAAATCTGATTTTTATGATTTTTTTCCCAGCGTTCAGATACTGAATAGCTACCAAGAGTTTTAGGTTTCCAAAACAATTAAACCACTAATTGCTAACATATCTATGTTTTTACATTTTAATTAATAAAATTATAATTATTTGTTAGTAATTACAGAAATTATAAAACTGCAAATTAGTAGTTTCATTAGGTAGTATCACACAATAATGTTATATACATTAATATTGGGCTGAATCGCAAAACAGTCGAGACACTTGGCATCGTTCAATTTGGCGAGGCGATAAATGGATCTTTGTTGTTACCAGTTTGTTTCGTAAATTCTTTCCACGCCTTCAGTTGTGTTATCTTGAATTTGGATTGGTTGATTTCTTGTGTATTGGATGGCTACGCCTACCTTTGATAACTCAACTCTGCATGTTTTGTAATTTATGTACAACGAGTTGCGTGACGAGGTGTAGAAGAAAGATGTTTTGTAATTGTAAAATTAAATGACGGTAAGGCTAGAGTATGTTATTGTTAATATATTTTGCTGTTTTTAGTTGTAAAATTTGAAAGTTAAAGTACCTGTGTAATTTAGTTTGAAATTGTGAGTATTTGTTCATTTTTTTTTTGCTGGAAAGTTAAATGAAGTTTATCGACGACTAGAAATTTGCGAAATTATGGCAATTTAACATTTTATAGAGTTGGCTTTCAAGAAAGGAGATGTTTGTTAAGGTATGTTAATAATTTTATGTATTTTTTAGTATAGTGTTTTATATTAGCTGTTTATTATATATTTCTCATGTATGCTGACCTTACGAGTTTTGTACATTTTGATATTGCTACGCAACGTGAACTGCTGAATTTTGATATTGCTACGCATTGAGAACTGCTGAATTTTGAGATCTGGTAGCGAGAACTGCTGAATTTTGAGATTGCTACACACCGAGAACTGCTGGTGACAGTGATGTTTTTTTTTTCGGTTAATGAACGCAAAGCGTTTATACATGTACGCTGATTGCCCCTTTAACGAGTTTCCTGCGTTTTTCAGATTGCTGCAGAACTAGGTTGCTGTATTCAGTGATAAATATTATTTTTTTATGAACGCGAAGCTTTCATACTTCTTTAAATTAGAAATGAATTGTTCAATGTTTACTATAATATAGGCACGTACTTACAATATTAAATGACCCCATGATTTTTTCTGAAAGTTGTTGAGAAATGAAAATTTAATCATTATATCATTACTCTGATTTGAAAAGGTACTTTAAAAATTTCACATTTTCAATAAACTTATGTCGAAATCGTTTGTTTTATTTTGAATCTCATAAAAATCAGCTTTCCTGTGTTTTCTAATACGTCGTTATTTATAAATGTTCTATTTCCCCTGATTGTAGAGTGATGACGTAGTAAAAAACAGTTTGGAAGCATTCAGGAAAGTGGACCAATCACATTAGTTTTCAGATTGCCGCATTTTAGATTGGCAGATGTGGGGTAGTTGGCTCTTGTCAGAAAAATCGCCAAATGGGGTGTCTCGACTGTTTTGGGAATCTGCCTAATATTGTAATAATTATGTAAAACTTTATAAATACTAGTGATATTTAACATTTATTAAAATTATTAACTGCATTTTATATTAAATAGTTAACACTACTTCAAATTAATAATTATTAAACAATTAACTCTCTAATTAGGAACATATTATACATTTTTAAAACTTAATTATTAAAATGATAATAATGTAGAAAGGAAAAGGGACAGGATGCTAGTTCCAAAAAAAGGTACAGTAGAGGACCCATTATCCGGAATTCCAAAATCCATCTAAACGCAAATTTCGTCAAAGAGTCGCGGAAAAAACGCGAATTTCGTCAAAGGATCGCAGAATAAACGTGAATTTTGTCAAAGAATCGTGAAAAAAACGCTAATTAGGTCAAAGAATCGTGAAAAAAAATCTGCTAATTTCGTCAAAGAATCACAGAAAAAACGCGAATTTCATAAAAAAATACGAAATTCTTTCAAAAAATCGCAGAAAAAAATAAGAATTTCGCCAAATGATCGCGAAAAAGCGCTAATTTCGTCAAATGATAGTAGAAAAAATACGCAAATTTTGTCAAAGAATTGCGGAAAAAACGTGAATTTTGACAAAGGATCCCGAAAAAACACAAATTTTGTCAAAGAATCGCGGAAAAAAACGAGAATATCGTCATATGGTCGCGAAAAAACGCTAATTTCGTCAAATGATCGTAGAAAAAATGCACAAATTTTGTCAAAGAATCGTGAAAAAACTCAAATTTTGTCAAAGAATCGCGGAAAAAAACGAGAATTCCGTCATATGGTCGCGAAAAAACGCTAATTTCGTCAAATGATCGTAGAAAAAATATGCAAATTTTGTCAAAGAATCGCGGAAAAAACGAGAATTTAGTCAAATGACCGCGAAAAAACGCTAATTTCGTCAAATGATCGTAGAAAAAATGCACAAATTTTGTCAAAGAATCGCGAAAAAACTCAAATTTTGTCAAAGAATCGCTGAAAAAACGCAAACTTCGTCAAATGATCGCGGAAAAAACGTGAAATTCGAGAGGACCCGAAATCCGGAAAATTCCAAAATCCGGAAAGCCTTCGGTCCCGAGGATTCCGGATAATAGGTCCTGTACTGTACTATTTTATGAGAAAATATATTAGTAATGTGTTTAGTAATGATATAGGGGAAAAAAAAAAAGAATAATTTTTAGTATGATGAATAAAGTGTCCTTAATTTTTAATAATTTTATGAATAACAAATTGAAAAATACAATGAAATAAAATATTTTAATAATATCCTGTATTTTCTAAAGAAATAAAGTTCTATGTTTTTGCGAGATCTTGGCCATATGAATTTAGAAATACTGTTGAATGGGGAGGTTTTTTACAAGAAATCTTTGGCTACAACTACAGGTGAATTCCAACTATTTCTTTTAAGGCACGGTGCATTTTTCCAATTTCAAAAGGGGCATGGTGCAGGCACCATTTACAAAAAGTCCTAGAAAAAATATAAGTAATTACAGGATTAATAAAAACTGCAAATAAGTAATTCATTAGTTAATAACACAAACAACAAAACTAACAAATATTATTTGCAGCTCATTTTACATTTGTATTTAGGAAAATTACTGTAAACCACCAAAATCTAAACTTACACATGTGTATGTGTATGATAACCAAAAGAATTATGAAAATGAGTTAAACCCATTCGTATAGGATAAATCAAAGTTAGCCACTTATATCTGAAATCCTCAAAATATTTAAGTAACAGCATTATTACCTCTCAGTGTGGATTATTAGGTTTAAATGGTTCAATTTTTTTTTTCTTTTTAAGAAAAATTTTGCTGCCTTTTCAATCCCTAATCATTATTTTTTATTTAGTATTATGTGAGCTACAAAGTTAAAAACATTTATTCAACCTATACCGAAGAAGTTCTTGCTGAGCTTAGCATTTTTATACCAATTATTTCTTTTTCTCTTACGCATTCATTTTCAATTTAGCTTTGAAAAGATGTCATTCTTTCCTTCTTCTTTAACTTGAGATTGCTATTAATTACTTATTTATTCTTTTACTTGTAGAAATGTATTACACTTGCTATGTGTAATTTTACATAAAATTATGCATAAATTGATTACCTAAAGGAATTTATGACATTGCAAATTATATTAGATTTAAATATCATTTTTAAATTAAATTTTTAATTTGGATAAAAACTTAAAAACAATGCTTTTTATAAACTCAACTGTTTATAATTTTTTACAATACTCGTGAATTAAACTTAGAAACAATTATTTAAAGCTATTTTTTTGTTTATTCATAAGTCAAAATACCTGTAGAAACTTTCAAATTATGTTTATGTTAGATTTTAATATATTTTTTGACATTTTAAACATTTAGAAAATTTTTGATATAAATCAATGATTGTTTTAAAAAAAATCGGTTGATTAAAATCATGATTTTAATTGCTGATTTAAATCAATTGATTAAAATCGTTGACACCCTAGTTAAGAGGCCCATTTTATTAAATTTATTTTTGTGAAAGGGCCCTAAATAGGCCCCAAATTTTGTCTGGATCGACACCTGCTAACAGATCCAAAAAGTGCCCTAACGAATCCAAAACATACCCTTTAGAATTAAAAAAGTACTTTATCTCACCGACAACACCCTGCCTTTTCAAACCTTGGTGCATTTTTTTTTTTTTTTTTTTTTATTATTTTTTTTTTACATTTTCTAATTAAATATTCCAAAATAAAATTAAACACAAATTAAAGTTGATTTTTTATTTATTTTATGTGTAAAAATTTTAATTGCCTGATGTACTTTTTAAATATCACAAACACTTTTAGTCCAGTAGAAATAGCATTTTGCCTTGCAAAAATTCGGGTAATTCTGATTTTCGGGTATTGTGTATAGGTGAATGAAAATTTATACTTTAACTTTCAAATTTTACAACTAAAAACAGCAAAATATATTAACAATAACATACTCTAGCCTTACCGTCATTTAATTTTACAATTACAATTATAACTCTTATGAAAAAACCAAGTTTTCGACCTTCTAGACCTTGTGTGTTTTTTACTATATCGAAAAAAACCAAAATTTTTCGGCACTTTTTTCGATTTTTCTTGATTAACTCGATTCCAGTGCATTTCACAGAAAAAATTATAATTACAATTTTATAGAGGACAAAATTCTCTACAAGATTCACTATTCATGTTTGGGAATTGATCAAATAGGAGGCGAGATACGGAGCTGGAAAAATGGGGTACAATTTGCAAAAAGTGGGAAAAAAACCAAATGACGTTAGTTTTTCCTTCATAACCCATTTTTATTTTTCCCTTTTAGAGATAAAAGTGTCATAATAAACTTTGTAAAGTATGAAATATCCTACAAGTTTCATTCATTAGAACATTAATTACCTCTAACAGACTTGAAATCAGAACAACACGATTTGTGGTTAAAACAGAAAAATACCGCCCGACAAGTGGCAAGTCACTAATTTTAAAACGATCTTTAATTTTTGATACTGAATAAATGAAGCAATTAATTTATTATAGTATGTACAATAAAAAGTGATTGGAGAATAAGAATAGTTGGGAGGGGGGGGGGGGCTTGAAGTTAATCAAAAAATGTATTCAGTAGATATAGGCACCGCCTAGAGTGGGCTAAGAATCAGAAGTCGAAAGTAAAATTAAGTGCTAAGAATAATATAAAAAAATACTGCAAAGATAAATAAAACATAATTTAGAAATTTTAAAAGGGAAAAGGATTATACAGGGGGCCGAAACTAGAGGGGGGGTGGGGGCATATGCCTCATGCGCCATAATGGAAGGCAAAGAGGGCGCAAAATGAAGATAGATTTGGTTTGTCGTATTTGTATTAATTTGTCACGCAAGTTTTTGTTAGTTAGTCAAAGTTTACATTAATGATAAATCTATCTCACATTCAGAATATTATTCCCAACATAAAGAGGGCCAACAATTATGTTTATACATATTAAGACGGAAACCTGTATAAAGCGGAATTATTTTCGGGAGTTTTTGAATTCAACTTTAAATTTTAAAATAAAGCAATAGATATTATAAACTTATAAAATTCTATATGTAAATTCAGTTTGTGCAGGAGGGGGAGAGTTTGTGTGCGTGAGGGGGGGGGGGGGAATCTATATTTGCCCTAGAATGAAAAAAAAAAGCTAGTTTCGGCCTAGAAGTATCGAATAAGAATAACTGTTAAAAATGAGTTCGGAAAGCTCAAAATGCATGATTCTATACATTAAAAGTAATAGTGGAAGAAATATTGACAATTAATCAAGCATATTAATATTATTACCAAAATTTTCCGCGTATAAGCCACAGCTCAGATAACTCATTTTTCTACCACAATTTTTGTTTTAATACATTGTAACTTATTTCTGCCTAGCATTTATTTGACTTCATTTTTTGAATACAATTTCTCGTTCGAAACAGACTTAACAGAGCCGTGGCTTATACGCAGGAAATTACTGTAAAAGACACTTTTCTCAGAGAGACATTATGTTGGGAAAGAAAAATAAAGCACTGTGTTTGTCATTTTTTTTAAATTAATAGTTTTTGTAGTTTTTACATTTAACTTACTAATTACTGAATTTAATTAATAGTAATATTTTACATTTTTTGTAAAGGATAAATTTCTCTACAACATGCACTATTTAGGTTTGTAAATTGACCAAATAGTAGACGCGATACAGAGTCGGGAAAATAGAATAAAATTTGCAAAAATTACAAAAATCCACAAATGACGGTATTTTTTGCTTTATAACTCACCTTTAGTGCATTTGAGAATCAAAACAGTCATAAGCAAGTTTTTAGAGCATGAAGTAGACCATAGTTTCATTTATTAGGTAATTATTTTTTGTAATGGGCTTTGAAAATCACAGAAACAAGATTTTGTTTAAAAACAGGAAAATACTGCCTGGCAATTTAGTAATTTTAAAAAATACCTTTAATTTTTTATATTGAAAACACAAATTAATTAATTATATCATGTACAAGGTACTAATCAACAAATATATTATAGTAAGTACTATAGTCACTTTATATATGTCTCCTTTTTCTGCTGCTTGGTCCTGGTAGTGATGCCATCGTCTCAGGTTCCTCACCGCCGGTCACTGAACTGGACTAATTTAAAAAAAAAATTCTGGTTGAAAACAGTTATCTGAGACGTAGCTTATACGCGGGAAATTACGGTAATAATATTCTTATACTTGATTAATTGTGAATATTTCTTCCGCTATTATTTTTAAAGTATAGAATCATGATTTTGGGCTTTCCGAAGAGTTATTCTTATTCGATACTTCTAGGCCGAAACTAGCTTTTTTTTTTTCATTCTAAGGCAAACATGGATTTCCCCCCCCCCCCCCCCCACACACACACACTCTCCCCCTCCTGCGCAAAGTGAATTTACCAACAGAATTTTATAAGTTTATAATATCTTTTGCATTATTTTAAAATTTAAAGTTGAATTTAAAATAATCCCGAAAATACTTCTGCTTTATACAGGTTTCCGTCTTAGTATGCATAAGCATAATTGTTGGTCCTCTTTATGTTGGGAATAATATTCTGAATGTGAGACAGATTTACCGTTAATGTAAACTTAACTAACTAACAAAAACTTGTGTGACAAATTAATACAAATAAGACAAACCAAATCATCATTTTGCGCCCTCTTTGCCTTCCATTATGGCGCATGAAGCATATGCCCCCCCCCCCCCTCTAGTTTCGGCCCTGTATAATCCTTTTCCCTTTTAAAATTTCTAAATTATGTTTTATTTATCTTTGCAGTATTTTTTTATATTATTCTTAGCACTTAATTTTACTTTCGACTTCCGATTCTTAGCCCATTCTAGGCGGTGCCTATATCTACCGAATACGTTTTTTGATTAACTTCACGCCCTCCCCCCCCCCCCCCTCCAACTATTCTCCAATTACTTTTTATTGTACATACTATAATAAATTAATTGCTTCGTTTATTCAGTATCAAAAATTAAAGATTGTTTTTAAATTAGTGACTTGCCACTTGTCAGGCGGTATTTTTCTGGTTTAACCACAAATTGTGTTGTTCTGATTTTAAGTGTGTTAGAGGTAATTAATGTTCTAATGAATGAAACTTGTAGGATATTTCATACTTTACAAAGTTTATTATGACATTTTTATCTCTAAAATGGAAAAATAAAAAATAAAAATGGGTTATGAAGGAAAAACTAACGTCATTTGTTTTTTTTCCCACTTTTTGCAAATTGTACCCCATTTTCCCGGCTCCGTATCTCGCCTCCTATTTGATCAATTCCCAAACATGAATAGTGAATCTTGTAGAGAATTTTGTCCTCTACAAAATTGTAATTATAATTTTTTCTGTGAAATGCACTGGAATCGAGTTAATCTAGAAAAATCGAAAAAAGTGCCGAAAAATTTTGGTTTTTTCGATATAGTAAAAAACGCACAAGGTCTAGAAGGTCGAAAACTTGGTTTTTTCATTAGATGGTCAACCTATAAACAATACCAGAAAATCAGAGTTACCCGAATTTTTGCAATGTAAGGCCCTTTTTTGAGCTATTTCTACTGGACTATTTGATTTTAGTAATTTTATGGTTTTTGTTATAAATAAATTGCTAATTAATAATATATTTTTATCTATATTATAGATACTTGAAATTCAAGTACTTTTCCAGTATAAGGGCCTAGTGTTTTCTTTAAAAGTTTGGTGCAAATCGCAATTTAGAAAGTAAAATTTGTTGCCAAATGATATAAACAACTATGAAAACAAAGCAAATGAACTTTTATGCTTTTTTATATATGTATATTTATGTATAAACATTTTATTTATATAGATATTATTGTTTTTTTATATGCAATTTGCTTCTGTTCGTATATAAAAAAATAGATAAATTACTTCTTTATATTAAATAAATTGCAAAAATATTGAAAAAATTGCTTGTGTAGATGAAACAATAAATAGGTTGTCAGAAAATATGTTGAAAAACTTCCTTTTCTTGCCAAAGTCCTTTTCTGTATCTCTCCAAGGTCCCTATACTGGATAGGTACCGAAATTCATATTGGCCATTGTATTGTATCTAAAACCAGAACTTACCATCACTGTCTAATTAAATGTCACTTTTTAAATTTATAATGACTTTTTAATATAAAAAACTCATTTCAGCACAAAAAATTTAGAATTTTTTTTTATGTTTAATTGTTTCTATAAAATATAAAGAATATTCTTCACTTCTGTTGTTTCATATCAGTAATACTTTTATCTTCTCTTATATTCAAAATTAATGAGCCTTTTATAATATTCCCCCTCCCTCCTGCCACCCACCCATATTATAAGGATAACTGTATGTATGAATAGGGATAACTGTAAATTTTAGGCATATAAGTATAGCTTCATGATTGTGACAGAAATTAGTTCATTTAAATTCGAAAAAAGCATTGCAAAAAGAAAAGAAAGAAAAAAACTTCATCCTGAATTTATTCAGCTAAGTGTCTAACAATATTTGGCTAATCGGTCGAATATTCTTTATAATATTTTCAATAGCAATTTTATGCAAGTATAATGGAAAAATATTTTTCAAACTTTTCTTGTACTGCAAAATTAAAAAGGGCAAGGTGCTAGTAACTAAAAAGGCACTTGCTAAAAAAGTTAGCAGTTTGAACCTTAGTTTAAACCAAGTGGTTTTTTCTCAAAAAACCCAATTAATTTAATTGTGAGATAATGTTGCTTCAGAAATATTGGCATGTTTTATAGAAATTCAGACATCTTGGCCCGGGCTTGGGATTTTTATGATTTATACTTGGCCTGGGCCAGTAAAATGTTTGAATGAGCTGAACCAAATTTTTAGATTTCATTACAGCGGGCCAAGTCCATAAATTTTTTATACGGGTAGTGCCTGGAAATTTCGGCCCGTGTAAACATCTAATTGCAATCAGCAAGAGTGAAATCATAGATGACATGCAAGAAAATTGTACCCTCTCCTAGTAGGTAAGGTGGAAGCTGGCTATGAATTATAAATAAATAGTATGTTGTGACCATCACAAAACTTTCTATAATATAAATCAAATTGTCTGCATACAAAATAAATGATAATCTATTCATTCTTGAAATATAGCTATTGACGGCATAATGAAAAACAGAGCATAGCAGTGACATCTGTTGGACGCAATACACCCAATACTAATATAAGGATCTAACCGAATATAAAGTTTGATGAAATTCCGTGCATTAGTTCTTGAGATATGAATATGCTATCACAGGAATATTGAAAAATGCAGCGTAGCAGCACCACATGTTGAGCAATTTACATCAAATCTTAATTAGCACTCATTTATGTCAAAGTCTAACTAAATCTGAGGTTTGATTAAATTTCACACTTTAGATCAGCCATACTCAACCTTTTTTTCTCGAGGGCCGCAAACATAGATTTGCGACAGTAGGCGGGCAGCAATGCATGTACAAAAGGGTAAAAAAAAAAAAAGAGTAATCAAAATATTAAGATAACATAAGTAGTATAACAAAGTTAATATTATCAATAACGTTGAACATCTGTCATCGAAGAAATGTTACCAAAAAGTTTTAACACCATTATTTCAAAACAATAAAACTCGTGGTTGATTTCTATTGCAAAAGTTTAGAAATGTACGCGAAAGTTTGTTGTTTGGAAATAGCTGTATAACAAATTTTTTGTACCAATTTTTTTCCATGCAAACGTTAAACCCTAAAAAGTAATATTAGCTACATAATAAGTATAAAACTAATAATGTAATAATGCAGAATTTCAAAGTTCTAAAGAAAATAAATGAAGTTTTCTTTTACAAATTTTTTTCTCTATGCAAAATTTTTACATATTTTTTATTTGCAGAAATATTGTGCAAATTTAACTAATTTGGATTCATGTTGACGATTAAGAAATGTATACATTTCTGTAGCACAAATAAGCTTACAAAGGCATGTAAAAAGAATTTTTGAATAAGAAAATGGCATTTAAGATGTTTATAAATAGGAATTAATATTTGTGTGTCTCGGGCCGCATATAAAAGGTCGCCGGGCCACAGGTTGAGTACGGCTGCTTTAGATCATGAGATAGGGAGCCCACGAAATTTGTGTCACATATAGACATTTCCTAAAAACAGTCAAATTGTATTCAGTACCTTCTAAAATGTACAGATCTGTCAAAAACTGGAAGTTGAAATTTTCCACAAATCCAATATTTTCTAGTAAAGATTGAAGAAAGAATTACAATATCGTTGAATAATTCTTTTGCTTTTCTTGCTTTAGGTAGCATACATTTTGCTGATTTTTAAAAAGGACAAGGTTCTGTGCCATTACAAAAGGGCTTAGAGTAGGGTCTTCAACCTTTCATGCTCAAGGGCCACATCAATAAATTAATCACAACATCATACAATTACAAAAATAAACATCTTAAAGTTCCTTGGGCCAGTTATCCTTTAAGACCAGGGGGAGGGGGGTTTAGAAATGAAAAGTTTTGGGGTTTTCTCGTAATTAATAGGATTGTATTTGATTGAAAAAAATATAAAAAAAAAAAAACTCAATGTCAGGCTATGCCAAGGGAAGATCTATGCATTTCTGTGGGTGCAGGCTTGGCTTTAAATCGCACAAAAAGAGGAAAATGCCTTTTTCTTTAGGATCACCTACACTATTGTGTAGGTCAGGTCTTAAAGGATTATAAGCTAGTTAAATTGAGTAGGCAAGAAATTTAATCACTTCACCGGCGACAGGTATGGGGAAACAGTGCTCCCCCTGAGTAATCGCGGGGCAAACGGTGAAGTGGTTAAATGTGCAAAGGTTATGAGATCAGGGATGGGTTGTATATAGGTGCTGAGGAATGGAAAAAATTCATAAGAAACTTATTTATATTTGCACGTAATATTCAAATTTATTATTAGAAATTCTATACAATTTTCTGGTTCAATAACCGTAGTACAAGTACATAAAAATTATTACATTGAGTAGACCTGTATAGAATTAAATGTACTAGCAACACTGTGTTTAGTTTACTAATTCTGATGATAAAAATTATTTTTTTTTATATTCAACAGTTTGTTTTTGCAAATTATCTACAGAAATGTTTTTTCGGTACTTTTCGGTTAGCCGGGCACCAGTATTATCGTTATGTATACATGTATTGTATATGTTGGGTTTAAAGGCGAGCGAACATTTTTTATGCGCATTATACCTGCGCACTGCCGGTCTTTTCCCCCGGCGCACTCAGTCTGTGTGCAAACGATAGAAGAGTGTAGACGTAAAAATTATTCTGTGTGAAGTTATTATGAAAAAGTAATCTGTGTGAGAAATTTATCTTTAAATTAATTGTTATGTGTTTGTGCAGTGTTTTCGTTTAATAAACTGTTTGTTCTGTCAATATCCACGGACTTAGTGAAAATTAATATTAGTGAAAGAACAACAAAATGGTAGCAGTTCGCGGTTGATATTCTAAATCGAGATTAGTTTTGTTAAAAGAAACCATGGACAAGTTAAACGTCCCCGAATTAAACGGAACTAATTATTTTATATGGAGTCTAAAAATTAAAGCTGCTTTAAGCCTTAAAAGGTTGGATACTTTCATATCCGAAGTAAAAGCAGAAGGACTGAGGGATAAAGATTCTACCAAATGGGACCAAAAAAATAGCGATGCCGTCGCATATATAAAGCTGTCATTGTCTGATGAACAGGCGCTACAGTTCGCAGAAGAAGAAAATGCGAAATTATTATGGGAAAAAATAAGATCGACTTTTACCGGTCAAGCAGAAGATAGAAGAATAGATGCCGGCAACGAATTAAAGAACTTAGAAATAAAGTCAAATGAATCTGCAAATGATTATATAGCCAGAGCTCGAGGCATCTCAACAAAATGTCAAACACTTGGATTGGCTATAACAGAGAGAGAACCAAGGGCGGATCTGGAGAGTCCTCAAGGGGGGGGCGATTTTAGAAATTTGGAAACTCCAATCTGATGCGCGGGTCGGGGCTAATTTTTTCACTGCAGGTCGTGTTACTTCTAGTTTTTGCTGTGGGTCGAGTTTGGGTCCGGTTGACTTCTATTTTTTGCTGCTGGTTGGATTAACTTATACTTTTTTGCTCTGGGTCGCGTTTTGGTCTGGTTGATTTCTATTTTTTGCTGTGGGTCGGGCTAACTTCTACTTTTTTGCTATAGGCCGGGTTAACTTCTACCTTTTCGATGCAGGTCGGGTTTGGGCCCGGTTGACTTCTACTTTTCTGCTACAGGTCGGGTTAACTTTTACTTTTTAGCTGCGCCTAGCGCGTTAGGTTTGGGGCAGATTGATATACATTATATCCGGTTTGGGTCAGTTTCGGTCAGTCTACTGCGACTTGCGAGAAGGGTTCATGTCGACCCGTTTTTTTTTTAAAGAAAGTCTAAGTATTTTTAAAGGTAAAAACTATATGCAGTAAAATCTCCATAACAAACACGTCCAAATAATTATTTAGGAATACTTTTTAATCTCCAGAATTATGTAAAAAATACTAATTTGGTATAAGACTGCTTGTCTCTTTATATCTAAGGTGAGTTGTAATTCAGTACAGAATGCTTTGAAACTTATTAAAAAACATACCGGGTGTCCTTAAATGGATTTTAAAATTTAGTACTTTTCGAATGGTGACAGCTATTTTAAAAAATCTTACAGGAGGGATATGTAAGATGTCATGAGATATTTTACTGTGATTCTTGATTTTACTGTATAATAGCAGCGATAGATGGCGCTGTAAACAATGGTCGTTAAGCCTATCTTCTCCGGGAACCGATTTAGCGCCTCTTGCTTCCAGCACCATCTTCGTTGCTATTTTAAACTAAAATCAAGAATCGCAGTAAAAAAGAAAAAAAAAATTCTGAAATTCAAAGAAAATTTTCTGAAAGGTTACAGCAGATGGGGGGATTCCCTTCTGGCGCTAATTATTTTTGTTGCAGGTCGGGTTAGCTGTTTTGGATTCGGATCGAATTCAAGCTGAGTGTAGATTCCTGCAAGCTGGGTTTGGGTTAACTTGTTTTTTTCTTTCAAAAATTAGTTCAGTATATTATTTCACGTTAAAAATTATACCTATAATAATAAACGTATTGTGTGCTGTTTTCTAAAGAGACCACTGCATTTTCCCCACGACTCTTTGATGAAACTCGCTCGTCTTCGACCATTTGATGAAATTTGCGTTTCTTCTGCAACCCTTTGACGAAATTAGTGTAATTTTGTAGACCTTTGGTAAAATTTGCGTTTCTTTCCGTGACCTTTCTACAAAATTCGCGTTTTTTCAGCGATCCTTTGACTAAATTTGCGTTTTTAAAGCGATTCTTTGACTAAATTCGTTTTTGTCCCACGATTCTATGAAGGAATTCGTGTTTTCTCCACGATCCTTTGACGAAATTCGCGGGTTTTTTTTTTTTCGCGGCTATTTGATCAAATTTGCGTTTTCTCCGCGATCTTTTAACGAAATTCGAGTTCTTTTCCGCTGCCTTTTGAAGAAATTCGCGTTTCCTGTGATCATTTGAAGAATTTCGTATGTTTTCCGTGGTTCCCTGACCAAATTCGCGTTTTTTCTGTGATCGTTCGGCGAAATTGAAGTCATTTTCTGCGAACGATTGACGAAATAGATTTTTTATGGAGACCATTTATCAAAATTTGCGATTATTTGTATGTTCGAATTTTCGGATAGGTGAATTTTCTAAATTTTTGGAACCGAATGCCTTAACCCTGAAGCTGCATATTATTATTATTATTATTATTTATTTATTTATTTATTTTTTATCAAAATAGGTTAAAAAATTGCGTATATTTTTTATTACACATTTCAAATCTGCACACATTTTAGAGTAAAATATGTCCCAAAATCTTTGTGAAACAGGTTTTTTTTTAAATAGAATTAGATCATAAAAAAAAAAAAAATTTGCTGCGGAAATTGCGGGTTACGCAAATTTTGCCACTTTACGTTGGCCTTGGAAATCGCGGGTTGCGCAGCGAGAGGGTTAAATTTTAAGGAAAATTTGGAACAAAATCTCCCCTGTTCCCGACATCTATAACCCTCCTGCAAGTATTTTTTTAATATCTGTCACCATTTGCAATTTATTGAATTTTAAAATTAGTCAGTCCATTTTACGACACCCGGTATATTCAGTAGTTATGGGATGATGGCTGAAATTAAGCATTAAAAAAAAAGTTAAGCTGGCTTCGATATGTCAGTTAGATGTTTACCTGGACTGAAGTTATCAGGCCCAAGCCCAGGTCCAACCCACATAAAAAAATAAACTATTGGCCCCGCGGCGACATTTCTAATTCCACTAGACTTCTGTTCTAGCGTCCTTCAGAGCCGTTCTGATTGGCTGGTCAGCTCCAGATGAAGTGGCCATACGCCCGAGCATCGTTTGCACATATTCGGATATTTGTTTTCAGCTATTTCGTTTCTGATGCTAGATAAGTTTGATTTGAATAAATTATTTTTCATTTTTAGATGATGAAACTGCTATTTTCTACTTGAAAGTATTCAAAAATACGTGTATAAAACAAACCTCCGTCATTTCCATACTAAAACCATTTTTTTCCAAACCTTTTAAGATAGAGTCATAAAGACTGTTTCATAAATTTTGAATGTTATTTATATTAAAAATTATTAAAAAAATTATAATTTATAATAAAAACGCATTTTCACTTATAAAACGTTGCAGTTGCAGGGATAATTTGCATATCTAAATCATGAAAAAATATAAAATGAGAAACTTTTTTCTTTTTTTTGGGGTGGGGGGGGGGGAATACCTTCTAACTGTCCCCTGAATTTGCAACTGAATCCTCCTATACCTCCATGAAACATATTTAAAAATTTCATATTCAGTGCTAAAAAAAGAATACTTTTCAGGGTTATTTTTAGTATCAGGGTTACAAAAATAAATAAATCAAAAATAACCCTGGTTTTATATTTTTTCATGGTTTAGATATGCAAATTCCCTGCAATTGCACTGTTTTATAAGTGACAAGCGTTTTTAATATAAATTATATATTTTATTTTATAATTTTTAATATAAATAACATTTAAAAATTATGAAACAGTCTTAATCTTAAAAGGTTTGAAAAAAAAAAAAAACAGTTTTAGTATGGAAATGATGGAGATTTGTTTTATGCAAGTATTTTTGAATACTTTCAAGTAGAAAATAGCAGTTTCCTCATTTAAAAATGGAAAATAATTTATTCAAATCAAACTTATGTAGCATCAGAAACGAAATAGCTGAAAACAAACATCCGAATATATGCAAACGGTGCTCCGACGTTTAGCCACTTCATCTGAATCGAGCCAGCCAATCAGAACGGCTCTGAGGACGCTAGAACTGGTTCTGAAGAACGTTAGAACAGAAGTCTAGTGGAAATAGAAATGTCGCGGCCCCGCGCGGTATAAAAGCTAAAAAATCAACTCCAGCCCTGCCTGCATTTTGCAATTAAAATTATTCATAAAGTACACTTGCTTATGCTCATATTTTATTTTCAGATTATGTTCGAAATTCATGAATACAGAAAAACAACAATATTAATGACTATGACTATTTAGGCAATTACAGTGCTCAGCAAAAGTTTAGACAATGATTGATTATGCTTCTGTGCTGAGACGTATGTAACGAATTGTTGTAACTCAACTGTCATATATTACTGAAGACTTATCTTTCATACACAAACAATAAATTTTAATTTATACATTTTACATAATATATAATGACAAAAAAACAAATTTAACATTGTTGCAAAAGTATAGGCAATCTGTCTGTTAACAGAAAAATATCCATAAATTAAAATCGAACTGCACCTACATTGTCTGCTGTTAATACAAAAATGTGACTTTCCATCGAAGAAACTAAATCTTGCATCACTTGGGGGTCTATTTCCTACCAAACACGTTCAACATCTGATCGAAATTCATTTACAGAGGAGTATTGTTAAAAAATTGCATAAACCGTATGAAATATGATGCCGCAAAAGTTTTCGATTGGGTTCAGATCAGGGCTACACGCGGGCCAGTCGAAAATAGTAGTATTTTGAGAGTTAAACCAATTTTTTGATTTGTATGCAACATGAATATACGCATTATCTTGCTCAACTACATACTTTGGAAGAGGTAAAAGTTCACCAAATGGCTGTAAATTGTTTTCCAATGTATGTGTGTAGTCTTACGCAGCTTGGCGACCATTGAGAAACTCCAGAGATACTTGAGAATTAAAACAAAGTGAGGCCCAAATCATCAACAAAGGACACCTAATTTTAATTCCAAAAGTGACAAGAATATTTAATTAAAATTTTCCTTTTATAATATACGTGAAAATAAGCAATTTCATATTTTCTAATAACTTCGTTTATAAATTCTGGTATCAGTCCATTATTTCATCAGTTTATAAAAATAATTACTCCGCGACAGGAAAGGGGTTAATTTGTTGTGAGATTTCAAGGCTGGTTGTTTTATCATTGTCATGTAAACTAATGTACAGTCGTGGGAAAAAAAAGTAAACACCCCCTACTAACTCCTCAACAAATTATCGTAGAAGAAAGTTATTGGTACCGAACGATTGGAAATAAAGTCTACTTTTAAATGATGTATATAAAATTTGCTTAGGGGCCCATCTACATAATAAAACGAACCATAACTTTGTTTTTTTCAATAGCAGTACCCAATTCTGACAGCATAAATGAACTCTACACCCTTCAATTAGCCTGAAAACGAATTTTTATGCAATTCGTACCATAAGTTTTTGAGAAATTACTTATTTTAAAACGAGCGCATTTTAAGGGCTGTATCCAAATTGAAGTCCGTACTGGATTGTTAACCAAGAGAGCCCCTTCCTTGATCAAGGCACCTTAAGTGCCACTCAAGGAGTCAATGAAGCGTGTTAGATTACAGTACAGCAGAATAAATTTCAAAATATCTACTCACTTCCATCATAGACGGCCCCTTAAACCATCATTTCGCCGTTTTTTAAGCATAATTTGAAAACTACTTGGAAGAAAAATGTGAAATTTTTGAATTTCCATAAAGCAGGACTTAATAAATCTAAATCCATCAAAAAAATTGTAGGTTGCAATTCATAATTTTTTCGAATATTAATTTCATAATTCATATCATAAAATTATAAAAATTGCAAATTCAGCTTATTTATGTTTGGGTATATTAGTATTATTACTACGAAAAAAAATAGCACATTAGGAGCATAATTTCGGGAGATATAAATAAAAATATGAAAATGTAATTTAACATTAGAAAGACTAAATTTTGAATGTTTATAATTCAAAAACTTATCATTCAAATGACTTGACATTTGGTGTCTAGGCATAGTTTGAACCGAAGATTTGAAATATCTCGTTAAAATTGGGTATTGCCATTGACAAAAATGAAGTTTGGATCCGTTTTAATATGTAGATGACCCCCTAAGAAAACTTTATATACATCATTTAAAAGTAGACTTTATTTCCAATCGTTCGGTACCAGTAACTTTTTTTTACGATGATTTGTTGAGGAGTTAGTAGGGGGTGTTTACTTTTTTCCCCACGACTGTACATCTTTCTTTAATGCATCTACAAAATTATCCGTTGACACAGAAAGCTCTGACTCACTTTTAATGCGATTAGCAGTCATTATTTGTCTAGATGCCAGTTTATGGATCCTTCTGTAATCTCGTTTTCTGGCCACACGAGTCCTTCCAGATCTATGTTTTGCTTTGAAAGAGTCACCCTTAGACAGTACTTAATAGACAGACTTCTTTGGTCGATTCAAAGTAGCTGAAATTTCTGCAACAGTCTTCCCTTTCGATTTCAGCTTCCATGCTTTAATTACTTCATCTGACTGAAAATTTCTAGCTCGCGGCATCTTCACTAACCGATGCTATCGCGAGGTGCACTTAAATACTTCATGCATGTGACGTCATAAGTTTGAAATATGCGTTTTTCCGTGAACAATTGCCAAAAAATCACAAAAGTGTCTAAACTTTTGCAATATGCAAATTTCACTTTTTTCAGCTAAATTAAATAATATCCTACATTAAAACCGTTATTTCTGTCCTAAAACGTTTAAAATATATTTAAAAATAAGTACAGTCATTTGTATATCCCAAGTGTTCGTATTTTTAATTTAAAGGCTAAAAATCACCAGTGTCTAAATTTTGCTGAGGACTGTATGTACGTAAACACTACGTAAAAATATGACTTAGACAATTACATTCAAATAAAAATCCAGTAAGATAATCAGTTTAGAATGAAAGAAGCGGTTGATAACAGAAAATCATAATTTTAAAGCTCTACAAAATAAAAAAGTAAATTTTAAAAAATGCATCTCTGTAACTTATCAAATCAAATTAAATTTCTAAAGATTTCGCTAAACAAATGTACAAAACAAATATAATTTTTACGAATGACAAATAAGTAAGATTGCAGACCAACTTGGGCTCGGGAGAAAGAATTTAGAGGAGTGCACGGGTGGTGGTCGGGCCAATAATGCTTATCATACGGACTCAAACGGACCAAATGTTTAGCTTTTATTCGGGGCCGAGCCCCGACATGGAAATTTTGGCCAGTGCAGGCCTCTAGGAAAAATGAAGGCCAGGCCAGGATCGATCTGGAGGAGAAAGAAGCCTGGCCCGAAACGAATCTGCAAAAAAAATTAAGATCGGGGACGACCCGACTCTAAAAGAGAAAAGACCTGACCCAGACCGAGTCTCGTGCATTTAAACTGGCGCGATGCGGGTCGGATCGGACCAACTTGGGCTCGGGAGGAAGAATTGAGAGGAGTGCACGGGTCGTGGTCGGGCAAATAATGCTTATCATACGGGCTGACACGGACCGAATGTTTAAATTTATTCCGGGCCAAGCCCCGACCAGGAAATTTTGGCCAGTGCAGACCTCTAGGAAAAATGAAATCCAGGCCAGGCTCGATCACGAGGGAAAAGATGTCTGTCCTGACACGAATCTGCAGAAAAAAATAAGATCAGGGCACGACCCGACTCTAAAAGAGAAAATATCTGATCCAGCCAGAGTCTCGTGAATTTAAACTGGCGCGACCCGGGTCGGGTCAAACCAAATTGGGCTCGGGAGGAAGAATTTAGAGGAGTGCACGGGTCGTGGTCGGGCCAATAATGCTTATCATACGGGCTGACACGGGCCGATTGATTAGCTTTTATTCCGGGCCGAGCCCCGACCTGTAACTTTTGGCCATTGCAGAACTTTAGGAAAAATGAAGTCCAGGCCAGGCTCAATCTGGGGGAAAAAGAAGTCTGGTCCGACCCGAATCTGCAGAAAAAATTAAGATTAGTGCACGACCCGACTCTAAAAGAGAAAAGACCTGACCCAGTCTGAGTCTCGTGGATTTAAAGTGGCGCGACCCGGGTCGGGTCGCGCCGGGCTCGAGCTCCGCCCCAAGTCATTTCCCGTGACGATGCATAATGTCATTTTACAAATCCTTTATTAGCCCAAGGGGGGGGGGGCGATTGCCCCTTCGCCCCCCCCTTAGATCCGCCATTGGAGAGAACTTGTATTCTACACGGTACGAGGTCTGAAAGGAAAGTTCTCGAAAGTAAGAGATATTTTAAAAACTCAATGTGAAAAAAGTATGGATGAAGTACTAGAAATTCTACGGGAAGAAGTACTGACGAATACCGCCCGTTCTGAAGGGACCACCGCTGAAGTATTCTACTCCAGGAAAAACAAAAGTCCGAGACTTTGTTACATTTGCAGACGTCCGAATCACATAGCCAAGGATTGTTTTTACAGGAATAATATTTCAAGAAATGACAGGTCCAATGGAAATCGACAAAGAAGAAAAACGCACCACGATGTAAATTATCCAGTTAAGGACAGAAACAATTCGGTACTTACTATTTCATCGGAACAATGTGAACTATGTGATAATATATGGTTATTAGACAGCGGGGCTAGCTCGCATATGTGTAAAGATAAAATATGGTTCATTAATCTAATTCCTGAAGAAAAGGATATCTATCAAGCAGGTAAAAATTCCAAAATAATTTCGAAGGGTACAGGTACGGTATCATGTAATACGGTAAGTAAAAATGATTCTATACATTTGACAATAAACAATGTTAGTTTTGTACCAGATTTGAGATATAATTTATTATCTGTTACTGCTTTAATGGATAAGGGTTGTAGAATTATTTCTGAAAATAACTGTGTGCTAATTTTTGACAAATATAATAAATTTCTAACTAAAGCATTTAAAAGTGATAATCGATTAGAGATTAAACTTCAACCTGCCTATAATTCTGAGTGTAATTTTACTGATAAGAGTGCTAGTAATTATGAACTGTGGCATAACAGATTGCGTCATTTAAATTCAAAATATATGTTAAAAATGAAAGAGTATATAGATCTTAAAGATGTAAATGTGTCTGATTTTAAGTGTGATACATGTGACATAAGTAAAATAACCAGGAGAAGTCATCCGAATATTGATATTGACCAAAGTTCTGACATTATGCAATTGTTTCATTTGGATTTATGTGGCCCGATACAACCCGAATCGCTTGGTGGGGCAAAATATTTTATGGTACTAGTGGATGATTTTTCTGGAATGTATTTTACTTATTTCCTCAAAAGTAAAAATGAAGTATTTGATGTATTTTATAAATTTAAAGCTAAATATGAAAATCTTATGGGTAAAAGAATTAAAAAAGTGAGAAGTGACAATGGGCTCGAATTCGTAAATACGGAATTTGACAATTATCTTGCTAATGCAGGTATTTTTCACGAGAAAACTGTCCCATATAACAGCAAAAGCAATGGAAAGGCTGAAAGAGCGAATAGAGTTCTATTAGAAAGGGCTAGGTCTTTATTATATGAAAGCGAACTTCCCACCAAATTCTGGGCAGAAGCTATCAATTGTAGTACACAGGTATCTAATATAACACCGCGTAAAGGAAAAGATAAAATCCCCTTAGAAATTTGGACAGGTAAAAAGCCCAATTTAAATTATGTAAGAAAATTTGGTTGTTTAGCTTATTTTCATATTCCTAAAACAATGAGAAATAAATTCGATGTACCAGGAAGAAGTGGAATTATGTTAGGATATGCTAGAGATAGGAGGGGATATCGTATTTATGATGTAAAAAATAAGAAAGTGATTGAGGAACGTTCTGTTAAGTTCAATGAAACTATAAAGGGAAGTAGATATTTTGGATTAAGTAAATGTTCAGAGTGTTGGGATATTGAACCGCTAATAAATAAAAATTTTCCGGAAGAGAATGAAATTCGTTAAAATCAAAAGAATAAATCTCTCCATTTAGAAATTTCTGACACAAGCGATATAAAAAACGGTTGCGCAACCCCATTAACAAAACTTAATTTGTCTCCAGCTAGACATGAAGGCGCGGAGAAAAGGAATCGAAACAACAAAATAAAAGACCGAAGTGAAAATATGGCTGAAGTTCGAAGGTCAGAAAGATTGAAAAGTAAATATTCACCAGCTAATTTAACTGATAATGTCCCGAGCAATTATTTAGAGGCAATAAATAGTGTGAATTCATGTGATTGGGGAATAGCTATGAAAAATGAATTGGATTCTTTAATTAAGCATAATGTTTGGGAAATCGTTGATATGCCAGAAAAAACGAAATTGATTAAAAGTAAATGGGTCCCCAGCAGCAGAATTTTTTCCTGCAGTCTGCAACACAAGTAGAAACTTTAAAAACAGTCTGCGGAACTTAAGGACAAAACGCCCTCTTTCCAATCCCTCATGCACTCAACCCCCCCCCCCCCCCCCCCCCCCCCCCCCAGGTATTTGTGATTAATATAAAAGGAAAGTACTTTTTAAAATAATTTTCCTTTTACCTCAAAATTTTTAACACCACTATCTGAAAAATCTTTCATAAAATTTGTCAAAATTTCTGTAAAGTTAGAAAACAGAATAACAGTAAAACAGTAAAAAATAACAGTATGAACATCAATTTCTAAATTTTTTGAAAAGATTGATACAATGTGATAATATCAAAAATTATGTATAAATGTGATAATACAGTGATGAAAGTGCACTAAAGCCACTTTAAAGCAGCAAAAATCTAATTTTGTAGCAGTAAAATCCATTTTTGTAGAAGCAAAAATCTAATTTTTTAGCAATAAAAGCTGTTATTGGAGCAGATTGAAATTCTTAGAAAATCAAATTTGAGTAATTCATGCAAATGCTATAAGTAATTCTAATACAATGTTTTATTTAGCAATCTTAGCTAATTGTGCAATTCAAAATTTAACATGCTTTCACTCAAAACATGGCTAACTAACATTTAACCTGCCAGTCAGCTGTAAAAAAATCTCGTGAAAACATCAATGTTTCAGCAAATTTTTCCACGATTCTTTGACGGAATTCACCATTTTTTCCTCGATCTTTCAACGATGTTCGCGTTTTTTTCGCGACCTTTTGATGATGTCCACCTTTTTTATCGCGATCTTTTGACGATATTTGCGTTTTTTTTCGCGATCTTTCGACGATATTCGCGTTTTTTTCGCGACCTTTTGATGATATTCGCGTTTTTTTCGCGATCTTTCGACGATGTCCACCTTTTTTTCATCGCGATCTTCGGACGATGCCCGCCTTTTTTTCGCGATCTTTCGACGATGTTCGCGGTTTTTTTCGCGACCTTTTGACGAAATTGGTTTTTTCCGCCGATCCTTTGAAAAAAAACTGCGTTTACTCTGCGATATTTTGACGATATAAGTGTTTTTTCGTGATCTTTTAGCGAAATCCGTGTTTTTTTTAGCGATCTGTGCACTAAATTCGCGTTTTCCTGCGATTTTTCGCCGAAACTCGTGTTTCTTCCATGATCTTTTGATGAAATTCGTGTTTGTTCCACGATCTTTTGACGAAATTCGTGTTTCTTCCACGATCTTTTGACGAAATTCGTGTTTCTTCCACGATCTTTTGACGAAATTCGTGTTTCTTCCACGATCCTTTGACAGAATTCGCGCTTTTTTCCACGACCATTTGTCAAAATTAACGTTTTTTCCCGATCATTTGACGAAACTCGCATTTTCCCGCCATCCTTTGTGGAAAGTTGCTATTTTTCCATAGCACTTTGACGAAATGGGCTTTTTTTTTCGATTGTGTGACAAAATTTTCGCCATCTTTTGACGAAATTCGCCTATTTTCCTCGATCTGTTGACGAAAATCTCATTTTTAGCGATCCTTCGATAAAATCCGCGTTCTTTCCGCGATCCTTTGACGAAATTAGTGTTTTTTCTGCGATCATTTGACAGAAGCTGCATTTTCCCGCCAGCCTTTGACGAAAGTTGCTATTCTTCCACAGCCATTTGACGAAATTGACGTTTCCTTCTTCATCTTATGACAAAATTTCGTTTTTTCTTCGCGATCTTTTGACGAAATTGGCTTTTTTAACTGCAAACGATTGACGAAATTGTTTTTTCGGCGAACTGTTGTCGAAATTCGTGATATATACGTCCGAATTTTTGGACTAATGACAGATTTTTTTTTTTTCTAAAGAAATCACCCCTGCGAGGATTGACTCATTTAATAATGGGCGTTTCACGATCGCATGTTTTCTCCGTGAATTATTTATATTTTAAAGAGAATCGGAGCTTCGTCAATCGCATGTGGCGTGGATCGTATTTTTCTGGCACATGGCAAATAATTTCTAACAAACATTTTTTTTTTCTAAATTTTAACAGTGGAAAAATAGTCTGCAGACCTTCTCAAGAGTCTGCGACGTGCGTCGCAGCGTTGCGCCGATTCTGCGCCCGGGAATGGGTCGATGCTTTAAAAGAGGGCGACAGTAAGGAAATAAAATATAAAGCCAGATTAGTGGCAGCTGGATTTAATCAAATTAAAAACAAAGATTATACTGAATCGTATTCACCTGTTGTAAATATCGAGTCATTTAGATTACTAATTGCACTTGCAGCTAAATTAAATTTGATTGTTAAGTTTTTTGATGTAAAAACAGCATATTTATACAGTGATTTGGAAGAAACTTTATATATGTCACCACCACCTGGATATGAAAAACTGATAGGGGTTAATAAAGTTTGTAAACTGAAAAAGAGTATTTATGGATTACCCCAATCGGGTAGAAACTGGTATTTAAAAATAAAAGAGGAACTTGGTAATATTGGATTAAATCAATTAGCTTCTGATAACTGTGTATTCATTAAAGTTGAAAATGATAACATTTTTATATTATGTATGTATGTAGACGATTTAGCTATATTTTGTAATAACCAAATAATGTATGAAAATATTGTTTCTAAAATTGGAAATGTATTTGAATTGTACGAAAATAAGAATTCTAAATTTTTAGGTATAGAAATTGAAAAACATGAAAAAGGTATAAGTTTGTCACACGTTGAATATATTGAATCATTGTTTGTAAAACATAATTTAGAAAATTGTAAATCTGTGAAAACACCTATTGTTAAAGGTGAAGATAAAAGTTTTCCTCCAACAAATGAATTGTTTGACATAACTATGTATCAGGAAATTATTGGTGAACTTTTATATTTAGCCAATAGAACACGTCCTGATATATCATTTGTCACAACTTATTTGTCTCAATTTAATCACAAACCAGAGAAAAGGCATTACATTTTGGCTAAAAGAGTATTAAGGTATTTAAAAGGTACAAAAGACAAAAAATTATTTTACAGCAACGAATTTGGGTATTTAAATAGTAGTTCAGATGCTAGTTGGGGAAATGGAGAAAATGGAAGGTCTTTTTCAGGGGGAGTTGTATTGTTAGGAAAGTCATTAGTATCTTGGAAATGTCGTAAACAAAAAAAGTGTTAGTCTTTCTATATGTGAAGCAGAATTATTTTCTATTTCAGAAATTTGTAAGGATGTAATATGGACTGTAAACTTATTGTCTGAGTTAAATTGTAACCAATTTATAAAAGATGCCATAATTTTAAGCACTGATAGCCAAGCAGCAATACAGTGGATTAAATGTACAAAATCCTCAAATAAATCTAGGCACATGAACTTAAGATTTCATTTTGTCAGGGATTTATTGTCAGAAGGTATTATTTCATTGGAATATGTTCAAAGTGAACATATTATTTCTGATTTCCTTACTAAAGGTGTAAATGAAGATAAGTTGTTATATTCTATGGAAAGTGTTTCACTATTATGATATGTGTAATTATTGTATGTAATTTGTGTGTAATTTGTATATGTATATGTGTTTTTTGGAATTGTTTAAAGAGAAAAAAAAAAAAAATGTATCTCTCGCAGGAGGTGTGTGTTGGGTTTAAAGGCGAGCGAACATTTTTTATGCGCATTATACCTGCGCACTGCCAGTCTTTTCCCCCGGCACACTCAGTCTGCGTGCAAACGATAGAAGAGTGTAGACGTAAAAATTATTCTGTGTGAAGTTATTATGAAAAAGTAATCTGTGTGAGAAATTTATCTTTAAATTAATTGTTATGTGTTTGTGCAGTGTTTTCGTTTAATAAACTGTTTGTTCTGTCAATATCCACGAACTTAGTGAAAATTAATATTAGTGAAAGAACAACAGTATATATACACATGTATACATATATATCCACATATATGTATGTGTATACATATGTATATATAAATATATATAGACATATGCATGTATACATAACACTGGCGCCCGGCTAACTGAAAAGTACCGTTTTTTCTTCCCCCAACAGTCAACATGGGGACTGAGCTATTTATAGATTCGCGATTTTGAACCGTTTGTAATTGGTTGTTACATAATTCCTCATTCTGAAGTTCCATTGAATTATTATAAACATCAGGAGTTAAAACAAGGAATACTATTTTTTTCAGAAAGTCGTCGGGACCTTAGGATACCGGATTACTGGAAGTTTACTGTACTACTGAGTACTTATAACTCACATTTTTTTTTTTTTTTAGCATCCACCTTACTGGAAGTTTACTGTACTACTGAGTACTTATAACTCACTTTTTTTTTTTTTTTTTTTTTTTTGTACTTGTAATCATTTTTTGAGTTTCAATAAAATTTGAAAAATGTTTCCTTCGCTTAATGGGATTTAGTTTCTTTCACTTTCTATATAAAAGTAGATATGTAATAAAAAATATATTAAAAATATTTCAGTACTTGTGATAATTGCTTATTAAAAAAAATGTGCTGTTAAATTTGAAGGTAATGAAAATTTTAAAATGTAATATTAAGCAAAATACTTGCAAACACTTTTAAATGTTGTATCAAATATTGTTAAATGTTATTTTGACAAACCCTTCCAAATGTAATAAATTTATCACTAAGCATTTTTTTTTTTTTTTTTTTTTTTTTTTTTTTGTCAAACTGTATTTTGACCAAAAAGATTAAAACTTTTTTTTTTTTCATCGTTAAAATCATCCCTGGTTAAACCCTGGTTAAAATACTCTCAGTAGGGCATCCATGGGACATGAGTTGAAGATTCCTAGGCTAGAGGAAATGCTAATATTTTTCATGCATCATACCTAAAAGAGAGTTGATGAAATAGTAAAACTAAATAACCATAACTATTTCAGGAAAAGTTGTCTTCTAAGACAAAGCGAAGGAGAATTGTAATTGCATCAGAATCTGACGATTCTGCAGATGAATACAAGCCAGGAAAAGATGAGAAAAGTGATGATGATGACTCCATGCCTTCTGACGATGCTGTACTATCTGATGTATCTGAGGAAGATAGTCCTAAGCCTAAAGTAAGATTCTTATTTGTTTTACATAGTTTTATACAAGCATATCATTTGAATTTAACTGATTTTTTAAAAAAAGGAATTTATTTCTATTTAAGACCATTTATATTTAATTTCTCAATTTAAAAACTTTAGTCGGTAAAGTAAAGTATTTTTTTTATTTCCCATTGAAATTTAAATAAAATAATTCTTTAAAATTATAAACATTAAATTTTCTAATTTCAATAATAATTAATCTTGATTCTGTCCATCTATAATGACACCATGTCTGTAACAATAATTTTTTCAGCTTCTATTTGCATCATTACAGACAGGTGTTACTTATATTTAATGTTTTTACCATATTACCATTATCTACTTTAAATAAAATAATTTGGTTCTTTTCCATTAGCCATTGATCCTAACTTGCCTATTATTTCAATTGCCATCATTCTCATTGCACTCATTTCATTTAAAGCAGTGGTTCCCAACGTGGGGCGTACGCCCCACAGGGGGGGCAATTTCAGATTTCTTACTAAGAAATTTTCTATCTTTTTTTCTAATGAAAGTAGATTCGTAGTCTAAAAATAGAAATAATAGATGAAAAAAAATTGAAATAACTGAATAAAAATTAATTTTTGAGGCCTTCCCGTTTAAAAGTTAAAAATACATTGACACCGGAATAATTATGTAAATTTTCTTTTAGATATTTTGACACATTTTTTTATATTCAAAGTTTATTTTCAATTTTTCTGGTTTTAATATTATTTTAGTCAAACGCATAGTGTAATATGCTCCATGAAGGAAAATTTACATATAGAATTTCGTAGGGTATATCTAAAATTGACTATTTGGGCATGTTTAATCTAAAAAATGTTCTGAATTATCTAAATAAGGTATACTACTTTTATGAAATTGATATAAAACCCAGTGCGCATCACAGTAGGAAATGAGAACTATGGATAAAGTAAACTTTTCTGGCTGTTCTGCAAACCGCATACACAATATATAAAAATACTTCATGACATATCCATTTTAAAATTTAAAATCTGAGAAAACATGTTGGCCAAATAATAATAATGCAAAAAAGATGCTCGCTATCAAAAAAGTTATGGTATGAGGGGAAAGAAAAATAGTTACTTAAAATGGATAAAAACACAAATCCGAAAATTTTACGTGTACTAAACGAAGTACTAAAATCCACTATAAAAAATATCAATTCTATCAGATGTAATATAAAATGTGAGAGAGATTTCAAGAAATTTTATGAAGATAAAAATGAAGACTATTTATCACTTTAAAATTTGAGGTAAGATGCCAAAAAACAACAAATATGCCTAAAAATAAAATAATAACAATGCGAACATCCATAGCCTCGTTGTATTCATAGATTAAAGTCATAGTAAGTTAAAAACATACTTGTAATTAAAAAAAAAATGATTTTAATAAATTAAAGAATGTGAAATCATTTATAATACTATTTTCGGATCCTTCCTGGAAAAAAAATTTTTTTTCTTATGTAATAAGATTTATATGATGTAGAGGGGAGGGGGGGCATCGTGAATTTAGAGATGCTTAGGTGGGGTGCGGCCAAAAAAACGTTGGGAACCACTGATTTAAAGTAAAAACTTTTCATTTATTTTATTCAAAATGAATACATATTTAAAATAAAATAATATATAACATATTTCGTTTCAAATGCATACATTAAATATATTTAAAATACTCATGTTTCACTTATTTCATTTTAGATGATAAAAAACAAGGCTTAAAAATAAATAATATCATAAAACTAAAACATTTTATTTTAACTTTAACATCAAAGTATTGTTTCCAATTTAAACATGCAGAAATAGAAGCTGCTATTGGCTAAAATAAAATGTGATATTACCGGTATTTTCACCCAGCTAACAGTATCAATAATTCTTTTAAATTATAAACATTAAATTTCAGCATACATTAATGGTGATACACAGGGTTCGGTGATATATACCATGATATAATATCCAGTATTTATTTTCAAAATATCATGAAGTTTGATATTTTTATATACAGTAAAACCCCGTTTAAGAAGTTTTCCCATTTAAGAAGTTTATGTTTTCGATTCCCATTTTTCTCTTATTCTTACAACGCTAAAATAACTCGTTTAAGAAGTTTAGTTCGAAACTCTTTCACGCTTAAAAAGTTTTATTTTTCCTTCCACTTTTACTTTCAAAGTGCGTTTATTTTGTCTTTTTGATTATTATTTTATTTTCTGTGCTGGAAATCTCTTTCTTTATATTCTTTGCTATTCAAAAAGGTCAATGTTTAGGACTGATAGCAGTTGTGGTCACCTCTATTTCACCTTAAAATCTGTTTAACGTTTTTGATGGAAATGGAATGTGGCTAGAGGATGGGTCCCTCGTCACTGTAACAATAGCGACTGATAAAGAGAAAAGGGAATTGCTCTGCCCTACCAAGGGGTGGTTCTTTCAGTTCAATATTTACTTTCTGTTACAACATATTCTCTCCCACCCTCTTACCATGAGTGTAATGTACTAAAGCTGCATTTGGTTTATTCATTTCACAGTTTTTAAGTCAGTGTAAAGTGCATAACATCAAAGCTTTCTCGTTAGAAAATACACGAACAAAAAATTCTGTTTTTTCCCCAAAAAATGTCGGGCAAGGCAATTAAAAGAAAAGCCTGATCAACTGAAGACAAAATCAAAATTTTGAAAGAAGTTGATAGTAACATGAAAACAACAAGAGTTGAAATTGCAAAGAAGTTGAACATACCAGTGACTACTATGAATGGAATTGTAGCAAAACGAGATCTCATTTTAAACTGTTCTGAAAAATCTCGTAAAATTAAAAAGAGGAAAATATGAAGTTATGGAAGAAAAGTTATTGATTTGGTTCAAACAAGCCAGATCCGCCAATATTCCTATAAGCGGACCTATTCTTAGAGAGAAGGCTGTGGAAATTGCCAAAAAAATGGCGATTGAATTTACTCCTTCAAATGGATGGATTGATAGGATGAAGAAAAGAGCTTAATTGACTTATAATTCTATACAAGGCGAGAGTAAAAGTGTCAATTCACAAGAAATCAAAGAGTGGAAGAAAATCTTACTAGATTTAATAACCGGCTAAAGACATTTTCAATATGGATGAGTGTGGACTTTTCTACAATCTTTTACCTGATAAAACACATGCATATAAAGACGAAAAATGTCACGGAGGTAAAAGAAATAAGGAACGACTTATAATTTTATTGGGTGCCAACATGGATGGTTCTGAGAAGTTGCCAATTTTAGTTTTTGGAAAATCGAAGAAATCTAGATGTTTTCAGAATGTGAAATTGCTGCCTTGTGATTATGAAAGCAACAAAACTGCAGGGATGACAATTACAATTTATAAAGCTTACTTGAAAAGATTGAATGATAAAATGAGGAAAGCTAAGAGGAGCATCATCATTTTCGTAAACAACTGTGCCGCCCATTCCAAAGACACGAAAAACATGAGCAACATAGGGTGTGTCCCACCGAAATAAAGCCACCGTGATTGTGTGCTGTAAGTAGACACGAAACAAACCAATAAGAACAAAACACATATATTAGGAAAGCCTATTAAAAATACATATTTACAAGGAGTAACTCACTCCCTGCCTTACCTGGGCAGAAAAAAGAAATGAATTTGTAAAAAAAGAGGGGGGAAAGTGTCCCACCGAAATAAAGCCACTACCGTTAATAGGCAATATATCCGTCATGTTTATATATGACTTGGAATATACGATGTGGCATACCATTTACCAACCCTTGGAGTACACTAGCATCAATATTCTCTCACTCTTCAGTGATGTCGACCTTCAATTTTGACACAGACTGAAACTGTCTGCCATTGGCATATGCAGACCTACTGGGGATACCCCACACATTTTCTTGAGGATTGAGATCAGGGAACAGGGCAAGCTATTCCCTGACATGCACCCGATTATCCAAAAAACATTCCCAATAGGATTTTGCAACGTGAATGGAGATTTTGTCCTGCTGGAAAATCCAACTTAGCCCACCAGTCCTCTTTGAAAATGGCAGTAAATTGTTTTCTAGCATTTCTTGGTAATTGGTAGCCTTCATGTGACCTGAGAGAAAAGCCAAGTTATGTTTACCTCAATAGCCGAAGCCTTCCCACGCAATTAATGAGCCTCCACCTTGTTGTCTTTTAGAGAAAATTTCCTCTTCTTTCCTCGTGTCATACCAATGGAAAGCAAGGCCGTCTGCCCCATACAAATTATTGTTTTTCTCTTCTGAGACTATAACACGACGCCACGGGGACATCTAGGCTTGATGATATTTGGCCTAATCTACTCTCCTTTGTATGTGGATAGCTTTCAACATTGGCGGCTGTTTCCTTTTCTTACATTGCAAGATCCTTGTGCGTTTTTCAATTCGTGACTGGGTTTATTTTGTCACAGGGATGTTATCCTCTTTGGCCAACTGTTTTAGGGAAATACCACCTCTTGAAAGACGATGCAAAATTCTCTTTCCTGCCTGGAAGTCATTTTTCTACATGTACACCTCCTTTTTTTATACCCGTATGCATTGCCCATATTTAAAAAATAGTCTGTTACGGTTTTAGATTGTTTCATTTACTTAGATATTGGTCTGTGTGAAAGACGTTGTTTCTTAAAATCTGTTTTTTATCCTTTCTCGAACTTTCATAGCTGTGTTTTCGTTCCCATTACAATACTGCAGGAGAAATAGAAAATACAACCTTCTAAAGTCTGCAAAAAGTTTGACTATCACAGAACAAGTATTTGACAACGTCCTGAGCCTGACATCATAAACATATTGAACTGCAGCAGCTTGAATGTCTGTAGTTACGAATAAATACTAATATTGTCAGTGGCTTTATTTTGGCAGGATACTTTTTCCCCTCTTTTTTTTACACATTCGTCGTTTTCTCCTGCGCAAGTGGGGCAGGGAGTGAGTTACTCCTGGCAAATATGTGTTTGTATATAGACTTTCTTAATATATTTGCTTCGTGTCCAGTTACGGCACAGAATTACAGTGGCTTTATTTCGTTGGGGCACACCTTAAAAGTCTATTTTTTACCACCGAACTCAACTTCTGTTTTACAACCTATGGATCAAGGAGTAATTAAAGTGTTTAAGCAGCATTATAGAAAACGGCTAGTGAAATGGATGATTGAAAAACTCGACAATACTGGAGAGTTAAAAAAATTGAGCGTTTTTAGAATCAATTCATTTTATTTTATCTGCATGGGAGTTAATAACCCAATCTGTCATTGCCAGTTGTTTTCATAAAGCGGGATTCTTGGATGGAGAATCAACAGAAGAATATGAATTTGATATTTAGGATGATTGGAAGACTCTTCAAAGAAAGATGGATTTCACTGCATCGTTTGAAGGGTATGTGTCGGTAGATGATGAAGTAGTACCATGTGAAATGCTTACGGTGGATGATATTTGTGAAATGACAGTAGATGAAGAAATGAGTGAAACTGAGGAAGAAGATGTGGAAATTCCTAGTTTTTCGGAAGCTGTAAAAGGACTAGAAACCTTTCGGCGTTTCATTGAAAGTATCGAAAATGTGCCTGAAAAAGTTTTCAAAAGCTTAAGACAATTAGACTGTTATCGTTTAAAGATTGCCGAAAAAAAAAAACAGAAAAAAAAACTATAACCGATTTTTTTTGCAAAAACATATCAAATGACTCTTAAAGAGAAATTTCTTGTCTTGGATTAAATAAAGAGTTTCTAAGGTAATTATGTATTTTTACTTTATTAGCTAATTTTTTAAGTGTGCAAACTAATTTAAATTTCTTAAGAAAACTCAATTTTATAGAAAGTACTCTTTGTATTATTGTACTAAGATAAAATAAAACCTCTTCTGAATATAAATATTTAAACTATTGATTTTTTCAAAAAATGCTAATTTTCCTGTTTAAGAAGTTTTTCCCTTCCATTCCCTTGGGAAACTTCTTAAGTGGGTTTCACTGTATTTCATATTTATTTTCAAAATATTGTATGTGATATTTTTTACATTTTCACTCAAAACAAGGGTAAATGAATTTTTTAACTGTTACTGACTATGTCATTCTGAGATTCTGTAGATAACAGAACTTTCGCTCTGGCAGTGATTTTTTTTTTTACACCCTCCTCCCCCCATGCAGGGAAAAAAAAAATCCAAGCTTTACATTTGAAGCTGAATTCTTAAATGTAGAATCAATAATAATGTGGGACAATCTTTACTTAACAGCTATCAGGGTGCGTAGCGGTGCTTACAGGTGCTTACATTCGAAAACAGTTTGGTAAGTTCCTTACAAGGTGCTGATTTTTGGTGCCTGTCAAAATTCGCAGAAAAAATCGCGAATAAAAAAAAAAAACGCTGTCGAAACATCGCGGAAATAGATAATTTCGTCAATTAGCGGCTGAAAACAAAACAAGAATTTTGGCAAACGGTTGCACAAGAAAATCGCGAATTTTGTCAAAAGATCTCTAGAAAAAAAATCACAATTTTTGTCAAAAGATCATAATTTCATGCGTAAGTCACTGAAATAATAATAACGAATTTGGTTTAACGATCATGAAAATGATCGCTATTTTTATCAATCAGTTACGGAAAAAGATTGCGTTTCGTCAATTGATTATTTTAAAAAATCTGGAATTTCGTAAATGCAAACATCTAAGAATCGAAAAAAATGCCTATTTCATCAAAGGATCTCAAAAAAAAGCAAATTTCAACAAAGAATTTTCTTCAAAACCGCGACTTCCGTCAAAGAATTGCGGGAAAACGCAAATTTCGTCAAGATCATGAAAAAAACTAATTTCGTCAAAAGATCGCAAAAAAACCGCTCTAGTTTCGTAAAATATCGCGGAAAAAAATTCTTCAAAAGATCGCCAAAAAAAATAATTAAAAAAAAATCGTCAAACGATCTTAAAAAATATGAATTTCGGCGAAGTATTCCGGAAAAAATGCAAAATTTTTCAAAGAATGAAAACAAATGCAAATTTCTTCAAGGATGGCGATAAAACCCGAAAATTTCGTCACAAAAGAATAGAATAAGATAATAAAAAATAGAATTTTGTCAAAAGATCACGAAAAAATGACAATTTCGTCGAAGAATCTCGAAAAAACGCAGATTTTTTTCAAAAAATTGCGGGAAAAATGCAAATTTCTTCAAAGAATCGCGAAAAAATGCAAATTTCTTCAAAGGATGGTGACAAAACCCACAAATTTCATCAAAAGATCGTGCAAAAATTGACAAATTTCGTCAAAAGATCGCGAAAAAATGCCAATTTCGTCAAAGGATCTCGAAAAAAAATGCGAATATTGTCAAATAATTGCAGCAAAAATGCAAATTTCTTCAAAGAATCATGAAAAATACTCAAATTTCTTCAAAGAATTGTAACAAAATCGGCAAATTTCGTCAAAAGATCGCAAAAAATGCCAATTCCATCAAAGGATCTCCAAAAAACGCAAATTTTGTCAAATAACTGCAGAAAAAATGCAAATTTCTTCAAAAGATCACAAAAAAAAATGAATTTTTCGTCTAAAGATCATGACAAAACTCAAATTTCATCTAAAGATTGCGAAAAAACTGAAATTTCGTCAAAAGATCGTGAAAAAGGCACGAATTTTGAAAGGCTCGCAGGAAACATGCATAGTTAGTGCCAGGATTGGATTCCACACACCCTCTCCCTCGGCTGTAACTTTTCAAAATTTGTTCTGAATTTCAGAATTTTTTTTTTACTCAGAATCACCCCTGGATCGATGAAAACAATTAGCAAAATTCGTCAAACGATTGTGGAAAAAATCTTGAATTTTGCGAAACGATCGTGAAAAATATTGAGAATTTCGTCAAATGATAGTGAAAAACTTCGCACATTTAGTTAAACAAACAATCATGGGAAAAAAATCACTAATTTCGCTAAATGATCGTGAAAAACTCGCGAATTTGTCTATTGATCGCAGGAAAAAATAGGGAATTTAGTCAAATGACACGGAATTACAGAATTTCATTAATTAAACAAAATCACTAATTTCAGCAATTTGTAGCAGCAAAACAATTTTCGAAATTCATCAAACAATCGAGCAAAATAAAAACTATTTTCGCCAAATAATCCCTGAAAAAGTCACAAATTTCTTCAATTTGTTGAAGAAAAAAAATTATAATAATACATCAAATAGGCATGGAAATTCAGTAGATCACTGATCTCTTCAATCGGTCACAAACTTACTTTAAAATATGGCTTATACCATTTAAATAAAGCAAATGATTTGATAAGGCTCCAATAATAAATCTCCACCTTCAAGAATTAACATGCTACTGTTTATCATGCTGAAAGGTTTGCAGATCTGAATAACCTCTAATAATAAAAATGATTGTGCTAATTTTTTTCTTCAATATTGAATAGATAATGATGCGTATGTGCACATAAACGGGTGCTTATTTTCCCCTAAAAATGTGCTTATAAAAGTGCTTACAGGTGCTTATTTTTTGAACTAAAAT
Source organism: Maratus speciosus (assembly GCA_963932465.1). Lineage (NCBI taxonomy): Eukaryota > Metazoa > Arthropoda > Arachnida > Araneae > Salticidae > Maratus > Maratus speciosus. The sequence goes on along the minus strand of OZ010790.1, from coordinate 5,725,402 downwards.
GTTGCTACTCACCCTGGCTATTGTAAGATAAACTGCCTAATTTAGAAGTTAATTGCAGTTTCATCAGAAATAATTTTTTCTGGTTTTTTGCTCTATTCAGTTTAAACTGCACAACAGGTTAGGGAATGAAAAAGCAAAGAAACTTACATTTATGTTAAAATTTTTCAATAAAAACAAATTATTTTGTATTTTAAGTTTTGTTTTTTGTGAGTGTAAAAAGCAAGTTGTGTCTTTTTTCTGTTAGTTGTTCTTCAATTTTGTTACGTAAAAAAAAAAAAATAAAAAAAAATAGCATATTGTTATATTAAGTTTTGATGCTAAGTGTAATGTGTTTTAGTCTCTAATTTATATTATGCCTGAAAATATTTGTAATCATCAACAAGTTGACAACAGTGAAATACGTTTAACATGTAAACACTTAACAGGAAAAGTCGGTTAGCGCGAAATGATATAGCAGTCCGGACAGTATACTATGCAATTTAAAAATGTTTTTTTTCTTTTAACATGAAACAAAAATCATTTAACATGAAAAAAATTCCCTTTTGATCTTCAGTGACATGTTTGCTACAAGTCACCCAATTGTGAAAATCGGTTCTTCTTCCTTCATGGCACCTTTTTCTCCCCCCAGTCGTCATCATCCATCAGGGCTCTCTCCCTCTGCTTAATGAATATAATCCTTTTCTGTACCAAAGAATCACCGATTGTGGGAACCCAGCTCAGAGCAAGAATGATTAGAGGGCAAATCCCATTGTTATTTGGAGGGAATGTTGAAGCACACACAGGTCCTTTTTGGTGCTTTGAATTAATTTAATAAACATTAGAAACATTTAATTAATTAATATAATTATTATACTTGAAATTGAGGGTTTTCAAATATTTGTAATATACCACCAGAAAACAATTGTGTTTGAATTATTAAGTATGGAAACAGAAAAACAAGGCAGCTTGAGGATATACTAATAAATTTGAAGAAAAATTAATATTTTATTAAATCATTAACTAAATTATTATTAATCCTTTAAATCTTCAAATACAAGTCATTAATAAAATAATGTGCAATGTACTAAAATACACAAAATGTAAGTTTGTTGTTGGTTATCTTTTCCTTATTAGAGAGGGTTTTCTTTTTGGTAATCTTGCTTTCTTGTATTAATAAAATTAAACTTTTAATTTTTACTTTGAGGAATTTATTCTGTTAACTGTTTTTACAATATACTTTTTTATTTAGATATAAAAAAGAATGACATAGACAGAAAAATTAAATAGGTACTCTCAAAACATACTACAAAAATATTGGTATTGGTTTGGTTTTAAACTTCTAAACCAAAACTTTTCATACCAACAGAAGTAAGATATGATGTGACTACAACTTTAACTTCTTCAAATCTAAACCAAAACTGTTCTTATCCAAAAAGTTTTGTTTTGGATTCTAAGCTTCTAAACTAGAGTGCTTCTTTTTGGGCATCTGCTTTAATTAATTATAAAATTATCTTTTTTTTTTTTTTTTTTTTTTTTTTTTTTTTTTTTTTTTTCATATTTAATTTCAAGAAATATGTTTTCGTAGATGTTAAATATACTTTTCTTTATTACTTTGTACAGTTATTGTCTTTTTACAATTATATGACTAATTTTTTCCTTGGTTTTTCAAGTTAAAGAATACTCTCTGTATAATATGAAAATAATAAATCTACTGAATATTGGATGATAGTTGATAGCCAAGATTCTGTGCATGTATGCTTATATGTAAAAAAGCATTTCACTGTGAAAAAAGTACTTAATATTACAAAATGTTTTTTATTTGATAAAAACCCATTTTCTCCAAAAAAAAAAACAGTTTAAAAAAAAAAAAAACTAAAACGCCCAGCCCGGTGGGGAAAATGGGTACCTACCTGGGCAGCAAATCTGACAACTTTGCTTTGAAGGTTGTCTCTTTTGGCGGTAATCACTTCCTTAGCAACTTTCTAATTTGATTCTACTTCAGAAATGCAGAAAAAAAGTATGTGCAGTTATTTAGATGCGCATTCAAATGGAGAGATGAATAAAACAATGGATGATCTCGAACAATTCATGGACAATATTGGGTGCTGAAAAAGACACTTCAAAAGAATAACAGGAAATCAAAATAAAATTTGACGACATCAAAAATATTGTTGAGGGTTTTTTACGATTTTTTTTAAAACAAAAAAAATTTTGATCCCTCAGTTTAGTGCTAAACATATTGCACTGTATTTTGAAATTGTTGGATATACAGTAAAACCTCCATAACGATTAACAGACACCTCTATTTAGTGGGCACTTTTCCGATCCTCAACATCTATGTATGTGTACATTTTTACCTGTAACTAGCGTGCAATTTCCATGGTCCCAAGGTGTCCGTTATTCAGAGGTTTGACTCTATATGAAAAATATTGGATATTTTTATATTAAAAAAAATATTGGTATATTTACGAATCCTGGTGATATAGCAAAAGCATTAATACTGTAAAATTTGTCTGTAAAGAATCAGACAGAGCCTGATTTATTAATTATTATTATTAAAAGCATGTTACCATTATAGACAGGGTCAATATCAAATTGCTACTTTCCTGCTACACTAAAAAAAAAAGTTACACTGTAAAATTTATCTTAAATTGTGTACATTATTTTTATTCTTTGACTTTCTTTTTCTGTAACAAAATTTTAAAACATTTAGTAAATACATGTAAAATATTTATAAAAAAACGGCCTCTACTAACAGACCAGAAAATCTATATTTTAAATCAAAAGCATGTCCTTGAGTAATGCTGAAGTCATATTGATAATGGCAACAGCTGGCCAATAAATTTTAGTTCTAAGCATCACATATTTTTAGGTAGATTTCGTATGAAATACTACTTATTGGGATCATTCATATGTTGGAATTTCTGAAATATTTTTGCAGATCTACACCGACCATGACCCCTAGAACCCAAAACCACCCTCAGTAAAAAACTTTATCTATCTATCTATCTATATCACTTTCTTCTGGACACAATAACTTTCGTAATTCTGCACCAATCTCTTCCAAACTGATACATAAAATCAATGGGCATAAAATCTCGGTCAAGTTCGTTAATGGGCAAAATCGGACCAAGGGGATGGAAATAGGGAGGGGTTTTGTGAAAACAGAAAACCCCCTATAACTTCTTAATTTTTGTACATATCAAATCAGTTTAAAGTTTTTATTACTTCTAAAAGTAGGGCCAAAAATTTATGTATCACAGATTTTTTATAAAGTTAAAAATGGGCTCAAGGGGCACAAAAAATAGGGTTTTGGGGAGAAAAAAATTCATAACTTCGTCAATTCTCAAGATATCAAATTCAATTAATTTTATTATAAATCTCCTTAACATTATCTACAACTTTTATATTCACGAGTTTTTGATAGGACCAATTAGTACCGCAAAAAAAAATTAAAACCGAAAACAAAAAGGGGGTTAGAAGAAGAAAAAAATCCATAACTCCGTCAATTCAAACGATATAAAATTCCCATGAATTTATCATATATCTTCTTAATATTGTCTACAACATCTATATAGACAAGTTTTGGATAGGACCAATTCTTACAGCAAAAACAAATTAAAAATACATAGTGGTTGAAGAAAAAAATCATCTTAGTAAGGTATGTATTCAAATCCAAACTGCTTATTTTCTGACTCATTTTACAATTCATTTTTGCTCTCAAAGGCTTCCAATTGGTACCTTTTTTTTACTCAGAAACTGTATAATGTACCGTAATGGTCGATTTTTTGATAAAGGCAGAATATATTTTTTAAAATGCTGTTAAAAAGGGCATTTTTAACCGAATTTACCGTAGCGGATTGTGTTGGAAAAATCATTGTATTAAGGATGCACTCAAATCCAAACTGCTTATTTTCTGACTCATTTTTAAATTCACTTTTGTTTTCAAACGCATTTAATTGGTAGATTCGCTTATTCAGAAACTATATAATGTACCGTAATGATCGATTTTTTGATAGAGGCAGAATATATTTAAAAAAATGATGTTAAAGTGGGCATTTTGAACGGAATTTCCTGAAGTGATTGTGTTAGAAACGAAAAATATTGTCCTTCTGAGAAAATAATTGTTTATATATCAAGTTTTAATTAATTGAACAAAAAATAAAAACACAAGTCGCTCATAAATCTCTTCAAAAATCACGTCAGCAAGTTTCATATATTTTTTTTTTAACCCACTAGAACTCGCTAGTGAGAATGCCCAATTGCTTTTCTTTTACTTTACATTCATATAATATCAACTTTTTTTGGTTGGCTTAGTACTTTTATTCACAAAATAGGTAAAATAATTGAAAAACATTTTGAAATTTTAATTAAAATGAAAAATGATTTAAATAAGAGTCTTAAAAAAGTACGACTGTGAGAGAAAATCTCATGCAGCGAGTTCTCCCGGGTTAATTAAAAATTAATCTGGAATTATGCCAGAAAATTTCGAGTTGTTGAGCATGGAAAAGTATTTTTTTGAATACCGCCCTAACATGATTCTGATAAAACCAGCTATTATATAAAAATGAAATAAAAACTCGTTGAAAGTGGCCAGATAAAATTGTTAAAGTGGATTTATCTCTAATCATGATTTAGTTTTTGTTTGTGAAATTAGTATATTTGACTTCGAAATCTACCTCTGCTTGTAGGCCGGGCCGGCAGGGATGTTTTTATTTTTACACTGTTGAATAGGGGGGGGGGGAAATGTCACTTCAAATGCAAATTGTTTGAAAAGTGTACCTTAATTTACTGATTTTTTATGATTTTAAAATAGTTTTAAAATAATTTTTTTTAAATCTTTCATGTGCAGCTCAATTATTAAACAATAATAACCCGTTTGCACTTTAAAAATATAAATAACTCAGCATTTGTCTCCTGCTAACATTCCATATGACGAATTTAAAACTTAATAAATAAATAAAATACAAATTTGTCAAATATATAATCTAATAATTTTAAAGCAAATAAGATGAAACTGGTGTGAACCAATAAGTAATTATGGTGTTTTAAGAAGTTCTTTTAATCTATAATAATAAAGAAAGAAGTTTGTGTGTGAGTGAGTGAGTGTGTTGACGGTGTTCTGAAGAGACCATTGCACGTAGAGCTACAAAATTTGGAGTAAAGGTACGTCTATATACGAAGTTTTGCACCTCGAAGCCCGATTTTCGATTTTTTCATTAGATTTTTTAGGGTTTCGTTCATCTCACGAAACCCTATTCGTCTCGCTCCTCTGTCTGTCTGTCCGTCACAGAGCCCGTTCTCAGAAACTATACATGTTAGAGACTTGAAATTTTGGGTACTTATAGCTGAACACCTCACTTCAAACAACAAATCATAAAATTTTGAAAAAGTTGGTAATTAACCGAATTACGGGCTAATTAACTTCTAAAATTAACCAATCCACCTTTTTAACGCAAATTCAAATGGACTTTCTCGAAATCATCCGTGTTTCTCCTAAGGGTTGCCAGTAAAATCAGCCGAATGCACGGTTACCACAGAGGAAATTAAGCCGAAAAATGAAGTGGAGATTTTAAAGCGAAATCGTATATCAGAAAATATTGGTCCGAGAAATTTGTAAATGGAATAGACAGACGCAGAAAAAAATCTACTTTCATTTGGTATAAAGTTCACATTTCTGCGATGTGTATAAGTTAAAATATCCATTAAAAATCGATCGATAAAAATTTAATTTCTTTAATTGGAAAGACAAGGAAATAAAAAGATTTCAATTCGGCGGGAAAGCAGGTAGACATGACGACGCTGCGGTTTTCTATAATAGCATATTTTAATACGAAATTTTAACTTTTTAAATATTAAATTTTTTGATTAAATTTTTTGGCATCCCGATGTCAAATTTCTCGCTGATTTCATTGATACCCATATCTAAGTCCTATCTTAATTACAAGCTGAAATATTAATTATTATTTAATTAATCGGTTTATTCCTATCAAATGCGTCGATTAAAATGAAGAGACGCGCTTATTTAACCACGAATTAACTTAAATTAGGAAATCTAATAATTTGCCTGGGCTTTTTGAACAGCGATATGAGATAAGTATAACTCATTCATCATCAGAAAGTTTACTTCATACCACTATTTTCTAATAGTAATTTCAGGAAATATTTTGAATTATTGGTTAAGACCGCCACTCAGTCTGTTTGAAACTTTAAGATAGTTTATAACACATAGAAAAAAAAGTGTAAAAAAGAATGGAGTGTGATATTTCGAGGAGGGGGGGGAGCTAGAATTATTTTTTAAATCTTAGCGTTTGTTACCGCAGCAAATATTTTAAATTCTTGTTTAAGACCGCCACCATCCCGACCCATCTATCTACGGAAAGATTGCGTAAAGGAGTTTCGTTCAGATATGCTTTTGTTAAGAATAGAGTGCATTCCCTGGTGGTGGAATGTGGAACTAACATAACGCGATTTTGTTAAAATTAGGAAATCTAACAAGTCGATCTGTTTGAAACTTTAAGATATTTTATAACACATAAGATAAAGTGTAAGAAAGAATGACACGCAAAATTCCGGGGAGGAGGGGGCGCTAGATTTCTATTTAAAAAATTAGCGTTTCTGACCGCTTTAGGTGACTTTTTGAGGGAGTCCTGAGATATATGCTACTTATTTAATATAAAATTGTCTAAAGTTTAGTTACCACTATTTCCTAATAGTAATTTCAGCAAATATCTTAATTTCTTATTAAGACCGCCACCACCTCGAGTAACATATATACTTATAGGTTGTTTAACGGAGTTTCCTTCCGATACAGTTTTGTTAAGAATAGAGTGCGCTCCCTGGTGGTGGAATGTGGAACTAACATTTTTGTTAAAATTAGGAAATATAACAAGGCGATCTGTTTGAAATTTTACGATAGTTAGTTTATAACACATTAGAAAAAGTTTATAAAAAATGGCGCGTGAAATTTCGGGGAGAGGGGGAGGGGCAAAATATTTTTTTTTTGTTTCATACCGTTTCTGTTGAGATAATTACCAATAAGTAATATCTCAGTAAATTAATTTAGCAGAGTGAATTAAGCAAATGGAAACGTAAGTGCTTTATGTCCCGACCTCGAATGAAAAATTACGTTAAACTATTAAATCTATTATAACTCAAATCTTAAATGAAATTAAAAATATTTAAACAGTATAATGAAATTAACTTGCTGAAATACAATAAGAAAAAGTAAAAACTACTATGTGATCTAAATAACGAAAGACAAATTTAAAAAGAAACAAAACATTTATTTAAATTTAGTCAAATCAGAAAAACAAGTTAACTAAAAGAATAAAATACATAAAACATACCTCAAACAGTTTTAACTTTAGAAGACACTGATTATGCATTTACATATAGAACGGACTGCACTGAGTAACGCTCCATGACACATTATTGCAGAAGTATAAAGAAATATAAAAACGTCTTTCAATTCAATGCTCCAGAACTCGAAGAATAATTTATTATTGAAACGCTATACTTTGTTTTAACTAATTCCAGTACCTCCAGTGACATCTCATAGCAATGTAAAAACAAGAGACATTCCCACCAGGAAAAAGCAGTAGATAAACAACAGTCCGTAAATACGATCGATCACAAGCTCATCCTTCAACGTCGAAGAATTCGGAGACAGCCCAGCTGACACTCCAATACACGAAACGTCTTCATTTCGAATAAACACTAAAAAGGTTCTTCAAAAATAGAGGTCATACTATGTAGCTTCACTATTCCGACGGATGACTTTAAAAAGCAAAACAAAACAAGGACTAGTTGATATCCATAGCAACTTCAAGATGAGACATACTTTAATATTCAATGTGCGTTTCCCAGTTCTAATAAGCCTCCATGCCAATAAAAATATAAACCACAAGTGCTCACATCATGCTAAAAGGGTAAATCCCAACTGGCGAAGAAACAAGCTGGCCGAAGGATATTTATATGATTCGGACATGCGTACCAACTGCCGGCATATGCAAAACAGATTGCTTCCAGAATGATCTGAGACTTACGACGCACTCTACCGGACAACTAACGCCATCTTGTGGCGCTCGGGAGTACTGCTCAACTATCATACGTGGAAAACAATCTCCGAGAACCGCGATGTTTTGAAAGACAGATGAACGGCAGAAGAAGATACAATTAAAGGTAAACTGTAACTAAGGATGAAAGCAAATCAAATGAAGGATTTTAAGGATATATAACTATGAAAAACAAGGATATGAGGTAAGTAGAATCTGTATTTATATTGTAAATAAAGAAAGGCTGTTTCAGCTAAAAATGTAAATAAGTTATAGAGCTAAAGTAGTACGGTGATAAGATACAGAGGGCTTGTTATTCCTAACAAGTGCCCCCCCTCTTATCACTCGTACCACACCAAGGGCAAATGCCTAAAGAAGCACCCTACACGATCATACAGACCCCGTCATACAGGTAATCTTCCAGGCTTCCAAACTTAACAACCCATCAGCTCCATCTTAAACAAAACTCTAAAACAGCAAAAACTCAAATACAAACCTCAACATCCACTTAAATTACCCAGATAAGAAAAATAGCAAGCCAGGGAAAACCTATTAAAATCAAGCTCCGGAACATTAAAAATATCTTTAAAAATACAAATTACATAACACATAAAAATACTAATTACACATAACACACTTTGAGCTAAAAATGCTGTCTACAGCATATAATGATCCAATACAATGCATAAAAATCATTAACTTAATATGACCATCCCAGGTGTTAAAATTTTATGATGTACTTATAAATCTTATACATTTTTCACATCATAAAAGCTTTCTGCCATCAGTCTGCACTTGTTATATAATAATTCAAAAGAAAACTTTATTTAGAAAGTCCATTCTTCACTTCAAACCTTCATCACAATTCATTGTCATTACCATGACTCACTATCAATACAAAAGCTCTAAGACACCCAAGTAAGTGAATCACTTATCTAAATTAGTATTATAAAAATTCATTTTTGAATTCCGGACCTCTTAATCAAAAATATATATTAACTTTTAAACTATTCAAAATAAAGAAAATATCCTGTTTCAATTTTAAATTCAAGAAAAACATCAACCTTTCAAAAAAAAACTTAATTTAATTTAAAATTTAATTTAAATCTTAAAAATTCGTAATCTCACAAACAATTATTTTATATATAAAGATCAGCAATCCCAGGGCAAAACAACTGGTCATAATTCTAAAATTATCCTCCAATTCCTTACATCATCTATTCCTTCAGCCCTTCATGATTTCCAACAATCAACACTCCCTCAAGGTCATTTACAAGGTATCCTCTGCAACTCAGCTTACATTAACATATTCAACATTGTACAACTTTACTTAAAGCTATACTATCTGTTAATGTCAAATATCCTCCTCTCCAAAAATTTCACTGCAAACTAAAAAAATATGTAATCATTAATCTTCAGCAATGAAACTCCATCTGGCCATTCCTACATATCTAAGAGCTCTGACAATCGGGACAACACAGAACTAATTATACGGTCCCAATAAACTAGGACAACGAAAAATAGACATATTGAAATGGTACACCCAAACATTTTAAGCCTTTCAACATACTGAGATCCGAAGGTCAAGTGGCCATTGTCAACCCGGGGATCCCAGCATATCCTATCAGCACAAATGCCTAAGCACGAACGTATTCCAAAAATCCAAAATAATAAATTCATTGCTTCCGGCCGAAAGACTCCATACCACATATACAACATAAGTACGTAGATATGTAAACCAGACGAAGAAACGCCGAAATATTTAACCTGTAAAAACTTCAAAAATTAATTCCATGAAAATCCAAGTATCATTTCCGGCAGAGGAGATTCAACATCAAAACGCCACAGAAAACTTAAGATTGCACATCGACACCATGTTACCATTCAGAGGAAAAAAAAAATCTGTTGCAAAGAAGGTAGTATCTTATGTCGAGGAACAATTCACTTAAAAACAGCCAAGTCAGGAAACTTAACTTCTTAAAAAAATATTTAACCAGAGACCAGCTCCAGTCACAACTAATCCATCTCCTCTCCAATCAAGAAAATTGAATATCACCTAAAAACTCACCCCAGGATTACCAAAAACAAGATTATAATTCAATTCAAGTACATCTGGGAAATCTAAAAATATACCTTATAAGTTGGCAGGATGTCTATATCAGTCAGAGAACTCTCCATCTCTATAGAACTTGACACATCCATTATCAGAAGCAGGTAACCCGGGAAATACTCTTTTTTTACACCGCCCTCTGACAAAAACTGTGTCCCAATAAAATTCATACCACCAATTGACCAACTGATACAAAACTAACTCTTACAGATTAAATCAAATCCACAGTTTCAAACATTATATCTTTACGGTCAATACTCATTTTTGCCAATCCTAAACTTTATATCAAAACTCTTCAAATATATTAAACTTAAACCATTAGCAAGCTTTCAAAGAATATGGCAAAAACTATCTCAAGACAACCAGTTCTGCACAACTTTACCCAGACACTAAAAATTTAACTTCTCTAAAAATTTAATTATTCTAAAAATTATTCGATCTAAAACATCTAAAAGCTCTCAAACAAACTTCAACCATTATAAATTAAACTATTGTAAACCTCAAATTCGTATATATACGGAGCCACATCCAGAATACCCCTCTCTCAAAAACCAGCCTCCTTTCCTTATTCAAACCATGCTTTATTCAAACATCAAGATCTCAAGTGCCCAACATCACATTAGACAAACTGCACCATTAATTCAACTGCAAAAAAAAAAAAAAAAAAAAAAAAAATTGAAATTCAAAAGATAAATATTTTATACAAACTATAACTAACTGAAACATAAAAACCAATATTATATGTACCCACTCAACAATATCCAGCATGCCTCTCTTGATCCAACTCCACATTGAGCATTAGCGGAATATCAAACACTATCTTACCCATGATTAGAGAAAAATCTAACTAAGGCAACAGGACATTTACAATCATAGTCCCCATTTCTGGCTATACTGAAGAGCAGGAAAAACAACTTAAAAAGTAACTTAGATCATGCCAAAAAAAATTTTTTAACTTCACTGAATTGCCCAAATGAAGTCTCACTATATATAAGTACTGAAGATCCTCCACATTGAGTCTTAACACCGAGAATTTGCCAAAAAGATGTCGTCATACTCAATGGAAACCCTCATATAGACCATCTTAAAAACAGGCAATCCATAAAAGTCAAAGATTTATATCTTATATCTATTATATAAATTTTTAAAATATCTATACAAATAAAAAAAAAATTGTAAATTAATCCAAGTCAAACTTTAAATTTAATATTGTGCTTCTTAAACAAAAAAAAAACATATCTTAATAGCTACAGTCCATCCACTGGTAATGGTCTAAAAACCTCTTCATAATATTCAAGAATCCTCTTAAACATCAAATTTAAATACACGAATATCTCTTATTAAATTATAGACACAAACTGGGATAATCAGAGACAAGAACAAGTATGAAAAGCACATTTATAGAGTATATTTCAAAAAAAAAATATGAAAATTCACAAATACCTCAAAGGTTGATCAAAGCATTAATGAACCGGCGGCATTAAACCACATACAGCATTTAACAAAAATGAATTATCAATTAACTCACGTTTTCAAAGCCTGGTTTAACCAAGACTTACTAAAAACCAGTCAAATACTGTCTTAAAAAGTTTATCAACACCACCGATCCATCAAGCAATAATCCCTTTTAAAATCATGTTCAATTATATTAATACAAGTCAGAAACTAAACTTTTAATGCAGGATTACAGATATTAACGACACTAAGTGACCCCTCACATTTATAAAACCATTAAACTCAATTTACTTTAATCAATTCAAAAATTTAGTGAAAATACACTTTTAAACCTTTGATTAATATAACTTTAAACAATCGTTGTATTTAATCATTTTATTTAAAAAAATGTATCAGAAATTACTTAAGAACTAAAGAAAAATAGACCCAATAATTTAACTTTATCTAGAATTTATAAAAACAAGCTTGCACCACAGCACTCCAGGCAGGTTCCTTAATTTTTAAACTTAAACGTGAAAAGAAAACCCCCAATGCAAAGTACAAGTTGCTCAGTAAGCTGTAAATAAAACCTTTAACTTTATAAAAAAATCTATTACAGAAATTAATCTATTAATATGCTTTAACTTATAAAAATAACTTAGTTTCTTTATCATTCAATACAATCTCTAAATTGATAAAAGAACATGAGGATCACTAAAAAGTCATGCATGATATTATGTTTTTAAACTGTTCAGTTAATTACATTCAATAATTTTACAAAGAAATAGAATTTAACTTTTAACTCTTAACATCAGGCTCTACTACTATAAAAAAAATTGTACTTGCTCAAGCCCCGATACCCAATTTTTATCTAACTTTTGGAAAGGAATCAGGCTGTCTAAAACTTTCTACTTCTTAAAACTTTAAATAGATTGTCTAAAACAGTTGATCTTAAAACATTAAAAATTCCTTAAACATTTTTCAACTGATTTATCTTAAACTTAACGGTAAGACTCCAGATAAAAGCTCCACAGAAAAACATTTTTAAAAATTTCTGAAAACATTAATAAAACATAAACGTTTTAATATCATACAACTATAATTTCTCTAATTAAAAGTACAGACAAGATGCTGATTTAGCAGATCCAAAAAAAAAAAAAGTAAAAAAAAAAAATCACTGGGAATCACAATTTGATATTATCCTTCTCCATTTTGTAGCATAATCTGCCTTACTTTATACTAAACTTCAGCAGGAAAAACCCAATTGAGCATCGTTGTCATTGTATGTCCTTATAATATGCACAGTTCAATAAACTTTATATAATGTTCAAATTAACACTTGATCAGTTCTCAAAAACTGGAAAATTCACACAGTGACCAGTCAATGTCCTTTTTGCAGAAAAACCTATGCAACGGGCACCAGCACTGCGACCGCTGCGCTCACTTAAAAAGAAATTTGAAGCTATACAATCCACACTGGAAAGTACCATCGACATTAATTAACTGATAAAACACCAGCTTTAATGATGACACCATTTCGTTGACACACATGAAAGCACTGAATATGAAGCACCGAAGATGAATCACTGAAACTTCATTATCCTTTATCTTCTTAGCCTTTTATTTCACTTCTTTATTAGAAAAATTTCTCTTCTGATGAACACTCATTGTGCCATGGAGTACCCAGCATTCTAAACTATTTTATTGCATGTCATGGAGCACTCAGTACATTACTTTCAATATCAAAGAAAATTCTTAATTATACTGACAAAAATCTATTACTTTGTCTTAATCATTCAATAATAAACCTTTAAATTTTAATATACCAATTCAATTTTTAAACATTACTTAAACTTTACTAATAAATTTAGAAATTACTTTAAACTATTAAACTTTATTACTTTATATAACTTACTTTATACCTTATATACTTATTACTTTATATAAAAAAAATTATACACTTAAAATATAACATTCAAAAAATTTATCGTCGCCCCCCCCCCCCCCCTCAAAAATATCAAATAACTTCCGTGAGGGCCGATGATTAAAGTTAAACGCCAGACCGATCACGGTCAAACTAGCAAAAAAATTGAGGTTGGAAACTTAAAAATATATCTATCTATACCATCTTAAAACTTCATTAATTTATAGACTTAACTTTTAAAAATTTACTACATATAATCTAACTAACAAAACTTTAATAAACAGAATAAATTTTTAACTTTTAACTATTTTAATTAAATTTTTAAACGGGGCAGGGACAGGCCCATAACCCACATGTTGAGATAATTACCAATAAGTAATATCTCAGTAAATTAATTTAGCAGAGTGAATTAAGCAAATGGAAACGTAAGTGCTTTATGTCCCGACCTCGAATGAAAAATTACGTTAAACTATTAAATCTATTATAACTCAAATCTTAAATGAAATTAAAAATATTTAAACAGTATAATGAAATTAACTTGCTGAAATACAATAAGAAAAAGTAAAAACTACTATGTGATCTAAATAACGAAAGACAAATTTAAAAAGAAACAAAACATTTATTTAAATTTAGTCAAATCAGAAAAACAAGTTAACTAAAAGAATAAAATACATAAAACATACCTCAAACAGTTTTAACTTTAGAAGACACTGATTATGCATTTACATATAGAACGGACTGCACTGAGTAACGCTCCATGACACATTATTGCAGAAGTATAAAGAAATATAAAAACGTCTTTCAATTCAATGCTCCAGAGCTCGAAGAATAATTTATTATTGAAACGCTATACTTTGTTTTAACTAATTCCAGTACCTCCAGTGACATCTCATAGCAATGTAAAAACAAGAGACATTCCCACCAGGAAAAAGCAGTAGATAAACAACAGTCCGTAAATACGATCGATCACAAGCTCATCCTTCAACGTCGAAGAATTCGGAGACAGCCCAGCTGACACTCCAATACACGAAATGTCTTCATTTCGAATAAACACTAAAAAGGTTCTTCAAAAATAGAGGTCATACTATGTAGCTTCACTATTCTGACGGATGACTTTAAAAAGCAAAACAAAACAAGGACTAGTTGATATCCATAGCAACTTCAAGATGAGACATACTTTAATATTCAATGTGCGTTTCCCAGTTCTAATAAGCCTCCATGCCAATAAAAATATAAACCACAAGTGCTCACATCATGCTAAAAGGGTAAATCCCAACTGGCGAAGAAACTAGCTGGCCGAAGCATATTTATATGATTCGGACATGCGTACCAACTGCCGGCATATGCAAAACAGATTGCTTCCAGAATGATCTGAGACTTACGACGCACTCTACCGGACAACTAACGCCATCTTGTGGCGCTCGGGAGTACTGCTCAACTATCATACGTGGAAAACGATCTCCGAGAACCGCGATGTTTTGAAAGACAGATGAACGGCAGAAGAAGATACAATTAAAGGTAAACTGTAACTAAGGATGAAAGCAAATCAAATGAAGGATTTTAAGGATATATAACTATGAAAAACAAGGATATGAGGTAAGTAGAATCTGTATTTATATTGTAAATAAAGAAAGGCTGTTTCAGCTAAAAATGTAAATAAGTTATAGAGCTAAAGTAGTACGGTGATAAGATACAGAGGGCTTGTTATTCCTAACAGTTTCAGGTGCGTTTTTTGATGGAGTCCTCAGATACATGCTACTTATACTTATTAAATATAAATATGTCAAAAGTTAAATTACCACTATTTCCGAATAGTAATTTCAACAATTATCTTAAATTCTTGCTGAAGACCGCCAAACCCTCGAGTAACATATCTACTAATGGGTTGTGTAAAGGAGTTTCGTTCAGATACGCTTTTGTTAAGAATACAGTGCGCTCCCTGGTGGTGGAATGTGGAATTAACAGACCGCGATTTCATTTAAAGTAGGAAATCTAACAATTCAATCTGTTTTAAACTTTAAGATATTTTATAACACACGATAATAAATTATAAAGAAGAAGGGCGCGTCGCATTTCGAGGAGGAGGGGGGGGGGGGGGTTGAGGGAGGTGCGCGAACAAAATTAGGAAATATATCTGGACGATCTGTTTGAAACTTTAATATGGCTTATAAAACATAACATAAATTTTTAAAATCAGGCCGCGTCAAAAATCATGGTGACCATCTGCCCACTCCCCCCCAAGGGGGGGGCGCTTTTCTAAATTTGGCAGATACCTGTCATGTGATATATCGTAGCATTTGGGGGGGGGGGGGGGGCGAACAAAATTAGGAAATATAACAAGGCGAATATGTTTGAAACTTTAACATAGTTTAGGATGTGTTTGCCAAAATTTAGAAGGTATTCCATGGCGATAAATGTACTGGACGTTTTGAAAGAAAGTGTTTTGAAAGGAATATTAAACGAAACCCTTTGTGCGATGTATGATCACACTTACCCACTTGTTTTAATTTAATTTTTATGCGATTTTTAGCAGTTTTTTATGTTTCGAGGCGATTTTTTCATATAAGTGAGAAGAATATGGTTTCTTTCTTTTAACCCAATATAGTAAATTTTGTTCTCTTTTCAAAAAAGTTTATTCGGAATTCGTGTAGCAATTTTTGAATTTTTAGTGAATTTTTTATGCAATTATTGAACAGCATGTAATACATGTCCATAAGGAGGTTACCGTACAGGGACACAGTTCTGTCGCCAAACGCCGCCAAGTTTATCGCCAACTTGGCGGTATATCGCCAAATTTGGCGACCAAAATGAGTCACCAAAAGTGACGCCAACTTGGCGATATCTCTAATATTTCGCCAAATTCCCATAGACTTCCATTGTAAACCAATATGGATTACTTGCTTACAGAAAATGAACAAATTGAAATATTTTAATGCAACAAAAACTAATATTAACTTAAGGGATTATATTAATTATATTTAAGGGAATCCAAATAAATTAAATTGTGAATAAAAGTAACATGATACAAAGCTTAGATTATTGTATTTTATTGATATTTTCGACGAAAGGGTTGCCAGTGGTCATTTTGGCGAAAATTATATTTGATAAATGAATTGAAATAGCTATATCCGTTAGAAAATAATGTAAACAACTCGCAAATTAAAAGAAAATAACTGTTATTTGTTTAATTAAAAAAAAGATTCAAAAACCTTTTTAATCCGAGATAAAATTTATAAAATGAAAATATTTAATTTAAATATGAAAGGAATGTTTATAAAACTTAAAAAATAAATTAGTATCAAAGAAGCAATTGATACATTATTCGGCGATTTTTCGCTTCGCCAAGTTAATAAAAATGTGCATGAAAAAACTTGAAGAAATAAAATTTAAGTAACAGTCTTTTAGTCCTTCTTTATTTTTTTATTCAATTTAATTATCTTTTATATGTAATTTTCCCATCGTATGTCTTACAGGAGAAAGGCTTTATTTGTGAGTTACATGCTATTTAATTATTACCTTGGTCGCCAAACAATGCAATTTTAAGCCACAAAGGCAGAACTGTGAAATAAGCCAGGCGAAGGTCGCAATAATTTTTTTTTAAGTATAGGAGAACATTTCAGAGTAAATCTTTAAATTCAAATGTAAATTATATAAAAAGGAGTTAAAATTATAACTATGTAGTCAAGTATTTAAATTTTAATCTAAAAATAGGCCATTACACGCATATTTTATAATCTTCGATAATCAAGCCACCACCAAATATTTATTATATTATTGAAAGTTTTGTTGGCACAGATGTCATATACGCTCCATGGTACAAAATGGGCTCCAAAATGGCGTTATTTTGCCTGACATGGTAACTCGGCTATTGTTGTTTATTTATTAATAAGTTGTTTATTTACTTTTATTTTCTTTTTTGCAGTTATATAAACTGTTTTGTTCTATAGACATTAATTAAACTTTTTATTATTTATTGCTATTTCCTTTTAAAATAATAGAAAATAATTTAAATATATATGTGTAACTGGTATTCAAAAACGATGTTTTTACCAAATTGGCGTGAAAAAAAAAATCGCGCCAAACCCGGTACGTATCTATGCCTAATAGTTATTTACATTATTGTGATTACTTAGTACAGGCAACAGATTGAAGAGTATTTGGTATACTTTTAATATATGGACTTTGGTGAGTTGGAGAAAATGGCCTTGGCAAGTGAAGTGAATTTTACGTATATTTACTGACAAACTATTTACTTTTCATATACATATAAGCATTTTTTTTTCAATATTTATTTTATTTATTTATATAAAGAAGAGCTATTTATCTACTTTTAAATACGAACAGAAATAATTTGTGGTTCTACCTGTTATCCCGTAGATCAAAAAAAATATCGCCAAACTATAAGATTAAATGCCAATAATGGGTGATCGTAAATGTCAAATTTACTTGACGTTAAACACTTTACACGTGTTTGTTACGTCATCAGGTGATTTTTAATTGGATATTTACGTTTCTTCGCGATCTGCTGCAATTTTTTGACATTCCATTTTTGACCTATAATACTAAAGTAATTTCTACCTTCATTTCAATAAAGTTTATTCGGATTTCGTATAACACTTTTTCGAATTTTTCGGCTATTTTGTATGTGATTTTTAGTGTATTTTAGCGATTTTCTACCATTTTTCCACATTAGTGAAAGACGTTGATAGAAGTTGAATCAACTTTCAATCTTCGAGCACAATATATATATATATATTTTTCTCTTTTCGAAATTTGTGCAGCGATTTAAAATTTTTTCGCGATATCTTATTGGGATTTTCAAAGGTTTTTCGCAATTCGTGCTTTTTTTTACGTACCCGGGCAACGCCGGGCAAGTTAGCTAGTATTTAATAATTTTAATTTTTAAGCCATCGAATATGAGGGGGAAAAATGTGCTTTCAAATATAATTTGTTTGAAAACTATACCTCAGCTGACAGATTAATTATAGTTTTAAAAATAATTTTGAAGAACAAATTTTTAAAAAATCTATATTGCATGCAGTTTGATTACAAAAGATTGCACTTAAAACAATATCAACAGTTCAACATTTGTTTCTATCTAATATTCCATAACAAAATTAAGGCTTCAAATAAATAAAATTTAAATTTAACAATACTTAAACAAACTACATACTTGTACTAAAAAATAATCATAATTAAAAAGGCTCTTGTAAATAGCAAAATCTTTTGCAATTTATTCTACTATTAACCCTTGGCATGCAGCTAATATGGAAGTATCGCTTTTAATAAATTTCAAGACTTTATTTGAATACATAATTATTATTTTTCACGTAAAATGCTGTTTTTTATGTTAATAGTGCACAATCGGTGTAAAAAATCTATTAAAGTTTCAATTAAAAGTTGTTTTTGCATATAATATTCTATAACACGGGAAAACCTGATTGGAACTGCTCTATATTATAAGCAAATACATGTCCATCAGTAACTCTGACGTCATATCAACAATGGCAAAACTCTAAACAATTTAATTTTATTGCACAATTTTACGTCATTGAATAGAAAAAAAATCCACTTTAAAAAATAATTATTTTAAATCTCAATTTATTGACTTTTTGTGGTTTTAAAATGCTTTTGAGCATGAATTTTTAAAAACTATCTCAAAAATGAACATGCAACCCAATTACGGAAGATAGTCTGTTCGTACTTGAAACAATATAAATAATCCGGCATTTGTTTGTCTTCATAACTAAATTGCTAGACAAAATTAATCAATCATGATTTTGGATCAGAATAATTTTGGTTCACATTCATTAAAATTGGAGTCAGATGATGCACTATAGCACATTATTGAGAGCCCTAGAATTTAAATTTAGAAGAAAAATAAAGTTTAACTAACCATCAAACAGATGTTCTTGCAGGCAAACACCAAAAATAAAGAATGAACATTTTTAAGTGACTTCATATGCAATCATTAAATCATCATTAAATGCAAAAATATAAATTTAAAAACAATGTTAGAAGCACTAGAATGTGCAAGCTTTGAGGAGACTAGTTTTAGTAGCATTTAGCCTACCAGTGTCACTGAGGATGGTATGCTAAATGCTACCGAAACTAGCCTGCTCAAAGTTTGCACATTCTGGCGTTTCGAATGTTGTTTTTAAATTTATATTATACCGTGCTAAGTATCATCCTAATAATTATAAATGTAAAAATATTGAATTTTAGAATTAAAACTCTTTTTTGTTTGTAAATTTTAAATTTGCATAAAAGTGCAATAGTTTAACTTTTTAATAATCAAATATTTTAAATTTATTTTTAACAAACTTGAATTCTGTAAAAATATTTAATTTAGGCATTCATTTCTATTCTAATATTCATGCACTGGTTTATTGAATAAAATATTTTAAATGGTTAATTTCTTTTTTTATATACGAGTAAACATTATTCTTATGCAATAAATTTGTTACAGAAGATATTATAAACCAGTTTTAATGTAACAAATTTCTCGATGTGTTTTATATTAATGCAAAATAGTTTACAGAATTCCCATGTAAATCTGAAAAGTGTCTCAAATTTCACTTCAGATCTAATTTCCTCTTTTTTCTTAATTTCTGAGTAGCATCCCTGTTAACATAAAGAGCCCATCATTTGAGGATTTTTCATTCAGGGCAGAAGACTGTAATAATAATTTAAAATGTGCTTTTATGTATTGCCAGTTTTTGTTACTTTATACTTTTAAAAGAATTTTGTAGTTTTTAAATATTGGTGTGTAAACTGTATATTATTGTTCTTATGATATTACATTTTTACAGAAAAAGAAACTTAACACAAGTACTGCATCTCCGTCGTTGGCATGTTTTAAAAATTCGAAAACGTCCAAATTAGACAGCCCTACTCTTTCAACCCCTAAGAGTGCCAAAGTCAATGGGAAAATGAATAGCCTTTCTCCTTGTAACAGTAATAATGGAACTCCTGCATCTTCTAAAAAAGTAAGTTAAAAGTAAAACATGAAAATTTTGTTTATTAGTAGTATATAGTGTTAATGGTATAGACTAAAGGTCTGCACTTCTCCGGTCCTGAAACAGGCTCAGGTTTGATTTTTATACCAGTCTTCAGGTTTGGACTCAAAGCGAAAATTTTATTTATTTGCAAATTAAAACTAGTCGGATGTGCCAATCCCAAAACTTTCTTCTTTCTTTTACATGTTAATATTTCAAAAAGTTGTTACATGTGTTAATAATACTTCAATATTACATTAACTTTGATTTTCATATAAAGTTTCTGCTTCGTTTTATTAATCGGAGTAAAAATCAGTTAATCTTATTCATAATATTTAATAAAAAAAAATTGTTTCATTATTCTGTTGTACATAAGCTGCTTGAGAATCGGCGGGTTAGCTCGATTCGAATTGCCTGTCGCTGCATGAACTGCCAATGTACAATAGAGTTATGTAAAATTGAGAAAAATCACTATTACAGAGCCCCTTTCTGGCTGATTGTTACCAAATTTACGTGGGACCTGCTGGCCATAGCCAAAAACATGAAATTTGGTTCAATTCTATGCTTAACTTCATACACTTTTTGATGATATAATGGTGAAAATGGCACAACAATCTCTATTACAGCACCCACTCCAGGCGGAATATTTCCAAATTCGAGGACCTGCTTGCCATACGCAAAAACATGCACAAAAAATGTGGTTCAATTTTATGCATAACTTCATACACTTTTTGATGGTACAATAATGAAAATGGCACAAAAATCACTATTGCAGCACCCCTTCTGCAGGGTTGTTCTCAAATTCCCTTGAGACCTGCTGGCCATAGCCAAAAAACATACACATGAAATTAGCTCAATTCTATGCATAACTTCAAATGCTTTTCGATGGTACAATAATGAAAATGGCACAAAAATTGCTATTACAGTGCCCCCTTTTGGCAGAATTTCCAAATTCAATGAGGAGCTGCTGGCCATATCCAAAAACATACACACACAAAAAAAAATTGTTTTATTTTATGCATAACATCATACACTTTTCGATGATACAGAAGACACACGGACGGACAGGTAGACATTTTGTATAAATATGTTTTTCCGGATCTCTGACCTCTAAAACATGTAAATCTGTCAAAAACTGGAAATAAAAAAAAAAAATTTCGATTACAATACTTCTTTAGAAAGAAGAAAGTAAAAAGGGGAAAAAATGAACAAGAATGTATGTAGTGTTAAGTTTTTTAATGTGTTTTACTTTTACAGTCCTTTAAAATTCAGTTTGAAAGGGAATGCTGAATTGATGGAGGGTGAACACACATGTCAAAAAGTAAATCATCACCACTGTTTGGAAAAAATATTCTTTGAGAACTTATTTAAGGAAAGAAATTCTGAGATTAGATAAGGCAAAGAAATCTTCAAGATAAGTGGTGGTGTTAGAACAACTACAGCAAAAACTAAACTAAAAATATACTAATGCTGTCTGCTTTAAACATTTGCATTTAACTAAATAAAACTACCAGTTTTATAGTAAGGGGAAATGGGACAACTCTCTATTTTTATACTGTTAATTTTACTTTAAATAATACACTGACACTTCTTCCACCTGCCCATAAAGAAAATTAATCAGAGACTATGAGAATTGTACTTACGTGGGTAGCCGGCATCATTCGTTCTTCAAGAAGAAATAATAAAACAGTCACAAATAAATTAGCACAAACGGTCATATATTTGAACCATGTGTATTAAATATCAGTTAGTTTACACTACAAAGGGGACTTCCACAAAACTTCGCCCCATATATATTTTTACCTTCACATTTTCATCTTTCTACAAATTTCACAGAACAGCAAACTTACTACAAAAATCCGCGAGCTGGCAATATTCCAGTACATTCATAAAACATGATTCCTGGGCTTGTCATGCCATCTATTGGCGGGAATCAAAGTAATATGTCAAATAATAACATAATTAATTAATATCAAGAAATAATCTAACAGATTATTAACCATTATTAAATTTACACTGAATGCAAAAAATATGAAACCTTAATAATTACACAATTATTCAAAAGATATAAGAAATAAATAAACTCAAAATTGAAAGATTTGCAAAATATAGCCTCAATCAGTTTTAGTGCTGCCATCTTTTGGCAATATGTGAAAAACAAAGAAAAGAGAGTTATTTCACAACAGGTGGCAATTGTATTTTTAGCAGGCATGTTCGTTATCCCTGCACTATGTCATAAGTTGTCACACTCGAGTGGTACGCTCCTTCCTGTTGTGACATCACATCTTTTGTAACTATTAATTCAGGGTTCGTACAATCCTTGAAAGTCCTTAAATTTTTGAAAAGGAATTTTTGGTGTTTAAAAGTACTTATTTTCATACAAAATCTGCAAAAAGTCCTTAAAAGTTTTTAATTTTACTCTCATATTATTTCTTAATCAGGGGTGAAAACTCTTCTGCATTTCTTTTAATTTCTGATTTAAGAAAGATCTTAATCCCCCCCCCCTGCCTCCCCTTCCAAAATTTCACTTCCCCCTTTTGCTCCTCCCTCCACAATACTAAAGTTTAAAATCTTTTAAAACTTAGATTTTTTAAACTTATTCTACTCTGTTTGTTACTTTATAGTGAATAAAAATAATCAGTCCTAAATTTCATTAATAATTCATTCCATCACATTCATTTCATTAAAATTTAATCTGAATTTCACTCTCAAAATTTTGTTTCCCCATTTCCCCCCCCCCCCCCCCTACAGTTCAGAGTTTAAAAACTCTTTAAAACTGTGTAATTAAAAAAAAAAAAAAATTCTGCTCTATTTGTCATTTTATTGTCACAATAAATAATCAATCAAGATTCCTCTTCCCACACGAAATTGGCATTTTCCCTTTGCTCCCCCCTCCCCCCCCACTCCCCACACACACTCACACTTAAAGAGCATGTATAATTTAAGGTCTTTAAATCTTCTTAGGTTCTTTTTTTTTTTACTTATTTGTAAATTTCCAGTAAGGTAAATAAATAAGTCATGTAATAAACAACCCCCCCCCCCTCCTAAATTTTTTAAAAATCTGCTACCCCTTTGCCCCCTCAACGTATAAAGTTTTAAAACCTTAAAAATCATTGCTTTTTTTTGCCACTTTTTCTGCTCTATCTATTATTTTATTGTAACAAGAAATAATTGATCATACGGTTTTAGCCCCCCCCCCACCACCAAAATTGACGTTTCTCCCTCCTTACCAAGCAGTCTTTTAAACTGTTTAATTTTCATTTTTTGCGCTATTTGTAAATCTTTAGTAAGGTAAATTATCAGCCGTCTGTTAAACCCTTGCCCCCTCAATAAAAAAAATATGCTTCTCCTCTTTGCCCCCTCCCAACTCACAAAATTAAAAGTCTTAGGGTTTTTTCTTTTTCTGCTCTATTTGTTACATTATTATAACAATAGTTAACCACCTGAAGTCTTCCGTCAATCTGAAATCGCCGCCCTCATTCCTATTTTCCTTGTACACAAAATTCAGTCTATAAAACTGTTTTAATTTTTACTATCTTCTATCTTTACAAGAAAAAAGTATTGGATTCGTGAAAATTTTAGACTTCTGGTTTTCACGAATTTACATGTTTTAGGGGTCAGATATTCCAAAAAACATGTTTTCACAAAATGTGAGTCTGACTCTATCTGTATGTGACACAGATTTTGTGGGTCCTTTATCTCAAGAACTAATGCACAGAATTTAATAAAAATTTATATTCAATTAGTCCCTGATATAAATTGGTGCAGATTAGTTTTTGATATACATAGCCGAACAGGTGGTGCTGCTATGCTGCATTTTTCATGATTTCTGCCATAGCTATATATCAAGAAGTAAGTCCCTGATATAAATTGGTGCTGATTAGTTTTTGATGTACATAGCCCAATAGGTGATGCTGCTATGCTGCAATTTTCACGATTTCTGCCATAGCTATATCTGAAGAACTAAGCACGAATTTTCATCAAACTTCAGATTCAGGTATACCTTGATAAATATAGGTGCTGATTATGGTTTGGTATAAATCTCCCTACAGGTGGCTCTGCTATGCTGCATTTTTCACGATTTCTGCAACAGCTGTATTGCAAGAACTAATGCACGGATTTTCATCAAACTTCAGATTCAGATAGACATTGGCATAAGTTGTTGCTGATTGGGTTTTGGTGTAAATCATCCAACAGGTAGCGCTTCTATACCACATTTTGCAGGATTTACATGATTTTAGCAATAGTCATATCTCAAGAACTAATGCGTGGAATTTCATATCTTTCTAATCCTCATATTTAATTTTGTCACTCTGTAAGTGAATTTTGAAGTATTAACATGTATGAGATAGAAGAAAGTTTTGGGATTGACACATCCGACTAGTGTTTTCTCCTGCTGTATTTGTTATTTTAAAATTTTCTAAATTTAATTTCTACTGCCACACACTGAAATCCCCCCCCCCCCCCCCTCCCCTTCCCAGCCATTTGAATGTTTAAAACTTTGTTTACAAAAATGAATCCCTTTATTCAAAATGCATATTATAATTTATTAGTTTATTTAATTTGTAGGTCCTTACATTTTTTTGGTTTTGATTCTTGAAAGTCCTTGATTTTTATTGAAAGAAATGTGTACGAATCCTGTAATTTAGAAATAGCTTTTTTGAAGAGAAAAAAAAAATACGATCTGTTACCTACTGATAGGATTCTCACTGGCTTTTGAGTAACCTTAGCCAGGGTACGCTGATTTAAATCAGCTTGATTTTAATCATGATTTAAATCACTTGATTCTTAAAAGAAAAATCATTGATTAAAATCACAATTTTTTTTTTTCATTAATTTTTAACTATACTCTAAATTAAAATAATCTTGGAAAGAGTACATGTTATTTAAATAATTTTAAAAAATGTACATTCTCAATGCACTCTATCTTTCATTTTCAACAGAAATTCTCTGAAAGCTTTTCTTTGTAGTCACCTGGAGAGATAAGGGACTTCATTGTTTGGGATAACAAAGGTATACCAGACCCAGAGTAAATAGATAAGAAAGAAGAATTTCTTTCTTTTGTCCACTGACTAACAGGGATTAGTATCAAACCTGTTTTGCATGAACACTTCGTCCAAAATACTTGAATCAACTATACTATTACAAGCTTTGCTTGAAGTTTCAAGTTAGTGAACTGCAGATAGAAAAAATTGATATAGTATAGGACAAATTGGATTTTTTTTTTTTTTTTTTACAAAATGGCTGGTAGGAAAAAGGATCCCATATGGCTTTATTTCTCAGAGATATCAACAGTTTCAGGCAAAGGTCTGAAAGCTAAATGCAAAACATGTGGGAAAGAAATGATGGGATTAGTTGCAAGACTGAAAAAACATCAAGAGATATGTGAAAATCCTACTGATGATGCTGGTAATTTCAAGATTGAAAGTGATAAAATAGGTAAGTAGTTATTATTTATTTATTTATTTTTTTTTTTTAAAGAAATATAGTGTGTAATTTAAATATATTTATGTTCATAAAAATAGATTAAACATTTATATATAGTAACTTAATAAAAAGTCCATTTTAAATCATTTTAAACTACCAAGCTAACAAAATAAGACACAAGATCAAGGGAGCCTGGGATAAAATTTTTATTTCAATTATCTTGTTTTTAAATTATTAATGTTTAAAACAATTAATCATTATAAATTTAATTTTTTAAATATACTTATATTTTATTCAAACTTGTTTATGTTAATAAAAATAGAATAAACATTTACATATAACTTAATGAAATGACCATTTTAAATAATCAAAACTAACATGAGCAAAATAAAACACAGTCTTGAATGGGACTGTGATAATTTTTTTCTTTCCATTATCTTATGTTTTTAAATTATTAATGTTTAAAAAATGAATTATTATAAATTTAATTTTTATTAAATAAGTTTATATTTAATTTTATAGATTGTCCACCAGGATCATGTAGTTCACAACAGATGTTATGCAATAATACTGTGGACACTGCTAAACAACAAAAAAGAAAAGCCTCTGAAAATAAAATGCAAACTACAAGCAAAAAAAAAAAAAATTGATAGCTATGTGTGTAAAACATCAAGTAATCAAAAGAACATGATTGATAAACAGGTAGCTAGATTCGTTTATGCAACCAATTCTTCTTACCGCAGTGTGGAGCATAAAGAATTTAAAAACATGATTGCTATGCTATGTCCTGGTTATACTCCACCAACCTGTAAAGAAGTTAGAGGTGTCCTTTTAGAAGAAATTTGTAAAGAAGAGAGAAAAGCTTTAAAGTTCTTGAAAGCCAAACAGTCAGTATGAGCTTAGATGGGTGGTCAAATGTCCACAATGAGCCAATCATTTGTGCAACTGTCAGTACTTGTGATGGCAATTTATATCTGGTAGATTCGATTGACACATCAGGTCATCCTCACACAAAAGAATATCTGGTTAAAATTGCTCAAGAAACAATATCCAAATGTCAGTCAGAATTTAATTGTTTTATCAGAAGTCTCGTAACTGATAATGCAGCTAACGTTAAAAGTATGCGTGAAGAGTTTGAAAAGGATGAAAATTATGATATTCTTACTTATGGCTGCTCTGCACATCTTTTAAATTTATTAGCCATTGATTTGCAAATTCCTGATGTGAAAGAACATATTGTTTATGTGGTTAAATACTTCAGAAATAATCCCTTTGCAGCTGCTAAATATAAACAAGAAGGTGGCCAAAAGTTAGTAATGCCACAGGATGTTCGCTGGAATACAATGTTTGACTGTCTATCAACTTATATAAAACACTGTTCAACATGAATGAAAATATGCGAGGAACACAGAGAAAAAATTGATAAAGTTGTCAGTAATAAAGTGTTAAACTTCTCTATTAAAAGAAATGCAGAAGACTTGATAAACAGACTTGAACCCATTGCCATTTCCTTAGATTCTGTACAAAAAGATAATTGTTCCATTGCTGGTTCTGTTGATATTTGGAAAAAAGTTGAAGAAAAATTCATCGAGCAAAAGCTTGAAAAAAAAAAAAAAATTAAGTGTTTCTCAACTCGATATGATCAAGCACTTGGTGCACCTCATTTTCTTGCATACTTAATAGACCCACGATTTTGTGGAAGCAAGCTAACTGAACTGGAAAAAAAAAAAGGCGTTTGAATTTGCAAATGAAAAATATTCAACTTCCTTTATGCCTTTAATTATGAAATTTTTAGCTAAGGCAGATCCTTTTTATCCTTTACTTTTCGAGGAAAGCATCACATTCCAAATGTCACCTTTGGAATGGTGGAGGGTGCATTTCAAAACAACTGTTTGTGTAGATGACCAAAATGCGATAAAGCAACTACTTTCTGCGGTAGCTACTTCTGCTTCTGTAGAAAGAATATTTTCTGCTTATGGTTTAGTGCACTCTACGCTTCGAAACAAGTTGGGTCATGAAAAAGCAGGAAAATTAGTTTTTCTCTACAAAGCATTAAATTTGCCTTAGTTACCTTGATACCTTGTCCAAAAGAATTTGTATTTTAAAAGAACTTAGTTTTTTATTAAAAATTTCATGATTACATTTCCTGATTTAAAGAAAGTAAATAAATATAATTGGTTACCTTGATAACTTGTCCATTTTTTTCTTTAAAAATGTCAGTATTTTATGAATTTGTATTATAAGAGTTTAACAGAACTTAGTTTATTATTATTTTAGTTAACACCTGTTTGTAATATGACCAGCTATAAAATTAGTATTTTTTATTTTATTTTGAGCTTTAAGCATGTGAAAATATATATTAGCTAAATTGAGCAAAGAATGCACTTGTACTTTGTTGGATGCTTATTCTGGGTTTAGTCTTGCATTTGTTACGAGTATTAATCTTTTTATATATTGTACTAATAACATATATTTAAAATAATATGTAATGATGGGATTTGTTTTGGGAAGTGGTGCATTAAGACAATGGATGGTACTTTGAATGGTGTTACTATCTTATTGACAGCTCTTAAGGTAAGTGATGTAATTAATCATTACACAAAAAATTATAAATCAAGTATAAAGATTTATATACATAAAATTTTTTGAAATACTATTTTCAAGTGTCTATCTAAATTGTATTTATAAAATAATTGAAAATGACATGTTATAACCTTCAAAGTTTAAAATAATGTCGTTAGTTAATTTTAATAAAAAAAATCCGATTTTTTAAAAAAAATCGCGATTTTTTTTCATACCCTGACCTTAGCAATTTAGTTAATTATAAAAAATACGGTACTTGTTAGTTATCCCGTCGACCAAATTACTGTCACCAAATTGTAAGATTAAATGCCAATAATGGTTGATCATAAATGTCACATTCACTTGACAACATGTGTCTACGTCATCAAGTGATTTTTATTTCGACCTTTTATCTGTATTTTTATTAATGTTATACTAATTTATTTGTTCTTTTGTTATTTAAAATAAAAATTATGCCAATTTGTATAATTTGGCGATTTACAGGGTGTTTATAAAGTCCCGGACCCATTTTGATGTTTAATAACTCATAAAATAATGAAGATATAAACAAACTTATGGCATTTATTGATGGAATAACTCATATATTTTCCTTTTCAGGTTTGAATATCTTTACTTTTGTAAGTGTCGTCTGCGCGTGTGATTAATTTCAGATAATTTCATTTTCCAGTCTAAATATCTGTACTTTTCTAAATATTGTCTGCTTATTAATTGCATTTTTCTCTCTTTTGTTTTTGGCAACTATTGCAATGTTATGTTTACTTTTGATGTGTTTGTTCTATGTTACTTTTGTATGTGATGTTTTATTCAAGCGGATATTAAGGAGAATGCATGCACCACAAGAGAAAGCACAGATTTTATGGTGGTTGATAGAAACAAAATCGATAGTGCAAGCACAGAGAAATTGCAGAAGAATTTACCCAAAAGATCCTCCATCCAAAAGCAGCATCTTGCGGTGGAAAAAGAATTTTCTAGAAACTGGAAGTATCGCAGATAAGAAACATTCTGGACGTCCCTGCACAAGTGATTTTGATGTTGAGCAATAGCCTCTGTGGATGTCGACATGCTTGCCGCTACCTGGCGTGAAACTGACTATTGACTTCATATTCTCCGTGCGACGAAGGGGGCACATGTGGAAGTTCATTGACAAGGGTCATGAAACTTTTTGAGTCTATCTAACCATTTATGTTATTAATTTTAATTTATCTTTATTATTTTATGAATTATTAAACATCAAAATGGGTCCAGGACTTTATAAACACTGTATATAATTTGGCGAAATTGGTCGACGGGATAACTAACAAGTACCAAAAATACTTATATAACCAAATAAATATAATGTTATTGTTAACGATAGATTAGTCATGAAACTTTGATTCTATAATCTCTCTTTAAACTCTTTAACATATGAACTTTTTCCTTTTCAATATGTCTTCTAATTTTTTGTAATGTTTGTAGTACAGTAATGGATCTAATATGAACTATTGGTTAAAACTTTGCAAAGCATGTGCTTTGAAAAGTTGGGGAAATTTTTTTTTACCCCGATTTATTTTTAAATAGTGTTATGAAACAAAACCTGGGTTAATTTAGGATAGTATTGTAGGATAGATAATAGTAGTATAGTATTAGTAGGTTTAGTAGTAGTAGTATAGTATTAGTAGGTTAGATAAAAAATGAAAAATATGTGAATAAGTTCCAAAAAAAATTCAAATTACAAATAATAAATTGCACAAAAAAAAATGTTCAGTCATTCAATAGCATCGTTGAGAGTGACATTAAAAAATAAATAAACTCTTGCATTTTGGTAATTTCAATATTTCGTTTTCTTGCCAACTCCCCCCCCCCCCTTTTGTCCCCATCTTAAAATATGATGCAATTACTGATGACCCCTAACATTATTTTCACATAGCTGGCTATAGTTTTTTGTTCCTGATTAACGAAATTGTTAAAGTTAGTCAAAAGCCAGTGGAAACCCTGCCTGTCTTATTAAATTTATGCAAACTTTTTAAAAAAATATTTACATTAAAATCACAGACAATACATTAAACAATTAAAATTATTACATAAAAACACTAAAAACATATTAAAATTGGGACGTTTCGGATCATCATGATCCCTCCTCAGCCAATTATAAACGTTAAGTCAATACTATCAACAGTTACAAGAAAAACACAACAGAAAGTCATCAATTTCAGGTTACAGTTAAAATAAAATAGAATACTCGGCCGGCACAGATGCAGCTTCGTTAATCACTAAATCCTTGGTTTTAGTATGCCAGTCCTTTAAAAACACTCTCCCTGCGTAATTGTTGCAGCCGGATCGGATCACAAAAGCTTTATTAAAATCTGGAAAATGGTCGGTTGCAATAGTATGCTGAACGATCTTTGAATTCAAATTTCTACATCTAAATGCCTGTTAATGCTCTTTAAGCCGTATTTCAAGTGTCCTGCTAGATTCACCAATATAAACCTCTTCACACTGCTCACACGGAATTCTGTAAACTATGTCTTTAAACTGCAGGATGGAATATCTATGTTTAAAATTACATAACAGATTCTTAAGAGGATTTTGGGAAATGAAAGATGTATGAATACCAACTGATTTCAAATAATGCGAAATCTTTTCAGAAATGCAGCTATAATAAGGAATGCTTGCGTAAACATTTGATTTTGTACGCTAGAAAGGTGGAGGGGTATTCATGTCTGCACAGAGAATTTCTCTGAGAATTCGAAGGCACAATCTTAATGGGTAACCATTTAGCTGTAAATCAATTAAGATTTTTAGAGGACTGGCATACTAAAACCAAGGATTTAGTGATTAACGAAGCTGCATCTGTGCCGGCCGAGTATTCTATTTTAACTGTAACCTGAAATTGATGACTTTCTGTTGTGTTTTTCTTGTAACTGTTGACAGTATTGACTTAAGGTTTATAATTGGCTGAGGAGGGATCATGATGATCCGAAACGTCCCAATTTTAATATGTTTTTAGAGTTTTTATGTAATAATTTTAATTGTTTAATGTATTGTCTGTGACTTTAATGTAAATATTTTAAAGATGGAATTCAGACGTAATATTTTTGCTTATGTAATTAAACTTTTTTTAAATGCAAGCTGATTATGAACTTGATTATTTATTTTAGAAATCTGTCCTAAATGATAGTGTAACAAATGGTGTGTCTGAAGACAGTTCTGTTTCCGAAGTTGTTGTCAAAGAGTGGACACATGATAATCTTGATTGGTTGAAAGACGATAAAATTAAGTAAGTTTGCATTTTTTTTGATATGATACAAAATTACTGTTAAATTGTAAACATGAAATATATTAATGCGATCTTTTAATCACATTTAGAGTGTATGAGCAGAACTTGACAAATTCTAGCATGCAAGTACTGTAAAATATTGTAATTGTTTTAAGTTTAAAATTTTGTATGATGTATTATAAAGTCAGTATGTTATTTGCATGTATTTTCATTTCTAATCAAATTAAATCTGTTTATAACATTTATGGTTTCATATTTCATACCACCATAACATTATTATTTTATAAAAGTTTTTTTCAACAAATGCCTTTGAAAAAGTAACTTGGTTGATGCAAAAGAAATAGTTCTCAAACCAAAGTTTGCTACTACAGTAGACTCCCTTAAATCCGCAACTCTAAAATCCACGCATTTTTCCAGATGTAAACAATGAAATTTACAGTTCAGTTGCAGGAACAAAATTCAAGATGCCGCTGAAATCAGCGACTACCGCAATGTTTTTCTTACTAAATTTTTTGTTAATCATTCTCTTTTGGATATTGCAGCTGATTTATTACTACATAAATTTACATTACTTTTGATTTTGATATAAATTAGCTTATCTATATCAAAAACTCCTGGGTTCGAAATCTAAATGTATCGATCTTACGATTGCTTTACCAGTAGATGGCAGCATAGGACTTTTGGAATCGAATTGAATCGATTTCATCGGTAATAATTTAATATTTTTCCAAATTTTCATTTTACATAATTATTTTAATAATTACTTACTTTTAAACTAATAAATTATTTTGATATTTTACTTATTTTAATGTTTTACTTTATTGTAAGCATTCATTATAATTTCCCTTGCTTAACTACCAATCAAATTAATATTTCAAAAATGTAAACAAATCAATGACCAGAAATCCGCGAAATTCTAAAATCTGCACAACCTCTGGTCCCAAGCTGTGTGGATTTGAGGGAGTCTACTGTACTACAATAATCATGAAAATTTATAATAATAAGGATAGAAGTTCGTTTGTTTGTTTGTGTGCTGTGTTCTGGAGAGACTGCTGTGTGCAGAGTTACAAATTTTGGCAAGTAGAGATACTTGTATATCTGAAGTTATGCACCTTGCAGTCAGTTTTTGGATTAGCCGAGATATTAATTAAAAACCATAATGAACATCACAAAATGGCAAGCTTCCTTCTGCTAATTGTGCCTGTTTATCTCCAGTCATTCTACAATTCTTCACACTGACAAAAATGAAGTGTTCTTTTTTTGTTGTTGTTGTTATTGCGATCACCACATCCTTTGTAGATTTACAAAAAAGAAAACGCAAAAATATTTACTTTAAGACTGTTCTCAAATCAAAAAGGTCAACTTCCTGACATAAGTTTTTATTTATTTTTGTTCGAAAATGCATTAAACTAGCTGCTGCTGTTGTTCAGAAACTATGTCATCAGGCTGTTTTTTCCATTTTTTTTGCAAACGCAATAGATCTTTCAGAAAATACTGTCAAAGTGGACGTTTTGAACTGAATTTCCACGGGAAAGTAGAAAAATCACTCGAGCGGGTGGAAAACGGGTTTGTCACATGATCGAAAACGCTTATAACTCAATGGGTAATGGATGGATCAAAAAATGGAAAAAACAGTTTGACTCCAAATTGCTTCCATGGCCAGGCTTTCCAATTTTATATCTTTCCGTTAAAAAATGAATTTGTAAATATCACAGAATGTTTTACGCTTGTTGAGCAGAGCAGTTAAGAACAGCCTTAACTTCTCAGTTCAAATTGTATCTTTTGTTAAAAAATATATATATATCTACCCTATACATATAAAATCCTAATGAAACGATGAAACTGATATTATGAAACGACTGAATTGAAACAAATTTATGTAACGATTCTATGAAACGACTGATTATGTTTTATGGTGATTTCTCCTAAAGTATGGAATACTTTGCGATGAAATTAACACCAAAAATCCGCATTGATCCACAGATCTCAAAACTGGTATTAGAATTTTTAAATTCGAATTAGTTTTCGAAATATTAATTTTTTTCTAATTTTAAATACTTTTTTCTAATGATGGCAACTCAAATTTTATTCAAAACAGTATTTTTTTTCTTCTTATTTCAGAAAAGATTATTATTTTAAACTAATTTGGCAACCAGTTTGGCCTCCCTTAAATGTATGCTAAAAAATGTATTGTGTTACTTTTATTCATGATTCAATTTACTTGAACAATTTTTCTCCAAATCGAAAGATTCTGATAGAGAAATCAAGAACTCTTGTATTTTTATGTTAGCAAGATGCAGGTGATTGATAAATCGCCAAACATTTTTCCCCTTGCATTTTTTTATATTTCATTAATTTCATTTAAAATATAATCCTTTCATTCATTTTATTTAAAATACAAAACTTTCATTTAAAATTGATGGCTTTCACTTTTTTTTTTTTTTTTTTAACAAAGCGAAAAGAAAAATATTAGGCATAGATGTCATATACGCAAAGGGGTGCCTAATTGGTGCCAAAATGGCATTATTTTGATTGACATGGTACCCCGGCTATTGTTGTTTATTTAATAATAGTTGATTTACTTTTATTTCTTTTTTTAAATTATATAAATTATTTTGTTCCATAGTTATCAATTATTTATCAATTATTTCCTTTTGAAAATAATTTAAAAAATACTGTACTACTTAGTTATTCCGTCGACCAATTTCGCCAAATTATACAAATTCACAGAATTTTTATTTTAAATAATGAAAGAACAAATAAATTAGTATAACATTAATAAATATACAAATAAAACGTCAAAATAAAAATCATTTGATGACGTAAACACGTGCAACTTGCTTAATGTCAAGTGAATGTGACATTTACAATCAACCATTATTGGCATTTAATTTTATAGTTTGGCGATAGATTTTTGGCCGACGTGATAACTAATAGTACCAAAAATACATATGTAACTGGTATTCAAAACGAGGTTTCCGTCAAATTTTCGTAAAAAAAAAAAAAAAAATAATAATAATAATAATAATCGTGCCAAACCTGCGGTGCATATATGGCATCTGGCCAAATATTAAATAATGCATGTAACAAACCATGATATTCAATTACATCTTCAAATCAATGTTTTAATTTACCACTCGAAAAATAAAAAAAATGCTAACTGGCGAGTTGAAAAAAAGCTACTAGTGAGATTTGCACCTGGCTAGTGTAACAGTACCAAGAATTCTTTGCGACCATGGCAACTTTTATGTACTTTTATTCGAAATTTTTTAATCAAAATGGAAAACTTTTGGCACAGATGTCATATACGGCCTCATTGGCGCATTTTTTTTCTGACGCCAATGTCATATACGCAATGGGTACTTAACTAGTGCCAAAGTATCGTTATTTTGCTTGATATGGTAAGCCGGATGTTGTTGTTTATGCTTTTGATGCTTTCCCCAAATTGGCGTCTGAAAAAAATCGTGCCAATATATGACATCAGTATATGGCATCTGTGCCAAACTTTCATATGAAATGCGAAGGGATCAGACCATTGTTTATAGCAGTTGATGACTTGAACTAATATAATGTAGATGAAATGATGGCGATCGAATAATATTTTGCGACTTATCACCTGTGCCTGGCTAACATTAAAGTACCAAAATGGTACCTAGAGTATAAAAAGCGAAGTATGTCTGCCAGGAACTGTTGATGATAGTCACATGACTTAGGCTATTGTTATAGAGATTGTTTTAAAATACAGGGAGACAAAGACTCTGTATACTTAATTCATTTTATTTTAGATTCTTTTCGAATGTTTAACTGATCCTCTTTAATTAAAAACGAAAACAACCATTGGA
Source organism: Maratus speciosus (assembly GCA_963932465.1). NCBI lineage: Eukaryota > Metazoa > Arthropoda > Arachnida > Araneae > Salticidae > Maratus > Maratus speciosus. The sequence goes on along the minus strand of OZ010790.1, from coordinate 5,689,792 downwards.
TGTCTTAACAGCAACTGATTCTTAAACCTAAATTTTTGACTTTAACTTAAGTTTTTGCAATCAAAGGGAATTGAATGGAAACCCATTTACAGGGTGATCTGCACAGCTTTTACCAGTATAATTCAATCGTCTCTAATATTTTTAAAACCCATTAGATTAACGTGTTTTTAGATTCTGCAGTGTCTGAATGGGGGTTGGCGAGCGTAGCTTGCAGGGGGCAGAGCCCCCTAGTATATATATATATTTATTATTTCAGAAAACACATTTATTGGATCTTGATTCATGTTACTTTTGAAGTTTTCTGTTTCTTTGCAATTTGAAATTGCCACATCTGCTTTTAGGATGAAAATACAAAATAAAAAGAAAAAATATCCTTTTATTCCGGGCGCCTTTCCCTTTTTAATGTTGTATTAAAAAAAAAAAAAACTTAAGATAATAATAAAAATAATAATAGTTTGGTTCTTATGTTGGTTTTCAAGTTTCCAAATTCCTTTCGAAGTTTTCTGTTTTTTCTATGTTTTAAAACTCACATCCATTTCCCAGGCATAAATATAAAAAAATATTTACTGTTTCAAAAGAAATTATCGATGACGACGCTAGAGGTCTGCACGGGCAGACATTTCCAGGCCCGGGCCGACTCATAGAGAAAAAAATTCGGCCCCGGCCCGACCCCGGCGAATTTCTACAAAACATTGATTTTTACATGTCGAATTGGTTAAAAATTTGTCTCGTACGAGGAGTTCTGGCCAAAAATATTTCTCTTAACTTTTTTTTTCATGTCTATAATCTTCATTTTTATACAAGTGACGCAGGCTGCGATATTTATTTTTTTAATGAATCTGTATTTCTTGTATGTAAATATTTCAGCTATCATTAATATTGTTAATCCATTTTCCATATATAGAAGTTTTAAAAATCTGAAAAATGCTACACAGTGAAATCTTCTAAGACGAATTGCATAGAAAAGAAAAAAAAAAAAATGCGTTATAGGCAAGTTCCCTTCTTAGCAAGTGTAAATGTATTATATATTATTTTCTAACTTATTAGTATATTAATTTTGCATGGATCAACACGTTTTTCAGTTTAAAACAGGGTTCCATCATAGGCAGTTTCCTTTTCACACATTTTACTGTATTTTAATTTAACTATATTTTAATATGCATAGAAATCTACTATTCTTTAAAAATAATAAATTTTAATGTTTAAGTGTAGAATAATGGCGATTTAAAAATGTATGCATTTTTTGCAAAATTTTTGGGCCATGCCTACCAGGCTACGCTGAGACAAGGATTTTCATACGGGCTGGCTCAAAACTAGGACTGAAAATTTTGGGCCGAGAAGACTAGGAATGAAACCAGGCCCGTCCTGGCCCAAACAGAGTGGAGATCAGGCCTGGCCCAAGTGCCGTGAATGAAAATCGGCCCGCGGCCAACCCGTGCAGAACTCTAGACCACGGTATGAGAAACATTAAGATATCTAGCAGCATCAGCTTGTGGTAACCCGATTTCTATAGGTGTAAATTGGCGGTCGCCACTTTAGTCGCCATTCGCCAAGTGGCGATTAAATAATCTGCTATTGATTGCCAACTGAAATACAACTTTTTTCATGGAAATATGCATCTCTACTTTGATTACATCTAATTAGCAACCTGGTTAATTCTTTTTCCTTCCGTATGCAAGCAGATTTCAATGATTTAGCTATGTTTTCAATATTTCGGTTTTTCATCATGTGTTCGCTGTTCAGTTGGATTCTTTTTTCAAGAAATACAGTTTTATTCTGCAAAATATATTCATCAGCTTTGATTCCACATGCATTTCAAGTAATTTATTCATTTTTTTTTCACCGGAAGCAAATGCAAGTGGATTTTAACCCTTTCGGGCCTGGTGTCCTATTAATAGTACATGTCTTTTCATCGAGTACTATTTTGTCTTAACAATTACTTTTATTACTATCTACATATAGTAATGATAGTATAGGACTATGCCTTTCCTATTATGACTTCATTTATGTTTGGACCTACAACAATAAAAGTTTGCTTAAATCTCTTTGCACCGTTGGGGATTCTTTTATTTTATACATATATTTCACTCTTTAAATTTAAAATATAGGTTACTTTTCTGAACGAATCATGTGTGATAAAAGACAAAAAACATTAGAATGTTGTAATATCTGTTAAACCCTGTTGTAATGCGATATTTTCTAAACGTCTCCAAAAACTCTTCCTTAACCTATTACAGTAGACGCTCGATTTTAAGAACTCGGTGGGACTCATATATTGTGTTCGTAAATGGGAGTAACATTAGTTCAATGGGGGGGATGCTGGTCGGGACAAGTACATCAGTTCGTAAAAACGAATAATTCTTAAAAAAGAGGTTTGTAAAATCGAGCATCTACTGTATCATATAAATATGAATTGAATAGCACACAAAATACGTACATTCATTAGAATGCAGACAATGAGATAATATTTAAACTTCACTAAATCTATTTGGATAGCTGTGATTAACATTGTTAAAATAAAAGTAATTTTGTTCTCAAAATTGAAAAAACATCGGACTCGAAAGGGTTAAGGACACTGCAATATCTTCAGTATGGTAGATCAGTTGGATTACTTTTCTTCAAGAGATACTGTTTAATCCCGCAAAATACACTCACCAGCTTAGATTTCAACTATATGTAATGTGTGTAGTATGTTAATAACACATTTACTTATTAAATAAAATCGAAATAACATTTTAATGTGTTTTATTTGATTTTTATACAGCTGTTGGAATTTTGATTTAGTTATTTTTTTTATATAAAGAGAGTAACAGTAATTTGATTGATAATTGTGTTTATGAACATATACAAATAACCCAAAAATATATTCTAAAAAAGTTAATATGATAATGGATTTTGTGGTTTTAAAGTAATTTTCTTGAATTTCAACTGCTCCCCTATTCTTATCACGAATAGTTGGCTGGTATAAAACTCTGATTTATAGAAAAATATGTATGTATACAACGATTATAGTTTATCTAGATGTCAAGAAAGTTTGAATAATTACAGTGGCCACTAACTTTAAAAAGTGGCCACTAATGAAACTGAGTTTACCGGTCACTGGCTACTAACTCAATTTCCCAGTTTTCACCTGTGATTTCATCCATCAGATTACCCACCATCTTAACAAATTGGGTAAATGACATCTCCTATACATGGCCAACATTATTGTAGTACTATACTAACAATTGAACATCAACAAGCATAAAAAAATTCCATACAAATTACAAAAGTGGGATGTTTACAGTTTCCTCCGACTGCCATATTAGTGTCCAGTTCGTTTAAAAAATGGTGGTGGGTTTAATTGTTTTATAAGCTTCTATTGAAGTCAGACATGATCAATCATATAAACAGTATTTTTTCCTTTATTTTCCTTCTTTTAATGGTGGGTGTCAATAACTAACTACCTTAACTTTTGAAAGCCAGTGTAAATTAATAAGTGATTTGAGCTTTTGTGGTTATAATTTTGAGAAATTTTTTTTTTAATTTTGTCTAATTTACTTTCATAACTAACAGTTTATCATAAAATGCACCCTATTTTAAGTTTATCAGACATATAATTTATTCTTTTACAGAGACAAGTATGGTAAGCGTAAATCTGATCCTGAATATAACCCAAGAACTTTATATGTTCCCGAAAGTTTCAAGAAAAATTTAACTCCAGTAAGTTGTTTTCTTCGATTTTAAATTCTAAAATTATCATGATCTTTTTGTGTAGCTTGGTCATATTTCAAATTTATTAGTAAATAGGATTAGAGAAAAACACTCATTAACATACTTGCCAACCTTCAACTTAACTTCCGTAAAATGTTGATTAATTTGATCCAGGTTAAAGATGTTTCTAACCAGAAAATTTATTTGATGAAACATTATATATTTAATCTAATGTTTCCACAGGTATCTATTTCATTTGACTTCATTTCTTAAAAAAATTTCATGTTCGAAACTTCTATAATCAGTAATGTTGGCTCATTTTTTTATTTTATAAAAATAAAATTAAAGAAAACTTTAAGAAACATTTGGACTTATGCTTGAAATGGGATTTAGTGTCCTACAAATGATACAAAAAAAGTATTAATTGTATTTTTATTAGGTATTTAATAAAATAAATATAAATAATTAAATGTTACCATCTAAGGGCTGGCATTAAGCATAGGTATTAAGAATTTTGAATACTATTATTTTTGAATACTAAAATCTGCCCTATTAAATCACAGAATTTTGTAATTAAACAAAGCAAAAATTGCTATTTAGAAATAGTAGTATTCAGAATCCATAATCTTTTGCAACTATTCATTAAGGCCATAATATTCGCTTTTGTGATCAATTTTCTTCTTGTTCTGTTGTTGGCCATTGGAAAGTATCTTGGTGTTGTCATCGACTAATGTTGTTTGTTTTGCAGAAAACAAGAATTTTTTGAGTAGCAATGATAAAACCTAATTTTTGTATGCAGGGCCTGCTTAAGACTTAGAAGTGGGGGAAGCCCGACGTCACACAGGGGGCCCCTATTACTCTACCAATTACTTTTTATTTACTAAATCCATTTTTAATATGCTTAAATAATTTGAAATTTTACCATCAAAATTTCGAGTATATAACACTTTTAACGTTAAACTATAACTACCTATATACCTATGAAATTTATTTTATTATATACATAATTATACATATCCAATTAATTTTGTAAACTAGGGGGCGCTGCCCCTTACAAGCTATGCTCGTCAACCCCCGTTCAGACACCGTAGACTCTAAAAGCACGCTAATTTGATCGGCTTAAAAAATATTTCGGAAGATTGAATTATAAGTTTAAAAACAGTGGCGATCTCCCTATAAACGGGTTTCTATTCATTTCTCTTTGATTGGGGAATTTTAAAGCCAAATAAGCGGCTGTTAAATGATACAATGGCTGTTTCCGTCTTTGATTAAATAAAATCAGTTGACATTTCAAAATAAGCTAATATAAAATGAGTTAAATAAACAGAGTCTTTGCCTCCCGGTATTTTTTAGCAAAGTGAAAAGAAAGTTTTTTTTAAATTACACTTTAAATGTATCGTTTTTTATCTGATGTAATTTTCACTAAACTTTTCTTTCTCCTTTTACTATTCACGTGAAAATAATTTTGTTAGAAATGAAATATTATTTGCGCTATCCTAATAAAAATAGTTGAAAATATCATCTTAAAATATTACATAAATGTCTCGCGTAATTTTTAAATTTAAACTGTTTTGCATTATTATTTTTTGTTCATTTTACGTAATGTGTAATGTGACGTAATTTCTCCTATTTAAGACTTCTAACGCATGTTAATGAATTTATTATTTTGCAATATTCTTTCACTTTTAAAATTCACGTGTAATATAGTTTTTGTGATAATTTTCAATGAGTTCCTGCTTTTTATATTTTCTTGTTTATAATAGTCACGTGTAAAATAAATTTTTAATTTGAAGCAAATATTATTGCTTGCACTGTTTATACAGTTGGCAACAGTTTAAATTAACACAATTTTCTAAAATGTGTAAAAAAATATCTCTCGAAATGCTGAAAATTTTAATTTAAAAAAGAAATAAAACCTCAAAAAATGTGTCAAATTAATAAACTGAGTGCAGTCTGCACACCGGGAAATTCTTACGCATAAAATGATCTAAAAATGATTAAATTCCGGTGTACAGTTTTTGCTTCTATAAAACTTTTTTAATGGAACGATTTTGTCCAACTTTAGCATTAAATATCTCTTTAAATAACTCTTCGATTTGAAAACTGTCTGCATCAGCATGTTTATCAAACATTTCTTTACAATTCCACCGATTTTCATATTTTTGTATGCAATATTTTTCTTAATATTAACGAAGAAAGACCTCCGGTCACAAAAAATTCAAAACCGGCGGCGGTGACAGCGGTAGTTACTTTTTTTTAGAATAGAGAGAAAATTAGTTTTGAAAAGTAAATTTGAGTTCCCTTTGTATTTCAATGAGTAAGCACGGGCTTCACTGCCCTATTCGGTAAACAGGCATTGTTTGTATGCTCATGTGGTTTACATTCAAGGACATGTTTGTGACAAAAAATAGTATTTAGAAAAAAATTAGATGTGTAGTTTTCAAATAACTGATTCACTTATTATTTATATTTTGTTCTCATGTTAATGCAGTAGACTCCCTTAAATCTGCATATTTTTTCAGGTGTAAACAGTGAAACTTACAGTTAAGTTGCAGGAACAAAATTCATGATGGCGCTCTTATCAGCAGTGGTCACAATGTTGTTGTTGTTGTTGTTTTTTTTACTAATTTTTTTGTTAATCATGCTCCTTTGGTTATTACAGCTGATTAATTACTAAATAAAATTACTTTATATTCGATTTTGATATAAATTAGTGTATCTATAGCAAAAATTAGCCATATTGTAGGTCCTTGCATAATATTCGCAAGTGTAAACTGTAACTGAATTGTTATGTTTATTTTCCTTGCATTTGTTGCCCCTTGTTTGAATTTATATTTTTGTTTTGTCAATATTACATGTGCATTTTAATATTAATCAATCAATCAAGATGCCGCTCAATGCCGATGGAAAAATCAAGATGCCGCTAATATCAATGGCGCTCTTGATCTTTTTTAATCATCTTTTAATCAATTTATGACTTTTTTAATCAATCAAGCTTTTTTGTTTATTAAATCTGGATAAACATGACATACAATTTCATTTTTACAATTATGGTGTAAGATTTATTCTTATCTAAGATGAATATACAGCACAGTAGTAGCTTCCGTACAACACCTGCATCTGTAACTGTTGAAGTTGTATTGCTTATGTTTACTTTTTTGCATTCGTTTTGGTTTTAATCTGTAATGATTTGTATTTTTTCATCCTTTCATACATAATTCTGTGTAATATGGCTGATTTCAATATTTCTAATAAAAAAATACAGGAAAAATTAAACACTTTAGTTTGACAATAATCCATAAAGGAGGGATCCTAAAGAAGCTCAATTCTGATTTTAAAGCTAAATTTTTATTATTTTACATAATTATTAAATTATTAAATTATTTTTACTTAATTATTTTAATAATTTACTTTATTGTAAGCATTCATTATAATTTTCAGTACTTAACTACATTCAAATTACTGTTTAAAAAATGTATGCAAAGCAGTGACCAGAAATCTGCAAAATTCTGAAATCCGCACAACCCCTGGTTTCAAGATGTGCACATTTGAGGGAGTCTATTGTACTATGCTTTTTCTACAAGTCCATTCATGTCCCAATAAGTTATTTATGCCTATGATAATAATTACTAAAAAAATAGTTATAATAATTTATCAGTAATGTTTACATAAGTATAATTTTGTCTTAAAAGGGAGCAGATGTTGTTTGAGAGTCTGTCTTGAAAGTCTTGCTCTCTTGAAAAAGAATTGAATTGTTACTGAAGGGATATAAAGAGAAATATTCTATCCGATTCGGAAGTTTTCGCACATTTAGTGTCTTTCCTGCCTCAGGAATGAGGTTTTTCAGCTTTTCCTCCTGAAATTCCTTGACAAAAAAATAAACAAAAAAGATTTAAAAAAAAATCCCTATCTTGTAATTTCAAAGAAAATTCTCCAGAAGTCTGCTTAATAGTTACCAAAGTGTATTATTGATCCCAATTTTAATGAATGAAACAAAAATTTTCTCATTTCATTCACATGGCCTCAAATTTTACTTCAATTGTGATGCACATCGATATGATTTTTTGTTAAAAAGTATTAATACTGCCATAGTAGGTTATCTATCTTTATCAGTGTCTTTGTTTTAAAAGAAAGTGCCATTGGTCATCAAAATAGTTATTTATTTTTCCAGAGAGCATTTTTCTGGTAAAAAAATATCAGAGGAGATCATAACATGGGAAAAATGGAATTTATGCAGGCTGGAAAATACTTTAAAAACAACTGCTTTTAAATGGATTTCAGACATGGGTGCAAGTTTTCCGTCCACAGACGGAATTCTGTCTTTTGAAAATTCTTGAGGACCAAAAAAAAAAAAAATCCCTTTTTAGATTTACAGGATTTGCACAAAATGTTTAAGAATTTGGACTTAACTCCTCCACTTCCTTCAAAGGATTGTAATCTAAAAGTAGATATGAATGGTATACTTTTCAAACTGTGTTTTTGTTTTGTAATCAAAGATTTTAAAAGAAGAAAGATATTAGCAGGTATGAGGTAAAAAAAAAATTGTCATTTATAGGAAGATATTTTTAAAATTACAAAAACATTTTGTATAAGTATGCCCATGCACATTCTTGAGAGTTTCACTATTTTATTTGTCATAGCATATCAACTTCATTGTTTTTAGCTGTAGCCTGTATGAATTAAACTTTTCAAATACTGTTTACATGCATGCCATATGCACTTTTTTACTTTCTTCTATCTTTACAAGAAGAAAGTATTGGTTTCATGAAAATTTTCGAATTCCAGTTTTCGACGGATTTACACGTTTTATGAGTCAGAGATGCCAAAAAACATGTTTTTACAAAATGTCTGTCTGTCCGTCTGTATGTCTGTCTGTATGTGACACAAATTTTGTGGGCGCTCTATTTCAAGAACTAATGGGCGAAATTTCACAAAACTTCATATTTAGTTAGACCTTGATATAAACTGGAACTGATTAGTTTTTGGTGAAAATCGCCCAACAGGTGGCGCTGCTATGCGGCATTTTTAATGATTTCTGCAATAGCTGTATCTCAAGAACTACTGCACGGATTTTCATAAAACTTCAGATTCAGTTAGTCCAGGATATAGTTTGGTGCTGATTACTTTTTTGTGAAAATCGCCCAACAGGTGGCGCTGATATGCTGTATTGTTCATGATTATTGCAATAGCTCTAACTCAAGAAAAAATACACGGATTTTCATCAAACTTCAGATTCAGTTAGTCCCTGATATAAATTAGTGCTGCTTAATTTTTGGTGCAAATCGCGCAACAGGTGGTGCTGCTTTGCTGCATTTTTCACGATTTCCACAAGAGGTGTATCTCAAGAACTATTGCACGGATTTTCATCAAACTTCAGATTTAGTTAGTCCTTGACATGAATTGATGTATAAATTAGTGCCGTTTAATTTTTAGTGTAAATCGCTCAACAGGTGGCGCTTCTGTGCTGCATTTTTCACGATTTCCACAAGAGCTGTATCTCAAGAACTATTGCACGGATTTTCATCAAACTTCAGATTTAGTTAGTCCTTAACATGAATTGATGTATTAATTAGTGCTGTTTAATTTTTGGTGTAAATCGCTCAACAGGTGGCGCTTCTATGCTGTATTTTTTGCGATTTCCACAATAGCTTTATCTCAAGAACTAATGCTTGGATTTTCAACAAACTTCAGATTCAGGTATACCTTGATATCGTTTAGTGCTGTTTACTTTTGGTGTAAATCGCTCAACAGGTGGCGCTGCTATGCTCCATTTTTTTCAGAATTTCCGCTATAGCTCTATCTCAAGAACTAATGCGCGAATTTTCATCCAACTTCAAATTCAGATATACTTTGATATGAATTGGTGCTAAATCGTTATTTCTTGTACTATTTAAATGATTTAATTGACGTGATTTATATAGAAGAAAGTTTTGTGATGGCCACAACATACTAGTTTTAATTCGGTTTCAACATAATTGAATTTTACTGCATATAATATTTAGCATGGATTTTGTCTAAGTGGTGCGTATGTGCTCATTTAGTGAAAGGGGGAGGCTTTAAAATATTTTCAGTCTTGGGCAAATTTCAAACTTTCACCCATGATTTCAGATTTTGAAACGAGAATAAATAGATTGCTTAGGTAAGACTTAAATAGAATACTTAGATAATGGGAATGTAGTTAAATGTGAGTGTTATGTACAGGTATAAGAACCAGGGAAATGCATATTTCCTAATAATAACCATAATTTTCAGTTCTTAAATCATTATTGCTATGTAATTAAAGTTAATGAGTATTGGTGAAATATTTGAAGAATACAAGATTAAGTAAAGTTGACCGTAGAAATAACACCAACCCCACATAATGTAATTTTTGTACCTTTCTCTCTCATTACTGGGCTTGGAATAATTCATTGAAATAGCATGCTAATTTTATCTTAAATTCTGGTGGTAAAAACAAATTCGTTTTTTTTTTTTTTTTTTTTTTTTTTTTTTTTTTTGATGACACTGAATCTAGGTTAAAAGTTTGAATTGGCGATTGTAATCGAATTGCAAAACCATAACCAACTGAAAATTTCGTTGGTTTGCATGTTCGATTACAGGAAATGAAATAGATAGTGGAAATTGATTCTACTATTGGCAACGAAGTATGAAAATATTTTAAATAACGTACGTTAAATTAAAGTATCAGTCATAGATCAATAAAAATGTTAAGAAATGTTGATCACTCATCTCAAAAGTCTAAATATCGTTACAGATAATTAAAAGATTTTAAAATAGTATTTATAGGGTTTGTACAGACTTCTTAGACCACTTAGAAACTCTTTAGATATGAAAAAGCTACCAAGGAGTGCTTAGAACTCCTTAATTATGCAAAACTCCTTAAATTATTGTGAAGTAAAATTTAGTGGCTTCAATGATTTACTTAAAGTGGACGAGATTGGAAAATGGAAATATATTGTACACAATGAATAATAATGTCTGTGTTATCATTAGTGTTCACATTTCTTTTGAAAAGGGGCAGAGCGCATTTACTGAAAAGAGCACTTTTTGAATGGAGAATTTTAAAAAAGTACATTCCGTGCCTTCAGCTGTATTATTTTCAGTGTAGTATCAAGGTGAATTGGAATTGTACTATATTTACAAGGTTTCCAGCATCATGGAAAGTTAGGGGATTTTTTAAATATATAGAAAAAGATAGGGAATTTACATTTTTTCTAAAAAGTCATGGAAACATCTGGGGTAAAAAATGACGCAAAATTCATCAAAATCGCAAAATCTGTCAAATGATAAAAAAAAAAAAAAAAAATTTTAATTCAAAGAGCGATTACAGTAAGTCACAAATTTTGTCAAAGGATTGAGGAAATAAACAACGAATTTCTTTGCATGCCCATTTGGTCATGAAGTTTTTAAAGATTTATCATCTTTTCCGCGGCTCTTTGATGAAATTTTAGTGGGTTTTTTTTTTTTGTTAGAAGCAGGGTTGGCAAGTTTTTGACGCATGACGGTTTTTACCGGATTTTACCATGGTTTTTACCGTCATGTCAAAAACCTCTTTGTCAAAAAGGTCGAAAACTGTCAAAAACCCATTTTTTAGTAGTAGTTTGCTTTTTCATTATCTTTTTTTATTCTGTCTTTAGTATTAAGTTATTTTACATGAAATATTCAATATCGAAAAGACTCTGAAGTATATTTATCTATCCGAGAAAAACAAAAAAGAATTGCATTAGAATAATACATATACATCTCTGTTAGCAGATCTCTATAATAGTCTTAAGCTATTTGGCATATTCTGTAAAAATTAATTTTTTAAAGAAATTCTATAACACATAAGTGTAAGATTAAAAAATGTGTATAATTTCGGCAGAATTTATTACACTCTTTAAAACTAAATAGCTTTCTCAGAAATTTCCTCAGAAGTAAGATTTCTTAAAGTGTTAAATCAAAATTGTTCATTGATTATTTTTATTTCTATATAGCAAAACTTGACTTAAATAAATAAATATATAAATAAATGAAATACAATATATTTTAATAGTTGAGAATTACATACATCTTTTGGGATAAAGGAATAAGACTTGTTCTTCAAAGTTAAATCTTGTAGAGATTAAAATTGCAAATCCATAAACTTTAAACCATGTGAAAACTTAATTTTTAACTATATATTTTTGTTAAGTAATTTATTATTTGTTATTTTAAGTAATTTAATTATTTCCTTAAAATAAATAAATAATTAAATATTACTTTAACATGCCACGCCGGCACGGTAGGTCACACTCGACTGTCTCAGAGCTGGCAAGTCTCCGGCCTTTTGGATACCAGTATTTTAATCCAGAAAATGTTGTTTTATTTAATTAGAACAATTGGGCGATTTAAAGGAACAACATTTTCTCTAAAATTACAGTGGTGTGCAAAAAGCCGGAGACTTGATAACTCTGAGACAGTCGAGTGTGACCCACCGCACCGGTGTGAATGTGTTAAAGCAGAAATGTAGATCCATTAATTAAAAAGTTAACTGCATTAAAAAATAAATAAAACATCTAAGAATCTCTCTAAATTCAATAATATTTTAAGAATAATTTTAACGATAAAATATTTTTACTCATACAGTCATATGTATGTAATAAAAATATGCAATGTGTTATTTCTTTCAATTCACTTTAAATAATGCCTAAATAATTTTAAGTAAAATGTATACAGGAACACAACATTATATTCTGATTTTTCTTAAATATTGTTTTGTTATGTGTTAAATTTTAAGTCTAAGAGCTTTCACCTGAAATCAGGTCCTACATGTTTGAATAAAAAAAATATTAATTTAAAATTTTAAGATTCTGCTTATTGAAGTGAAAATGAAAATCACAATAATTGCATTTATGAAATACATAAGATATGCATTTGCAAATATTATATCTAAGAATATTCAAATTTATCCAATGGCCACAGTCCATGCTTGACATCTATTGTCATACCATATAACAGCATTTTTGCATCTCTAAAATAAATTTATTGTATTTTATTAAAAATGTATGTAGAATGTTATTTAATAATTATAATAACCTTTTATTATCATATAATATTAATGTTCATTGCAGTTAGTAAAATCTACATTAGTGGAGATTATGACAAATATTGTTCTTTCCTTTTACTCTTGTATTTTTAAATTTTTCCCATTTAGGAAATGCTCTTCTTTTAAATAAATTTAATAAAGTAATTGTGAATAATAATAACAAGAACAACAAGGAAAAATTAATCTAGAAATGTATTGTATGCTACACTTACACTATAAATTGGAGGAAAATCACAAATGATAGGTTTTTGACGGAATAAACTGGTAAAAACACGGTTTTTACCACTGTCATGTCAAAAACCAGTTTTTGACGTCAAAAACCCAACCCTGGTTAGAAGTGCTTTTACGAAAATCGCGTCTTTTCCACGGGGTTTTGACGAAAATTGGGTATTTTCCGCGGCTTTTTGAAGAAAATCGCATTTTTCCAAGATTCAATTCAAGACTTTTTGAAAAATCCAGTCTGGAAACAGTTAAAACCAAACCCAAAGCATTTAAAGTGAACCCGATCTGCAACGAAAAAAAATTAGCGTCCGCCCGCCCTGGGTCAGGTTCGGAAAAAATCTGCTCCCGACCCAAAACAAATCTTTACTGCGTCCTCCCTCCCCCTCGGCTTGAAATTTTAAAAAGTCATCTAAAGTACTTTAATCAAATAGAACTTGTAAGTACATTTTAATGACAATTGCAAACGTATTTTTTTCTAACTGTAATTATTTTATTCATTTGAGATTGCAACAACCTAAAGCAATAAAGCAAAAAAAGAAAAAGAAAGACAACCTAAGAAAACAACTTATGACCCCGCACGTGAATCCTCTCGCTTAGTTTACATGAGCCATGTATTTATGGCCTTTATCTCTGCACAGTCCAGAAAGAGAGAGCGAAAGAGAAATAATAGATCATGAGGTTTATTACAGATAAGACGACGGACGGGAGCTAGAAGTTTTTGTTTTCATTAAAAATTAATTTTGAAAGAAAATTGCAGAAAAGAAAGGGTTGGGCTGAATAAAAGTAGAATAAAAGAATCTTAAAATATCTTCTAATTCTTAAGAAATTTATATTTAATCCTGCAAATTACTGGTTCTATAGATGTTAGCATGGTGCTATGGTGAATTTTTTAATCTTGACACCAAGGCTATACTTTTCAAAACTTTTAATGAATTAGAATTAAAATCCTGATTGTTCGTTAAATAAGTATTTACATCGAAAGCAAATACTTTCCGATACATTCATGAAATCATTTTAATCTTAGATGCAAGGAATTAGCAAGTTCTCTTAGTCAGAAACTATGAAAATTGAATAACGCTTTTATTTTTTGATAAAGAGAAAAAGTCTTTCAGAAAATATTAATTGGACGCCGTAATTTCAGGACGGGAAAGCTTGGGGAAGGTTATTAGACAGCAATCGCTTATCACACTATATGTAATACAGTAGAACCCCGCTAATCTGAACTAATTGGGACCTGTGCCTGTTCGGAATACAAAAGATTCGGATTACCCAAAATTCAGATAAAATTAGAACAGAAAAAGATGTGTGCTAAACAAAATGTAAGTTATAAGTAGTCAGTAGTACAGTAAACATCTTGTAATCCGGCATCTGAAGGTCCAACATGCTATCCAAAGGGTCCAACATAAGTTTTACAATTATTTTCTGAATCATCATCTTCCTTTATAGCATTTACATATTTTTTGTAATAAGTTTAAATAAAATTATTTTTTTTTTCCATCGACCGATTGGCATTTTTCAGAGATACTTTGACGAAATTCGCGACTTTTTACTTTTTCGCACCCGATTAATGAAGAAATAAATGTCGAATCTTTTAAGCGACAAACTGACGAAATTAGCATTTTTTTTTGGGGGGGGGGGGGGGACACTTGATTTACTATACTCGTGATTTTTATCAGCAACCGATTAACAAAATTTACAATTTTTTTCAATGACTAATTGATGAATCCCACTATTTTTAATTACCGTTTGGCAAAATTAACAAATTTTTTTGCAATTCTTTTCAATGACCAATTGATGTATCCCACTATTTTTAATTACCGATTGGCGAAATTGACAATTTTTTTTCTGAGATACATTGACTGTGAATGTATCAAAGTTCCGCATTGTTGAGTCGAGAAAAATATTTTTCTGAGAAAAAACGTCATCTGCAAGCAGAAATAATAATTGAGAAAGAACGGAAAGCTAACCTTTTCTTTTCCATACTATTAATATATATATATCTTTTGTTGATTATCCGATTGCGTTCAAATTTTCAGAGAGTTCAAATAATAATAAATTAGGCCACTTTCCAAATTTCTATTTAAATATAATAAGTTTTCAGAAAATTAGAACCCTCTAAAAAAAATCCCCACTGTTAAGGTTACCCCAATAAAAAGATGACATTTGCAGTTTAGTTGTTCAGATAACAGAAATGCGGCGGCCGTTATCAGCTTGCATCTGATAATGTACTTCTCTATGTTTAAAGAATTTATTATTATTTTTTTTTGTAGTCTATATCGAAATCATGATTTGTAAATATAATGCAATAAAAGTTAAGCTAGTTGTGCCTATTTTTAATTTTGTTGTAAATAAATTTCAATACAAATATTTAAATAAAATAAAACTGGACAAAAATAATACTTTTACTATGAACATATTCACTAATTTTTTGCATGATTTTCCTTCTTTTTTTCTTGCATCTTCCAGTAATTTCTTCTTACGATTCAATGAAGGCATATCTAGATGAATTGTATTTAACAACGACGTGTGGAGCGATTTTTAAACTGAAAATGCAGGCGCGTTGAAATGTGGGGATACAGGACAGAACGCAGTGTGGAATGTTGAAATCTTGAATACACAATGAATTGGGGTTCTTGCACCTGTTCTAGCTATGCGTGGGGAGGGTCCGATTGTCTCCTGTTGTGGCCTGACAAGTGAATCACTTGTTTTTCAAGCAAGCATCCACATGTTTTTTTCCATAAAGGGAAGAAAAGTAAGGCATTTTTTTCTTTTCAAGAAATTACGGGATGCAAAGTACATGTTTTGAGAAGTGGGTAGGGTGTATTTTTCACTATAAAAAGGGCAGGGCACATCTTTACTTATGCAAAATGGGACAGGGCGCATGGACACTTAAATAAAAAAGGGCAGGACACGGCGCCCTTCGAAAAACGCATAACAGGAACACTAGTTATCATCTTTCTTAAGTATGTATGGCATGAAGAGATTCACTTTTAAAAAAAGAAGTAAGGCAAAAAGTTCCTCATATTTACAAAAATAAAATTCAAGTAATTGTTGCCATTCTAAAATAAAAAATAAATTACTGTTTCTTTTTGTGTATGCCATATGTTTTTTTTTTCCTTTCAAAATTTACTTTCAAATTCTAGGTGCAGGTGATACATGATGAGTATTTGAGGTTTGACTGGCCTCTATATATATGACCATTGGTCACTGCATAAAATAGTTGGCTGGCAATTTTCTATTAAATTTTATAAAACCAGCAAGATTTATTTACATATTATCATAACATTGTGAATACTGTACAATTGTAGCACTGACATTAGAATTTAGTAGAATAAATTTTGTTTGAAATGCTGAATTCCGCTAGACTGCTTGGATTTTTTCTTCTTCTGAAGTCTGTATGAACCTTAAATTAAAGAAAAAAATCATAAATTACAGGAAATTGAATAAAATTATTTGGATTTAAAAATAAAGCATTTAGGTAGTTTAGAGGGAAAATTAAACAACGTCAATTTGAAAAAGTCAATTAAAATAAATATGGGTGGTTCAGAAATTTAATCAAAATGTTTAAAATAATAAATTACAATTTTAATTAGCAAATTTTATATTTAATTTATTATCAAAAATTATAAATTCCAAAAGTCCTATTTCATAACGGAATTAATTGTCAATTAAATAAAAAGTTTCATATCTAAAAATTCTGTTTCCTTACTTTTCCAATTTTAAACAAAGTTGTTTTAAGATTCGAACTTTTTATCTACTTTTTTCAGTTTCTTTAGAATATAGTGCCAGGGCACAAAAACAATCATTAAAAAAAAAAAAAAAAAAAAAAAAAACCTAGTCATTTTGATCATTTTTGAAATTTGGCCTTTTATCAGGCTATTTTTAGGAGGTGCAACTTTTTACAACAATACTTGGAATAGTTAATAGGTGTATTATATAACATGTCAACTAACTAAGTTTCACTCGAATCTGAGATAACGAGAAAGGAAACATCCCTTGTGAGTAACTTAAAAGCCCACCTCTGAAACTATTTTTTAATTTTATTAATAATAAAAATCATAAGTTTCAACAATCCCTTTTAGATTGTCAGTAATTTTGTCAATTATGTAAGATGATCAGTTTTTTTAGAACAAATAACAACATGCTTCTAACATGCAACTAACAGTGTAACAGTTTCTAAAAAAATATAGTTATTTTTTATTATATAAAATTTATATTTAAGTACAATGTTTAAATTTATGTAAAAATGTTTTTAATAATTATAACAATGTTAACAAGATTTAAAATGAATATCAGTTTATAAATGTATGATACGATGAATAAGGTGTTACACAGAAACATTTTTAACAATTTTTTTAAATGATACACTCAAATTTCTCAAAAAATACATTGCTTGGTGACAAAACTGCTTTTAATTAAAAATTAATCAAAAAAAGTATCAGCAAAAAAGTTTTAGGATTGCACTACAAAGCCTTGCACAGGTCCGCTGGCTAATCTCAAAATTTTCACAAAATGTTTATATATAAAAAAGAGTTTCTTATTCGTAAAAAGTTACTTTAATAGCTTTTATTTTCCAGTTATATTTTATATATCACTATTCTTTTATGTAATTGGAAAATAACAATAATAACAAAATTAAAGCAATTTTAAAATTTCTTCTGTTTTTTTTTTTTTTTTTTTTTTTTTTTTAAACACACAATATTTTTTTCTAATCATAAGTTCAGATATATAACAGGTAAGGAAAATATGAATTGCAGTATTAATTTCTGAAATTTTTTGTCCTGGAAGGATTTCTGATTAATGTTGTGAGGAGATTTGATGGTCTGAGAAGGAGGCATCCCTTAATTTTTTCACTTGATTCTAATTTACTTTCATTTGTCTTTATTTGCATTTTAAAATCTGTTTATTTTATTTTATTTTTGCTGCATAAAAAGTGAAAATATATTTCATATTTTCAGGCCATGAAACAATGGTGGGATTTGAAATGTGATCATTTTGATACTGTTCTCTTTTTTAAAGTAAGTATTAATGCATTCTTTCTATCTGTTTATTGATCACTATAAATGTAAATATTTCTCACATTTATACATTTTCTATGGCTAACTGAGTTTATAATATTTATAATTTATATTCTCTATTTGTGTTACAGGTGGGGAAATTTTATGAGCTTTATCATATGGATGCTGTCATAGGAGTAAAAGAACTTGGTTTAACATTTATGAAAGTAAGTTTTAGTTCATAATAAATATGCACCTAACATTTCAGGCTACTTTTTTCTACTATTAGGTGTATTTGCTGTATTACAATTACATGCACTTTCTTCATTGTAAGAAACATAAAAGTGCTAAAAATTCTTTCACATTGTGATTGCAAAATGCATAGTAAACTTTTTGGCATGCCATGCAGCTAAAGCACAACAGTTATTGGCCAGAGGCAAAAGCACAGCAAAAACTGTTATTTTACTGTATTGCTTTTAACTTTCATCATCAAGACCGTTTTAATCACTTTTCTTATGTGTGTTTGGCCTCAAAGAGGAAGTAAAATGGAAAAGATGATACTTTGCCATCATAGGTGCCTTAGCAAGAGAAGGGAATTTTTCATGGTTATTTTCTGGCACCATATTTTCTGTTTCATATGCACAAACTCATTTTTTCAATATTTATACAATTTATTTAATCTAAACAAGACATTTATCTATTTTTGTTTACAAACACAAATAAATTGTATGTAAAAAAAACAATAATAATGTATATAAATAAAATGTTTATATATATATATATATATAAATGCATATATGAACAAACTTACTATAATATTATGCTTGATTCATAATATAATATTATTTATGAATTATATGTTCAGCAGATTTGTTTTCATAGCTGTTTATACCATTTAGCAACAGATCTCACTTTCTGAAGCTTGAATTGAACCAAGTTAAAAAAAAAAAAAAAAAAAAAAAAAACACCAAGGCTCCTATATCAAAAAATTACTGAAAAAATTTCTCATGACTAAATATATTTAAATATTCTAGGCTTACAAAAATAATTATTTAATAAGGGAAGAAAAAACTGTGTTATTGCAAATCCTTAAACATTCTTAGATTTTTTTCTTTTCAAGTCTGTATGATTCTCTGATATAGAGATAACTCTCTTTTGCAGTACTTTTTGATTTAATAATGCATAATCTTTGTAAATAATAATAACTATTATCTTTGTGAAGCTGATCTTTAAAATGTTCTCTAAATGTTTTCATTCTTTTAACAGGGTGATTTTGCTCATTCTGGTTTTCCTGAAATTGCCTATGGTAGGTTTGCCGAATGTTTGGTTGAAAAAGGCTATAAAGTAGCCAGGGTTGAGCAGACTGAAACTCCACAGATGATGGAAGAGCGTGTAAAAACCCGTAAGGAATGTTTATGTACACCTTTAGATTTAGTTAACGTTGATTAAGAAATTTTTTACAGTTGTTATGATTATAATTTTAGTACCTGGTAAACCAAGCTTCGCTTAATAGTATTTCAACATTCATACTATATTTGAATAAAGACAAAATTTTATTTACGTAGAAGAATCAGCATCACAGATAAAAAAAAAAATATCATTAATTTGTGTAATTCTGATAAACGTGTACAACCATTGACATGCCTATTGTTTTACCTAAAAAGGTTCAGTCGGCCAAGCAAAAAGGGGAGGGGAGCACATCCCATTCATTTTAATCGTCAAATTTCTTTTAGTAAAAAGCTGCTGGTAATTTTGCACCAGGCAATATATGCTGTATTACACCAGTAGTTTAAGACCTCAATTACAAAAGGATAACACTATTTTTTGTAAACTGTATAAAAAACTGGGTTGTTTCATTTAACAAACTTTTGCATTTAACGGGCAATTTATTATTCACATTGTGAAATAACTGTTTTTCAGTATCATGTTTAGTGATTTTTTTTTTTTTTTTTTTTTTTCCCATTAAGAATATTATTCCATGACATTTCTTTGTTCTCTGCAAACACTTTATCTTTAAATTTTAAGCTCCACAAAGTTAACTGGATTGTGAATGACAGTACGTGAGAAGCATATAAGTATTAAGATATTTTAATCTATCAAAATGAACTTTGCTGAAGTCGATACTTATTTAAAATCTATGTCTTTGATCCTTATCACAATTCATACACCATTCGAAAGACAATGCTGTCTCTATGGAAAATTTAAATAGGCAGTCTGCATGTATGCAACTGTTCTAAGACCACTGCAGACCGACCTGAGGTTTTGACTTACATCTACCATAGAATAGAAGTCTTTCGTAAGTACTGATCAATGGCAAATAGTATTGACGAGAACTTCGGTTATGAAAGGTTAATGACAGAAAAAATTGCTTAAATCTATCAAAGCTCATTTTTTTAAAATTCAGCTTTACTTAGATGGTTTTCCTGTACTCGAATTTGTATGTCAGCTTATGTCATGTAAATGGTTCCAAACATTTTAGATTTAAAAAAATTACATTGGCATTTTTAATGCTGGGTTTTTTCTAATATGTCAGAATAAATATTCAAATTCAAGCAAAACAAATACACCCATAAACTATAAACTTCCCGCCTTAAATACATACATTTATAGAGCATTATATATATGTTCAACGGAAAAGTTACTAAATGAAGAATTAAAAATTATAGAGAACATAGGACTTAATGCTGGCCATCCACGAAAAACAATAGATAAACTAATTAGAAAAGTTAAAGAAAGAATTGACTGGATCCAACCTGGACAAAATAAACAAGATTGTACACCCCCCCCCCCCCCCCCCACCCTGCCATTTATGAATGGATTATCACTAAAAATAAAATGTGAAATAAGTAAACTTGGAAAAAAGCTACAATCACACCCAATCCCTCCCTATTTAAAATGATAAGAAATGAAGCCAAAAAATACGATGAATTACAAACAGCAGGAGTTCATAAAATTAAAGCCTCGAATAAAGAAATTACATACATTGGAATGACTAAGAGAAAGATAAATGAAAGATATAAAGAAGTCAATTAAAATAGAAAAAATAGCAAAGTACGAAAACCTCCATAACACACTAATGAGAGAAGCCATAGAGATAAACCTCGACATAGATAATATATGCAACGACATTACACATTCAAATATTGACACTCGTTGGCAGAAAATGCTGGAAAGAAGGAAAAAACGAAATAGAGAAGAGGGAAGTTATAAGATCTCATGCGAAACTGCGAAACAACACCATTTGAAACTGAAGATATCTCGGAAAAGGGATGAAAACTTTTTTCAGAAAGGATCCAAAAGTTATTAGACGATGTATTACTTGTTATATAACATATTTTTAAAGCCTGCTGAAATATATGTTTTTTAAATAAAATAAGGAATGTGTCTTAAAGTTTTTATGAAAAAATAAAGAAAATGTATTTTATGGACAATGACTTTAATATGTATACAAAGCAAGACAAATAATTTTTAAATGAAAAATAAGATGTCATGATTTTTTTATATATTAATGTAATAACAGATAACAAAAATATGTCTATACTCTAATGGCTACTACAATAATAATGTCTGAAATATTGGTATAAGATGAATATAAAATGTCAAAATGAATTTTCCCAAATTAGGAACTGAGCTAGACCATTTTCTGGTGCTCGATTTAGTATAGAAGACAAATTTCCCGAAAATCGTTACACCATCTTCGAAACTGTCCATAATTGTGTTTCTGATCAATAACCAATAGTATGATAGATCATTTTCTCGTACTTGAATTAGTATAGTGGGCCAAGTTGTGCGAAATTCATTTGAGCCATTTTCGATATGTAACAGCATTTTCAGTACTGAGTTTGTTTTAGCTTATCAAAATGAACTTTTTCAAATTATAGACCTAGGTAGATCGTTTTCGCTTCCTCAAATTAGTATAAGAGACATATTTCGTTTAAATCTGTTGAGCATTTTTCAATTTATAGCAAGCATTATTTTCAGTGCCTAGTTTGTTTTAACCTGTCAAAGCAAATTTTCTTAAGTTTGAGACCTAGCTAAGTCATTTTCTTGTGCTCCATTTAATATAGGAGGTAAGTTTCTTGAAAATTGATCCAGTCCATTTTTTATATCCTTCCTAATCTGAAAAATTGCTTGCTCGTTTACTATGTATGATTATTTAATTGTTATATATTGTAGCATATTTTAAAATTTAAATAAATCATTAAAATGTCTTGTGGTGCGCCTCCTCTTTCAAATTAATCTTTTAAAAATATCTGAGAAGAAGTGGGGCTAGTTCGGGGCTTTTGGACTTGCGTCAATACGTCGAAAAAAAAAATGACACCCCTTGGTTGTTTGTAACTAAAGGAAAAAATATATTGTCTAACTGGTGTATAATAGCTATGCGAGATGGCTTCATTAAGAAATCCACAAATGAACAGCGCAGTTTATTACTTGAAAATTGACACATAATTAGAAATACGCTGACTAACTGTCAGTAAAATCATAAAAATAAAACAATCAACATGCATAGTCAAGTCAGATTTTAAATTAAAAATTTCTCTCCAATCAGAGACAACTCACTACTAATAGAATAGCATACTTCCATATTAACAACCCTTTTCTGCATACTTAGATGAGCTAACAACTTTCATATTAAAGGTTTTTCTCTGCATACGAGAGATGAGCCAAGAAGCACATGAGCATACCCAAAGAAAAAAAACACCGGTATTTATTTTGCCAGCTGATTCGAAAAAGGGTTGCCAAAAGCTAAAATTAAACTTAACGATCGCGAGGACCGGTCTCTGATTGGCTAAGAGCTATGATGGTGAAGACTTCACAATTTGTGAAGTCCACCCATCCATTACGTTCGTATATGAAAGCCTCCGTGCAGGGAGACACAGTCACATTTTACATCCGTCATAGTGGACGATCTTTCTAAATAACTTCAATGTGACAACCAACCAATCATCCGAGTTTACGGATGATGATAAAGGTAAACAAAGCCAGAATAAAACGTAAGTTAAAGGAAACAGTTTACTTACATAATAAATGATAAATTTATCTAATAATATAGTTAAATAGACTTACGTTTATGATAAAAAAAAGAAAGTTTGAAACTGAAAATATTGACAAAAAGAGGGAAAATTACGTTAAAATTTACCTGCATTTCTCAGAATAAAATAATATATGAATTTTAGTAGTTTTTATGAAGTAAGTATTTCCAATTTTCATAAATTTTATTTATACAAAACAAATTGTTCTAACTTATTTTCACTTACAGCAGTGTTTCTCAATCTTTTTTTTTTACCTCACACGAGTCCATGGTTAAACGAACATGGCATATTATACTTATAATTTTTAAAAACACATGAAAGGAATAATAAATAAATATATACATATATAAATTTATTTAATTTCAAGTTTGTCATTTCTAATTACTTTTAAAATCTTCTTTTCTGAAATAGTTAAGTTGGGTTTTTGCATACATTGAAGCTAACTTAGGTAAAGTAGACGAATGCTAATCTTGGTGACATACTTATAGTTTAAGAAAAAGTATAACTCTTTTATTGAATACAAAATACAGGTGAAATTCACAAACAATAAAAATAATTAGTATTTCATTGCATAGCTATCATAAATTTATTCATAAGTTTGCCTTGCTGAAAATATTTGATATTTTTTCATGCCATTGGCACTATAAAAATTCAGTCAAGTGTGTTTCACAAAATGCTCACAAAAATCTATTGGCATATGCCAGATATATGTAATAAATTGAGCAGCATTTTTTAAAGGAATGCAAGAGTTTTGAAATTAACTTTTGCAGTTTATATCTTTACTAGATGGTACCCGTCAAGATTTGACGGTAAATAACTTGAATGTTTCATTAAAAAAATTCTTGAATTTTTAATGAATTGCTTTTAAATTAATTATTGAAATTATGACAAATTTCTATATTGCATAAGTGATTCCTATTTCTTTAACGTGATAGAGGGTACAGTCAGCGAAACCTATTCAATGAAGTCACAGAATTTTAACTTTATAATTTACAACCAATTATGCCTCTTTTACCAGAAATTTAACTAAAAATGGTGGATAGAGCATTTATTTTTATTTACTATAGTCTCATTTTTTCGAAAAATTTTTGAATTTTTTTTTTCGAAAAGAACATTTATTTTTATTTATTGATTATGATTTTTTAACTACATGACCATTAAAAGCTGCCATGAATTTTATTTTTATCAGTCTCATTTTCTAAAAGCCCAAATTTGAAACTTGGTGCAGCCTATGATTTTTATTACTTGAATTTTATTTTACATTTTTTAAATATTAAACAATGGATATCGAGGTAAATTTTTTAATAGTTCTTATATGAATATCTTTCTTTCTTTCCGTGTTCTTTTTTTAAGGAAAAGAAAGGCAAACTTTGCTTTCTGACTGACACACACACACATATATTCTTGATAATGGTCAGAGGATATTACAAAAATTGTAGATCAGCTCAATTTATTTAATTGATAATTACATTAAAAATATTTTAGCTTAAATATAAAATTATTATTATTTTAAATATTGTTCAGCGTTAAATTTTATTTAATTATAAAGCATTCAAATAATAATAGTAATAAAAATCATATAACTTCTCCTCCTAATAAAATATGACATTATTGAAATAACTTATCGCGAAAAATATTAGAGAAATCATTTTGCCGGGCATTGGGTTCGAACCTGCTATCCACTACAAAATATCAGCGCTTTAACCTGCTGCTTTAGACCGCTCAGCCACCGAGAACTCGTTCTCAATCCCTCTAAATTGAACAGGGTTGCTGCATAAGCAGATGTCCTGAAATGGGTCAACTTAAAATTTTACCTTTGCGTTTTAATATATATGATGATTTTATAGTTTTTGAAGGTTTTAAAAAACTGAAGAAGGATAGATGTTATACAACATAGATTAAATAAGGCAGTTGTTCGACTTATAATATGGCATCGGAATGCTTAAGCCTAACATGGCTGATTTTAACGAAAAATTATCAAGATCCGGATGAGTTCATTCCGGAAGCGTTATACACTTTGCGTCATTATATATCTTTATTCTTTGACTCAGTAGCCGAGTGGTAGGGGAGGAAAAAAAGGCTGAATTCAGAATTAATTAGGGGAAAGCTGGAAATTGTTTTAATCCATTTAGTTAAAGTCTAGAATGAATATGCTAAGTTTTCCCCCTCGTAGTAGGTGAGCATTAGAAAATATGTACAGATTTATAGTCAAAAAACACGTTTTTTTAGATACCATAACAATATCTCAAAACAGCTAACTCTGTCAAAATCATTGTCAATACAAATATTGTAGAGCTTAAAATTCTGAGTAAAATGAGTACCTACACTTAATATTTTTGTTGAACATTAAGGTCACAATTCTACTTTAAAGTTTTAGACCTGTGTTTTAACTCAGAATTAATTAGGAGAAAACTGGAAATTGTTTTAATCCCTTCAGTTTAGATTTAAAATGAACGTACTATGTTTTCTTCCTCGTACTTGAGTGAATGTTAGAAAATATGTACACATTTATTTTTGAAAAACACGTTTTTTAAAATTACCTTAACAATATCTCAAAACAGCTAATTCTATAAAAAACATTGTCAATACAAATGTTGTAGAGCTTAAAATTCTTAATAAAATGAGTACCATCATTAATATTTTTGTTCAACGTTAAGGTTGCAATTCTATTTCAAATTTTTTCAAATCAAGAGCTTGAAGCCAGGAGAGACCAAGTTAACTTAACAATATCTCAAAATTGCAGCCTTAATATTGAACAAAAATATTGAGTGTAGGTACTCAATTTACTCAGAATTTTAGACTCTACAACTTTTGTACTGACAATGTTTTTGATAGAGTTAGCTGTTTTGGGATATTGTTAAGTTAACTTGGTCTCTCCTGGCTTCAAGCTCTTGATTAGCGATTAAGGCAAAATTTTGAAACAGAATTGCGACCTTAATGTTGAACAAAAATATTAATGATGGTACTCATTTTATTCAGAATTTTAAGACCTACAACATTTGTATTGACAATGTTTTTAATAGAGTTAGCTGTTTTGAGATATTGTTAAGGTAATTAAAAAAACGTGTTTTTTTAAAATAAATATGTACATATTTCCTAACATTCACCAAAGTACGAGGAAGAAAACATTGTACGTTCATTTTAGACCTAAACTGAAGGGATTAAAACTATTTTCAGTTTTCTCCTAATTAATTCTGAGTTCACCCCCCTGACCACGGGTCTAAAACTTTAAAGTAGAATTGTGACATTAATGCTCAACAAAAATATTAAGTGTAGGTACTCATTTTACTCAGAATTTTAAGCTCTACAGCATTTGTATTGACAATGTTTTTGACAGAGTTAGCTGTTTTGAGATACTGTTATGGTATGTAAAAAAACGTGTTTTTTGACTATAAATCTACACATATTTCCTAACACTCACCTAGTACGAGGGGGAAACATAGCATATTCATCGTAGACCTAAACTGAAGGGATTAAAACAATTTCCTGCTTTCCCCTAATTAATTCCGAATTCAACCCCCTAACCACTGGGCTACAGTACCATTTTGGTGTTTTAAAAATCAAGATTGTGTTCTTTTATATGCTTCTATGAGTAAATATCACAACATGAATTATACCTTTGTCTTAGAAGAACTTATTCTCATCATTTGGCAATTGCCAAATTGTGGAAGCCATATTAATTTATTTTTTAAACTGGATTCATAAGTCCTCTTATGAGCCTGGGAATTGACAAAACTCAGGGGAAATTTTTCAGTCATAAAATCTCAGGGAAACATCATCTTCATGTATCACGAGGCATTGGATCAGAAACTATAAGAATTATATTAGCTTTAATTGTTAAATAACAAAGTCTGAGAATATATACAAGTTTTTTGTGAAATGATTAACAATAGATATTTTGCTCGATGAACTCATTGTCCTATTTATTAAAGATTTTGTGAATTCTTAAATGACAATTTCTTCTGTCAAAGGATTTGTTTGATTTTTTAACAACATGTAATTCTTTAATCTATTATAAATAATGCAACAATAAGTTTATAAAATACTTATTTCATGTTTGAGACATGTGTATGTGCTTATATGATTGAGCAGATTTTTGAGCAAACACATTTCCCATTTTTCTGCTATTAAGGTAACTGGACAAATAAATATATTGTCTTTTAATGGGATGCAATGCATGCCTATACCTTTGAGATTACTTTTTTTTGGAGGGAGGGGGGAAGGGCTTAATACTTGTTTAAAAAAATTCAATAACTGTTGATATAGAAAAAATAAACCTGAAAATAACTTATGGGATTTTTCGTTTCAAAAAGTGAGTATCAACCCTTTTAAATCACCTATTCATCATCCAAAAATAAATAAATAAAATGAAAGGAAATTTTAAAAGAAAAAAAAAATGTAAGTGTTATGTTGATAATTTGAGTTTTCCTTAAATAATTAAATATTAAAAAAAAAAAAAAAAAAAAAAAAGTAATGCTAATTTTTAAGATGTTTTATATAGATAATAGTTGGTTTTTTTTACTTTAGAATAACTTCTTTTTCTGTCAGTCAATAGTTCAAATTACTCCATATTATACTTAATGGTTTATTGTAATGCCAAATAATATTTTGAGGAAGTTTTTTTATGTTGGCTTGGCGCCCGCCAATGTAAAGACTTTTTCCTCAGTAATTATGAATATTTTATGTGTAAAATATAAGCCTATAATGTTTAAAAATGTAGAAAAAAAAAAATATTTAAAGTTACAACTAAATCGCAATTTAATATTGAAAATATGTGTTCAAATGACAAAATAATATTATTTTAGAAGTTTTTAGAGTTATTCTATTTGTAAATAATTAAGCTTAATTTATTATTTCATTTTTAATCGCACGTGGTTCCGAATCGGCGATGTTTTGAGTATTCATCCGCGTACGATCGGACCACGTTTTACATGCAACTAAGACTCCTTTTAAAAATCGGAAAATACTGTGTAAAAATAGATATTATGTGTTATTTAAATGATGATTAATTCATTTCAAAAAGACCTAAAAATAAATAATAGCGCATATCTCTGTGTTTTTCGGCGCGGAACGGAACTTTGTACCGTTGCGCTGGACGAAAGAGGTAAGGAAGCAAGAGGATAAAAGGAGAGATCTTCGCTGAAAACGGGGCTTTTTCTCTTCGGAAGATCGGAGTTCGGAGGTGGCAGGCTCGGCTGCAAGGTGGAAGGAGCGACCGTGTGTCGGCTGGAAGGTTTAGAAGAGCGAGAGAGATCGCGGAGTCCGGAGCTAGTAAAACCAATTGGCCGCAATGATGCTGAAATTGAGTATCAAGATTGTGGAGAGTCTTCAGAGAGAAGACTAAATGACACCGACGAATTGCCTGGAGATGTTGTTTAAATTATGAAAATACTGTAAACATTAATAGAGGTACCTCTTATTTATTTTATCCGAAGAAATTATAAATCATTTTCAATCATGAACAAATTTGCAATCTATCCTTGTTAGTTTTAAACTAAAAGATTAGATAAATAATGATACTTGTTAATATTGTATGTGTAATTTTTTTAAAGATGAACTAGATTTTAATATTAATTGCTTATATCCTATTCCTTAAATAAACATTAATTTAAATCAGTAAAAATATCTCTGTATTAATTTTTCCTTCCCACAGCAGCATTTTTCCTTTTTAGGTGGGTTTTTTTTATGTAATGAATAATCTATACGATCAGTTTTTTTTATTTTCTCTTGGTAGAATTTATCTACCACGTGTTTGTGTCTACCTAGAAATGTTTTAGGTACGATACCACACATTTTTGGTGCCTAGTGACCTTTGCCATTTTGGCGTCGCGGCACGGTTCGGGTCCGCGTTTTTTTTTTTTTTTTTTTTTTTTCTCGGCCAAATTCGGCGCCGTCACCTGTTGTTTTCTTTTACCTTTTGCTGCTGTGGATAATGGAAAATATTTGTAAATGGAGTAATTTCTTAAGAAATTCATTTTTTAACATGATTTAAGTGGCTGTAGAGAATATTAACTTTAACTTAGTTTTCATTTTTGATTTTCCACATGTTGCATGAAATTTTTATTTTCACAATTTTTATATATTTTTATAGTAATTTATAATTACAATTAGTATTATTTTGGGGGAAACTTGCAGTAATTGATAATAATGAGCACTGAGACAGATACGCCTGAGGAGGTGACTGGACAGGCTGGGAAAGGGAATGAACAGAATACTACTTTAACTGATTTAAATAATAGTGTAGAAAATGAGAAATCCAAAAAAGAGAGTAAAGAAAATAACCCAGCAAATACTTCTTTTGGTAGTAGCAGTTCACCACCAACATTATCACCAGTCAGGAGTTCAGACAGCTATGGGAGGAACACACATGGACCAGTGTCTCTGGTACCAAACCTAACTTTTAACTTCAATCAGTTCATTTCAAATATCCCAAATTATTCAGGAGAAAATCCCGATATAACAGTAGCTGATTTTCTAGACAAAATAATAGAAGTTAGAGACTTTGCAGGTTGGCAGGAGGAACAATGCGTCTTTGCCATAAAGATGAAATGCATAGGAGAAGCCCAAAAATTTATTAAGTCCCAGCCTCACTTAAAAAATACACACAGCCTACAAACTCTAAAAGAAGCCTTAA
Source organism: Maratus speciosus (assembly GCA_963932465.1). NCBI lineage: Eukaryota > Metazoa > Arthropoda > Arachnida > Araneae > Salticidae > Maratus > Maratus speciosus. The sequence continues at coordinate 5,660,146 of OZ010790.1, read as the reverse complement.
TTAGCCGATTCAGTAAAACTGTAGATGAGGCATACCATTTACAAGAGTTTACAACAGCCCGCCAAAATATTAGGGAGTCAAATAGAGCTTTCCTGTCCAGAGTTTTGGGTTTATCTTACAAATGCTTTGCAGATCAAGAGGCCATCCGAGAAAAATTACTCGTACAAAAATGTCTGCAAGGTATGTTACCGGAGGTGCGAAAATTTGTCATGCCACATTCTCCTAGCACTTATAAACATATTTGGGACTTGGCAATTTGTCAGGAGAAATGTGCAGACTATGACCAAACACAAGCACCAATTAACATTGCTCAAACTACTAATAATTACTCAAATGAAATGCAAGAAATTAAAAGTCTCATTCAAAATGTAGTCAGCGAGAGTGATCGAAAAATCGCAGAACTTAGTAACCAAGTACAAACATTATTACGTGTCACCCAAGGTCAGTCACAAGGGTATGGGGCAGGTCCATCACAATACGGGGGTAGGCAGTACCGTCCCAGACGAAATATTGTTTGTTACCAATGCAACCAACCAGGCCACTTAAAAAGGAATTGTCCCTCATTACACACACAATCACAAAATTCTAATTCAGATTCTTTAAACCAGTAGTGGGGCAAAACGGGAACGTACCACTGTCTTTGGATTCTCCCCCTAATTTGGTACGCATAGATATGGTTAGTGCTGAAGTAGGACAATTACCTATAATTTCCCTTAAATTAAATAAACAAAAAATAGATTGTCTTATCGATTCAGGAGCAGCAATAAACTTAATTTCGTCCGAAATTTTGAATAAACTCTTACCAAGTTGGGTTGATATAGCTGAGTCTTGCACAATGCAAGTCATTGGCGTCAACAATGACATCATGGGCTTAGATAAGAAAATTAAACTTTCCTTAACTGACCAAGACGTTAAATTTGACGTAACCTTCTTTATTAGTAATAGTCTAAAAACAAACTATAACGCAATTCTTGGATCGGAATTTTTAAAATCTCATAACATTATCATTGATTATAAAACTGAAACGTTAAAATATATAAACCATACGATTTTATGGAACAATATAAAAAATATAGAAGTTAACTCGATAAATTTACATAAATTTGAAGGTATAGGGAGTACGGTAAATAAAAATGTTATTGAACCTCGATCTGAACAATTCATCAAAATTAAAATTCATGGGTTACCACAAACTCAAAACCTAATTTTTGTTCAGCCATCAAATAAATCTCTAAATAATTCTTGGTTAGTAGCGAACGGAATTTATAATTATGAAGGCAACAAAGATTTATGGATTAAAGTAGCTAACGTAACAGAAAGGAAAATTCATATAAATAAAAATTGTCAGATAGCAAAAATTGAATTGGTTGAAGCAGTTAATGTCCAAAATACAACTGTAAATAATTTAGAAGTGGAAAATGAGATAACTGATTTTAATCCTTATGGGGAGAAGTTCGAATTAGATCATTTAACTGAATCACAAAAACAGGCAGTCATGGAAGTCATAAATAAAAATAAAGCTATTTTCGCACAGTCGGTTAAAGACTTAACAGGTTGTAACACAACCAGTCATCGGATTTATTTAACAGATGATATCCCAGTCCGTTCTAAACCCTATAGGACACCATATGCTTTAAGAACAGAGCTGAAACAACAAATTGATGACCTACTTGAAGCTGATATAATTACCCCTTCTGATTCTCCTTATGCATCCCCAGTAATATTGGTTAAAAAGAAAAATGGTTCTTACAGATTAGTTTGCGATTACCGAAAGCTTAATTTAAAAACTAAACCCTTGCCATTTCCCCTCCCCCATATTTCAGATTTATTAGATAAATTAAATGGTGCTCATTACTATACATCTTTAGATTTATGCTCAGGATATTGGCAAATGGAGTTGCATCCTGATGACAGATACAAAACTGCCTTTTGTACAGAATTTGGTTTGTTTGAGTGGACAAGATTGCCACAGGGCCTAATCAATGCTGCAGCTTCTTTTCAAAGGCTAGTTGCTACAATTTTATTAGGTTTAGATACTAATACTTACATTGATGACATAATTATTGGTTCTGCAACTTTTGAAGAACACATTCAAAAATTAGATCAGGTTTTTAAAAGACTCAATTCTCATAACCTGAAAATTAACCCTGAAAAATGTCAAATAGCAAAAAATTCAATAACTTACCTTGGATTCCAAATTAAAAATGGTGCAGTCTCTCCAGATGAAAGAAACGTAAAAGCTGTAGAAAACTTCCCCATACCAAAAAACAAAAAAGCTGTACGTAGTTTTATTGGAATATGTAATTTTTATAGAAAATTTATTGATCATTTTGCCGACATCGCAAAGCCCTTAACAGAATTAACTAAATTGAAAACCCCTTTCAAATGGAGTCAGGAAGCAGATTCAGCGTTTAACAAATTGAAACAGTGTTTGACTTCTTACCCTTGTTTAATGTTGCCTAATGTTGAGCAACCTTTCTTTTTACATACCGATGCGTCTGGTTTCGCATTAGGTGCTGTACTTAGCCAAAAAGATGAATCAGGTGATCTGCATCCAGTCGCTTATGCTAGCAGAACTTTAAAGGATGCCGAAACAAGATATAGTACGTTTGAGAGAGAACTTCTCGGTGTAGTTTGGGGAATTAGTAATTTTAGACATTATCTTTACGGGAGGGAATTTACTCTTTTTTGTGATCAGCAGGCAATTTCGCAGGTGTTGAGAATCCAAGACAGTAGTAGAGTTTCTCGTTGGGCTCTTGCACTGCAAAATTATAATATAAAATATTGTCATACCCCAGGTAAATGTAATGTACCAGCTGATGTACTATCGAGAAATGTCAATGTGATACAAGAAATAAATATCAACACAAATTTTTCAAAAGAATTTATTAAATCATCACAAAATCAAGATGCAAAATGTAAAAACATAATTGAACAATTAAATAATATAAATGAAATACAATTAAATGAATTAACCTTCTTTTTAAAAGATGATTTATTATATTGCATAAACAAAAAAGATGCACATAATGACAATCAAACTAAATTAGTTATTCCTAAAACTTTAATTTCACATATCTTAAATTTAGCTCATGACTCTGTAACCTCAGCACATCCAGGATTTAAAAGAACACTAATTAAAACTAAGAAAAATTACTTTTGGTGGGGACAATATAAACACACACTCAATCACGTTAAATCTTGTGTACAGTGTGCCATTCGTAAAGGATATAAATCCAAACAGAAAGCTCCATTGCAGAGAGTCGAAATTACTTCACGTCCTTTTGAAAAGATTGCAGTCGATGCAGTGGGTCCGTTAAGTACTACAGCAGTGGGAAACAGACACATTATTGTAATTACAGATTATTTTACAAGATGGGCTGAGGCATATCCTGTACCGAATTTACAATCTGAGGTTATAATATCAGTGTTAGAAAAATTTATTTCTACTCATGGGATTCCTGAACACCTCACTACAGACAAGGGCAAATCTTTCATATCAGAGGCAATCTTAAAAGTATATGAGAAACTTCACATTAAAAAACATACTACGACCAGTTATCACCCGAGTGCAAACGGGGTTGTGGAACGGGCCAATGGCACGATAGTTAATATGTTAAAACACTTAGTGGACTCTTCAAATGAAGATTGGGACAAAGTTTTACATTTTGCTCTATTGGCTTACAGAACAGCTTATCACGCTGCTATAGGGGATACCCCAGCACATTTAGTGTACGGTAGGGATCTACTTTTACCTGTTGACCTCATAACCAAACCTATTCAAAGATCTTACGCAGATACTCGAGAGTTAAGTGAAGATTTACATTTAAGGTTAAGCAAAATTTTTCGCTTGGTCAAACAAAATTTAACTACAGCTGCAGAAAAGCAGGAAGAGTATAGGTTAAAGTTTGCCACAGACAAAAATTTACAAGTGGGGGACTTGGTGCTATTGTACACACCAGTAGTTAAGCCAGGGGCTAGTAAAAAACTTACACAGTTCAATAAAGGACCTTACCGTATCACTCAACAAACTAATACAGTAAATTTTAAAATTGTTCACATACAAAACCCCAAGGACGAGCAATTAGTACATGTTGATAGATTGACTAAAATCACTGAAAGAATTATTTTTCCTGCACTTTTTGAGGAAGAGATTAATAATGGGGAACGGGATACGGATCAAAACAATCAAATTGACATGGATGTTAAGGATTCTCAGGTAGAAGAGATTGTTGATCAGTATCCAGTTTTTGATTTGATAGGTTATAGTGATAGTAGTAACAATCAAGCTCATGCACACAATAATAAAATTAACACTGATAATGTTGACATAAATACAGGCTTACCTGGTCAGTCACATTCAGGATCTAGGCAAAATTGTAGACAGCATACGAGACCTGCAGTCGTTAGTGATTACAATTTGCGCACCAGAGACACACATGGTTTTGTTGTGAAAAAATAAGATTTTGTGGTGAATACATTTTCACCATTGAATAGTGTTGTATATAATTTTTTTTCTATTGTATTGTATTGTATAATTTGTGTAATATAATTTATGTAACGTATTGTATAATTTGTGTAATATATTGTATAATCAGGATCAAATTTTAGTTTTAAATTTTTGAACAAACTTGCTATTTATTGTATGAATGTGATAAAGTATACGTATAAATCTTAAACACACCAGTCAACTAATGGAAATCACCTTGAATTGTTTATTATGTATAATCTAAACATTATGGTTATGGATGCAGGTCAAAATTTGATGAAGCAAGATTTCATTAATGTTTGGTAAAGTTGTCTGAATCCTGATTTGGTTGGTTTTGGTGACTGGGTGTTCGGAGTTTAGCCAATTACTTGAATTTCTATCTGGGTAGTTAGAGGGGTATTCACATGCAACATGTATTTTTTTTTATTTTTTTTGGCGAGGACCTGATTCTTATTCTTTTGCTTACAAAAAATTTTTTTTCAGAAAATTTTTTTTGAGGGGACGGAGATGTAATGTGTTATGTTGATAATTTGAGTTTTCCTTAAATAATTAAATATTAAAAAAAAAAAAAAAAAAAAAAAGTAATGCTAATTTTTAAGATGTTTTATATAGATAATAGTTGGTTTTTTTTACTTTAGAATAACTTCTTTTTCTGTCAGTCAATAGTTCAAATTACTCCATATTATACTTAATGGTTTATTGTAATGCCAAATAATATTTTGAGGAAGTTTTTTTATGTTGGCTTGGCGCCCGCCAATGTAAAGACTTTTTCCTCAGTAATTATGAATATTTTATGTGTAAAATATAAGCCTATAATGTTTAAAAATGTAGAAAAAAAAAAATATTTAAAGTTACAACTAAATCGCAATTTAATATTGAAAATATGTGTTCAAATGACAAAATAATATTATTTTAGAAGTTTTTAGAGTTATTCTATTTGTAAATAATTAAGCTTAATTTATTATTTCATTTTTAATCGCACGTGGTTCCGAATCGGCGATGTTTTGAGTATTCATCCGCGTACGATCGGACCACGTTTTACATGCAACTAAGACTCCTTTTAAAAATCGGAAAATACTGTGTAAAAATAGATATTATGTGTTATTTAAATGATGATTAATTCATTTCAAAAAGACCTAAAAATAAATAATAGCGCATATCTCTGTGTTTTTCGGCGCGGAACGGAACTTTGTACCGTTGCGCTGGACGAAAGAGGTAAGGAAGCAAGAGGATAAAAGGAGAGATCTTCGCTGAAAACGGGGCTTTTTCTCTTCGGAAGATCGGAGTTCGGAGGTGGCAGGCTCGGCTGCAAGGTGGAAGGAGCGACCGTGTGTCGGCTGGAAGGTTTAGAAGAGCGAGAGAGATCGCGGAGTCCGGAGCTAGTAAAACCAATTGGCCGCAATGATGCTGAAATTGAGTATCAAGATTGTGGAGAGTCTTCAGAGAGAAGACTAAATGACACCGACGAATTGCCTGGAGATGTTGTTTAAATTATGAAAATACTGTAAACATTAATAGAGGTACCTCTTATTTATTTTATCCGAAGAAATTATAAATCATTTTCAATCATGAACAAATTTGCAATCTATCTTTGTTAGTTTTAAACTAAAAGATTAGATAAATAATGATACTTGTTAATATTGTATGTGTAATTTTTTTAAAGATGAACTAGATTTTAATATTAATTGCTTATATCCTATTCCTTAAATAAACATTAATTTAAATCAGTAAAAATATCTCTGTATTAATTTTTCCTTCCCACAGCAGCATTTTTCCTTTTTAGGTGGGTTTTTTTTATGTAATGAATAATCTATACGATCAGTTTTTTTTATTTTCTCTTGGTAGAATTTATCTACCACGTGTTTGTGTCTACCTAGAAATGTTTTAGGTACGATACCACATAAGTCATTATTTATAATCGTATTACTTTTGCGTGTCAGTGATAATTAAACAGTTTACCCGCCTTTGGTACAAAACTTCTTTAAGAATGCTTGATTATTGGAAAAGTACTACTCTTATTACTTTGTAAAAATTGAAAAAAAAAAAAATGTAAATATTTTGCAAAAAGGCCTATAATACCAATTTAAGACAGTTTTAATGAATAAATCTTTTCTAAATTTCATTATTTTTAAAATTAGTACATAAATTTTATAATTTATCTTCAAATATAAAAGAGGGAAATTACCAAGAAGGAATTTTCCTTAATTCATATTAGATGTATAGGTTAAATAAAGAAATTTGTTGAAAAACATGCTGCATTTAAAAAAAGTGTTACTACTTTATTTATTTATTTATTTTAAGGTTAGTAAAAGATTCTTTAAAGGCTCTTTAATTATTGTAAACATTCATTATGAGGCAACATTTCTCTAATTTTGGGGGTATTTCCAGTCTGTTCTACAGTAAAGTTCTTATCTTGACAGAATTGTGTGTTGTTTTGTTTGAATGTTGATGTGTTTGTTTTTATTAAAAATTACATTTTATAACTTTAAAATGTATTTTCAGATTTTTAGTTTTTATACTTTTATGATTATGTTCCATTTTGTATCGGTATTTTCTGTTCTACATAATTAATTTATTAATTAATTTATTTTTTTGTCTAGTTTCACGTCCAACAAAATTCGACAAAGTTGTTGCTAGAGAAATCTGTCAAATTACAACCCGAGGGACCAGAATGTTGAATTACCAGGATGAACCCATGGGTGCTAATACTAGCTATTTATTAGCAATTTGTGAAAAGGTTGGAATTGTATATCATTATCACATATTCAATTTGCTCTATTACGTGTGAGTTTACTTTGTATATGTAACTAGATAATAAGTTCTTTGGTTGTTTCAGCTGTTTTATGATAGGTCTGATATTTTAAGATGATTGATTTTGTGAAGAGTTACCGCAAGGTTACCATTGTTAATATGAAAAAACTTTGTGAAAGAACTTTTTTAAGACAAAGAATTTTCTGCATGATCCTGTTTCAAGATGAAAAATTTTGTTGAACACTTTAAAATTACCCATATTTTCCCTGAACAAAATTCTGTTCATATTATTCCACTTCAATCTTTCACAGAAGTGGGATGGGCGGATTATTTGGCAGAAGATAATACTCTATCATTTTGTTTGTTAAATGTTCGTTCAACTGTAAACAGCTTTTCATCTGTCCACAAAACATTTATGTCTATGCCGTCAGCCAGACTTTACCGTTTAAGTTTTCCAATTTATACTTTTACCTAACTAAAAAAAGAAACATCACTTAAAACTTCTTACTAAAGACCTACTTCATCCTATAACATCAATATATTGTCAATATCTAAATCAAAGATGCGGTATTTTTTTTATAAACTTTCTCCTCACCCTGTATTATGCAGTTTCTTTAAAGCAGTACATTCTGATTTTCATGTCTGTTGGTTGATTCTTTTAAGTAGAGAAAATGCAGTGATTTTAAGTATATTTGTACTCATTTTTGAGATTTTGATTTTAAGAACCTTTACCTTTTTTATACGGATCTTGATGTAATGGAGAAAATGGCAAGATTGTTTTGGCAAAAAAAAAAAAAAAAAAAAAAAAAAAAAGTAAATAAAATAAATAAATGCTAAAAATTCAAAAGCACTTTCTGTCATTTTTACTTTCTTCTATCTTCAATAGAAGAATGTATTATAATCAAAATTTTTTTCGACTTCCTGTTTTTGACGGATTTACATGTTTTAGAGGTTAGAGAGGTAAAAATTAATGAATGGATTAAAAGTTTAAATTAAGGTTCTGAATAAGATAAGTGTTTTAAGTTTATAGGAATTTAACTAGAAATAAATAATAAGAGAGAGTTAAGAAATAGGGAAATAATGAATATGCCAGAAATTTAGAATAATTTAAATGAATGTTGCAAGTAAAATTTTTATATAACATATATATATGTGGGTTTTAATGTTAGTACTGTATTGCTTAATCGAAACTCATACTCTTCAAACTGTGAATCAGAGTTCATTCTAGGATCAAGTGCAGGCAGAGTGCACTTTGCCATAAAAGGGCACTTTAGAGAAAAAAGGGCATATTAATGTAATGATAAATAACTAAAAAAATCTGTCATAAATCCAAAAACTTGGACATATAAACTATATCGCAAATTTTGAGAAATGTTCGGCGGGAAAAAACAATTTCGTCAGAGAATCGCGAAAAAACGTCAGTTTCGTCAAAGGACCTTTCAGTTTTTTTTTTTTTTTTTAAATATTTCGGCTGAATTTTTACGGTAGCCGAGAAACGGGGTATAGAGACAGAGAGAAATTTATGACTGTGTCGGTGCTGGAATTTTACTGAAAATAATTGGTGTCTGTATGAGGATGTTTGGGGGGGGGGGGGGGCTAAAAGGAACAGATTAAGAGCAAAATGGGGCTGGGACATTATATAATGTTTACAAATAGTTTAGAGTTCGCTTGAAATAAAGCGATGAAATTAACTTAAAGGGTGCTATTTTTCCCTCGGTCGATTTTCCGAGTGATAGGGCTCGCGGGATGGGGAATTCGGACAGTGGGGGCATCGGGGTATCAAATTTTGTAAAGAAGGGCAGGCAGGATGGCCCGCCCACGAAAAATGCCTATAATGAACTCTGGGTATATTAGTATTATTGCTACAAAAAAAATTAGCACATTAGGAGCATAATTTCAGGAGATATAAATAAAAATATGAAAATGTAATTTAACATTAGAAGCACTAAATTTTGAATGTTTATAATTCAAAAACTTATCATTCAAATGACTTGAAATTTGGTGTCTAGGCATAGTTTGAACCGAAGATTTGAAATATCTTTTTAAAATTGGGTATTGTTATTGAAAAAAAATGAAGTTTGGATTCGTTTTAATTTGTAGATGGCCCCCTAAGAAACTTTTATATACATCATTTAAAAGTAGGCTTTATTTCCAATCTTTCAGTGCCAGTAACTTTCGTCTATGATAATTTGTTGAGGAGTTAGTAGGGGTGTTTACTTTTTTTTCCCACGACTATACATCTCATCTACATAGTACCAGTTTTCAAATACATAAAGGATACCAGTATAAAAGAAACAAATTATAGTAGTTCTGGTATTATTATAAATACTATTATCATATTCAAATCTTCCGTTTAAAAATTGGTATTATTTTACATTATTACTCCCCCCTTACAGTTATAATTTGCATTTCCTGTATATGTAGTTATGGTACAGCTTTCCAGACACCCAAACTATGTTTTAGTAAGATTTAGATCCAAATATTGAAAGCGGTATTTTTTTTTTTAATGAAACTTTTAAAATAAGTGGATTTTTCCATATGTTTAAAAATTGTTTTCAACTAGATTTTTCACAGAGATTTGCTTACATTTTCTTTGCAAAGCTTGTATGGATTTATATTTTTTGAAAATACATTTAGACAACTCTAAGAATCTATATTTCAAGAAAAGAAAAAAAAAATTATACATAATTTCAACTGCATGTTATTATCAAAAGAAATTTTTCTAACAATAGTGAAAAATTACAGTCATGCAAATAAAAATAAATGCATGTTTCAAATTTTACATTAAATTTTCCATCTTACCATTTTCATTTATTGGTATACTATTGAAATACTTTTGTACATGAATTTTCATTTTTAACGAGAGAAGTTGCATTTAATTATCTTACCAGGGATTTGTTTGGATTTTTTTCACATGATCATGTTTTTGCGAAATTGTGAACTTTTATAAAAACTTGTGAACTTGTAAAAAATATAATCAGAATTTTCTAGATTAGAAATTATCATAGTTATAAATTCTAAAATCATTACATTTGTGAAGGATTTAATTTGGAGATTGTAAAAAAATTCTGAAATGTCTATTTTTAAGAGAAAGAATTTTGTTAAAGGCCATATGTTTTAAGGAGAAAAAACTGAGGGGATCCTTTAAGAGACTCAAGTTCTTTCTAAAAAGATCCCTGCTTACAGATAAGATTTTCCATGTTAAGGTTTTCATGAGGGACACTAAACATGAAAAAAAAAAAATATATATATATATAAATAAAAGTATCAGAATGTAGCAATTATAAAATTTTGACTACATTATTTTATAGATGAAATTTCAATTTTTCCAATTTGGAAAGATTGAAAAATAGCCCTTCGGGGAAAAAAACTGAAAAAAAAAAACGATTTTTTTTCCCAACTTTTCCGGTTTTTTCCCGAGCATTCCCATCTCTATTCAGTATTAAGATTTTCACAATATTTAGTATTTCTAAATCCATTTGCCCGAAATCTGGCAAAAATTATGGAACTTCTTCAGGAAAAATACAAAACAATTTTGAATCGGAGCATGATTTTTTGTATTAGGAAAAATACAAAAAATCATGCTGTAATTTTATTGAAATTTTTAATTTATAAAATCTTTCAAAATTTGTTTTAATTTATTTATTATATAGGACATATCGCCCCTCTCCTTTGGTTTTATCAGTACTAAACACAATATACTATATTTTCTTTAGCAATATCATTCTTTAGTTCCAGGTATGAAAGAGTTCCTCCTAAAGGAGGAATTCCACCTTTTTTAAGACAATTTTGGTCATTCTCTGGATCAATGCAAAAATACAAAGAAAATATTGGAAGCATAGGTTGGGGGGTGGGGGGGTCTCAAAAATTTAATAATCAGATATTTTATCTACTCAAATCCTTGGAGTTTGTTCTGAATTACTGTGCAAAAGAGCTATCAAATCAAAGGAGAGATTATATTATAAGCATATGAAAGTCATGCAAATGAAGTTTTTTAATGTATCTTTCTATAGTGAAAATTTTGTTACACTTGAGAAAAAAAGTTTTCAATTTTTGAATAGAATATTTTGTCCTATATTTGTCCTTTTATTTAAAAGATTTTTTCTTTTTTTTTTTTTTTTTAATGCTTTCTAAGTTATGAAAAGAAAATAACAACCATACATTTTATTATATAAATAAAAGTTAAAATGTGTCTAAATTATAAAAGTTTGGCATCATTCTATAGAGGAAAAACCTTTTCCACCTTTTTTCTGATTTTCTGCTTTCATGCCTGACTTACTAGCACAGTGTTCTTTCTAAAGTGAATTATTTATTGGACAGAGAAAACAAAATCTCTTTGATAGAACTGCTATTAGCCTTGCTTTTTTTTTTTATTATTATTATTATATTTTTATTTTATTATTATTATTAAGCCATTACTATATAAAACAAAACTAAATTGATTTTGTTTTATCCAGATGTTCTTAAATTTATTTAATGTCTAACATTCTCACTATAATGAACCATGTGGCCAAAAGTGGAACATATGTTGTACCCTTTTTGCCACTTCCAACTTCCATGGCCGTAACTATACAGGGTGTCTCAAAAGGTAGTTTACAAACTTAACATGGTGATCTGTCATATCATGATAAACAAGATTTACATAGGAACTTGTGTTCGAAAATGCAAACTGCGACTGCTAGAGGACGATGAGTGCAGGCTTACGGGAGAGTGGGAAGCATGGAAAAGGATGAATCGGTTTAGTAATGCATAATTGGCAGATATGCATTACGTATATGGCGCCACGGATGTACTTTGAAGGTTTCCCAAGCAGACATCAGCCAAGTCATGTTTTGTTTGGACAATTGCACCACAGATTACGTGAAGCAGCAGCTTTCCAAGTACATAGCCACATCGGTTGAGAACGCACTACACGCATGCCTGTCGAAGAGGAAACCGTGCAACAGGAATTTCACAGGAACCTGCAAATAAGTCTCCAAAACGCATCTTGGGTGTACATCATTCCAGCATTATGCTCATACTGCATGAGGACATGCGACATCCCTACCACTTAGAAAGAGTACAGGCATTGTGCATTGACGATTATCCCCAACGCGTTGCATTCGCATGCTGGTATTTGCAACAACGGGTCGCACATCCGGATTTTGCATCATGGATTTTGTTTTCTGATAAATCCTGTTTTACACAGGACAGTGTCCTGAACCTGCACAACATGCACATATGGGCAAGGGCGGATCTAGCTCTCCATTTAGAAGGGGGGGGGGGGGGTTCATGGATTTCCTTTTTTGGGACGGAAGGGGATCACATCTCTTTATGAGAATTTTTTATATTGAAAGCTATTCCCAAATCCAAAATAACTACTTTTCTAATTAAATATGGCAAAAATTTGTATTCAGTTTTAGAGGTAACTAAACCGTACAGATTGGCAGCTATGTGATTCTATTAGTGTCATGAAAATTGCAGGTGTAGCCTCTTCTTTCTGCTCAAAGTATTAAATAGTTTTTTCAATCAAACTTATACCTTTGGAATGGATCATTTTCTTCTGATGGGCTGATGGCTTCCATTATTATGAAACAGCCATTATAAATGAAGTGTTAAATGCAGATGAAAGAGCAGTCGTAAAAAGTTAGAACTCTGATTTTCTGGTCAGAATGGGGGGGGGGGGGGATTGGCCATAATAAAAAAGAAAAAAAAAAGAAATTACAAATTTTTTACATTCACATTTACAAAAATTTTACATTCAAAGAGTTCTAACATTTTACGACTGCTCTTTCATCTTCACCTAACACTTCATTTATAATGGCTGTTTCATAATAATGGAAGCCATCAGTCCATCAGAAGAAAATAACTCGGTTAAAGCAGAAACTCGGTTAAGCGGGACTCGGATAATCGGGATTCTACTGTATATTTCATTTAAAAAATGATCTTTAGAATATTTTTGTTGGTGTTCAGAGTGGGGTCATGACCCCCGTGACCTCCCCTTGGATCCGCCATTGCATATGGGCATATGAAAATCCAAGGTCTACACGTGCCCATGCACGTCAACAACGTTTTGCCGTAAACGTTTTGGGCTGGCATTATCGGTGACATGTTAATTGGCCCTTACCTACTATCTCAACACCACGACGGGAATACCAATCGTATTTTTTTAGAAAGAGTCTTGCTGGATCTGATGGGTGACGTTCCAGCCACAACACGCCGAAGCATATGGTTTCAGCCTGATGCAGTGCCTGCTCATTTTAGATACACTGTGCAAGAATACCTTGATAGGACATATCCTAATCGCTGGATTGGCAGAGGTGGACCAGTCGCATGGCCACCGTGATCCCCCGACCTGACTCCACTGGATTTCTATCTGTGGGGACACATGAAGTCCATGGTGTACGAGACGCTCATAACATCGGACATGGATCTCTCATCAGGATCATGGAAGAGGCGGTACGAGTCCGTGTCATACCTGCACATTTTGAACGGGTCCGTGAATCCATGCATCGACGTTATGAAGCATGCATTGCAGCGAATGGAAGGAGTTTTGAACACATTGTGTAAATTAAACCTTGTTATTTAATAAAAGTCATATTAATACCTTTTTCGATATCCTTTCTTTCTTCCCCTCCACACCTGTGCTCATCGTCCTCTAGCGGTCGCAGTTTGCATTTTCGAACACAAGTTCCTATAAATATAATATGGTTCCTCATGATATGACAGACCAGCATGTTAAGTTTGTAAATGACCTTTTGAGACACCCTGTATAGCAAATTTAAAGCACCAGTTTTGGCCACCCCCATTAAGCTGTCAAAATAATTAATTTAAATGTGAAATTGCATTAGAGAGGAAGCTTACCTCATAAAACCTAATAGTAATTTGTTTCAGTACAAACAGAACCCAATAAGTGCCTAATATTGAAAGATTTGGAAAACTTGTCAGCTAAGCAAAAATCTTAATACCAGAGTTCATTCTAGGATCAAAGGCAGGGTGCACTTTGCCATAAAAGGGCACTTTAGAGAAAAAAAGGGCACATTAATGTAATGATAAATAATCAGCTAATAACTCTGACTCCCCCCCCCCCCCCCCTAAAAAGTCTTTGCGACTACCTCTTTACCTCATTCATGACACTTTGCAGTGTAGGGGTTGATTCTTTTCCGAAATTTAAAAAAAAAAAAAATCGGTCATAAATCCGAAAATTTGGACATAAATTTTGAGAAATGTTCACCGAAAAAAACCAATTTCGTCAGAGAATCGCGAAAAAACGCCAATTTCGTCAAAGGACCTTTCCAGTTTTTTTTTTTTTCTTTTTTATTTCGGCTGAATTTTCACGGTAGCGCCTAGAAACGGGGTATAGAAACTGAGAGAGAGAGAGACAGAGAAATTTATGACTATGTCGGTGCTGGAATTTTACTGAAAATAAGTGGTGTCTGTATGAGGATGTTTGGGGGGGGGGGGGGGAGTGAAAAGGAACAGTAGGAGCAAAATGGGGCTAGGCAGGGGTGTAGTGGAGGGTATACGCCATATGCCTTCTGGATTTTTTTACGAAGCACCGTATGCCCTCTGTTTCTCAAATAAAGCTATAGCGTATACCCTAGGCATGACGTTCATGACTTTAGCATATACCCTCTGCTTATAGCATATACCCTCTTGGTTTTTTATGACTACATCACTGGGACTAGGGCATTGCATAATGTTTACAAATAGTTTAGAGTTTGCTTGAAATAAGCAATGAAATTAACTTAAAGGGCGCTATTTTTCCCTCGGTCCGTTTTCCGAGTGATAGGGCTCGCAGGGCGGGGATTTTGGACAGTGGGGGCATCGGAGTGTCAAATTTTGTAAAGAAGGGCAGGCAGGGCGGCCCGCCCTGTGAAAAATGCCTAGAATGAACTCTGCTGTGAATATGTATAAAAAGATTTAATACATCACCAAACATACAGCTTAACATTCAAAATAACATTCTACAACTCACAAAAGCTTCCCTGAGCCTTGCGTTAAAGATCATCAACCAACTTCATTGCTGAAATCTATAGAACAACCACACCCTCCACGAGTCTCGCTTCAGATATCACGTGCATTGAACTTATACGTTATTGAACGTCTTATCTTTTATTCCCACGTATATACTACAGGGTTGCTCGAAAACTTCTCTAATGATTTTGATGAAAATGATAAATTATAAGTAATTTGGATCTAGAAATTAATCTCTCTTGATGTCATCTGCAAGAAAAAGCAATTTCAAATGGAAATCATTGCAGAAAGCTTAAAAAGTGTAAAAGAATTGCCAAAAATTGAAATGAAACATAAAAATATTCCAAATAGTATGTGGTATGGGAAAATAGCTAATATTCCATAATCAGATTCACAATGAAGTTTGGCGTTGAACTAGAGTTAGGTTATTCCAAATATTGTTTTAACTGTATGAGAGTTATAATAATGATATTAAATGCAACAGTTATCTCAGGATCTTAATATGAAAGTTTCCCCTGGAAAACAACTGCAGAAGGAGTTTTTTCCATTTATTTCAAGTTAAGGTTGGTCGACCTGATACTGTTGTCTTAAAACATTCATTTATCTTTTGAATGAATTATTCTTTAGATTATGAAATATTGTAGAAGCTAATATTTGTTATATATTTCATATATCTTATATAAATATTTTTTCTCTCTTTTCTTTTTCCAGCATAATCATGGATCCAACAGTGGATCTGAATATGGTGTTTGCTTTGTAGACACATCTATTGGAAAATTTACTGTGAGTTTCTTTTTTAAATTCATGTTATTCGTATTGTAAAACCATAAAATGTCAGTAAATTCTAGAAATTTTATCTTAGTTTTACCTTCTCAAAATTGTTGATGAAAATCTTGAGGTCAAGGTGATAGTTTTATGCATAGTTTATTTCTTTTAACATTTAGATTTTTTTTATCACATAATTTTTTACCCCTCGTGATTTAGACTAACTCATTATTGATGAAATTGGTAGACCCACAGATCTTTAACTGATCTTCGATTTTCTGTATGCTTGCAGTGCTCTTGAACATAAGTGTCATAAGAACAGTTTACATTTGTATAAGTACATTTTTTATATGGGATTTTATTTAATTTCTGTGGCATATTATGATGTTTCAGAATTGAAAAACAAGTGTTCTTCTAAGGGTAGGATAAAATCTCCTGTACAAGTATATGGTTAATGTAATGAATTTATAATAGTACATGGGTGATTGTGTTCCGGGTGTACCCCGAATTTCTGGGTTTTTTGATCGATCCTTCCGGGTTTATGAGATTGTTATGTTTAGTGAAAAATTCGGATATTAAAAAATATCGCGAATTTCGACAAATGATCGTCGAAAAAAATCAATTCCTCAATCGTTCGCTCAAAAAAATTGACAATTTCGTCATAGGATTGCAGAAAAAAATTCAAATTTCATCAAAAAATCTCGAAATAAACACAAATTTCGTCAAAGGATCGTGAAAAAAAGCACAAATTTCGCAAAGAATAACGAAAAAACACGATCTTCATCAAAAGATTGTGGGATAAACTGAAATATCGTCAAAGGATCACTCGAAAAACACAAATTTCGTTAAAGGATCACGGGAAAAAAACATGAATTTCTTTAAAGAATCGCAGAAAAAAAACGTGAATTTCGTCAAAGGACCGCAGAAAAAACACCATAATTAGAACTGAGAAGGATTTTCCCCATTACGAAAAAATCGCGATTTTGGTCAAAAGATAGCAGTGAAAAATGAAAATATTGTCAGAGGATCGCAGAAAAAGCGCAAATTTCACTAAAGAAATGGGGAAAAAATTTAAAAATTTCACCAAAGGATCGCAGAAAAAACACTAATTTTGTCAAAGGATCTCGAAATAAAACAAATTTCGTCTAATGATCGCCAAATAAATACAAATTTCGTCAAAGAATCATGAAAAAAAGGGGAAAATTCGCAAAAGATCGCGTAAAAAACAAGACTTTCGTCAAAAGATCGCGGGGAAAAAATGCCATTTTTGCCCAAAGATAGTGGGGGAAACACAAATTTCATCAAAAGATCATGAAAAAAAAACCATTTAAAGAATCGCTGAAAAAAGCGCTAATTTCGTCAAATGACCAAAGAAAAAACACAGAATTAAAACTGGCAGGGAATACCTCCCCCCCTTCTCCTCTTTGGAATCCCGGGAAAAACTTGATTTTTGTCAAAATATCACGGGGGGAAAACACGATTTTCGTCAAAAGATCGTGAGAAAAAAAAATGTGATTTCCGTCAAAGGATCGCTGGAAAAATGGAAATATCATCAAGGGTCGCAGAAAAAATGGAAATTTTGTTAAAGGATCACGGTAAAAAACATGAATTTCTTTAAAGAATTGGAAAAAAAAAAAAAACGCAAATTTCACCGAAAGATTGCAGTAAAAAAACGCAAATTTCGTGTAAAGATTGCAGAAAAAACACATAATTAGAACCAGGAGTGATTCTCTCCCCCCTGCTGTAACCTTTCAGAAAAATTGCTGTGAATTTCAGATATTTTTATTTATTTTTTTTTTTTTTAACTCTCAATCACCCCTGGTATTGTGTCATCTATCTCAATCTCTGTACAAAAATGTCCAGAACTGCATATCTGTAATACCCAGGAAGAAAGCAGGAAAAAGAAATTTACCTTGTGTAAGAGCAAAGCTTAAAAAACAAAATTTCTATTTTTATTTATATATTTATTTTTCATTTTTCTCTAATACTTAGCCACTTAAAAGTAAAATTGGATTAGTTTTGACATTTATTTACTGTTTTCAAATAACTAGGTGCCATATATATGACTTGCATTAAATCTACTAAGAGATCCCACTCTTTACACATAATTTGTACTTGTTTCATGAGTACTTGGAATAAATTTATTTACTGATTATTTATTTATAGAATTCAAATTTTGCATATTTAGCAAGGTAAATTGCACTCTGTATTTGATGAAGTCATTTAGCTTTCAGTGAAATTAATGTAAGTTTACCAAATTATGTTTTTCTGCAATTGTATATTTCAAACAATAGCTGAAACATGTCATTTGATTGTCATACTGTTGCAGCATCAGTTGTTATATAAATTGATATTGGTATATTTTGTGTCGATAATTTTCAGGGTTTTTCACTTTGTATCAGTTAATTTTCAGGGTTTTTCACTCTGAGTCACAATTACCCCTGATAGTAGTAAATGCATTCAAACATATAGTCAAATAATGAAACGACACAATTACTGAAAATTGAGAACATAAAAAAATTGATAACAAGTGTTCAGGAGGCTCTGCACCCATGACAAAATGTAATCTTATTCTGAAAAAAAGTACACGGTAGAATTAATAGTTTATCATACCATACCTTGTCGTGATATTTTTAAAAATTCTGGAAGCTTCGATAAATCTTATATGTTTATAAATTTACATATTATAACTTTTTTTTTTAATTCGGATTGTAGGCTATTAAATATTATACAGATTATATTGAATATTAGTGAGATTTATAAATAATGACTTGTAGAGCTGACGTTGAAGACTCTGATCTGTAGATTTACTCGTTATTATTCCTTTTGAATCAGCCAAATTAATTTTTTAAATGTTTGTTGAAAAAAATATATAAGTGATAATGTTAATATGGTATAAAACCGTAAATGTTAACTCTAGCATACGTTTCATATAAATGAATTTCATTTTTAATTTGATTAGCAAATTTCAGGATTTTTTTGTTTAATAAATTCATGATCACAACTGTTGCATTTGCAACATTTTTCTTACCTTTTTAAGCTCATTGTTGGGGATACAGCATTTATTGTATAAATTACAATATATACTGCTGAAATTTCTAGTTGATATTACCAGAGCATCCTGGTGTCCAGGATTTGCCAGGTGCCCTGATATAATAAAACTTTTGAATGCCTTTCTAGTTTATTCACTATGTGAATTTAATGTCAAATGAGCAACAGTTTTATAATGTACAGCTTATCAATATGTATCAAACTCTTTTTTTCTGTTTTGTTTCTATGTTATTTCTCCCCTCCTCATATTTACTTTATTTGAAGACTTAGCTGAATTTTTTTTGAAATCTGAAACTAGGGATGCACTGAATAGTGATTTTGGCCGAATACCGAATATTCGGCTAGCCAAATAAAAACTGCTATGCCAAATACCGAATATTCAGCGTGTCGAATACTTTTTATATTTCAAAGTTTAAAGGCATTAAAATGTTAAATTTTAAAACAATTTTACATAATATTTAAAACGAACTTTTATTCTAATAAACAAGAGCTTTTTTTCAAGTAAACTTTATGCTGAAAAAAATCTGCTTTGAGTTATTTAGGAAGAGGATAGTTATAAAGTTTTTTTAATTAATAAAATTTTTAAATTTCATGGCTTCTTCTGAGAATTAAAGCAAATGAATAAATTTTTCTTAAATCCTGAAACAAACATTTTAAAATCAATGAGAAATTGTGAAAAAATTGGAAGAAAAATTGTGCAGGATCATATATTATTTGTTTGTCAGGAAGAGACTAAAGTAAAAGTAAATAAATAATACAATCTATTCAAAATTTATATAGTGGCAACTTAGCAAGAATAACTGTGCTACTCCCTTTGATTAAGCAAGGAAGTTTTAAATGCATCCTAGATCGGTGTCTGTAGTGGGCAATCATTTTCAGAGATTGTAAACATTGTTCTTAAAATCTTAGCAAGACACAGATTATTTACTGGACAATGTTCAAGAACTTGCATTTGTACATAATTAATTCCTATGAAAATCCTCATGATTGGTTATCTTTCTTAAATAATACTTAACAAACAGCAAATAAATAATGTATAAACATTCTCTTTTATTTAAATATGATTCTGTTTCTAATTACTCTGAATATCTTTATAAGTTGACTGTTAAATGTAGAAGTTGTACAAGCTCTTTTAAAATTTTTTTAAAGTATTCGGTTCAGCCGAATAGTTTGCTATTAGGTCAAGCCGAATATTCGGCATACTGAATAGTTTGATATTTGGTAACATGGTCGAATACCGAATAGATACCAAATATTCGGTGCATCCCTATCTGAAACTTTACAATATTTTATCTATGTTACTGTACTTATATTTACATGTGCTATTAAAATAATAGAGATGCACCTTTCCATGCTATATTGTATGTTCTTTTAGTTAGGGCAATTTGAAGATGACAGGTACAGTTCAAGATTGATGACGATGATTGCCCTTTACCCCCCTGTTGAGGTTTGTAAAACAATTTTCTTTTTCAAAGCTTTTAATGAAATTTCTGATAATGGATCACTGCATTAATTTATTCATGTTTATAAATATTCTTCTCCCAATCAAATTTGCCTAATAATTTGTAATTGTTATAATGTTTATTAAAATATGACATGATGCAGTGGCTGCTCTTCAAGTGAAGTAGCTTCGTCACCTAATATTGAAAATATTTTGCTTAAATGTATTTTTTTTTCCTGTTTATTTAATTTGTTGGTTTTGTTGATCCTCCTCTTCTCATTTTGAACTGGATTTGAAGCAAGGTTCAGAGTGAAAGTCTTAAAATTCATTAATAAACAGGCATTTTATTTGGAGACATCTTTTTATTTGACAATACTTGATGACATCACAATCGCCACATAACAGACTTTTAATCGGCACTTAAATTAAAAACTAAAGGATTAACTTAATTCAAATTGCATTTTAACTATTTTTGCTTTTTATGTAACTGCATGTATGGTAAAAGTACTGGCACCACTTTCATGGAAAAATCAGTTGACCTAACTTTGGTTTTTGGCCAACTTCTTAAATACTATCTACAACTTAAATATGCATGAAATTTTAAATGGACAGATTAATCTGAAATTGCCAAAAATCTACTTAGAAATTTAAGAGAAAAAAAATACAATTGGCCAAACATCTTTTCAGTATTTCCGCTATGGTATCATATTGTTCTACTCTGATAAAGTTACTACGGTTTCTTGAGCTCAGTGTATTACTAATACAACTCAGCTCTTTGTTTACATGTAATTGAAATTGAAATAAGCTATTGAACTAGCTGAACTATGGCTATGGAATGAAAAGCAAAAATTAACCTTTAAAAATATCATAGTAAGTTCTTTAAAATTACGATAACATCTCAGGGCCGTAACCAGGGAGTAATGTCGAAACTAAATACAGTGAAACATGTGAAAACAGAACTGTTTATAATGTAACCTGTCTATAAAAGAATTTTTTATAACGAAATTCTTAAACAGAAAAAAAAAATTGTGATCTTGTAAACGAATACAAAACAAACTAGGAACAGTGTACCTGCTAAGACGAAAACCTATCTAAAATAGAATTTTCTCCCATCCTGTGAGTGTTTTGTCTTAGCAGGTTTTTACTGCATATAGTGCAAAACATAGATTGCATTTGACACCTCAACGAAAAAATAATTACCTTAAAATTTTAATAAAGAAAAATCATGCATTTCAGCTTGATATTTCCAATTCTCAAAACCTATTGTTTTGACTTTATTAAGCATATTTTGGAGATTGTATATTTCTGATTACATTTACAATTGATACAATAAGTAAAAATGATTAATTGGTGTTAAAACAAGTTTTAATCCACTGATTACTTAACATAACTAGAATGATGCAAAATCATGCATTGAACACTGATTTAGGCCGTATTTTATAATCTATACTATTAATGTTCATAAATGTGTGTCTGTATTGTAATGATATTACAATATTTTAAACATATTAAAATTCATATACATCACTGAGTTGTACTACAAGGTTCTTACTATAGAATAGGGTGACCATAGAACTTATTGTTTATTGACAGGGACATACAAAAGAATTGGCTGTAGAAGATAATGAGCAATAATTGAACTATTGAAGCCTACGAGCAATAATTGCTGGAAGTGCGTTTTCATTTGTAGTATATGTTTAACTATTTTTTTAAATACTAGGGGGCTCGGCCCCCTACGAGCCACGCTCGCCAAACCCCGTCCAGACACCGCAGACTCTAAATGCACGCTAATTTGATCGGCTTTAAAAAGATTTCGAAAGATTGAATTATAATTTTAAAAACAGTGGCGATCTCCTTATAAACGAATTTCTATTCATTTCTCTTTGATTGGGGAATTTTAACGCCAAATCCGCTGCGGTACTACTTGATTATCCCATCGACCAATTTCGCCAAATTATACAAATTGACATAATTTTTATTTTAAATAACGAAAGGACAAATAAATTAATACAACATTAATAAAAATACAAATAAAACGTCGAAATAAAAATAACTTGATGACGTAGACACGTGTAACAACATTTCAAAATAAGCTAATATAAAAGGAATTAAGTAAACAGAGTCTTTGTCTCCTGGTATTTTTTAACAAAGCGAAAAGAAAGTTCTTTTAAATGAGACATTTTAAATTAATCATTTTTAATCTGTAGTAATTTTTTACCAAGCTATTCTTTCTCTTTTAAATATTCACGTGAAAATACTTTTGTTAGAAATGAAATATTATTTGCGCTTTCCTAACAAAAATAGTTGAAAAGATCCTCTCAAAATATCAAATAAATGTCTAGCGCAATTTCTAAATTTAAACTGTTTTGCAATATTATTTTGTGTTCATTTTATGTAATAACTGTAATGTAACGTAAATATGACGTAATTTCTCCTATTTAAGACTTCTAATGCATGTTAATGAATTTATTATTTTACAATATCCTTTCTCTTTTAAAATTCACGTGTATACTTTTTATGACGTAATTTTTAATAAGTTCCTGCTTTTTGTACATAATTGTTTAATTCTAATTCCAAATGATTTTTTCTGTTTATAATAGTCACATGTAAATAAATTTTTAATTTGAAGCAAACATTAATGTTTGCGCTGTTTATACATTTGGCAACAGTATAAATTAATACTATTTTCTCAAATAATGTAAAAAATATCTCTAGAAATGCTGAAAATTTGAATTTAAAATAGAAATAAAACATCAAAAAATGAGTCAAAATAAAAAAATTAATGCAATCTGCATTCCAGCAAATTCTAACGCATAAAATGATCTAAAAATGATTGCACTGCCATGTATAGTTTTTGCTGCTATAAAACTTTTTTAGTGGAACGATTTTGTCCAACTTTAGTATTAAATATCTCTTAAAATAATTCTTCGATTTGAAAACTGTCTGCATCAGCGTGTTTATCAAACATTTCTGTATAAAACCACAGATTTTCATATTTTTGTACACATTATTTTTCTTAATATTAACGAAGAAAGACCTCTGGTCACAAAAAATTCAAAACCGACGGTGACAGCGGTAGTTACTTATTTTTAGAATAGAGAGATTGCATGGTGTGTATAAATTCTATAGATCCTATACGGGGTCACACAAAATTTCTCAACAACAACCATTTATTGGTGGAAATTTTCAACTGTGCTACACTGTAAAAAAGAAAACGAACTAAAATACGGAAATACTACTGGCATCTAGATTATGCCAGTACTATTTCCGTATTTTAACGAAGCTTTTTCCCGGTAAATTACAGATTTTTGTGTAATTTAAACGGAAAATTTTCTGTAATTTACCGGGAAAAAGTTCCGTTAAAATACAGAAATAGTACTGACGTCTCGATTGCCAATAATATTTCCGTATTTTAGTCCCTTTTTTTTAATAGTGTATGTGTTTAACTGAACTAACTTTTAGCATAGGGTCAGTTGGGGTGGAACAGGTATAAAAATACAAGTTTTTGAAATGATTTTGGAATCATTCCTAATTGGAAAAGAATTTATAGAAAGTAATGATTCAGCGTTTACATTGCATTTATAGACATCACATTTTCATTGTAATGGTTTTTCAAAAGATTATTTACTAATGTTAAAAAAAGGTTTTTCTGATGGCTGTTTCTATACCCATTCCGCCCCATAGGTTGGGGTGGAATGAGTAACCAAGTTTAAAAGGCATTCAAAGCAGCCAATAATCCAAATTTCGGTGTATTATGTATTTTATTACATCAAATTATTTATTGACAATTATTCTGGCCAATTTTTTTTTCATTAAATACACAATGTCCTTGGTTGGCTAAGATTTCTGAAAGTTGTTTACTGTCGAAGTTCTACCTTGTTATCTTTGTTAAGAAAGGTATAGAAGTTTCCTACTGGTGATTTATGCAGGAATTTTACAATGTAAGTAAGAAGATCTAATGTTTCAATCACTTGGGCATTAAAATATTTTTTAGATTTTTTTACCTAAGTATTTTTTCTCTAAACCTAATCATATACCCAATTCACCCTACTTTACATTTTTAATTATAACTTTTAAAAAATAAAGAATTTTTCTTACATGTTTGTTTCAGTCAATAAAGGATGCTGCTATGTACAAACTATGCAGTAAAAAAAAAAAAAAAAATCTGCAATAAAATAAAACAAGTTGGAAATTGCTCGTCAAACGTGGCAAATGAGGTGCGTTCGTACTATAACTAGTTTTATAATTATTTTTTGCACCCCATATTGTACTGAATGTATAATTTTTTGCACTTCATAAAGCGCATAGTCTGATACATCATTAAAATGCACTTCCAATATTTTTTTCCCATTCCCCGCAATGTAACGGAACACTTTTGACTGTCCCTATAATTAAACTATGCATCCGATTTTCCTAAAATTGGAAATAGCTCAACAAAATTTTGCAACAATTATATCTTTAAAATTTCAGACCATTCGGAAGGCTGTAATATCATTAAAATGCACTTGCAATAATTTTTCCCATTGGCCGTAATGTAAAGAAAAACTTTTGACTGTCCCTGTAATTAAACTATGCATCCGATTTTCCTAAAGTTAGAAAGGGCTCGACAAAATTTTGCAACAGTTATATCTTTAAAATTTCAGATCATTCGGAAGGCTCTAATATCATTAAAATCCACTTGCAATAATTTTTCCCATTGGCCGTAATGTAAAGAAAAACTTTTGACTGTCCCTGTAATTAAACAATACATCCGATTTTTCTAAAATTTGAAAGGGCTCGACAAAATTTTGCAACAGTTATATCTTTAAAATTTCAGATCATTCGGAAGGCTCTAATATCATTAAAATGCACTTGCAATAATTTTTCCCATTGGCCGTAATGTAAGGAAAAACTTTTGACTGTCCCTGTAATTAAACTATACATCCGATTTTCATAAAATTTGAAATGGCTCGACAAAATTTTGCAACAATCATATATTTGAAATTTCAGACCATTCGGTTGGGTAGTTTTTGCTCTGTTACATGCGGACAGACGGACGGACTGAACGACGACTATAGGTGCTACGTATTTATATAATTACGAACGCACCTAAAAAGACAATAAAGTTAATGTAGCACTAAGTGGTGTTGACATTCACCATGTACCTTTCAAAACTGATTCTAAATGGACTAAATGTTGCCAATATTTTTTTTTCTACACTTAAAATGGAAGTTGAATGGTTAATAAATTATATACATGATTTACAAATATTTTTTGTACATAGTATGATTTTAATTCAGACACAAAACAGTATTACCCATTCCACCCCACCTGACCCTATATATCTGTAGATTATATACAGGGCTGCAAAAAAAATTGTATATTTTAATCAGGGCTGTCTGCCCACCTTACCCCCCCCTCCCCCCTTTCCAAAAAAAAGGGGGTGTTTTTTTTTTAACCCATATAAAAGTGGGTTTTATTGGGATTTTTGGTTTATATCAGTTTTTTGCTGCACAGTGCCATTTATTTTTAATTATTACTTATTTGTTATGATTCTGTTAAACATGTAAGATAAGAATTTAATTAGATTTAGGTTTTCAGACATCTTTGTATAAAAAAATAAAAATGATTTGACAGAACAGCAAAATCCAAGCCTCACCAAATTAAAATTATCCAAATAATTTGTATTTTTAATTTTTTTTATTACTACATAGGAAAAATGACTATAATTTATCATTCATTATATTATATATATTGTCGCCCCAGAGCAATAGCAGGACATCTAGTGATAATAAAAAATGAGATGTCTGACTTGCTGCTATGAATAACTGTTTGTATCTAGTGGAACAACTTCTGAAACACAAAGTTATGTTTAATACTATATCTCAGATATGTGTTTTATAAAAATTCTCTACTGTTCTTCTAGATGCAGGCACAGTTTTTCATAGCAGTAAGTCAGACATCTCATTTTCAATTATTACCAGATGTCTTATTGTTGCTCAGTGGCCGAGAGGTTCTGCTCTTGAAGCTGGTAGATGGGAAGTGCTGGGTTCGAACCCAATCGTGCCTGTCGGCCTAATTGTTTGGAGTTTTCGTGGTTTTTTTCTAACCTTGAATTTCCAAACGTAAATACGGATTAGGTTCCCTTAGAAAGACCTCCCCCCGGAGGGCACTCCCCTTAGGGCCTATATCCCTCGAGTAGATAATCGGCCATCAAAAATCAACCTAACCTTCTGTGGCGGAGATATGTTCAATATCATTCATTAAGGTACATATAATTTATCAAAATTTTTTTTTATAACAGTTGCTTAAAAATATGTTTATAATGTATCCAATTGGTCCAATCTACAAAATACAATCCAATATGTTTATAATATATCCTCATAAAATTTTTCCAGTTGAATGCATTTAATATTTCAATTTAATATTTCATTTTGTTTTACACTCAAAAATCCCCCTTTTTATTATTAAAAGGTACAACTTAAGATAACAGATACAATGAAAATCAGAAAATGATAAAGGAGGCATTTCTCATCTGACCTGTCTGAAAAAGAAAACATTTTTCTTTAATTTAGACACTCTGCATATAAGTAAAATTGAAATATTAAATACAGCTCAACTGCAAAAATGCATAATACATTATGAACACATTTTTATGTACTATTAAAAAAAATGAATTATAAACTATACACTGTAGTCATTTTTCCCATGTTGTCATAAAAAATTAAAAATACAAGTTCTTTGGATTATATTAATTTGGTGAGGCTTGGGTCTTGCAGTTCTTTCAAATCATTTTTAATTTTTATGCAAAGATGTCTGAAAATCTAAATTTAATTCAATTTTTATCTTACATATATACAGTAAAACCTCCTTAAAGCGACCATGTTACGTTCCAATAAAAATGGGTTGCTCCGAGAGGTGGTCTCTTAATGGAGGCAATGTTTAAATCTAGATTTTAGTTGTTGAAAAAAGGTAACAATTAATGATGCTAATATTTATTTTTCACATTAGAAAAAAATATAAAAATTTAAGTATCAAAACAGAAGTTAATTACATAAGTTAATTACTGCAGAGGTTAAAAAATGAATACATTGACGTTTGCTTTGATTTTACGGTTTTATCTTTTAAAACTTAATTTCCCAGTCCTTTTTAAGTTCAGTAAATAAATTCAATTTTTTTTGGACGGGAACAAATAATGATGATTTCATTAATTTATCTATTTCTTTGAGAGTATCCTGACTGAATAAGGCAAGGGAGTTTATTGTCCGTCATTCTTAATTTGACATCTGAGTTAAATTCATTGCCTAAAGACGCACAAAGGAGTTTAAACACTTAAAAATTACTGGGATAGTAATAAAATCTAAACTTAGTTTAGAAGTTTGATGAATCATGCGCTCTGTGAAATTATTTTTCTAATAAAATCTTCTTCAAGCGACCAGGAAAAAACGGAATTTTCTTCAAAGAAATTGGTCGCTCATGGAGGGAATTCATCTGGGATGGTCTCTGAATGGAGGTAAAATCAGTATTGAACCTATGGGAATAAATTTCGTTCCATGAAAAAATGTTCGTTCAGGGAGGTTTCACTATAATAGAATCATAACAAATAAGTAATTAAATATAGTTGGTACTTTTCAAAGAAATGTGAGGCAAAAAACTCCAAAAACCTGAAAGGACCCCCAAAAAACCCAATAAAGCCCACCCCCCACCCCCCAAAAAAACCCCACATGGTTTGGGTTAAAAAAAAAAAAAAACTTCTTTTTTTATTTAGCCTTGATTTTAATGACTTATTCATGGCAAATAACAGAAATCAGGCTTTCAAATGCGTTATATGTTTTCCAAATTGTTCATTTAGATGTCATCTTTCACCTTAGTAAACTGTGAAGTTTTGTTATAGTAGTATTCTGAATGTGTTGGAAAGTGTTTCATAATCTATGCTGTACGCATGATTTTTCATTTGGTGTATTTTAGCTCCCGGTACGGTATGCTATTTCTTTTTCCCAGCTTATTTTGTGTATTCCAAAAAATAACGTTACCTTACAGAAGCCAGCCGTAAAACAAAGCAGTACGATTAAATACTCGATAGCAATTTTTTTAACTTCTAAGTATCGCACATTTTCAATTTTTATACCGTCGTATTTGGAAAAAAAAAAAAAAAAGTTATTTTAAATGCATTTTGTTTGAAAACTGTATCTCCATTTATTTTTGAAATATTAATTTTTTTTTTTTTGTAGTTTTTAGAACCATTTGCTTAATATTGGCAACGGAAGTACTCCATTTCTGTAGAAAGTAAAGGAAAAATAGTTCTAAAATAGTAATTATATATTTTTGTTGCCATTTTCTCGTAACAACCAAAAGAAAATGTAATTAAAATACGTGCTATTTTGAAAAAAAATATTAACAAATGATTTATGTTAAAACAATGGAGCTATTATAAACTATATTTAATTTTAAGTATCTATGAATCATTAGATAGCCTTTTTTTTTTTTTTTTTGTCAATTTTCTTAAATGACGGTATCTTTTTGCTGCATTTGTGCATTATTTCGCGATAGTGATGTGCTATGCATGCTTTACTGTAGATGTTTAAGAGTAGGTCGTAAATGTGGAATTCTTAAGCGGATGGTAATGACTTCATTTTACATAAAATAAAATATTTGCTTTAAGTCTTAAAATTGAAATATGTTTTGTACTGCAAAAAAAAAAAAAAAAATCCCTGCCGGCTCGGGCCTACAGGCGGAGGTAGATTTCGAAGTTAAGTACTAAATTCACCAACAAAACTTAAATCAAGATTAAAGATAAACCCAGTTCCTTCGCTAAGAATGAGCTCTAGGGAGCTAAACATTTTGCGAAAATTCTAATATACACACACGCATGTATATGGAACAGGTTTAAAAATGGCTAAATCAAATTCAGAGAACCTCAAAGTGTTAAAATATGTTAATATTTCCATACTCGAGTTTTTATCATGTTTTAATATGTTTCTTCAAACTCAATGACGTTACATATTCACCTGCTGTGGTCCATTACATTTTCAATATGATGCAATATTTTGTTGTTTTTTTAATTTGTCAAACTATTTATTTCATTTTGAATTTTCATGCAGAAATCTTGCTCTAGAAAACTTATGACGTAATATTCAATTTGTTTTCAATTCGTCAAACTGTTTATCTAATTTAATTTTTCACGTGAAAACATTGCATTAGAAAAACAATTGTTGTGGTGAGAATTTTATTGCTTTTTTTTTATTGTTGGCAACAGCTATAACGAAAAATATTTATTTTTTCCTGCCATTGTTGTGTAAAAGCTGGTTTTATCAGAATCATGTTAAGACGGTATTCAAAATTTTAAACCTTCCCCATTCCCATTCCCTTGGGCCGATTTTGCTCATTTTCAATCCCCGCCGAGAAATTAGCCATCTTAAAGTTGTTGGCGAGTTTGAAGACGTTCCGTGCATAATTGCGACTTTTATCGTGCGGACAAAATTTAGTACATACATACATACATATATATATATATATATATATATATATATATAAACTTTTTAGGTGGGGGTGGTTTTGGGTTCCTGGGGTCCTGTAATGAAAAGTTATGAAGGAATTTTTCAAAAGTCGCACCATGGTAACGACTGCAATAGGTAGTATTTCTTACGAAATCTACCTAATTATGGCCATTTTTTCCCCCCATTCTGACCAGAAAATCAAAGTTCTAACTTTTTACAGCTGCTCTTTGATCTTCACCTAACGCTTCATTTATAATGGCTGTTTCATAATAATAGAAGCCATCAGTCCATCAGAAGAAAATAAAGTAATGGAAATGCTGGAGGCGACACTACATTCTGAAAAAGCAGAATTCCTGTTCTCTAGTTTTCTTTTTTCTTTTAAACATTGCAATTCCTAGTTAAATTCGAAGAAATACACCATTCTTCATAATAGTTGTCTAACAGCACTATTTAAATTAATACATTAGAGTAGTATGGCAGAAAGTTTTGTGATGGCCATAGCATACCTTGGTTCATGTATGCAAAGATGGAATTTTGTAATCGATTTTTCACTTGCAGGTACTCTAGAATTATGTACACAAGTGTGTTTCTGATGACTATACAACATTTTAGTATTTTTAGAACTTATATATAAATTAATAAATTACTTGGAAGATTTTTTCAGTAGCGCAGGTAATAAATCACCAAATGTTCTTTCAAATAAACAATATGGTTATAACTGTATAAAAATTACAACAATGGAGTTAATTACACACCTAACCATGCTCGCTTAAAATGTACTAACTGGCTGTGAAACTGCCAGTTGGTACATTTTAGCTCAAGTAGCACAGATTGTTGGCCCATCATTGATAGTTTATAGTAGGAACCATTGGGAAATGATAGGGTACAGAGATCCCTCTAATTTAGAGTGCATTTGAGCAGCTAACAGTTGGACAACTGATTTTAGAATTTTATAAATTAACATTAAGATATTTTTCCATTAACTGAGACACACATGATAAATCACCAAAAATTCTTTATGGTTGCAACTGTATATAAGTTACAACAACAATGGGGCATTATATTAAATTTTTTATGGCAAAATGTTAAATTTAAACTAGTCAACTCAATTAAAGATGAAAATATATATTGGTTTTATTTTTTATAATACTTCATTTCAATTTGTTGGCTATCATTAAGTTTCTATCCCCCTCCTCTCTTTAGATTCTGTATGAAAGATCTTCTCTGTCTAAGAAGACTCTTCAATTTTTAGACAGCAACTTGAATAATGTTCCCAGGGAGGCCCTGAATTCTGGTTCTCAATTTTGGGATTCCAGTAAAGTATTAAAATTTTTATCCCATGAAAACTATTTTAAAGATGAAGAGGAATCTGTGAAGTGGCCTGATACAATTCAACAGATGCTTGATCCTGGTAACTAATAATGTTCTGAAAACGTTAAGTGACAATTTAGTATCTTAGCTGTGAAATGTTTAACATGCTTTATAATTGTAACCTTGATTACTTTCTAAACATGTTCACTATCTACTGCCGTCTTTTATGAGGTATTGACAGTATCAACTGTATTTTTAATTGCTTACTTTAGTTTAATTTTTAATTCCTTTTATGTATTTTAATCTCTGACTCTGTTTAAATTATTTTAAGTATGATGGTGTGATTTCACCCCAAAACTTGGAAATACTGATAAATATGCTAGAAAACAAAACAAAACAAAAACTTTGATCCATATTTCGCTCTTTTATTTAACTTCATTGATGTATGTAAATATGGAATTATGTCATCAATTTTTCACTCACTTTTTGATAGGTTAGTCTTATATGTACATGTTTGTTTCCAGTGCAACCTTTTAATGCTTTTAGGACTTAATTATTAACTAGTAAATCTGCAGATCAGAAGCCTCAATGTCAAATCTTAAAGTGATTGCCTTTTAAGCTCCCACTTACCCCTTCTCATGGGGTAAGTGGGTCATCCACCTGATTTTTAAAAGAAAAGCAGTTAAAAAATATTTAAAGCATAATTTTACAAACTAATGATAAACTTTTGTTTGTTAATACAGTCTTAAATAAAATTGATGAGTTCAAATTAAACTTTCAAAAATTTTGTATAAGGCTTCAGAAATGAAATATTCAAAAAAGAGGTTCCACTTGCCCCAACCAACCCTATTTCATATAATCTTTATTGTACTATTACTCTTATTAGCTGTGTAAAGTACGCCAAGTTCTTTGAGAATCTTACCCCCCCCCCCCCCCTTTCTCTCTAAAAAAAAAAAAAAAAAAAAAAAGAGCATAATTTGTTTTTATTCCTAGTTTTTGGGCTGTTTGCAGGAAAGTTTGGTGGTCCTCATCTTGGAAGGGGAGGGGATACATGAAAGTATAATAAAATAATACCTTTTTTTAAATTCCCACATTCTTTTTCTAATTTTAAAATCTAATGTCAATAACTAAATTGCCTCCTGATAAGTTTTTTTCAGTCCAGCATTTATTATTTCCAGTCTCCAAATTATAACTAACTTTAAGATGAAAATTGCTCAGGTAAACACAACTAACTCTGTGGTCAGTTCTGCTAGAACTATTCCCGGGAGGTTTTGCAGCAGACTGGCCCAGATATCAATCAAAATATCCTTATCCAATCATCTATTTATATAAAATCCAAGTCTCTGTGTCCCCCTCACAATTCTGGTAGGACTGCCTCATTGTAATGAGGAATTGTTGAAAATTAATATTGCATGGTTACCACAGTAGCGCCAAATGATGACATCGCCAAATTTGGCGACAAAAATAAGTTGTCATATATGAAGCCAACTTGGTGATAGCTAGCTAATTTGGCGAAATTCCCATTTAAAACCATTAATATTTCATAATCGAGGTCACTGCAATTTAATTTAAACTCTGCGCTTTTAAGGTTTTTTTTTTTTTTTTTCAAAATATGGGTGAGAATTAGTATTTAGAAATTTAGTATATTAGAAAGTATAATATACGAAAATGTACGTCTTTACATTTTCATCGCGTTGCTACTAACAACATAACAGCCAATAGATAGCGCTGTACTATCTGAGCTTCTAACTGCCCGATTTTAATGTGCTTTAGGTACATTTCCAGTATAGGGGCCTTAGCGAGATAGAGAAAATGAAATTTGGCAACATATTTTCTAGCAACTTATTCACTGTTTCATATACACAAGTCATTTTTCAATATTTGTACAATTTATTTAATATAAAGAAGCCATTTAACTATTTTTGTATACAAACTGAAATAAATTGTATATAAAAATAAACAAAATGTTTATAGATTATATAAATAAACTTAAAAGTTCATTAATTTTGTTTTCATAGCTTTTTTTTATTATTTGGCAAAAAATCTCACTTATGAAGCCCAAATTATGGCACATTTTAAAAAAGTATGCCAAGGCCGCTATATTGGAAAAGTACCGTGCTTTATATAGTCGGATACAAAAGTTAAATTCTCTGTACTTTTCCACTTTAGGGGCCTTGGGCTAAGAAGGATATTTGGCAACGTATTTTCTGGCAACCTATTCGCTGCTTCATTCATATACACACATTTTTTTTTCAATATTTATACAATTTATTTAGCATAAAGAAGCCACATATCTAATTTTATAATATAGACATGACCTGTAATCCGTAAAAAGCTGTGCAGATTAGTGGTCTTTTACTGTATTAGTTTTTCCTAAATGAGTTTTGTTTTTAAAATCTGTTATTTTCATCTATCACTGCTGAAGAAGCGAGGAAAACTCGTATTCTTGCACATGTATTGTATACATCTTTATATCTGTTATTCCGTCATTTCTGACGGGCTATCTTTCTAGTTAATAAGATAATGCATTGTCTCCACCCTATCCCCCGACTGGGAAAAATTAGAAGTACATTAATAAAATGCCTGCATAAGTGAAAGGTGCCCTTTTTGGTAAAAATGGCATTCTAAATCTCTGCTCAACAGGCATGATTTAAAAGAACTAATATGAAAATGCAGAAGAAATAAAGGTCAGTCCCCAAATGAACTTATCTGTGTTTTATTACTTAATATAAGTCTCTACTACATTTCAAGTTAAATCAGAATGATGCTGTAAGAAGAGGTACACCCAATATATTACATGCATGAAAAATAACGTAAAACATATGGGTATGTAAAGATCAAAGCTTGCGTATCTACTTACCTCCTTAAAATGAGTTAATTTATTGAATAAGTTTATATGTGAAACTTAGGTTTTCATAACCTAATTCTTCTTTACTGCCTACCATTGACTATATTTTAGTCTAAAAACAAATATTAAATCTAATGTAAAAGAATACAATTTATTCATAAAAATTTTGGAAAATTATATGATTTACTATTTTCTAAATCAAAATAATTTTCCATTTTCAGATGATAGACTTCATCAGACTCCATTGAAGCAATATGAACTTGCTTTAAAATCCTTTGGAGCTTGTATATGGTAAATGTATTGCCCTTTATTTTATAACTGCTTTTTTTCTCCCTTTGTTTTTCTTTTTTATGACTAGTTTGTTAATACTAGATTAATTTTAACACAATTAATCTCATTGGTGAATAAATCATATGAAATGTAATTATCTAATATAGTTTAATAATTTTTAACTAATGGCTTTTGAATGCAGTGGTCGCTCTGAATTTTTTTGAACTACTGGTTTATTAAATTTTATTACAAAATAATATAAACATAAATTGCATTATCTTCTAACTTAACCATTCAAAATTTATCAGACATGTTACTTTTCTACGGAATTCTGCTTTTTCGGCACTGAATTTTGTTATCCCTGGGATCTATGCAAATATGCATTAAAATTTGTTACTTTCTTCTATCTTCAAGAGAAGAAAGTATTGTAATCGAAATTTTTTTCGACTTCTGGTTTTCGACGGATTTACATGTTTTAGGGGTCAGAGATCCCAAAAAACATGTTTATAGAAAATGTCGTTAGGGCATCTGGTCTCCGAGTCATTTCAAATAAAACGTCACAATGGGTTTAAAATCTTAGTACATAGAACCTTTTTCTATTAACGAAAATACCAAGGATTCCAGTTTTGACGATTATACCATTAAGGATACAATAAAAAATTTTGTTCATAAGTGACATACAATCGAAGGATATTGACAATACAATCACCGATATGCATTGTTCATGCAAGTAAGTTAAAAATGAAGGCACTTGAGATTTTGCAAAGATTTTTTACAATTTTTTAAGAGAGCATATCCATGCATATCTGATAATTTCCAAAGTTATAAAAGTTGTTCTGTGCTGTTTGTCAAAAGTGTAATTTGTGAAAGAGACTTCAGCACCCAAAATCGAATAAAGTCTAAATTAAGAAATTCATTTAGCAACCCAATTGTTAATTGCCCATAACATTAAGTGAAAGTTGAAAAATAGACATGGTATATATAAATCTTAATTCTGTTCCTTTATTTTAATCAAAATAAACATTTTCGATAATTATCTTGAGTTGTTGATTTAAATTATTTCAATGGTATTTTGTCATTTCTGTATTAATGTAATTCTTTAAGTGGCACATAAAAAATAGCGGGGTTTAAAGATATTTTTTCCCTCCCAAACAGTTCAACTCCTCTCCATTTATAAATGTTGGGAGGGAAACTCCCCTACTGGGAAAATTTGAATTTCAAGCTCTGATATTCTAAGAGATATAGTTTATAGTTTTGTAAATTATATTTCAAATGTTTTAATGATGTGTGAAACACGCTTGTAATGTATTGTTCTGAAATGGCATATAAATAAATAAACATGCACTATAACTAAAAGCTACCTAGTGCCAGATATCTGTATCTGGCAGGCAAAGTAGCTTCGGGTATCCAATATTTGGCAAAATCAATGTCCGATTCATCCCTAGTTAAGAAACATAATGATTACTGAGATTCCATAACAAGCAGCATCTCTGACTTTATACTTATATGCAATGGCTGTTCTTGTGCATAAGTAAAATCTAAATAAGAAAAAAAAAATTGCATATTTTATTTTAATGAAGTCATTGGAAAGTTTGAAATTTAATGTCAACTATTGCAATTTTTTAATAGCTGTTTGAAAATTTGTAGCCAACTTCAGTTTTTTTTTTTTTTTTGCTAATTATCAATTATTTTTATGTTATTTTCAGGTATTTAAAGGAATGCCGCATCGAAGACAATTTACTTTCAATGAAACTCTTTGAGGAGTACAAACCTGTTGATGGTATTCAAATCACTCCCTCACCCCAGAGAACTTTTGGGAAACAACACATGGTTAGTTTCAAAATATTCATGTATATAATTTAGATTGTGGAAACATTCTAAATATTTTTCAGTACTTTTGTAGTAGCTGCATTGGTGAATGAATGAAAAAGTGGCTATTAAAAAATATCTGTCAATGACCATCTTTCCTATTTGAAAATTTCCCAAAACTGCACCCATATGTCCCAAAATGCATGATTACTTTTCCACGTCATATTGTTTCTTGGAATATTTGCAATGGATTCACAATCCTGTCTCTTGAATACCTGAACACCGGTCTTTACTGTCCTTTTATATTGATACTGCTAGAGTGCAATTCTCCCATGTACCATCACTCTTGCTGATTGCAACACTTGTATTTGGACTATTTCATTTTAGATTAATGCTATTATAGCAAAAATTTGGCTACAGGTTTAAAAAAAAAAAAAAAAAAAAAAGAATTTGCTACTGTTGATCAGTAGCTACTAATGAAATTTCCCAGTTTTGACCTTTATAGACAAGCTTTGGAGCTTTGTATTTATTTATTTTTATTTATTTATTTATTTATTTATTTTGTTACAGCAGAAAATGTTTATCAATTGTTTTTTGGATGACATCAAACATATTTTTCATTTGCAGGCAATCATTTCCTTCTGAATAAACTTCCTGAGATAGTAGGATTTGAACTAAGTGGCAATGCTTATTGCCACTTGACATTTTGTACTTCCTCATCTGTGTGTTTTTACCAGTTTCAGGATCAATAAAATTGTATTTGTTGTTCATTCTAAAAGTTAAAGCTTCAAACTTCATTTAAAAAAAAAAAAAAGTTTAACAAGTTTGTAACTGAGCGAAACACATAAATCCAAATTCTTTGCTGGTTAACCACTGACACAGAACTCTTATGTTTGTACCTGTTTCTCTTTTACTTAATTGAGTTTATCATTGAAATACAAAACGTCTTAATATTTATTATAAAAGCATGGACTATTACATCATGTAAATTCAAAGAACTTAACGAATGCGATAAAATGCATTGCTAAATGATGCATTAACTTTAAAATATACAAATCAATGGTTTCGACCCTTTTCTGGGTCCATCTCATCAGGATCTAAAAGGAAAAAACAATCACATTTAAATGTTGTTTGACTTCACAATTTCAGATAATTCGAAACACAAACATCAACTAATTAGCATAAAGTTAATTTAGAAGTGAATGGGCAACTAGCGCCATCTATTAGTATAAATTGTTACTTCAATAAATTTACCCAAATTCTTGAAACATTATATGACACAAAATCATTGCAAACTTCATCCTCTCTTATTAAGATTTCAGTGGGTTCTCTTCCTAAACTTCTTTGCACTGTATTACATAGGATGCTAATTTTTGCATTTCCAAGATCAATTATGGAGCCAGTATTATTATATGATATCTAGATAGAGCTGTAGACTGTATATAAAGTTTTATGGAGCCATTGACAAGATGGATAGGAATCTCATACATTCCTGCCGGATGATCTGAGGGTGTTGGATAATCTAAATGAGTTGCTAGTCTGTTTAATAAATTCAGGCTGGGAATTGCAACTAGGTGAATATCAAATTTAAATAAATATTTCTGAAGTCTCTCATATAAAACTGGGATGTATTGAAACTCCGTAACTTCTTGCTACCTCTGTGTAAGCTATTATGATGAATAATTGGATATTTGAACTTATTTATAATGTTTTTAATACATTTAACTGGGAATCTATGCTCCAAAGCAATATTTCTAATCTGATTAAGCTCCTTTTTAAGATGAATATCTGAACAAACTAAAAATGTTCTTTTAATAAAAGAATTAAAAGCTGTAATTTTATAACTGAATGGCAGTAAAGCATTAAACGGAATACTAGAATTTAACTGCTTTCCTATAAACAGATCTGCTTAAATTAATATTAATATTTTAAAGTTAATACATCATTTAACAATGTGTTTTATAGCATTCAAGTTCTTAATATTTCTTTTGTAAAAGGTTCTAGATGGAGTGACACTTCGTAATTTAGAAATTGTTCCTGTTCGCCCCTCTGATGATGCTGAAGGCACACTGCTGGGAACTGTAGATCACTGCTCTACAAATTTTGGTATGATGTAAAAATTAATATTTTATATCTAGTTCAAAATTAATATTTTAATTGTTTTCAAGAAATGGTATTTTGAATCAACTTTTTTTTAATTTTTTTATTTTTTAATGCAATTAGTAATATTTCTAATCTGGATATTCAATAAACTTAACTGCGATTTTATGTTTTTAAAGAATTAAAATTTGCCTATAATGTTTATTAGAACTTTTAGTTCTTTCTTGCTGATGCAGAATTTGATTTCTATTTGGGTTACAGAAAAGAGAATCTAATAAATTTTATTTATCTATTTATAAAATCTTTAAATCAGCATATTAAAAGCTTCATTATAGTATTGAAGCTTTGTAAACTATAATCAATAGCGATGTCACTAGGCTTGAAATCTTCTGTTTCTGGGACAGACACTTCCAAAAAACTGGGCATTTTTTTCCCAAAAGTGGTTCCTCTTTCTAGAAATAAGATGGATTTGATGGATTCAATGTGAAAAATGCATAATATGTGATTATCTGCGAAATATTTTATTTCTTAGAATGGAAAAATGATACTTTTCCAGTAGAGGGGTCTTGGCGTTTTTTTAAAGAAGCTTGGTGCAATTTGGGCTTCAGAAAGTGAGATTTGTTGCCGAATGATATAAACAGCTATAAAAATGAACCAGATAACTTTTATGCTTGTTTATATATACACACACACACATATATATATATCCATTTCTGAAACTCGTTATGTCCAAAAACTGAAATTTTGCAAAGTTGAAATTTAAAAAGTTTTAGAAACCATTCTCAGTGAGCATTTACATCTTAAAAGTAACCACCGTGCCAAATTCCAAGCTTCTATACCAACTGTATCACACAAATTACAATTTTAGAACATTTTTCGCTCCTGCACGTTTTTGAATTTTTAGAAACTGTTCTGTTGAATAATTTATGGCCCTAAATAACCAGTCATGCCAACTTTGAATTTTCTAGCCCCAACAATTCCAAATAAATCGTAATTTAGAACGTTTCCCACTCATTTTCATTCTTTTGAATTTCAATTTTTTTAGAAACCATTCATAGCAAGTACTTGTATCTTAAAAGTAACCACCACACCAAATTTCTAGCTCCAACAATATCGCAGAAATGCAATTTTAGAAAGTTTCTTGCTCCTGCAATGCTTAGAGGTTATTGCATCAACATAAAATATAGCATATGTTGGAGCATAAATGGTCAGCAGCATTTTGCCACCATTATTTTTTAAATCGGTTTGGTAGCTCTAGAGATTACCCTCTACAAACAAACATTACGTCTTTATAATATTAGTATAGATATTTTTGTACAATTTTAAGCCATTAAACACACACACACACACACACAAAAGTTTTATAGGTATGTTTAGTAATGATTAACAAATACAGTAGAACCCCACTAATCTGAAATTCCGTTTAATCTGAATTGATTTTATTTTCAAAAATTACACTTAAGAGATTAACTAAAAATATTGAATTATTGTACTAAAAACAAAATAGTACTTTTTACACTTTTTACCAGGGCTGTGGAGTCGGTGGGGAAAAATGGACGACTCCGACTCCAGGAATTTTAACAGATCCGACTCCCGACTCTTTCGCTCAAAAACGAGCTGACTCCAACAACGCAGACCTGCTTGTAAAATGGACAACTCTGACTCCGAAGAATTTTAACAGATCCGACTCCGACTCTTTTGCTCAAAAATGAGTCCGACTTTGACTCCGCAGCCCTGCTTTTTACTACAAAATTTTCTGGATTACAGGAAAAATGTTGGGAAAAATGTGTAGAAGTTAGAATTAAACAAAAAATAACAGTAAAGCATGTTTTTTATTCTTTAAACATCTTGAGTAGAAAAAAAAATTCAATAATGAAAAAGTACAACATATGTACACGAATATAAAATGAAAACATGCACTGTAGGCTTACTCGTAGAAACCACCTTAAAAAAATCTCGAATATCATTTTGTTTGCCAGTCACTATAAATTATTTTTTAAAATGCAAAAAGCATTTAATTCAGATGATACAAATTTATTTTTCTTTTCAACAGCTTGCTTTTGCAAATTATCTACAGAAATTTTTTTTCTCTTCCTCCCCCCCCCCCCCCCCCCCTCCCCCTCGTTTACGTAGTGACTGAGCTACTTATAGATTCACGATTTTGATTATAAACGTAAAGAGTTATTAAACAAGCAATCCTTTTTTTTTTAAAGTCGTGCCGGATTATCCAGCATGTCGGACCTTAAGATGTCGATTTAGAGGATGTTTACTGAGTACTTATAAATTACATTTTCTTTTGGCAAACACCTTTTTCTTTTCTATTTTTATCAGAGTTTTGGGTAATCAAAATTTTTTGTAATCTGAACAGGCACTGGTCCTAATTAGTTCGGATTAGCAGGGTTCTACTAGTGTGATTTTTAAAAAGCAATTTTAAGAGTTCTTGTTAAGCTTTATAAGACTAAATCATTCATTTCTTTTTGATGTGCAGAAATGCAAAACTTTTATGATAAATAATTTATTAGCTGCACTATGTAATCAAAATATTCATTTAAATCAAGGAAAATTCATATTTAATTCTGAATTGGATTTATAGGTAAAAGGCTTTTACGTCACTGGTTATGCTCTCCGCTGTGTTCTCCTGAAAAAATTTCTGCAAGATTAGATGCAATCGAAGATCTGATTAAAATACCTGAGGTTGTTGAAGCAGTATCTTATAGACTCAAGAAAGTTCCTGATTTGGAGAGGCTTTTGAGCAAGTATGACATTTTAAAGATACTTTTGTATTATTGAATATTAAAATAATATAG
The DNA here is from genome assembly GCA_963932465.1 of Maratus speciosus. Lineage (NCBI taxonomy): Eukaryota > Metazoa > Arthropoda > Arachnida > Araneae > Salticidae > Maratus > Maratus speciosus. The sequence continues at coordinate 5,619,072 of OZ010790.1, read as the reverse complement.
AATTGTTATCTTATTATAAAATAGTAATGTAGCAATATTTGCTAAGATAGAATCTCAAGGGAGTACGTCTTTACACTTTGAAAAATTAGTTTTTAGTAGTTGAGAAGTTTTTGTTAGAATTGAGACTATTAGAAGTAATCTTATGATAATAAATGAGGGGCAGTCAATCCAATAATAAGTGAGATGTTACTGTAGTACATATTGACTCTAATATATTTAATATTAGTTTATTAATTAATTTGTATACATAATTATATATCATTTTGAATAATTTTTACATTTATAATATTTTACTATTTATTTATTTATTTTTTTTGGGGGGGGTTTGAATTTAGAAATATATGTTGTAACGATATTAACTTTTAACCGTTAACTGTTATACAATTTCAATATTCTAACGGTGTTAATCACCTTAAACCATACATATATCTTTCCTGCACATGTAAGTTTTTTTTTTAAAGGCTCCTTCAATGATTTTCTAGGGGATAAGTTTAATTATTTTTACAAGTATTTTCAAATAGTTTTCTTAGTTCTTTCAATGTATGTGATTCTTATTTTATATTGTTTTATACTTCTTGGTTTACAGTCGATTGGGTACTTAAAAGAATCAATTTTTCAGCTTATAGCTTGTTTCTTTTACAGAAATTGACTGTGTATTGCTTATATTTGTATTTATGTACCCCTGAAGGAGGGAAATACACTATAAGCTTCCTTCTACATCCATCCAATTCATCTTTCATTTGTTTTTTCATATGTCTTTTAATAGTTCAACATTATTTAGCTGGAATTTTGTATCTTTTGTCTATAACTGGTTATTGCATCAGTTTTGGTCAATTTTTATGTGTTTAAATGGTTTAATTATACAAAAAGTTTATATTTAGTGAGCGAGAGAGAGGAAGGGAGGTTATTGTTTTTTCCAATGCTTGAAGGTAAGAAATTTGTTTTGCAATTTTGTTCTGTTGTATTTTATAAATAAAATATATACAAGGTGGTCATAATTAAAACTGACTGTATTCAGCATGTTCTGCAATGCAATCTAATTGCGAGAATGGAGGCAAAATTTGTAGGATGATTAAACAAGACGGGATCTAAAGTCACTGCTAGTTGTATATGTGGCACTCTGTTATAGAAAAGAGAGCTTTAAAAAAAAAAAATGAAGAATCATTACTGAAGTAAAATTACCTTCTATTTTGCTCATTCAATTCAAGTTCCATGTGGCCAACATTTTTGTGCACAGTATTCACAACAGCAGAAAGTAATGCAGATGGCACATTGAGGCAACACGGCACATGCTTTAGAAGAAAAAACAAGTTTCTTCTTTGTTTCAACCTGTTTCTTCTCCTAAGATGCACATTATGTTCCTTGTGTCGCCTCGGTGTTTGGCTTAACTAACATGTCTGCAGGAATTTCTCGTACAGCCAGTGATACATTATATTAACATGTTTGTTATATCTATTGTCAAAGTAGGGATCTGGCATATCTGTCTGATTTTTCAATATCTGAAATACCATTGGATACCCAAATCACAGTTGGATACCCAACTGGATACCCAAAGCGAATACATAAGGACTAGCAAAAGCCATGCTTTGTTTAGATTCGCGAACCATTATTTGATAAGATAAATATTTGAAAGTAACAATATTTTTTTATATTATTTTTGCGTCTTTATTAAACAAAAAGGTTATTTTATGTTTTGGCGCATTTTTAATTTTAGAAATGTAATTTCAGCCTAATAACTAAGAATTTTCCCGGAATTTTTTATTTATGACATAAGACTGCTATAAATAAAAATATTTTCAAAGCAAAATTTTACAAAATATTTTTACATCTTCAACTAAAATCTCTTTTAAAGATGTTTTTACGTCTGCCAATAGCCTCTGGTGTTTTCTCAAATGGTTTGAAATAGGTATGTTTCCAGTCTTTGCAATTCACATCAAATAAGCTTTGATAGCAATCTTAGAATAATATATTCAAAGAGAGGTTGAATAAAATTACTTCTTCAAAATCTTATTTTCTGGAAAAACATTTGAAATCTGCTCTCGTTGATAATAAGAATTATTAACTTTTTATATTATTGTTATTATTCAACCTTCGAATTCGAATAACACGTTATATAACGAATTTAACAATTAATTTTATTTGTTAACAATTCTTTTGCTTTACAAACTTTACAAAAAAAAAAAAAAAATCATAATATAATTCTTTTAAAATGTGTAAATATCGTCTGCGTAAATGATTTCACATAATAAGAATAAATTGTGTATTTGAATTCTTAACACTGAAAAATACTTTTATAATTGAATGTAAATAATTGAATTCTCGCAAATTTTAATTCATTAAAAATATGCCATAATTTTCATAAAAAATTTATTTTAAAAATTTCATAAAAGAAATAATGAAACTATTAAATGTTTAAAAGGAATGAGTACCAAAATATGTACCATTTCGAACCAATCTTAATAAAGTATTCTGTGAAAATGTATATTAAAAATCATACATTTTTAATATAAGAAAGTTTAATGTTGTTTTACGGTTTGAAGTATAAATTAAGCAGTTATTTTCAATATTTAAAATATTTCGTTCTCGCAAAATGCAGATATATTGGTTCCTTTCCTTATTTAAATAATTAGAGAAATTTTGATGCAATGATAATATTTCACGTACTTAATCATTCATGACTTTATTTATTTTTACTGACTCTGTGATTTTTATTTACTGCAAGAAATACACAGGTTTCATTATTGTTTACAAAAATAAATCCATATAATGGAAAAATATATTCAACAAAATAATAAAAAATGTTTTTTTGTTAAATCATTTGATAAGAAAATAATATTGTCAGAATCTACAGATCATATTTTATTTCTATCAAGTCCAAATAAGATTTCTTTCCTTAATTAAATTTAAAAACAGTTTTTGAGATATTTTGGCAGAATAATGAAAATATATTTTTTTTTATTTAATTAATCATGATTCTATCTATAAATAGTAAATTTGCTGATCAGGAGCCTCAACGTCAGCTCTGCAAGTCATTGCGTTTTAATCTCACTTTGCAAAAAATTCAACATTCTTTAATCCGCATTTTATTATTATTCTTTTAATTACATAAATATTTATAAAAATATAAAATTCTTGGAAGGTTTCGGATATTAGAAGCGATAAATTATACACAGTGTGATGATGATATTCTAAAATTCTGGTTAATGGCTTAGTCTGGTATTTAGTCTAGTATGTTTACCCTCATTTTTTCATTAAATTTAAATTAGTAATTTCCTAATGATTGTACGAATGGTTATAGTATAGCTTGGATTTTGTTTTACACTCAGATTATTTTAGGATAGGCAAGAGTTTGAACAAGGATTTTATGTTATCTTAATATCCAAATAGAAATATTTAATTAAACTGAATCTATTATATCGAATTTAAAAATCTAATATTTTGAAAATTTTTGATTCAGAAAAACATTTTCATGGTCATAGATGTAAAATCTTATCTAAATAGATTCTGTAAAATTACATAAGAAAAATAACTTATTATAATTAAACTAAAATTATAGCATGATAAACATGAAAAAAAAGTACATTTAAAGGTATATAAACACCTTTTATCCATTTGGCTAATGTCAGCTGAATGTCTATTTGCACGCTGTTTGTCTCAACATGAAAAAAAAACACCTTAGCTAACAGGGGTTTCTTTTTTGTGTTAAAACAAAAAACTTGCAAATAGACGTTCGTCTGATATTAGCCTTAATCGTCGCACCTGATACATTCATGGGCAATTTTGACAGTGAAAGTATCAGGCACGACAATTAAAGAGTTAATAAACTGGTGTACATGTTATATACGCAAAATCACCGACTTTGTCAAAACCTGTATTGATAAACAAAATTATTGCAGGATTTAAAAAAAAAAAATGAACTTAAAAAAAAAAAAAAAAAAAAAAAAAAATCATTAGATCACAGATTTAGTGAAATGAGGTGCTCTAATAAGAAGGGCATCTGTGAACCTGACTTATTTTATCCCATTCTTTTTAATTTTGAAAGGCATCTCTTTCGATATTCTCAGATCAGTTTATTAACAAGAAAGAAAATCATGCATCAAGCATAGATTATGAAGCATTTATCAACACTTCTTGAATACTCAAAGAAAACTTCGCCATAACATACTTTTGTGCATCTCTGTATATAATCTATATGCTTGTATATATAACAGACTTCTTTTGTTTGACCCTGTAAAATATGATATATGCTTTGTACCCTTATACTTCAAAACTGATGTTTTAGTGCATCTCAGAAATCCATATCAATTTTATTATGTTTGAAATAATGTACCATCATTAAAATATGCCGCAAAACAATTTTCTTCATAGACCATAATATAATGAATATTTTTGAGTTCACTGTGTTATAAATAGTGGCCGTAGATCGCCGTAGTGGAGTATGTCTGAAAAATAAACTATGAATTGGCAACCAAAGATATTAAGATTATAAAATTAAATATTCAAAATAATTAATTTAGAAAATGTTGCCTTTGAAATATTCAATGACGGAAGCTGAAAAATAAAAAATGTAAAATAACTCACCTGGAGATTGAAGGTACAGTTGACACATATTTTATTGAAATATTTTATATGCACTGCATGCATAATAATTTGAATGACTATTATTGGTAGAAAACTTTCCTGGCCAGGAATACGACATATTTGTATGAAGAAGAAAATACATTTACATGATATTGCACTATGTAAACAATCCTTCAAAATTGCTGAAATTGAGGCAAACCTGAGAGTTCACTATATAAACTAATTTTATACCGTCCGAAGTATTATGTCCATAGTCCAGATTAAAGTTCTGTATTTAGGAATATATTGGTAGATGCGAGTTTGAAGATAAACTGGAGACTGTATATTTTTTACTATTGAAGATTTATGGCGATAAGCAATAACTGTAAAATTGATGAAGGCACAAAGGATCACAGTGTTGAAATAGTCATCACAATAGGTTAGATGCAGACCCGTACTGAAGTTGTCAAAGATGATTTGGAGATAAACTGGAGATTATATTTTAGGTAGCTTTCTTTACAAAAAGCTACCTATTGCAGCCGTTCGGAGGAAAGCGATTTCAAAAAATTTTGGTATATTTTCATCCATCATGACCCCCAGACCCCGAAACCACCCTCCGTTCAAAATTGATATATATATATATATATATCAATATATATATATATATATATATATATCTGACCTATGTCACACTGTAACTCTCGTATTTATGAACCGATTTGGATGTAATTCGGTGTGTGCATAGTACATACCAATGTCTCGACCGAGTTCGTTGGCCAGCTTCATCCGCCATTTTGTTTCAAAATGGCGGCCATTTAAAAATTTAAAAAAAAATTTTAAATTTGAAATGTGGTACCAAAAAATTGAAAACGGAAAAATATTTTTTTCTTATGTATTTGACCTTTATACAAAGACTCCGTAGCAGTTTTTGTTTCGTCTATATCTTAAAAAATGGCTGAGTTATAGCATTTTGAATTTCTAGCGAAGCTGACATTTTGAAACGTCCTGAATTTTGTCACGTGATAAAAGGCGTATTTATGAACCGATTTGGATGTAACTTCGTTTATACATAGTACAGACCAATGTCTCGACCGAGTTCGTTGGCCAGCTTCATCCACCATTTTGTTTAAAAATGGCGGCCATTTAAAATTTTAAGAAAAATTTTAACTTGAAATGTGGTACCAAAAAATTGAAAATTGAAAAAATATTTTTTTTTATGTGTTTGACCTCGATAAAAAGATTCGGGATCAGTTTTTGTTTCGTCTATATCTTAAAAAATGGCTGAGTTATAGCATTTTGAATTTCTAGTGTGGCTGACATTTTGAAACGCCCTGATTTTTGCTACGTGATAACAGACGTATTTATGAACCGATTTGGATGTACCTTGGTGTGTGCATAGTACATACAAATAACTCAACCGAGTTCGTTGGCCAGCTTCATCCGCCATCTTGTTTCAAAATGGTGGCCATTTAAAAAATTAAAAAAAAATTAAATTTAAAATGAGATACCAAAAAATTGGAAAATGAAAAAGAGTTTTTTCGTATGTGTTTGACCTTAATACAAAGATTCCGGTTTTGTTTCGTCTATATCTAAAAAAATGGCTGAGTTATAACATTTTGAATTTCTATTGTGGCTGACATTTTAAAACGACCTGATTTTTGTCACGCGATAACAGGCGTATTTATGAACCGATTTGAATGTAACTTGGTCTGTACATAGTACATACCAATGTCTCGACCGAGTTCGTTGGCCAGCTTCATTCGCCATCTTGTTTCAAAAGGGTTGATATTTAAAAAAAATGTAATTTAAAATTTAAAATGAGATATTAAAAAATTGGAAAATGAAAAAGATTTTTTTATGTGTTTGGCCTTGATACAAAGATTCTGTTGTTTTGTTTATATCTTAAAAAGTGGTTGAATTATAGCACTTTGAATTTCTATCATGGCTAACACTTTGGAACGATCTTGTATTCATCTCGCGATACCACACGTATTCGCCTATTTCGATGGAAGAAGGCATATGGATAGTATACATCAATATCTCGTACAAGTTCGCTGGCCAGCTTCATCAACCATCTTGTTTCAAAATGGCGACCATTAAATTAAAAAAAAGTCCTTCCGGCCAGTGCCGGGAGGAAGAGGTAGCTTTCATAATCCTTATTTAAAAAAAGCCAACTTATGTCATGCAAACACACGAAGCTCAATTTAGTGGAAACCGAATATAGGAGATTCAATACTAATTTTTATCAATATAATGAATGAGAATTTCGCGAAATTAGTCAGCTTTATCCAAGCTGCTTTTCTTTAAAGTAACTTATATTTGGCTGCCAAATTCGGCAATTTCTTAAAGTGCCTGTCATTTTAAGACAACATGGTGGATGAGGCTAAGCAGTGAACTTGGTCAAGACCTTAGTAATTGCTGTGCACATGCTCACTCACATTGGAATCGGTTAATATATAGGAGTGCTGTCGCATGCAAAAAATCAGATTTTTCAAAATGTCACCCAAAATAGAAATTGAAACTGCTATATCTGAGCCATTTTTTAAGGTAAAGACAAACAAAAAATGCTCCTGAATCCTTATATCAAGATCAAATACTTAAGAAAGAAACCTTTTTCAATTTCTAATTTTTTTGCACCTCACTTTAAATATATATATTTTTTTTAATTTAATGGCCGCCATTTTGAAACAAGATGGCTGATGAATCTGGCCAGCGAACTTGGTCGAGGTGTTGATGTGTACTATCCACATGCCTTCTTACATCGAAATAGGCGAATACGTGTGTTATCGCGTGACAAATACAAGATCGTTTCAAAATGTTAGCCATGCTAGAAATTCAAAGTGCTATAAATCAACCATTTTTTAAGATATCAACAAAAGAACAAATTTTCAGAAACAAAAACTGCTCCGGAATCTTTGTATCAAGGCCAAACACATAAAAAAAAATCTTTTTCATTTTACAATTTTTTAATACCTCATTTTGAATTTTAAATTTAATTTTTTTTAAATGGCAACCCTTTTGAAACAAGATGGCGAATGAAGCTGGCCAACGAACTCGGTCGAGACATTGGTATGTACTATGCACAGACCAAGTTACATCCAAATAGGTTCATAAATACGCCCGTTATCGCGTGACAAAAATCAGGTCGTTTTAAAATGTCAGCCACAAGAGAAAATAAGAATGCTATTACTCAGCCATTTTTTTTTAGATATAGACGAAAGAAAAACTGTTCCGGAATCTTTGTATTAAGGTCAAACACATGCAAAAAAAATCTTTTTCATTTTCCAATTTTTTAGTATCTCATTTAAATTTTTTAATTTTTTTAGATGGCCGCCATTTTGAAACAAGATGGCGGATGAAGCTGGCCAACGAACTCGGTCGAGATATTTGTATGTACTATGTACACACCAAGGTACATCCAAGTCGGTTCATAAATACGCCTGTTATTACGTGAGAAAAATCAGGACGTTTCAAAATGTCAGCCACGCTAGAAATTCAAAATGCTATAACTCAGCCATTTCTTAAGATATAGACAAAACAAAATTTGCTCCCGAATCTTTTTATCAAGGTCAAACACATAAGAAGAAAATATTTTTTCAATTTTCAATTGTTGGTACCACATTTCAAATTTAAATTTTTCTTAAAAATTTAAATGGCCGCCATTTTTAAACAAGATGGCGGGTGAAGCTGGCCAAAGAACCCGGTGGAGACATTGGTATGTACTATGTATAAACGAAGTTACATCCAAATCGGTTCATAAATACGCCTTTTATCGCGTGACAAAATTCAGGACGTTTCAAAATGTCAGCCACGCTAAAAATTCAAAATGCTATAACTCAGCCATTTTTTAAGATATAGACGAAACAAAAACTTCTCCGAAATCTTTGTATAAAGGTCAAATACATAAGAAAAAAATATTTTTCCATTTTTAGGTGCGTTCGTAATTATATAAATACGTAGCACCTATAGTCGTCGTTCAGTCCGTCCGTCTGTCCGCATGTAACAGAGCAAAAACTACCCAACCGAATAGTCTGAAATTTCAAATATGTGATTGTTGCAAAATTTTGTCGAGCCATTTCAAATTTTATGAAAATCGGATGTATAGTTTAATTACAGGGACAGTCAAAAGTTTTTATTTACATTACGGCCAATGGGAAAAATTATTGCAAGTGGATTTTAATGGTATTAGAGCCTTCCGAATGATCTGAAATTTTAAAGATATAATTGTTGCAAAATTTTGTCGAGCCATTTCAAATTTTAGGAAAATCGGACGTATAGTTTAATTACAGGGACAGTCAAAAGTTTTTCTTTACATTACGGCCAATGGGAAAAATTATTGCAAGTGGATTTTAATGGTATTAGAGCCTTCCGAATGATCTGAAATTTTAAAGATATAATTGTTGCAAAATTTTGTCGAGCCATTTCAAATTTTAGGAAAATCGGATGTATAGTTTAATTACAGGGACAGCCAAAAGTTTTTCTTTACATTACGGCCAATGGGAAAAATTATTGCAAGTGCATTTTAATGATATTACAGCCTTCCGAATGGTCTGAAATTTTAAAGATATAATTGTTGCAAAACTTTGTTGAGCTATTTCAAATTTTAGGAAAATCGGATGTATAGTTTAATTACAGGACAGTCAAAAGTGTTCCGAAAAAATTATTGGAAGTGCATTTTAATGATGTATCACACTATGCACGTTATGAAGTGCAAAAAATTATACATTCAGTACAATATGGGGTGCAAAAAATAATTTTAAAACTAGTTATAGTACGAACGCACCTCATTTGCCACGTTTAACGAGCAATTTCCAACTTGTCAATTTTTTGGTACCACATTTCAAATTTTAAATTTTTAAAAATTTTTTAAATGGCCGCCATTTTGAAACAAAATGGCGAATAAAGCTGGCCAACGAACTCGGTCGAGAGATTGGTATGTACTATGTACACACCGAATTACATCCAAATCGGTTCATAAATACGCCTTTTATCGCGTGACAAAATTCAGGACGTTTCAAAATGTCAGCCACGCTAGAAATTCAAAATGCTATAACTCAGCCATTTTTTAAGATATAGACGAAACAAAAACTGCTCCGGAATCTTTGTATAAAGGTCAAATACATAAGAAAAAAATATTTTTCCATTTTTAATTTTTTGGTACCACATTTCAAGTTTTAATTTTTTTTTAAATTTTTAAATGGCCGCCATTTTGAAACAAAACGGCGGATGAAGCTGGCCAACGAACTCGGTCGAGACATTGGTATGTACTATGTACACACCGAATTACATCGAAATCGGTTCATAATTACGGGAGTTACAGTGTGACATAGGTCAGATATATATATATATATCAATTTTGAACGGAGGGTGGTTTCGGGGTCTGGGGGTCATGATCGATGAAAATATACCAAAATTTTTTGAAATCGCTTTCCTCCGAACGGCTGCAATAGGTAGCTTTTTTGTAAAGAAAGCTACCTAATATATACATTTAAAGTGAGGTGTAAAAAAATTAGAAATTGAAAAAGGTTTCTTTCTTAAGTATTTGACCTTGATATAAGGATTCAGGAGCATTTTTTGTTTGTCTATATCTTAAAAAATGGCTCAGATATAGCAGTTTCAATTTCTAACGTGGGTGACATTTTGAAAAATCTGATATTTTGCCTACGACAGCACTCGTATAAAACAACCGATTCCGATGTGAGTGAGCATGTGCACAGCAATTACTAAGGTCTCGACCAAGTTCACTGGTTAGCCTCATCCACCATGTTGTCTTAAAATGGCAGGCACTTTAAGAAATCGCTGAAGTTGGCAGCCAAATATAAGTTACTTTAAATAAAAGCAGCTTGGATAAAGCTGACTAATTTCGCGAAATTCTCATTCATAATAATTTAGTATATTGAATCTCCTACATTCGGTTTCCACTTAATTGAGCTTCGTGTGTTTGAATAATATAAGTTGGCTTTTTTAAAATAAGGAATATGAAAGCTACCTCTTCCTCCCGGCACTGGCAGGAAGGACTTTTTTACTATTGAAGATTCAAGACGATAGGCAGTTACTGTAAAATTGATGATGGCACATTTTCGGTGGAGCTCGGCATGGCAGATGTTATCAAGAACGGGAAAGGACACTCAGTTATTAAGCAAATCCTTTGAGGGCTAATAATAATCTCAAAGGAATGAATACATTAAAGTAAAATTGCTGATGGAGTTTCAGCTGCTGGGAGTACAGAAAATTGACATGGGAGAGCTTACAGTTCGTAAAAATAAAAAGGAAAGAACCTTTCTTCGTCTGGCTCCAAAAACTAAAAAATGGCTTCCAAAATGCAGTGATGCTACTTCTTCCTGAAAAATTCTTAGTCTGGGGCTAGAGCCCCAAACATACGTGTGTCCTCCTCCTTACATTGTTGACAAGTGCCAGAGACGAAGTGCACATGCCCCCCCCCCCCAAAGATCGTTGGGCCGACGCTGAACTCAAATTTAACCAATGAGCAACCAGCACGCACACTTCTGAGTCATATCGATAACGATTTATATCGTAATCGAAGTTGCATTCCTGAGTACCGACGATGTCGCCTCGTGATACTAAAACAAGATGGAGGATAGAGTGACGTCACGACGTCCTTTTCTGCGAGGAAGAAAGATAAAAAAATGTCTAACTCCGTCGGGAAAAAAAATGGTTCGCACGTCTTTTAAAACTGACAGAAGTTATTAAATATTGTAATGCGGATATCTCACTAAATTACGGTTTAAAATTAATGAAATTTTGGCAATCGCTTAGAAATAAATAGTAGCATCCAATAAAAATAGTTGGGGAATAAAAAGATTAATATTAAATAACTTTTTTAATTTATATTTTCGGAAGTTAGCGATTGTTAGAAAAGCATTGCAAGTTACTTTAACGAACGATATTCCGTAATGTTTATATTTTAAAAGATCCGTACATTATTAGAATTATATTTAATTGCATGTTATAATATTTATTACTTTGAATAATTATTAATTATAGGATTATTAACGGAATATAAATTATTTAAAATGCTTTTTATTTATTTACTTAATACGTTTTTAGAAGTTGTTTTAGTACTTAAATATTTAAATTTAAATAGAGAAATAATGCAGTCGATAAATAAATAATCGGAAATATTGAAAATGTAACACACTGTACGCGTGCCGTAAATGATACACATAAGATTTTTTTTTTTTTTTTTTGGTAACCATGTTCTAGTGCACCTTAATAATGTATATAAATTTCATTACGTTTAAAATTGTGTAGCAATATTGAAATACACCGCAAAGGATTTTTCCCATAGACCATAATGTAACAGAATACTTTAGAGTGTCCCTATAATTGAGCTATGTATTCTACACACTCGTTTTTCAATATCGGACATAATATGCAAACCACAGTAACATATATTAATTATATGTAATTCAGATTATATTTACGCGAGTTACAGCACAAACAGACAGACGGCAGGCAGCAGACAGACAAACCGAAGACATAAACACTATTTAACTATGTTGAAAAGTGTTAAAAAGCATTTATATATGATCTGGGGGCACGGCAGTGCCCCTGCCAAGTCGAGAAAGCACAGCCGTAAGCATCCTTTTCTGGAAGCAAATCAGGGTACTTTTGACAGCCCTATATCCCTTCGCTGGAATTTCCCAGGAACTTGAAACTTTGTTTTTCTAAAAGTACTCTTCAAACGGAAGCAAATGGTAAAATTTCCGCGTTTCTATCTTTTCTAGTTCAGAAAATATATGAACTCAAAGTTTCGCTTTTTCGACACTGACTGACTGACTCACCGATCATCAAAAATCTGAGGTACATCCTGTAGCCCTAGAAACTTGAAATTTGGTAAGAAGGTAGTATTTGGGATACAAAGAAAGGAAAAATTAAAAAATTTGGAAAATTCGAAAAAAAAAAAATCAAAAATCTTTTATTTTCCGTAATCGGAACTATTGGCAATACTGCTGCTCAGTGATTATCAACATGATAAAACGCAGTTTGTCAACTAAACCATCGGTTTTTCAACTATACTAAATCGAGCACGAAATAGCTGGGTCCTGAATACAGTAAAATTCGTTTTAATTGACTAGAACAAATAAAGGTACTACTTGATTATCCCGTCGACCGAAAAACTATCGCTAAACTATAAGATTAAATGCCAATAATGCATGATTGTAAATGTCGCATTCACTTGACATTAAACACCATACAAGTGTTTGTTACGTCATCAAATGATTTTTAATTCGACTTTTTACTTGTAGTTTCATTAAGGTTTTATTAATTTATTTGTTTTTTTCGTTATTTAAAATAAAAATACAGCAATTTGTATAGTTTGGCGAAATTGATCGACGGGATAATCAAATAGTACCCAAATAAAATTAATTTATTTTACCAGATGTTAATTTAGTGAATTTAAATATTTTATAAACATTCTGCAAATATGCTAACATCTCTTGATAGATAGAAGCTCTTATACTTTTGCTATATTTAGCATCACTACCATATTATTTTAAACATTGCTATAGTTTGATGCAATGTCAATAGACCATGGCGCAAAACTAGCAGCAGTTTTAAAAGTAAGAGAATTTTGCTGTCAAACTTACCTCATATTTACAAAATAGCTCACATTTGCTGCCAAACTATTGACGTAGACAACAATTGTTGAAGAATAATAAAGTCAATGTTTATAAAACATGGAGAGTAGCACTCAGGATATGACTAACATAATCGCATACGTAAAAAAAAAGTTTACTTTTTTTAATGGCAATACAAACTTCCCTGTGATTTATAATTTTTTTAAATATGTTTTTTAGGTACTCATTATCGATTTGGAATTCAAAATCAACTTCTACATTCCCCTCTCTCCAGAAAAAATGACATATTGAAAAGAAATCAATTATTTTTATATTTAAAACTTAAACATCATCACTTTTGCACCACTATGACATAGTTTTCTCTGACTTTTCACTTTCAACCGTGCTAAGACTACGAGCGGTAGATATGAATATTCAGTTAACAACCGTTAGTGGACTTCCAAGGGAGGTCATTTTTCATCTGTAACCGAAATCAGCAATAAACGATGCCTTTAACATTAATTAAATATGATGGGGAAATGAAACTGTCCGCATTAACCGGAGATAAGTCTTAAGAGGCGACGCATTAACAAAAATTCCGCTATATTCTCTGCAACTTATTGATGTTTTGCGGATAGTATCTATCACATTTCTACATTTACTAAAACAAAATAAATATTTAAACAAAACTACCGAGCTATGCTCGGTCTACTGTGTACTAAAATCATATAAATAATAAAATTATTACGATTTACTTTAAATTCAAAAGTATGAAGGGTTGAATGTTTAGTGTAAAATTCTTTCACCTACTTGTTTCTAAAAATAACTTGATTGTAAGTGTTACATATCGAAAAGAGGAATAACTGAATTTCAAATTTTGGCGACACAGTTTTTTATTGTGTAAAATTTGAATTCTAGATGTCAGTGTGCATCTGCAAAATTGCTGAAAAGACGCGGTAACAGAGGGAAACGCGAAATTGTATCATATTCCAACGAAAGACATTGTTGATCGAAGAAAGTTTGAAAGGAAAAAACTGAAATGTTATATTTTGATCACAGTGAAGAAAGTCCTCATCGAGTAGTTCCTACATCTGGAGATCGTTCGTATCTGTTTCATCTATATTTTCTTTTCTGTGCTACGTAACATGGCCTAGTCGTATGTTATCAAATGTGCTATAGTTGAGTATGTGGTTGCACACTGGGATTAGCTGGGATTAGTTTCTTAGGAGGTCACTTTGACGTTCTACTTCCTCTTCTTAACAGCTAGCAATAATCTATAATTTTTCTAAATGATTACCTATCACAGAGAGAAATCAACTAGAGAAAAAAATTAGAAGACCTATTGAGGTCAAAAGGGGAAGGCCTAATCGTTCCGAGAAATCACGTTCTCAACAGCTCCAAGAAGCTAGAGCTCTCTATCGTCAAAACCATCTTCGAAAACAAAAACACACATTAAAACGTTACAGCGATTCACACCCTGAAATGGGAAGACGTAGCTCGCTAAGAAGTCGTGTGTTGTTCTGTTACCCACCCTGTTATGAATATTGGAGCTTACTGACGAAAAAGGTCTAGAGGTAAGCTGCAGTTTAAAATAAACACTTTAGAAAACATTACGAGAGCTATAACTAAAAAAATGGGAAATAGACTGGAAGCAGACAAAGTTATAAAATGGACTCTACACAGTAGAATTAACTTTGGAGGACTTTGATTGAACAGCTGATAAATTGAAACAAAAACATATACAGTTACTAGAAAATCTGAATGAATGGATTTCAAACAGTAGCACACATGCCAATTCGCTTTTCTAGGAAAAGCGGAGCATCGAAGCAATCAGGAGCCATAAAGTCTATGAAGTTAAAGATAGTGCAATTGAAATCGACGCTACTGGAAAAGCTTTCTTTGGCTTTCTCCTTACAAAAAGAAGTGAAATCCCATCAAAAACATCTCATGTAAAAAAAAGCCAAGTCTCCTGACTCTTTGACCGTAAAAAGTTCTGAGATCATGTGTAGAGACAAGCTTAGCTCTCTTATTAACTCTGATATTTTAATTCACAAATTACTAATAGTCTCTACACCTTTAGTAAATGATTATTTTGTGACTTGGCAATGACGCAGCACGAGAATGTAAAGGCTCTTGTTTACATTTTAATATTAACGTTTATTTATAAAGTTTTGCATAAAATAGTTTCTATAAGACCACTGAACGTATATGTATTTGTAGCATGGAAATAATTTTACATTACATTGTAAGCCCGGATGCAAAAACTCTCTACTGGTCAAACTTGATGTCTGGAGTTTTGGGTGATTTTCTTCCTATGTAACGTGAATACGAGCCAGACCCCTCTTTTACAAAGACCCCCAATCGGTGCATCCCTCCTTCAGGCTTCTATCCCTCGTGTTCATATTCAGCCTTAATCAAATAATCTAATCCCAATTCAAAACATAAGTAAAGTGTTTACGTAATAACTTTCCTGTGCTGCGTAATTGCCAAGTCACAGAATAATCATTTACTAAAGGTGTAGAGACTAGGAATAATTTGTGAATTAAAATATCAGAGTTAATAAGAGAGCTAAGCTTGGCTCTACACATGATCTCAGAACTTTTTACGGTCAAAGAGTCAGGAGACTTGGCTTTTTTTTACATGAGATGTTTTTGATGGGTTAAATTTACTTTTTATTACTTTTAGCATGTTGAAACATTAGTTTAATTACATCCTAATATACTCGCTAGCAACAACATAGGGTCATTCCATGTCAAATCAACCAAAATATTTTAATTTTCAACCTGACCATTTGAAATTTCAATGAAACTGTCAGGGATCATTCTCTCCGGTGATATAAATGAGAATATATTTTTATAATTTTCTTATTGCGTTAAATTTTCATGCAATTAATTATTTAAATTTTGAAAAATCATAATTTTTTGGGTTGCATAAATTTTCCAATTTTGAATTTCTCAAGGGCTATCAGGCATACAGAATTTTATGACCCCTCATTTTAAAGAGAATTTTATAAGTTTTAATTTGATACCCAAGTTGACTACGCTCAGTTAAAAAAATTAATTAAAAAAATTTTTTAATTTAAAATTTAAAAAATTTTTAGGTAGTGTTTTTTGAAAATTTTGAAAAAAAATGTGTTTGTTGTAATATTGTAAGCTAAAATTTCTGAAATTTTTAGAGTGGGATCTCAATGGGATCAAGAGTTATGAAATAAAAAGTGAAAATTACCATTCAAATAATACATAAATGACAAAATAGCTAGAATTAGATTGTTATTTGAATGGTAATTTTCAGCTTTTATTTCATAACTCTTGATCCCATTGAGATCCCACTCTAAATATTTCAGAAATTTAAGCTTATAATATTACAACAAACATACATTTTTTTTTTTCAAAATTTTTAAAAAACACTATCTGAAAAATTTTTAAATTTATTTTTTTAACTGAGCGTAGTCAACTTGGGTATCAAATTAAACCTTATAAATTTCTCTTTAAAATGGGGGGTCATAAAATTCTGTATGCCTGATAGAACTCGAGAAATTCAAAATTGAAAAATTTATGCAACCCCAAAAATGATGATTTTTCAAAATTTAAATAATTGTATGAAAATTTAATGTGATAAAAAAATTATAAAAATATATTCTCATTTATATCATCAGGGAGAATGATTCCTGAGAGTTTCATTGAAATCTGAAATGGTCAGGTTGAGAAACTGGTTGATTTGACATGGAATGACCCTATACTAAAATTACCCAAAATAAGTACAGTTGGAGACCTTTAAATCTACTGGATAATCATTCCTCATCGTATACACTAATAATTGCATAAATTGCATCCTTGGGTGCTGTAAAATATTTTTGTGATAGCCTTTTAATTGTATCTACATTCAAATTAAAACCATAATTTATTAACTTAATTCATATTTGACGCAAAGCTAGATTTAAGACCATACGTATTACAGTATGGAACCATTTATCCGGAAACCAGTTAACCGGAAAACCAGTTATCTGGAATGATATTTCTAATAGACTGATTTCAGAATCTTTGCAGAAAAAGGTATTGCATACTGCCATTTTGACATGGGTTTTGCTTAAACAATTGTATAATTTGGTGACAACATCTAGTATTTGAAATGAAAACATATTTAGTTGTATTTTAAATGTTTTAATTTTCATGCAGAGGAAACAGAAGAATTTTTGTTCCTAAGGGATTCCCAAAATTTACCTTTTTTACTCTCTGCTTGACTTTTGAATTGATATTTCTTGCATTGATTTTTAATCCAAGTAATCTAATAATTTAATATCAGAAATGATGCCACAACCACATATATTC
Organism: Maratus speciosus; assembly: GCA_963932465.1. Taxonomy (NCBI): domain Eukaryota; kingdom Metazoa; phylum Arthropoda; class Arachnida; order Araneae; family Salticidae; genus Maratus; species Maratus speciosus. The sequence continues at coordinate 5,601,602 of OZ010790.1, read as the reverse complement.
CACAAAACTTATCAAATGGATGCTGCTTTCATGCACAACCAGTTAACCGGAAAAACCAGTTATCCGGAATACATCTGACCCCAAGTATTCCGGATAAATGGTTCTGTACTGTAGTACTAAGATTAACTAATCTTTCATTTTCTTCTTAATATTTCGTGTTTGCAGACCTGCCAACTGCTACGATTTGGACCTGTAAACTACGATGCTACAAAAATCGGTCTTAAACTACGATTTTTTGCAAAAAACACAAACGCATTTTTTGTTTCTAGTTGCGATTTTTATCCCGCACAGCATATTTTTCAGGAGTGATTCTGTTGCAAAATTTCCAAAATTTCAAAGTATTCATTTCCGAAAGTTTTAAAAAAAATTGGCCATTTGTCCGAAAATTCGGACATTAAAAAATGCTCTTGGGAAAAAAAACTCTGGGCTGCAAAACAAACTTCTTACCAACATAAAACACTCTCTTTATGTATATTAACCATAAGTGAATCGTGTTTCTGTAAATATTTATACAGGAATTCGCTTCCTTAGAAACAAGGTGCCACTTTAAGAATTTCTGGAAAGGAGGGGGGGGGGGGTGTCTTTTGGTAACATTACAAACGTAATGTTAATGGGGTTGAGAAAAGATGCAGAGTGCATGAAGCAGTAAAAGCATAAAGCTGAATTTATAACCCCGTAAATGAATTTAAAAGATTTATGAAATGAATCAATTTCTATGAAATAATTAAAGCGTTAAATATCAATAACTAAATAAAAGAAGCAAAGTAAATGTGTGGTAGAAGAAACGAAAACTAGCTTTAAAAACAACAACATTTATTAACAACTTAAACAAAAACAATAAATAAAATAAGCTTTAAAAACATAACTTAAATATCACTTATCTGTAATTAATAACTGGAACTCTTAAATGACATGAAACAGTAACTTAATATGACACGCTCAAATGAGCGGTTAAAATATCTCGCAAATGTGAACAGTGGATGCACAGGAGCTAGATATAAAAACTGATTAAACACTTCATCAAACGATTCACGAAATACAGCATGTTGGCGTCAATACGTTCGCTCAGGAAAAGATGTCAGTTGAGAAGAGCACTATATATATATATATAAAGCTGAAGTCGATGAAATATATACAACTCGAGACGAAACCATTAGACCTTAAAATCACATAGTAATGAAGAGCTTAAAAAAATATATCTCCTCCTTTTCACCACAGCCGGAATGTCAACTTCCTCGTAAGTTCACACCGCTACAAGAACTCCGACACGGACAACGCCGGTCTTTAAAACGTTCTTCTACAGAAAAGGCAAGTTCGTAAAAATACTCTTCATACTTAACACCGTGAAATGGCTAACGTATCGTTACAGGAATTGATTAAAAAAAGACGACATCACTTATTTAAACGAGTATAAAACTTATCAAAAAGAAGGCTTCTCAAAAGACAATCATCTCCATCTAATAACTCAGCGATTAAAGAAAACCCTTCCCGAAACGTCACATTAGCTACTTGCCGACCTCAGTCAACAAGCACCTACAAAAAGGTAAAAACTGAAGCTACTGACAAGGGAAGCTTGATGTATTTATCCTAATCGGAAAAGTCGAGAAACTTCCATTACGTAATACCAGACACACCCCCAAATGCAAAGAGCTGATTCGTGGATGAGGGCGTGTTGTTGAATGACAAGTTCGACGTAATCGCCCGAACAGATGACGTCATCAAGTGACAGTCGGAAAAACGTATTCAGTACCAATGGAATCCAGATGCAATACGAATGACAACATAATCTCCGGCAGTCATACATGGAAAGAAAATAAACATATAAAGTTGAACTGTAAGGAATATTTAGAGAATATAACGATACTGCTAAAAAAGTAAGTAAAAGACTTTATTGAAGTATTTAAATAAAGGATTTATAAATAAAAGTATATGAAGTATATAAATAAAGGAAAAGTTATGCTATGAAGATAGAAATGAGGAAACGTGTACAGGAGATAAGATATATGGGAGTGCATATATAACATCTTTGAGGGGCAAGGTTTGAAATAGTGTGCAAAATCACACGATTTGCGATAAACTACTGCAAATTTTGACAAATGACCGTATAAAAAAAATCAATTTCGTCAAAGGATCGTGGTCGTTGATTTCAGGGGGGGGGGGGGGGGGATGTCCCGGAAGATTTGAGATTTTGTGTTTTCAGTGCTGTGAATTTTGTCAAAATATCGCAGAAAGAAAACTCTTAATTTCGACAAAAGATCAGTAAGAAATGCAAATTTCATCGAAAGATCAGTAAGAAAACACAAATTTTCATCGAAAGATCGCAGAAAGAAAACACTAATTTCGTCAAAAGGATTGCGGAAAAAAACCGCAAAATTCGGCAAAGGATCGTGTTTAAAAAAAAAATGCGAATTTCGTCAAAAGTGTTAGGAAATTTATATTTCCTTAACATGTTTCCACATTTCTTATCACACATTAACCTATCAATCTTTAACATCTATACTGGCTTGATTCATATATTTCTTTCTGTCAACATTCTACATAGTTTAAGTCCTACATCAAGCTTTTATTTAGCAGTATAAGTTTATAAGTTTATTCAGTAAAATAAATAGCTTTATTTTGTCCCTTACCTTTCTCTACTATTATCCTTTATAATAAAGTGTTAAACCTTTTTCCTGTCTTTGACTCTCCATATATCGTGGCTTACAGCTCACGGGAAACATTGTAATGTTTACTCTCGATGGTCCTCATGCACACATGGCAAGTCTTGGATCACGTTTTTCATCTGAGGAGTTTCGGCAACCAACGACAGGTGGCGTAAGCTGTCCGTTGTCGTCTGAGTTCTAGGCCACACCCTCGGATCTTTCTAGTAACGTACGGTGATATGTATTCAGTGCGGGATGAAGGAGTTACGTAAGAGAGGGAGTTTCCCTTGGAGTACTATTTATAGTCGAGCCAGACAGCTGTTTAGTAGCTTCGTGGATTTTAACATTAGTTTCGTTTGCTTTATTTTCTTTTGGTTGTAAATGGTCTTTTCATAAAGCTTAAAGATGCCTGCAGTGTGTTAGAAAGAAGCTGTTTGTTTTTCGAGTTCTTTTAATGAATAAATGCAAAGTGGATTAGAATCACCAGCTCTGATGTGAAAGATGTTTTTGTCATGTCGCCATCAGAAGACTGTTTGGTTTCTGTAATGCCGGTAAAGTTGAATCTACATTAAAGAAGTGCTCCGTTTAAATATGAAAGTCTTTTAATGCAGCTATTAAATCGACACGTTCAAATTGTTTTAAAATATGTTTTTCTTATTAATACTTAAAGTTTAATTCTGTTTAATATAATGTGTTAGTGATTAAATTTTTCCTCCTTTCTGCTGTGTCATCTGAAGTTGGATATCTCGGCCAATCTTCCATTTTTATAAAGGATTGTGGATGGTTTCAGTATTTCCATATATCCGTGTCATTGGGCCAATTAGCTCATGTCTGCTGTTGGAACCCTGGAGTGATATGTATGTTCTGATGGTTGTTGTGTACTGTGTGGTTTTCAGATTTGCTACGGAAAGTGCCGGCAACTATTACCGAGCATGTTATATTGTGGGGGAGAGGCTGAGGTGTTTTTATGGAATGATAGATGTGCATTTAAGTAGAGCAAATGTAGAGTAGATGTGCATTTAAGTAAATAAGTATTGCGCGGAAGTGCAATACTTATTTATTTCCAGTGTCACTTCTCAATGTTAATTTAACATAGAAAAGCCTATGGAGATCATAACTTTTTAATTTTTTCTTCCCACCTTTTTGTCCCTGATGCCACTCATTTCTAATTCTTTGCTAATTCTAATAATATTATAAATTCAAAATGTAAAAACCTTTGCCAGACGTCAGGATGAAAACGTATCATGAAATGCCTTTGCATATAGGTGGATTATAATCTAGAGAGTAACATGGGCTAATTTTTATTTACATTATTCAAATATTTTTCTTAATAATTCCAAATTTCACTTTTTTTCATTGAGAATCAACAGACATTTTCTAATAAAATGTAACATTTTTCCTTCATTGTTGTAAATAATTCAAAAGACGTAATAATAATTTGCCTATTTTTAGTTGAATGATTTTCACGTGAAACATGAAACTGAAGAAACTGAAATAGTTTTTTTTTTTTTAAGAATTAAAAAGAAGATGAATATGACGTCATAGTGGGAAAAAAATGATATTTTCAAGTAGATTTTTTAAGTTCCGATTGTAATTTTTTGACCAAACTACAACAACCTGCATTACTGCACTGGTGAAACATTTTGAATTATACATAGGTAAATTGCATCACAAATTGTGATGCGATATCGCACAAATCAAAGCCTGATGATGACACCCTCCATTAATCTTGAAATGTGTTTGTCTGAATGCAGTAGTTTTTAAAAAACTTGACATATTAAACAAAAGCCTAATTTGCAGAACAAATTAAAAAAACAAAATTTATTTCCTAAATTGTTTAAGCCCGAGAAGGGGCAGATATCAAGATATTTCATTCAATTCGTTCTACATTTAATGTTAAATTTTTGTAACAAATAAGCTAAACCAATCGAACATTAAAAAATAAAAATGAAATTCATACAATATAATGCTTTAAACACCTATATACTTAGATTCCGTTCAAATGAAATCGAAATAAATCTTAGACTTTTTCCATTTTTAAGTTGTAAATATTTGTACTGCAGATTTTGCATTATGTTTATGATGATTGTATATAATATGATAAGGTACATGCAAAATACAAAACTTTAAAAAAAGTCTAAGATTTATTTCGATTTCATTTGAACAGAATCTAAGTATATAGGTGTTTAAAGCATTATATTGTATGAATTTCATTTTTATTTTTTATTGTTCAATTGGTTTAGCTTATTTGTTACAAAAATTTAACATTAAATGTAGAACAAATTGAATGAAATATCTTGATATCTGCCCCTTCTCGGGCTTAAACAATTTAGGAAATAAATTTTGTTTTTTTTAATTTGTTCTGCAAATTAGGTTTTTGTTTAATTGTATTTGCATTTATTTATTCTGTTACCTAAAAAATAGTTTAAAAGGAAAAAAAAAAAGAAAAAGGTGGAGGGTATGTATAAAAAATATGAATAAATATTATATTATAGCATACTTCACAATTTATTTGCAGTAGTTAATTATACGTACTTTCTTACTACTTTTATTAGTGTACATTTTATTATAAATACATTGATTTTAGGAAAAATATGTTTTTGAGTATTTAGTGTGTAATGAATAATCAAGATTTTGTTTAAAGTATGTTTTGGAAAAATGATTCTTAAATTATTCTTATTGTGTTTTCAAACATTTTCTTCCAGGATACATTCCCAAGGTCTTTCTCGTTCTAAGGACCACCCTGATACCAGAGCTGTGTTTTACGAAGCTGATACTTACAACAAAAGGAAACTGTTAGATTTCCTGTCCACTCTAGAAGGCTTCAAAGAGGGTATAGCTGTCATAGAAGAGTTCAAATCATGCATTGAAGATCTGAAGTAAGTTTTTTTCTGCAATTTTTCTTACAAAGATGCAAATTGTTAAAAACCAATAAATGTTATCTTTTTAAACTCAATAAAATATTTTTATTGTTCACTTCACACCCATCTTATGTTGATACAACTACTATATTGCAGACAGACAAACATGACTTAATTTAGTAAAACTTTTTGTTTACTAAATCTTTATTTTTTATTCTAGGTCTTCATTCCTCAAACAGTGTGTCTCTTCTGTTACAAATAGTGGCAGATTTCCAGATATGAGTGAAGCCCTGGACTATTTTGACAGTGCCTTTGATCATAAGCTTGCCAAAAAAGAAGGCAACATCATACCTAATCCTGGTGTTGATCCAGAGTATGACTCTGCAAATTCAGAAATGAAAGAACTCGATCGAGAAATGGAAGATTATCTTGACAGAATGAAATCAAAATTAAATTGCAGAGTATGTTATACTTACTTTTTTTTTTTTTTTTTTTTAGTTAAAAAGCTAATGTAAATAGCTTTTGCTCCTTTAAAACATTGTCAAGTCTCCCAAATGATTTGTTTTTTTTTAGTACAACAAAAATCATTTTAGATTTTTCTTCCAAATTTTGTGGAAATGTACCATAAGAATTTTTCTTAGGAAATACTGGTATTTAAAAAATAGACCATTTGAGAACCCTGCATTATTTAAGGATTTTGCTTTTAAAAAGTTTGTAAAAAGTCTCTTATTAAGCCTTATTTTAATATAATTATACTCTAATTAGGTAATAAATATAATCTACCTGTATATATATAAAAGAAAGTTTGGATTTTGTATTAATCAACGCGCAGCCCAAACTACTAAACCTAAAATCTTGAAGTTTGAGGTAAAAATACTTCTTATGACATTGAGTGCCGCTAAGAAAGGATTTTCTAAAAATCCTTCTCCAAGTGGGGGGGGGGTAAAAATAGAACGAACTTTTAAAAAATTCCTTAAAAATCTGATTTTATAGTTATTTTTCAACTGATAACATATTTTAGTGTATTTTTCTATGCTGAATCGAATGGTGCTAACCAAATTATTTTAAGTCTCATAGTTCATGAGATATTTCATATTTTTCTAATTTGGCGCTATCTTTGGCGCCAAAACCTCAAATTTTCAAGTGATAATTTCTAAAACTCATTCTCTTCATTCTGTTACTATAGCAAGCGAAGAAATTCAAATTGAATAATTTTTTAATCGATTCTTTTGCTTAAATATTTAAAACAACTATGTCAGCTAGGAAAAAAATTATAAACGCCTCAAAAACTAAAACTAAATGATAATAATAATAAAAAAACTGTTGTACTTTTTTGTTCTATCAACACTATGCCAAAATGTATGGTATCATGCCATTTATTTCTACCCTTAGCGTGCAAACGATTTTTATTGCAAACCGTGCCAAAGATTAGCATTTGCTATTTATTGAACGTGAATATTTTTTATGAGTATTATTCCATCGTAATCTCGTAAAACTTTATAACTTGTTATTTTTTGAATAGAAAATATTTATTTTTAAATTATAACTTACATTTATTACTGACACTGACATGGATTTTACGATTTGGCAGCTACTTGATGACGAGGAAGATGTAATAAAGTCATTTCAGAACTTAGGAATTATACCTATAAAAATGTTTTGTTAAAAAACGTGAACGTCTTCATTCAAAAAATTAAATGTTTACTGCAATGATAGATATGCTTATTACGTACGCCACACTACAATGATAACCTGGAAGACATTTACAATTCGAGACCTGCAGATTAAATTGACTTTATTTTATTGTAATTTTTTTTTTCCTTTTATTTTAAGTATTGATTTGTATTGATTTAAAAAAATAGTTGATGAAAGTCTGTAATTTTGAAATGTTATATATTTTAAATGCTCATTTTTGTATCAACAAAATTATTATTATTTTTTTTAATGTTTCATTTCATTTTGCGCTAATTATTATGCTTGGCGACAACGGTGTTGGTATAACGGACATAACAGTTATACGGATGACAGTTAACAGATAACAATTACTGATTTTATTTAAAATACAAAGAAAAAGGGTTTCTCTCTATTCTAAAAAAAAGTAACTTATGCTGTCACCGCCGCTGCCGGTTTTGAATTTTTTGTCACCGGAGGCCTTTCTCCGTTAATATTAAGAAAAATACTGCATGCAAAAATATGAAAATCGGTGGTATTATAGAGAAATGTTTGATAAACATGCTGGTGCAGACAGTTTTCAAATCGAATAATTATTTTAAGAGATATTTTATGCAAAAGTTGGACAAAATTGTTCCATTAAAAAAGTTTTATAGGAGCAAAAACTATATATGGGAATTAATTCATTTTTAGATCATTTTATACATTAGAATTTCTCGGTGTGCAGACTGCATTCACTTTTTTGACTCATTTTTTGAGGTTTTATTTCTATTTTAAATTCAAATTTTCAGCATTTCGAGAGATATTTGTTCTTATTTTAGAAATTTTTATTAATTTAAACTGTTGCCAACTGTATAAATAGTGCAAATAATAATGTTTGCTTCAAATTAAAAATTTATTTTATACGTGACTATTATTACAGAAAAAAAACTTTCAAATTAGGATTAAATAATTATGTATAAAAAGCAGGAACTTATTGAAAATACTTCATAAAAACTATACTTACACGTGAATTTTGAAAGAGAAAGGATATTGTAAAATAATAAGTTCATTTTACATTATTATAAAATAATGTAAAATTATAATAATTATTATTATAAAATTAATTTTTAGTGTTTAGAAGATATATTTAAATTTAACTATCTATAATATGTATGAAATGCAAAAAGAAATTTCGTTTGGGCCGCTTACAACCTGAGTTCTGCTGAATAGATTTTTGATAGGACTTACATTGTTAGATAATTTTTCAGAAAAAAAAATTAGTACATCATATCGTTCTACGTTGCTTATTTAAATAATTATGGGGGAAAATTCAAAATCAGAAGAACACGATTATGAAAGATTGGCTTTTTTAAAGGTTCTGTTGGGTGGATTCTGGTAAGACAAACTGTTAATTAGATAATTTTTAGGGAATGTTTTGGTACATTTGCCAGTTTAAAAGATTCTGCTAAGTGGATTTTGGTGGAACTTGCCCAGTTAGTTAATTTTTCAGGGAATATTTTAGTATAAAACACATATCGTTCTAGGTTGCTTGGTTATAGGATTTTGGATGAAAGTTATAGAATGAGGTGAGCCCAATTATGAAAGATTAGCCTCTTTCATAGGTTCTATTGGACGGAATCTGATGAGAATTGCATTGATAAATTTTCAGAGGAAGGTATAAGTATATTACATATTGTTCTATCGTACTTTATCAAATCCTACAGTAAAGGATCAACTAAAGAAATTGGTCCTTAGCAGCACAAATTTTGTCTGTCTCAATAGAAAATGCAATAGTATAATGACGTCCATATCGTTTGTAGCAATTCGGATGGGTATGCCAGGTTAATGTCAATATTGCTTTCAAACGAGTGATCAAATTCACAGATATATTTCGTTTGATTCATGGTTTGTTTAGAAAAACAGACCAGCGAAGCGAGCGAAGGCTGCTAGTATGAATATAAATGAAAATTAACTATCTATAAAAATCTGCGTTTCACAATTATTCCTCTTAAAATATGGCATGCAGTGCAATGAAATTAACATCAGTATCCAAATGAATTCGAGGATGTCATGTAAACTCTCAGATTTAAAAAAAAGTTAATTAGTTTGCAAGATATTAGTTTCTTTGTAACTTTTAACTTTTAATGGATTTTCTCTAAAAATGGCAACTTAATTAGTTTCTTTGTAACTTTTAATGGAATTTCTCTAAAAATGACTACTTAATTACTCCATTTTTGTTGATAAAAGAGGAAAAGGGGGAAATAAAATCGATTACTATACTTTCATTGGTGTCATTTTCTTATTAAAATTGAAAAGATGAATTATGTTCAATTTTAACCTGGTTCATATGTTTTGGAAACAATAGAAAATGTGCTGAGAAAAAAATTTTCATTTTCAAGAAATGAAAAGTGCTAGAAAAATTTCAAAAATGTAATTGTCCTTGAATTTTAAAATTTCTAACAAATAACAACAAAACAAAAATAAGTTCATAAATTTTTATTTAAAAAAAAAAGCCATCTTTCCTTTTTAAAAAATAGAATGATTGCTGCTAAAGATTCATTTTCTCTTACAAGCAAATACTTTCTAGGCATTAGTATCTGGGAATCTTGGTTCAAAAGCAACCAATCACAGTAAACAAACGGAAAGGCCCATGACAAAAAGCACAAGAGGAAGATCCGATCATTTGTGAGCCATGTCATCATTTTTTCTGTGAATATATTATTTTATACAGTGAACTTCTTTTAAAGGCCACCCTTATTCAAGGGCCACCTCTATTAAGGGCCAATATTTTTAGGAACGAAAATTTTTCCTGTAGACGTAATGTTAAATTGACTCCTATTAGGGGCCGCACATACCCCTCATAAAGGCTATTTTTTTCACATGTGCCTTAAATTCTAAACAGATGTATTGAATTCCTGAACCAAAAGATAAGAGTGCAGCAAACAACTGCACTTGCAACAAAGAAGGCAGGGTAGATGGGGAGGATTTAGTAACACAAGGAAGGACCACAAATTTTTCCACAAGTGAGACAAACATGTGTTCCTCGCACTTTGTTTGACTTTTCAAACTGTAGGGTATGGGTTGGAGGGGAAACTAGATCCTTTGTTGTGGGCACACAAAGAATAACAGGTTTTCTAGAAAAACTGATTCCGTATTTACTAAAACTGTGAATGCATATTGAAGCACAATTTTTACACTGGAAATTTAATGTTCAGACTTATGTCTAACTTAAAATTATGGCACCTAAATCAAACTAAAGAGCGCATTTAAATTTGAATGACAAAATCAAAGTTCTCGATTGCCATGATGAAAGAACATCTGCGAGAAAATTAGCTTCACAGTTTAACCCCTTGAGGGGCAATGGGATATATTATATACCACCTAAGTTTAGTTAAGATTAGCACCAAAAACTTTTAATTAAGTTTTACTTTTATAACTTTGGAGGAAAAGAGTTTAAATTGATTTTCCTCATTTTGAAATAAAATTTTTCCAAATTTCCGGTGGGAATTCAGCATTTCACAAACACAATTGCTTGCCCCTCAAAGGGTTAATTGCAGCAAGAATCAAATAAACAATAGTCTTAAAAATAAAGAGAACTTACTGAAAGAATATGCAGATTTTAAAAATCGCGGGATAAAAAGGAAGAGAAATGAAAAATTTGGTCACCCCTCATCTTGTGAACTTGGCATTCGAATTTCAGACCATTTACAATTTATTTATTTATTTTAAATCTACCCTTACACCATGAATTATATAATGTTGTCCTCTTTTCAATAATGTTTATTCACAATTCGTACAGCGATATTTGTATTTTTCGCTAATTTTTCTATGTGATTTGTAGTTTTTTTGCATTCCCCTGGCATTCTTTAAAGATTTGTAAAAGGAATTTGGTACAAACTTTTAGCCTAATATAATAAATTTTGTCCTGTGATTTATGAATTTGTGTCAATCTTTAGAATTATTTGGCATTCTGCGGTAATTTTTTTGCCATTCGTGAAAGAATTCCAGTTACAATAACAAATGTTTTACTCCATTTATACTAAATTTTGTCCCATGCGATTGCTTAATTTTTAGATTTTTTTAGGACAATTTTTCCACATTGGTGAAAGGAATCATGTTTTAATCTTTTACCCAATTTAGTAAATGCTGTCCTTTTTTGAATAAAATGTATTTGCAATTCAATCAGTATTTGTTTAATTTTTCACAATTCTTTTGTGTGAATTTTTGAGTTTTTTCGCATTCTCCAACAATTTCTTGACATACATAAAAAAGAGTTTGTTTTCAAACTTAACCTAATCTAGTAAATTTTGCCCTCTGAAACATTTACAGGCTTGTTTTTAAATATAAAAGCACAACACTAGGCATGACTGTTGAAGTGTTTTGTAATCAAACATTTTTTTTTTCCTTTTTCTATAACTGAGTTACTTCTTGAGTTATAAATGATTCTTTTCTTTCTTTCCCTTTCTCATATTGTTACATTCGAAATTCTGTTCAAAACAACTACTTTGACATCATTTCCTGAAAGAGGGGAAAATAGGTAGGAAGTTTGAGAACAAAAATAAATTCAGAAAGTAGCCAGTTTGGATTTGAGAACAGCCTTGATGTATCTAAAGTTTAAATTATCACAAAAACTTCATTTTATAATTTAGTAAGACATGTCATTTTTAAAAAAGCGGAATAGGAAATATCCTTCATATTATGTTTCATATTCTTAATGATTTTTATTCTATTTTGCACAAAATATGTTTTCTATCCATATAAAAGATTTTTATATGAGAAGATTAATGCATTTATAAAATTTTTCATGATGCAGGTTTCTTATGTAGGAAGTGGTCGAACCAGGTTTCAGCTGGAAGTTCCAGATCATAAAAAAGTACCTGAAAGTTTCGAGTTCCAAGGTGCTAGAAAAGGTTTTCGGAGGTATTACACTCCTGAGGGTAGAGAATTTGTGGCTCGAATGATCGCTGCTGAAGAAAGTAGAGATGCAGCCTTGCGGGACGTTGCACGTAGGATATTTGCTCATTTTGATGCAAAGTAAGAGTTTTAACAAATATTTAAAAACATAATAACAAATAGTAGTCAACTCTTCTGTGTTTTTACAGTGACTCTTAAATTTTGATCTTCTAAAATCACAAAACATGTAGAAACATCATAGGGTTTGTAAGATCTTAAAAAAACTTTTTAGAAATTTAGCCACGGCATTGTGTACAAGAAGATTTGCGGAGATCCGCTGCCGTGAACATAGAAAATGCAGAATTTTGGAAAAAGAATAGTCTTCCAAGGCTTATTAAAAACTATGCCAGTTGTGATATTTATAACGTCGACGAATTTGGCTTATTTTTTAAAGCGATGCCTGATAAATCCTTAACGTTAAAAGATGAGCAATGCCATGGAGGGAAGCTCAGTAAAGAACGTGTGAGTTTGCTTGTTTGTTTCAACGCCAATGGGAGTGACAAACACAAGCCTCTGGTGATTGGAAAATCGGCCAAACCTCGCTGTTTCAAGAACATCAAACGACTGCCCTGTGACTATGCACACCAACGTAAGGCTTGGATGACGGGTTCCCAGTTCATTAAATATGTTTCTGATTTTGATGTCGAGATGCGGAAGCAAAATAGGCATGTCATACTATTCGTGGACAATTGTGCAGTGCATCCCCAAGAAATACCAGATATTTCAAACGTCACTCTGGAATTTTTACCTGCAAACACCACAAGCGTACTTCAACCAATGGATCAAGGTATCATAAAGGTTTTAAAACAACATTATTGCAAACGTAATGCGAAACGATTTTTACATGAAATGGAAATTAAAAGTAGTCAATCTTCTGTAACTCTCCTCAACGCCATAAACTGCTTTAGTGTTGCTTGGGATGCAATCGAACCTAAAATAATTCAAAATTGCTTTAAAAAGGCAGGCTTCATAATGGACGCCGACGCTGATATAGATTAGGCTGAAGAGGGGTCGGATCCTATAGATAACGAGGACTGGCAAGCTGTTTGCAAGCATCTTGCAGAAAACGCACACAACCTTCAGAACTATCTTAACATTGATAAAGGCGTTATCATAAGTAACATTAGGAGCATTGACGACATTATAGTGGACACTGTACAAGATGCCGCAGAAGAAGAGGAACCTGATGAAGTTGCTGATGGCGATGTTCAAGGGTGCATCCCAACGACAGCTGAAGTAATGGAAGCTTTTAGCATTATTCGCCTATACAATGCTTCCCCAGTAGATACTGCAGCTTCATAGGAAGATATATTAAGATACATAAACAAAGCAGAAAGCGCTCTTTTATCTGGTCTTTCATCCAACCGTCAGACGAAACTCAAAGAGTTTTTCTCTAAAACAGAATAAACAGTAAGTGAAAGTTTATAGTCCTTATAGTGGTGCTCAAAAATACAAATGTTACATTTTTTTAAAAAACAAAATATTATTATTAGATTCTTTCATAATTTTATTTTATGTTTAATATAAAGATAAATGTTCCTATTAGAAATGTTAAATATATTTTGTAGCTTTTGCTTTAATGCTAACAATTCTTTTACTTATTCTGATTTGAAATAATAATACACTTTGTAAACACTATGTAAATTTATGATATTTTAAATGAATGGAACGTTTTTGTACGTATGCTGTGGAGTTTCCATTTTAAATAATACACAAAAATGATTCCCCGCATTATTTAAAGCAGATAATCTAATATTCTTAATTTTAAAATGCCGAAAACCTTCTCGTGCATTTAACACTTTCCCGCTTTTAATGCTCTTCTACCCCGGTCCCCGGAAGAGCGTTATATCTGGGTTTTACTGTATTTAATTTTGTATGTGTGTGTGATAGACATATGAAGGCTTCTATTTTATAATAAGGTTTGTTTGTTTTTCTTAGTTAACCAACAAATTTTTACTATAATTTAGATGTACAATTTTATTATGAAAAGTTTGAAAAAAAAAATTCTTTTGTACATTATTTTTTTTTACTTTTGCCAGGAAATTTCGGTATATACTAGCAGGATCCACCCAGTTCCCACGATCATTTTATTTTAAATTTATTAATATAGATGTGTTGCTATGCTAGTCAGTTTTTTCAAACGAACCTCGCTTCTTTCCACATGTCAAAAGGAAAAAAGAAAAGACCGCAGTTCTTTGCCGATAAAGTGGGTTACTTAGGAACCAATTAGGAAACTATTTCCTCTGTTACTTTGCTATGTTTTATAGAAAAAAATGATGACCTTACTTTTAATAATTCATATTAAAACAAAAACATTCATATATATGTGTGTGTGAGATGTAGATGATGAGGTTCCATTTAAGTAAAATACAGTCTTTATTTGATTGCAGAAGTTGTTTTATTCTGGTGAGCAACCATGAAAAATATATTGCTAATGAATTAGGGCTGGTACATTCCAACGATCACATATTCAATGACATTGGAGAGGAAATTGTTCTTATTTACAGTTTTTTTTCCAGCTCATATTGCATAACTAGAAGAAGCAGCATACATTCAATTAAATGAGCGATCACAATTAATAATGGTGCTGTCATTGCTAGCATAGAACTAATCAAATCAAAAATAATAATGGCAAGCATCAAAACTCGAGGTTGTTTCCCCGGAAAAGAATCAAACAGCTTCTTTACTGGCATACTAGTCTCACAAAAATGAAGCATTCTCAAATTATCACCAAGGCATTTTATAAAACATGTTGATGGTGAAATTCTATAAAATCAGAAGTCATTTTCTGATGCTGCAGCTATTTTTAATCGACGATACCACTCAAAAAGTTGCTCTCTCAAAAACTCTTCCAAAGTTGTGGGAATGATTATAAACCCATTCGCAGAAGAATAGAAATGCGAACTGCAAATGGATTTTATCCAACAAAGCTTCTAATTTCAGAAAAGACGGCATAATAATCAAAAGGGAAAAATTCGGTTTTAATAACATGGGGAAAAGAAATTCTAAAATGTTCTTGGCCAAATAGAATGATTAGATTTCCGAAAAAAGCAGGCAGAAAAAATTATGATGGCTTCTAGAATAGTTGAAAAGGAATAAAAGAAGTTCTATCGAAATACATCAGAAAGAAAATTTTAGTGACACAATGTCAAAAAGAAAAATAATTGATGCATAGAAAAATATAGATTTTGTTTTATATTTGTACATATGGTTATACAGGGTTCCTACGGGTCAGGGAAAACCTGGAAAACAGGGAATAGTCAGGGAATTTGAAAATTTAGGCAAAAAGTCAGGGAAATGTCAGGGAAATTTTTAAATATTTGAAAGGGTCACGGAATTTTAGATGTACTACTTCCATCAGAATTTATATTATCATTGTAAATGAAGAAATTTTGAATTAATTATTCATCCAATCTAAAATTTTTATATCAAATTTATGCAAACTATATAACAATATGAAAAATAATTAAAAAATCGGAAATTCATACAGCAAATACTTTTTTCTAGCTTTTATCTAAATTAAAGTCCATTGTGAAGGGTTTTCCAATAATATATAAGCCGAATTTTTACTCAGAAAGGTCAGGGAAATTTTTGAATAAAGTCAGGGAAAACCTGGAAAAGTCAGGGAATTTTTTAAAAAGAATTGTGTAGGAACCCTGTTATAGACAGGGTTGCAAAAAAGCCGGCTAAAATTAAAAAAAGTCCTTCCGGCCAGTGCCGGGTGGAAGAGGTAGCTTTCATAATCCTTATTTAAAAAAAGCCAAATTATATCATTCAAACACACGAAGCTCAATTTAGTGGAAACCGAATGTAGGAGATTCAATACTAATTTTTATCAATATAATGAATGAGAATTTCGTGAAATTAGTCAGCTTTATCCAAGCTGCTTTTCTTTAAAGTAACATATATTTGGCTGCCAAATTCGGCAATTTCTTAAAGTGCCTGTCATTTTAAGACAACATGGTGGATGAGGCTAAGCAGAGAACTTGGTCGAGACCTTAGTAATTGCTGTGCACATGCTCACTCACATCGGAATCGGTTAATATATAGGAGTGCTGTCGCATGCAAAAAATCAGATTTTTCAAAATGTCACCCACAATAGAAATTGAAACTGCTATATCTGAGCCATTTTTTAAGGTAAAGACAAACAAAAAATGCTCCTGAATCCTTATATCAAGGTCAAATGCTTTAGAAAAAAACCTTTTTCAATTTCTAATTTTTTTGCATCTCACTTTAAATATATATATATTTTTTAATTTAATGGTCGCCATTTTGAAACAAGATGGCTGATGAATCTGGCCAGCGAACTTGGTCGAGGTGTTGATGTATACTATCCACATGCCTTCTTACATCGAAATAGGCGAATACGTGTGTTATCGCGTGACAAATACAAGATCGTTTCAAAATGTTAGCCATGCTAGAAATTCAAAGTGCTATAAATCAAACATTTTTTAAGATGTAAACAAAAGAACAAATTTTCAGAAACAAAAACTGCTCCGGAATCTTTGTATCAAGGCCAAACACATAAAAAAATCTTTTTCATTTTCCAATTGTTTAATACCTCATTTTGAATTTTAAATTTAATTTTTTTTTAAATGGCAACCCTTTTGAAACAAGATGGCGAATGAAGCTGGCCAACGAACTCGGTTGAGACATTGGTATGTACTATGTGCAGACCAAGTTACATCCAAATAGGTTCATAATTACGCCTGTTATCGCGTGACAAAATTCAGGTCGTTTTAAAATGTCAGCCACAAGAGAAATTCAAAATGCTATTACTCAGCCATTTTTTTTAGATATAGACGAAAGAAAAACTGTTCCGGAATCTTTGTATTAAGGTCAAACACATACAAAAAAAATCTTTTTCACATTCCAATTTTTTGTTATCTCATTTAAATTTTTTTATTTTTTAATTTTTTTAAATGGCCGCCATTTTGAAACAAGATGGCGGATGAAGCCGGCCAACGAACTCGGTCGAGATATTTGTATGTACTATGTACACACCAAGGTACATCCAAGTCGATTGATAAATACGCCTGTTATTACGTGAGAAATATCAGGACGTTTCAAAATGTCAGCCACGCTAGAAATTCAAAATGCTATAACTCAGCCATTTCTTAAGATATAGACGAAACAAAAACTGCTCCCGAATCTTTTTATCAAGGTCAAACACATAAGAAGAAAATATTTTTTCAATTTTTAATTTTTTGGTACCACATTTCAAATTTAAATTTTTCTTAAAAATATAAATGGCCACCATTTTTAAACAAGATGGCGGATGAAGCTGACCAACGAACCCCGTCGAGACATTGGTATGTACTATGTATAAACGAAGTTACATCCAAATAGGTTCATAATTACGCCTGTTTTCGCGTGACAAAAATCAGGTCGTTTTAAATGTCAGCCACAAGAGAAATTCAAAAAGCTATTACTCAGCCATTTTTTTTAGATTTAGACGAATGAAAAACTGTTCCGGAATCTTTGTATTAAGGTCAAACACATACAAAAAAAAAAATTTCATATTCCAATTTTTTGGTATCTCATTTAAATTTTTTTATTTTTTAATTTTTTTAAATGGCCACCATTTTGAAACAAGATGGCGGATGAAGCCGGCCAACGAACTCGGTCGAGATATTTGTATGTACTATGTACACACCAGGGTACATCCAAGTCGGTTCATAAATACGCCTGTTATTACGTGAGAAAAATCAGGACGTTTCAAAATGTCAGCCACGCTAGAAATTCAAAATGCTATAACTCAGCCATTTCTTAAGATATAGACGAAACAAAAACTGCTCCCGAATCTTTTTATCAAGGTCAAACACATAAGTAGAAAATATTTTTTCAATTTTTAATTTTTTGGTACCACATTTCAAATTTAAATTTTTCTTAAAAATTTAAATGGCCACCATTTTTAAACAAGATGGCGGATGAAGCTGGCCAACGAACCCGGTCGAGACATTGGTATGTACTATGTATAAACGAAGTTACATCCAAATCGGTTCATAAATACGCCTTTTATCGCGTGCCAAAATTCAGGACGTTTCAAAATGTCAGCCACGCTAGAAATTCAAAATGCTATAACTCAGCCATTTTTTAAGATATAGACGAAACAAAAACTGCTCCGAAATGTTTGTATAAAGGTCAAATACATAAGAAAAAAATATTTTTCCATTTTTAATTTTTTGATACCACATTTCAAGTTTTAAATTTTTTTAAAAATTTTAAATGGCCGCCAATTTGAAACAAAACGGCGGATGAAGCTGGCCAACGAACTCGGTCGAGAGATTTGTATGTACTATGTACACACTGAATTACATCCAAATCGGTTCATAAATACGCCTTTTATCGCGTGACAAAATTCAGGACGTTTCAAAATGTCAGCCACGCTAGAAATTCAAAATGCTATAACTCAGCCATTTTTTAAGATATAGACGAAACAAAAACTGCTCTGGAATCTTTGTATAAAGGTCAAATACATAAGAAAAAAATATTTTTCCATTTATAATTTTTTGGTACCACATTTCAAGTTTAAAATTTTTTTAAAAATTTTAAATGGCCGCCATTTTGAAACAAAACGGTGGATGAAGCTGGCCAGCGAACTCGGTCGAGACATTGGTATGTACTATGTACACACCGAATTACATCGAAATCGGTTCATAATTACGGGAGTTACAGTGTGACATAGGTCATATATATATATGTATATATCAATTTTGAACGGAGGGTGGTTTCGGGGTCTGGGGGTCATGATCGATGAAAATATACCAAAATTTTTTGAAATCGCTTTCCTCCGAACGGCTGCAATAGGTAGCTTTTTTGTAAAGAAAGCTACCTAAAAGCCACGCCGGTGGCTTTTATTGGTTTTAACCGGCTTTTTTTGGCCAAAATTGGCCTTTTTGGCCAAAATTGGCTTTTATACAATGAAGCATTTTAATTATAAATGACACATTTTTATGTGTTTTTTAATTTGTTTTAAAGACATTTAGTTGAGGTAGAAATCAATATAACCCAATATTTATCAACAATGAAGACATTAATATTGGAATAAAAGGTCATACCAATTGCTTTGTCTGGTTTACACTGACCTTAACAATCTTTTTTTTAAAATTTTTATTGCTTTATATAATTAAAAGGGACAATGGTTGCTTAGTTATATATTTTATTAACTAATTTTAAGGGATATTAATAATACAAGTATTATTTTATTTCTCATTAACATTTATTTAAAATTGCGCATAAAGTAATTTAATAAAAACATCATTTCTCTCTATTAAAGCAGTATTATGAATAACATATGCATTAATTTATATGCACTATTTTAAATAGTAAGTAGCTTTTCAAAATTCTAATTCAACAAGTTTAATTTGGAGAATTTTTTTTTAATTGTTCTCATTAATTTTATGCACTTACATGTACTAAAATTTCCTCAAATGTTATATCCTTTCTAATTTCTCTTTCAACATTGTTCATTCTACGATTTTAATCTGTCCATATGGACATATCTGGAATAAGTTACATAACAGTTTAGTAGCAAAAAGACTTTTTAATATATCATTTTTATAAGTATTTTTTATATAATGATTGCTTATTTACTTATTATTGCTCAAGTATTATATAAGATAATTTCAGTTATTAAATACATATAAGCTATTTAGTTTTAATCAATTTTAAAAGTAAATATCAGATGTAAGAATGTTTCTATTTTAATGTGTGGTATGTGTAGAGCCATGATAAAGAATTCCAAACCAATACTTTAGAATCTTAATTTAATGTATTTTTCTGAATATTCATAATTTTTTTCAGACATAATGCTTTCACAGTTGTATTCTAACAGTTATAAGGTCTTATTTATTTGACAAAATTTAATAGAAGTTAATATTTTTTTCATAGAAAATATTTATAAGTGTATTAAAAATAAATTAATCCAAAGTTTATATGAATTATCTATAAACCACCTTTTTGGAAAATAAAAGCCGGCTTTTTTCAATTAAAGCCGGCTTTTTTTAAGCGGCTAAAACCAAAAAAAGCCGTCCGGCTTTTTTTGGCCTGGCTAAAAGCCGGCAACCCTGGTTATTGATATACATAGGTATAGGTAACCATAATATAGGTATACATATGGTTATAGATTTTTTATATTGAAATTGGATTTTCATATATGTTATGTGTTTTCCATACATCATCTTTTATTGCAGTATCCTGAACGTGTTGGAAAGTGTTTCATAAATTACATTTTATTTCAGTTATAACATGTGGAAGTCTGCTGTTTATTGTCTCTCAGTTGTAGATGTGCTTATTAGCTTTTGTATATACTGCAAATCGAGTGAAGTTGACATGTGCAGGCCAGACATCATTCTTCCGGGTCCAGATACTGAGGTATTTTATTTGCTTCTTTTTTCTTTTACTTTGATTTCAGTGTAGCATTGTAATTTATCAGCATATATGAAAATATGTCAATCAGGCAGAAAGTTGGTGCCTTTAATTTTTTTTTTTCTTTTTAATGTTCTCAAGATTTGCATTTCCCTGCAATTTATTTTTTATTTTCAAGGTTCTATGTTCGATTTTTGGGCCACTTGTTTGGATAATTTTAAGATCTTAAATTTTCTTGCCTCATTTCTCATGCACTTACCCCATAGGCAATAAAACATTTAAAAATTTTTAGAACTTATCTTAAAGTTAATATAATAATTTATAATTATCTTTTCCTTAACTTGCTTTTACGCTCCTTTAACGTGCAGGTAATAAATTGCACAATATTCTTTAGGGTTGCAACTGTATACGGGTTATAACAGTATGGAGTTCATTAAGCACCAAACTATGCTTTCTAAAATATGCTAACTGGCTGTGAAAATGCAGTATTAAAATGTAGAAAATAAAATATAAATAAAGAGTGCAATATATTTTTTAAATATGCTTTTATTTATTTTGATTCCTGAGTCAGCAAACAAAAATAAAGTTATTATTTTCTAGTATTATGCCTAAAGAAAGTTAATTTATACATAAATCGTTGTTTTGTTGTTGGCAAATAAAAGCTGTTATGTGTTTTTATCATGTAAAAAACAAACTGAAAAAAAGTTTATAAGCTCCTGTGAAAATTTACTAATTTTGAAAATTGAATGTTGCAAAAAAATTTTTAAATGTTCATTTTTATCTATTCTTTTGTCTTATTACTTTCTTCTGTCTTTACAATAAGAAAGTATTGTAATCGTGAAAAATTTCGACTTCTAGTTTTTGATGGATTTGTATGTTTTAGAAGGTTCTGAACATGATTTGATGCTTTTTAAAAAATGTCTGTATGTATCTAACAAAAATTTTGTGGGCACTCTATCTCAAGAACTAATGCTCAGAATTTAACATAACTTTAGTTTCAGTTAGACCTTGGTATAAACTGCTACTGATTAATTTTTTATGTATATTGCCCAACAGGTGGCGCTGCTATGTTGTATTTTTCTAGATTTTCACAATAGCTCTACCTCAAGAACTAACACACAGATTTTCATCAAGCTTTAGATTCAGTTACAAGTTGACATAAGTTGTTGCTTATTAGGTTTTGGTTTATATCGTCCAACATGTGTCACTGCTATGTTGCATTTTTCATGATTTCAGGAATAACTCTAGCTCAAGAA
This sequence comes from Maratus speciosus, assembly GCA_963932465.1. Classification (NCBI taxonomy): domain Eukaryota; kingdom Metazoa; phylum Arthropoda; class Arachnida; order Araneae; family Salticidae; genus Maratus; species Maratus speciosus. The sequence continues at coordinate 5,579,867 of OZ010790.1, read as the reverse complement.
GTAATGTGCAGTATTTAATAAAACTTTAGATTCAGTTAGACCTTGATATAATTTGGTGCTGATTAGTTTTTGGTGTATATCGCCCAACAGGTGGCACTGCTATGCTGTTTTTGTACGATTTCCGTAATAGCACTATCTCAAGAACTAATGTATGGATTTACATCAAACTTCCAATTCATTTAGACGTTGACATAAGCTGTTACTGATTATGTTTTGGTGTAAAGCGCACAACAGGTGGCGCTGCTATGCTGAATTTTTCACGATTTTTGCAAAAGCTATATCTCGAAAACTAAAACACGAAATTTAATCAAACTTAATATTCTGTTACATTTTCATGTAAAAAGACCCTTATTAGACTTGAGTGCATATTGAACAACAGGTGTTGATTTTATACTTTTTGTGTTGGAAATTTTGGTTGCGGACATCTAAGAGGATGGGCTCCGACCGAAATTCAGTGATTTGTTTGAAACAATGTGATGCTTATACATGGTTCGTACGCTTTGGAAAAAATAGAAAAAGTGCTGGAAAAAAAAGTATTCATTTTCAAGGAATGAAAAGTGCTGGAAAATATCGCGAACTTCGACAAATTGTTGCCGAAAAATATCAATTTCAACAATCGTTCGCATTAAAAAATCGGTAATTTCGCCAAAGGATCGCTTTAAAAATGCGAATTTCGTCTAAAGATCGCGGAAAAAACGCAAATTTCGCAGAAAAGTCGTGAAAAAAAAACGCGTATTTCGTCAAAGACAAGAGAAATAACCCGAATTTCGACAAAAGATCTGGAATAAAGCGCAAATTTCGTCAGAGGATCGTGGAAAACACGCGAAGTGCATTTGTTCTCGGTCCGGAAACAGGACCGGTCTAGAATTGCTAAAATTGTAGCAGAGTGTGGAATATATTTTAACTTTAAGTGTTGTAGGTAACCATGGCAGGATAGTGACTGAGAAAATGTAAAAGTGTAAAACAAGTAAAGATGCATTTAGGTTTGAAATAAAACTAACGTTTATTTAACGAAAAACATGACTTAAATAATTATCAAACAATATAATAAAAAGAAATAATGATGAAATAAGTTAGTGACAAATGGCAGTAAGCAGTATGAATTAAATGGTTGAACAGTTCTCAATATTCACATACAACAAAATAAAAAGAGGAACTCACGGTTTAACTTTAGGCTGAATATGGCACACTGGTATACTTTCCATGTTGACAACACAATAATAATTTTTCAATGTCAATAACGATGTTTTCAAATATATGCAAGAATGAAGAACCAAGTCCACTTGAAACATTTTAAAAAAGAATAAGTTTCCAGAGATTCAACAAATATCAGGCTTCCAACAAAAGCAAAGTTTTTTTCATTCCTTAAGTTGTTTAAAAACGAACATCGTTTATGAACATGCTACGGAAAAACTATTTAAAATCAAACACAAGCTTTTTCAAACTAACACATGCTCCTTTTAAAATCAACATGTCAAGCTGTTTAAAAATAATAAGACCAGCATTCTTCAAAACGCTACAGCAAGAAGCACCCACACAACTTCAAACTAAAAATACGACCAGCTCTCGAAAGACAAGCCCTCAAAAAAAAAAGCTCTCACAACTTCAAAATCATCGGCATATATCGTCTGCTTCCAACACGCCCTCTTACGATCAAAACATTCCCTCCCGTTCCGGCGGAGTTGAGAAAAACGCCTCCTGCCTTACGGCAAAACCAAAGGGCGAAAAATTGTATCTTCCGACACGGTGCAAAGATCAGCGATCGGGAAAAGGCGTGACGTCACATCGGTACGTACGGAGATCGGAGCCGTTGGAGAAATAAACAGACGATCTTTGAAGAACGATCGTAACGAAATAAATGATGAACGATGCGTGAATGAAAGTTTGAAAAATAAATAAATGAAAAAATAACCAAAAGAAAACTTGGTTATTGTGACGTAGCTGTATTAGAATGGAAATAAGGAAAACCAATGGAATAAAGGTAAGTACCATTTCAGGGTGTATAAGTATCAAGGAAAACAGGCTGTCATATTCTGACAGCATTAAAAGATCGCGAAAATATGCGCGTTTTCATCAAAAGATCGCGCAAAAAACACAAATTTCGACAAAGGATCGTGAAAAAAACAAATTTTGACAAAAGATCGCAAAAAATAGCGAATTTCTTCAAAGGATCGTGTAGGGGTGATTCTGTTCCGAATTTTCCGAAAATTTAAAAAAATCGGTCACCAATCCGAAAAATCGCCAATTTCGGCAAACGGTCGTCAAAAAAAAAAAATTTTGCCAATCGTTTTCAGAAAAAACCCAGATTTCTCCAAAGGATTGCAGAAAAAAACGCAAATTTCGTCCAAGAAACGCGGGAAAAACTGTAAATTTCGTGGAAAGATCGCAAAAAAACCCGAAGATTTCGTCAGAAGATCGCGAAAAAATCCGAAAATGTCATCAAAAGATCGCGAAAAAATCCGAAAATGTCATCAAAAGATCGCGAAAAAATCCGAAAATGTCGTCAAAAGATCGCGAAAAAACCCGAAAATGTCGTCAAAAGATCGCGAAAAAACCCGAAAATTTCGTTAAAAGATCGCGGGAAAAACCCGAAAATTTCGCCAAAAGATCGCGAACAACCGAAAATTTCGTCGAAAGATCGCGGAAAAATGCGAATTTCGTCAGAGGGCTGCAGAAAAATCACATAGTTAGTGTCGGGAGTGGATTTCCCCCTCTCCCCCTCTGCTGTAACTTTTCAGAAAATTTGAGGTAAATTTCAGAATTTTTTTTTTTACTCAGAATCACCCCTAGGATCGCAGAAATAACGCAAATTTCTTCAAAGTATTGCGAAAAAAAAAAAACACAAAATTCGTCAAAGGATCGTGGAAAAAGCGCAAATTGCATTAAAAGATTGCAGAAAAAAATCTAATTTCTTCAAAGGATCGCGGAAAAAAGGGAAATTTCATCGAAAGGTTACGAAAAAAGACTAAATTTGTCAAAGGGCCTCGAAAAAAAAAAAACGCATAGCCAGTGCCAGGAGGGAATTTACTCCTTCTGCTATCTGCTGTAGTTTTTCAGAAAATTTGCTGTGAATTTTAGAATTTTTTAAACTCAGAATCACCCTTGAAAATTTCGTCAACTATACGTTGAAAAAAAAAATCTCGAATTTCTTCAATCTGTCATTGAAAAAAAATTGCAAATTTTAACAATCCGCCGGGGGAAAAATACCACAAAATTCGTCCATTGGTCATCGATAAAAAATGCAAATTTCATCAATTTGTTGAAAAAATCGCAAAATTCGTCAGTTTGATGCCGATTTCATATATTATCCCCCCCCCCCCCAAAAAAAAAAAAAGAATCCTAACATAGTCATTTAAAAAAAATCAGTCATTTATAAAAATCACGAATGTTGTCAATCAGTTTAAACTTCACCGAATTATATTAATTCCAAATTTTTCATTGTGTAACTGATAAAAAAATTTTATTTCCTTTTTATAAATTCATTAAAAAAAAAAAAAAAATAAATCTTTTGTATTTAAAAAGTAAAAGTAAATTATCTAACCTGTATTTCAATTAATTTTGTATGGATAAGCACAAATGCTGTAAGGTTTGAGAATTCAGAGAATATTTGTTAAAAAGTATATTGTTCACAACTTCAGAAATGCTAATATATGTCTCCTGATGAGTGTTCAGAATTCCTAAAATTTAACTGGTTTACTCCTGTTTTCTGCTCTTGTAGTGATACCATACCTTTTATTTATTTAAAAAAAATTTTTTGCACTTAAAGAAAATCAAACTCTGTTGTCTTAACTTTTTATTATATATGAAATTTCTTACCATGGTACCTTAATATAAGTTAAAACACATTATTCTTTAACAATTTTCTAATAATGTCTTGAAAATGCCTGTTATAAAAATTAAAAGATTTGATAAGATTTCTTTGAAATAGATAATCAATGGGGTGGCTATTTTCCCTATGTGTTACTCTACGCCGTTTTTATGCTTGTATCTAAACAGTCCTTGAATAGTGCTTGAATTTTATTTGTTCTCGAGTGTATGAACCATGTTATATCTCTTGTTAAATGCATCCAATTCAATGGAGCTGTATACCTTTACAATCCTCGTGATGGGCATAGATTGCCATTTCATTTTGTCACTGTGATAGCAAATTTTGAATTATTAACATGTATGAGATAGAAGAAAGTTTCAGGATTGGTAAGTCTGACTAGTTTGTTCTTTTTGGATCATATAAAGTGTTGCAAACCTTATCTCTATGTCATCAGTTATTCTAATTGATCATTGCCTTGATTTTCTAAGAATACAATTTTTTTGTTATTTCAAGTAAAAAGTGATATGTGCTTGAATGTCTGTGAGAAAAAGAGTGAATGAATGATTAAAATTGCCAACAATTATCTATTGTCATTAATTATTTATACCAGATTTGCACATTTAATTGAATAGTTTAAGATGTTTAAAAAAAAAAAAAAAAAAAAAAAAAAAAAAAAAAAAAAGACAGAAAATTCTTTTATAGATCTTTATTTATTTAAAGCAGTTGTTTCCAATGTAAGACATACACCCCCACAGATCGAGGGAGGAGAAGGACAATTAAAGATTTGTTATTAACCCATTTTGTGCCGTTTTTAAAAATATTGTTGTTGACTAAATATAAGTGTAATACTTACAAATTTCAAAAAAGTTTGTACATATGGATATTATCTGCAGATTTTTATGCACTCCATGTTAAACTAAAATTTAATTTGGACAAAAAATTGCACAGCACAACTGGGAACTTACTTTTAGAAATTACTATCCATAGATGACAATGTATGAATTTATTTATTATTTTACAAAAATCTCTTAGTATACTAAATATAGTTCAGATGGAAAATACATAACTTGATTTAAAAATATCCTTGATCAATTCCTGCCCATACATAGTAATGCTTACGACCTTACATGATCTCTAGAATTTATACACATAACATCATATGCAAAAATGTAGTTAAACATAAAAATCATTTCCAGCATTTATCGCTCATAGACAAGTGAACCTTTCATAAAGTTTTTTTTTTTTTTTTTAAGTACAACAGATATCATCAAAAGCTTTATAGCTCAAAATAATAAAATGATGGCAATTTTAGCTAAGGAATAGTAATGTGTTTTTAAAAATATCTATAATTGTCATTACTGTGTCTCTAAACCTTGTTACACTGTCTTTAAAACATTTTTGTAATGACATTTTTAATGTTGAGCCTATTTAGGGCTAAACTGTAACAATTGAAAGCTTTAGTACACTTATTCTGAAAGTGGTCTCAAACTTTTCTAAACTTCTTCAGCAAGCTATCAAATATATCATCAGTTATTAAATATGTATTTCAGCAATAATAAACTTTGTAATGCGAGATAGTAAATACATTGTCTTAAATTTTGGAACATGATAAACCAAATGAAGTAGTGCTTACATAGTTATATATTTTTAAAAAATCTCTGCTTGTGGAAACATGAACATGTGGAAATGTACAGTCTAACAATGCTATCAATTAGAAAATGGCAACTAGTGCAGAGTTTAAGGCTGTTCTCATATTCAAACTGATTACATGACTTCTGATACATTACTGAATTAATTTTTGTTGAAATTTTTTTTTAAGGCAAAAGATCTTTTAAAAAAATGCTGTTAAAGTTAGCACAATTGACCAAATTTCTGGACATGATAGAACAGGAAAGGAAAAAAAGGGCTGTCCTGAGACAAAAATTATTTATAACTCAAAACGTAATTAATTTATAGAAGAAAAAAATAATATTACATATTTCAATAATCATGCCTACAAATGCCATGCTTTTACATTTAAAAATTAGTCTGTAAATGTGTCAAAAAGAGTTGTGAAGAGTAATTTTTTTTTTTTTAGGTAGATTTCGTAAGAAATACTACCTATTGCAGTCGTTACCATGGTGCGACTTTTGAAAAATTCCTTCATAACTTTTCATTATAGGACCCCAGGAACCCAAAACCACCCCCACCTAAAAAGTTTATATATGTATATATATATATATATATATATATATGTATGTATGTATGTACTGAATTTTGTCCGCACGATAAAAGTCGCAATTATGCACGAATCATCTTCAAACTCGCCAACAACTTTGATATGGCTAATATCTCGGCGGGGATTGAAAATGGGCGAAATCGGCCCAAGAGGGTGGAAATGGGGAGGGTTCAAAATTTTGAATACTGTCTTAACATGATTCTGATAAAACCAGCTCTTACACAACAATGGCAGGAAAAAAATAAAAGTTTTTCGTTATAGCAGTTGCCAACAATTAAAAAAAAACCAAATAATAAAATTCTCACCACAACAATTACTTTTCTTTTGCAAAATTTTCACGTGTAAAATTAAATAGTTTGACAAATTGAAAACAAATTGAATATTAAGTCATAAGTTTCCTAGAGCAAGATTTCAGCATGAAAACTCAAAATAAATAGTTTGACGAATTAAAACTAGTTGGATGTGCCAATCCCAAAACTTTCTTCTATCTTATACATCTTAATATTTCAAAACCTAGTTATACATGTTAATACTTCAATATTATTAGTTCAATACTATACCAACTTTGATTTTCATCTTAAATTTCTGCTCAAGTCAATTAAACGGACTAGAAACGAGTTAATCTATATCACGATATTTGTTAAAATTATTAATTTTTCCTTATTCTGTCGTCAGCTGTTTGCGAATAGCCGGCATAGCAGGAAGCGAGTTCCCGCCACTGCATGAGCCGCCGATGCACAATAGAACTACCAAAAATCAAGAAAAGTATACAAAAATCGCTAGCACGGAGCCCCTTTACCGCGCAATATTTCCAAATTCAAGGAGAACCTGTTGGCCAAAGCCAAAAACAAGCACAAACATTTTGGTTCAATTGTATGCATAATTTTATACGCTGTTCGATGGTACAATAATGAAAATGGCACAGAGATTGGAATTATAGCGTCCCCTTCTTTCGGAATTTTTTCAAGTTCAGGAAGGACTTGTTTGCCATAGCCAGAAACATGCACAAAAAATTTGGTTCAATTATATGGATAACTTCATACAATTTTCGATGGTACAATAATGAAAATGGTACAGACATCGCAATTATAGTGCACCCTTCCGACAGAATTTTTCCAAATTCAGGGAGGACCTTCGTGACATGACCAAAAATAAAACACATAAAATTTGGTTCAATTCTATGCATAACTTCATACACTTTTCGGCGGTACAATATTCAAAAATGGCACAAAAATTGTACAAAAATCGCTATTACAGCGCCCTCTACGAGCGATTTTTTTATAAATTAAGGGAGGACAACCTTGCCATAGCCAAGAACTTAATTTTTTTTTTTGGTTCAATTCTATGCATAACTTCATACACTTTTCGATGGTGCAATATTCAGAATCGCACAAAAATCGCTATTACAGCGCCCCCTACCGGCGAATTTTTTCCAAATTCAGGGAGGACCTGCTTGCCATAGCCAAAAACTTAAAATAAAAATTTGGTTCAATTCTATGCATAACTTCATACACTTTTGGACGGTACAATATTCAAAATCGCACAAAAATCGCTATTACAGCGCCCCCTACCGGCGAATTTTTTCCAAATTCAGGGAGGACCTGCTTGCCATAGCCAAAAACTTAAAATAAAAATTTGGTTCAATTCTATGAATAACTTCATACACTTTTCGATGGTACAATATTCAAAATCGCACAAAAAACGCATTTACAGCGCCCCCTACCGGCGAATTTTTTCCAAATTCAGAGAGGACCTGCTTGTCATATTCAAAAACTTAAACTAAAAATTTGGTTCAATTCTATGCATAACTCCATACACATTTGGATGGTACAATATTCAAAATCGCACAAAAATTGTTATATCAGCGCCCCCTACCGGCGAATTTTTTCCAAATTCCGGGAGGACCTGCTTGCCATAGCCAAAAACTTATAATAAAATTTTGGTTTAATTCTATACATAACTTCATACACTTTTTGATGGTACAATGGCGACAGACAGACGGACAGACGGACACACAGACAGACAGACATTTTCTATAAACATGTTTTTTGGAATCTCTGACCCCTAAAACATGCAAATCCGTCGAAAACTGGAAGTCGAAAAAAATTTCGATTACAATACTTTCTTCTATTGAAGATAGAAGAAAGTAAAAATATGTATATTGCGTCATATTGAAAATATAATGGACCTCAGCAGGTGAATATTTAACGCCATGTAAGTTTGAAGAAACGTATTAAAACATGATAAAAACCCGACTATGGAAATATTAACATATTTTAACACTTTAAGGTTCTCTGAATTTTTTGTAGCCATTTTTTAAACCTATTCCATATATATGTGTGTGTGTGTATTCGTGTATATTACAATTTTCACAAAAAGTTTAGCTCCCTACAGCTCGCTCTTTGTGAAGAAACTGGGTTTTATCTCTAATCTTGATTTAAGTTTTGTTGGAGAATTTAGTTCTTAACATTGAAATCTACCTCCGCCTGTAGGCCGGCAGGGATTTTTTTTTTTTTTTTAAGAACAGAAAGTCTTATCTTTGAAAGAACAGAAAGTCTTTATACAAAATTACTATGCACCTTCTTAATGATAATTACCTCTAGAGACACATTTCGAATAAGGAATAATTAATAGCAGTAAATGAAATATACCCAAATAATTGTTACTTTTGCTTGCAAGTTTTCCAATTCTTAAAAATAAAAGACTTCAGTTAATGAATTTGATGCTAGGTACAGGCCTTGGCAATGACATTTACAACTTCAATTTTTGAAAAATACTGAAATTAAAATTTATTTCATGTTTAAACTAATGCACAATGCAGCTCTTGAAGAGAAATGTTTACAAAAATTAAACATTTATGACTGACTTTTTAATTTACATTTTTTAGCAATGGATGTAAAATTTACCATTATCTGAGAATATTGTATAGATTTGCTATTTAGCATATCAGTACAATCCACAGACCTATTAAAATGCCATTAAGTACAGTGTATCCCAAAAGTTCCTGTACTTCAATTTAAAGAACTCATTGTCCGTGATTTTTTTATTATTATTATTTAAAATTTTATCATCTGCTTATCATTGCATCCATTCTTGAGTGTCATTTTGTGCTTCATAGTGAAATGAGTTCATCGCACATTCTGATAACTGCACTGCTCAACAACAATTTCACAATTTTTACTTTCTTCTATCTTTACAAGAAGAAAGTATTGGTTTCGTGAAAATTTTCCGTCCGTCTGTCTGTATGTGACACAAATTTTGTGGGCGCTCTATCTCAAGAACTAATGCACGGAATTTAATAACAATTTATATTCAGGTAGTCCCTGATATAGATTGGTGCTGATTAGTTTTTGGTGTAAATCGCCCTGCAGGTGGCGCTGCTATGTAGCATTTTTCAGGATTTCCGCAAAAGCTCTGTCGCAAGAACTAATGCACGGATTTTTATAAAACTTCAGATTCCGTTAATCCTTGATATGAATTGATGCTGGAAACGTTTTGGTGCAACAAATCACCCAACAGATGGCGCTGCTATGCTGCATTTTGAAGCATTTACACGATTTTCGTAATAGCTCAATCTCAAGAAATAATGCACAGATTTTCATCAAACTTCAGATTCAGTTAGTGCTTGACATGAATTGACGTTTTGCCCCTTGTGGTGTAAATCGCTCAACAGGTGGCGCTGCTATTCTGCACTTTTTGAGATTTCCGCAATAGCTCTATCTCAAGAACTAATACTTGGGTTTTCAACAAACTTCAGATTCAGGTATACCTGGATATGAATTAGTGCTGTTTATGTTTTGGTGTAAATCGCTCAACATGTGGCGCTGCTATGCAGCATTTTTGACGATTTCCACAATAGCTCAGTGTCCAGAACTAATGCACGGATTTTCATCAAACTTCAGATTCAATTAGTCCTTGACATGAAATGATATTTTGTACCTTTTCGTGTAAATCGCTCAACAGGTGGCGCTGCTGTGCTGCATTTTTTGTGATTTCCACAATAGCTCTAGCTCCAGAACTAATGCACCAATTTTCATCAAACTTCAGATTCTGGTATACCTTAATATGAATTAGTGCTGTTTTGTGTTTTGGTGCAAATCGTTCAACAGGTGGCGCTGCTATGCTGAATTTTTCAGAATTTCCCCTACAGCTCTATCTGAATAACTAATGCATGAATTTTCATCAAACTTCGAATTCAGGTATACTTTGATACGAATTGGTTCTAAATTGATGTAATTTCTTATACTATTTAAATGATTTAATTGACGTGATTTATATAGAAGAAAGTTTTGTGATGGCCACAACATACTAGTTTATTATCAATTCCATCATCAACAGGGAACTTATCCAGTAATTTGTTGCATTGTTAGAAGTGAATGATCAAGATTCTTGATTCCAACAAGATGGTTTCATCTAAAAAAATCTTTGGCCACCCCAATCTCCTGATCTGAGCATCCTGGACTTTTTTTTTGTGGGTATATTTAAAGAACAAGGTTTATGCAAATATACTCAAACAATAGATGATCTGAAAATGGCCATTACTCGAAAGATACAAGAAATCATTCCCAGCATGTTAAAACACATTTCTACAAACATGCGCAAATTAGTTCAGTTTTTCCTCCTAAAAAGTGGTGGGAAATTTGAATATTTATTATAAATGTAAGTTAAGTATTTTTTCCTACGTGACGTTAAAAATGTTTTTTATCATTAGCATAAAAGTAATAATTTTAAGGTTTGTTGTTTTGTGAATAATACATACATTTGTCGTCAGTACGGGAACTTTTAGGACACTCCGTATTTCACTTTTAAATTGCAGTATACAATCAATATGTTATTGTTTATGAGTATTAATAATATTCAGATTTAATATTATACAATCCAATACATTTGATAATACACCAAATTAATAAGGTACTTAGTAATATAAAAACTTTTATGCTTTCAATATACAGTACCATACATATTAGTAATGAATGGCATCATGTCCAGTGTGTTATAATATACCAGAATTACTTTCACGTAACTCTCAGTTGCATTGTGAATTGTTTTGAAATTGTGAAATTTCTAATTAATTCTGATAATATTTATTACTTATGATAATATTTATTAATTATCCTTCTTATTTATTTTTTTAAATTTCCTCCAATTTTATCACAATACTACTACAGAATTAAATTTTTTACTCAAAAATTGCATTGCATGTGAAATCTTCCTCATTTTCATTGCTTGGAATGTGCAACTATACTGCTATATTTTTATTATTTTTAACAATCAAACTGATCGGAAAATAAATCATACGAGTTGCAAATATTAATTGAAAAATTGTCCAGGTCGAGAGTCGAACCCAGGGCCTCTGGCTTAAATTGCAAATGCTCTACCAATGAAGCTACCTGGGCAACATCTATCTGATAGAATTTATTCTTGCAACCTTTTGGAAATAACATCTGGTCTGCATTTGAGACAGCTTGGCAGATTAAACCACAGATAAAGGAATTTGAAGCTTATTTGAAGCTGGAGTTTCTTTACCTGCAGGCTATTCTGGCTCAAATAACAGGCTAGATGTTATTGCCAAAAGTTTGCCTGAGTGAATTGTGTCAGCTGGATGTTGCCCAGGTAGTTCAACTGGGCCCTTTTTCTCTTGTTTGGAAAAATTACAACTCATGTATTTCTGATAACTGGCCAAAATTTTTAAATGTGGCACAAACAAATGCAACAAATCAGCCAAAGGGCTGATGTAAGATCTTGCCATTTTATCATACTTCAAACCTACAAAAAAAAAAACAGGGATTAATGATTTTATGTAATGCATTTTGTATAATACATTTGTTTGTTTTATGCCTTTTGCTTTTTACCATCTGTTATCCTGAAACATCTTGTTACTATGTATATCTTTCTCTTTTTTTTTTCAGCCATTTTTAGAAATCATCGATGGGAAGCATCCTACATTTCTTAAATATTTTATAGGGGACACATACATCCCTAATAATGTTTATCTTGGTCCAAAACGGGTGAGTTTTCAATATTTAAATTATATGTATAACTCTAAATGTTAAAACAGTGATATGTGTTGTTAATGAACAAGCTAAAAAAATATTACATGTAAAAAAAAAATTAATTGGAGTTAGAAAAAAATGTATTTTGGCTGTTCTTTTATTTGATAAACTCAGATCACAGAACATAGGCAAAATCTATGAATACAACGAGGGAATCTAACCTGGTAAACGCAGATTAGATCCCCTAGCTATTATAATGAAGAAAATACTATAAACTTACTGTTCTAATGTGAGGTTTTTAATCATTGATTCTTATTATTTTAGGAAGAAAAAAATGAGACTATTAATAGTGGAGGTCGTCTTGTACTGGTCACAGGTCCTAACATGGGAGGTAAATCAACATTAATGAGACAAGCTGGGACACTAGTGATTATGGCTCAAGTGGTAAGAATTGACACAGCTAGTGATAATGTTTAGGTACTTGTTAATTATAGTAGCCATCTCTATTATAGCCAGATGAAGATTCCCAAACTGTCTTCTGCCTTTATTTATGAATTCATGATGACTAAACAATCAAAGAAATGTGACAAATTGGATAATAAAAAAAGTAGACTGTGACTATAAATTAAACAAAAAGAATAACTAAATGTGTGTCATCCAATCAGTGCAATTTTTTAAACTTATACTGCATGCATATTAATAGATATAATCATTGAAAGAACAGTACTTAAAACTTCTGTAAAAAAAACTTACGAATTCTACTTGTCAAAATTTCAGATATTTGCAGACTGCCTCTATCTGTTATTTATGTTTATGCTCACATAATGCATCATGCATTATTATTATTATTTTTTTTTTTTTATTATAAATCTGCATAATAAAATAGAAATGCTAGGTTTATTGTTCAATAACAAAGTTTGAGGGTTTCTTAGAGGTGGTTGCTGTAATTAATATTTGTAATAATTATGATTTTAACTGTGATTATTAATATTATATATAACTCATCATAATGCTTCAGTTAAAAAAACCTTCTAGTAATAGCCCTCTATTCTAAATTATAAATAAATGTTTTGATCGTATATGGAATATTTTATTGCTCCATAAAGTTTTCATATCATAGCATAGACAAAGATATAAAAAATATATATCTCCATTGAAATCAACCAATTTGATCAAGATAACTATTGTTTTTAATGTGCATGTGTAATTGCTTCCTTTTTTGTGGGGGAATTGAGCTATAAAAAATACCAATACTTTTTTAATTAATTACCTATTTCAATCACTTCCTTAGTTTTTAAAGGTATTCGTGTTTAGTTTTATTACATCCGTTATATAAAGCAATTAATGATATTAAAATAAAGTATTTTGTTAAAATGATTCTGAAAAAAAATATATATAAAATATCTTTATATAACATTATTATATTGAATGCTGAGATCTTTTAGATTTTATCAGTATATAGATAGTAGGGTGTAAAAAAATCATGATTTTTTAAAAAAAATCAATTTTTTTTATTTAAATCTGATTTTTTTTATATAAATCGGATTTTTTTTATTTTTTTCCCTGTGTTAAAATGTTAAACATCTATCAAGAATTAAGCATTTCAAAAATGAATAATCCTCCAATTACTAATATAATCTATGTTTTTTTGCTTTAATTAATAAAATTTTAATCATGTAATTATAGAAATTACAAAAAACTGCAAATAAAAATTTCTTTAGTAGCATACAAAATTATGTGCATTAATATTTTGAATAATTATGTAAACCAATATTAAATACTGCTTATATTTTAAAGTTATTGATAAATTGCATTTATTTTCAAATTGATGATACAGATTAAATTTTGTAATTATTAAACAATTAACTGTTTAATTAGGAACACAATCTACATTTTTGAAAAAGTGGTTGATAAATAATAGTTTGATAAATTCATAAAACAGCCAGTAATTTTACACAGGTTTTAAAGCGTACGTATATCAAATTGATAAAAAATTGTAGCAATGTATACAGAAAACTCACACATAATTTATAAATAGATTACAAAAATTGTATTTTTGAAATTTAAATCAGATTTTTTTCCCCACAACATTAAAATATTTTAATAGCTACTAAATATTATAATGTTTTGAAGTTATTTAACATTTAGTTAGATGTTTTTTAAATGCGTAATACTTCTTTTTACACAGTTTAATATTGTTATAATTAACAAAAACAAATATTACATATTTTACAAGTGATTTAGCGATAATTTCCATTACTGACTATAATGCTTTTACACACTATTTTAAAAAATCAGAAAATATATGATTTTATCATCTGATTTAAATCAATTGATTAAAATCATTGACACTCTATTGCTATGTTTATCTATATATATAAAAGAAAGTCTGGATTTTGTATTAATCAACGCGCAGCCCAAACTACTGAACCTAAAATCTTGAAATTTTGTGTAAAAATACTTCTTATGACATAGAGTGCCGCTAAGAAAGGATTTTCTAAAACTCCACCCCAAAGGGGGTAAAAAATAGAACGAACTTTAAAAAAATTCCTTAAAAATCTAATTTTATAGTTATTTTTCAACTGATAACATATTTTAATGTATTTTTGTATGCTGAATCGAATGGTACTAACCAAATTCTTTTAAGTCTAATAGTTCATGAGATATTTCATATTTTTCGAATTTGGCGCTATCTTTGGCGCAAAATTTCAAATTTTCAAGTTATAATTTCTAAAAACTCATTTTCTTTATTCTGTTACTATAGCAAGGGAATAAATTCAAATTGAAAATTTTCTTAATCAATTCTCTTGGTTTAATAATTGAAAAAACTATATCAGTTAGGAAAAAAAAAATACAAACGCCTCAAAAACTAAAACTAAAAAAAAGAAAAAAAACTGTTGTACTTTTTCGTTCTACCAACATGCCAAGATGTATGATATCGCGCCATTTATCTCAACCCTAACTGTGCAAACGATTTTTAGTGCAAACTGTGCTAAATATTAACACTTGCTATTTATTGAACGTGAATATTTTTTATGAGTATTATTCCATCGTAATCCCGTAAAACTTTTTAATTTGTTATTTTTTGAATAGAAAACATTTATTATTAATTATAACTTATTTATTACGGATTACTGACATAGATTTTACTATTTGGCAGTTATCTGATGAGGACGAAGCTACAATAAAATTATTTTAGAAGTTAGGAACTATACATATAAAAACGTTTGTTCAAATAACCATGAATGGCTTCTTTCAAAGAATGAAATGTTTACTGTAGTGTGAAAAATACGCATTACGTACACCATGCTGCAGTAGTAAAAGATATTTACAATTTGAAGACTGCAGTTTAAATTGACTATATTCTATTACTTGCAAAATATTTATTTATACTTTTATTTTAAGTACTTATTTTTATTGATTTAAAAAAAACTGGTGTGTTAAAGCATGTAATTTTCAAAAGTTATATTTTTTAAATGCTCATTTTTTTATCAACAAAATTATTTTTTTTCAAATGTTTCATTTCATTTTATAGACAATGACATTATTTATATTTCGCCTGCGTAAAGTACAAGATACTCTTTGATGTTGAAATAAATTTTTTTGGTTTAAGGTGTTTTTTCTTTTCACCATTTTAAATGAAATTAGTTTGACATATATTTTAAATGTGTGTATTTTAAATGAAATGAGCAAAAGGCATGTATGAATTAATGATGTCGATAAAACAAGATTTTTTTTTTTTTTTTTTTCATGGTTATAATATAGTGTGACGAAATGTACACCTATAAGCAGTTTTTTCCGCACGGACTATCCATTGCTATAGTAACGTATATATTTTAAGAAATTAACAATTGTAATCTTGAAAACTAGCCGCCCTTGGCGACCAGTTTGGTCTCCCTTAAAATTTATGTTTGAGAAAGCATGCTAAGCATTGTATCGTGTTACTTTTATTCATAATTTAATTTACTTGAACGTTGAACTTCCTTAAATATAATTAATATAAACCCTTAAGCTAATATTAATTTTTGTTGCATTAAAATATCTCAATTTGTTGATTTTCTGTAAACAAGTAAACCCTATTAGTTTACAATGGAAATCTATGGGAATTTGACGAAATATTAGAGATATCGATAAGTTGGCGTCACTTTTGGAGATATATCTCCAGTGTAGAGACAAACTTGGCGGCATTTGGCGACAGAACAGGGGCCCGTTATGGTAACCCCTCCCCCTTATAGGCATGGAGATGCATTAAATGCTGTTCAATGACTAGAAAATTAAGATACAAAAAGAGATAAACATAGAAGTCAAAATAATAAGAAAACAATGGTTGTTTTAAAACTGTTTAATAACTATTCAACGTTTATATTAAAAATCACACACAATTTTTTGACCGAAATTCATGTTTTTTATTATTATTATTATTTATTTATTTCCGTTACGGTACATTAATCTAGCGTGGGCTTAGAACACGATTATGACTAATTTACTGATTTTTCTGATGCTTGGTAAAAAACGCAAGCACATGAATTTATTAACTGATGTATAATTTTTACTCTGTTTGTTTTTAAAGTAAGGACAGCAGGAAAGAAAAAAATGAAACATTATGTAATATTTTTTTTAGGATTTCTAAATTTATTACTTAGCATATAATCCTAAATTAATTAATTAATAATTGATATAAATATACATTTTTAAAAATATTACATTCTTCATTTTTAATTTATTTTCAGTATTTTTTATTTTAAAATGCTTCATTGTTGCAGTTTTAATCATTTGGCATATTTTGGCGAGTGTTCATTGGCGCATAATTAAATCTATTGCTGTTCCAACTCGCATAAAATTGTACGAGGTACAGAAAATGTTTGGTGAGTTATCACCTGAGATAGGCTAACAGTAAAATGCCTTAAAATTAATGTATTAATTTATAATTAATTTTTTCTAATATTAAAGAGTTGCATTGTCATTATTGACCTATAAACACACCTGTAAATATAATGTTTATAATTCTAACATACCAAGAAGTGAGTTAAAAATCAATTAGTGATTGCAAAAATCCATTTTTACGTATAAAAAGTAGGTTGACTTAAATAAAAAAAAAGGTGCAAAATTAGAATTACTGATTGAGAAATAGTAAAAAAGACAGACAATGGACCAAAATAGGAAGTTATGAAAGAGGGAGTATTTACCGTAGCGAAGCGCGGGTACTCAGCTAGTTGTATATAAAAGAAAGAATAACTTGATTATTAAAAGGAAATGATGACATTGTAAGTTATATTAGACTTAAATATCATTTTAAAATTAAATGCTTTTTTGTTTGTTAGATAAAAAAAAAAACATGCTTTTTACAAACTTACTGTACTTAAATTTTTCACAATACTCAGGAATTATGCTTCAAAACAATTATTTAAAGCTTTGTTTTGTGTATTCATAAGTCACAATACCTGTAGAAACCTTCCAAATTATGTTCATCTTAGATTTGAATACTTTTTTATGTCATTTTAAACATTTAAAAAATTTTTGATTTTAATCAATGATTTTTTTTTTAAAAATCACTTGATTAAAATCATGATTTAAATCAACTGATTTAAATCATTGACACCCTAATAGATAGTAAAATTGTCACATTTAAAGCTATTTCAAAAACGTAGTCTTAAATCTAGCCTGAATTTCTCTTTCTATTATCAAAGAATTTTGTTCAATTCCATCGCCTATGACAACCTGCCGACTAGATATTTCATGTCCTGATCTAAAATATGCATCCCCCCCCCCACCCCCTCCTTATAATGTACTTTTATATTATGAATTAAAATTTAATATATTTGTACAAATATGCTCTTTCAATATTAGATAATTGCATGTAAAAATATTTTACTATTTATTTATAGGGTTGCTTTGTCCCTGCAACATCAATAAAACTAACACCTGTTGACAGGATATTTACCAGAGTGGGTGCTAGTGATCAAATTAGTAAAGGTGAGCCACAATATTTTGTTCACAATTTATCATTTTTTTACTATTAATTTAGTTTATAGTTATTCATATTATCAAATTATTAATTTTATTATTATTGGCTAAATTTTAAAATGATGATTTATGCATTTTTTTTTTCCTTTTAAGAATGTTTGATTTTTATTATTATTATTGTTTGAACATCAGGTTATTTCTTTTTAGTAATGTACCATCTTAATCATTTGACTATGGACAGTTATTTGCTCGTCTCACTTCAACTTAGCTGCAGCAAAGTTTTTTTTTTTTTTTTTTTTTGAAGATACTTTATTTTTTCTTAGTTTTAGAATTTTCATAACATGTTTATTTTTTATCTAAAATAATTTATACAGTAGTGAAAATTTGCTTTATTTTCATAAAACATTGGCCCATTTTATTACATTTTCAGATGCCTTTAAATATCAATGGTAGAAAGGTATATGTTTTCTTTTCTTTCTTTCTTTTTTGTTGAAAGTTATTTTTTATTAACGCATTCAGGACCGGCATCTTTTACACGAATTTTATTCGTTTGGCACCACTTTTTGTTAATAATTTGACTTTATAAATCATGAAAATGTCGTAATTAAATAAAATCATCAGTCGATTTTTTTTGCGTTGGAGCTCTGTTGTGAGGTGGACGTATGAGGTGATTGCTCCTTCGCAAGTTATATTTCTCGCAGTTTCAATGGCAGGTGGGGCAGTTCGTTAGAATAGTTTCATCTCTATTTGAACTGTATCATGGCATCTATTAAGGATACGAGTTATATGGCGGATGTTATTGAAAACATCGCAAATGGAACGTTAGTCAGCAACTATAAGGAACAATTTGATAATATTTCGTCCAACTTCGAGGACCATTCTAAAAAAATACTGGCTGATTTTTACACCTTTGTGGACAGATACATTTTAGACTTGAAAACTAAAGATGGTTACGCTACTTCGCCTTCTGATCAAGAGGAGGTAAGAAGAACATGTTTTGAAGCTTTTTCTTTGCTAAGGGAGCCTACTGTAGATAATTTGTTAGACTCTGCTATTTTAAGCTTTTTCTGTTCTATTCAGTATAAGAAAGCACCTAACATAATCATTAATGATACTAACCTTAAAAACGAATTATTCAACGCAGTCAAAAAGGGGATTAAGCGTCCCTTGACAGAGGAAAGTTCTACTATCCCTCTTGCTAATAAATTCAAAAATATCGCAAATGAAGTTAATTTAAGCGATAATGCTGACATGGAGCAATCCAATTCTGATGATAGTTCCATCCAGGAACCTGGTAACTCTAAAAAACCTACTAATCCCTTCTATATTGAAATCGACCAAAATTGGACGACGCTAGCTCAACAAATTACCGAGATA
The DNA here is from genome assembly GCA_963932465.1 of Maratus speciosus. Classification (NCBI taxonomy): domain Eukaryota; kingdom Metazoa; phylum Arthropoda; class Arachnida; order Araneae; family Salticidae; genus Maratus; species Maratus speciosus. The sequence goes on along the minus strand of OZ010790.1, from coordinate 5,560,507 downwards.
AATTCTGAAAAACCAAAAATAGCTCTTAAAGGGGAACGCTTAGTAGTTCAATGTGCTTCGGACAATGACTTTAAACTAACACAGCGATGGCTAAATCAAAATAAGATAAAATATACTACTCTTGACCCCAGAGAGTTAAGACCGAAGAAAATATGCATTAGGGGCCTCCCCTGTTATACAGATGTTAAACTAATAGAAGAAAGCCTTCGCGAGCATGGATTTGCAGTCACTAGGGCTGCCATGCTTAAAAATAGAAAGACTGGGCATCCTATGCCAATCTATATGGTAAATGTTATACCACGAAAAAACTTTGAGGAAATCTACAAAATTAACGTGATCCACTATATTTCTGTTAAAATTGAAGCCTTTACTTCAAAAAATAAAGTTAAACAATGCTATCGGTGTCAAGGGTATGGACATGCCTCAGAGGTGTGCGGCTTTGACGCCAAATGTGGGGAATTACACTTAAGCACTGCTTGTGTGCACAAAGGTAGAATTAAACCTACATGCGCTAATTGTGGCCTTGGACATCCCGCGAATTTCCGCGGGTGCCCTAAAAATCCGTACAGACTTGAAAATAAACATAACAGAAAAACTACACGTAATAGCGTCAGCAATCTCTCCTCGGAAACACAAATTCTTGCCGAAATCTTTAAAGATTATAACTACACCAAAAAACCTTCGACTAATTATCCCTCAACCAGTACTAGCATGATAAATTCCGAAACTAATGTTAATGATACCTCAAATACCCTTTCCTCTCCTACTACTGAAAATACTAATAATACTCAAAATTTGAAAATTCCTGTAAATTACTCTAATGATATTAAAGATATACTTACCACCTTCAATGAAATAAAGGAAGTTTTTCAATTTACAAAATTTTTAAGCTGCATCAAAAACATTTCAACTCAAACCAAAAAAATTGATAATCCTATGCAAAAAGTAATGGTGATCATCAATGAATTCGATAAACTTGCTAACCTTCTCAACTTAAATGAAGAATAACTTCATTCCCTGCTAAACTATTTCCTTTTTCCCCTGTCTTTCTGTCTTTTGTGTGCTTAAAAAAAAAAAAAAAAAAAAAAAAAAAACTTTTAAGCTGTTTTTCTTATGCTTTTCAAATTCTTTATTAGTTTTACCTTTTTGTGCTTTAATTACACTATCTTGGTCTCCTTATATAACCTTTTTCTCATCAAGTTACCAGACTGGGCTGGCGCCGTCCTTTTCTCCCCTTATTCCCCTATACATTTTGTGCTTTTTTCAGTCCTGTTAGTCTGAACTCTCCTCAATGTTGTTTTTTATTATTGTATTTTCCTATCTTTTGTGCATTTTCTTATAAACTTTAATCTCTCTTTTTTCTGTAAATATGTAAATACTTCATTTTTTATAAACTTTTGCATCTTACTTTGTTATAATTGTGTTAAACTAATGTATGGTCTCTGAATTGAGTCTTTTTTTTACGGGGCTTCCTTTGGTAGCTTTTTCGCCTGTCCTGGACATTTTTGAATCATATGGAACTTTTTTTTTTTTTTCCCCTACTAGTTATACTAACAATTTTTTCTTTTAAAAATTGTCTATTTTTTTAGTTTACTCTCTATTTTTTTGTGGCTATTAGCCGCGTTTAAACGCTCTTTTTTCTAAGGCTCCCATTGCATTGTAAAACGATCTACTCTTAGCCTGGATGTAAAGTTGCCACGCAACTAGGGAATCCATACACCAACTCTATTGTTCCATTTAAATAAAATCAATTTTACTTCTCTTTTTTACTGATATCAAATTCAAGTGTTTTAAGCACTTTATGTGGGTACATATATGCACCCATGGTCCCGAATGGGTTAACCACCTATCTAGCTGTTACCCATGACTTTGTTCACATACAATTTGAAGAACCAATGCTACCCGTTAAAAACAACAACTATCTCAGACAATTAAAAAGGGGGTGGGGAGAGATCGCTGTATTTATCAGTTATCTTGATTGTGTGAGAAGGGATAATTGTTAAATGCCAGAATTTCTTCAAAGTTAAATTAAAATAATAATAATGTTTTTGTTTGAAAATCCTCCTCCTTTTTGGAATATCTTGTTGCTAAATTTTGTAGCCATTAATTTTACTCTTGTTCTTAAACGTATGCATGTCAAGTTTTGTACAAATCAGTCAAAAAATTGTAGATTTGTTTAAGGAACGTACACTCAAACACGGATTTTTATGAGGATAGATATCGCTTCTTTCCTTTATTGAGATCCACATACTCCACGGCCAATGCTAGATTCTATTCTTGTTTTAGTTTCTGAACATCATTTTTATTCACTTTCAGACCCAAAATGTTTTCCAAAAAGATAGTTCAGCTGCGTGTTTCCCTTCCCATGTTCAAGTTCAAATCATGTTTACACACATTTCTTTTCTAAGTTAAATTAAGACTCTTAGATGTTACTAGCCAATACCACTTGCATAGGATGCTTAAATTTTGTTATCAGATTTTTTTTTTTTTTTTTTTAGTGCTAAAGGAATAATCAGTGAGATTTTATTGTGCTTTTATTCAACTTTTGCTACATGTCACTCTTACAAAAAAATGTTTATTATTTTAAAAATTAAATATTGCCTCCTGAAAGTGTTATAGTTTTTGAAAATATCAGTGATATTTTAGCATTTAAATATTTCTTAAAACTTGATTATTATTATTTTTTTCCTCTCTGTGTATATATTAGGTGAAAGTACCTTCTTTGTAGAAGCCAGTGAAACATCTTGTATTTTACATCATGCTACAGCAGATTCTTTTGTGCTAGTGGATGAATTAGGTAATTGATGCACTGATCCATTTACTTAATTATTTTTTAATTATACATACAACTTGAAGATTTTAAATCAATTTGCAACTTTTTGTACAGGACAGGACCAAAATCCAAATCAATTTGGGCTGCTCATGTTCCAAATTTTAGATATTCCAGGTTCTTATAAAAACTGCAGATCACTTTGGGCTGCTTATGTTCCAAATTTTAGATTTTTCTGAATTTCGGATTCTTATAAAAACTGCACAAATTTAATTTAAAATAAATATATATAAATAGGTAATAAACTTCTGAAAACTTTGAAAAAATACTAATCTTCTTGAATGAGCTGTAATTTTGGATTTATATATTGAAGCTTCTAGAAAAAAATTTCTCTTAAAAAGTTCATGTTACAATTGATATATTTTTTAACATTACAGTAAACTCCTGACTATCCAGCCTAATGTGGCAGAAGGGTAGGCCAGATAACAAAAAAGCCGGATAGGCCGGAGTTCTAGAAATATTTACACATTTCAAGCCCCCCCCCCACCCCCCACCCCATTATATTAAAACGCATGTTACACATTTTAAGATAAATTTTATATATACAGTACAGGCAGTTTCAAAATAAGCAAAACATTAACGTGAAACGTAAGCTTAATTCGTAAAAAAATGAGTAAATCTTAATTGCACAAATGTGAAAAGTTATGCATAAGATAAAACAGTCAAAATTTAGTTTTTAGTTTTTGAAAAAGTCCTTGATAGATGACTGCTTCTCCCTGTTAGCCCTCTTCTACGATCAATGTCCCTCCATTTAAGCAAGAAGATGATATTAGCTGGCGTCGCTTCCTGCTGCTAACTCATAGTTTCTCCTCCATAGTCAATACAACCTTTTCTCATTTATCACCCATTTCGCTAATCTTCAATAAATAAATACAAAGCACACCAAAAGTCTATACAAAAGCAACAAAGATAAGCGGAAAATAACCTCCGCACTTGTTAACACCCGTTGGACAACTGACGAAACAGATTATCAAGCCTTAACCCCCTTCTCCTTTCCTGTCTCTGCTATTGCATTGTGCAATCCCTTCTTGCTCCTTCCTGTCGTGAATTAGCACTTTCCTGCTGACAGGAACCTGCCTGTCTCCGCCGCTTGCAACATTCCTCATTTTTTTTACTAAGCTGGATAGTACGGAGTTTACTGTAATTTGAAAATATATATATACAGTATGGAACCAGTTATCCGGAATGCTATTTCTTACAGACTGATTTCAGAATCTTTGCAGAAAAAAGTGTCATACACTGCCAATTTGACATATGCATTGCTTGAAACAATTGTATGATTTGATGACATCTAGTATTTGGAATGGAAACATATTTAGTTGTATTTTGGATGTTTTAATTTTTATGCAGAAGAAACAGAAAAATTTTTGTTCCCAAGGGATTCCCCTAAATTACCTTCTTTTAAACTCTTGATTAACATTTGATCTTTCTTGCATCTGATTTTTAATCCAAGTAATCTAATAATTTAAAATCAGAAATAATGGCACAACCCCATATACTCCACAAAACTTATCAAATGCATGCTGCTTTAATGCCCAACAAGTTAAACAGAAAAACCAGTTATCCAGAATACATCTGACCCCAACCATTCTGGATAAATGGTTCTGTACTGTAGTTTGAAATTAAATTTCCAAAAAATAAAATATCAATTGTAATCAATAAATTTTTTAACAGAAATCCCACCAAGCAAAAATAAATTTTAAAAAAAAAACTTTATTTTTCCTTCAACTTAAAATTTGTCAAAATAACAAAATTAAAATTTATTTGCACAATTTATGCAAAATTTTAAAAAAAGGGTACTTTTCGGTTAGCCGGGCGCCAGTGTTATATATACATATTTATATACATACATATATTTAAATATACATATATATGCATATACACATATTGTATATATGCACACATATATATAGGTAAATATATATGTATATATACATACATGTATACATACATATATATGTATATATATCACTGGCGCCCAGCTAACCGAAAAGTACCAAAAAAAGTTATGTTGCTAATTATTTTTTTCTTAGATCAATCAGTTTTATTTATTTTATCTCTCTTTGTTTCTGTACAGTTTAGGGATTTGCACGGGCCGGAATTTCCAGGCCCGGCCCATGCAAAAGTCAAAGAAATCAGGCCCAACTCAATTTCCGATTTTTCTTAACATACCATTAAGATTCTTTTCTAGAATACTGTCTAAATATTTATGGAAAAATTTAACAGTATATTTTAAATGACTATATGTTTACAAGCTAGAGCATACAGAATAGCAACATTAATAATCATTTAGACTCATTAGACTCTTACATTCAAATAAAGATTCATTAAAAACATTAATATATTCAGAAAGAAAAAAGATGGTTGAAAGCATCGTAGCTTCTGAAGCTGTATAATAAGAAAAAGGGAGATTTTTAAAATATTTCTCTCTAATTTATTAAGGTATATTTCCAAATTTTCCATTTACGAAAAGTTCATTATTACTATTATTATTTTTACAAAACAAGTTGTTTGCCTGATGAGACTACTTCATTCACGCAAAAAGATCAGCTCACTAATGTTAATTCAATGGGAGATTTTTTTTTAAAGATATCTCGTTTGCATTTCAATGTTTAATTTTTTTTTTTTTTCCCCCATTGCTAGTTGAGGTTGGTCTGTAGAAAGGCCGTTTTTTACTTTTTCAATTTCATTTGCAGATTTTTTTTTATGCCACTTTTGATGCCAGCTCCAAAATGAAGTTGTCCTAGTTAAAAACAACTGCAAACAAAATCGAAAAAGTACAAATCAGCCTTTGTAGAGATCAAACTCAGCTATCCAATGAAAAAGAAAGAGAAAATGATTTAAAAATATTGTAATGCAAACGCGATATCTTAAAAAAATTTTCTCATGTTGGATTAACATTAAAGAACTTGTGTTATCATGTAACTGAAGTAGCCTCTTCAGTCTACTGCCGGCCCACCGCGTAGACCTAGTTAGTAGAAAAAATGTAAGCCTGATCCCGACTCACCCTGAGTCTACTAAAAAACCCCTGTTTCTGAAACAATTTAACTGCCCGATGCTGATCTCTATGCAGGACATATTTTCTGTATTAATGTTATCAATCTAGCATTGGATCATGCAACACATTTATACTTTTCCTCGCCCTGGTCTCATCCATTGAAAATGGTTAGTATTTTATCGGCTTAATTTGATACTTTTAAATCTCTATATCTGACCGGTTGGCCCATTTAATCTTTTTATCAGCCCGGATTGGGCCGAAGAAAAAAAATAACTTGGCTGGGCCAATAACTTTTGATTCTCCACAGCCCGTTAAAAAAATTGTCTTTAATCTGCCGGCCTGGCCTGTTATGAATTTTGGCTCCATTTTGCCGGGCCTGTTTAGATCTCTAGTACAGTTGGGTCATTCCATGTCAAATCAACCAAAAAAATTTCAATTTTCAACCTGACCATTTCAGATTTCGATGAAACTGTCAGGGATCATTGTCTCTGGTGATATAAATGAGAATACATTTTTATAATTTTTTTATTGCGTTAAATTATCATACAATTAATTATTTAAATTTTAAAAAACCATAATTTTTTGGGTTGCATAAATGTTTCAATTTTGAATTTCTCAAATTCTATCAGGCATACAGAATTTTATAACCCCTCATTTTAAAGAGAATTTTATAAGTTTTAATTTGATACCCAAGTTGACTATGCTCAGTTAAAAAAATTAATTTAAAAATTTTAAATTAAAAAAAATTTCAGATAGTGTTTTTTAAAAATTTTGAAAAAAAAAATGTATGTTTGTTGTAATATTATAAGCTAAAATTTCTGAAATTTTTAGAGTGGGATCTCAATAGGATCAAGAGTTATGAAATAAAAACTGAAAAATACCATTCAAATAATACATAAATAACAAAATAGCTAGAATTTGTTATTTGAATGGTAATTTTCAGTTTTTATTTCATAACTCTTGAACCCATTGAGATCCCACTCTAAAAATTTCAGAAATTTAAGCTTATAATATTACAACAAACATACATTTTTTTTCAAAAAAAAAAAAAAAAAAAAAACCACTATCTGAAAATTTTTTAAATTTTAAATGTTAAAAAATTTTAAAATTTATTTTTTTAACTGAGCATAGTCAACTTAGGTATAAAATTAAACCTTATGAATTTCTCTTTAAAATGAGGGGTCATAAAATTCTGTAGGCCTGATAGAACTTGAGAAATTCAAAATTGAAAAATTTATGCAACCCAAAAAATGATGATTTTTTAAAAATTTAAATAATTAATTGTATAAAAATTTAATGTGATAAAAAAAATTATAAAAATATATTCTCATTTATATCATCAGGGAGAATGATTCCTGAGAGTTTCATTGAAATCTGAAATGGTGAGGTTGAGTCACTGGTTGATTTGACATGGAATGACCCTGCATTATTTTTGTTTCAGAAAAAATAATATAAAATAAAAACTTGACTATTTTATTCCATGGATCCATTCTATTAATTCTATGCAGTGCTTGTTTTGAAATTTGCTTTCATGTACCTAATTATCATTTCCATCATCATCTGAACTTCCTTCTGCAATATTAGTGAGAGCAATGATCTCCATGCTTTTGCTCTGAAAACATATATTTTTCATATCTTAGATTTCAATTAATTGAAAAGTTTTTAAAAAGAATCTAGAAAATACAAATGTAAAACATTGCTCTTAAAATTCTTCTATTCCAGGATCCCTATACTGTAAATTGCATGAATTGAAAGGAAAAAAAAAATCTTGATTTTCAGTCCTGTACTGTATTTACTTTTCTCAAATAAATTGCTGGTATTTTTCTTGCATAGGTAGAGGAACTTCTACTCATGATGGAACTGCTATAGCTTCTGCTGTTTTAAATTATCTAGCTGATAAAATACAATGTCGCACTTTGTTTTCAACTCACTATCACAATCTCGTCGAAGACTTCCACTCTCATCCATATGTTGGCTTGGGACACATGGTAAGTTGATTTTGTTATTTTATAATACTTTCCATCTTCTAATTTCTATCTGATACTCTTGAATTAAAAAATTTAGAATTTTTGTTTCAGGTGTTTTTAAAATGCATGAAATGGCACTTTTCTATTAGCTGAGTGTAAATTTTGCAAATAGTATATTTTTTTGTTTTGGCGATGACACACAATGCCATCTTTGTAGAAAGTATTGGAACTCCTCCATTAGTAGGGAAAAACACACCCCATCAAAAATAAAACAAAATAACTTTCTGATACGCGATATTTGGAAAAAGGGACTTAAAGTTAATGAAATAAACTTTTTTAAATTGGCAATATTTAAGAAATTAAAATCATTGAATAAATAAAGTTAAATTAACATCTTAAAGGCATAAAATCCCTCTATCCAAAGACGCATACCGACCGGAACATAGAGTGGTTAGACATTGCGTTAAAACGAAAATAGAATCAAAGCCATCTATCTAATTTTTAAGAATTCATTAAGTTGCAATAACATCTGTAAAATAAAGAAAGTAAAAAGACTCACCCGTATGATGTGTAGATAAAATAATACTTACAATTTTCAGACAATTACTTTTATTTCATATTAATGCAGACTTTAAAATATATATTCAAAATTTAAGTGCTTGGCCAAACTGTATCTAAAATTTTTTGTTAATTATTTAATTTACCAGTACAAAATAAACATATTAATTCTTTCTATTAAATTGACGATGAGAAGAATCATTTAGTGATATGGAATCAATCTTAAATTATATATGATGATTGTTTATATGGTTGAAAGTTCTCCACTGTCCTATATTGAAATGTAAAGATTATAGATTTTAATATTGAGTTCTAAACAGTTTCTGCGGAAAGAGAATGTTCAAATAAAGAACGTTGGATGATGGGAGTATTAATTGTAGATAGCAGCACACAGAGATCTTTTAGCTGTTCCAGAAGTTTGATGTTGGAGAAATTAAGTAAGATCGCTCCACACTCCTTTTTTAGAAACTTTGTTGATCACTAGAGTAGAGGTACATTATTCTTCTTAAATCTATTTCATTAATCGAGGAATAAGATTATATAATTTTTTTTAATGTAGTATTGTGCTGTTATTATATTTCACCACTCGTAAGTTGAATGTAAAGCTCTATCTTCCATGATAAAATGATTGTTGAATACCGACGTTGTAGGATGACACTTCTGGATATCTTATTTTCTCAATAAATGCTCAGGGTCTTCACTTTCAATGATCTAAACTAATCACATAATATGGCACTGGTATCTTCTTCAAATTCCATGCAGAAGCAGCGTTTAAAAAAAACTAGTTGTTCTACCTTAGCCGAAACTCATTCTGGGACGCAGGACGCCCGGACGCAGTCGAAGCTGCGCCGAGCTCACACACCAACGTCTCTGTTTGCTTAATCCCTAAATGACAGATTCAAAACAGATCTCAGCCTGAAAGAATGTGTAAGATTTTGAAAATAGCCAATCCGATGCATTCAAGTACCGCACGTCCATCCGGGAACGCATGAGTTCAATGAACTATCCGCGTGGGTGTCTCGCGATGTCACCGAATTGTACGAAAAAAATGGCACAGAAAAGCATCCTTTTATCAATGGCAGACAGAAAGCATCGCGCCAATATTTAAAAATAGAGAAATGCAGAAAACGTTAAATTAAATATCTGCAATATTTGTTGACGGATTTTGCTGCAACTTATATCAAATTAATCAGAAAAATATATTCTATCTATTGATTATAGATCGAGCATGCAATATTAAAAAATAAATTATTTTTATTTTCGTTGTTTTAAACTTATAAAGAATGTAGAATCGCGATCTTTTCGGAAAAGTAAACACAAACGTAAAACTTCGTTTACACATATTATTGTTATTGTTTAGTTTAATATATTTTAATGAATGATTGAAAGATAGAATTTAAGTTTGATTGAGGAAAATAAATAAAATTTAGAATAACTTTATTAAGAGGAAACTTAAATATTTTGAAGAGAATTTTCTAGATTTGAAGTTGAGTTTGAAATGAATAAATATTACTTTAAGATTGAGGAAGATAAATAAATAATAAAATTGAGATTATTTACTACTAGAGATGTTGCATTTTATAACATTTCCTTCCCCCTGTAGAAAAAAAAAATCAATAAAAAAAAATTCTTTGCTGACGGCTCAAAAAATTGCTGGATTGGCCATAATCATTGAAGTTTGTTGCTAATTTATATCAAACTGTCTGTAGTATATTTTGTACTCAATAAATTCTTGCTTTGAAATGAATCCTAGTTGCATTACTCTATAGCTGTCACACTGAATACTTAAACCAACAAAAGTACAGAGATAACAAATGCAAACACAATACATACAAATACAACACTAAACTTTGATACAAATACAACACAAAACTTTGATACAAATACAATGAATATAAATATGTGATACATAACAATGATATATACTTAACAAAAATACAAACAATACAAGAAATAACATTTATCATTTACACACGAAAAGTGAGTATACCTGTGAAACTGAAAATTCTGCGAAATCATATGTGCAAATCAAAAACCAGAACACATTGCACAATAAAAAGAATAGCAATTCATGATAAAACTCATATTTATGTACAAACAATGAAACAGCAGATATTGGCACTTGTAAATAATTGACAGTTATTGAGTATGACAAGATATATCAATGTAGTAAAATCAAAACTACTAAACAATAACCAGAGATTCCTATGTAAATATTGCTACGTAGCTTGTAGAGTGATGTTGAGACAAAATTCTAAACATAGAAATAATTTTTCATGTTTTTAATAAATTGCAAAATGACTACATAACATTTAAGAGGAAAACTTGTGTACACCTCTTAGAGAATGTAGTTGTGTCCCAAAAAAAATTTAAAATTAATTAATTCCTTCATTTCATCTTTGTTACCATTAAAACAATGCGAAACTGGACACAATTTTACAATTAAAAATTTTATTCCCTTTAAAATTATAGCTTAACTGCACCTTGAAGGACTTATCGGAGGGGTCAAAATTTTGTACTAAGTAATTCCCCAAGCTATGCCGAATTTACCTTCCGTGTGTGCTCATTAAAATTTTGTGGGAATATAAAAAAAGAGAAAAGACTTAGAGCAGTTGCTCCATCGTATTCTCATACTAAAATCTCCACTAGTACCATATAGGCTTGCGCAATTTTGGAGATAATTAAAAATTTTCATTTAATTTCATTATCTTTATATTATTTATTATTTATATTCATTTTATATTTTTCTCTGAGTAATAAATTTTTACTTTCTTATAATCATTTGTAAAAAAATTAATTTAGGATCCTAAAATTGTAATATTTGAAATATATAAAAATTTTATCACTCTAAACAAGTCGTAGAAATTAGTAAAGTCTAAATCACTCTCTCTGCACAATATGACATGGACGATATATTGAATTAAGATTAATAGTTGAGAAAAAAAAAAATTTGTGGTAACATAATATTGATTTCCAAAAATAAAATATAAAAACTAGGAAAAATAAGTTGGTGTAGTTGTGGCTATGGCAAAAATTAATGATAAAATTATGACAAAGCTGGATCATAAAAATAAATAGATCCCAGTGTGCCACTACGTATTAGCACACTGCTGTTTTGCCCGCAAAACGTGGATTACTTATTTTTAAATGATTTAAATGTTACCACTGTACTAATAAAAAAAAATATATCTAATAAAAAAAGCAAAAGGATATAAAAATGGAATTAAAATTGTAGGAAGATTGGTAAAAAAAAATAAAAATTGAAAAAAGAATATCCATAATCAAGTGAGAGATGAAGGAGTAGAAGATAGACATACTATTTACCTCCTGTCCTAATTAACTTAGTGACATTAACTTTTATATCTCTTATTGTGGTGTCACTTAAGTGTCTAATTAAATAATTATCACCTCTGAAAGCTCTAATAATTTTATATGGACCAGAATTTTTTGGATGAAAGGGTGAACCATGATGAAAATTTTTTAAGTATACTATATCACCAGTTTTAAATTTACAAGCAGGGCGACCTTTAAGGAATTTTTCATTTTTATCAAAATAATTTTTCTCAAATTGTTTGACTAATTCTCTGGTTGCTGTGATATGTTCTTGTTGTTTTTGAAAATATATAGAAGGTTCTTCTGCCTCTTTGGGTGGTTGAAAAGTATCTATTGGCAAATTTAAGTCTCTACCCAAAAATAGATTAGCTGGAGTGAAGTTAGTAACTGAATGTTTTGAATTATTGTAGTGAAGGACAAAAAATTTTAATCTATCTGACCACTCAATAACTTGATCAGATAGTGCTGCAACAGACTCTTTGAGAGATCGATGGATACGTTCCAAAAGCCCATTCGACCTTGGAAAGTAAATTGAAGAATTTCTACGTTTAATATTTAGAGATTTAAGAAAATTGATAAAAATGTCAGATGTGAAGTTTTTAGCATTATCAGACAATATAATTTTAGGAAGACCGTACCTGGAAAAATAGTCATTGAGAGCTTTAATTATTGATGGAGAAGTAGCATCTCTAAGTGGAATCGCTTCCAGAAAGCGTGAATAGTGGTCAACGATGGTAAGAATGAAAAATTTACCGTCATGTGACCTGTGGAGTTTTCCCACAATATCTATCGCAAGCATCTCTCCGGGAGCTAATTCGCACTTTGAAATGAACGCAGGCTTAGTATTTGTTTGTTTACTTTTATGAGGCAGACATTTTTCACATGAATTGACAAAATTCTGAATATCTTGAACCATTCCATGCCAAAAATAATTTCTCGAGATTGTGTCCACAGTTTTCGTTATTCCAAAATGTACTTGATGACCCATTGCTATGCAGCTATTAATTAAAGTTTTGGGAACTAGGATTTTATTTGATCTATTGACATTACCGGCTTTTTTCCTTGAAAACATTAAGAGATTAGTATCAGGATTAATGGAATAATTAGAGTTAGAACATGTTTTATTGATTATTTTCTCTCTGATTTCTTTAAGTTTTTCATCATTTAATTGTTCTTGAAGAACATTTTCAGTTTTTAATGAGTCATTTGTGGGAATAAAAATATTTAGTGCATTGACATATAAATTAGGGTTATTGGGAAGGTCTACAACACGAGAAAGAAAATCAGCTGGATTCACCAGTCCAGGAATGTGTTCCACCTTAAAATTGAAACTTTGTAGAAACATTAGCCATCTAGTTATAATTTCTGCTTGCTTTTCCAAATTTAAATGATAAGTTAAGGCTTTAGCATCGGTTAAAATTTTAAATTGTCTACCATATAGAAATTCTGAGAAATGTTTTACAGAGGAATAAATAGCATAAAATTCACGTTTAATTGAAGGATATCTTGATTCTGCTTCATTAAGTTGTTTCGAATAGAATTCAATAGGATAAAATTTATCATTATGTTTTTGCATTAAAATACCACAAATTGCAATTTTAGAGGCATCAGTAACTAAAAAAACTTCTTTGCTGTCATCGAAATTCTTTACAGTTGGATTAGTTAAAAGTATATCTTGAATTGTTTGAAATGCTTCCTGACACTGTGTACTCCAAACAGATTTAACTTTTTTCTTCGTTAAGTTTACAATAGGTTGAATAATTTTAGCAAAGTCAAAAATTAAGTGTCGAAAGTAATTAATCATGCCTAGATAGCTCTGTACTTGTTTAAGATTAGTTGGAACAGGAAATTTATTTATTTTACTAATATTGTCAGTGGAGGGAGAATGACCATTTTTATTTAAATTGAAGCCTAAGTAAGTAATTTCCTCTTTATAGATTTGTAATTTACCAGGATCTAATGTGAGATTAAATTCTTTGAGTTTGTCAAAAACTTTCTGTAGCCAGATGAGCATTTCCTGTATTGAATCCGCTGCAACAATTATGTCGTCTAAGAAATATTGTACATTTTTACCTTTTAATGAGCTGAGACAGTTATTTATAAGAGTATGAAAATAAGAAGTTGAATTGACACATCCGAATGGCAATCTTTTTGGCATAAAGTTACCAAATTCTGTTGCAAAAGCCAGTTTCGATCTATCCTTTTCCTGAAGCAAAATTTGAAAAAATGCAGATTTAAGATCCAGAACAGTGTACAATTTTTGCCAGCGATATTTTGCATTATGTCATTTATTTTAGGTAGACAAATTTTATAAGGTTCAGTTATTGCATTAAGAAGACGATAATCTATGATAGTGTTTCCCTTAGGCGTTTTCGTGAGGGCGCAGCGCCCTGCCCGTTTTTTTATAGCTGTAAATGCGCCCTGCCCAGTTTTATATAACTGCAAACGCGCCCTGCCCGTTTTGGGTTTGCAAAATTTTGCCCTCGGCATGTTTCAACTAACGAATCTTAACAATACGTCGCGAAAAAATCCGGAAATTTGCAATCGATCGATGGATCTGAAATTCTAGAATTGATCGTGAAAAAATATTGTGAAATTCGTCAGTCGGTCGCGCAAAAATATCGCAGAAAAAAGTCTGTCAATCGCGGGAAAATATTGTGAAATTCATCAGTCGGTCGGAAAAACAACTGTTTCAGCCGGACGCGGGAAAAATCGTGAATTTCGTTAATCTAACGCACGAGAAACTAAAAAAATTCTCCAATCGCTCACGGGGAAAAAATCGCGAAATCTGTCGATCGTTCGCGGAAAAAAATCGTGTAATTCGTTTACGTTAGCATGAAGCAAAAACAGTGAGTTTCGCCAGTAAGCCCCGGAAGTTACCCAATCGGTCCCAAGAATAAAGCCTGCAAAATTTCCTAATATGTAGAAGGAAAATATTGTCAATTATGTTAATCGATCACAGGAAAACAATCACGAAATTCTCCAGTAGGTCACGGGGGGAAAATCTCGAAAGTAGTCGATTGGTCGCCAGAAAACCCCCTCAAAATTTGCCTAAAAGTTGCTAGAAAATAACGCGAATGTCATCAATCAGTCGGAAGAAAAGAAATCGCGAAATTCAAAAATCGCATCCAGGAAAAAAATCGCGAAATTTGTTAATCATTCGCAGGGAAAAAATAGCGAAGTTCGTACACGATAGAGGGGGAAAAAATCTGGAAATTAGTCAATCGATCCAAAGAATAAAACCTACAAAATTCGCTGATAGGTAGCTGGAAAATATCGGCAATTATGTTAATCAACCGCGGGAAAAGAATCACGAAGTCTTTCAGTTAGTCGCGGTAAAAAAGCCGCGAAAATCGTCGATCGATCGCGGGAAACGCCCTCGAAATTCTTCAAGGGATCAAAAGAAAAACCTCAAAATGTCCCAATAAGTTGCTGGAAAATATCACAAAAATCGTCAATCGATCGCAAGAAAAATTAAATTCATCCATCGATCAGAAAGAAAAAACGAAAATTTTGTCAAAAGATTGCATAAAAATTATCACGAACTTCGTCAAGATTGCGCAAACAAAGATCGTTAATTCTGTTGATCGGCCGCGATAAAATATTGCCAATTTGATCAATCGGTCACAGAAAAAGAATCGGCAATCAAGTGAAGCAAAAAACCCTAATTTCATCAAAGGAACGCGCGGGGGAAAAATGTGAATTTCGACAAACGATCCTGGTAAACAATCGTGAATTTTACGAAATAGTCGTGGAAAAAATCGTTAAAAAACCATAATTTTCGCGAAACGATCGTGGAAAAAAATTGTGAAATAACCGAAACGATCGCGGGGAAAAAAACGTGAATTTCGCGAAACGGTCGTGAAAAAAAAAATCGTGTATTTCGCGAAACAGTCGTGGAAAAAAGTCATGTATTTCGCGAAACGATCGTGGAAAAAAATCTTGAATTTCGCCATATATGTGGTTGTAGTATTGTTTCTGATATCAAATCAATTATTATATTACACAGATTAAAAATCTGATCCAAACAAATTAAAAAATTGAGTTTTTGAGAAAGTAGTCTATGAGCATAACTTGGAAACAAAAATTACCCTGTTCCTTCCGCATAAAATTCTGAATTCCAATATATAACTAAATCAGGGTGATTCTAAGTAAAAAAAAAAAAATTTAAATTCATAGTAAATTTTCTGAAACGTTACAGCAGAGGGGAATGCCGGGGGACGATCTCCTCTCGGCGCTAATTATGGATGTTTTCAGTGGCCCTTAGACAAAATTCGCGTTTTTTCATCGGTCCTTCGACGAAATTTGTGTTTTTTCTCGCAATCCTTTGGCGAAATTCGGGTTTTTTGCGCTATCCTTTAACGGAATTCGCATTTTACTGCGATCCTTTGACAAAAATTCGCGTTTTTTCTGCAATTATTTGACGAAATTCGCGCTTTTTCTGAAAATATTTGACCAAATTCGCGTTTTTCCGCGATCTTTAGACGAAATTCGCGTTTTTTCTGCGATCTTTTGACGAAATTTGCGTTTTTTCTGCGATCTTTTGACGAAATTCGTGTTTTTCCGCGATCTTTTCACGAAATTCGCGATTTTTCCGCGATCTTTTGACGAAATTCGTGCTTTTTGCGCGATCATTCGACAAAATTCGTGTTTTTTCGCGATCTTTTGACAAAATTCGCGCTTTTTCGTGATCATTTGTCGAAATTTGCGCTTTTTCAATGATCTTTTGACGAAATTCGCACTATTTCTGCAATCTTTTGACGAAATTCGCGCTTTTTCCGCGATCTTTTGACGAAATTTGTGACAATCAAATAAACAGCAATCAAAACAAAAATTTCAAAAACCTTTTTCTTAAAAAAGTTCCCTTTTTGTTCAGCTGAAGCGCCCTTTTTCTTCGATTAAAGTGCCCTTTTTTGTTCACCTGAAATGCCCTTTTTTGAAGGAGCACCCTGCCCTTTTTTATTCTGGGGGAAACACTACTATGACCATACGGAATTTAAGTTTATTTGGATCATCTGTGGCAAGATTTTTCTTTTTGACAAAAATAACAGGAAAACAATAATTAGATGTAAAATTTTCTATGATACCAGCATTTAAAAGTTCAGAAATTTCATTGTGAGCAAATTCCTTAGCAATTTTAGGTATTGGATATGGTTTAGTTTGTAATGCAAAATCATGTAGCAAATTGAACTGAGGAACGACTTTGTCTGTACACCCTAGTGTGCTATATGAAGAAGAAAAAACAGCAGAATTTTGCATGAGAAGCTTGAGAATACTTTTTCGGTCTGAATGAGGTAAGTGGCCTACATTAAAATTGTTTACATTTAACTCCTTCTTTCTTAGTTCTAAGATGTCTTCTGAAACTAGTGAATTAATTTGATAAGTTTTGTTGTTATTGTGTGAGGAAATTTGGTCATCTGAAATTACTTTAATGTAGCCTAATTTAGTGTTTTTATTTAGAGTTATTTTTGTATTGTTGTTATTGTGAACATATAGTAAAATTGAGTTGTTGACATTTGGTGTGTGAAGACTGAAATCTAAATTTAAAGCTAATTTGTTTTTTAAAGGACAAAATAAATAATTAGAGGATTTATTGATTTTATGAAGAGCTTTTAAACGTATAATTCTTCCCTGATTAGGTCGAATTATAACTTTGTTGGCAGGAGTTGCAATGTTTTTGTTTTCATCAGAATCATTGTTGTTGTTATGTTCATTATTAGAAAAATTGGAATTATTTTGAGAATTATCATTGGTTTCAGAAATATTGTCATTTAAGTCATTGTTTGCAATATGAATTTTAGTTGAATCTGGATTTTTGTTCTCAAATGGAAATGTGAGGTTGCCCATGATTAATTGTGAATTGGCCGAGTCCAGCAAAAGTTTGTTTCTGTTTAAAAAGTCGTAGCCTAAAATTATTTGATAATTTGAGTTCCAATTATTATGTGTTATGAAGAAAATTCCCTTGAACCATTTATTTTTGATTTTAAAGCTTAGTTGAACTGCGGAAGAATATGGAATGTTAGTGTTATCTATTGTTTTAATATTTACGGATCTAGAAATGAAGTTAAGTTTGGTTTTTTGTTTTAAAATCTGTATTGTTTTTGGCTGAATTAACGACAAATTAGCACCCGAATCCAGAAGAGCATCAAAAACATGGTTATTAAATCTTAATTTAATAATGGGAAGTTGTGAATTATCCTCGTAACAAGACATTAGATTTTTTGTAACATTAACATTAGAAACTGAGCCATCAAAACTATCAAAACCCTCTCGCATACCAAAAACATCATTATTGAGGGTCCTGTGAGACGGAGGGAAAAAATTATGAAAATCATCACCAGAACCCCTCAAAAGTTTAAATTCCGCCTAGCTCTGTGATTGTATGGCCTGAAGTTGTTCCTACCTCTACCTCTGCCTCTCTGAAATCTCGGAACATGGTTATCACCTCCTCTATTCGAATGTACAGAAAAATATCGATCATGAGTAAAATTAAATCTGTCATTGCCCGGTGAATTGTTGTGTGGACTCCAAAAATTTCCACTCTGACCTGCAAAATTGTTTCCCTGACCTGTAAAGTTGTTTCCTTGACTTTCAAAATTGGTTTGAACCGGAAATGTACTGTTAGTGTTGTTACTTGGAAAATCCCAACAATCTCTTGTATTGTGCAATTTCCCACATATATGGCACACCGCCTTTTCCTCTTTAATCTTTTTTAGTTGATTCGCCATATCTGTGAGTAATTTATTAGAATCACCTTGTTGTTTCAGGAGAAGTGAAATAAGCGATTCCTGCGTGTTAGAATTTTGAGCTTCAGTTGCATTGAGATTGTTAATACACAAGGATTGTTGTTCTAGAGCCTTCTCTATGTCCATAGCGCATGCAACAAGGTCCTCAAAATTATTGCAGCCAAATTTCAAAACTTCAGATTTTATATCTGATCTAAGTGCATCAGATAATTTCGCGAACATCATATTAGCTCTGACTGCTTCTATTTGCGGAATTTCCTCGTCGTTTGGAATCATTCGGGTTACAACCTGTTTAATTTCATCGGCTAACTTCCTAACATTTTGTTTTGGCTTCTGACAAATTCTGGAAAAGTCATATGAAGCTTGCTGAAAATTGTCCTGTTTAGTGAATTTGTTTCTCAAAAGGCGCACCACAACCTCAAAATTCTCTTCATTAGCAATTTCAGGATCTCCCGAGACATATTGTGACGCCCTGTCCCTACATAAAAGTCTCAATAAAAGAATTTTGTTTACATATGGCCAAGCTTCCAGGTTGCACACATCACTCACATTTAGAGATGGGCAACATCGTTCCTTTTAAGGAATCGTTCCAGACGGAATCGTTCACCAAAAGGAACAAGTTCATTGGAGTCGTTCCTTTCGGAATCGTTCCGAAAAAAGGAACGAATCCGAGAAAAAGAAACGATTCCGAAAAAAAGGAACGATTCCGAGAAAAAAAGAACGATTTTGAAAAATAAAGGATTCCAAGGGGAAAAAAACACTTCTGAGATAAAGAGAACCACATGCAATCCATAATATTTTTTACTAATTTATTTTCTTATGTACCCATCCATTTTCTTAGGCATCCAGTCGCTTTAATTTTGTAATGTTTTGGACAGATGATTTTGTTTTTAAGAGTTCATTTCATTGATCAGTGTGTGCAATTAATTTGCAGTTATTTCTAACTTTATGATTTATGGTATAAAGCATAATTCCTCTTGGAAATTTAAGGCGGTGCAAGGTCTATTCGATTTTCAGTGTAATCATTGGTTTCTCTTGAAAATATGTCGTCAAATGACCGTAAATTTATATTATTATTTTATACAGTTGTGTCTTTACTCTCAACGATGTTCAGTGGCTAAGTCCTAAACCGTTAGTCATAGACCTATAGTTTCAATTACAAAAATGTTTTAAATAAGGTAAAAAATTATTCTGAAAGTCGTTTGGATCAATAAAAATATTTCTAAAAAAGTTACGAAATTTAATTTACGTTCCTCCGCCCTATAAGAGATATTTAGTAAAAATTTCCTGTTCTCTTAAAAGAAAGACAAAAAAAGTCCCATTCATCTAACACTAAAATTCATGAAGTTATACGAAACTTTGAAATGCAAGACTTATGCCACTTTTCTGCTTCCGAATACACATGAGTTTAGCCATGCTTCTAGGGGTCGTAAACAAAGTGCTTAAAGTATTTGAAGGATGTATTTCATGTGCAGCTGCGCTTTTAAAGAAATCGTATTACGACAGATTTTTGTAAGGATTTGAAGCTGTTTCTTTTCATGATTTTTTTTAACAAAAACTATGCTATTATTATAAGCTTTTATTTAACCTATTAACCGCCAAAACTATAAGTAGGAATTTTCAAATTTCTTGTTGAAAGTCGCTTGTCACCACAAATTCAGAAAGGTAATTTCCGCTTTATTAAAATATCAAAATTTCTGCCAATAAATAAGGCAATTTTTTTAATTGTAAAATAGTGGTGACAAAGTAATTAATGTAAGCATGAGCAATTATTTTGACCATTGCATGAACGCAACACCAGCGGGTAACGGGTTAACTTGAAACGATCGTATGTATGTCTTTCCAGTTCAAAATTTGTACTCGAAATTCAACTCACTATAAAATATGCGATCAAGGTTAAATTTTACATATTGACGTAAATCAGATGACAATGTAATATTATTATGATTTCCAGTGCTTACCATTATGTGCTTATTTTACAGGGTAACACAAAAAATTTCGGATAGATTACTGCCAACAAGTTTTCTAAAAAGTTTTAGATTAGATAACAAGACTGCGATGGTTGTGTTTTTTTATTTTTAAAATTATGTATTTTTAAAATTATGATTTTTATGTATTTTTTAGCGCTGAATCCGAAAATTATCTTCCTTTTTAACCATCATGTCAGAATTTTTCGCAAATAGTAAATTTCAAAATTGAAAAAATAGCTAATACTATAAAATAAGAGTCGATGGTTGTATTTTTTAACTTTTACGACTGATTTGTATGTGCTTTTTAGCACTGAATGTAAAAATTACCTTCATATTTAACCATCATGTTAGACTTTTTTGTAAATGGTAAATCCAAAGTTAAAAAATAGCGAAAATCTGATACTATAAAATGGATGTAAAACTTCTTTTATTCAATTTAATTTTATTTAATTCAAGAATTTACTCAATTTTTGGCTTATACAGGGATTCTTACAGCTAAACAGCTCGGGGATCCGATGATGTGGGAAGGGAAGAGGTTCAATTAAAACTTTGAACTTTTAAACTTTGAAATTTACGATTTGCGAAAATTCCTGACGTGATGGTTAAAAATGAAGGTCATTTTCGGATTCAATAGTAAAAAAATACATAAAAATCAATTATCAAAAGTTAAAGAAATAACAATCACATCTATTTTATACTATCAGAATCAGATTTCCGAAAATTTTTCACTTTTTAGCTTTCAAATTTACGATTTGCAAAAAATCTGTACTTTGTGATAAAAAATGAAGGCCATTTTTGGATTCAGTGTGTAAAGAATCGAGGCTGTTGCTTTTCAACATTTTATTTAACGAAAATTCTATTATTTTTTTCCTGTTATATGTTTAGTACAAGCTGTATATTTTGCATTAATATTTCAGAATGATTATAGATTTCAAATTTATAATGCAATGTTAATTTTACTATCAACTATATTTTTTATATATCTGAAGATTATTTATATTTCTAGTAAATTTGTAAATGACCCCTATTTCGCAGCAAAAAATATGCTCCAAGTTGAAACAGCCATTATTTCGGTCAGTTTTAGTCGTAGAATAATAGGACTTTTATTTGTCTTACTTGTAAGTGTAATAGGAAAGTTTTACTAACTATAACTTGAAGGACCGGGGGATCGTATAAAAAAATTAAATTTCATAACTTTTAAAGAAATGATTCTATTGACCCAAATCACTTTTTAAATACTTCTTTACCCCCATTTAAAACATTTTTGTAATCGGAACTCTATGGCTATGACTAACGGTTTAGGAATTAGCTATTGGACATCGTTGAGAGTGGACATCCTATATAGGAAATTTTATTATTGCTCTGATATTTGTCACCAGGGTCTAGGAATTTTTAGTCTCATAGATTCCTCTTCAAAATCTACCTCTAGGTAATCTTAATTTCATTTTTCATTCTGAATCTCATTTTTCATTTGGATGGCCCTACTGGTTTGGATATGTAACTAGTTAAAGTAGATTACACTGTTCCAGTGTCCGTACTTTCAATAACTTTATGCCCTTTATCGTCTTTCTCCTCAGCTCCCTAACTTTACGCACACAAGATATTTCGCATAATTCATCAACATTATTATCACCGCCTTCAGGATCTGGTTCAGAAGTGAAACACCCTATTCTATAGCAATCATCTTGTAGTGCAATTCAGTCATATATATCAATTTTAATGCATTTGAAATAGCTTAATGTCATTAAAATGCGCTGCAAACGATTTTTTCCCGTTCACCATAATGTAGCGAAATACTTTTGAGTGCCCCTGTAAATAAACTATTAATGCTACACTCTTCATATTGAATACCAAACATCCCATGGTAAACATCATTAACATATATCAATTGCATGGGAATCCGAGTATATTTACGGGAGTTAGGTATATTACACATTGAGACCACAGAACGACACAAAGCGCAACATGAAGTGCAAAAACCGGTCGAAACAAAGAACGAAGTTGTTGCAAACTTGTTTTAAACCAGTTTTTCTAGCGAATTCAAGCGACATGTCTTATGTGTCGCCTTAGTGTGTGACTTGCCTTAGAGCATGAACAGACGGTCTTTCGGACAGACAAACCGCATTCATAAACACTAACTTTATTGGAAAGAGTTAAAAAGTAAAGCACGTTTTTGCACACTGTCTTTCCTGAGTGACTGATGTATGTCTTGTCTTTTACCCTAACATCGCTATTTGTGAACTGCTGTTAACTACGTAGAATTTCAATAAACTTACAACTCTTTTTGAATCTCCAATTTCACGAGAACCTACAGGAATTTCTCTAATTTCACACCCTCATCCGCCATCAACCTCTCTCCACTTATATCATACAGAACCTCAGTTCGGTGTGAGTGAATTGCAATGCTAATATGTTCGTTTGGATTGGGATCTTTGGAGCTTCATAACTCATGAAGTCATGGAACACTTGTGTTACACGAAAGGGTAGAAGTTCCTTCAGATGATTTGTAAACAGATTCATTAGCAGGGCTATGGCTAGTGATATTTATAAGATAATATTACATGCATTAATATTATAATATATATATATATATATATATATATATATATATATATATATAGTAATATATATGATTTTATTCATATATAGTACATATTATCTCCGCCAAAAGATATAGTGATTCACTAAACTTCAAAGTTCTATTTCTTTAAATTTGAAATTTGCTAACATTTTAACTGAATAACGGTTTATTGGTTTAATTAAATTAAACAAATTAAAAGTATGTCCATTATTATTACATAGTACTATATAAAGAACTATCCTTTTGACGATGTTTCTGCCGTTGAATGAAAGATATCTGTTGCAAACGTGTTATAGATAATACCAACCTTAATTTTTTGAGAATTTGACTATTTTTTATTCGGAGTTAAACTTTTTATTGTCAAAACTATTTAAAATAGATAAAACATTTTGTTAAATTCGAACTTTTCAGAAAACTTTATGTAATTTAAGAAAAAAAAAAGAAAATAAATAAATAAATCTTCTAAGTGAAAAGAATAACAATAAGAAAGGAAAATACATAAAATTTAGTATCGTATTTTCAGTAAGTTTTACCTCAATAAAAACGGAAGTTTGGTATTAGGCTTGAAACATTAAATTTAGTTTAGCATGAAGGGAGCCTCGATTTGATCGAAATTAAACTCAGATATGTATTATCCATCACCACAGTAACAGGCATTAATCGTGGCATTGATTTCGGGATTTACGAGTATCAATAACGATCAAGAAATCTGAATTATTATAAGAAATTATTACGATAAACAATTTTTTTTTTTTTTTTTGCTTTTATTTTACGTTGAATTAAAACAAAGTCACAGTTATTTAAATTCTAATTATTTAGCAAGAAATAGAAGTAAAATAACAATTGAAAAAACTGTACAAAATCACAACGTGCATTCTTTGGAAACCAATAATTAAATTCGTATATTGTAAAACTTTTTAAATGCAATATTAACCTTCCGCATACCAGACCGGTGCAACAGACCCGATAGATACATTCAAATTGATTTTTCACATTTAAAAAAATGAAAATTTTGTAAATATGTGATTTTTTTCTGGAATGTTCTACTCAAAAGAATAGAACATCCCAGAAAAACCCACATTTACAGAAATTTCAGTTTTTAAAATAAATTAGAAATATCATTATAAATGTACCTGTCGGGGCCATTGAACCCCTCTGGTAGGCGGAGGGTTAACATAAATCTATTAAACCGAAACAAACGTAAAATATGCAGATAAAATATATGTCGCAGTGTTGGAGAAAGTCCGATAATCTATATGTAGCACGTGATTTTTCTTTCCCGTTTTTATACTCAAAACGGCCATTAAGAGAGCGAACCGCGGTTAAATTACTTCAATCCCACCCACCACTGTTACTGTTATCTTATTATTATTATTAGACATTATGCTTTTTGAAATATTCATTATCTTAAGAAAGAAAGAAACGTTTTACAAAAATTCCTTGTTCTAACAGATTTTACTCTATGTAATAAACCTCAATGTAAGTTGATTAAAACAACAATCTTAGGGAGTTTCGAGATTTTTTTAATCATCTTCTTCAGGAGAGAAAAACAAGACGCCAAACTGTGGAAATAAAGTGGTACTCGAGCGCTCGTAGCTGGTCATATATTTATTTTGACAAAGAGGATTCTCAAACTGAAATTATGTTTGAGGAAAAAACATGAAATAGTGAAATGTGCATGAAAGTGCGTAACTCTACAATTATTAAAATAATTGAAAATCAGTTATTATTATCCTATTAAAATGCAATTTTTATGGCCTAGTGATATATTTCTTACATTATTCAAAACTGTTTCTAGTCAGATTTAAAAAAATATTTTTCACTAGTAATTAAACAAGCATTTTCTTTGTTTTTCTTAAGGCTGTTCTTAAGTGATCTGCTCAACAAGCGTAAAACGTTTTGACACATTTACAAATTCATTTTTTAACAGAAAGATATAAAATTGGAATGTTTGACCATGGAAGCGATTTGGAATCGAACTGTGTTTTCCATCTTTTGATCAGTAAATTACCTATTCAGTTATAATCGATTTTGATCACGTGACAAACATGTTTTTCACCCATTTTTGAGAAATTATGCCTCTTTCGCGCGGAAATTCGGTTCAAAACGCCCACTTTGACACTATTTTCTGAAAGGCCTATTGCGTTTGCAAAAAAAAACGGAAAAAAACAGCTCGATTACATAGTTTCTGAACAACAACACCTGTTCGTTTCATGCATTTCCGAATGAAAATAAATTAAAACTTTTGTCACAAATTTATCCTTTTGGATTTCAGAACAGCCTTAAGAATTCATTTAGAAAAAATTCATTTCGTATGATACATTTACCAATTAGAAAATGTATTAGTTTATTAAAGTACACATGGTGTTCCATTACCCTCGGGGTCCAGGTACTCAATCGGTAAAGCACGTAAAGTTTCTGGGTTCGAATCCCATCTCGGGCACTTTTTCTCTCAGGTGTAAAAAATCCAATTCGTATAAAATATTTTTTTTAATTATTTCTTTCAGATTAATTTAGCACAAGAAGATGAAATAGTAATGTTTATTAAACGCCCTACTCCGCCCCGCACTTCAATTTCTTTTTTCTTTCTTTCTTTACTATTCTTTTTTTTTCTTTTTTTGAGGAGGGGGGGGGGCACACACATTAGAAGGATATTTTGGCAATAAAGTCAGCTTTAATAGAATCAAAATCCAGGGCCGAAACTAGCCTTTTTGGCGCCCCCCTCCACTACAAAGTAAATTTACAAAAACAATTTTACTAAGTATCTAATAGACAACTTATTTTTAAATTTAAAATATATAAAACTGAACTACGTAATCAGCTTTGACAAACATTGATTCATTAAAACTTTGAAAACGGAATCAAAAGGATTTTTTTTTTTTTTTTTTTTTTTTTTTTTTTTTTTTTGTATAGGCCTAAATGAGGTCGACATCTTGCTGTACGTTTGTATTTTTTCATCATAGTAGGTTTATTGTGTAATAGATGTGTTACCTGCTATGATAAAAAATGTTTAAAGCAGAATTTTTCCCGATTCTTTAGATTCCCTCTTAGAAACTTTTACTACACCTCAGCCCCCTCACAAATGAGGAGTCTAGATACGCCACTGCAGAGTGGCATAACGCCTGGAAATGCCAGAAAGACGAGAAAAAAAAATCATTTTGGGCGATAAAGGCGGGGGTCTTTGTTTTACTAGATATGACGCCCTGTGCAAGATTTTTTACTGTACCACTACAAATACTCTTAATACTCCAACAAATACTCCACTACAAATACTGTACTCTTAAAAAAAAAACTGTTTTACTAAGAATTTTACTTTGTGCATTTCCCCCCCCCCCCCCCCCCCTGTTTGTTTTTATTGCCCGGGCAGTCATCGCCCATAGCAAGACAAAAAAAAAAAAAGAAAGTCAACGCTGCTCAGCGGAAAAACAACAAACAGCTTTCATGGAATTGTTTTTATCTAATAGAAAACTCAGGCTGTGAGGGGTCGCTTCGCACTTGGTAGTTATCAGTAGTGGACGGTGTCCGACAATAGAGATTGACCTTGAAAAATGGTAGTGATTTTCCTACACAGGAAGTGAAAGATAGAAGGCAAAGGCAAAAGGCATAGACATGATACTTTTGAAATGGGAGAATGAAAAAAGCCTTTTTCTTATTCATTTGCAATTTTGTATTGTAGATGAATCTTTTTATCTATTTGTAAAGTTTAATACATTTGATTAAGTTTTCCTTTAAATTTTCCGGCTGCGAGACATTTTTGTACAAATTTCGTATATATATACATTCTTGTATCAAACGTCAAACAAAATCTTCATTCTGGCACCCCCTTCACCTTCTGTTAAAGCGGCGCCCGGGGCACGTGCCCCCTCTGCCCCTGTGGCGGGAATAAATGTGATCGTTTAAGTGGTTAAAGTACACGTTGTGAAGTTCTTTTTATATATTACTATTGATCGTTAAAGAAATAATAAAACTGGAGTGTTCTTACTTGAAATGTAGACAGTGAAGAGGCAATTTGATGAAAACAACTATTCTTTATTTCTTACGTTAGTAGCGGTAGAAGGTTAAGAAAATACTTGCTTCTGGTCACCATTTTAAAATAGAAGAACTAATCCTTTAAGAAAAATAGCAGCCAACACGGAATAAATCCATGGGATTTCCTTTAATGAGAGCAGCACAATTCTAAAGGATTAAACTTTGAGAAAGAAAAACACATCCACGAAAATAAAATATCAAACTCATTCGGCCAAAAAAAAGCGGCACGACATTCGAACGGCCGGCGGGCCGCGCTCCGCTAAAACTACGTTAAAAGACTACATCTTTTTCAGACAACATCAAACCAAATTCTGAATTGAAAATTAACGAGATTTAGTTTTTAAATGATGAATACGGGGTTGACAAAGTAATTAAAAGGCAGAATTTAAATTGATTAGCTAAATTAACATTTACGGGAAATTAATGAGAATCGAATTACAAGCTACAGAATTAAAAAAGTTTCCACTGATTGGAAAACGAAACCAAACGATTCTCCTGTCAGCGATCGGCGTCAAAAGAGGGCGGAGCATAATTTCAATGACGTCATCATAATGCAAGCTGTCTCCATCGATACGAGAGCTCCAAGATATGTTCCTAAAATACGGAGTGCGCATGCGCAAGCTGCCGATCCGCTCCCAAAGCAGATATGAATATCGGCGGTGAAAAATGAACTTGCTTTACGGTGAGGGATAAAAGCGTCAGCATCGCGGCGTAAAGATTGAGTTTAAATGGACATCGATGCAAAAAAAAGGCTGAAAGGGAATAAAATTAAACCAAATTTAAATACTGTGAGAAGTATTCTCACATTACCTCCCTTCACCGAGAAAATTTTGTAAGACCAGAAGATGTAAAAGGCAAAATCGATCAAAAACCTTTTACAGAAAATGGGATGACAAAATTTTGAACTGCCAAAGCGAGAAAAAAAAATCATTAAAGTCGAACAATAAAATTTAAAGTTAAGGTGCTGGAAAAAAAAAATCGTGATTTAACAGTTGAAAAAAAAAAAATTGGTGATTTAACTGTTGAAAAAAAATTGGTGCTGGAAAAAAAATATTGGTGCTGGAAAAAAAAATTGGTGCTAGAAAAAAAATTGGTGCTAGAAAAAAAAATGGTGACCAAAAGTAAGAGAGAGAAAAAGAATATACATTGCATAAAGTACATTCATAATCCAAAAAGTATACAATACATCAAGTATACAATAAAAATGCCAAAAATACAGTAACATTGGCAAAACCTTCTATTTGATCTCATAAAATTATCATCCCAAAAATGTTAGCATATTCTGGGTTAACAAAATTGAGATCATTGACTAGTCATAACAAATTTTGCTATATTGGTACCAAATAAAAACAGAATTAACTTCTGATAAAAGTTGCAAATACAAAAGCAACAAAAAAGTCAGGAAACATTTTGTAGTTTGACTTTTACAACATGCCTAGGACTTTTTAATTTTAGAATTATATCTAAAAAAGTAAAGAGTTTTCTTTATTACTCTTAACATGAAAGGAAATAAAATGGCCATATATAAATAAACTTTCATAAAACATAATGATATCCTTTTAGTGTATCAAACTTAGTATTTCATTTAAAATAAAACAGACAACCAATTGTATGTGATACCAATTGTGTAATTGAGTCGTGCACTACTCAATCACCCAAACAAGGTATCCCATAAAAACAAGTTGCTATTTCAATCAAAAGACATGTCATAATTAAGTGTCATAAATCCCATGTTAGACACAATTTCTTTAAACTTTATGCTTTACTCTAAATAAAAATTTCAATGTATTAGTCATAAGAATTCTTAATATATATATATGAGACTCAAAAGATTAGGTAAATATACATATACCATGGTTTTTCTTCAAAATATGATAGACTGGTGATCACCAAAAAAAAAAAAAATTAAGTACTTCCATATAGAATGAAAGAAAAAAAATTGACAAAATCATGAGTTTATAAAACTAAAATACCATGTACCAGGAATATAATTTTAAAATAATCCTTTAAATATAATATAGAAATAAAATTATTACAATTCAATGTTAAGCTCACAATGATGATAATGACGAAGATGAAATCATCAGCAACACTGTAAACAAACACAAAATTAGATATATATATATATGTAAATATTGAAGTCCACAACCACACCGATGACCATCATGCCCTAGCCACCAGCATATCTATGAACAAAAATAAACACATATATGAACTCCTACGTAAAATTTTAGGTGGCTTGGATCTCCTAACAAGGCTCCTAACATCTTAAGTAAAAGAAAATTTTAATTATAAACACTGTGTAACTGCAGGTGTGTAAGGGCAATGTTTTTGGAATCAAAATGATGTTCATTGAGTCCAGAGCCATATGGAACAAGGCTATTTGAGATAAATAGATGTCACTGAATGTTTAGTAACACAACATGAGGTGGTACACTGGTATAGTGCTGTCGAAAAAAACTGGAACATTTACATAATAATCATCAAAATAGATGATCTTTGCATGATGACATTAGAACATTTTAACATAACAAGACACTTTGTAGAAAGTGAGAATGCATTGCATTCTCTTTGAAGCACTTAACTGACGACATCGTACTCATTACTGCAGAGCAATCATACTTCTGCGACACATACATGAATCACTTTTGCAGAGATTAACAAGGACGAGAAGTCGGTGGTGCACTTAATAATAAAATGTAGTATGATAGGACATAATCAGGATTTGAGGTCAAGAAGCACTTTTTTTTGTAAAAAAAAATTTACTAGATGATTTATAGAAAAAAAAATTCTATATATATATAAATGCGCTGGTAAAAAAATTTCCATCTAGACTTGTGCTTTTCTGTAATCTTCTTGTATTATTTGTAGGTATGAAGAGAAGACATTAATAAATTTCACTTTCTTCATAAAACATTGAAAACTTCAAAATGAAGATCATTTTTACTATTCAATTCTTCATAAAACAAAAAATCTTCAAAATGAATGAATCTTTTTTTTTTTTATATATACTAAAGTAATGAGGCAAATGGCAAAATAAAAACTTAGAGGCTTTGGGTATGAAATAAGATTAAAGTAAAAGGCACTATACACATAATAAATAAATAAATATGGGAACTTTTCAAAATAACTTGATCTTGCATAAACACTGTAACAAATATTCACAAACTTCTTATATGGTTAAGAATTTACACCTGATTATCAATGAGCAAAAATTTTGCAATGTGAGGATGAATTGCTACACACAAGCAAAAATTAACTCTGAATACTTTTAATTGCACGTGCTAGAATATTTGGAGAAAATGCAGCATAAAATTATGTTATTGAAGGTAAAACACATCAGTAATTTTCAGGTAATATAAATTTAAACTTCCTTGTTTTGAGAAGACTTAGAATAAAGATATGGTGTGAGTAACTGAGTTCTAGCAGCAGACAAGTCAACAATTTCACTTGATGAGGATATTTGCTCTCACATGAGAAACGTTAACTGGCACACTATTATAATCAGTAATGAAAGCTATTTATTTATTTTTAAGAGAACAAAGTAGTAAACACTATTTGTAGCTTCACAAACCGAAGAACTCTAATGAAGTGGTTTCATAAATGGATATTTGCCTATAAATGAAAAACATCTCCACCAGGCATCTTATGGCTGAATACGAAGCACATAAAAAATTAAACTATTGTAGATGTAGGAAACTTTTGAAGAAGTAGGTAGGTAATGTTATAATTTTTTAGCTTCCATGATAACATGTGCAACAACAGAGAAGAGACCAGAAGAAATGGATGTCACACAAAACCACTGACCACCTTCATCAGGTAAGCAACAAATGAATGGAAGAAAAGTCTGAAGAATGTCATTACAGGTAATTAAAAAATTTTCTAGCAGCATATACAGGAACAGTCATAATTAAATATGGCAAAAAGCACATAACTTAAGAGCTATTGATAGTTAATAAGTATATAAAAGTAATCTTCACTATTGGCAAGGAAAAAATATTTTTCTTGTGGTGAATGGAATTTTTAAGTAGAACTGTTACAGGATTGAAGAAGCCCCATTTCATTTTTTTTTTTAAATAATGTTGCTCTTTTTATTTTTATAAAGCAACATGAGAATAAGGTATGATGATGTCGATGTGGATATGTCATGCATAGACTTATAAATTTGTGAAAGAATTGAATTTGCCAAAGAGAATTGAAGCAATGAAAATTTTGAACATTTTCAATTTGTTAGCTGAGAGTTCTATAACAACATCAACAGGTAATTTTAAAAACAGGAACAGTTCTTGAAATGTAGAAACAGTTCTTTAAATATTAGAGATGAAATCAGACTAGTCCACAAGACAACATGCTAACTATATAGCATATCTCACAAATTATTTGAGGAGCAAGTCTAAGAACTTTTCAAAGGGGATAACTGTTTATAAATTTTCACATTATATTTTTGTTATTCAGAGAAGCAGGCAATACCTCAAAAATAATCATACAGGATAATTACTACTATAAATTACTTGAAGAATACCAAACTTCAGTTGGAGAAAATAGGCATAATTGATGAGATGACAACAACTTTAAGTGAAGAACAAAATTTCTCAGCAACAAGAATAAAAAATAATACTTCAATAAAATTTCAATCATTTTTTTAAAATATATATATATTGAAATTCAAATTTATAATTCATTTAAAGTGCCATTAATAAGTAGAAAATTAAAAAAATAACCCAAAAGCCATGCCTCCTAAAATATCACATTATGTTCTTGAGAACAATTTTTGCCAAACTTCAAATTCATTGAAATTATTTGAGAACATAAATTCATTTGTAAAAATATTTCAATTTCAACAATTATTCTTCAAAATTATTTTTAATTCCACAATTTTCAATCAATTAAAAAAAAATATGTAACTGCCTCAGAATTCTATTCTTAAAAACAGAATATTTCTATTATTTGCAACAACATAAAATTCATTTTCAATATTGTAATTATATAAATTCATTTCTTGATTTGAATAATAACAATATTCTTCAAAATATAGTAAAATTTAAATATGAATTCTTTAGAATATTGTAAAAAAAAAATTGTAACCACGTAACAAAAAAAATGGCATGACTCAAGAATTTTTCAGAATGAGAACATCAAATATTTTACAATATTTTCATAAATTATATCCAACAAATCTTGAATTAAATTAACCATTTTCTTTTGAACTACTGAGAACAATTACTCAAAAAAATTTTACTTGACTTTCTTGAATAACGATCTTAATATTTTTCAAAAATTAGAACAAGTTTCATGAAAATGTAACTTCTATTAAAATATTTCAACCAAAACTCTTATAATTCTTAAAAAAAGAACAAAAAGTTCTAAAAAAAATTATCTTCAAGAATCAGTATTTTTTTTTTAATTGCAATAATCCCAAAGCAACATCGTTGCAATTCGAAAGGTACTACGGCACCAAATTGTGGCGGGAATAAATGTGATCGTTTAAGTGGTTAAAGTACACGTTGTGAAGTTCTTTTTATATATTACTATTGATCGTTAAAGAAATAATAAAACTGGAGTGTTCTTACTTGAAATGTAGACAGTGAAGAGGCAATTTGATGAAAACAACTATTCTTTATTTCTTACGTTAGTAGCGGTAGAAGGTTAAGAAAATACTTGCTTCTGGTCACCATTTTAAAATAGAAGAACTAATCCTTTAAGAAAAATAGCAGCCAACACGGAATAAATCCATGGGATTTCCTTTAATGAGAGCAGCACAATTCTAAAGGATTAAACTTTGAGAAAGAAAAACACATCCACGAAAATAAAATATCAAACTCATTCGGCCAAAAAAAAGCGGCACGACATTCGAACGGCCGGCGGGCCGCGCTCCGCTAAAACTACGTTAAAAGACTACATCTTTTTCAGACAACATCAAACCAAATTCTGAATTGAAAATTAACGAGATTTAGTTTTTAAATGATGAATACGGGGTTGACAAAGTAATTAAAAGGCAGAATTTAAATTGATTAGCTAAATTAACATTTACGGGAAATTAATGAGAATCGAATTACAAGCTACAGAATTAAAAAAGTTTCCACTGATTGGAAAACGAAACCAAACGATTCTCCTGTCAGCGATCGGCGTCAAAAGAGGGCGGAGCATAATTTCAATGACGTCATCATAATGCAAGCTGTCTCCATCGATACGAGAGCTCCAAGATATGTTCCTAAAATACGGAGTGCGCATGCGCAAGCTGCCGATCCGCTCCCAAAGCAGATATGAATATCGGCGGTGAAAAATGAACTTGCTTTACGGTGAGGGATAAAAGCGTCAGCATCGCGGCGTAAAGATTGAGTTTAAATGGACATCGATGCAAAAAAAAGGCTGAAAGGGAATAAAATTAAACCAAATTTAAATACTGTGAGAAGTATTCTCACAGCCCCCCCCCCCCCCCTTCCCTAGTTTCGGCCCTGTCAAAATCTGTTATTTTGAAATAAAATAGCGTATTTTAATTTATTAAAACTGGCTAGTCTACAAGAAAAGAACCGATTCCCGAGGAATCGGTCCTTTTCGGAACGGTTCCTCGGATTCGGTCCTTTTTGGAACGATTCCGAAATGGACCGACTCCAAGGAATCGGTTCTTTTCGGAGTCGGTACATTTTGGACCGATTCCGAGGAGTCGTTCCTTTTCGGAACCGTTCCAAAAAGGACCGAATCCGAGAACCTTTCCAAAAAAGACCGAATCCGAGGAACCGTTCCAAAAAGGACCGAATCCGAGGAACCGTTCCAAAAAGGACCGAATCCGAGGAACCGTTCCAAAAAGGACCGAATCCGAGGAGTCGTTCCTTTTCGGACTCGTTCCGAAAAGGACCGATTCCTTTTTACAGAATGGAATCGTTCCTTCAGTTTCACTGCCGGAATCGTTCCTCAACAAATGACACATCTCTACTCACATTCCTAATAAAAATGTCCACGTTTTCATCATCTCGCCCGTGGAAAGTGGGAATAGATGCTAAAAGTGAATTTAAAAGCAATTGATTCGCCATTGCAAATTTCTCTGAAGTAAAAAAAGAAAATTCAGAAATAGATGTGAGGGAAACGAATCAAAAATGCCCTAACAATTGTGAACTATATAAATTTAAATTATCAAAAGTAAAGCAATTAATATCTACTGAGAAATTAACCAGGGTTGGCAAGGTTTTTCCCACCCCCGGTAAATACCATGGTAAAAACCGGTATTTACCGTCCTGGGAAATACTATGTTTCTCCCACATGGGAAAAACTGATTATTAAAAACAAATATAAATTCAAAACAACCTTTAAAAATGTCAAAATTGAGTTTCAAGTAAATAGCTTGAAAGGTAAAAAAAGAAAAAAAAGAAAAGGAAGATCTACAAAAACATACAATGGAGTGCATTTATTTAAATATTCACACACCACACAGATTCCCAAACATTTACTTATCATAATTATATTTTCCGTCTTTCACATTGGATTTTAGCATCATATAACAAAATACTAATTTAGAGGTATTTTGTAAACCCAGCCTATTTCTAATCTTGTTTTGGATGAAAGAAAAATGAAAAAAAAAAAATATGCTCCAAAGATGCTGATGATACAGGACATCCCTGAACATGTTTTATGCAATAATTCTTATTTATTTATACAGTAGATCTTTATTGTTAATTATTATTATTAATTTGTTACATTAGTCCAACTTTATCTCCTTAATATAGAATTTTAATGAAAATAATTGGTATTATTACAGAGTAATATAATGAATGATTTGGTCTAGGTATAGTTGACCATGTTTATAAAGTATATTTAACATTATGTGGAATGATCAATATTATTAAAAAGTTCATAATCTGGAAAATCCTGTGGATGAGGCATACAGTACAAAGATACTCTAATGTATTTTCATATATGTTTCAGACATATTTCGCCATATTTATAAGGTAAATTTAATGATGTGTGAAATCTGACCCATATAACGCACAACCTTGCGTTTTCAGGTTTTCGTTATAAGGATCTATTACTGTATTCCTTTCCTACAGAATAATTTTAAACCTAAGAGAAATTTTTAATAATTATGTATTTCTAACTTTAATTTTACACATCAGATTCAGAAAGCCCAGAATATCTCTTACACATTGTCATTTGGAAGTTTTTCCCAGTATTTACCACTTTTTCCCGGTATTTACCACTTTATCCTGGTATTTACCAGTTTTTCCCAGTGGGATGGGAAAAACAAGTTTTGGACGGGAAAAAGCCAACCCTGAAATTAACACAAAAATAAAATTATCTGCACAAAAATTTAAAAATTCAACCTCTGAAATCGAAATGTTGTATCTGATAATCTCAAACTTATAAGAGTGCAATTGTAAAAGTTGAAAAAAAATTAGTCAAATTATTTTAAAATCAGTACAAAAAATTTTGCTTTTCAGAAAAGAGGGAAAAAAATTAAAATAGAATCCCCCAAAATGCATAAAAATAGTACTATATAAAATATAAAATGCTTAATCATAGGAATAAGAATAGTAAAAATAAAATTTATCAAAAGTTCAATCTTTTGAGAAAAAACCTTAATAATAAAATTTAAAGTAATAAAAAATAGAAATTATATTCTATGCATGAAAAATATAGCATACAAATATTTGAACTTGCAATACAAAAAATCAGAAATGTATTTTATATCATTTGTGAAATTTTGTAAATATTGATATAAGAATCCCCCAAAAAGGAAAATAGTAAGCATATAAAGGTATATGTTGTTATGGTATTATAGCAAAACCCCTAAATTTAAAAACTCAGCTCTGATCATTTTTTTTTGAAAGGAAAAAAAAATAGAGTGATAGTAGAGGTTAATGAAAATTTGAAAGAAAAATTAACAATTTATTTTTAACCAAAATAATTGAAATAAATTCTTCAAATAAATTTAATATGAAAATGATAAAATTTTTAAATTGAAGCTGTAAAAACTCAATTGTAGATATTTAAGAAAATAAAAATAAACTATAGAAATTTCAACCAAAATATATATGATTCAGTATATTAATATTGCACAAAATCTGGATATTTTTACCAAAGCATAATATATTAACAATATTGAATTATCATAATTTTATAAAATTATATTGCAGTTTCAATAAAAAAAATAGATTCCTGATTTGCACACATAAAGACACAGAAATTAAATTGAAATGAGCTATTTCTTTATAAATTAAAAATATTTTAATAATCATTAAAAGATGGCTATTAGCTTTTAAAAGAAAAGAAAAAATTTAAATCCGCGATACCCCAGATAAGTCTCAAAAAACACGGCACCAAAGATGATACGCGATATTTGGAAAAAGGGATTTAAAGTTAATGAAATAAACTTTTTTAAATTGGCAATATTTAAGAAATTAAAATCATTGAATAAATAAAGTTAAATTAACATCTTAAAGGCATAAAATCCCTCTATCCAAAGACGCATACCGACCGGAACATAGAGTGGTTAGACATTGCGTTAAAACGAAAATAGAATCAAAGCCATCTATCTAATTTTTAAGAATTCATTAAGTTGCAATAACATCTGTAAAATAAAGAAAGTAAAAAGACTCACCCGTATGATGTGTAGATAAAATAATACTTACAATTTTCAGACAATTACTTTTATTTCATATTAATGCAGACTTTAAAATATATATTCAAAATTTAAGTGCTTGGCCAAGCTGTATCTAAAATTTTTTGTTAATTATTTAATTTACCAGTACAAAATAAACATATTAATTCTTTCTATTAAATTGACAATGAGAAGAATCATTTAGTGATATGGAATCAATCTTAAATTATATATGATGATTGTTTATATGGTTGAAAGTTCTCCACTGTCCTATATTGAAATGTAAAGATTATAGATTTTAATATTGAGTTCTAAACAGTTTCTGCGGAAAGAGAATGTTCAAATAAAGAACGTTGGATGATGGGAGTATTAATTGTAGATAGCAGCACACAGAGATCTTTTAGCTGTTCCAGAAGTTTGATGTTGGAGAAATTAAGTAAGATCGCTCCACACTCCTTTTTTAGAAACTTTGTTGATCACTAGAGTAGAGGTACATTATTCTTCTTAAATCTATTTCATTAATCGAGGAATAAGATTATATAATTTTTTTTAATGTAGTATTGTGCTGTTATTATATTTCACCACTCGTAAGTTGAATGTAAAGCTCTATCTTCCATGATAAAATGATTGTTGAATACCGACGTTGTAGGATGACACTTCTGGATATCTTATTTTCTCAATAAATGCTCAGGGTCTTCACTTTTAATGATCTAAACTAATCACATAATATGGCACTGGTATCTTCTTCAAATTCCATGCAGAAGCAGCGTTTAAAAAAAACTAGTTGTTCTACCTTAGCCGAAACTCATTCTGCCCGGACGCAGCCGAAGCTGCGCCGAGCTCACACACCAACGTCTCTGTTTGCTTAATCCCTAAATGACAGATTCAAAACAGATCTCAGCCTGAAAGAATGTGTAAGATTTTGAAAATAGCCAATCCGATGCATTCAAGTACCGCACATCCATCCGGGAACGCATGAGTTCAATGAACTATCCGCGTGGGTGTCTCGCGATGTCACCGAATTGTACGAAAAAAATGGCACAGAAAAGCATCCTTTTATCAATGGCGGACAGAAAGCATCGCGCCAATATTTAAAAATAGAGAAATGCAGAAAACGTTAAATTAAATATCTGCAATATTTGTTGACGGATTTTGCTGCAACTTATATCAAATTAATCAGAAAAATATATTCTATCTATTGATTATAGATCGAGCATGCAATATTAAAAAATAAATTATTTTTATTTTCGTTGTTTTAAACTTATAAAGAATGTAGAATCGCGATCTTTTCGGAAAAGTAAACACGAACGTAAAACTTCGTTTACACATATTGTTGTTATTGTTTAGTTTAATATATTTTAATGAATGATTGAAAGATAGAATTTAAGTTTGATTGAGGAAAATAAATAAAATTTAGAATAACTTTATTAAGAGGAAACTTAAATATTTTGAAGAGAATTTTCTAGATTTGAAGTTGAGTTTGAAATGAATAAATATTACTTTAAGATTGAGGAAGATAAATAAATAATAAAATTGAGATTATTTACTACTAGAGATGTTGCATTTTATAACACTTTCATTCATTACATTAAAAAAAGGGGGAGGGGGAGGGAGAGAAATCTTACCATTAAATATAATATTCATTAGCACAGTTATAGCATTTTATTTTATTTTTATTAAATTGACAGTAGTCATCATTGAAACATGATAGCAATTGTTTTATAAACCTCATACACATTATGTTTCAAAATCAAACAGAATTTTTAATTTTTTTGATTAAAGTAGCTGTATGCTGTATAATAATGAAAATATGTAAACAAGAACTTATTAATACAAATGAATATGATCTTCTATAATCAAAATCCAATGATGTCTAGGCTTATTCAATGGTAATTTCAATAATGACATTTGAAATAATATTTCGGAATTTTATCACTTGGATCCAGCTAATAGAAAGTGCCTAAGAAACTTATATAAAATAAAAAATTTAATTTGATTAAAAAAAAAATGGCATTACAATTTTTGAGACATGTTGCTCATTAAAGAAATTTTCATTATATATTTCTGCTTTAAAATAAAGTGTAAATTATTAGATAATCAAAATAAAAACAGCCTCTCTTTTTTAATGTTACCAAGTAAGTATGTTTTAAAAATATTTAATCTTATATCTTCAACAATACTCAGCTCTTCTTAACAATTTTTAATCGTTTTGTATTTTCAATCTACCAAAAAAAAAAAGGGTGGGGGGGGCTAATATTTTGTGTTATTTTATAATTGTGAAAAAATGATTTCTAAATAAAATTTCCCGTTTTTCTGACATTTTATCATTATAGATTATTAAAATTGATTGAGCTAATTTATAAAAATCTATTTTTTCACAAAAAAGGATTCTTCCCTTTATAAACATGATTGGTTGATTTTTTTTATTAAAGTCTTACTGTTTTCGTCCTGTATTGTTAATTAAATATGAAATACCATCCATGTTAACATGTTTTTAGTTATTTATAATCAGAATGACCAGCCACCGTAGAAAACCTAAGAAATAGTTCTGGAAAGAGGTCAGAGAATTTTGATTAAAACCTGAAAATTTCAATGCTGTCTACTTGCTGTACATTTCAGGATTGTCACATATCTGGAAAATAGGGAAATATAAGGGAATTTTGTGAACCTGGAAATATCTTGGAATTTCGGGGAAAATAATGGAAAAAATATACTTGCTGTACATTTCAGGATTGTCACATACCTGGAAAATAGGGAAATATAAGGGAATTTTGTGAACCTGGAAATATCTGGGAAATTCGCGAAAAATAATGGGAAAAAAAAAATTTATTTCTGTTATTTCAATTCACAAATTTGTACATAAATATGACTGATCGGGAAGTGTTTCATTCTCCTTTAGTGATCCATTGGTGCTTTTTCATAGTTGGAAAACTGTCAATCCATGTAAAATTACTTTCCATTTTGAATATAGCTTCTTGTTAGTTCTGGTGGTGAATTAATGGGATGACTTTGTAGACCAAAATGCCCTGTCCCTTCAGAAAGTTTAGAATTTGCAAAGCCATACCTTGAAGGTGTTTATAGTGTTTAATTCCCATTCCAAAATTTTACAGACCTGTATTTAATTATTGAACATGTTTCAATTGCTTCATTAAAAAACAAAAAAATAATCACTATATATATATATATATATATATATATATTGCATGTACCATATTGTAATCATAATGTAGTGAACATAAATAAAATTATATTTATCATATTGAATCATTATATTAGTGTTGCAAATTTATGTTGCATGAGAATTTAATAATTTTCATGCTAACCTGGAAATTTTAGCACAGAAAAAATCAGCGAATTGTAACATAAGATATTTGTGATTCCCCCCCCCCCCCCCCTCCCCAATGCAATGCGACTTACTTCATCATTTCATGGG
Organism: Maratus speciosus; assembly: GCA_963932465.1. Lineage (NCBI taxonomy): Eukaryota > Metazoa > Arthropoda > Arachnida > Araneae > Salticidae > Maratus > Maratus speciosus. The sequence goes on along the minus strand of OZ010790.1, from coordinate 5,520,470 downwards.
AGAGAATGAAGTTTCAAGACCTGCACCAATAACTTTCTTTTGTGCTATGGTATGTTGAAACCGCTGTTTTCACAGATTGTATGTGCAACCTGTTCCGTACCATTTTGTTTCCTGGTGTGATCGGGAGACATCTAATGAAGAATGAATAACTTTTGTTGCTGCAATTGTGAAATGATCATTGTTTTAAAAAGTCACAAGGTTAACTGGATGAAACATCATGAAAAGTCAAATTCTTCTTTCAAAATGTAACTCCATCTCTCACGGTACACAAAGTTTAACATTTTTAAAACTCTAAAACATATCTGCCTTATTTGTTACTTTATAATTACAATAAATAAATGTAAACCTTTTTTTCTCTTTGTAATTGATTGTTCTCACTCTCAATCAGTAATTATTATTTTTTTATTGTAAATCCGTTATAGCGTTTGTAAATTCATTATAGCATATGTTTTAATATTTACAATGTTTAATAATATATATATATATATTTAAATTAAAATTAGGCCTGTATGGTTGAGCAAGACAGTACTTGTCCTGAGTTGGAAAGGATCACATTCTTATACAAATTTGTTGATGGACCTTGTCCTAAAAGTTATGGGTTCAACGTAGCATTATTAGCTGGTATCTCAAAAGAAGTAAGTTTTTTTCAAATTTACAATTGCTTTCAATAAAAACTTTTTTTTATTTTGAAAGGTTTTAATGATGGAAACTGTTCATTATCTTGAAAACATTTTTCCTTTGTCCATTCTTAATAAAAAGTAGCACTTGTCAGAAATTCAAAATTTTGAGAGAGAGGGGAAAAAAAAACTGTGGGCAAGAATTGTTTTTATGAGAGAAGGAAAACTTCCATGCCTTATAATGAGAATGTTTTTTTTTTTTGTTTTTTTTTTCAATTACTAAGTGGTCTTTCCCCCTCTAAGCTATGCTTGCTAACACCTGTCCATGCTCAGCAGTCTTTAAAAAAAAAAAATAATAATAATTAATAAGCTTCAAGTATAGAAATTCAATAGCCATTAAGCTTCCTTTTATATACTATTAATCGCACTCCTTCCAAATGCACATATCATTTTAAATATGACATAATTTTGACTGTCAAATGCTTTTCGCATGCTATAATTTAATTATTTTACTTACTTTTTAAATGTTCATGTGCAAATATATATTCAGTTGAATTTATTCATTGCTTGCTTGGAAATATAATTAATTAGTACCTCGCAGACTGAGCCTCACTCGGTAGTTTTTTCAACATTTATTTATTTCTTCCATAAACATAAAAGTGAAAGTTATTATGTACAAAACATCAATAAGTTATGGAGTCATAGTCTTAGCATGGTTGAAAGTGAAAAGTCAGTGAAAATGACGTCATAGTGGTGCAAAAGTAATGACATGTTTCAGTTTTAAATGTAAAAATGCACCTAGATAGACTGTTATCTTTGTCAACAATTTAGTATAGAAGACAAACCGTATTAAAAAAAAAAATTGTTTAAACCTATCACAACAAAATTTTTTTTTTTTTTTAAGTAAAAATTTAGTTGGATGGTTTTCTCTTATTCGAATAAGGCTTATTTCATAAAAAATCATCGGAATTGTTTTCAATTAATATCATCATTTTGAATAATGAGCTTATGTTAACCACATAAAAGAATTTTCCCGAATTAGAGACGTAGCTAGATAGTTTTCCCATACCTGAATTAGTATTGGAGTCAAGTTTTGTGAAAATAGTTACGAGCCATTTTCAATATATTGTAATATTTTCAGTGCTGACTATATACATTCGCGGTCTTTTCAGATATTATGTACAAACCTTTTATTTTGAAAAATTTATAGAGATGGCAGCACTAAACAGAAGTAAGTATATGAAATTATTTAAAACCAGAGTTTAACTCAAACTTATAGTGAACCCTGTGGTGTTGCTCTTTATGCAAATCCATGCTTTGAAATGTACCACACAAAAGCAAATTTTACTAAATAATGTTTATATACAAATAAAACCTATTATCAGATATTTGTGCATTTGGGTAAGTTTGTATTAATGTCTATGTAAAATTTTATGTTAAAAAAATTTTTCTTATGTGGAACTTATTTTTAAAATATAAAACATGCTTTTTTCAATGATTTCTCTTTAAATAATAACTTTTAGTACATATAAATTAAGTAGTTCCTTCATTATGAATAAGAACAGTTTGAAGTTTATAATAAAAAAAAAAATTATTAAAATTCATATCTTTCAAGTATTTTTTTTTTAAATCATGAAAAGTACTAAATACCCTCAGTCCAGAAGGAGATATGCAGTTGAAATAGCTCAGAGCTGAAAGTATTAATGCTAAGTTTCGAGTAAATAGAATAATAATTTTAAAAAGTTATTCTATACAAACTTTTATCCCTTATTTTACACTCTTCAGGGATGAATTTTGAGAAATGTTGAAATACGTGTTTAATTATTTGTGTTGTAAAGTATTAATGATAAGTTTCAAGTAAATAAAAAAAATTTTTTAGAGTTCAGCATACAAACCTTTATCCCTTAATTGACACTCTTTCATTATTTGGTTCGAAGCCGATGTTGGCCACAAAAATAGCCAAAATAGCTCTATAATCACTGAAGTAAGCGTTTCTAACTATTTGTTTAGTAGAATTGTTATGCTGAATTTCACGCTCCCACCTAAACTGCTGCTGAGATATGGCGAAATGATGTAAACTTTTCTACCCCCATTCAACTGCCTTTAGTGGTTGAATGTCTAAAATCACTGAAATACGTGTTTAACTACATTTTTTGTGCTACATTTTATGCTCCTACTTCAAACAGCTGCTGAGATATGGTGAAATGACCTAAAACTTCCAATTCCCCATTTAAACTCCTTGGTGATTGAATTTCTAAAATCGCTAAAATATGTGTTTAACTATTTTTTTTAGTAGCTTGGTTACCCTGAATTTCACATTCCTACCTAAAACTGCTGCTGAGAGAGGGTGAAATGACCCTAAACATTCGACCCTCATTTTACCTCCTTGAGGAATGAATTTTCAAAAAACTTTTTTATTGCTTGCCTAGGTGATAATAGCAATATACTGTCCAAATTTCGTGATACTGACTTTAGTTGTCTCATCTGTGTGTTGATCAGTCACTCACTCAGTTAGTCAGGAGTTTGTCTCTCTATTATATTTGTATAGATTGCTGTTCATAGAATTTTAAAAATGTATTTGGTTTTTATCATTTATTACAAAGGAATTAACTAAAATGTGTAATAAAATGATTTGTTTTTGTTAATGTTTAAAACCTTTTCTTATACATTATTAATGTTAAATTTAAACTTACATAAAAAAACTTCTCTTACTTTTGTTTTCTGTAAATTAAATAAATAAACCTGTTTATTTTTATAAAAATAATTTTAGATTGTACAAAGAGGCTTTAATAAAGCTCAGGAGCTAGAGAATTATTCTAAAGTATCTAAAAATATGAGGTAAGTATTTTCTTTTAAATTATTGAAAGATATAAAAATATGATGTTATTTTATATATGAAGACGTGAGTTTCAAAACTCCCTTATCCAGAAAATCAAATTATGGGAAATTGCAAAATACTTCTGTCTGCGTCCATTGGTTTTCATTGTAAACCAAGATTTCACAGTGCCAGAAATACACGTTAAAACTAGTTTTTTTGCAGATTGTAGTGTTTTTTACGATGCAGGTTCATCAATAGAATAGATTGATAGAGAAAACTCTGTTTTTTTAAATTTTGGATAAGGCAAGTTTTGAAACTCACGTCCTCGTGTACTAATTAAAGTGCATAATTTTTACCTCTTAGTTAATATATTATTTGAACTAATTTTTTTCTGATGTTTATATTTAATTTAAAATCATGTTATGTTATTCATAGAATCCTAAATACCATATACTTAACTTCTTTTTAACCTACAACGATAACCAAGAGCTATTTAAAATTAAACAAAAACATAATTTGAGGAACAAATTAAAAAAACAAAATTTATTTCCTACATTTTTTAAGCCCGAGAAAGGACAGATATTAAGTTATTTCATTCAATTAGTTCTACATTTAATGTTAAATTTTTGTAACAAATTAGTTAAGCCAATTGAAGATTAAAAAATAAAAATGAAATTCATACAATGATATTTAAAACAGCCTAAAAAATTAGATTCCGTTCAAATGAAATCGAAATAAATCTTAGACTTCTTCCATTTTTAATTGAAAATATTTGTATTGCAGATTTTGTATTATGTTTATCACAATTGTGCATAAAATGCTAAGATGCATACAAAATACAAAACTTTAAAAAAAGTCTGAGATTTATTTCGATTTCATTTGAACGGAATCTAATTTTTTAGGGGGTTTTAAGTATCATATTGTATGAAATTTATTTTTATTTTTTAATCTTCAATTGGCTTAACTAATTTGTTACAAAAATTTAACATTAAATGTAGAACTAATTGAATGAAATAACTTAATATATGTCCCTTCTCGGGCTTAAACAATGTAGGAAATAAATTTTTGTTTTTTTAATTTGTTCCTCAAATTATGTTTTTGTTTAATATGTCAAGTTTTTTAATAACTAATGCACTCAGACGAACGCATTTCAAAATTAATAGAGAGCATCATCATCAGGCTTTGATGTATGCAGTATTGCATCACAATGTGGGATGCAGTTTACCAATGTGCAATTTAAAATGTTTCACCACTGTAGTAATGCAGGTTGCGGTAGTTTGCACAAAAACTTCTAATCTGAAAGTAAAAAATCTATAATCAAAACATAAAAAATTAACTTTACTTAAATTTAGATACCCTATTTCCCACTCAGGAACGCTATGAATGTAAATGCCAATTGTGTTGAATCCTTACTGCTAATATTTAACAATATTATTGCTGTAGTACAGTAAAAAATAAAAGTTTTACTTAAATTTTTAAACCTTATTCTCTCCCAAGGGGTGATGTAAACACATCAGAAAATTATTACCTAAGTTTAACTTTGTGTATAAATAGTTCTCATCCCGCCAAAAAAAAAAAATACGTTTTAAAATTTAAGTTATTAATTCCCCACTAAGTTCGCTACCCGCATCAAAATAGCTATCCACTAGAAACTTTTTACTAAAATATAAACTTGACCAAAGCAGAAACTTATTCTGAAAATATCCTTTTTATTTCCACTATCACGCCATATTCACCTTTTTAATTTTTGGAAAAAAAAAAAAAAAAAAACTAGCTCAATTTAATATTTTACGTGAAAATCTTTCACTAAAAAGAAATAAATTATTATTACGGCTTTTGAAATTTTTGCAACAATGAAGTAAAAATGTTACATTTTCTATGAAAAATATCTGTTGATTTTCAATGAAAAAAGCGAAAATTGGAATTATTAAGAAAAATATTTGAAGAATGTAAAAAAAGAATTGGTCCATGTTTCTCTCTGGGTTATAATGCACCCATATGCAAAGGCATTTTACCATTTGTTTTAACCCTGAGGTTAGGCAAACGTATTTACACTTTAAATTTATAATATCATTAGAATTAGTAAAGAATAAAAAATGAGTGGCATCGGGGACAAAAAGGTGGGGAAAAAAAATGAAAAAGTTATGATCTCCATAGGCTTTTCCATGTTAAATTAACATTGAGAAGTGACACTGGAAATAAATAAGTATTGTGCTGCCGCGCAATACTTAAATTACACTTGTACTAAACATTTTTACAACTAAAGTATAAGTTTTCTTTGAAAGAAAATTCTTATTTCTGAAATAAAGTCTTCTGATTTTTAGCTTCCAGAATTTGGCAAGCCTGATATTGAAATTCTAATAGATTTTATTGCCAGTAAATGACATACGGAGGACATTACAAAATGTAAATGGCATTACTAGTGCCAAACAGAAGTAAAATAGACTTATATTTTAATCTTTTTTTTTTTTTTAAATCGTGTATCAAGACTTAAAATTTTTGTGAAACTTTTATGTGAAAGTTTGAAAATTGCCTGTTTTGTATTCTACATTTTACACTTTACATTTTGCTATTTGAAACTTATACAGCCGAACCTCGTTATCCCGATACTCTAATGACCAGAAAAAAGTGGAGTGTCGCGGTAACCAGAGTTGGAGAAAATATGTTTATAAAAAGCTGTATTTTTAATTAATTTAAGATAATTTTAAAACCATAACTGTTCTTGCATTTTTAAGCAATAAAACATTATTAAACAAAATAAACACAAAAACAATTGAAAAGAATAAAAATCAGATTCATGATGGCTTTTTTTTTTATTGTTACACAGAATATTGATGAATTAAGGTTTGCTTAAACCTAGATGTGCTACCTACAATTCTTTTTTCAATATTATACAACAAATTGTAATCAATATCCGTCGTTTCAGAAATGGATGTTAGATAATTTCTGATTGTTTCAATGCAATGCAATGCTTTGGTTTCAGTCGGATAAAAAATGCCCTGTAACCACAAGAAAGCGCCGTCTGACCAGGACAAAAAGGCCGCGAGTAGACTGATATGTCTATCTGCTTATATTATATAATAGATTGATTCATGAAGCTTAAATATGTGAAAATATGTTTTTGTTTCTTTAAATTTTTTTAAAAATTTTCTTTAATAATATGCTTTTTTTTTTTTTTTCCTCTCTTTACCACCTATTCAATTTAAAAATAATTTCTCTTTTCAATTTTGATAAAAAAAAATAACGTCCAAAAAAAAAAAAAAAAAAAAACTTTTTTTATCCAAAAATATGGAGTAATTTAACTCAGATTTAAATATAATAATAAATGCATATACAGGGTGACAATTATTGAACTATATGAAATTAAACCATCATAACTTCTGAACAGTTTGCATGATGAAGTTCAAACTTCGGGGTTGGCCACAGGGCATGATGGGAATTAGTATGCACATGTGCACGCAACTTCGTCAATAAGCAAAATTGGCACATTTGGGGGGCTGAGAATTTGCATTTCGCGATCAAGAAGTCTCTCCACCCTCAACGGGTGACTGTGTGGTGTGCAGTGTCCAGTCACGGGATAATCGGTTCGATATTCATTGACGGCACGGTGACTACTGAATGATACGTGAAGGTTTTGGAAAATGGTTTCATCCCCATTATCCAAACTGATCCTGATTTTGACAAGATGTGGTTCATTCAAGACAGAACTCGACCCCCATCGGACCAAGAAAGTGTTTGATGTCCTGGAGGAGCACTTTAGGGACCACATTCTGGCTCTGGGGTACCCAGAGGCCACTGGAATGTTACTCGCTTGGCCGCCATATCCTCTGGATTTGAACACATGTGACTCATTTTTGTGGGGCTACATTAAAGACAATATGTACAGAAATAACCCCAAAACCATACCTGAGCTGAAAACTGCCATTCAGGAGGTCATCGACAACATCAATGTTCCGACACTTCAGCGGGTAATGCAGAATTTTGCTATTCGTCTGTGTCACATCATAGCCAATGATGGCAGCCATATCGAACATGTCATAACCTAAATCCAAATATCTGTAGTACCGTTTACATGTTGAATAAAGTTTGTGCACTCAGTAGTTTTTAAATAATTTACGTTTAATTTCATATAGTTCAATAATTGTCACCCTGTACATTAGAAACCATTCACCTGTTACAAAAAGAAGTGTACAATAATCTAAGACATCTAACAGAAGCAAATCTTTTAATACATACATAATCATTAGTTTTGTTTTCATAGTTCATATTATTTGGCAAGAGTACTTGGCACTTTGGCATTTGAGTCTGAATGGCACTGACTATTTTCTAAAAAGTTCCAAGATCCTTATAAAGAGGAAGTAACTCACCAACAAAACCGAAATCTTAATCTCATCGTGAGAATGAAAAGTCAGTGACACTATTTTGATACAATTGTCATAATATATTTGTGTGCAATATTGAGTCAAAACACAGACTTAATTATGCAAAACTCATAATAGTTGCAATCTCTCCATTTGTATTAAAAAATTTAATGCATTTTATTTTATTATTATTTTAGGAAGCTTTTGTCATCTTTAACAGCAGAAGAATTAATTCAGAGGCTGCGAGAAAAACTAATTATTTGAACTTTGTAAATAAATATCTACCTCAATGTACAAAAAGATTCATCCATCTGAAGGCTTATATTTCAAAGTGTCATCAGTTGATAAACTGATTGTTTCTATTTACATATGAACAGTTAAATAAATTTTTAAAAATTATTTTCTTCTGTTTACTACCTGTTATAGTTGTTAATCAATAACTTATCATTGGAAGTTTGTACTCTTTCTATCCATGATAATTTGGTCAATGAATAACACAAATTTAGATGAATTTATTCATTAAGGTGTCAAGTATAACTAGCAACTGGCAGAAACCAGTTTTTCATCTTTCTTTACCAATTTGTATCTATTAGCTATTTACATTCCCCATAATATTACAAACTCTTTCAAGGTCATCGACCGACTTAATGTCGCCAGTTGATATATACACTTAACCCTCAATTTATGCAATATTTAAATTTCATAAGGGAGTTGGTCAGTCTGCTAAACCTATGGGAATGAAATGCATTCTTATTTTTAAAATATCTCCACAGGAAATTAATATTTTTGAGTTGTCTCTCTTTTTCTTAGTTATCAAAATATTTCTAAAACAAGTATAAACCCCTTCAAAAATTTTATTTTTCATAAGACTGCATACAAACAAACAGAATGAAGATTTTATTAGTGAAGGGTTTGTATTGTAGAATTTGACAAACGATTTATACAAATACAAATGATAAGGATATTTTATTACTCAATATTCAATTCCTGAAATAATTCAACAATTGGACAAAATAAACAGCAGTATTTATTGCAACAATAATAATAATTAGTAAAGTAATACACAATTTTTGAAGATTTCACAAAACATTAAAATTAAATATTCAGTGCTTTAAAGTTTTTTATTTTAAAATACATTATTTTTATAAAAATAAATGGCTCGCCAAATCACTTGCCATTTAAGGTTGCATCAAAACAGAGAATTTTACTCATCGATTAATGTAACTTTACTTTTCGTTTTTAAATTTGGATTTAGCACCATCTATCAACAATTAATGTAAACAAAGGAACTTTTTGTTAAAATTTTACTTTTTTATAGGAAATATGCAGGGCATATTGATTGAATTCAAAATCAATTTTTAAAAGCTTCCACTATATAACTTTAAAATTTCATTCAGTATAAATAAAATCAAAATTATTACTATTATTTCTTTCGTAAAATTTTAATTTAATTTTATCAATTTTCAAGAACTTAGCTTATATTCACTTGGCATTTTCTTGCATTGTAACTAAAATTTATAATTAAAATGTAAAGAATATATAATACTAAGTACTACATATATTAATTATATCAATAAAGATACAATTTTAATTTTTTACATAGTAACATTTGAACATAACTTTGGAGTGAAAACAAAATTCTAATTGAATCTGAAAAAAAATAATTTTCAGTCATACTAATGCAATCGTGATAGCATCTTATATTTCAATTACATTTCTTTAAAAAAAAAATATATATATATATATGTATACTGCAAACAAATTTTTATCAAAGAAATCATAGTAATAATTATATTCATTTTATTTATATTGAATGAAATTTTAAAATTATATAACCGAAACTTTTAAAAATTGATCTCAAAATACATGATTACGACCTGCATTTTTTTTTTTTTTTTTTTTTTTTTTTTTTAAGAAATAACTATAATTTCAATCAAAATTTCCTTCATTTATATTTAATGCCAATAGATGGCGCCAAAACAATTTTTAGAAGTCTGTATGAATCAGTCATAAAAAAATTTAAAACACTTTTCAAAATATTTAAATTCTTTAATATGCTTTCACAAATATTTTAAGAGCAGAATCAGATGTAAACTGGTATTTTTTTTTTTTTTTTATGAAACGGTCAAAGAGTCATTCACAAAAGAAATATTCTAAAGATTTGGAATTTGTGGTTCTGAATGGCAACAGTTTTCGTTTGTTATTTTTATATCTGGTTATCCATTGTTTATAATAGCTGGTTATCCATTATTTTTAATTTAGGACTTAAAACATTATAAATGGATAGTTTTTAAAGATTTTAGAGAAAATGGAGAAGAGTAGAAGTGATTCAAATCAGATTATGCGTCGATCTTCATTTATTGCAACAGTCAATAAACTCTCATTATTAACAATATCTCTTGCAAATACAATTTCAGTGAGTCTCAATTAAAATGATCCAGGAACTTCTCTACAATCTTTTAAATAATGGACATTGTTTCTTTTGGACGTTTCTCTACAGAGATTTGTAATTTGTTTTATACACCAAGAAACTTAAAAGCCTATCATTGTAATATGAATAGAAATTTAATACGGGAAAAATAAAAAGCATGATGACTCATTACATAATATAATTATTAAAATAAGGTTTTCACCATCAGAAAGTAGACGTTAGATGCCATGATGTGCTTTTTTAAAAATTCTCTCTGTAAATTTTAAGTATCTTGAAGACAATAAAATTTCATCAAGTGGAAATTTCAAAGTTTACGGGGATTTTTAAATACTTAAAATTTACGGAAAAAATTTGTAAAAATACACATAGTTGGCATCTAATGTCTACTTTCTGATGGTGAAAACCATAATTTAATAATTATGTTAGGTAATGAGTCATCATGCTTTAAAGTTTTCCTGTAGGTTAACATGGGATTTCGTGATCAGGGAGTTTCAGAGAAATGGCTCTGTAACACTGGAGAAGGGAAGGGGGGGGGGGGAATTTGTTTATATAATAATAAAAATGTTTGAACTTTTTTTTAAACACTTTGCTTGTAAACTGATAAAATAGGTCAAGTGTGAAACTACTTAACTCAATACTTTGAATGACTTGACTCTTCATCATTAATTCAACACGTTTTTCATTTTATGAGTGATATCAACTGATCAGTTTTACTGTATTGGCACAGCTTTCGCATATTATGTTTTATGAATACCAAAATACAAACGTTATTTTGAAAAACTTTTCAAAGGAAAGCAGATATATATGCACAATTTGAAGAAAACATGCATGGTATGGTATAAATAAAAAATTATCACATGATATTCAGTGGTGGCCAAAATTGTGGACACCTTTAGGTAACTTTTATTGCAAAAAGTAAAAAGCTACCTATTGCAGCCGTCCGAAGGAAAACACTTCGGGAAATTTTGCTATATTTTCTCCGATCATGACCCCAGATCCCAAAACCAACCTTTATTGAAATGTTGAATCCATTGAATATATATATATATATATATGTAAATTTTGCCATGCTGTAACTCAAATTTTTGAACTGATTTGGATGAAATTTTTCATGTGCATAGAACATACTAATGTCTCGACAGAGTTTGGTGGTCAGCTTCATCTGCCATCTTGTTTCAAATTTGTATTTTTGAAATTTTTTTATGTTTTCTAACATTGTATACTTATAGAAAATGTTACATTTCACAAAATGCAAACTCTTATATATCATTTTAAACAGAATGTTAGAAATATTAAAAGCTATTTTAAAGGGTCACACAGTGTAAGTTAACAACATAGGCAGTGATGGAACAGCTGTGCCAAAACGATCATTTTTCAATAAATTTGCGCCCAACTGCGCCAATTCGATTGTTTTCCACTCTAATTTCGGCAAAAGATTGCGAAAAACATGCGAATTTGGTCAAAAGATCGCGAAAAACACGCGATGTTTGCCAAATGATCACGGAAAAAAAACGTGAATTTTAACAAAGGATCGCTAATTTCATCAAAAAACGAACAAAATGCGGTCTAAAGATAGCGAATAAACGTTATTTCGTTAAAAGATCACGAATAAAATGCAAATTTCGTCAGAAGATCGCGAATAAAACGCAAATTTTGTCGAAAGATCGCAAAAAACATGCAAATTTTGTCGAAAGATCGCGAAAAACACGTGAATTTCATCAAAAGATCGCGAGAAAAGCATGAATTTTGTCAAAGGATTGCTAATTTCGTCAAAAAATGAACAAAACACGGTAAAAAGATAGTGAAAAAAAACCCTATTTAGAAAAATCCGCAAATTTCATCAAAAGGTCTCGAATTTTGTCAAAAGATCGCAAAAAACACGAGATTTTCATCAAATGATCGTAAAAAACATGCGGATTTCGTCAAAGGATCGCGAGAAAAACGTCAATTTTATCAAAGGATCGCTAATTTCGACAAAAAACGAGCAAACACGGTCAAAAGATCGTGAAAAAACACTAATTTATTTAGAAAAATCCGCAAATTTCATCAAAAGGTCTCAAATTTCGCCAAAAGATCGCGAATAGCACGCGAATCTCGACAAAAATTCACGAATTTGTTAAAGATTTGCGAAAAAAAACGTGAATTTTGTTAAAGGAGCGCTAACTTCGTCAAAAAGGAAACAAAACGCGGTCAATAGATCGTGAAAAAATGTGATTTCGTTAAAAGATTGCAACTAAAACGTAAATTTCGTCAAAAGATCGCAAAAAACGCGAATTTCGTCAAAAGTTCGGGGGAAAAAAACATGAATTTTGTCAAAGGATCGCTAATTTCGTCAAAAAACGAACAAAATGGGGTCAAAAGATTGTGAAAAAATGCACATTTCGTTAAAAGATCACGGAAGAAACCCACAAATTTCATCAAAAGGTCACAAAAAAAATGCAAATTTTGTCAAAAGATAGCGAAAAACATGCTGATTTCAACAAAGAGTCCAAATAACATGCGAAAAATGCGGGAATTTTGTCAAAAGATTGCGAACAATATGCAAATTTGGTTATAAGATCGCAAAAAACACACAAATTTTGTCAAAGTATTGTGAAAAACACACAAATTTTGTGAAAGAGTCGCGAAAAAAACACGAATTTCGTCAAAGAATCGCAGAAAAAACACGAATTTCATCAAAAAATCGCAAGTAAAACATGAAGTTCGTCAAAGTATCAGAGAAAAATGTGAATTTCGTCAAAGAATTGCAGAAAAAACGCGAATTTCATCAATGAATACCAAAATGACATTTTGAAGTCCCAAAACAGTTATTTTCTGTTCCAAAATGAGCATTTCTGCTGCTCCTACATAGTTATTTTCTGCTCCAAAGTGGCTTTTTACTGCTCCAAAATGAGTGTTTTTGCTGCTCCAAAATGTGGTCCATGCTGTTCCATCACTGCGTAGGTCATTTTAAAGAGAAAGTTGGGAAACCTAATAATTTCCAAAAGTGTCCATAAAATTCAAATGGCCGCTATTTTGAAACAAGGTGGAGGATGAAGCTGCCCGACGAACTCGGTTGAGACATTAGTATGTACTATGCATATGAAAAATTTCGTCCAAATCGGTTAAAAAATTTGAGAGTTACAGCATGTCAAAATTCAGATACATATATATACCCTATATATATAAAATCCTAATGAAACGAATATATGAAACGCCTGAAATGTAACGATTCTTTGAATCGACTGATCAAACAACTGATTATGTTTCACGGTGATTTCTCCTAAAACAAGGAATACTTTGTGATGAAATTAACACCAAAAATCAATATTGATCCGCAGATTTCAAAACTGGTATTAGAATTTTTAAATTCGAATTAGTTTTCGAAATATTAATTTATTTTTAATTTTATATACATTTTTCTAATGATGGCAACTCAAATTTTAATCAAACAGATATTTTTTTTTCAGATTTTAGAAAAGGTTACTATTTTAAACTAATTTGGCGAGAAGTTTGGCCTCCCTTAAATGTATGCTAAGAAATGTATCATGTTACTTTTATTCATAATTCAATTTGTATTTCATTACCATTTTATTTAATACAAACAGAAACATTTAAAATAAATGGCTTTCACTTCTTTATTTTTTTAAACGAAATGAAAAGAAAAATATTAGGCACAGATGTCATATACGCACCGGGGTACCTAATTGGCGCCAAAATGGCATTATTTTGGTTTACATGGTAACCCGTCTATTGTTGTTTATTTAATAATAAGTGTTTATTTTCTTTTTTTAAATTACATAAATTGTTTTGTTCTATAGTTAATTATTTTTTTGGTTATTTTCCTTTAAAAATAAAAAATAATAGAAAATAATTAAAAAATATGGTACTACTTAGTTATTCCATCGACCCATTTCGCCAAATTATATAAATCGCCAAACCACTGGCAATCGCCATACAAATTGACATAATTTTTATTTTAAATAACGAAAGAACAAAGAAAATAGTATAACATTAATAAATATACAAATAAAATGTCGAAATAAAAATCACTTGATGATGTAAAGACGTGTAACTTGCTTAAAGTCAAGTAAAAGTGACATTTATCAACCATCATTGGCATTTAATCTTATAGTTTGGTGATAGATTTTTGGTCGACGGGATAACTAAGTAGTACCAAAAATACATATGTAACTGGTATTCGAAAACGAGGATTTCGCCAAATTTTCGTAAAAAAAAATCACGCCAAACCGGGTGCGTATATGGCATCTGGCCAAATATTAAATGATGTAACAAACGATGACATTTAATTTCAACTTCAAAGCAATGTTTTAATTTACCACTCGAAAAATAAAAAAAAATGCTAACTGGCCAGTTGAAAAATAGTTATTGGCGAGATTTGCACCCGGCTAGCGTCTATACAGTACCAAGAATTCTTTGCTACAATGCTTTTATGTAGTATTATTCGAAAAAAAAAATTTTTTTTTTTTAATCGAAATGGAAAACTTTCGGCACAGATGCCACATACGGTCCCATATTGGCGCTATTTTTTTCTGACGCCAGTCATATACGCAACGGGTACTTAACTGGTACCATAGTATCGTTATTTTGCTTGATTTGATAAGCCGGATATTGTTGTTTATGCTGTTGATCTTTTCTCCAAATTAGCGTTGGAAAAAAATTGCGCCAATATGGGGCCGTATATGATATCTGGACCAAACTTTCATATGAAAAGTGAAGGGATCAGAGCGTATTTATTTATGGCAGTTACATGACTTGGACTATTATAATATAGATGAAATGATGGCGATAGAATAATATTTGGCGACTTATCACCTGTACCTGGCTAATATTAAAGTACCAAAATAGCACCAGGAATATAAAAAGCGAAGTGGTTCGCCCGGAACTGTTGATGATAGTCACATGACTTAGGCTATTGTTATAGAAATTGTTTTAAAATACCGGGAGACAAAGACTCTGTACACTTAATTCCTTTTATTTTTAGCTTCTTTTCAAACGTTTAACCGATCCTCTTTAATCAAACACGAAAACAACCATTGGATGTCTTAACAGCAACTGATTCGGCCTTAAATTTTTGAAATCAAAGGAAATTGAATGGAAACCCGTTTACAGGGAGATCTGCACAGCTTTTTTCAGTATAATTCAATCTTCTGTAATATTTTTTAAACCGATCAGATTAGCGTGTTTTTTGATTCTGCGGTGTCTGAATGGGAGTTGGCGAGCGTAGCTTGCAGGGGGCAGAACCCCGTAGTATATACATATATTGTAATTGGAAATAGATGATGATTTGTAATTATATTATGGCTATATATATATAAGTCAGCATTTCAACGGAGGGTGGTTTTAGTATCTTGGGGGGGGGGGGGGGGGGGGGGTCATGATCGACGAAAATATAGCAAAATTTCCCAAAGTGTTTTCCTTTGGACGTCTGCAATAGGTAGCTTTTTATTTTTTGTAATGAAAGCTACCTCCTAAAAGTGTTCACAATTTTGGCCACCACTGTACAGTAGTGTAATTCTTGTCTGCTGATTTTCTCTCTTTTATCTTTCTTAAACAGAAGGAAATTTAGTTTTTATATCATAAGTAATATTTATGTTTCTTATTAGCCCTGGTACGGTATGCTATTTCTTTCTCCCAGCTTATTTTGTGTCCAAAAAATAACGTTAGCTTACCAAGGCTAGCAATAAACAAAGTAGATGTATCATT
Organism: Maratus speciosus; assembly: GCA_963932465.1. Classification (NCBI taxonomy): domain Eukaryota; kingdom Metazoa; phylum Arthropoda; class Arachnida; order Araneae; family Salticidae; genus Maratus; species Maratus speciosus. The sequence continues at coordinate 5,504,537 of OZ010790.1, read as the reverse complement.
GTACAATTAAATGCTCTAGAGCATTTTTTTAAATTTCTAAACGTCGCACATTTTCAGTTTTTATACCATCGTATTGGGAAAAAAAGTACTTTTTAATGCAATTTGTTTGAAAACTGCATCTCTGTTTGTTTTTGAAATATTAATTTTTTTGTAGTTTTTAGCGACATTTGTTTCATTTTGGCAACTCAAGTACGCCATTTCTGTAGAAAGTAAAGAAAAAATTGCTGAAAAATAGCAATTATATCTTTTTGTTGCTATTTTCTCATAAAATAGAAAAAAAATTAATTCAAAAAAATTAAATTAAAAAAAAAAGTTAATTAAAAAAATTAAGAACAAACAATCTTCTTGAAACACCATCAAAAATTTGTAAATGCGCTAGGCCTTTCGAAAGATCTGAGTCTTTCTTCGTCAGGCGCAAAAAGGCCTAGCGCATTTACAAATTTTTGATGGTGTTTCAAGAAGATTGTTTGTTCTTAGTCATTCACACCAATTTTAACTTATTTTCTTTAAAAAAATTAAATTGAAAAAAAAAGTAATTAAAATGCGTGTTACTTTGAGAAAAATATAAATGAAGGATTTATGATAAAATAGGGAGCTATTATAAACTATATTTAATTTTAAGTTTCTACATTAATGCAAATGACGTCATTTTACATAAAATAAAAGCGTGTGCTTTAAGTCTTAAAACTGAAATATGTTTTGCAGTAGAGTCTCGATTATCCGAGTTATTTTCTTCTGATGGACTGGTGGCTTCTATTATTATGAAACAGCCATTATAAATGAAGCGTTAGCTGAAGATGAAAGGAGCTGCCATAAAAAGTTAGAACTCTGATTTTCTGGTTAGAATGGAAAAAAAAAAACAGCAATAATTTTTTTTTTAATGCTTCATTTATAATGGCTGTTTCATAATAATAGAAGCCACCAGTCCACCAGAAGAAAATGAAGTAATGGAAATGCCGGGGCGACACTAAATTCTGAAAAAGCAGAATTCCTGTTCTCTAGTTTATTACTTTTTTCACAATAATAAAAGTGACTGTAGACTCCAAGAAATTATTTATTCCTAATAATAAATATTCATAAATATTCTGAGCTCAGCTCATTATTCACATGATTTATTCCTGTTTTGGCTGCGAAATCTTCTTTTGGTCAGATTATAATTGTCCTATTATCAGTTTGCTGCTCTGCTGATGAACTTTTTTTTATTTTTTTTTTAATAAGCTAAAGATCTTGTGGAGAGTAGAAATGCCTATTGTAAACTTTTTACATTTTGTTACTATAAAGACATCTCAATATTTGACGTTTATTTATAATATAGTGAAGCATTCAGATCATTTGAATTTTCAATGTATAAAATGATGCTTGTAAAAATTAATACAGGGTGTTTCAGTTAAACGTTTCAGAACTTCTAAGAGGGGTAGGGTACATCCTGACAACTCGAAATCATACAGTAATGTGGGGTCGGAAATGCTTTCCTGAAGCGGTGTTGTACACAGAAGCACCATAAAGAAAAGAGACCGTAAGTGAGAAATCGTTTTAATAATACATGAAAAGAAGCAAAAGGTACATGGATTAAAGTAAGTGTTCGAAGTTGCTTCCACGGGCTACAATGCACGCCTCACATTTCCGACGCATGGACATCCGAACATTCGGGAATACTCCAGGCAAATTTCAAATTTCTCCGGCAGCTACTCAGCATTGTCAACAGGGGTGTCAAACTAGCGATTTCATATGACCTCAGAAATAAAAATCAAGATATGATAGGTCGGGTGACCGAGCAGGCCAATGCACGGGACCACCACGTCTGATCCACAGTTGACCAAATGTGACATCCAGGTAGTTACGAACAGCTCCGCTATAATGGGCAGGGGCTCCATCGTGTTGGAACCACATTGTCTGTTGTGTTGATGCAGAAATCTGTTCATCTCTCAAAAGTTGTGGCAATACTTGCTGCAGAAAGAGCAAGTAGTTATCTCCGGTTAGACGACATGGTAACAGGTAAGGTCCGATGAGGTGATCTCCCATAATACCGGCCCATACATTGACCGAAAATCGAATCTGTGCTGCACTATGTCATATTGCATGCGGGTTCTCGATCGCCCAGATATGGTCATTATGTGAGTTGAAAATTCCTTCCCTTGTGAAGGATGCCTCATCGGAAAACAACACTTCAGCAGGAAAAGTAGGATTTGTAGCACATTTTTCCAAGGTACCATTGTCACTGTGCAAAAGCAATACGAGGTGCATGATCCTCCGGTTGCTGTGCCTGGACACGCTGCACATGAAATGGATGCATGTCTTGTTCTCGGAGAATCCTCCAGACGCTGCAAGGAGAAACCCCGACTATGTTTGCTAGACTTCGTGTACTCGTTCTTGGATTCCTCTGTACATGCTGCACAGACCTGCCAATCTTTGAAAATGAGAAATCATGGCACACAAAATTAAAATTAACCTGGAGTTTGGTTGGTTGGTTGGTTTTTTGTGTTTCGCAGCCATCTTTTGACATTCGTAAAAGGAAAAGGTTTCAGTCTTTCAACTCAATACAGTAAATTTTTTCCTCTGAAATTTTTTATACGATATTTAAAGTTTCTTCTCGTTTCGCAGCTTTTTTTTTTTTTTTTTTTTTTTTTTCTTTTTACATTTGTAAAACGAGCCTGGTTTCAATTGCAGTAAATTTTGACGAAATTCTCGAAATTTTTTCCCGCGATCATTTCAGGATATTCACAATTTTTTTCTCGCAATTGTAATTCACATTTTTCTATCACGATTGTTTATTGAAATGCACACTTTTTACCATGAACTTTTGACGAAATTCGCATTTTTTACCGCATTCCTTTGACGAATTTTGTGTTTTTTACCACGCAAAATTGAAATGTCTAATAATAATTCGTAAAGTGAAATGTTTAATAATAAATCATCAGAATCATGCGATTTTGTACATTATTTCAAATCTTGCCCGTCAAGGACCCCCCCCCCCCCTCCTCTCTCCAGAAATTCTTAAAATGGCATCCCTGTTTCTAAGGAAGGGAATTCCTGTATAAATATTTACAGAAACACGATTCACTTGTGGTTGATATATATAAAGAGGGTTTTATGTTAAGAAGTTTGTTTTGCAGCCCAGATTTTTTTTCCTATGAGTATTTTTTAATGTCCGAATTTTCGGATTATAATGACCAATTTTTTAAAACTTTCGGAAATGAATACTTTGAAATTTTGGAAATTTCGGAACACAATCACTCCTGAAAACTATGCTGTGCAGGATAAAAATCGCAACTAGAAACAAAAATGCAAATTGAACAAAATCTTAAAACAAGAAAATTTCAAAAATGGGGTAGCTGTGAAACATATTTTCCAAAAGAAGATAATTTTTGTACTGCATATTCAAAAGTTTTTTTCCCCCAGTCAACCTAATTCCACATTTTAAAATGGGTACTTCTTTGTTATAGGGGCCTTGGCGATAGAAAAAATGGCGAATTTGATGAGAAAAGCAAAATTTTCATTAGAAACTAAAATGCAAATTGAACAAAATCTTAAAACAAGAAAATTTCAAAAATGGGGTAGCTGTGAAACATATTTTCCAAAAGAAGATAATTTTTGTACTGCATATTCAAAAGTTTTTTTCCCCCAGTCAACCTAATTCCACATTTTAAAATGGGTACTTCTTTGTTATAGGGGCCTTGGCGATAGAAAAAATGGCGAATTTGATGAGAAAAGCAAAATTTTCATTAGAAACTAAAATGCAAATTGAACAAAATCTTAAAACAAGAAAATTTCAAAAATGGGGTAATTGTGAAACATATTTTCCAAAAGAAGATAATTTTTGTACTGCATATTCAAAAGTTTTTTTCCCCCAGTCAACCTAATTCCACATTTTAAAATGGGTACTTCTTTGTTATAGGGGCCTTGGCGATAGAAAAAATGGCGAATTTGATGAGAAAAGCAAAATTTTCATTGCTCATTAATTCACTTGTAATTAAATAATCACAATAATATATGGTGCAAAATCACACTTTTTTGTGCCTGGGTTATGCCAAGGGCCCTAATAACAACATACCGCAAAAAAAAAAAAAAAAAGAAAAAAGAAAAAAAAAAAGATAAGGATTACATAATTTCAACTATTGAAAGTAAAATAAAATGAATGATTTTTAAAAATTAAATATAGTAAAACCTATCAAAATAAAATGCGCATGTAATGGAAAAAAAATCATGGTTCCAATGAAAAAGAATAAGATATACAGTAAAGCACCAAACAAGTTGGGGGCCGACCCTAGTTCGGATAAATGGACAGATAATTTAAGGGATGTTCCTGAGTATACTAAAACCTTCACACTTTATCCAGGCTTAGGACTGGCAGCACCAGTTAGTGCTAGCGTGTTTAAAAACTGTTTTTACTTTTTTATCATTTAAAATTTTCTTTTTCTCTTTGTATCATTTTCTGAACTCCAGAGATTATAATTTAAGCAAAAAAGCTTTCGACTGTTGCTTGCTTCAAAGAAGATGTTCTTTCCTATGCTGCCACATCTCAAATTATTTTTAAATACATTAGTTGAATAGGATCAGAGTTCTTCTGCCGTTCGAGCCATTTGATAGTTGTTTCCAAACATTCAAAGGCTTCGTTATGTGATGGACCTGTGGTCATTTTCATTTCTCTAATTTCTTATTCATCTTAAATCTCATCATCATAAAAAAAAAAAAAAAAAAAAAAAAAAAATTTTTGAGAGATTGGCAGTTTGGATAATTGTAAGTTCGATTAATTGTAGTTCCGATAATTGGCGCTCTACTGTAATTACAATACCCCATGGTATCCTCTTAAACCTCTCTAAAACTGATTTATTTAATTATTTTCTCTCTGATTCTGTTTTAGTAGATTTTATTTTATTATTATTATGTAAACATTCAGGGTAAGATTTCTGTAAAGTTTTCAATTTGTTAATATTTTTTAATTTGGAAAAAAAAAATGAATAGACAATAATTTAAAAATGAGCTGAAATAGTTTAATTTAAAAATAAAAATAATAAAATTACTTTTTTATTTTATTTTACTTTTTTTTCTAAATACAATGTCAAAGTTTTAGTGAAATAGTTCTTTATTTAACACTCAGTTAAAGTAATTTAGAGATTATTATGTATATTAGAAATTTGTTGAATTTGCACTCTTAAAAGAGAAGTACTTAAGTAAATTAAATATTTTATTCATTATTCAACAAATACATATAATATATATTTTTACTTTATTTCACATTACTTTTATACATAACTCTTGTGACACTTCTTTAAAAATAATAAGTTTGACTATGATTAAACAAACTTATGATATGTGTAAATAACATTTTATCAAATTGCTTTCAAACCATAAAAAATATTATTTACAGTCCTGGTTTTTAAGTAAACATTCAACGTTAATCCACCAAATGAAAGTTAATCTACTAAATGCAAGATCCTTTACTGCAGTTAATTTTCTAAATTACGGAACGGAAAATGCTGCAAAAATAATCTAATAATTTTAAAGCAAAATAATATACAGGGTGTGTATTTTAAGTAATGAGAATAAGTCCACAAAAAATTATTTATTAGAGATATCGCTACAAAACTTTAGTAGTCTTCAAAATATGCTCCTTGAGCATCAACACACTTCTGCAGGCGAAATTTCCACGCTTCGTACGCTCCCTGGAAGTCACCAACCGAAACATCCATCAGAGCATGAGTGCAAGCCCTTTTGACAGCATCCAAGGTCCCGTGGTGGTGCCCTTTGAGGGCCGTTTTCACTTTGGGGAAGAGGAAAAAGTCTGCTGGGGCAAGGTCGGGCCTGTAGGGAGGCTGTGGAATTGTTACGATGTCATTTTTTGTCAAGTGCTCGGTAACCACGAAGCAGGTGTGAGATGGCACATTGTCGTGGTGGAGCTTCCAATTGGCGGCAATTGCTTTTTGAATCATTTCCAGCGTTGATGCACATGATTTTCCAAGGCGAACGCAAAATTTGATTGCGTAATGCTGTTCAATGCTTTGTTGCATTTTGAACTTGCACACACTTTTTTGAAGACGTCTACGCCACGCTTGATCCTGCCTCAACCACAGACAGCAGGCGACTGGCGCGTTATCAAGGTCGAAGGCCCCACTACCGACTCCAACCGGTCGGAGCGCCCTCTGGCGCACAGCCGCGTCAGGACAAAAATATTTTCATTACTTAAAATACAAACCCTGTATACTTCAGAGTCGGGCCCATTTTTGAGCGAAAGAGTCGGAGTCGGAGTCGTCCATTTTACAAGCAGGTCTGCGTTGTCGGAGTCGCCCATTTTTCCCACCGACTCCGCAGCCCTGGGTTTAAACCAATTGGGTTTTTTTCTCAAAAAAAAATTTTTTTTTTAGAATAAATTTAGTAAAATATTTTTGCTCTTTTGAAATTTAAGTGTTTCAAATTATTGGATATAAATAATTTCTACTTTTAATACTTTATTTCAGCAGTCATCATGAGACATAGTAGGTCTAAGTCATGTTTGCATGTAGGATGAAAATCAGTATGTGTTGATGAACATATCTGGGGCTTTAAAGAGAAAACTACCTAAAACATGTGAATTTAGCAAAGATAAAATAGATTAAAAATATTCAATATTTAGCATAAAATATTTTCATTTTAAAAAATGCAGATTATTTACAGCAATTAATAATATAACAAGATTATCTTTTAAGATTTTGGTCAAGCTGTAAAAGAAAACTTCCTTGATTGGGGAAATATCCTTTAAGAATTAAAAAAAGAAACTCACATTATGAAGTTGAATAAGAGGACATTCAAAAATTGGGTGCTAGTTATAGCCAATCTATTTTTTCTGTTACTTGGTGAATCTAATGGCCAAAAATGTTGACTTGGAATTATCACTCGAAAAACAAAATCACAAGAAGTATTCGAATATAAAAAATTCTTTAACAACCTCATATATACTGATATTTATATAAAAAGGTTAACCTTTCTGGAGATACTATCTTGAAGATAACTTGTTTTATAATTGTGAAGTAAGGATTAGTGTTCACTGCAAAATAATACTACAATCAAGGTAGAGAAAATCTTTTATTGGTGTATGCTCCTATAATCAAAATCGCATAAGAGATTGGATATTAAGAACTAGAAAAAAGTTCGTTTCTCCTAGTAAAATTTTAAATCAAAATTTTACGTTGAATAATCACCTGTTTACATTTAACTAAAATGTGTAACAAGATATATTTAAATGTTCTATAACACAATAAAACCCACATCTTGGATCCTATAAGAAAATGGGAGGGAAATCGTGATAAAGTTCGCTTTAAACATTAAAAAAAAGTTACTAAAAATATATATTAATTTTTAGTTTAGTCATTTTTAAAAGTAATGTGTGCTAACATAGCTTAGAAAAAAAGCCTGGTTATTAAGTCTGATGGATGTTTAAATGTTTTAGTTGATGACAACATTTGTAAAACTACTGTGTGTTTTAAGATTAATATTTTCAGTAGTTAAGAAAACTGGTGAATAGGTTTTCTCTCTTTTTACTGCCATCTGGAGAAGTGTCAAGTGAGAAGATAATACTCAATAGAAAGTATAAAGATTCAACTGCTAAACATCTTTCAATGACATAGTTTCTGAATAACAACACCTGCTAATTTCATGAGTTTCCAGACAAAAATGAATTAAAAAATGAGTCAGAAAGTAGCCCCCACTGGATTTGAGAGCAGTCTTAACAACATTCAAAATTCAACAACTTTACACATAGCAACAAATGATACCTTAATATGTACAATAAACTTAACAAATTTGCCTTTAAGTAAAAAAAAATAAAAGCCTTTTGTTAGGCTTGTAAAGTACTAAAAATATTTATTTTTTAGTGGTTATCTCTGCAATAAAGGCTCTTGCAATATTTCATTCAATAAAGTTAATGTATTTTTTACATTTTGTTTGCTCTTTGAATAATCTGTCTGAGCTTTCTTAGATGCTATAAACTCCTGCATAGCAAAGTTATTCTGTTCCAAATGTTGCCAGCGACGTTCCAAATTACAAAGCTGTGTATAAGTCTCATTATCATTTAATTTATTTTTCATTGTTTCGTAAAGCACATTTAATTCACCAACAACCTGGGAAATAAAACATACATTAGTCAAAGATCAGTTTTATCAATACCTGAAAGAGGACAAAAATAATTAAGAGGCTTACAATTTCAATGTTTTAACTTAATCATTACAAGGTGGTGCAAAATTTATTAGAATATTTTTAAAGTTAATAATTTGATATAGTCATTAAAGGCTCAATTATTGTAACTCAAAGATCCTTTTGTAAAGGTATTATGTAAGAAATCTTCCCACAGAGATTATACGCTATACTATTTAATTATATGTTTCAAAAACAACCTTCTGTAGCTGAATAGAATTAATACTTTGTACTAGTAAGTTCTATACTGACTTCACACCACAGAATATTGAACATACATTGAGCATTTATTTTGAAAATAAACCACCACTACTACCTTTTTGAACGACTATGTATTTCTACATGTATTTCTAAATTCTAATTTCTAAGCATGTATATTCTAAATCTAAACAAAAGGGAAAATGACTAATCAAAAGTTATTAACTCAAACTAAAATTCCATTCAAATGTTGACAGAGTATTAGCTCCCTCTGGGAAGACTAAAAGCAACAAAAAAAGAGAAAAAAAAAAAAAGAGAGAGAGAGAAAACACAACAAAAAGAAATATAATTTCCTCATGTCTCCAATGATACATTAAACTAGGGGTGCACAACCTTTTTAAGAGAAGGGCCACTTTCAAAAATGTCTGGGTTGTCGAGGGCCACATTAGCCACACGAAGAGAATTCTATTTCGGGGAGGTGTGTGTGCGTGGGGGGGGGAGGGGGTTACCCCTCTAGGTTCCTCTACCCAGACAACATGTCCAATTCAGTTAGCAAGGATATATCAACAGTTTACGTTTGTATATATAACAAGGGTTAATTTTAAAGAGTGATAATATTCCTGTACTTTATTCGGGGGAGTAAATTTTATTTTATTAAAAGAGCTAAAAAACAAACATAGGCATGAAAATGGCTGGTGCCGAAAAAAAATGCGAACTTTATGAACAAAGGGGGTAGGAAGAGCCGATCAACAACATTTGAGATTTTTACAGGCCTGATCAACGAAATTTGTGATTTTCCCGCGCTTGATCGACAAAATTAGCGATTTTTCCGCACCGGATCGACGAAATTCCTATTAATCTGCACCTGATCGGCGATATTTGCCATTTTTTCGCGCCTGATCGACAAAATGTGCGATTTTTTCGTGCCCGACCAACGGCATTCGTGATTTTTCGGATCCCGATCGACAAAAACTCACGATTTTTTTCGTGCAAGAACGACAAAATTTCCGATTTTTCCACCTCTGACCGAGGAGATTCACGATTTTTCCGCGAACGATCAACGAAATTCAGGATTCTTAACTGACTTTGACGAAATTTGCGATTTTTTCAAACGGTAAATTGACGAAATTTGCGATTTGTTCTCGCGATAATCTGACGGAAGTCGCAATTTTCCCGCAGCCAATCAATGAAATTTCAAATTTTTCCGCGCATTATCGAGAAAAGTCGCGTTTTTTCTGTGCCTGACAACGAAATTTGCAATTTTTCCGGGCCAGATCGACAAATTCGCTATTTTATCGTGCCAAACCAACGAAATTTGCGATTTTTCCGACTCCGATTGACAAAACTCGCGATTTTTTCGTGCCCGTTCGACGAAGCTTGCGATTTTTCCGAGCCCGATCAATGAAATTCGCGATTCTTAACTGACTGACGACATTCGCAATTTTTCCCGCGGCAAATTGACGAAATTCAAGATAAACAGACGAAACACGTGATTTTTCCGCATCAAATTGACAAAATTTGCGATTTTTCCACACCCGATAGACGAAATTCACGATTCCTAACTGACTGACGAAATTTGCAATTCTTTCCCGCGGCAAATTGACGAAATTCGCGATTTTTTCGCGCGACTTACGAAACTCAATATTTTTCTGCAGTCGACCAAGAAAATTCGCAATTTTTTCACGCATCATCAACAAAATTGACGATTTTTTCGTGTCCGATCAACGAAATTTGCGATTTTTCCGCGCTTGATCGACAAAATTCGCGACTTTTCCGTGCCCGATCAATGAAATTCGCGATTTTTCCGATCCCGTTCGCCAAATCTCGCGATTTTGCCTAGCCCGACTTTTCCGTGCCCGATCGACAAAATTTGCGAATTTTTTACGCTTCAACTACAAATTCGCGATTTTTCGGTCACCGATCAAGAAATTTGCGATTTTTCTGCGCCTGACTGACAAAATTCGCGATTTTTCCGTGTCCAATCAATGAAATTCGCGATTTTTCCGAGCCTTATCGACAAAATTTGCTATTCTTCCGCATCCGATCAACGAAATTTGCGATTTTTTTCTCGCCCGATCTACGAAATTCCCAAATCTTAACTCACTGATGAAATTGGCAATTTTTTCCTGCTGCAAATTGACGAAATTCGCGATATTTTCTCGTGACTGACGAAACTCACTATTTTTCCGCAGTCGATCAAGAAAATTTGCAATTTTTCATCCCCGATCAGCGAAATTTGCGGTTTTTTTCCGTGCTTCATCGACCAAATTCGCGATTTTTCCATGCCCGATCAAGGAAATTTGCGATTTTTCCGAGCCCGATCAAAGAAATTTGCGATTTTTCCGAGCATCATCGACAAAATTCGCCATTTTCCTGCACCCGATCAACAAAATTCGCGATTCTTATTTGGCCAACATAATTTTCGAAATTTCCCGAAGCAAATTAACGAAATTCACGATTCTGCGACTTTTCGACAAAAATTGCAATTTTTTCCAGTTATAAATTGACGAAGTTCGCGGGCCACACGTTACCCCATCGCGGGCCACAGGTTGTGCATCCCTACATTAAACCATAATAAATATTTTTAATCCAAGGTTAAGTTTAAGATGAGGCTAGAGAATTTTCAGCAGGTAGACAAGACAAATTTGCTGTTAGACTCATATGTGAAAATTTGAATAAAAATTTCTTTTGAGAAAATAGTATTTTTTTAGAAAAATAATTTTCACAAAGTTAGATTAAAAAAATTACTTATTATAATTTCCTATCTTAATTATTTTTATTATTTTTTTTTATTTTAAATAAGAATTATTTATTTTCAAATAAGAATTAAGTTTGAAAAGTGATAAAATGCATTCTATTATAAATTTTATGCAAATAATATAAAATAAAGCAGTTTTTGAGAATCTTTGCAGATAAACCAGAAAAAAACAATATGTGCAATAATCTTTTTTTTTTTTTCCTTTTTGAACTACTGTAGAGATTTTGGTTAAAAAAGACTTAACAATTTAGACAGCATCTCTCAGACACCCCCAATCTCTTCTAGGAATGTAAAATAATTTATATTTATTGAAAATTTTAACCCTCTAAGCGTCTTGAGGGCTTTCCAGCATTTTAATAAAAATGCTTATAAAAATAATCTTAATTTAAATTTTCTTTTCTTGTTTGTTTCTAAAATACACTTCATGCCCCTTTATTTAAAAACACATTTTAAAATAAAATTTTGTTTAAAATATTTTTTTCTACAACAGATTTTAAGTAGTTTTGGAGAAACGGAAAAATATAGGCAAACCACTCAGAGCGTTAAAGACTATTACTTGTCAACCAGGAATGAAATGTTTGATTTATTAAGAGAGCCTGATTTGACTCCAGAAGAAAGGGAATTGCACATATGAACAATTTTAATACTACATCAGTTGTAGCTGGGCAGTATTATTTGTTCTAGAATTTTTTATCTTGTATTTATGTAAGCAATGTTAACTACCCCTTCCTCTGAAAAACACTCATACTTTTTTAATACTATAAATCCTCTGAATCATAAAAAACAACTTCTGAATGATACAGACCTTTTTAGTGGCATCTCTTTGCCTTCTTAGAATTTTTTCCAGTTCAATTAATTTATTTTTCTTCTCCTCGGCACTTGATTTTAAAGCTCCCAGGTCTGAATATACAACCATTTCCTGCTCCATTGTGGTAATTTTCTTCTGTAATGTTTCCAGTTCTTGTTGAATTTTTGTTTCTAATTGCTCTATCTATGAAAAAAATACATACGTAAATGTAGCTAGGTATATTTTGTTTACATAATAATGCCTTACTGCTGGACAATCAACTAATAAAAATTATACAAGTGGTTTAATGAACTAAAAAGAATGATAAGTCAGCAATGCTAACGTTTTATCTTCTGAAGTTTACATTGTTTTTCTTTTCTACATGTGGCTATAACATACTCCATGATAATTTTATCAAAACATTGATTTATTATGGTTTTTAATGTCTAAAAATTAATTTTATCAAAACATTTATTTATTAGGGTTTTTAATGTCTAAAAATTTATCTACTTATGTATTTTTATATGCACTACAAACTCCATGCTGAAAATAGACATAAATCGCATGAGTGTTTTCTATACTGTGCAGAATTCAGTCTTTTTCATATTTTTGGGAAACAGAATATGACAAAAAATGTATTAGTTTTTTTTTATTTCTTTGATTATTCTAAACCTTACTTTAGGCTTTTCAAATATATTAATGTAATTCTTAGAAATTTATGTTTTAAATATGTGAGTTATGTTATATATGAATTATATACTTTTATCAGTGTTTTAAAGGATTATCTATATTTTAATCCTGTGAAAATTTCTGGCATTCGCCCATGATAAATATGGATTTAAATTTTGTTCAAAAACTCTCATGACAAATTAAACTTTGAAAATAATTTCAAAATTCAGTTTTTATTTAAAGTAATAGCTTGTTAGACGATATATGTAATTAATTAGCCGCATTTTAAAAAAAACTGAAAAAAATCATCTTAAGCAAAATTTATGAATCTAAAGCAATCGTATTTTAACTAAGATAGACAAAAAAATATTTTAACACTTTTTATAGAGAAAGACATTTAAAAAATAATTTATAAGTAATTGAATAATAAAAAATTTTGGGTCGTCTACCTTAGTTAAATCCATGGCCAATTTCTTCTGCTCATTGCTAAGAGTTATTACTGTCATTCTAGATTTTTCCATTTCTCCCTCTTTAAACCTAAAAGAATAAATAAATGATTCAATCAGATCAGTAGAAAACTTCTGACTAAGTAGACTATGCAGCTGTCAGGGAAGGAAAGGGGATACAGGAAGGATAAACAGAATTTATTGTCAATTATTTTTAATTGAAATGTACAATGAAAATAAAGTTTTAAAAAGAAGAGAAACTCAAAATTGTTTTGAACGAAGATTTCGCATTTCAGTTTATTAAACAAGAAACCTCTGGGTTAGAGTCTTGCATTGGGTCGGGTTACCCACTTTTACCCAACCTGTGATTTGGGTTGGGGCTATATTTTGCGGGTACGGTTGACTTTAACTGTTTTTGTTGGCTTTTTTACTCGTGCAGGTTGGGTTGACCTGATTCTTTAAAAGAATGTCCAAAATATTTTTCCATGTTAAAAGTCTATTAAACCGCAGATCAAACCTGCGATTTGCAGGTTGACAAAAATTTGCAGGTGTGGATTTTTTTTTCTCTCGGGTTCGGGTTGGGGGTTGACTTAAAATGGAATTTGCAGGTTCAGGTCATGTGCGCAGGACTCTACTCTGGGTGCTAGGAAGGCAAAATTTTAGGGATGCCAAGAAAGTGAAAAATAACTAATATTAAATGAAACAGCACTGACATTAAAGAGGCAGTATTTTTAGTTCTTACTTAGGGCAACCAAACTTCAACGAATATTTAGAAAAGCCCTGCTTTAGGTTGCAAAATCTGATACTGAATTAGATCAATGCATTAGATAGCAATTTTTAGAACTGTAAAACTCAATAAAACCCATGTTAGATTTTATACTTTTCAAAACAGTTTAATAATGCAAAAGCCTTAACATAATAATATTAGTACAGTAAAATACCAGGATGATACAAAGCAGCCCAGTTATAATAATAAAAGGAGAAATAAACTAGCTAAGACTATTCTTCAGTACAAAAACAAGAAAACAATAGACGAATGATAAAGGTAATAAAAGAAAATAGAATTTATATTTTTAGGGTAGGATTGCAAGTAGACATTTGTCAGTACAAAAAAATAGCAGTCAAATGTTTCCCTAACTGCAAGGAACATACTGTTTATTAAATCATCAATAAAACTGTGGAATTTTTTCTAAAAGCAGGTATTTAAGGACATATACACAAAACCATCAAAGCATATATTTTTTTCCCCTTAAGGTATCTGTATTAAGAGTCCTGCATCAGGTCGGGCTACCTGAACCCGACCCAACCCTCAGGTCAGGTCAGGTCAAGTTGGTGCTATATTTTCCGGTCACAAGTTGGTTTTTTTGTTTTGGGTGTGGATTGGCTTTTTCACTCTTGCATGTTGGTTTCCGGCTGATCCGATTTTTTAAAAAAAATATCCAAAATATTTTTTCATGTTTAAAGTTTATTAAACTGTAGATCAAAGTTTCATGAAAGCAAAATGCGTCTAGTCTTAGAATTAGTTTCTGGAAGGTAATATAAACATACTTTTTTAACTAATGCTACGATAAGGATTATAATGGATGCCATCTGCATTGCTAAAGCATTTTTGCTGAACAGTTATAATTCTAATGTTCTAGTCTTGATACTTCTAACGTTGTTATGACAAAAATCTACTGCGTGATAGACAGGAAGAATCATTTAGTGTTTTGCTGCGTATTGTACTTTTTAAAGTATGATAAGGCAGAATGCTAATTGTGTAATACAAGGTATACCGTTACAAGCAGATCTTTTGAACAAATTTAAAAGCATATTTAAAGATTAGATTTTTTATTTTATACCGTTACATATAGATTGAAACATTATTTTTCTACTTTCTTTGTTTTCATTGTATCAAACTTCGGGTATAATTCAGACCTGTGATGTTCATTTAATTGAGTCGTATACGGAGCATGCCTCAGGTACAACCGGACCTGTGCAGGACTCTAATTCAAATACTTATTTCTTTTCATCTGAAACATATTCATGCTCAAACTTTTTGTGAAATCCCAACAATCTGAGTGGCAAAAAACTTATCTATGACCTGCAAGAATTTTTCTAGTGTGAATTCAACCTGCAGAAAAAAAATTAGATTCGTTCCGAGCCGAAAAAAAAAAATTGGGATAACCAGACCCGATGTTTGACTCAATTCAACGATCCCGAGGTGTCCACTATTTAGAGGTTTTACTATATTTGAATATTAAAGAATATAGATTTGTTAATTCTTCTATGAAAATGATAACAAGTTGGAAATTGCTCGTCAAACGTGGCAAATGAGGTGCGTTCGTACTATAACTAGTTTTATAATTATTTTTTGCACCCCATATTGTACTGAATGTATAATTTTTTGCACTTCATAAAGCGCATAGTCTGATACATCATTAAAATGCACTTCCAATATTTTTTTTCCCATTCCCCGTAATGTAACGGAACACTTTTGACTGTCCCTGTAATTAAACTATACATCCGATTTTCCTAAAATTTGAAATAGCTCAACAAAATTTTGCAACAATTATATCTTTAAAATTTCAGACCATTCGGATGGCTGTAATATCATTAAAATGCACTTGCAATAATTTTTCCCATTGGCCGTAATGTAAAGAAAAACTTTGGACTGTCCCTGTAATTAAACTATGCATCCGATTTTCCTAAAATTTGAAAGGGCTCGACAAAATTTTGCAACAGTTATATCTTTAAAATTTCAGATCATTCGGAAGGCTCTAATATCATTAAAATCCACTTGCAATAATTTTTCTCATTGGCCGTAATGTAAAGAAAAACTTTTGACTGTCCCTGTAATTAAACTATACATCCGATTTTTCTAAAAATTTGAAAGGGCTCGACAAAATTTTGCAACAGTTATATCTTTAAAATTTCAGATCATTCGGAAGGCTCTCATATCATTAAAATGCACTTGCAATAATTTTTCCCATTGGCCGTAATGTAAAGAAAAACTTGTGACTGTCCCTGTAATTAAACTATACATCCGATTTTCCCAAAATTTGAAAGGGCTCGACAAAATTTTGCAACAGTTATATCTTTAAAATTTCAGATCATTCGGAAGGCTCTAATATCATTAAAAAGCACTTGCAATAATTTTTCCCATTGGCCGTAATGTAAGGAAAAACTTTTGACTGTCCCTGTAATTAAACTATACATCCGATTTTCCTAAAATTTGAAAGGGCTCGACAAAATTTTGCAACAGTTATATCTTTAAAATTTCAGATCATTCGGAAGGCTGTAATATCATTAAAATGCACTTGCAATAATTTTTCCCATTGGCCGTAATGTAAAGAAAAACTTTTGACTGTCCCTGTAATTAAACTATACATCCGATTTTCATAAAATTTGAAATGGCTCGACAAAATTTTGCAACAATCATATATTTGAAATTTCAGACCATTCGGTTGGGTAGTTTTTGCTCTGTTACATGCGGACAGACGGACGGACGGACAGACGGACAGACGGACGGACGGACTGAACGACGACTATAGGTGCTACGTATTTATATAATTACGAACGCACCTAAAAATGGTATTAGAGATACAATTGTAGAATTTTTTTCATGACATTAAAACATGATTTATTTTTCTTTCATGTGGCTTCGGGTCAGATGCGAGTTGAAATACCTCGGGTTGCCAACAGTTCTTTTTGCGGGTTAGGGTCAAGGAATTTCTTTTTTGTCGGGTTGCAGGTTGACTTAAAATGGAATGTTCGGGTTGGGTTACTCTAATCTGTATGCTTTTAAATTGCCATTTTTGATCAAAATATCAATTTTTCATTTTTGCAATAATATTAAAATTGAATCTTTTATCTGTCGAATTATGCTTAAATTGTGTCTGTATCTTAATTAGAACCAGAGCAGGGGCGCCATTTCAGAAATTTCTTGAGGGGGACAACATTTCTTTGGACTTTGTTGAGTACATTTGGGGATCACTATGCATTGCATTGTTGAAGAGTAGCATTATTGATACAGTTTGATTATCACACATCTTTTAAAAATTAGCCAAAGCACTCATTAATAATAAGTGCATCTCACTTTGAGAATTTTCCAATAACAAGGATTTAGAAAATATTATTTTAATGATAATTGTCAATTTCCGTGCTTAAACTGATTTTTAAGTGATAACTTTTTATTTTCCTAAAATCTGACATTATTTCGACTTTTGTGCAATTTAAGGGGAAAAAAAATGGAGTAACACATGATGACTGATATATTTTGAAATATCAAATTCCTTGAGGGGGCAATTGCCTCCCCCCCTAGACTCTCCCAATTGGCGCCTCTGAACCAGAGTTACAGTCGTTTAAAGTTACATCTATTACAGCTTATGAGTTGAGTTTAAAAGTCATTTTTAGCTTTTTCTGAAAATGAAGTTTTTCAAATTTTTACTGTATGCAAAACATTGTATATCAAAAAATTATGCATGAAATGCCTTGAAATTTTGTTTACCTCTTTTAAAAATCTTTATGGGAATAGGCTACATTCATGATAATATATTAATTAGTTTTATATTTACACTGATATAAGTGACAAAGTTGCAACAATTTTTATGAATTTTTCATCACATCAGTACTTTAGCTGCCACAGCATCTGAGATAAAGATGCTATTATAATGCACATAGTCTATGCCCCAGAGAAAGTTATTATCTTTATTATGCAATTTACAATATGTTAGTATATTGGTTTGTTTTTAAGTTATTATGCTTTACGGAAATATCAATTTTTCACATAATTTTGATTATTTTTCACTTAAAAAAATTATTTCTGTGCAACTGCTAAAATTTTTACATATTTTTCAAAGTTTTAACAGAACTGTCATCATAAAAAATTGGTATAAAGAGAAAATTTCAAAAAATCACCTCTGAAGGTGTACAGATACCTTAATAGCATAATCTTCTTAACTTTCTAAACAACAGTAATGTTCTCACAAAAAGAAAAGAATAACAAACTTGAAATTTTATTTTCTCTTACTGTAAATCATCTTTAAGCAAAGCCAACTCTTGGGGTGTTGGAATATGTGAAAAGTAACCCAGATTTCGACTAAATTTTTCAAGCAAAGATACAATGGTATTTTCCAGCTGAGTCTTTTTCTCTAAACCAGCCGACTGATTTTCATCAAATGTAGAAAGGAAAGTGTCCATGGTCTCTTCACGTTTTTTGAGTTCTTTGTATTTACTGATTCGTTCACCTTGATGATCTTCAAGTTCTTGGTCGATTTGTTCCAATTCACTTTTAGCTCGGGCAATCTGTTCTCTTATTTCGGATGTCTGCCTTTCAATGCTAATTATTTCAGTATTATGCTCCTTTGCCTATAAATGATAATCATTTAAAAATGGATTTTGCGTAATTCTCAAACATTCTATACATTCTTTTTTATAATAAAATATTTGAACCATTCTAAAGATTTAAAGTATATATTCGTTTTAATAAGCATTCGTTTGTATAAGATGACACATTCTCTTTTGAAAACAACACAGCCGATTATTATTATTATTTTTTTTTAAATAGAATTTGAATCATAAACTATTTCAACATACTTATTTTACGATATTCATTTACTTTTAATTTAAGTGATTAATTTGATTTTGCATTTCTTTTTTGACAAATATGTATCCCAAATATTATGAGGGTCTATCAGTCAATCATTTAAGTATTTTAATTACGTGATTCTCAAACATTCTATACATTCTTTCTTATAATAAAATATTTGAACCATTCTAAATATTTAAAGTATACAGTAGAACCTCTTTTATCCGAAACTCTCGGCTAACTGAAATCTAATTTTAAAACTTTTTTTAAAGCTATTACATTCCTTGCGTGCAAGCGGTCCTTTCCAAACCTCGAATACAGATAAATCTTTTGGATCCCGTTATTTAGAATTCCTTTGAATTTAACTTCAGCTCCCGTAAACTGCAGAGTGAACTAGAACACTGTAAGAGGAGGTACAACAGGAATATGTGAATATGGTCTAGCAGGAGAAAAAAACAAACAAATTAGCAATTCTGAAGCTTTTCAATGTTTTGCAAAAGGTTTGGCATGGCTGGAGCAGCAGAAAGGCTGTGATGCTGGTAAAGTAATAGTATTTTAAAAAAAACTCCGTGAGAGAACTGCAAAGCAAAGCAACAAACAAAGCTTTGTTTCAAACCCTTGTGAAATATGTAAAAGGTACTGAATTTCAAAATTAAAATTCAGGTCATTTATTCGTGTTCCTATTTTGTTATTGGTTTATTTTTACTAAGCACTTGTTATCATAATAAGAAAGACCGCATATATTCGTCCTTAATTTTAAAATTGAAGCAGTCTCGATTATCCGAAAATTTCGATTTTCCAAAAGATCGCTGGTCCCAATTACTTTGGATAATCGAGGTTCTACTGTATATTCGTTTCAATAAGCATTCGTTTGTATAAGATGACACATTCTCTTTTGAAAACAACACAGCCGATTATTATTATTTTTTTAAAAATACAATTTGAATCATAAAATATTTCAACATACTTATTTTACGATATTCATTTACTTTTAATTTAAGTAATTAATTTGATTTTGTATTTCTTTTTTGAGAAATAGGTATCCCAAATATTATGAGGGTCTATCAGTCAATCATTTAAGTATTTTAATTATGTGAAAATTATACTACCCCCAGTGACATAACTATGCTAATGGAAGCCTGTTGCAAAAATATAGTTTGGAGCACCTTTCTCTATTGATTTCACTCATAAACAAAAAATAGGGAGGTTTGAAGGCCTTATTGAGTGCCAGGGACTTTGTAATTGCCAACCTTAGCTACCCTATATTTAGCACGAAATATACAAAAGAAAGAAAGTATTACATAATTCATAACTCTGTAAATCAGCCATATTCAACCTTTTTTCTCGTGGGCTGCAACACACTTAAAAAGGGGGGTTAATTAAATAGTAATATAAGAAAGCAATATACAAAGTAAATATTATCAGTATGGTTGAACGTTTGTTGTGAGAAGTAATGCTACCAAAAAAGTTTAACACCACGATTTCCAAACAATAAACTTCCTAGTTATATTTCTATTGAAAATGTCACAGAAATGTAGAAATACGCTCTGAAGTTTGTTCATTGGAAATGGTAGTGTAAAAAAATGTTAGTACCATTTTTTCTGGAACATATGTTTAGCATAAAATATAATAATAAAAAATGCAAAATTTCCAAGTTCTAATTTTTTTTTTTTTTTTAATCAGGCGACTTTCTCAAATAAATCAGTTTTTTGCGCATTGCAAAATCTTTTATTTATTTTTTAGTTCTAGAAATATATAGCACAAATGTAATTAGTTTGGAATAATATTTGATTAGTGTTGAATATTAAATGTATACAGCATTGTAGCACAAATAGGATTATATGTGAAAAATAGCTTTTGACTAAGAAATCAGCATTTAAGAGGTTTTAATATAATTTTAAATTCATTATAATTAACAGAACAGATTTTGTCTTCAACGAAAATATATAAAACAACTGTGAAGGTCTTAAATAGTTTTATGCACATCTCAATTAATTTTATGAACATGAATTAATGATTATGTATCTTGGGCCACACATAGAAGGCCACCAGGTGGCAGGTTGAGTATGGCTGCTGTAAATAAAAAGTTTAGTACTTTCATGCTTTTTTCTAAAATACATTTCACAAAACTTCAGCACATGTACACTAAATCGAAATTTTCTTTCAGATTTATTTATTTTTATTTTGGCAATTATCTCCACATAGCATCCAACAGAATTTTTTTTCCTCAAGTGTAGAACATATTCAGATAAACAATATAGAAATTCACTAGTCTCTTTTTTTCACATTTTGTAATAGATTTTTTTAAATTCTGCTTTCTAGAACTTTATTTATTTTTTCATTTTTTACTTTAAAAATATCACAGTAAATTAACAAGAATTCATGTAACAAATATGTTAAATTAATATGAATAATAATAATACCATCAAGCTTCAGTACAAGGCAATATTTTTCAATCATTTTAACTTAAATTAATATTGAAACTTCAGTGAAACTGTTAATTTATGATAACAAAAGGAGTTAAAAAAACGAACATGCTTTTATTACTAATTTATTTATTAGCTCTGGGAAATGGCATTGTCATGATTGCAATATTAACCATTTTTTTGGAATTTGTAACATAAAAGATTATTTAAATTATTTAAAATTTTTACTTATTTTAATGTAACATTTAATGAGAAAATATAGCTTGATACATTTTAAAATCTTCTCTGCGTGAATTTTTACAGACATACCCAATGGTCTCCCAAGAATTCTAGGCATGATTGATGAGGTCAGAACAAATAGATTAATTTTTTTTTTTTTTTTTTTTTTTTGGAAAGTCAAAATAGATTTAATTAATGATTTTTTTTTTTAATTTCATGCTGCATTTAAATTTTTACAGCATTTCATAAAAGCATTAAGAAATTTTTAAAAATATAAATTGAATCTTTAGAAAAGTTTAAATGATAAAGGATATCATATATGCAATGAAAACGAATAGATATGGTAACTGGTAACCCCAGTGATATACATTTGAATGAAAAGTATAACAATTTTATCGAACACAACTTATTAAAGAAATTCACAAACAATACCAATAATTAGTTTTTCATTATGTAGCTGGCATAATGTTGGAGATCTTTTAACATTACTATTTTGTTATGGCCAGATTATCTGAGTTTTTTGATTGTGGATGGTGCTATATAAATTCAATTAAATATGATTTGCAGAATATTCACAAAATTCGATGGATGTACACTAGAAATGTGCAAATCAAACAGCAGTTTTTAATTGAATTTAGAAATCTTGAGATCAGGTTTCGATGTGTATATTTTCATTCTCTTGCTATAGTGCCATTTTGGTGCTTTGAAATCTGAAATACGTTATCATATAAATACTTTTATGAACAAATATCACAATATGAATTATACCTTTGCCTTGGAAAAATTCAACCACAGAGTGTTCATTATTTCGCAAATGCCAAATTGTGTCAGTCATATTAAACTCTCTTTTTTTTTTTTTTTTTTTATTACCTATTGATCGAAAAGAGAAATCTTGAAAGAAAAAATAATTTATGAATGACAATTTATAATTAGGTTACTACACTTGTTGATGAGATATAAGTATTTTATCACATTTGCAACAAAACTTTGATTGGTTTTCGTTTAATAGAAAAGTACCAAAAATTGCCTTATTTTTTTTTATTTTGAAGATTTCCATCAAAAATACCCTTTGTTGTAGTCATCTTAAAATTTTAAAGCATTAGTAGAATACAAATAAATCAACATTGAGAGTTAAAACATCAGATAAAAATTTTTTATAAAGCATATAAATAAATTTATTAATAATTGTGCGATCTAATTATGAAATTATTAATCAACTAAGTTAGATATATAAAATTAAGAATAATAATATAAAATAGTACTTATGTATTATTATTTATTAAACACATAACATTGATAACAATGATAAATAATATATAAGCAACTAAAATACTATAAAACTATAATTTAGTATACATTTGTTAAATATACATAACATCAGGTTGCTGACTTTTACTGGAAAAATATATTTATGATGGTAATTTTAATTCTGCCAAGATTTTACTTTTGCTGGAGTGAATATAACACATATATATATATATAGTCTATACACATACTATATCTATGAATATATATATATATCCAATATATTTAATATTATATTGTTATATATATATGTTTCTGCAATAGTCTTTAATATAGTAACTACAGTGAAACCTCCCAGTGCGACCACCTCCTTGAATGACCATTTTTTCATGGAACGAAATTTGATCCCATAGGCTCTATACTAATTTTACCTCTATTCAGAGACCATTGCAGTTGAACTCCCTCCATGAGCGACCCATTTCTTTGAAAAAAAAATGAAACAAATTTCGTTTTTTCCTGGCTGCTTGAAGAAAGTTTTATTAGAAAAATAATTCCAGAGAGCTCATTATTCATCAAACTTCTAAACTAAGTTTAGATTTTTTTTTTCAGTAACTTTTAAGTGTTTAAACCCATTTGTGACTTTTCAGGCAATGAATTTAACTCTGATGGCAAATTAATAATCATGGTCAATAAACTGCCCTGCTCTATTCTGTCAGGAAACTCTAAAATAGATAAATTAATGAAATCATCATTATTTGTTCTCGTTCAAAAAAAAAAAAAAATAAAAATAAATAAATAAAATAAAATGCATTTATTTACTGAATTTTGAAAGGACTGGGAAATAAAAGTTATAAAAGATAAAATCAATGCATACACTTTTTAAACTCTGCAGTGACTAACTTATGTAATTAACTTTTGTTTTGATATTTAAATTTGTATATATTTTTCTAATGTGAAAAATAAATTTTAGTAACATTTATTGTTACCTTTTTTCAACAATTAAAATCTAGATTTAAACATGGCCTTCATTAAGAGACCACCTCTAGTAGCAACCACTTTTTATTGGAACGGAACGTGGTCACTTTAGGGAGGTTTTACTGTGTATGATATTAAATATTGAGCTAGAAATGTGGAAAGAAAAAAAAAGGGTTATTCTAAATAGTATTGTTGACACTTCATCTTCCTGGCATAGATAATGTGTAAGTACCTAAATATCACTAATACAATGATGTACATAAAATCTTAGTGAATTACCTGCTGAACGAGATTTTCTCTTTCCTGTTGAGGAGTTCCTTTGTTTTTTTCCTCAATAATAAGAGCATCTCTCTTCTCTTCCACTTCTCTCAATTTATTATAAAAAGTGGAAGCCTCTTGTTTTATCTAGAAGTTTAAATAATAAACTGTAATAAAACAGGACATCTGCATTAATATCAAATTGTTTTTCCTTTCTTAACATTATAGAAGACCATTCACACTTTATGGAAACGATTTTCATAGTTAATTTCTATGCATAAGTGCTATATTTTTTGCAACAATTTGACCCTATTAGACAGCAGGGTTGCGGAGTCAGTGGGAAAAATGGACGCTCAGACTCCAGCAATTTTAACAGATCCGACTCTTTCGTTCAAAAATGGGCCTGACTCTGACAAAACAGCCCTGCTTATAAAATGGATGACTCTGATTCTGGGAATTTTAATAGATCCGACTTCGACTCTTTCGCTCAAAAATGGGCCTGACTTTGACTCCACAGCCCTGTTAGACAGCCATCACACTTAGTTAAACTTCTGGCTTGAAATTTTCATCCTTTTAGAATTTTTCTTAGAACAGTCATGTCAATTTTCACCCACACCTCTTGGAAAACTTTGCAAAGATTTTTCAATGTTCGTGAATTCACTTAAACAAGCCGAATGCAGAAAAGGCCATGAAGGGAGTGTCTGGTGACTTTACATTATTTCTTCAGATGAGACACAATTTCCATTTGTGATTCTTTGCTAAATTTGCAGCAGATGAGTTATAGAAGAGTGACTGGAGGCTTTGCTCATGTAAAGCTCGATTGATGTTGTTTCTGTATAAAGGTGGAATTTCTTCTTTGGAATGGGTTCTAAAATATTTTACTGATAATAAAGAGAATTTATTTTAGCTTTACTTAATACATTTTGTACCTTTAATTTAACTTTATAACAAAATCGTGAAGCAATCATGAATCCTTTTGGAATTTTTTCTATACATTCACGAATACCATTTCATTGAGTTATTTTTCTACCATTAATTGATAAAAAATTGCTCTTTTTTGCTACAATCACTTAAATAAAGACACATTTCATCCAGTGGTACCACATTTTTTTTTTTAATCACCAGCTATATGTTGTTAAAGTGAACGTTCGGAAGACACTATTCACAATAATGAGAAGACTGAAAAGTTTCCCACTATGTATAGAAGAAAATTGATATTATTGTGCTAAGAAAAAAATATACTATTATGGAAATTTTGAACCAGAGGTATAGTTAAGATCAAGGCTATTCAATACAGTAAAATTGTCGCAATGAATATGGCATTTATATGCAGACATTAGCTGAGAAAATCGTTTCCATAAAAATATGAACAAACTTCTGTGTTGTGTTCTAGGTTTTTTTCTTTCTTTCTTTCTTTTTTTTTTTTTTACAAAACTTTATATTTTAACAGTTTTTACTCTCTATGATTTGATGTCATAATAGGTTACAATACATTAAAATATGAAATTGTCTATTTTATTATGAAATAAACAAGTTTCAAAATGAACAATTGTGTGAACAGTTGATCACAGTATGATCTCAGAATCTGTTACTTGTGACTTCGTTCACAAGAGATTCGAAAAAGAAACTGCTACTAATTAAGCAAAAATTTCCCCTTTGACAATTGAAATAATAGTAGCTTGATTATGGATAAAGAAAAAACCACAACAAAAATCCCTGTACTTAGCTATCCTGGTTGTATGAGATGCAATAACTAATAAATATCATAATCCTTTTACAGTTAGATTTTTTAAATCTAAACTGATATTTGAAAATCAAGGTGACCTCCAATCTCTTCAAGGTAACCTTCACCTATGACCTATGTGTAACCTTTTTGCCAGATTTCATTAATCTTCCCATCATAGTGTTAGAATGTATGTATACTCACTGTATTATAACTAAATAATAACTCGGAAGATCTTTAAACTACTTTAATGTATAAGAACTCAAGCGCACGATATGTACAGCATAGTTACAAGCTTAGAATATCCACAAACACAAAAGCTAGCCTCGAACCCAGAGTTCCCGATAAGTTCTTTTTAAAACTGTTGCCAGATGCATTACATCACATCTCCCCCTTTAAAAGTCCTCTTCAATAAGTCTTGAAGGAGCACGAACAGTTCTGCCGCTACGAGTCTTAAATGGACTGGCCTGCTTAGTCTCTGGAACTGCAGCATTAGGAGAATAGGTGATGCTAACAGGATCATTCATAGATGTTGTATCCTGGGAGCTGTCTTTCTCGGATGTATCATCAGGAACGGCGTTCTCTTTCACTGGGGTGTCGTTATCCTCCCATCTGAAGGATTTTGGAACAGTAGAAGGATGCAGATATATACGATTCCTTCTTAGGATACCTCGAGGAGTTTCAACCATGTATGACCTAGGAGCTTCATGAGCACTTTTTACCTTTCCATACGTCCTCATGTCGGAGATCCATACTTGCTGACTGACGTCTAATTCTGGTAGTTGTCTAACTCGATGATGGCGATTGAAGTAATACTTTTGCTTCTCGATCCTTTCCTGTTCCTTTTTGAATAAGGATTTCTCGTCTAATACTTTAGGCTTTAACTTATCATTCACTATAGGAATAGGCGTTCGTAAGCGTCTTCCCATCAAGAGTTCTGCTGGACTAAACCCATTTTCTAGTGGGGTTGATCTTAGTGCAAGTAGCATAAGATATGGATCATCATTTTCCGCTTTCAAGTAATGTAACTTAAAATTTTTCACCATCGACTCTATGAAACCGTTGCTTTGAGCATGTTTCGGACTGGATGTTATAATGGAGAACTTATAAAGGTTGGCAAATTTTTTGTATTTAGAATCTACAATTCTTTGCGAAAACTGGGTACCATTGTCACTTCTCACCACTTCAGGAATACCGTGACGTGCAAAAATGGATTTCATGTGATTAACGACTGCCTCGGAAGTAAGATGATCTAATTTTGCCACCTCAATATATCTAGAATAGTAATCCGCCATTATAAGGTACCATTTACCACTAACTTTGAGAAGGTCAGCTCCGACTATTTGCCAAGGTCTGTTTGGGAATTCTGATGGGAGTAAAGGCTCTTTGAAATATTTTTGTTGCTGAATACACTTCTGACAGTTTGAGACTAAATTCTCAATTTCTGACGATAATCCCGGCCACCAAACAGACTCACGAGCTCTAGCTCTGCACTTTGTTATCCCAAGGTGACCATCATGTATTCTATTTAATATTTCTTCACGTAATTTCAAAGGTATAATAATTCTCGCATCTTTCATCAACAAATCATTTTGTGTAGAAATTGAATGCCGATGTTCCCAGTATTTTAAACATTCTTCTGGCACTTCATTTTTCCCTGGCCAACCATCTCTTGAAAATTTAATCAGTAATTTGCAAACTGAGTCTTCTTTTTGCAACGCCCATATTTCAGCCAATCTAGAATCTGAAGAAGGAAAATTTTCTATAATCATCTGCACATAAGCAGTTATTTCTTCGGTTAATTCTTCCTTTCCATTTTCCGGTAAAGGGCTTCTGGATAACGCATCTGCAATGACAAGCTTTTTCCCTGGAGTATATTTGATGGTATAGGAATATCTCATCATTCGCAGTTTCATACGTTGGAGTCTAGGAGTTAGATTGTCTAACGGTTTTGACATTAAAATGGGTACGAGAGGTTTATGATCCGTTTCTATGTGAACTTGTAGGCCAACAATAAAATCATGAAACCTTTCACAAGCCCATACAATAGCTAACGCTTCTTTCTCTATTTGTGCATATCTTTTCTCTGTATCGGACAATGTCCGTGATGCATAGAAAACTGGACATAAATGACCATTATCCTTTTGACACAAAACTGAACCAAGACCGTAAGATGATGCATCGGCTGATATAAAGGTTTCTTTCTTTGGATCATATAATGCTAATTCAGGAGTATGGCAAAGTTTCTGCTTGATATCTTCAAATGCCATTATTTGAGATTTTCCCCAAATCCATTCAACATTATTCTTCATTAACTCGTAAAGAGGTTTTGCAACATCAGCAAAATTGGGAATGAATTTATTCAAAAATCCAGCCATTCCTAAAAATCTTTTTAATTCCGTCACATTCCTTGGCGTTGGAATTCTGGAAATAGCTTTTGTTTTTTCCGGATCAGGTTTTATTCCCTTTTCAGAAATTATATGACCAAGAAAATGTATGGAATCTTTTGCAAACTGGCATTTTTCAGCGTTCAAAGTCCACCCAGCCGCTTGAAGTTTTGAAAGAACTTCATTTAGTCGTTTATTGTGTTCTTCCTCAGTAGAACCAAAAATTACAAATTCATCCATAAGACCCACTATACCAGGACCTTCTTGAATAGTTTCGCGAATTCTTTTTTGGAACACTTCCGGAGCTGTCTTAATTCCAAACGGTAAACGATTGAACATACATCTTCCAAAAGGTGTAATAAAAGTAGTTAACTTTGCAGAAGCTGGATCGAGACTTATTTGCCAAAAACCTGCATTTGCATCAATAATACTAAACACTTTAGCATTACTAAATTGACTTAAAGTATAGTCAACTGAGGCCATGGGGAAATATTCTCTTTCAATGTTCTCATTCAGAACTGATAAATCAACACAAGTTCTTATGTCACCTGACTTTTTTGGAACAATAACCATAGGCGCACACCATTCTGTGGCTTCGTCTACTGGTTCAATAATTTTATTCCTTGTCATTTCATCTAACAATTTTTTTAGTTTACCCCTTAAAGCTAATGGAACTCGCCGTGGTACAGAAATTGCGTAAGGCTTAGCATCATTCTTTAATTTTATTTGATACGGTTTCTCAACCTTTCCAATTCCGCTAAATAATTTTGGAAATTTCTTGACAGGATCTAGTTTTGATTTCAATTCAAATATTCTCTGGATGAGATTCAAATTCTCACAAGCTGTACAGCTTAGCAATGGATGTTGTAAATTATTTATTACATACACATCATCTTCAAAACTAAAACTTTTGTTCTTTAATTTAACTCGAATTATCCCAGCTATCTTCAGATTTTTCCCATCTGGACCGCAAATGACTTTACTTGATCCCTTTAATTTTATATGGTTCAATTTCGAATCATAAATAGCCTTAGGAACGACCGTCACATCTGCTCCTGTATCTATCTTAAATTCTAGAGGAGTCTTTTCAATCAATACTTTAGCATTCCAACGGTTATCCGATATTCTAACAGGGTTGTTTTTATCTGAAGTATTCATTATGTAACCTAAAAAATCAGAAGAATTCGTCGATTTTGTTTTTTCAACTTCGTTAACCTGCATTTTTGATTTACAAACTTTAGCATAATGACCAACCTTCTTGCACCGGTTACAAATCGCTTTACGCGCAGGGCATTCCGATTTCGTATGTTTGTTTTGTTTTCCACACCAAAAACATACTTCTTTGTTCTTATCCGAATTGAAAGAATCAAATTTTTTATTTTGTTTGTATTTCTTATTCTGTGGTATCGCTACTCTGTTAGCTACCTTAAAAGACGTAGTATCACTACTCAGAACTTGTTGTTGACTTTTAATTGTTTCAGCCTGACGAGCTGTTGTAATCGCTTTTTCGAGTGTAAGTTTCATATCTAGTTGCAGATTTTCAGAAACCTTCTTCTCGCGAATACCGCAAACAATTCTATCTCTAATCATTTCTTCCTGAAAAGAGGTAGGAAATTCACAAGTTTGCACTAATGTATATAACGATGTGATAAACTGTTCCACCGATTCACCTTCTTGTGTTCTCGTGTAGAATTTATATCTTTCGTATATAACATTACGTGTAGGAATAAAATGCGTTTCAAATTTATTCTTTACAATATCAAAATCTTTAATATCGTCTGCACTTAAATTAAAAGATGACAATATTTCTTCGGCTTGAGAGCCCATTAAATAAACTAAAGAGTTTACCTGTTCTTCCGGTTGTTTCGTTTTCAAACCTGATGCAGATCTGAAACGTTCGAATCTGTCGATCCATTTTTGCCAGTCGTCAGGGCGAAAGGAAAATTGTTCTGGCGCAGGTATTTGATACATTTTTCTTTTTCAATAAACACTGCCACCATGTATTATAACTAAATAATAACTCGGAAGATCTTTAAACTACTTTAATGTATAAGAACTCAAGCGCGCGATATGTACAGCATAGTTACAAGCTTAGAATATCCACAAACACAAAAGCTAGCCTCGAACCCAGAGTTCCCGATAAGTTCTTTTTAAAACTGTTGCCAGATGCATTACATCACACTCACAGACAAAATTTCATAATTAATTTTTCACTCACTTCCTGATAGGCTAGAATGATAAAAATTATGTACTCAGGTGTATTTCTATAGCAGGGCTTGAAATTCAATTTTTCAAAGGAGGGGAGTCTCCCTACCAACATTTATAAATGGAGGGGAGTTAACCTATTTGGGAGGGAGAAAAAAGTCTAAAACCCACCGTTATTTTATGTGCTTTTTAAAGATTTACATTAATTATTTTGTCATGTCTGCATTAATACAGGCATAATACCATTGAAGCAATTTAAATCAACAACTCGGAATAATGATGCAAAATGTTTTTTTATTTAAAAAAGTAAGAAAGCAGGGGTGATTATAAGTAAAAAAAAAAATTCTGAAACTGTCAGCAAATTTTCTGAAAGGTTTCAACAGAGGGGATGAAAGGGGGGGGGGGGGGAATTACTCCCAGCATTAGCTGTATGTGTTTTTTCGTGACCCTTTGACGAAATTTGCGTTTTTTGCGATCCTTTGACGAAATTGCCGTTATTTCGCGATCTTTTGACGAAATTTGCCGTTTTTCCGCGATCTTTTGACGAAATTAGTTTTTTGCGCGATTCTTCGACGAAATTCGCGGGGTTTTTTCGTGATCCCTGGACGAAATTCGTGTTTTTTCGCGATCCTTTGACGAAATATGCGTCTTTTTCGCGATCCTTTGATGAAATGCGCATCTTTTTCGCGATCCTTTGAAGAAATGCGCATCTTTTTCGCGATCCTTGAAGAAATGCGCATCTTTTTCGCGATTCTTTGATGAGATTCGCGTTTTTTCCCGATTCTTTGATGAAATTCGCGGGGTTATTTCAGCGGCCGTTTGACTAAACACGTAATTCATGTTTTTTTCCGCGATCCTTTGACGAAATTAGCTTTTTTCCGCGATCCTTTGCCGAAACTCGCATTTTCCCACTTTCCTTTGCCGAAATTTATGATTTTTTTTTGCTATCCTTTGATGTAATTTGCGTTTTTTTGCGATCCTTTGATGAATTTCGAGTTTTTTTCCCGCGATCTGGCGAAATTAGCGATTTTTTCGGCGATCATTTGTCGAAATTCGCGATATTTTTCTGTTGAACTGATGACCGATTTTTCATAAATTTTGGTAAATTCGTAACAGAATCACCCCTGAATTCGCCAATCGGTTGCGGACACTTGTCAACCGATCTCGAGAAAAAAATAATGAAATTTGTCTATCGGTCGCATGAAAAATTCCTGAATTTCAACCATCTTTTGCGGTAAAAACCCCCCGCAAAATGTATCAATCGGTCACGCGAAAATATCGGGAAATTCGCAAGGCGTTCGCGGGAGTTGATCGTAATTTCAAAATGCAAAATTTTCAGGAAAATGGTGAGATTTTTTGGACGGGAGTCTCCCGCCCACGATATTAATTTAGGCGGGACTTCAAAATTTTGGGCGCGAATCTCGCCATCCCGCCCTGAAATTCAAGCCCTGTATAGACAATACAATATTTTAATATTTTTAGAACTTAACTAGCAGACTATGCCCACTGTGCTGGTCTTTTTTTGCAAACAAACCTCAAATCAAATGAAATAGTGAATCTAATCTTTTATTTTGAAACAACATGGACCTTCACCTGGAATGTCCTTTCACATTGATGCAAACAATGCGAACACTCTTATGCGTTGGACAAAATTTGGGTTATTTAGAAGCAACTCTTTTAGCTTATCATTTATTTTAGAGTTTGGTTGGGAAATGAGTCAGTTATGACAACAGGAATTAAAATATTCTTTATTCACCACACTATTAAACAATTTATGAGCATTACAATGATTGCAGAGTTTGACGATTGAATGTAAATAATTTTTGGGTGATTCACATTCGTTTGTTAGTGCTTGGACTCCGGACCTCTCAGCTGACTATATGTGTTGTTCTAACAGCTTGAATACAACTTCATCTACATTATGTTACATTTTGCAATATACGTCTTCTCCTGGCAGGTCTATTACAGTTTTCCATCTTTATATTCAAGAAGAAAAAACACAGCCAAAGGTTTAACAAATTATTTCCAATCTTAATCATCATATTTAAAAGAAAAATGAAGCATAAAAAACATAGAATTTTAAAGCTGAATTGTTTGAATAAAATTAAAAGGACATCAGTTTCATTGCCTTTTCATTTCATAGACCAGTTGCAGTCATTTAGCCGTTAACCTGAAAAAAACCTCGATGATCGATACTGGTATAAAAATAAACATTTAGTTTGCATCCAATAAAATTTTCCTAATCTTCAGCAATCGTATTAAGCCAAGGCTGACGTCAAACATTAGAAGTGTTTGCACCGATATAGTTACGAATATAACAGAGTCAGTTACAAAACAAAGTTAACTACGCGCCAAACTACTCTTCATTACATTATTTCAAATTGCTATTAAGACAATTCTAGATCTTTTACCAACAAAATCCATATCTTAAATAGAACAAACAATGATAAATATCGTTAGTATTGCAAATTTTTTAGTAAAAATCTTTACGGTGAATACTTGAATCGAAGATTTTCTTTGCATTTTTCTAATGAGTATAAAAACACAGAGAGGCAAATAGGCTTATTATTTCCTTTACATTTAAGATTAATTCTAATTGACATTTAAATTATTCTTCAATATGTTGCCTAAGTAACCCCGATATTGAAAATAATCGTTAATTTGTCACTAAGATTAATTGATTGGACTGTGTGTCAGGCAAAATTACTTTATAATGATCTAAATTTTATGTAATCAGAATTGTATTTATTTTCCTCGAATAGGCTAACTGATAAACTGACAAATATTTTCCCATGCATTGGCAATACAAAGTTTTTCCGTACATTGCAATTGTTGCTTTTTTCGTGATATTGCAATAACAGAAGACGAAAAATATATAATACTGAATTTTGTTCATTTACTTCATAATAAAAAACATAAATATAATAACAGCTAATTACAAAATCCGCCTAATCTTCTGTAATCGGGTTCACCATCCACAGTTTTCAAATATAAATGAATCTTCCAACATTATAGAAAAATACTCCATTTGGCGGATGATCCGGTTACGGAAAATCAGTCCAATATCTTTTAAATACCTTCCTAAAAAAATAAGAAGCTGCTTGATTATTCCAACGAACAAAAAACTGTCTCCAAACTGTAAAATTAAATGTCAATAATGGGTGATGGTAAATGTCACATTTACATTTTACACGTATTTGCTACACCATCGAATCTTTTTTATCCAACGTTTTATTTGATTTTTATTAGTGTTTTACAAATTTATTTGTTCTTTCATTATTTAAAATTACTGCAAATTTTGATTTTTTTCCTTCTTCAAGCCTATATCTAATTTTTACATAAATTTTCATAGTTATATCCATCTACGTTTTGGTTATCATTGGCATTTATTGCGTCTCTTAATAAATTCGATTATTACATTTAAAATACATTTTACTCAAAAATAAATATCTTTAAAATATTTATTTGTCTATGGTTTAATTTATAATTCATCCTTTAAATACGTCCAAACCATTCGCCAAATTATACAAATTGACATAATTTTTATTTTAAATAACGAAAGAACAAATAAATTAGTATAACATTAATAAAAATACAAATAAAACGTCGAAATAAAAATCACTTGATGACGTAAACACATGTAACTTGCTTAAAATCAAGTGAATGCGACATTTACGATCAACTATTATTGGGATTTAATCTTATAGTTTGGCGATAGATTTTTGGTCGACAGGATAACCAAGTAGTACCTAGTATTCTTTTTTCTGAAATTATCTAAATAAATCAAATTTTATATTTGGTATTTCGCGACGCCATAAGTGAACTTCATCAATAAAGTAATCTTAATCTTTAGTGATTTTTTAAATTTAAATTCATTAATTTTCCTATCTTGAAATTTTAGAATAGCAACAATCTTTCATTTCTATAATTTGGCGAAATCGGTCAACGGGATAATTAAGTTGTACGAAGAATAGAAGATATGCAGAAGACACTAAAAAGAAATGACTAATTAAAAATAATATAAAAAATTTATTTCAGCATGCAGTTTTTTTTTTTTTTTTTTCAAAATGTTGAGTTTATTTTATACACTGGCCTCCAAAAGTTAAGGTACACGGACTAAATGCGTTCGATTGCACACGTTTTGTCGAATATCTACAAAACTTATTGGCAAATTGTTCTTGAACTTCTGGGATGAAAATAACATGTTTCATTTCATATTTCTCAGTGAAGATTTAGTCGGGGGTACAATTAGGGGGCTAATAATAAATTTAATAATAAAATAATATTTGCGATCACCTATGTAACAGGAAAGACTGGAAATGGTTTGTCACTGTGATAAATGATTATTTGAGTCCTGTTCAATATTTGTATGCATTTGTGTAAGCATAGCACTCATATTCGTGAAGATGTTAACGTTTTTGTGAAAAACTCAAACTTTTTTTTTATAGCATACAGAGTTTTCAACCAAATTTAACACAACTTTCCAAAAACCTAACAAAGAACAGTAGAAACAATATACTGCAATTAAAACATGAATATATTGAATATTTGATGAGATATGGGCATTTTTATGAGATAATTTTTAACTGTGCATGCACAGCAGATTTCAAAATTTTTATTTCAGAATTTGGTAGTCAGCTATTTAGGGCAACTTATATAAAAAGTCTAGTTAAATATCGCGAAAATTCACAAAGATGGGGTCGATATAGTGAGTTGCTTCCTAAAAATAGCTTTATTATAAGGGATTTTACACAACTTTTCAATCAGCTCACTACAACTTCCTAAGTTTTCACAACATTTGACTGGACTTTTTATAGAAGTTGCCCCAAAATACTGAGTACCAAATTATTAAATAAAAATTTTGAAATCTTCCACGCATGCACAGTTAAAAATTATCTCATAAAAATGCCCATATCTTATCAAATTTTCAATATATTCATGCTTTAATTGCAGTATACTGTTTCTACTGTTCTTTGTCAGGTTTTTGGAAAGTTGTGTTAAATTTGGTTAAAAACTCTGTATCTCTCTATTCTAAAAAAAAGTAACTCCCGCTGTCACCGCCGCCGCCGGTTTTGAATTTTTTGTGACCGGAGGTCTTTCTTCGTTAATATTAAGAAAAATAATGCATACAAAAATATGAAAATTGGTAGTATTATACAGAAATGTTTGATAAACACGCTGATGTAGACAGTTTTCAAATCGAAGAATTATTTTAAGAGATATTTAATGCTAAAGTTGGACAAAATCGTTCCATTAAAAAAGTTTTATAGGAGCAAAAACTATACATCGGAATTTAATACTTTTTAGATAATTTTATACGTTATAATTTCCCGGTGTGCAGAAATAATTTATTTTTTTAATTTGACTCATTTTTCGAGGTTTCATTTCTATTTTAAATTCAAATTTTCAGCATTTCGAGAGATATTTTTTTACTTATTTCAGAAAATTGTACTAATTTTACCTGTTGCCAAACTGTATAAACAACGGAAACAATAATGTTTGCTTCAAATTAAAAATTTATTTATGCGTGACTATTATAAACAGAAAAGAAAAACTTTCAAATTAGAATTAAATAATTACGTATAAAAAGCAGGAACTTATTGAAAATTACTTCATCTATAATTACACGTGAATTTTAACAGAGAAAGGATATTGTAAAGTAATAAATTCATTAACATGCGTTAGAAGTCTTAAATAGGAGAAATTACATCACATTTACCTCACATTACACTTATTACGTAAAATGAACAAAAAATAATATTGCAAAATAGTAGTTTAAATTTAAAAATAGCGCGAGACATTTACTTGATATTTTGAGATGAACTTTTCAACTATTTTTTTTTTTTTTTTTTTTTGACAGCGCAAATAATATTTCATTTCTAATAAAAGCATTTTCACGTGAATATTAAAAAGGGAAAGAAAAGTTTGGTGAAAATTACGTCAGATTAAAAACGATATATTTAAAATGTTTTATTTAAAAGGACTTTCTTTTCGCTTTGTTAAAAAATACCGGGAGACAAAGACTCTGTTTACTTAATTCATTTTATATTAGATGATTTTGAAATGCCATTGTATCTTTTAACAGCAGCTGATTTTTCCGTAAAATTCCCCAATCAAAGAGAAATGAATAGAAACCCGTTTATAGGGCGATCGCCTTTGTTTTTTTAATTATAATTCAATCTTCCAAAAAAATTCAATTAAAGCCGATCAAATTAGCGTGCTTTTAGAGACTGCAGTGTCTGAACGGGGGGTTGGCGAGCGTAGCTCGTAGGGGGCCGAGCCCCCTAGTGCTATAAAAAAAAAAGTTTGAGTTTTTCACAAAAATGTTAACATCTTTACGAATATGAGTGCTATGCTTACACAAATGCATACAAACATTGAACAGGACCCAAATAGTCATTTACCACAGTGACAAACCATTTCCAGCCTTTCCTGTTACATAGGTGATCGCAAATATTATTTTATTATTAAATTTATTATTAGCCCCTAATTGTACCCCTGACTAAATCTTCACTGAGAAATATGAAATGAAACATGTTCTTTTCATCCCAGAAGTTCAAGAACAATTTGCCAATAAGTTTTGTAGATATTCGACAAAATGTGTGCAATCGAACGCATTTAGCCCGTGTACCTTAACTTTTGGAGGTCAGTGTAGTAATAACGCATAATTGCATAAATCCCTTTAAGAATAAACTTTAGTTCCTAACTTTTGAAGCAGTGAATATTTCTATAAACAAAGTTGGCGATATTGTAAAAGAAAAGTAAAAGGGACAATATTAGGTAATCTGAGTTCGAGTCTATAAAATTCAAATGTTTGGAAGCAAACAAACCGCCATTTTTCCTTTGAAAAGTATGGTGAATTTTTTTTAATATGTGAAATTAAATATTTTTTACAATATGTGTGTGTGTAACAAATGCTGTTTATGCAAATTGCATTAGAATATAAAAATTTACCCCTAAAAATGCTCTCATAACTTGAAAAAACACAATTATTGCTCCGGCTAAAGTCACGCTTATGCCTTTTTGCCTTAAAATCGCATCGTTTGGTGACAAAAGTAATAATGTAAAAATCAAAATCGAAAATAACAAATAACCTGCAGCTCACAAATATAGCCATTTTTAGAATTATTTCTGCTAGTCTCTCCTGTAAGACACATAATGGGAGATTGAGTTAAAAAAAATAATTTAAAAAAAAATACTGAGATTTTATATAATAAAATTTTTGAGCTGCATTTTTCTTAACCTGGTGCAAGCGATTAATTGCCAAATATTGTATCACTGGAAATATTTCATATCAAATTCATTTTTAAGCATTACGAATATTTCTTTTACGTTTAAATTAAATATTTTCGTTCTATAAATTTATCTCTCATTATAAGGGTTTTTGTTTCTTTTTTTTTTTTAATTAAACAAATAACAGTTTTTTTTCTTTTATTTTGCGAGATGTTTACATAATTTTCTAACTGATATAGCCATTTCCATTCTTTAACCAACAATATTTTCGCCAAAATATAATCACTGGCAACCTTTTCGTCGAAAATATCAATAAAAGACGAAATATATTACTAAAAATCATAGTTATCCCTGTATATTTGACTCATAAACTACCGGGAGAATATTCTCCATCAAATGATGCAATTTGCAAAGAAATCCACCGGGTAGTTTTTGAAAACACTCGAGCGGAACTTTTAGGGCTTACTGCTTTATAATATATATGATTGTAGATTAATAAAATAATTATAATGCCTTTTTTCCCTTTAGCCAGACACAGGTGAAAAATCACCCAATATTCTTTATGGTTACAACTGTATACAATTTACAACAGCAGTCATGCTCACTGGCCAACTGGCTGTGAAACTGCAACAAAGAACCATTTTAAACATTAAAATGTAAAAAAATAAAGAATGCATATATATCTTTTTAATATGTGAAATTTGCCCACTAGTTAGAGGTAAAAGTGTACAAATGTATATCTACTAGGGATTGAAAAAGTTTATGTATTTCAGGAGTATCATTATGGGGAGTTTATTGTATAAGGATTTTTTTCATGCATTAATAAACTTTGAGTTTGATGCATAATACTGAAGTTCCCTTTTTTTTATGAATGAAAAATAATGCAGATTTTTATAAGGATG
Source organism: Maratus speciosus (assembly GCA_963932465.1). Lineage (NCBI taxonomy): Eukaryota > Metazoa > Arthropoda > Arachnida > Araneae > Salticidae > Maratus > Maratus speciosus. The sequence goes on along the minus strand of OZ010790.1, from coordinate 5,466,371 downwards.
TAGCCAGGAATAGAAGATGTGTAAAAAATTGAATACAACTTTCAAGCACTATTGTTTATATAATAATAGTAAAACATGTAAAATATTAATAGATAGTTGCTTATCATTTGAAATATCAATTAGAGTTGTTTGACTTCATCCTGTATATAAAAATTTGAAATTGGTTAACACAAGAAGGAAGGAAATTATAAAAGTCCAAATATTAACTGTTACTCATAATACCTGTGAAGATAATAAAACTCTTAGAAATGCACACAAAAATAAACTAATTTCCAATTATTAATGCTCTAAATTATCTCAATGCTAAAATGAACATAATATCATAAAGTTTCCTGGAATTTCACGTATCCTGGTCAATGTAGCTCAGAATCTGGATTTAAATAAATAAAGGCATTCTTCAATGTTTTTTCTTTTCCATGACTTGGTTATACGTATTACAAAAGGGCAATATTTTAAACATCCTTATCTCTCCCCTTCTTTTAAGATCTCAGAACATTCCTTTACATTTTCTTGGGTGGGGATTTCCTTGAAGGTTGAAATTCTACCTGTTAAAACTAATAAATGAGTACATTTTGACAGACATTTATAATGCAGGAATATAGCTGAGCGAGAACAGTATTCGATAATAAAGGGATTACTTTTCTCATTCTGCCCTATTTTCACTGAAAATCACATTAAAATGAGGAAATGTTTTGCTCATATTAGCCATGTTTCTGCTTTTGTAGTTCATAAAAATCTTAATATAGTTTAAACAATGAACCATTCTTAAAATGGAAATTCTTCATTTTAACTGTCACCTCATTTTAGCTGTGCTCGAACATGTTGTGCTGTTTTGTTAGTTTGACTGTTTATTGCTGTTATATTACTATACATAAAGTATTTATATAGAAAATTTAGTAACATTATCCTGACTCCAATATGAACTAAGGGAATGGGGGAAGCAAATACTTCATTTATTGTACCCTGGCTATGTCTATGCAGGGTCATTCCATATCAAATCAACAAAAAAAAAAATTATTTTTGAACCTTCTGGATTCAGATTTTTATATGTTTTTGTTTATTTGTTGTACCTGTCAAGAGGACAAGAAAAACCAAAATTTCCGATTTTTGGGGTTTTTAATTTTTGAGTTATCGACTTTCAAAAAATGAAAAATTGCCGAAATTTGACTCCACTTTGACACCTTTAAACAGCTGTAGGCAAAAAACTATTTGACTTAGAAAGCTCAAACTGGTATCATTCTCTTCTGCTTTTTACGTTCTTTAATTTGATATAAAACATGATTAAAGTATTTAAAATTTAATTTTTTTATTAAAAAATTAAAAATTTCAAAAACACCCCTTTTAATTTTTTTGAAAAAAATATATGTTTTAAAGACATCAATTGACTATGTGTATGCCAATTTTCCTAATGGGATGACAATGGGTTCCTATGGAAATTAATATTTTTGTATTATCATATATGAAATTTGCTATACTTGTATTTTCATGTCAAAAGTGTAACTGTAAACTCATTGGTTAATGTTTGAATTAGAGGTTTGCACAGGTCGAAATTTACAGGCCCGGGCCTGGTATAAAAGTTAAGTTTGGCCTGAGCCTGGCCCATAGGAAAAGAATTAATGGCCTGGCCTAGTATTAAAGTTTGGCCCGAGCCCGGAACAGTATAAAAGTTACCAGTTTGGGCACAGCCCGGCCCGTACAAAAAAAATAATGGCCCGGCCCAGCATAAAAGTTTGGCAAGCCCAGCTGAGAAAAAAGTTAAAACTTTTGCCCAACCCGGCTGAATTTCTACAAAACATGGATTTTTACGTCGACGTGATTAAAAATTGTCTCATACGAGACGTTCTGATCAAAAATACTTATTTTATCCTTTTATTATTTTTCGGGTATATAATCTTTATTTTTAAAGAAGGCAGTAATCAAGCTTTTTTTATTATTAAGACTGGCTAAACCGGGAATAAAACTTCTTTACTTTATGATTTTGATGTGAATTAATAAAAAAGGAAAATTTTGTTGAAAAATTCAAGGGATGTATCTCATCTTTATTATGCATATTTAATTATACATTATTAATTATCTACTTGACCTTTTAATAATTTAATCATTTTTAAAAATATCTTACTTTTTATCATTTTAGTTTATTACTTTACTTAATTATTTTAATATTTTACTATATTGCAAGCATCCATTATAATTTTGATTGCATTATTACATTCAAATTATTGTTTAAAAAAATTAAACAAAGAATCAGAACTCTTCAAAATTCTAAAATCCGCACATCCTCTGGTCCCAAGCTGTGCGGATTTGAGGGAGTCTACTGTGTTAATTTTGCATGGACTTTCACATTTTTCCTTTTAAGACAGGATTCTGTCATAGGCGGGTTCTTTTTAACAGGTTTTATTGTATATTAATTTTATTGCTTAGAAATTTACTATTCTTTAAAAGGAATACATTTTAAAGTTCAATCGTAGAATGACAATTTAAAAATATATGCATCTTTTGCAAAATTTTTTAGTTGGGCCAAATTTTACTGATAGCACGGTCCAGACCACGCTGAGACAATGATTTTCATACAGGCTGTGTCGAGACAAGAACTGAAAATTTTGACCTGTGCAGACGTAGGAAGAATGAAGCCAGCCCTCTGGCTGGGTTCGGAAAAAATAAGTTAGGCCCGATTCTTCAGAAAAAAGTAAGGCCCGAGTGTCATGAATAAAAATAGCCCAGACCTCTAGTTTGAATAATACTACTAATCTATGAAGTAGTTTTTGTATTACAAGTAAATATGAAAATTTAATCTATTAAATATATCAGGTAATAACAATTTGAGAAATGTTTGTTTATTTAATGACAATAGAGTAGGCATACTAATACATGATTTACTTTTAAATTAAACAATAAAGATATTCAAAAGGAAATTAACTTACAGGCACAGTGTAAAATTAACTCTGTATAATCAATTGCAAGTGAATATAAAATAAGCTTCCTACATTCAAAGGGACCAGCAATTTCTTTTTTTTTTTTTTTTATACACAATCGAATGATATATTAAATGTATCAGGGGAGATCTTTTTGCAAAAAGTTGAGCTGTTACTGCAACTGGGAAAGTTTATATTCTGAGTAAGGAAGTTGACTTAGTTTGTAAAATTCCTATCTTAAAAGTCCTTGAAATGAAATTTTTTTGCATATTTATGTTTTTAATTACAACAGATTTCAATTTTTAATAACATTTTATAAAATATTAATTGTGTAGCAAATATTATAAATTAATAAAGTCATATGTGCACTGAATGTTTCAAACAGCTGCTTCATGAATTAAGCACAATTGGACAGCAGGTGTTAAAAGAGTTCTACCTCTTGATAACTACACCTAAAGCTTCAAATATCAAATTCCATTGAAGTTAGCTAATACAACATTTATATAATATGTCAAGCAATTTTAGTGGACTGTTTGTTACAAGTACCTGATCTCCATTAAGATAATTTGAAATTTATTATAAAGACTAGAGAGTTAATTAGACACAGAGCCAGTAAGGGTTTTTTTTTTTTTTTCATATTTTTATTGTTTAATTTAAAATTAACCATGTATTAGAATTCCTGCTTTAAATAAACAAGCATTTTACAAATTATAACTTGATATTATATTTAATAGATTAAATTTTCATATTTATTTGTATTACAAAAACTACTTAATAGATTAGTCGTCATATTCATTTAAACATTAACCAATGAGTTTACACTTTACAGTTACGCTTTAAACATGAGCAAATGTCTTATGTGATAATACAAAAATATTAATTTCCATAGGAACCCATTGTCATCCCATTATGAAAGTTGGCATACACATAGTCAATTGATGTCTTTAAAACATATATTTTTTTCAAAAAAATCAAAAGGGGTGTTTTTGAAATTTTAAAATTTAAATTTTTAATTTTTTAATAAAAAATTTAAATTTTAAATACTTTAATCATGTTGTATACCAATTTAAAGATCATTAAAAACAGAAGAGAATGACACCAATTTGAGCTCTCTAAGTCAAATAGTTTTTTGTCTACAGCTGTTTAAAGGTGTCAAAGTGGAGTCAAATTTCGACAATTTTTCATTTTTTAAAAATCAATAACTCAAAAATTAAAAGCGCAAAAAATTGGAAATTTTGTTTTTTCTTGTTAACTTGACTGACTCTACCACTACACCAAAAATTATAAATTTCTGAGATGTCAAGGTTCAGACCATTGGTTGATTTGACATGGAATGACCCTGCACAGTGTTAAGTAACAGGAAAACAGCGAAGATTAGAACTTGATAAATTAAAATTATATCATCACAAAATAAAAGTGCCTTACTATTAAGAAGTACAAAAGAAGTTGTGCAACAAAATAAATAAATAAACACCTGTGACATATTAAGTTCTTCTTCAAAAGCCATTTTCTGAGTCATCAATAAATCAAGGTCCTGTTGAAGTTTCTCCAGAGCTCTATGTAATTCATTATCAATTTTCTTCAATTCATTGTATCTTAAGAAATATTCAGATTCATTAAAAATATACAAAATGAATAAATAAATAAAGTATGGTATCAGTATTTATTTCTAAATTATACAAATCCTGGATTGATATGGAAGAAATATTTTTATTTCTTTGATTAATAATAAATAACTAAATACCATATTTTTCTGATGAATAAATAAATAAAGTATGGTATCAGTATTCATTTCTAAATTATACAAATCCTGGATTGATATGGAAGAAATATTTTTCTGAATACATATATAACCGAAACCGTGCTTTTTGAAAACAACTTGAGAAAAGAAAGAGATAAATATCAGAAGGCAAAAAACTTTTTTGTGTGAATTTTGTTGTTAATTAGAAAACATGATCTTTCTTTTCGAGGAATACAAAATTGTTGACACTTCTGGATTACAATCCTGTAAGCTGCGGGATTTCACGACAAGCATTTTTTCATCCACAAAATTCACTATAATTTTTAGATAGTAATCTTCTCTTTATTTAATCACAGATTTTCTGCAGTTAAATAAACTATTAAGAAATTCTAGTATGTATTGTGAATAAAAAATTGCTTAATTTAATTACAGAAAAATCTATCATTAAATAAAGTGATGACTGCTATTCAGAAATTACGATAGTTTTTTTTTATAATAAAAGACTTTGGCAACGGGATCCTGCAGCTTACATGAATAGAATCCCTGAGGCACTTATCTCAATTATGGAAACTTAAATATTTTCCTTGATCTCTAATCATGCTAGCAATTTTGCAAATCATGGGAAGAGTGTGCTGATAATATTAAATTTACTCAATTATTTTAGCGATTTTAGACTAATAAAGCAACTTTTCCTTCCTGACTCTCCTTATATAAAGGGTTGCAAGTATTATAAGTAGTAGTATCACAAGCATTATTTCCCCATTCAAATACCCTAACATGTGGTACTTTATAAAAAAAACAAAAGAAGCACCTTACAGAAAGTACTTTTTTTTTAGATATAAACATTTTTTAAACGAAGTTTGCATACTGAATTTTTCTTGTGTGTGGTGAGAGAAACACCTGCAAATGTCAAATTTTTAAAATGCTACTTTGTTGATAATAATAATAATAAACTGTAGTAAATAAACAATAATTGCTATCAGATAGTAACACAAATTGAATTTATGACATTTTTAACAGACTTGATAACTAATTTGTGTTATGTTAAAGATGTATATATATAAAAAAAAAGTTGAAGCCCTTAGAAACATCGCAGCAACTCTTGTTAGTTTTTCTACTGATGCTCTTTGCATCAATGGTGATAAATGGAAAAAAAGTGGTTATGTCTTATTAATTCTGCTAAAAATGATCGTAAAGAAAATCTAGATACCAATCGATTGAAAATATTGTCTTACTGATTATTGTTATCTATAAATTATGTATCCAAAATCGTCTACATATTAAACATTGTATACCAACTTAGAATTTTCAGGCAATAACACTCATTTTCGACACCTTATTTGAGTTTCTTGGATCAAGAAAGACCAGAAAAAGGCATAGTTTATATACATTATCTTAAATCTTGATAGGGTTAGAAGAGTTTAAATTTAAGTATGCTAAAGTTAAATTCAATTTCAGAAAAATTAATTTATATCTTCATAAAAATTATATGATTCCTTTTTTCTTTCAATGCACCTCAGAGATACATATCATATCAATTTTAATCTGTTTTAAATAGTGTAACATGAATAAAGTAGATTGGAAATGATTTTTTTCCATAGACCATCATGTAACAGAATTCTTTTGAATGTCCTTGTAAATGAACGATGAATGCTATGAATACCATATTCTATAGTTAGCATCTTGTAGTGCACTTTAAAGATATACAGTATGCCCACTAAAGTCCCTTGCCACCCTCTTAACTTCAGAACGGCTGCTGCTATATTCATAAAAGTGGTGTCTAGGAATAGTAAAGTAGCCATGCGCTACTGAATGAAATGTCTACAGTGCTACTTGGTGCAAAATTGCAGAGTTAGCATTACTATCTCGAAAACGAAAAGAAATAGGGAAAAAAATTGATTTACAAAGTAGTACAGCATCATTGATTTAGTACGAAAAGACACCTTGTGGACATTAATGTGAAGAATAGAACGGCTAAAATGTGCATTTGTTTTTTCGTGATTTCCTACACTATGACATCACAAAACGTGAACGGAAGGAGAAATGATTATTTTTCAGGCAAAAGTGCATTGCAACTGAAGTGATTAGTTTGAACATCTCAAATAAAGGTATATTATTATAACTAGTTTTTTCTTTCTAAGATCGTTTTGTCATGTCACAGCATAGGAAATCACGAAAAAACAAATGTGCATTTTAACCAATCTACTCTTTGCATTAATGTCAACAAAGTGTCTTTTCGTACTAAACCAATGATGCTCTACAACTTTGTAAATCACTTTTCCCCCTATCTCTTTCCGTTTTCAAGACAGGAATGATAACTCAACAGTTTTCCACCAGGTGGCGAGGTAGGTAGTTTCATTCAGTAGTGCATGGCGACTTTAGTATACCTAGACACCACTTTTATGAATATAGCTGCAGCTGTTCCGAAGTTAAGAGGTGGCAAGAGACTTTAGTGGGCATACTGCATATAAATTTCAATGTGTTTGAAATTGTGAAATTTCATCAGAAACCACTGTAACAGTTTTCTCTGTTACATATCGGCCTACCAGGGCCGAAACTAGCCTTTTTTGCACTCGGGGCAAACATGGATTTTGCCCCCCCCTCATTCTCCTCAAAGTATGTTTACAAAGAGAATTTTGCTAATTTTCTAATAGCCGACTTATTTTAAAATTAAAAATATGTAATAGTGAGCTACATTATCTGGTTTGTCAAATTTTGATTCATTAAAATCTTGATAAGAATAAAAAAAAATTTCGCTTTATACAGGACCCTTATGCCATATCATCCTTAGATTCTATTATGCTTTGGCCATACACCAGGCATGACGATTTTAACAATACCATGCTAAACATAGATGTAAGAAAAATTGACAAAATTTTCATTTGGTGGCCCTTCATACTTACACCTAGGGCATCCCCCCCTTCCTTCATTCAAAATCAATTTTGAACATAACTCTAATACTTTAAGGCCCCACCAGTGGCCGAGAGGTTCTGCTCTCGAAGCTGGTAGACGGGAGGTGCTGGGTTTGAACCCAATCGTGCCCGTCGGCCTAATCGTTCGGAGTTTTCGCGGTTGTCTTCGAGCCATGGATTTCCATGCGTAAATACGGGTTAGGTTCCCTTAGAAAGACCCCCACAAAGGGCACACCCCCTGGGCCTATATCCCTCGAGTTGATAATTGGCCGTCAAAAATCAACCCAACTCAACCCTAATACTTTAAAATACAGTAAAGGTGTAACTCAGCACTTTTTGTACAGCATGCATGGCTTTGTTTCTTGTTTACTGTTCTTTATTTTAGTGATTCAGATGAAAAGCAAATGTTTTTGCTGTACTGTGCATATGTATGTATTTTAAACGTTTTATTATGTTTTTTGTACACTAAAACATAGTTTTAACGTTGAACTGTTTTTTTTTCATGCTTGCACCTCATTTTCAGTCTTTTTCGGATTATCTGCAATTTTTGTTATCCGCGGTGTCCTTGCCACCTAATTTCGCAGATAAACGGGGCTGTACTGTAATTTCTTTTTCCCTTCTTCCCCCCCCCCCCACCATGTGCAATTGAAATCATTATTTTAATTCAATTCTTAAAACCATATGGACTTTTATCTACGTGTTTTTTTTCCTTTCCGATAATGACCTTCATTCAACACTTTTAAATATTCAGTTTTATGATTATAGATTTGTCAGTTTCATTTTGCAGTTATCAAAATCCATTCTCAGAGAATCAATTTCTATCTGTTAGTACTCTTTGTTCAAAAATAAAACAAAACTATAAATGCAGCTGTCCATTAATATTTAAACTGTGTTTCTTAAACTTAGCAATTCAGAAAATTCTGTTGAATGATTCAAATTATTACTTTAATTTTTTAAGATATTCTAAAACTTATAAAAATAAATTATTTTTACTGATTTCGAAGCTCTGGAGACATAGTAGCAGTCAAGTTTTCAGCAACATAACGCTGTTGTACAATTTCAGCTTCTAACTGGGCAAGCTGAGCTTCTCTTTCCTGGCGTTGTTCAAACAATCGATCAATTGATTCTGCTTCTGATTCATTTTGAACCTGTTAGAAGTAAAAGATAAAATTATTAAATTATCATAAAAGAAATTCATTATTCATTGGCCAAATTGAAAAGGAAAATGATTTATAAGAAAACTTCTTTTGCAAATAATATAAAATGGAAAAACATGCTGTAATAAAAAAGGTTGGTATAATAACTACAATCAGATCATTCTTTTTTTCTGGGAGAACACAAGGGTATACATACCCCTAAATTATTTTGTAAATCTAACAAAAAGATTTTTAAATTTCTGCTAAAACCAACTTTAAAAGCATTGTAGATATTTGTGTGATTTGTTAAGTTTTATGCATAGTTTGCTAACAACGAAGATGATTACATTTACACCAGGCAACAATCACTGTAGGACAGACTTCCGAAATGGTGAGTCAAACTGATAGTACCCCAAAATATTTTTCATTTTTTAGAAAAAATGCCCTCATTACAATTATATTTACCAAGATTCATAGTCTCAGGGACTTACTTACACATTAGAAAATCAGACATTTGTAGGTTAGAAGTCCCCACCCCCCCTCCCAAATTCAACATTTTAAGTTTATACAAGCATTAATGTATTTTGTGATGGAAGATTAACGAAAGGGAGTGAAATATCATTTTGTTTGAGAGGGGGGAAAACTTATAAAGGAATAGAAAATAATCACAATTGCTTAAAAGTGGGTGGGACCTTTAGTTAGTATTTTACTGTATGCATCATATCATAAAACAACTGTTTTATATAAAATAAGCCAGAAAAACATTACCAAGAATTAAGGGGTCAACGATTTTAATCAGTTGATTTAAATCAACATTAAATCATGATTTTAATCAAATGATTTAAAAAAAAAATCATTGATTAAAATCATAAATTTTCTAAATTTTAAAATGACATACAAAAGTATTAAAATCTAAGATGAACGTAATTTGGAAAGTTTCTTACAGGTATTTTGACTTATGAATGAACAAACAAACAAATAAAAAAGCTTTAAATAATTGTTTCTAAGCTTAATTCCTGAGTATTGTAAAAAAATAAGTACATTAAGTTTGTAAATAGTATAGTTTTTATCTGACATAAAAGATATTTCATTTAAAAATATTTAAATCTAATATAATTTGCAATGTCATAATTTTCTTTAAGTAATCAACTTATTCATTCTTTTATGTAAAATAAGCATAGAAATTACTGTAAGCAAAAGAATAAAACAGCGATAATTTTATTTTTTCATTCTACTTTTGCAATAATAAATATATGACAAATATTGGAGTAAAGGATGAAAGAATAACATCTGCTCAATAGTTGGTGTAAAAGAGTGTATAAGAGAAAAAGAATTTGTATAAAAATGTTAAGAACCGAAAGATCTTCTTCAGTGTAGGTTGTTTAACTTTGTAACTCACATTACCAAACAAAAAAAAAAAAAAAAAAAAAAAAAAAAAAGGATTGAAAAGGGAGCAAAACTTCTTTCTTTTAAAAAAAAATAAATGAAAATTAAAAGCTAATAACCACTGAGAGGTAATAATGTTATTATTGAATATTTCTAGAATTTCAGATATAACCAGCTATTCTTATATTTACTCCATATGTGCATATGAATGGGTTTAAATCATTTTTATAATTTCTTTAGTTTGCATACACATACATCTGTGTAAGTTTGGATTTAGGCAATTAACAGTACAAACACAAAACTAGCGGCAAATAATATGAGTTAGTTTTATTAGGGTTCCATACTTAAAAAGTAAAAACGGAACCATTATAAGATCACTCCTGTGTCTGTCTGTCACAGCCATTTTACTCGTAAACTATGGAACGTGGAAAGTTCAAATTCGGGTAAGTAACAAAGACCATTGACCCACATATTTTCAGATTAATAAACATTAATAAATATATTTAGTAAAAAAGTAGAGGGGCTAATTATGCTACTTGAAAAAAAGAATCTTTTCTTTGCATATCATGTGGGGTATCCTGTGAAAGCTTTTGTAACGCTGAACTCAAAAATACATTCCTTTTAATTTTAGGTATTATATTTTCGAAGATATTGTTGAAAATGTAGCGCAAAAATATGTCCCCCCCCCCCCCATCTAATTCCGAATCTACTGAAACTAAAATTATGAAAAAATTAGAGGTAGTAGACGTTAATGTAAACCTTGCCGGAAAATTATAGCGATTACCCTAGATCACACAATTTTTGAGTAATTAGCATTTTTCTGTTATACACAAATTTCGATTTACGGGCTTTCAGAAAAATTGTTGAGCATCGCTGAATATACCTATCGTTGCAGAAGAATAAAAGCATTGTTGATAATGATTTTCGAAAAAAATCATCGATAATTAACCGTGATATTAACCCTTAAATGTACGGTCAGTTTGGACATACACAAGGACAGGGGCGGCATACTCTATGCCTAGTAAACAACTTTTAATGATATATATGTGTAATGTAATGTCCAGTAACAGTATAAAAGCAATAAACGTCAAATTGTTAAAAACATACTAATTTAAGGGGTCTCAGGACTCTAAAAAGTGGAAAAAATGAAAAAAAGACCATTTTCAACATTTAATGTCTTAAAAAGTATATGATTTTAAAACACAATTTTAATTAGGATAAAAAATTGCAAGATACAGAATTAGTATTTATAGGGGGCTCGAAACTATTAGACATTTGTCGAACAAAAAATTGGCATAACAGTTTACGCGCAGGATTACAAAATAAATATTGCAACTAGAATGAAAATTTTGGTGCTTACTTATACATCAGATTGTAATATTTTCCCTGAACTTAAATAAATTTGTATTTAAAGCATTTTTATATTTTTAATGCAATGTTGCATTTAGCTAATACAAAATTTTGAAAATTTCAACAGTAAATTCACCTAAAAAAAATATTTTTTTGAACAATAAAAAGGAAATTTTAGGTTCAGTTTATACAGACTAACATGAAATATATGCTTTGAAAATTTAATGAAAAAATATTCAGAAGTTTTTGAGGTATCCTGCACGTTATGCCCAAAAAATGCCATTTGGAAAATAATGACTTTAAAATTTCGGAAACGCCGCTTCAGCTATTGAGCGGGTATAATTCTAAAAGCCAAAACTTCTGTTCTAATGGGAATTTCAAGGAAACAATTATATCAAAATATTCAGAAAAGATAGGAGTTTAACATCTAAAAAAATTAAAATTTCTTAAATTTTGAAGCTTTAAGAGTCCTGCGACCACTTAATCCTTTCCGGCACGGAGTAATTCTATTTATAAACTTATGAAATAATGAACTGACACCAGAATTTATAAACGAATTTATTAGAAAATGCGAACTTGCTTATTTTCACGTACATGATAAAAGGAAAATTTTAATTAAATATTCTTGGTGCCGTTTGTCTGTTTTGGAATTAAAATTAGGTGTCCGTTTTTTAAGGGCATTGCCCTCGAAAGATTTAATTAGAATGAATCACATAAATACTGTGGCATTCGCGATAGTTTGCATTGATTGTATATCTCAATACGCCTCGAGTGACTTTAAAAGTTAATTAAACACCTATCTAGAAAAACGCGCACTGACCAAGGCAGTGTTGCAACTTTGAGACCTCAATTCAAAGTGCGCTTAGCACAATGCCAAATTTAAACTTTGAACAAAGGTTTTGTTTTAGCTACGTTGTAGAAATAAAGGTTATTACTACGCTGAATTTAGTTTCATGAAATGCCAATGAAGTTTAAACTATGCACTGCTTTTATTGTCAGTACCAAATTAAGTTCATCATAAACAGATTAGGATAATATTAAAAGAAGAGTTATATGAATAGCTATATTTGATATTATTTAGGTTTCATATCTCTTTTAACTTTCATGGTATACCCATTTACACTTTTCTAATATATACAGTTATACCCAACTCTACGTTGTATAGTTTTTTACAAAATCTTAGTATTCTTTTAGCAACTTTTTTTTTTTTAATAATACAATTACAAATTCATATATTTATTCTAAGGAACCCTCTGTGCGTGAGTAATGCTCGCACTTGACCGTTTATTATTTGGACTACTAACTAATGAAAATAATTATTTGCGGTTTTTATTAATTATGTAACTACTAACTAATGAAAATAATTATTTGTGGTTTTTATTAATTATGTAATTACTTACTATTTCCTCTAGGTTTTTTTTTTTTTTTTTTTTTTTTTTTTTTTTTTTTAAGGGCCACTTTTGAAATTGGCAAAATGCACCTTGCCTTTTTAAAAAATATTAAAATTAACCTGTAGCTGTAGCCAGATTTCTTTTAAAAAACTTCCCTATTTCACAGCATTTCTAAATCCATGTGCCCAAGACCTTGCAAAAATTATAGAACTTTATTTCTTTAGAAAAAAGGGGGATATTAATAAAACATGTTATTTAATTGTACTTTTCAATCTATAATTCATAAAATTATTAAAAATTAATTATACTTTGTTTATTTTACTAAAAAAATTATATATATATTTTTTCTTATATTGTTACTAAACACATTGCTAATATCATGAAATAGTGCCCTTTTTTGAACTAGCATCCTGCCCCCTTTTTCTTTCTAGAATGAAAGCTAAATTATTAATTATCATTTTAGTAATTAAAGCATAAAATGTATATTATATTCCTAATTAAAGAGTTAATTGTTTCATAATTATTATTATTTTTAAATAGTGTTAACAATTAAATATTAAATGCAATTATTAATAATTTTAATAAATGTAAATATCACTAGCATTTAATATAGTTTTACATAATTATTACTAAATATTAATGTATGCTAATAACTAATGAAACCACTAATTTACAATTTTCATAATTTCTGTAATTACTAACTATTAATTATAATTATCAAAGTGTAAAAAACATAGATTACGTTAGTAATTAGATGTTTAACTATTTTGGAAACCTAAAACTCTTGTTAGCTATTCAGTATTTGAACGTTGGGGAAAAAATCATAAAAATCCGATTTAAATCAAAAAAATCTGATTTAAATTAAAAAAAAATCTGATTTTTTTAATAAAAAAAAAATCATGATTTTTTTTACACCCTACCAAGAATGCCACCAAACCAAATAGGAATTATACTACATTGTGCCTAAAATACCAATAAACTAGCCTTTAAATCTTTATACTCCTGTTGAACATCAGACATTTCTACATCAGTGTTCAGTTTGTCAACCAGTAAATTATAATCAGCAAGCTGGCCCTGTAGATCTTTCAGCTCTAAGGCTTGAACCTCAGCTCTTTTTTCATAAGTCAAATAAGTCGATTGCTCGTTCGACAAAAGATCAGTTTCTTTACCAAGCCTCGTAATCTCGGCAGTCAATTCATTTACTTTGCTTCGAAGCAATCCCATGAAGTAAGATTTATCTTGAACTTGCCTGCGTGGAGTCCTTACACCAGTCCTTGGAGTAACAAGACCTTAAATAAAGATGAAAACTTTGTTTTTGTCATCATAAAAAATAATGCAATAAAGTGCTGTTTCAGATCATATAAAATTGATCCCTCATCAGGTATAAAAATAAAAATGCAGTTGAAGGCAATCACACTAGTCATATCAAAGCAAACCAGAAATCATACAAGCAGTGCTGTAGTTGGTTGGGAACGCCGTTCCCAGAAATATTTAGTTTGTTACTGTAAAGAAAAAAAATCGCATGCACGCACAATCTTTTTTTCAAGCGAAACGATAATTTATGCTAATTTTAAGCAGATCCATTTCATTGACATTCATAAGCTGTGTAGGACCTCTCTTAAATTTTTTTTCTCCTGAACTATACGTGAAACCTTGGTAGTGATCAGGAAGAAAATTAGCAGACGAGACAGCTCGTCGTAAATCAGAGAGAAACACCCCTCATCATTGTTCTTTTGGAAACTTCTAGGACAGATGTGCCAATAAGCAATATATGGATTTATTCCTGTTATTTCAATTTATTTTGATTCATAATGAAAAATGTTACTATGAGATTGATAAAATATTGCTTTTAGATGGATGCTATACAAGTACAATACTATAAAAACTAGAATGTAATATAACAGTGAATTGAAAAATGTCGGCTTTTAGCTAAATGCTTTACATTGGATTTTGGCTTAGTAAAAATCCGGTAGTATCAACATCTACTCTATGCAAAGGTGCATTCCCACAAATATTATTTTTCAACTACAGCACTGCATACAAGGCAGGAATGGAAAAGGAATGTTCCACTGTGAGGAAAGGTAGACAAAAGAAAAAAAAGAGCAAAGGAATGAAGGAAGTTCATGATAAGGCACAGAATAAAGAGAACATGGCATTGAAAAGGCGGCAAATTTTAACAAAATTAATAATTTAATAAATAAAAATAACAATCGCTCTATTCTAAAAAAAAGTAACTACCGCTGTCACCGCCGCCGGTTTTGAATTTTTTGTGACCGGAGGTCTTTCTTCGTTAATATTAAGAAAAATAATGCATACAAAAATATGAAAATCAGTAGTATTTAGGGATGCAACGGATATCCGGCAAATATCCGATATCCGGCACATCCGGCTGATTTTTCAATATCCGAAATATCATCGGATATCCGAATCACAATCACCGGATATCCGACTTCTCTGCCGGATATCCGGCAAAACGCAGCAAAGCTAATATCTAACGATAAGAGAAATCGTTTGACCCAAACGATGCCGAAAAACTTTTGTTTATAATGCAAAATATGAAAGAAAGTTCACTATTCATGAGTAAAAGGTAATTCTCAAAAGTTTAAACAATTGCCAGCTTTCCTAACATTGATGTTTGAACTCTTTATAATAAATTTAAGAATTTACGTTTACATCTTTTAGAAAATTGTACATTCACTTTCAGAATGTAAAACAAGATTTGAAGTTGTTTATTAAAGTATGACTTTATTAATTTTCTTTCTTTATTTTAAGTTTAACAATTAAACAGGCCTATTTTAAATTTCTTCTATCTTCAATAGAAGAAAGTATTGTAATTAAAATTTTTTCGATTCCTGGTTTTCGACGGATTTAGATGTTTTAGGGGTCCGAGATCCCAAAACAAGGTTATACAAAATGTCTATCTGTCCGTGTGTCGCCATCGTACCATCAAAAAGTGTATGATGTTATGCATAGAATTGAACCAAATTTTTTGTGAATGTTTTTGGCTATAGCCAGCGTGTCCTTATGAAAACATTCCACTGGAAGGGGGGCGCTGTATTGCGATTTTTGTGCCATTTTCATTATTGCATCATCGAAAAGTGTATGAAGTTATGCATAGAATTGAACAAAATTTTTTGTGTATGTTTTTGGCTATGTCCAGCAGGTTCTTCTTTAATTTGGAAATATTCTGCCATAAGGGTTGCTGTAATAGCGATTTTTGTGCCACTTTCATTCTTGTACCATCGAAAAGTGTATCAAGTTATGCTTAGAATTGAACCAATTTTTGGGCGTATATTTTAGGCTATGGCCATCAGGGTCCTCCTTCAATTTGAAAATATTCTGCTGGAAGGGGGCGCTATAATAGTGATTTTTGTGTTATTTTCATTATTTTACCATCGAAAAGTGTATGAAGCTAAGCATAGAATTGAACCAGTTTTTTGTGTATATTTTTGGCTATGGCCAGCAGTTTCTCCTTCCATTTGGAAATATTCCACCAGAAGGTGGCACTGTAACAGCTTTTTTTTTGTAAAATTTTCCCGATTTTTTGCTTTTGGTACTGTATATTGGCGGCCCGTGAAGCAATGGGAACTTCGTATCCTGCTAAGCTGGCTATTTCACAAACAGCTGATGTACAGCAGAATAACAAAAAAGTTATTGATTTTAATAAATATCATGATCGAGATTCTAGTTAATTAATTGGAGCAGAAATTTTAGATGAAAGTCAAAGTTGGTATAATATTGAACTAATAATATTGAAGTATTAACATTTGGAGCTACCTTTTGAAACATTAAGATGTATGAGATAGAAGAAAGCTTTGGGATTGGCACATCAAATTAGTTATTTTTGTAACTTCATTATAAATATTTAAAATTAAAAGTAATTTTCTTTTTACTTATAAGTATCAAAGTAATTTAACTTAAAATAAAACTAAATGTGACTTACTTAAAGCAAAACAGTATCAAATAATTAAAACAGAAAAAAAGGCATCAACTAAACATGTGTTTTGAGAAAATGACTCTTTAATCATGGGTATATTAGTAGATATTTTATGTTTAAATTATAAAAAGAAAGTATGTATTTCTTTGTGGAAAATACTCTACAATTATAGGTATATTAATTGGTTAAAATTTGTTATACAAATTATCAGTATTTCATTGTGCAAATTAATTATTAGAAATTTTCAATATAGTCAATCCCATATCCAAATCCAATAGCAATTATCAGCATTCCATTGTACAAATAAACAGAATATTTTGATGTTTAAATTACATTTTTTATACAGCATTATTAATATGCATTACAGGGCTTGAATGGCAAATACAGGGCTTGAATTTTGAGATGGGATGGCAGGATTCGTGCCCTAAAGAATAATCGGGACGGGAGGCTTGTGTTTCCAAAAAATCATTTTCCGAAAATGTTTCTTTGTAAAACTACAATCAAGTCTCAGGGCCGACTGACAAATTTCGTGATATTTCCCGTTATTAATTGACATGTTTCACAGTTTCTTCTTACAACAAATTGACAAAATTTATGTTTGTTTTTCTGCATCTAACCGAAAAATTTTTGCAATTTTTCTCCACGACCGACTGACAAATTTCATGATTTTTTTCTAGAGACCGATCGGTGAATTTCATAATTTTTTTTCTCATGATCAATTGACAAATTTAGCCATTTTATTCTGTGACTGATTGGCAAATTTCCCTGTTTGTTCTTGCAACATACTGATGAAAGTAACGACTGTTTTTCTGCATCTGATTGAAAATTTTCGCATTTTTTCTCTGCGACCGGCTGAGGAATTTTATATTTGCTCATGATGGACTGGCAAATTTCATGATATTTTTCCGTGATCGATTGACCAATTTCGTGATATTTTCCCGCTGTCGATTTCCCACAAACTTCAGTTTTTTTCTCGCGACCGGTCGACAAATAATTTTATTTATTTTTACCATGATTGATGAAATCAGCGATATTTTTTTCTATGACCGATTTACATATTTTGCAATGTTTTTCCATTTGCCCAAAATAGGAAATAAGTAACGGCCACCGGAGACTGTGCTCTATCAAATTGGCCAATAGTCAGCACTAAACAAAATGAGATACTTCTGGTGCACATGAAAAAAAAAACATATTTAGAAACAACAAACTAGTTGATTCTCGCAATTCACTAAAATTAGGACATGACTTTTTAAAATCAAACTTTTCTCGTGTAATAGAAGAAATCAATTGACTATTCCTTTTTCAAACTTTGGATATGGATTTAAAATTCAAATGCATAGAACATAGTTCCATTAGCGAAATTACCAGGGATTACAGTTTTGACTATAATTCCATTAAGGACTCTAATAAAACAAGTTTGTTCAGAAATGACATATAAACACTATAGGATATTGACAATACAATCACCGATATGCATTATTCAAGTAAGTAAGTAAGCAAGTAAGTTAAAAATTAATGGACATCGGATTTTGCAAAGTTTTCTAAAAATTTTTAAGAGAGCATAATCATGTGTTTCCGATAATTTCTAAAATTATAAAAGTTGTACTATGCTGTTTGTCAAAAGTGTAACTTGTGAAAGAGGCTAAAACACGCAAAATAGAACAAAATCTAAATTAAGAAATTCATTTAGCAACCCAATTGTTAACTGCCCATAACATTAGGTGAAGGTTGAAAAATAGACATGGTATATATAAAGCTTGATTATGTTCCTTTGTTTTAATAAAATAAAAATTTTGAATAATTATCTTGAGTTTTTAATTTAAATTATTTCAATGCTATTTTGTCATTGTCATGACTGTATAAATGCATTACTTAAAGTGGCACATAAAAAATAATGAAGTTAAAAGATTTTTTTTTCTTTCTAACAGTTCAACTCCCCTGCATTTATAAATGTTGGGTGGGAAACTCTTTTCCTGGGAAAACTTGAATTTCAAGCCCTGATATTTACATTTAAAATGTTTTAATGATGTGTGAAACATGTTTGTAATTTATTGTTCTGAGATGGCATTATATAAAGAAATAATTCACCATATAACTAAAAATATATCTAGTGCCGGATATCCGATCGGATATCCGGCCGGATATCCGAATCCGGCAGGCAAAGGAGCTTCGGATATCCGGTATCCGATATCCGGCAAAATCAATATCCGGTGCATCCCTAGTAGTATTATGCAGAAATGTTTGATAAACACGCTGATGCAGGCAGTTTTCAAATCGAAGAATTATTTTAAGAGATATTTAATGCTAAAGTTGGACAAAATCGTTCCACTAAAAAAGTTTTATAGGAGCAAAAACTATACATCAGAATTTGATAATTTTTAGCTCACAGGCTATCAAAGCCTGAGAGCTAATGTGCCCGCCGGTTCTGTATGTATGTATGTATGTACGTAATGCGATAACTCTTGATAGAAACATCCGATTTGCTTCAAATTTTTTTTCTAGGTTCATCGTGATAAGGCGTTTCCCTGATTAGTTTTGGGAGTTCATTGGTTAAGGATAAAGGGGGAAAAGGAGGGTTAGTCCACCCCTCTTAATTCAGATAAATGGGTTTTTCATGCAGAATTATTCAATTTGCTCCGAATTTGGTATATTGGTTTATTATGTTAAGGAACTTCCCTGATTAATTTTGAGGGTTTATTGGTTAAGGATAAAGAATGGGAAAAAGGGGTTAGTCCCCCCCCCCGTTAATTCAGATAAATGGGTTTTTCATGCAGAATTATTTGATTTGCTCCGAATTTGGTATACCGGTTTATTATTTTAAGGAACTTCCCTGATTAGTTTTGGGTGTTCATTGGTTAAGGATAAAGGGGGTTAGCCCACCCCCCTTAATTTAGATAAAGGGTTTTTTCATGCAGAATGATTCGATTTGCTCCGAATTTTGTATATCGGTTTATTATGTTAAGGAACTTCCCTGATTAGTTTTGGGGGTTCATTGGTTAAGAATAAAGGGGGAAAAGGTGGGTTACCCCCCCCCCCCCTTATTCAGATAAATTGGTTTTTCATGCAGAATGATTCGATTTGCTCCGAATTTGGTATACCGGTTTATTATGTTAAGGAACTTCCCTGATTAGTTTTGGGGGTTCATTGGTTAAGAATAAAGGGGAGAAAAAGGGGTTAGTCCCTCCCCCATCCCCCGTTAATTTAGATAAATGGTTTTTTCATGCAGAATTATTCGATTTGCTCCGAATTTGGTATACCGGTTTATTATGTAAAGGAACTTCCCTGATTAGTTTTGGGGGTTCATTGGTTAAGGATAAAGAATGGGAAAAAGGGGTTAGTCCCCCCCCCCGTTAATTCAGATAAATGGGTTTTTCATGCAGAATTATTTGATTTGCTCCGAATTTGGTATACCGGTTTATTATTTTAAGGAACTTCCCTGATTAGTTTTGGGTGTTCATTGGTTAAGGATAAAGGGGGTTAGCCCACCCCCCTTAATTTAGATAAAGGGTTTTTTCATGCAGAATGATTCGATTTGCTCCGAATTTTGTATATCGGTTTATTATGTTAAGGAACTTCCCTGATTAGTTTTGGGGGTTCATTGGTTAAGAATAAAGGGGGAAAAGGTGGGTTACCCCCCCCCCCCCTTATTCAGATAAATTGGTTTTTCATGCAGAATGATTCGATTTGCTCCGAATTTGGTATACCGGTTTATTATGTTAAGGAACTTCCCTGATTAGTTTTGGGGGTTCATTGGTTAAGAATAAAGGGGAGAAAAAGGGGTTAGTCCCTCCCCCATCCCCCGTTAATTTAGATAAATGGTTTTTTCATGCAGAATTATTCGATTTGCTCCGAATTTGGTATACCGGTTTATTATGTAAAGGAACTTCCCTGATTAGTTTTGGGGGTTCATTGGTTAAGGATAAAGGAGGGAAAAAGGGTGTTAGCCTGCCCCCCTTAATTTAGATAAATGTGTTTTTCATGCAGAATGATTCGATTTGCTCGAATTTGGTATACCGGTTTATTATGTTAAGGAACTTCCCTGATTAGTTTTGGGGGTTCATTGGTTAAGGATAAAGGGGAAAAAAAGGGGTTAGTCCACCCCCCCCCATCCCCCATTAATTCAGATAAATGATTTTTTCATGCAGAATTATTCGATTTGCTCCGAATTTGGTATACCGGTTTATTATGTAAAGGAACTTCCCTGATTAGTTTTGGGGGTTCATTGGTTAAGGATAAAGGGGGAAAAAGGTTGTTAGCCCACCCCCCTTAATTTAGATAAATAGGTTTTTCATGCAGAATGATTCGATTTGCTCCGAATGTGGT
The DNA here is from genome assembly GCA_963932465.1 of Maratus speciosus. Taxonomy (NCBI): domain Eukaryota; kingdom Metazoa; phylum Arthropoda; class Arachnida; order Araneae; family Salticidae; genus Maratus; species Maratus speciosus. The sequence continues at coordinate 5,445,283 of OZ010790.1, read as the reverse complement.
ATACCGGTTTATTATTTTAAGGAACTTCCCTGATCAGTTTTGGGGGTTCATTGGTTAAGAATAAAGGGGGAAAAGGGGGCTAGTCCACCCCCCTTAATTCAGATAAACAGGTTTTTCATGCAGAATTATTCGATTTGCTCCAAATTTGGTATACCGGTTTATTATGTTAAGGAGCTTCCCTGATTCGTTTTGGGGATACATTGGTTAAGGATAAAGGGGGAAACGGGGGCTAATTCCCTTTAACTTATTTTTTTGAGGGGCATTATTCTTTAAAATAAGAGTACAGTAGAACCTCTTTTATCCGAAACTCTTTTAACCAAAATTCTCGGTTAACCGAAATCTATTTTTAAAGCTTTTTTTTTTTACTATCGCATTCCTTGTGTGCAAAATCCATTTTGAAAGCTTTTTTTTTTTTTTTTTTTAACCATCTAATTTTTTGCGTGCAAGCGGTCCTTTCCGAACTAAGAGTACATATAAATATTTTCGATCCCCTTTCTTAGACTTCCATTCAATTTAACTTGAGCTCCCGTAAGCTGCGGAGTGGAACAAAGAAAACGGACAAATTAACAATTCTGAAGCTTTTGAATGTTTTGCAAAAGGTTTGGCATAGTTGGAGCAGCAGAAAGACTGTGATACTTGTGAACCAATAATATGAAAAACCTCCATGATAGAGCTTCAAAGCAAAGGCAATCGAAACTGCAACAAACAAAACATTTTTTCAAACTCTTGTGATCTATGTAAAAGGTACTTAATTTCAAAATTAAAACTCAGGTAATTTAGTTTTGTTTCTATTTTGCTACTGCTTTAGTTTTATTAACCATTTCTTGCCATAATAAGAAATATTGCATGCATTTCTCCTTAATCTTAAAATTGAAGCATTCTCGATTAACCGAAAATTTAAATTTTCCAAAAGAGGGTCGGTCCCAATTACTTTGGATAATCGAGGTTCTACTGTATAATATACAATTAGTGTGAATATCCTGTGAGCTCAATGCCATCAGTTTAGCTGGGCACTTTTCTTTTTTATTAGATAATTTTATACGTTATAATTTCCCAGTGTGCAGAATTCATTTATTTTTTTAATTTGACTCATTTTTCAAGGTTTCATTTCTATTTTAAATTCAAATTTTCAGCATTTCGAGAGATATTTTTTACTTATTTTAGAAAATTGTACTAATTTAACCTGTTGCCAACTGTATAAACAACCGAAACAATAATGTTTGCTTCAAATTAAAAATTTATTTACACGTGACTATTATAAACAGAAAAGATACTTTCAAATTAAAATTAAATAATTGCGTATAAAAAGCAGGAACTTATTGAAAATTACTTCATAAGAACTATATTTACACGTGAAGTTTAACAGAGAAAGGATATTGTAAAATTAACATGCGTTAGAAGTCTTAAATAGGAGAAATTACGTCACATTACACTTATTATGTAAAATGAACAAAAAATAATATTGCAAAACAGTTTAAATTTAAAAATTGCACGAGAGATTTATTTGATATTTCGAGATGATCTTTTCCACTATTTTTGCTGGGACAGCACAAATAATATATCATTTCTAACAAAAGTATTTTCATGTGAATATTAAAAAGAGAAAGAGAAGTTTGGTGAAAATTACGTCAGAAAGAACTTTCTTTTCACTTTGTTAAAAAATACCAGGACACAAAGACTCTGTTTACTTAATTTATTTTATATTAGCTTATTTTGAAATGTTTAATGATTTTATTTAACCAAAGACGAAAACAGCCATTGTATCTTTTAACAACACCTGATTTTTCCTTAAAATTCCCCAATCAAAGAGAAATGAATAGAAACACATTTATAGGGAGATCGCCACTGTTTTTTAATTTATAATTCAATCTTTTAAAATCTTTTTAAAGCCAATCAAATTAGCATGCTTTTAGAAAATGCAGTGTCTGAACGGGGGTTGGCGAGCTTAGCTCGTAGGGGCCGAGCCCCCTAGTAATATAAAAGAATGAAACAAATGAAAAAAAAAAAGAAAAAAAAAAGGGAGATATACTCTTTAAACAAGAAAAAAAAATGAGGAAAGGGAAGTACAAAAATAGGATTATAAGAACAAACCTTGTTGAGACATTGGACGATTTACAACATTTATGTGAGACAAGACCCCTACGCCTTGAGCAAGACCACTTCGAGTACCAGGCCTGTTATTAGAAGCAGAGATGAGTCGACTAGCAGTTCCTGGAATACCAGAACGACTAGGAAGAGTAAGGTTCCCTCTGACAGATGACATGGGTCTTAATCCTGAACCTGGTCTGTTGCCAGCCGATGTCGGTGGCCTTCCATCCATAATGAGGCTGTAAAAAAATAAATAATAAAATATCAGTCCTTAATGGTTATTTGGTACTTTCACATTGACTATTTATGGTAAATAAAATCTGTCACCAAACAATGTGATTTAACATTAACAATGCACCACCGCTTAATAAACTCAAAAATCAATTGGACTGATGTGATTTTAATAAGCGACAGTCACTGAACCAGAATGTTTTAGGCAAATACAAATAAAAATGAGATTGTGAACATGTCAAAAAGATCTTGACTGTTGAGCGGGTAGAACTAAATGAGGCCTCAAAAGAATATTCATACAGATTTGTGAAAAGTTCTAAATCTAAAGTACAGTATTTTTTATGTTTCCAAACCATGGCATACAGAACAATTTTAATAATCAATTGGGCAATTACAAAAATGGGTGATTCTCCAAAAACCTAACATTTTCAAATCACAAATTCTTAAAAAACAAAAGTGCTTTAAAAATTCTAAAAAAATTCATACTTACTCGGTATACGACACATAACAAGGGAAAAATAAAGGGAACTCACTTTAACTATGTTAAGTATGTGAAAGTAAGGGGCTGAAATTTCAGATACCAGGAGAGTGACAGGTGGTGCCAGGAGAGTGACAAAATGAGTTTCATCAAGGGTTATGAGAAATTTAACAAACTAACTGAAGTATTTAATTCAAAAATATGTTTATTTTTGACAAAAAAGTATATCTTACATTAGTCATACTACATAACCTTTAAAAAACGTCAGAAAAATAAAAATTAGAAACTCTGTAGCTGCTACCAATGGGCTCGGGAGGAGATATTTTTCTAATAATGTCTTCCATTAAATATTCATGTATGTCTTCTTTTTTTGGCCAGCACCAAGTTGTTCTGTTTATATTTTTGGGTTCCATAGAGTTTATTCTTGCTTTTCCACCTACAATCTCTATTATCTCTCCTGCAAAAATTTCATCTTCATAATAAAAGATAACCCAGTCTCCAACATTGTATAACTGTATTTGTGTTGGATCTGTTGAGACAGAAAAATAAATTCCATAGTGCCGACAATTTTCCTCAGCTTTGCATACATGACAACTTAGGGTCCTGTAATTCATCTTTGTGTCGGTGTCTCCAAGCTCTGCTGTAACCTGGTGAACTTTCATAGTTCCTTTAATAGCTTTAAGATCACTAGCAGATGACAAAAATGAGTCCATTTTGCTAATATTATCTTCTTCCACAACCCACAATAGTATTTTTGGGCAGTGTTCTTTAAGGATTTTTACCAGCACATCAATGTTGTTGACATCACACCCCATAGAGACCACCTTATCGGCAGTTCTTTTCAGGCAGCCACCTACGCCATCAGGAGCCCCTTTACCATGACTGGCTTCAGTAAAGTTCCATGCAATTCTTTTGATGTTTGGAAATCTTATTTTTATGTATTTTTTAAAGAAATAAAAGTTCTTTTTGTTTCGATATTGGTTCGATGGTGAGTCTGACAGAAAATGAATAGCTGAAATTCTTTTATTTTGTAGTAGATGTGACAAAACAGGTTCTAGATGTGCCCAAATGGCACAAGCATCATGGCGTGTACTTTCTGACAGTGTACAAAAAGAAATTGGTTTTGAAGTACTATCATCAGTCTTGTGATATGCTACACCAGTGTGAAGTGTAATTTGCTCTCTTGAAGCCCCAAAATGCATAGATTGTACTTCATTAGCATACTTTAATGCATAATTTTCGCTAAAATCAATATGTATCAATACATCCTCACAGGTCAGATTTTCTTTAAGTTCTTTTATGTACATATGCTGGTGTTTGATGTTTGCCATATCAGTCATAAACTTTTTTATGCTATTTTCTAGTTCATCAACAGCTTCTGAAATAGTGATTATTACTTTGTCCTTTTTTATAACCGTAACAATTTTCTCCTTACCTCTTATCTTACGTGCTTCTTTATGCAAATTCCATTTTTGATAAGTAAAAGTATCACCACTGATGAAGTCATTATAAGTTATAATTCTTTCAGCACAGCTACTGCATTTTCTCAATAGGCAGGATTCTTTATTTTTGTCGCAGCACAAAGTTTCTGCTATTTGTTCTGGTTTCTGTGAATTAATCACCTTACATTTGTTAAGTTTATCTACCAGCATTTCAATATTGTTATGTATTATGCACAAACAGGTATCCCTGCTTTGAAGAGTTGGTTTGACAACCCAGAAAGGACGCAATTTGCAAAATAAAGAATAACTTATCCGTACACCAAGGTTTTTTGTTCTGAAGCGCTTATGTAGCTCCTTCATTGTTGTGTTCAGGTACCTCTTCTGTTTTTTTATTTTTTTTCTAGTAATAAAATCTTTTTTTCCTGAACTGAGGGTTGTATTTTCATCATCATTAAAGAAATAGTTAACCATTTTATGGATTTTATCTTTCTGTTTCTTGTATTGTCTAACTGCAACAGGAATTCTCATAAATGGAAATGCACTCTGCACCCTATACTTCTTTATTATCTTTCCAAATAAAGATGTTTTTAAGATTCTTTTGGTCCTATAAGATTTAATGGATGAAATTGTATCAGCTAATTGTGCCCTAATGATTTCCCCTGTGAACAGTTTTCTTCTTATATCTTTGTCGACTCTTCTTCCCTGGAGAAAATGAGTAATTTTAGCTTTTGGTGTCAAATCTTTAATTTGGCTTTGTTTTATTTCCTTTTGATTTGCTTTTGCTTTTAGTCTCTGGTACTGTTTTCGATATTTTTCAGCTTTCTTATGAGATTTTTCTAGTTCTAACTTCAACTTTTTTATTTCTCTACATTTTCTTGTATCATTTCGTCTCCTCCTTTTTTTTTGATTCAATTGTCCTTCCGTCAGAGGTTGCTGAACTGACATTACATATCTCACATATTTTCAGGAGTTTGTAAAACTTCAGTTGTACTTATGGCTTGATAATCCAATTCTTGACCTTGAGTTGGATCATCATGGTCACTATCTGGCAGAGTATATTCGTTTATATTACAGTTTGCTTGCTGTTGAATGGACTTTCTAATTCTGCACTTCCTTTGGCGTTCTCTCCACTTTAGCCTAGTGGCCCTTTGGTCTCTTGCCGATTGATTTTCAATTAACTTAACTGTTCCCTTGCTCTTCCTAGCATTGTATTTATTTTTCCATTTAATCTTCTCATCTTCCAATTTCTTAGGATCGTTTTTTAATTTTTCATATCTTTTCCGTTCGGCTTCTCTCTTTTTCTTCAATCGCTCTTCTCTTGATTGTTTGTTTTTTTTCCTGCCATAATGAGGGGTGATTCTGTAAGGGAAAAAAATCTCAATACGATTTCATTATTTTATTCCATTATTTACATAACTTAGATGTAATTATTGAGTCATCTGTAGACTGTTTTTATATAAATTGCCCAATTAAAAGAAGAAAAAAAAAACAATTAGACTAAAATTGGTGTCCTGTTTAAACATTTTAATTTAAATTTCATTAATTTAAAATTACGCAAAATGTAGAATTTTCTCATTTTCTGGCAGCATTGTATACAACTTACAAATCAAAAGTAGTTTACACTACAAGAAAAGTCATCAACATTTACTGAAAAACAATCTATTATTTTATTCTAATATTAATTTTCTCTAAAAAGTTTAATTACAAAAAGCTTACCTAAACTAGGTGTATGGTAAACGAGATATTAGTACTATGCCTAAGTGGAATTTGAAAAAAATCTATCCATCTACAGAATTTATTACCAGTGTTTATAACAAATGTCACTCTCCTGTATGTTAAGTCACTCTCCTGGCACAGAAAATGCCAGGAGAGTGATATTGTTGTCTACCAGGAGTGTGACATTTTTCTTATATAAGGCCTGCTACTCAGGCCAAGAACCAAATTTAGGGTTAAGAAGGTTTTTATATTATTATCATCACTTAATTACACATAATAACAGGCATTATTTTTAAAAAATTCTTTTATATATAATAGAAAAGTTGTACAGGAGTATGACAACAAAAAATGTTACATACCTCAGTTTAAAACTTCAAAACTATGATAAGAACACCAGATGAATCAGATCTTCAAAGCACTCTATGAATACAACAAAATGGTAGGAATAAAGAGTGTTGCCATGCATTAGGTTATAAATTTCATCTCTTTTCCTTGAAATTATTGAAAATATTCCAGGCCAGGAGAGTGACAGGAAAACCTTGGGACAAACTTTAAAATGATTTACCTTGATAAGTTAAATGATTAAATAGATTAAAAAAATGTTATTTTATACCTTTAAGTATATATAGTTTAGTAATACTAATTTAATTTGTGAAATGTTGTTGTGAAATTTTTAAACAAATTAAATAAGTTTGTGAAAAAGATTCGGACAGACCAGGAGAGTGACTTTCCAGCCATTTAAAAATTTTTATAGGAAATAATAAATGAGTAAATATTTTTTATATACATAGGAATACATGGGAAAAATTATGTCTGATATTTAAAAAAATATAAAACTTTCTATCTCAAGCCATTGTTGTGATATTTTGCTCGGACACGATATTGTTAGGTTTTTGGAGAATCACCCAAATGCAAAATCATAAAAAAAATTAACATATTTTAAAAGAAAAGAAAAAGATGATTAAAGAAAATTATAAATTTAAAACTGCATAAAAAAGATGTGCATTTAAAAATATATTTCTATGTAATTTAAAAAACTAAAATAAAAATTCTAAAAATTTTGTTAAAGAAATTTACCATGCCACTTAAAAATGCCGGGGAATGTTCAGATCTCATCTGTAATATGGATTTTAGTTTTTATGAGCAAAATTGAAATTTATAGCCTATTAAAACTTTAAATATATGGTTTTTCTCTTCTTTATCATAAATAAAATTCCGTACTTTCTAGTAAAAAATTAAGTATATCCTATATGCAGCCCCACACCATATGAAAAGAATCACAGTTGAAAAAATATTAAACACTCAAATCAATCTGATCCCCGAGATCGTTTTTTTTATTATCATCATCCAAAAACATTTCAAGTTGTCAAAGATTTCTTTTAATATATCTGCAGTATATGATTGTAGATTTTTCGCTATGTCACTCAGCTGACATTAAATAAATTCTGCTTTCAAAGAGTCTTAGGATTACTATTACAAAGGCACAAAAGCAGTTGTTTTTAAAACATTTTTTCTTCATTAAAAATTTCCTTTTGTTAATCTGTTGCAATCAGATTCATCTATAGAAAACAGCTGACACAACAAAGTTGTTTCCATTATTCTTAAGTAGAAATGGTCACCAATAATGAACGGATTTCTAAAATCAGTTTTATAGTCTCACGTCATTTTAAAGCGTTTTGGGTCCATTTCACTTTTTAAATTTCAAGTAACCCTTTTTAGTGATAATTTATATCTTAAAAGCAATCATAATCTTCACTTTCAAGTTTTTAGATACAGCAGTTTCAAAGAAATTGCAATTTTAAAATGTTTTTCCCTCTTGCACCCCCCTGGGAGACAAGGGTCCCGAGATATAAAGTAGCCTGAGCATGTGCTTAAGAAGATAATAGTCACCATTATAATACTGAAAGAATTTTACTTCTTAAAAGTAGCCATCAGGGGTGTATAGTGGATGGTATACCTTCTGGATTTTTTCAAGAAGCACCGTATACCCTCTGTTTCTCAAATAAAGCTATAGTGTATACCCTAGGCATGACGTTCATGACATTAGCGTACATCCTCTGGTTTTTTTACGACTTCATCACTGGTAACCATCATGTCAAATTTCAAAGAAATCATAATATTAGAACGTTTTTAGCTCCTTCATCACCTTGGGGGAAGAAAGAGGCATCGATATAAAAAAAAATAGCCCACCTTTCAACAGAGTCTGTCACTATTATTATACCGAAAGAAATTTTGAAATCTAATCAATAGTTTCACAGAACAACTTGCCTTCTGCAAGCAAACAGACAAGGGGGAAAAAAAACCCCTTTATAATATTATAGATTGCATAAAACATATCAAAGAAGATTTTAAAACATAGTACCCTATATTGCTATTCAACAATGAAGCTACTTTTCATACAGCATATAATAAAAATAATACATTGTTATGAACGAATATGATTACCATAGCAACCATGGAATGGTTGGCTGGATCGTTTTCATTTGTATTAAAGACACTCTTTTGGATTCTTTTGTTTCATAAAAGTGTAGCAGAAGGTTGAAAGGTTGTGAAACGAAAACTTGGATGTAGAGAAAGGAAATATACTTACAAAGAAAGTTTTACATGAAAAGTTTTAAAGTATTAGATCTACGGGATTAGGAATCACTGAAGTAGGAATAGAAATAATCAGACATGTTCTGTTTAAGTTCCATGTTTTCTTTCTTCACAATCGTTTGCTTAAAGTCGATTATTTGTTATCGTAATCTTTTATCAGGGTCACGTGATATTTGAATGCCGATAGCGGTTACGATTTCATGGCGTCGGTAATTGTGTATTGTATTTAATTACTGTGTGCCAGCTTTGCAATTGAACTATCAGAGATCTCTTCTACATATGGAGAAAAACAAATTTAGGTAAGTTTGTTTATTAGGCATTTGCATCAGATTAATGCATCATCTACTTTTTTCCAACAAATTCCTAGTTATCCTTTTTTTGTTTATAGTTCAATACAACGTTCAGAAGTGATCTCGTATCTCTGTTTTATTTACATTTATCTTGTATGTCATCTATGCAGATTTCATTAGATATTATTGTAAATTATCTTGATTATCGAATTTCAATAATGATTCACTATTGATAGCTGATTGTGTTTAAATGAATACTATTTAGCGTAGGTCGTATGTTTATTTTGTTTGAGTTATCGTTAACCCTGAACATACTTTCGCATATAAATCACGCTCGCAACCTGCATGATAATACCTAATGCCTAATTTAAAATGTTGACCGATGTTACTAAGAAAAGCATAATTTTATTACATATGGACTATTGACCTTTAAATTAAACTGCAAATTAATTTGTCTACTATATTATTACTTTACCTAATTTTAATTTCAAGTGATAATATTTAAAATAATTTATAAACATTGTCGTTTTTTTATATTAATGCATAAGTAGTTTTTTGCCATCGTTTAAAAATATTTTGCTTATTTTTACTTTAAGATTAGCCAAGAATTTTCATTAATTATTTATTTGATTTATAAATGTTTATTTTTAATCACTTAATATTATCTTTAAAAAATCTGTATTACTATACAAAATACTTATTGTTCGCATTTTCTCTTGTTTTCTGCATTTAACTACTTAATAAATTTTCCCTTTTGGGTGATTTCACAGTATTGTGCATGTTGCGATACATGACATTTGCAAGTTTCAATTAATCATAACTAAACAAAAAAATTAACTAAATGAATGGTTTTATTTTTTATGAAATCAGTATAAATTACACTTTTTAAAACATAGCATATTTAAAAATTAAAATGAATTTAAACTTATTAAAAAAATAAAAATGGAGTGTTGCAGACATGACTCAGAGAAACCTTATTTTTTAATATGTTTTAAATGTATTCAAAATTCTCTGAATTTTATGGAATAAATTAAAACTTCTTTTATGCTAAGATTTCAGTGTACATTTTTGTACAGGAAAACACAAGATTAAAAAAAAAAAAAAAAAATTTTGTAGGAACTTACACAATTAAAAAATAATTTGTGTGTTGCGGACATGACAGAAAGTTTACCACTTGGTTTGCTGCTTACAATAACCTCATTGTTATGCATATAGCATTAATACATTATATTTCTTCATAAATAGTTTAAATATTAAATAAATTGAGACTGTTGACACATTTTTAATTTTAAACTTAGGTTTTATAAAAAATAGATATTCAAGTATTTTGAAAGTAAACGACACATTTTTAATTTTAAACTTAGGTCTAATAAAAAGTAGATATTCAAGTATTTTCAAAGTAAACATAAGTAGTACATATACAAATATATGGGTTATTCTCTGCAATAGTGCAAAAAGTGCTTCCCAGCCATATAAATGCTCTTAATTTTATTACATTTTTATTAATTTTTATTTTTATTAGAAGATCTAAACATAGTTTATTAGGGGCAGAAAGTAAAATTTAAAAATAAATAAATTTAGTATTTAAAAATATAATATATATCATGCAAACATCATTCCCTCACCTTTCCCCACCTGTACTACCATATTTTATTGCCTATTTCTTTCCATCCAGAAATAAAAATAATTAAAAATACCCTAAGCAAAATAAAGTTCTTATTTGATACATTACAAAAAATAATAAAAATATTCATTTTTACTATTATTATATAGTCTACTCAATCAATTATATGTTTCCCCATGTTAGACCATCATTCCCTCACACATTGCTATTATCTCAAATATCTACCACTAATGAGCAGTAGCAGTCTAGCATCCTTCACAGAGAAGAAGCTATTTTGAGCACTTGTCAGTCCAGCAACATAAATTGGTGGTGTAAGATTTTGTTAATTTTACAGAATTTTTTTTTAGTCAGTATATCCGGAAGCGTTTTTATTAGCAGTCATTCCCTCACACAGAATATTCATTTTTTTGTAAATATCAAAAATTTTAATTTTATCATACATTATATATTAAGTGTTTCTCTTAAAGGAAACAGTTTGGATTTCTTCATAATTTTGCATTTTCCCCCTACAACTAGTAAAAATGTCTTATTTCATCATTCCCTCACTTGTCATTCCCTCACATTTTTTATTTTATTTTTTCCACAAATTTTTATTTTATTTTTTTTGTTAAGTCAAATTTTTAAAACAATTTCTGTTGCTATTAAAATCTTCAATAATTGACTGATTTCTTACCATTTAACTAATTTTTATGAAAATTTACATATGCATCATTCAAGTCAGACTGCTAGCCAAATTTGCAAGTATTGTAGAGAACAACCCATATTACAATATATTAATTATATTATTTATCTTTAATGCAATTTGTGAATTGTAGAAAAAGAAACGTGCAGAATGATCAGGTGATGGATCCCATGGCAAAGTAGATCAGTAGGTGTCAACAGAAATTGTTTCAAATTGTAGCTTCTCCGATTATTTGAATTTATTTTTTTCTACAGGCTTGAAATGATGTTTAAATGTCATATTTTTGTTGTTCCACCAGTGGTCATCAACAAGTAGGGGAAGACGGGGTACAATGAAACATTACTTGTAAAATCAATCAAATTTGTCATAGAGAGTTGCAGTTTATAGGGTAGATGCACCAGTTTTGGCCACTGTACCAGTTTTGGCCACATTGGATAAATTTGTCCAATATTTAGCCTGTGAATTCATGCTAATAAATAATATGCATTCTTACACTTTAAGCAAACTCTCTTTTATCATTTACAATATCATTTGTTTATTTTTTGCTAAAATGTGACTTGCAAAAAAAAATAAATGTGTGAAACTGCAGTGTGTGCTTACATGTATTAATATTTTTGGTTAGCTGACAAGTTTTCAGAATCTTTCAACATTAAGCACTTATAGGGTTCTATTTGTTCTGAAACAAATTTCTATTAGGTTTTATGAAGTAAGCTTTCTCTCTACTGCAATTTTACATTTAAATTACTTATTTTAACAGTTTAATGGGGGGTGGCCAAAACTGGTGCATTAAATTTGCTATATGTACCAGTTATGGCCATGTGGGTGGCCAAAAAGGGTACAACATATGTTCCACTTTTGGCCACATGATTCATTATCATTATAGAGGGAATTTTAGCCATTTAATAAATTTAAGAACATCTGGATAAATCAAAATCAATTTAGTTTTGTTTTATATAGTAATGGCTTCAATAATAATAATAATAAAAGCAAGGCTAATGGCAGTTCTATAAAAGAGATTTTGTTATTCTCTGTCCAATAGATAATTCACTTTAGAAAGAAGGACATTGTGCTAGTCACTAAAGAAAATATAGTATTGTGGTTATTTTTGATAAAGCAAAAGGGGAGGTGATATGTAATTTTTAGATATGATAAATAAACTAAAACATAAATTTAAAAAGATTTTACAACTTATAAATTAAAACGTTCAATAAAATTATAGCATGATTTAATTGCTTGTATTTTTCCTAAAGAAATGAAGACGTTCCATATTTTTTGCAATATTTCCGGCACACGGATTTAGAAATACTAAATATTGTGAAAATCTTTACTAGAGACATCTAAATACAACTAAGAATGTATTTCACATTATTTAAAAAGAAGAGGATTCATTTTAACAAGTTTAAAAGAGATTCTGTGCTCTTAAAAAATGGCCTAGAGGGAACACTGCTCTAAGATAAGAAGTAAAATTAAGGCCATTCAAAATGTAATGCCAGCACTACAAGCTAGCAAAGTTTTGGAGTAACCCGTTCTTGCCTTACATCAGAAGTTTGTAGGACGGACACCACTTTCCTCTAATAATGTTGAATCTCAAGTAGTAGATCTAGGTACTAGGAATTGAAGTTAAAAATCAATTAGAAAAGTGGATTTTAGATATCGTCAGAATACTATTTCCTTATAAAAATGGAACAACTTTTAAGATTCTGTCCAGAAAATTGTAGCCGGTAAGATAGAAACTCCATTTCAAGATGGAAGACCAGGCATGAAATAGTAGATTCGCTTATGAAATCACACCCTAAAATAACTTGCAAAGAAGCAGGGTACATAAATAAGGCATAAGCTGATATAAATCAAAAGATAATTTCAAAAAGTATAACTTTTTGATGAAAATCAAACCAAAATCAGAAAATGCTTTCAAGAAATATAACACTTTGATGAAGATTCAAGTGTTCTAAACAAGCCACAATCCATGAATAATTATAAAACTGATTAAATAGTTAATCTTTATGTCCTATAGGCACTGTTGTCCCGTTTAGTAATCAAATTTAAATATATTTTTTGTTTTTTAATTGAAACTTTCAGTTAAAATCAAAATAAGTATATTTTACTTCATGTTTTTATCAATTCATAAAGAAATTTGCAAAATTCTCTTAATACAGCAAACAAATATATGTGTGGTAAAATAGATGTTGCATAAAAATGCTTTATTTTTACTTATTATCAATTAAAATGTTTGTTAAACTACATGATATTGGAGTGGCCAAAACTGGTGCATAGAGATGGCCAAAACTGGTGTAGGGGTGGCCAAAACTGGTACAAATTGGAATAAATTACTTGATGAGTTATTACTCACAATCTAAAATATTCTGTAGAAAATCATTATAGCTAACAGAAAGACAATTAAATTTACTAAAGAATGATGTTATTATGATTTAATATGCTTAAATCGGTCAAGAACTGTAAAATTTCTATTTCGAATTTTCTCTAAAAGTGGCCAAAACTGGTGCATCTACCCTATATATGTTATACAACTATATGTTCCAATTACTGGTGTGATTTGGATACATTCACACTTCTACAACAGTAGCAAAAGAAGATTATTGCTTTTGCACCATTGAAAGTAACTTTCTTTACTAAAAGTAATTTTGGTTCTTTTTCCTTGTTTTTATATGTAATAATTATTTTTTCTATACATTGTTATCTTTGGGTTGTTGTCTTCATACCTCCAAAACCAAACTAAAAAAAATAAATATTAGAAGTTTGAAATAAATTTTTATTTAGTAACCTAAGTGCGGGGTACAATGAAACACTTGCAGACGGGGTACAATGAAACATGTTTTATTACAGTAATAAAAATAGTAAATAGAATATATTAGAAGTAAGAGTAGGAAAACAGAAAAAAAAAGAGTTTTGTTCTAACCAGGTCAGTAAAAAATGCTCTTGTTAAGCAATTAAAAAATAGAAAGAGAAAAAAAGCTAAGAAAGGATTGTTTTGAAAACAAACTCTGCCTGCTACAGACTCTGATGATGATCCAGATTTTTTTTTCCAGTCCCAGCTGGTCATCGAGGTACTAAGAATGAGATATCCCCTAGAGGTCTGCACGGGCCGGAATTTCCGGGCCCGGCCCGACCCGAAGGAAAGCTATTTTGGCCTGGCCCGGTGTAAAAATTAAAAGTTCGGCCCGGCCCGTACAAAAATCAGTGAAAACAGGCCCGGCCCGACTAAATGTCTACAAAAAATTCCGTTTTTTCTCGACATACAATTAAGATTCTTTTAATGAATTCTACATGCATATTTATGGGAACATTTTACAGTATATTTTAAATTACTATGTGTTCGCAAAATAGAAAACACACAATAGTAAACGTTAACGATTACTTACAGTGTTTTAGTCAACGTCTCTACAGACGTTTCAAAATTTAAATAAGGGTTCATTAAAAGATTATTGTAGTTTAGAATAAAGGGTTAAAAAACATGATAACTTTTGAAGCTTATAATAAAAGGTAGATTTGTGAAAATATTTCTGTCATTTTTAAGGCTTTTCTCAAATCCAAAGGAGCTACATTTTGATACATTTATGAATTCATTTCTTTTCGGAAACGCATGAGATTGGCAGGTATTCTTATTCAGAAACCATGTAAATGCCGTTTTTTTTTTAGATAAAAGTAATATATCTTTCAGAAAATACTGCCAAAGTTAGTGTTTTGAATCAAATTTCCGGAAGCGATAGCACAGGAAAGGAGAAAACGTACAGTCACGTGACAAGAGTCTCTGTTATCTCTGTACGTAATTTATGAAAAATGAAAACGCTATTTGATCCCAATTGCCTTCAATACTCAGCCTGTCAATTTTATGCCTTTATAGTTAAAAATGTGTCTGAGAGTTTCGCATTGTTGAGCAGTAAATATGAGAACCACTTTAAGGTACATTTCCAAAGATACTGTTAACAGAAGTTCATTATTGCTATTAATACTTTTACAAAACACAATGTCTATCCTACACATCCTGAGAACGATTAAGACCAGTTCCATCCCGGCACAAGTCTGCTGAAAAAAATTAAACCCAGGATCAGGCATCATGTAACTGTACGATGCCGATCTCTATGATGAACATGTTACATTTCTGTATTGATGTTGTTAAACTCGCATCGGCTCGTAACGCACATTTATATTTCTCGAAAAAGTCATATTCATTGGAAATGACCTCGTATTTTATCTGCTCCTCTCAAATTCTTATATCGGGCCGATATGCCCGGTTAATTTTTTTTATCGTCCGGGCCCGGCCCTTCAGGCCCGTTCAATTTTTTTGCCGTCCCGGCCCGTTTATTTTGTCTGTCGGCCTGGCCCGTTGAAAAAATTGTCCTAATTCTGCCGGCCCGGCCGTTTGAAAATTCTCCTCCATTCCGCCGGGCCCGTGCAGACCTCTAATATCCCCACACAACATGTATGGTACAAGCAGTATACGTATAAATGAAAACATAAGGAAATATATACCGCTGGAGAAATCATACATAAATGAAGTCAAATGTGAAGTACTTGATATAAAAAAAAACTCCAACCCTCCAACCAAGTTTTAATTTTTTTTTTTAGAAACTTTCATTTAAAAAAAAAAAAAAAAAACTGTGTTGAAACTACCATCCCATATTCCTTCAGGAGCAACTGAAATATAAGCAGAAATGCTAATTTTTGAAACTGACTTGAGCCAATTTAATATAAAATGAAAGGTATTTCTTAAACTAATAGAATTTTCTTATTTTTCATCTTAGACTATAATATTTTTATCAAGTTTCTTATTAATCAAGTTTTGTTTCTGTATTTATCTCATTTTTCATAAAATAAACTATACTGGGTGAAAATTGCTTCCATCATTTAGAGTGTTTCATTGTACCCCGGCATACGGGGTACAATAAAACACTGTAAGACATTTATTTTTTGTTATTTTTCAAGCATAAAGATATTGTTTAGAACCTAATAAAAATTTATTTAGATGGGGAAAATACAAGGTTAAAAATATGCATTAATTATATTTTTGTGCATGCAAAATTGTGGATAGGAAAAAATAATTAGTAAATTTTGTTTCATTCTACCCGGTCTTCCCCTACAGCTATCCATTGGCCTTCTTCAAAAACCTTTTCAGAAGTTGATGTTGAAGCCAGATAAGTGATGTAGTCGCATGCTTTGATGTTATTTTGGAAAATACTGTGGCCTGATGCATGTTTTGGGGGTTTGAAAATGGAGAATTTAAGGAAAATTCAACTGAGAGTGATGTTGTAGGGCGAATGAAATGGAGTGATACAGTATTGGGTATGGATTTGCACACTCTAAACCGTTCTTTTAACCTTAGGTTCTCTCTTTCAGCAATATCTTTGCTTATGAAAACTATTTTGATTGTACCATCAGAAATTTTGCTAGCTACATTAAAAAAAGACTTAGCATCGACAACGACCTCTTTTCCTTGCAGAACTGCTCTCCAAACTATTTTATGCAGATCTCCCTATGGCATCAACTGCCCCTTTCCCACGTGCTATTTCGAAGAATGACCAGTCAGCCTCTATTTTTAGATCATTTTTATGATAAGTTAAATTAGCAAACGTAAATCTGTTTTTAAATTGGATCGCAGCACCATCTGACCAGTAGTGAACTTTTGTTATTGCGCTTATCCTTTGTTTTAATTGTGATAAAATTTCGGCACAGATGTCATATTCGCCCCGTATTGGCATGATTTTTTTTCAGCTGCCAATTTGGTAAAAACATCAACAGCATACACAACATAATCCAGGTTACCACATCAAGCAAAATAACGACACTTTGGCGCCAGTTAAGTACTCGTTGCATATATGACATTGTCGTCAGAAAAAAATCGCGCCAATATGGGGCGAATATGACATCTGTGCCAAAATTTCTTCTTTGAAAACTTTTTCCGAATCTTTACTATGCAATAAGTCATCAGAGATAATTGTATAAGACTGGTGATTTAAAGAATTTTCCTCCTTAAAATGGGCAACACAAGTATATACTGTTACACTATGAAATACTCAATGAGCACTCATGATCTCCTGATCATGCTTTATTGCATAATTTTCTGCAAAATCGATATGCATTATGACTTCATTATCTGGAAGATTTTTCTTTAAATATCTGAATTGAAAGTGTTGTTTCGATGCATTGTAAATATGCCTTGCAAATGTTTGTAACTGAAATCCAATTTCTTCCTTAGCACAACCCAAATTGGTAACAATTTCTCTTTTAACAGTGCAACCAAGCTCATTCTGGTGCCACTGATAATATTTGAATGTGTAGTCTAAATTATCCCCTGATATTTTGACATCTAAATATTTTTTAACACCACACACACTACAGGCTCTATCTATACATCTGATATGGTCATCAGCAAAAGCACAAGAACTTTCCTTGGCAATTATTTCTGAATTTTTCTGAAGATCAGGGCAGAGAGCTCCTATTCCTGAAAGAATCATATTGATGTTTTCATGATATATATATACACATACAGAATTCCTGATCTTTTTTTCCAAATGGGAGAACATACTTGGGACGAAGCTCATGAAACTTGGTCATTTCAATGTTTAAATCAGGATTTTCACTTAAAAACAGCTTGTGTGATTTCTCCAATGCTCATCACTAGGTAATGTTTTTGGTGTATTTCTCTCCATGTAGGTGTTTTTACGGATATTATTTCTTTTTTCCCTGGACACATGTGGTTAATATAATCTCTAACAAAAAATTGCTTTACTTTTATTTCAGTTTCTTCTGACAATTTATCAGTCCTTAATCATCGACTACTATTAGAATCTACTTTTAAAATTTTAACTGCAATTTAATATTTCCCAAAATAATCAACCTGTTGCCATTTATAATAACATAATTTGATTATGTTGATGCAACAGGTTGATTATTTTGGAAAATATTTAGTTAAGTTGAACTTTTTCTTGGAAATTTGCAAAATATAATTTGTTGTCATGTCTGCAACATTGCGGACATGACCAATTTAAATTTTAAAAAATATATATTAAATAATAAAAATGATATATTTTTTTAAATCATAGTGTTATAACATAGTAAATAAGCAGAGGAAATAACATTTTTAAGAAAATAAACAAATGAATAACAATAATGCAATAAAAATTAGAAAATTTTTGTATTGAAACACAAATATTCTTATAAAACCATCCATTATAATAATATAAAAGGTAAATATGCAGTGTGAAAACATGAATTTCGTCCTAGGGTTGTGGAAAGAATTCAAATTTCTGTCACAGGATCGTGGAATAAACACGAATTTAGTAAAAGGATCGCGGAAAGAACGTGAATTTAGTCAAACGATTGCGAAAAAAACTCAAATTTATGTCAAAGGATTGCGGAAAGAACGCGAAATTTCGTCAAAAGATCTCGAAAAACATGAATTTCGTTCCAGGGGCGCAAGAAAAATGCAAATTTATGTCACAAAATCGCGGAAGAAACTTGAATTTCATCAAAGAATCGGGGAAAAAACAAGAATTTAGTCAGACAATCGTGAAAAAAACGCAAATTTCTGTAAAACAATCGCGAAAAAACGTAAATTTCTGTCAAAGTATCGCGAAAAATGCAGATTACTGTCAAAGGATCACAAAAAAAAAGAAAATTTATGTCAAAAGATCGGCATTAAATTTGCGAAATTTCATCAAATAGATCAAGAAAAACACAAATTTCTGCCAAAGGATCACTGTAAATACGTGAATTTTGTCCCAGGGGTGCCGAAAAAAAGCAAATTTGTGTCACAGAATCGTGGAAAAACACGAAGTTCGTCAAAGAATCGAGGGAAAAACGCAAATTTCGTAAAGGATCACGAAAAAGGTTTATTTTTGTCAAAGGATCGAGAAAAAATGGCAAATTTTGTCAAAAGATCGCGAAAAAAACCCGAGAAATTTCCTCATAAGATCGCGAAAAAAAACAACAGATTTCGTCAAAAAAGCGCGAAAAAAAACAACAGATTTCGTCAAAAAAGCGCGAAAAAACAGAAATTTTCGTAAAAAGATCGAGAAAAATGGCATATTTCGTCAAAAGATTTCGAAAAAATGCAAATTTTATCAAAAGCGCACCAAGAAAAACACATAATTAGTGCCAGTAGCCCCCCCAACCTCCCCCTTGTTGTAACCTTTCGGAAAATTTGCTGTGAATTTCAGATTTTTTTTAAAACTTAGAATCACCCTTGGTATTAATCAGTAAAAACGCTGTTTATTTTAATACTCATAATGTTTGTACATAAGAAAATGTAACACGCTACTCCTGCAGACAATTTTCATCCCCCTAAATTGCTGTCGCAGACACGACCATAACTTTCTGCTACTGGGTATGGATCAAATATAGAGGATATGGAAGCGTATGATGGTGTTTGGCTAGGACTAGAATTATAGCTTAAGTTAGCAGTGTCTACTAACCCCTCATACTTATCTTTACTTTTAAAACTAAACCATCTTGCATCAAACCTAATTCATGTTTCTGATAATAATCTCTCACATCCTTAAGCTAAAGATGAAAATAAGGAATTTTGCTTAGTAGCCACTGGCCGGTAAGTTGATTTTTTTTTAGTAGCCAGTTACTGGCTAGTGAGAACAATTTCTTTAGTCGCCAGTATGTCACTGAATATTTAATTTAAAAATATATAAGTTTAGAGTAAATAAGTAATTAATGTAATAAATAAAAATATTTTAATTCATATTGTTTTCAATAAACTCGAGATACTAATTTCCAATCTATTTTAAATTAAGTTAACAGCAAAGTTATATGTAACATGCTTATATAGCTAACTACATAAGTCCACTATACTTAGGTACTTAAAAAAAAAAAAAAAAAAAAATTGAATTTACAACAAATTTTCTGAAATGTAAAAGGGGGGAAGTCTCTCCTGGAACTAATTATGCATTTTTTTTCATGATACTTTAACAAAATTCGCGTTTTTTTCGCGATCTTTGACAAAATTCGCGTATTTTGTGCGATCTTTTGACAAAATTCGCACTTTTTTCGTGATTTTTTGATGAAATTCTCATTCGTTTTCCCGATTCATTGACGAAATTTTTTTTACGAGATCTTTTGACAAAATTCAGGTTTTTTTTTTTTTCTACGATCTATTGACAAAATTCGCGTATTTTCGCGATCCATTGACGATATTTTGCGTTTTTCCGTGATTTATTGACGATATTTTGCATTTTTTTTTCGTGATTCTTTGACGAATTTCGGGTTTTTTAGGGATCTTTTGACGAAATGTGTGGGTTTTTTTGCGATCTTTTAACAAAATTTTCGTTTTTTTTTTTTCGCAATTCTCTGACAAAATTCGCGCTTTTTCGCGATCTATTGACGATATTTGCGTTTTTTTTTCGTAATCTTTTGACGAAATGTCTGTATTTTCGCGATCTTTTGACAAAACTCTCGTTTTTTTTTCGCGATTCTTTGACGAAATTTGCGTTTTTCGCGATCACTTGACGAAATTTGTGTTTCTGAGCGATCCTTTAACGAAATTCGGGTTTTTCTCCGATCCTTTGACGAAATGTGAGGTATTTTCGCGATCTGTGGGGGGGGGGTGGTGTCGTGTGTTTGTTGCTTGCCCCTCCCACGTGAAAAATTCAGCAGAGTGACTTAACAAATTAGTTTAAGTTATATATGAAACTTTGAAAATATAGTTAAAATAATAACTTTGAATAAGAATATGTTGAATTATATGCAACTTCATGAATCCTATATATATACTATGATGTTTCAGGGATAAGGTAAGTGTAAAATGTACTTACAGTAATGAGCCAAAATGATGAACAGAAGAAGGATTCATTTATTGGTGCTTGCTGTACATGAACTTGACTTCGTTCTTGGATTAAATTAATGGACACTTGCGACGATAGTCTACCCGAACTCGAGAACACTGCATCATTCGACGACATAAGTAACTTGAAATATATTATCCACAACTCTATCGCCGATTTAATTAACAATTCTCGATGAAACGTCTTAAAAATAAACCACTATGCTTAATAAATTCTCACAATTATATTGGTATTCAGCCATATACCATACATATTCGCTGACACTTCATAAAACATACCAAATAATACCATAAGTCAGCCTTCAAACATCGCACACCTCACCCTTTGCATACCTCGAAAAAATGAAATCGCTGTCCCTTTAAATCAGGACGAAAACCTATCGACCAATCAGAATCGACTATGCAATTTGCATAAGTCGGAAGATATTTAACATTTACTTATAATTTGAATAACATTTAATAAATATTACAATGACTTTAGAAAAATTACTTTAATATAAAAATGACTTAAAAAGATGATTTTACATGTTAATTAAATTTAAATACTTATCTAAAAAAAATGAATACTAGCGAATGCGATCGCAAGTGAAATTGCCGTATACGGTCCACGACCGAAACGCGATACGCAACCATCCAACCGTGGCGGTAAAAACGTAAACAAACGCCGAAAGGTGGCAAAAGAAAAGAAAATATCGTGCTGTCGAGTTCAGGTAGACTTTACAAATTGTTTAATGAAAAAATAGAAATGAAAAATGCTTGGGAATAATTTTCCCACAGAATGCCCCTCTTTCCCATTCATTTTGATTTTATGCAATAAAGTGCATTACAAAAGTTTGTAATAATGGCAGGATCAAAAGAAAGTTTTTTTTTTTTTTTCTGTGGAAAGTTCATCACCATAAAAAAACTTCTCTGAATCTAAGAAAGGAGTCCTTTACGAGGGATTTAGTCAAAATATCTGCATAGTTCTCTTTTGACATAACATGCTTAATGTCGAAGAGGCCATTGTTATACCAGTCTCTTATAAACTTGTATTTTAAATCAATATACCGATTCTTTATGGTATCAGCTTTCTGTTTGGTGAAGGAAATGGCGGCAGTATTATCACAAAAGAGCATTGGATGTTGAATAGTAATGATGTCCAAGTTAAGACTTTTCTGAATTTCAATTAGAGACATGTTTAAGAATTTTAGATCTTTTACAGCTTCTGTCGCTGCTATTATTTCTGCTTCCATTGGACTCAAGGCTACGCAATTTTGTTTAGTTACTCTCCAGGTTACTGGAATATTGTTTAATAAAGCAATGTAGCCGCTCCAGGATTTTCGATCAGTAGTGTCACTTGCCCAAGAAGCGTCGACGTAGACAGCTAGTTGGATTGGAGGGTCAGATTGTGCCAACTTCAATCCCAAGGATTTTGTCGAAGAGAGATACATCAGGATTCGCAGGAGTGCCTTGTAGTGCAACAGGTTGTGGCTCTCTGTAAATTGTGAAAGTGCAGCAACAGGCCATGCAATGTCTGGACGGCATCGATGAGCAATGTACTGTAGACATCCCAGTAAGTTTCGGTACGGCAAGTTCTCGGGAAATTCATCATCTTCAGCAACTGGAACAGGATTATATCCAGGAGGAGAAGGAAGAGATATATTAGTAAAATCAGGGACATCAAACTTCTTTAAACACCTTTCAATATAATGTTCACAGTTAACATTAACTATTGCATCCTCTTCTCTTTTAAAATTGATACCTAGTAACATTGAAATAGGACCTAAATTTTTAACTTCATAAATGGATTCAATTAACTGTACTACCTCTTTTAAAACTTCACCATTCTTCGCAAAAATAGGCAAATCATCCACATACACTATAACTATTGCTTCACTTTTATAAGAGTATACACAAGTTAAACCTTGTACTTCACTGAATCCATTTGCAATTAACTTATTATGCAAATCATGGTACCAACATCTTCCAGCTTGGTGGAGCCCATAGATTGCTTTCTTTAACTTTAAAACACAGTGTTCTTTCCCTGGAATTGTATAATCTTCAGGTTGTTTGATGCAAATTTCTTTATCAATATCCCCATATAAGTATGCACATTTAACATCAAGAAGACAATGCACCCAATTCAATATTCTAATAAAAAAAGCTATGAAAAGACGAATGAGTGTAAAATTTATTACTGGACTAAATGTGTCGTTGTAATCTAAACCTTCTCTCTGATTATTACCTAGTGCAACTAAACGCGCTTTAAATATGCAATTCTTTCCTTCACTATTTTCCTTTACAGTATAAACCCATTTGGTTCCTATAACTTTTTGATCAACTTTTGGGACAGGTGTCCAAACGTGTCTATCTAACATGGTTTGGATCTCTTGATCCATTGCCTCCTTCCATTTTTGTGCCTCTGGAAGTTGTTTTGCTTGTGTCGCATTTTGTGGTACAATTATCTCAGTTAGGAGCGCTTCTTCAGTTAATTCACTCTCTAGTTCCTTATCTAGCTTAATTGGGCCTTCATATGTATTCCCTAATGAAAAATTTGCCACAGTGTCATCTAATATGATTTTATGCATTTTACAATATTCACGTAAATCTTGTTGCGATCTTAATCTGGAACCAGTAGGAGATAAGATATAAACATCAATTTTACCTTTAGTTCTTCCTTTCTTTCTTTTCTTCATAAATCGGTAAAATGTTGCTTCTGCTTCTTCCTGTTCCCTCAGAATATTCTCTTCTAATTCATCTTCAGATGTTGATACATCATCTTCCATTTTCTCTTCGGATCTAGATTCATCTTGCTGCATTACTTTCTCAACTTCTGTCGGAGTTGTAGAGCTACTCGGTTGATGGACAGTCAAATCATCTTCCATTGTCGGTGAATTGTTAGGACCTGTAAAGAATTCATTATCATCATTTGAAAAATCAACAAACGTGCGATGTATTATTTTCCGTTCAGGAGAACCGTTCAGTTGAGCTTCGTCAAATGTCACATGCTTTGACTCAATTACTTTATTTTCTTTAGGGAAATAAATGCGATATCCACAGGATCCTATACCATATCCTACAAAAACTCCTCTTTTTGCTCTTGATTGAAACTTATTTCGTTTTTCTTTAGGTTGATGTACATACGCAATGCATCCATAACGTTTTAAATGACGAATGGATGGTTTAGCTCCGTACCATCGTTGAAACGGTATTGCTTCTATGCCTGTGTGAAATATTCGGTTGCGAATGTAATTTACTGCCATAACTGCCTCAACCCATAGATTAGGCGGCAGATTAGCTGCTTGCATAAACGTTCTAGTTCCTTCAAATAAAACTCTGTTATGTCGCTCGGCCACGCCGTTCATCTGGGGACTATATATTGTGGTCCTCTCATGCTTGATTCCCATCTTTTCTAGCATATCTCTTATTTGCCTATTGCAATATTCTAACCCGTTATCAGTTCTCATGACTTTGACTTTTCTGTTAGTTTGGCGTTCCACAAACGTGATGAAGTGCTTTAATTTCAGGAAAACTTCATCTTTAGAGCGTAGCGGGTAGCAAAAGGCTCTTCGACTAAAATCGTCAATAAAAGTAAGTATGTACCGTTGCCCATTCCTTGATGTAACTGGAGCCGGGCCCCATACATCGCTATGTATCAATTCTAACGTTTCTTTTGAGCGAACTTTCTTTAATCTAGGATATGTTGACCTAGTTTTTTAGCTAGAATACACGGTTCACACGGAGTCTCTTTTCCCTGTAATTGTCCACAATTTTGAACTAAATTTTC
Organism: Maratus speciosus; assembly: GCA_963932465.1. Classification (NCBI taxonomy): domain Eukaryota; kingdom Metazoa; phylum Arthropoda; class Arachnida; order Araneae; family Salticidae; genus Maratus; species Maratus speciosus. Next base: position 5,420,563 of record OZ010790.1, on the reverse strand, counting down.
ACGAAACATTTTCTTAATTATATCAACATTACTATGTCCTAGCCTTTCATGCCAGAGCATGATGTTGTTGTGCTCACTGGCAAATGTAACATTGTAATTTTGATTTGACTCTTGTATATTAGTTACTTCCCTGACATTATCTTGTATTACATGAGCACTTCTTGAATTAGTGTTATAGGCTTGATTTAAGGATTTAGTACAAGTAGAAATTTTTAATTTATTCTTATCAGGAAAAGATGGTTGATCAGCAAGCTCTAAATATTGGTTCTTAACATTAGATTTAGTTTTGTCATAACTTTTAATGGCTTTAAGAACATAAAAATTATCTTTTAGAGTGGCAGTATATAAGTACTTCCAATGCTTATCAAATACTTTAAACCCATTGTCCATTGTGGCATGGAGACCAGCTTTATCCATTTTTGACATGGAAATTAAATTTTTATGAATGGTAGGAACATACAACACATTATGTAAATTTACAATAGATACTTTATCCCTTTCCTTTAATTTAAAACTTACTTTTCCTATTCCTCTAACTTTATGAGGTGTTGTTCCCATCCTAACAACTGCACCCTCTGGTGGCTCACTTAGATAAGTAAAGAAATGCCCATTTTGGCAGACATGAGATGTGGACGCTGAATCCAATGTAAATTCCCAGCAAGGGGGGGAAACATTGCACAAATCATTACTTTTACATTTTAATTCTGCGACGTATGAATCTAAATTTACTTCATCCCTTTTATCACCACTTTTCTGTTTCCTACAATTTTTATCCCAATGGCCATATTTACCACAAACTTCACACTTTAAATTTATTTTATTTCGAGAATGAGGCTTAGGGGAAACTTTTTCAGACATTTGAGTGGTTCTATCAGCCATGAGGGTTTCATTTCTTAATCTTTCTCTCAAATCCCTCCTTGAACATTCCTTTAGAATCTCCTCTTTAACATCCTTAAATTTAAAATCTTTTTCTGGCAAACGGTCTAATTCCCTAATTAAATACAGTAGAGGATCTTTATAACGTAATTCTATATAACGCAATTCTCCATATAACGCACAACTTCTCAGATGTAAACAATTAATTTTGCAGTTAAAAAGCACCTGCATTTTCACATTGTAAAATATTGCTACTCTCTAGAGGACTAAATTTGATACATTAGTTCAACTTTATCTTCTAATTTAAGACCTTTTTACTGAAAAAAATGCTATTATCACAATAAACATTTTTGAAAATGTCTAATATAAGGGATGGTTGTGTCAGTTATATCTGGATCATGTTTATAAAGTAAAGTTAACAATGTCTGACCTATATTATGCAAAAATTTATAATTTGGATAACTCTTGATTACAAAGAATGCAGTATAAAGATATTATAATGTATTTTGATATGTTTCAGACTTATTTGGCCATGTCTACAAGGTGAATTTAATGATGTGATCCATATAACGCAAAATTCTATATAACGCACAACCTTGCGTTTTTAGGTTTGCATTATAAAGATCTTCTACTGTAATCATAATTTTCTGGTAGGCTTTCTATTAATTGGTAACAACGATGCTTTTCTGCAACTTCCTCCCCGGAATCAACTACGCGACGATAAGCTTCTTCAAACCTAGCAATATAAGTTGGGATATCTTCATCTACATTAATTTTTAAATTCCTAAATTCATTTACATGAAACGATTTTAATGCTCTTCCTGAGATTTCTAGATTTAACTTTAGTGTTTCCCATATTTCCGACGGATCATCCAAATGACCTATTGTTAACCCAATTTCAGGACTGACATACGTTTTGATAATTCCGGCTGCCCTTTGCTTTGACTGATTTAGCTTAAACTTATCAAGGGGCTTCAAATCTGTATAATCTGGCCATTCAGTTTTATTCACCCAGGTATACAAACCTTCAGTTTGCAATGTGCATTTTATAAAACGAGTCCAACTTTGATAGTTATCCCTACTTAATACTACTATATCTGGTGCAGTAGCCATTTTACTTACTTTTACTTAAAACAATAAATAGATATAAAATATAAATAGAAATGGTACTAAAACTTGCATGCACATATATAAACATTAAAATATTTCATACACTAGATACTTGAAAAAAACACTTCATTATTAGCTTCAACATTTTCATTTTAAAATACTTTTCTCTAGCTTTGCCGCAGTGGAAGCGCTTCTGGGTACCATAACCTCTGTGGGGGGGGGGGGGGGGGGGGGGGGTTTCGTGTGTTTGTTGCTTGCCCCTCCCACGTGAAAAATTCAGCAGAGTGACTTAACAAATTAGTTTAAGTTATATATGAAACTTTGAAAATATAGTTAAAATAATAACTTTGAATAAGAATATGTTGAATTATATGCAACTTCATGAATCCTATATATATACTATGATGTTTCAGGGATAAGGTAAGTGTAAAATGTACTTACAGTAATGAGCCAAAATGATGAACAGAAGAAGGATTCATTTATTGGTGCTTGCTGTACATGAACTTGACTTCGTTCTTGGATTAAATTAATGGACACTTGCGACGATAGTCTACCCGAACTCGAGAACACTGCATCATTCGACGACATAAGTAACTTGAAATATATTATCCACAACTCTATCGCCGATTTAATTAACAATTCTCGATGAAACGTCTTAAAAATAAACCACTATGCTTAATAAATTCTCACAATTATATTGGTATTCAGCCATATACCATACATATTCGCTGACACTTCATAAAACATACCAAATAATACCATAAGTCAGCCTTCAAACATCGCACACCTCACCCATTGCATACCTCAAAAAAATGAAATCGCTGTCCCTTTAAATCAGGACGAAAACCTATCGACCAATCAGAATCGACTATGCAATTTGCATAAGTCGGAAGATATTTAACATTTACTTATAATTTGAATAACATTTAATAAATATTACAATGACTTTAGAAAAATTACTTTAATATAAAAATGACTTAAAAAGATGATTTTACATGTTAATTAAATTTAAATACTTATCTTTAAAAAAAATGAATACGAGTGAATGCGATCGCAAGTAAAATTGCCGTATACGGTCCACGACCGAAACGCGATACGCAACCATCCAACCATGGCGGTAAAAACGTAAACAAACGCCGAAAGGTGGCAAAAGAAAAGAAAATATCGTGCTGTCGAGTTCAGGTAGACTTTACAAATTGTTTAATGAAAAAATAGAAATGAAAAATGCTTGGGAATAATTTTCCCACACGATCTTTTGACAAAAGTCTCGTTTTTTATTTCACGATTCTTTGACGAAATTCGCTTTTTTCGCGATCTATTGACGGTATTTGGGTATTTTCGTGATCGTTTGACAAAATTCGCGTTTTGTTTCCGCGATTCTTTGATGAAATCCCTTTGGAAAATCCTGTATTTGGCCGGTACTTTCCATATTTTTAGTCGCCAGTTTTTCAAGTTTAGTCGCTGAGTGGCGACTGGCGAGTGCTTATTTTCATCTTTACCTTAAGCGATCTCAACCTATCTGGTTCACCTACCTCATAGTAATATATATCTGTGCGTTTACTGTCACGTCGCAGTACTACCTTTCTAAACCATGCCGCATCTCTTAAACTTCGTGAAAACTCCTCGCCCTCCTCATCACTTTCATCCAGATATGTGCGACTGGAGGCGGGATAATCAAAGTGAGATTGGTCTGGCTTAGAAATGGCAGGAGGTGGTTTATCTGGTTATAATTCTCTAAATGGATTGATTTCATGATGTTGTGATCCGGCAATCTAGGATAGGGGGAAATTTTGCAGAGATTTTCATTTTTTACTTTAACAATAACAAAGATATCATAACTATATTTTCAACAGACTTGCTTTGATTTCTGTGAAACATGATCAGGGATGCCGCAGACGCGCTATAGCGCGTAAATTACGTGAAGAATCGGAGTCAGGACGCAAAAAAATAGCTCTTACGCGTCCCGTGGGACGCGTAATTTTGTCCAAAAATCGCGGGAAAAAAGCCGATTTTTGTCAAGGAATCGCGAAAAAAGCGCAAATCGCATCAAAATATCACACAAAAAACGCGATTTTCGTAAAAGGGCCGCGACAAAATAGCGTATTTCGTCAAAGAATCGCGAAAAGAAAGCGAATTTCGTCAAAAAATCGTGGAAATAAGCACAAATTGCATCATAATATCGCGGAAATAAGCGCAAATATCATCAAAATGTCGCGAAAAACGCGATTTTCGTAAAAGGGCCGCGACAAATTAGCGTATGTCGTCAAAAAATCGCGTAAAAAAGCCGATTTTCGTCAAAGGATCGCGAAAAGAACACAAATTTCATCAAGATATCGCTGAAAAAATGAGATTTCGTAAAAGAGCTCCGACAAAATAGCGTATTTCCTCAAACGATCGCGAAAAATTAGCGAATTTCGTCAAAAAATCGCGGGATAAAGCCGAATTTTGTCAAAGCCGAATTTTCCAAATAACGAAGTTTCATTTATTCCTTTAAAATATGAATTATTATTGATGGGGACTCGCTTTTGTAAAAAAGGGACCCAGATTTTTGGAAATCCTGGGTCCCGGGGACCCAGGTTTTTTCAAATACAGCGACATGATATGATGAGAAGTGCTGGAAATTGCGGCCATTCATATCTAAACATCTATGAGCTAAACATTCCTTTATTCACAATTACAGTATTTATACGGTGTCACTGAGTTTCTACAGGTATTGTGACTTATGAATACACAAAACAAAGCTTTAAATAATTGCTTCTAAGCGTAATTCTTGAATATTGTGAAAAATTTAAGTGCAGTAAGTTTGTAAAAAGCATGGTTTTTATCTAACAAACATAAAGAGCATTTAATTTAAAATTGATATTTAAATCTAATATAACTTACAATGTCATAATTTCCTTTTAATAATCAAGTTATTCATTCTTTTATGTACAATAAACATAGCAATAGAGTGTCAATGATTTTAATCAACTGATTTAAATCAGATGATAAAAATCACATATTTTCTGATTTTTTAAAATAGTGTGAAAAAGCATTATAATTAGGGATGCGCCGAATATTCGGTATCTATTCGGTATTCGGCCATGTTACCGAATATTCGGTTTGGCCGAATAGCAAACTATTCGGTATGTCGAATATTCGGCTTGCCCGAATAGCAAACTATTCAGTATGCCGAATATTCGGTTTGGCTGAATAGCAAACTATTCAGTATGCCGAATATTCGGTTTGGCCGACTATCAAAATATTCGGCCAAGCCGAATACTTAAAAAAACTTTTAAAACCTTATACAACTACGTTTAAGAGTCAATTTATAAAGATATTCGGGATAATTAAAAACAAAATCATATTTAAATAAAAGAGAATGTTTTTACATTATTTATTTGCTGTTTGTTAAGTATTATTTAAGAAAATTAACCTATCATGAAGATTTTCATAGGAATTAATTATGTACAAAGGCAAGTTCCTGAACATTGTACAGTAAATAATCTGTTTCTTGTTAATATTCTCAGAATAACATTTACAATCTCTGAAAACGATTGCCCACTCCAGACACCAATCTACTCGTAGGATACATTTAAAATCTTCCTTGCTTAATCAAAGGGAGTAAGAACAGTTATTCTTGCTGAGTTGCCACCATATAAAATTTGAATAGATTGTATTATTTATTTACTTTTACTTTAGTCTCTTCCTGACAAACAAATAATATATGATCCTGTACAATTTTTCTTCCAACTTCTTCACCATTTCTTTTTGATTTAAAAATGTTTCTTTTAGAATTTAAGAAAATTTTATTCATCTGTTTTAATCCTCAGAAGAAGACATAAAATTCAAAATTTTATTAATTAAAAAAGTTTTATAACTGTCCTCTTCTTAAATAACTCAAAGCAGATTTTTTTTCAGCATAAAGTTTACTTGAAAAAAGTTCTTGTTTATTAGAATAAAAGTTTCTGTTTTAAATATTATATAAAATTGTTTTAAAATGTAACATTTTAGTGCCTTTAAACTTTGAAATATAAAAGTATTCGACAAGCCGAATATTCGGTATTCGGCCAAAATCACTATTCGGTGCATCCCTAATTATAATCAGTAATGAATCACTTGTAAAAAATGTAATATTTGTTATTGTTAATTATAACAATATTAAAGAGTGTAAAAACAAATATTATACATTTAAAAAACATCTAACTAAATGTTAAATAACTTCAAAACTTTATAATATTTAGTAGCTATTCAAATATTTTAATATTGTGGGAAAACAATCTGATTTAAATTTCAAAAATACAATTTGTGTAATCTATTTATAAATTATGTGCGAGTTTGCTGTACACATTGCTAGAATTTTAGATCAATTTGATATACATACGCTTTAGAACCTGTGTAAAATTATTGGCTGCTTTATGAATTTATCAAACTATTATTTATCACCTTTTTTCAACCACTTTTTCAAAAATGTAGATTGTTTAATAATTACAAAATTTAATCTGTATCATCAATTTAAAATTAAATGCAATTTATCAATAACTTTAAAATATAAGCAGTATTTAATATTGGTTTACATAATTATTACAAAATATTAGTGCACATAATGTTGTATGTTACTAAAGAAATTTTTAATTTGCAATTTTTTTTTAATTTCTATAATTACATAATTAAAATTTTATTAATTAAAGCAAAAAAACATAGATTATGTTAGTAATTGGAGGGTTATTCATTTTTGAAATGCTTAGTTCTTGGTAGATGTTTAATATTTTAACACAGGGAAAAAAATAAAAAAAATCTGATTTAAATAAAAAAAATCCGATTTTTTTTATTTAAAAAAAAAAAAAAAATCATGATTTTTTTTACACTCTACATTTAATACAAGGAAAATTAATGTGAAACAAATCTCGATACAATATCTTCATTATTGATAAAGTTGTGAACAAAAATTCATTTTCAGCTTGTAGTTACACAACCAGTATTTTTGAGTGAATGCATTGTAATTTTGATGGAATAAATGGGCCGAGATGTTGTTTCTTGTTCAAAAAATGTTTGTCAGACCGAATTATCCCTGTCGAAAGTTTGTTGTAAGATTTTAAAAACAACCTTTATTATTGCAATCTCTGAAAATGATCGCCCACTCCAGACTCTGATCTAGGATGCATTTAAAAACTTCCTTGCTAAATCAAAAGAATAGAAAAGTTATTCTTTCTGACTTTTATAACTATATCCTCTTAAATAACTCAAAGCAGATTTTTTTCAGTATAAAGTTTACTTCTAAAAAGCTCCTATTTGTCAAAATGTAAGTTCGTGTATCAAATGTTATGTAAAATTGTTTTAAAATTTAACATTTTAATGCCTTTAAACTTTGAAATATAAAAGTATTCGGTCAGCCGGATATTTGGTATTCGGCAAATAGATACTATTCGGTGCATCCCTATTTTATGCTTATTGTGTTTTAATAAAACATTGAACCCATTAAAATTTTTTGGTAAGAAAATATTTAGTACATTCATGATAATGAAATTACTTAAAATTCGTTTAGAATGTAACTTTTTAAATTTTATGCTGTCAGTCACTGGTGACTGAAGTGGCACTCAACGTGTTAAAGGCCATGGGGCACATAGGGAGTGTTAAAAAGGGCTGCTGAGCACATAAAAGAAATAAAATGTGTCGCCAGGTTTAGAGTGAACACTAAGACAAACAAGCAACACCATCTGTCATCACCTGTCTGAGTTCCTCCAGATACTGCGTAACTTCAAAACAGTACATGTCTGGGGATATGAATTGCTGACATTTCTGTTCAGAGCTAGTTACGAACTATGTAACTTAGAAAAACAGATAAAGAAAATGAGAGAGATTGAATATTAAAGGAATACTGTTTAGATAAAAGTTAGGGGTGCACCAAGTAGTAATTTGGCCGAGTACCGAGTAGTTGTGTATAAGAAAGAACTACCGATACGCACATGAAGTGAGCTGAAGAGTAACATATCTGTGTATGTATATAAACTAACTTCTTGAGTATATAATCATATATTTTTTAATTGACTTTTTAAAAAAATTCAAAATAACTAATTAAATTTGAAACTTAATTATGCACCTTTTTAAACACAATTTTTGAAAATTAAAACAGTAAGACTAACATTATTTTAAAAAATATGAAAAAAAAGAACATAACAAGTACAATTAACCAATATGAAATAGGGATGCAACGGATATCCGGCAAATATCCGATATCCGGCACATCCAGCTGATTTTTCAATATCCGAAATACCGTCGGATATCCGAATCACAATCACCGGATATCCGACTTCTCTGCCGGATATCCGGCAATGCGTAACAAAGCAAATATATAAGGATAAGAGAAATCGTTTGACCCAAACAATGCCGAACGACTTTTGTTTATAATGCGAAATATGAAAGTAAGTCCACTATTTATGAGTAAAAGGTAATTCCCAAAAGTTTAAAGAATTACCAGCTTTCCTAACATTGGTATTTGAACTCTCTATAATAAATTTAAGAATTTATGTTTACATCTTTTAGAAAATTGTACCTTTACTTTCAGAATGTGAAACAAAATCTGAAGTTGTTTATTAAAGTATGACTTTATTAATTTTCTTTCTCTCTTTTAAGTTTAACAATTAAACAGGCCTATTTTTACTTTCTTCTATCTTCAATAGAAGAAAGTATTGTAACTGAGATTTTTTTCGATTTCTGGTTTTCGGTGGGCTTAGACGTTTTAGGGGTCAGAGATCCCAAAACATGCTTATACAAAATGTCTGTTTGTCTGTCATCATACCATCAAAAAGTGTATGAAGTTATGCATAGAATTGAACCAAATTTTTTGTGAATATTTTTGGCTATAGCCAGCTGGCCCTTTTTCAATATTGGAACATTCCACTGGAAGGGGGCGCTGTAATCGTGATTTTTGTGCCATCAAAAAGTGTATGAAGCAGGGCCGAAACTAGCCTTTTTGGCGCCCGGGGCAAGCATGGATTTTGGCGCCCCCCCCTCTCCACTACAAAGTAAATTTACAAAAAGAATTTTGCTAACAACAAGACAACTATAATAGACAACTTATTTTTAAATTTAAAATATATAAAACTGAACTACGTAATCAGCTTTGTCAAATATTGGTTCATTAAAATCTTGAAAACGGAATAAAAAAGAACCGAATTGCATTTTAATCTTTTTTTTTGTATTGGCTAAATGCGGTCGATATCTATTGCTGTGCGTTTGTATTTTTTCATCTTAGAAGGTTTATTGTGTAATAGGTGCGTTACCTTCTATGATAAAAAATGTTTAAAGCGGAATTTTTCCCGATTCTTGTGACTCCCTTTTAGAAACTTTTACTATAACTTAGCCCCCTCCGAAATGATGAGTCTAGATACGCCACTGCAGGGTGGAAAAAGGCCTAGGAATAGCAGAAAGACGAGAAAAAAACCTTTTTGGGCGCTAAAGGCGGGGGCGGCTTTGCTTTACTAGCCATGACTCCCCGTCCAAAATTTTACTGTACCACTACAAATGCTACAATAAAAGATAAAAGGTTTTACTAAGAATTTTACTTTGTTCATTCCCTCTCTCGTTTGATTTTATTGTCCCGGGCGGTCATCGCCCATGGCAAGACGAAAAAAAAAAAGAAAGAAAGCTCAACGCTGTTCAGTGGAAAATAAACAAACAGCTTTCATGGAATTATTTTATCTAATAGAAAAGTCAGACTGGGGTCGCTTCGCACTTTGTAGTTATCCGTTGTGGTCAGTGTCCCACAATAGAGATTGACCTTGAAAAATGGTAGGGATTCTCCCTCACAGGAAGTGATTTAAAAGATAGAAGGCAAAGGTACAGACATGATACTTTTGGAATGGGAGGATAAAAAAAAGCCTTCTTTCTTATTCATTTGCAATTTTGTATTGTAGATGAACCTTTTTATCTATTTGTAAAGTTTAATCCATTTGGTTCAATTTTCCATTAAATTTTTCGGCTACGAGACATTTTTATACAAATTTCGTGTGTATATATACATTCTTGTATCAAACGTCAAGCAAAATCTTCATTTTGGCGCCCCTTCACCTTCTGTTAAACCGGCGCCCGGGGCACGTGCCCCCTCTGCCCCCCCCCCCCTAGTTTCGGCCCTGGTATGAAGTTATGCATAGAATTGAACCAAATTTTTGTGTATGTTTTTGGCTGTGGCCAGCAGGTCCTTCTTCAATATGGAAGCATTCTGTCAGAAAGGAGTGCTGCTATAATTGCGATTTTTGTGCCATTTTCATTATTGTACTGTCGAAAAGTGTCTGTTAAATATGTAATAAGTTATCCATATAATCGAACAAAATTTTTTGTATATGTTTTTGGCTATGTCTAGCAGGTTCTCCTTTAAATTAGAAATATTCCACCAGAAGGATGCGCTGTAACAGTGATTTTTGTGCCATTTTCATTCTTGTATGTACCATCGAAAATTGTATGAAGTTATGCATAGAATTGAACCAATTTTTAGGGGTATGTTTTTGGCTATGGCCAACGGGTCCTCCTTGAATTTGAAAATAGTCTGCTGGAAGAGGGCGCTATAATAATGATTTTTGTGTTATTTCCATTATTTTACCATCGAAAAGTGTATGAAACTAAGCATAGAATTGAACCAATTTTTTGTGTATATTTTTGGCTATGGCCATCAGTTTTTCCTTGAATTTGGAAATATTCCGCCAGAAGGTGTCACTGTGACAGCGTTTTTTGTAAAATTTTCTCAATTTTTTGCAGTTTTTGTACTGTATATTGGTGGCTCGTGAAGTCATGGGAACTTCGCATCCTGCTAAGCTGTCTACTCACAATCAGCTGATGTACAACAGAATAACGAAAAAAATTATTGATTTTAATAAATATCATGATTGAGATTAACTTATTCTTATTTTGATTAATTGACGAGCAGAAATCTTAGATCAAAATCAAAGTTGGTATAATATTGAACTAATAATATCGAAGTATTAACATTTAAAATTACTTTTAGAAATATTAAGACGTATGAGATAGAAGAAAGTTTTGGGATTGGCACATCCAATTAGTTATATTTGTAACCAGAGTTGTATAATATAGACGCACTCCCGCACGCGGAAAATTTTCCGCAAAATTCGGAACTCTGCGGAAAATTTCTTAGAAAAGAAAAGTAGTTTTCGTTCTTGTATTTTTTTTTAAATACCGAAAAATTAAAAATATTACCAATTTTATGTACGATTTATTTATTGTTTTGATAGGGGTGATTCTGTTCCGAATTTTCCGAAAATTTAAGGCACTCGGTTCCGAAAATTAAAAAAAATCGCCCATCAGTCTGAAAATTCAGACACAAAAAAAATCACTGAAATATATTGCGGATTTCAACAAATGATCGCCGAAAATAAACCAATTCCGTCAATCGTTCGCAGAAAAAATACCCAATTTTGTCAAAGCATCACGGGAAAAATGAAAATTTCGTTAAAGGACCGCGGAAAAACGCTAATTTCTTTAAAGAATAATCGTGGGCAAAAAAAAATTTCTTGTCAAAGAATAGCAGAAAAAACGCAAATTACGTCAAAGAAGTGCAGGAAAAAAATGAATTTCGTAAAACATAGCGGAAAAAGCGCGAATTTTGTCAAAGGATCGTGAAAAAAATCCCGAAAATTTCATAAAAGAATCGCGGAAAAAAACTAATTTTGTTAAAGGATCGCGAAAGAAACACAAATTTGGTTAAAGGGCCGCGGAAAAAGCACGCATTTAGTCAAGGGATCGCGAAAAAAAATGAATTTTCTCAAAAGGCCACAGAAAAAACACAAATATCGTCAAAGGAATGCGAAAAAAAAGCGAATTTCGTCAAAGAATCACAGAAAAAAGCAAATTTTGTGTACAAGCGCAGGAAAAAAACTAATTTCGTAAAAGCATAGCGGAAAAAGCACGAATTTTATCAAAAGATCATGAAAAAAATGAAAATTTCGGCAAAGAACCGCGGAAAAAACTAATTTCATCAAAGGATTGCGAATTTCGTCAAAACGCCGTATAAAAAGCTTGAATTTCGTCAAAAAATCGCGGAAAAATGCAAATTTCGTCTAAGGATAGGAGAAAAAAGCGCATTTTGTCAAAGGATCTCTGAAAAAACGCAAATTTTGTCAAAAAAATGCAAATGTCGTCAAAATATCGCGGAAAAACGGAAATTTCACCAAATGATCGTGGAAAAAAATGAGAATTTCGTCAAAGGGCTGCAATAAAAACTCATCGGTCTCTTTAATGATGATACCTAAGAATGGACCTCTCCTTACAAAATGTGATTCCGTTGTTTCAGAAGCAATGTCCATTATTGCATTTTGTGAGAAGAGGTCACAATATTAAGGATTGGGCTGTTTCTAAATGCATTGACAAAATAACTGATAAGAATTCACCCCTTCATATCGTGGATTTTTAGTTTTATTATTTTTATAGCCAACATAATTATTCTGTAATTAATATTAATTAATTTTTAAATTAAACGGTAATTATTTTAAAACTACTATTTAAAATTCATACAGTCAAAGTAATATAACACGTCATTTTATTAAACATTAAATTTGCAGAAAGTTTTTGACCCAATATTTATGTGCGCAGAAAGTTTTTGGTTTTATGCGAGTCTGTTTGTAAGTTCATTATAAATAAAATATTTAAAATTAAAAGTAATTTTCTTTTTACTTATAAATATCACAGTAATTTAACTTAAAATAAAACTAAATGTGATTCAAAGCAAAACACTATTAAATAATTAAAACAGAAAAAAGGCATCAACTAAACCTTTATTTGGAGAAAATCACTCTTTAATCATGGGTATATTAGTAGATATTTTATGTTTAAATTATAAAAAGAATGTATGTATTTCTTTGTGAAAATACTCTACAATTATAGGCATATTTAATTGGTTAAAATTTGTTACACAAATTATCAGCATTTCATTGTACAAATTAATTATTAGCAATTATCAATATACTCAATCCCATATCCAAATCCAGTAGCAATTATCAGCATTTCATTGTACAAATAAACAGAATATTTTAATGTTTAAATAACATTTTTTATACAACATTATTAATATACATTACATGGCTTGAATGGCAGATACATGTCTTGAATTTCGAGATGGGATGGTAGGATTCGTGCCCTAAAGAATATTGGGGGCGGGAGACTCCTGTTTCCAAAAAAATCATTTTCCGAAAATGTTTCTTTGTAAAACGACGATGAAGTCTCAGGACCGGATGACAAACTTCGTGATATTTTCCACTATCAATTGGCAGATTTCACAGTTTCTTCTTACAACAAATTGACAAAATTCATGTTTGTTTTTCTGCATCTGACAAAAAAATTTTGCGATTTTTCTCCGCGACCGACTGTACGAATTTCTTGATTTTTTTCTGGAGACAGATTGGTAAATTTCATAATTTTTTTTTCCCAATCAATTGACAAATTTAGAAATTTTATTCTGTGACCGATTGGCAAATTTCCCTGCTTGTTCTTGTGACATACTGATGAAAGTAACGATTGTTTTTCTGCCTCCGATTGAAAAATTTTGCATTTTTTTTCTGCGACCAGCTGAGGAATTTCACAGTATTTGCTTGTGACGGACTGGTAAATTTCACGATAGTTTTCCATGATCGATTGACGAATTTTGTGATATTTTCCCACTGTCGATTTCCCATGAACTTCAGTTTTTTTCTCGCAACCAATCGACAAATTATTTTATTTATTTTCACCATGATTGATGAAATCAGCAATGTTTTTTCTATGACCGTTTTACATATTTTGCGATGTTTTACCCAGGGTTGGAAAAAAAACGGGTTTTTTTGTAAAAAACCAAAAAAAACCGGTTTATTTGGTTTAAACCAGGTTTTTTTGGTTTAAACCGGGTTTTTTTAAAATATAATTTCCTATTGCATACAGATGCATATCTGTTGATAAAATAAACATTTTTGGATATTATATAAGTAATATAACTTTTGAAAATATTTAAATTAAATAATTACAGTCAATTACATAGAAAATTGAAATCATTTCTAATTTAAACATTATCAGTAACAGCTATGTCTTATGTTCAAAGTAAACTGCTCTACACAGTGAAACATTCATACCTTTTAAAATCTTATGAAGAATCCTTTGATTAATAATATAATAATCAATCAATAAACATTTGATGCAGTTTCATGGATATATTATTCTATGGTTGTTATCATTATTATTTTTTTAATATCCAAATACTTCTGGTTATTTTGTTTTCTGAGTGATAACTCCAAGTGTCCAAGTCAACATTTTTGGCCATTAGATTCAGATACAAACAGAAAAGACTGATTGGTATTATTGAAATGCTTAACTAGCACTCAATTTTTGCAAGCTGTATTATTCAATCTGATATCTTTTAAATTCTTTAAGGATAATATTTCCCAATCCAGAAAATTTTCTTTTACAACTTAACCAAAATCTTAAAGATCATTGTATTTTGTTATTAACTGCTGTAAATAATCTGCATGTTTTAAGTGAAAATATTTTATGCTTAATATTGAATATTATTTATCTATTTTATCTTTTCTAATTTCCCATGTTTTAAGAAAAATCTTTAGGGTACCAGATATGTTCATCAGCACATGCTAATTTTCATTCTACATGCATAGAAACATGACCTAGTGCTCGTTATGTCTCATGTTGACTGCTGAGATGAAGTGTTAAATTTAGAAATTACTTCTGTCAATAATTTAAAACAATTAAATTACAAAAAAGAGAAAATATTATTAGACTTTTTCTAAAAAAACCAAATGGTTTTTTTGACAAAATAACCAATTGGTTTAAACCATGGTTAAAACCACTTGGTTTAAACCGTGCCAACCCTGGTTTTACCTGTCTGCCCAAAATAGGAAATAACTAAAAGGGCAGCAACGGCCACTGGAGACTAAGCTCTATCAAATTGGCCAATAGTCAGCACTAAACAAAATGAGATTACACTTGTGATGCACATTAGTGATGCAACGAATAGTGGTTTGGCCGAATAACCGAATACCGAATATTCGGCCATGTTACAGCCGAATATTCGGCCTATTCGGCCGCCGAATAATGAACTTATTTTTGCCTAAAAACAAAATAAAGTATGCACTATATGCACAATTCTTGTATATTTCACAATTAAAATGCATTGTTTTCTTTTAAAAAATTATTTATATATAAATTTTTAATTTTTGAAAGCATTATTTTACTCTGAAAAAATATTCGGCTATGTTCGGCCTAAAAATTGCCGCAATAATATAATTCAGCCAAAAAAAGAAACTCTTAGCAAAAGTTCCTCATCAGGTATTGTCTAGTTACATTTTAATAGATATTATGTGTGTTATTACATTTTAAAATAATGACAAAATTTTAAAAGTACTAGGAAACATAAGTTTCAGCTTTCAGATGAAATAAAATAAAAAACAAGAAATCTTAATATCTTAAGAAAAACAACTGATAGAAAGGATGAAAGGAATATCCTCTAAAATGGTGGAAAGAGATCATTGTGGGCTTTATAAAGTTCACAATTAACGAACATTTTTTAATCATTATAATTATTATCATTGTTTTTTTTTCTTTGCTGTCAGCAGATAGCACTATTAAGAAGTGTATAGGGAGTGTTTTCAGATTCAGAGGAAGGAAATATCTGTAAGGAAAAGCAAATTACATTCATTGCATTTAACAGTATCTGATGCTCTAACATACCAAAGATCAATAAATGATTTCATTGTTGTAGGTAAAAAAAAATCGTTTACACATTTTAATCATTTGCCATTAGCTTGTTCAAGATTAACTGATATACAAATTAATGAGTTAAAAATTCCTAAGAAGAAATTAGTTCAAAGTGTGTAGTTCAAACTACTTAAAAGGTGACATAAACATATAAAAAATATTTTTTAATGCAACCCTGAGATCTATGAGATATGCTTATGTCACCTTTTAAGTAGTTATAAGTAGGGATTGACCGAATCAGCAATTTTGCCGAATACCGAATACTGAAGCTTCGGTCAAAGTGTACACCGAATATTCGGTATTCGGCAACCGAATACTTAAAAATTTTTAATACACATTTTTGCATATATTAGCTTTTTTAATAAACTTTAATTAAAATTAAATTCTTAATAATTTAATTCAGTTACATTTTTATTCTTAAATCTAATTACACAAAAAAATTTAATGACTTCTTTCAACTCACAAATTCATTAACCCATCCCTTATTTTTTATTATTTTATCACTAGTCAATATCCAAATTAACCCAATGAAAGTATTAAACTATACAGGCTATTATTAAGGATAAGGATTCTCAGAAAAACAAAAGTTCATTCAAATAAAAAGAAACAATGTTGTCATTAAGCTTATTTACTGATTGTCTAATTATATACATATTGAATTGGAATGTTCTCAAATACAAAATGTATCATATCAATTTGTACATTTAACTATTTTCTGAGAAATTATTGATACATATTTATATTTTGATTAATATTTATCACTGTGGTGATGAAGATAAATTTGAGCGATTTTAATTTTAATGGCTATAAAAGCTGTAGGATAGGCATAGGAGTATACTTATTTGATGCATGTATTTTCTTTAATATAAACCTTAGATATACAGAGATGAACTCTGATATACTTATTTGAGGTGTATATTAAAGAGAATACACATTAAATAAATTTAAATTGAAAAAACTAATGTAGAAATAATTAAAATTAAATGGTAATGGAAAGATGCCCATATTCCTTACTTTTTTTTCCTATATTGTAGACAGTTGTTCTGATTTCACCCCTATATAGACTATTTTAGGAAAGAAAAAAAAAGGTTTTTTGTAATTAAAAATGGCCTTTGACTTGTTTTTGGTAGTGCAGCTGAACTTTGAACTCATGCACATAATATTGAAACTCACCATTTAGCCTATTCTACTTCTAAGTAAAAGAGAATTCTTCTACTTCTAAGAAAATACTTATCTGCAATTATTTGGCCGAATACTTCAAAGTATTCGGCCGAAGCCGAATATTCGGTTTACATGCCGAATCACCGAATACCGAATCGACTATTCGGTATTCGGTCAATCCCTAGTTATAAGTATGTCTGTATGTTATAAAGTTTATTAATAACAAGGTGAAAATTTCCTTCACGACACTAGTATTTAATACAGTGTTTTGACTCTATTGATGAATTTTAAATTTAACAGATTATGTTAGCTTATTACAGATACTTTTTGTACTTACTGATACAGCATAAAATTTTTTAACATGATTCCTAAATTAGCCTCTTATATAAAAATGGGTAGATAAAACCCATTCGAGGTATGAAAGTTAATGGGAAAAAAGTGTTTGTTAATTTCAAATAAAATTTTAATTATACATGATGAATATAAATTGTCAAATTAACAAGTTATACTGTGTAAATATAAAAACATTTATTACAGTATTACTATTCGGCCAAGGCCGAATAATGGACTTGATATTCGGCCGAAGCCGAATATTCGGCAGACAGGCCGAATGGGCCGAATATTCGGCTTCGGCCGAATATTCGTTGCATCTCTAATGCACATGAAAAAAAAATAACTTTGATGAACTTAAAAAAAACATAATTAGAAACAACAAACTAGTTGTTTCTCGCAATTAACAGAAATTAGGACATGACTTTTTTAAATCAACCTTTTCTCGTGTAATAGAAGAAATCAATTGACTATTCCCTTTTCAAACTTTGGATATGGATATCATAGCGTAGATTCCAATGCGTAGAACATAGTTCAATTAACGAAAATACCAGTGATTACAGTTTTGACTATAATTCCATTAAGGATATAATAAAAAAATTAGTTCAGAAGTGACATACCATCACAGATGTGCATTATTCATGTAAGTTAAAAATTAATGCACATTAGATTTTACAAAGTTTTCTAAAACTTTTTAAGAGAGCATAACCATGTGTTTCCGATAATTTCTAAAGTTATAAAATCGCTCTGTACTGTTTGTCAAAAGTGTAACTTCTGAAAGAGGCTAAAGTATGCAAAATGGAATAAAATCTAAATTAAGAAATTCATTTAGCAACCCGATTGTTAATTGCCCATAACATTGGATGAAAAAAGAAAAATAGACATGGTATATATAAAGCTTGATTCTGTTCCTTTGTTTTAATAAAATAAAAATTTTGAATAATTATCTTGAGTTGTTAATTTAAATTGTTTCAATGGTATTTTGTCATGTCTGTATAAATGTAATTCTTTAAGTAGCACATAAAAAATAACGGGGTGTAAAGATTTTTTTCCCTTTCTAACAGTTCAACTCACCTGCATTTATAAATTTTGGGTACGAAACTCCCCTCTTGTTTTTGTAAATTATATTTCAATACATTTAAAATGTTTCAATGATGTGTGAAACATGTTTGTAATGTATTGTTTTGAAATGACATTATATAGAGAAATAATTCAATATATAACTAAAAACATATCTAGGGCCGGATATCCGAATCCGGCAGACGAAGGAGCTTCGGATATCCGATATCCGGCAAAATCAATATCCGGTACATCCCTAATATGAAATTAAAACTGATTCTTCAATTTATCTAACTCATTTTGATAGCTGAAATCTGTCTATCAAAAATGGTTATTGGTTGCTGTAACTGTAACAATTCATTGAATAATGCAAAAAGCTGATCTTAAAAGCATAGCTTGCACCCGTCACAATGTGCAGCTTATAATAAAATGGGTTTTTTCGTCCCAATATGCTATTTCTCACATGTTAGCTATGGCTAAAAATATTCTGGAACATTTTAATCATTCCGTAGCTGCATGCTCAAAATTTGAAAAGGTTCAGTAATGAATAATAATAATAAAAAAAAATTATAAGAATAATTAACTGTAATTAAGCATAATATGGAACTCAAAATATAATATGTTAAAAAGATTCCATGAATTAAAGTGGCCTCTTTGCCTTTATGTTGCCGGAAATTTTAAACACAGTTCAGTAGCAAGCAATTACTGGAAAGTGTAATGAAATTGTTATTGCCATTCAAAGTAATCACAACATTGATGACGTCAAATGAATATATCAGAAGTACTATCATCAATTAAAACATTGCTACATTTTTTAGAAAAGGAAAATTCCAATCAGTTTGGTTGTGACACTATGAAAGGGGCATTAAAAAGTGAATTAAGGAAAACAAGACAAATGAGAATCAGCAGTATAACTATTGAAATCCAAGAGCATTTTCGTTATTTTATAGCAACTGCTATTTGATCCTCCATTTAAATTGTTATTTTTCACTGAAAAGTACAAAAATAAAATTAAAAAATGCTTTAAAAAATAAAGCTGTAGAGCTGACACGTGAAGATCAATCTGAAATCAATCCACCTAAAAAAAGAACAATACAGCACGAAAACACTACTATCAGATACACAATAAAACATATGATATAAATCTATAAAGGTAAGTAAAAATACTTACCGATCCAAGGTAGGCCGCCTTCTTTAGAATCAGAACTTATTAATTCCAGGATAGATTCGGCAATTAAAAATAATTCACATCAAGTAGTCGGAAATGAAGAAACATCTCTTTCATTTTAGATTATTTATATGGCTCACTTATACAAAAAAAAATATTTACATTATATACATACGATGAATTAATCTCGAATTTGTTAAAAACATGTTTGATGGGGAAAAGAACCCACATCTCAAAATCGTTCTTTCGTTCGATCTACAAAACAAAAAGTTTCTGTTGCCAAACGACAAAAATAAATAGTCCTCATTCGAAGGGAAAATGTCCAGGGAGGTCGGGAGAAAATGTCCGTGGAGGTCGTGTTTTGTAATATCCTCCCACCTTTGAGGTTCAGTATAGTGAAACTCAAAATTTCATAAATTTAGTCGTTGCGGCTGTTTCAGTTTTTTACCAGCTCGAGATCGTCGATTGCCATCCTCAGGTATGGAAGACTGGTGCACAGGAGCAGGAGTGATATCCAGAGGATCCGCTACAGAAGGGGAATCTGAAGACACTGGCAGTGGAGCAGGAACGCTATCCAAAGGTTCAGCTACAGAGACAGGATCTGATGACTCGGGCTCAGGAGCAGGAACAGAGACGCTATCCAAAGGTTCAACTACAGAGGCAGGATCTGAAGACTCTGGCACAGGAGCAGGAACAGAATCGTTGTCTATAGGAGCAGGAATTCTGTCTACTAAAAAAGGAGGCATTAGTTCATTATTGATTTCAAGAGGATATAGTCTTTTAAGGGGTCTCAAAAAAGAACCCGTTTTGGTTTTAACTTTGGCTACCCGGAATTTTCCGTCTTTGCCGGGATATAGGTCTTCAATTTTTCCCAAAGGCCAATTAATACGTTTTGAATTATCGTCCCCAATTAAGACAATATCGTCTTTTTTTAACTCAGTTTCCCTATTTCTTCCCGCATTTTCTCGAAGTTGCCCCAGGTATTCTATTCTAAAGCGTTTTCAAAGGTCTTCTCGGATTCTTTGCTGATAAGCAAATCTTTTTTTCATTTTTGTTGAATCAAGTAGGTCAAATTCAGGAACTCTCGAATCTTTGATATCTTGCAAGAACATCGCAGGGGTAAGAGGGTCAAGATCATCATCATCTGCGATATATGTCAGCGGTCTAGAATTGATTACACTTTCCGCGTCACATAACACGGTGTATAATTCTTCATAATTTAGGCTGGCCTTTCCAAGCACTCTTCGTAAAATACCTTTTAACATTCCTATCATGCGTTCAAAAAAACCTCCCCACCAGGGAGCTGAAGGTGGATTAAATTTCCACTGTATTTTTCGTTCAATAGCAAAATTTTGCAAGCGTTCAAAATTCATAGACTTCAATTCTGATGATGCTTTCACTAGATTTCTTCCGTTATCAGAAATAATAATAGAGGGTCTCCCTCTTCTTGAGATAAATCTTCTCATAGCTAATAGAAGATTTTCCGTTGAAAGTGAAGATACCAATTCAAGATGAATTGCGCGAAATATGGCGCACGTAAAAAGAACTATCCAAACTTTCGAGCCATTTCTTAAAAATAACGGTCTGCATAAATCGAGACCAACACTTTCAAAAATTGAAGCATCTTTGACTCGTTCTTCAGGGAGAAGGGCAGTAGGTGTCTCAGCAGGTGAGGCAGTGAATCGTCTACATGTCATGCAACTTTTTATAATTTTTCGAACTGTACGCCTGCATCTTAATACCCAAAATTGTTCGCGCAAAACTGACATTACAATTTGTATCCCTGCATGAAAAAGTTCAATATGTTTTCTTCTTAAGAGCGAATAGGTAATATTATGATCGAAAGGCAGAACTATCGGATACCGGAAAGAATGGAAATCTTTTCGCATAGAGATTCGTGTTTTTACTCGAATTAGACCTTCCTCATCAGTAAAAGTCTGTAAAGAGGTATAACATGGTTTAGATTCACTTAATAAATATCTCTGAGCATATTTCAATACGACGTGTTCTGCGTGATTTATTTCCTCAGATGTTAAAATTTTCTCTAAATTTCTCTCATTCGGTGTCTTTCTGATATTTCCAAAAAATCTATACATCCAGGCAGTAACTTTTATCATTTTCAAATATGAAGATGTATTTTCATATAACTCAATTGGAGTTTGAGAGATATTTACTGCACTGACAACTGTCTTTCTTTTTTCAGAGTTAATTATTTCAAAATCGGGATTCAAACTACTTTTTGGCCAAAATTCTTGAGGTTTTTTCAACCAATCAGGTCCCTCCCACCAGAGGGATTGTTTAAGGGATTCCGCGGAACATCCTCGGGAAGGTAGATCAGCTGGATTAAGAGTTCCAGGCACATAGTGCCAATTTTCTGGATTACTAAGAGATCGAATTTCTTTAACACGATTGTATACGAATGGAGCCCAGTTTTCACTTCTTTTTATCCAGTACAGCGCATTACTAGAATCTGTCCAGAAAAAAGTTGGAAGATTTTCTAATTTTAAGTCGGACTCAACCCCTTTAGATAATCGTGCACCAATCGTACATGCGAGGAGTTCAAGTCTGGGGATGGTAACACATTTTAGCGGTGCTACTCTGCATCGTGCTTGGATCAGTTGACATGATGTTGATTTTTCGTTCTCATTTCGTAAATATATGCATGTAGCATAAGCTACCTTGCTCGCGTCACAGAATACATGCAAACTTAAATCACCGATGTTATCTGGGTCGCTTATTAAACATCTAGGTATAGCAATATCTTTAAGTGAGCTCAATTGATTTTTCCATTTCTGAAATTTTTGGGCAATCGGAGTTGGTAATTCAGAATCCCAAGTTATTTTCTTTTTCCACAAATCTTGTAGATGTATTTTGGGGAAAAGAGTCACTGGACAGGTATAACCGATGGGGTCAAAAATTTTATGAACTTCCGACAATATTTTCCTTTTAGTGATAAGTTCAACATCTTTATTAATTTCCCTTACATCTATGGAAAGAACATCTGAGGGCAACAGCCATCGTAGGCCTAAAACTGGGACAATTTTGTTTTCTAAGGAAAAATCTGGTTTCATTGAGGAGTTAGAGTAACTGTGTTCCCAACCTCTGAGGTCAAATTTAGCTTGGCTGAGAATGTATTTTGACTCTGTTATAAAATTATTGAGTTGCTTTTCATTGTCAACACTAGTGACACAATTGTCAATATAAAAGGATTCTGAAAGTTTAGAAGCTGTTTCCTGCATAGAGGGAGGTGACTTTTTTAAGTGGTGTTGCAAAGTTGCTCCCAATAAATAGGGACTGCATGTAAGCCCGAAAACAACTCTTCGATGTTGGAAAATTTTCGTTTCTTCAGAATTTCCCTCCTTCCACCATAAAAATTTTAAAAAATGCTCTGTCATTTTCATTTAAGCAAATCTGTAAAAATGCTTTTCTTATGTCTGATATTACACCAATTTTCTTCAATCGGAACCGATTTATCAATGAAGGGATAAGTTCTACTAAATTGGGGCCTTTCAACAAACAATCGTTAATAGAGGGTGAGCCTTTTTCCCTAGCGGACCCATCAAAAACATGGCGTATTCGGGTAGTGGAATTTTCTTTTATTACTGCTCTGTGTGGCAGAAAAAATTCAGCTTCCGTTCCTGGAGTTGATTCGACTTCCTCAATAATGCCCTCTTGAAGCCACTCATTAAATACTGCTTCATAGGCAGCTAAATTGCCGGATTTCTTTAATGAATCTACGCAGTTTTTTAATCTACGTTCTGCAATTTTCCGAGCACTGGGGAGAGGGGGGTGACCAACAATCCATGGAAGACTAACCTGATAACGTCCTTCATTGTTTATATGAATATTTTTGTTGAAATGTTCTTTTACGGCTTGTTCGAGTTCTAAACCAGACCCTTTGTCACCTGGATCAAGAATTCCTAAAGTGTCTAAACGCCATAAATCTGTGAGTTTTGCTTCATTTACATGTAAGGATAAAACAATTTTTGTGGAATCGTTTGTATCTTTTTCATTAGTTTTACCCATCAATGTCCACCCCAATTTGGTCTGTATAGCAGTTAAATTACTATCCAAGGATTTAATTTTCCCCGTTAATAACTTTCCATAAATATCTGCTCCGATAAGTAAACTTATTTCTTGTGCATTTGTAACTTTTTGCTTCCCTGTATATGCATCGTAATCTGTAAATTTTATCCCATATTTTTTAGCTTCCTTTATCCAAGGCCCATTTTTTATTTTTGGAACCTCAGTACATATTTTGTCTTGATCATAGATATCAAAATTACATTTAAAAGTATCTTCTAAATTACTTAAATATATTTTATATCGCTTATGAAAGTGTGTTTCTTGAATACCACCAAAAAGACCATGTGTGGGGGGGGTGGTGTCGTGTGTTTGTTGCTTGCCCCTCCCACGTGAAAAATTCAGCAGAGTGACTTAACAAATTAGTTTAAGTTATATATGAAACTTTGAAAATATAGTTAAAATAATAACTTTGAATAAGAATATGTTGAATTATATGCAACTTCATGAATCCTATATATATACTATGATGTTTCAGGGATAAGGTAAGTGTAAAATGTACTTACAGTAATGAGCCAAAATGATGAACAGAAGAAGGATTCATTTATTGGTGCTTGCTGTACATGAACTTGACTTCGTTCTTGGATTAAATTAATGGACACTTGCGACGATAGTCTACCCGAACTCGAGAACACTGCATCATTCGACGACATAAGTAACTTGAAATATATTATCCACAACTCTATCGCCGATTTAATTAACAATTCTCGATGAAACGTCTTAAAAATAAACCACTATGCTTAATAAATTCTCACAATTATATTGGTATTCAGCCATATACCATACATATTCGCTGACACTTCATAAAACATACCAAATAATACCATAAGTCAGCCTTCAAACATCGCACACCTCACCCTTTGCATACCTCGAAAAAATGAAATCGCTGTCCCTTTAAATCAGGACGAAAACCTATCGACCAATCAGAATCGACTATGCAATTTGCATAAGTCGGAAGATATTTAACATTTACTTATAATTTGAATAACATTTAATAAATATTACAATGACTTTAGAAAAATTACTTTAATATAAAAATGACTTAAAAAGATGATTTTACATGTTAATTAAATTTAAATACTTATCTAAAAAAAATGAATACTAGCGAATGCGATCGCAAGTGAAATTGCCGTATACGGTCCACGACCGAAACGCGATACGCAACCATCCAACCGTGGCGGTAAAAACGTAAACAAACGCCGAAAGGCGGCAAAAGAAAAGAAAATATCGTGCTGTCGAGTTCAGGTAGACTTTACAAATTGTTTAATGAAAAAATAGAAATGAAAAATGCTTGGGAATAATTTTCCCACAGAATGCCCCTCTTTCTCATTCATTTTGATTTTCTGCAATAAAGTTCCTTACAAAAGTTTGTAATAATGGCAGGATCAAAAGAAAGTTTTTTTTTTTTTTTTTTTTCTGTGGAAAGTTCATCACCATAAAAAAACTTCTCTGAATCTAAGAAAGGAGTCCTTTACGAGGGATTTAGTCAAAATATCTGCATAGTTCTCTTTTGACATAACATGCTTAATGTCGAAGAGGCCATTGTTATACCAGTCTCTTATAAACTTGTATTTTAAATCAATATACCGATTCTTTATGGTATCAGCTTTCTGTTTGGTGAAGGAAATGGCGGCAGTATTATCACAAAAGAGCATTGGATGTTGAATAGTAATGATGTCCAAGTTAAGACTTTTCTGAATTTCAATTAGAGACATGTTTAAGAATTTTAGATCTTTTACAGCTTCTGTCGCTGCTATTATTTCTGCTTCCATTGGACTCAAGGCTACGCAATTTTGTTTAGTTACTCTTCAGGTTACTGGAATATTGTTCAATAAAGCAATGTAGCCGCTCCAGGATTTTCGATCAGTAGTGTCACTTGCCCAAGAAGCGTTGACGTAGACAGCTAGCTGGATTGGAGGGTCAGATTGTGCCAACTTCAATCCCAAGGATTTTGTCGAAGAGAGATACATCAGGATTCGCAGGAGTGCCTTGTAGTGCAACAGGTTGTGGCTCTCTGTAAATTGTGAAAGTGCAGCAACAGGCCAAGCAATGTCTGGACGGCATCGATGAGCAATGTACTGTAGACATCTCAGTAAGTTTCGGTACGGCAGGTTCTCGGGAAATTCGTCATCTTCAGCAACTGGAACAGGATTATATCCAGGAGGAGAAGGAAGAGATATATTAGTAAAATCAGGGACATCAAACTTCTTTAAACACTTTTCAATATAATGTTCACAGTTAACATTAACTATTGCATCCTCTTCTCTTTTAAAATTGATACCTAGTAACATTGAAATAGGACCTAAATTTTTAACTTCATAAATGGATTCAATTAACTGTACTACCTCTTTTAAAACTTCACCATTCTTCGCAAAAATAGGCAAATCATCCACATACACTATAACTATTGCTTCACTTTTATAAGAGTATACACAAGTTAAACCTTGTACTTCACTGAATCCATTTGCAATTAACTTATTATGCAAATCATGGTACCAACATCTTCCAGCTTGGTGGAGCCCATAGATTGCTTTCTTTAACTTCAAAACACAGTGTTCTTTCCCTGGAATTGTATAATCTTCGGGTTGTTTGATGCAAATTTCTTTATCAATATCCCCATATAAGTATGCACATTTAACATCAAGAAGACAATGCACCCAATTCAATATTCTAATAAAAAAAGCTGTGAAAAGACGAATGAGTGTAAAATTTATTACTGGACTAAATGTGTCGTTGTAATCTAAACCTTCTCTCTGATTATTACCTAGTGCAACTAAACGCGCTTTAAATATGCAATTCTTTCCTTCACTATTTTCCTTTACAGTATAAACCCATTTGGTTCCTATAACTTTTTGATAAACTTTTGGGACAGGTGTCCAAACGTGTCTATCTAACATGGTTTGGATCTCTTGATCCATTGCCTCCTTCCATTTTTGTGCCTCTGGAAGTTGTTTTGCTTGTGTCGCATTTTGTGGTACAATTATTTCAGTTAGGAGCGCTTCTTCAGTTAATTCACTCTCTAGTTCCTTATCTAGCTTAATTGGGCCTTCATATGTATTCCCTAATGAAAAATTTGCCACAGTATCATCCAATATGATTTTATGCATTTTACAATATTCACGTAAATCTTGTTGCGATCTTAATCTGGAACCAGTAGGAGATAAGATATAAACATCAATTTTACCTTTAGTTCTTCCTTTTTTTCTTTTCTTCATAAATCGGTAAAATGTTGCTTCTGCTTCTTCCTGTTCCCTCAGAATATTCTCTTCTAATTCATCTTCAGATGTTGATACATCATCTTCCATTTTCTCTTCGGATCTAGATTCATCTTGCTGCATTACTTTCTCAACTTCTGTCGGAGTTGTAGAGCTACTCGGTTGATGGACAGTCAAATCATCTTCCATTGTCGGTGAATTGTTAGGACCTGTAAAGAATTCATTATCATCATTTGAAAAATCAACAAACGTGCGATGTATTATTTTCCGTTCAGGAGAACCGTTCAGTTGAGCTTCGTCAAATGTCACATGCTTTGACTCAATTACTTTATTTTCTTTAGGGAAATAAATGCGATATCCACAGGATCCTATACCATATCCTACAAAAACCCCTCTTTTTGCTCTTGATTGAAACTTATTTCGTTTTTCTTTAGGTTGATGTACATACGCAATGCATCCATAACGTTTTAAATGACGAATGGATGGTTTAGCTCCGTACCATCGTTGAAACGGTATTGCTTCTATGCCTGTGTGAAATATTCGGTTGCGAATGTAATTTACTGCCATAACTGCCTCAACCCATAGATTAGGCGGCAGATTAGCTGCTTGCATAAACGTTCTAGTTCCTTCAAATAAAACTCTGTTATATCGCTCGGCCACGCCGTTCATCTGGGGACTATATATTGTGGTCCTCTCATGCTTGATTCCCATCTTTTCTAACATATCTCTTATTTGCTTATTGCAATATTCTAACCCGTTATCAGTTCTCATGACTTTGACTTTTCTGTTAGTTTGGCGTTCCACAAACGTGATGAAGTGCTTTAATTTCAGGAAAACTTCATCTTTAGAGCGTAGCGGGTAGCAAAAGGCTCTTCGACTAAAATCGTCAATAAAAGTAAGTATGTACCGTTGCCCATTCCTTGATGTAACTGGAGCCGGGCCCCATACATCGCTATGTATCAATTCTAATATTTCTTTTGAGCGAACTTTCTTTAATCTAGGATATGTTGACCTAGTGTTTTTAGCTAGAATACACGGTTCACACGGAGTCTCTTTTCCCTGTAATTGTCCACAATTTTGAACTAAATTTTCACGAAACATTTTCTTAATTATATCAACATTACTATGTCCTAGCCTTTCATGCCAGAGCATGATGTTGTTGCGCTCACTGGTAAATGTAACATTGTAATTTTGATTTGACTCTTGTATATTAGTTACTTCCCTGACATTATCTTGTATTACATGAGCACTTCTTGAATTAATGTTATAGGCTTGATTTAAGGATTTAGTACAAGTAGAAATTTTTAATTTATTCTTATCAGGAAAAGATGGTTGATCAGCAAGCTCTAAATATTGGTTCTTAACATTAGATTTAGTTTTGTCATAACTTTTAATGGCTTTAAGAACATAAAAATTATCTTTTAGAGTGGCAGTATATAAGTACTTCCAATGCTTATCAAATACTTTAAACCCATTGTCCATTGTGGCATGGAGACCAGCTTTATCCATTTTTGACATGGAAATTAAATTTTTATGAATGGTAGGAACATACAACACATTATGTAAATTTACAATAGATACTTTATCCTTTTCCTTTAATTTAAAACTTACTTTTCCTATTCCTCTAACTTTATGAGGTGTTGTTCCCATCCTAACAACTGCACCCTCTGGTGGCTCACTTAGATAAGTAAAGAAATGCTTATTTTGGCAGACATGAGATGTGGACGCTGAATCCAATGTAAATTCCCAGCAAGGGGGGGGAAACATTGCACAAATCATTACTTTTACTTTTTAATTCTGCGACGTATGAATCTAAATTTACTTCATCCCTTTTATCACCACTTTTCTGTTTCCTACAATTTTTATCCCAATGGCCATATTTACCACAAACTTCACACTTTAAATTTATTTTATTTCGAGAATGAGGCTTAGGGGAAACTTTTTCAGACATTTGAGTGGTTCTATCAGCCATGAGGGTTTCATTTCGTAATCTTTCTCTCAAATCCCTCCTTGAACATTCCTTTAGAATCTCCTCTTTAACATCCTTAAATTTAAAATCTTTTTCTGGCAAACGGTCTAATTCCCTAATTAAATAATCATAATTTTCTGGTAGGCTTTCTATTAATTGGTAACAACGATGCTTTTCTGCAACTTCCTCCCCGGAATCAACTACGCGACGATAAGCTTCTTCAAACCTAGCAATATAAGTTGGGATATCTTCATCTACATTAATTTTTAAATTCCTAAATTCATTTACATGAAACGATTTTAATGCTCTTCCTGGGATTTCCAGATTTAACTTTAGTGTTTCCCATATTTCCGACGGATCATCCAAATGACCTATTGTTAACCCAATTTCAGGACTGACATACGTTTTGATAATTCCGGCTGCCCTTTGTTTTGACTGATTTAGCTTAAACTTATCAAGGGGCTTCAAATCTGTATAATCTGGCCATTCAGTTTTATTCACCCAGGTATACAAACCTTCAGTTTGCAATGTGCATTTTATAAAACGAGTCCAACTTTGATAGTTATCCCTACTTAATACTACTATATCTGGTGCAGTAGCCATTTTACTTACTTTTACTTAAAACAATAAATAGATATAAAATATAAATAGAAATGGTACTAAAACTTGCATGCACATATATATAAACATTAAAATATTTCATACACTAGATACTTGAAAAAAACACTTCATTATTAGCTTCAACATTTTCATTTTAAAATACTTTTCTCTAGCTTTGCCGCAGTGGAAGCGCTTCTGGGTACCATAACCTCTGTGGGGGTGGGGGGGGGGGGTGGGGGTGGTTTCGTGTGTTTGTTGCTTGCCCCTCCCACGTGAAAAATTCAGCAGAGTGACTTAACAAATTAGTTTAAGTTATATATGAAACTTTGAAAATATAGTTAAAATAATAACTTTGAATAAGAATATGTTGAATTATATGCAACTTCATGAATCCTATATATATACTATGATGTTTCAGGGATAAGGTAAGTGTAAAATGTACTTACAGTAATGAGCCAAAATGATGAACAGAAGAAGGATTCATTTATTGGTGCTTGCTGTACATGAACTTGACTTCGTTCTTGGATTAAATTAATGGACACTTGCGACGATAGTCTACCCGAACTCGAGAACACTGCATCATTCGACGACATAAGTAACTTGAAATATATTATCCACAACTCTATCGCCGATTTAATTAACAATTCTCGATGAAACGTCTTAAAAATAAACCACTATGCTTAATAAATTCTCACAATTATATTGGTATTCAGCCATATACCATACATATTCGCTGACACTTCATAAAACATACCAAATAATACCATAAGTCAGCCTTCAAACATCGCACACCTCACCCTTTGCATACCTCGAAAAAATGAAATCGCTGTCCCTTTAAATCAGGACGAAAACCTATCGACCAATCAGAATCGACTATGCAATTTGCATAAGTCGGAAGATATTTAACATTTACTTATAATTTGAATAACATTTAATAAATATTACAATGACTTTAGAAAAATTACTTTAATATAAAAATGACTTAAAAAGATGATTTTACATGTTAATTAAATTTAAATACTTATCTAAAAAAATGAATACTAGCGAATGCGATCGCAAGTGAAATTGCCGTATACGGTCCACGACCGAAACGCGATACGCAACCATCCAACCGTGGCGGTAAAAACGTAAACAAACGCCGAAAGGCGGCAAAAGAAAAGAAAATATCGTGCTGTCGAGTTCAGGTAGACTTTACAAATTGTTTAATGAAAAAATAGAAATGAAAAATGCTTGGGAATAATTTTCCCACACCATGAATCATTTTTTCTTCTCCTATTGCTTCGTATCCCATTCGATTAATAATATCTTTACTCAGATAAGAACGTTGACTACCTGTGTCTATCAAACAGCGTACTAACAAGTGTTTATTTTGATCCTTTGATTCTAAACGAACAGTTAAAGTCTGCATTAATACTGCGCGATTACAAGTTTTATTTGATAATGTCGTGCTTTCATTATTTTCTTGTGATCTGGCATTTTCTTTTTCGGGACATAAAATTTTATAATGCCGTTTAAAACAATTGCTGCATTTAACAAATTTTTTACAATATTTTGCTATGTGCCCTGCATTTTTGAGACAAACAAAACAGTAACCGTACTGCTTTAAAGTTTCCTTTTTATCCTGTAATGATTTATTTTTAAGTAACTCACATTCGATCAAAAAATGTTTTCTTTACATTCCGGGCATTTACTTTGTTTAGAAAATGATACCGTTTCATTTATTAAGCCAGATGCTGAAGGAATTATTTTCGGCGACTGCTTGTCGCGCACTGGCCTCCCAGACGTAATGTCTGCGTTCGAAGACTCTTGATTAGAAATTAAAAAAGCAGTTCTTTCTCGGGAAATAACTTCCATTTTCAAATAATCAATTATTTCCGTAACTTTTAATTCTTCATCGTTACCACATTTTTTTGTTATTTGTAACACTATGTCAGAAGGTAATAATTTAATTAGAATGGGAGAGAGTAACGCTGAATAATTTTCAATCTCCAATCCGAGAGATTTCAGATTTCTGATTTCGGTCTGGCAAGTGTCCAGCAATTTG
Source organism: Maratus speciosus (assembly GCA_963932465.1). Taxonomy (NCBI): domain Eukaryota; kingdom Metazoa; phylum Arthropoda; class Arachnida; order Araneae; family Salticidae; genus Maratus; species Maratus speciosus. The sequence continues at coordinate 5,389,223 of OZ010790.1, read as the reverse complement.
CGGAGTGCATAAACGTCACTGGATTTCTTTACTGAATTAAGTGATAAAAGTTTATGAAGGTGTGAGCTAATTACTAATTGTTTCTTACCGAAACGTTCTTTTAGAGTTTCTATTGCAGATAAATAGTTACTATTAGTTAAACTATAACCTTTTATACAGTTAGCAGCATTTGAAGTCAGATATGACTTTAAATAATTGAATTTTTCTACTTCAGACAATTCTGCATTTTTATGAATTGTAGATTCGAATTGGTCCCAAAATCTTTGCCAATCCGAAGGATCGCCGTCAAATTTTTCAATTATTAGCTTGGGTAAATTTATGCGAATGGATTCTAACCCCCGAATTACAACTGTTTCGTCGGATTTGTTTATTGTTGTAGTAGAAACATTCGAATTAGATTTAGTTTCTAATTTCAATTTAGCCCTTTTTACTTTCGTTTTCCAAATTACCAAATTCGAATTATACTCATCACATTTCAAAACTTCAGCTTCTAATTCATCTAATTTACTAGATTTTTGAATTTCAGTATCTAGATAATTAAGCTCTTTTTCTTTCAAATCTAACTCAGCGAGAAACTGTTCTAATGTATCTTCATCGGCACTATTTTCTGAAATTGCCGCTTCTATTCTATTAATTAATTTCGTAGTTTGAGACCTAACAGTAGTGCGTTTTGTTTTATTAACTGCATCCATTCTCTTAAATCAATATTATAACTAATAAAATTTATCAAAAACAAAAATGGTTGCAATTATCGTATATAAACAAAGCACTTCAATAAAGATTCTAATTCAACGAAATTCTTATTCTGACTCAAATATTTTAGGCAGTCGCTGTTACGGGCGCCAGTAAATATCAGATGCACAATAAAACATATGATATAAATCTATAAAGGTAAGTAAAAATACTTACCGATCCAAGGTAGGCCGCCTTCTTTAGAATCAGAACTTATTAATTCCAGGATAGATTCGGCAATTAAAAATAATTCACATCAAGTAGTCGGAAATGAAGAAACATCTCTTTCATTTTAGATTATTTATATGGCTCACTTATACAAAAAAAAAATATTTACATTATATACATACGATGAATTAATCTCGAATTTGTTAAAAACATGTTTGATGGGGAAAAGAACCCACATCTCAAAATCGTTCTTTCGTTCGATCTACAAAACAAAAAGTTTGTTGCCAAACGACAAAAATAAATAGTCCTCATTCGAAGGGAAAATGTCCAGGGAGGTCGGGAGAAAATGTCCGTGGAGGTCGTGTTTTGTAATAACTACTATAAGTGATGTCATAGTGATGTTGAGGATCCAAAAGAGGAGATATCAGAAAAATGTCAGTGTGTTTTTTGGCAGTGTTTTGTTGAGATTGCAAATGAACAGGAGAATAATTAGGACACTAATATTAGATTGGAAATAAAATGTGAAGGGATAGTAGAAAAAGAGATAGACTTTCTTAGCAGAAGAGTTATTGGGTAAAAGACTATTTTCATGGAAGAAGGAACATAGTAAAAATTCTCCCATTGTGTGCAAGCTTGCAAGGAAATTTTTATTTGCACTTTCAAGTAGTGCTTAGAGCGAATACATTTTTTCTGATGCAGGCCAAATTTATAATTAAAAAAATTAATAATTAAAAAAATATCCTATCTTCTGAAAATGTAGAACAAATTGCAGTCTTTGCACCATAATTTATGATATGTATTACAATATTTTTATTTCATTTATTGTACTCTGTTTTTATAAACGTTTTCTGTATCCAAAATCAGAGTCTTTTCTTAGTTTTTTTGAGCTGTATTGGTTTTTCTTAACTTTTCTATATTTTGTAGGCATATTTTTATATATGGATCAGTTGTAAATTCCTTTGTCTTCAATAATGCTTAAAAAATGACATTCTTACAACTACTCGGTATTGGCAGAGTACTCTGCCAAAATTTGGCTGAGTACCGAGTAAATATCGAGTACTCTGTACAGCCCTAATAAAAGTGATAAAGTATCTGTTGTAATGTACTTTAGAGAATATACATAAAGATTACTAATAAAGGAAATTAAACTTACAACAGCTAAACATAAGAAAGTAAAAAGGGTCTAATCTGATGTCATGGAGTGACAAGACCACAGAGAAAGCCAGATAGGAAATTTCCCCTATCAAATATGACTGAACTCGAGCTTTTTTTATGAAGAAAATATGAATTTATTTCTGAAAAAATCAAGATGCCGTTATTATTAATGGCAATCATGATCTTTTTCCAAAACATTTTTTAATCAATCAAGCTTTTTTGTTAATCCAATCTAGATGAACATGGCATGAAATTTCATTATTTTGTGATTATGGAGAAAAATATATTCTTATCTAAGATAAAAGTACAGCAACAGTAGCTTTTGCACAATAACTGTAACTGTTGATGTCATATTATTTATGTTTACTTTTTTGTGTTTTTTGTTTGGCTTTAATCTGTAATGATTTTTATTTTTTTGGATTTAGTACATAATTCTGCCGAATATGGAGGATTCCAATATTCCTAATAAAAAACGACAGGAAAAGAAACACATTAGATTAGCAATAATCCAAAATTAGAAATCATGAAAAAAACTTAATTCTGGTTTGAAAGTTAAATTTTTATTATTTTGCATAATTATTTTATGTAATTATTAATTATCTAATTAATAAATTATTTTACCAATTTACTTTATTGTAAGCACTCATTATAATTTCCGGTGCTTAAGTATATTCAAATTACTGTTCGAAAATGTAAACAAAACAGTGACCAGATATCGGCAAAATTCTAAAATCCACACAAACTCTGGTTTCAAGTTGTGCGGATTTGAGGGAGGCTACTGTATTTACAATATCTTAAATTTCTTAAAACAAAATTTTGTGTTTCAACTAAAGTAGACAATTTTGACTATTTATAGTCTGCAAAATGGGATACAAAAAAATAAACCAATTGTTTTATGCAATACGTAATTAATTTTTTTCAAGCATTGATTAACAGGCTAAATTTGTACTAAGTATGGATTTTATTTAAGAAGGTAAGCAAAAATTAATTAGACTTGATCTATATTTCGCAAAATATTTGGTACTAAGCTGTACAGTGTACACTGTGCAGATTAGCACTATTCTTCTGCAGTTTATATATGAGAACCCCAGAAGCCAAGAGGTATAAGTGACAAAATTAAAAAAAATTAGTTAAGTGCACAGGCTATCTGGAAATAAGTCTTATTTGTTTTTAGGTAACGAGATATAAGCGATTTTTTAATTATGCGCTGTGTTCTAGGGGTCAGTTACTTAACCTCTTTCCCGAAACGCGTGGAGCCCAAGGGGTATAAGTGCACTTGTATCTGTTGATGTCCACATAGCTGAACCGCGACCAACGAAATACAAGGCCAGTTCATGACTTTTAAAACGCCACACGAATTTAATCATCTTTAAACGGCGATTGGCACAAAAAGACGAAGATGTTTCTAACAAACGGTTGCGAAACATAGTAATCAAAAAAGAAGAAACAGTTTCTGGCGTACCATCTCACGATGAAAGAGGAAGAAAAGAACCGTTGAATAAAATTCTACTAGACAATATTGATGTCATCAAAGAACACTTAAACACGTTTCCACGATACGCAAGCCATTGTACTAGAGAAAAGACCCCTAACTGTAAATACCGGAATCCAGAACTCAATTTAAAGGAGGTGTACAAACCAGGGTTCGCAAAGCTGGGCCCAGTTCGAAAAAACCCGGTGGGTTTTTTCAGAATGGGCCCACTTGAAAAAGCCCACTGAAAAACCCATAATGTGGGTTTTTTCAATTTTCAGAAATATTTAAAATTTTAAACAACATACATTTAATGAATGTAAGTCGTTTCAGTTAATTTTGAGGAAAAAAAAAAAATATATATATATATATAAAAGCCATTACATAAACACACGAGGTAAAATAAAGTGTATTTTAGCACACTGAAATACTTTACTAACATAGAACATAGTAGGCAACATACATAGTACATAATTATAGATAAAGGCATATCATAACAATTTCTATGTATAAAAAATTCAAATGAATTATATTCATGAAAATAAAAGATATGTATTTTTATTTTCTTCTATCTTTACAAGAAGAAAGTGTTTAATTTGTGAAAAATTTTTACTTCCAGTTTACGACGGATTTATGTTTTAAAAAGGTCCTGGAGACGATTTGATGGTTTTTAGAAAACATCTGTATGTGACAAAAATTTTGTGGGTGCTCTATCTCAAGAACTAATGCACAAAATTTCATAAAACTTTAGATTCAGCTAGACCTTGATGTAAACTGATGCCGATTAGTTTTTGATGTATATTGCCCAAAAAGGTGCTGCTGCTATGCTGCATTTATCTCAATTTTTGCAATAACTTTATCTCATGAACTAATGCACAGATTTTCATCAAACTTCAGATTCAGTTACAAGTTAAGTTGTTGCTTATCAAGTTCTGGTGTATATCGCCCAACAGGTAGTGCTATTATGCTGCATTTTTTTCATGATTTCAGCAATAACTCTTATCTCAAGACTAATGTACGGAATTGAATAAAAATTTAGATTCATTTAGACCTTGATATAAACTAGTGCTGATTAGTGTTTTGTGAATATCACCCAACAGTGGCTCTGTTGTGCTGCATTTTGTATGATTTCTAAAATATCTCAAGATTTAATGCATGGATTTTCATCAAACTTCAGATTCAGTTAAACGTTGACGTAAGCTGTCCCTGATTAGGTTAATTGCACAACAGGTAGTGTTGGTATTCTGAATTTTTATTGATTTTTGCAAAATCTATATCTCAAAAACTAATGCATGTGATTTAATCAAACTTAACATTCTGTTTTATTTTCATGTAAATAGATCCTTATTAGACTTGGATGTAAACTGAACAACAGGTGTTGATTTTATACTATTTGGATTGAAAATTTCGGTTGTGGACATCTAAGAGGGGGGGGGGGTCCAAAATTCAATGATTTATTTGAAACAATGTGATACTTACATCGCCTTGTTAAATGCATCCAATTCAACGAACCTATATTTTACAATCCTCGTGATGGGCATTGATGTGGTACTGTGATAGCGAATTTTGAATTATTAACATGTATGAGATAGAGGAAAGTTTTGGGATTGGCACATCCGACTAGTTTATTCCTTTTTTTCTTCCTACTTATGTATTTTAAATATTAATATTATGTTCATTATTTGATTTTAAAGCAAATTAACAATTTTATATCTTCTATTATATTTAAAACTAATTTGTGAGAAACACTGACATTTAATTGATTTAAATTCAGATAATTTATAACTTGTAAAATAGCATTACAATTATATTGTATACAAGGGAACAATGCATTTTTTTATGTATAGTATATATAATATATAAATAATATAGTAATAGAATAATGTAATAACGCATATATTGTACTTTTGAAAAAACCCGATTTTCCCCGGGGAAAATTGGGTTTTTCATGAAAAAACCCGAAAAAACCCATGTGGGTTGGGTTTTTTCAAAAAAACCCGGGTTTTTGCGAACCCTGGTACAAACTCTATGTTCACTTTTGCCTTAAAGAAAAGTGTGTAGAGCCGGTCAAGGAAAGTTCCTATAGACACATTTTTAACACCCATTTTAATCTGTTTTCACCGACCGGGGAGTGATACATGTGTTATGTATGACAAGCTACAATTGAAAATAGACCATAGAAATGCGTATGAGAAACAACAAGCAGAAACTCAAAAGGAACTACATATTCGCAAAGCAGAAGCTGCCAGATTAGCCAAAGACGCATTCCACAATTTAAAGGATGATTAAAAAGTCGCGATATGCTTTGACGTGTAAAAAATCGTGCCAATTCCACATGTAACCCCAGAAGCAGAATTTTCTGCATCAGTCTGCAGCAAACTAAAATTTATCTGCGGCTTAACAATACTAGACTAAGCTTATACTATCTTAAGAAGTAACAGAAACCGATAAAATAAGCAAAATTTGCATTTATAAAGAAAATATAACAAGGTTACAACAAGTACCATAAATCTAAAAGACTTAAAGTAAATTTCTGCTATTTTTTAAGCCCAGCATTTCTTTTTAAGCTGGTGAATTAATCTGCAAGTTTTAAAATAATCTGCAGCGCCCGCTTCCGTGCTGCACTGTTTCTGCTACAGGGCGTGTAACCAATTCAAAGGCTTGCCTATGTTATCTTTGGACGTACAACTTGAACATTCATAACCTTGAAAGCGGAACTGCCCACATGTACATGTGGCATAAATCCAGGTTTTTCATGGTTGCCAAGAGATCGCATCCTGTCTCTTGAAGTTCATGAAGACTCTTTCCTTTCAAGTCAGGCATATTACAGCTTTTAGTGACAACTGTGGATGACAAAATAAAAGCCACTTGATTATGAAATTCTGACTGTACATCTTAAAAAAATACACACATAGAAACAGTCGATCATCGCTTTTTGATTTCAGGACACTCGTACCATGAATGTGACCAAGACTTTGGGCTCATAGAAATCAGAAAGAAGAGGACTAAAAGGGATCTGTATGTTCCAGAGCATTGGACTCAACTTCTAAATGATTCCAGTGAAAACTTCACTGTAGAAGTGCTAAAAGATGAAGATTTTATTAATGGAGTCACTTGCACCATTCTTTATAAAGTCAGAGAAAGGTATCCGAAATATGCAGTGGCTGCATTTTGAGAAAAAAATCCTTCTCATTATTCTACAAAGAAACTGCTGGTGGTGAATTAGGACCTTTCCACGAGCTGAAGGTGTGAAGTCCAGTCGTGCCGGAAGATGCCCTAGAGCTTCCCATAGCACAAGAAAAACCAAAACTCAAATACCTTAAGATTAAAAATCTCATTGAACTATTGAAGTTTGTACCATCAGTGTACCGGGTTTTTTACCTAGATCGTTCTCACCAAGTGGAACCAGGACACACTGATGCCCTGCACGCTTCTGAAGATCAGGCTGGTGAACCTCATCGTGCTTATGAAACTGACAAGGATGAGATAACGTAGATGTATTGTTCCCATGTTATCACTAGAAGAATATTGTTCCATATTTTCAAACTGTTTTGCGTCATTTTTTCCCTTTTAGAATTTACTTTCTTATATGTTAAATAAATGCATTTTAACGGTTAAAAAATTATAAAGTTTCATTGTTTCAAATCTTATAATAAAATTTTAAAACTTACATTAGAACAAAATTTTGTCCTTGCATTCATTTGTATAGACATTGTTCTTAAATTTTTCATCATTTTTTTCTATTTCATGATCTTTCATTTTTAAAACTTATATTAAAAGACAATTTTGTCCTTTCATTCATTTGTCTGAACATTCTTCTTAAATTATTCATAAATTCATTTTTTTATTTCATATTTTTTCATTTCTTGTGTACCGCTTGGAAGCCAAAGGGTACAAGTGCCGAATGATGATCAATATTGCTTAATTATAAATTTAAAAAAAAAATTATTCTACTTTTTTATTCACAGTTATTGAAATAAGAGTTCAAAGACCTCTAAGAAATAAGCAACAGTTTCATATTCCAATTCAGTCAATTACGATTGATATTTAACTTTGAACTCAATTTACTCGAAATCTAAATTTTGTCACTTGTATCCCTTGGCTTCTGGGGTCCTCATATATATATAAAGTATTATATAAAATTATTATTAATCTTTAATCATAATGATTTTTCTTATGTTGAACAGGCATGCAAAGTAAAGGGATCTGAACATTTCGCTATGCAAAGCTCGGGTAGAATTAAAGTTTCTGATCTAAATGACCTCTTAAAATGTATGTTGTGTAATGGTTATTTCATCGACGCCACTACGATCATCGAATGCCTTCATTCATGTAAGTGTTTTGTGACTTTGTAAAAAGATTAAATGTTTTTATTGAATTTCCTTTTACTGAAAATTTTGTACTAAGATATTTCAATATTTACATATTTTTTTTTTTTAATAAAAAAATTCAGATTTTTTTTAAATTTTAATCAGATTCTTTAAATTTAAATTGCATTTTTATGATTTTGTTTTCCAGCATTCAAATACTGAATAGGTACCAAGAGTTTTAGGTTTCCAAAACAATTAAACCTCTAATTTCTAAACTAATCTATATTTTACACTTTAATTAATAAAATTATAATAGGGTTCCCAGCATCCTGGAATTTCAAAATATATAGGAAAAGTCAGGGAATTTACAAATACTTTCTAAAAACTCTTGGAGAAAAAATGAAAAATGAAGCGAAATTCATCGAAAAAATGAAAAATGACGCGAAATTCATCAATTAGTATCAGGAAAAAAATCGCTAATTTTGACAAAGGATTACAAAAATAAGTAGCAAATTTCGTTATATGCCCGTTTGGTTAGGGAATTTGTCAGTTATGTTTTATTGGGAACCTTGTAATTATTAGTTAGTTAATATCATACAGTGTAACGTAATAATATATTGCACAATATAAAATATTTTGTAATAATTATCTAAAACTATATTAAATACTAGTGATGAATTTATTAAAATATTTTAATAATTGCATTTGATATTGAATTGTTAACACGACTTAAAATTAGTAATTATTAAACAATTAACTCTCTAATTAGGAACATATACATTTTTATGTGTTAATTACTTATTCATTTTAGAAAGAAAAAGGGGCAGGATGCTAGTTACAAAAAAGGGCACTATTTCATTAAGAAATGTATTAGTACAGTAGAACCTCGATTATCCGAAGTAATTTGGGACGACCCTCTTTCGGATAATCGAGAATGCTTCAATTTTAAGATTAAGAAGAAATATATGCAATATTTTTTATTATGGTAGCAAGTGCTTAATAAAAATAAAGCAATAGCAAAATAGAAACAAGGATAAATTATCTGAATTTTAATTTTGAAATTAAGTACCTTTTACATTTATCAGAATGGTTTCAATTTCAAAAAATGTTTTGTTTCTTGCAGTTTCAATTGCCTTTGCTTTGAAGCTCGATCACAGAGTTTTTAATATTATTAGTTCACCAGTATCACAGTCTTCCTGCTGATCCAGCCATGCCAAACCTTTTTCAAAACATTTAAAATCTTCGGAATTGCTAATTTGTTCGTTTTCTTCGTTCCACTCCGCAGCTTACAGGAGCTCAAGTTAAATTCAAACGAACTCTTAAGAAAGGGGATCAAAAATATTTATATGTACTTGTGGTTCGGAAAAGACTGCTTGCACACAAGGAATGTGGTAGTGGAAAAAAAAAAAAGCTTTCAAATGAATTTTGTGCACAAGCAATGTGATGGTAAAAGAAAAAAAAAAGTTTTTAAGAGGGATTTCGGTTAACCGAGAGTTTCAGATAAAAGAGGTTCTACTGTAATATGTTTAGTAACGATATAAGAAAAAAATATATGTATAATTTTTTAGTATGATAAATAAAGTGTCTTTACTTTTTATTTTGTGATTTACAAATGGGAAAATACAATTAAATAACATGTTTTAATAATATCCTGTTTTTTCTAAAGAAATAAAGTTCTATCTTTTTTGAAAGATCTTGGGCACAGGGATTTAGAAATACTGTGGAATGGGGAAGTTTTTTTACAAGAAATCTCTGACAAAAACTACAAGTGAATTTCAGTATTTTTTTTTTAAATGCAGGATGCATTTCATCTATTTCAAAAGGATCAGAGTGTGGCACCCTTAAAAAAATGGCGTAGAAGAAACAGTAAGTAATTAATAGAAACTACAAATAAATAATTTCATTAGTTGGAAGCGCACATAAGAAACTAACAAACATTATTTACAGCTTGTTTTGCATTTGTACCGAGAAAAATTACTGTTAACCACCTATATCTAAACTTACATATGTATATGCTGATCGAAAAAATGATAAAAATGAGTTAAACCCATTCATACACGCATACAGGGTAAAATATAAGAATAGCCAATTATAGCTGAAATTCTCAAAATATTAAATAACAGCATTTGTTATCTGTCACAAGGAAAGTCTCCATACTGGGCATACTCAGAATATGTTGAAAAAAATGCTAGTGAAACTACTCATGTATGTATTAAAGGATCAGTTAAAATTAGCGGCGGAATTCCAGTAGAAAATCTGTAAAAAAAAAAAAAAAAAAAACTTTCGAATAATTGGCGTAAAAAGATAAAAGCGACACGTAATTTGGCGAGCAGCACTTTTCCTCGCCAAAAGCAAACGATTTTAATGAATCTGACAATTGCTTTTAATTTATTTTGAGAATACGCGCCATTTAATGAATTTAAACGTAAACCATGAAAGAATTTATTATTATTTTGTGTTATACATGTTGCTTGTTGCCGATTTGAATGAAATTTTGCCATTGTTTTATTCTTCAATCTGCAATTTTTTTAATTTAAATGGCTTTATCAGTTATAAAAATAACTTTTAAGGTCAGATGAATAATGCTGCCATTATAAATTTCCCATATCGAAGAAGTTGTTTCCATAGCAACAAAGTTGAATCGACAGTGCTCGGTGGGGCATATTTTTGAGTTTGGAACAATTTTAATCAATTTAAATTTTGTTTTAAATCGTAAAATATGATAGTTAAATTTCGTTATAAGTACATATAAATATATATGACAGAACTATAGTTAAAACAAACTAAAAAAGCTAAAGTTATTTAAATTAAACTTATTTAAACAAATTCAACATAAAAAGTTTTTTTCTTTAAAAAGAATTCGACAAGCGTATTTTTAAAATCACATTTTTTGAAATTTTATTTTCTCGCCAACCGGTGATAAGTCGCCAAATAAACGAAATTTTCATTATTTTTTTACGGACGTTCTATCGAGGTTCTGCCGCAATAATTTTTATAAATATATATACATATACCCACAGTAGAAGAACATTTTGTATTTTTTTCAGATTTTTCTGAGTATGCCCGTATGGAGACCTTCCTTGTCAGTGCGGATTATTAGCTCTCAATGGTTCAATTTTTTTCTTTTTAAAAACAAAAAAAGGCTTGCTCTCTTTTCAATCCCTAATTATTATTTTTTTATTTGGTATAAATAGAAATGGGAATGCTTGGAAAAAAACCCGTAAAAGTTGGGAAAGAACCCAGTTTTTTTCCGAAGGGCTATTTTTCAATTTTTCCAATTTGGAAAAATTGAAATTTTATTTATAAAATAATGTAGTCAAAATTTTATAATTGCTACATTTTGATAGTTTTATTTATATTTTTTTCATGTTTAGTATCCCTCATGAAAACCTTAACATGGAAAGTCTTATCTGTAAGCAGGGATCTCTTTAGAAAGAATTTGAGTCTCTTAAAGGATCCTTCACAGTTTTTTCTCCATTAAACAACACCCTTTTTTTATAACGCCGCTGCACTCTTATTATAAACTAATTACTCTTAACTAAGGAAGAATGCATAACTATAATACTACTTATAGTTTATTATATACATTATATACAGCAGCTGCTAAGCGCAGCTCTCAGAACAAAACACATCTTACAACTCCAGATTGTGTAGTGCTGCCATCTATTAATACAGATCTCAATTATTGAGATATGACACCTTTACTAACTCTGCAAAAAATTGTCGTAGAAGAAAGTTACTGGTACCACACGATTGGTAATAAAGTCTACTTTTAAATGATGTATATAAAATTTGCTTAGGGGGGGCATCTACATATAAAAACGAACCATAACTTTGTTTTTTCTATAGCAGTACGCAATTGTGACAGCATAAATGAACTGTACACCCTTCAATTAGCCTAAAAACAAATTTTTAGGCAATTCACACGATAAGTTTCCGAGAAATTAATTATTTTAAAACGAGCGTATTTTAGGTGCTGTATCCCAATTAAAGTTTGGTACTCGATTGTTGACCAAGAGAGCCCCCATTTTGTTCAAGGCATCTTAAGTGCCATTTAAGCAGTCATCGAAGACTACTAGATTACAGGATAGCATAAGAAATTTCAAAATATCTAGTCACTTCTATCATACACAGACCCTTAAACCATCATTTTGCCATTTTTTAAGCATAATTTGAAAACTACTTGGGAGAAAAATGTGAAATTTTGGATTTCCATAAAGCAGGACTTAATAAATCTAAATCCATCAAAAAAAATTGTAGGTTGCAATTCATAATTTTTTCGAATACCGTATATACTCGCGTATAAGTCGAGGGATTTCTGACAATTTTCGGCAAGCAAATTTGGGGGGTCGACTTATACGCGAGTCAATTAAAAAAGCAAAAACAAAAACTTCTAATACTGCAAATTTATGGCTTTTTATGTGTATGAATTAAAAAATAATATGTAAAATATACAAATAATAATAATTTATCCCTTTAAAATATTTCAGTGATTTGTTTTTGTTTACCTACTACCTTTTCGCATTGGCAAGTGAAATCTTTGGTTTGATTTTGTGCAAAATTGAAGTAAAAAGTTTGGAGGTCGACTTATACGCGGTTTTTTTATTTTTTCCAGAATTTGCATTCGAAGGTTAGGGGGTCGACTTATATGCGAGTATATACGGTATTAATTCCATAATTCATATCGTAAAATTATAAAAATTGCAAATTCAATGTATTTATGTTTGGGTATTTTCATATTATTGCTACCCAAAATATTAGCACATTAGCAGCATAATTTCAGGAGATATTAATGAAAATGTAATTTAACATTAGAAGCACTAAATTTTGAATGTTTATCATTCCAAAAACTTATCATTCAAATGGCTTGAAATTTGGTGTCTATGCATAGTTTGAACCGAAGATTTGAAATATGTTAAAATTGGGTAGACATAAAAAAAAAGTTTTTTTTTTAATATGTAGATGGTCCCCTAAGCAAATTTTGTATACATCATTTAAAAGTAGACTTTATTTCCAATCTTTCGGTACCAGTAATTTTCTTCTATGATAATTTGTTGACGAGTTAGTAGGGGATGTTTACTTTTTTTTTTTCCACGACTGTACAAAAGACCATCTCAATAATGTCTAAATAAGAACTTAAATATGATAATTTTTAATTTACAAAATTTCGGTTACATTTTTTACATTTCATTCACAGTTTTTACAAGTTCACAATTTCGCAAAAACATGATCGTGTGAAAAAAAATCCAAGCAAATGCCTGGTAAGATAATTAAATGCAACTTCTTTCATTAAAAATGAAAATTCATGTGCAAAAGTATTTCAATAATTATACCAATAAATGAAAATGGTAAGATGGAAAATTTAATGTAAAATTTGAAACATGCATTTATTTTTATTCGCATGGCTGTAATTTTTCACTATTGTTAGAAAAATTTCTTTTGATAATAACATGCAGTTGAAATTATGTATCATTTTTTTCTATTCTTTAAATATAGATTCTTAGAGTTGTCTAAACGTATCTTCAAAAAATATAAATACATACAAACTTTTGCAAAGAAAATGAAAGCAAATCTCTGTGAAAAATCTAGTTGAAAACAACTTTTAAACATATGGAAAAATCCACTTGTTTTAAAAGTTTCATTAAAAAAAAAAATTACCGCTTTCAATATTAAGGATCTAAATCTTACTAAAACATAGTTTGGGTTTAGTCTGGAAAGCTGTACCAAAACTACATATACAGGAAATAAAAATAATACCAATTTTTAAACAACAGAAGATTTGAAAAAGATAATAGTATTTATAATAATACCAGAATTATTATAATTCGTTTCTTTTACACTGGCATCCTTTATGTATTTGAAAACCAGTACTATGTACAGTCGTGGAAAAAAAAAGTAAACACCCCGTACTAACTCCTCAACAAATTATCGTAGAAGAAAGTTACTGGTACTGAACGATTGGAAATAAAGACTACTTTTAAATGATGTATATAAAATTTGCTTAGGGGGCCACCTACATGTTAAAACGAACCATAACTTTGTTTTTTTCAATAGCAGTACCCAATTCTGACAGCCTAACAGCTCTACACCCTTCAATTAGTCTAAAAACGAATTTTTATGCAATTTGTACCATAAGTTTCCAAGAAATTAATTATTTTAAAACGAGCTTATTTTAAGGGCTGTATCCAAATTGAAGTTCCGTACTGGATTGTTAACCGAGAGAGCCGCTTCCTTGATCAAGGCACTTTAAGTGCCACTCAAGGAGTCAATGAAGCGTGTTAGATTACAGTACGGCAGAATAAATTTCAAAATGTCTACTCACTTCCATCATAGACGGCCCCTTAAACCATCATTTTGCCGTTTTTTAAGCATAATTTGAAAACTACTTAGAAGAAAAATGTGAAATTTTTGAATTTCCATAAAGCAGGACTTAATAAATCTAAATCCATCAAAAAAATTCTAGGTTGCAATTCATAATTTTTTTGAATATTAATTTCATAATTCATATCATAAAATTATAAAAATTGCAAATTCAGCTTATTTATGTTTGGGTATATTAGTATTATTACCACAAAACAAGTGGGTAAGTGTGATCACAGATCGCACAGAGGGTTTCGTTTAATATTCCTTTCAAAAGACTTTATCCTTTTACGAAATCTGTTAGTTCCACAATCGCAAACACAATCGCACTCTATTCTAAACAAGCATCTATCCGAATGAAACTCCGTTTTACAATTATCCATAGGTATATTAGTCGAGGGGATCGGGTCTATAGCACCCGAGATGGGTAGGCGCCCCCTGGTGGTAGAAAGTGGAACTGAAATATGTAAGGCTGTGTGCATAGTATGAAAGAGTGGTCAAAGTGGTGTCGGCAAAAGTTAGAAAAGTACCCACCGGTTGCAATGGGGGGAGGTTAGAAAAATTGCTTAAAATGCACAAGTTAGAGCACGGTGGGTAAATAATATAAGACTTTATGAAAATTTTATGATTTTTCGTGTGATCGCAAGTGTTCTGCTATACGTATGCAAAATTTCAAGTCTTCAACTTAAATAGGTGGTCAGTTAGAAAGAAAAGCTTAAAATACACAAGTTAGAGCCCAGAGGGTTAAATATAAGACTTTTTCAAAGTTTTATGATTTGTCGTTTGATGTGAGGTGTTCAGCTATAAGTATGCAAAATTTTAAGTCTTCTACTTAATTAGGGGCTCAGTTAGGACAAAAAGATTAAAATACACAAGTTGGAGCCCAGAGGGTTAAATATAAGACTTTTTCAAAATTTTAGTATTTGTCGTTTGATGTGAGATGTTCAGCTATAAGTATGCAAAATTTCAAGTCTTAAACTTAATTAGGGGCTCAGTTAGAACAAAAAGATTAAAATACACAAGTTAGAACCCAGAGGGTTAAATATAAGACTTTTTCAAAATTTTATGATTTGTCGTTTGATATAATGTGTTCAGCTAAGCTATAAGTATACAAAATTTTAAATCTTCAACTTAATTAGGGGCTCAGTTAGAACAAAAAGGTTAAAATACACAAGTTGGAGCCCAGAGAGTTAAATAAAAGACTTTTTCAAAATTTTAGGATTTGTCTTTTGATGTGAGGTGTTCAGCTATAAGTATGCAAAATTTCAAGTCTTAAACTATATTAGGGGCTCAGTTAGAACAAAAAGATTAAAATATACAAGTTAGAACCCAGAGGGTTAAATATAAGACTTTTTCAAAATTTTATGATTTGTCGTTTTATATAATGTATTCAGCTATAAGTATGCAAAATTTTAAGTCTTCAACTTAATTAGGGGCTCAGTTAGAACAAAAAGATTAAAATACATAAGTTGGAGCCCAGAGGGTTAAATGTAAGACTTTTTCAAAATTTTAGGATATGTTGTTTGATGTGAAGTGTTCAGCTATAAGTATGCAAAATTTTAAGTCTTCAGCTTAATTAGGGGCTCAGTTAGAACAAAAAGATTAAAATACACAAGTTGGAGCCCATAGGGTTAAATATAAGACTTTTTCAAAATTTTAGGATTTGTTGTTTGATGTGATGTGTGCAGCTATATGTATGTAAAATTTCAAGTCTCCAACATATATAGTTTCTGAGAACGGGCTCTATGGCGGACAGACAGGCAGAGGAGCGAGACGAATAGGGTTTCGTCAGATGAACGAAACCCTAAAAATTAGCACATTAGGAGCATAATTTCGGGAGATATAAATAAAAATATGAAAATATAATTTAACATTAGAAGCACTAAATTTTGAATGTTTATAATTCAAAAACTTATCATTCAAATGACTTGAAATTTGGTGTCTAGGCATAGTTTGAACCGATGATTTGAAATATCTCGTTAAAATTGGGTATTGCCATTGAAAAAAATGAAGTTAGGATTCGTTTTAATATGTAGATGACCCACTAAGAAAATTTTATATACATCATTTAAAAGTAGACTTTATTTCCAATCGTTTGGTACCAGTAACTTTCTTCTATGATGATTTGTTGAGGAATTAGTAGGGGGTGTTTACTTTTTTTTTTTCCACGACTGTACATGAGATGTACAATACAGTTTAAAACTGCTTCAAACAAAAACAACAGTGATATTGGTTTAAACTAAAGATTTTTTTTTTGTTGTTGTTTTTTAAATTAGTTCTACTGATATAATTAAAAAAGTGCTACGGAAAAATCATTTCAACAGACACATGATATATTACAAACACTGGTGTTAAATTAAGCAAGAAAAGCTACTGTCAGAATTCTGAGACTGAAAGGATAAACTTTTAAAAGCTGGCTTTTTTTTTCCTCTCTCTTTTTTAATAACATATTCACATGTAAAGGGAAAATAGTTTTTTTTATTGTGCATAAAATTTGAAAAAGTTTATTATTGTATACTTTTTAAGAAAATATAACTTATTTTTATGAAACATTTATAGGAAATCAATTTTTCCAATTTTTATAGAAAAAAAACGTTTTTTTTTTCCGCCACTTCAAATTTTCCGGAAAACTTACATCTCTAGGTATAAATGAGCTAAAGTAAAAAAATATATATATATTTATTCAACCTTGTCATAAAAGATCGTGAAAAAACTTGAATTATGTCTGGTGATCACTAGGCCTGGGCCTTAAATCGATTTAAATGTTACATCGGAAATCCGATTTAACCATTGGTCTTAACACGCGATTTAAGCTAACATCGGAAATCGAGATTTAGCCAATGTCTTAAATCACGATTTAGCATTTGTCTTAAATTGCGATTTAAAACAAAATACTGATTCAGAGCTAACATCAGAAAACCGATTTATCTACTATGATATATCTACCGCTTACATGGCTAGCAGATGTTAAATCGATTTCGGAGGATCCGATTTAAGCAACAAACATCGCAAGCCTCAATGCTTTCCGATTTAAGAAAAACAAGGCAAGCTGGTGTTAAATCGATTTAGGAGGATCCGATTTAAGCAAACATCGCAAGCTTCAATGCTTTCCAATTTAAATGAAAGACTATTTAAGAAAGACAAGGCAAGCTTGTGTTAAATCGATTTAGCAGGATCCGATTTAAGAAAACATCGAGCCTCAATCCTCTGCGATTTAAGAAAAGATGATTTAAGAAAACGGCGATTTAAGTAAAAATTCATATTTATTTATTTATTTTGTAAACGAGATTCAGAGTTTAAGAGATTGGGATGTGAATTTTTCTGAAATTAAGAACTTATATGCTGAAAAGTGAAAAGAAAAAGTAATGTTTAATTCTTAATATCCAAATCCGTCGAATTTCAGTTTATATGCTAATGCAATGTTTTGATGAAAAATAAGTTTTCATGTATTTGATTAATATTGCAATATGTATTTTTTATTTTCTATTGTTCTGTAATTAATTAAAATGTTTTAAAGTAGAATCCTGCATTGTTTCAAAAGATTGTTTTCCTAAAATTGATTCACTATTTATATGATTAAAAAAATAATAAAGTTTTATATTTAAAATCCAAACTCATCGACTTCCAGTTTATACTTTTATGCATTCTTATGATAAAAAATTAATTTTTTACTTGTTTTAGTAATATTTTAACGTATATTTTTTATTTTCTATTATTTTGTGATTAATGAAATTATTTTAAAGTATAGTCATGCACTGTTTTGTGTATTCCGATTTGGCCGTGATCCGCATGAAATATTTTTCTTTTGCTAATAAGATTTTTTTTCCTGAAATAGATTGAGTATTTATGGTTGGAAAAAAAAAAGAATAAAGTTTCATATTTAAAATCCAAATTCATCGAATTTCATTTTTAGGGTTTCATTCATCTGACGAAATCCTATTCGTCTCGCTCCTCTGTCTGTCTGTCCATCACAGAGCCCGTTCTCAGAAACTATATGTTGGAGACTTGAAATTTTGCATACTTATAGATGAACACCACACATCATACGACAAATCATAAAATTTGGAAAAAGTCATACATTTAACCCTTTGGCCTCCCACATGTGTATTTTAAACAATTCTTTCTAAATGAGTCCCTAAATAGGTTGCAAGAATGAAATTTTGCATACTTATAGATGGACACCTCAGATCAAACAACAAATCATAAAACTTTGAAAAAGTCATACATTTAACCTGTTGGGCTCCCACATGTGTATTTTAAACAATTCTTTCTAAGTGAGCCCCTAATTAGGTCGGAGGAGTGAAATTTTGCATACTTATAGCTGAATACCTCACATTAAACGACAAATCATAAAATTTTCAAAAAGTTGTACATTTAACCCTTTGGGATCCCACATGTGTATTTTAAACAATTCTTTCTAAGTGAGCCCCTATTTAGGTTGGAGGCATGAAATTTTACATACTTATAGCTGAGCACCTCACATCAAACGACAAATCATAAAATTTTCAAAAACTCGTACATTTAACCCTTTGGGCTCCTACATGTGTATTTTAAGCAGTTCTTTCTAAGTGAACCCTAATTAGGTTGGAGGTGTGAAATTTTGCATACTTATAGCTGAACACCTCACATCAAACGACAAGCCATAAAATTTTTAAAAAGTCGTACATTTACCTTTTCGGCTCCCACATGTGTGTGTTAAACAATTCTTTCTAAGTGACACCCAATTTAGGTTAGAGTTGTGAAATTTTGCATACTTATAACTGAACACCTCACATCAAATGACAAACCATAAAATTTTGAAAAAGTCGTACATTTAACCCTTTGGGCTCCCACATGTGTATTTTAAACAATTCTTTCTAAGTGAGCCCCTAATTAGGTTGGAGGCATGAAATTTTGCATACTTATAGCTGAGCTTCTTGCATTAAACAACAAATCATAAAATTTTCAAAAAGTCATACATTTAACCTTTTGGACTCCCACATGTGTATTTTAAACAATTATTTCTAAGTGAGCCCCTAATTAGATTGGAGGCATGAAATTTTGCATACTTATAGCTGAGCACCCCACATCAAACGGCAAATCATAAAAATTTTAAAAATTCGTACATTTAATCTTTTGGGCTCCTACATGTGTATTTTAAACAATTCTTTCTAAGTGACATCCAATTTAGGTTGGAGGCGGGAAATTTTGCATACTTATAGCTGAGCTTCTTGCATTAAACAACAAATCATAAAATTTTCAAAAAGTCATACATTTAACCTTTTGGGCTCCCACATGTGTATTTTAAACAATTATTTCTAAGTGAGCCCCTAATTAGATTGGAGGCATGAAATTTTGCATACTTATAGCTGAGCACCCCACATCAAACGGCAAATCATAAAATTTTTAAAAATTCGTACATTTAATCTTTTGGTCTCCTACATGTGTATTTTAAACAATTCTTTCTAAGTGACATCCAATTTAGGTTGGAGGCGGGAAATTTTGCATACTTATAGCAGAACATCTGAGGCCGGGCGACAAATCATAAAATCTTGAAAAAGGTCTTACATTTAACCCTTTTAGCTACCACATATGTATTTTAAGCAAATTTTTCTAAGAGAGCCCCTAATTAATTTGGAGACATGAATTTTTGCATACGTATAGCTGAATACCTCAGACCACACGACAAATCATAAAAATTTCAAAAAGTCTTATATTATGTACTCCTCCGGGCTCTAACTTGTATATTTTAAGCAATTTTTCTAACACCCCCCCCCCCCCCCCCCCCCCCCCCGGAGCACTTTTCCAAATTTTGCAGACATCCTTTTGACCATTCTTTCATATTATGCACCATAGCCTTACATATTTTAGTTCCACTTTTTACCGCCAGGGGGCGCCTACTTATCTCGGGTGCTATGGGTCCAATCCCTTTAACTAATATATATATACGGATAGTATGCAAAACGGAGTTTCATTCGGATCGAGGTTTGTTTAGAATAGAGTGCGCCCCTAGTTGCGAAATGTTGAACTAACAGATTTTTCAAAAGGATAAAGTGTTGTGAAGGGAATATTAAATGAAACACTCTGTGCGATCTGTGATCACACTTACCCACTTGTTTATGTTTATGCATTCTTTTAATGAAAAATTCATTTTTCACATGTTTGGGTAACATTTTAATATATATTCTTTATTTTCTATTATTCTAGGGTTTAATATAGGAAAATGGGATTTTTAGCTTTTTGGCTAATTGTAGCCAATAACTTCTAGCCAAATAAAAATAGGTTTAGCCAAGGAAAAAAAAAGTTTTCCTTCTATATATAAAAAAAGTTTTGATTTGGAAATGGACCAATGAAAATCTGCGTAGATATTCCCGGTAGATCGGCATCCAATTTGAATGCTTAAGCATGGTCTTTCTTCGTTAATATTAAAAAAATCTGTTGCGTACAAAAATATGAAAATCGGTGGTATTATCGAGAAATGTTTGATAAAAACGCTGATGCAGACAGTTTTCAAATCGAAGAATTATTTTAAGAGATATTTAATGCTAAAGTTGGACAAAATCGTTCCATTAAAAAGTTTTATTGGAGCAAAAACTATACATGAGAATTTAATCATTTTTAGATCATTTTATACGCTATAAGTTCCCGGTGTGCAGATTGCATTTATTTTTTTTATTTGACTCATTTTTTGAGGCTTTATTTCTATTTTAAATTCAAATTTTCAGCATTTTGAGAGATCTTTTTTATATATTTTAGAAAATGTTATTAATTTAAACTGTTGCCAATCGTATAAACAGCGTAAACAATAATGTTTACTTCAAATTAAAAATTTATTTACACGTGACTATTATAAACAGAAAAAAAAATTTAAAATTAGAGTTAAATGATTACATGTTAAAAGCAGGAAAATTACATCATAAGAACCATATTTACACTTGAATTTTATATGACATACAATATGTTAAAATAAAAAAATTATTATGCGTTAAAACTTGTAAATGGAGAAAATTACATCATATTTAAAATGGCCAAAAAATATGGCAAAACAATTTAAATTAAAAAATATATTTGCGCGAGATATTTTGAGATAATCTTTTCAACTATTATCGTGAATTCAAAGACAGCGCAAATAATATTTCCTTCTAACAACAAAAGTATTTTCACCTGAATATTAATAAGAGAAATAAAACGTTTGTGTAAATTAGGTCAGACTTAAAACGATACATTTAAAATGAAATATTTAAAAGAACTATCTTATAGCAATGTTAAAAAAATACCAGGAGACAATGACACTGTTTACTTAATTCCTTTTACATTAGCTTTTATTTTCAAATGTTTAATATACGAAAACAGCCATTGTATCTCTTAACAGCAGCAGATTTGGTCTTAAAAATCCCCAATCCAAGGAAAACGAATGGAAACCCGTTTACAGAGAGATTGCTACTGTTTTATTTATTTATTTTTAATTCAATATTTTTAAAGCTGATCAAATTAGCGTCCTTTTTGGATTTTGGTGTGCCTGAACGGGGGTTGGCGATCGTAGCTTGTAGGGGGCAGAGCCCCCTAGTATTTATACAAAATTTCTATATACATGAGTATTATTTTTAGTTATGCAATATACAAACAAATACATTACTCTGTAAGATTGACCCTTCGAGATTTGGCTGTATACGACACAGTAAATGCTTTTTTTAATGAATATTCTTTTCAAAATTCCCCTTCCTAATTAATCATCATTAAGTTACTTAAATTCTTGATTGTCAGTTTTTGTTATATTCGTGAGACTGAATCCCCTTCACAGTCTGCTGTAGACAACAAAAGTGATGCTACAAATTCATACAAAGAAGTCACATTGGGAAACATGCCAGTAATGCCATTTTTATGAAAAAAAAAAAAAAAAAAAAAACAATAAACTAGTTTCATTTCTTTACACGTTGTAGCCAGAACCCGCATAAATTCAAGACTGAAAAGTTTATACGACATGCATCTGGCACATTTATGATTCAAAGCTAGTGCACATCATATCCCATACTTATACAATCTGTGATTTTCGTTTTCGTCATATGCTGAAGTCGTGTCTGATGCAAATGATGTCACACTGTTTGAAGGCACTTGCATAGAGAGCACAAGACAAATTTTGAAGTGTTGTTTCAGCGCGGATCCAATATGAGTTTTTTTTTCGTTTTTGTGCAACTGCAGCAGGTTTACGAAATGCGGAGCTACAAAATGGGAATGATATAGAATATTCCTTTGTCTGTCACTGTTTGGCTAATTCACTAAATGCTTTGGGGGCAAAAAGCACTTCCAGTTAGCTTTTTGGCTATTTGGCTAGCTCTGGATTAAACCCTATTATTCTGTAATTAATTAAAATATTTTAAAATAGTTATGCATCAGGTTTGACATCTGATTTCAACACCAGCCACGTGGATTGAGTATCTTGCTGAAATTGATTCACTATTTATATCCAAATTCATTCATTTTTAGTTTATATTTTTATGCATTATTTTGATGAAAAATTAATTTTCATATGTTTGGGTATTATGGGAATATTTTAGTTTTAATTTATTATTATTTTGTAATTAATTAAAAATACTTTAATAGAGTTCTGTAATGAGTCAAGTAACTTGATTTTTACAGCGGAATGAGGGAGGGGTGGAAGGGGGCATTCATTAGATTTTTCTACAGATCTGCGATTTTCTGCTTTTTTGACATTTGTTATCAATAAAAAGAGATATATTTTAAGATTATATTTTATTATTAATTTTACATGGTGGCAACGGCCGTGAAAAAATCAACAATTTCAGTAATGTGCTCCAAGACTCACACTTTCAATCCTTCTCCATCCTCTATATGAATGTCAGCATTTATGTTAAACAAATCTTATTATAATCTAAAAGTTAAAAAGATATAAAATTGCACCTTATTTCTCATATCTTCCCTCTTCTACTTTTTTCATCATGGTAAACGAACAATTAAATTCATCATTGAATTCTTTGTATCTGCTTCTGTTTTACTTCAATAACTTTTTAATTCTGTGTCTGTAAAAAAAGTGTGTGTAGGTTGTTAGCAATGAAGTGCTATTTGGATGGGCTAGGGGTTGTCATCCCCCCTCCCCCGTCTTAATGAATCTAGATTGTAGCAGGCAGAACGAGTCAGACAAAAAACATTTCCTTTTATCCTTCTTTCTTTTAACACTCCTTCTTAAAGAATGAGTTTATAAAATGTATTAAAATAGGTCACTAATTTTTAAAATGGAAAAAAACTACTGTTTTCGGGCATTCAAAGTTTTTTTTTTTTTTTTTTAAATGTGTAAAATATACCTCTTTTCAAAGATATGTGAAAAATTAAAAGCAAAGTATACTAATAATACAGGAGGGGGGTGGGCTACATAAAGAGCGTATTTCATTACTAAAAATTAAAAAATAGGCTTCCATATTCTAAAATATAAAATCGGTGTTAAATCGCGATGTTAGATGGATGATAAATCGATTTAAGAAATTTCTACATCGCCCAGTCCTAGTGATCACAGAAAAAACGAGAATTTCGTCAAAGAATTGCAAAAAAAAAAAAAAAAAAAAAAAAAATGCAAGTTTCGTCAAAAAATCATGTAAAAATCACAGATTTTGTTAAAGAGTCGTGGGAAAACTACAAATTTCGTCAATCACCACGCTTATAGTTTGCATATAGGGGAACTCAAAAGCATTCCATTATATTATAGTCTATGACGAAAAATTGCTTGCTGCAAATGATGTTACTTTGTCACAAAGATAATGAAATCTATATGAATTTCTGAGATGTCCTAAAACAAACTTTCTGTAGAATATGAGTAATTAACAATCATTTACAAGATCGGGTCACACAAAGAGATGATATAATGACAAAAGATTATATATAATGGCCTACAGAGAAAAACTTTTTGCAGCGTATTTTAAAATGTTAAACTATTTCAAACAGGGTGAAATTGATATACCGTATTTTATGGAAGAAACACCGCAGCGTTTACAAGTTTAAAAGTTATTTTTTTCCACGTGCGGCGTTTACGAATTTTTTAAATACCAACTGAGTTTCCTTAATTAAAAAATTCATAAAAATATTTAAAATCGGATTTAACTATTTTAAATAAAACTTCAGACATCTTAAGATAATAAAAACGAGGCATCCTACACTGCTCAGAAAACTTTGATTAATGTTAGGTCAATTTGATACTGTTGACAAAAGTAGCGTTCCGGCGGATGCGGCGATTACGATATTTATAACTTATTCAGGCTTCGATATTATTCAGGATTCGATTATTCAGGCTTTATCTTCAATAACTTATTCAGGACAATTTGATGAGTGCAGCGTTTCTTCCATAAAATACGGTACATCACTAAGCTTTACTACCAGATGTTTGCTGTAGTTTATGATGTGCATCCAGGGTTGGGTTTTTGACGTCAAAAAGTAGTTTTCTGACAAAAACCTTATACACATTTTTTTTTAGCAATCATTAGTGATATTGTATATTAAATCAAGCTAAAAACTGATTAAGTAATAATTTTTATTTAGTTATGTACTGTAATTAAGTTGTAATAAAATTATAAATCATAATTCAAATTATTTGTCAATTGTCATACTAGGAAAAATGGTTAAAAATATTTCCAAAATATTGAAACTACTATTAATTTCATTTTTCAAAGAATTATTTATATCTTTACTAGCCGCCTTTACCCGTTACGCTGGTCAGTTTTTCTAAATAAATCTTGAATGAAACAAAATATATCTGTGAATTCGATCATGCGTTTTAAAGCAATATGGACATTTACCTGGTGTATCCAACTGAATTGCTGAAAGCAATATGAATGTCATTATGCTATTATATTTTTTATTGAGTCATACAAAATTTAGACTGTTAAGGACCAATTTCTTTAGTTGATCTGTTAGTGTAGGATTCGGTAAAGAACAATAGAACAATATGTAATATACTTAAAGCGTTCATGAAAAATTATCAATGCAAGTCTCATCAGAATCTGTTAATTGGACTTATTGGAAAGGCTGATCGTTCATAATAATTGGGTTTGCCTGATTCTAGAACTTTCATCTATAATTCTACAATCAAGCAACCTAACAACCAAGCAACTGCAAATGATATGTGCTTTATACTAAAACATTCACTGAAAAATTAACTAACCAATCAAGTTGCATCGAAATCCACTTAGCGGAATCTGTTAAACTGGAAAATATACCGAAACCTTCCCTAAAAATGATCTAATTAACAGTTTAAATCCCATAAAAATTCATTCAGTGGAACCTTTAAAAAAAGCAAATCTTTCAAAATTGGGTTAATCTGATTTAGAACTTTCCCCATAATTATTTAACTAAGCAACGTAGAACGTTATGTTTTATACTAACATCTTTTCTGAAAAATTATCTAACTAACAATGTAAGTCCCATCAAAATCTATTCAGCAGAACTCAAGATATAAGCGGCCGGAATGAAATTTCTCTTTGCATTATATATATATACAGGCAAAGTTCTTTAATCCGCACAAGTTGGGACCAAAAGTTGTGCAGATTATGGAATATTGTGGATTATGGAGTATTATGGATTATATGTCATTTTCTTATTTCTGGACACTATTTTAAATATGATATATAATAATTAATTTAATATGCTATCTCAAAAAATGCATTTTTCAAATTCTTGTATTAAAAAATTGATTGTATTCACTTTTATATTTAAAATTTTCAGATATTTCTTTTAAAAAATCGTTTTTGGATCAAGAATTTGTAAATATGTTTAATTGTTTACATTCATTAAGCAATGCGAATTATAGAAAATTGCGGATTATGGGAGTGCGGATTATAGATCCTTGACTGTATATATATATTGAGATAGTTGAATATAACTTTCATAATCGCGTTAACCTGATTATAGAACTCTCTGGGAGGTTGGGGTAATACTGCAATACTTCTGAATTTTTTAAGGATCTCAGTTCATCTTCCATAACTATAGCATATATACTCTCTAGTATACCCTATCTCTGTAGCGTATATCTTCCAATTTTCTTTACTGTACCACTGAGAACTTTTTACGCATAGCTCCGTAACTAAACAACACAGAATGATATGATAAATATTGAAAAAATCCCTGAAATATTATCTAACTTACTGTGCATTTAATTAGTTGACTTGAAATCTTCTTTCATAATCAAGTTCACCTAATTTTAGAACTCCCGTAGTAACTTAGAATGTTGGTTTTTACATTAAACCATTTATAAACCAAATTTACTATTTAACAGTGGACGTTCTACAAAATTCTGTTCAGTAGAATCTGAGTTATAGTCATATTTACAATATTTATTGCTTATTAAACCTTTTTTCTTTACATTTGAAATAAAATCAGTAACTGTTTTGGTATTTCCCTGTTATGCCAACACCATTGTCACCAAGCGTAATAGTTGGCACAAAAATGAAATGATACATTTGAAAAAAAAAATAATTTTGTTGATAAAAAAAATGAGCATTTGAAAAATATAACTTTTGAAAATTACAGACTTTGGCCTACCATTTTTTTAAACCAATAAAAATAATGGTATTACTTGGTTGTCCCGTCGAACAAAAATCTATTGCCAAACTATAAGATTAAATGCCAATAATAGTTGATCATAAGTGTCACATTCACTTGACTTTAAGCAAGTTACACGTATTTACGTCATCAGGTGATTTTTATTTCAACGTTTTAAATGTATTTTTATTAATGTTATACTAATTTATTTGTTCTTTCGATATTTAAAATAAAAATTGTCAATTTGTATAATTTGGCGAGTGGTTTGGCGATTTATATAATTTGGCGAAATTGGTCGATGGGTACCAAAATAAATACTTAAAATATAAGAATAAATAAATATTTTGCAAGCAATAAAATATAGTCAATTTAAATTGCAATCTTGAAATTGTAAATGTCTTTTACTACTGAAGCATGGCGTATGTAATTCGTATCTCTCACATTGCAGTAAACATTTCATTCTTTCAATGAAGACATTCATGGTTTTTTGAACAAAACATTTTTATGTATAATTCCTAACTTCTGAAATAATTTTATCGTAGCTTTCTCATCATCAGATAACTGCGAAATGGTAAAATCTATATCAGTATCAGTAATAAATATTTTCTATTCAAAAAATAACAAATTAAAAAGTTTTGCGAGATTATGATGGAATTTATTTTATTCCATCATTAAAAATTCCTGCATAAAAATATTCACGTTCAATAAATTAGCAAATGTTAATGTGTGGCACAGTTTGCAGTAAAAATCGTTTGCACGATTAGGGTTGAAATAAATGGCGCGATACCATACATTTTGGCATGGTATCGCGACAAAAATTAGAACGAAAAAGTACCACAGTTTTTTTTATTTAGTTTTAGTTTTTGAGGCGTTTGAATTTTTTATTTTCTAATTGACGAAGTTGTTTTTATTTAACCAAAATGATAAATAAAAAGTTAAAAAATTATTCCATTTGAATTTTTTCCCTTGCTATAGTAACAGAATGAAAAGAATGAGTTTTTAGAAATTATCACTTGAAAAATTCAGGTTTTGGCACCAAGGATAGTGCCAAATTAGAAAAATATGAAATATCTCTCGAACTATTGGACTTAAAAGAATTTTGTTAGTACCATTCGATTCAGCATACAAAAATACACCAAAATATGTTATCAGTTGAAAAATAACTATAAAATCAGATTTTTAAGGAATTTTTAAGTTCGCTCTCTTTTTTACCCCCCTTAGGGGTGGAATTTTGGATAATCCTTTCTTAGCGGCACTCTATATCATAAGAAGTATTTTTACCCCGATTTTCAAGATTTTAGGTTCAGTAGTTTTGGCTGCGCATTAATTAATACAAAATCCAGACTTTCTTTTAAATATATAGATTACTATTAAGTGTTCAGTTTATTATAAAGATATAAACCACAATTGCAACACAAATGTTCTCTTGAGTAAATGATTTATAATATAAAATCAATATAATTAAGCGCTCTTCAAATCAATAACTTAAAAGAAGATGGTTTGTTATTTTCACTATTTACACATGCATAATATATCTTTGTTTTATTATGTTAGTTTCAGTTTAATTATTTAGAACAACTTGTTTTTGTTAAAATTACCGTGTACAAAGTAGATGAAAACTGTTCTAATTCATAACTGTAGTAGATATTTTATATTTAGCATGAAGTACTTCCCCTCGTATTTTTGGGGGTTGTGGACAGAACCCAAGGTACAAAGGTCTGCAAGGACCCAAGGCCGAAAATGAAGGCTATTTTTCAAACTGGTTGTGTAAGTAGAATTAAGACAGCTTATATTAATGAGTCGGGATCAGACTGATAAAAAAATTGAGCAGGCTGACAAGCCCAATATAACAAATTTGAAATAATCAAACTACGCGATAAAATAGGAACAATTTATAATGGGCATGATTGGGGTGAGAATAAATACAAAGGCATTGCCGAACTTTTTAGGGGACAGGCCTTAATATGTACATATTTTCTTTCTAACATTCACCAAGTACGAGGAAGAAACCATAGTATGTTCATTTTAGACCTAAATTGAAGGGATTAAAACAATTTCCAGTTTTCCCCTATTTAATTCTGAGTTCAACCCCCTGACCACGGGGCTAAAACTTTGAAGTAGAATTGTGACCTTAATGTTCAACAAAAATATTAATTGTAGGTATTCATTTTACTCAGAATTTTAAGCTCTATAACATTTGTATTGACAATGTTTTTCATAGAGTTAGTTGTTTTGAGATATTGTTATGGTATTTAAAAAAAAAAAAAAAATGTTTTTACTTTCTTCTATCTTCAATAGAAGAAAGTATTGTAATCGAAATTTTTTTCGACTTTCGGTTTTCGACGGATTTGCATGTTTTAGGGGTCAGAGATTCCAAAAAACATGTTTATAGAAAATGTCTGTCTGTCTGTGTGTCCGTCTGTCCGTCTGTCCGTCTGTCTGTCGCCATTGTACCATCAAAAAGTGTATGAAGTTATGTATAGAATTAAACCAAAATTTTATTATAAGTTTTTGGCTATGTCAAGCAGATCCTCCAGGAATTTGGAAAAAATTCGCCGGTAGGGGGCGCTGATATAACAATTTTTGTGCGATTTTGAATATTGTACCATCCAAAAGTGTATGGAGTTATGCATAGAATTGAACCAAATTTTTAGTTTAGGTTTTTGGATATGACAAGCAGGTCCTCCCTGAATTTGGAAAAAATTCGCCGGTAGGGGGCGCCGTAAATGCGCTTTTTGTGCGATTTTGAATATTGTACCATCGAAAAGTGTATGAAGTTATGCATAGAATTGAACCAAAAAAAATTTTTAAGTTCTTGGCTATGGCAAGGAGGTCCTCCCTTAATTTGTAAAAAAATCGCTCGTAGAGGGCACTGTAATAGCGATTTTTGTACAATTTTTGTGCCATTTTGAATATTGTACCGCCGAAAAGTGTATGAAGTTATGTATAGAATTGGACCAAATTTTATGTGTTTATTTTTGGTCATGTCACGAAGATCCTCCCTGAATTTGGAAAAGTTCTGCCGGAAGGGGGCACTATAATTGCGATGTCTGTACCATTTTCATTATTGTACCATCGAAAAGTGTATGAAGTTATCCATATAATTGAACCAAATTTTTTGTGCATGTTTCTGGCTATGGCAAACAAATCCTCCTTGAACTTGAAAAAATTCCGAAAGAAGGGGGCGCTATAATTCCGATCTCTGTGCCATTTTCATTATTGTACCATTGAACAGCGTATAAAATTATGCATACAATTGAACCAAAATATTTGTGCTCGTTTTTGGCTTTAGCCAACAGTTTCTCCTTGAATTTGGAAATTGCGCGGTAAAGGAGCTCCGTGCTAGCGATTTTTGTATACTTTTCTTGATTTTTCGTAGTTCTATTGTGCATCGGCGACTCATGCAGCGGCGAGAACTCGCTTCCTGCTATGCCGGCTATACGCAAACAGCTGATAATGACAGAATAAGGAAAAATTAATAATTTTAACAAATATCATGATATAGATTAACTCGTTTTTAGTCCGTTTAATTGACTTGAGCAGAAATTTAAGATGAAAGTCAAAGTTGGTATAGTATTGAACTAATAATATTGAAGTATTAACATGTGTAACTAGGTTTTGAAATATTAAGATGTATAAGATAGAAGAAAGTTTTGGGATTGGCACATCCAACTAGTTTTACTATAAATCTTTACATATTTTCTAATGTTCACCTAGTACAAAGGCGAAAATGTAGCATATTCATTCTAGACCTAAACTGAAGGGATAAAACAATTTCCAGCTTTCCCATAATTAATTCCGAATTCAACCCCCTCCTAACCACCAGAGCTGTATAATATAGACGCACGCCGTGCGTGGAAAATTTTCCGCAAAATTCGGAACTTTGCGGAAAATTTTTTAGAAAAAAAAAATGTAATTTTTGTTCTTTTTAAATATCGAAAAATTAAAAGTTTTCCCCAATTTTATGTACGATTTATTTCTTGTTTGCCAGGGGTGATTGTGTTCCGAATTTTCCGAAAATTAAAAAAAAATCGGCCATCAGTCCGAAAATTTAGACATAAAAAAAAAATCACTGAAATATATTGCGGATTTCAACAAATAGTCGCCGAAAATAAACCAATTTCGCCAATCGTTCGTAGAAAAAATCACCAATTTTTTCAAAACATCGCAGAAAAAGCGCGAATTTCGTCAAAGGACTGCTGAAAAAAGCGAATTTCTTCAAAGTATCGAGAAAAAAAATATCATTTTCGCAAAGAATCGCAGAAAAAACACATATTCGTCAAAGGAGAGCAGGAAAAAACAAATTTCGTAAAAGCATAGCAGAAAAAGTGCGAAATTTGTCAAAAGATCGCGAAAAAAAACCGCAAATTTCGTAAAAGAATCGTGGGAAAAAAAACTAATTTTGTCAAAGGATCGCGAAACAAACATGAATTTTGTCAAAGGGCCGCCGAAAAAGTGAGAATTTAGTCATAAGATCGCGAAAAAACCCCCACGAATTTTGTCAAAAGATCACAGAATAAACGCAAATTTCGTCAAAAGAATCGCAGAAAAAAAGCAAATTTCGTCCAAGGAGCGTAAAGAAAAAACGAATTTTATAAAAGCATAGCGAAAAAAGTGTGAATTTTGTCAAAATATCATGACAAATATGTAAATTTCATCAAAGAATCGCAAAAAAACTAATTTCGTCAAAGGATCGCGGAAAAAACACGAATTTCATCAAAAGATCGCGAAAAAATGCAAATTTCGTCAAAGAATCGTGGGGAAAAACAGATATCGTCAAAAGATAGCAGAAAAAAGCGAATTTCATCAAAGGATTGTGAAAAAACGCGAATTTCGCTAAAGGATCGCGAAAAAAACACAAATATATGTTAGATAATTATAATATATATGTTATAATATAATATGTTAGATAATTACTTAATGTAATATCTAACGGGGTTGAAAAAGTTATAGCAGAGTGGCAAATTGCAGTAAGAAGCGTATAGCTGATTTAGAAACCCCATAATAAACTTGAAACTTAATTTAAATAAAACTATAAGTACTTAATGAAGCTGAAAAAGAAAAATGAATTACAACGTAAATGGTGGACGAAAGAAAGATAACAGATTTAAAAGTAACTTAATATTTATTGATTAAAACAAAAGATAAAAACAAATAATAAAATAAAAATGAAACATTAAACAGTTAATTAATGCTAAATGATTATGAAACAACAAACTTATCTGCTTTGACAAAATAAGTATAAGAACTCATGGCATTTACCGTAAAAGCATCTCGTGAAAAACAGTCAGATGAAAAACTATTGTTTTCAATTAAACATGGACTTTCAATGCACCAGGACTCCATTTATTAAAAGCACAACAGCTTCTCAAAACCTGCTTCAATATATTAACCGGACAATAAACAATTTCACTTAAAAAATACGAACTCTGTAAAACACATGGTCGATCGTAGAACTTCACTTCAAGGTCAGTGACACAAGGCAAGCAAGCGGAGAACGAAATTAACTCTTAAACGTAAAGCTCGGACACTTTCAGTAATATGTCCCTCCAGGAAAAACATTTACATTTTCCAAGGACAATTACTTAAGAACATCGTATCATCTCGAACTACTTGCTCTCAAATATAAAGTTAACTTGAAGAAAATAAAAGTCTAAAGTCCGGCCAAGGATCCAAACGCATTTATTCAACACTGATACCAGAAACTAATTAAAAGGTATTTCCTTTGAGTATAGACTTCATATAGCTGAGTTTAAAAGGTGACAGAAAAATATAACAGACACCTTTAAGACAAATAAATGTCGGCACTAAACGCCAGACAACAAACACGTTTTAAAAACTCGAAACTGTTGGATGTTCACGGTTGAAGGATATTTATGTCACAGCCAGCCACGATAACAGTGCTAGTACGCAGCTCCGGACACGCCCATCGGTCAGCTATGAATAATTACTGAAGACGTAACCATAGCGACACCTGACAACGCTAGACGATTCACGCCATCTAGTGGCAGTTGGAAAAACTACGTAAAGATCGAATGGCAGGAAGTAATATAAACAATATTGTAAATGAAATCAATATTGCAACTAAAAGAGAGATAATAGAAATAAACAGAATTATATTAATAGAAACCTAGATAAGAGAAAAGAAATAAAAAGATGTTTTTATTAAAAGTAAGTGAGCTAAAACAGGAACTTATAGAATGAGGTGGAAAATGGATATTCATATGTACAGGGACAAGAATGGGAAAGCTCAAATTGGTTATCAATTTTGTCAAAGAACTGCGGAAAAAACGGGAATTTCGCCAAAGTACCGTGGAAAAACAGGAATTTCTCAAAGGTCTGCAATAAAAACTCATTGGTCTCTTTAATGATGATACATATGAATGGACCTCTCCTTACAAAATATGATTAAGTTGTTTCAAAAGCAATGTCACATTATTTCTGTGAACAGAGTGACTGGCATTTTCTGCGAAAAGGTCACAATATTAAGAATTGGGCTGTTTCTAAATGCATTGACAAAATAATTGATAAGAATTCACAATTATCATGCTTCTTGTCATGCAGTTTTAGCTTTAATATTTTTATAACCAACATAATTAATATTAATTAATTTTTAATTTAAATGGTAATTATTTTAAAACCACTGTTTTTAATTCATACCATCAAAATAATATAACACATTATTTTATTAAACATTAAATTAATTTGCAGAAAATTTTTGACTCAATATTTACGTGCGCGGAAAGTTTTTGGTTTTATACAAGTCTGCTAACCACTAGGCTATATGCAAAAAAACTGCATATATGCCGCATATGTGATCTATTTTTAATAGCATTAAACTTTATTTTTGACTGCAGAGATCAGTGAAAGTCTAAAAAGAACGTGAAGTTGTGTGGAAGGCTTAGTGAAGAAGCACAGAAATTCCAACAATTCCATTTATTAATGATGACAAAAGTGATGATATTTACAAGATGAAAACTTAAAAAGCATGATTGTGCTTGAACTAAAACAAACTAAAATAAACATTAAATAAAGGTTACTTAAGTAGTGCTACGACGCCATAACAAAAAAAAATACAAGAGCTGCTCACAAGACGCAGCTACGGTGAAAGGCAAACTCATCAAATTCGTCCGGTCATTTATACAAACACAAACAGGGAATTTCTGCATACTAAGTGATGCCATTCCTGAAAACGAAATACTACAAAACATCGTAAAACGCCATTGGGTCAAACGCTTCTTACCTCATGCCCAGCGCTATGACGTCAAACATACGTACGGCAGCCGTGAACAACGAATCACCGGTGATATTGCAATCACAGTTCCGGACAGACTTGTATAAAACCAAAAACTTTCTGCGCACATAAATATTGGGTCAAAAACTTTCTGCAAATTAATTTAATGTTTAAAATAACGTGTTATATTACTTTGACGGAATGAATTAAAAACAGCTGTTTTAAAATAGTTACCATTTAAATAAAAAAATTAATTAATATTAATTACAGAATAATTATGTTGGTTAAAAAAATAATAAAGCTAAAATCCATGATTAGAAAGGGGTGAATTCTTATCAGTTATTTTGACAATTGATTTAGAAACAGCCCAATCCTTAATACTGTGATCTTTTCTCACAAAATGCCAATCACTCTGTTCACAGAAATAATGGACATTGCTTCTGAAACAACTGAATCACATTTTGTTAGGAGAGGTTCATTCATAGGTATCATCGTTAAAGAGACCAATGAATTTGTATTGCGGCCCTTTGACGAAATTCTCGTTTTTTTCTGCGATCATTTGGCAAAATTTCCGTTTTTCCGCGATTTTTTGACGAAATTTGCGTTTTTTTCACGATTATTTGACGAAATTCACGCTTTTTTTTTCGCGATCCTTTGACAAAATGCATTTTTTCTCCTATCCTTTGACGAAATGAGTTTCTTTCCCACAAACCATTGACGAAATTTGCATTTTTTCGCGATCTTTTGACGAAATTCACTCTTTTTTCGCGGCGTTTTAACGCAATTCACCCTTTTTTTCACGGCGTTTTGACAAATTCTCGTTTTTTTTTTTTTTTTTTTTTTCCGCGATCCTTTGACGAAATTAGTTTTTTTTTCCCGGTGGTTCTTTGACGAAATTTACTTTTTTTTCGCGATCTTTTGGCAAAATTTGTGCTTTTTCCGCTATGCTTTTAAGAAATTTGTTTTTTTCCTGTGCTTTTTCTGCAATTTTTTGACGAAATTCGCTTTTTTTGCTCGTCCCTTTTACGAAATTCGTTTTTCTTTCGCGATCTTTTGATAAAATTAGTTTTTTTCCGCGATTCTTTTACGAAATTTGCGTTTTTTTTTCGCGATCCTTTGACAAAATTTGCACTTTTTCCGCTATGCTTTTACAAAGTTCATTTTTTTCCTGCGCTTCTTTGACATAATTTGCGTTTTTTCTGCGATTCTTTGACAAAATTATTTTTTTTTTCACAATTCTTTAAAGAAATTCGCGTTTTTTCGCGATCCTTTGACGAAATTAGTTTTTTTTTCCGGTGGTTCTTTGACGAAATTTACTTTTTTTCGCGATCTTTTGGCAAAATTCGTGCTTTTTCCGCTATGCTTTTAAGAAATTCGTTTTTTCCTGCACTTTTTGGACGAAATTTGCTTTTTCTGCAATTTTTTGACGAAATTCGCTTTTTTTGCGCGTCCCTTTTATGAAATTAGTTTTTCTTTCGCGATCTTTTGATAAAATTAGTTTTTTTGCGCGATTCTTTTATGAAATTTGCGTTTTTTTCGCGATCCTTTGACAAAATTTGCACTTTTTCCGCTATGCTTTTACGAAGTTCGTTTTTTTCCTGCGCTTCTTTGACATAATTTGCGTTTTTTCTGCGATTCTTTGACAAAATTATTTTTTTTCTTTCACGATTCTTTAAAGAAATTCGCGTTTTTTCCGCGGTCCTTTGACGAAATTAGTTTTTTTCTGCGATTCTTTTATGAAATTTGCGTTTCTTTTTTCGCAATCCTCAAAATTCGCGTCTTTTCCGCTATGCTTTTACGAAATTCGTTTTTTTTTTCCTGCGATTCTTTGACAAAATTATTTTTTTTCCACGATTCTTTAAAGAAATTCGCGTTTTTTCCGCGAAGCTTTGGCAAAATTGGTTATTTTTTCTGCGAACGATTGACGGAATTGGTTTATTTTCGGCGACCATTTGTTGAAATCTGCAATATATTTCAGTGATATTTTTTTTATCTGAATTTTCGGACTGATGGCCAATTTTTTTAAATTTTTGGAACCGAATGCCTTAAAATTTCAGAACAGAATTACCTCTGGCAAACAATAAATAAATCACACATAAAATTGGGGAACATTTTTAATTTTTCGGTATTTTAAAAAAAAAAAAAAAAAAAAAAATACAAGAACAAAAATTATGTTTTTTTCTTTCCCAAGAAATTTTCCGCAAAGTTCCGAATTTTGCAGAAAATTTTCCACGCACGGTGTGCGCGTGTGCGTCTATATTATACAACTCTGGTTCCGGATCGCTACGATATCACGTATTATGGAAAATCAGCATGCCGGTAGCGAGAAGCAATGGCGTTTTTCATGAATTTCGCCATTGACTTGGAGAGGGTAAAAACAAAGTAAGTCATGTTAACAAAGCTAAACTTATTCTAATAAAAAACTAACATTTTAAGTTAACATGACAACAATATGGATAGTAATTCCTGGAAGTGTCATTTCAGTAATTTTAAGCGTGTTTTTTGCCTGAATCAAATTTCAGCTTAATATGTAGTGTGTATAAAAATATGTAGGTCTAGGTAATATGCAGGGCTGAACAAAAGCATTCAAGTAAATTTCTGTCTATTAGTAGAAATTGCTGAAGGTGAATTTTCATATGTTATGTGTTTTCTTACTAAACTAAATTATAGCTTTCTATGTAGAATATATACACATCTATAGATCATATACAGAGGTGTACAAAAGAATTGAGTACTTTTTCGGCTTTGCACAGTAATTGTTGAGATCTGGCTTTCAAATGTTTTATGCGTTTTCTAAAATGTTTACTTTGGCATCCTTTTTACCTTATTAAACTGCGAAGTTTTGTGTAAGTATTCTGGAAGTATTGGAAAGTGTTTCATAATCTATGTTGTTTGGTGCATGCTTTTTCTTGTTAAAAATATAAATGAAACATTGAAAACATTTAAAAAAATAAAATGATACATATAAATGAATAATCATTATATTTAATTTTGAAAAATACGTAATAAAAGGCCTTTTAATTAATTTCTCTAAGTAATCAAACTATATCATAGTTTTTAGCTCACAGGCTATCAAAGCCTGTGAGCTTATGTGCCCGCCGGTTCTGTATGTACGTAACGTGATAACTCTTGATAGAAATATCCAATTTGCTTAACAAAATTTTTCTAGGTTCATTCTGATAAGGCGCTTTCCTGATTAGTTTTGGGGGTTCATTGGTTAAGGATAAGGGGGGGGGGGCTAGTCCCCCTCCTTTAATTTAGATAAATGGGTTTTTCATTCAGAAATATTAGATTTGCTCCAAATTTGGTATACCGGTTTATTATGTTAAGGAGCTTCCTTGAATAGATTTGGACATTCATTAGTTAGGAAAGAGGGGGCTAGACTCCCCTCCCCCCTCTTAATTTAGATAAATGGGTTTTTCATGCAGAGTTATTCGATTTTCTCCAAATTTCGAATACTGGTTTATTATGTTAAGGATGCTGCCTTGATTAGACTTGGAGGCTTATTCGTTAAGTATAAAGGGGCGGATGGGGGTTAGTCCCCCCCCTTAATTTAGATAAATGGGCTTTTCATTCAGAATTATTCGATTTGCTTCAAATTTGATATACCAGTTTATTCCGATATGGCGCTTCCTTCATTTGATTTAGAGGTTCATTGGTTAAGTATAAAAGGGGGAAAGGGAGGCAAGTCCCCTCCCCTTAATTTAGATAAATTGGTTTTCATGCAGAATTATCCAATTTACTTTAATTTTTTTTTCTATGTTCATTCTGATAAGGAACTTTTCATCGTTTCATCATAAAGGGAGAAATGGTGGAGCTAATACCCCACTTAATTTTAGCAAAATGTTTTTTTCATGCAGAATGATCTGATTTGCTTCAAATTTAGTATACCAGTTTATTATGTCAAGGAGCTTCCCTGATCAGATTTGGAGCTTCTTTGGTTAAGTATAAAGGGGGGAAACGGGGGCTAATCCCACTTCATTTATTTTTCGAGGGACATTATTCTTTTAAATAAGAGTATAATATATAATTAGTAGCCTGTGAGCTCATTGCCATCAGTTTAACTGGGCACTTTTCTTTTTATTAAGATATTGTCTTCTCCATGGACTGTACCATCCCCTCTGTCATTCCAAGTCGACAGAGGAGAGCGAGTTCCATGTAGGAGACCAAAAACTAAAGTTATTATTAAGTATTTTTGTTTTGAGATTACTAAATTGAATTAAGTCCAATACTAAGGTTATCTAAAGTAAGCATTATAATTAAAAATTTTCTTTTCTTACCTTATTATGACCATAGAGAACTTTGCCAAACTCCAATTGAAACTAAATCAAAAAAGATTCAATAAATTCACAACAGAATAGAGTTATTCATAAAAAACAAAAAGCTGTCTTTTTCCAAGATTACCTAATTATGATTTGGCATGTGCTGCCATGTATTGTAGTTTTTTCAGTGTCTGTGAAGGAGACTTTCTTTAATAGGAACAAAATGTACAAATTAATTTTTTACTAAAAATAAACCTTTTTTAAAAAATATCAAGTTAAAACTAATCTAAGAATTGTAATTATTGTGTATTGAGTTGTATATTAGGAAAAACATGAAATATAGATTAACTTCTTTAAAGGTTAGTGAAAATTATATTCTCTCAGATTTTTGGACATCCACACAGCCAACTTATATTTATTGGAAAATGAAAGTAAAATATTACAATTTGTTAGAAAATTATTTAAGAGCTTAGTTATAACTTAAATATACTACACAAATAAAAAATATTAAGGAATTTGCTGCACTTCCTATCTCTACAGGGCTTCAAAAAGTACCTTTTTATGAAAATGATCCATAAATGTGTTTATGTATTTATCGTTATGCTTTCACACTGATTGCTTCTTTCTTTCCAGTTTGCAAAACATGCATTGTGACATATCTTCAAACCAACAAATATTGTCCAATATGTGAAGTTCAAGTTCATAAAACCAAGCCTTTGGTAAACATCAGGTAAAAACATTTGTGCTTTAAGCTTTTTAAAAATAAATTAGTGTGTAAGTTGTTATAATTTAAAGATTTATTAATAGTTATTTATGTCCATTTTTTACATCTTAAAAATGTAACTTAAAATTAGTTTTCTTTTGTGTGTATATTACTTCTCATATTATTACATAATGTGGTAAAGAGTTGATCTATAAACAGGGTACGACAATTTAAATGATGTTAAAGTATCTAAGAATGACTTTTTTGCATTCACACTTGTATCTACTGCCTTTTTAGGTGTGTTCGTAATTGTATAAGTACGTAGCACCTATAGTTGCCGGTTATAGTTCGGTCCGTCCATTCGCATATAACAGAGCAAAAACTACCCAACCAAATGGTCTGAAAATTTAAATATATAATTGTTGCAAAATTTTGTCGAGTCATTACAAATTTTATGAAAATTGGATGTATAGTTTAATTACAGGGACAGTCAAAAGTTTTCCGTCATATTACGGCCAATGGAAAATTTTTTTTTTCCAGTTCATTTTAATGATGTTACAGCCTTTCGAACGGAATGAAATGGAAATGCACTTATGAAGTACACTAAAATATACATTCAGTACAATATGTGGTGCAAAAATGAGTTATAGTATGAACGCATCACATTTGCATCACAATTCCCAACTTTTTTTCATTATTGAGAGCACTAACTGAACAGAAAACAGCATTCATTGTGCAAGATATATTCCTCATAGCATTTCCAGAACAAAAATGGTCCTAAGTTTATTTGGCCATTATTACCAGTATATGCATCACTTAAATGCTGTATGAGATGACGTTATTGTAGATAATGCATTGCTATGCTATACATGAAAAACATGGACAAATTTAAATGTAAAAAAATATTAACTTAATTCTCTTTAAGAGCAATTTTACATAACTATACAGTAATACCTCGGTTTTCGTCGATTTTTTTCTGCGAATAGTTTGTCTTGGATTTCGTCGGTATACTCTAGTGATCTTGCATTTTCAGTAAAAAAAGGGGGCGACCACATGTTCTCCTGCTCAGTGCAGCGTTGTTTTTCGTTGTGTGGGCATTACCCCTCGCATCTAGTCCAACAATTTCGTTTATTTCCGTGGTATTTTGGGGCATTTTTTATTGATTGCATGTGGCTCATCATGGGACCAAAGAAAGTTTCCAGATCCAAGAGACGCTACACATGTGATGCAGTCAATTATCGATTTTGTAAAGTCCATGGGTTTGGAAGTGAGTGGTGAGGATATGGAAGAATTGGTAGATGAACACAGTGAAGAACTCACTACTGAAGAGCTGCAAGACCTTCACCTAGAAGTGCAACAGACGACAGTTGAGGAGGAAGATGCAAGGGAAGAATGTGCTTCTTAAGGACATCTTCTCTATATAGAGTAAGGTACAGGCAGCCAAAGCTGTTGCAAGTCGTGTCTGCAACTTAATGATAATATCTTGCCCCATTTTCGGCAAAT
Source organism: Maratus speciosus (assembly GCA_963932465.1). Classification (NCBI taxonomy): domain Eukaryota; kingdom Metazoa; phylum Arthropoda; class Arachnida; order Araneae; family Salticidae; genus Maratus; species Maratus speciosus. The sequence goes on along the minus strand of OZ010790.1, from coordinate 5,348,803 downwards.
CTTAAAGAGACGACAGAAACAAACCACTTTTTTGAGCAACTGACTCTGACTGTTCCTCTGACTCTGAAGCTAGTCCTACTGCCAAAAAATGAAAAAGGGAAGTGACCCCAGATATACTTGTAGTTGTTAGGAAAATACAATGACCCTAGTGTCTTATCAACTTGCTTATACTTCTCATATTTATTGGCATATTTTTACTTCCATATTTGCCCATAATTATATGTGGCTTGTATTGTATATATGCATAAATATTCATATTCCTAGTTCTATGTTTTTTGGTAACCAATTACTTTGCTTATATTTATTAGTTCAATTAAGTTATATTTTATCTGTAAAGAAAAGTATAACTCTCACAGTAAATATCTTTCTATAACTTTTATCTATAAATATAAGGAAATAGTATTCTTACTTTTTAGTTTCTTTTCTCCTTTTTACAATCGGTACTTACATCGCTATATTGCCGTATCTTCTTCTGCGTGTCCCATTTGATCATCTATTTTTCTCGGTAGTTGCAGTTAGTACTACTAGATGGCGTTGATGAAGTATGATGTAATCGTGGCTTGTTCAACAATTCACATCGCTCCGTCAATATTTGCATATGGCATTCTAAAAGCTGGTTGAATAGAGTTCAGTCATGCGTACTAGTCAGTTTTAGAACAACGGCGGGAGATAATAGTTTTACTTGTTGTCTCTATTAGCCATTGGTGTCTGTTGCTTCGAGAGATGTGTCGGCGGTTGGTGATGTTTAGTAACAATGTTATAGTTTTCGGACTTAATCTTTCTTTATTTAAATTGAACTTATACTCAGATAAACTCTTTGGCAGAATATAATTGCAATCTTTTTAAGACTGTGTAACAAAGATGTTATTCTTTGACTATTATTTGAGGTCATGCTATAATTTGTGTCAGGATATGGAATGGCATCAAAGAAAATTTTTATTCTGCTGGAATGAAGTTGGTCTGTGTTGGCAATATCTCTTGATTAATTTTTCCTGAATATATACTTGAAGTGCTGGAAGTTCCAAGTATTAAGTTAACTTTTTGTCTGGCTGTGATTGTAAGTAAAGTTGTTCTTATAACAAGAACAAGAATGCCTTCTTAAATCCGACAAATTTCTTTTATTGATTAACTGCATTGGGTTCCAGTTCGTTTGCCATCAGTTACATGAAATATCATAATGAAATTTAGATAGATATTTCAAAGTCATGATGTTCTATTTCAGATAAGGTTTAATAAGTTATTTTTATTTATTGTTATTGAGCTTAAAGATATATTTGAATTTTGTTTTTAAAAGTATATGTATATTGTTTTTATATGTTTTGTCTTTTAAATGTTAATAAAAATACGTATTAGCTCTTTTTAACTATGCCATCTTTATTTTAAAACCACCACATTTACTTATTTATTTTATTTCTAAGGATCATTTTGAATTAATTTTTACGATAGTAGCTATTTAATTTGGGGTTTATAAAAACAGCATTATGTTTCCTAAGCCTCTGCTAAATTTCTTTAAACCCCTTCACTACATTTTGTAGTGAACTAACAGCCTTTATAGCATACGCCAAAAGCACTATATTAATTTCTTATAGTTTTTAGTATTAAATGCTATACTAATTTTCTATAAAATGTATTTTTGGTATGTATTTTGTAGTGTTAAGTACAAATTAATTGGATTTTCATCTATTCATATGGAAATAATTGCCTCGGTTTTCATTGGTTTTGGATGTCGCCAATTGTTTTCGGATGGATTATTGATGAAAACTGAGGTATCACTGTATCGGTTTGTAAAAAAAAGTTAACAAGCTCTGCTTTCTTTTCTTAACAGCATTGTCTAGTATTGTACACTCAACATTCATACATTTCATTCCTTAACATCTTTTCATTTTGCCCTTAACACACAATTTTCTGTAAATACTCAAGTGCATAAGATAAGAAAAGTTTCTCGCCAGCTTCTATTAATTCTTCCTCACTGACACTGCCATCACACGACTCACCTTCTGCATTTTTTTGACGATATTCTCTTTATTTGTTATTATACCTTCATCTAAATTAATATATTGATCAAAGTTAAGTTCAAAGTCAGGTTTAAGGATGAAATCTGTTCATCTGTATCTTTCAATTTAGGTACAGAAACAGTTGTATTATTATTTCAAGGTGATGGGAAAATTCCCGAAGCTGAATAAGCTTTAACAATAGTTTCTTCTGAAAAATTGCCTGAAGCTTTATTTATCGTAGGAATTGTTTTCAGCATATCTATTTTGGTTTCTTGTTATTTGAATTCATCTTTTTTCCAGAAGCACTTTCCGGTATTTGTGCCGCATAAGGTGCTCAGAATCAGTGATTATTCTCACTAGTAAATTTCTATTGTAAATTTTGCCTTATTTAATCTGAGCATTTTCCCGATTCAATGAGGCGAAAATTTCTATTTTAAAAAACCGGTGATAAAAGATTAAAAATTCTGCAAAAGACACTCGTTCCAAAGGGGTTAAATGAATGAATAATTCCTTAATCTAATAGCTGTATTTTGGATGTAATGTTAGGTTGCAAAAAGAAAGTAATTTGATACATTTAATATGAACAAATATGCGAAAAGATGTCTGGTAAGCAGAACTTTTCTTTTGACTTTTTGCATCTTTTTGTCAAAATCTAAAATCCATTCTTCAAAAAGACATTTCATCATCCAATCTTTGCAATAATGCCTGTATATTACAGGCAAAGTTTTCATTAGGGATTTGGTGATACACTGAGGATTCTTTGCTTTTCAAATTACAAGAGTTTTTCAACTTTCAAATCCTGTAATGCTAATGAAAGTCGATCTTTGCTGCTTTTTCCACCATGACAAATTTTTAGGTTTTATCAGGCAGGGCATTGAACGGAAAAACAATCCAGTTTCATCCATGTTAAATATTTCTTTTCGATCATAATCCTAAAAAAATTTGGAGTTTTCATTCTTCCATTCTCCAGGTATTTCTTCTGAAACTAAAGGCTGTTTTTCCACATAATTTTCTACACACTGTTTCATTTCTTTTTTGTTTACTCCATCATCATTTACATGAAAGTATTTATATTCAAGTCTTCTAGTAATCACATATGCTTTTTCTTGCAAAATACTTCCACTAATAGGGATATTTCATTTTTAAACCATGAAATTAATAGCTTCACATTTGCATATTTCGCTGTGCATGTAAGTTTAAATGGTGAAGAAACTACATCCTTGTCAAATATTTTAAGAATTTTTTCTCGGATCTTTCAATATTATGCTGGAGTGCTACTTGGAATCTCAAATTTCTTTACTACATTGCCTTTTTTAACATTATTCTCAATGCATTTTATAATTTCAACTTTTTCTTCTAAATTCAAACATTATCTTTTGCCAGACATAGCCAGAGTACAAAGAGTTTTTTTAAAAATTATCACATAATAAATTTACAAGAAAAACAAATGTCAATGAAATCGCCCATCGAATAAAAAGGTAACATAATTCAGTTGTAGTCCCTTTGTTTGTCTTATACACTGTCCCCCTCCCAAATCTCTCTTTGAAGTATCAAAAGTTTGTGATTGGCATAGGGAAAAACATTTAAAGTTACATCATGGAAAAAATAGCAGCTGGTATCTGTACTAATAAAACATTAAGACAGTTACTACACAGTCTTTGTGCTTGACTTCCGGAGTTTGTAAAAGGAATGAATCTTGGGTAAATTAATAGAAAACCAATGTAGGGAATTATTGAAAAGAAAATACTGGGCTGGTCTATAACAATGATTGAATTATTCTATAAAATACATTTAAAGTGCATACTTTTTGAATACATACGTGTTCAATAAAAATTAACTCATTTGTGGATTGTTAAAACTAGCTCTAAACCTAAGCCAAGCCTATCTACTGTTTTATTAATCTATTTGGCAATGATATAACTTTTCAAAAAGCTCTTATTCTTTTATAGTTTTTTTAAATATTATTATTATCATTGTAGTATGTTGTTGATCGCCCATTGGGTAATCTCACATTTTTTTATAAGGAATTTTTTTTTAAATGTACTATGTAGTTAATAAATACAGTAGAACCCGCTAATCCGAACTAATTGGGATCGGTGCCAGTTCAGATTATCCGAAATTCTGGTAAAAATAGAAAAGAAAAAGATGTGTGCTATAAAAAATTTTAAGTTATTTTATAGTACTCAGTAGTATAGTAAACATCCTGTAATCCGGCATGCTGGATGATCCGGCACGACTTTCAGAAAAAATAATATTCCTGTTTAATCACTCCCAGTGTCTATAATAATCAATGGAACTTCAGAATGAGGAATTATGTAACAACCCATTACAAATGGTTTAAAATCACGAGTCTGTAAATAGCTCAATCATCATGTCGACGAAGGGTGAATAGATAATTTGCAAAATCCAATTGTTGAAAGGAAAAATAAATTTTTATCATCTGAATTAAATACTTTTTTGCACTTTATAAAGGAATGTTATAGTGAATGGCAAACAAAAGATATTCGAGACTTTGTTAAGATTTCTTCTACGAGTAGGCCTACAGCGCACATTTTCATCTTATATTCGTGTACATATGTTCTACTTTTACATTATTCAGTTTTTTATTTTTTTATCTGTTCAAGTATAATTTTCGAAAATAACATCGGTTCGGATTAACTGGAATTTCAGATTAGCGGTGTTCTATTGTATCAATAATTTTATTACTTTGCCTAGTTTCATTTATTGCTTATTTTATATTCATTTATTATGTTTGGTGCTTTATGAGTAGAGGAGGGTAGTACACAGTGAGACAAAAAATATTATTACTTAACGTATTATGGCGACTATTTTTATTCTTTTGAAAAAAAAAAAAAAAAAAAATTGCTACATCTTAAAGCAACGCAAATACGCTACACATTAATGTAGAAATGGCAGGGTTTGTAAATATCATGATATTTTCAGAAATATCTGATATTTTGATATATATCCGATATTTTCGATATATATCTGATATTTTCAAAATAATCAACTTACTGCTGATAATAAATATTTTCAAGCATAATATGAATTAAAAACTAAAACATATTGCAATTAACATAAAAAATTAAACAATAGTATTCTAAAATGTATTTCTCTTTTCCCTTTTTTTTACTTAGAAAAAAATTGAAGATATACTAATTGAAACAGATACAATTTGCTTTATACACCTATATGTATATAAACTATAGGATTTGTATCAAGTATCGAGAAAGTTTTATATTTTATAAAATAAAATTTTAAATACAAAATAGCTTTTTTTTAATTGAAGAATTTTAACATAATTGTAAGCTTGTTTTATTTTTTATTCCCTAACCTGTAGTACAGTTTAGACTCAAACCAAAATCAGAAGATTCTTTTCTAATAATGCTGTATATAAATGATTATCCAAATTACATTTATCAAAATAGTGTTCAATGATTGTTTTAGAATCACTAACTCTCAGAAATTTTACTTTCTGAAGACTGCAATTTTTGACATTTTAATGAGTTTGGGAACAAAAATAGATTCAAAACGCAAACATTGACGATATTTACATAAAGAATAATTATTTTTATGGTAAAGCAGAAAACGCTGTTCGATCTCTGGATATCTAAATAAGAACGACTGCAATTTCCCTACATTTATGGATAAAAATGTCTTCGTTTAAGTATCAGGAAATTGAATATGAAAACGGATTAAAAAAGTATTTCAGTGAATTCATATTTAATAGGAAATTTATGCTTTTTCACTGTTTTTTTTTATTATTATTTGTGTATTTTATAATGTTTTTTCGACATATTAAATGGTTTCATGAAGAAAAATGATTTAATTAAGTAAAAATAGAACTATTGTGGAAAATTAAAATGTTTAATAATAATAAAAGAACATTTTAAAACTAAAATTTTGAACTTTTTAAATATAAGTGTATCATTTAACTTTAAGGAACAGGTTTAAAATGTTAATTTATTTAAGGAAAAAAAATAAGTTGCAATGACATATGTAAAAAAAAAGTAAATAAGACTATTTATTTATTTAACTTTATTTTTTAAAATAAATCATTTATGTAATTGAAAATTCCATCCTTATTTATTTTTTTAATGCACCTTAAAGAAGAGTTAAAACATTTCTTTCATGGTGGTGTTTATTTTTCATACCATTTAAAATTGTTTCATATTATAGTATTTTATAAATAAAAATAATACATGTTTAAATATCTAAATTATCCTAACATGTTTCTTTAGATTGAAGATATCCTCTTCATCGAAAAGAAAATAATGTATTATTATTAGATACGAAAAAAAATCCTTCCTTTTCTAAAATCTTGGAGACAAGTGAATACATACGAAACTACTTCTCCTCTCCATTTCCCACAAAAGCAATACTAGGGAAAACTCCCTTTTCATTGCCCTCAGTCCTATTATCAGGAATAGACTCGTCTTACTCAGACCTGTTACTCACACGACCGGTCTTTAATGCTTGGCTCAGTAGTATTTTCAAGAATCACACATTTTTACACTCTATCCACAATGTCTTAACTACTGCCTGAAATCATGTTTATCACTTGGAGTTTAATCTGACATTATTGGGATCAATTAGTTTTGATAGGCAATAGTAAAAATGCAAAGAAAATTTCAATAGGTACAGGTACACATATTATTAACAATTCAACCACATTTTGAGCCTAACTGAACATGTATGGTGGATTGTGGTATTAGGTTGAGCAAAAAGTTCTGGGAAATTTTTAACCTAATAGTTACCAGAATTTGTATCGTATATAGGAGTACTAGTTGTATATTTATAGGAGTTCAGGAACTTTGGCTTCAAAATGCCTACTGAACAGTATGATTTGCGTCTGTTGACCCAGCATCTTTAGAGAAAAGGCCTAACAATTCTGAAAGCCGTCGATGAGATTAATGAGGATGAAGGTGCTGGTAACAGCGACAAAGTTAGCCAGCAAATCCGGAATGTGGCAGAATGTCGTGGACTATGATGGTCTCTACTTTAAAGAATAGTCCTTGTTGCTTCTATTGTTAATTTGCGTATAACAACGCAACTTTCACAAATTTCCCAGAACTTTTTGCTCAACCTAATAATTAAGCTATAGTTATCCCTCTTAAATAAAGGCTTAAGACTATGCCTAACAATGGCAGTGCATAGCTGAATGTGCATCCAAATTTTCAAAGGAAATCTGAAACCGGTGGTATCCTGATAGTTGCTTTGTTATCATAAATTGTAGTTCTGGCAGTAGCATTTAAATGTCTGATTCATTAACAGACACCATATCTGAAACATGAGGCATGAAGCCACCTGCTGCTTTTACACTCTTTGAAGATAAGTCACTTCAAAATCACCATCTTCATCCTTACATGTTAAGATTTTCCCTACATAGAACACACTGTTTGGAAACCTCACAAGAACATAATCACGAAGGACAGGCTCCCGTTCTAGTTCCTGAAACCTAAATGATTCATTGTCGCCAGAAGAATCATCCAGAACCCTCTGTGCCACAACTGTGTGTCTCATGGTGTACTTTCGTTAACTTGTAGAAAAATGGATGCCAGATCTGTTTCATCAATTTCATCGCTTCCAAAAGTTTTTTGTCGTTTTGTAGAAATAGTCTATTATTAGATATAGCTAGGTTTGGTTAAGTAAATATATGCCATAATGACAGAAATAAACTTTTGAAATAGACGTTTATGTAACTTTAACCACTATAAAATAAAGAATTATTTACTATTTTGTCGGACGGGTAACCAAAGTGCCGAAGTTATATCCATGTGTTGCATAAGATGGGGTGGTTATATGTGTGAGTGCTAGGAGAAAAAGTTATAACTATATGTCAAAGTGACTACTGTCTCACTGTGTACTACTCTCCCCTACTATTTTTGAAATATTTATTTCTTGTTTATCTTGTTCTAGTTTAATTTTCATGTATTTGTAATTCAGGGCTGACCAAACGCTTCAAGACATTGTCTACAAAGTAGTTCCTGGTTTATTTAAAGGTAAGTTTTAAAATGTACTATTTCAAAATTCAAAATATAGTCCTGTATAAGTTTGGTAAACACAAATCAAAGCTCGAAAGGGGGGAAAATACCATAATCTGGTTTGTCTTTTTGAAAATATGGACTGTCTGATCTTTAGCAAAAGAATTTAAGAGATAATCCAACCTAAAGCAGGTCTCTATTTCAAGAGCATCAAAGAGTTTTTTCTTTGTTGTTGTTGTAGTGGAGGGTATACGCCGTATACCCTCTGGATTTTTTTAAGGAACACCGTATACCCTCTGTTTCTCAAGAAAGCTATAGTATATACACTCCAGGGTATACGCTCTGCCTTGAGCGTATACCCTCTGCTTAGAGAGTATACCCTCTGTTTTTTTTACGACTACACCACTGGTTGTAATGTATTACACACATACATATATATATAATTAGTAAAAATTATATTATTTTCTTCATTGCATTTTTTTTTTTTTATATATAATTCAAGCATGAAAGAGTTCCTCCTAAAGGAGGAATTCCGCCTTTTTTAAAGCATTTTTGGACATTCTCTGTATTGATGCAAAAATGAAAAGAAAATATTGGAGACATATAAGGTGGTGAGGAGTTCTGAAAAATTTAATCATTTTGTCTACTCAAATCCTTGAAGTTTGTTTCTGAATTGTGTTAAATGAAGTTCTTTAAAGTGTTTTAAAAATTGAAAGAAAGCTTCCACCTTTGCATAAAGTTATTTTTCAAAATAAAATATTTTGTCCTATATATACAAATTTTTGGATAATTTCAGTGATACATTTTTAGAGATGTATTTCTGAAGCAAAGATCAGTTTGATGTGCATATAATTTAGCATGGATTTTTTTTTTTTTTTCTCTATTGAAAGAAGAGAAAAATCTCAAACAGCCAAACCATTCAAAATAATTTTGCTCTTAAAAAATTAATCATCGTCCTTCATACAAGTTCATCAGATATATTTGGATTTATACCTTTAGCAAACTGTCTTCAATTTTATGTTTTGACTCAATGAACCTATACATTTATTGTTTAAAAATTTTTTAATACTTTCTAAGTTGCAAAAAGAAAATAACAATCATATGTACTACAGTTATTCCATTTTATTGTGTCAATAACTGTTAAAATGTGTCTAAATTAAACAAATTTGCCGCCATTGTGTAAATGGAAAAAATTTTCCACCTTTTTTCCTATTTCCCACTTTCATGCAATACAAACATTAAATACATTTAAAATACCTTTTACTCCTTTCAGAAAGAAAGGGAAAAAAAAAATCATAAACCAAAAAATATTTTATTTTAAGATCAATGATTCTTTCAAAACATCAAAGCAAGATTTGTACCTCAGTAACGGAAAACTTCCAATTTTATTTAATAAATGAAATGGAATGCTGTGTAGAAACAAAACATATTTTATTAAGTAAATTTATTAATATTTGATGATTCATCATCTGCGACCGTTCAAGATTTAAAAAAAAAAAAAAAAAAAAGGTGTAAATTTGTGGTTAAAAAAAAGTTGGAAGTTAGCATATTTACAATCATCTACAAATATTTCATCGAAGACCACTATTGCAGGCTACTATTATTTGTACATATGCAAGTATTATTGAAATTTGACAAAGGCCACCATTAATGAAAACTGCTCTATGTTGATAAAACTGGTGAGTAACCAAGACTCATGTGGTGCTTGACATGTTTTTCACTGTCAGTTTTTTTGTATGACATTGAGTTGTGTGTTATATATGTTTTTTATATGCTTCTATCTGTAAAATATTAAATTAGTCTACAAAATAATAATAATAATAATAAAAACGATTTACATAATTAATTCCTTTAGTACCAGATGCATCAGAACAAGGGAAGAACATTGTAACCATGAAAATAAAATTCAAAGAACTCTACTGGGGCTTTTTGACTGTGAAAAAGTAAGGCAGTAGTTGCTTACATCATAAATAAGGAGTCTTATACACAAAATGATTGCTTAAAATTTGAATAAATTAACACTTAGCCTTTCAATAAATTTACAGAATTCATGGGTGGTTAGAGTTACTTACCCCCAAACTCTGGAAAATGACACTCAGACAAGCATAAATAAAATAAATCTGAAAAGGCAAACTCTTAATTCATTTTAGACTGTAGGAAAAAAACAACAACTTTATAACAAATACATAATGCTAATTTCCACAAATAGCCCAGTGGTTAAGGAGTTGAATTCGCAATTAATTAGGGGAAAGCTGGAAATTGTTTTAATCCCTTCTGTTTAGGTCTAGAATGAATATGCTATGTTTTCCCCCTCGTACTAGGTGAGCTTTAGGAAATATGTATAGATTTATAGTCAAAAAACACGTTTTTGTTTTTATACCATAACAATATCTCAAAACAGCTAGCTCTGTCAAAAACATTCTCAATACAAATGTTGTAGAGCTTAAAATTCTGAGTAAAATGAGTACCTACAGCTAAAGGTCAAAATTAGCACTAGCCACCGACCACAGGGCCAGTAATGAAAAAAAGTGGCTAGTGAAAAATTGTCTATCAGCGGCCACCTTCCGGCCACTTTTTTCAAGGAGATAATAAAATTTTCTTGCATTTCATCAAGGATTCTACTTTTTTGGTTCCCATATATTTATATTAACATATTTATTTAGGCTACTCAGTTTTAGATTAATACTTATAGAAATTTTACTGTTTCGCATTTTGAAATAAAAAAGTGGCCACTTAAAAAATTAGTCCTACCGGCCAGTGGCCGCTAATGAATTTTCCCAATTTTGACCTATAAACTACACTTAATATTTTTGTTGAACATTAAGGTCACAATTCTACTTTTTAAAGTTTTAGACCCGTGTCCAGGGGGTTGAACTCAGAATTAAGTTGGAGAAAACTGAAAATTGTTTTAATCCCTTCAGTTTAGGTCTAAAGTGAACGTACTATGTTTTCTTCCTCGTACTTGGGTGAATGTTAGAAAAAATGTACATATTTATTTTCGAAAAACACGTTTTTCTTAATTACCTTAACAATATCTCAAAACAGCTAACTCTGTAAAAAACATTGAAGATACAAATGTTGTAGAGCTTAAAATTCTGAATAAAATGAGTACCATCATTAATATTTTTCTTCAACATTAAGGTCGCAATTCTATTTCTATAAAATGAATAAGAATTCTGTAAAATTTCTAATGATAAATTTTAATATCATAATTAATTTACCTTTTAATAAAAAATTGCTCCCAACTTTGGCAATCAAATGTGAAAGTTTAATTCATAGATTTCTTTTTATGTTGGCTCATAAGCACATTCTCTGGAATATAATGACTTGCTTATTTAACCCTCTGGCCGCCGAACAAAAGGGCAAAATTATAATAGGGGTTTTTTTCCGTAATTTTTTCTAAAGGCTAAAAAAGGATGTTTTTTCCAACATTTTTTTAAAATTCCATATAGGCATATAAGTCTTGAGAGTATGAATCATAACTTAATTTCTTAAAACTAGATGATTATATCTGTATAATTATATTTAATTTAAATAATGCTTCTACTGCAGCTTAGTGAACGGATATATCAGTTCGCGGCAGTGAGAAGGTTAAGATTCAAAAGTTTATAATAAAATAATTCACACATTCCAGTTGCTCTTGAACAAATAATAATGTAATATAATAGTTTTGTCAACTTATTTTATTATAGTCCAGAATCAGGATGATTTTTCTTTTTCAGTCTTTGCTCTGATCCGCAGGTACACATCGTTTCATTACCTCATGAATTAAAGCTATATCCTCAACATCAATCCTTGTGAGCTAGAGAAATCAAATCTGAGACTTGTACTTTTCCTCCAGGTGTCACTACTGTTTATTTATATATAGTTCTTTCCATCTAGTGAAATATTAAAATTTCATTGCAATGAATTTTTTAGAATTACAAATGGAAATCATCATTCAAGAAGTGCATGCGTGAAAATTTCTATTGTACAAGAGTCTATAGTATTGTCATAACTTAATTAAAGACATGCAAGTAGTAGAAATAAGGAACTTATTTTGTGTTTTAAGTTTGAAGCATTAGAATTCACAAGTCATTTCAATGAAATTTCATAGCAAACTGGCATGTGGTCCTGGGAAAATCTTCACAATATTTAGTTCTAGAATTACTTACAGTACATTTATTTTTAAGAAATTAATAAAATGCATTATGCAGAATCTGAAATATACATATTTTGTATTCAATCTGTCAAAGAATTTAAGCTTTGAAAGCTTCCTGAAATAAGTTTTAAAAATTTGTTTTGTGTTCTCTTTTCAGATGAAATGAAAAGGAGGCGTGACTTTTATTCTCAGGATAATGCTAAAAGTATGTACTCTCTGAATTTAATATGTGTATAGCATTATTTATTAATTATTGTATTACTACTATCAGGGGTGGGTAATTCTTAGAAAATCTTACCAGCCAAGGATTTGTTTCACCAGCCAGTAAAATGCAACATACAGTTGAAAATTTTTATGACAAAATTACACAACTCAAAAATAGTTGGTTACTATTACTATAATACATTTTCATATATTTTTTTCCTATAAAATTAAGAAATAAAAACAAGAAATGAAAGTTTAATATAAAGTAGAACTTCATACCATATTTACATCACAGTAATTAGGAAAGTTGAAAAATATAGCTAACTACTAATTAAAAAAAAAAGTTTTTGGCATACCTCTATAGTTTGCAATTTTCAAAGACTACCTAAAAAGTCACTCGCCAGTGGCGAGTAAAATGATGCATTTCCCCACCCCTGACTATTATACTTGAATGTTGGGATTTTTAATATGCTTATCCTAATACTGTAGATTACCTCTAATTTCCAAAAGCCTGTAATCTGCCCTGTATGTATGAATGTAAACAAATTTATCTCATCAAAAATATCTCATGTAAAAAATAAAAAACCAAGTCTCGTGAATCTTTGACCATAAAAAGTTCTGAGATCATGTGTAGAGCCAAGTTTAGCTCTCTTAACACTGGCGTTTTAATTCACAAATTACTCCTAGTCTCTACACACCTTTAATTAATGATTATTTTGTGACTTGGCAATTGCGCAGCACGAGAAAGTTATTACGTAAACGCTTTACTATTGGATTATTTGATTAAGGCTGAATATGAATGCGAGGGATAGAAACCTAAAGGAGGGATTCGCCGGTTGGGAATCTTTGTAAAAGAGGGGTCTGGCTCTCATTCACGTTACATAGGAAGAAAGTCACCCAAAAAAAAACTCCAGACATCAAGCTGGACCACAATAGAGTTTTCGCACCCGAGCTTACAACGTTATGTAAAGTTATGTCCATGCTACAAATACATATAATTTCAGTGTTCTTATAAGTAGTACTATTTTATGCAATACTTTATAAATAAACATAAATATTAAAATGTAAACAACAGCCTTTACATTCTCGTCTGCACAATTGCCAAGTCACAAAATAATCATTAACTAGGTGTCAGGGCTTGAATTTCAGGGCGGGATTCGCGCCCAAAATTTTGAAATCCCGCCCAAAAGAATATCGTGGGCGGGGGAGGATCCCGCCCCAAAAAAATTCACCGTTTTCTGGAGAATTACGATCAACTCCCGTAAACGCCTTGCGAATTTCCTGATATCTTTATGCGACCGATTGGCACATTTTGCAATATTTTTACTGCGAAAGATCATTGAAATTCACGAATTTTTCACACGACTGGTAGTCAAATTTCATTATCTTTTTTCTCGAGATCGGTTGTCAAGTGTCTGCGAGCGATTGACGAATTCGGAGGTGATTCTTTTCCGAAAATTTAAGGCATTAGCATAGCTGCCAACTCGTACGGTTTGGCCGTACAGTGTACGGATTTTGTACTAAGTGTACGGTTGTACGGATGAGTAGTATCATTGTACGTTTTTGTGCATGAAAAAAAGGGTCGCGAAAAATGGTAGTTTTGTGAAAGGATCGGGGAGAAAACGCCGATTTCGTCAAAGAATCGCGGAAAAAATGCCGATTTCGTGAAAATACAGTGGGAAAAACACCGATTTCGTCAAAGGGTTGTGGACGTAGATTTCGTAAAAGTATCGTGGGAAAAACTTTGATTTCGTAAAAGGATCTCTGGGAAAAGCGCCGATTTTGTCAAAGGATCTCAGGAAAAACGTCGATTTCATGGAAAAAATGCCGATTTCGTCAAGGGTAGGGGGATTTTGATCCGAATTTTCAGAAAATTTAAGGCATTCATTTCTAAAATTTCAAAAATTCGGACATAAAAAATCGCGAATTTCGACAAACGATTGGCGGGGGAAAAAAAAAAAAAATTTGCCAGTCGTTTTCGAGAAAAACGCAAATTTCGGAAAAGGATCACAGAAAAAAGGCGAATTTCGTCCAAGAAACGCAGAAAAACAGCAAATTTTGTCGAAAGATCACGAAAAAACTGCAAATTGCTTTAAGAGATCGCGAAAAAAAAAAAAAAAAAACGAAGATTTTTGCCGAAAGATCGTGAAAAAATGGCAAATTTCGTTGAAAGATCGTGAACGAATGGCAAATTTCGTCGCTAGATCGTAGAAAAACGAACGAATTTCATCGCTAGATCGTGGAAAGACGGCAAATTCGGTCACTAAATTGTGGAAAAACGTCAAATTTGGTCGCTAGATCACGAAAAAACGGCGAATTCGGTCGCTAGATCGTGAAAAAACGGTGAATTTGTTCGCTAGATCGCGAAAGAATGGCGAATTCGGTCGCTAGATCGCGAAAGAATGGCGAATTCGGTTGCTAGATTGCGAAAGAACGTCGAATTCGGTCGCTAGATCGCGAAAGAACGTCGAATTCGGTTGCTAGATCGCAAAAGAACGGTAAATTCGGCTGCTAGATCGCGAAAGAACGACAAATTCGGTCGCAAGATCGTGAAAGAACGGCAAATTCGGTCGCAAGATCGCGAAAGAATGGCAAATTTCGTCGCAAGATCGTGAAAGAACGCCAAATTTCGTCAAAGGGCCATGTAAAAAGCGTATAGTCAGTACCGGGAGTGGATTTCCTCATCCTCCCTTCCCCCTGCTATAACTTTTCAGAAAATTTGAGGTGAATTTCAGATTTTTTTTTTTTTTTTTTTACTCAGAATCGCCCCTGGTCAAGGGAATATATTATAGAAAATATTATTATGAAATATTCCTTTTTTTATTGCATATGCATTTGTTATGTACTGTTTTAAGTATGGAAGAATACGTCGTAAAAATTGTAAGGTTTTCAAAAATGACATGTTGGCACGTATGCATTAGGTTCCGAAAATTATGAAAAATCAGTCATCCGTTCAACAGAAAAATATCGCAAATTTCGACAGATCATCGCTGAAGAACATTTTGTCCGTTTTTCATGTAATGGCCTATATATGTAAATATTGTTTCACTTTAACTAACTTCAATTATTATTTACTCAGACTTTCTTCTAAAAATATCTGTGGGAGAGAGGGGGTGTCAATTTACTACCTTGCCCGGATTAAATTTAGTCTAGTTTCGTCACTTACTGCAGTAAATTGTAATTTAATTGTTGAATTGATATTGTGTCATTAATTTTTGTTTTGTTTTTCAGTTCAAGGATCGATACCTTCCTCGAGTGAAAAACGGGGAGATGTGTGGGGCTGTGATAGGCTCATCTTCACCCCCGAAGATATTATTAGTATTTCACTGGAATACTGTCCCGCGTAAGTTGAATTATTTTTGTCATCTACCTTTATAATGCTGTTCTCCCTCTCTCTCTCATTTTCCAATTTTTTTTAAACTCATAGGTGCCAACATCTTATTTTTTCCTATCAAGTCATGTTTTGAATAATACAACATGTTTTGAACCAGAAAATGTATTTTATAAAATGTATCTTGTTTTTATCTGGTACTTATTTAATTTCATTTATTAAGCAAATTTTATGGAAAGTAGGATCAAGTGTCTTGTTTCAGAATTTCAATGCTCTTTTGTATTCTTTACATTGACATAATGTGTTTAAATTATTTTTTCTAATCATATATATTTTTTAAAACTGTATGGGTAAAGATTTTCAGTCTCAAGACTAATTTCAGGTTGGAAAGATTCTTGACACTAAAATCAATACAGAACGATGCAATTATAATTATGATTTTCTTTCTGCCTTAAAAAATCAAATATGGAAAATGGGATAAGATTTTTTTCCATTCTAAATGTTTTTCAAGAATAAGTTAAATGTGCTTGGTATAATGTATTTTTGAGTCTATTTTTACTTCTTTTGTGATCTTGCATCATTCTGTATAGAAATAATTTATCTATACGTCCCGTATATTGAGTATAAATTATATATTACATTTTTAGTTACTTTATAAAAATTACTGTACTAAGACTATATATCTTTTTAATCCTTTCATTCTGAATGTTGCCTCACTGAAACATAATATTAAATTGGAAATTTTCCTAAATTATTTTAAACCTATTGATATATCAATAAATTTTAAAGAATTTATGAAAATATCAAATTTAATGCTCTGAGACAACAGTGAGAATGAAATAATTAATTTTTTTATATTTGTGGTATGCTGACAGTAGATTTTATGTTTAAAATAATAAATTTATTAGCAAAGTTCTTTTGACTTTTTTTTTAATCAATTTATTTCAATCAGAGTACTACATTAATTCAAATGTTTTAGAGCATTAGAAAAGCCTGCTATTCCAAAATATATCAGTCTTACAAAGAAAATGGTGTAGCAACATACAATAAAGAAGAATAATGTAGGCACAAAAAGTAAATTTTGGCAGTTTTTTATAACACAGTATATCTTTTTAAGCTGTTTGAATTAATCTGTGAAGTCTAAAATAATCTGTAGCTCCAGTTGCATTTCTGCTCTGTTTGTACTGTTAGGGACTTAGATGAGCTACTTGCATGCATACATAGCTCAAAACATATTTTTAAGATGGAGCTTGGTGCAATATATAATAAAAATGTAAAAATATCAACATTAAAAGCACCAAAAATTTTTAATTGTAAGCATACCGGTTTTGGTAGCATGTAGCATACCGTTCTCAGTGTAAGAATGGCGGAGACTTGGATGAGATATGGAGAGGAGCACCAGGAATCAGCGGCTCCGCACCTCCGGTAGTAACCTGTGGTAGAAACATTCAAACCATAGCCAATGTCCACAACATCTGGAAATATGCGCAAAGGAAAACCTCCCCAATATATAAATAAACGGTCAAGTGCAAGTATTGCACGCACACAGAGGATTCCGTACAATAAATATATGAGTAATTGTATTATTAAAAAAAAAAAGTTACTAAAAGAATACTAAGACTTTGTAAAAAACTATGGAAAGTAGGGTTGGGTATAACAGTATATACTAGAAAAATATAAATGGATATACTATGAAAGCTCAGAGATATATGGAACCTAAATAATATCAAATATCGCTATTCTGTGTAACTCATTTTTACTTTCTTCTATCTTTACAAGAAGAAAGTATTGGGTTCGTGAAATTTTCGAATTTCTGTTTTCGACAGATTTATAAGTTTTAGGGGACAGAGATAATGAAAAACATGTTTTTACAAAATTTCTGTCTGTGTGTGACAAAAATTTTGTGGGTGCTCTATCTTAAGAACTATTGAACGAAATTTAATAAAACTTTAGATTCAGTTAGTCCCTGATATAAATTGGTGCTGATTACTTTTTGGTGTAAATCGCCCTGCAGCTGGCGCTGCTATGCTGCATTATTCATGATTTCCATAATAGTTATATCTCAAGAACTAAAGCACGGATTTTCAGAAAACTTCAGATTCAGTTAGTGCTTGATATAATTCGGTGCTGATAACCTTTTGGTGTAAATCGCCCAATAGGTGATGCTGTTATGCTGTATTATTCATGATTATTGCGATAGCTCTATCTCTAACTAATGCACGAATTTTCACCAACCTTCAGATTCAGTTAACATGAATTATATATATTAGTGCTGTTTAGTTTTTGGTGTAAATCGTCCACTATGCTGCAATTTTCACGATTTCCGCAATAGCTATGTCTCTAGAATTAATGCATAAATTTTCATCAAACTTTAGATTCAGTTAGTCCCTGATATAAATTTTTCTTGATAAGTTTTTGGTGTAAATTGCCCTAGAGGTGCCTCTGCTATGCAGAACTTTTCACGATTTCCGCAATAGCTCTATTTCAAAAACTAATGCACAGATTTTCATTAATCTTCAAATTCAATTAGAAGTTCACGTAAGTTGTCCATGGTTAGATTTTGGTATAAATCATCTAACCGGTGGCGCTGCTGTGCTGCATTTATCAAGAAGTATTAAGATGTATGAGATAGAAGAAAGTTTTGGGATTGACACATCCAACTAGTTTAATGTTATCTTAATCTGTTTATAATGAACTTAATTTGGTACTGACAATAAAAGCAGTGCATATTTAAACTTCATTTGGCATTTCATGAAACTAAATTCAGCATAGTAATAACCTTTCTTTATACAGTGTAGCTAAAACAAAATATTCGTTCAAAGTTCAGATTTGGCATTGTGCTAAGCGCGCTTCGAAAGGAGGTCATAAATTTGCAACGCTACCTTGGTTCTTGCCGCGTTTTTCCAGATAGGATTTTAATTAACTTTTAAAGTCACTCGAGGCATATTGTACATTTCAGTACATTCAATGCAAAATAGTGGCAAATCCCATAGTATTTATGTAATTCCTTCTAATTAAGGGGTCTCAGGGCTCTCAAAATTGGAAAAAATGAAAAAAAAAAAAAAAAAAAAAAGAACATTTTCAACATTTAATATGTTAAAATACATATGATTTTAAAACACAATTTTCATTGGGATAAAAGATATATTTTCTTTTATTTCATGTATTGAAAAAATGCAAGATGCATAATTAGCATTTATAGAAAGCTCCAAACTGTCAGATATTTGACAAGCAAAAAATTGGTATAACAGTTTAAGCGCTAGATTACAAAATAAATATTGCAATTAGAATGAAATTTTTGGTGACTACTTATACTTCATATTGTAGTAATTACGCTGAACCTACATAAATTTGTATTTAAAGCATTTTTATATTTTTAATACAAAGATGTATTTAGCTAATACAAAAATTGAAAATTTCAACAACATAATCACTTAAAGAAATTTTAGGTTCAGTTTATACAGATAAACATGAAATGTATGTTTTGAAAATTTCATGAGAAAATATTCAAAAGTTTTAGAGATATCGTGCATGTTATGCCCAAAAGAGTCGTTCTGAGAAAAATGACATAAAGGTTTCGAAATTGCTGCTTCAGCTATTGAGCGGATATAATTCTAAAGGACATAACTTCTGTTCTAATGAGAATTTGAAGGAAACAATTATATTAAAATGTTCAGAAAAGATAGAAAATTAACATCTAAAAAAATTTAAATTAAAGTTTTTTTGAAGTTTTAAGAGTCCTGGGACCACTTTGAAGGCTTAAATTATAAGTAGTTAAGATTTAAATATGCTGCAGAGATGAAATTGAGTTTAAACAATGGTGCATTACTGCAAGTCCCTAAACCTAGAGGTTGAAAAAGCTGTAAAGTAGAAATCCTGAAAAGCAAATAACTAACTAACAAAAATAAAAGTAGAGTGGTGAAATAAATACAAGTAAAGTTAAAATCAAATTAACATTTATTTAAATAAGATAACATAAGAAATAAACTTTAACATATAATAAAACACAATATTTAAATATACTGTTTCACTATTGCATAATGTATTCATTAACTTTAAATCCACAAACAAATAAGAAATAAAAGAGAACTGACTTCATGGCTATTGTGAAATGCATTAATCATTCCTGTGGTTTGCAATGATCCCGAGTAAAGCTTTAACACAAAACAAGTTCTTAATAAAAATATAGAAGCTTGAATATGATAAAACGAACTGTTGTGAAAACACTTCTTATCAGAGACATCATTAACTGGACAGAAATGTAAACACATTTATCTCACTTCATAACAAGGAACATCTACGCCTCTTCAATGAATGACGCCTCTTCAATGAATGACGATAGCTTGAATGAGTCTACTACTAGGACATTTAATGAATGGCCGCTAGCTTTAATGAATTACAAATATATGAAGCAAAGACGTAGTTGAAATAAACTGCTAGTAAATACATTGACGATATCGGCAGGAGAAATTTGAATATGTAGATTAGTCACAACACAATTAAACTTGAAATAAAAATCATATGATGAATGTAAGATAAACTTAAAAAGGAATTATTCTATCTCACAACACAATAATATAAAGTAAGAAGACGTCACTTGACAAAGGAACAACTAAACAAAACAACATAAAAGAGGACGACACCTTCAGACAGACAAGGTTACATAAGGCAGGAACATTTAGGTACTGAATGAAGGAAATGTGAAGATATATATACTACCAATTGAACAGATATGAGCCTATTACTCAATGCAAGGAGCAGCTGGCCGATGGTTCTCGAATGAGAAGCCATCGTTACGAAACGTCATGATGACGATGTGTGGTCAACCAGAGAGACGCCATCTAGTGGCGATCGGAAAAATACATGTCATATGGAGAATAACGTGAACAGGATTGTATAAGGGTTGATATTAATAAAGACTTAGAAATAAACATGAGAACATAGGATAGTGAATAAACAAAACCAGAAACTTACGAAAACGGAATAACAGAAATAAAGCAAGGTAAGTAAAGACAATTATTTCTGTTATGTATTAATTCAATAAAGTGCATATTTAATAAAGATATAAAAATAGTTAAAGGGATTTAATAGCAGGTAAACAAACCTGTTAAACTGAAAATAAGTATAACTGGTAAAGATATATAAAGATAGTAAAAGATATAGAAAAGGAGATACTGCTGGAAAGGGATAAGACTGGAGATGGCTATGTTACTATCACACTTGAATTAGTCTGTTTTTAACAATTTGGTGTTTATTCCTTTTATACTGTTACTGCCCATGGCATTACACATACATAACATTAAAAGTTGTTATCTGGGTCTTAAAAGCCGATGGTATATGCCGCGTCTGTCATTATATATGCCTAAACCGTCCATATCTTTAAAGGTTAATATCTCGGCTAATTACGGACGATTTTTTTCGAAAATCATGATCAACAATGCTTTTATACTTCTGCTACGATAGGTACCTCCAGCACTGCTCAGCACTTTTGCTGAATGCCTGTAAATCGAAATTTGTGTAATGGATAAATGCAATTTTCTCAAAAACTATGTGACCTAGAGTAATCGCTATAATTTTCCTGCAAGGTTTTAATTAACCTCTACTACCTCTTAATTTTTTCATAATTTTAGTTTCAGTAGATTCGGAATTAGATGGGGGGGAACATATTTTTGCACTACATTTTTCACAATATCTTTGAAAATGTAATACCTAAAATTAAAAGAAATGTATTTTTGAATTCAGCGTTACGAAAGCTTTCATGCGATACCTCACACGTTATACAAAGATTTTTTTTTTTTTTTTTTGTTTTTTCATGTAACTTAATTTGCCCCACCATATTTTTACTAAATATATTTCTAAATGTTTAATAACTTGAAAATATGTGGGTCAATATTCTTTATTATTTCTCCCAATTTGAATTTTCCACATTCCATAGTTTACGAGTAAAATGGCTGTGACAGATAGACACAGGAGTGATCTTATAATGGTTCCGATTTTACTTTTTAAGTACAGAACTCTAAAAAGAGCCATTTAAAGGTACCATACGTTATAAGATAAAAAATAAAAAATATAAAAGTAAGCAAAATTAAAATAGAATTAATAGTAGGGAAAAAAATTATATTTACAAATAATACAAAATTTACAAGAAGTTAAATAGTGAGCAACCAGGGAGAAATAAATCCCTATCAAAGCAACAGGTAGTGGACTAATCGGGGTCAATATTTTCTGGGAGATGAAGAGTGGCACAATGTCTACGCCTTCGGGCACATTCATCATATACAGAAATATTATTAAAAATAGGATTAGGGATGTCAGAAATATTATTGAAAAATTTTGTAGCTTTATTTTTTATAGCAGATCTGATCGGTGGAACTTTGACATCATAGTGGATTGTAGTATTTCTCTTGTACCAAAGTGCACGGAAAATACCAAGAAGCATCTTATTTTGAAAGATCTGAATTTTTTGAAGGTTAGTTTTAGCAGCAGAGCCCCAGGTTCGAGCACAGTAGAAAAGTATGGGACAAAGAACTGTCTTGTATAACAGTATTTTATTGCCCATACTCATCTCATCACTATACAGGAGGTGGGCAAGGATGACGGAAGTTTGCTCACATATATAGGAGAGATGAGGATTCAAGTTAAAGGTTTATTGACCAATAGGAAAACATAGGACTGCAGGTAACAACCAATAGAAAAATAGATGGGAAATGGAGCCAAAGTAGTGAGAAATTGCTTTAAAAAAAAAAAAAAAAGGTTTTTATGCAATATTTCTAACAATCTGATAATGGGAGGGGGTTGCGAATTCACAATTAACAATATTTTCAAAAATTTTATAAATATCAAATGCTTAAAGGAAGTTAAGTTCGTGTATAGAAGTAGGTTTAGAGATTATTTTAACTGAATTAAATTCAAAAGTATGATTCATCTCCCAGCAATGTTTTGCAATAAAGGATTTATTGGTACTTTGTTTTTTAATATATTGTTGATGTTCCTTAATACGAAGTTGTAAGCAGCGTTTGGTTTGCCCAATATAGGAAAGACATCACTGGCAATTAATACTGTAGATATACCATGAATTGGATAATTCAATGGGATCTTTGAGCTTGGAGAGGGTGAGTTTATTGGTAGGGGCAAAAATTATTTTGAAATCATATTGTCTGAGAATTTTAGGGATGAATGCTTTCTCATTGCTAAAATTCTTATTATTCTACCCCATGCACGTTCTTATCCTCCAGGCCAAAAAATAATCGCCTTTTACACCTTTATAAATCATGCCTTGCTCTGATTTTCAGTCATTTAATAATGAAATTCAATACATTAAAGCCATTGCGATTGACAGAGGTTACAACCTTTCTATGATTCACACACTCATTCCTCAAATTCCCCTCAGTCTTCTACTCTTTCCATTATTAGCATTGTGTTACCCTTCTTTTTTAAATCTAGCTTTCCTATAGCTAAAATTCTTAGACAATATGACTTCAAAATAATTTTTGCCCATACCAATAAACTCATCCTCTCCAAACTCAAAGATCCTATTGAATTATCCAATTCATGGGGTATCTACAGTATTAATTGCCAGTGCAGACTTTCTTATATTGAACAAACCAAACGTTGCTTAAAATTTCGTATTAAAGAACATCAACAATATATTAAAAAACATGAAACCAATAAATCCCATATTGCAAAACATTGGCTGTTACCTGCAGTCCTCTATTTTCCAATTAGTCAATAAACTTTAACTTGAATCCCCATCTCTCCTATGTATGTTACAAAATTTCCGCCATCTTTATCACTGAGGATGGTACGCTACCAAAACTGATATGCTTAAAATTTAAAATTATTTGTGCTTTTAACGTTTGATATTTTTACATTTCTATCAAAACATATTTATTTCTAAAAGTGTTTCAAGATCTAAGGTACAGTTGAGTTAATTTTTAATTATTCAGTGCTCCTACAAACTTAGAAAATCTAAAAATGTGAGAAAAATTTATAACTAGTACGAGGCTAAAGGCAAATCCTTGAAAACCTGGAAAAGTCAGAAGTACACTCAGAAGAATTTTGTTGCATTATGGCGTATTGGGAAAAATCATTTGCAGTTTATTTTAACGTTGTTATGTTACACTATTTCAAGCATTTTGAAATTGATATACATTACCGAGGTGTACCACAAAAGGCTTACTATAGAATATGGTGTTGATGGCATTCATTGATTATTTACACAGACACAAAAAATTAGATTACAGTACTGTCTATGAACAATAATTGCTGGAAGTGCATTTCTAATTGTAGCATGTGTGTTTTAATATCACTTGATGTTTATAAATTTTATAGATCCTATGCAGGGTAGCGCAAAAGATCTTGAGTACATTTCTGTTTATGGATGGAAATCATTGAAGGGAACTTTCAACTGTGCAATGCATTTCTTAACTAGGGTGTAAAAAAATAATGATTTTTTTTTTAATCAAAACAATCGGATTTTTTGATTTGAATTGGATTTTTATGATTTTTTTTTCCCAGCGTTCAAATACTGAATAGCTACCAAGAATTTTAGGTTTCTAAAATAATTAAACCACTAATTGCTAACATGATCTATGTTTTTACACTTTAATTAATAAAATTATAATTATTAGTTAGTAATTACTGAAATTATAAAAACTGCAAATTAGTACAGGGTTCCTACGGGTCAGGGAAAACAGGGAAAAGTCAGGGAATTCGAAAATTTTAGGCAAAACGTCAGGGAAATGTCAGGGAATTTTTGAAATATTTGAAAAGGTCTGGGAATTTTTTATGTACTACTTCCATCGGAATATCTATTATCGTCGTAAATGAAGAAATTTTGAATTAATTATTCATCCAATCAAAATTATATGAAATTTGTGCAAACTATATAACAATATGAAAGATAATTAAAAAATCGGAAATTCACACAGCACATACTTTTTTTTTTTAGCATTTATCTAAATTAAAATCCATTGTGGAGGGTTTTACGACGATATGTAGGCTGAATTTTTACTGAGAAAAGTCAGGGAAATTTTTAAATAAAGTCAGGGAATTTTTTTATCAGAATTGCGTAGGAACCCTGTAGTAGTTTCATTTGGTAGTATCATACAATAATATTATATACATTAATAATGTAATAATTATGTAAAATTTTATTAAATACTAGTGATTATAATTTTTTTAAATGATGATTTATGATTTTTTAATTAATGATTTTATTAAATACTAGTGACATTTATTAAAATTATTAACTGCATTTAATATTAAATAGTTAACACTACTTCAAATTAATAATTATTAAACAGTTAACTCTCTAATTAGGAACATATTATAAATTTTTAAGCTTTAATTATTAAAATGATAATTAATGACGTAGTATTCATTTTAGAAAGAAAAAGGGGCAGGATGCTAGTTCCAAAAAAAGGCACTATTTCGTGAGGAAATATATTAGTAATGTGTTTAGTAATGATATGAGGAAAAAAAAAAAAAAAAAAGAGAATAATTTTTAGTATGATAAATAAAGTATCCTTAATTTTTAATAATTTTATGAATCACAAATTGAAAAATACAATTACATAACAACATGTTTTAATTTTAATAATATTCTGGTTTTTTTTTTTTTTTTTTTTTTTTAAGAAATAAAAGTTTTATTTTTGCAAGATCTTGGGAACATGAATCTAAAAATACTGTTGAATGAGAAGGTTTTTTACAAGAAATCTCTGGCTACAACTACTGGAGAATTTAACTTCTTTTAAAAGCAGGGTGCATATTGTGCAGTAATCCCAGAATTAATAAAAACTGCAAATAAGTAATTTCATTAGTTAGTAGCAAAAATAAAAAAAACTAACAAATATTATTTGCAGCTCGTTTTGCATTTGTACTTAAAAAAATACTGTTAATCACCAAAATCTAAACTTACACACATGTATGTGTAATGCTAAGCAAAAAAAAATATGAAAATGAGATAAACCCATTCATACACCTACTAGTATTAAAAAATGCTCTGACGAGCACCAAAAAAGGCTAATATGTTTTTAAGTATGAAAAAGGATTTGACAAGTGCTTCTAATTGAGCATGAAAAGGGACAAGGGGTCCCTTCTTGGCTGCAGCTCACTGTCAATGCCAACTTTGAAAAAATCATATTTGCGCTTTTTCCATATAAAGTAAATTCGCGGTACTTTAGTAAAACTTTCCGTTGTGCTTTACATGTTAACTGTACTGTTGTACTGCGCATGCGTCTGCAATGCAACTTTGTACAGTGCACTGTGTACCATTATTTCTCTATAAATTATACTACACTGTACATTCCTATTATGCTTTTGATTTTTGAACCTCAGCGCACACTCACACTGTGCTTTTGTACTTCCGTATTAAAGGTGTATGCGTTAAATGTTCGTTTATAATTTACATGCATTGCTGTACTGCATAGTACATTGTACAGCCACAGCCACTTTTATATAATTTCAAAAATCAATGAATGCATTATACTGTTATGCATGCACATTTGGAATTATTCCTGTACAGAGTGCTGCACTGCACTACAAATCGTTTTTCTGTACAGTTCTACACAGCGGGCGTGCTTGGTGGCCCTGCATGAGTGTGATACGCTGCAGGAACTAGGGGTACTATGTTGGTACTATGAGTCTATGTCGCCTTACACTCATGTTTAATCAGGCTGCTTCTTTACTGGCTGTGTCTTTTACACTACACATTTTTATCGTAACTGTGGCTGATTTTTTTTTATATGAAAAAAGCGCAAATATGATTTTTTCAAAGTTGGCATTGACAGTGAGCTGCAGCCAAGAAGGGACCCCTTGTCCCTTTTCATGCTCAATTAGAAGCACTTGTCAAATCCTTTTTCATACTTAAAAACATATTAGCCTTTTTTGGTGCTCGTCAGAGCATTTTTTAATACTAGTCATTTAAATTTTTTGATAATTATATATTGAATATAAATAAACCTGAGTTGCTTTTAAATATTCCCAATACTTTTTTCTTATTTCGCTTAATAAGGCACTATTTAACCAAGTAATGCACACTGTTTTAAGTGGTTCAAGGCTTTTTAACCACTTCACCGGCTGCCCCGAGATAAGTCGGGGGTAAAAGCATTGTTTCCCCATACCTGTCGCCGGTGAAGTGGTTAATCAAATTCACGTTATTTTTATTCATAATTTAATTTACTTGGGTTCCCTTAAATATAATTAATACAATTCCTTAAACTGATATTAGTTTTTGTTGCATTAAAATATCTCAATTTGTTGATTCTCTCTAAACAAGTAAAACCTATTGGTTTGCAATGGAATTCTATAGGAATTTGGCGATATATCGCCAATTTGGTGACAAACTTGGCGGTATTTGGTGACAGAACAGGGTCCCGCCTATGGTAATCCCCCTTATAGGTATGGAGATGCATAAAATGCTGTTCTATAACCAATGTGATGCGTTTCATTCGAGTGTTGCCATTAAACAATTAACAAATAATCGCGATTTCTGTGACACATACGATAGTGTAATATATATATATAGATTATCGTGGAAATCGAAGGTTCAGGCCATATCGCATTGTTTAGCTATTCCGGTTATACTAACATCGTTCTCATGTTTTGCTACAATTTCTTTTATTGAACAGTAATTCGCTTAAGCTTCTTACTACTGCTATCACTAAACACTTTTTCATTCTTAGAAGCCATAATGAGAGCTAAAATTAGCGCAAACCTGAGTAAAAGTAAAAGTTAATATTTTTGCAGTAATACAGGTACACAAAGCACTCTGATATGCACACCTTTCTCCAAACTTGACTAATAACAAGAGTTATGTGAGGGTTGCCAACTGAACTATTCGGCAGCCTTGGTCGTGAACCGAGATATTGCACGCCAACTGAGTCAAATTTTGATCACCGAAGTTGAACATAAACCGAACTGGTCATAAACAGAGGCGGTCGTGAACCGAGGTTCCACTTATATTTTGGCCTATAAGTTTACAAATATGGCATTATTTATATATTCTATGGCGATGATCATTAAGCATATTTTCGATTTTGGCAATGAAACTCACCGATTTCAAAGTAACATTCCGAAGTGTACTTGAACCGCCACAGATGTCATATACGATCACATTGACGCGATTTTTTTTCTAACGCCAATGTCATATACGCACCGGGGTACCTAACTGTTGCCAAAGTTTTGTCATTTTGCTTGATATGCTAACCCGGATGTTGTTGTTTATTTATTAATAAATTGTTTATTTACTTTTATTTTCTTTTTTTTTTTAATTATATAAATTGTTTTGTTCTATTGTTATTAATTAAACTTTTTAAAATTTTTTGTTAATCCCCTTTTAAAAATATATATGTAACTGGTATTCTAAAATGAGGTTTTCGCCAAATTGGCGTCAGAAAAATATATCGCGCCAACGTGGTGCGTATATGACATCTGTACCATACTTGGTACAACTTGATTATCCTGTCGACAAAACAATTATCGCCAATTTATAAGATTAAATGACAATAATGGATGATAGTGAATGTTACAGTCACTTGACATTAAACCCGATACACGTGTTTGTTACGTCATCAAGTGATTTTTAATTCAAGTTTTGGCACAAATGTTATAAATGCCCCATATTGGCGCGATTTTTTTTACGCCAATGTCATATACGCACCGGGTACTTAACTGGCGCCAAAGTGTCGTTATTTTGCTTGATATGGTAACCCGGATATAGATGATATATTAAGAGGCTACTTCAGTCAAGTGAAAAGACCCATTCGCTAATGCTAATCCTATGGAAGAAATTTATAACGATATCTGCATTTTAATATTTTCAAATGATTTTTTTTGCATTGGATAGCTGAGATCGATCTCTATGCAGGCCGTTTTTTACTTTTTCGATTTCGATTGCAGATTTTTTTAATGAGGGTGCTTTCAGTTTCGAAACCGGTTCCCAAAATGAAAGTGTCATCATTAAAAATCCCTGTAAATAAAATAGAAATGTTAAAAAACGACCTTTGTACAGATCGATCTCAGCTATCCAATATAAAAAAAAAATCATTTGAAAATATTAAAATGCAACCGAGATATCGTTATAAATTTCTTCCATAGGATTAGCATTAGCGAATGGGTCTTTTCACTTGACTGAAATAGCCTCTTAACGAGGTTTTCACTAAATTGGCGTCGGAAAAAATCGCGACAATATGGAACGTATATGACATCTGTGCACAAGTTTTTATTAGTATTTTTATTAATGTTTTACTAATTTATTTATTCTTTTGTTATTTAAAAAAAAAAAAAAAATATTATGTCAGTTTGTATCATTTGGCGAATAGTTTGGCGAAATTGGTCGGCGGGATAATCAACTAGTACCGTATATTTTTGCTGTACATTTTCAACAATATCTCAAGCGAACGTACCTAAAGTTAAACGAAACCCTAGTTATTAAAGCCACAGATGTCATATACACAACGGGTTTGGCGAGGTTTTTTTCTCAAGCCAATTTGACGAAAACCTCGTTTTTGAATAGCAGTTACATATATACGTTTAAATTACTTTCTATTATTTTAAAAAGAAAAATACAATGAATAATGAAAAGTTTAATTAATAACTATAGAACAAAACAATTTATATAATTTTAAAAAATAAAATAAAAGTAAATAAAAAAATAATTAATAAATAAACAAGAATAGCTCAGTTACTGTATCAGGCAAAATAACGCCATTATCGCGCCACTTATATGCCTTGGTGCGTATATGACATCTCTTCCTTATTTAAAATAGATGGAATGCTATTTTTTTTAAGGTATGCTTAGTATGTGAAGTATTTATATTACTGCATACCTATCGCTTGTGTAAGTCAGGATGTTATGATGATAATAATAATTTAAAAAAAAAAAAAAACCTTACATTTAGCTCCTGAACATAAGCTTGGGATTTACCCTGTTTTTTTTTTTTTTTTTTCCCTATCAACTTGTTTGTGCTCCATTGTGTCTATTACTCCAGTTTAAAATATTAATCAAGAAGGTTTTCAAAAATACAAAAATCTGTCGGTTGAATTTAAATTTTTATTGACTTTTAAAAACAAAAGTACACGTGTTATCCTTTTTTTAAAATTATTGTACTGCTTTTTAGGGAGTGGCAACACAAAAGAAATTATTGAATTAAAAAATTAAAAAATTAAAAGGAGAGATTGCTATAAATTTATGGAGACATTATAAAAGACAAATTCGATTTTCTCAGCGACCATCAAACATACAAAGATGAAAAAAAAACCTATTTTAAGTTTGAACAAGAGGATCAAAATAAAATAAAAACGAAGTTAATCCGTCCATTGGAACGTTAGCTACACTTTGTTGAATTTTGTGTCTTCATTTTTTCGTTTAAGATTAAATAAAAAACTACTGAAAGCTACAGTAATTTTTTTAATGCGATCAGTTTATTCGTCTCGTCGAGTTCTATCTTTCAAAAGAAAAATCATTGTCGTATGTCAACTGGTTCGCATGAAATTTAAGAAAGTCGTTTGCATTTTCAATTTCTTAATCATATTATAGCTTAACGCTACCGCGTTTGCTATGATACAGAATAAATATAAGGATAGCCAGTTATATCTGAAATCCTCAAAATATTTAAATAACAGCATTATTACCTCTGAGTGGGGATTATTAGCTTTCAATGGTTCAATTTTTTGTTTCTTTTTAAGAAAAGTTTTGCTGCCTTTTCAATACCTAATTTAATTTTTTTATTTAATATGTATGAGTTACAAAATAAACTATTCAACCTATACCAAAGAAGCTCTTGCTGTGTATAACATTTTTATCTTTCATTCTTCAACTTGATATTGCTATTAATTTATTATTACAAATGTAGAGAATGAGAAACTAAGACATTGACTATTTATTCTTTTACTTGCAGAAATTTATTACGCTTGCTATGTTTATTTTATATAAAATAATGCATAAATAGATTTCCTAAAGGAAACTATGATATTGCAAATTATATTAGATTTAAATATCATTTTTAAATTAAACTGTTTTTATGTTGGATGAAAATAATGCTTTTCTGAACTGTTTTTAATTGTTTACAATACTCAGGAATTAAGCTTGGAAACAAATATTTAAAGTTATTTTTTTTGTTTATTCATAAGTCAAAATACCCGTAGAAACTTTCTAATTATGTTTATCTTAGATTTTAATTTTTTTTTTACATTTTAAACATACAGAAAATTTTTGATTTAAATCAATGATTTAAAAAAAAAAATTGGTTGATTAAAATCACGATTTAATCGCTGATTTAAATCATATGATTAAAATCGTTGACACCCACCCTATTCCTATCTGAACTAAATTTTGGCATACTATGTAGTGTATATACAAATGTGGTAATTTCTGAAATTAGGTTTTCAAATGTGTGATGCTTTTCTAAATTGTTTATTTTGACATCATCTTTCATTTTATTAAAAAGTGAAGTTTTGTTAAGTATTATGATGTGTTGAGAAGGGTTTCATAATCTATGATTGACGCATGATTTTTCATTCTTGTTTCTTTTGCACAAAGTTGCCCTTTAGAACAAAGCCAGTATTGCCCACATTACACAGGCATAAACTTTGATAATGGGATGCATTTTTGTCTTTCTGTTTTTCATAAATATTCTTGGTTTCTGAATATTTCTTGTTTAATATTTTTATGGAATAGTACTTTAATTTAGCAGTGTTAATAATAATCCTAGTCTTATGTTTTAAATAGCTTTTTGAGGTAACATTCCACAAACAGATTTGCCATGGACATGTATTTATTAGCTCAAGGCAACTATGTCAAATTTTTTTAAGGCTTAAAATGATTTTTTAAATGTTTTTTTTGTGTGTGTGTGTTTTTTAAGTGTAAAATAGATTTTGATTTTTTTTTTCACCCGTCATATCAGTGTCTCAATATCAGTGCTTTACAATTTTTTAAAATACAGTGAAACCTCCCTGAACGACCATTTTTTCATGGAACGAATTTTTTCCTCATAGGCTCAATACTAATTTTACCTCTATTCAGAGACCACCACAGTTGAACTCCCTCCATGAATGGCCCATTTCTGTGAAGAAAATGAAACAAATTCCGTTTTTTCCTCGTCGCTTGAAGAAGATTTTATTAGAATAATAATTCCGGAGAGCGCATTATTCATCAAACTTATAAACTAGGTTTAGAATTTTTATTTATTCAGGTAACTTTTAAGTGTTTAGACCCCTTTGTGCTTTTTTAGGCAATGAATTTAACTCTGATAACAAATTAAGGATGGCGGTCAATAAACTCCCCTGCCCTATTCTGTCAGGAAACTGTCAAAGAAATAGATAAATGAATGAAATCGTCATAATTTGTTCCCGTCCAAAAGAGAAAAAAAAAAAAAAAAAAATGCATTTATTTACAATTTCGAAAGGACTTGGAAATAAAAGTTATAGAAGTTAAAACCGTAAAATCAAAGCAAATGCCAATGTATTCATTTTTTAAATTCTGCACTAATTAACTTTTGTTTTGATACTTAAATTTTCATATTTTTCTTAATGTGAAAAATCAATTTTAATAACATTAATTGCTACCTTTTTTCACCAATTAAAATCTAGATAACATGACCTCCATTAAGAGACCACCTCTCGGAGCGACCAATTTTTATTGGAACAGAACGTGGTCGCTTTAGGGAGGTTTTACTGTATATCAATGATATGCATAGTAAAACTTCCCTAAACAACTCTGCTTAGTAGTAGACACCTCTATTTCATAAATACTTTTTGTTTTCCATCTCTTTCACCTATATATTTGTATGCTTTTACCCATGAATAGCAGATAGATTCTGTGATCCCAAGTTATTTGTTATTCAGAAATAACTTGGTAATTGACTATAAATAATGACTATTCAGAGGTTTTACTGTATATTGTTTAGAGTAATAAACTTTTAAGATTAGTTTTCAATTTATTTTTTTTAAAGATATCTTTTGTCTCTTTTACAGCAATTTGCCCCTTCCTACATTAAATTTACTATCAACGGAGGTATGTACACATTTAGCAATTTTATTGTCATTATTTACCTTGTATTGCTAAGGTCCGTAAATATATGTATATTCCTACTTTTGATGTGTAATTCAAGCTTAGATGTATTTATTTTTTAACTGGTGTAATAATCACTACAAACAATAAGCAGAAACTAGTTTTTAAATAAATAATGCATTCCCTGCACCATTTCTGTCTCTTAGCAACCTTTCATTTTAATTGCATTTCCTCAATCTTTCCCTTTTTGTGTTGCAAACATTTTCAAGGTCAATTTATGCATAGCTACATATATTATGTTTCAAATGCAAATCATCCTCATCAAAAAGTTTTAAATTTAAAACTTTAAGACCATCTGTGAGAAAAAGACATAGTAAATATTTATCTTTCTTTATTTTTTTAATTACTGGAGATTGATTCATGTAGATATATTTTTCTGGATGTATATTTTAATAAAGGACAAATGATTGGACAATTTGTTATCTATCTATCTATTGGAAATAAGTTTGCAGCTGAAAAAAAGCATTAAGATGAAAGAATTTTATCTCATGTTTCTTTTAAGTTTCCTTTTTATTATTATTATTATTATTATTTGCCAAAATCATTACTTTTTTTTTCCTTTTGTCTTTTCTACTTTTTCAAACTTGTGCTGTTTCTAAATAACACTACAGCATTATTCTTGATGTCAAAATTTGCACATTCATTCATGTGCATTCATAACAAAGAAATAAAGTTAACATTTTATTTCTGTTTTATCTGTTCAATACAATAAAAAATTATTTTACTTTCAAGGTATTTTAACTGTATTTTCCTGTCATATAATTTCTGAAAATTCTTGTGGATTTTTTCTGGTGCATAAGATAAATCAGGGGTGATTGTGTTCCGGGTGTACCCCGGATTTCAGGGTTTTTCGATCGATCCTTCCGGGTTTATTAGATCGTTACTTTTAGTGGAAAATTCAGATATTAAAAAATATCACGAATTTCAACAAATGGTCATCGAAAAAAATCAATTCCTCAATCGTTCGCTCAAAAAAATCGACAATTTCGTCATAGGGTTGCAGAAAAAATGCGAATTTCGTCAAAAAAATCTCGAAATAAACACAAATTTCGTCAAATGATCATGAAATAAACTAAACACAAACTGCGCAAAAAAAGCGTAAATTTCGCAAAGCATCGTGAAAAATGTGATTTTCATCAAAAGATCGCGGGAAAAACTGAAATATCGCCAAAGGATCGTTCGAAAAAAATTTCGTTAATCAAAAATCGTTTTCAAATTTTGTTAATTGATCACGGAAAAAAAACATGAATTTCTTTAGAAAATCGCAGAAAAAAACGTGAATTTCGTCAAAGGACCGCAGAAAAACACATAATTAGAACTGGGAAGGATTTTCCCCATCGCGGAAAAATCACGATTTTCGTCAAAAGATCGCGGGAAGAACTGAAATATCGCCAGAGGATCGCGGAAAAAGCACAAATTTCGTCAAAGGATCTCGAAATAAAAGAAATTTCGCCTAATGATCGCGAAATAAACACAAATTTCGTCAAAAAATCGCGGAAAATTCACAAAAGATCGCGAAAAAAAAAAAAAAAGATTTTCATCAAAAGATCGCAGGACAAAAGGCCATTTTTGTCCAAAGATAGCGGGGGAACGCAAATTTCATTAAAAGATCATGAAAAACAAAAACAATTTCTTTAAAGAATCACAGAAAAAACGCTAATATCGTCAAATAACTGCAAAAAAAAAAACACATAATTAAGACTGGCAGGGAATACCCCCTCCCTTTGGAATCGCTATTTTCGTCAAAAGATCGCGGGGAAAAAACACTATTTTCGTCAAAGGATCGCTGAAAAAATGGAAATATCGTCAAGGATCGCAGAAAAAATGGAAATTTTGTTAAAGGATCACGGGGAAAACACATCAATTTCTTTATAGAATCGCGAAAACCCCCCGCAAAATTCGCCGAAAAAAAAAAAAAAAAAAAACGCGAATTTCGTGAAAAGATCGCAGAAAAAACACATAATTAGAACCCAGGTGTGATCCCCCCCCCTCCCCCCTGCTGTGAATTCCAGATACTTTTTCCCCCCTCTGCTGTGAATTTCAGATACTTTTTTTTTAACTCTTGAATCCCCCCTGGTATTGTGTCATCCATCTCAATCTCTAAAAAAATGTCCAGAATTGCATACCTGTAATGTGCAATATCCAGGAAGAAAGCAGGAAAAAGAAATTTACCTTGTGTAAGAGCAAAGCTAAAAAAACAAACAAAATTTCTATTTTTATTTATATATTTATTTTTCTTTTTTTTCTCTAATACTTAGCCACTTAAAAGTAAAATTGGATTGGTTTTGACTTTTTGGTTTTTACTGTTTTCAAATAAATAGGTGCCATATATATATATATATATATAACTTGCATTAAATCTACTAAGAGATCCCACGCTTTACACATAATTTGTACTTGTTTCATGAGTACTTGGAATAAATTTATTTACTGATTATAGAATTCGAATTTTGCATATTTAGCAAGATAAATTTCACTCTCAATTTGATGAAGTCATTTAGCTGTCAGTGAAATTAATGTAAGTTTAACAAATTATGTTTTTCTGCAATTGTATATTTCAAACAATAGCCGAAATATGTCATTTGATTGCCATGCTGTTGGTGCATCAGTTGTTACATAAATTGATATATTTTGCGTCGATAATTTTCAGGGTTTTTCACTTTGTTTTGTATCGATTAATTTTCAGGGTTTTTCACTTTGTATCGATTAATTTTCAGGGTTTCTCTCTCTGAGTCACAATCACCCCTGATAAATAAATGTGTAACATATTTCAATACACTGGCCTCCAAAAGTTAAAGGCCAGTGGTTGGATTCTAATATAAATATATTGAATATTTGATGAGACATGGGCAAGTAATTTTTAACTGTGCAGCATGAAAGAAGTCCAAAATTTTTATTTCATAATTTGCTACTCAGCAATTTAGGGCAGCTTATATAAAAAGTGCAGTCAAATATTGTGAAAACTGAGAAAGATAAAGTGAGCTGATTGACAAATTATGGAAAATCTCTTATAATAAAGCTACTTTTAAAAAGCAATTCATTATATCATTCCTATCTTTCTGAATTTTCACGATATTTGACTGGACTTTTTATAAGTTGCTCTAAATAGCTGACAACCAAAATATGAAATAAGAATTTTGGAATCTTTCACGTTTGCACAGTTAAAAATTATTTCATACAAATGCCCATATCTCATCAAATATTCAATATGTTAATGGTTCATTTTCAAGTTTTCAGAAAGTGGTGTTAAATTTGGTTGAAAACTATATTCTATAAACAAAAAACATTAAGAAAATTAGTGTGAATAGAGAAAAAGAAAATAAGTGTTAAAAAGTTAACTTGTGTAAATATGTGTGTACTTGTTGTGTAAAGTTACTTAAAGTGTTAAAAGTTAAGTTGTAAAGTGTTAAGAAAATTTGATTTATTCTTGAATAAAAAAACTATCACTTTTATGAATATGTGTGCTATGCTTAACCCTTAGTTGGAAGGGCTGATGTACAGTGCAATATGCAAGGGGTGGCATATTCCATATGCCATCTCTTCCCATCCTCTGATTCAAATTTTCACATATATTTCATTACATTAATCTGGTCAGGAATCATATTAAAAAGAAGATAAATAAAGAAGAAGAAAAAAAATGTTGAAAGTTTAAACGTTAAGCATTACCTACATAGTCATTTGCTACAGTGACAGGTCATTTTGAGTATTTTCTGTTACATGCGTGTTCGCAAACATTACTTTATTATTAAATTTATTGTTGGCCTCCTAATTGTCCCCACGACTAATCTTCACTGAAAACGATGAAGTCAGGCATATTCTTTACATCCTCGAAGTTCAAGGACAATTTGTCAAGAATTTCATTAGATATACGACAAACCGTGTACAATCGGAAGCATCCGATCACTGTCCCTTAACTTTTGGAGGCCATTGTACAATTCCTCGTACCAATGCTTTTCGCAGCTGTTATTTTAAACCAGGGTTCATACAGTCCTTGAAAGTCCTTAAAAGTGCTTACATTTTTCAAATAGAATTTTTGTTGCTTAAAGTGCTTATTTTCATGCAAATGCAAAATCTGCAAAAAGTCCTTAAAAGTGCTTAATTTTATTTCTTAATCAGGGGTGAAACTCGTTTGCATTTCTTTGAATTTCTGATTTAAAAATAAATCTTAATAACTCCCCTCCCCCTCCCCCCTTGCCTCTCCTTCTTCCCAAATGTCACTTCCTCCTTTTGCTCATTCTTCCACAATACCAAAGTTTAAAATCTTTAAAACTTAATTTTTGTAAACTTTTTCTATTCTTTGTTATTTTATAGTGAATAAATAATCAGTAGACCTGCCAACTGCTACGAAAAATCGTAGAAGCTACGATTTGGATCTATAAACTACAATGCTACGAAAATCGGTCTTAAACTACGATTTTTTGCAAAAAGCACAAACACATTTTTTGTTTCTAGTTGCGATTTTTATCCCATGCAGCATATTTTTCAGGAGTGATTCTGTTCTGAAATTTCCTAAATTTCAAAGTATTCATTTCCAAAAGTTTTAAAAAATTTCTCATTAGTCCGAAAATTCAGACATTAAAAGTGCTCATGGGCAAAAAAATCTGGACTGCAAAACAAACTTCTTAACATAAAGCCCTCTTTATGTATATTAACCACGAGTGAATCATGTTTCTGTAAATATTTATACAGGAATTCCCTCCCTTAGAAAGAGGGGTGCCATTTTAAGAACTTCTGGAGGGGGAGGTGGTTCTTTGAGGGGCAAAGTTTGAAATAGTGTGCAAAATTGCACGATTTGCTCACGAAAAAGGAAAGTCCTGCATAATGAAAAATGCTGTGCAGTACTTCCCACTGCAAATTCTTCCACAGACCTATGATTATTTTGCGAGTATTTGAAATTTCTTGGAAGTCTGGAATTTTTTTTTCTTTTATGGAATTTCCCCAAATTAATTCGTGAATCGATCGCAGAAAAAATTGAGAATTTCTTCAAACAATCATTTAAAAATATCAGGTATTTCATCAAAGATCTCAGAAACAAATAGTGATTATCTTCAATTGGTTGCTGAATGAAATCATTAATTTCGTTCAGAATTCAGAAAGAAATTGCGAATTTCGTCAAAAGATTGCGCAAAAAATCACGAATTTCAATAAACTATCAAGGGAAAAATATTGCAAATTTCGTCAAAAGGTCGCGGAAACGAGTAGTGAATTTTGCTAAATTGGTCGCAAAAATTTTGTCGATCGGTTGCGATAAACTATCGCGAATTTCGACAAATGACCATGTAAAAAAAAGCAATTTCGTCAATTGGTCGCAGAAGAAAATAAATTTTGTCAAAGAATTGTGGTAAAAACATGAATTTTGTCAAAATATTGCAGAAAGAAAACGCAGATTTCGTCAAAAGATCAGTAAAAAAATGCAAATTTCATCGAAAGATCAGTAAGAAAACCCAAATTTCACAGAAAGATTGCAGAAAGAAAACACTAATTTCGTCAAAGGATCGTGCTAAAAAATGCAAAATTCGTCAAAGGATCGCGGTAAAAAATGAGTTTCATCAAAAGTTCGTGGTTAAAAGTGCGGATTTCAGCAAAGAATCGTTATAGAAAAATGTGAATTACGATTCTGGGAAAAAAATTGTGAATATCTTGAAATGATCGTGGGAAAAAAATCGCAAATTTCATCCAATTTCCTGCATTGGGCTAAAAAATTGAAACCAGGCTCCTTTTACAAATGTCCAAAAAAAAAAAAAAAAAAAAAAAAAAAAAACGCTTCAAAATGAGAAGAAACTCTAAAAATCGTATAAAATTTTTCAGAGGAAAAAATTTACTAAATTGAGTTGGAATACTGAAACCTTATTCCTTTTACGAATGCCAAAAGATGGCAGCAAAACATGAAAAACCAACAAACCAACCTCCAGATTAATTTTAATTTTGTGTGCTACGATTCATTTTCAAAGGTTGGCAGGTCTGAATCAGCTCTAAATTTCATTCACAATTCATTTCATTAAAATATAAAATTTCATCTGAAATCATCCCCCCCCCCCCCCCCCCCCCAACACACACACACACAGTACTCAAAGTTTAAAAACTCTTTAATTAAAAAAAAAAAAAAAATCTGCTCTATTTGTCATTTTATTGTCACAATAAATAATCAACCGTGAAGATTTCTCTTCCCACTCTGAATTGACATTTTACATTTGCGTCCCCCCCCCCTCCCCCCTAATCACACACAAACACTTAAAGAGTACTTGCATTTTTTTTTTTTACAATTTCCACAATAGCTCTATCTCAAGAACTAATGCATGAATTTTCATCTAACTTCAGATTCAGGTATACCTTGATAAATATTGATGCTGATTATGTTTCGGTATAAATTGCCCAACAATTGGCGCTGCTATGCTGGATTTTCAAGATTTTTGCAATAGCCCCAATCTGAAAAAGTACTGCACAGATTTTCATCAAACTTTCAGATTCAGTTAGACATTGACATAAGTTGTTGCTGATTAGGTTTTGGTGTAAATCACCCAACAGGTGGTGCTGTTGTGCTGCATTTTGCAGAATTTACACGATTTTAGCAATAGTCATTTTTTAAGAACTAATGCATGGAATTTCATATCTTTCGAATCCTCATGATGGGCATAGATTGTCATTTAATTTTGGCACTCTGATAGCGAATTTTGAAGTATTAACATGTATGAAATAGAAGAAGGTTTTGAGATTGGCACATCCAACTAGTTTTTTCTTCTGCTGTATTTGTTATTTTAAAATTTTCTAAATTTCTACTGCCATACGCTGAAATTCCCTCCTTCCTGGCCATTTGAATGTTTAAAACTTGTCTTTACAAAAATGAAACTCTTTACTAAAAAATGCATATTATAATTTATTACTTTTTTGGTTTTGGTCCTTAAAAGTCCTTGATTTTTATTTAAAGTAATGTGTATGAACCCTATAGGTGTTCCAAGTTTTAAGAAATATGTAAAAAAAAGTACCATATGTTTTTGTTTAAACACATCTCCAACTTAAAGCTGCTATCAGATTCACCAACTTTTTGAGCAACTTTAGAGCCAACTCTTAATTTCAGCCGATTTTGTGTGAGAAATCGTCTTAACACGCAGTGTGATAGCAATCAGCACTATCCGCAACTTTTTATCTACAGCTCTAAAAAAATCTCTGCTAGCCATGACTTATCACCCAACTTCCAACATTTCAGCCAATCAGAGATGGGTGATTTTCAATGTCATTCATTTCCCAACTACCAAGACGGACAACGCTGCAATCAAGCTAAAATGAAATGATGACCAAGAAAGAGTTTTGATGTGTAACAGAAAAACCACACATATGGGACATAAAACACAGTTTGTATATAAATAGAAGTTTGAAAAAGTGTTCAAATCAAGAGACAGCTGAAGAACTAACCGCAAAGTTTCCGGAAAGTTTATTTGCACCAACGAAAGAGTGATAAATAGTAACAACTGGTAACAGTAGTGCCGGCTTCTCCTCCAACTTTAGCAACAACAATTGCAGCCTTTTTTTCACTTTGTACATGGAAAAGTTGGAAAAAAAGTCGACTGAAAAGTTGGTCGCTTG
The DNA here is from genome assembly GCA_963932465.1 of Maratus speciosus. Taxonomy (NCBI): domain Eukaryota; kingdom Metazoa; phylum Arthropoda; class Arachnida; order Araneae; family Salticidae; genus Maratus; species Maratus speciosus. Next base: position 5,308,497 of record OZ010790.1, on the reverse strand, counting down.
AAAAACTGGGGAATCTGATAACAGCCTTAGGTGTATGTGTGGAGGAGAGGGTTCAATCTCTTTGTGAATAATATGTTTGCTTTCTACAAATACCAGAAATTGTATATGCAGATTTGTTTCTGCATTGCCTATTAGGCAGGGCTCCCAAATAGTCTATGAAAAATTTATATATTTAACATTCTGTCTATAAAAGTCATTAAAAAAAACCAAATAAATCAGTCTCTAAAATCTTTGTTTTAAGGTTGTATATTTCTAGAATATGTAAACCAGAATAAATTGCTGAGATTACAGAAGTAAACATAAAAGTTTCATGAGACTAGCTCTTTCCTGTTGAATCTTTAATTTTTGATGTATGCCAGTGTTAGTCAGAAAAAACATTTTAGCAGAAATATGCATAGAAAAGATATGGCTGAATGAAACTTGAAAGTAACTGTCATGAGCTTATTTGCACTTTAGTTTTAAAGTGAATTTATGTGCTTACGCATACTCATCTAAGCTTGCTTGAATGAGTATTGTCAAGTTCTGGAATATGTGTTTCCAATCCTAATTGACAAATAAATTTCTATTCCTAATCACGTTGCATGTGTCTTATATGTATGCTGCCTTTCTAGTATGTGTAAAGGTGCTCTAAGTATGACCACTCTCAGCGTGTTGTTGAATTTCAGGTTGATAAAGAATTGGGAAAAAAAAAATGTATTGTACTCTGTGATTTTTTGCATGCCTCATCAGTTTGGCTGTGCCGAGTATTAGGTGTTTTTGCCTTAGACTATCAGCATCTTAAAATTTGCAATTTGACGTTGGTATCCAGTTATTATTAAAGATTTCACAGATTTTTCAATATTATACCTTGATACACATTTGTTTGGGACATGTGTAGAAAAAAATACTCTTTATATAAAAAATACATACTAAATACTAAAGAATCATTTTCCCTTTTTTTTTCACCTGTGTAAGGAATTTTGTGAAATAAAATGACAATGTTTTTCTTTCAATTATCAATGCACTTTGATGAAATTTAGAATATATAATATGATGTGCGATGACATATCCAGACTTTGTCGAGCTGTTTGGCAAATCTGATACAGGTTTGGAATTTGAAGAATTCCAGTGATAACATTTTTATGTTAGTTGAATTTATTACTTTCTATAATATATGTATATTTTCTTCCAAATCTTTTTAGATTTTTTTTTTTTTTTTTTTTTTTCCCAAGGTAACTTTGCAAGTTTATTTATGCCTTTAATTTTATTTTCTGGTAGCATACATCAAGAAGAAAGAGGATTGACTTAATAAGAGTGTTTTTGATTTTTTTAATCTGATTTTCCTTTCTTTAATAGGATAACTAATAAATCTTGAAAGACGTGTGAAAAATCCTGAAATTGAAGTACAGTCGAACCCGGTTAAGACGCTCACGGTTAATACGCGATCCCGCTTAATACGCGGATTTTTTCCGATCCCTTGAACATCACCTATAAGGCTAATGCAAAAATATCACGTTTAATACGCGAACGGTTATTACGCGATAAATTTTCGGTCCTTTAAGAGAAAAAAATCACGCTTAAGATGCGAATTCATTGGTCAAGATACAAATTCCATTTCTCTTCTCGAGTTTTGCAAATTTAGTGGATTTTTTTTTTTTATTCAGAAAAAAAAAGCACTGTTTCCGAATATTATTTACTTTATTTAACAACAAATTAATTAAGTAGAAAATTACTAATCGTAAATAGTGGAAGATATTTCAATAATACAAAAACCTGCTAAATTAGAAAAACTGCAATACTTCTTTGATTCCACTTCCTCACATTCTTTGTCTCTAGCTTCGTGCATGTTTTTACGGTAGTAGAGAGATTCAGGAGATGAATTCAGTCTACGCAGTTACGTCATAAAAATTATTATAGTTAGAGATGACCATGCATGTTGTTAGTGAGGTTTTAAATGTACGTTATATCAGTACTATGTTTTATAATACATATTATGGGCAACAAAAATGAATCTCGTAAAGATTAAACTCATACGACTGCAGTTGGATAATTTTTTTATGTTTTCTTTACTGTTTGCTATGCTAACAATATGTTTTTACACAAAAATTAATAAGGATTGTTTTTCCTATATTAAAAAGAGGGATAGATTATAATGGTACTCGTTATTACAAGTACTAAATATGATTTTAAAAATTGATAATTTTAAAAAATGAAAAAAATTGAACATTCCTATCTTTGTTTTTAAAAAATTACTCTAGTAGAAAAATTATTTTTGTTGTTTTATTTTTGGTTGCAACGTATTAATCGAAAATAAAGCCATGTTTTGATCCATATTTATTTTCCATTATGATTTCAGTCGGTCCTATAAAAAAACAATGAGTTAAAGTGGAATACAATTAAATTTTAATTTAAATGTACGTAAAAGGCACAATGATTGACCATTAACATTTATATGAAAGCTCTAAAGTTTATTTAGACTATTAGATATGTAAATAAGTTCAGCTCCTGCAACATTATACAAATCACGTTTAATACGCGATCCCGCTTAATACGCGAATTTTGTCCACTTCCTTGAAACGCGTCTTAACCAGGTTCCACTGTATATATTTTTAACAAAAAGGTTTTAAAATTCAAATCCACAAGTTTCCCAGTATAAATGGGAGCCACTCTGTGTCCACACTGGATTTAATTTCAGGATATTGTTAGATTGTGAGACTAGAGGACATCCCAGAAAGGACTTTGCTCATAAGATAAAGGAGGGAACTTTTGCCTCTGAAGATAAGTTTTGCAGTTTCAGGCGGTATGGTTGGCCGTGTTCAGGATCTTAAGTGTTTAAAAATGAACTAAAAACTTGTGAGGCCTGATTGGGTATAATGTATTCAAAGTTTACTTTATTTAGACATTGAAAACTTAAATTGTTTTTCGAAAAAAATGTTAATTATTAATTTTATTATCATTTAATGTTGAATTTGTATTACATTCACCAGCAATTAATATCAAAATAAAGGCAAATATGTCACTGCTTGATATTGGAAATTATGTGATTTCTTATACTTATCTTTAATATATATTTTAGTAATACATTTCATATTTTCTCCTTATATAACAATCTATTTCCAACGTTATTAGAAGTTTCTTTGTTGATTTTGCGCGAGATTACTTAAATTGTTGCTCTGAATAAAATATTAACAAATATAAATAAATACAAATAAATTTGTTTTAAAAAATATTGAGAAATGAAACTGAAGTAATGTTGAGAAATCCTTTTGGCTTTAAAGAGAATTTTATTTTGTTATACATATACCTAGTGTATAAATTTGTTATGAAAAAATTTTCTTGCATATTTATTGATATATTTTTGTTTGCAGAGCTTTCCTGATAATGATGCACAAAATCAAGTATGTATTAATTTTTTTTATTTGAAAAAAAAAAATATTTTGTCTGAGCAATTTCTTTAAATTCATTAGTTATCAGCTGCTGTTATTAACAATCGCTGCTTTTTTTAGCATTTATTATAAGTGCTGGTAGATCCAAGCCTCGCTCAGTAGTTTTTTTCAACATTTTTAATTTAATTTATTTTTTCCATAAAAGTGAAAGTTACTATATGCAAAACATCGATAAGTTATGGAAGATATATTTATATCTACTGCTTGTAGTCTTAGCATGGTCGAAAGCGAAAAGTAAGGGACAATGATGTCACAGTGGTATAAAATGAATGATTTGTGTCAGTTTTAAATATAAATATGCTTGTTTTCTTTTAATATGGCCTTTTTTAAGTAGAATTTAAATTCTGATGCACTCATTTGAGTACATGGAAAACATTTTAAAGTAAAACAAACAACAACGACAATAAAAAAAACCATGTTGGATGCTCATATAGAACATATTGCACCCTTAATTTATGAGTAGTGGTTACCATTATTTCCAAATGGTAATTTAGGCCAATTTCATAAATTCTTATTTCAGTCCTCTGCCCCCTCGACTAATGTATCTACAGGTGGGTTGAATAACATAGTTTTGGTCAGATATAGGTATGTTTAGAACAGAGTGCGCAACCTAGCAGAGGAAAATGGAAGTAACAGATTTTGCTGCACACGCGAGGCTGGGGCATGCCTGCTATACGGTATGTGAAGTTCCAAAAGTAGTAATTTTGTTTAACTTCTGCTAAATTTTTGAATTTTAAAATTTAATAATTCTTTTAAACAATTTGTTTTGTGAAAATCAGAAATTTAAAATTTTGTTTAAACATCTACTAAATTCTTGAGAAATTTCAGCTTTAAAGGATGAAATGTTTTAAAAAGAATATTAAATGAAACCGTCTGTGTGATCTGCAATCACACTTACATACTTGTTTTCTACAATACTAACTGAGACAAAAATGCATGTCACTGTTCAATATTGGAACTTGTATCTTTTCTTGTCTGACATGTATGTCTTGCATATTTGTGTTCTAGTTTAGCAAGATATTTGTAATAATATTAAAAATGTTTGTGTTTTTGTGCATCACAATAAAAAGCTTAAAATTTGAAATTAAATTTTCTTGTAAATTTTTGTTTGTTTTTATTATTATTTAAGCATGTTAAGATCATTTTGTCTGATAAAAACTAGAAAAACAGTTAATTTTATCAGCTTTTACTTAGTTTCTTTCTTTTCTTCTTTTTTTTTCAGTTTGTCTGTTATGAAATTGCCTCTTTTTTGTTAAGGTTCTATTAATTTATCATAATGTATTTTCTCCTTTGCTTGTTTTCCTTTCTTTCTTTTTTGTGAATTTTAAAGCTGCATTTTAACTGTTTCAAAATTATTTTTGCATTTTTTGAGAAAAATTATTAGTCCCCCCCCCCCCCCCTATACTTAATCAATGATCCCCCAAAACTAATCAGGGAAGCACCTTATCAGAATGAACCTATTTACTAAATTTGAAGCAAATTGGATATTTCTATCAGTGTTATCGCGTTACGTACGTACATACGTCTATATATACAGAACCTGCGGGCACATTAGCTCTCAGGCTTTAATAGCCTGTGAGCTAAAGATGGCCTTAATTTGTTTTCTAAAACAAACATTTATTAGAGAAACTAAAACTTCATATCAATTGGCCCTTGTTAACTATCAATGCATTTGAATTTCCGTTAATAATAACTGGTGATACTGTAGAATAATTATAATTCATAATCATACTATTACATCATAAAATGGGTATATTCTAAATAAAACCATTTTATGGTGTTTTTTCAAGTCATATACTGTATTTTAAAAATTAATAAAAATTTTGTATAATTGATTCTAACCTATTTGTATTTATTTTAGACTCATCGGCGTTATCTTAGGTGTCCTGCAGCTATAACAGTTTATCATTTAAAGAAGTTTCTTAGAGCAAAGTATTCTTTAAATCAAAAGAAAAAGGTAAATAATTCTGTTTAAAACTGCATCTCTAAAAGTATTAAACCTCTTTTTATGATCTTTGTAGTTTGCCATCTGATGTTTTACTGATTATTTTTCATTTCAGTAAAACTATCTAAAAAAAATTATTTAAACTTGTTTTATTATTTATAATATTTTTTAAAGTAGGGATGCACTGGATATTGATTTTGACGGATATCCGAAGCTCCTTTGCCTGCCGGATTCGGATATCCGGCACTAGATATATATTTTTAGTTATATGGTGAATTATTTCTCTATATAATGCCATCCCAGAACAGTAAATTACAAACATGTTTCACACATCATTAAAACATTTTAAATGTATTGAAATATAATTTACAAAAACTATATCTCTTTGAATACCAGGGCTTTAAATTCAAGTTTCCCCGGAGGGGAGTTTCGTACCCAAAATTTATAAATGCAGGGGAGTTGAACTGCTAGAAAGGGGAAAAAAAAAAAATCTTTAAACCCCGTTATTTTTTATGTGCCACTTAAAGAATTACATTTATACAGACATGACAAAATACAGTACACTCCCTCTAATCTGCACAGGTTGGGACCAAGGGTTTTGCGGATTATAGGTCATTTCTTTGTTTACATTGTTATATTTGGAATTTATCAACAAATATAGTATCCACATTGTAAATAAATAACATGGAAATGAAAAAAAAAATGTTTTTCTAATATAAAAAAACTATATTCAGTATTTGAAATAAATATAAATGATATAATAATACAAAATTAATAGAAACATTTCTTATTACCAATAAGGTTTTTCTGAGCGAAATATGCTGGCTGGTTGTCGGCCCAGTTAGCTTAAACGGAAAAGCATTGGCCTTGTAAGCCAAGGATCTGGGTTCGATTCCCAGCCTGGGCATTTTTTCGCTCAGTTGGAAATATTCAATTCGTATGATAACTTTACCAATCAGTTTGATTGTGTTTAAATAATAGTTGATCTACGTATCCATAGTTTATATGGAGTTCCTTTACCTGCGGTTTATTCTGTTGAGCTGTCTACATGACAGACCAGATGTTATTACCAATAAGGTTTTTCTGAGCGAAATATGCTGGCTGGTTGTCGGCCCAGTTAGCTTAAACGGAAAAGCATTGGCCTTGTAAGCCAAGTATCTGGGTTCGATTCCCAGCCTGGGCATTTTTTCGCTCAGTTGGAAATATTCAATTCGTATGATAACTTTACCAATCAGTTTGATTGTGTTTAAATAATAGTAGAAACATTTCTACAACTTGTTTTTAAATCTCAAATATCACAGTGACAATGGTTTTCTTTACAGCTTTTACTTTATGCTCTGCAATTTAATCTTGGATTCTTTTAAGAATCATGATTTCTTGATCAATAACAAAAGTTTGTTTTTCTAAAATAAATATTTATCCAAGAGAGCTACCCCTTTTCAAAAGCAATTTTACCTTTTATATAGCCAACAAATGTGTTCAAAATATAACAGTCAAATAGTTATTTACAAGATACCCAAAACATTCCCTTCTAATAAATGCAGAAAACATTAAAAAATTTTAGTGCATTTAAAATTAATTAAAATTCTTAATAAATTCATCAGATTAATCAACTTTTATTACAGTCAAAATGTGCATTATCTTGCTTTAAAAAAGATTTTAACTCTTTGTTTACATCTGAAATATAGCGTGGATTATAGGCATTTGCAGATTATAGAGTTGCGGATTAGAGGGAGTGGACTGTACCATTGAAACAATTTAAATTAACAACTCAAGATAATTATCCAAAATTTTTATTTTATTAAAACAAAGGAACAGAATCAAGCTTTATATATACCATGTCTATTTTTCAACTTTCACCTAATGTTATGGGCAATTAACAATTGGGCTGCTAAATGGATTTCTTAATTTAGATTTTATTCTATTTTGCGTGCTTCAGCCTCTTTCACAAGTTACACTTTTGACAAACAGCACAGAGCGACTTTTATAATTTTAGAAATTATCGTAAACACATGGTTATGCTCTCTTAAAAAGTTTTAGAAAACTTCGCAAAATCTGAGGTGCATTAATTTTTAACTTACATGAATAATGCATATTGGTGATGGTATGTCACTTCTGAACAAATTTGTTTTATATCCTTAATGGAATTATAGTCAAAACTGTAATCCCTGGAATTTTCGGTAATTGAACTACGTTCTATGCATTGGAATTTTAAATCCATATTCAAAGTTTGAAAAGGAAATAATCAATTGATCTTCTATTACACGAGAAAAGGTTGATTTCAAAAAGTCATGTCCTAATTTCTGTGAATTGCGAGAATCAACTAGTTTGTTGTTTCTAAATATGTTTTTTTTATTTTTCATGTGCACTGCAAGTGTAATCTCATTTTGTTCAGTGCTGACTATCGGTCAATTTGGTAGAGCTCAGTCTCCGGTGGCCGTTGCTGCTCTTTTCGTTATTTCCTATTTTGAGCACACGGAAAAAAATCCCTGCCGGCTCGGGCCTACAGGCGGAGGTAGATTTCGAAGTTAAATACTAAATTCACCAACAAAAATTAAAACAAGATTAGACATAAACCCAGTTCCTTCACTAAGAATGAGCTCTAGGGAGCTAAACATTTTGAGAAAATTCTAATATACACGAATACACACATGCATGTATATGGAAGAGGTTTAAAAATGGCTAAAGTAAATTCAGAGAACCTCAAAGTGTTAAAATATGTTAATATTTCCATAGTCGGGTTTTTATCATGTTTTAATACGTTTCTTCAAACTCACATGGCGTTACATATTCGCCTGCTGAGGTACATTATATTTCTAATATGACGCAATATTTTGTTTTTATTTTAATTTGTCAAACTATTTATTTCATTTTGAGTTTTCATGCTGAAATCTTGCTCTTGAAAACTTATGACATAATATTCAATTTGTTTTCAATTCGTCAAACTGTTTATTTAATTCAATTTTTCACGTGAAATTCTTGCAATAGAGGAGCAATTGTTGTGGTGAGAATTTTATTGCTTTTTTTTTTTAATTGTTGGCAATCGCTATAACGAAAAATATTTATTTTTTCCTGCCATTCTTGTGTAAGAGCTGGTTTTATCAGAATCATGTTAAGACAGTATTCAAAATTTTGAACCCTTCCCATTTCCATTCCCTTGGGCCGATTTTGCCCATTTTCAATCCCCGCCGAGATATTAGCCATCTCAAAGTTGTTGCCGAGTTTGAAGACTATCCATGCATCATTGCAACTTTTATCGTGCGGACAAAATTTAGTACATACATACATATATATAAACTTTTTAGGTGGGGGTGGTTTTGGGTTCCTGGGGTCCTATAATGAAAAGTTATGAAGGAATTTTTCAAAAGTCGCACCATGGTAACGACTGCAATAGGTAGTATTTCTTACGAAATCTACCTAAAACATCGCAAAATACGTAAATTGGTCGTAGAAAAAATATCGCTCATTTCGTCAATCATGGTGAAAATATTTAAAATAATTTGTCGATTAGTCGCAGGAAAAAAACTGAAGCTCATGGGAAATCGACATAGGGAAAATATCTCGAAATTCGTCAATCGATCACAGAAAAGTATCGTGAAATTTGCCAGTCTGCCATGAGCAAATATCGTGAAATTCCTCAGCCGGTCGCAGAGAAAGAACGCCAAATTTTTCAATCGGATGCTGAAAAACAATCGTTACTTTCATCAGTATGTCGCAAGAACAAACACGGAAATTTGCCAATCGGTCACAGAATAAAGTTGCTAAATTTGTCAATTGATCGCGAGAAAAATTTTTATGAAATTCACTAATCGATCTTCAGAAAAAATCAAGAAATTTGTCAGTCAGTTGTAGAGAAAAATCGCAAAATTTTTCGGTCAGATGCAGAAAAACAAACATGAATTCTGTCAATTTGTTGTAAGAAGAAATCTGCCATTCGATTAGTGGAAAATATCACGAAATTTGTCAGTCAGTCCTGTTGGGAGAGAAAATAATTCAAATACCACATCTCTGTCCAACTGTTATTCCATAGCTCTCTTCTCTCTCGCTATATATGATTAATTGAAGAGTCGCTGTGTTCATTTGGTAGATGTAAAGAAGATGTGAAGACGAATAGAAACAAAGTTTGAAGATTAAACTAAGTTCATTTTATTTGATGAAGAGTTGAGACATTTAGTATGAACATCCTTGTTCATTTCACGCAAAAAAAAAAAAAAAAAAAAAAAAAAAAAAAAAAAAAAAAGTTTAATATACACAAACATTTAAGAAAAACACAATCTAAATAAATTCCTCAGCCTCAACATGGCTGTAAACTTACTACTCCACAAATCATACTTGGAGCTACTGCTGGCCAGGCAAGTACACACACCAAACACATCTACTGAATCTGTATTTATACTGGCAAACACATTACAGTTACAGTTAATTCAATAACATTAGCATAGTTTGAGAAAAGGTTATGGTTACAATCAAATAAAACAACAGCTTAATAAATAAGTTTAACAAGTAAACATTAACTCTAGTATTTGGTTACCAACCAACCTACCATTACGGAAAATTGCCATGGCATTAAGTTTGCAAGCCATGAGTGTGAAGTTACCATCTTCACAAATAAACCATCTTTTAAATATCTTACATTAATTAAAGATTAAAAAGTCCCACAGGAATGATAAGGTAATAAATATGAATAATTAACATTTAAACTTTACATAATATGAGAGTAATGGTTTGTTTACTTTTTGTACTAGCCAGCAACATGTAACTTTTAAACTCTTTTCTCAAGCATGAATAAACTTTAAACTTTAAAAACAGCAAATGAACTTTTACTAGTTCAAGCATTGTGGGGATGAGTGAAAGAGAGGGGGAAAACTTATTGGGATAATTTTAAACTTAAAACTAATTATATTGAAAATGCCAACAGGTCCTGAGACTTCATCGTCGTTTTACAAAGAAACATTTTCGAAAAATGATTTTTTGGAAACAGGAGCCTCCCGTCCCCAATATTCTTTATGGCACAAATCCTGCCATCTCGTCTTGAAATTCAAGCCCTGTAATGTATATTAATAATGTTGTATAAAAAATGTAATTTAAACATTAAAATATTCTGTTTTTGTACAATGAAATGCTGATAATTACTACTGGATTTGGATATGGGATTGACTATATTGATAATTGCTAATAATTAATTAATTTGTACAATGAAATGCTGATAATTTGTGTAACAAATTTTAAGCAATTAATGTGCCTATAATTGTAGAGTATTTTCACAAAGAAATACATGCATTCTAAGTCATATTTTGTTTTATTTTAAGTTAAATTATTGTGATCTTTATAAGTAAAAAGAAAATTACTTTTAATTTTAAATATTTATGATGAAGTTACAAAAATAACTGATTGGATGTACCAATCCCAAAACTTTTTTCTATCTCATACATCTTCATATTTCAAAAAGTAGTTCCAAATGTTAATACTTCAATATTATTAGTTCAATATTATACCAACTTCGATTTTGATCTAAAATTTCTGCTCCAGTCAATTAATCAAAATAAGAATAAGTTAATCTCGATCATAATATTTATTAAAATCAATAATTTCTTTGTTATTGTTGTTGTACATCAGCTGTTTGTGAACAGCCAGCTTTGCAGGATGCGAAGTTCCCACCGCTTCACAAGCCACCAATATACAGTACAAAAAAAAAAAAAAAAAAAAAAAAAAACTGCGAAAAATCAAGAAAATTTTACAAAAAATCGCTGCTACAGTGCCACTTTCTGACAGAATATTTCCAAATTCATGGAGAAACTGCTGGCCAGAGCCAAAAATATACACAAAAAATTGGCTCAATTCTATGCTTAGCTTCTGTACTTTTCGATGGCAAAATAATGGATATAACACAAAAATCACTATTATAGTGCCCCTTTCCAGCGGAATATTTTCAAATTGAAAGCAGACCTGTTGGCCATAGCCAAAAACATACCCCCCCAAAATTGGTTCAATTCTATGCATAACTTCATACACTTTTCAATAGTACAATAATGAAAATGGCACAAAAATCATAATTACAGCACCCCCTTCCAGCAGAATGCTTCCATATTGAAGAAGGATCTGCTGGCCACAGCCAAACACATACAAAAAAAATTTGGTTCAATTCTATGCATAACTTCATACACGTTTCGATGGCACAATTATGACACAAAAATCATGATTACAGCGTCCCCTTCCAGTGGAATGTTCCAATATTGAAGGAGGTACAGCTGACTATAGCCAAAAACATTCACAAAAATTTGGTTCAATTCTATGCATAACTTCATACACTTTTTGATGGTATGATGGCGACACATGGACAGACAGACATTGTGTATAAACATGTTTTGGGATCTCTGATCTAGACGTTTTAGTCTAAACCCACCGAAAACCAGAAATCGAAAAAAATCTCAGTTGCAATACTTTCTTCTATTAAAGATAGAAGACAGTAAAAATAGGCCTGTTTAATTGTTAAACTTAAAAGAGAAAGAAAATTAATAATGTCATACTTTAATAAACAACTTCAAATTTTGTTTCGCATTCTGAAAGTAAAGGTACAATTTTCTAAAAGATGTAAACGTAAATTCTTAAATTTATTATAAAGAATTCAAATACCAATGTTAGGAAAGCTGGCAATTCTTTAAACTTTTGGGAATTACCTTTTGCTCATGAATAATGGACTTATTTTCATATTTTGGATTATAAACAAAAGTGGTTCGGCATTGTTTGGGTCAAACGATTTCTCTTATCCTTATATATTCGCTTTGCCGGATATCCGGCAGAGAAGTCTGATATCCGGTGATTGTGATTCGGATATCCGATGGTATTTCGGATATTGAAAATCAGCCGGATATCCATTGCATCCCTATTTTAAAGCATGAATAATTTTTATTGCTAATATTTGTAATTCTGTATTTTCTTCTTATGAAAGATCAAAAGTATGTATTTTAATTATGTAAAGATATATGAGTTTAACTTATTCATGTTGTGCATGTCCATTCCATATAGCAGTTTTTACAAATAGTTATTGCTTCCAAATATTTTCTAATTTTATTAACTTAAAAATTTCTGCCATAGGTATAGTTCTATGTGCTTTAGTGGAAAAGGAAGGATTCATTTTTATTGATTAGGGAAATTCTCCAAACTATGCTTAAAAATTGCTAAAAGTGATAAAAAAAAATATACTTCAAAGGCATAGAAATACCTTTATTCAGATCAACATATGTTTCATCGCTCAACCAGCAACATTTTCAAGATATTTGTATCAACAGATTTCTTGAAAATGTCGCTGTTTAAGCGATGAAACATATGTCGATCTGAATAAAGGTATATTTATTTTTTAGCAATTTTTAGCTTGGTTTGGATGATTATAAGTGATTTTCATACGTACTTTTATAGGGAAATTCTTGTAATCTGGTATTGTAACTAGTTCAAGTAGCATCAGTTTACTGCTTGAAAACTTATTAGAGCGTTCTTCAATTTCTCAGAGACAGAAATCCATGATTATGTGGAATTCCATTAAGAATTGATGAAATGAAAAAGTATTATAAGATTTCAAAAGTTGAAAGATAAGAATGCTCTTGTTAGATGGCGGTGGTGAGGAGGGGGTGGGACACCATTAAAAGTACATGCTGTGAAAAGATACCAAAAAAATTATTTGTTATGAAAACAAGAGCATTTTTTACAGTTTCCTTTTTTCAACAAAATAACAAATCCAAAGAGAACTAAGCTGGCAGAATTAAGACAATTTTTTTAACGGGCCGTGCTGAAAAAAAAAATTTAACGGGAATTCAAACGAAGCTGATAAAATATGAACCATTTTTGATTTATATGATTTTCTTGGGAATAAGTATAATTGTGCTGCACAAACCAAAGCTAATTTGACAACATCAGTACAGAAAGTCCAGCATAGTAATTATCACCTGACAGTTAATATATAATAAGATTTTATGTTATTTTATACACTGATGATGTGAGTCCCAGTACTCACAAAACATATACGTCTGCACAGTTGCTAAGTCCCTATCTTTTTGCACACCACTATTATTTTAGAGAAAGTGTTGTTCTTTTAAATCGCCCAAATGTTCTAAAATAAAAGAACATTTTCTGTATTTAAATATTGGTTTCGAGAAAGCTAGAGACTTGGCAGCGTTTCATCTGTCCATTTTCACAGTACTTGATTTGTACATGTTGTGTGTTCAAATGTTGTTTTTTTATTGATTTTAGTGATCTGACAGTTACATTGTATCTGAGCCCGGGCTTAATTTTTTCAGCTGATTCGGGATCAGGTTTACATTTTTTTCCCCTTCTACATTGCAACTGTACTTAATTGTTTCTAGGACATGTTGGACAGGCAATATGTTTTGTAAAAAATAGTAATAGTGATTTTGGAAATATACCTTAAGATGGTTCTTAACTTCCCTGCTTAACAACACGAAACTTTCCGACTAATTTTTAACTGTAAAGGCATAATATTGACAGTCCTGACAGCTGAAGCAATTTGGAATCTAATAACATTTTCCATTTTTTGATAAATAAATTACTTATCAAGTTATAAGTGATTTTTGTCATGTGACAAGTGTTTCTGCTTTTCCGTGCTATCACGTGAAGAAATTAGATTCAAAACGCCAACTTTGACAATATTTTCTGAACATTTCCATTCGATTACATAATTTCTGAATAAGAACACTTGCTAATTTTATACGTTTCTGGGAAGAAAAAAAAATTCTGAAATCTGTCAAAAAGTACTTCTTTGGATTTGAGAATATAGCCTTAATAAATTACAGCAAAATATTTTGAAAAATCTACTTTTTATTATGCAATTTCAAAAGTTATGATGTTTTTAACACTCTTTCTTTCATTCTAAACTACATAAATCTTTTTAATGAATCTTTATTTGAATGTTCTAAAGTGTAACCATTAATGTTGCTATTTTGTATTTTCTTACAAACACATAGTAATCTAAAATATTCTGTAATATTTTCATATAAATATCTATTTGGTATTCTTTAAAAGAATCTTAATTGTATGGTAAGATAAATCAGAATTTTTATGTAGAAACTTTGCCAGGCCGGACCGGTCCTGATTTAATTGATTTTTACACAGACTGGGCCTGTTTTCATTGATACTTCGCCGGGCCGGACTGTAAACCATGAAAATATATTTAGGCCGTGTCCGGGTCGAACTTTTGATTTTTACACTTGCTGGGTCAGGCCAAGATAGCTTTGTTCTGCCCGGGCCCAGGCCAGGAAGTTCCGTTTAATCAAAGTGTTTTTAAATCTTATATTTGCTTTTCATCATCATTCCTCCCATGCTTAAAAAAAAAGGGGGCAGGTGTTGCTGGTGGGAAAAGAACACTTTTTGGATTCGTAAGGGCACAATTTCAACTCTTAAAAACACTGTTTGGATTTTCACAAGCAATTTTTTATTTTTAAAGGCATTCTTTTGATTTTCAAAAGCAGTTTTAATATCTAAAAATAAGGCACTTTTTTCAAGACACAACAATGAGTCAGTTCTTACTGTGTAAGTAAATTTTTCAATACAAAAGGCAGTAAGTTGACAATTTATTTATTATTAGAAGGATGCTATTTTTTAAATCAAAAGGCAGGCTGGATGCTGGACCCTCCTCTAACTGTAGTGAAAACTCTATTTCTAAATGCCCTTAAAAGTACTTACTTTTCATCAGTAGTCCTTAAAAAGTCTTTTTTATCCCCCCCCCCCCCTTGAAAATGGAATGCAGTTTTCAAGGGTTTTGATTTCCTTCTGATATTTTTTCTAGCAGCACCACAGTAGCAATAAAACTGCTTAACTGAATATAATCTTTTCTTTAAAATATAAAAGTAGATGATTTTGTAAACTTTATTCTTAAAGAAATTTGTTCAACTATTGGTAAATTTAGATTTTTTTTTTTTAATGGGTATAATTTAACCATCAGTAATAATATCTCGTAATACAGAAGGGGAAAATGCATAATTGTAATTATTAGATCTATAAGTAAATTACATTTCAGTATTGTATTTTAAATTTAAATTAGGTAACTAATTTCTGAATAAATCTTCGATATCATGAACTATTTTTAAAGAAGATTTTTATTCAGTTTTGAATAATATAAATTTAAGTACTACTTATCTGACAAGTTTCTGTTAATGATGTTTCCAAACATTCCACTTTAAAAAGCCCCCCCCCCATTTTTTTTCTTCTAATGTTTCTAATAGTTTTTGCATATAAGTAATTAATTTTTACCTTAAAGTGCTTACAAAGTTATTTTTTAGAGTAAAAAACATGAGAAATCTGTTTTAAGCCATAAAGTGTCAGAAAAACTTTAACCTTTTTTTTTTTTTTTTAAATAGGGAACTACAATTATTTTATCAAAAATGTTGTTAACAACAACCACGGATGTAGTGGAGGGTATACGGTGGTATATGCCGTATACCTTCTGGATTTTTTTTTAAGGAACACCGTATACCCTCTGTTTCTCAAAAAAGCTATAGTATAACCACACTGTAGGGTTATACCCTCTGAGGGATTTAAAAAACAATCGAATAAAAACAAATATTCTTCGAATCAGTCATATGTCACATCAATTCAAATAAATAATATGCAGAACAATTTTATCCATTCATAATAAATCAGCACTCTAATAATTAAAGCTCGAAGAATTGAATATTAATATATTTATTATTATTACCTGGCAATCCTGGTTCAGATCACATATAGTGGTGATCGCTCGCTTCAGAATTTAATTACATCTACCTTAAAAACAAACTGAAAAATAATAAAGTAAAAAATAGGGTTACCATAATTCTTGGCGATGATTAATTTTCGTCAACAGAAAGAAAGGGGGGTTTTAACACTCTGCTCCCGGATGAACAATTACTATTGTTCATCATTCAAACTAAATTTTTATTAAAAATTTCAAATTACATTAATAAGACAATTAAAAGTTAGAACATACTTACAATAATGAGACATACAAATAACTATTTTCACAGGAACAACTACTGAAACTAAGATATACAAAATATTGAATTAGAAAAAGTTATGTTAATCAATAATGTCAAGTTCCAGTTTATGTGGTAGTTGCACTAGTCTTTTTATCACACCAGATTCAGTTTGAATTGCACAAGATCTAACTTTCGAATCTCTTCCTAAAAAGAGCTCTGTAATTTGACCGCACTTCCACATGTGCTTTGGAGTTTTATCTTCATTAATTAATACCACATCATCGATTTCGAATTTAGTCGGAGTTTTTACAGGAACTGAAAAATTGGCAGAATGCAGTTCCAGCAAATATTCCTGCCTCCAACTTTTCCAGAAATGATTTAAAACTTAATCTCGATATTTTAATATTTTTGTTAACACTATTTTATTCGATTTAGGTTCAGTAATACAATGAAAATCTGATAGAAAATTTATTCGCTTGCCGATCAGGAAATGTGAAGGAGTAAGTGGAAGCAGTTCACTGTAGATTGTTCGACAAATTCCTCTACGAGATATAAATCTTTTAAATGATAAAAGGAACGTTTCCGTAGTCATTAGTACACAGTTCAAGGGTCACAGCTCTTGTGACTGCGCACGTGAAAAGAACTATATATGCCTTTTCTTGGCCAGTTTTGCTTTGACATAAATTAGGTCCTGCAAAATCAACAGCACAGTATAGAAGGGTGGTAATTCAGTAATACAATCTTTCGGCAATGGTGCAATTTCTTGCTTCCCAGGAGAAGCTTTAAATTTTGTACAAGTAAGACAATTTTTCAGTACAGATTTTATAAATTTTCGTCCTCTAATTATAAAATATTTTTCTCGTAAGTGAGCTAAAGTTGTTGCAATTCCATAATGGAAAACCTTTTCATGGGCATTTCGAATCAACAATTTGGTATAAGCACTCCCATATGGAAGTATAAAAGGATGCTTTTCCCTTTGAGACAATTCTGAAAATTGTAATCTTCCAGATAAAATTAACAAATCATTCTCATCCAATTTTGGATTCAGACTATACAAGGTTGAATCTTTATCGATGGGCTTTCCCCTTTTCAGTAAATCAATTTCACGATTGAAGACAGATAACTGGGTTTGTTTTAACCAATAAAATTCTGCCTTTTCAATTTCTTGTGCTGTGAGCTCACCTGAAATTTTAGTTTTTGAATTGTTGATATTATTTACAAATTTTAAGATCCAAGCTGTGATGTTAAGTAATTTGGAAAGAGAACTAAAATTTTCTAATTTTAACTAAATCTCTGGAGGTACAACACCTACTGTACAAGATAATTGAACAGAATTCAAATTTGTTGATTTTCTTTCGTTCAAAATATTTTCATTAAAAGGTATCTTTTCAGGTTTCAGCCAACTGTCCTTTGGTAATGACAACCATTCAGCACCGTAATACCATAATTTATTTTCTAGGAGGTTATGTAAATTTTCGCCTTGAGTAAGAAGATCACTAGGATTATCCTTACCCGGAATATACTCCCATATTTTAGGATCAGTTAAAGATTGTATTTCTACAACCCTATTAGCCACAAAGGGCTTCCAATCCATGGCTGATCCCTTGATCCAATGTAACGTAATTGTGGAATCTGATCAGATGTGAATTTCCAAATTTTGAAAATTAAATGCACTTTTCAGATATTTAGACATCCTTGCAGCTATTAATGCCCCCATTAATTCAAGCCGTAGAATTGTCAAACATTTAATCGTGGCGACTCGGCATTTTGCCCAAATAAGACTAGTCATAATTTTATTATCACTTGTGGTACATTGAAAATAAACTACGTCCCATAAACCTTAGGACTAGCATCGGAAAAAAATATGAATTTCGATTGGGTCCGAAAAGTCTAAACCCTGTAGAAAATATTTGTGGGGTACCTCAAATTTATGTAAATGTTCGATTTCTGCACACCAATTTTCCCATTCAATTTTTAAATCATTAGGGAATTTTTCATCCCATTCCAAACCCCTTTTCCATGTTTCCTGCAGTAAACTTTTCATACGAACAGAAAATGGTGCAATGAATCCAATAAGGTCAAAGAATTTTAACATGGCTTTAAGAACAATGCGTTTCGATGGATTAAATTTCCAATCATCAGGAAAGGATTGTACGTCAAAACATAAAATATCCCAATTAGTATCCCATAATAATCCCAAAATTTTTAAAGAATTATTCAAATTTTCTTCTGAGTCACATAATTTATTTTCCTTCCATAATTTTCTAAGTTTAACAGAATTAATATTGAATTTTCGCAAATTCATGCTAGCTTCCTTAAAAATATGCAAAGCTGTTGAGGATAGATAATAAGTGTCTTCATCAGATTTTGACCCCTTAATCAAATCATCTACATAACAAGTAATATAAAAATTTTGATTTTAAAGTCAATTCCTACTTAGGCCATCAAAGAAAAATTTAATATAATCCCTTAAGCTAATATTAGTTTTTGTTGCATTAAAATATCTCAATTTGTTGATTTTCTATAAGCAAGTAGGTTTACAATGGAACTCTATGGGAATTTGGCAAAATATTAGGGATATCGCCAAGTTGGCGACTCATTTTGGCCGCCGAATTTGGCGATATATCACCAAGTTGGTGACAGAACAGGGTTCCCCCTATGGTAACCCCTTATTGAAAATACTTTCATTGAACTTCAATAACCAATGGCCGCCATTTTGTTTCCCATGCAAAACTAAAATTAATTAATTAAAATTTAATTAATTAATATTTGAAAAAACTGTATTAACATTAATTGTCATCCAGTACAAGTTTTAAAAAAAATATTTCAACTTGATAGGATGAATAATGAGTATTTTATTAACGATTGAAAATTTGAACAAGATAAATATATAAATAAATAAATAAATATAGGGAGAGTGTGAGTTAATATTAGGAATTGAAAAAGAAGAGTCCAAAATCTTAACAACTTCAGGATGATCAACATATTTGCGTATATGGGATTTAATCGTTGCAGCCAAAAGAAAGGGACTGCAAGTTACTCCAAAAGCAGCTCGTGTAAATCTCAAAAATTTTAAATCATTCTTTTCGTCACCAAACCACAATAATTTTAAATAATCCCAATCTTCTTCTGTTCTCTAAGTCAGCGTTAAATGCAACATTAAATTTTCTGAAATTAAATATTACATTAAGTATGTTTGGGTTAAGATTCGGACCTGGATATAAGCAGTCATTTAGACAATTTAAATGTTTTTCTTTAGAAGAAGCATCAAAAACCATCCTTATTTTGGTAGTTAATTTATCACATCTTAATACCGGCCTGTGCTGCATAAAGTAACCGCTTTCAATTACTTTATCAGGACATTCTTCGACAATTCCAGCAGTTAATTGTTCTAATATAATAGCTTTATAATTTTTACACAAGTCATTATTCTTCTCGAGTTTACGATTTAATTCCTCAAAGCGACTTCTAGCTATTCTAAAATTATTCCCGACTTTATTTTTCTCATCCTTCCACAATAAACCCGTTTCATATCTATTATTTACGAATTTTAAGTACTCTCAAATTTATTTACAATTTCCTTATCTGCATCAGAAATATTATCATTTGATTGAGCAATTCCCAAAGATTCAATTTCCCATAAAAAATTCAAATCCTTCCCAACTGGAGTGTTAACCAACAGATGTAAAACAGAAGCACTTTCCATTTTTCTCTTTTCAGTTTCATAAAAACCACAAAGCGAATAACCGAATAAACTATCGCATAAAAAGAGAGATTTAGTTATTTTTTTTATTTCTCTATCGTAACAGATTTGATAAAAATAATCCGCCCCAATAAGAACATTTATTTTAGAATGGCATGATGCAACAGCATTTGTTAATTTAAAAGGCGCCAGTTTATTTTCTATCTGTCTGGAGAGAAGAGGGGGTTGGGGAAATCCTAGTGTTACAAATTACATCCGTGACTAATGCCTCAATAAATATGAAACGCGATTTGTTTTCAACATGGGATAATTTTAATTGCACAAGTTTTTCTTGATAAATAATTCGGAGATTTAATTTTGATACTAATTGCCTTGTGATAAATGACCTTTGACTCTCCAAATCATATAAGCATAATGAAAGCTCAGAATTTTTTCCAGATTCCACATTTACGCGAGCAGTTTGAAGTATAACCTCCTTAAAGGAATTTTCATTTTCAGTTTTACAATGAGATATCGAACTAATAACTGTGTCAGCTGATTCGGTTTCTTTGGGAACAGTTTGATGAGATTTTCTTAAACAAATCGAAGAATGATGAAAATTTCGATTGCAAAATTTACATGGTTCTAAATTAAATTTACGTTTTGCTGATACGTGGAATTTTTTTGAAACAGGTGAACCAATGTCCCTGTATACGTAATTTTTCCCGTCTTTGAGGAATAGTACACTCTTTACACAATTTTGAATCGTGTTCATTATTACAAAATAAACATTTTTTACATTAGTAGCCAATGCAGAGGCTGAAGGAATGTCGCGTTTATAATTGCTAAAATGTTTATAACTGTTATTATATTTATTCTTTTCTTTTTTAGCACTAAAACTATTTTCAGAACTCTGGAGTGCCATCGTAGATTCTCGCGATTGAACTTCGTTTTTAATGAAGGCAAGAAGCTCTTCGACCTCCATTTTTTTACCATTGGTTCTTTTACGATTAAAATCTAACGCCATTTCAGCAGGTATCAACTTTAATAAAATAGGGCATAGGAGATGACCATAACTTCCTGCTGTAATTCCGAGAGAATTTAAATTTCTAATTTGTATTTCACAGCTATCATACAATTCCCGAAGTTCTCTAACATTAGAAGCATTCTTTACCTGTTTTAAATTTAATAGTTTACTCATATGTGCATTGATGACTAGGTCGTCACGACCGTAGCGAGCTTTTAACAAATCAACTGCAGCTTTAAAGTTTTCCTCCGAAAGCGAAAATCCTGCAACAGCATTATATGCACTACCTCCAAGAAGAGATTTCAAATAGACAAATTTGTCAATAAGAGTTAAATTAGAATTCTTTTCGATTGCATTAGAATATTGCCCCCAAAATTCTAACCAGGAACTGCTGTCACCAAAAAATTTGTTTATAGTGAGCTTTGGCAATTTCATAGATCTCTCTAAATTTCCGTTTTGAAAACCGGATTCATTTTTCATAAAATTTTGAAACGCATTATTCTGATTTTGAGAGTTATGTTTATTTAAAAACTTCGTTATCTTATAACGAGATTCAATTATTTTCTCACTATAGGTTTCAGAACTTTCGATTTCTTTCTCAAAATCATCATCAGCAATAACATTCTGGATATCAGAGTTTAATTTTTTTAATGATTCATATTTGTCATTTAATTGGTCCGTACAAATATTTAATAAATCCAATTTATTTTCTAATGTCATAGAATCATCTTCAAGAGTTGTGCTTATTTTTGTACACAACTTTGTTGTTTGTGTGCATAAGCCAGCTCTTTTCTTTTTTAATGTTTCAATATTCGACATATTTATTTTTCAATAAATCAACAATAAAAATAGCTTACCACAATATAGCTTAACATAAATAGCTTACCTCAAGCCTTCAGAATCAGAAATAATAAATTTCAATCATCATGACGCGGGATGCCAGCGTGAGGGATTTCAAAAACAATCTAATAAAAACAAATATTCTTCAAATCAGTCATATGTCACATCAATTCAAATAAATAATATGCAGAACAATTTTATCCATTCATAATAAATCAGCACTCTAATAATTAAAGCTCGAAGAATTGAATATTAATATATTTATTATTATTACCAGGCAATCCTGGTTCAGATCACATATAGCGGTGATCGCTCGCTTCAGAATTTAATTACATCTACCTTAAAAACAAACTGAAAAATAGTAAAGTAAAAAATAGGGTTACCATAATTCTTGGCGATGATTAATTTTCACCAAGTCAAACAGAAAGAAAGGGGAGTTTTAACACCCTCTGCCTTGAGCGTATACCCTCTGCTTACAGCGTATGCCCTCTGCTTTTTTTACGACTACACCACTGACTACAACTACTTGTTTTAAAAAGTAGTGACTACAAACTACTTTACAAAATTAATCACTACTTTGCTACTTTCAGATTTTGTTTGTTGCCATATTGAGGAATTTTTTTAATTAAAATATCTATCACATTTTTGAATTAGTTATTTTTGTTTTATTTAATTACAGAATGCCTGTTATTAAATAAAACAGATTAGTATTCTGTAATATTGGCGAATATTTTGATTAAAAAAATCTTCAACATAGCAAAACTATGATCACCTGAACTGAAAACTCCCCCACTTTACTTCTAACTGAAACTAAAAGACAAAATTAATAAAAATAAAATTGTTATATTAAAAAACATGTTTAAACAATCCTGTTCATGAAAGCTGCTTTATTTTTTTAAATGTGAAAATAGATTATTTTATTATTTCTTATCTTGATAATGTCACTGTTTGTGAGTATGAAACTAGTAGACCTGCTTATTAAAAAGTTTTTTAAGCCTTTTTGTTTATTGCAGTCACTTTTTATTTTACTGAATCATTTTGTTCGAAAAGGTGGATTACTGTGGCATATTTTTGTTGCACCCAGCGTGTTTATGCTTATTCATGAGTTAACAATGTGTCATGACAACAATGTAACAATTCACATTTATGTTAACTTGTATTGATAATGTATTCTAAGATCTATGAGGAATATTTAATTTCTAACAGTATTTTTTTAAGGGAAAGTAGAAAAAATAATGTATATCTTTTTTCAGCTTGATATCCTCTACATGCATGACATTCTAAAAAACCAATATACTCTAATTGATCTGGCCTACATCTATTCATGGAAAAGGGTATGTTTTTCTTTTTTAATACCTTTGTGTTTTTGAAAGTAGTCTAATGTTTATATGCTATATCTTTTAATCATTGAGCCCATTTTAATAACAAACAAAACAAATTATGAGAATATGTTTAGTTAAACAAAAGACATTCTCTTGGTTTATTATTTTAATAATGTAACTTCCTTTGTTACTGATATAACATCCAGGGATACTTTGTTTCCTAGGGGCGGTCCATAAATGATGTCACACTTTTTTCCAATATTTTTGACACCCCTCCCCCCATTGTCACATGTCACGCTATATTACATAAACATATACTTGCAGTTCAGAAACAAAGCACTACGCTGTAGATTATATTTCAATTTTTTTTTTTTACTTTAGCTATACGTTTTAATGACATTTGTGAGCATAACAATAAAAATGATTCATGCACTTATTTTGTATGAAATAAGATTAAGGTTTATAACAAAAACATAATTAATATACAATAGTAATAAAATATTAATACAAAAGAGCAGTTGAAAAGAGTCATATTTTGGAATTTGAAATGGAATTTAATATATTTGGCTTTAAATCTACTTTATAAACACAAAATACTTTAATTTCAAAATAACTTCAAAATTTAATCTGCGGATTTTAATGCTTTTATTTTAACCAAAATGTGTGTTTTCACATTTCTTCTTACCCCCTCCCACCCCTTGTCACAAACTGTCACATTTTCATGAACCCCCTCCCCCCCTCCAAGCGTGACATCATTTGTGGAAGACCCCTTATCAAGTGTTTTCTGATATTTCGTGTATTAGAAATACATCTTTGAGGTTCTTACAATTCAGTATTCAGTGTCAATTGCAGGAGCATTGTTTTCTGAATATTTAATGTTATATTGCTTTATTATGTATCTACCTATAATGCAGCTAGTTCATATGTTTCACTTAAAAATTTCTTAGTCAGTCAGACTGATTATTCATAAAACTAAGTATCAGTCTAACAAGTAAAGCTATAAACCAGTTTTTAACACTTTCCAACAAATTTGAAAAGTGTTTATGATTTCAGTTCGTCTGTCCGCGCTCTAACTCTCATAAATATACTCGGGTCGTTCTGAAATTTTTGGATGTTAATGACCTCTACCATAGCACGATCCCTATTTCAAATAAAGTTTCTAGAATGTTTAGTTCATTTAAAGGGACAGTCAAAAGTTTTCCGTTACATTACGGCCTATGGGAAAAAATCGTTTAAAATGGTTTTTAATGATGTTACATGCTTTCAAACATAATAAAATTGATAACCATTTATCAAGTGCACTAAAATATGCATTCTAAAATATACGGTGCAAAGAATAGTTGTTATTCATTTACAGGGCCACACAAAATAATTCCGTTACAGAACGGTATAGGGGTGGAGGGGCTTGCGGCATATTTTAATTATGTTAAATTATTTCATGTATAATGAAATTTATATACATCGCTTAGGTTTACTATAACTTATTTCATCTATAATATGAAGTGCATAGCATTTACAGGGGCACACAAAAGATTTCAGATACTATATTGTATCTGAAGTACTGTACAGTAGCGATGATTGCTGGAAATTCATTTTTAATTATGTTATGTGCTTTTATGTTTCACTATATTTATGTATAGTATATAGTGTGTATAAATGTTGTAATTCATATAGAGGGCTACACAAAATCGTAAGGGTTACTGGGTATGATTGTAAATTGCTTAAAGGTGGTTTTCAAATGAGTTATGCATTTTTACACAGAACTGCATTTGGTTTATGAAGAAATGTTTGTAGAACATAGATAAAATGATATACAGGGTCCCGCAAAGAAATGGATACATGGCCGTCTATAAATGATAATTTCTGGAAATGTGATTTCAGTAGTTTTAAGAGTGTTTTACTTTGAATTAAACTTTAGCTAAATAGTGGCGTGTAATAAAGGTACTAGGTTAACTACAGGGCTGTACAAATGTATACAAGTATCTTTTGATCTATTAGTATAAATTGCTGAAAGAGAAATTTCAACTGGTTATGTGTTTTCTTGCTAGACTAAATTTTCCCATTATATAGTATATATATCATCCTACAGATCCAATACAGGGCTGTTCAAAAGAATTGGAATTTATATTTGGCTATAGACGGTAACTGCAGAAATCAGTTTTTCAAATGTTTCATGCATTTTCTAAAATGTTTACTTGGTTCTCTTGTATACCTTATTTCTCTAAATAACGAAGTTTTGTTAAAGCATTCAGGAAGTGTGAAAGTGTTTAATAATCTATGCTTAACGCATGATTTTTCTTACTTGTTACTTTAAAGGGAGGGGCAGGGGAAGGAAAAAAGAAAAAAGTCCTTCCGGCCAGTGCCGGGAGGAAGAGGTAGCTTTCATAATCCTTATTTAAAAAAAGCCAACTTATATCATGCAAACACACGAAGCTCAATTTAGTGGAAACCGAATATAGGAGATTCAATACTAATTTTTATCAATATAATGAATGAGAATTTCGCGAAATTAGTCAGCTTTATCCAAGCTGCTTTTCTTTAAAGTAACTTATATTTGGCTGAAAAATTCGGGAATTTCTTAAAGTGCCTGTCATTTTAAGACAACATGGTGGATGAGGCTAAGCAGTGAACTTGGTCGAGACCTTAGTAATTGCTGTGCACATGCTCACTCACATCGGAATCGGTTAATATATAGGAGTGCTGTCGCATGCAAAAAATCAGATTTTTCAAAATGTCACCCACAATAGAAATTGAAACTGCTATATCTGAGCCATTTTTTAAGGTAAAGACAAACAAAAAATGCTCCTGAATCCTTATATCAAGATCAAATACTTAAGAAAGAAACCTTTTTCAATTTCTAATTTTTTTGCACCTCACTTTAAATATATATATATATTTTAATTTAATGGCCGCCATTTTGAAACAAGATGGCTGATGAATCTGGCCAGCGAACTTGGTCGAGGTGTTGATGTATACTATCCACATGCCTTCTTACATCGAAATAGGCGAATACGCGTGTTATCGCGTGACAAATACAAGATCATTTCAAAATGTTAGCCATGCTAGAAATTCAAAGAGCTATAAATCAACCATTTTTTAAGATATCAACAAAAGAACAAATTTTCAGAAACAAAAACTGCTCCGGAATCTTTGTATCAAGACCAAACACATAAAAAAAATCTTTTTCATTTTCCAATTTTTTAATACCTCATTTTGAATTTTAAATTTAATTTTTTTAAATGGCAACCCCTTTGAAACAAGATGGCGAATGAAGCTGGCCAACGAACTCGCTCGAGACATTGGTATGTACTATGTACAGACCAAGTTACATCCAAATAGGTTCATAAATACGCCTGTTATCGCGTGACAAAAATCAGGTCGTTTTAAAATGTCAGCCACAAGAGAAATTCAAAATGCTATTACTCAGCCATTTTTTTTTTAGATATAGACGAAAGAAAAACTGTTCCGGAATCTTTGTATTAAGGACAAACACATACAAAAAAATCTTTTTCATTTTCCAATTTTTTGGTATCTCATTTAAATTTTTTAATTTTTTTAAATAGCCGCCATTTTGAAACAAGATGGCGGATGAAGCTGGCCAACGAACTCGGTCGAGATATTTGTATGTACTATGTACACACCAAGGTACATCCAAGTCGGTTCATAAATACGCCTGTTATTACGTGAGAAAAATCAGGACGTTTCAAAATGTCAGCAACGCTAGAAATTCAAAATGCTATAACTCAGCCATTTCTTAAGATATAGACGAAACAAAAACTGCTCCCGAATCTTTTTATCAAGGTCAAACACATAAGAAGAAAATATTTTTTCAATTTTCAATTTTTGGTGCCACATTTCAAATTTAAATTTTACTTAAAAATTTAAATGGCCGCCATTTTTAAACAAGATGGCGGGTGAAGCTGGCCAACGAACCCGGTCGAGACATTGGTATGTACTATGTATAAACGAAGTTACATCCAAATCGGTTCATAAATACGCCTTTTATCGCGTGACAAAATTCAGGACGTTTCAAAATGTCAGCCACGCTAGAAATTCAAAATGCTATAACTCAGCCATTTTTTAAGATATAGACGAAACAAAAACTGCTCCGAAATCTTTGTATAAAGGTCAAATACATAAGAAAAAAATATTTTTCCATTTTCAATTTTTTGGTACCACATTTCAATTTTTACATTTTTAAAAAAATTTTAAATGGCCGCCATTTTGAAACAAGATGGCGGATGAAGCTGGCCAACGAACTCGGTCGAGAGATTGGTATGTACTATGTACACACCGAATTACATCCAAATCGGTTCATAAATACGCCTTTTATCGCGTGACAAAATTCAGGACGTTTCAAAATGTCAGCCACGCTAGAAATTCAAAATGCTATAACTCAGCCATTTTTTAAGATATAGACGAAACAAAAACTGCTCCGAAATCTTTGTATAAAGGTCAAATACATAAGAAAAAAATATTTTTCCATTTTCAATTTTTTGGTACCACATTTCAATTTTTACATTTTTAAAAAAATTTTAAATGGCCGCCATTTTGAAACAAAATGGCGGATGAAGCTGGCCAACGAACTCGGTCGAGAGATTGGTATGTACTATGTACACACCGAATTACATCCAAATCGGTTCATAAATACGCCTTTTATCGCGTGACAAAATTCAGGACGTTTCAAAATGTCAGCCACGCTAGAAATTCAAAATGCTATAATTCAGCCATTTTTTAAGATATAGACGAAACAAAAACTGCTCCGGAATCTTTGTATAAAGGTCAAATACATAAGAAAAAACTATTTTTCCATTTTTAATTTTTTGGTACCACATTTCAAGTTTTAAATTTTTTTTAAAATTTTAAAGGGCCGCCATTTTGAAACAAAACGGCGGATGACGCTGGCCAACGAACTCGGTCGAGACATTGGTATGTACTATGTACACACCAAATTTCATCGAAATCGGTTCATAATTACGGGAGTTACAGTGTGACATAGGTCAGATATATATATATATATATATATATATATATCAATTTTGAACGGAGGGTGGTTTCGGGGTCTGGGGGTCATGATCGATGAAAATATACCAAAATTTTTTGAAATCGCTTTCCTCCGAACGGCTGCAATAGGTAGCTTTTTTGTAAAGAAAGCTACCTAAAATAAGTGTATATTAGGGTGGTCACAAGAAATCAATTTTCGAATTTTTTCTGGGGGACCCCCCAAAAAGTTGCCAATACACTAGAAAATGAGATTGGCAAAGTTTCAGCTCTTTTGGATAATATTAACCCGTGCCTCATTGAGGTTTAAGTTTGAAAAAAATGTGATTTTTCGCAATAAAATGCTGTTTTTCCTTCAATGAATAAATACAATTGAACCTAGAAACATAATTCAGGCCTCATTTTATAAAACAAACTTTTGTTTTTAAGACCCACACCCCACTTTTTTCTAAAAATGTGTAGATTTAGAAATATGTGCATTTTTCAGGACCAGACTTCAACGGAATCCTAAAAATTTACTTTTTATGAAAATGCGAAAAAAAATTGTAATATCCCATTTCATTTGCTTTCCACCTTTTCGTTTTTTTTTTTTTTTTTTTTTTTTTTTTTTTTTTTTTCCATTTTGCACATAATAAAGGGTTTAATTTTTTTAAAAATTCTAAAGAAAATGAAAAAAAAATCTTATTTTAAATTGAAAGAATTAAAAAAATGGGGGCAAAGAGAGTATAAATATTGCTCACAAATAATGCTCAAATGCATTTTATTATTAAAGTTTTGTTGCAAGAAAGGAAGCATAATAAAGAAAAGAAATTATTATCCCTTACAAGTGTCACGTCAACCCTTATATAAAAATTATGTTTGTAAAATAATGAAAGGATTGATTACACCGAAATTTACAAAGGACTTTTTTAGAAATTAAAAACACATTACTTTAACCTTTCATTGTAAAAGGAAAATTTTATTAAAATATTCTTGATGCCGTTTGTAACTTTGGAATTAAAATTAGGTAGTTCCGGTATTGTACCACTGTGCTGGAAAGGATTAAGGCTTAGATAAGGTGGCTCTTGAAGAATCTTGAAAAGTTTTTCTACATTCAAATACAGCTTTTAGCATATACTGTTTTTATTTTTCGTCTTTTGTTAAACAGGAATTGAAATCTCGGGTTAATTTTCTTCCTCTTTCACCTGTGCCATTTGCAACTTTAAAACCATTCACTGTTTTCTTGCTTTCAAATAAGATTTATTTCCACACCATACATTGGGATCAGTATTTAAAAAATGCTTATTAATATAAAATCTCTTAAAAAAATTACAGTTTGAGATGGAACAAGAACATTTACTTCTTTGTTCAATAAATAATTCCCTTCGTTGAAACATTTTGTTGCTCTTAAATTCCTATCATCATCATCATCATTTCTTCTTCAAATGACAGTCATTTTACAGCCCTGCTATGTTGACATTTTTTTTTTTCCCAAAGTATCATCTAAAAATGAAAATGCAACTTGATCGGAGTTAAGATACCAAAGACGGTTTACCATTTTAGCGAGTGCTTTGTCTGCAACCTATTTATCAATTTTTCTGTAGTGAACAAGTGATTTTATTATTTGCAGGTCTTGGATTGGTTTCCAAAGTGAGAGTGGGTGTATTGAAGCACGCTTTTACATAAATATTGATTGGAAATAAGCAAAGGTCTCAAATACCTTCTTTTTCTAAATTTGTTATTGAGAGATTATCTATGACAATATATTTTGAGAGAATAAATGGCCTGTGCCATCCATCTAACATGATTAAAAGCACCAGGTGCTCTGAAAAAAAGTTTTGCAGGAAGGAGTACTATAAAAATTAAACAAAGTTGATTAAACTCTTTATAATTATCCTTGAGCTGTTAATTTTTAAAAGGTCCTGTAAGAAAACTTGAAATTTCTTCTGAATTAACTATTTATATCTAGTATTTCAACTTCAATA
Source organism: Maratus speciosus (assembly GCA_963932465.1). Taxonomy (NCBI): domain Eukaryota; kingdom Metazoa; phylum Arthropoda; class Arachnida; order Araneae; family Salticidae; genus Maratus; species Maratus speciosus. The sequence continues at coordinate 5,278,330 of OZ010790.1, read as the reverse complement.
GCATTTTTATACTTACTCTGGTTTAAATTAGACCACGTTTTTTTTTTTAATATCTGGCTGAGGAGCAGTGATTATATTTACTTTGCAATCAAAAATAGCTTTTAGGATAATTTCTAAATTATTGTGGCGACATGATAAATACAGAAGACTTTTCTTTCAGCAATTGCTATAGAAATGCAGGTTCCTCTGAGGCGACCGGTGTTTACTGCAGTTGTATCAAAACATATTGCCTGGATTTTACCAACTTTCTCCCACTCTTTAACTGCTGAAAATAAAGTTTTCGCCTGAATTATTCCGATAGTATTTTCAAGCTGCGGAACTCGTAGTAACTGTTCTTCATCCCCGCAACTAATTAAAATTTCTATCCACACTACATTTTCTTTATTAAAAAATAGTGAAGCAGTTTTCCATCCCAGTGAACAACAGTTCTTTCTAAACCAGAATTTTTAAATCTGTTTTTGATGAGCTTAGTTCTTTGTTTAGGAAATAGTTATTTGCTGAGTCGATTGCTCTTCTACTTAAAATTAAAGTTTATGGTTAACTGGTGGATGTACTCTAAGTCTAGCAGCTTCTCTGGCATTCAGTTTCATTTTGCAAATATTATAAAATAAAATACATAAAACTTGACAGCTTACTGTTGATGATTTGATGAGACAAGTGGCCAATTTAAAAAATCTTACATTTCTGCCATCATATCAAAAGGGGGAGTGGGTTTTACGAAATGTTTCATCAATTCTAAAAATAGATAACGATAACAGATAGAAAAAATAACCTTGTAATAAAAAGAGAAATTCAGAGGTTCAACTACAATACAAATTGAGAAGCTCTTTCATACTAGACACAGTACTAGATGACTAACAATCAATTATAATTCGGGAAATATTTTTAAAGTTACAAAAATTGTTCACTTATTTTTGCCTGTTAATGAAAATAATACTAAAAAATTATCAAAAGTAATAAAATTACTAATTTGTCATTTTTCACTTATGTTTCAAAAATGCACAGTTTGAGGGTATGGTTCACGAGTTGACCTGAAAAATACTAAATGTTGATTAAATATAAGTTTTTATGAGAGTAAAAGTTCAAAGCAACAGCAGTTTTTATGAAATTAAATAAGTATCAGGTTTCTAAGACAAATAGTTTTCACGTAAAGAAAGAAAAACGGCAATTTTTTGCTAAAAATTGCAAATTTTCAAGAATTCAACCTCGATGAGGCACGGGTTAATATTATTCATTTGAGCTGAAACTTTGCCAATCTCATTTTCTATCTAATTGGCAACTTCTAGGAGGATCCCCCGAAGAAAACGTTAAAAAAAATTTTCCCCATGTTGCATGTGACCACCCTAGTGTACATTTAACACATTGGCATATTAAATGCATATTATGTGTCATTCGCACGAAACAGTACAAAATAGCAAGAAAAAATCTTAAATTGCATGTAAATTTTCATTTATGTTTAATAAATAAGGGGTCTTCCACAAATGATGTCACGCTTGGAGGGGGGTTCGTGAAATTGTGACAGTTTGTGACAAGGGGATGGGAGGAGGTAAGAAGAAATGTGACATCACACATTTTGGTTAAAATAAAAGCATTAAAAATCAGCAGATTAAATTTTGAAGTTATTTTGAAATTAAAGTATTTTGTGTTTATAAAGTAGATTTAAAGCCAAATATATTAAATTCATTTCAAATTCCAAAATACGACTGTTTTCAACTGGTCTTTCGTATTAATATTTTATTAATATTGTATATTAATTATGTTTTGTTATAAACCTTAATCTTATTTCATACAAAATAAGTACATGAATCATTTTTATTGTTACGCTCACAAATGTCCTTAAAACACATAAAGTTTAAAAATAAAGTTTGAAATATGATCTATAACGTAGTGCTTTCTTTCTGCAAGTATATGTTTATGTAATATAGCGTGACATGTGACAATGGGGGGGGGGGGATGGCGAAGTGCGACACTTTGTGACAAAGAGGGGGAGGGGTGTCAAAAATATTGAAAAAAGGTGACATCATTTATGGACCACCCCTAACCTTATGTTAGTTAAGTTTTTGATTTTTCAAAATTCTAGCATGGCCATGGAAGTCATGGGACAAGAAATTTACATTTAAAAAAATTTAATGAAGAAATAAGTAATTATTGGACATAGTTGGTACATATTTACTTTTTATAATTAAACTGTTAAGTGTCATTCACCAAAAAAAAAAAAAAAAGGCGGCAAAATTGGCTATATAAAAATTTGTTTTAAAACTTAGAGAATGTAATTTTCTAAAAAATTATACACATTAGGATTTCATTATTTTCCAATTTTCTCTTTGTAATTGAGATCTCCTTACAAAAGAAGCACACTTTCCATTGTTACTTAAAATCAGCGGTAGAATTGATAAAAAAAAGTCACTGGTCCCAAGGACCAGTAAACATCAGGGTTTACTGCTCCGCAGACATCGCCACTGGCCCGCTATATAAAATTCTATTAAGTTATTAAGTACCTTTAACCCTTTGAGTGACATCTCCCGCCCCCTCCTTCTAGAATATAAACCAAACTTCCTTTCAGTTACCCAACATTTTGGGCATAATAAAATGTAAAATTATAATTTGCTAAAAATTAAATAAACAGTAAATAAACAAAACCTATAAAATTATTAATTATATATTTTATTTCCGATTATTTATTTCAACTGACTAAGTTTTAATGCAATTTTTATTTATTTTTTTTAAATAAAATAAAATTCTGTGGTTTGTGTTTGGTTGCGGTTTTCTCAGGGACGGGAAAATTTACATTTACCTGTCAGAGAGGGAAAAAGTTACTGGTCCTGCGGACCACTAAATTTTTTAAATTAGTGGTCCGATTGAATTTTTAGTGGTCTCGGACCAGCGGACCACCAAGGATTTCGAACGCTGCTTAAAATCAGTTCATTCTAAAACTAGGCTTATTCCTCTCATTTTTCAAAGCACAACACGATAGTTGATATGGAAAGAAGCAAAACTAGTCAATGAAAAATACATCTTTTAAGTTTAAGTAACTCCAATATTATGGATGATGCTTAATAGCTAACTAACACTTCTTTTAAAAAGGTAAAAGCATCTTAGAGTACAACATATAAAAACTTATTACTCTTGCCTGAACTTAAAATAGTTACCGACAAAATAATCGCAAAATGTGCTTGGTTTAACACTTTATGTCCCAAATTATGAATTCATGAAAATTTCATTTTCTAAAGCATTTTTCGTGAATTTCTGAAACTGCATTAGAAGATTTCCACAATCATTTAATAAATTTTAGAAAGATTTTATCAATTAAAATTAATTAAATTTGATTTTATAGAGATTTCGTGCGATATTTATAACTCTACTCAAATCTTTTATTTAAAATATTTTTTTAGTATTTTGTAGAATTAGGAAATGTACAAATTTAATGTTCCTACAATAAAAATATAGAAATATTTCCGAACTGAAACTTTTCCTCCTCAATCTTTCAACGTCAAGAAAGCTGAAAAGTTGCAGATGAAAAACAAACCACCCTTTTAGAAATATTTTTGTTTTGTGCAATCCATAATGCTTTTGGAACAAGATAAAGTAAAATATATATAACTCAGTCTAAACTGTATTACTACTTATTAATGTATTAAATGAATTTTATAACAAGTTATTTTAATTGTATTTTAAAGTACTGTCGTAAATGGTTACGTAATGAATGAGATATGCCGTGGTTTAAATAAACATTGTCTGTGACTAAAAGTACGAACTACAAATAAAATAGACATTACAATTAGGAGAAGAGGAAAAGAAATAACTTTTTTTTGAGGTAAGTAAAATTTTAATTAATGAAATATTTTAATAAAAGAAATAGTTGTTTATGGGGATGAATACAGATATATTTTGCACAGGGAAAAGAATGCAGGTCAGCATAAATCCTTTTCTGTCTGTACTTTATAATGGCTCTGATTAATGCTTGAAACTTGAAACATATCTGTAGTTTTTAATGAAACTTTTTAGGTATACTTGTAAAGTCTAATGTATTTCTGTTGAAAACAGTATTTCTTGTATTTGTTTGCACATTTATTTTATTTATTCTATATGTAGAATGGACCCTTAAGACTTTTTTACAAAATTGCTGATGAAGGCAGCTCTACAGTGCTAAAGAATGCATCTGAGCTAACTGAAACTATTGAAGGTGTCTCGCTAGAAGTCAGTGTTGATCCTGCTGCTGTGAGTGCTGCCTGTTCATCAGTGACAAAATGTCCTGCAGATGCTACCATGGCAACAGCACCTTCGTCTCGTCATCCATCTCCTCCTCCATCTCCACAAATGGCAACAGAACCGAACTATGTGAAAATCGACAAACCAAATTCTGCCGCTCTTCTAAATGATCAGGCAGCTAAAGTACAAGAACCAGTGACTAGAAAGTCTAGTTTAAAATCTTCAACGAATTCATCCAGTGTAGAAAACTCTTACAAATACAAGCCCTATGTAACATTGCCTATTTTACGAAATAACGAATCTTACGATAGGCACAAGTACTATGAAAAAAGTGAAGTAGAAACTGAAAAAAACAAAGCCTCCGATGGACCCAAAAAGAAAACTGTTACATTTAGTGTGAATCTAGTTCAATATTATGCAAATTCCCGGTATAAATCTTCCAAACATTCTAACAAAAATTCCATATTTAGGACTAGTAAAGTACACAAACCATCTATAATGAGCATAAGAAATAGCATCTTAACGGGGAGACGTTCCTGACATGATCTGAGATCGAGAGCTTTGTAAATAGGTTGTTGTCTTCTTATTACAGGGGTGTTTGTTGGAAATTTTTTTGCTTATTGTATTTCCCAGTTTTTGTAACATTTAAAGTAGTCTCAAGTGGCTATTTTGAAGTGTTTTATTAATGAAAATTAGAATGTTTTTCTAATAATCTAAGCAGGTATTTCCTTATTATGATCCCTTTTATTAAAATTGTCAATTTTTATTTGTGAATAAAAAAAGTCTTGCAGGTAATGTATACATACATTGATTATCATTATTATTTGCATAACTCGTGTTACGTACATCATTGATGTTGTCTAAAATCAACATATTCTTAAACTAATTATCCTAAAACCTTTTGAAAAACTATTTATAAGTGGAAAAAATAGTGTTGCTAAGATCCATTCCTATATTTGAAGGTCTTAGTTTGTTTCATTATGATTGATCATTATTGTTATTGATTTTACTTTTATGGTATTTTATGTGTTGCTAACCAATATTGGTAGATTAATATTCCTATCAATTTCTTTGACTATCATTGACACCAAACTATGACGATTTATCACAGGGCTGTGATAAGGAAATACCTTTAACATTAGAACTTTTACTAAAGCTATACATTATTGGTTATAGTGGTTGTTAAATCACAAAAAAATTCAATATAGAGTTAGTTACTTATTCAGTGATGTCGCTAGGCATTTGAAATCCTGAGTCCCTGGGACCGACACTTCCAAAAAAAACTGGGTCCTTTTTTAGAAATAAAACAGATTTAATACAAAATATGCCTCCCTTTTTAACTTTTAAGAGAAAAATTATGTATCCTGAAGGACCATAAAATCATTTTTATGCATCCCTTCTCCAATTTTTTGCTTAAATGACACATCCCCAGCATCACTGTTATTTCATATGATTTACAGACTTTAGTTTTCTTTCTTATAATGTAGCAATAAACACCCCTGATATTGCCTTAATTCTTTAAAATGAAATAGTTAATCTGGGCTGAATTTATTTTCTTCATATTTCTTTTTTTTTTTTTTTTTTTTTTTTTTTAATGAATGATGCATTGAATTTATATTCAGTTTAATATCTGATAAATCTTCCATTTTTCTACTTCCCCTACCCCTTTCAAATTGTAGACAAAGAATAGTACCTTATTTTTTTCTAAATTTTCCTTCCCCCCCTCTTCCCATTTTCAAAGTGAATAATAATTGGTTAAAAATTTTACTTGAAATTTTTATTTGATTTTGTCTAAGCTGGTTGAAAAATTTCTTTTATTTTCTTTTTCATTTTCTCACTTTTAGAAATAAAGTCAAAATCTTAGAAAAATTAAGTTTTTCTTTTCCCTCTCATTTTATTTGGTGTTAAATGCTTAAACCTTTGAAAATTTTCTAGCATGTTTAGTTATTACTTAGTATTTTATATTAATTTATTTTTTAAGCTTTTAATAAGAATGTATATTAATTACAAGCTTGAAGAACAAGTATTTTATACTTTCAATATTTTATTAACGTTATATTGAAACTATATTTATTCTAATTTCTGAGAGATCTTCCATATTTATCAATATATAAAAATAATAATTATCAATAATTTACCAATAAAATCAGTTACATCATTTATGTAAACTTCCACAAAATATGGTGCATGTTTTAACCTACTACAAATGTATGTTTTTGTTGTCTAAAATTATTTTTTTCATTTATAGAAATAAAAGGTATTTTATGATAATCTAATAAACATTGGCATATTTATATATATTCTTAATTGATTATCAAATAATATACATAATTTAAATTTTTGTATTTGTGTGATTAAGAATTCATTTAATTTGATTTTAGTAAATGATTTACTCATTCTCATAAAATATGTCTTAATTTCATTTTGTTTTATAATTAGTGTACATGCAATAATGTATTTTTATTTATTTTTTATTATTATTAATCAATCATTCATCATAAGTGTATATTTTTCTGTAATTTTTCAGCCTATTACTACTAATTGCTGTGTAATGTGCTAAGTGGAAAGATGTATTTGTTTTAAAATTTTTTAATGTATAGCCTATTTTAAGGATTTTTCAAGTGCAACTGATGAATTAATGTTCCCTTTTTACATCTTTATTCATATGTTTTGCACGGCATTTGTTTGATTTTCATCTTAGCATGAAATTCCTACTTGCCAAATCATCAAACTGTTGAGTATCACTATTTCAGAATAGTGATGAATTATTTAAAGGCAAATTTCTGCTGTTAAGGTTGCTCGTTGTTGTCACCCAGCTTCCGAATTCACTTCAGTAATGTTAAGTGTATGGGCATTTGATGCATTCTTCTATTTAAAATATCTCCTCGGGGAAATTAATATTTTTAACTTCTTTTTTCAGTGTACTCTTCTTAAAGGATGTCTCTCTTTTTTTTTTTTTTTTTTTTTTTCTCCCCTTAGTTGTCAAAATATTTCTAAAATCTATGCTTAATTTTATATGAGGCGTTAAAATTTTACTCACAGTTCGTCAGCTTTTAACACTTAAAATATTAAATTAAACATAGATTTTAGGAATAGTTTGACAACTAAGAAAAAAAAAAAAAAAAGAGAGATCCTTTAAGAAGGGTACACAGAAAAAAGAAGTTAAAAATATTATTATCCTGGGGAGATATCTGAAATATATGAATACATCAAACGTCCATACACTTAACATTACCGAGGGGAATTCGGAAGCTGGGTGACAAGCAGCCTTAAGTAAAATTAACACTTCTATTCAGAAACAGTGGTACTTGGAGTGAAATTCAGGGTTTGGCAACTGTGGAAGGTTGGAAATAACTATTTTTTACCCAATAATATACTAAAGTTTAAATATAACCATAATTTTCTAAACACAGTTTGGTTGAAAATGGTGTTTTTTAAAGTTGGGTTTCACAAAATGAATGATGCCAAATACAAAACTGCAAGGGTTGGCCTTAAGCTATGAAATGTTATCATGATTGGTGAATCTTTCTATCTCTCACCATTCACAGCCAGAAAAAAAATGATATACAGCAAGTTTTTACATTTTAAAATTGATTTTTATTTATATTTCATTAATGCATAGGCTCTAAATCTGTAGGACACAAGTCAAGGCTGTGGGTGACTGACAAAAATATATACTTAATTCACAATCGTATTGCTAACACATATGAAGGATCACTGAGAAAAACAGTGATAGCCCAAATTTTTAAAATTTGTAGTGATAGTGGAATACTGACTGTTAGCCCAAAAGTTGCGCTATTGTTTGACAACCTTGACTTCACTGTCACAAAAAAAATGGAAAGGCAGAAAAAGTAGGGTAGTGGCTTCTAAATCGCAACATAAAAATAGTGATAATGATAATGAAATTTATCTATAACAGAATCCTATCTTAAACGTTAAAAAATCATGGTTCCAATGTAAGGAATATCATACACCTGTTAAGATGTGCCTGTCTGGTTACTTGAGATTCTGTCTTAGTAGGTTTTACCATATTATATAAATATTTACAATAATCTTATATAGTAAAATATGTGAAAGCAGAATTGCTAGAGACTCAAAGAAAATTCCATTTTGAAGAGGTTTCGGATTGAATAGTTGTAATTGTGAGGTATTGTTTCTGTAAGGGCTCATGAATTTTTTTTTACATTTAATATGGGTTTACGTTATGGACAAGCTCTATTTTCACAGGTTTTACTGAACTAAATACAGTAAAAACAGAATTGCTAAGGACTGGAAAAGTATTCAATTTTAGACAGCTTTCCATCTGAGCAGGTAGATTTGTACTCTATTCCTTACAATGGGACCATAAAAAATTTTCTGTAGACATGTTCTTTTTTAAGTTTTACTAAGTTTCTCACGATACAAACTAACTATAACTAGCATGGTATTAAAAGAATTGTCCGGGTGTCTATCCACCTGGATAACCTGGAAAAATCAGAGGGAAGTCATAGAAATTTACCATTTCTGAGAAAAAGGTTCAAGAAATTTTAAACTTCTGAAAAAAAAAAAAAAATTCTGATTATAAACTACCGATTTGAAAGCCAGGAAAATCTAACTTTACTCTGATAAGTACTGTAAAGGGTATTTCAACCTCTTATGCAGTTGCTTTAGCCTACACCCTTTCAGCCCTTCCTTGTAATTCAGAAATTTTCAATACCAGCTTCTCAGTCACTGAATCTTTTTACAGTTTTGTAAGATTACTCATGTGATTCAGTTTGCTTATTTATCTTTGTTTGGGAACATTTGTTAGTTTAATTATCGGAATATTTATAATCCTTAAATTTAGTTGATTGCAAAGAAAAAGGTTGTTTTTTTTGTTTGTTTGTTTTTGTTTTTTTCTGGTATTAAAATATGTCAAAGCATTGTGTGACTGATCTGATAAAGAATTTCATTCTGAATGGACAAAATGGATGGAACCTGGTGCTAAAAATGTATCTGAAAAATGTTTAGCATGTTATAAAAGATTTTCATTAAGAAATATAGGAAGCGTCAAGCAATTATTATACAACCTTTAAGATTTTTTGAAAAACCTGTAAAAGCCAAGGAAATTCATACTTAGCTGTACTATAGACGCCCTTATACAAAATATAAATATTTTGTAGCTTTTAATATTTCTTCATATAACTCATCAAAAGTTCGACATTTGGACATTTTATACTATTGTAATGGAAGAGTCAGGGAAAACCTGGAAAAGGGATGGAAATGTGTGACTGAGTTGGAATAGACACCCTGATTTGTACATCTTGAAATATTGAGATTTTTGGCATCCAGCATTGTAGTTCTGTTTTCTGTGCGATGTATCTTGGAATCCTTAAAAATCGGGGCTCCTGCCAGCATTACTTTGGATTGAAGCAAAAATAAAAGTAGTTCTTTTGAAAAACATACTTAATAAGTATAAAGGGGGAAGAACATTGAAGTTCTTATGAAAAATTAAAATAACTTGAAATATCTTCTTTGTAACTATCACTGTTTCCCTTTTTGACCCTTCATATATAATTATGCGTATATTAGTAATCAAGGATGTTTAATTTTATTTATTTATTTTGAATAAAAAGGGCATGCAGTGTAAATTGGTAGGAAGAAAGAAGTGGTAGGAGTACATTAGCCTAGAGATTGAGAAACTGCTTCATTAATGAAAAGTATGAAAGTGTTTAATTTCATGGATACATTCAATACATTATAATATTTTATTTTCTGTTTTTAGAATATATCTTTTTGCATACCTTTCAAAAGTTTGATTATGTTCTGCCAATCCTTTTATTGCTAGGTTAATAGATATTATGATAAGTTATGTTTAACTTGGTGAAGAATTGCTATGAAATTTATATCTATCTCATGCCATAATGTGGAATTGACTTTCAACAGCTTAATAACTGTGCCATTCTATAAATTGATCCTTTTTTTTTTTTTTTTTTTTTTTTTTTTTTTTTAAATTCCTATATGTATATATGCATGTTTTAGCAATTTACATTTTTTAAAAACGTATGTACTTTTCAAATTGCTCAATTTAAAATATTCTTTCCTTACATAAAAAGGCAAAACTTTTGAAATGTGACTGACCTACTTGTTATATCAGCTGTCTTGTAACATATATACTTATTAAATCTGTTTAAATTGTTCTGTTGTGCATCATCATGTTTTATATTTGATTTTTTTCGGTAAATCGCAGTTTACTCTCCTTCGGCAAGACAATTTTTTTGGCATGATAACTACACAAATGTGGCAACCCTGGTATTTCGGACTGCATCCTCGGACTTCTCCCAATATGGCAACAATTTGACGATTTTCGAAAAATGGTGCCAAGAAGGAGATTAAACTGCGATCACACTGATTTTTTTTCTTTTAAATCCTATTGCTTAGATAACTAGATCAATAGTCTTATCAATTAATGCAAAATTGCTTGTCATATTTAGGTTTAATATTTCTTTTGACTAGAACATTTTGAAGATAGTATTGCATAGTTAGATTTGTGGTTTATTTTGAAATGAATGTAAATGTCACTTGTTTTTATCGCATACCAGACATCGTTGGTTGTATATTTATATGATTCTTGTACATTATGCACCCTAACTTCTATATTCCATTTTTCTCTTTTGTAAAATTAGATTTCTGTTTTTATGCAAATGTTAATGCATTTATATACAGTAAATTCTGTCTAAGGCAGACTCTGTGTAAGTCGGAAATCTGTCTAACGCGAAAATTTTTCAAAGTCCCAACGAAGCCAAAGCAAATAACATTAATCCATGCTGTTTAAGCCAGAATCTGCCTAACGCACAAACGGAAAGGTTTTTAAGGTCCCACCAAACCGAAAATTTTGCATAAGGCAGAAAAAATTATGTTTTAAAAATGAATGCATTTGATTCACAAAACTTTAAAACTGATATGTAGATACATAAAATAGTCTCAAACATTTTAATTATATTTCGTAATAGATTAATGAAGTTGAATCAAAAGAACCATATTTAACTTAATGGTTAAATATGGTAATTTTTAATCATAAAAATAAGTAACACATTGTGACTCAAGAATGCTTGTGAAACCGGAAGTAAAAACAAGCATCAATAAAATATGATTTTCCATCTCGTCAGAAACTATGTTAAAGATTAGGTATATGATTATATTTATTAAAGTGAATATTTTTCATTAAATTCCAGAACTGAAGAAATTTCTAATCAATACTATTTATTTCAGTGTTTGAATAATATTTTTCAAAGACTATAAATTTGTAAATAAGTGCGAGTAGTAAGTCAAAATTACGTCCATTTCTAATCATATAATATTAAAATATTTATTTGCTTAAAAGACGTCATAAAAACACATTAAAAGTAAATTAAAAACTCTTTATTTACATGTTTCAACTCATTTTCTGAGTCGCCGATTGATTAGAAATATTCCTAATCAATCGTGCTTTCAAGATTTCTTCTGATATAAATCTGGGGAATGAATTAGAGAAAATTAAACATATTGCTAGTGATAATGGATATCAGGTAAAATTAATTAACAAATTGATTCAGAGCTCCTTTGATAATTCTAAAAATAAAAATAAAACTATTAATGAAGTTACTATGAAAAGGGTTGTAGCAAATTATTTCCGGGTTTCTTTGAACATATAAAAAATCATTTAAGAAATTTTGGCTTATGTTTGATCGCGAAGCCGCTTCCGAAATTAAAGATACTTTTAAATACTAAAATTGATCCGATTAATAGAGATGACCTCTTAGGAGTTTATATGATTCCATTTATTAGGGAGGGAAGAATCAAAAATCATTATATAGGTATAACCCAACGAAAATTCAATATCAGAGGTAAAGAACATATAGCGGACATAAAATACAATAGAGGTAATACTGCTTTATCCCAGCTAAATCAAATAGAGAACATTAACATACTTTTTAACGAGAGTAAAATCATCTACAGTTCTAATTTTTATTTACAATTATTAATAAGAGAGTCCATTGAAATTTATTTAAGAGGTTCAGGAGTTTGTAACGATACATTATCTTTTCGTATCCCGAATTTATGGGTTGAATGGTTAGATAAATTACGGCATCGTGACATAGAGGGAACACGAGCAATCGCGAAAATATAGGACGCGTTACATGATTACTTGTTTATTTTCAATGATTTTTTCCATTTTTCATTATGCATTTGTAATTTTCTATTATACATTCTGACGACGACTCAGAAAATGAGTTGAAACATGTAAATAAAAAGTTTTTTATTTACTTTTAATGTGTTTTTATGACGTCTTTTAAGCAAATAAATATTTTAATATTATGATATGACTATAAATTTAATAAAAAGTTTAATTTCAATAAAAATTTAACTTTAAAGAACGGTACTAAAGGTTCCAAATATAAAAAAATATACAACTTATGCATTTTTAAATTTTACTTAGGTATTTATTCATTTTTTAGGGATATGTTGCATAAGGTGGAAAATTTCATCGATTCCACCTTAGACAGAGTTTACTGTATATATAAAGACACCACATGACAGGATGACCGGCAAAGGTATTATTCCTAAACTTCTATAACTTTTAGCACGGCAATACCAGTTGTGAAACCACATGAAAAACAGCTGTTATTAAAGTAACTTTTAATCAGTAACTACTGAACTAATTTCAGTATATATTTTTTAAATAGTTTTGGCAGCAGCTTAACTATAAATTGATGATTCGAAAAGAAATAAAAATAAAAAAAGCATTTTGTAAACACATTTTTTATTATTATTATTATTTATTAACAGCATTAAATAGGAATTCTTTTTACAAAGAAAAAACTACCAAACTATAGCTTATTATAATTTAAAAAATATATAAGTAACATTGTTTAAATCACTTTTGTAGCCCCCCCCCCCCCCCCAAAAAAAAAAAAAGGTGTGTCAATATCAGCTGCTTTTATGTGATTTTGAAACTGTTGTAACCTTCTTAATTTCATATCAGTTTACTTGTCATTATTATTATTATTATTTGCAAAAAATAAAATAAATATAAGACTCAGGGAGAGTTTATCATTAAGAGACATGCTTTTACAACGCTGTTGCTTTCAAAATATTTATAAAATTATGTATTATGTAATGAAAATCAAAAGTGTAAAATTGTATCATCAGAAATTTAACTATAAATGTATAAAACTTTAAAGAATGTGCAAATTTTTATCAACTGTTTATTTTTTAAAATGGATAAAATCCATTTTAATGAACAATGTGGAAATTAGGAAAATTTTATATTGAATAAATAAAAATTAGTAAGATAAGATTTTACTTATTTTACCATTTATATTCTAACAGTATAGAAAATATTTATTTAAAATTATTCTCTGTAAAGATATTTTCATCTAGTCACTAATTAGTAGAATATCAAAATTGCATTTGTTAATTTCACCTATTGTATGCAAATAAAGATTTCATTATATAAAGTTTTCAAGCACTGTTATCTTTGTTACACTGTTAGGAATATTTGATTTACATTTAATGTAAGATAATGTTTTTCCGTGAAAGCTACTTTAGATTTAAAGAAAAAAAAATCTTTGATATTATATTTAGTTCAATGGCAGGTCTTTTCACAATATATAAAGCTTTATACAAATAATCAGTATCAGGTATAAGCCAAAAAAAATTATTGAAAAAACCTCAAGGCAGTGCCTTCTGATCGTTAAAAGATTTCTACTATTAGAATAGTTATTTGTATCATTGTTTTGTCTTCAAGAGTATTGAGAAATCGCTTCGAAAGGTTATTAGAAAGTTTGTGTTTGTTAAAGTAAAAAAATATTTCAGCATTTCAATTTTATTTTCATTTGGTTTTCAAAAAATTTCCAAAGTTTTTATTGTGTAAAAATTTTATAATTTTTTGTTAGTTCTTTTATTGATAGATTTTTATTTTAGTTTTAGTGTTATTTATGTATATATGTTTTTTTTTTTTTTTTTTTTTTTTTTGAAGGTAAATTTTGTAGTTCCTTTTATTAATTGATTTTACATATGTTAATTTGTCAAAGTTTCTGTAACTTGAAATATCATATAAAGTTCTCACAAAGTATGATAAAGAGATTTTTTATGACATAAAATGTATGCAATTTTGATATTTTCATCTTCAAATGAATGCCGTAATCATTTATTGGTTACAATAGCATTCCCATGCCTTCCAATGTTATGGCTACAATTTAAGACTAGAGCTTCTCCTCATATCGCATGACTGGTTTTGTACCCATTATGAGCTTGTTAACTGCTTGAAATAAGAACAGCTATTCCATATTTCTTGATCAGCAGTTATATTTCAGAACAACACCAGTCCTAAAGTTCTCTTTAATATGTATTACAAATTATTTTTTTCTAAAAGATCAGATAGCACAAAAAAAAGAGAGGTAGATAAGGTTCATTTTTTGGCTTCTTGGTAAGACTTTTTTGCCTAAGCTGTTTAGATAAAATTTGGGATTTAAATTTACTGCATCTATGATTGGTTTCTTTCTGAATATTGCATAAAAATTATAATTTCTGTATATTTGAATGCTTATTTAAAAACAAAAAGTGCATAATTTTTATGTATATTTTATTTTATTATGCAAATAGCAACATATGTAAAAATTATGATAGTGCTATGAGCATTTTTATTAGAAAATAATAATAAAAAAAAATATTGAAATTGTTTGTAATACAATGAAACATTTTTTTTTTTTTTTTTGAACATTTATCGACAGCAGTGATGCAAGAAAATTCGTTGATCTGCCGAAAATCTGTACAGTATTTGCATTTTTTGTTTTATTAATTGTAAAACAAAAATAATCTTAGAATTCTTACATTTATGAAATGTGTATGTTTATGCATTCGTTAATATGTTAATGGATTGTATTTATTATTTAGTTGCAAGCATTTTATTTTCTCATATCAAGACCTTATTTTTGGCTGTCGTGCTCTCAGTAAAATGCAAATGCATATTGCAGAGTGAAAAAGGGCAATTTTAATTTGATGTAGTTTTCAACAACCTATATGTGTAAAAAGTTGTTTCCGTCTGTCACAACTCATTCATTACCAGTCTCAACTTGAAATAAAAATGGCTCTCCATCTTCCAGTAATATCATTAGAGCCAAAAATCAATAAACAAGCAGTGCATGAACAAATACACATAAAAGATGTGTGATACTTTAAAAAGATTCTAATTTTTTTTTTTTGTATAAATTAAACTTCAATAATTTTGTTACAGTTGAACAACCTTTAGAACATTTGAATCTAATATTTGCCCTCCGTAGTTGGCAAGTATGCATATTCAAACAAGCTTTCAGACAAAAATCAATCATAGATAAAAGGGGGAAAAAAAATGAATCCTTCTTATGAATTAAAAATAAACCTTATATACAAATCTCTTTTTCTTAATTAAATTGAAGTTATGAATTGTCCATTTGAAGTTCTAATATTTGGAGAATATTATGTATTCCATATAAGTTTTTATGATGTATTTTAATTCATTAGAATAATTAGTTTTTCTATCTTATAATTCTGCCTAATAAAAGATGTCCAATTTGAAATCTACTCTATATAAATATTTTCTTTATAATGATTATTTGAATTGTGAACAATTGTTTAAAATATTTTTTTTTAAATCATCTATATTATCATGAATTTATTTTCCTTTTAATGTTTATATGTATATTTTGCATTTGTAAATATTATTTTATCTGTAAAATCAAACATTGTCATTCTATCATGAAATGTGTTATTTATGAACATTATGTGAATCAATGGCCATTAAGTAATTCTCTATGCATTTTGTAGTTCAGTCACATGAGTATTAAAATGTAGTCATTTAAAAGTAGTAATTATTTTTGAAGATTTATTCATGGAAGAATATTGTAGGGTTTCAATTATTGGACATATACTGTACCTTACTAAAGCTAGGTAACATAGAAAAACAAGCAGGTTGATCAAGCGTGATTGTGTTCTGGTATTTTGAATACCTGTATAGTAATCTGTAAAGTGTATTCTGTATAGTAATCTTTGCCCTGGGCGTACACATAAGGAGAAAGGAGATGAGGCTATCACTTTTTAGTAAATTTTGTTCGGTTTCATTCCAGAATTCAGTGAACATTACTATGCATAAAAAGTGGTATCTGCAATTAAATAAGGTGAAAATTACTACTCAAAAAATTGTATCCATAATCATCCACCCACTCCTCCGGCTACTTCACTTTCTTTGCTTTATTCAATTGCATAATTCATCGACTTAAATGAGGTGAAGATTACTCTACAGAAATGATAGTATTCAAAATACCAGAACATAATCATTCCTCATAGATGTATATCTAGAATTATATGATGCTTTATGTATTGAATCAAAAAATAGATACAATGTGTAATTTAAAAATATTAAATCCATTATATCATCTGGAATGAAATTCTTGCTTTTTACTTGGGTTTTTAAAAACAAGTCTGCTTATGATCTGTTATCTTATAACAATAGAGTATCATCAGCATTTATTTGCTTGCAGTTCAGTTGTTTAATAATGTTTGTTTTTGTACTCTTATAACTTGGCATCATGCCTAATATACTTTATCCATCATCATAAATAATATTTTTCACTTTAGCTCTGTGAAGTTTTTTACTGTAACATAGAAGTAAAAGATGTCAGAAAAACAATGCTTCTTCAATCTTCAGAACTGTTTTTAAGAACAATAATTTCTTAACTCTTTACAGGTGAAGAATTTGAATGCATTCATTCTTTTTTTAATATCATTAAGAGATAAACTAGAATAACAGATAAAAATACAAAAGAAACAAAAACAGTGAAGCAGAAAATATGAAATCTTTAAGGCATTCAGGTAAAAATATATCTAATGTATTTTCAAATGAGCATACTGATATTTGATTTTAGATTAATAAAAAAGAAATAAAATGCAGATAAATAACTTATTGAAAATTCCTTGAAAATAATCATTAGATTATTTTTCATTTTTCCCCTCATGTATTATAACCTTAAAAAAAAAAAATTTTTTTTTTTTAATCAAGACCCAAATTTCCTGATGAAGATAGTTATTAAAACTCTGTTTTTGAAATTGGTCTTTTAAAGCTTTAATAGTTTTTTTAAAAAAAAGCTATTCTGAAATATGCCAAAACATTGTTCTGCTATTTAAGAGAAAAAAAACACATCTCCACATTTCATATTGATTTGAAAACATTGATATGATGATGATAAAATCAGTGCCTAGAGTTTCTCCCAAAAGGGAAAAATTAAATTTACCTTTATCAGTATTAGATAGATAATATGAAATGTTAGATTATTGGAACTCAAATCCATACATGTTGGCAAGTTAAATGCTTTTTGTCTTGATTTTCAGTTTCTACTGGTATCTAATTAAGGGTTCATCTCTTTGACTTATGTTTTTAATAACATGTCGACTGGATCAAACATTTTTATATGACTGTCATTGCAGTATTGTACATTGGACACAGTGATATTTCACAAATCTGCCATACAAGTTCCTTTATTTCCTCGTGAACATTGCAGTTCCATAACATAAGTGTATTTCGGGACATTGCTATTTCCATACTTGTTTGTAATTAATTTTATGTATTTCATAATGTAAACAATTTAGCTCTATTTTTATATTAATGTTTACTTACATTGTATATGTCAATTTACTTAACAATGTATATGTTTGCACTGTAAATAAATAAAAAAGTTGCTCAATTACTTATATGTTTTGCATTGTTTGATAGCATTTTTTTACAAAGGGTGTTTCATCTCGCCATCATATTCTTTCATGTGCATCGCTCAAAGTAACGGGGTTACAGTATCCCCCACAATCTCTGGTTCTATAAGATCGCTAGGTGTAACAACTTAAAATCAGCATGTGGGTGGACTGTGAAAGGGCTTTCAAAAGTTGCAGAAAAACCTGTAAAACTTTCACTCACTTCACCAGGTGGAAATCCAAAATTTTGGTTAAACCCCCCAAAAAATTTGATAAGAGTGCATTTTTCAAGTAAGTTTCACTTTTTTCATGTGCTTGTTGTAGCTAATCGAAATTCTATCTCCAAATTTTTGATAGTTGATAAATTTAAGAATATCGTTTAGGAATTTTAATATCCATGGGGAATTTTTTTTTTTTTTTTTTAAACCTTGCTACCATTCACTTCATATTCACCATTTCTAGGTCTTCCATTCGATATTATGTCCCAATACATATTCATATTTATTACCATATTCCCACATATTGCTCCACCTATGCTAGTAAATCCCATTATCCTTTCAAACCTAAGTGAGTATATAATCTCATAACATAGTATGAAATTTTATTCTCTAGAAAATAACAAACTATTGGATGGCAGTGTCGCATGGAAAGACATGGTGAAAAAACGAGCTACTAGGTGTAGCGTTTCCTCCATTTAACAACACATGCGTCAACGGATTCTTCGGTTGCTTCCTGCCATTGATTTGGCGATGAAATGCCAAGTACTTTGAGAAAGTATTGTGTAAAGCCGGTACATGGTTCTTTGGTGAAAAGTTCGTGTGAACGATCTCATCTAGTGGTTTAAGGACTGGTTATGGTTCTGAATCTAACTAAATCCTTAATTCGAGTGTTCTGTCCTTACTGAGGATTTTGTTTTGATTTTTATTAAGTCAGTTAATAAATATTAGCCGGTCTTTATTATCATTTCCTTTGTAATTATTTTATTGTCAATTAGATTATAATTAAGTTTAAAATTTTTTTATTTAATTTGTATTAGTAAATTTAATTTAATTTGCATTAGTGAATTTAATACAATAATAAACTTAATTTGTAAATAGAATTTAATTTGTATTAATAAATTTAATACAATTAATAAACTTAATTTGTAAATATAATTTAATTTTAAATAAATTTCAATAAATAAATAAATTTCAATAAATAAATTTCAATAATTCGTTTGTTTGTGTTGTAATAATTAAAGTAAACATTTATTAAAATGCAATAATAAATCTCCTAAGTTTACATTTTTTTTTTTTTTTAACCTTTAATAAGAGATAAATATAAAATTAGCAGAATTAATTCATTGAAGTTTCAATCTTTTAAAATTATCCTCGATATAAAAAAAATATATAAATATTTATTATCAATTGCTTTGTATTTTTTTTTATATATATACATAGTGAATACAGCATTATTAATTAAATTATTTTTTTTAAATTCACATAACTTACAAGGTATTTTTTTTAATAAATGAATTTCTTTAATACTTAAAATGTAACAAAATTATTTTAGCGTTGTTGATAATATTTTTACTACAAAGTTAACGTCTATTTGCCAGTGCTACAGATAAATTGCCAAACTAGCAGACTTAACATAGATCTGAATTTCACCAAGCAGTGACGCATGCACTGCTTAATGGAGGAAACGCTATACCTAGTCGCTCGTTTGAAAAATGATACACCTCTAGGCAAACACACCCTTATAATAAAAGTAAGTCAGACCTTGGAATCCATTGATTAAATTTGGTGGGACAAGCTTTAAATTTAACTTTATATTCCACACGATCTTTTCATTAGCATAGTCCTCTTTCGGATGCACTCTTTCAAGTATTTGCACGTAAAACTTTTTTTGTATGGGATAGTCCAACAGATCTTTAATCTAGACACACGACAGTGTGTCAGCCAAGTTCGCCTGACATAGCCGTGTGTTATTTACACGAACCATTTCCAGCTGTTTTCATCAAATTTCGACGCTCTACTACTGAAAATCCATGTGACCTACGTGCTTCTTATACGAAATACGTAGTAGGAGCACCCTAATTACCTAGAATCCAAAATTTTATAAATAACGCATAATTAGTTTCCGAGATAATTTGATAACATTTGAAATTGTCTGATAATCGATAATTTTATCACTGACTGACTGACTCACTCAAAAAGATCTCATATATCTACTGTAGCTACAGACTTCAAATTTGGTACAAAGTTCGTTTACACTATAAAACTAAAGAATAAAATAAAAAAAATTGGGAAAATCTATGAATTACCTACCTGGGGGTGTCCATTTTTACTTTAACATTACGTCTGTTAGGCAAAATTTTAATTTGCCGTAGGAGGGGACGCTGTTCTGTCACCAAATACCGCCAAATTTGGCGACCAAAAGTGATGCCACCTTGGCGATATATCCAATATTTCGCCAAATTCCCATAGACTTCCATTGTAAACCAATAGGGTTTACCTGCTTACAGAAAATCAACAAATTGAGATATTTTAATAATTTTGTAATATTAGCTTAAGGGATTAAATTGTTTCAGAAACAATAAAAATTTCGAATCAATACACTTCGTTTCAAAACATGCATTCAATGTAGCAGTATTAAAATATAAATTTCTGCCACAAATTGACAACCAAATGGTTTGTTGTAGGAAATTTAAATTAAAATTGAATTTTGCTTGGTGAATAAAATAGTCACATGTAAACACATTAAAAAGCATTAAGTGTCTAAATATATTGTAACTTTACAAAAAGTAATGATATCCAACAAAAACGTAACTGTGAAAAAAGTGAGCCAAGTTCTGTAAAGACAATGGCAAGAAAAGAAGTGATATCTAAGTGAGTGCCAAGTTCAAATAAAATTCACTCAAACTTACCTACTGAAGTATTATAGCATTTTTTAAATTGTTTAGAAATAAAAATTATTGATAGCATATTAATAATAAATCTAGAACTTGGCAAGTTTTTGATAAATGTTATGCCTATCAATTTCATGTCTTAATAAAATGGTGATGTTAATATTAATAACAATGTCATTACAAAAAAAATTAATATAGTTATTATAAACAAATGACTCACGTTAAAGATTTGATAAACCAATAAATACACAAATGCACTCCCGCTCGTCTTTGGTTATGACTCTAGTACCCACCCTCCGGAAACCTCAATGCAAACAGACAGACAGATATACTTACGCTTGTTCTTGGTTATCACTCTAGCGACTGCACACCTTTAACCTTTTAAGGGGCAAATAACTTTTATTCGTGAAATGATTGAATCACACCAGAATTTAAAAACAAATTAATTTCAAAATGGGTAAAAGCTTATTTTCACGTATTTAATAAAATTAAAACTTTTTAGTCCTGAATTCTGGTGCCAATGTGGCATTTTGCAGTTAAATTAGGTGGGATATATTTTATCCCACCACCCTTCAAGGAGAAGGAGCTCACTCAAGTTAAGGCTTCCAAACATGAAATAACAAATTTTGAGGTAATAATGTCATTAATAAAAATAAATGACTCGTAGGTAAAAACTTGCCAAGTTCTAGATTTATTATTATTATGCTATCAATTTTAATTTCTAAACCATTTAAAAAATGCTATAATACTTCAGTAGGTAAGTTTGAGTGAATTTTATTTGAACTTGGCACTCAGATATCACTTCTTTTCTTGCCATTGTCTTTACAGAACTTGGCTCCCTTTTTTCACAGTTATGTTTTTGTTTGATTCGATACACTGGGTCTCTCTGCATACACTCTGATTAAAAAAAAAAAGTTCAGTCCAATTCTTTTCATACCCTTTCTCAAAGGTTAATTTTTGTCTTAATAGGTGTATGATTTCCCTCTTAAAACACCCACAGTTTTCTTTCTGCATGTCCCCATACAGAGTAAACCAAACATCACTTTTATTCTTAGATGTCACTTCTGCAGGGGCTCTCTTGATGCTGAAATGGTGTATATGGTTGTAACTGTATAAGTGAATGCAATGCATCAATATAGGTATGATTATGAGTGAAATATTTCCACATTTTGATTTTCAAGCCGTGATTAACCACTTCACCGGCGACAGGTACGGGAAACAGTGCTTTTACCCCCTACTTTTCTCTGGGCATACAGTGAAGTGGTTAAATTGTTTCACCACCAAAGCTTTGGTATTATTTGTTATGAAAAATCACATTCCCTTTTTCCTTTAAAAATCTTTGAAACTGGCAATTCTTATATTCCGTTCCAGCATCTGATTACAGGAAATTGGGTTTTCTTGTTGTACAAATAGATTGAAAGGATTTCACAATGTCCTTTTTATTTATATTATTATTAATGGAATTGCCCATGCATATTTATACAGAATGAATGTCTATGGAAGTGAGAATGTAACAAAATCCTTGATTGTACTTTTGCAGACTGCTTAGATCCACCAGATCAATCTGCCATTGCTGATCGACCAAATACGTGATTTACTCTTGAATATAAAAGAAATAGAAAGTCTATTTGTTTGTCCATGTTATACTCTTTAGAAAATGCAAAAAAAAAATCTTCGTTTCAAGTATTCACCAAAATGCATATTGTTAAAATTTTTGTATAACTTTATCATTGTCAGTTTTATTTAAGGTATTGTTGGTGAAAGATCTATAATCGAGTCGATAACAGTTTGACATTATTTATTGGAACATAACTTGGCTGGTATTAACTGTGGTACATGTGTAACAATATTGTTACATCTCCTCTGTTTGACATCAACCTGCACAATGGAGTATATTACAGAAGATTAGAAAGATTTTATTGGATGCAAGAGTTTTATTTTCCTACAAGATTAAGTCATTGAGTCTCCTGGTTAATGGTTACATGATTGCAACTGGTCTACAAAATAGAAAAGCAGTGAAAATGACATTTTAATTTTATTCAAACAATTCAGCTTTAAAAACACTTTTTTATGTTGCTTAGTTATAGAATAGGGGAATATTCTATAAGTGAACTTTGTTATGAAAGATTAGCCTTTTTAAAAAGTGGTACTGGGCAGTTTATGATGAGATTTGCTCTGTTATATCATTTTTCCAGTATGGTTTTAGTATGTTGCATATTGCTCTAATATTCTTAACTAAATCCTACTATAAATGATCAACTAAAAGAGTATCTTTAACAGTCCAAATTTTGTCTGACACATTATAATATGAAATAGCGCAATGAAAATTTAGTTTGATTGGATAAACTGACCAGTGTAGCGGGCGAAGCCTGCTAGTTTATAATAAAATACAAATGGGAATTTCATTGCAAATGATTATACAGGATGTCTAGCCACCTGGAACAGTCAGGGAAACTTGAAACTTCCGAGAAAAATTCAGGAAAATTTTTCTGAATATAAACTAAGGATTTGAAATTGCAGCACCAAGAAAATCTAACTTTGCACTTTTTAAGTGCTCTAAAAAGTATTTCAACCTCATGCAATTCATTTTGTCCACCTCCTTTCAGGGCTCCTTGGAGATTTTAAATTCCAACTGCACTGAACCTTTGTATTGAATGTTGCAGGATTGATTAGATGATTCAGTCCTATTTATCTTTGTTTGCTAGGTAAACATTTGTTAACTTAATTCATTGAATATTTATAATACTTATATTGGGTTAGTTACAGGGCAAATATTACGTAAGATTTTTTTTTTTTTATGTGTAATAAAATGTCAAACCAATCTGATCATTTAACTGTGACTGATGTGATTAAACATTTCATCCCGATTGGACAAAATGGGTAGAACCATGGAGGAAAGAGATAGATGGAGATGCAGTATGCTGTAAAAACGGCTTACAATAGGATGCACGCTATTGCCCAAATTTAAATGCTCTCACTCGGCCCAAACAAAACAAGCACCTGGAACAGGGACCGAATTCTTTGACATCACCTGAGCATTTTTTTCTCTAAATGGAAATGATCTGCTTATTTTTAAGCATTCTAAAGCAGCATTCCATTGAAATGAATTAACGTATTACTGAAAGTTTTTTTTTTTCCCCCATGAAAGAACGTGCTTGTGTTTGGGCCGACTAAGAGATTTTAGGGGGTTTTTTTTGGCATCACCCGCAGGCACTTTACTGCATCTCTATCTCTTTCCTCCGTGGGTAGAACCTGATGTTAAAAGTATGTATGCATTACGTATTATGTATGCATGTCTACAAAATGTTTAGCTTGTTTAAAAAAAAAAAAAACTTCATTAAGAAATACAGGTGCATCATGCAATCATTAAAAACAAAATACCATATACACTTGTTTACACGAAGAATTTTAGACAAGGTTTGGCAGTTGAAAATGGGGGTTCGACTTATACAGGAAAAAAAAAAAAAAAAATTTTTTTAAAAATGCAATTTAACAAATTAAGACCATTTGGGAAGATTTTTTCAAAGACTAAAATTTAAGACATAAAAAGTCGCACGGAGTTTATCATACATTACGTATGCCATGGATTATATTTTTCGGTACTGCAAATTTTTAAACTTCTACAGAGCTGGTCATACATTACGTACGCCATGGACTAAACATTAATATTCCTGAACCAATTTTAAATGAAATTTAATTCTTAAATTTCTAAACATACCACAATTATATTTTTTACACCGTCATATAGAGAAAAAAAATGTACTTTTAAATGCAATTTGTTTGAAAGCTGTATCAATTTATTAGAGTTTTTTTTTTTTTTTTTTTTTTTTTGTAGTTTTTATTACTTTGTCATAGTGACAACAGAAGTAATCCACCTCTGTTGAAAGTAAAGGGAAAATACAGATTACTGTATAAACCAATCAGAAAACAAATAAAATGCGGATTCAACTAATAAAAAGCTTCAGATATGTTTTTGATTTCCTACCCTGACGAGGACAATAACCATTTTTCCAAATGGTTAATAAATTTCGCAGAGAATCTGTAAATGGGCAAGTCTTAAGTAATCACATGAGAGATAACAATGGGCGATGGCCATTTCCCTGCAATTGACAAAAAAAGAAATTTAACAATGTCCCTGCAAGTGTTCTGTACACCCATTTTCTCTTGGGACAGAATTCCCTTCAATACAGGGGCATTCTTTTAAACATTTTAATCCCCTTTTTAAAAAGAGTTCAACTTGAGAATGCTTCTAGATATCTCTCCTAAAAGTCATACAACAGAAAGAAGTACTCTATTTTAAGTCTAAGAAGTTTTTACCCTTGTAAATAAGGCTTAAAAAAAACTTTCAAAAATCTATTCAAGTATCATTAAATTTATGTGAATAGGTTTCAAAATTAGTTTAAGCTTCTTCGCTTTTGCATTATTATACAGTTTTAAAATGTTCAATTGAAAAATTATTTGTGATCGAGGATAAACAAAAATTAAATTTTCATTAAATTAGTAAACTTTTTACGTTTCTAATCACTTTTTTTAAACATACTACAGAAATGCGGTTCGACTTATACACGAAAATTCAATTTTTTTCAAAATTTTGCTTAAGAATTGGAGGGGAGTCGACTTATACACGAGTATATACGGTATCTTAATGTTAAACAATTTGTAAATTTTGCAAAATTTTGTTTCAAAAGTCAGTATTTTATGTTTCAGAATAAATTGTGAAAATTACACTCAAATTAACAATTTTAAAGATTTATGTGCAAAATGAAATCTCGATATCTCGAAATTTCTTCTTTGGTATGGGAAAACCTGGGAAAGGCCAAAAAAATTTGTAGCCAACTCTGCTAGACACCCTGATACAAAATATAAAAATTTTGGAACTTTTAATATTTCTTCATATAACTCATCAAAAGTTCGATATCTGGAAATTTTATATTATCAATATGGAAAAGTCATGGAAATTTGCGGCTGAGTTGGAACTTATAGCTCACGTTCTGCGAAAGATTTTTTTGGGACTTTCATTGTCAGTTAGATAATAGAAGAGCTGAGTGGATGAACATGTTATGCTACATTTTCTAAAAAAATTTTTTATCTTTTTGGATGAAAGCGTTATGAGGTATCCTATCACATGGTGAAGCTAAAATACTAAGATTCTATTTAGTCTTGAAGATTTAAGACATTCATTAATATTTAATAATGTCAATAATAATTTTTTATATTTGAAAATTAAATAAGAGTAAGTTTTTCTGATTGAGTTTAATACCATACCTGTTAATATTTTAAACACATGGTATCAAACAGAAAATAAAATCATTAAAATTTACAGCAAAAACTTTCACCTTAAATTTCTTGAAATGCAATTTTTGTTACTTAACATGTTCTTCCACTCAGCTCTTCAATTGTTCGGGGGGAGATTTTAATGTATAACACACCATTCTACGTTGCTTAGTTACAGAGTCATGGGAGAAAGTTCTGTAATTAGGCCAACCTTTTTATGAATAGGAATTTCATTCCCAATGCTTATTAGTCACATTCGATTATGATCAGTTTCGAAACTGAAAGTACCTTTAAAAAAAAAAAAAACAGTGGCACTCCGGGAGTGCCAATAGAAGTGAAAACTTCAACAATTACATGTGGGTTTTTAATCGTCAGGAAATGTTTTATTGTGCAGGAAATACTTTTAAATGTAGTGTTTTTTTTATTCATTATTATAAACTATTACTACCAAAATTATATTACAATTTTCATAGTAATATAATTTAACTATAAATTACATAAAAATAAACAATAATTTGTAATATATATTATTATATTAAATTATATTATTAAATTATACATGTACATATAAATAAACAAATTTTTGTACAAAAATTCTCATATTGCATTTAAAGATTTATCTGGTGAAATATAAACGGCAACCATTACAATTCAATACTATCCAAATATTGAAATCCATACTCCAATTCAATACTATCCAAAAGTATTTTTATTAATGAATACAATACCACAATTATATTACGCTTGCCGCACTAGTGTCTATGTGCCAAAATGGTAGCATGTCGGTTATGTAACAGTGTCTCCAAATCAGTGGTTTTTCTCCATCTCAAAAAAGCTCAATGCGCCTAAAGAAGTTTTCGAAAACTGATAATGTGTGTGTGTTCCTGTGTGAACGCCGGGAGAAAAAGCGAGCTTTAGCTTCGTTCTTTTGCGGATTGAGCTGAAGAGGGAAAAGTTCCTGCCATTCACCGCTTGGCGCGCTAGTGTCTATGTGCCAAAATGCTAGCATGTCGGTTAGGTAACAGTGTCTCCAAATCAGTGGTCTTTCTCCATCTCAAAAAAGCTCAACGCGCCTGAAGAAGTTCACTTCAAAAAATCTGCAACCAAAATCAAAAAAGCAAAAAATAATCATTAAAGATTGAGCTCAGCTATCCTACGCAAAAGAAATAGTTTACAAATATTCAAATTTAAATGAGAAATTCGAAAACAACCTCCCCATTGGTTTAACATTACGGAGCGGGTGTTTTCAAATGAGTGAAGAATCCCCTTAATATATTTATACATTTAATTCGCTGTAACTGACTTATTTTGCTAGAAGGGCATCAAAATTCTTGGGTTCTGTTACACTACTAAGTTTGACATACTTTCATCTTTATTTCCTTAAGTCATAGTTTCTTAATGAAAAAATTGCTATTACAATAAAAAAATTTCGAAAATGAGTAATATGAATCTGTTCAATTATATTTGAATCATGTTTATAAAGCAATTAACAATGTGTAAAAAGTGTGCAAATTATTGAGAATGAAAATCTGCACAACTGTTGGTCCAAAGGAATGCAGTATAATGACTGCCCGGAGCACCAGAACGAAGGGGTGCCAAATAAAGGATACCTTTGGAATGGATAAATTTTCTGATGGACTGATGGATTCCATTATTATGAAATAGCCATTATAAATGAAGTGTTAGGTGAAGATGAAAGAGCAGTCGTAAAAAGTTAGAACTCTGATTTTCTGGTCAGAATGGGGGGGGGGGGGGGGGAAATGGCTTTTTAATTATGGCCATTTTTTTCCATTCTGACCAGAAAATCAGAGTTCTAACTTTTTACGGCTGCTCTTTCATCTTCACCTAACACTTCATTTATAACGGCTGTTTCATAATAATGGAATCCATCAGTCCATCAGAAAAAAATAACTTAAAGCGGAACCTAGGATAATCGGGACTACTATATATTTTATTTTAAAAATGATCTTTAGAATATTTTTGTTGGTGTTCAGGAGGTGGGTTATGACCCCTGTGACCACCCCCTTGGATCCGCCATTGTAGATTACGTAGTTCAGTATCGCATACTTTAAATTTTAAAATAAGTCTGCTATTAGAAAATTAATAAAATTCTCTTTGTAAATATACTTTGCGGAAGAAGGGGGGGTGGGGGGGGAGGTGCCAAAATCCATGTTTGCCCCGGGTGCAAAAAAAGCTAGTTTCGGCTTTGTTTCAGAGAGAAAACAAACATGAAGTAAAAATATAAATGAAATTGTCCTGAAAAGAAGAAAAAATATCAAACACACAAAGTATGTACAAGACCAAATAGAAGATATTTTTATTTGAGTAATCGGATTTAAAGAGGATCCTTGAAAAAATAAAGGATCTCTTTATACAGTGATATTTCAGTTAGTCCATCTATTTCTGGAGAACATTTCATTTACAGATTGATTTTTCTCTTATTATGTACAAAAGAATAGATGCCTATTTACTATTTATTACAGTTTTTACTTAGGAGAATATTGGCTTATGCAATCCACTATATGGCTTTAAAAAAAAAATCTTACAAACTTACTCTATTTACACAGCAAAAAAATAGAAAAAGAAACCCCTTTCACAAACTGTAACAAAAAATATTTTTCTAGATTTGTTTTTATTTTACACAAGTTTATCAAAAGTACATCATACAATGAATTCATAAATAAATTAAAAAATCAATTCATTAAAAAATAGGAGAGACATTTTTCTCAAAGTATTTTAAATTTGCTTTTGAAAAATATTTCATTTCAGACTCTCGATCCTATTTTTCAAATATGAGAAAATTGAAAGGCTATGAATTTATCCCACTTAATTATAATCTTAGAGAGATAAGCAAGCTTTTAAATAAAAAAAAATAATTGTGGGAGAAGTTCTATTACATAATTGTGTATCTATAGCTAAAAATTAAGGATTGATACAACACACAATGCATTTGTCAAATGAGAATATTATGCATCACTATAAGATTAAATAAAACCAAAGTTAACATGGAAGTAAAAAAATAAATTTACAATTTCCAAGGATATCCACTTTGTACTTTCTTCCATAAATTATACTGGATATACAAGAATAACCAACTATAGTTCATTCAAAATAAAGTGAAAATTTAAACACATATGGCAATTTAGGCCACAGAGTTTGTGTTTGTTGTTTTATTATTTGATAATTTTATAAAATATATCAATAAATATTTATTTTTAAAAGAATATTTAGAAGAATTTGTTGTCCAAATGTTTACTGCATAAAATTTAACTAAGCAAAATAATTGCATTTAATGGATATACATGAATTGCACAAGTTAAATTTTTTTTTGACAAATTTTATTATTATTATGTAAAGCAATGATTGTTGCTTTGTTAACAATCAATTCTTGGCTGGCATTGATTATCACCAAAGTATTTCAAAATCTGCTAATTTTCATGTGCTTTTGTTTATTTATTTTCTCTTTTAATTTTGAATGAACTATAGTGCCGATCTTTAGCAAGTATGGGAATCGTTGAGCTACATATAAAAGTGCATGGCTTGTTTCTTTCATAACTTTCAAAACTGATTGTTGGTTTCAGTCTGCCCAAATAATTTCTCTAAATTTTAAGTACTTTAAAAAAAGGAAATGATTTGTAAAATTTTCATTTAAACAAGTTTTCAAAAATTTTGATCTTGTAAAAATTACTAAAAACAATGTTAGAATTGGATGTTCACTTTCTGATGGTGAAAAAAAATTTAGAAAATTTATTAGATAATGAGTAATTAAAATTTTCTAATAGGTTAAGGCTGCTATTAGTTCAATATTCGCATTTCCACTGTTAAACCCATGGCCATAAAAAATTGAACTTTTTTGACTGTCTTCTCTTAAAAAATGTTTCTTTGCTTTTCACTTTGCAAAATATTTCTAAAATGCATCCTTTATTTAAAGATTAATCTTATTTGCAGGTCAACAGATTCACTAAGATTTTAACACTTTAAATATAAAATAAAGTATATGTTTTAGAAATATTTTGTCAGTTAAAGAATATAGAAAACATCCTTTAAGAAGAGTATACAAAATGTTCCAAAAAGATTGAAATGCACTTGCATATTTTATCTGGTGGAAATATGTATGTAATGTATAAATTGCAAAAATGTTCAAAATAAAGTCAAATTTAAGATTATGATGACTCCTTCTATTTATTTTTGAAAAGTTGCATTTAAAAAAAATTATACAGTCCCCGAGTCCTAATTTTTATGCAGTAGCAGGGTTCAGGGGTACAGACGCCTGGGCTTTATACAGTTCCTGTTGGGTAAGTTATACTCTCCATGCTCTAACAACTAAAAATTTCATTCTGCTACAACCAAAACTTAGAGTTATGACATTTTGAATCACATGAAATTTCAGAGCTTTTCATCACTAAAAATGAACAGATTTTTCCGCATTGAATTTTATAAAATTTCGGAGCTTTCCAAAGTACAACTGAGTTTTGGTAATAGAAGAATAATTTTTATAGTTTTGTCTGTGCAAAAAAATTTTCTAAATATAATTTCTATAAATTTAAAAAGTAACTTTTTCAAAATGACTGGCAGGACTATTTTATCCACATAATTTCGTATTAAGATTAATAATCTTATGTGGGAAAACTTTTACAATTTATATTGCTTATGCATCTCAAACAGGCAAAAAAATCACGTTTCAATCTTCTTGACACACGCTTATAGAAAAAAAAAAAAAGTATTTTCTGGTGATAAATTTGGAAAATACAGATGTGTATTGGAAAAGAGAATTTAAGAGCAGAGTGATGCCTCAACTGCTGAAGATTGCTGCTTTTACAGGCACAACACTTCAGTGAATTTTACTGATCATGTAATTCCATGTTAAGCCTATTGAGGGAAAAAAAATTATTCATTACCTAATATTTATCAAAATTTGGTTTTCACCAACCACCTGATGCTGACATACTGTATTTTAAAAATTACACTTAAATTTAAGAATTTTAAAAGACTATTTTGAAAATTTTGCTGAAGGAAAAGTTTAAAATACTTCAAATTTAAGAAAATTTAAAAAAAATGCATTATGCCAATATCTACATTCATTTTCAGACGGTGAAAACTAAATTTTGAAAATTATATTGAGTTATCCTGATTTTAAACTCAAAAAATATTGGATTATTAAATATCTACAGACTAATTTTAACAACGCATTTTTTAAAATCATATGTTTAAGTTATCAAGAATTATAACTCATGCAATATTAATTGGGTGTAAAATTATAATTATGCCTGTAACAAAAACAGCCATAGGTTAACATAAAATTTTAAGATCTGTGATAGGTAAAAATCCATTTCATTAAACATTGCTTAAACCCCATAGCACTGATTGATTAATTTTTATCAACTTTTTTTTTAAAGGACAGGGGGGAGGCAGACATTGTCAACATTCTTATTTAATTTTTCATGGTCAAAAATATTTTGAACAAGACATTTTACTTAAAAAATATAATACAAAACATGTAGAAGAAACAAATAAAATTTATATTTTATTAAATAAATTTTCTTGTTCAAAATAACATTATTTGACTTGAAAAAAAAAAAAACAAAAAGGTAGGCAGCTATGTATATAGCTAATATCCTTACTCGGACCACACAAAACATTGAGACACTTGATTCAGAGTATAAAAAAGGACTAATATATACAAGTAAAAATTTGTGATATAATTTAAACTAAAATATACATTTAAATCTAGTTAAAAAAAAAATAGTAAAATAATTAAGCACCTGTGCAACATATGCTGTGTTTATTCACATTTTTCTAAAAGAAAAGAAATACATATATTTGCTCAGTTGAAATAATTTTGTTCCCCCACAAAGTAAAAAATGCGAGAATATCAAAACAGAAATACATATTTTAATCTAGTTACAATGGTAATTTAACTAGATTAAAATGCATAATCAAATATATTAACCTCATCTTGTTAACCCCAAAAAGATCTAAAACATTAAATCCTTTTAATTTATTGTTAACAACTTGGAACATACAAATTTTTTTGCAGATTTAAATGGCACACAGTTAATTTCAGTCAAGTAGTTTTTTTTTTTTTTTTAACTTATCCCTCTAAAGCTACAAAAAGTGGCTTGCACTGTTTCAACTGAATTCTCAAGTCAAATCAACACAAGCATACTGATGTACTTTAAAATAATTTAAACTCATTAAAAAAATTTAAAACGACTGTAAAGATCTACTCTAAAAACTGCAAGGTTCATTTGTTTGTACAATGTTTGAGTGAATTTTGGTCATGGCAAAAATATTTTGTCATGAAAGCACCCTCATGACACAAAATGCTTCACAGAGAACTGATCAGACATTTCATTTTATTGGCAGACAGTTCATTGTTTTTCTCCGGAAGATTCATCTTGTGCCGCTACTTCAGATTCAGGTGTTTTCTCATCTTCTGATACTTTGGGAGTTTCTTCTTCATCACCTTTTGATTCCTCTGAAAGATTTAAAAAAAGGTCAAAAATGAAATTATTAGTATGGGAACAAAAACAAAATTATCAGAGAAATAACTTTCAACTCCAATAACCCCAGAAGAGCTAAGTTTATCCATTTGATGGCCTGGAGCTGTGATAACAGGCAGACCCACCTTCTCTAAATGACTTGCATGAAAAAAGCTGTATGGTGTAACATTAAACTACAAACACTACCCTTCTTAAGATCTTTTACTAAAAATATTTAATTAGCATGTTTTACCTTTAGTTCTATAATTACAATTATTTAACACTGTTTTTGTATTGTAAAGACTGAATTTTGTAAACAATTTCTCACTCATTTCTTGACATTCCAGAATTATTGAAATTATTTACACAGGTGTGTTTTTGATGACAACACAACATTTTAATATTTTTATAACTTAAGTATAAATTAAAAAAATTAATTTTAACATTTTCACATTAGCCAGCTGTAGGTGATAAATTGCCCAATAATCTTTATGGTTACAACTGTTTACAAGTTACAAAAACAATGGAGTTAATTATGCACCAAACCTTGCACATTTAATTAGGCCAACTGGCTTTAAAACTGCAAGAATGAAATATTTTAAATACTAAAAAGTAGAAAGTATAAATAAAAAATAATGAGTAATAAACAGGTTTTTTTTTTTTTTTTTAAATACTTTTTTCATTTAATAGTTTAATATTGAATTGTGACTATATGTTGAGAAAATTTTGAAATGCCGAATACATAATTTAAATAATGCCTTTTTTCCTATTGCCATAAGTGTTTTTTTTTTTTAGCAAACTCATTAGTTTGTGCTTTCTAGCAAACGTAAATTAAAACAGTTTTATTTTATAAGAATAGGTTTTACTGTATTTAATTTCATAAATAAATTTTAAACAAGGGAATATTTTAACAAAAAAGATTAAGTAGTTTTTAAATCTAATCTGAAGGTAAAGCTCAAATGTAACTAAAAAGAATAACACAATGAGCTTAAAACAAGGAGCTTAAAATAAAGGTATTGTTTCCATGCATAGCCTTTTTTATTATTATTCTAATGATAAAACTACACTTTTCCTTAAAAAATAATTTAACATTATTCCAACAGAATGAGCTTGTGAAATTCATATTAACAACCTATTTCTATGCTGGTCAATCTCAGCCATAGTTATATTTGTAATATGATCATTATTAGGAGATAGAAATACTTAAAAAAATAAAATAAAATAAAATAAAAAAACTTAAGAACAGCAGAAATTTTCCTTTAAGCTTTTTTCATTGTTATAAAATTTTCTTTCACTGTTGAGTTAATTTTCCAAAGCAAACATGAGAAGGGAAGATAGGACATGAGTTTCGAAATGTGCCTTATCCATGAAATTTAATTTTGGGAAATTGCGAAAAACGTCTTACTGCGACCATTGGTTTTCATTGTAAACCAAGTTTTTACAATGAGAGAAATACACAATAAAACTAGATGCTTTGCTGAGTAATTCTTACGAATATTCTATAGGGTCACATTTACTTATATGGCACACATCCAACCTAAAGTCCAATTCTTCCCACACTTCAGTTAACAAGCCCGGAGTCATGGAACTAACACTGAGCTCGACATATAACAGGAGATCTGTCTTCCTATTCCCTAACATTATTCCTGGCGGTCAGTGCGGAAGAATACAGTGACGGCAGTTTTAGCTTGGTTTTGGTTCGCATACTAGGCAGAAAACGCTCTTTCTCCCATTGCCTATTATGCTGGTATTTGAATTTTTTTTCAAATTTCTTTCAAGCTTATGATTTTGATAACTAATCATATATCATGGTGGGCAGTTCTGAATATGGTTGTAAAAACCGTTGGAATAAAGAGGGAAATATACAATTTCACAAGTAAATTGCCTTCCCCCCCCCCCCCCCTCTCATGTTTAACAGCCATACGTGTACAATATTGCTTTGTGAATGATAATTTTTTCGTATTTAATTTCAAGTATCATTTTTCTGCTCGTGTTTACTACAAGGATTACTAAAATACTTATTGGAAAATATTTTGAGATTAATGCGGCATAAAATCAACGGGCAGAAAATCTTTTTCACGATTTAAATCAGCGATTAAATCGTGATTTTAATCAAACTATTTTTTTTTTGAAAAAATCATTGATTAAAATAAAATTTTTTCTAAATGTTTAAAATGTCAAAAAAGTATTAAATTCTAATATGAACATAATTTGAAAGATTCTACAGGTATTTTGACTTTTGAATAAACAAAAAAGAGCTCTAAATAATTGTTTCTAAGCTTAATTCCAGAGTGCTGTAAAAAATTAAAAACAGTTAAGTTTGTAAAAAGCATTGTTTTTATTGTGCAGTATTTGAATGCTGTGGAAAAAATCAAAAATCCGATTTAAATAAAAATAAAAAAATCCATTTTTTTTCACTATTTCTAAATTTCTTTAAAAACTATAAATGTATTGATAAAACCAATTAAAATATTTGTCTTTCATTCAGATAAGAGAAAAAGACATTTGGGTGTTAAAAAAGCTAGAAAAATTAAATGACAATTTCAAAACAGCGCTATCTGCCGATTTTAAATGGACATGAAAGAAGGGATTTATAAACAATTTAATTAAAAATATTCCGGTTAAATAAATACTAATTGGATATTTCCTGTTCTTATAGACCACTCTCTCATTGTTTTTATAAATTACCTAATAAGAGAAGAATAAATTAGGATAATAATAAAGAGGTTTTTGCTATATCTAACATTGAAAACACGGGCTATTTTTTCTCTTCTGCCTATTTTGCTTCTTTGGGGTGTAATTCAGCTAGCAGATGGCTGACCGGAGAGTACGACCCTCCTGTTGTATGTGGAGCTCAGTGGGAACTAACAGCCTCTTCCATTCTGTGTCTTTTTGCCATATGGGGGATCACAATTAAACTTTAAATGAAATGCATATTGAAGTGAAATGACAGATTCACTCTTAGTAAATTGCGGAACGCAAAACGTTTTGTGCTCAGGAGTCGCCATTTACATAGGTGGTGCTGGAAGCGAGTCAATAAAGCAGTACTCACACATGCACTTATTTAGAACTGTGAGTTGCTCTTTATGTGTGACCTTAAACCAACACTCTGTGATGCTTACAGTGGATACTATAAAAAATTTATAACTGGGACATTCTTTTATGGACACCCTGTATTTTTGAAATCTTATTGTAACGAGGTGGAACCCGCCGAACTTCGACGAAGAAAAATGTTTAAGAAGGAACTGTTTCATTGATTTATAATAAATCTACAAAATTAGTTACAATAGAAAATGCATCGTAAATTGGCTAGTCTAACTCTCAAACAAATATTTTAACCTAAAATTAACAAAATGCTATTTCTATAAAACTCAATTGTTTATCTGAATTTTTAAAATTAATCTTTAATTGCATAAGTAATCGGTAAAATATAATTAAAAACGGTTATTATGATGAAGTTGTCAATTAAGTCTCTTATGCTTCGTTTTCCCGAATCAAAATGATAAAATGTATTCTAGTTTGATACAATCAGTTTTTTTTCCTGTAAAATCTAAACCCGATATCATTTTCACCTTCTCATAATTTGCATATGTACTTCTCATATCCGTATTCACCATGTTATAAAAAATGTTATTTTAATTTGATCATTTTAAATTCATTATCAGAAATCATTTTTTCAAAATTCGGAAAATATACGCGGATAATTAAAATTCTTTCTGCTTTCTGATACGAAATGAGTAATTATGAAGGAAAGTAACTAACAATTATTTCAAATACGTTTTCGTAAAGAGTAAGTGCTATATCGTTTGTAAAATATTTTTGTCTGTAAACTAAGAAACATTTAATTAATAAATAGAAAAGAAATAAAATCAAAATTCACCATATTTTTGATGACAGATTGTATTTTTGACATAGCACGCATTTTAATTTAAATTTTTATGGAGTACTTTTGTTGCCACAATTACAAAATTGGTACTAAAAACTATAAAAAAATTAATATCTCAAAAATAAATTGAGCTACAGGTTTCAAACAAATTGCATTTAAAAGTACATTTTATTCCCTTATACAATGGTATAAAAACTGAAAATGTGCGATGTGTAGAAGTTTAAAATTTTTCAGTAGCAAAAATTGCAAAACGAAAATTCATTTCAAATTTGAAAGTGTTGCCATTCGCAGAATGACGTATGCGTTACGCACAGATATGTTTGTCCTTTATAATATAGATAGTAATTTTATCTCCTTGATCCAGAGCTTTTTAATGAAAAAGTTGAACTAATGTATCAAGTTTAGTCCCCTAGGGAATGGGAATTTTTTTTACAGTGTGGTAATACTGGTGCTCAGAGACCAGGAGTTGGAGCCAGAGCAGTGTTTTCACTGGAGCTCTAAATTTTCTCCAGCTCCAGGGCTCCTTTAGTTTAACATTCTTTAAAATCTCTTTTTTCAGCCTTAAATTTCTAGGCTTAAAATATTTTAATTACATCATTATTCAGTATTTTAATTATATCACTTTTTAGGGATTTTTAATTAGAGATTGAAAACGTCTCATAAAAACATAACACTACTTCACTTCTACTTTAGCACTATTGTGCTAAGTGGCAACACCATTTGAAAACAAATATGGCCGCCTGTTGTTTACATCTGTAGTTGCACAATTTTGGTTGTTTGAAAGTGTAGAAACTTAAAATTTGTTTAAAATTTTACCAAACTTTCTTTTTTAAAAGTAAAAGCTGAAAGATGTTAGATTTTCTGAACAAGCATTTCAAGTTAGGAGAGACGAAAAATGAATTTTGTCTGATCTTTAATAAAGGTAAAGGAAGAATTTGTGGGCAAAAAATTAACTGTAAATTAAAATCTGCAATTCTAAAGTGCAAAGCTGGGACCTAGTTGGAACAGTTTGTCAGAGCCACAGTATTTTATCTGGCAGCTCTGATGCTGGAGCTGGATTCCTGATGCTGGAGCATCAAATATGTTCCGGCTCCATGTCACTGCTGGTGCGTTTTAACTGCAAAATTCATTGTTTACATCCGAGAAGTTGTGTGTTGTATAGAAAATTGCATTAGATAGAATTGCGTTAAATATCTATTGCATTTCCTATCAGTTAAAAACTTTCCAATTCTTTCATAATGAAATTTTTTTTGGTTTGCTAACAAAATTTACCATTTTTTTTTTTAACTATCACAACTGGTAAATAATTAGAAGAGTAGGATAATAAAAAAAAAAAAAAAATCTTACCTATTGTATCAGTTGTATCAGTCGTATGCCTTAGAACAAGGTAAGACAAAATATCCGATAGTGATATCATTCCTATAACTTTGTCTTCATTATTGACAACGACAAGACGATGCACCTAGAGTAAAAAATTATATATAACTTCCTTCAAAATACCATAATCATAATAAAAAATGTAGATCATTAAAAACTTATACATTCTACACATATTTTATATAAAGGAACAATGTTAAAAAAAAAAAGTCAAACTTTAAAATTAATCTAAGTTTTCGATGCATTTATTTACCTTCTATTTAGTGTTCTTATACAACAGTGGAATGCAACTATTTTTGTATTTAATGAGATTTTTTAGCCTAAATTTAACGATCTCTCTTCATACATATTTTTCGGTGAAATATCGTCCAAAAATTGGAAACCCATGTATAAGCCGATGTTAAACAAAGGTGATGAAAAATTCAGCAAACAAAAACTTAGCTTTTTTTTCACAGCTAATAGAAACAAATGCGCTCTTTGGAATTATTAATGTCTTCTAGAGATCTTCGGTAGATCCCCGGTGGCCTTACTTCTATTCTTCAACAATCAGAAGTTTTACCAAATGAATCACTTAAAGACAAACTCCATTCAAAATAAACTGAATGGATCATATGTGGATGCAGCTGTTACAAATGGCGGTATTTTAAAAAAAAGTTGACACCGTTGCTATCTCAATGAAAAAAGAAGCTTGGCTTGAATTGCCATTAGAAATAATCGTCCGATCTTTCAAAAAATGTTGCATCAATATTGCAATGGATAGAACTGGGGATGCTGAACTAGATATTGATTACATTCATCCTGATGTATCAATGAAAGCAATTAAGGAATTGCTTGAAAATTCTGATAGACTTTGATGGTAAATAATGATTGGAGACTTTTTGTAAAAGAATGGAGCATTAATGTATTTTTATAGAAGTATTAAAGTATTAGTTTATGTTTTTTATATTTACCATCCTTTATTTTAGAATATCAAATTTGGAAACTTTCTTAGACTCATGTATAAGCCGACACCCTCACTTTGGAGCCAAAATTGTGTCCCAAAATTCTCAGCTTATACACGGAAATATATGGTACATTGAATTACTGTTTTGAACATGATTGGTTATTGACAACAGTAATGCTTGTCTTCCTGGCATAGATACATAAGTAGAAAAAACACACTTATATGTAAAAACAAATTTGTATTTTTTTCTTAATGATAAACTGATGCTGTTGATAGCTGTTCAAAATAGAAGCATGTGTTTTTCTGAGAAATAGGGGACTGTACATTAAAAGATATTTACAAGGGTAGTTTTATTTACAGCAAGTTGTTATATGCATGGCAGCACGAATATACTTTATATATCTTGTACACATTATATACGTATTTATATTAGTGATGGAGGGTTAGCCCAAGCCCGAAACAGATTGGATTCTTATACCAGTTTTCAATCTCGGGCTCATAGTGAAAAATTTATTCACAAATTGATAAGGAAAAAAAAAAAAACTTGCTATTTGAGAAATAAAGATGTAGTCAAAGTTTCTTAAAGTGTTTTGCAATCCTTATTAAAAATTAGTTTGAAAGGGAATTTATTTTTTATTGATGGGATATAAGGAGAAATATTCTAATTCTGAAGCCTTGATACAGTCAGCGTTAATAACAAAGAAGCTGTAGGATATCCCTTGTCTATCCTCTGTTTGAAGGCATTATCCAGAAGTACTGGAAACTGAAATCATGCCCTAGTCATACAGTTTAAAAAAAAAATATGATTGGGACTTTTGCAGATTTCTGCCAGGAGTTGGGTATAAACAAATTTGTAATTTTAAACAGAATTTTAGATATGACAATCGCAAAATGTTTTCATGAAGGCATATTTGGGATTAATACCTATTTCTATCCAAGAAGATAAATTTGAGACAATTTTAAAATGTTATTAACAATTTTCTACTGCATACTTTTGGTATTGAGTTCTGATGAGACAAAATGTCTCTGGCTCAAAAAACTAATCTATATTATATCATACAATACTTCTGCAACTGCCTTTAATATGGCAATTATATTAACTATGCAATTACAATGTAAATTAAAAATAAGTTGCTACAATTAGAATTATATATATAATTCTAATTACTTGCCTATTACACTAATATTAGTGTAATATGCAAGTAATTAGAATTATATAGAAGATTATAATAGAACTGAACTTACTAAACTTTGAAACCCTATAAAAACCTAAAAATTTTGTTTAAAACATTCATTTAATGGACAAAAAAAAAAAACTTCACATTTTACATTTATTAAAAAAGTGCCAAACATTTAGCAATTAGCTATTCGGCCAATGACGAATTTAGGGGATAACGGGGAGGGATTCTACTTATCTTCTGGACATTTAAGGAGTTTCCACTTTTAATGAGGTAGAAATTAGAAAAATATCAAATTATTCAGAATGGGTCAATTATTTTATTGTCCTCATTTCTTTATGCCTATAAAATAATTTGACAATTAAAAAAATTTAAAAATCCATAAATGCATTAAGACAAGACAAATGATTTTAGTAATTAAACAATATAGCATTTGGAAACACTATCCTCGTTAAATATCCCTTAAATGTCTTACCTCAGCTTTTACTATTTTTTGTAGCACAGAAGAAAATGTTTCATCTAACTTGCATGTTTCAACACCTTCAAAATACTAGAAGGGAAAAAGAAAAAAGTTAAGGAAAAATACACTTAAAATTCAAAATTTAATTATAGATGAAAATGACCAGAATAATTAGAAAGTTATAACTACAGAAAAACCCCGATTATCCAAAGTAATCGGGATCAACCATCTTTCGTAAAATCCAAATTTTCGGGTAATCGAGAATGCTTCAAATTTAAGATTAAGGACAAATACATGCTGTATTTCTTATTATGGTAACAAGAGCTAAATAAAAATAAAGCAATAGCAAAATAACAAGAATGAATTACCTGAATTTTAACTTTGAAATTAAGTTCCTTTTACATAGTATTTCACAAGGGTTTGAAACAAAGTTTTGTTTGTCACAGTTTTGATTGCCTTTGCTATATAGCTCTATCACAAAGGTTTTTTTTTAAATACTATTAGTTCACCAGTATCAGTCTTTTCTGCTGCTCTAGTAATGCCAAACCTTTTGCAAAACCTTCAGAATTGCTAATTTATTCATTTTTTTCGCTGGCTAGACCACATTCACACATTCCCATCCTCCCTCCTCTTAATGCGTTCCAGTTAATTCCACAGCTTATGGGAACTCAAATTCAAAGGAATTCTTAGAAAGTGGTTGCAAAATATTTATCTGGTGTACTCGTGGTTTGGAAAAGACCTTACACACAAGAAAGGAGATAAAAAAAAAAAAGCTTTAAAAATGGATTTTGGTTAACAGAGAGTTTCGGATAAAAGAGGTTCTACTGTATTATACTTAGCATTACCAAAAAATTATAAAAATATGAAATATCCTAAAAAATTACAAGAAAATTATCTTATTGTAATGTTTTAGTACTTAAAATTTCCTTTAAGCTTTTTCTTTTCTATGGGGTCTTCTCCCTAGCAATTCTGTAGTAATTAGTATGCCCTCCATTCCCATTGCTACCAGCTATGAATTTGCCCTAACTGTTCTCTCATCTTATGTGTCAGGGATGTGAGACACAGGTCCCAGGCTCCTTGAGTAAACAGTCTTCGAAAGATGTGAACATCTATTTTAATTTAGAGTAATCAGTATTAATGTATCCAAACAAAAATGTCTTGTACACAATCACAGAAATACAAAAAGGACTAATATTTTTAATAAGCTCCCTGTTAAAATAATATATCTCTATATAACCATACATACACGTCACAATCAACCCACAGATAAAACACCATCAGAAAAGACTATACTAAACACCGAGATTTAGAAATTTTATTTTATCGTACAATGAAATGAGATACCTAAATAAACAATTTAAAAAACAACACAGTAAAAATCTTTTCAGCAATTACTGTCCATAAGCTGTAATGCATGTGAATTCCTTTGCGCAGCCTTGTAAATTATCTACAGAATTTATAAACACCAGATAATACACTAAAAATTAGATAAAATAATACATACAGCAGCAATAATGTAACAATAATGCAAACACATTTCTAGTACTTATGTTAGCTCCATCTGTGATTTATGCAACCTCCATGATTTGCTATGCCCTCTCCTTGAAATTTTTTAAAGTCACTACCCCTGCTCATAGATATGCAAGAGAATCCTTTTGTATGTCTATAAACAAACTATATTTGTTACTATATAGAAAGCATGTTGTAGTGCACTTCAGTGATGAACCTCAATTTCAATATGTTTAAAGTATTGTAACATTAAAATACAATGCAAATGATTTTTCTGCCACAGACAACAGTAAAATGAAATTTGTTTTATGCGTAACTAAATGAACTATAAATGCTGCACACATTTTCAGTAGCGAATGTGCTACAGTGAACTTAACATATCAATTACAGTAGAAGATCTTTATAATCAATTCTATATAACGCAATTCTCCATATAATGCACAACTTCTCAGATGTAAACAATGAATTTGCAGTTAAAAAGCACCTGCATTTTCACATTGTAAAATATTGCTACTCTCCAGTGGACTAAAGTTGATACATTAGTTCAACTTTATCTTCTAACTTAAGACCTTTTTATTGAAAAAAAATGCTATTACAATAAACATTTTTGAAAATGTCCAATATAAGGGATGGTTGTGTCAGTTATATTTGGATCATGTTTATAGAGTAAATTTAACAATGTCTGACCTATATTATGCAAAAATTTATAATTTGGATAACTCTTGGTAACAAGGAATACAGTATAAAGATATTCTAATGTATTTTGATATGTTTCAGTCATATTTGGCCATATTTACAAGATAAATTTAATGATGTGATCCATATAAAGCAAAATTCTATATAACGTACAACCTTGTGTTTTTATGTTTGTGTTATAAAGATCTACTGTATATGGTAAACTGAGTACATTTGAGTTGGAGCATAGGCAGATAGACTGAAGTCACATTTTTCAACATAGTTAAAAAATGTTAAAGACAAAAACTATAATTGAGACAAACCTAAATTGATATTGATAGCACTCAGAAAGGCAAATAATCCTATGTGAGCTCATCAATAAAAAAAAAAGTGATGGGAGCTGCTTTCTGTGGCAAAAATTTAAAATTTGTGTACTACTTGTCCACTAAAGAAATATGAACGATAAATGCAAATATGCACTGCTGCAAAATATCGCAAGAAGAATTTATGTTAGAACTCTGCACAGGCCCGGGAACATACCCGACCCGGCTAAATGAAGGCTCATTTTCAAATGGGCCAGGCCAGTAGAATTAGGACAATTTTTTCAACAGGCCGCCAAAAAATTTGAACGGGACAATAAAAATAAATTATCAGGCCTGACAGCCCAATATAAAAATTTAGATGAAATGGATAAAATGTGAGCTATTTTCAATGAACATGACTTTCACGAGGATAAGTATAAATATATGTTATGCCAGTTTGACAAGATCGAAACAGAAATGTAATATGTCCAGTGTAGAGATCAGCATGGGACTGTTACATGGTGTGACTTGGGCTTCATTTTTTTTTTTTTGAGCAGATTTGTGCTGGGCTGAGATCAGGCTTGCATTTTTTTTACATTGTCAAGCTCGGCCGGAACTAGACTTATTTTTCTCAGGATGTGTAGTGCAAGCAATATGTTTTGTATAATATTAATAGCGATAATGAACTTCTGTTAACTTAATCTTTGGAAATATACCTTAAGGTGGTTCTCAAATTCACTGCTCAACAATGTGAAACACATTTTCTGACTAATTTTTAACTGTAAATGCATAAAACTGACAAGCCTGACTATTGAAGGGATTTGGAATCTAATAGAGTTTTCCACTTTTGATAAATAAATTACTTGTCGAGTTATAAGAGGTTCTTGTCACGTGGCT
Source organism: Maratus speciosus (assembly GCA_963932465.1). NCBI lineage: Eukaryota > Metazoa > Arthropoda > Arachnida > Araneae > Salticidae > Maratus > Maratus speciosus. The sequence continues at coordinate 5,234,529 of OZ010790.1, read as the reverse complement.
GCAGGTTTTTCTCCTTTCCTGTGCTGTCGCTTCCAGAAACTATTCGAATGCTAACTTTGACAGTATTTTCTCAAAGATATATTGCCTTTATCAAAAAATGGATAATGCCATTCTATTACATAGTTTCTGAATAAGAACTCCTGCCAATTTTATGCTTTTCCGAAAAGAAAGGAATTCAGAAATGTGTCAGAAAGTAGCTCCTTTGGATTTAAGAAAAGCCTTAATAAATGACAAATATTTTCACAAGTCTACTTTTCATTATACAGCTTCAAAAAATATGTTTTTAACCCTGTTTTTTTTTTTTTTATCTTTTATTCTAAACTGCAGTAATCTTTTAATGAGTCCTTATTTGAATGATGAAATATCTAAGAATCTAAGTAATCATTAAAGTTGCTACTGTGTATGTTTTGTCTTGCGCAAACATCATAATTTTAAAATATACTGTAAAATTATCCCTTAACCCCTTGGGGACGAGCGACATGTATACGTGCCGCATGAAGCGCTCAGAATCCTTGTTTTTTTCTCACCAGTAAAATTTTACTGCAAAATTCGCCTTATTTAATCAGTGCACCTTCTCGATTCAAGAAAACAAATTTCTGTTTTTAAAAAACGGTGACTAAAGATTAAAAATTTCATAAAAGGCTCCCGTCCCGAACGGGTTAAATATGTAAGCTGTATTCTTTTTAAAGGAATCTTATTTATATGTCGGGCCAGATTGGGGCGGGCCTGTTTTCACTGATTTATGTATGTTAGGCTGAACTGCGAAAATATAAACAGGCCGGGCCAAACTTCTAATTTTTACACTGGACCGGACCAAGATAGCTTTAGCTTTCGTTCGAGCCAAGCCCGGACCTGGAAAATCTGGCCCGTGCAGACCTCTAATTTTGGCATTCTTTCAGAATTTTATTCTTTATTTCAGAACACTTCCATAAACCTTTTTGTTTTGGTGCAGTACATTGTGCCAAAACTGTACAAAGTATGAATTTTTTTAATAAAAAATGTGAACAAAAATTAAACAGCTAATTCTAATCCACAAAAAGTTTCAAATATCTATTGCACTTTGAGTACCAATAAATCAAGTGACATTTTTGTGAAAATAAATTAGCCTTTGATTAGCAAGAATATAGTCTCATTGTTGAATGGTTTGAAATATTTTAATTAAAATTTGAAGTTAAAAATAATTCATGCAAGACAACTTTGCATTGCTGCTTCATCAATATGTAATTACATCCCATTTTCTGATAAATTTGCTGATGGTGTTTTTGCATCATTTTATAATTCTTAAAGTAATAAAGCTTATTTTTTTGGTCAATAGTATGACCCATTTATCATAAAATATTAGTATGAAGCAAAAGTAACAAAAAGTTATTGCTGCAGGAAATCTTTTAAGGGGACCGGGAATGCTAAATTCAACTAAAAAGATAGATTTTTACATCATTAAATAGTTTAAACTTATCTTTCCAACGATGTGTCACACACGTTTATTTAAAAAAAAATGTTGAAATTAATCACTAAGAGTGCTTAACAGCTTAATGGCCATTTAAATCTAATTTACTTTTTCTGAAAACTTTGTTCATGTTTATGTTCTTTTTTTTTTTTTCAATATTTATTAAACTTAAGAACTCAGATTTTTATTTAATACTTTTATTATGATATTGAGAATTATTCATTTTAGGCAGTGAAATCTTACCAAAAATGCTAATTTAAAAATGGCTTTCAATAAATAATAATTTTGAGTTTCACTTAGAAAGAAAATGGTCTTAAATATGTAAATCATGTTATTTTAACTACTCTAAAAAATCTAGACCTCTATTTTTCACCATTTTTGAGAAAAAGGTACATAAAGTTGGTGAATTTAACATGGCGGAGATGGGCTTTCCTGGTCCCCTTAAAGTAACTTTTAAAACATATGAAAAAGCATAAAATACCTGATCTCTATGTTCAAGGGCTTTCTTCACAGTTATATCGAGATTATTGTAGGTCTTTTCAGCTGCTAAATTCTAAAAAACATTTTTGGTAAGACAAGGAATTTTAATGTAAAAATATATACAAATGCTTAGTTAGGCAAGATGCACACCAAGACAATAAGTGACACAAGGCAGAATGCAAATACTGAAATTCAAATAGATTTCTTCTTTGTCAACATATTTGAAACAAAGGAACAGATTTCAATTTCAGAAAGACTCGCCTGCTGACTCGCATGTGTTGCTTGTTGTGCAGCCTGCCTTACAGTATGATGTTTATAATCCAGTTAAACAAAATTTTAAGCACTCATGTACTTAAAATTTTTTTGAAAGATAATATAATCAATTTACATGATTAAAGAGAAAAAAAATGTTTATAAAATGAAAATGCTTTATCATAATTTATGAATTCTATTTACAAAGACTGAAGCTGAAAAAGTTTAGATGTTCAAAGTAACTTTATTCTTCTATTTCCTTGTATTCACCTCTACTTCAACAGCGGATTAAGAGTGAAAACTTCATTATCAAATGATATTCACAATTGACCTGACTGGACCTATTCACAGCCGAAGTTTAACCAGATTAATAATTAATATCATTTAAGCTTTCAACCAAGGTTTTTGCACTTGTGAATAAGTGTTGTCTGACATTAATTGTATGCACTAGCAATCCCTATTAAGACCAGAAAAAAAGATCTATTGCTAAACAGCTCTATTTTATGGTAGTACAACTTTTGGTCGTTGGGATTTCTGTCCATATTCCTGTGTAATGGAACTTCAGTTTCAGGTGCAGTTAAGCCATGACTCCCTTCATAATACAAAGTTAGATCAAGGCCATGGGAGGTGAGGGAGAGCAAAGGAGATAGTTGCACTAGGCCATAAACTCTACAGGAGCTGGTTTAATACCCCAAAACAGAGAAGATTTAATAGCTGTTAAAAATCAGGTTACTGGCCTTCATGCCATGCATTAGCTAAGGTAAACACGCACAATGACAAAACCAGCGTTTCCACATACATTAAGAAAATAATACATATGCATACTATAAGAAAAATATCGAATACGTGGAATTTGAATTTTCAATTGGAAGTTTATAATCCATACATAATGAACAAAAGTTCATAACACTTCTCCTTTAACTTACAATTCTGTTATTTTCACCATACCAAAAGTCATTCCTTAACAGTTCAAACCATTTTTTAGGTATGTTTTTGGTAAGAACATCTGCTAATGTATATTCATTATATATATATATATAGCGAGAGAGAGAGAAATTTTCACCCATTAAAAATTTTACCCGTACAAGATGATCCTTGATATCAAAGTGTTTGATTAGTTTGAAATTCTCAATTTATTACAAAATTTGCAGAATCAAGTATGGGGCGATTGAAATTAAAAAGGTAGAAACAAGTGTGTCAGGAACACTTCTATTCTTATTTTGTAGCACATTGGAATTTTATTTTAACAGCTTGACAGCTGCAATGATTCACAAAACACTCAAGAAATGTAGTGTGGATCATACTTCATTCATATGGTGACGACATGTGTCATAGAAAACGAACTTTATAAACTAAAATGTTACATGTCAGAGTTGAAAGTAATTGCACTTACTCCTTGGTGTATGTTAATATAACCATAACTGTATTATATTAGTGTACACGGTTTGCAACGATAATGTGTTGTGAAATGCTATATGTTATGTAGCAGTACCGCCATGTGTGTGATTTAGCTAATCTTAATTAAAACTCAACTTATGTTTATTATCGGCCTCCGATTCGGTTATTATCTTAACAATTAGTATTTTAAATTCAAAGTGTATACATTTAAAAAACGTTTTAAATTAGAAATAGAATGTTCAGATTAAGTCTCAAACCTCGCAGAATCAGAATTCTCAGAGTACCATAATTTCCAGCCTATAATCTGTGGCGGCACATAATCCGCATATGCAGTTTTTCTTCTCAGCAGAAAAAAGTTAGCAGAAAATCCGCACCGTCATATAATCCGCATTATTGGAGAATCTAATGTAATAGATAATTGTATTGAATCTAATATTAAATTCACTGCTTCCCATCTTTTCTGCACTTTCTACAAATTGCGATTTGAATTCAGCAGTATACCTCTTACATTTTTTGCAAGGCATGTTTTCAAAGCTTTCTTACACTATCACTAAAGAAATGGCGATGGCAGCAAAAATCTTACTGTTCAAAAATCCTTTTCTTTCCTCCTGTAAGCTAGTTTGTTACAGAGCATGCACGTAATGAGTACCAAGTCACGTAAGCAGCAAGCCAGATTAAGCGATTGTGTGGTGCTTCCATCTATTAGAAAAGTAGCAAATCGAACAAAGAACTTGCTAAAAATGCTCATTTTTTTTTCTTCAAAAGTGAAAGAATCAAATAATCTGCGGCAGCAGATTATCCGCATCGCAAAAATTTTCACTTTTTTGGCAGATTATAGGCCAGAAATCACAGTACATGAAAAATGTTCAAAAGAACTACCTCCAAAATGCAGGCCCTTATTAATGCATGGGCAAATCGGGACTTTGCCCAGGGGACCCCAAATCCATATATTAATTTATAAAATATTTACCTTTTTTTCACAATTCCAACTCTGAAAATCTTTAAATTCAAAATACAAATTTAATCTTCAAAAGATTCTACTAAACTTGCTGAAAAACAAATTTCATTTTGAACTCGCAGAGCACAGTACTTTCGCAAAGCTAACCTCAACCACTATTAAATAAGAAATTTTGATTTTAATAGATTGTATTAGCAATGAACTTAAATCATATCTAAACTTTAGTGGTTGAAAATAATCAGTTCTAATTGCCATGAGCTAAATTTTCTTCAGTATTCAAAGTTTTTTTTTTTTTTTTAACTTTGAGTTTAATATGAAAAACAAACCCAAAATTGCCATCTTTTTAGATTTATTGAAAAAACTTTCTACTTGTGAAGTAGAATTTGATTTGATGTTGTGGGTAGTACAATTTAAAAAGATGTAAAGAAACTAACTATTAACATATATTTACATGTTAGAGTATTTGACACTCTTCCATAAGTTGAAGATATTAAATTCATCTTAAAGTAATATAACAAGTTGCTAAAATTATATAAAAGAGTTTTGTTCTGTACCGAGAGAAAAAGAGTATTGTTATTAATTAAGGTGCTTAATTTTGAATTGACAGAGCTAAGAATTTTTCTTCTATTTAAAATCCAAGGTATTGTATTGTTATATTGGGTAAAAATATTGTTTATGCATTACACACATGACTGGCCATCAGTTCTATTTGAATAATGTTGCAACAATTAAAATGCCCCCCCCCCTTATTTATCTTTGCACAGGGGCCCCAATTAGTCATGATCAGGGCCTGCCAAAATATACAGTTCTTGAAAAATGCAAAACAAAAAGGTAGTCACATCTGGAGCAATGAAAATAAGCTTTATTTAACTTCATGAAATTGCCAACCAGATGAGAAATAAAAAATAAATTTGAATAAATTGATAGGCATTTAATCAATATGCAAATGAACAGCCATCATTTGGCTCACTTTAAAGGTGGCAGTTTTAAACTATCTGTATTCTTCATTTTCACATAGTGATAATGTTACCGAGTATTGCAATTACTTTGGAATGGCAATGCATTACAAACAATCTGTAACATACTTTTCCTTCTGTATTTTTCTCAAAAACTGTCACAAGGTAGGGGTTTTTTTTAACAATGTACTCATAGTGAACATTCTTAATCTGCACAGTTTGTGAGGTGGTATTCAAAGACACTATAAAAGTGAAAATAAAAAATACTCACTATGACATCAAATTTGGCGTAAATGTCGACAACTTTGCCATGATCGTCGACAACAGGTAACGCAGATACCCGTCTCTCTATGAACTCGTTGAGAGCACTGATGACAGGAGTGCTCGTTTTGGCCTACAACAGAATGTACATCATTTGAGTACAGACATAACACATATCACAGGTACAAACAATGAAACAGTTTAAGACACTTCTCAACCAAACATTTTGTAAGAGGTAAAACAGTATCTTACATTATGCTAAATTTGAAAGGGCTTACTTCAAAGAACACACTTAAAAACTACTCTTAAAAAAAAAAAGGAGAGGAAGGTTACTAAAATTCAGTATTTGCATAATTACACAAGCTTCTGGAACCTTTCTAGAAACATTTAACCCTACATTAGTCTTATGTGCCTCTGTGATACAAGCTGCCTTTTCCCTCTTGTAAGTTTTTAAATAGATTCGGAACCTGTGGCTTCCTCTACCTTCCGCTCACCGGTATCATTTTTTCACTCATGTCAGTTACTCTCAAACAACTAGCTAATGTATTCAAAACTTACAAGAGGAAAATGGTGACTTGTATCGCAGAGATACAGATGTGAATAAGGCAGGGTTAAGGAAATTATCGATTTTGGTTTTGTGATTGGGCTATAATGAATCAATGAGGAAACTGAAGACAATGGGTTTCTGATATTAAAGGAACTCTTCACTCACTTGAGAACACCCGCTCCGTAATGTTAAACCAGTGGGCAAGTTGTTTTCGAATTTCTCGTTTAAATTTGAATATTTTTAAACTTTTTTTGCATAAGATAACTGAGGTCTATCTTTAAAATAGCTGTTTACTTTTTCAATTTCGGTTGCAAATTTTTTTAATAAAAAGGTACTTTTACTTTCAGAACTGGCTTCGAAACTGAAAGTACTTTTTAAAAAAAAAATTTGCAACCAAAATCAAAAAAGTAAAAAACAGTCATATTAAAGATAGAGCTCAGCTATCCTATGCAAAAAATTAAAAATATTCAAATTTAAACAAGAAATTTGAAAACAACTTGTCCATTGGTTTAACGTTACAAAACGGGCGTTTTCAAGTAAGTGAAGAGTCCCCTTAACAGAAATACATTTGCCAAAATTTATGGGTAGCAAAAGAGCGTTTCTATTTCAGAAATTCTCATAAACCTTGAAAATCTACCATTTTTAAGTGCGTTCATAATCGTATAAATATGTAGCACCTATAGTCATTGTCAGGTCCATCTATCTGTCCACACATAACAGCACAAAAACTACCCAACCGAAATTTAATATATCGTTCGTGGGCTGCAATAGTGGCACAACTCAAAAAATCAGGTTCTAAGATTAATGTGTTTGAAGTTTCACCTTGTAATGAAATGCAAAATTTACACAATTCATTGTTGTTATAAGTGTTACTAAATGACTCCGTAACGATTCAATTAATAATAATGAAAAAAATAAAAATGCCCAGCTAAACTGATGGCATTGAGCTCACAGGCTATTCACACTAATTGTATATCATACTCTTATTTTAAAGAATAATGCCCCTCAAAAAATAAGTGAAGGGGAATTAGCCCCCGTTTCACCCTTTATACTTAACCAGTGAACCTCCAAATCTAATCAGGGAAGTTCCTTAACATAATAAACCGGTATACCAACTTCGGAGCAAATCGAATCAACCTGCATGAAAAACCCATTTATCTGAATTAAGGGGGTGGACTAGCCCCCCTTTTCCCCCTTTATTATTAACCAATGAACCCCCAAAACTAATCAGGGAAGTTTCTTAACCTAATTAACCGGTATACCAAATACGGAGCAAATCGAATCATTCATCTGAATTAAGGGGTTGGACTAACCCCATTTTTGCCCCTTTATCCTTATCCAATGAACTCCCAAAACTAATCAGGGAAGTGCCTTAACCTAATAAACTGGTATACCAAATTCGGTGCAAATCGAATCATTCTGCATGAAAAACCCATTTATCTGAATAAAAAGGGGTGGACTAATCCCCCTTTATCCTTAACCAATGAACTCCCAAAACTAATCAGGGAAGTTCCTTACACACACACACACACACACACACACACACACACACACACACACACACACACACACACACACACACACACACACACACACACACACACACACACACACACATACATACATAGCGGGCGGGCGGGCACATTAGCTCTCAGGCTTTGATAGCCTGCGAGCTAAAAAGTACCCTCACACCCCATGTTATATTGATAAATATTATATGATGATGCATTCAGATTATACCATATATAAGACAACAGCGGCACTTCTGACATCTGTTGGTGAAATACTGAACTACAAGATATGCTGCTGGAAGGAATACCAATCTGCAATGCTGGAGAGCGCATTAACTCAAAATTCATATTTTTTGAGTTGTGCCACTATTGCAGGCCATGAGCGATATAGAATCGTTGCAGAATTTTGTATTTTAGGAAAATCTAATCAAAAACAGAAGATAAAAGTTTTCTAAATTCTATTAAATTTTATACGTAATTAATTCAGCGATACCTCACGATAGGTCATGGATTCTAGGTTGCCTTGGTGATGACATCCTATTTAAGATGGAGTCCTATTTCTGTATTACTGAATTTAATATAGAATCTTAATAAATTTTACATTCATGCATGTTTGCAAAAGAGTGCAACAGCTATTGCACGAAGACCTGACTATTTATAAAACTAGTGATAGTACGAACACACCTCATTTGCCATGTTTGGCATACAATTTCAAACTTGTTTTAGGTTTCCGATTGGTTATTTATGTTTGGAAGATAAAAAGGTTTCCGGAATAGTAGGTAACTGTGAAGTTATATTCCAGTAATGTTTTTGGAAATTTATTATAAGAAAACTTTTCTATAATTTTTGTAGCATAACTTAAAGCGACACATGGACATAGAAATTGTGCAACTGGGAGCATTTAAAAAGTATTGCTTCCATACATAATTCATGGCTTTTTTTATTCTGTCTGTTTAACTAATTCTTTTCAATTATAAAGAATTCAATTTCTTCATATATAATATAAACTTTTAATAGATTAAATATCTTTTAAAGCAATTAAAATCTTAAAAATAAGTGAAATCTGCAAAACCTCCAATCTTAAACGGGTACTTCTGTCAGGCGAAAACGACCCTTCGCTAATGTTAATCTTGTGGAAGAACTTTAAGATAGCTCGCTTGCATTTCAATATTTATAAAAAGTTTTTTTTTTTTGCATTGGCTAGCTGATAGATTTTGTATGAAAGCCATTTTTTACTTTTTCGATTTTCTTTGCAAGTTTTATAAGAGAGGACACATTCACATTCGAAACCAGTTCCAAAAGGAAAAGAATCTTAAAAAAAGGAAAGAAAAAAACTAAAAATTGAAAAAGTAAATCTTTGTACAGCTCTATCTCGGACGGACAATGCAAAAATCGTTTAAAAATATTGAAATGCAAGTGAGATATCTTTAAAAATTTCTTCCATATGATTAACATTAGTGAACAGGTGTTTAAGCCTGACTGAAGTAGCCTCTTAAGCTGGATAAATTAGAATATACTTCAATGAAAAAAAAAAATTACTGTACCACAAAAAACTTTTATACAACCTAGCCACCATTGGCGACCAGTTTGGTCTCCCTTAAAATTTATGTTTGGAAAAGCATGCTAAGCATTGTATCATGTTACTTTTATTCATAATTTAATTTACTTGGACTCCCTTAAATATAATATATCCCTTAAGCTGATTTTTTATTGCATTAAAATCTCAATTTGTTGATTTTCTGTAAGCAAGTAAACCCTATTGGTTTACAATGGAAGTCTATGGGAGTTTGCTGAAATATTAGAGATCGACAAGTTGGCAACACATTTGGCGATAGAACAGGGTCCCCCACTATGGTAACACCACCCTCCCCCTTAAAAGGTATGGTGATGTATTAAATGCTGTTCAATAATGAATGAGAGGCGTTTCATTCGGGCGTTGCCATTAAGCAATTAAAAAATAATCGCGATTTCTGTGCCACGTACGATAGCGTAATATATGATATTTTAATTTAAATATTATAAAAAAATAAAACAGCGTTGTACTTACTGTAGCAATATGTTCATATGTGCCTATTTTTAAATCGCCTAAGTTTTGATCCATATAACTAGGATGAGGCAATTCATGGTACTGAAAGAGAAAATACGTTTAAGTTTATATACAAATATTATTTTGAAAGCTAGGGAAAAAAATAAAAAGGGAATACTCACATAGAGGAAGAGGAACTTGAGTATTCTTTTATGAGTAATGACATAGAGGACGTTACCAGTTACGGGATCTATCACAGGCAGACGGTGAACCTTATTCTGGATAAGGGTCTTTATGGCATCCAATAAACTGGAAAAAATGAATGGGGATATATAAGCAAAGGAATAACGGCATTATCTATTAAAGAACCGAGTGTTCAAAAAACATCTTTATGCTATTTTTCATGTTTTCTTAATAGCTATATATATGTTTTATAGACATATGAATGTGTTAACATTAAATGAGATGAATACTGTTAAACCTGCAAAAAGTGAACCTGCCTATACCTGCTCTAATCGTATCTGAAATGGGAAAATTTCATCATTCTGGTGAAAAAAGAATTTTATGCAATACCTGTTAACAAAAACCTGTCTAAAACCAATTTTTTCTCCCCCAGTCTCTTTCAATTTCTTTAACAGATTTTAATGTATTTAATTTTTTTTTTTAATTGTGGTCTTTTCACTTCATACAATGTATATTTTTGTAACTGAAAACTAATAACAGGTGGTCGAAATTCAGTTCAGAGGTTGTGCAAGATTGTGCCACAATGACATAAAAATCAGCCACCAGACTTCATTTCGTGCACTTGAAATAAAGATAAGTGTTTGGTATGTGGTATTTTTTACAGTAGTAGCGGTGTTCATTAATCTGAGAAAAGCTTCACTAAAAGAGCTTAATCTTTAGAAGGTGGCATTGTTTCAGTAGCGAATTCAAAATTCCTGCTTGTAGAGTGCTCCCCCACTTTTTTTTAAGGAATTATAATTTACATATATTGCACAGAGCTCCCCCTCCCCCCTTTTTTATACCTAACAAATCACTTTTCATGAATTTTATAAAGTTGTCTATTGGTATATTTTTAAACAAATCTTGATAGAATGATCTAAAGCAGGGTTGTAGTGAAGTGTATACAATGGTACACAGCATATACCTTCTGGATTAATATTTAAAAAGAACTATTACTTTAAGCTATACCTGTAAAAAGACTAAACCCCAGACTAAACCTGTAGCTATAGCATACACGTGTATCTAGTCTATATGCCTTGCTTATAGCGTATACCATCTGGTTTTTTTTTTTTTTTTTTTTTTTAAGACTACCACTGATCTGAAATAGCTATTGTCCAAATTTTATTTACACCCTTTACAATGCAAGTTGGAGAAATTAATTTCAACAATTGTATATTTTGAGAGGGGGAAAAAAAAAAGGGATGAAATTACAGCAGTAAAAGTTATACCCAGACCATCTGAAAAAAACCATATTACACTAATTGGACATTTACAGTTAAACAAATAAATCTCCTTACCTGGCATCGGGTCCTATGCTTACTAGTGGCCTAATTTTTGCTTTTAAAACACCTAAATGGATAAAAAGAAAAATGTCAATTCCTAATTAGTACAAAGTTTTACTATCATGCAATTTAAGATTTAAGTGCTAATAAACTTAAAGAAAAATCCTTTAGATTCCACCCTTAATTGCCCCTGGGATTCTTCAGTAAAATACATTTAAAAAACTGAAAATACAAATGTACCTTTTTAACTGTTTTTAAAACATTTTATAAATGTTGCTTCCTACAGGGATCATGTTTTACAGTTTATAGAATTCAAAGGTAATATTCTAATGGGTATCTTTACAGCCTTCAGTTTATATATAAAGGCTTGTTCTATAAGAACAGTACAAATCCATTTTTCTTTATTAAAATACTTTTTCCTCAATATCTATGCAATGGACCCATTACTTCAAAACAAGTGGCATATGCATTTTGCAGAAGATTATTTTAGTGAACCTAGCACAGTTTTAATAACATCAGCATTTGTACTGAATTCTCTTACACAGACAGGCATATGAGTGGGAAGTGGAGAAAGGAGGGGCACAAATTTTGCAAAAAAAGAAAATGTTTGAAATCGTGTAAAATTAAATACACTGTAATCGATTTTCCTTCATAGACCATTACGCAATTCAATTCTTTTGCAAGACCCTGTAAATGAATAATGAAAGCTTTGCAATCCATCAATATGTTTTAAATGCAGCTTAGTAATGCATACCAATTTCATTATAATTCGACATAATGTAACGTTAAACTACAACACAAATGATTTTTCTTCTTCGACCATAATGTTACAGGATTCTTTTGAGAGTCCCTGTAGAACTATAAATGCTACACACTATTTCCAATAGCAAACATGCCATAGTAATCTTCAATAACCTATCAATTACATGGGAATTAATAGTACATAGATGAGAGTTAGAGCACAAACAAACGGCAAGGCATACAGTTATGTTTGAAATAGCGTAATATCCAGGGGCAGATCCAGAGAATCGTTTTGGGGAGGGCGATCCAGAGTGACATAATCAACGTAGTCATAATTTTTGTTGCTCAGATCATTCCTTGCAGTTAATTTTTAAATGAATATGAAATAATTAATGCGATTTGAAAATGTTACAGGCTTTCGATTATCCGACTTCCGATTAACCGAAACACTCGGTTATCCAACACTCTTATTATATAATCCCGCCCTCTCAAAATATGGTTTATTGTTACTTACGTCGTAAAATTAAAAACGTTATAACAGAATTTATTTATTAAATGTCTTATTTTTTTTTCTTTTTACTCTTGTACTATGGTAATTATTTATCTTATTTTTTGTTCTTTTAGTTATAGTGAACAACATTAATAACACAAGCCTGCGATGATTGTGTTTTTTAACATTTGGTAATTGATTTTGATGTATTTTTTTAGCACTGGATGCGAAAATGACCTTCATTTTTAACCATCACGTCACTATAAGCAAATCGTAAATTTCAAAGTTAAAAAGTAAAACTAGAAAACGGGAATTCTGCTTTTCAGAATTTAGTGTCGCCCCCGATGACAAAAAATTTCTGTATATAAATATAGATACAGTAGAGTCCCGATTATCCGAGTTAATCGAACTTATACCTTTGGAATGGATCATTTTCTTCTGATGGACTGATGGCTTCCATTATTATGAAACAGTCGTTATAAATGAAGTGTTAGGTGAAGATGAAAGAGCAGTCGTAAAAAGTTAGAACTCTGATTTTCTGGTCAGAATGGGGGGGGGGGGGGAATGGCTAATTTTTTTTGGGGGAAAAAAAATGGAAGCCATCAGTTCATCAGAAAAAAATAACTCGGTGAATGCGGAAACTCCGATAATCGGGGCTCTACTGTAGTTCAGTTTTAAGACTTATAACATGCGATTTTATTCTACATAAAGTGACGCCATCCACATCCGCTGAAGAATTCATCATTTGCGATCCAGTGTTAAACAACATCTACAGTAAAGTACGCTTAAGACGTCACTATCGCTGAATAATACACACACAAAAAAAAAAGATTTCGTCATTCAAAAAACTCGACAAAAAATCGGCCATCTAAAGATTCACAAGCCTTCATTTGTTTGCATTATCATTATAGATATTTAAAATGAAATTTAGTTTCTAAAAGCTCCCTGTTTTATCAAAAATCTTTCATTTATATTTTTTGAAAATAGCACGTATTTTAACTTTTTTTTTCAGTTTTTATGGGAAAATGGCAACAAAAAGATATAATTGCTATTTTTCTTTCACTTTCTACAGAAATGGAGTTCTTCCGTTGCCAATATTAAGCAAATGGCTCTAAAAACTACAAAAAAAAAAAAAAAAAAAAAAAAAAAAATATTTCAAAAATAAATGGAGATGCGGTTTTCAAACAAATTGCATTATAAAGTACTTTTTTTTTTCGAATATGACGGTATAAACATTGAAAATGTGCGATGCTTAGAAGTTTAAAAAATTGCTATAGAGTATTTAATCGTACTGCTTTGTTTCACGGCTGGCTTCTGTAAGGTAACGTTATTTTTTGGAGATGTCACAAAATAAGCTGGGAGAAAGAAATAGCATACCGTACCGGGGGCTAAAAATAGCGAAAATCTCTTAAAGCAATTTGTAAGTACAGCAACAAAAGAAGGTAAATGTTTTAAATACATCTGCCACAAATTTCCCAGCTTTATCAACCGCCAAAATAAAAGAGGATACCGAGATGAACCCCATAGAGAAGATTAAAAGAAAAGCGCGAAGCAGAGCATGAGCGGTTCAAAGAAATTTCCACGCATGGAATAAAAATTATAAGGATTTTAAATACTAAATATTTTACATGTTTAACTGTAAAAATCCATAGTATAAGCAAAAAAAAATGAATAAGCTATTATGAAAAAAAGTTACGTCTATTTTACAGCAGCAGATTTTCGTAATATTTCGACTATTTAAAAATTTGCGATTTGTGAAAAATCCTGACGTGATGGTATGGTAAAAAATGAAGGTCATTTTTGGATTCAGCACTAAAAAATACATAAGAACCAATTACCGTAGTTGAAAAACATAACAATCACATCTATTTTTTAATATCAGATTTCTGGAAGAGAGTAATCTCTGAAAAAGGATCGCCTTCAGAAATTTGAAGGGCCTTAACATCCTTGAAAATCAAAATGTGTCATCTAAGTGGTGTTTATACCTCTTCATAGGCGCGAATCGCCCCCCCCCCTCCCACCCCTTGGTTAAAAAAATATAAATCCATCGATTATCGGTAATTGCGGCAAATAGTTGCCGAAAAAAAATCGATTTCATCAATCGTTCGCAGGTCAAAGGATCTCGCAAAAAAACGCGAACTTCGTCAAAGGATCGCGCAAAAACGCGAACTTCGTCAAAGGATCGCGCAAAAACGCGAACTTCGTCAAAGGATCGCGCAAAAACGCGAACTTCGTCAAAGGATCGCAGAAAGAAAACGCTAATTTCGCCAAAGAATCGCAGAAAGAAAACGCTAATTTCGCCAAAGAATCGCAGAAAGAAAACGCTAATTTCGCCAAAGAATCGCAGAAAGAAAACGCTAATTTCGTCAAAGAATCGCAGAAAGAAAACGCTAATTTCGTCAAAGAATCGCAGAAAGAAAACGCTAATTTCGTCAAAGAATCGCAGAAAGAAAACGCTAATTTCGTCAAAGAATCGCAGAAAGAAAACGCTAATTTCGTCAAAGAATCGCAGAAAGAAAACGCTAATTTCGTCAAAGAATCGCAGAAAGAAAACGCTAATTTCGTCAAAGAATCGCAGAAAGAAAACGCTAATTTCGTCAAAGAATCGCAGAAAGAAAACGCTAATTTCGTCAAAGAATCGCAGAAAGAAAACGCTAATTTCGTCAAAGAATCGCAGAAAGAAAACGCTAATTTCGCCAAACAATTGCGGAAAACGCCAAACAATTGCGAGTAGATGAAAAGTGGGGCTCCGACCTCAGGAGGAGGAAGAAGAGCAGGTGCAGGTGCAGCACCTCCTCCTGCTCCTCCTCCCGTGCTCCCCCTCCTCTCGCGACTCTACTCTTGGAGGAGGGGTTAATGCGATAAGGATTTTTTTTAGATAAAAGTGGGAATTTTCGGGAGATTGATTTTTTTGCTGTGTTATAGTACGAGGGTTATTTTTTTCGGTTACATAATTTTCGGGCGTTATTTTGAGTGTAGTATAGTACGAGGTTTAAATGAATAATTAATTAAAAAGTAATTTAAAATAATTAATGAAAAATATTAATTTAGAAATTTTAATGAGGGGACTTAGAAGTTTTTAGTTTGAAATTTATTTTTATTCAGCTGTAGTATGAGGGGGTATTTTTTTTACTGTCGGTTTACTAATTAGTAATTAAAAATAGCAATTAAAAATTTAATGAGAAAATATTTAATGAAGCGACTTAGAATTTTTCGAGCAATTTCATTTGTTAACTATAGTATAGTATGAGGTTCGAAAGAATTATTAAAAATGGAAATTAATTGAAAATATCAATTCATTAAAAAAGTAATTAAAAATAATTAATGAGAAAAATTAATTTAAAAATTTTAATGAGGAGACAGAATTTTTAAGGGAGCAATTTTTATGTGTGTTAGAGTTGTGGTGCTGCCATCTAGTAACGATTGATAGAATTTAGTTTCGGAATTGGTATTTTTATGAAAAGTTTTGTGGAGGATTGAACCTGCAAAATGTAATCGTGGTTGAATAATAGACCGTTACCTTATCGATTCAGCCACGATTACATAGTTTTGAAAGAAAATTTAAAGAAGTGCATTTTTTCGAAAAATTAGACTGATGACGTCACCCATTTTAGGAACCAATCACTGATTTTTTAGACATTCGAGCGCCACCTATGATTATTATAAATTGATGCGAATGAAGTTTTTAATATTAGTCAATTAATTACTCCTGTTGAGTGAGGTCGTTAACATGTCTAGTTTCCAAGGTATTGCTGTTGTAGGAGCATCTGGGTTGATTAGAGAAGCGATGAATCTTATCCCTAAAGTGGAACCTGTTTCAGATGTTGAAATGAAACCCTCTTCATCAGAACTTTTAATTCAAGAAGAACCCCCTTTTGTTTGTGAAACTTGCAATAAATCGTTTCTGCGAAAGTTTGTGCTAAATAGACATGTGAAATCTCATCTTGAAAAAAACCCCTTTTGTTGTGATTTGTGTGAAAAAAGTTTCATTCAAAAGAGTGATTTACGACGACATATCAAGATTCATTTGAAAACGTGCGAGGTGTGTAATGAAATAGTCTCAAGGAAAGTGGACTTTTTAAAACATCAAAAAATGCATGAACCTAGTCAACGTAGGAGATCTGTGAGAAAGATAACGAAACAACCAAAAGACAATCAACGACGCGTGTTAATTAATCGCTTGTGTAATTTACTGCAGCGGGTGTGTGCTTCCTATGACTCATCTGTGACGTCATCTGTTTGAAAGAATGTGATTGGGTTTAATACCCGTCACTAACCTATATAAGTTTAATGTTTTCTACACATCATTTAGTTTACTGCTAAGTCTAGTGTTTGCTAGTCCAATGGCTGAAAATTTGTTGAAAAGATCCCACGAAGAAATGTTGTCGTCTTCCGAGTATCAACCTCTGCTGAACGAATCTAGATTTAATGTGGAAAGTGTTACGCTGTATCCTTACACTGACGAACCTTCATCGCCAATTAATTGTCATGATGAAGAAACTTTGTTTCCTGATTCCTGCTGTGAATCCGCTCAAGATATTATGAATGAATTTTTCATTGACTTTCAGAAATCTTCTACTACCCAAATGGATGAAGAGTTTACGCCTGATAGGGAAAATGTGTTTCAAACCCCACCTGTGAATGATTGTAATTTTATTTTTCGAAAAGAACTTGGAAACTGTATTTTTTTAGGAATTCAGTTACAGAATTCTGAATACTCTATTCAAATTAGAGAATTTTCGAGTGAAGGAATTCCAACTCAGAATGGAATCGATTTAGATATTCGCACCTGGTATGAATTTCAGTATAAAATATTTGCGTTTAATTTGAAATATACCAGTTCTTCGTTTATCGCCAATAACATTCTTTTAGTTTTGAATGAGGATAATTCCGTTATGTGCCTAAAAATGTTAAAAAATGAATCTCATATTCGATTAAACAATTATCAACTTGAACAATTGAAAGAAAAAGCCTATAAAAATTGAATAAGAAATTGATTCATCATATGTATGAAAAACATTTACCTGCTTTATTAAAACAAAAATGTCAAAAAAGTTCTTCAGAAAACGAATTTGTTTTGTGGTCTAAACTAATTTATTGTATCGAGAATTCTATTTTAAATATATTTAATCAAATTTATGAATGTACTGGCTGTGTTTTTAGACATCCAAGTGTTAGTCTTCATTCCTGTTATATGTTAAACAACCGTGAAAAATTTCAACAGTTAGGAGACATGATTTTAATGCTTGTGAATTTTGATGATGTTCTATCCATGTTTTTAAAGAATGTGGATTCTGTTAGCGATCAGTTTTTATGTAACCTGAATGTTGAAACTTTTAAAAAAGTGTATTGTTTAAATCGTTTTAATAAACTGATTTCGTGTTATATTTGTGTCTTTATTTTTAAAAATGGTGTGTGTTTTTTCTAACAGAGGGGAATTAAAACAGATTTTCGAAAATTAATAAAAAGAAAAAGAATGAAATACAATTCGATTAAACAATTAAAAAAGAAGTAAATTAAAACAAGCTTACCTGAAACACGTCTTACATCCTTGATTACTTGACTAGAAATGAAAAATCTTACAAGTCCTTATCGATTGGGTTTACCCAATCTGGTCTCCTTCGTTATCAGTGTTATACACCACGTGATGGGGTTTCCCCAACACGTGATATCCTACTACGTCATTAGTGTTACCCTACACCACGTTATAGGGTTTTCCCCAACACGTAATAACCCCTACGTCATGAGTGATGTCATAGTGCACGTGATAGGGATTCCCCATCACGTGATAACCCCTACGTCACTAGTGATAAGTGATGTCATTTATCACGTGACTATATCTAATCAGTTGATAAGATTAGACGATAAGAGCTTGTATATAACTGCGAGCAGATCTTCAGTGCTCATAATTTTCGTCAGAGTTTAGCTGTTCTAGTCTAGTTGGATACCTCGTGCTGCCTAGTGTCTTCAAAATGTCTCCCATTATTTGTTTGGACAATGGACTAAACGTGGAGTATATTAGTGATTTTATCGAGAAAGCTCGTGCTGACCGCTATTTGACGGAGCTGCGCACATTGCCTTTCTTCAGACCTACTTTCCGTATTTTTGGAAAGGATGTTAAGCCTAAACGTCTGATGTTAGGCTATGGTGACACCAACACAAGCTATGCCTTTAGCGGAACCAGTGTGCCCGGTAACCCTTGGACACCTCTCATGATTGAATTGCGAGACAAAGTGGAAAAAGAAACAGCGTGTACTTTCAACTATGTGCTGCTCAATTTCTATCAAGACGGATCTACTTGTATTAGTCACCATAAAGATGACGAATCCTGCCTGAATGCTGTTTTTCCTATTACAGTACTTAGTTTTGGTGCTCAGAGAACTATTGAATTTAAGAGACCGAATGTGCCCTCTACATTTATAAAGTTGGGACATGGCTCGTTGTACATCATGAGTCCTCCCAGCAATGAACTGTTCACCCATGGCATTGGGGCAGAGCCTCACATTAAAGATATACGGATTAGCCTTACTTTTCGACATTTAATTTTACATCCCCTTGATCAGAAAAAGCCAAGACTAGATTTCGCTACTCTTTCGAAGGATCCGGAATTGAATTTGGACTTGTTCACCCTCTCTGATGACGATGAATTTCCGCGCTGCTCTTCACCTAAACATATTTCGCCGATGAATAGAACTGAACCTGATACTTCACATGAAGACGAGTGGTTTACTAAAACCTTTAAAGGAAGTTATTATTCAACCACTTGGAATCTAGAATGGTGTACTTTAGCTCAAATTCATATGGAAGAAAATTGTAACTTGAAACTTCACATTCGAAACTATAAAGAAGGTTCCCACGGAAAGCTTTTTCCAACGAAGAATGGCGTCGTGATGACTGCAACGACTTTTGATCATTTCCAACAAAATGTATCAAAGTTCAATTTTTATTCTGTGAAAGAGTCTTCCATTTGTAATAATCAATTGATCTTGGCATTTTTAGATGAAGATTTTTGTCTACTTCAACAAATATTCAAAACGGATGAAAATAATTTTCATTTCAAACCCAACGGAATACGTTTATCACGAGATCAATTTTTGAAACTTACTGAATTTTGTTCTGAAATTACAGACTGTTTTATTGACATGCTTTTAACACGAGTGATTCCTGTTGCAATTCTGCGAAAATCATAAAAATGTATACATTCCCACATAGACTCTGATTCTGCTAAGAAAATGTTTTTATCCTGCTTAAACCATGAAATAGAACAATCTGTGCATCGTGTTTTTTCATGCTACGGGTGTAAAATTAATCAACTTTCACAATTAGATCATTCTTGTTTAACAACTACTTTGTTGGAAAAATTTGAGATGTCTAAAGACAGTGCTTTATTGAATTTTAATGTCTTTCAATTCGTGAAGAATGTCACTTCAAACTGTGTCACTATACACATGCATTTTTTGCCAATTTAAAATCTGACTTTTATAAAAACTACTTAGAAACAATTTTTGTTAATACGCAAGAAACAATGTGTAAACAATTAGATTTAATAAAGTATTTGTTATTTTTCACTAAACCATTTCTCTGTTTTATTTAAATTTTCTTTCAACTTGTTTATACTCTGCAATCTTCTTTTTAAATTTAAGAGAGAGAGAGAAAAGAAAATAATAATTTTGTGAGAAAGTATTTTGAATAATGCTTATTGAAAGACATGAATAAGATAATAATTTTGAATAATTTTTCTCTTTATGGGAAAAAAAATATTAACATTTGTAATAACTGATTCCCTTTATGGGAAAAAATTCAGATTTTCTAAGACAGAAAGAAAATATTTTAAACAACAAACGCAATTCATTTTAATATGTTTTTAGTTTTTTAAAAATCACTAAAAGAAAGTAATGAGTAAGTTTTAATATTAATGTAAGGGTTTCTTGAAACCTATATCACCATTGTGAAAAAAAAAAAAAATCTTAATTTGAATAATTTAAGTGCAATGCTATTTCTATTAGAATTTTATAATAAATAGTTTTAGTATTGTTTAAGTGAATCACCCATTATCATTAATGAAAAAAAAACAGCTTAATTAGTCTTTCAACTCATTAAGACTGTTTTGACACTAAAATAGTTATTTTTTGACAATAAATATAGAAAAAAGACTGTATAGTTTGCAAATCAACATCTCATGTTTAACTCTTAATTGGGAGGGGGAAAAAAGTAGGATTTTATTCTTAGTCTAACAATTAAAAATTCTTAATGAATACTATTTATAATTTAGACTAATAAATTAGACATAGGTTTTTATTTATTCATTTCTATTTACAATTGGAGAAAATTTCGTATAAGTTCGTACCATCCGATGAATCATCGATGAGCGAGCGCTTGGAAAAACCCTTATCAGATAAGATGATTCACCTATCTTAGATATTAACAGACTGCATGCGATTTTGAGCTCAGTATTTTTCTTATACTCGTGTAGCAGTTAATAATTTTTCTGAAGCTTGATATTTTGTGTACATGTAAAGTTATTAAGTGTGTGTCTACCTGGATTTACCAAGTCTTACCTGGATTAAACTGAAGACATGAAAGCCTCGAATAAACCAAGTTCAAGTTCTTTTTCTGATGATGATGTAAGTGAATAATTTTAATTTATTAAATGTGAAATTTTTATATTTTAATGACTTAGATTATTATTTAAGAAAAAATGTATTCTGTTTTCTATAACTACTTTGAACAGAAATTAGCAAAAATGCTTTTAAAATAGGAAATTTTATATTTTTAAATTTATTTCTGAACTTTAAATCTAAATGAATACATCTAAATATGTTTTAAGCAATCCTTATTTATTGAAACAATAGTATGTGAAACTTCTCTTAAAGAATTAAATTATTTATATGATATTTTTATATTTGTTTTTGTACAGTATATCTAAATGAATATATCTAAATATTTTTCAAGCGATACTTATTTATTGAAACTTATCTTAAAGAATTAAATTATTTATATAATATTTTTATAATGAAATACTTATTTGGATTCTCAATTTTAAAATACCGATAGTATGTGAAAAAAACGTTTAAAATTTTTGTTTTATTGTGTTTGCCTGTTAAATATATCTCCTTTTACTTAAAACAGTATTCACATTACTATAATATTTAAAAACTTAATAAGTATTTCAATTGAACAATCTTCATTAGCAGTGTTATCTTTAAATGAGTGATCATGGGGAATAACCCATGAGTCAGAGATTAGATAAGATGCTCTAATCTCATTAATCAGATACGCGGATTCATTATTAAATTAGTTGTTCTAAAGAGTAGACGTTAAAATTTTTGCTCGAAGTATTGAAAACTATTCATTTTTGGAAAAGTAATAAAAAGGTCCCTATGGATTTTAATTCAAAAGTTCAAAGTTACTTATTTTGAAAAATTGTTTAGTATCATTCTATATATGTATTTATTCCTTTCTAAATGATTTTAACCTAAGAGTTTTCCACATTTTAATATTGCTAATTGATTTATTTTTTAAACTCTAAATGTATCTATATAATTACTGATTTATTTTTAAAGTTTTACTAATTTTCTTGAAAAACTGTTAATTTAAAAAAGTAAATTGTTCTTCTGACATGTTATTATTTATGAGGAATGTTTTATTCAAATTTATTTTTGTTAAACATTTCCCTTTCCATGTGAATCCTAAAAAATTCTTAATGCAATGTAAATATTTAATTCGCGTGATTATTTAACTTTAATCAAAATATAAACAAATTCTATGTGAAATTTCTTAGAAACTGTTATTGATGAATCATCTGAAAAATTCTTAATGTTTTTATACCCTTTCCACAAATAATTTTCAGTTTCAAAACTTTAAATGATTATTTAAAATAAATCCTAAAGTGTATTTGCATGGAAATTAATTTTCATTTGATCTAACTTGCAATGTGTAGTTATTCCCCCTTTAAAAGAAAACTTCTAAATTTGTTTAACCTAACGTGTAATGAGTTATTCTCCTCTTAAATGAAAACTTCTAAATGTGTTTATTGCTTTTTTCAATGAAAAGTTTAAAAAACATGTTTAATTTCAATGTATTAAAAAATAATTCTGAATAGTATTATTGATTAATTTAAGTGTACATTTATAAAAGAAGTGTATATACATTTTATTCTGGTAGACATGTATAAACATATTCGATGAATCAGACTTTCAATAAAAACAAAATATTCGAGGATTCATACTTTTAATTAAATCATTTAATCTCAAAAAAATATTTGAAAAACTTAAACTAGTGAAAAATTTAGAATTTTGTCAAAGTATTTTCTTAAAGTTTTATTTGAATTTTGTCAAAGTATTTTCTAAAAATTTTATTTGAAATATTCTTTTCTGTTATTTATTTCGATGGTTTAGAAGTCGATCTTCGAAAACTAATGATCCTATTTTGCAAATTAATTAAAGTATATATGAATAGACATGTTTAAACCTATTCGATGAATCATCGTTGAATATGTTTAAAAAAAGATGACTCAAATCTTTATATTGTTAGAAGGAAAAACCTAAACCTTCTTTTCAATTGAGAGTTTCAAAAAGTATTAATTAAATTTTTTAATTAAATCTTAAAGTTTTTTTAAAAATAAAGTTAGTACTTTTTTAGTAAATGTCTACTCAAAACGAAAACTCTCGTTTACACGTTTAAATATAATGTTTAGGACTGTTTTTTTTCTAGTGTATAATGTTTAGGGGTATTTTTTTTTTTTAGTGGGATATGGATTTTCCCGTCTCACCGTCAAAAATAGATGCCTTGGAGATTAAAACTCTTAAGGAAATTGATGAGGTGAATAGAAAAAATCAAGTGGAAGAATCTCTTGAGGTATTTTAATGATTTTATTTACCTATAAGTTAATTTAGGAAATTAAAAATAGAAAACATTAAAAGTTGATAATTTTTTAATGTAATAAAATTTAAGTGATTGAAATTTCTAAAGCTAATCAAAATGTATTATTAATCTTTAAAATTTTGTTTCAAAACATTTTTACAATTGTTATTAGGTAGAATAAATTTTCAACCTAACTTTTTATTAAATTCATTGAAACTTTAAAAAAAATCAATTTAATTTTACTAAGATTTCCAAGTAATTGTTTATTCTTTAAAATAAATCATTATAAAAGTTTTTGTGGGTTAAATCTTTTTCAGTGGGGTGTGGACATTTCACCTTCTAAATTGGTGAAAGCAATAGATGAGGTTGAAAAAATTCACTGTGTATCATCTCAACAACAAATAGAGACATCCAAGGTATGAATTTTTTTTTTAAAGAAAATGTTTTGTTTTGATTATCATATATTTTTAGAAAATGAAATGTTTTTAACTCGAAATTTTAAAACTCAATGTTTATAACTTAAAATTTTATCTCAAGGTAAATTTTAGAATGTTTCTTATAACTCGAAATTGTTTATCTCAAAGTTCATTTTATTAAGTAAACTTTAAAACTCAAAAATTTAAAAACTAAATCTTTATAACTGAAAGTTAATGGTAGTAGATCTTCGAAGTACTTTATAAAACATGATTGGGTTTATTTACAGAATCAACATCTCTGCGATGTATGTGGGAAATTTTTTTCTCGTTCATTTACCCTTAAAAGGCATAAACTTAAGCAAAGAAGAGCCCCAGTGAAGTCTGTTACAGATACGTCTAAAGCAGGTCTTTCAAAGACAGACTCGTCTATACCTAAGGTAAATCTTTATGCTTTTTTGTTTGTTCAATTTTATATCGTTTTCAGGTTTTTTTTAATAGGTTATAAAAAAATTCCCTTTTTTAGATTTTTCTCTGAGAAAGATTCTCTAAAAAAAGTTTTTGATAATATTAAACGTTGAGTAAAGTTTTTTCTAAAATTAAAATCCTAATATGTTATAAAAGAAGATATGTTTTAAAAAGTAATATTTATAAGTGAAAAGTTTTTATTAAATTTCGCGCTTTGTTAAAGAGGAGGCTAAATTTAAAAAAAGGGATTTTAAAATAAATTAAATAATTTTTAATGGGGGTTTTTCTTTTTAGGAAAACAATATTTGCGAGATTTGTCAAAAATCCTTTGCGAATGCTTGCAATTTAAAACGACATCGGTTAACACATAAAAAATCCACAGATACCCTTTTCACTTGCCAAATTTGCCAAGCTACTTTCTCAAGATGGGATAATTTCCTAAGACATAAAAGCACCCATTCAGATGACAAAACCTGTTTCAAATGTGACCTTTGTGATGCGCTTTTTAAATATTTTATACTGAAATTCATACCAGGTGCGAATATCTAAATCGATTCCATTCCGAGTTGGAATTCATTCACTCGAAAATTCTCTAATTTGAATAGAGTATTCAGAATTCTGTAACTGAATTCCTAAAAAAATACAGTTTCCAAGTTCTTTTCGAAAAATAAAATTACAATCATTCACAGGTGGGGTTTGAAACACATTTTCCCTATCAGGCGTAAACTCTTCATCCATTTGGGTAGTAGAAGATTTCTGAAAGTCAATGAAAAATTCATTCATAATATCTTGAGCGGATTCACAGCAGGAATCAGGAAACAAAGTTTCTTCATCATGACAATTAATTGGCGATGAAGGTTCGTCAGTGTAAGGATACAGCGTAACACTTTCCACATTAAATCTAGATTCGTCCAGCAGAGGTTGATACTCGGAAGGCGACAACATTTCTTCGTGTGATCTTTTCAACAAATTTTCAGCCATTGGACTAGCAAACACTAGACTTAGCAGTAAACTAAATGATGTGTAGAAAACATTAAACTTATATAGGTTAGTGACGGGTATTAAACCCAATCACATTCTTTCAAACAGATGACGTCACAGATGAGTCATAGGAAGCACACACCCGCTGCAGTAAATTACACAAGCGATTAATTAACACGCGTCGTTCATTGTCTTTTGGTTGTTTCGTTATCTTTCTCACAGATCTCCTACGTTGACTAGGTTCATGCATTTTTTGATGTTTTAAAAAGTCCACTTTCCTTGAGAATATTTCATTACACACCTCACACGTTTTCAAATGAATCTTGATATGTCGTCGTAAATCACTCTTTTGAATGAAACTTTTTTCACACAAATCGCAACAAAAGGGGTTTTTTTCAAGATGAGATTTCACATGTCTATTTAGCACAAACTTTCGCAGAAACGATTTATTGCAAGTTTCACAAACAAAAGGGGGTTCTTCTTGAATTAAAAGTTCTGATGAAGAGGGTTTCATTTCAACATCTGAAACAGGTTCCACTTTAGGGATAAGATTCATCGCTTCTCTAATCAACCCAGATGCTCCTACAACAGCAATACCTTGGAAACTAGACATGTTAACGACCTCACTCAACAGGAGTAATTAATTGACTAATATTAAAAACTTCATTCGCATCAATTTATAATAATCATAGGTGGCGCTCGAATGTCTAAAAAATCAGTGATTGGTTCCTAAAATGGGTGACGTTATCAGTCTAATTTTTCGAAAAAAGACACTTCTTTAAATTTTCTTTCAAAGCTATGTAATCGTGGCTGAATCGATAAGGTAACGGTCTATTATTCAACCACGATTACATTTTGCAGGTTCAATCCTCCACAAAACTTTTCATAAAAATACCAATTCCGAAACTAAATTCTATCAATCGTTACTAGATGGCAGCACCACAACTCTAACACACATAAAAATTGCTCCCCTAAAAATTCTATGTCTCCTCATTAAAATTTTTAAATTAATTTTTCTCATTAATTATTTTTAATTACTTTTTTAATGAATTGATATTTTCAATTAATTTCCATTTTTAATAATTCAAACTAAATTATACTATACCTCATACTATACTTTAGTTAACAAATGAAATTGCTCGAAAAATTCTAAGTCGCTTCATTAAATATTTTCTCATAAAATTTTTAATTGCTATTTTTAATTACTAATTAATAAACCGACAGTAAAAAAAAATACCCCCTCATACTACAGCTTAATAAAAATAAATTTCAAACTCAAAACTTCTAAGTTCCCTCATTAAAATTTCTAAATTAATATTTTTAATTAATTATTTTAAATTACTTTTTAATTAATTAATTATTCATTTAAACCTCGTACTATACTACACTCAAAATAATAACGCCCGAAAATTATGTAACCGAAAAAAATAACCCTCATACTATAACACAGCAAAAAAATCAATCTCCCGAAAATTCCCGCTTTTATCTAAAAAAAATCCTTATCGCATTAACCCCTCCTCCAAGAGTCCAGTCGCGAGAGGAGGAGGAACACGGGAGGAGGAGCAGGAGGAGGTGCTGCACCTGCACCTGAGGTCGGAGCCCCACTTTTCATCTACTATTGCGGAAAACGCTAATTTCGCCAAACAATTGCGGAAAACGCTAATTTCGCCAAACAATTGCGGAAAACGCTAATTTCGCGAAAGAATCGTACAAAAAACGCTAATTTCGCGAATTTCGTCAACAGATCTCAGAAAAATGCGAATTTTGTCAAAGAATCGCGAAAAAAATACGCGAATTTCGTCAAAGGGACGCGGAAAAGACAATTAACACCAGGAGGATGCGCATCCACGGGGGGAGGTCCCCCCCCCCCATGATATAAATCCAGCGCTTTTAACGGCAGTTTTCGCGGAACACACAGACAAGCAAACGAAAACCAAACTCTTTTCGGGTATCAATGGTAAACCTCTCTGACGTTTCGGCAATTAGTGAACAAAATAGGATTATGTCCAGTCAAAAGGCATATGGCGACATAATTTTTGACACTATGGGTTGAGGTAGGGGGACGATGCCACTTCGTGTACCTTTTGTTGAATCTCTACAACATAAATTGACAACGTTATGCGGATCCCTTTAAAGTGTTGAAACTTTTTCGTTCATTCAAAGAAGCTACAATTCTAATTTCTGTATAACAATATTTTTGAGGAGTGCTTTATTGTTTGAGAAAAGAATGGGATTCATACAATTTCCAAAGAAAGAAACAAGAAAAAGAAAGGTCCTTTGAAAAATTCAACCACCTTAATGTTTTCTGAAGACAGCCACTAATGTGTAAAAAATGTACTGTTATTGCCACCCACATTGGTAAATTTTAAGGGTATTTGATGAATGAACAAAAGAGGATTATATCATAATCCCAGTCAGTTAAAATTCGTATGGTGTGTTGATTTCTTATAAACCAACTTGGTAAATTTGTTCTTCTCTTCTTTGCCCCGATCGAATCATTCATTTCAGCTGGATATACTGAATCACTCCATTAAATACCTTCACCACTTGCCTTAAAAAGTGGATTGAACGATGGGACATTAAGAAAATGAAAATATTTTATAAAAGAACAATACCCTTTTTGCTGCACTTGCATTTCTTGATTTTTAACAATAGTAACTACGTATTTCATTTACTAAAAAGCATTGTCATGAAAACTTATGATACACTTATGAATTAGGGAGGACTATTACACTTATGTACAAGATTTTTAAAATACAAATTCACAAGCAATGAATTAAAATTCTGAATAGAATGCGATTTTTATAATTGCATCCTACAGGTTCTTTTAAATTTTTATTTTAATACATTTTTTATAATTGTACAGATTCTTTAAAATTTTTATTTTATAAGAGTTGGGGGGCTCAGCCCTCTGCTTGCTACGCTCTTGCCTGCCAAGTTTGGGGATATTTCGCCAAGTTGGCAACAGACCTCGCCCCCCCCCCTCCCCTGGTAACCTCCTTATAGTGTCAGAAAGCCCTGACCAATCAGATGTGTTTCGCAGTATCTACGCAGATTTTCATTAGTCCATTTCCAAAGAGTTACTTTTTTTATATATATGTATATAGAAGGATATTTTGCATGCCACTCCACAAGACTGAAAAGAACTCTGATCAGGAGAATACAGTGTTGAATTGTCCCCCCTTCCCCCCAGAAGGTTTTACATTTTATGCTTTAATGAACAAAAGCTCAACCCCCCCCCCCCCCCCCCACCTGCTGGGAGCTACAGAAATCCTTCCCGGAGAAAAATGTCCGAATTCAACAAGGTAGGTAACCTAATTATGGTAAGAAAGAATGCCAGAAAATACCTGGGAAAAATCAAAAAATCAAGCATACAGAAATAAAACATGGGGTTGCCCATTTCACTTATTGAGTCAAAAATACAAGGGAGGGGGGGCGGCATATTTCAAGATAATCCGAAATATTTATAATATTAATGATATTTTCAAAATTTTATTTCGCTTAGTGTGAAATAGAGTGACATCATAAGAAGTGCACAATCATTCGATCAGTGACACCCTATATAAAGTAAGCTACATTCTGAAATAAGTAATCTTGTTCATTGTCAGGAGAAAAGTGGTGACCATTTTATTAATTTTATAACATTTCTTAAACAGCAAGTCTGTTGAAAAAAAAAAAAAATATTAAAACATCCTCTTCAATGTTAAAGTTATAAATGAATATTACTCTATTTGATTAAATTACTGTATTCCTATAGGATTTTTACTCCAATATGATTTTTTCACATACCTGAGGTACACTTTCATTTCTGCTACATAATTTAGTATCATCCTGTATATCTTTAAATAAAAGCATTGAGGTTGTTTCAAGAAAACACTTTTCCATTTTACCAACATGATTTTTTTTACGATACATTCACAAACTCCGTTTTATGCATAAAAGCATGAATTGCAAGCACGATTATTAAAGTCATTTGGAATCTAATGGTATTTTTTGATGAAGGACCTTGACACCTCAATTCTTCGACATCTGATGATAGACATCTTGAGTTTTAATAGATTGCACTCTCAAAGACCTTTTCGGATTATGGTGTTTGGAAATTAAGTTCAAAAGGCCAACTTTGATAGTATTTTAAAGATATTTACTGAAAAAATGCTACTAGATAGCTCCTAGATTCTGAACACATGCACATTTATGAGTTTACGAATAAAAATTAATTTAGGAATGTATCAGAAAGTAATAGGTTTGGATTTGAGAATTGACTTAAGTATTTATGAGGAGAGTAAATAACAAGTTTTATATACATTTGTTTTTCGTGATTTTATGAAAACTGAGACAAACCAATAAATCAATTTAAAAACTCACTTCTCCATGTTTCTAATTTATGCTCCTCAAGTTCTTCTATTTGTACCTGAAATGTAAAAGAAAGATTTTAAAAGGAAGAGAAAATGATATGACATAATTATACTCCCACTTTGATACTTTCACATTATTAAGAGGACAGATACACATTTAAATAGATCTTCAACTTCCTTCCCATAATCTTTATTAATCTTAATTAAAATTTAGTTGATTTGTAATATTCTAAACAAATCTACATTGAAAAGCTTATACCAGAACAAAAGTTGTGGTACAAAGAAAGCTATAACAAATACACGACACAAGGAAAGATCATTTTTAAAGTCACCTATTTACAATTTATTTTGTAGTTTTCATGAAAATTGCTTGTCATGGTTTTCATGAAATTTTAAAACTATGGTAAATTAAGCACACGAAATAACCGAAAAAACTCATTAACTTAATATCCTGAAGTTTTTTCCCCCTTCCCCTTAAAGATGTTTTGGAATTTTAGAATGTACAGTCTAACCTCGTTATCCCAATACCCGGTTTTCCCGTCACTCCGCTTATCACGTCAGTTTTTCAAAGTCCTGATTTTCTGTATATGATTCTAATGTAAATAAACTCCCGATTTTACGTCGTTGAATAATTTTCAATTCCGAATATCCCAACGGTTTAGGAAAATTAACCATTTTTCATAATCCATCTTATGAGCACAGAAATTAAGCGATGAGAAAGCCAAACTTTTCACGAAAGTATCTAAAATACCCATTGAGATAAATGAGAAATTTTACATCAATCCTTTATATGAATAAATAAACCAAACAAGATGAATCACCCTCGAGATACACGCAGTCTACTCATTGTCTTTTTGTTCTGGTCAGGTGGCGCTTTCTTGTGGTTACACGGCGTTTTTCACCCGACTAAAACCGAAGTATTCATTGCATTGCATTGAAACGATCAGAAATTATCTAACATCCATTTCAGAAACAATGACGATTATAATTCATTGCATAATATTGAAAAAAGAATTATAGGAAGCACATCTAGAGATAAGCAAACCTTCATTCACCAATATTTCATGTAACAATAAGAAAACAAGTCATAAATCTGATTTTCATTCTTTTCAATTTTATTTGTATGTTTACTTGGTTTAATAATAATGTTTTATTGCTTAAAATTGCAAGAACAGTTATTAATTTAAGATTGTCTTAATTAAAAATACAGCTTTTTATAAAAATTTTTCTCCAACATCGGTTACCGCGACACTCCGCTTATGACAACACTTTTTTTCTGGTCATTAGAGTGTCGGGATAACAAGGTTCGACTGTATATACTGTAACATTCCGATTATCTGTCACTCACGGGACCGAAATAGATGGATAATCGAAAGACATTACAAGACCATTTCTAAAATTACATTTATTTTTGGCAATTTATAAATAAGAATATTTAAACTTTTTATCTGTTATGTACATTCTTTAATAAAAAGCATAACTAATAATAAGGAACCAATTAACCCATTTATGAGACAAATTTAGGATTTTTTTTAAAATTAAATATGTAGTAACTGTTTTCATTTAAAGTAATCCATTATACATTTTTGTATGTTTTACTTGCACTTTTACAGCAGCAAGATTAGATTTTACGTAATAAAACGTACTTGGGTTGTATCTTCGTCTTCTTACATCGTAAAACAATGCACTTAGTCATGCAGAAGTGGAAACTATGCTCTGACTACCGAATCCATTCCCCGATTCAACACATTCATCCTCTATAAGTTTCTTTGGACTCAATATTTTGAATAATTTCATCATTTGTTAATTCTTCATAAACAAGCATTTTTCTAAGAATAGCGCTGACTGACTCGGGTTTACTGTGCAGTTGAGTTTTCGCAATTCGTTTCAGATTTTAAAAAATATTTAGGAGGAGGGGTGGTGGTTAACCGAGGGTGACGGATAATCTGAAGTTTACTGTGTACGTGTGTATTTATATTTTTAATTGAAAGAATTTAAGCTTTTTCTTGATAGTAAGTCATTAGTTTTAGATTGATAGTAGGTCATGAATACTTAGACAATTATAACAGTGTATGATACCATCCATCTAAATATTAAAGAAAAAATAGCTCATTCAGCTGACGTGTGAAAATGTTTTCTCACTCTTGAAAAAGTATGCATCTATTTATACATATGATTAAGGATGAATAAAAATTGACCATTTAATTTAAAAATAAAATAAAATTCAAAAGAATGGATTCGTAAAAATACTTCAACATTCTGTATGGGTCTAATAATTTTTAATATAAGAAGCCTTAAAACGGTCATTAACTTGACATTTGGAAGGTACCACCCCCCCCCCCCCCCCCAAATAAATCCATATTTGAATGATTACTTACAAAAGGAGATTTGTAGTATGTCCTAAGTATGTTGATGAAATCTGTGATTGTGAGCATTCCTGTAAAAGAAAAAAGAAATGAAATATATTAAACAGTTATTACTATAAGAAAAAGATTATCAAGATAAACAATTATCATTTCTTTATGATAAAGAAATAAAGACCATAGAGTCAGAACTCAGACCTGCAAACTTTCGGTAAGTAGAAGTGCACTTCAGCTGATTGCAAAAATGAATATTATTCATGTGATTACAAACAGGCAACAATACTCAGTGGTAACAGATACGCAACTCACAAGGAAAATCTCCATAAGCGTATATTTGAAATGTTATGAAAAAATATACTGAAAACACTGTGCATGAGAATATAAATATTGAAAGAAAAAAAAAATTTCATTTTTGCCTTAGTTAAAAAATGATGAAAATTTCATTATTTGGCAAAACATTCTGTTGGCAAAGGACTAAGATGACTTATTTTCTAAAAAAATCTGCTTGTTATGTTTTAAAGTAATAGTAAATGCAAGTTATGAGTGAGAACAGAAATAATTTAAAACTGTACTAAAGAAACATTTAATTATATTTGAAATATTTCATTTCAGAGGAAGATGAAAATTTTTAGAAAAAGATTTCAGAAAACTTTCTATAACCGTGCTTATTCATTACAAATAAATTCTCATTCGAGTCTTCGTATACAACTTAATAAATGTTAATACATATTAGGATCTATGAAGTGATAAAAAATCATCAGGACATTTTCTACGAACCAATCCTCCAGGAACTTCCATTCAACATGTACGTCAATGTGTTCGGAATATTAATGTTTTAAATTATTTGTAATATGGAAATTGATTTGTTCTATTCATCAGTCTCAGTTTTTCATGTATATTGCTTGAATAATTTGCAGACGTATATGCTTATTGAGATATGCAGCTATAAGCTACCGTGAGAAGAAATATAAAAGTAATAATTCAGATTGAAAGTTAAGTGCTCTAAAGTCATCTTAACTTGCATTTATTATTTAAACTTACATAAACCATGTTACATTTTAATTCAAAGAAATTACAAAATTCACTCATTTAACAAGCAGTGCCAAATATGAACTCATTACTTTCAAAAGAGTTACAGAATTTTTTGATTGTAAAACGTGCTAACGGAATCTTTGGCAAATTGTACAGAGCATTAACTTTGGTGATGAAACACTAAGTTTTTAATTTCATTAAGAGGAATCTTGAGATTCTGCTTCCTAAATCCCATCCTTTATTGTATACATAAAGATTCTTCAATAATTTTAGTTTTGAGAATGCACTTTTTGCCTGAAAGGACAGAAGCCTAAGACACTAGAGAACTAATGGTAAACCTTTGAGAAGGTTCTTTTCCAATATTTTATTCACATTTCGATTTAAAAAAAAAATTTCTCCCCATGGAAAGGAGCTCGCCCATTCCCCTCGCTAATTATAAACCTATGGCAGTAGAATGCATTTGTCTATTTAAAATATCTACAGGAAATTAATATTTAACTTATTTTTTCTATGTACTCTTCTTAAAGGATGTCTTTTTCTTAGCTGTCAAAATATTTATAAAATACAAGTTTAATACTTTGTGTTAAAAGCTGACGCGTAAGATTTCAACACTTCAAATAAAATTAAGTATATATTTTAGAAATAGTTTAAGGGGGGGGGGGGAGACATTCTTTACGAAGAGTACACAGGAAAATAAAAATATTACTTTTCAGGTGATATTTTAAATATACAAATGCATCCCACACCCATAGGTTTAACATTATCGAGGAGAATTGGGAAGCCGACTAACAGCCTTAAGAGGCCTTTGTCAATGATAAACCATAAGGCTCTTGTGATACCATGGAAAAGTAAATTGCAGACGAAACATAAATCATTAAATTTCAGCATTACTTTTTCCGAAGGAGGTAGGCCTATATGGAAAATGTTTAGGAGACTTCTCTCTCCCCCCCCCCCCCCATTCCTCTATCATTTAAAAAATTGATGGGGTACAAAGTAAAACTTGGAAATGCATTTCCCTGGAAACTGTTAGAGATTTGTGTTGCAAGGAAAATAGCCATAAATGGATGACTTACCTACAAAAGATTGAGTGGCTGAATCCCATAGGGGTGCAGCTCTAACACCTAGAATATACGTGTGAAAAATCAAAACACATGACAGTTTTATATCTATAATAAAATATGTATAAAATTACATTAATAAATTCATTAAGGTACGGTCAGCAAGGAGAGGAGGAACACTTTACTGAATTCTCTGAATTATCACAGAGAAAGTGGAAATTATCATTCACATTCAATTAGGATTTATGTTTCCTTTGAATCTATCAAATAAAATATGTTTAGGAATCTGTATCCGTTAGAGGTGTGTACATGGATTAGAAATTTCAGGTTCAGGTTGGCAAGTTAATTTTTTGCAATTCATAGCAAATGCCAATATGATCGGGCCAGACAATCTAAAAAAGGACAGACAAAATAAAAATAAAAACATCCTGCGTAAGTTCCATTCTTCGTATAACCCGAGTGTACAGAAAGGTAATAAATACAGACCTAGCCCGAATCTAACAAAAGAAAAATCTGAAGGCTGCGCAAACTTTTCCAATTTAATAACTAATTTTGGCACCAGAAACATTTATACATTCATTTTAGTGCAATTATTAATTTTTTCACAAAGTTTCTATTAATAATCCTAGAGTTATTCATTATTTAAAATTACGATAATTTTGGGAAAGGTATCAGAAGGGAAATGAGTTCCTGCAAGAATCAGATTTAACGTATTTGTTAATACTACTCGCAACAGAAAACGTAAAATAAGAAATTACTTCAACGTTCCATCATAAAAGGGAGAATTATTTTTTACTAATAAAGAATAAAACTTTTTTCAACATATGGTCCCTCAAATATAACGATATTTTAAGCATAATTTAAATAAGTACCGTAGAACCTCTTTTATCAGAACCTCTTAACTGAAATTCTCGGTTAACCGAAATCCATTTTTAAAGCCCCCCCCCCTTTTTTTTTTTTACTATCACGTTCCTTGTGTGCAAAATCCATTTTGAAAGTTTTTTTTAAGTATTAAATTCCTTGTGTGCAAGTGCCCCTTTCTGAAGTGCGAATACATATTTTCGATCCCCTTTCTTTGAGTTCCTTTGAATCTAACTTGAGGTCCCGTAAGTGGAACGAAGAAAACTAACAAATTAGCAATTCTGAAGATTTTGAATGTTTTGCAAAATGTTTGGCGTGGCTGGAGCAGCAGAAAGACTGATACTGATGAACTAATATTTAAAAACTTCGTGATAGAGCTTCAAAGCAAAGGCAATCGAAACTGCGACAAACAAAACAATTTTTCAAACCCTTATGATATATGTAAAATGTACTTAATTTCAAAATTAAAAATCAGGTAATCTATTCTTGTTTCTATTTTGCTATTGCTTTATTTTTATTAAGCACTTGTTACCATAATAAGAAATATTGCATATAGTTCTCCTTAATCTTAAAATGGAAGCATTTTTGATTATCCGAAAATTTCGATTCTAAGAAATAGGGTCCATCCCAATTCTTCCGATAATAGAGGTTCTACTGTACTTTGAGCTGAAATATTGAGTATATACACACACAATAGAAATATCTAGAAATAAATTTCTGTTGAAATTTAAGTTGATTCAACATTTTTTAATATCAATTTCAAATTTCAGACAAAAAAATCATAACAATAAAATTATATTTGAAATACAGTAAACTCCCGACTATCCGGCTCGCGGCTATCCGGCCTAGTAAAAACAAAAAAAAAAAAAAAAAAAAAAAAAAAAAAAAAAAAAAAAGGAATGTTGCAAACGACCGAGACAGGCAGGTTCTTGTCCTTAGGAAAGTGCTTACACACGACAAGAAGGGATTACAGAATGTGATGCGCTTCGTGTTTATTTACTGAAGATTAATGAAATTACTGATAAATGAAAGAAGGTTGTAGTGACTATGGAGGAGAAACTACAAGTCAGCAGGAGGAAGTGACGCCAGCTGACATTATCTGCTTGCGTAAATGGAGGGACAATGAGTCGCGGAAGAGTTCGAACAGGGTGAAGCAGTCGTCTATCAACTACTTTTTCAAAAACTAAATTTTGACTCTTATCGCATGCAACTTTTCATATTTGTGCACCATTTATTAATAAACAGTAAAATAAGATTCTCTCTTTTTTTTTTTTTTTTTTTACGAATTAGGCTTACGTTTTACGTTAATGTTTTGCTTATTTTGAAACTATATGTACTGTATAAAATTTATCTTAAAAATGTGTAACATGTGTTTTTAACATAATAGGGGGGGTGGAGGGGTGCTGGAAGTGATTAAATATTTATGGAACTCCGGCCCATCCGGCTTTTTTATTATCCAGCCTACCCTTCCGCCACATTAGACTGGATAGTCGGGAGTTTACTGTATCAGTACGAAATTTTTTTTACAATAGATGGCGCTTAATAGGATTAAATATTAAACGAGAAACTAATCACACAAGAGTATTTTAGAGTAAAATTGAATGTAGGCAATTGGTCCACGCTGATTTTCATTACATTAAGCGATTGATAATAACCAGAATCACAAGTGGCATCTACTGTATTCAGAAATACATGTAGGAGAGGGGGGAGGTAACTTAATTAGAAAAACTCCCGCCATCAAAAAATCTAAAATTACAGTAAAACTAAAAAATAATGGAATGCAAAATATTAATTTATGTAAAAAATCTAAATATTACAATTATGAATTTAACAGAATTGATGAATAAATGTTTAAGAAAAAGTAAACTAGTATGTTGTGGCCATCAAAAACTTTCTTCTATATAAATCACGTCAATTAAATCATTTAAATAGTACAAGAAATTACAACGATTTAGCACCCATTCATAATCAAAGTATATCTGAATTTGAAGTTGAAGGAAAATTCGTGCATTAGTTCTTGAAATAGAGCTATAGCGGAAATTCTGAAAAATGTAGCATAGCAGCGCCACCTGTTGAGCGATTTACACCAAAAATAAGCAGCACTAAATGATATCAAGGTATACCTGAATCTGAAGTTTGTTGAAAATCCAAGAATTAGTTCTTGAGATAAAGCTATTGCAGAAATCTCAAAAAATACAGCATAGCAGCGCCACCTGTTGAGCGATTTACACCAAAAATTAAATAGCACTACTTTATACGTCAATTCATGTCAAGGACTAACTAAATCTGAAGTTTGATGAAAATCCGTGCATTAGTTCTTGAGATAGAGCCATTGCGGAAATCGTAAAAATGCAGCGTAGCAGCGCCACCTGTTGAGCGATTTGCACCAAAAACTAATCAGCATCAATTTGTATCAGGGACTAACTGAATATGAATTTTTATTAAATTCCGTGCATTAGTCCTTAAGATTGTGTGTGACACAAATTTTGTGGGCGCTCTGACAGACATTTTGTAAAAACATGTTTTTCGGGTTCTCCGACCTCTAAAACGTAAATCCGTCGAAAACCGTAATTCGAAAATTTTCATGAATCTAATACTTTCTTCTTGTAAAGATAGAAGTAAAAATAAACAGTAGAACACAGTACATTTTAAAGTTAAATATCTACATTTGAGCTTTTATCTATATAAAAAAAACAAATGAAGAAAAGAAGTAAACTTACCATTGTGAACAAGTGCAAAAAACGCTTTTTTCACCTAAAAAATACACATAGTTATGTGAAATTTCATAACAGTAAAAAATTCAACATTTAAAAATTAGATAAGACAGTAAAAAACCGCGGAAACTGAAATCAACGGTGAAATATGCCTGTAGGATGGCAAACTGTCCAAAACAGTTTCTCCGAAGCCCTAACTATTTCAGAAGTTTTAATGAATATTATATTCTAGATTTAAAATAAAAGGAAAAGGTCCCTAAGATGAATACTATGGAACAATGGGTTGCGTATCCGAGACCAGGGCCGAAACTAGGGGGGGGGGGGGTGGAAGGGCATATGCCCAGGGCGCCAGAACAAAAGGGCGCCAAATGAAGTATTATACCTTTGGAATGGTTCATTTTCTTCTGATGGCTTCCATTAGTATGAAACAGCCATTATAAATGAAGTGTTAAGTGAAGATGAAAGAGCAGTCGTATAAAGTTAGAACTCCGATTTTTCTGCTCAGAATGGGGGAAAAAAAAAGCCCATATTTTTTTTTTTCTTTCATCTTCATCTAACACTTCATTTATAATGGCTGCTTCATAATAATGGAAGCCATCAGTCCATCAGAAGAAAATGATCCGTTACAAAAAGGTATAATCCTTCATTTGGCACCCCTTCGTTCCGATGCCCGGGGCACAAGCCCCTTCTGCCCCCCTCCTTAGTTTCGGCCCTGCCCTAATAACTGTTTAATAAGTTTTACTGTACATTATATTCTAGATTTAAAATAAATGGACAAGGTCCCTAAAATGAATACTATGGAACAATGGGTTGCGTATCTGAGACGACGACACGTGAAAAAGAGAACCATAGGTGATAGTTTATAATTATTCAATCCCTTTGTGAGAGGAGCGTGTTGTATAGATTTTACGAAATCTATGAATTTGTACACCAGAATTTTATTTAATCAGATTTTTAGAAATTAAATAGAAAATTGGGGGGGGGGGGGATACCAAAATATTAAAAGCAC
This sequence comes from Maratus speciosus, assembly GCA_963932465.1. Classification (NCBI taxonomy): domain Eukaryota; kingdom Metazoa; phylum Arthropoda; class Arachnida; order Araneae; family Salticidae; genus Maratus; species Maratus speciosus. The sequence goes on along the minus strand of OZ010790.1, from coordinate 5,195,840 downwards.
CGCTTGTCTCGAAGGCTACAATCATTTTTTACTCGAGGGGATTTAAATATTTTAAATTGCTAAATAAGCAAGTATACATACCAGTACAGAAAATCAAATTTTAGTATTTGCGTAGAGGTATACAATATCGAGAAATATACGTTAAAAAATGCAAATGCCAATTATTAATTGTGAAGCAATAAGATAGTTTAGTAAAAATATATATTAAACATGATTTAATGCAAGAAGACCGAGATAAGAAAATTATACTAGTATTAAAAAAATATTTACAAAAAATGGGGGATCTAGTTTTATCTTCTATATTATTAGCAATTTTAATGCTAGAAAGGAACTTTACAATGTACTTTTGTTTTTGACCCCGTAGTATACTTTATTTTACTCCATGTTATATTATCCGTACAAATATAAAATTGATCGCCAATTAATTCATCTGGATTGTCGTGAAGTATATACATTGAACATCTTCATTTTTCCAGCTTTGGCAAATATTCCATAAATACTTTGACTATGAAAAGAAAACCCTCAGCGTAAAACATCAGTTACATTAACGCAGAAATGAATCTTTAAAAGTGTAGTAAATTTATCTACTTGCTCCCACGTGAAACAAATTTATAAAAAGACACACAAAAGTACACTGGAAGTCCGGTCAGATACATTTTAAAACTGGCATTTTAAAGCTCAGGCTTCATAGATAAAGTTTTATAAACTTTAATGAAATTTAACGATTTATTTTTAGAAAGAAATGAATTTGAAATTCACTCACCAGCAACTGGGTGTCGAATACTACAAGTTTGGCACTAACTGGAATCAGGTCATAGCAGCGGTAGCATTTAAAAAATTTCACAAAAATTAAATTTTCATCTTCACCTAGAAAAACAGAACAGGGGGAAAAAATCTTAATAAATAGGCACATACAATAAAATGAGTAAATGAAACATCTCTTTTTGCAGATGAAAAGTTTAGAAAGATAAGTTGTTACACGAAACAAAATAATGAATTTGAGAATAAATAGTATGCAAGATGAAGCTTGTTTCACAAAATAAAAATATTTCTAAAACCATGCCTTTTATAAATATAGCGATATTTATAAGTAAAAATATGCAATTTTCACTTTAAATGAGTCCAGTTCCGAAACTATGCCCAAAACTTATTTTTTTTTTGTAAATTGTTAAACATTTTATCCGTATGCATACATTTCAGAAGTCAAATAGTTCGAAATTTCGTTCTAGATGCATTATGTTTTTTATTTTTGCTAAATTCAATTGTAAATATAAATACAGGATAAAATTTTGTTTTTGATTTGCTAAGAAGTTACTTTTTTTTTTACATGACTAGGGGGCTCGGCCCCCTACGAGCTACGCTCGCCAACTCCCGTCCAGACATCGCAGACTCTAAATGCACGCTAATTTGATCGGCTTTTAAAAGATTTCGAAAGATTAAATTATAATTTAAAAAACAGTAGCGATCTCCCTATAACCGGATTTCTATTCATTTCTCTTTGATTGGGGAATTTTAACGCCAAATCCGCTGCGGTACTACTTGATTATCCAGTCGACCAATTTCGCCAAATTATATAAATTGCCAAATTATACAAATTGACATAATTTTTATTTTAAATAACGAAAGAACAAATAAATTAGTACAACATTAATAAAAATACAAATAAAACATCGAAATAAAAATAACTTGATGACATAGGCACGTGTAACAACATTTCAAAATAAGCTAATATAAAAGGAATTAAGTAAACAGAGTCTTTGTCTCCTGGTATTTTTTAACAAAGTGAAAAGAAAGTTCTTTTAAAAGAGACATTTTAAATTAATCGTTTTAAATCTGACGTAATTTTGACCAAGCTATTCTTTCTCTTTTAAATATTTACGTGAAAATACTTTTGTTAGAAATGAAATATTATTTGCGCTTTCCTAACAAAAATAGTTGAAAAGATCCTCTCAAAATATCAAATAAATGTCTAGCGCAATTTCTAAATTTAAACTTTTTGCAATATTATTTTGTGTTCATTTTATGTAATAACTATAATGTGATGTAAATATGACGTAATTTCTCCTAAGACTTCTAACGCATGTTAATGAATTTATTATTTTACAATATCCTTTCTCTTTTAAAATTCACGTGTATACTTATGACGTAATTTTCAATAAATTCCTGCTTTTTATACGCAGTTATTTAATTTTAATTTGAAAGTATCTTTTCTATTTATAATAGTCACATGTAAATAAATTTTTAATTTGATGCAAACATTGTTTCCGTTGTTTATACTGTTGGCAACAGGTTAAATTAGTACAATTTTCTAAAATAAGTAAAAAATCTCTTGAAATGCTGAAAATTTGAATTTAAAATAGAAATAAAACCTCGAAAAATGAGTCAAATTAAAAAAAATTAATTCTGCACACCGGGAAATTATAACGTATAAAATGATCTAAAAATGATTAAATTCCCATGAATAGTTTTTGCTCCTATAAAACTTTTTTAGTGGAACGATTTTGTCCAACTTTAGCATTAAATATTTCTTAAAATAATTCTTCGATTTGAAAACTGTCTGCATCAGCGTGTTTATCAAACATTTCTGTATAATACTACCAATTTTCATATTTTTTGTATGCAGTATTTTCCTTAATATTAACAAAGAAAGACCTCCAGTCACAAAAAATTCAAAACCGGCGGCGGTGACAGCGGTAGTTACTTTTTTTTTTTTAGAATAGAGAGATTCATTTTAAATGTATCGTTTTAAATCTGACGTAATTTACACAAAACTTTTGTTTCTCTTATTAATATTCACGTGAAAATACTTTTGTTGTTAGAAGGAAATATTCTTTGCGCTGTCTTCGAATTCACGATAATAGTTGAAAATATTATCTCAAAATATCAAGTAAATGTCTCGCGCAGATATATTTTTTAAATTTTAATTGTTTTGCCATACTTTTTGGGCATTTTAAATATGACGTAAAAACCTCCATTTACAGGTTTTAACGCATAGTAATGATTTTTATTTTGACATTTTGTTTCTCTTTTAAAATTCCAGTGTAAATATGGTTCTCATGACGCAATTTTCCTGCTTTTAACATGTAATCATTTAATTTTAATTTATTTTTTTTTTATTTGCAATAGTCCCGTGTAAATAAAATTTTAATTTGAAGTAAACATTGTTTGCACTGTTTATACAGTTGGCAACAGTTTAAATTAATAACATTTTTTAAATTTGTCAAAAATCTCTCGAAATATTGAAAATTTGAATTAAAAATAGAAATAAAACCTCAAAAAATAGTCAAATAAAATAAATAAATGCAATCTGCACACCTGGAACTTATAATCTATAAAATGATCTAAAAATGATTAAATTCTCATGTATAGCTTTTTCTCCAATAAAACTTTTTTAATGGAACGATTTTGTCCAACTTTAGCGTTAAATATCTCTGAAAGTAATTCTTCGATTTGAAAACTGTCTGCATCAGCGTGTTTATCAAATATTTCTTTATAATACCACCGATTTCCATATTTTTGTATACGACAGTTTTTTTAATATTAACGAAGAAAGGCCATGCTCAAGGCATACTTAGATACTACTACAGGCAGACTGATTTGCGTTTAATGTATGAAGTCGCTCGCCAGAGGACTGATACCCTGCCCAAAATTGAAATTTAACTCTGACCGTAACTGAAACAACCTGGAAAGTATAGATATCTAAACAAACACCAAAATTACGTCATGTCGCCATGGTTACGTTTACAATTCTGTTGACATTCCAATCAAGGTTAGAAATGGCAGCTAATTCGAATACAGATTTAAGGGTTATTATAAACTGACCATATCAATGTAAATGTAAAGTTCTATTTATTTAAGTGACTAATATAATGTGTTTCTCTTTAAAACTGTTAAACCAACACACATAAAAATATATAAATAAAAGAACACATGCTTAATCTAAAACATCAATGTCAAATTTATTTGGTACCACTTAAGTTATCCCGTCGCACAATTTCCCAAAATTATATAAATCGCTAAAACACTCGCCAAATTATACAAATTGACATAATTTTTATTTTAAATAACGAAAGAACAAATAAATAAGTATAACATTAATAAATATATAAATAAAACGTCGAAATAAAAATCACTTGATGACATAAACACGTGTAACTTGCTTACAGTCAAGTGAATGCAGACCTGCCAACCTTTGAAAATGAGAAATCGTAGCACACAAAATTTAAATTAATCTGGAGGTTGGTTGGTTTTTCGTGTTTCACAGCCATCTTTTGACATTCGCAAAAGGAATATGGTTTCCGTCTTTCAACTCAATATAGTAAATTTTTTCCTCTGAAAATTTTTATACGATTTTTAGAGTTTATTTCGTTTCGCAGCGCTTTTCTTTTACATTTGTAAAAGGAGCCTGGTTCCAATTTTTTTTTAGCCCAGTTCAGTAAATTTTGACGGAAATCGCGATTTTTATCCCGCCATCATTTCAGGATTTTCACAATTTTTTCCCACAATCGTAATTCACATTTTCCTATCACGATTCTTTGTTGAAATTCGCACTTTTTACCATGAACTTTTGACGAAATTCGCATTTTTCACGCGATCCTTTGACGAATTTTGAGTTTTTTTACCACGATCCTTTGACTAAATTAGTGTTTTCTTTCTGCGATCTTTCGGTGAAATTTGAGTTTTCTTACTAATCTTTCGATGAAATTTACATTATCTTACTGATCTTTTGAAGGAATTCGTGTTTTCTTTCTGCGATATTTTGATAAAATTCACGTTTTTACCACGATCCTTTAACGAAATTTATCTTCTTCTGCGACCAATTGACGAAATCGATTTTTTTTTACACGGTCATTTGTCGAAATTCTGAAAAGTTTATCGCAAATCGTGCGATTTTGCACACTATTTCAAACCTGGCCCCTCAAGGAACCCCCTCCAGAAATTCTTAAAATGGCACCCTTGTTTCTAAAGGGGGGGGGAATTCCTGTATAAATATTTACAAAAAACACGATTAGAGTGTTTTATATTAAGAAGTTTTTTTTTGCAGCCCAGAATTTTTTTTCTCATGAGCATTTTTTATTGACCGAATTTTCGGACTCTAATGGCCAGTTTTGTAAAACTTTCGGAAATGAATACTTGGAAATTTTGGGACAGAATCACTCCTGAAAAACATGCTGCGCGAGATAAAAATCGCAACTAGAAACAAAAAATGCTTTTGTGTTTTTTGCAAAAAATCGTAGTTTAAGACCGATTTTCGTAGCATCGTAGTTCATAGGTCCAAATCGTAGCAACTACGATTTTTTCGTAGCAGTTGGCAGGTCTGTGAATGTGACATTTACGATCAAGCATTATTGGCATTTAATCTTATAGTTTGGCGATAGATTTTTGGTCGACGGGATAACTAAGTACCATTTATTTACTATTTTCACTGCTGAAAGAATAAAACTGATGGAATTTTTTTTTAATATATTAAAATACTCATAAAATTCCTTGTAATAATTAATAAATGTAATTTATTAAGTAACAAATACCCTTACATGATTTAATCAAAATTACTTGGATAACATAGAATATTGCAACGATATTTAAATCCGTAATCACCATTTCTTTCTCTGATTAAAAATAAGAATATTTAATGTTTAAGGAAGATGGGCTTTTTTTTTTTCTTCTTCTTCTTGGTTCGGGCGATATTAAAAACAAATATTTTACCGGTAACAGTAAATTAATCAAAAATAGCTGCTTCAAGTCAGTTATGAGAACTGTAGTTTGATAAAAATCAAATTTTAATTTTAAAACGTGTATATGAAACCAAGCTATTTTTATATAAATACGGGACATTCAAAAAACAATAACAGAACCGGCATTTTTCATGAATGAACCAAACGATCAAGGTAAACAATATATAATTTAGCTAATCTTAAAAGTATGTGTAACACTAAAATGGTACAATTTGTGTAAAATAACCTTTTAAATCGAAGGAAATTGAAGAATATAAATATTTAATTTATTACATGAAAATACGATCAATGATTCTGAAACCTCGACGATGAGAAACAAGCTTCTATCTGGGCAGGGTATAAATGTAAACAAAGAGCACGTTGTGAAGTTTTGGTTCAGGGTTTGAAGTTGGATTGGACTTCACTTTTTCGGCGAAATTCGCGGGCCGTTATATATCATAGTAGGCTATGGCCATGCTTAAGCCAAGACTCCCTTATCATAAAACAGACTTGACAATCCGGGGAAAGTCTATGGGTGAAAATGTCCCCGATAATTGCCAACTTATTAGCTGACTTTGTCCCGTAAGTTACGCCACCTGGTGTATACTCCTGGTAATACTCCATAAACAAATGCATAGTAAAAAATTGAAAATATTGTGTTATTGGCAAAATTGTATAAAATATTTTTCGAATTCCAGTAAAATAAATAAAGGCGTAAAAAAAATATTTCGCACAATTATGTTCTGGCTTTAAAAAATGAAACATTAAAAATGAAGATTTAAATATAAGATTTATTGATATTTATTCAGGGTACTTGTTAGTTATCCCGTCGACCAATTTCGCCAAATTATATAAATCGCCAAACTACTCGCCAAGTTCTACAAATTGACACAATTTTTTATTTTAAATAACGAAAAAACAAATAAATTAGTATAACATTAATAAAAATACAAATAAAACGTCGAAATATTGGTTTTATTGGTATTTAATCTTAAAATTTATTAATTTATGACAAACCATTATTTGCATTTAATCTTACAATTTGGCGACAGTAATTTGGTCGACGGGATAACTAACAAGTTCCATTTTCATATATAGGACTTTTTTTTTTTTTAAATCTTGGCACAATTTGGGCTTTCGAAAGAGCGGTTTGTTGTAATTGATATAAACAGTTATGAAAACAAAACTTATGAACTGTCAGCTTGTTTTGTAAGAATTTACGGCACAGATGCCATATTGGCGCGATTTTTTTTCCGACGCCAATTTTGCGAAAACCTCGTTACCATATCATCAATATCCGAATAACCATATCAAGCAAAATAACGACACTTTGGTGCCAGTTAAGTATCCGGTGCGTATATGACATTTACGCCAGAAAAATATCGCGCCAATATGACATCTGTGCCGAATTTACATGTATAAATTTAGTTTCTAGATATTATTTTTGTTTATATACGATTTGTTTATATTTGTATATAAAATAGACAAATGTCTTTTTTTATATTAAATAAATTGTACAAATATTGGAAAATATTGCTTCTTTATGTGAAACAGTGAATATGCTTCCAGAAATTACGTTGCCAAATTTTCTTCTCTCGCCAAGGCCCCTATACTTGAAAAATACCGATTTATTATTATATAATGTAGTATTAGCTAATGTTCTGTAATCTGTTCCACAGTCAAAGTTGACTGCAAAAACGCGATGCTGGAATAATGTGGTATCAAGTATACGGTTTAAAAATAAAATTAATTTTGCGCCAAACTACACTTACGCCAATTGGCTCTAGGTCTGGTTAAGGAAGAATACTCAAATTAAGATTTACTAACACCAAAATCGTAACATAACAAGAATACGGTATTTGCGGAAAGTTGAGGGATATGTATAAATTTAAGTAATTATTAAACTTTTTTTCCAATTTTTTAAGTGTTTATGACTTCAGTCTTTTTTTTTTTTTTTTTTTTTGTGTGTGTGTGTGTGTGTGTGTATCTATGCGTGTTTTAACTTTCCTAAAATACTTTGATACATTTTAGTAAAACTTGCATAACATATGTGAGTTAAAACAAGGAAATTAATTACGCACCAAACTATGCCCGCCAAGATATGCCAACTGGCTGTGGAGCCAATTATGAAACTTTCCATTGGTTAATACGTACAAACTTTATATGAAAAAAAAAGAAGCTTTCATCTAAAGTATGTTAAACTGAAATGATCCCCCATACCTTCAAAAATAAAACAAATGATAGGCCAATAAATAAATAAATGAGACTGTGCATTGAAACAAATTGAAGGAGCGATGTTAAATTAATACTGTAAGAGGAAATTAATTGTGAAAAGAAAATAAATAGCAGAAATAAAATAAATCACATATTTGAAAATATAAAAGAGAAAATGAAATATTTTACATTTTCCGGATCTAGATGCTATCCATTTATTTCAATAACTAATATCACTAAGAAATTCATGGTAAAATAATTTTCTTTCATGATTATTATTATTATTATTATCATCATTTATTTACATAACTGAATACAGCAGTAAACATTTTTTGTTTAACAGTAAAATAAGTTCATTTTTTAAATAAAATGTCTAGAACATATGAAAATTTTAAGATTAACAACTATCATTTGCAAACTACAAAGCACATCGTAAAGAAAATGGCAAAAGAAAAATGGAAAACAAATTAAAAAATATTTCTGTTTCTCACGTTAGATGGCGCTAGTCACGGGAAACCATGTGGTTTCTAACCACGTGTACAGTGGTCAAAGGAAACTTAGCGATTGCGAGGCCTGTTATTTCGATAAGGAGGCCTTGGCTTAAGCATTTAAATTGGATGAGTTCTACCCGGAATATCTACGCAGATTTTCATTGGTCCATTTCCAAATCAAAACTTTTTTTTATATATAGAAGGATTAAGTGCACTTTTCTATTAATTTCTAAATATAGCAATAATTAGAAAAGCTTTACACCAGTCTTACAGTTGCTTCTATTATTATAATCTTAGAGATTAAGAACTTCAATAATTTTAAATAAAAAGTATTTTTGCTTTAACAGTAGCACACAGTATTACAGTAATGTTAACAAATTTTAGATTGGTTGGTTGTGTTTATGACGGCCAATTATCAACACGAGGGATATAGGCCCTAAGGGGGAGTCTTTCTAAGGGAACCTAACCCGTATTTACGCTTGGAAGTCCAAGGTTCGAAGAAAACCACGAAAATTCCGAACGATTAGGCCGACGGGCACGATTGGGTTTGAACCCAGCACCTCCTGTCTACCAGCTTCGAGAGCAGAACCTCTCGGCCACTGGTGGGCCAACAAATTTTAGAAATTGCAACTAAAAATTTTAATTTGACGTCTAAGATTTTTACAGCAGTCGTCATCTGACGCCTAACTTATTTCCCAATTTCCATCACTGGTGAGAACAGGAAAATATTTCGGGGGTTTAACACTTTTTTTTTTCTTTTTAATGCAGTTTTTTTGGCCTAGGCATAGAGCGTTTTCTAGACAAAATTATTTTTCAAAATGTTGTCTTTTGTAAACTTTTTTTTTTTTTTTTTTTTTTGTATTTTTACAGAATGATGCGAACTAAACATAAGTTTTGGGAACATGTTCTAAAACTCATTATGCCCATTATTCAGTTCCAAAAGACGTTATGTCCATTTTTTTTTTTTTTTTTTTTTTTTGCAAATCAACTAAAGCTGTAATATTTCTGGAGGTAGTCATGAAATTGTAAAGAAATAAAAATAAAACAATACCTATATTACTTACCCATCATACGTAGTATAGGGCAAGTCTCGTAATAGTTTTAAAATTCAGAAAAAAAAAATGACGGATTTATTTACACGTTTCAGACACTGGAGATTCCGAAAAAGATTTAGAAAAAAAAATTGCCGTCCGTCTGTCTATAAACGCTCCATCTCCCGAACAAATTGAGATAGACTCTTGAAATTTGTTTTGTACTTAGTATGTTAATAATCTACTAAAAAACAACTTTTCAAAAGTAAGAAATAAGCCAAGCAAAAAAAAAAAAAAAAAAAAAAAAGAAAAAGAAAAAAGAAAAAGAAAAAAGGTGAAAGTTGTGGCTAAAAAATAGTGTGATATCAAATTTCCAAGCTTATATTGCGGTACTTATTTAACATTTTTTGATAAAAATTTACCATATGTAAGTCGAGTACCTAAGTATGCGTTGATAGAAAGCCTTTTCTCCTTTACTAAATACATCATAACGTGTTTCTGAAAATTAAATTTTTTTACATTATGCATGATGGGCTTGGCGGCCATCTTTCCATATTTTACACAAATTTCTAAGCACACAAGTTCATTGTTAAGATTGGAAGTTCGAAATTGTTACTAAAGCAAACATTTTATTCTTTTAATTTATGGAAATGAGTGCCTAAAAATTTGTGTCTAAAAATAAAGCTGAAGTAACTTCAGGTTTCATCTTATGATACTCTTGTTTCGGAGGGGGGATAATTAATTAGTTAAAGCAGTAAAAATCAATTTGTTTTTTCAAAATAAAAAACTTTCTTAATTTATCTGTCTGTAGCTAAAACTATAAGTTCGAAATTCTTAATAATGCAAATATGTTACGAGCTTGAGTGCTTAGAAATTTGTGTAAAATATGGAAAGATGGCCGCCAAGCCCATCATGCATAATTAAAAAAAAATTAATTTTCAGAAACACGTTATGATGTATTTAGTAAAGGAGAAAAGGCTTTCTATCAACGCATACTTAGGTACTCGACTTACATATGGTAAATTTTTATCAAAAAATGTTAAATAAGTACCGCAATATAAGCTTGGAAATTTGATATCACACTATTTTTTAGCCACAACTTTCACCTTTTTTCTTTTTTTTCTTTTTTTTTTTTTGCTTGGCTTATTTCTTACTTTTGAAAAGTTGTTTTTTAGTAGATATCAGTTTTTTTAAAACAAATGATATATAACTGAAATAATTCTACTAGCTCAAATTTAAATTAGTCCTTGTATAGCCTTTATAAGCAGGGAGCAAACACAATATTATACATTTTGTTTACCTATCATTCATTTTTTATAGTGATTAATAATTTAAAAGTAAGGAAAGTCAATTTCTTCTTTCAAAGTATCAGTCTTTCTCAATTTAAAGCTCCTTAAAATTTTCTACGAAAGGTGAAAATTTAGTAAAAAACAGAGTCGAAATAAAATATATATTTACAGTTAGTCTGTCAGTTAATTGTTTTTTTAACTTTTTTTGCTGACGGTTTTGCAAAATAAATTTACCTTTACAAATACCTACGGTTAATCCGAGAATGAAAACCCGCAGGCATCTAAAGAATCGAAGATCTGTAAATCTAGCAATTCTAGACATAATAAAGGAACATTTTTGATAAAAAAACATCTAAAAATTTAAAGATATAAACTGTACATATAACTTCATCTTCATTTAGATCGTGTTATAGAGAAGAAAGAATAAATATGTAATTTTACTCAAGTCTGTTTATCCATACCTATTTGCATAAATGTGAGGATATTAATTTACTATAAAATTTCCCCTAAATTGATTATCTTTAATAGTCTATTATTAAAGCCGCATATACATTAGAATTAAATATTTTTCGGTTAAAAATTGCCTGAAATCTATAGTCTTATCGTTCGTTAAATTTGTTTTTTTTTTATGCCCAGACTCTTTTTCTGAACTCTGACAAAAGATCACAGACATATTGAAGCTATTCAAATTCTTATATCTTTCTATCGTATTTCCTTTTTTGAGGGGGGTGTGAGGAAGAGCCTTAAGAACTTCGTTTTGTTCTCAGAATTCTGAATTATTCATTCAAAAGATCTACCTACATAAGTCTTGTTGCAGAATTTTCATTAGTTAAGTGTTGCATCAAGTTATACATCATGTGAATCTATTAAATTAATTTTGTGAAATACTAGATGGGAGCCATTGATATTTCGAGACCATTTGCCTACATTTTAAACTTGAGTCATTTACTACTATTCATTAATTTTCTATACGAATTAAAGAAGTCGTTGTTTCCATGCCAACTGTACCTTTCACTATTGCTTGCTTGTTCGTTTGATTTATTGAACACATACATCTTATCACATGCGGATCACGGCGGGATTTGAATCTGCTTCTACCTACGCTCTCAAGCGATTAGCGGCATTGTGCCTTATCCACTCAGCCACAGTGGGCCACTATTGCTTTCTCTAATGCCCAGATACTCAAATTTAACCAACTGCACTTAGAATCATGGTCATAACACAGAACATTTATATGTTAGAGCAGTGTTGCCAGTGGGCTACTTTTTTTTAATTCAGATTTCTTGATTGCCAGCACTTATTATAAACGGTAAAATTCCCATTGTTTTCGCCTTAATTAATATGTCATTAAATAAGGCACATTTTACAATTTCAAAAAAGTGGTGCCAATCAAGTATCTGAGTTAAAAAAAGTAGCCCATCTGGCAACACTGTGTTAGAGTGGTGACATATGCACAAGTCGTGTACTCATATTCAATTTTTTGTCCAAAGTACGGTAACTCAGTTTTCAGTAATAGACGAGGAAGATTTCAATTAAACTAACCAGAAAAGTTAACAAACATTGGCTTCCTGATTTGATTTTATTCAAAATTGTTTTAACCAACCAAAATTAATGTCCGGGATCCAGATAAATTTTTCTCTGTTAGTAAAATTATATTGACCAATCAATAGCCTCCATCCTTGAAGGCTTTTCGGTGTTTACTGCAAACATCAAAAAGTTCAGAAAAATGCAGACGTCTGATTGATCAATCCCATCCCGCTAATAGCGAAATATCTATCTTAATCCCGGCCTATTCAACGCCCTTTAAATATTGGAGAAAGCCTTGACATGTGTCAGAAAAACGTCACACAAAGCAGGCAAAACAAAGAAGAAAAATCATTCATTGGCTCGTTCATATTCACGAGCCGATGAATGATTTTGTTTCTTTGCTTTGCCTGCTTTGTGTGATGTTTTCGTGACGCGAATCAAGACTTTCTCAGATATTTAGGATGCTTTGGCGTATTTCACCACCATGAAGTTATGAAAAGAGAGGAACAGACACGTCAATCTTCCCGTGTGAAAAACTAGTTACCAAAAAAAAAAAAAAGAGTTATTTCCCTCTCTTCTGCCCTTTTCTCTCTTGATTTTGACCGATAGCAGCCCATTTAGCAGTCTCCAGTACAGGATGCTGCTATATACGGTGGACGCAGGAGGGAGGGTGTTAGCGCGACCAATGACATAATAGGCCAGTTCATGATGTTTAAAAGTCACACGCAGTTGGATCGAGGCTAACGAAAAAGACAGGCTACCGCGGTGGGTCCGATTCTTCTTTTTTTACAAACCGCTGGAGTCACGTGATGCTCTTTTCACGCACCTTCTTTGGTGCATTCGAGCATCACGTGACTCCAGCGGTCTGCAAAAAAAGAAGAATCGGACCCACCGCGGTAGCCTGTCTTTTTCGTTAGTCTCAGAGTTGGATCATCTTTACACGATGATTAGTACAAAGTTGCGAGCCGATTTTTTTTGTGTCCATTGCCGTGTACAGATAATCAACTCCGTGTGACGTTATGAACTGGCCTTATATGTTGTTGGCTACAGTTTAGGAACGGCTACAAATGACTTCATCTATATCTACTCCGAGGTAAACGAAAAAGACAGGCTACCGCGGTGCTACAGCGCCTAGAATATATAGTGTGGAAATCGGCTATCGCAGTAATACTTTAAAAAGTGCTAATATATTGGATCTCTTAAATTTCAAATGATGCTGAAATCCAATGAGTCGATCACAGCGATATCTGCAGGATATTTCCTAAAACTTCATGATGATTTGGTAACAGCGTCTAGAATACCTAGTGTGGAAATATTTTATTAAACAACGCTAAAAATTTGTATCCCGTAAATTATCGACGATACTGCTAAAATTCCAAGTGTCGATCGCAGCGAAATCTGCGGGATTTTCGTATTACAAGCAATATCTTTCAGTTATAGAAAATATCCTGCAGATGTCGCTGCGATTTGTATATTTCAGCAGCATCGTTGCACATTTAAGGATACAATATTTTACCACTTTTTTAAGTATTACAGGGATAGCCAATTTCCACACTATATATTCTAGGCGCTATAATTTGGTCTAGACGCTGTAGCGTTTTTTTTTTTTTTTTACATTATATTAACATTCATCTGACCTGTGGGCTTGGCGTCAAGCCCGCTGTAATAATACGATGTTTACTTTGAAAGTTTATCCCAGATGTCGGTGCGATCAGCTCCCTGGATTTCAGCGTCAGTGCACATTTAAGGGATACAACTTTTTAGCGCTGCTTGGATAGCAAAATTCCACAGTATGCATTCTAGACGCTATAGCGGTGCATTACACGTGTCTCTTTCTTCTTTAAAAAATATCCTGCAGATGTCGCTGTAAATGACTGTTTGGAATTCAACATCGTTGTACATTTAAGGGATTCACTATTTCCGCGCTTTTATAATTATTGCTGGTATAGTCGATTTCTACAACATATAATCTAGGCCTATAACGGAGCTATAGTACAGCGCCTAGAAGATACAGTGTGGAAAACGGCTATTCCTATAATGCTTTAAAAAGTGCTAAAAACTTGTATCCCATAAATCTCCAACAATGCTGAGCGGCAATATGCTGATACAAGCGCCATCTCGTAACTCTTTTCAATATAAACACTGAGTTTTCAAAAATTATAGAATGTTAAATATCGGAAACTATAAATATAAGATATTTTGGTCTGTTATAAGCTAATTTAGTTAAGGAATGACGTGAAATAGGTTAAAGAGTCTCTTTTAGAATGACTATCGTTTTTAAATCACTACGATGGCGCTACTATCGACATCTTGTTATTCAGCATCGTTGTACATTTATGGGATTCAATTTTTTAGCACTATTTTGTAGCCGTTTTCCACACTGTATCTTCTAGGCGCTGTATATATAGTGTGGAAATTGGCTATCCCTGTAATACTTTAAAAAGTGCTAAAATATTGTATCCCTTAACTGTGCAATGATGCTGCTGAAATATACAGATCACAGCGACATCTGCAGGATATTTTCTCAAACTGCAAGATATTGCTAGTCTATACAATGTAATACTAAATCCCGCAGATGTCGCTGTGATCGATACTTGGGATTTTAGCAATATCGTCGCACATTTAAGGGATACAAATTTTTAGCGTTGTTTGGATAGCATATTTCCACACAAGGTATTCTAGACGCTGTAGCCATACTTTCGGCAAAAACTTGAAATGAGCATGCTTCCTGTGCATATATCACCACTCTTATGTATGAAGGCTCTCTGTTATGGTGTTGATTCTGAGCGCTCTTTGTTAAATTTCTATATTTGTGTTTTAGAGAAAGCAATACAGAAAAGTACTGTTACTATGGAGACAACAACTTCTTTAATATTGAAAGGTATAGCAAAGGAGTTCAGAATCAGTGCCTTAAATAGTTTCGAATATGTATTGTTGTTATGACAATTAATACCCTACCTGGATGTGGAAATGCAAAATTGTGTTCAACATAATGGAGGATATTCCATCTACATTTTGATCACGTGGTCAAGGTAAAAACTTCTATCGTAAAGAAGGGAAGTCTCCGTAGACGTGTAATGTAAATCCCCGCTAGCCAATGAAACGGTTCATGAGGCAAAGTAGTAGTATCTTCCCTTCTTATCAGATAGAAGTTCCTTGGATAAATTACCGGTATCACGTGACTTTTTCAGCCTCGAACCCATATTTGGAATATCCTCCATTGTGCTCAATCTAGATAGATATTTGGCTGTCAGAGAAAGGAGATTCATCAATCAGAAGCCTGCATTTTTGTGAACTTTTCGCTGTTTGCAGAAATGCAGGCTATTGATTGGCGATTCTCGTTTCGCTAACAGCGAAAAATCTATCTGGATCCTAGCTTACATTTCTACAAACATTGCACTTCATCCACGGCACTAAAAAAATGACTCAAAACTTTCATGACATAGGCCGGGATCCACAAACAGCAAATATTCTCAAACATGCAGGCTTCTGATTGGTCAAACTCATTTCGCTAACAGCGAAAAATCTATCTGAATCTCAGCCATAGTTATCTTCGATGAAATCAATGCAAAAGGATAATATAAAAGAAAAGTATAAGATTTCTAAAATGTTTTGGCGGGTTTATCGCTATTTGGCATAATTTGTAAACTTTAGAACTAATTAACAGTTTTTCGCTAATTATGAATAGAAAATTAATGTTTTTAAAGCTGAATTTTATAAAAGCACGTAGATTGAGTAAATATCTATCCAAAAATTCAATCTTTACTTTTTTCTGTCCATTATTTAAGTCTCTACCTCGATTTAAACATGAGTTGTGACGAAGAAAATAAATCTGTCATTTTCAGTATCTCGACGTTATTTTAAAAAATCTATATCTCTGTTTATAATTAATTTGAGAGGATGCATTTGATCTCAAATTGAAGATCTTCTTTATTAGGTCCTTCTAGTGTTGGTTTTATTTTTCTGCGATGATTGCTTCTTTTGATATGGGAAATTTTACGCTGACATATTTCGTTCATTTAACATGGAGAAGTTGTCATCAGTATAATAAGCAGTTACGGTGTCTTGCCTTATTCTTGGCGTTTGTTTGTTTGGCGGGGTTAGCATTTTTTTTTCAGCTTGGCTTGGCAGAACGACCGTCCTGCTTGATGAGAAGCCTATTGAATTTCAGTAACCTCGATTATCCGGAACTATTTTTTCGGATCTCGAAATATTCGTTCTGATAAAAGGTATATAAAAATTTTTGAAATTGTTTACTTTAAGGAGTGAATATAAAAGAAATTTTGCATAAAGAATGAAGTAGATAGGATAATTAGTTGCAGAGATATTTATAATCCCATTTACCACACTCTTCGATTTTTCATGACACTGCATTTCATCCAAATTTCAATTCAAAACATATTAATTGGAAATGAGTTTTGGAGTTAAGGATGTTTCTTTTACGCAATTTAGCAATCCAGCATTTAAAGTTTATGACGTCATCAAGCCACGATTTTAAACACCATCTACAGAACAAATTGAGATAGAGGCTAGAAATTTGGTATGTACTTAGAATGTAATAGTGCGACAAAGCCTATTAAGTTTCAGTATTGAACATTTATTTTCACATTTTATATTATGCTGATCCATGATGGGTAAGTATTACAGTGGCCCCCCCAACGACTAGTTTTTAGGATTGTATGCAAGAAGTTTTTTCGTTTCCTGCAAAATTTCAGTTTTTGGACATAACGAGTTTTGGAAATGGACGACTCAAAAAAGCTATTTTTATTTTTTTTTCCCCTTTGATAAAAATTGTGTAAAAAAAAAAAGGATGAAAGAAAAACTAAAACACACATGCGTCACGCCTAGATTTTGAAATAGGCGCCCGTTTGAAAGATTTGTTATTAGCTTTTAAAAAAAATAAAAATTCCTTTTTTAAAAGGATATTTTCTTTAAAGATAAATTTATTTCCATTTTTACTTTCTTCTATCTTCAATAGAAGAAAGTATTGTAATCGAAATTTTTTTCGACTTCCGGTTTTCGACGGATTTGCATGTTTTAGGGGTCAGAGATTCCAAAAAACATGTTTATAGAAAATGTCTGTCTGTCCGTCCGTCTGTCTGTCGCCATTGTACCATAAAAAAGTGAATGAAGTTATGTATAGAATTAAACCAAAATTTTATTATAAGTTTTTGGCTATGGCGAGCAGTTCCTCCCGTAATTTGGAAAAAATTCGCCGGTAGGGGGCGCTGATAACAATTTTTGTGCGATTTTGAATATTGTACCATCCAAAAGTGTATGGAGTTATGCATAGAATTGAACCAAATTTTTATTTTAAGTTTTTGGCTATGGCAAGCAGGTCCTCCCTGAATACGGAAAAAATTCGCCGGTAGGGGGCGCTGTAATAGCGATTTTTGTGCGATTTTGAATATTGTACCGTCCAAAAGTGTATGAAGTTATGCATAGAATTAAACCCCAAAAAAAATTTAAGTTCTTGGCTATGGCAAGGAGGTCCTCCCTTAATTTGTAAAAAAATCGCTCGTAGAGGGCGCTGTAATAGGGATTTTTGTACAATTTTTGTGCCATTTTGAATATTGTACCGCCGAAAAGTGTATGAAGTTATGCATAGAATTGAACCAAATTTTATGTGTTTATTTTTGGTCATGTCACGAAGGTCCTCCCTGAATTTGGAAAAATTCTGCCGGAAGGGGGCAGTATAATTGCGATGTCTGTACCATTTTCATTATTGTACCATCGAAAAGTGTATGAAGTTATCCATATAATTAAACCAATTTTTTTGTGCATGTTTCTGGCTATGGCAAACAAGTCCTCCCTGAACTTGAAAAAATTCCGAAAGAAGGGGGCGCTATAATTCCGATCTCTGTGCCATTTTCATTATTGTACCATCGAACAGCGTATAAAATTATGCATACAATTGAACCAAAATGTTTGTGCTTGTTTTTGGCTTTGGCCAACAGGTTCTCTTTGAATTTGGAAATATTGCGCTGTAAAGGGGCTCCGTGCTAGCGATTTTTGTATACTTTTCTTGATTTTTCGTAGTTCTATTGTGCATCGGCGGCTCATGCAGCGGCGGGAACTCGCTTCGTGCTATGCCGGCTATTCGCAAACAGCTGATAACGACAGAATAAGGAAAAATTAATAATTTTAACAAATATCATGATATAGATTAACTCGTTTTTAGTCCGTTTAATTGACTTGAGCAGAAATTTAAGATGAAAATCAAAGTTGGTATAGTATTGAACTAATAATATTGATGTATTAACATGTGTAACTAGGTTTTGAAATATTAAGATGTATAAGATAGAAGAAAGTTTTGGGATTGGCACATCCAACTAGTTAAAAATATTTTTGCTTTCTCTCTTTCCTACAGAAAATTGAGAAAAGCCCTTTTCAGAAAAACGCAATTCTAAATTTACTAAGATTTGACATTTTGCAAATTATTTTAAAAATGGCGACTTTCATTGTGTGTTTCATTTCACCGAACCAACTTAGGCGTGGCCCTGCTCATTCAAAAGTTAGACCTGCGTTTAACCCCTTGGGGACGAGCGACACGTATACGTGCCGCATTTAGAGCTCAGAATCCTTGTTTTTCCTCACCCGTAAAATTTTACTGTAATATTTGGCTTATTTAATCAGCGCACTTTCGATTCAAGAAGACAAATTTCTGTTTTTAAAAAACGGTGACAAAAGATTAAAATTTTCGTAAAAGGCTCCCGTCCCGAAGGGGTTAAAGGGTCTCAGGACTTGAAATCGGAAAATGAAAAAATAGACAATTTTCAACTTTTAATATCTTAAAATGTATATGGTTTTAAAATAGGATTTTTATTGAGATGAAAGATATAAGTACGTTTTTTTCATTTTATGTCTTTAAAAAATTGAAAGGTGCAGAATTAAACCTACAGGGGACTCCAAACTGTCAGATATTCGACGAGCAGAAAATTGTTATAGTTTATGCGCACGATTACAAAATAAATATTGCAACTAGAATGAAAATTTTGGTTCCTACTTATACATCAGATAATAACCCTGAACCTAAATAAATTTTTATTAAAAGCATTTTTCTATTTTTAATACAAAGTTGTATTTAATACAAAATTTTGAAAATTTCAACAACATAATCATCTAAAAAATATATATTTTTTAAATAATAAAAGGGAAATTTTAGGTTCAGTTTATACAGATTAACATTAAACATATGTTTTGCAAATTTCATAAAAAAATGTTCAGAAGTTTGAGATATCGTACGCGTTATGCCCGAAAACGTCATTTGGAGAAAATAAATTTCAAAAGTTTCGGAAACACAGCTTCAGCTATTTGAACGGGTGTAATTCTAAAAGCCATAACTTTTGTTCCAATGAGAATTTCAAGGAAACAATTATATTAACATATTCAGAAAAGAGAATAACATCTAAAAACTAGTATGTTGTGGCCATCACAAAACTTTGTTCTATATAAATCGCGTCAATTAAATCATTTAAATAGTACCAGAAATTACATGATTTAGCACTAATTCATATCAAGGTATAGGGTAATTCCGTATCAAATCAACACAGCCATTTACCTGACCCTCTCCAATTTTGATGAAAATTGGTAAACATTTAGAGTATTGAGAAACTAATTCACACAAAATTTGAACATTATAGTACTAGTAGTTTATGAGTTAGAGAAATTGAAAACTGACTAAATTATGCTAATTTTGCAATATGGGCGAAACTTAATTTAATCATAACTTAAGTTAGAGGGCTGAAATCAGTGTTATTTTGAAGGTCATTAATGGCTATATTTAATAAAATTTACGTTTTATGAAAGTTTGTAAAAAAAGTGACCTTGACCTTAATCTTTGACTTCAATTAATTCAAAAGATGGTATTTTGATTTTTCTAATTTTTATTATTTAAATTCGTTAATATCTGTATCAGCCTTTTACTAAATTCAAGCGTGGGATTCCTATGGGTTCACCAGATTTTTTTTTTTTTAATTCACAATATGGGAAAAAATTTTATGGACTCATTTTGTTGAAATCACTATTACTCAAGAACCCAGTTTAATACCATCAAATTTTTACTGAACTTTCACATTCACATAGCAAAAATAATAATGCGTCAAAAATAAATTTGCCAAGTTCAGTCAATGTTTAGTACAGTTTAATTTATTCAAGATAGTTTGGATTTGAAGTTGTAAAAGCTTCAGTTTGTGTCTGTACCATCCACTAGAATGTCAAACTGATGATGCTAGGAGGAAAAATAGCTGAACTGACTTCTAATGAGGAAGCCCCACTGGAAACATAAGTATTGTTTGGCAATGATTATTTGTAATCCACCACAGCCTGCTTGCTATTTTAATGAATGTGATGAATGTCAAAAAGCTGATCTCATGTCAAAATTTAAGGAAAAGTTAAGGAAACTTTTGGATGATAACATGATTGATACTATTAGTACATACAAGCAATGGGTTTCTGTTGACAGATCCACACTTGTGACAGTAAGCAACTCAGATGATTTTGTGGATGCCTTTTGTGACAAGTTGCAAATACTGCTTCAACATTCATTCATTGCAAAACAGCAATCAGCTTTCCAAGAAGATTTGAAATTGAACTTACATCCTGGGACATTTAGTAATGTGATTTTGCTGAAAACTACTCTTTCATACTTCAAGATGAAGTACAAGGCTTTCATTGGAACAATTCACAAGCAACTATTCATCCTTTTGTGATATATTTTAAAGATAATGAGAAGCTTCAACATATCAGTTTGGTTATAATATCTGATTGCCTTCATCATGACACGATTGCAGTGCATCTATTTCAAAAGCTACTCATAGATTTTTTAAAAGAGAAGTATCCTCTTGAAAAATTGATCTACTTTTCAGATTGAGTAGCATCACAGTATAAAAATCGAAAAAACTTTATCAACCTCTGCAACCACAAAAAAGACTGGAATACCTGCTGAGTGGCACTTTTCAGCCACATCTCATGGAAAAGGCCCATGTGATGGAGTTGGCGGAACAGTCAAAAGATTGGCAGCACGAGCCAGCCTTCAAAGGCTGTATGATCAACAAATAATGACACCTCGGCAATTATTTGATTGGACAGTTGGGAATATCTCAGCAGTTAGTTTCAAGTACACCAGTGTAGTGAACTATGAGGCAGAAAAGCAGTACCCAGAAGCAAGATTCAAAACATCTCGCTCAATTACAGGAACCCAAAAGTTGCATTCATTTCTTCCAATATCATCATCAACAGTTTCAACCAAAGTGTATTCATAATCTATGTATTTCAAAGTTGAACCAGTAAGTGTAATGCAGGATGTCAAAGGTTTTATTACCTGTGTATATGACGAGCAGTGGTGGCTAGCTTGTGTCCTTAATGTAGATGAAACAAATGAAGTAAAGGTGAGCTTTCTCCATCCACATGGATCATCTCCATCATTCAAATACCCAGACATTCTCACACTTCAATGTGATATGCTAACAGTAGTTGACCCCTTAACTACAACAGGACATGTGTATTCTCTGACAGAAAAGGAAAATATGTCTGCATGTCTAAAATTAAGCTCATGGAAGAAATGAGTCAAATGCATGATATGTTAACACATTTTTTACATTTTATTTTTTAAGAGAGCACCCATCTTATTTTTTTTATATTAAAATGCATATTAATGTGAAGCTTCAATAAAAATTTGATGAATGTGTTAAATTGGATTCTTGAGTTATTCTGATTTCACCAAAATAAATAATGCATTTTTGTCCTACATTGTGAATTAAAAAAAATTATATCTGGTGAACCCATAGGAATCCCACGCTGAAATTTGGAACAAGAGTGAGACAGATATTGAAGACTTTAAATAATTAAAAAAAAAAAAAATTAGAGAAATTAAAATATCATTTTTTTAAATTGAGGTCAAAAGTCAAGGTCACTTTTTTTTTTTTTTTTTTTTTTTTTTTTTTTTTACAAACTTTCATAGAACGTAAATTTTATTAAAAATAGCTATTAATGACCTTCAAAATAACACTGATTTCAGCCCTCTAACTTAACTAGAACAAAAGTTATGATTAAATTAAGTTTTGCCCATATTGCAAAATTAGAGAAATTAAAAAATGACTAAATTATGCTAACTCGGAAACTACTTGCACTACAATGTTTAAATTTTGTGTGAATTAGTTTCTTAGCAGACTCTAAATGTCCACATAATTTAATCGCAATCCGAGAGGGTCAGGTAAATTTTTACTTTTTTTGTGTTGATTTGATGTGGAATTATATCTGAATTTGAAGTTTGAAAATTCGTGCATTAGTTCTTGAGATAGAGCGTCCGCAGAATTTGTGTCACATACAGGCACTCACAGACAGACATTTTGTAAAAACATGTTTTTTGGAATCTGACCCCTAAAACGTGTAAATCCGTCGAAAGCCGAAAAATTTCACAAATCCAATACTTTCTTCTTGTAGAGATAGAAGAAAGTAAAAATTAATTTCGAAAATTTGGAACCCTTAAGAATCCAGAGACCCCTTAGAACATTACGAGAAGATTGCTACGAAATCTTCGCTAGATTCGACCTTGATGACGACCTAATATTCATTCACAAATTCCTGTAAAACTACTTTTGCAACAGGAGTAGTAAGTAGGCGGGAAAACCACTTTTCACTCTTATTTAACTCAAGCTGTTTTTACTTTCTTCTATCTTTACAAGAAGAAAGTATTGGATTCGTGAAAAATTTCGACTTCCGGTTTTCGACGGATTTATACGTATTAGAATGCCCAGAACAAGATTTGATGGCTTTTAGAAAATGTGTGTGAATCTGTGTCACTCTGAGTCTGTATGTGACAAAAATTTTGTGGGCGCTCTATCTCAAGAACTAATGCACGGAATTTCACAAAACTTTATATTTAGTTAGACCTTTATATAATCTGGACCTGATTAGTTTTTGGTGAAAATCGCTCAACAGGTGGCGCTGCTATGCTGTATTTTTTGCGATTTCCGTAATAGCTTTAGCTCAAGCACTAATGCTTGGATTTTCAACAAACTTCAGATTCAGGTATACCTTGATATCATTTAGTGGTTTATTTTTGGTGGAAATCGCTTAACAGGTGGCGCTGCTATGCTGCATTTTTCAGAATTTCCGCTACTCTATCTCAAGAACTAATGCACGAATTTTCATCCAACTTCAAATTCAGATATACTTCGATATGAATTGGTGCTAAATCGTTGTTATTTCTTGTACTATTTAAATGATTTAATTGACGTGATTTATATAGAAGAAAGTTGTGATGGCCACAACATACTAGTTTTGTATGTAAAGATTGAATTTTGCAATCTGTTTTCAATCCACTTTTTGAAATGCTAGAATCATAAAAAGTATATACAAAAAGGTGTATTTTCGATGACAACACAATATTTTAATATTTAAGACTTTAATGCATTAATTTTAAGGCATTTTCCAATTAGCCCTCCACAGGTCATCAATCGCTCAATATTCTCTGCAACTCGTGCTATTGTATGGGAGGTGAAAAAAAACAACAACAATGGATTTAATGATGGGCCAACAAACAAACGCCAAAATAGACCAAAGGTGCCGTGAAACTGCAACAATGAAGTATTTTAAAGACAAAGAGTAGAAATTAAAACTAGTTGGATGTGCCAATCCCAAAATTTTCTTCTATTGCATACATCTTAAAGTTTCAAGAAGTAGTTACAGTTTACTGCAATATTATTAGTTCAACTCCTCAACAAATTATCGTAGAAGAAAGTTACTGGTACCAAACGATTGGAAATAAAGTCTACTTTTAAATGATAGATAAAATTTTGCTTAGGGGGCCATCAACATATTAAAACGAACCATAAACTTTTTTTCAATAGCAGTACACAATTCTGACAGCATAAATGAACTCTACACCCTTCAATTAGCCTAAAC
Source organism: Maratus speciosus (assembly GCA_963932465.1). NCBI lineage: Eukaryota > Metazoa > Arthropoda > Arachnida > Araneae > Salticidae > Maratus > Maratus speciosus. Next base: position 5,171,667 of record OZ010790.1, on the reverse strand, counting down.
CGATTTTTATGCAATTCATACCATTAGTTTTTGAGAAATTAATTATTTTAAAACGAGCGTATTCTAAGGGCTGTATCCAAATTGAAGTTTGGAAGTAGATTGTTAACCGAAAGAGCCCCCATCTTGATCAAGGCACCTTAAGAAGTCAATGAAGCCTGCTAGATTACAGGACAGCAGAAGACATTTCAAAATATCTAGCCACTTCTATTATAGACGGCCCCTTAAACCATCATTTTGCCGTTTTTGAAGCATAATTTGAAAACTACTTGGAAGAAAATTGTGAAATTTTGAATTTCCATAAAGCAGGGCTTCATAAATCTAAATCCATCAAAAAAATTGTAGATTGTAACTCAATTTTTTCGAATATTAATTTCATAATTCATATCAAAAATTGCAAATTCAGCGTATTTATGTTTGGGTATATTAATATTATTGCTACACAAAAAAATTAGCACATTAGGAGCATAATTTCTGGATATAAATAAAAATATGAAAATGTAATTTAACATTAGAAGCACTTAATTTTGAATGTTTATAATTCATAAACTTATTCAAATGACTTGAAATTCGGTGTTTAGGTATAGTTTGAACTGAAGATTTGAAATATCTTGTTAAAATAGGGTATTGTTATTGAAAAAAATGAAGTTTGGATTCGTTTTAATATGTAGATGGCTCCCTGAGCAAATTTTATATACATCATTTAAAAGTAGACTATTTCCAATTGTTCGGTACCAGTGACTTTCTTCTACGATAATTTGTTGAGGAGTTAGTAGGGGGTGTTTACTTTTTTTTTTCCACGACTGTACATCAGCTGTTTGCGAATAGCCGGCTTAGCACGACGCGAGTTCCCGTCGCTGCATGAGGCGCCGGTGGACAATAGAACTACGAAAAATCAAGAAAATTATACAAAAATTGCTATCACAACTACTGCTATCACAAACATAGAAGATAAACATCCAAGACTATGCAATTTTAAAAGCCCTAGACTGGATTCAAATAAACACCACACACCCCTTCCTGCAAATCTATAGTGACAGTATCTGGTCTGCAAGCTATGTATGCTCATAGAACCAAACATCCGCTAATCATCGACATAAATTTAAGTTAAAGTCCCTCTAAAATAGAGTAGGTCTTGGCCACGTCTCAGCGCACACGGGCGTTCAGGGTAATGAAACAGCAGACGCACTCGCAAAGGAAGCAACTGCTAAATCACATAGACATCCATCTCCCACCAAAATACATAAAACCGTTCACTAAAAGCTAAAATTAAGGAATGGCAATTAATCTGGGACACTACCGACAAAGGTCGACAGACATATAATCTAATACCGAAAGTACCAGTAACCCTTGGCAATGGCTTCGCAACCTCTCCCCACACACAACAGCGTTTCTCACGGGGCATGGTCCCTTTCGAACTTACCTCCACAAATTTAAATGCGCAGACATTCCTTTGCTAGTGTGGCGCAGTGGCGTCTCCCTCCCATTAACTTCACCTGATGCCCGCTGCCGCTGCCAGCACAGTGGCATATTAAGAAGCCTGCCATCCTTCCAAAAGGAACGGCTTCGCAATATCCTAAATAGACATGCCCTTAACAGAAAGCTACTTAAAATATCTTTTTCTGAGAGATCTCTCAAACCTTGCCTAGTAGCCGTCAGCTGCAATTCCCAATGCAGATCTTCTCAATCTCTGCCGCGTTGAGGGTTCTTCCCTGGCAGAGCCGTTCTGGTCTAGACCATAGCTTATAAATTTACTATTTTTTTCTTGAGCAAACTTATTTTCAAACCCGCACCTTGTCGCGTTTAACGGCAGGTACAGCTCCGGCTGAATATTGTAACTTTTTCATTGTAATTTTTTTTTTATATAAACCTTAATAAAGGTGACCGGGAGGGATAGTATGCTCTACAGACTAGGTCCTGGTTTGAGAAATCCCTCTTAGAATATCAAATCAAACATTCAAGACTTTTCTAGCATATTTAAGTATAAAATAAGAATGAGAAAAAATGTGTCAGAAAATCAGGAGAAGTATGGAAAAAAAAAATCAGGTATGGAAAAACAAGGCGTCTCCTGACGAAATGAGGAGGCTTGGCAAGTCGGCTTTCCCAGTCCATATAAATTTCCCCTGACTTTTCCAGGTTTTCCCACAAGTAGGTAGACACCCTGTTAAATGTGCAAAATTCAGTATTTTTTTATATATACCAAGGAATCAAATGGCGATTTTTAATCCCCCCCCCCCCCCCAAAAAAAAAGCAAACAGTATTTAAGAAATGAGTATCAAAGTGGGCGTTTTATTCAATTTTAGGGGTTGTCAGAACAGCTATCATGAAGGAAGAACCATTACAGCTCAAGATTAAATACATTTATCAAAAAATTAAAACTAAGATTCTAAATCGCTTCAGTATTTATCAGACAATTACCAGTTTTTATCTAAAGAAATGAGACAGTGAAAGTGTCTAAGTCTCGCATATTTGGGCAGAGAAAAACTTTAAAACCAGCTTTAAGAAATTTTGCACTTAACGCTTTCACTACCAATTTAAAAAACCGAAATAAAAATTATGAAGTTTTCACACATTGTTAGCAATGCTCTCAATAAGTTAAAAATCTAATAAAAAAATGACTATTTACAGAATGGTCAAAAATTACGAACACGCGTTTTAAGAAATTTATAATTACGTTGAACTATCACAAAAAGTTTAAATCAAGGTTTCTAGATTATTTAACAAAATTAACTAGTCGGATCTGGCAATCCAAAACTTTCTTCAATCTCATACATGTTAATACTTCCTGAAAAATGTAGCATATCAGCACCACCGGTTAGATGTTTACACCAAAATCTAAATAACAACTTTGACAACCTCCAACTGAATCTGAAGTTTGATGAAAATCTGTGCATTAGTTTGAGATAGAGCTATTGCGGAAATTAAAAAAATACTACATAACAGCGCCACCTGGTGGGCGATTTACACCAAAAACTAATTAGGACCAATTTATACCAGGAAGTAACTGAATCTGAAGGTTGATGAAAATTCATGCATCAATTCTTGAGATTAGCTATTGCGGAAATCGTAAAAAATGCAGTACAGCAGCGCCACCTGTTGGGCTATTTACACCAAAATTTAAACAGCACTAATTTATATCAGGGACTAGCTGAATCTGAAGTTTGATGAAAATTCGAGCAATTTTTTTAGAGTTAGAGCTATTGCGATAATCATGAATAATGCACTATAGCAGCGCCACCTGTTGGGCGATATTCACCAAAAAGTAATCAGCACCAAACTATGTCATGGACTAACTGAATCTGAACTTGTGAAAATCTGCAGTAGTTCTTGAGACAGTTATTGCGGAAATCGTGAAAAAATGCCGCATAGCAGCGCAACCTGTTGGGCGATTTTCACCAAAAACTAAACAGGATCAGTTCATATCAAGGTCTAACTGAATCTAAAGTTGTGAAATTCCGTTTATTAGTTCTTGAGACAGAGCGCCCACAAAATTTTTGTCACATACAGACTCACAGAGTGACACAGACATTTTCTAAAAGCCATCAAATCGTGTTCAGGACATTCTAAAACGTATAAATCGTCGAAAATTTTCACGAATCCAATACCTTCTTGTAAAGATAGAAGTAAGTAAAAATATACCTGCTTCAGATATTAAATATGAAAATTAGAGGATTTTAATAAAGCTTACATCGACGAGATCATTCATCTTTATCCAAAAGTTTATTGGTGAAAGTTCTCTTCAAGCAATTTCTGATCTGTTGATTTGATTTCTAAATACTTGTGAATTTTGGTAGGAAAATGATTAAAAATGCACACGAAATTCGTACAATTATTTTAAATTAAATTAAACGTCTTAAAAAAAAAATCTTTAAAAGTATGTCCTTGAAGTCAGTTGCGAAAGGGTTAAATTTATACTAATAAGATATTGTAAAAGTAAGAGGTTCTTATCTTACCCAAGTCTTCTATGTCAATTTTATCACAAAGTGGGTCAGCCTGAGGCGTAAGCTGAAATAGAAGCAAATCATTAGTTTTACAGGTAATGAAAAACATATCACACACATTAAAATAAGTCATTAAAAGTACTAGTCCAGGGGAAATGTACCAAAAAAAGGGGGTTACCTCGCAAAAGGTCGGGTAGAAGATTTTTTTTTCTGAATTGTTTATAATGATGCCAACATGGAAAAACCAAGTTTTCTAACAAAATTTCTTAAGGCTAAATTTTCTGTGGCCAAAACAAAATTTTGGGACCTTTGACTTTTTTTAAATATCTCGAGACCCGTTATCGTAGCATGTTATTTGTCAATTACAATGTGGCCGCCCCTCCGGGTGGTTCCGACCCGACCCCTTGAGTGGGGGAGGTGACCGGAAGCTCGGCAGAGTTCGTTGTGTACGAATGAGAGGGGGCCGGATGGGGACGAATCGCCACCTCCTCGAGAGGCTCATCTCCGACAGGCGTTGAGCACGGTGGCCACGGTTAACGGACGTTGTGCATAGGGCTGTCGCCCGCTTCGGCGGGCACCGGGGGCGGTCCTCCGGCACCCGGGTTCTCTGGGCAAGCCGGGTAGCAACGCTCCATAGGTCGATCCCGGTGCCGGTCTAAGGGCCGGACTGTGTCGCCGGGCAAAGACTAGCTAAGGAGATAGGACCCCATCCACCAATTGACTAAGAGGGAGCCTGAAGTATGAGTGAGGGCTTTGTAGTGGAAAGTCCTCGGTGCTCGCGGGAACGCCATGCAGGGACTCCCGGAGCAACCGAAGGGCGAGGGTTTCGGACAGCGCCCAGGTTACTTTAGGTCAGTCTTTCGGACAGCGCCCAGGTGGCTCATCCCTCCGAGGACCTCAGCTGGAGCAGTTGTGAGCCGACCCTTAGGGTGGTAGGGTTTGGCGGTGCCCCCGTTGACCAAGGAGCGGTCGCGTGGGGAGGGCAGTATGGTTCTGGTTGCTCCATGTCGTGTCGTGACCCTTGGGAGGGGGTCGGCCGGCAGGTCCACCATCGAACACTATTCCCGCTGGGAAACGGGCCGGAGGCTCGCCGGTAACGCGGCGGCTCATCGTGCCTCAGGTGAACTCTTGGTCCGATCCAGGTCCTCCGTGTTTATGCTGTACCGGAGTTTTCCTCGCCTGGTGATGAGGACCTAGAGGTGTTTCCACCTAACTTTCGAACGCACTAACAAAGGTAGAGGTCGGTCACTGCACGGGGTCAGGGGCCTTCGGGCCTGGGTACCCTCGACGGCCGTGAGGTAAGGTAGTGGCGGACGGGCTTCTGTCGGCCTCCACTGGCTTCTCTGTCCTAGGATGGGGTCGAGTCTGTGGGGGCTAGCGGAACTCCGTTCCGTCCAACCCCCTAGCGAGGCGGAGTCTATTCCGTCTAGGAGCTTTCCGTGCCCGCCTGGGGTCGCTAACGGCACCTAGTCTGGGCCAACTGATTCCCGGCGTGATCCGCGAGGGGTTCCGTCGGTTGAGCCGGGTGGTTTGGGCGAAAAGCCAGGAGCTGGGTCGCTTTACGGCCGGAGGGACTTTCCCCGTCCTCCCTGGTCTTCAAGTTAGGGGCTCTTCAATAACTTTCCTATCGGCTGGCCCACAAAAATGTCTCTGCCGGAAAATGGTATCTGATCTTGGGGGCCTTCCGTAAATTAAATTCGGGTCGGGAAGCCTCGGTTCAGTCCGTGGGCCCAGCGTCTTTATAGGCGTCTGGTTCCTGCGATGGCTTGCGGGGTCTACCGGCTCGAGTAACCAAGTTTAGGGACCACTTGGTTTTTCTAGCTGGGTGGTGAGGACTATCGTAGCGATTGTTCACCAACTTGGGGATAGCCGGCGTGACGTGCGCTAGGCAGTGCGTCGGCCTGACCGGAGTTTGCGTGGGGTTCTGCTCTGTTGGAGCTTGTCTGGCGGCGACCTTCGGGACGCGTCGCGGGGCTCGCTTCACGGGTGGTTCCCTGCGTAGACAGATGGGCCTGCAAGGGCCTGGGACCGGGAGATGGGACCACCGTCTTGTCAATTACAATATTAAAGAGAATAAAATTCTCTACAACTTTCATATTTACAACTTTTTTTATACACTCAATAGCAAGCGCAGTACGCCATTTCAAATATAGGTCAATTTTTTCACTTTTCTTAAAAGCCGTGAAAAACTTCGTTCTGCCCCGATTATTCAAATGTTTCCCACGGATTTAATCGTGTATGTCAATTTCTATACATTGGTAGCAGTAAATTTTGCGTTTCAGGGCCAAAACTAGCCTTTTTTGCACCCGCATAATAGCTAATATAAGCAAATCTGCATCAAAATGCAAATATTTTACAAATACCAATGCCTTCTTTTGACGGAAACCACACAAAGATTAACGAATCTCAACTAAACCATTTAAGCAATTTATTTTCTGCTTCACAGATTTTTCTCTTTCAAATCTTATTTTTTGTTGATGACACTTCATTTTCAGCTTGTAATTTTTTTTTTTTTTTTTTTTTTTTTTTTATTACATTACTAAATAATCGCTCGAAAGCAGTCTAAACGCGTTCAATAAAATTAATATAATCTCAAAATATCAAATTAATGTCTCGCGCAATTTTTAAATTTAAACTCTTTTGCAATTTTACTTTTTGTTCATTTTACGTAATAAGTGTAATGTGATGTAAATGTGACGCAATTTCTCCTATTTAAGACTTCTAACGCACGTTAATGCATTTATTATTTTACAATATCCTTATAAAATTCACGTGTAAATATAGTTTTATTAAGTAATTTTCAATAAGTTCCTGCTTTTCACACGTAATTATTTAATTCTAATTTGAAAGGTTTTTTTTCTGTTAATAATTGTCACGTGTAAATAAATTTTTAATTTGAAGCAAACATTTGCGCTGTTTATACAGTTGGCAACAGTTTAAATTAATACCATTTCCTAAAATCTATTCTAAAAAAAAGTAACTACCGCTGTCACCGCCGCCGCCGGTTTTGAATTTTGTGAGGGGAGGTCTTTCTTTGTTAATATTAAGTAAAATAATGCATACAAAAATATGAAAATCGGTAGTATACAGAAATGTTTGATAAACACGCTGACGCAGACAGTTTTCAAATCGAAGAATTATTTTAAGAGATATTTAATGCTAAAGTTCGACAAAATCGTTCCACTAAAAAAGTTTTACAGGAGCAAAAACTATTCATGGGAATTTAATCATTTTTAGATCATTTCATACGTTATAATTTCCCGGTGTGCAGAATTAATTTTTTTTTTTTATTTGACTCATTTTTCGAGGTTTTATTTCAATTTTAAAATTCAAATTTTCAGCATTTCGAGAGATTTTTTACTTACTAGGGGGCTCTGCCCCCTACGAGCTACGCTCGTCAACCCCCGGTTCAGACACCGGGGACTAACAGCACGCTAATTTGATCGCCTTTAAAAAGATTTCGGAAGATTCAAATTATAATTCAATCTGACAATTATAATCTGACGTAATTTTCACCAAACTTTTCTTTCTCTTTTTAATATTCACGTCAAAACACTTTTGTTAGAAATGAAATATTATGATCTTAAAATATCAAGTAAATGTCTCGCACAATTTTTAAATTAAAACTGTTTTGCAATATTTTTTGCTCATTTTACGTAATAAGTAATATGACAAATTCTATTTAGGACTTCTAACGCATGTTACTGAATTTATTATTTTACAATATTCTTTCTCATTTAAAATTCACGTGCAACTATAGTTTTTATGACGTAATTTTCAATGAGTTGCTGCTTTATATTTTTTGTTTATAATACTCACGTGTAAAATAAATTTTTAATTTGAAGCAAACATTACTGTTTGCGCTGTTTATACAGTTGGCAACAGTTTAAATTAATACAATTTCCTAAAATCTATTCTAAAAAAAAGTAACTACCGCTGTCACCGCCGCCGCCGGTTTTGAATTTTGTGAGGGGAGGTCTTTCTTTGTTAATATTAAGTAAAATAATGCATACAAAAATATGAAAATCGGTAGTATACAGAAATGTTTGATAAACACGCTGACGCAGACAGTTTTCAAATCGAAGAATTATTTTAAGAGATATTTAATGCTAAAGTTCGACAAAATCGTTCCACTAAAAAAGTTTTACAGGAGCAAAAACTATTCATGGGAATTTAATCATTTTTAGATCATTTCATACGTTATAATTTCCCGGTGTGCAGAATTAATTTTTTTTTTTTATTTGACTCGTTTTTCGAGGTTTTATTTCAATTTTAAAATTCAAATTTTCAGCATTTCGAGAGATTTTTTACTTACTAGGGGGCTCTGCCCCCTACGAGCTACGCTCGTCAACCCCCGGTTCAGACACCGGGGACTAACAGCACGCTAATTTGATCGCCTTTAAAAAGATTTCGGAAGATTCAAATTATAATTCAATCTGACAATTATAATCTGACGTAATTTTCACCAAACTTTTCTTTCTCTTTTTAATATTCACGTCAAAACACTTTTGTTAGAAATGAAATATTATGATCTTAAAATATCAAGTAAATGTCTCGCACAATTTTTAAATTAAAACTGTTTTGCAATATTTTTTGCTCATTTTACGTAATAAGTAATATGACAAATTCTATTTAGGACTTCTAACGCATGTTACTGAATTTATTATTTTACAATATTCTTTCTCATTTAAAATTCACGTGCAACTATAGTTTTTATGACGTAATTTTCAATGAGTTGCTGCTTTATATTTTTTGTTTATAATACTCACGTGTAAAATAAATTTTTAATTTGAAGCAAACATTACTGTTTGCGCTGTTTATACAGTTGGCAACAGTTTAAATTAATACAATTTTCTAAAATTTGTAAAAAATATCTCTCGAAATGCTGAAAATTTGAATTTAAAATAGAAATAAAACCTCGAAAAATTATTCAAATTAAAAAACTAACTGCAATCTGCACACCGAGAAATTCTGACGTATAAAATGATCTAAAAATGATTAAATTCCTATGTACAGTTTTTGCTCCTATAAAACTTTAATGGAACGATTTTGTCCAACTTTGGCATTAAATCTCTTAAAATAATTCTTCGATTTGAAAACTGTCTGCATCAGCGTGTTTATCAAACATTTTTCTATAATACTACCGATTTTCATATTTTTGTATGCAACAGTTTTTTTTAATATTAACGAAGAAAGACCTCCGGTCACAAAAAATTCAAAACCGGCGGCGGTGACAGCGGTAGTTACTTTTTTTTAGAATAGAGAGATTTTAGAAAATTGTACTAATTTAACCTGTTGCCAACTGTATAAACAACGGAAACAATGTTTGCTTCAAATTAAAAATTTATTTACACGTGACTATTATAAATAGAAAAAATACTTTCAAATTAAAATTAAATAATTGCCTATAAAAAGCAGGATCTTATTGAAAATTACGTCATAAGAAGTATACACATGAATTTTAAAAAAGAGAAAGGATATTGTAAAATAATAAATTCATTACATGCGTTAGAAGTCAAATAGGAGAAATTAATACGTCATATTTACCCCACATTACAGTTATTACATAAAATGAACACAAAATATTGCAAAACAGTTTAAAATTTAGAAATTGCGCTAGACATTTGATATTTTGAGAGGATCTTTTCAACTATTTTTGTTAGGAAAGCGCAAATAATATTCCATTTCTAACAAAAGTATTTTCAGCTTGGTCAAAATTTATAGCTTGGTCAAAATTACGTCAGATTAAAAACTATTAATTTAAAATGTCTCATTTAAAAGAACTTTCTTTTCGCTTTGTTAAATACCAGGAGACAAAGACTGTTTACTTAATTCCTTTTATATTAGCTTATTTTGAAATAATGTTACACGTGTCTACGTCATCAAGTTATTTTTATTTCGACGTTTTATTTGTATTTTTATTAATGTTGTACTAATTTATTTGTTCTTTCGTTATTTAAAATAAAAATTATGTCAATTTGTATAATTTGGCGAGTGGTTTGGCGATTTATATAATTTGGCAAAATTGGTCGACTGGATAATCAAGTAGTACCGCAGCGGATAATGCGTTAAATATCCCCCCAATCAAAGAGAAATGAATAGAAATCCGTTTATAGGGAGATCGCCACTGTTTTTTAAATTATAATTTAATGTTTCGAAATCTTTTTAAAGTCGATCAAATTAGCGTGCATTTAGAGTCTGCGGTGTCTGGACGGGGGTTGGCGAGCGTAGCTCGTAGGGGGCCGAGCCCCCTAGTAAGTAAAAATAGTCTCGAAATGCTGAAAATTTGAATTTAAAATAGAAATAAAACCTCAAAAAATGAGTCAAATTAAAGTGAATGCAGTCTGCACACCGGGAAATTCTAACGTATAAAATGATCTAAAAATGAATTAATTCCCATGTATAGTTTTTGCTACTATAAAACTTTTTTAATGGAACGATTTTGTCCAACTTTAGCATTAAATATCTCTTAAAATAATTATTCGATTTGAAAACTGCATCAGCTTGTTTATCAAACATTTTTCTATAATACCGCCGATTTTCATATTTTTGTATGCAGTATTTTTCTTAATATTAACGGAGAAAGACCTCCAGTCACAAAAAATTCAAAACCGGCGGCGGCGGTGACAGCGTAAGTTTTTTTTTTTTTTTTTTTAGCATAGAGAGATGCTTTGAAGTTAACATTGTATATACTTAAAGTTACTGTCTAAATATGAAAATTGTCTCATTCATCTACTCTCTGCTCTACTTTTAAAATATAAATTTACTGAATATAAAATATCTGTTGAGATGAAAATAAAGACGTGAGTATGCAAATAGGTAATTTACCGTTACCAATTTTTAGAAGTCGACATACACGATTAAATCCGCGGGAACATTTGAATAATCGGGGCAAAACTACGTTTTTTAAGACTTTTAAGAAAATTGAAAAAATTGTCTTGTATTTGAAATGGCGTACTGCGCTTGCTATTGAGTGTATAAAAAAGTTGTAAGTGAAAATTGTAGAGAATTTTGTTCTCTTTAATATTGTAATTGACAAATAATATGCTACGGCAGCGGGTCTCGAGATATTTTTAAAAAAAAATAAAAAAGTCCCACAATTTTGTTGTTTTTTTGACCACAGAAAATTTAGCCTTAAGAAATTGTTAGAAAACTTTGTTTTTCCATGTTGGCACCATTATAAACAATTCAGAAAAAAAAAAAAATCTACCCGGCCTTTTGAAAGGTAAAATGTACATTTCCCCTGGACTATACCTGTTTTGGCACATTTTTAGTGACGCGCAAGAGTGGCCACTTCCATTTTTAAATGACCGAGTTATATTATTACTTCATTCTATCTTCAATAGAAGAAAGTATTGTAATCGAAATATTTTTCGACTTCCGGTTTTCGACGGATTTACATTTTAGAGGTCCGAGATGACAAAATCAGGTAGGTAAAAGGTACAAAAAAGGATATCAAAATTAGGTGTTCGTATGGGAAACAAAGTTGAGATTGGTGCAATTTCAGTATGAAAAGCTCTTATTTTTGTTAACATAAAGTGAAAAAAGTAGTAGGATGTGGCAATCCGAAAACTTTCTTCTATCTCATACATGTCAATACTTCTTGATAAATGCAGCATAGCAGCGCCACCGGTTACGTGATTTACACCAAAATCTAATCAGCTACAATTTATGTAACTTGAATTTGAAGCTCTATGAAAATCCGTGCATTCGTTTTTGAGATAGAGCTATTGCGGAAACAGTGAAAAGTTCTGCATAGCAGTGGCACCTATTGGGCAATTTACACCAAAAACTTATCAGGATCAATTTATATCAGGAACTAACGGAATCTAAAGTTTGATGAAAATTCGTGCATTTGAGATACAGCTATTGCGAAAATCGTGAAAAATGTATAGTAGCGCCACCTGTAGGGCGATTTACACCAAAAACTAAACAGCACTAATTTATATCTGGGACTAACTGAATCAAGTTATAAAAATTCGTGCATTAGTTCTTGAGATAGAGCTATTGTGGAAATCGTGAATAATGCAGTATAGCAGCGCCACCTATTGGGCGATTTACACCAAAAACTAATCAGCACCCATTTATATCAGGGACTAACTGAATCTAAAGTTATTAAATTCCGTTCGTTAGTTCTTGAGATAGAGCGCCCACAAAAGCCCACAGCGAACAGACAGACATTTTGTTAAAACATGTTTTTAGGGATCTCTGACCCCTAAAACGCGTAAATCTGTCGAAAACCGGAATTCGAAAATTTTCATGAATCAAATACGTTCTTGTAAAGATAGAAGGTAAAAAGACATACCAGTCGAATAGCAATTTAAGTGTTTTTCTAATTTGGTTTTCAAAATGCAAAATACTTTATTTTAACCGATTGTACCTACGTCAAAAAATGCTGGAAAGCAAACAAATGCGAGTTTAAGAAAACATCCATAACCAATGTTAGTCGTAAAGAAAAAAAAAAATCTGAGGGCATATACACTATAGGCATAAGGTATATGCTAGAGAGTATACGCTATAACTATTTCAGAAACAGAGGGAAACTGTTTAATCTCGAAGGATAAGCAGTATACCTCCTTATACACTGTACTACACTCCTGTCCATAAAGCAAAATAAAATAGAATCAAAGTCATCAGTGGCTCAGTCACGATTATAGCAAGAATTTCAAATTTTCAGAATAAATGTTTATCGTATGTCGCATAAAAAAACAGCAATTTTTTCAAATGGCCATTAACAAAACAAATACTTATTCTATTAGCTTTATGTTTAACATATTTTGCACACTTCGAATTATTTTTATATGCAAATTTCGTAAATGTAACGGCATCGGTTTAAAAGATATTGGGGGGGGGGGGGGGGTGGCACACCTTGCAAAGTTAGTTATGGACTATACCTTGTATATTTTTAATGTAATTGATATTTTCTTCTTAAAATTAAACATAAAAATAACATTTCTCATCTCTCCTCTTCTCGTTAAAGGGGAGGAAAAGCAATAAATTACTTTTACATATTTCTAAAGTTAATTTGAAGCGATGATCTCTTAACAATAAAATCTCATTAGAGATGGACACATCACTGGAACGTCATTAGAGATAAGAATGAAGACATTTCATTACAACTAATCCCGAGAAAGTAATTACTTTCATCTTCGTTTGAAATTTACGATGAAACATAATTAGAACGAAAACCTATTATGCGATTATGAAAGAAAGATTTAGAGGTCATGAGGCTCGTGAGAATTTTGAATCCAGGCACGATCAGGGTTCGTAAATGTATTTTCGAAAATATAAAAAATATCCGATATTTTGATCTATCAGATTTTTTATATATGGCCGATATTTTCAAAATAGTCAAGTTACTGCTGATAATGAATATTTTCAAGCATAATTTGAATTAGAAACTAAAACATTGTATTGAACGTAAAAACTTCAACAGTATTTCTAAAATGCATCTCTTTTTTTTTTTTCTTTTTTACTTGGAACAAAATTGAAGATACACTAATTGAAAACCGATACAATTTGCTTTATACACCTATATATGTTTATAAACAATAAGATTTGTATCAAGTATCGAGAAAGTTTTATATCTCTATTCTAAAAAAAAGTAACTACCGCTGTCACCGCCGCCGGTTTTGAATTTGTGACCGGAGATCTTTCTTCGTTAATATTAAGAAAAATGTTGCATTCAAAAATATGAAAATCGGTTGTATTATACATAAATGTTGGATAAACATGATGTAGACAGTTTTCAAATCGAAGAATTATTTTAAGAGATATTTAATGCTAAAGTAGGACAAAATCGTTCCTCTAAAAAGTTTTATAGCAGCAAAAACTATGCATGGGAATTTAATCATTTTAGATCATTTTATACGTTTGATTGGTTGGTTGGTTGTATTTATGTCGGCCAATTATCAGCACGTGGGATATGGGCCATAAGAGGGCGAGTGCCTTCCGTGGAGGTCTTTCTAAGGGAACCTAACCCGTATTAACGCTTGGAGAACCAAGGTTCGAAGAAAACCACGAAAACTCCGAACGATTAGGCCGACGGGCGCGATTGGGATCGAACCCAGCACCTCCTGTCTACCAGCTTCGAGAGCAGAACCTCTCGGCCACTGGTGGGGTTTTATACGTTTGAAGTTCCCGGTGTGCAGACTATTTCTTGACTCTGAGGTTTCAAGAAATTTTTAAATTTTATTTCTATTTTAAATTCAAATTTTCAACATTTCGAGAGATTTTTTACATATTTTAGAAAATGGTATTAATGTAAACTGTTGCCAAATGTATAAACAGCGCAAACAATGTTTGCTTCAAATCAAAAATTTATTTACACGTGACTATTATAAACAGAAAAAACATTTGGAATTAGAATTAATTATGTATAAAAAGCAGGAACTTATTAAAAATTGCGTCATAAAAACTATATTCACACTTGAATTCTAAAAGAGAAAGGATATTGTAAAATAAATTCATTTTCATGCGTTAGAAGTCTTAAATAGGAGAAATTACGTCACACTACAGTTATTACATAAATTGAACACAAAATATTGCAAAATAGTTTAAATTTAGAAATTGCGCTAGACATTTGATATTTTGAGAGGATCTTTTCAACTATTTTTGTTAGGATAGCGCAAATAATATTTCATTTCTAACAAAAGTACTTTCACGTGAATATTAAAAAGAGAAAGAATAGTTTGGTCAAAATTACGTCAGATTAAAAAAGATTAATTTAAAATGTCTTATTTAAAAGAATTTTCTTTTCGCTTTGTTAAAAAATACCGGGAGACAAAGACTGTTTACTTAATTCCTTTTATATTAGCTTATTTTGAAATTAACTGATTTTTACTTAAAGATGAAAACAGCGAATGTATCTTTGGTACTACTTAGTTATCCCGTCTACTAAAAATCTATCGCCAAATTATAAGATTAAAGGCCAATAATGGTTGAACGTAAATGTCACATTAACTTGACTTTAAGCAAGTTACACGTGTCTACGTCGAGTTATTTTTATTTCGACGTTTTATTTGTATTTTTATAAATGTTATACCAATTTATTTGTTCTTTCGTTATTTAAAATAAAAATTATGTCAATTTGTATAATTTGGCGAGTGGTTTGGCGATTTATATAATTTGGAGAAATTGGTCGACGGGATAATCAAGTAGTACCGCAGCTGATTTGGCCTTAAAATTCCCCAATCAAAGGGAAATTAATAGAAATCCATTTATAGGGAGATCGCCACTGTTTTTTAAATTATAATTCAATCTTCCGAAATCTTTTTAAAGCCGATCAAATTAGCGTGCTTTTAGAGAGTGCGGTATCTGAACGGGTGTTGACAAGCGTAGCTCGTAGGGGGCAGAGCCCCCTAGTTTTGTAAAATAAAATTTTAAATACAAAATAGCATTTTTTTAAATTTAATTTTAACATAAATGTAAGCTTGCCTTATTTTTTATTCCCTAACCTATAGGGAACAGATGTCATATTCCCGCGGCCGGGATATATTTTACTATATATTTTAAATATATAGTTATTGCAAAATTTTGTCGAGCCATTGCAGATTTTATGAAAATTGGATGCATAGTTTAATGACAGGGACAGTCAAAAGTTTTCCGTTACATGACGGGCAATGGGAAAAAAAATATTTCAAGTGCATTTTAATGTTACAGACTATGCACTTCTGAAGTGCAAAAAAATATACATTCAGTACAATATGGGGTGCAAAAAATATTTAGAAAACTAGTTATAGTACGAACGCACCTCATTTGCCACGTTTGACGAGCAATTTCCTACTTGTTTATAGGTGCGTTCGTAATTCTATAAATACGTAGCACCTATAGTCGTCGTCTGGTCCGCCCGCATATAACAGCGTAAAAACTATCCAACCGAATGGTTTGAAATTATATAAAATCATTGCAGAATTTTGGTCGAGTCATTTCAAAGGTTACGAAAATCAAAACAAAACTTAAATATATTAATAAAAGAATTCTTCATTCTATTAAATCCTATCCTACGTCATTCCTTCAATGAATCCCATGACCAGCGTTTAATTCAGGGGGTGGTCCGGGGCGGAAATCCCCCGCCCCCGGAACAATGAGATGTCCCCTTCCCCCGGAGGATTTGAGAATTTGTGTTTTCAAATGGTCAAAAAGTGCAATTTTCCCCCTCCCACAGAACTCTTATGTCCCTCCCGGAGAAAAGTGAATTCAACACTGCCCATGATAGATAACGATTCTAGGTTGTCATGGTGCTGACGTCCTATTTAAGATGGAGTCCTGTTATTTCCATATTACTGAATTTAATATATAGAATTAAATAAATTTTGTATTCTGCATTTTTGCATAAGAGTGCAACAGCTATATATTTATAAAATATAAAATCTAATATTTATAAAACTAGCTATAGTACGAAAGCATCTCTTGCCACGTTTGACGTACAATTCCAGACCTGTTTAAAATTAAATCCATTTTAAAAAGATTCTTTGCTTTAAAATTAATGTTTGATTGCTTTTTTATTTCTTTATTACAGGAGACTTGAAGGTTGTTTCACTTCCCTTAAAGGTTTTGAGAGACCTTATAAAAATTAATGCTAAATTTATTTTTTTCTGCAATTTATTTTTATAGAGGTGACTAACATCGTAAGAGCACTATGGCTATACGCGTATCTCTAAGCACAGTAGAATATCGGAGCTCTTTATTGTTTGTCACCAGGTGAAACACACCTCTACATTCTGGAGAGTCCCCTTAAGGATGTTCTTAAATCCAAAAGGGGCTGCTTACTTTGACATTTTTAAATTCATTCTTGTTCGGAAACTCATGGAATTAACAGGTGTTATTTAGAAACTATGTAATGGAAAGATGTTTTCCCTTTTTTGGTTAAACGCAAAAGATCTTTAAGAAAATACTTTCCAAAGTGGGCGTTTTGAACAGAATTTCTGGATGCGACAACGCGATAAAGGAGAAAAATCGCTTATGTCTCGATAAATAATTCATCAAAAAATGGAACACTCAATAACATTCCAAATCGCTTCAACAGTCAGACTTGCCAATTTTTTGCTTTTGCATTTGAAAAATGAGTAAGAAAATGTGCCAGAAAGTTTACAGTTTGTTGAGCTGGAAATTTGAGAACAGCCTTGATATATCTGCCCTATATATATAAAATCCTAATGAATCAAATTGAAACGAATTTATGTGACGATTCTATGAAACGACTGATTAAACAACCGATTACGTTTCACGGCGATTTCTCCTAAAATATGGAATACTTTCCGATGAAATTAACACCAAAAATCCGTATTGATCCACAGATCTAAAAAAAACTGGTATCAGAATTTTAAAATTAGTTTTCGAAATATTAATTTTTTTCTATTTTAAATACTTTTTTTCTAATGATGGCAACTCAAATTTTAAATCCTAACAGATATTGTTTAATATTTTAGAAAAGGTTATTTTAAATTAATTTGGCGACGAGTTTGGCCTCCCTTAAATGTATGCTAAGAAATGCATCATGTTACTTTTATTCAGAATTCAATTTGTATTTCATTATCATTTTATTTAATACAAAACTTTCATTTAAAATTGAAACCTTTAAAATAAATGGCTTTTACTTCACTTTTTTTTTTTTAAACGAAACGAAAAATATTAGACAGATGTCATATACGCAACGGGGTACCTAATTGGCGCCAAAATGGCGTTATTTTGCCTGACATGGTAACCTGGCTATTGTTGCTTATTTATTAATAAATGTTTATTTGAATTTATTTTCTTCTACTTACAAAATATGTTATAAATTGTTTTGTTCTATAGATATATTATTTTTTTTTATTTATTGTTATTTCATTTTAAAAATAACAGAAAATAATTTAAAAATACATATGTAACAGGTATTTGAAAACGAGGTTTTCGCCAAATTGTAAAAAAAAAAAAAAAAAAAAAAAAAGCAAAATCAAGTAGCACCGTTTTAATTTACCACTCGAAAAATAAAAAAATGCTAACTGGCGAGTTAAAAAAAGCTATTGGCGAGATTTTCACCCGGCTAACATAAAAGTACCAGGAATTCTTTGTGATCATGGCAACTTTTATGTAGTTTTATTCGAAAAAATAATTTTGATTCTTTAATCAAAATGGAAACCTTTCTTAAGAAAAGCGAAGGAATCAGCCCGTTGTTTATGGCAGTTACATGACTTGGACTATAATATAAACGAAATAATGGGGATAGAATAATATTCGGCGACTTATCACACCTGTGGCTGGCTAACATTAAAGTACCAAAATGGCCGCCTGCAATATAAAAAGCGAAGGGATCCGCCTGGAGCTGTTGATGATAGTCACATGACTTAGGCTATTATTATAGAGATTGTTTTCAATTTTAAAAACAGCGCAAAGAATATTTCCTAACGATTAAAAATTTATTTTCACGTGACTATTAAAAACTTTAAAATTACTATTAAATGAATACGTGTTAAAGGCAGGAAAATATTGAAAATTATGTCCTGAAAATTGTATTTACACGTGAATTTTAAAAGGGAAAGGAAACTTAATAAAAAAAAATAATAAATACATTAATATGCGTTTAACCCTTTCACGGACAAGGCACTTCTATTCGTAAAATCTTGAAATCGGTGAATGGCACCAGAATTTACAAACAAATTTCGAAATACAAAAATGCCTTTGTTCACTTACTTTTTTTTTTTCTTTTTTTTTTTTTTTTTGACACCCATCCAGGACTCCAACCGTGGGGAAATTTTCATCCCAATATTCTGATGCTAATGTGGCATTTAAGAATTAAAATTAAGTGGTCCAAAAATGAATCACCGCCCTTGAAGGGGTTAAAACAGAAAATTTTAGTAATTGTATTATGTCAATCGTTTTATAACGCTGTTAAAAAATACCGAGAGACAAAGACTTTACTTAATTCATTTTAGCTTTTCAAATGTTTAAGTGATCTTCAATCAAACACGAAAACAACCATTGGATGTCTTAACAGCAACCGACTCTACCTTAAATTTTTGCAATCAAAGGGAATTGAATGGAAACCCGTTTACAGGGAGATCGCTACAGGTTTTTTCAGTACAATTCAATCTTCTCTAATCTTTTTAAAACCGATCAGATTAGCGTGCTTTTAGATTCTACAGTGTCTGAACGGGGGTTGGTGAGCGTAGCTTGCAGGGGGCAGAGCCCCCTAGTGTATATATATTTTTAATAAGGAAATCTTTCTTCAAAGTACTTTAAAATTTTATTGCTGCGGTCAGAATTTCTCAAAATCGGAGGAACTAATTTGATTATAATTGTACTACTGCTTAAAAAATATCCTTTTGTTTTTTGGCACATTTACAACTCGTATGAATTGCAAATGAGTGTTGAATACTTCTGCATTAACAACTCCCCCTTTCAATGAAAAGGAGCTTTTGTTTTACTCTTTTCAACTGAAACGCTGGAAAGAAAATGGGCTTTCAAATGACAATGCAATGCATAACAATCAACAAGCCGTGGTACAAGGAACGATTGTTGCACTAAACGATAGTCGCTTTTAACTACAGCCAGACAGTTGTTTATTTAAGATTCATTTGTCGTAATTTTCGGCGGAGCGCCATGAATATAAGTACTTTGGTGCGTGCCTATGTAAGAATTTATGATTATATTGAGATTGAATTCATTCTTTATATCGTGTATTTGCGATAGAGAAATGCAATTGCAGTACAACCTGTGAAAAGAGAACCTATTTATAACGGAATCTTCCCTCAACAGAAAGCTCATGATAGCGACGAAAAGAATGCCATGCAAATATACCTGCTAAAACAGGAAGCTGCCTAAAATTGATTTTTTTTTTACTTTTCTTTGCGATTCAGTCTTAGCAGTTATATTATTACAGAATAAATAGAAAATTACAAAAAAGCAGTATTGGTATTTTTTTTTTACGCGTCAAAACGTGATTAAAATTAATAAATATTTAATTTTAAATTACCATAGCTTCCGTCCTCCCTCCCCCAGGTCAAATAAACATTTGAAGAACGAATTACTGAAAATTTTTTTATACATGTTATTTATTAGTTTTAATTCCGTGCATCAGTTCTTGAGATATAGCTATCGTGAAAAATGCAGCATAGCAGCGCTACACCTGTTGGACGATTTGCACCAAAATTTAATAATGCACCAATTTATATCAATATCTAACTGAACCTGAAGTTTGATTAAATTCCGTGCATTAGTTCTTGAAATACACCGTCCACAAAACCGAAAGTCAAAATTTTCTACTGATCCAACACTTTATTCTTGTAAAGACAGAAGAAAGTAATAAAGAAAAGTGCCTAGTTAAACTGATGGCATTGAGATCACAGGCTATCCACACTAATTGAATATCATACTCGTACTACAAAGAATAATACCCCTCGAAAATAAAGACATCGACAAATAAATTAAGGGGGGTGTTAGCTCCCCCCATTTCCCCCTTTATACTTAACAAATAAACCTCCAAATCTAATCAGGAAAACGCATTACCAGAATAAACTGGTATACCAAATTTGAAGCAAATCGGATAGAAAAACCCATTTAACTAAATTAAGGGGATTAATCCACCCCGTTCCCACCCTTTATACTTAATGAATCCCTAAAACTAATCAGGGAAGCGCCTAATCGGAATGGACCTTATCCAAAATTTGAAGCAAATCATATTTCTATCAAGAGTTATCGCGTTACGTACATACAGAACCTGCGGGTACATTAGCTCTCAGGCTTTCATAGCCTGCGAGCTAACAATGTACTTAAGTAGTTTAGATATTTTTATTTCTTTCGATCGCCGCAACTTGAAATAAAAAGCATGCAAGATTGTGTGGTTTGTTTTAGAGCATTTTAAACAATAGTTAATTTTATTTTAAAGTTTCATATGCATTAACTCTAAATTAGCTTATACTAGTAGCCTTAAATTAGTACATTTGCAAAAAAAAAAAAACGTTTCAACAGGTGTGTATGTGCGAGTGGAGGGAGGGGTGAAACAAAATTTGTGCGAAAAAACAAGCGGGAAATTGTACGTCAAAACGTGGCAAATGAGGTGCGTTCGTACTATAACTAGTTTTATAAGTATTCAGATCTTGGTGCCATTAGAGCTTCTAAATACACAGGCTGGCTCGTCCGTTTGCCATAGCATTCCCAGGTGGGAACATGTTGGCGCGAGATTGACCTATTTGGCACATTTATCGCTGTCTTCGTTGCTTCCCTAAGTTTATCAAATAGTACGCTATTGAATGAAAGCTTCGAATAAATTTCAAATTTTAAAATTCGTAATAATTTACTTTTAGAGAATACATAAATGAAATCTGACGTTTGTAAGTACTTTGTTGAAAAGGATGTGTGTATGGCAAGGGGAGGGGGGGGCTAAAGTACTCAATTTCAATTAAATTTATATTTTAGGATTATCAATAAATAATAAAATGTCTATAAAAATTAATTGTATAACTTTATTAATCAAGTCATAAAATCAATATATGTATATATATATATATATATATATTCGGAATGTGTAAGATTGTATATATAAGGTTTTCAATAGCAATTTCCAGATTGTTAAATCGAAACAGAGGGGGGGAAGGGGGTGTAAGGGAGTATTTGATAATTTATATAAAAAAGAGTAGCAGAAAAAGGAAACTGCATCAGTGGTTACTAAACATCTACCCGAATCCGAATTCTTTGGAATAGCTCATGTACCGTTAAAATAATAATAAATAATAATAATAACTGAATGCGGAGGAATTGAACCCCTTCCTTTTTTTTCTACGTCCTAAAAGAAAAATTGCCTTACATCTTTAATTAATATTTCATTTATTAAAATTATTATTAATATTCCTTTTGCTAGTGGATCCAGTGCTAAATTTACAGCCTGACATGCCTACCCCCAACCCGCTGGAAGATTACGAATTTGATCTTCAATTATCGTCTGGATGAAGGTAGAGGTCTGCACGGGCCCGGGCTTGGCCCGAGGCCCGTACCCGGCCCGCGGGCCGGGCCGGCAGAATGGAGTGGAATTTTCAAACGGGCCGGGCCGGGCCGGCAGAATTAGGACAATTTTTTCAACGGGCCGGGCCGGGCCGACAGACAAAATAAACGGGCCGGGCCGGCAAAAAAATTGAACGGGCCGGGCCGATAAAAAAATTAATCGGGCCTATCGGCCCGATATAAGAATTTGAGAGTAGCAGATAAAATACGAGGCCATTTCCAATGAATATGACTTTTTCGAGAAGTATAAACGTGCGTACGAGCTGATGCGAGTTTAACAACATCAATACAGAAATGTAACATGTCCATTGTAGAGATCGGCATCGTACAGTTACATGATGCCTGATCCCGGGTTTAATTTTTTCGGCAGACTTGTGCCGAGACGGAACTGGTCTTAATCGTTCTCAGGATGTGTAGGACAGGCATTATGTTTTGTAAAAGTATTAATAGCGATAATGAACTTCTGTTAACAGTATATCTTTGGAAATGTACCTTAAGGTGGTTCTCATATTTACTGCTCAACAATGCGAAACTCTCAGACACATTTTCTGACTCATTTTTAACTATAAAGGCATAAAATTGACAGGCCTGAGTATTGAAGGCATTTGGGATCGAATAGCGTTTCCATTTTTCATAAATTACGTACAGAGATAACAGAGACTCTTGTCACGTGACTGTACGTTTTTCTCCTTTCCTGTGCTATCGCTTCCGGAAATTCGATTCAAAACGCTAACTTTGGCAGTGTTTTCTGAAAGATATATTACTTTTTTCTAAGAAAAAAACGACATTTACATGGTTTCTGAATAAGAATACCTGCCAACCTCATGCGTTTCCGAAAAGAAATGAATTCATAAATGTATCAAAATGTAGCTCCTTTGGATTTGAGACAAGCCTTAAAAATGACAGAAATATTTTCACAAATCTACCTTTTATTATAAGCTTCAAAAGTTATCATGTTTTTTAACCCTTTATTCTAAACTACAATAATCTTTTAATGAACCCTTATTTATATTTTGAAACGTCTGTACAGACGTTGACTAAAACACTAAGTAATCGTTAATGTTTACTATTGTGTGTTTTCTATTTTGCGAACACATAGTAATTTAAAATATACTGTAAAATGTTCCCATAAATATGCATGTAGTATTCATTAAAAGAATCTTAATTGTATGTCGAGAAAAAACGGAATTTTTTGTAGAAATTTAGTCGGGCCGGCCTGTTTTCACTGATTTTTGTACGGGCCGGGCCGGGCCGGGCCGGGCCGGGCCGAGAACGGGAAAAATGTAAACGGGCCGGGCCGGGCTCGGGCCGAACTTTCAATTTTTACACCGGGCCGGGCCGGGCCAAAATAGCTTTCCTTCGGGCCGGGCCGGGCCCGGGCCTGGAAATTCCGGCCCGTGCAGACCTCTAGATGAAGGGCACCCCTCGGAATTTCAGAGGCCGCAAATCTTCAGAAATCCTTCCCGAAAAAATAATCGAAACTAAGTTTATTTCTTAAAGAGGGTAGGGAGAGAGAAATTTTTCAATAGAACCATTTTTTATCATTAATACCCGACTTTTGACTACGGCTCCGCTCACACAGAGTGTAAGTTTTGCAGTTCAAAATGAGAATTTTACATATAATTTTTTTTCTTTTTCTTCATAATTTATTTAACTACTAAGGCAACTTCACTCTAAATCCGTTCAGAAGAACTTTTTTAACTATATTCGCACGTATTTCAAAATGTATTATTTTATTTTTCCTTATGTTGGAGAGTTAAAATGATGAAGATTATGTTTGCAGGATATCAACAGCAATTTATTAGCGTAAGAAAATGTATTTTCTAAATGTACATTCATCCTCCAAAAATATGTTAATGGTTTCTTTTTGTTTTTTTTTCCCCTTTTTGTGTTTATGTAGCGCCACATAAAAAATCAAAAGTGTGTACTTTTGATTGTCCTTAAGAAGTTGGCAATGTAATAAAATAAATATTATAATTAATTTCTGATGCTAACAATGAACAAAATGAAATTAACTGAACAAAAAATACTATTAAAAAAATATTTTCTTTTTTTCTTTCTTTCTTTTTTTTACTTTGTTATAGTTTTTAAAAACTTCTATAAAGTAAAATTGTTTTAAAAAAGTTTTCATGGGTAGCAAGTTTTCATTACTTTAATAATATGAAACTGTTCTTTTCTAAGAGGAAAATGTAATGAGACTCAGGGGTCGAACAAGCAAAATTTGAGGCCTGTTTAGGGTCCCTTCACAAAAATCTATTTAATAAAACAGGTCCCTTCACAAAGATGAATTTAACAAAATGGACCCCTTTATAAAAATAAATTTAATAAAATAGGGCCCCTTCACAAAACTCCTTTTAATGAAACAGGTCCCTTCACAAAATTCTTTTTTAATAAAATAGGCCCTTTGACAAAATCCCTTTCCATAAAAACTTACTTCTATTTATTATTTTTATTTTGTTAGGTTTTAAAATCTGATTTGTAAATAAAACCAGTTCACCAGAAACAAAAATTTTAGCAAAATGGTTTAAAGAAGTTTTTGTTAATAAATGCTTAGTTCGAATTTGAGTAACTCGATTTCAACTTTCATTACAAAATATTATTTTTCACAAAATTATAATAAAATTCACAAAAAAAAACTTTTACTTTTCACAAAATGGGCACCAGGAAATAAACCTGCATCGACCTCTGAGATTTCATAGTATGGAACTATCCTTTGATATTTTTTAAAACAATTTTATATCTGAAAGTTACAGTAAAGATACGCTTTATTTCTTGGTAATACTGACTTACGAAAATTGTTAAAAATATTTATTTATATATTTTTAAATATTACTGTCTTATGATGAAATATTAACAATAAAATTATCTTAAGCAAATTTGGAGAATTTTTTTTCAAAAACTTAAAATAGAATCCATTTTTTGTGAAAATGAATAATAATAAAAAAAAAAAAAAAAAATGTATTGTAAAATTTCCCTGAAAAATTCTATTTCACATTAGTTCCTTAGCTATTTTTTTTCTTCAAAAATCTCATAAATTTAATCACATGTTAATATTTTGAGGTATCGTTATTAATTATCCAAAAAAATTAAAGTAGCTTCCCATATAATTTCACTCAATTTTCGTCCGATAATGTAAAAAATCGCATCAAAATCAATTGTTTTCCCGAAAATGAACTAGATGGCGCTGTACTTTTAAAATATGTCCTTATCGCCAAAATTGGCGAAGAAAAAAATTCACGAAGAATATAATCTACAATTAATATTAAAATTTGGTCATTTTTTATGTTTATAGGGAAATTGAAGCATGCAGTAATCCTTTATTGAATGATTTCAACAATTAATAGCAGAAAAACTACCGATAATTAAGCTTTTAAAGCTAAAAATAGACAGAAACTAATTCAACGCTATTGAGATACCATTACGCGAAGCAGTCAGTCAGGGATGAAAATGCCTGACGAGCCAGCTCATCTATTTAGTAGCCTGAGGTGCCATCGCTGTGGCGCTCTTATGCAAAAAGAGATGAATACAAAATTTATTACGATTCTACCGGGTGTCCCAAAAAGGACCGACTGATTTTAAAATTCAATAACTTGCAAACGGTGACAGATATTAAAAAAATTCTTGCAGGAGGGTTATGCATAAAGTCAAAAGTTTTTTTACAGTGATTTTCGATTTTAGTTCGAATTACAAACAATAGATGGCGCTGCGATCAATAGAGGCTCAATTCAGGCTCGATTTTTGGTATTTCGTGGCCCGGATAATACATTTCCATCTCCTTTTTCTGCATGGAACAGAAAGGACCAAAAATCGAGCCTGTATTTAGCGACTATTGCTTACAGCGCCATCTATTGTTTGTAATTCGAACTAAAATCGAAAATAACTAATAAAACTTTTGACTTTATGCATAACCCTCCTGCAAGAATTTTTTTAATATCTGTCACCGTTTGGAAGTTATTGAATTTTAAAATCAGTCAGTCCTTTTTGGGACACCCGGTATATATTCAATTCATTCATACGGAAATACAACTCCATCTTAAACAGGACATCTTCACCCTGGTAACCTAGAATCATTATCTATCATGGAATATCATTGAATTCATTGTGTATTATAGGATTTAATAGAATGAAGAAATCTTATTAATCTTTTTAAATTTGGATTCGATTTTCCTAAAATTTGAAATGGCTCGACACAGTTCTGCAATGTTTATATCTATTAAATTTCAAACCATTCGGTTGGGTAGATTTTGCAATGTTATATGCGGACAGACGGACGAACCAGACGACGACTATAGGTGCTACATATTTATATATTACGAAAACACCTAAAAATGGATTAATCCATGGTATCATGTCTAACATACAGTGCGAAATAAAGAGAATCAACTGAAGTTTTAAGTGACGCCTTAAAATCATCGAATCTGTATAGATAACCGAAAAAAAGTACGGCATAATCGATATTGCACAAGATGTTTCTCTAATCGATTGGACCTCAAAAGCAAAAAAATCGCGAATCACATGGTAAACATGCTTGCTGCAAAAAGCCAAATCGATGAAAAGATTGAAATATCATTAAAAATTATATTTGTTGCTTCATTATACGATATTTCACACTATTCAGCCAGTAACGACCCAGAGTCTGAATACGATCGAAATAGCCGTTCAGTATACCATCTCCATGGGCACCTGAAGGAGGTACAAGGAAGGTATAAACATGTCGCCATAACTTAGCTTTTGAAAGTTTAATTTTTCAATGGGGATTTTTTTTTATTAATAAGGGAGACTATAATATATTTAAGTAATATTTAATATAATAAGACAACTTACTCCAAAATCTTTCTACCGTTCATCTCCCAAACCCACCAAAAAAAAACTAGTTGGATGTGCCAATTCCAAAACTTTCTTCTATCTTATATATATTAATGTTTCAAAAAGTAGTTACACATGTTAATACTTCAATATTATTAGTTCAATACTATACCAACTTTGATTTTCATCTTGAATTTCTGCTTCAGTCAATTAAACGGATTAAAAACGAGTTAACTACATCATGATATTTGTTAAAATTAAGTTTCATTATTCTGTTGTTATCAGCTGTTTGCGAATAGCCGGCTTAGCAGGAAGAGAGTTCCCACCGCTGTACGAGCCGCCGATGGACAATAGAACTACGAAAAATCAAGAAAATTATACAAAAATCGCTATCACAGAGCCCCTTTACCGCGCAATACTTCCAAATTCAAGGAGGACCTGCAATTGTATGCATAATTTTATACACTTTTCAATGGTACAATAAAGAAAATGGCAGAAACATCGGTATTACTTCGGCCCCCTTCCGGCAGATTTTTTTTTTTAAATTCAGGGAGAACTTGCTTGCCATAGCCAGAAACATTCACAAAAAATTTGGTTCAATTCTATGCATAACTTGATGCACTTTTCGATGGCACGATAATGAAAATCGGACAGACATCACAATTATAGCGCCCCCTTCCGGCGGAATTTTTCCAAATTCAGGGAGGACCTTCGTGCCATGACCAAAAACAAACAAAAAATTTGGTTCAATTGCATAACTTCATACACTTCTCGATGGTACAATATTCAAAATTACACAAAAATCGCTATTACAGCGCTCCCTACCGGCGAATTTTTTCTAAATTAAGGAAGGACTTGCTTGCGATAGCCAAGACCTTAACAAAAATTTGATTCAATTCTATGCATAACTTCATACACTTTTCGATGGTACAGTAATGAAAATGGCACAAAAATCGCTATTACACCCCCCCCCCCCCCTACCGGCTAATTTTTTCCAAATTCAGGGAGGACTTGCTTGCCACAGCCAAAAACTTAAAATAAAAATTTGGTTCAATTATATGCATAACTTCATACACTTTTTGATGGTAGAATGGCGACAGACACACGGACAGACAGACATTTTCTATAAACATGTTTTTGGGATCTCCGACCCCTAAAACGTGTGTAAATCCGTCGAAAACCGGAAGTCGAAAAAAAATTCGATTACAATACTTTCTTCTATTGAAGATAGAAGTAAAAATCCCTCCCGGCTCGGCCTATACAGGCGCAGGTAGATTTCGAAGTTAAGTACTAATTTCCCCCAACAAAAACTAAATCATGATTAGAGATAAACCCAATTTTATTTGGCCTCTTTTGACGAGTTTTTAATTTCATTTTTATGCAAGAGAATTTTATTAGAACCATGTTAAGGCAGTATTCAAAAAATATTTTTCACTGCTCAACAAATCGAAATTTGACACATTCAGATTCATTTTTAAAAGGAAAAACATGAAACTTGCTGACGTGATTTTAAGAGATTTATAAGCGACCCGTGTTTTTATTTTTCGTTCAATTAATTAGAACTTGATTTATAAACAATTATTTTCTCAGTAGGACAATATTTTTAGTTTCCAACACAATCGCTTCGAGAAATTCGGTTCAAAATGCCCACTTTGACATTTTTTAAATATATTCTGCCTCTATCAAAAAATCGACCTTTACGGCACATTATATAGTTTCTGAATAAGAGAACCTACCAATTGAATGCGTTTGAAAGCAAAAATGAGTCTGAAAATAAACAGTTTGGATTCGAGTAATACAATATTTTTTTATTCAACCTCTATGTATTTTTAATTTGTTTTTGCTGCAAGAATTGGTCCTATCAAAAACTTGCAAACATAAAAGTTGTAGATAATATTCAGAAGATGTATAATAAATTTAAGCGGATTGGATATCTTGTGAACGAAGTTGTGGATTTTTCTCTTCTTGAACACCCCCCCCCCCCCCTTTTTTTTTGGATTTCGTTTTTTTTTTTTTTTTTTTTTTGGGGGGGGGGGGGGGGAGTAAGAATTGGTCCTATCAAAAACTTGTCAATATAAAAAAGTTGTAGATAATATTAAGACAATTTATAATAAATTTAATTGGATTCGATATCTTGAGAATTGACGAAGTTATGAATTTTATTTCTCTCCAAAACCCTATTTTTTTTCGCCCCTTGAGCCCATTTTTAATTTTATCAAAAATGTGTCATACAAAAATTTTTGGCCTTATTCTTAGAAGTAATAAAGTCTTTAAACTGAGTCGATATGTATTATAATTAGGGGTTTTTTCCCCTTTTTTTTACAAAACCCCTCCCTATTTCCACCCCCTTGGTCCGATTTTGCCCATTAACGAACTTGACCGAGATTTTATGCCCTTGATTTTATGTATCAGTTTGAAAAAGATTTGTGCAGAATCTTGTCTATAAAAAGTGATCAAGTTTTTTACTGGGACGTGGTTTTGGGTTCTAGGGGTCATGATCGGTGTAGATCTGCAAAAAATTTTCCGAAATTCCAACATAGGGGAGAATGCAATAGGTATTATTTCATACGAAATCTACCTAAAAATAAAATCTGAAATTGTACGTCAAACGCGGCAAATGATCTACTACAACTAGTTTTATATGTATTCAGATCGTGGTGCAATAGCTGTTGCACTCTTATGCAAAAATGCATGAATACAAAATTTATTACGATTCTATAATATTAAATTTAGCCATACAGAAGTAATAGGATGTCATCACCATGGCAACCTATAGAATCATGACCTATCATGGGATTTTATTGAATTAATGACGTGTGATGGGATTGAATCGAATGAAGAATACTTTTATTAATATCTTTTTAAGTTTCGATTCGATTTTCATAACATTTGAAAGACTCGACACGATTCTGCAATGATTCTATCTATCCAATTAAAAACCATTCGGTTGGGTCTTTTTTGCGCTGTTATAAGCGGACCAGACGGACGGACCGTACGACGACTATAAGTGCCAAGTATTTATATAATTACGAACGCACCTAAAAAGTCCATTAAGGCTGTTCTCAACTGTTCTGCTCAACAAGCGCAAAAGAGACACATTTACAAATTCATTTTTTAACGGAAAGACAAAATTGGAAAGCTTGACCATGGAAGCGATTTGGAATCTATTTTCTATTTTTTGATCAATAAATTATCTAATGAGTTAAGCGATTTTGATCACGTGATAAACACGTTTTTCCCCCTTTCTTAAGAGATTCGGTTCAAAACGGTTCACTTTGACACTATTGTCTGAAAGATCTATTGCGTTTGCAAAAAGGAAGAAAACAGTTCTATTACACAGTTTCTGAACAACAACATCTGCTCGTTTCATGCATTTCCGAACAAAAATAAACTGTCATAAAGTTGCACTTTTGGATTTGAGAACAGCCTTAAAGATTTACAGGCAGGCAAAACGCTACGGTACGGAGGGAAATGGAAATTCTCCACAACATGATCCTTACTAAAAGAGGTAATCTCCCGGCGCCGCATCCCTATAGCAACTAGCAGCCATCCAAGCTAGAGGATTTTCATCCATATCAAGTATGCCATGTATACGGTTTTAATTTTATGAATTCACAATTTAAAGAGATTACACATATTCCAAGGTTCGGGGGGGGGGGGGGGGAGTAAAAATATTAAAAAAAAAAAAAAAAAAAAAAAAGAAAGAAAAATTTCTTTCTTAAGGACACCTTAAAGAAAAAAATTGCTTGATCCTCAGCTTGAGACAATGAGAGTTAAATAAGTTTTAAAATAACACCTTAAAGTCACCGAATGTCAATCTTTTTATAGTTATCCCACAATCGAAAAAAGTGTACAGCAGAATCGATAACGCATAAGATGTTCTAATCGATCGGGCCCACAAAAGCAGAAAAATCGCGAATCACATGATATTATATTACATGCTTGCTGCAAAAGGCCAAATCGATGAATTTGTGTTCAGCTCGGAAAGATTTAAATGTCATTAAAAATTACATTTATTTTCTCATTATAATCTGGTTTTCCCCAAAATTTAATTACTTACGACGCAGATTTTGAAAAAAGGTCGAAAGAATTGGATATACTGTTGCCATGAGTATCAGTACAAATTGCAAGAGGGGGAGGGTATGACCAAGATTTAAAAATTTTTTTAATTGTTTTTCTATGACTTTGGAAAGATTATTTCCCCGAGATTACTTAAAATAGGGGAATATTTGTTTAAAAGACAAAAAGTATTAACAATAAAACAAAATGCTCCTCTCGCCTTTTTAAAAATAGGTGGGAAAACCCCCGAAGGTCCAGGAAGAAATTTCTCCACAATTTTTATGGTTAACGTAGGGGAGGGGGGTTCTATGTTCCGTACTCCTCTCCCAACCTACCAAATAGTACCCAGCGAGAAGATTTTACATACCACGGATTTTGCATACACACGTCAAAATCAGTATAGTCTTTCTAAGAACGTTCGCATTAAGTCTTCGAACTCAAGCCTCTAACCACGACCAGCATTCGGCCACAGCGAACTTGAAGATGCCAAGAACATGAGTATTATAAAATATATGTTACCGTATGACAGTTGGCTAGTTTCCCAACTTGTACGATTCAGCCACAATAAGTTGGCTTATGATCTGAAAGAGTAATAAATTCAGGTGGTACAGAAAAGGCTTTATTTCATGAAAAACTAGGTTTTATTAGATTTCCGTTCTGGTTACCACCCTAATTAATAAGTCAGTCTACAGCTGCACAATTCGCAATTCATGGTATCATGATTAACATACAATGCGAAATAAAGAGTAACTGAAGTTGAAATAAAAAGAATAACTGAAGTTAAGTGACGACTTAAAATCATCGATTTTTTATAGTTATCCCGCTATCGAAAAAAGGTGTACGGCATAATCGATGTCGCACAAGATGTTTCTCTAATCGATTGGACTTCAAAAGCAGAAAAATCGCGAATCTGATATGACCAACTAATCGTGGTCATAGTGATTTACCAATTAAAAAATTAGGAGGATTGAATTGAGAACTAAGAATGAAAAACTCAAAATACAAAAGAGGAAGTTTTTAAAGAGAGCGAAAAAAAGGGGGGGGGGGTGCGAAAGCACCTCAGTTGCCACGTTTCATGTACAATTTCAGATTTGTTTGAACTATTACTACTAGAGTTAGCGCTTTAAGCGTTCTCCAGTTTATTAAAAATTGGCACTTAAAACATTTTTTTCGTAAAAATAAGATTTTCGATTTTTTGGTACTTTTAGCGTTTGCCATTGTTAGTCCTTAATCGTTTTCAAATAAATTGAACAACTGAGATTACCGATAGTTTAAAAATATTTACGAAAATAATCGTTCAAACTAATGTCATTATCATAATTATTTTAGACAACAGAATTAATAAATTCCAGAGATTTAGGATCATTAAAATGATCAATTCCGAGGGACAGACCCCCCCCCCCCCCCACACACACACACACAAAAAGCTATATTTTAGTGTATAGCACGGAATTTCACCAAATTTAATATTCAAATCCTTATTATGAAAAACTATTATTTAATTTTGGTTTTGATCACTCAACAGCGAACGCTGCAATGTCATCATACTTTTTGGGATGAACATTACGAATGTATCTCAGTTTCTCTATTGGGTAGAAATTCATTTAATTTTATATTTGAAGTTATTAAATACAAGTATATATGTTTATCTAAATTTGAATAGCCGGTGCTATTGTGTTGAGCTTTTTATTTTTTCCTGATCACTGTTTCTTTGTGTTAATTCAAAGAAATGTATCCTAATCCTTACTCCTAATTGTTGGTGTGCAACTGAGCTATTTAAAATACAGGATTAGCATAAATGAATGACCGGATTTTAAAAATTTATATTTTCAAAACTATTACACATATTCTAAGTGAGAGTATATAAAAATAAAGAAGACCATTCCAAGTTATTTTTTTCCAGTTACTCGATGTGCAGTTACTCGTTTCCAGTTACTAGAAAGGTTCGATGTGCGAACCTTTCGTAACGACAAACACCTAATCTGTAATAAAGTTCGTTTCACACATTTGGCAGTTTTGCACAGTCAACAATTCATATTGCAGCACTGACGCAATGTGTACATTTTACGGTGCATCAGTGCTGCATTATTTAATGTTTTAAGGGGGCCCGGGGCACATTAAAATAACTTATTTATAGAGTTCAAATTTTGAAATTTTTTTTGCGATGGTTAACCATATCATTTGTAACAAAATCACAGGTTAAAAAACTTCTCATATTTTTTCTTACAAAAATTTAAATTTTAAATTTTATCTAAAAAGGAGGGGTTTTAAAATCGTTATAACTAAATATTTGCAGAATTTCATTTTTTTTTCATTTAACTAAACAGAAATATAAGTTTCAATTTTGATTCAGCCTTTTTAAAAATATTAATTTAAAAAAGAATATTTAAAAAAAAAGAAAAAAAATAACTTAAAAAAAATCATTTTCAAAAGTAAATATTTTCTTCAAATTTGCTAAATCTAAAGTAAAACAATTGAAAAAGATATGTTCCAAGTTTGAACCATTTATCTTTAATGGTTCTTGACTTATAGCAATTTAAATACGAGAAATGAGGAAAAACCCATCATGAAGAAAAACGCATTTTCACAAGTAGTCGTTTCATTGCTTGAAAGCTAGATTTTGAAAACAAACCGAAACAAAAAAAAAAAAAATATTTCCTGTTCTAAATTAAGATAGAAACATGATTTAAACGTCATTTTAAAATGAAAAAAAAATTAATGCGATAAAATATTTTTAGAAAATTTGAAGATGTGTGTCCCGGGCCCCCTTAAGGCATCAGTGTTGCATTAAGAATCGTTGACTGTGCAAAACTGGCAAATGTGTGGAACGAACTTTTACAGATTAGGTGTTTGTCGTGTTACGAAAGATTCGCACATCTAACATTTGTAACAAAAAAAAAAAAATTTTGGAATGTTCTTTATTTTCATATATCACTTGTTGTAATATGTGTAACAGTTTTGAAAATGATAAATTTTTAAAATCCGGCCATTCATTTATGCTAACCCTGTAGATTAATATAGTTTTGTGATGGTCACAATCGCATACTAGTTCTCAATTGTTTTAAGGGCTTCGGTTGCATAGCGATTTCGGATATAGCACTTTTGTCTCATCTCCTGTCAAAACGCGTTATAACGAGGAGCAGGGCCGAAACTAAGGGGGGAAGGGCAGTGGGGACATGTGGCCCAGGCGCTAGTACGAAGGGGCGCCAAATGAAAGTTGTTTGTCGATTTTTCTCACGTCTTTGTTTAGCACGGTACTGTTAAAATAGTCCTGCCTGGTATATGCCAAAGAATAGAAGAATCTAAGGATGATATGGCATAAGGATCCTCTATAAAGCGGAATGTTTTCGAGTCCGTTTTCAAGATTTTAATGAATCAATATTTGATCAAGCAGATAACGTAGTTCACCATTACATATTTTATGATCACATATTTTAAACTTAAACTTAAATAAGTCGGCTATTAGAAAATTAGTAAAATTCTCTTTGTAAATATACTTTGCGGAGAGGGAGGGAGGGGGGTGGGTAAAGTCCATGTTTGCCCCGGGTGCGAAAAAAAGCTAGTTTCGGCCCTGAAGAGGAGCAGCAGTATCACTATTTTTATAAATCTTTATTTACGAAATCAGCTACAGTCGAAAGGAGTGGACATTTGAAACGGTATTATAAAACATGCTTGTTTCAATCGATACACAAAAGCGGGAGAAATCTGAAGTCATAACACATGCCTGTTTGTAAATGCCAAATCTGTTTTCACGCAACAGGCGCAAATGTCGTTAAATTGTATTTACTCTCTCATTTTGATTTTACGTAAGGTTGATAGACGTTTTGAATAAGGACGAAATGCAAGATTATACCAAATTATGTTTTTGAACGATAAATTGAGCACACTTGTAAAAGAATACATTGTATCTATGAAAAGACAAGATTCTAAATTTGAATTTAAAAAAAGCCAAACTACACAATAAATTATGCGAAAATCCTCATTACAATCTTATCTTTTTGGTTGGCTGCATATTTATCTTAAAGATTATACAGATGAGGGCGTGGGTTTCAAAACTTGCCTTATCCAAAACGTCGTGTTCTCTATCAATCTATTATTCTATTGGTAAACCTGCACCGAAAAAACACTGCAACCTGTTATAAAACTAGTCTTATCCTGTATTTCTGGTATTGTAAAATCCTTGTTTACAATGAAAACCAATGGACGTAGAGGTTTTTCGCTATTTCCCAAAATTCGATTTTCTCGAAAACGCGAGTTTTGAAACTCATTTCCCATGTAATAAATCAATATTATACGATAAAACAAACTGAGAAAGAAAGAATCGCAAGAAAAATATTATACGATTTCCTTTCACCTTGTCGGACACACCGATTATTGTAATTACATTGTACAGAAAAACACAAGACTGAATTGCACGGAAGCTGGGGGGGGGGGGGGGGGGGGGAAGAGAGGTTCGGCAGGTTTTAGTCTTATTAGGCAAAATTGTATGGCATTCCTTCAACCTGAACAGACATTTTCCAGTTTCATACAGGATTCCGTTATAGACAGTTTTCTTTCTCACAAGTTTCTATATTTTTCAAAAAACGCTTCTTTAGTCTAGGGATGTACCGAATAGGGATTTTGGCGGAATGCCGAATATTTGGCCCACAGGTGAGCCGAAAACAGAATAATCGGCTGGCTGAATATTTTTTTTATTTCAAAGTTTAAAAGGCATTAAAATTTTAATTTCCTAAACAATTTTACATAATATTTAATACAGAAAATAACATTTGGATAAACAAGAGTTTTCTACAAGTAAACTTTATTGAAAAAATTCTACTTTGAGTTATTAAAGAAGAAATCTGAAATTTTACAAACAAATAATGTAAAAATATTTTTTCATTTAAATATGATTCTATTTATTTAATTGTTCTGAATATCTTTATAAATTGACAGTCAAAAATAAAAGTTGCATAAAAGTTTTTTTTTTTTTTTTTTTTTTTTTAGTGCTAGGTTCAGCAATTTCAGCTATTCGGCCAAACCGAATATTGAATAGGTCGATAGTATAGTCGGTCAAACCGAATATTCGGCAAGATGGCAGAATACCGAATATTCGGTGCATCCTTACTCTAGTCTAAAAGAGTGGGCAGTAGAATCGATATCTCAAAAAGAGGCTCGAATCGATCGACCTACAAAAAGGCAGAAAAATCGCTAATCATGATCCTATAACACATGCCTGCCTGGTTTTAAATGCCAAATCAATGCTCAATGAGTTTTCATGAAAATAATTATCTTTAATCTCTCATTATGATTTTAGGTAATATTCAGCTGGTAAACGATTGACGTTCTAAATAAGGACCATCAAATTGTGTTTTTACACGATAAACTAAAGCAGGCCTGTAAAAAAACATACATTGTAATCTATGGAGATATTTCTAAAAACAAGAACGAAAAATCCTGCACCCAGCATAGATTACGAAACACTTTCCAACGCATTCAGAATTCTGTAACAAAACTTCAGTTTATTAAGGTGAAAGTATCTAAATAAACCATTGGGAAAATGCATAACGCATTTGAAAATTTCTGCTATTACCATGAATAGTCGGAAAAACATCTGTCTCTTTTTTTTTTTTTGTGCGTGCGTGTGTGTGTGTGTGTGTGTGTGTGCAGCCCTGTATATAATATATAGATTTGTATGTATACTACATACTATGCTAAAAGTTAGTTCAGTTAAAGGCATAGCATAGTTGAAAACTTCCAGCAATTTCCGTGAATAAAAAGAAATGTACTTCAGAACTTTTGTGCAGCCCGGTACAGGATCTATAAAATGTATACAAGTAATATTTTAAAAAGTAATTTATAAACGCGTACTAAACTAACAAGTTGGAAATTGCACGTCAAACGTGGCAAATGAGGTGCGTTCGTACCATAACTAGTTTTATAAATATTTCATTGTAAATTTTAGTGCACTTCATAAGTGCATATCCATTTCATTTTGTTCGAAAGGCTGCAACATCATTAAAATGCGCTTGAAATATTTTTTCCCCAATTGCAGTCATGTAACGGAAAACATGACTGTTCCTATCATGAAACTATACATCCAATTTTCATAAAATTTGAAATGACTCGACAAAATTTTGCAACAATTCTATATTTAAAATTTCAGACCATTCGGTCGGGTAGTTTTTGGTCTGTTATATGCAGACAGACTGACTGACTGACAGAACGACGACTATAAGTGCTACGTATTTATATGATTACGAACGCACCTAAAAACGCACTTCCAGTAATTATTGTTCATAGGCTTCAAAAGTTCAATTACTATAAATTTTCGTTCGTAGCCTAATTCTTTTGTGTGTCCATGTCAGTGAACGATAAATTCTATGCACACTATAATCTACAGTATTATAATCACATTGTAGTACACTTCATATCACAATATATATTCCAAACGGAAAAGTCAAACATTAAAATATTTATTTGCTTAAAAGACGTTACTAAAAACACATTAACAGTATTTTAAAAAACCCAAATTGTTTCAACTTCTTCACTGAGTCGTCATCAGAATGCATAACAGAAATGAAAAAAAAAATTAAAGGAAGTAATGTATCGGAATTATTTTCCGAGGGCTAACAAAGAAACACCTCTTTAAAAGCATTTCACCATGCTGTGATGAACCTCGGTAATACCATACAGATTTCATTCGGTTCGAAACTGAATAACACTGTTAAAACTAACAATGAAATATATAAAATCAAGTCATTAAAATGTACAGTCGGCAAAAAAACATTAAATTTCGCCAAAAAAAATTGAAAAAAAGAAAAAAAAAAATTGAAAAAAAAATTCTGGTGGGAAATATTTATAAAATTTTAGTAAAATTCCCTGTCTTTCTAGTGTTAAAATAGTATAACTACTAGAGAACAGCAATTCTGCTTTTTCAGAATTTAGTGTCGCCCCCGGCATTTACATTACTTCATTTTCTTCTGATGGACTGGTGGCTTCCATTATTATGAAACAGCCATTATAAATGAAGTGTTAGGGGAAGATGGAAGAGCAGTCGTAAAAAGTTAGAACTCTGATTTTGTGGTCAGAATGGGGGGAAAAAATGGCCATAAATTATGGCCATTTTCCCCCCCATTCTGACCAGAAAATCAGAGTTCTAACTTTTTACGGCTGCTTTTTCATCTTCACCTACCGCTTCATTTATAATGGCTGTTTCATAATAATAGAAGCCACCAGTCCATCAGAAGGAAATCACTGTAAATCGGAACTCTGATAATCGGGACTCTACTGCAAAACCTATTTCAATTTTAAGACTTAAAGCACACGCTTTTATTTTTATGTAAAATGACGTCATTTGCATTAATATAGATACTTAAAATTAAATATAGTTTTTAATAGCTCCATGTTTTATCATAAATCCTTCATTTCTATTTTTCTCAAAATAGCACGTATTTTAATAATTTTTTTTTTCAATTTTTACGAGAAAATGGCAATAAAAAGATAATTGCTATTTTTCAACAATTTTGTCTTTACTTTCTACAGAAATGGAGTACTTGCATTGCCAAAATGAAACAAATGTCGCTAAAAACTACAAAAAATTAATATTTCAAAAATAAATTTAGATTCAGTTTTCAAACAAATTGCATTAAAAAGTACTTTTTCCCAATACGACGGTATAAACATTGAAAATGTACGATGCTTAGAAGTTTTAAAAAATGCTATAGAGTATTTATCGCACAATGAAACGCAGACTTTTGTTTTACGGCTGGCGTACACAAGCTAACGTTATTTATCAAGACAAAATAAGCTGGGAGAAAGAAATAGCATACCGTAATGGGGACTAATAGCCATTTGACTGGAAATTATGTCTCAATTTATGTTTAGAAAAAAAAAAAAAAAAAAAAAAAAAAAAGGCTTACTCCACGTTGAATCTAACAAATTTAAATTTTTACTATAATCACCTAATTGACAATTTGATTTTGGGGTAAATTTTACCTTAGAATACCAAACGGGAAGACATTTTGAATTCGGACGGGAAGAATTCAAGCAATTATGAGCATTTAAAATTTGAACTTAAATTAATAATTCTAAATAAATAATTTTAATATTAAAATTCATAGATTCAAAACGAAGTGCATTTAAAAAAAAAAAAAAAATTACTCAAACTACTTGGCGGAACGAGGGGATATTTTACATTCGCATATTTGAAGCTTCTAGAAATCTATTTGTTAAAAAATGATAGGTTACAATTCATGTTAATAACGAAAATTAAAAAATACATTTTTTCAAAAAAATTATGAATTTTAAAACTATGAATGCTTTAAAAGAAATCCATTTACAAAAGCTTCAAATACGAGAATCCAAAATTACAGACCGTTCCGACAGGTAGTCTGAGTTATACCAGTTTTTCGGCTAAGCGTAGTAAACATTTTTGATGCTCCCTGGATTTTAGTGCGGGGAAAATCTCGATTAGAGCGCAAAACACAAAATGGTTTATCCTCTTTACTCTTTAGGTACGTTCGTAATTATATAAATACGTAGCACCTATAAGGAAAGGACCTGTTTACAAACAAGCACTTCCTTCAATCAATCTACCTACATTTTTGCTTTAGCGACCATTGCAGGAATCATTAGAACGATGTTGACCAATCATACCACAGAGCCGTTGATCGTATACCAATCGGATCACCTGAATTCTCGAGTACAGTAGGAGTCAAAAAGGGAGAGGAAATTACTGTGGGATCCACAGAATTTTTTCCGACAGTGACGTCAGCTGCCCTTTCCTTATAGTCGTCGTCTGGTCCGTCCGTCTGCCCGCATATAATAGCGCAAAAACTAACCAACCGAATGGTTTGAAATTTAATATATAGAATCGTTGCAGAATTGTGTCGAGTCATTTCAATTTTTTTGAAAATCGAATCAAAACTTAAAGCGATATTAATAAAAGTTATCTTCGTTCTATTCAATCCTATCCTTCGTCAATTCGCATGATAGGTCATGATTCTAGGTTGGCATGATGACGTCCTCTTTAAGTTTATGGCGGCCAATTATCAGCCCGAGGGATATAGGCCGTAAGGGGGGGGGGAGAGTGCCCTCCGTGGGGTCTTTCTAAGGGGACCTAACACGTATTTACGCTTGGAAAACCAAGGTTCGAAGAAAACCACGAAAACTCCGAACGATTAGGCTGATAGGCACGATTGGGATCGAACCCAGCACCTCTCGTCTACCAGCTACGAGAGCAGAATCTCTCGGCCACTGGTGAGGCCGTCCTCTAAGATTGAGTCCTGTTATTTCCATATGGCTGAATCGAATACATAGAATTTTAATAATTTCTGTATTCATGCATTTTTGCATAAGAGTACAACAGCTATTGCACTAAAGATCTGACTATTTATAAAACTAGTTATAGTAGGAACGCATCTCATTTGCCACTTTTGACGTACAATTTCAGACTTGTTTTTTCAAGGAAGATGGAGTCTAATTTCTGAAAATGAAATATGCAGAATTCCTCAGACAACATCTGAAATAGATACACATCAGTAGAAGTATGCAAGTGCACCGATGTTTAGAAAATCAAACTATCCCTTCCGTCCCCCGCAAAAAAAAAAAAGTGCACTCGGCAATGGATATGTTTTAGCTTAAGTTAAAATGTAAGAAACTTAAGTAATCAAATCCAAATAATATTTTTTTAATCAAATTAAGTATATATTTCTTTTATTTAATATAATGGTAAACAAGTTAACCCAAATAACCTAAAGAATTGCAGCAATGCCGAATTAAAATTAAACCTTCAAAGTTTGATTGTTTCTTATTAACTCTCACGTCGAATACATCACAAACAATCAGGGCTTAATTTGCGCCGGAGCCCACCGGAGCTCGGATCCGGTACTTCTCTGTTTTAAGTAAATATTTAAATATTGTTCGGAATTCACCGGAGCTCATAAATACCAGGGCTCCGGAGCCCAGTGCAATAGCGATTCCGAAAATCCGAGACCTAAATTACTCTTTCCTTTCCCGTCTCCAAGTTTCTGCATTCTTCTCTATCAAAACGCTTACGTAGTGTATCGCTCACGTAGGGGATGGACAGGAAACGGCGCGAAAGATTTTCTGAACATAATTCTTATAAATGTTTTTACTTGTCGTTCATTCATTATCTACATATATGCATAGCTGCGAACAATTTTCTTTTTGTGTATGTGTGTGTTAACACTATTTCCGAATCATATTCCATACCTTATTAAATTGCAGGATTCTGCGATTAATTAACATTAAAATTAGGCAAAGGTTTCTATTCGAAGGAGTGATGAGCTAAAAAGTGGAATAGTTGACAGTTAAGTATATGCAGGCAGATATTTAAAATTCTTATTTTGCTAAAGAAAAGAAAGATGCTTTAAATTTTGCAAATAAGGCATGAAATATAAATAGCGGATTGGAATGATGGCGTGGCGGGCGGGGGGGGGGGGGGGGGCTACGGTTTTAGTACTGCAGAATATTAGGGCTCCGGTACTTCTTTTCTTAGAAATTAAGCCCTGCAAATAATATCTCAGTACATTATCACATTGTCTTAGGTTTTTGTAGAAGTTGGCTGTAGATCTATGGCAATTTTCCCTATTCAATGTATGTTTGGACTAGCAGTGTTGAATTCAGATTTTATTTTTTTACGGAGGAGGGGGGGGGGGGCATTAGGGAATTCCGGAGGGGCAATTGTACTTCTAGACCATTAATGAATAGAAAATTCAAAGCCGTGTGTGTGGGGGGGGGGGAGGGGGGATGCTCCTATTGCGATGCTAGTACGGTTTCAGGCACTAAAATATTGAGAAAAATATAAAGAGAGGAAAATTGGGTAAATGGAAAATAAGTGGGACACAGGTGTGAGTAAAGGAATTTAAGGTAGTGGTTAAATACTAAAAGAAAGTCAGTATGTAACGAATAATAATGTTCAAAAGAAAAAAGGATAATAAAAGCTTAGAACGAGACATTTTAGTGAAAAGATAAAATGTTAGAAGAGAGTGTCATAGAAAAGAAATAGTAGGTAAAAGGAGTATGAATTTCATACAGGTGCGAGATAGGAATTTAGGGTACGTTTTGAAGAATAAAAGTCAGTCATGCCGTTTTAAAACATATAACGTGAAAATCGTAAGAGAGTCATAAACGAGATGCGGGAGGTCTTTTCGCATTAAATTACTAGGATAGCAGTTGAAATACTGTGGCTTTCACCTGGTTAAAAAGGGAATAAGAAATCTTTCATTACAAAGCAATAGTGATGAGAATAGTAAAAGGTGTGTAAGAAGGGGCGAGATGGCATTTTGGGCTTGGTTAGAGGGGCGATTGCTAAGCATCCAGGTGTACAATTATACCACATGATAACAGAATAGTCACGTATCAAGTGATTTAACAATAAAAATTTAAATATTAAAACAGGGGTTCTAGAGAGGTGCTAGTACCAATGGAACGTTTCCGTATTGTAAGAGTAAAAACCAATGAGATACTGGGAAGAGCAAGATAGGAGGATTTGAAGTAAAGGGGATGAAAGAGGGAAAGAGAGGCAGAGTAAAAAGGTTAGACGAGAGTTAATTCGGAGATTCATATAGACTTTTTAGAGGGTGCTTGGAGAAGAGAGGAGTTAGTGACCTAGAGATATGTTTAAGTCTGTCTACCGCCTGTAAAGGAAAATGTTAAAATTATTCGTCGAACCTTATCAGTGGATCTAAGCAAATGCTAAAGCTCTTGTGTCAGTATTTGAATACTGAACCCCTTTGGCCTACGGCCTGAGACTTTATTCACTAGCGAAAGAATCCATTCTGGAGGATGTTCAATAAAGACTGTGGCATGCCTGGGGCATTATACTTGTTCATCGCCTGTATATTGGGTAAGCTAAATTTTATCTATTATTTCCCACTTCAGCACTGTGATTTTTAAATATTTAATGTTAGCGGGCGTTGGTAATGATTCGCAGTAAATGTGAATTAGTTTAATGCGGACTACTTTAGGCAAGGCGAGGCTACTATGTTCTTAACTTATTTATTATTTTCTGGACTTTGTGTTTAAGTCCTAATTTCTATACAAATTGTCCAATTGTAAACTTTAACATACAAAATTAAAATGTTTAATCTTTAATCTGTCTATTTTATTGCTGAACACATTTATCTCATGCTAAACTCGGGATAGGAAGGGGTGTGTATCACGGCCTGTTAGACGCCCAAATTCTGATGACTCCACTTGCATGCGTGACTTTAACTGTTGTTTATATGTTAATGATTAAGTAATTTTATACAAGGGTGGTCAGCAACATTTATATTACCTGATGCCTAAGCATCAAAACATTATTAACAATAAGAAGCTTTAAGCATAAAAAAAATGCTGCCAGAAAGAAGGGGGCAAACGTCAAAACACTCCGGGCCGCTACCTGAATTCAAAATTGTTCGATTAGTGTAGAATATCACGGGATTAATTAACCGCAGGGATCGAGGGAAAACTGTACTATAAAACAACAAAGATCGTGTTTTTACTTTAGGTTGTTGCAATTTAAAGCAAAACTAAAAGTGCCTGAATAAAGATACATATTTTGTAATGAATTTTATTAAGCTGCTCTTGCAGATTATACTCATCTAAATATCAAATTTTAGATGTGGCGTCACAACGTGCTAATACGTCATTAATCGATGATGCCCAATATGTTATTGCTTCCACTTGGAAATCTCTATACTTGCTCTACCACTATTAACATTGATTTAGCGAGTTTAATATTTTGAGCAAATCCGAAATATATTAGTTTGGTACATCGTTATTGAGTTATGTTTAACTTCTCGGTAATCCTATAGCGATAGATTTAAGCTTGCATATAAATTGATCCGATTGCCGATGTAATTTGGCATAAAATATCGATTCAACACTCACTCTCTCGATCAACGAAACATAAATGATAGCGGACGCGGCCAATAAAGTACGAATACTATTGGTGAAATCAATAGTGTTTCCACTTAAGAGATTTGTGTTTAAATCCTTTAAATTCCAAATTATGAATTTAAAACACTGTCTCCCCGAAACATTTTGCATTATAAGATGTATGCACTAAAAATTAAAGATTTAATTCTTGTTTGTTAATTGAGGCTTATTCTTCAATTCCTACTATTAGTTTACACTCTCCCAATATTTATTTATATATCTTGTTCAAATTTTCAATCGTTAATAAAATACTTATTATTCATCCTATCAAGTTGAAATAAATTTTTTAAACTTTTACTGGATGACAATGGATGTTAATACAGTTTTTTCAAAAATTAATTCATTAAATTTTAAATGGGAGAAAAAATTTTAAATGTGGGGGGGGGGGCGACAAAATGGTGGCCACTGGTTATTGAACAGTAATGCATCTTCGTATCTATAAGGGGGTTACCATAGGGTGCCCCCTGTTATGTCGTCAAATACCGCTAAGTTTGTCGCCGTGAGCGGTGAAAAATTTTTGTGTTTAACCTAAAAAGTTAGAGTACGTTTCGGACAGACGAAAATTAATTTTGTTGTGTCAGGTTGGTTGGTTGTATATGGTTTAATGGTAAAAATCACTCTAGGAATATGCTGCGCCAGAAAACAAACAAAAAACTTCAAAGACTAACAAAAAGTAAGACTAAATAAATGTAGTTAAATATACGTAAAAAATGTAGTTAAATATACGTAAAAAATGTAGTTAAATATACGTAAAAAATATACGCATGATTAAAAAACACATAGAAAAGTTATCTGGATGGGGTATCCCATCCAGATGCAGTCTTTGTAGTGTCGGGTATGCACTATGCAGGGCTCCATTGAGCATATAAAAAAGCACCAAATGATACACAGTAGCTTTATCTTTTATTAGATAGAAGAAAGATAAGCCTGATGAAAACAGTACGAAATCCAAGACTTCGAAATAGGGAATAGAGAACTTTCATATGTATACACCACCTATTTACATTTCATCCTTATCGTTAGGCATTATTTAGTATTATTTGCCCTTATTATTCATCTCGCTCTATATGGCTGGAGTACGAGTTTGTTGATTCTCGACTCTTTGCAAATAAGATAAAAAGGATCCCACACTCCAAGATAAAAAGGTTCTGCTGATAATATATTAGGAATACAGTAGCGATAG
This sequence comes from Maratus speciosus, assembly GCA_963932465.1. Taxonomy (NCBI): domain Eukaryota; kingdom Metazoa; phylum Arthropoda; class Arachnida; order Araneae; family Salticidae; genus Maratus; species Maratus speciosus. The sequence continues at coordinate 5,126,775 of OZ010790.1, read as the reverse complement.
AGACGTTTGTGAACTACACTAATGCTGTATACAACACGGTAAATTGCCTATAACCTCAGACTACCGATGGTACACATTAGTAGCAATAGTTATACCAAAAGGCGACTATTTATTACTAGTGTATAACCCCCGTCAAAAATGACGGAATGTTGATCTGTGTTAAGAACTGGACAAAACAAACAGCAGTATTTATCGCAACAATAATAATAATTAGCAAAGTGAAACAATTTTTGAAGATTTCACAAAACATTACAACTGAGTATTCAATGCGTTAAAGGGTTTTTTTAATTTTAAAATATATTTTTATAAAAATGAATGAATCTGAATAATGAATGTCCCACCGCTTTTCTTTAGGGATCGATCAAGGCACGGAGTTAAGAGAATGTATTAGAACTCTGTGGGATCAAGTCAGCGAGTTCTAAGTATGGACTTGGCGTCATTTATCATCAATTAATATCAACAAAAGGAACTTTTAAAATATTTAGGTTTTTTTTTTTTTTTTTTTTTTTGGGGGGGGGGGGGGGGGGGGAAGGGGTATAGAAAATACGCAGGACGCATTGATTTAATTAAAGATAATTTTTTGAAAGCTTCAGCTATATAACTTTAAAATTTCATTTGGTATAAATAAAAAAGTTATTTCTTTCGTAAAATTAATTTTATTTAATTTTTAAGAACTTTCGTGATCTTCGAGGTAGATTACTAGAAATGTGCTCCCAAGATTGTTTGGAAATAATGGTATCGGATAGTTCGGCGATATATCTCAATGAATTATACAGGGTGTTGCCGAAGGCATCAAGGATGAAAAATTGCCATAGAACAAGGAGTTGCCAAACCACTTATCTAATCTCAAATACAGGGTGTTTCATCCTAACTGAACTTAGGTTGACGGTCATAATTGAGAAAAAAACATAGCAATGAAAATGCAACAATGTAAGAGATGTTTGGTTTGTTTTGTGCGAGATGTTATAAGATCATAAAAAGTTCTGGAAAAACGGGGAGCTCAAGCAATCGAAGATACTGTATCGCAAGATACAATCGCAGTCCAAAATGTGGAGCGTCAAGTGCATACTGTCGGCGCGTATAATTGATACTTCTACCACTTTTTGAACTTTCCACATTTACAACAAAAGCAGGGTTCGTACACATTTCTTTAAATAAAAACCAAGGACTTAAGGACTTTCAAGGACCAAAGCCAAAAAATTAAGGACCTACAAATTAAATTAATAAATTATATGCATTTTTTAAATAAAGGGTTTCATTTTTGTAAATGCAAGTTTTAAGCATTCAAATGGCCAGGAACGGGGAGGGGGATTTCAGCTAGTTAAAAGTACCAAATAGAGTAGAAAAAGTTAAAAATTCAGTTTTAAATATTTTAAACTTTGGTATTGTGGAGGGAGGAGTAAAAGGGGAAGTGAAGTTTCCGAAGAAGGGAGGCAAGGGGGGGGGGGGGGGGGTTAAGATTAAAAAAAAAAATCTAATTCAAAGAAATGCAGAAGAGTTTCACCCCTGATTAAGAAATAATACGAGAGTAAAATTAAGCACTTTTAAGAACTTTTTGCAGATTTTGCATGAAAAGTACTTTTAAGCACCAAAAATTGCTTTAGAAAAATATAAGCACTTTTAAGGATTTTCAAGCACCGTACGAACCCTGAAAAGGCGAGAATGTCTTAATCCTTAAATGTGCGATTTTTTATTTTGTTTCGAAAAAAATTATGATTCTCTGAAAGGTTTATTACACAGGAAAAGTAATGAAAAAAATCAGATACATTTTTCATAAAATAAGTATATTTTTTTCTGTTGCACATCTGCAATATAAGTAAAAACCACTCGTGTGGCTGTTTTACGGTAACATATTGCAAATTAGTAAATATTTTAATAAGTATGTCTCCGAATACCTTATTTTATATAATTATTTATTTTATAAAAATTAACCTTTAATTCCCATGATAGAATACGTTCCAGAAATTACGTAGTTCAGAGAATCTGACTTTACGCCAGAAAGTTTCAATGGTTCATTTCGCTTTATTTAAATACGGGATGTCTAATTAAAGCAAACACTGCTATTTTAATTTTCTGGTGTGAATTAGGTATATACGAATAAAAAAATGTAATTCAAAACACTTGTTTGTATATATATATATATATATATATAGGGCAATATCTGAATATTGGACAATTTGCGTCCACTGCCAATAATATTTCATTAATTATACTAAAACCAAAAACTGAAAAACGTAATATTGTAACATTTGTTATATCAATTACCAATGATAAATGGAGATATAATGATGTATAAATTAGTTTTAAGCTTTAAACAAGCGAAATCATTTCAGTCCCTGTCTCCAGGTACAAATATCCAATATTAAATGTATGCTGTAAACATTTCTATAAATATTATTAACTTTTGCTATTACATATTTATATATATATAAAGTATGGGAAAATATAATTATCCTTTCTTAATATAGATTGTATAGTAAAATATTTTAGTAAATATATTTGTCCCTGAGGTTGACCATCTCAGTCCTTCTAAACACACATTTAGGTTAACATACTAGGTGGCGCTGGCAGAATCATTTCCATTGCAACAGCAACTAAAGTTCAACTAACCACCATGGATGAAGGTAAAATGTTTTTGTTTCATATTTAGAAATATTTAGTTTTTGTTCTGAATAGGGGTGAGTACTTTTTATAGCATCATGTCCCCCTATTTAACTTTATAAACAAAGTTTATTGCAACTTTATGTGACATACAACTGTCACATAGCATATTTAATCATTTACATGTGGGCAAAATTCAACAAAATGGCTGTGCAGCTTTTAAGAAAAACATCACCTCAGTCCTAATTATTAGACACCGATTATGGTGTTAACAGACACTTTCTTCCATAAAAGTTTATCCTACACATAAAATATACATCCTCGATCTCAAAAGACTACAGCATTCAAATGTATCATAAGTATATAATTGTATTTGGAAGTTGGTACATTAATTTAAAAAAAAAATAAAAATTCTGGAGTGAAATTGCCCAGTTTTCAGATATTGACCCATGCAAAGCTGCGCACTAAAGGGTTAAAAGTTTTATAATTTGGATACAGCTTTCTGGAAGTTATTACCATCAACCCAAATTGAATTAGGATAGAATATTGTATTTTAGATTAAATAGGTGGTTTGCGACCCCATGTTCTATGGCAATTTTTCATCCTCTTATGCCTACTATCATCCCTCTGAATGTGTCGGTTGAATTCGGCAACACTATATCTGAATATGTATCATGACTATTTTCAAAATATCACGATTGATATTTTCAAAATATTGTGTATGATGCTTGAATTTTTCCGTCAAAACAATTCTAAATGATTTTTGCAACTGTTATTGACTTTTATCGTTCTGTAGATAACTTTTGCTCTGGTAGTAACTTTTACAGCAAAAAAAAAAACCCTATTCCAATCTATGTTTGAAGCTGATTTTCTAAATGCAGAACCAATAATTATGTGGATCAAGTCAATATTTACTTAGAATAGGTATTGAAAGGCAAACAATTTAGATACGTTAGTTACAGCTTCATATAAAATCTTTTCCAGTTTTAGTTTAGTTCCATTTAAACTGCAAGAGAGAATGGAATCTCTAAAGGCTAAGGGAATGAATAAAAGCATACATTTATGTTCAAACATTGTTAAAAAATTACTTTGTATTTAAAATTTTGTTGCCTAAAAACAAAAAATTATCTTGATACTTGATACTAAATTCTACAGTTGATTTTGAGAGCGTAGAAAGCAACTTGTGTCTTATCAGTCGTTGATCTTCAAAATTTGCTATGTAAGTGGGGGAGGCGGAAATATGAAAGATATTTAGAATTTTAAGTTTTCATGCTATGTGTTAATTTCTAATTTATATTGAGTCTGAAAATATCTGGAATCAAAAAGTTGATATTTTGAAAAAATAAAAAAATCTGGTATACATCGAAAATATAAAAATATTCGATATTTTAATGCTTTCGAAAATATATTAACGAACTCTGTTGATAGACAAAATAGTCTAGGCTAACCCTCTAATCGCTATAAAAAAGACATAACTCCAAGGGTTAAAAATGATCTGTCACGTATAGATCATGAAACGCTTTCGAACACTTTTCTATTGCTGTAATGAAACTTCGCTATTTAACATGTTAAGCGCCACGTCAGCCACCGGTGGCTGACACTGAACTTTCCGTTTAAAACGCGTCATTCACCGACGGCTGACGTCTAAAATAAGATATAAAACTAAAAAGTTATATATTGTTTTAAGTAATTACTGAAAATTTATTTAAAATTTACCTACCTTTTATTTATTACAGGATTATACTTTCTTAAAAATTAAAAAACATTGCAAATTTTCCAGCGCTTTAGTGTCAGTCACCGTGTTAATATAGTGTAAAAGTAGATCTCAATGAAAATATAGAAAACACATAGCATAGTTGAACATCCAAATTCAGTAATTAGCATAGCATTCATAGTCGATAAGACATTGATTCCATATTTAGTAGCTCTATATAATCTATAGATTTGTATACATACCGCAAAGTCTGCTAAAATGTAATTCATCTATAAAAACAACACTATTTGAAAACTCATTTTCAGCATTTACCATCAAAAGAAAGTAAGATTAAATTTTTATGTAGCCCTGTATATGATTTACCGATTTTTATATATAGATATTAAGTTTGAATCTAATTCAGCTAAAAAACGCATAACAGAACTAAAATAGTACTTCCAGAAATTACCATTCATAAATGGCAATATATCCAGTTTTTGCGTAGTTTTTGGTATAAGAATTTAAATTCTGAAACATATCTTAGTATACTATCATTAAGCTTGAAAGTGCATAAACAGAAATGCTTAAGAGTTCTTTTGCACATTCCTGTATATGATCTATATAGAATTTATACACTCCAATGTTCTAAAACTTGGTTAATTAAAATTAAAGAAATCAAAAAACCTGACTGCGTAAAAAACGAACTAATTAATTATTTCTCATCAATGTGAAACTTTTTTTTTAATATTACATACCTATTTTTTATTATTATTTACTTGTATTGATGACTTTTAAGCTGAGTTTAATTGTTAGTTCCTATCTATAAACAGGGTTGCAAAAAAGCCGGCTAAAATTAAAAAAAGCCACGCCGGTGGCTTTTAACCGGCTTTTTTTGGCCAAAATTGGCCTTTTTTGGCCATAATTGGCTTTTATAAAGTGAAGCATTGTAATTATAAACTTACACATTTTAAAGTGTTTTTAATAAACATTTAATTGATCTAGAGTTTAATAAGTAACCCAATTTCTGAATAATGAAGACATTAATACTAGAATAAAACTTAGATGGTTTTGCTAGTGATTTGTAGTCAGAATTGCAAATATGTCAGCTAAATTTCAAAAAAGGCCATACCAACTGCTTTATCTGGTTTGCACTGACCTTTAACTCCAACACCCCCCCCCCCCCCCCATACTTTCATTTTTACTGCTTTATAAAATTGAACAAGACAATCATTAGTTACATGTTTTATTACTTAATTTTAAGCACTATTAATATACAAAGTCTTATTTTATTTCTAGTAAACATTTAAAATTATACATACTCATGTAATAAAAACACCATTTCTCACTATTAAATACATTATGAATAGCATAATATGCATGAATACGCTTAGCAACAAGATTTTCAAAATTTTATTTAGAGATTTTTTTTTTCCTGTTTAAACGCTTCATTTTTTATACACCAAACTCTCCTCAAATATTATATCCTTTCTAATTTCTCTTTTAACATTTATAACTTAATCTCCCCAAATGGACACATAAGAATGTTTTCATTTTGTCATTGTTTAATTAAATATAATCTTTAAAATGTGTAGTATATGTGGAGCTATGTAATATAAAATTTCAAAACACCAGTTTGGAGTCAAACATATCCTTTTCAATATTTATAATTTTTTTTCCACATATAATGCGTTCACAGTTGCCTTTTAGCAGTTATAAAAGGCTTATTTATTTCACAAAATTTAATAGAAATTTATAATTTTTTTAGTAGAAAATTTTTATAAGTGTATTAAAAATTAATGGATCCAAATTTAAAACGAATTAGCTGTAACCAACTTTTAACAATAAAGACCGGCTTTTTTCAATAAAAGCCGGCTTTTTTTAAGTGGTTAAAACCAAAAAAAGCCGGCCGGCTTTTTTTTGGCCTGGCTAAAAGTCAGCAACCCTGTCTATAAACACTGTTTTAATGAGACCTATAGATGTCTATGATGCTTAGAGTTGCAGTAAAGCTAGAGATCCTACCTACACAACTTCCAGGTTGTGTCATATTGAAACGGAGCTTCTGACTGTAAAATAGTCAATAAAACAGTCTTCATTTTGAAAGACCTATCAAATGATAGGCCACTCAATAGGGTGCGTAAAAAAATTTTTCGTCTCTACCGCCATTTTGTATTTTACGGCCGCCCTTTTGAATTTATAAAAACAAAACCTAGCCTATAACCATCGAACGATTAAGACGAATCGATAGAGACCTCACTCATTAAAATCCATCCAGCCGTTGGGCTGTTTCGAGGGTATAAAGAAATCCACATACCCAGATACGCGTGAAACACATAACCCTTCTTTTCTGTCGGGTATAAATAAAAACTCATGCCGCAGTTGAAAACTCACTTGCAGCGATTATCGCTTATAGGCAGTATTATATAACCGGATTCTTTGTGTGCCTGTAAATAAACAAAAATTCTCTGCATTTCATATTCTACAATAAGCATCTTTTAGTGCACCTCAATAAATGGATTGAGACTAGAATTCTACATTGGGTTGGGTAACCACTAGACCCGCAGTATCGGGTCGACGCTAATATTTTTTTTCGTTCTGGGTCAGGTTGACTTTACACAGCTTAAAATTCAGGGCGAGAAGGCGGGACTCACGACCTCAGTTTTGAAATTCCAAGATAATTTCACAGGTGGGAGCCTCCCGTCCAAGACATTTCTTCAAATTTGGTCTTCCTTTTAAGAAGAATCTAGTGGACTCCCACTAGATTCAATGCACTGACTTATGAAATTAAGACCGCAAAAATTGAATGAAACTCAGTTAAAGGCGCATAACATTCGGTTAAAATTTTCAGAATTGACAAATTGCTTCAATGGTACTGAAGATAATTATCTCACCCCAAACAATTTTATTCTCCTTCATTTACAAATGTTGATACAAAGGCAGCCCCCCCCCCTTCACCAGAAAAAAAGAAAAAATACTATTTTAAGATCTGCTTTAACACGTTGAGTGCCACGGTGACACACTGAAGCTGAAAAATTTACAATGTTTGAAGTAATTTAAGAAAGTATAATCCTGTAATAAATAAAAGGTCAGTAAATTTTAAATTTTCAGCAATTACTTAAAACAATATATATATTTTTAGTTTTATATCATTTTAGACCGTCAGTCGTCGGTGAATGATGCGTTATAAAAGAAAAGTTCAATGTCAGTTACCGGTGACTGACGTGGCGCTTAACGTGTTAATTGTTTCACGTTGGGATTTAAGTCTTGCGGGTCGGGTTGACCTAATTTTTCAAAAAGTATAGAACATTTTTTTGGATGAAAAAAAAAAAAAATGTGTTTCATTTGGGGTGAGATGAAATAGAATTTTCGAGTTGAGTATGAAGGACTAATTGATACACTGGTTTTCTGTTCAAAAGTTTTCACAGTGAGTGTTGCCACTTTTTAGAGTTTCTCCCGTATAATCTGATATTTGACAATTTTCTGTATTACTTCTAACCTTGATTCAGAGAAAAAAAAATACATACTTTGCCTCAGATATACAGCATTATCCTACCTTTTTCTTATGATTTACCTGTTTAACAAATTTATGAAGCTCGTTATGGCAGAATAACTGCTATTGTGTTTACGACAGTAGGTTACACCCATATCGTATAAGTTATTCATTATGGGGTCGTTTACAGTTTCTCCGCAAGTTGATATTTAATGCATTTCTGTTATGCATGTTGTTCGTAAGTTTAATCCCGAGATCCCGATATAATATTAAAATATGAAAAAAATATACTTAAATAAGAATTTTTTTGGTCTTGTATATTTTTACAGAAGAGATACCGAAGTATCAAATACACACATAATTTCAATATTCCCAAGAAAAATGTTTCATTTATAATTTGTAAATCTTATAAATGATCCCCCATTCACAATGGTCAATTTTTAATTAAAGGGCCATTCCATGTTACGTGTGACATTTTGAACAAAAAAATTTCTAATTAATCAAGGATTTTTTTCAATATATTTCTTATTTAAAAATCCAAACAAAAGTTCTTTAAAAAAATACACTTTACCGTATTCTTTTATGCAAAAACCTATCATTTTGATATAATAGTTATTTTTTAAATAGCTTTTTAAAAACGTTACGTGCGTGACTTAGAAAAAAAGCAAATTTTGAGTAATGAAATTAAATGATATATTTCTACGAGTTTTATTTCCACACATTTAAATTAAAAAATATGGTAATAACTTATTTACCATACCACCTAAAATCACAAGTAAAATTTAAAAAATAATTGAATAAATGAAAATTAAAGCTTGCGTTACGTGTGACTCTCTGCACGGAACTGCCCTAAACATAACTCCTCCAATTTTAACCCTTTGTGTCCCAAATTATGAATTCATGAAAATGTCTTCTAAAGCATTTTTCGTAAATTTGAAACTACATTAGAAGATTTACACAATCATTTGACATATTTTAGAAAGATTTTGCCAATTAGAATTAAATTAGGGACTGAGTGCAGTATTTATAACTTCACTCAAATATTTTATTTACAATATTTAGTATTTTTTTTTAATTAGGAAATGTACAAATATAATGTACTTACAATAGAAAAATAGGAATAATTCCGAACTGAAACTTTTCACCCACGATCTCTCACCGTCAAGAAAGCTGGAGATGCAAATGAAAAAGAAATACTTTTAAAAATATTTGTTTAGTTCAACCCATAATGATTTTAGAATAAGTATAATTCATTCTAAACTGTTTTACTTACTAATCGATGTATTAACCCTTTATCTACTGACGGTACTTATAAGTGCCATTAAAATAACTTGTTATAAAATTAATAGTAATACAGTTTAGAATGAGTTATAGATACATAACTTTATCTTGTTCCAAAAGCATAGGTTATACAAAATAAAAATATTTTTAAAAGGACGATTTCTTTTGCATTTGCATCTTTTCAGCTTCCTTGGCGTTGGGGGTGACGAGGGGGGGGGGTGGATTTTCAATTCGGTTGGTTGGGTTTATGATGACTAATTAACACGAGGGATATAGGCCCTAAGGGGGGGGGGGCAACAATTCTATAACCCGTATTTACGTTTGGAAATCAAAGGTTTCGAAGAAAACCACGAAGACTCCGAAACGATTAGGCCGACGGGCGCGATTGGGTTCGAACCCAGCACCGCCCCCAGCTTCGAGAGCAGAACCTCTCGGCCACTGGTGGGGCTGATTTTCAATTCGAAAATATTTCTATATTTCTATTGTAAGAACATTATACTTGTACATTTCCTAATTCTACAAAATACTAAGAAAAATATTTAAAATAAAAGATTTGACTGGGATTATAAATATTGCACAAAATCTCTATAAATTCAAATTTAATGAATCCTTCAAAATCCTCCAATACTAAAATCCTAAAATTTATTAAATGATTATGTAAATCTTCTAATGTACTTTAAACAATTCACGAAAAATGTTTTAGAAGATAAATTTTCATGAATTCAGTACATAAAGGGTTAAATGAATTTTATAACAAGTTATTTTAAAAGGTACTTTAAAGAACCATAGGATTAAAAAGACGCAAATATGCAATTTTTTGTTATGATATTTTTGAAGCTAAAGGGTTATTTTCAAATAACCCAATTTTGTCTAGGGGTATCGAATAAAAATTTAAATAGTAACTTTAATGAACTACTCTGCCCATTAATTTCTAATTTTTTTTTCCTATCTTGTTTTGAACACTGATGCAATTTACATTTTCAAACCGATCACCAACAAGTAAAAAACATATTTAAGCCGTTTTAGACACTTTGTATTAATCTATACACTTGCAGGTTTTCTGCATATTGTTCGGAATCGAGCGTCGAATATTAAAACATCAAGAAGAAAAACTCCACTTTTACAAATTCCAAAAGTTCAGCTTCTCCTTAAGCTTGCCAAAAATCAATAAACGTCCAATGTTGATATATTCTGGTTTTTGCTTTTTTGTACAGGTTATTTCACATCGGAATTTGAGATTTTATTGAAATGAGATCCTAAATACTGCAATATAAGTATCTATACATGTGTTATGTGGTAAAGATAATTCCGTTTCGTCTAACAAAAAAATAAAATAAGGATTACTTAGAGGAAAGCGTGCTAGGTGCCTAATGTATCAAAATAGCTGTTTATTTCTACGCGACGTTAGAATTTTTATCTAGCTACCACGTTTTACACTTAAGTCTTTGCTGGATTTTTCAAAAAAAGTTCGTTTCCATGGCATTACTTGGGACTGTTGCCAAATACGCAAGAAAATGATACGAGATTTTAAAAAATTACAGCTACAGCTTAAAACAAAAAAGATCTTACCTTTACAAAGTTATCAGTTTGTCCGTATATCTACAATTCATTTAGACGCTCAGTTTAAAATTTATATAAAAAAAAACATCTTAAAAGTTATAAGACCTTTTTTTTTTAAATCTACTTTGAGTTTCGAATAGTTATAATGCATCGAGGTCGTCTGTACTTTATTTTTTCTTTAAGGGGCGGGGAGAGAGTGGGGTTAGATTGGCTTTTTTTTTTTTTTTTTTGCCTTTTAGGTTTGGATCAGATTACACAATTTTTAAAATAAAGTCTAGAGTATTATTTCGGATGAATTTTTTTTATATAAATGAATATATAATTATTTTTCATTATGAAGAGATAAAGCAGTTATTAAAGATATGATATGCAATTTTTCATAACTTCATGTCATTAAAATATGGATCCCTCCCCCCAAATACGGATTTCAGGTTGGGTTTAGGACGGCGAAAATTATTTTGTCGGATTCGGATCAGTTAGCTTTGAACGGGAGAGGAGAATCGGCCAGTTTTAGTCACATTGCTCTATGAGGAATGTCTTCAGGGAAGACTTTTCAAGGAAAAGTGACCAGAATTATTCTCATGCAAGGAAAACCTCACATACTCATTCCTTTCCAGAAACCCGTTAAGGCTGTTCTCAACTGCTCTGCTCAGCAAGCGCAAAACATTGACACATTTACAAATTCATTTTTTAACGGAAAGGTATAAAATTAGAAGGCCTGACTATGGAAGCGATTTGAAATCGAACTGTTCCATTTTTTGATAAATAGAATGCGTATATAAATAAATTGCATATAATAAAACTCAAAATAACTTATTGAGTTATAAGCTATTTTAATCACGTGACAAACACGTTTTTCACCCTCCCTTGAGTGGTTAATCTTTCGTGCGGAAATTCGGTTCAAAACGCCCACTGACACTATTTTCTGAAACTATTGAGATTTCAAAAAAACGGAAAACACAGTTCGATTAGATACTTTCTGCACAACACCTGCTAGTGTCATGCATTTTCAAACAAAAATGAATAGCATCGGTCTTGCTATAACCCATTCGGGACCAGGTATGCATATATATATATATGCACCTTCAGTAAGGAGCATACAAAATTTGTTTTACGCACCAGTAAAAAAAAGGAATATTTGCTTTCTTTAATTAGAGCATTTTCGTGATTATATAAGTGAAGGTAACTTTTAAAAAGTGGTACCAACCGAATAAAATTTGTGTAAAAGCCGTCGATCCCGAAGAGGTTAAGCTGATTTTCAAGAACACTAGAATTATGCACGATTGTTTTTGAAGAAGTAATTTATAAGAAATAGTGTTCGATTTCTTCGTCATATAAATAGTAATTTCTACAAATTTCATTCATTTGTTTATTAAACGCACTTCGTTGATGAACCCAATCAGATTGTCATGTTGGGGGAAAAGTACGAGAATGCCTTTAAGGAAACATTTTTATTTGATACAAAACTTTTGATAAGACAATGTAAATTTCATAACAATTATGTGCTAGGGAATAATAGTTATGTAAGAAGTTAAAAAACAAGGTATAAGATTTAAAACAGCTTTTAAATATGCTTTTCTTTTTTGGGGATTGCATACTTTCGGTATCGAGCTCGGGCTTCGAAAAGTGAGGCCGAACTCATCTCTAATATACATTCCCATCTGCATTAACCCTTTGAGGGACAAGCAATGTCTAATATTAAATTCTCACCGGAATAATCGAAAAACTATTTTTAAATAAAGAAACGCAATTTGTAAATATTCCACCCCCCCCCCCCTAAAGTTAAAAAATTTAGTTAAAAGTTTCTGGAGCGAATCTTGTTTAAATTAGGTGGGATAAAATATATCCCATCAACCCTCAAGGGGTTAAAATATCCAAATCGTCACTATCAGACCACAAAAAGTACGCATGTCATAGCTGCCAACCATCAGTGTTTACTTAATTTAAAAAGCATTCTGAACGAGAAAATTTAAAATTTATCCCGTGTCTGTGTGGTACTTACTTGATTTAGTTTATTAAGGGGGTCCGGGACACATTTTAAAATAACTTTTATTTATTAAGTTAAAATTGAAATTTTTTGTGATGGTTAACCATATTCTTTTGTGAACAAAATCATAAAAAAAAATTGAAGTTTTTTCATAAGATTTAAAATTTATTAAAAAAGTGGGGTAATTTAAAATCGTTATAACACGAAATATTACTTGCAGAATTTCAATTTTTCTTCATTTAAATAAACAGAAATAGATATTTTAATTTTGATTCACAATTTTTAAAAATATTAATTTAAATAAAAATATTTAAAGTAAAAAAAAAAAGGATGTAACTTTTAAAAAATCATTTTTAAAAGTACATATTTTTTTCAAATTTTCTGAATCAAAATTAAAGTAAAATAGTTGAAAAAGACATGTTCCAAGTTTGAACTGTTTATCTTTAACGGTTCTCGACTTTTAATTTAAACATGAGAAATCGTGAAAAAACCCATCGTGAAGAAAACGCATTTTCACAAGAAGTCGTTTCCACGACAAGCATTGCTTGAAAAGCTAGATTTTGAAAACAAACCAAAACGAAAAATTTAATATTTCCTATTCCAATTAAGATAGAAACATGATTTAAACGTCATTTTAAGCCGAAAAAATGAAATTTATTGCAATAAAAGTTTTTTTAGAAAATTTGAAGATTTTTGTGTCTCGGACACCCTTAAATGAAATTTCAGATTCATAAGATTTACTTTTTGAAAAAAAAAAAAAAAAAAAAAAAAAAAAAATACTCCGAAGTTTTGTAGCTATGACATGTGGGACATCTATCATGTGTCCTATGTGTGTCAACAATCTAATTCTAGCTATTTTGTTATTTATGTATTATTTGAATGGTAATTTTCAGTTTTTATTTCGTAACTCTTGATCCCGTAGAGATACCGCGCTAAAAATTTCAGAAATTTTAGCTTATAATATTACAACAAACATACATGTTTTTCAAAAATTTAAAAAAACTATCTAAAAAATTTAATTAAAAAAATTTAAAATTTTTTAACTGAGCATCAAATTAAAACTTATAAAATTCTCTTTAAAATGAGGTGTCATAAAATTCTGTAGGCCTGATAGAACTTGACAAATTCAAAATTAAAGAATTTATGCAACCCAAAAAATGATTTTTCAAAATTGTATGAAAATTTAACGCGATAAAAAAATTATAAAAGTGTATTCTCATTTATATCACCGGACAAAATGATCCCTGACAGTTTCATTGAAATCTGAAATGGTCAGGTTGAAAATTGAAATTTTTTGGTTGATTTGACATGGAATGACCCATGTACACCAACCGATGTAAAAAAAATGGTATTCTAATAGTTATAAAACTCATGTCCAATAAGTTTCAAAATGACACAAGTTCACCTAATGTTAGCGAGAAAGTTCTAAAACACTCCGTAAAACAAGTATAAAGATAAAATGTGTCTAGACGAGGGGTAATATATGGGTTCTTATAAACGCCTTCGATCTTCTTACACGAAACAAATTACTTGCGCTCTTAAACTATAGGTCATGATTTTAAAAGTTCCTGAAAATTTTCCGGAGACAATCATGCATTTGATTATTGTACGGAAGATTCATTTTATTTTCGAGATATCTAAACAACTAGTTAATGCAGATTGATTTTTTTTTACAATGGAATAGCGATCATCCGCGGTCATTAGTTATCGCCTTTCACCATTTGCAATAAGAATATTTAAAAATACCTAAGGAGTGTTTAGTTTTAAAAGAATTTAACAGAACTTTGGTCAAACACGAGCTTCATTTTCAGTTTCTTATACAACATGTTTAGAATGATGAATACAATATACTTTTTAAATGTCTTAATGTTAAACTATATGAATAAACTGCCTCATTTTCAGCTGATTATGTCATGGATGGCTCAACTGGCAACCTTTAAAAACAGAAATAAACAATATGTTACGGAATTTAAAGAACTAAAATAAACGCTACACATAAATTTTAAATGGAAATTCAATGTGTACTTCAATAATTCAAGGATTTTTCTTTGCAGCGTATCAAAGAAAAAAAAAAAAAGCTTTTTTTACACACAAAGATACCATTCTGACTGCTATCAAAAATAATGAAATTTAAACAAATTTATTCGGAATTTGCTTAAAAATAAATAATGGAAAACACTATTTAAATATTTTTATTTCTAAAATGTTTTTCTTTCTCTCTTCCAAATTCTTCAACTGGCTTGGCTGTCACTTTGCAATACAGTGATACAATGAAAAAAAGCTCAACATCATAATCTTAGAACAAGCTATACAAAATTTTGCTTTGTTTATTTTTTGCATTTATATTAGCCCTTACAAGGGAATTTTTTTTTTTTTTTTTTTTTTTTTTTTTTAAAGGAGGACAGCAATATAATAAGCCGTGTTTCGATCGTTTTGTTTTTCTGATGTTTATAGAATCACAAAGCTATAGGGTGTGCCGATTGCATTTATCCTACGCATATTCTTTTCTATTCCTCGTTCATTTCGGCGTTTTCTTCTGAAAATGAATTGCGACGGTGATCCCTGCAGTGAATTTCTGACGTTTATATCGAGTGATATGAAGCAACCTTCAGATTTACGGTGTTTTCAATGGACACTTTGTTCTTCGTCTGGGCTTAAATCCTTTGTAATAGCCCTCCACTGTCCATAGTCACGGTGTCTTGTGACAAAATAAAAGATAAACCGGAAATTAATGTAGAAGAATTTCTTCGGTAGAGACCGATATGGTTTTCTGTTTCTCAAAAACTAGAAAGGATTAACATTTATCTAGCTATAGAAAACCTGTCAAAATTGAACAAGTCTATAACCTGGGCTCGGTAAAGTTAAAGAGAGGATATTGTATTGATTGGGGGGGGGGGGGGGAGATTTCTAGGCTATTTTTAAAAAGTTATAACTTTTCTGTGCCTTAAAATACGGATTTGAACATATCTATACTAATATTATAAAGTAATGTGTGTTTGTAGGCGGTAATCTCCAAGTACAAAGGCAATTTAAAAAATAATGGTAGCGAAATGCTAGCGACCCTCTGCTTCAACAAAGATCATCTTTTATGCTGGTACAACAACCCCCAAGGGGATGCTGGAGCAAGATACATTCAAATATTAAGATTTCTGAAATAGAAACTAAGTTCAGCATGGCGATTACTTTTAAGATGTAAATACTCGCCATGAACGGTTTCAAAAAGTTCGAAATTTATAAAGGTGAAACAAGCGGGAAGTATTCTAAATTATGATTTATTTGGAACCGATAGGTTTAGAAACTTTAAATTTGACAACTATTCGCACAGACCAATTTTAAGAAATAGAAATTTAAAACTGTGCACGAGATAAAAGAATCTAAAATTGAGATTTCTGCGATACTTTTAGGGCTAGAAACTTTAAATTCGGCATGGCGGTTATTTATAAGACTTAAATGCTCGCTAAGAACAGTTTCTAAAAAATCAAAATTAAAAAGGGTGAAATATAAGCGAAAAATATTTTTAAAACGTTCTAAATTACGGTTTATTTGGAATTTATAGGGCTGGAAACTTTGAATTGATAATAAAACTAGATTTCTTTTCTCCAAAACCATCCAAAAGGTCTCGTGCAATTTAAATGCAACACAACGGGTTGCTATGCAGCTAGTACAATATTTAGATGAATATTTAATCTTACCCTACTTTAAGAATCCAAAATATTAGTTCTATTCAATACAAGGTCAAAATAGATTTACAAAATATCAGCTTTACAAAAATTGCATGCAAAATTTGGGGGTCTCCCTAAATTCTGATGCCCCAAAGACACGGCCCAGTTGGCCTGTACTTTAATTTTGAATAATGTTTAATGTTGAAGATTAACTCATTGCAACGAACGTTTTTTTAATTGAAAAAATTGCCTTATTAAATGGATGCACTTCTGGGATTAAATTAGACAAAAGTTCATATCTTAAAAGTCGGGGGATAAAAGATTAAAAATTATGTAAAGAATGTTGATTGCGAGCGGTTAAGAAATGTCTACAAAAGTCTAGCACAAATAGGCCTACGTGTAAAAAGAACTTGATTAAGAAAACGGAATTTAGGATGTTTTAAGATAATTCAAACTAAATTATAAATAGCAGAACACATTTTATCTTCCCATGAAAATATAAAGTAACAGTGAACATCTTAACATCCGTTTCTCAACTGCTCAGCTCAACAAGCGCAAAACGTTTTGACACATTTACAAATTCATTTTTTAACGGAAAGATAAAATTGGAAAGCTTGACCATGGAAGCGATTTGGAATCCGTTTTCCATTTTTTGATCCATCAATTACCTATTGAGTTATCAGCGATTTTCATCACGTGACGCGGCATTCCCCCCCCCCCCCCCCCCTTACTGACTGGATTTTTCTTCTTTCGTTCGGAAGTTCAGTTCAAAATGCCAACTTTGACAGTATTTTCTGAAAGATCTATTGCATTTAGAAGAAAAAGGAAAAACAGTTCGATGACAGTTTCTCAATAACACCTAGTTTCATGCGTTTCCGAATAAAAATGAATTAAAACTTATGTCAGAAAGTTGACCCTTTGGATTTGAGAATGACCTTAAATATTTTTTTAATGCACATTTCAATTTTATAAATATTGATTAATGATTATGTGCCTCGGGACACACGTAAAAGGTCGCCGGGCCACATGCGGCTCGGGGACCGCAGGTTGAGTATGGCCGGTCTAGGCAATAAAATTCCCTCTCCTGGAGCTACAGATTACAGAATTCTCTTTAGACAAGAAAAAATGTCTAAATTCGATACTGATCATTTTGAATATCGTATTTTCCCTGTGACGAGAGGGCTATTGTAGTGAAACCAGTTTTACAGGTGATACTAAATGATCTAAATTCGACGCGTACGTTTTTTTTTTTTTTTTTACTTTCTATCTTTAATAGAAGAAAGTAATCTAAATTTTTTTTTCAACTTCCGGTTTTCGACGGATTTCCACGTTTTAGGGGTCAGAGATCCCCCAAAAACATGTTTAACCCTTAACCGGAAACGTGAAAATCCCGTGCACAAACAGAACACTTAATATTTTACCAAATAGTGAACTTAAACACTTAATCTTTAATAGTAATGCATTAAACAGGACCAATTTTTTAATATAACAGCATAAAAATAAGTTTGGAATGTCGGAGAGAGAAAATATTAAGGGCCGATATGTAAACGCAATCATCTCACAGATGTTTCCGGTTAAGGGTTATAGAAAATGTGTGTCCATGTGTCTATGACCATATTACCATCAAAAAGTCTGAAGTTATGCATAGAATTGAACCAAATTTTTTTAAGTTTTTGGCTATGACAAGCAGGTCCTTCCTTCATTTGGAAAAATTCCGCCGGAAGGGGGCGTTGTAATAGCGATTTTTGGGCTATTTTCAATATTGTACCTTCGAAAAGTATGAAGTTATGCATAGAATTGAACCAAATTTTGTGTTTTTTGGCCATGACAAGAAGGTCCTCCCTGAATGTGGAAAAATTCCGCAGGAAGGGGGCGCTGTAATAGCGATTTTTGTGTAATCTTAATTTTCCGTAATTCTATTGCACCCCAGTGGCTCGTGAATCGACGGGAACTTCCCATTCTGATAAGCCGACTAATCGCGATTTTAATAAATATCATGATCGAGATTAAATCGTTTTTACTCCGAATAGTTGATTGAAGCAGAAATTTAAGAGGAAAGTCAAAGTTGACCTACTATTGAACTAATAAAAATGAAATATTGACATCTGCAACAACATTTTGAAATATTAAGATTAAGATGTATGAGAGAAAGTTTTGGGATTGGCACATCCAATAGTTTAAATGTACGGTCACCGATTACTGCGAAACTGCGCGACTGATTCATGTGATTATTATTATATTAAAAGAGGATCCTTCCGAATGGATCCAATTTAAAATTCATCAAAATTCGTTCGGTGCTTTATAGAAATTTAAAAAAATATGTATAAAATAAAATAATTAAGATAAACATCTTTAAAGATTTTCATAAAGTGACGTAACGCTGTTAGGCGAGAAATTCGCTACCCGCGATTCCCCCCTCCCCACCTCTTTATACGGTTTTATTTCTACGGCTGTTTTAAGAAAAACCAAAATCATTAAAAAATTCCATGCCGTAAATAATAAAAGCGTTTAAGTTTACCCAAGATTTCTACATACCCTCGCTTCATTTGAAGAACAAATTTTACGGTGGAGGGATTTGTACGCTAATACAGGGTGGGCCAAAAGTCTCAGGCAAGCTTTTAAATACTTTTTTGGAGGGGGGGGGGGTTGAAAAGTAATTGTTAGCGACCCAATTCGGTGAGAAACGGACATTGCAGAAGGATTAAACGAAATCCTACAATACAAAATCGTGTGTACACTTCAACATTGTGGCGGCCAGTCTGTTCGCCTATTTTACGAGTCTTTGAGGGAAATCTTTCAAAAAGAAACGTCTATTATTGAAGTAACTATGTAATGCCTTGGTGATAGTGAATCAATGCAAATAGCTCCATTTTTAATACTTTCAAACAGGACCGAAAATAGGGGGGGGGGGAGGGGCATGTGCCCCATGCGCCAAATGAAGGAATATACCTTTGAAAAGGATCTTTTTCTTCTGATGGACTGATGTCTCATTATGAAACAGACATTATAAATGAAGTGTTAGGTGAAGATGAAAGAGCAGTCGTAAAAAGGTAGAACTCTTATTTTCTGGTCAGAATGGAAAAAAAAGGCCATAATTTTTTTTTTTTTTTTTTCTGGAAAGAAATTTCTAGAAGAAAATATCTGGGTTAAAAGCGGCAACTTAAGTGGGACTCTGTAGTTAAGTTTTAAGGCAAAACACGACCAAAGAAACTCGACCAAAAAACGGCTCTCATATGATTCATATGCCTTCATTTGTTTGCAATATTAATATAGATACTTAACCCTTAACCGGAATCGTGGGTCCATTTTGACCGGACAACGACAATGTACGATTTCAAGATATATTTGAATAAAAGTTGATTTATATAGTACATGAAACTTTTTTCAATGCACTTATAAACCGTCTAAGTGGTAATTTCACATATATTAGAAAATAACTTGGGTAAAAATGGACCCTTTAATTAAAATCCAAGATTCCAGTAATGTGGAACAATTTAGAGATTCCGGTTAAGGGTTAAAATTAGCTTATAATGGCTCTATGTTTTATCAGAAATCATTTATATTTTTTAAAAATAGCACGTATTTTTACTTTTTTTTATAATTTATATGGGAAAATGGCAACAAAAAGATAATTGCTATTTTCCCTTTACTTTCTACAGAAATGGAGTACTTGAGTTGCCAAAATTAAACAAATGTCGCTAAAAACTACAAAAAAAAACTAATCTAAAAAATGGAGATGCAGTTTTCAAACAAATATCATTTAAAAGTACTTTTTCCCAATACGGTGGTATAAAAATTGAAAATGTGCGATACTTAGAAGTTTAAAAAATTGCAGTAGACAATTTAACAGTGCAATGATATACTTGCTTTGTTTTACGGCTGGCTTATACAACGAAACATTATTTTTTTGGAGACTAAACAAAATAAGCTGGGAGAAAGAAATAGCACAACGGGGGCTAACAAGAGTCTTCAAACTAAAGGGATAAAATATCCTTTTTGATATTTGACACCACTTTAAGAGATGATGAAAAAAAAATAGGGGGGGGGGTAGAAATTAATTGCATTGACTGTTTTTATTAAAAAAGGAGGAAGATCAGGAAAGTTCGAAAGAGTCATGAGCAGAAACCGGATTATTTTATTTAGAGAAGGTGAAAGGTTTAAAAAATAAAATTTTTATTTAAGCGTACGGTAGGAAGTTTCTAAAAGTAGGAAGTTTTTTCGGTGGCGATTTTACTTTGTATTTTATGCAAAATATTACAGAATGCAGAATTACAATTTTGTTTCGCCATGACTGACAGGAAAATTCCTTTGTGTGTGTGAGGGGGGGGGGGGGGCGGGGGGTTGAGACATTTGTGCCATTTGCTACAACTTAGCTAAGCATATGGGAATAGTAACAAGCAGGGATGTAGTGGGAGGTATACGCCGTATACCTTCAGGATTTTTTGAAGAAGCTTCGTATACCCTCAGTTTCGCAAATAAAGCTATATCTTATACTCTATGCATGAACGTTAATGACTCTACCGTATACCCTGCAGTTTATTTACGACTACAATACTGGTAACAAGGGTTGTTCACCAAGACTAGAATTTTTCAAGAAAATAGACATGCATAAATATATATAACGAAATAAATCAATATGCATAATCGTTAAAATGCGTAAAACGCAAGAGTGATACATGTATATTGCTTTTAACGTCTGCATAATCGTATTTTTAATTATATTAATGCTTGGTGCAGATACAGTTCTATAAGGGGCAGAATTGAACAGCGGTATACCGTAAAAGTTTATGTAACTATTCTTTTATTTCATACAAGAAAAGTAAATTTAATAAATTTGTAAATATGTACAAAACGCGATAAAATGGTTAGAATAAAGCGGGTTCTAAGATTTAAAAATTATCAGGCAAGCAATAAATGCAGCCTTATACTGGAAAATTTTAAAGAGTACATTATATACATTGAAACATAAGCCAAAAAGAAGGATTTTCAGAGCTAAAAATAAAAATCAATATTTTTAAGCCTGGGAATGTTTTAAACGAATCATAAGATTATTTGCATTTCGTACAGCACGCAATTCTACAGAATAAAGTAATGTATAAAAGCACGTTTATATTCTATTCTATTAATAAAAATTTACGCAACCTGGTAAAATAATAATACAGAAAAATGCAATGTAAAATATATAAACTTACATTTTCACTTTTATCTTCACTCCTTTTTCTTATACAATAGGACGAATGTGTATTTTTCTTCATTTTGATAACCACAATAAATACATGCACTAATTAGCTTCGCGAATATAATCTACTGTCCAATGCAGCTAAGAAAATCAGAAAATATCATAAGCACCGGCCAGCATTTACACTCCAGCTGACTATTAAAGAAGTGCACTTTAAATTCAAACGTGCAAGCATACTGCATTAAAGTACGTGAAACTGAGTATCCAACGGTCACTGGTGATTTCATAGGTTAAAAGCATAATAGCAGTAGCAGTGATGATTATTATTTAAGACATGGATTCATGCGGTACATTCCGAAGGAATCTGAAAACAATAACGCACAACGCCATCTGGTGGCGAAGATTTAATGTAAATGAATATTACATTTAGTAAATAAAGTAAAACTGTCACGTTTGTTTACTTTTCTTTCTCTCTAACTCCAGTCGAAGTCGATACACATTGTTATAAGGGCGGCCCGTCCCATAAAAAAGGGTCGCTGTAGTCAGGGCTGCGGAGTCGAAGTCGTCCATTTTACAAGCAGGTCTGCGTTGTCGGAGTCGGCCCATTTTTGAGCGAAAGAGTCGGAGTCGGCCCATTTTTGAGCGAAAGAGTCGGAGTCGTTCATTTTCCCACCGACTCCGCAGCCCTGGTTGTAGTGGGTGATCGCTATAATAGAAGTTCTTTAAATGATTGTATTAGTTTTCTGTTTTATGCATAAAGTAAAAATTATCTTTTTAAAAAAGATTTGCATGTAGATCTTGATATAAAAATATTGCTTACACGATTTTAGTTAAAACAATTTGTCTCTATTAAAAAAAAAAAAAAAAAAAAAAAGATTATTTCTACAATAAAAATAGAATTTAAATTTAAATCTTTAAAAATATAATATTTATTATACCTATTCGAAAATAAAAATATCTCAGAAAAATTTAGTATTCGTACTTACTTACAGGAGGGGAAGATGCAGTTACCAAACCCGGAAATTAAAAAAAATTATCAGGATATGCAAGACTTATGGAGATATAATATGCAACACCCCCCTCCCTTTTTTCCATAAATTCACGTTATGGGTGCAAGCTACTGTTAAATCGAATGTAAGAGAATTAAATAGACTGCAATTAAGGGATCTTATACCTTCGGAACAAATTTTTTGGATAGTTTAAAATTTTAAGTTTAAGATTGCTAATTATTATTAAAAATGTCATAAAAAGGTGACATAAGCATACAAATAAGTATTTTTTTAAAATTTATTTATTAACAAAAATAACATACAATTAACCGAAAAATTGCTATTTTCTTAAAACGATTTAAATTTAAAATGATTACATTTTATGAGTCTTTTAAAAAATATAATAATCTTACACGGAAACTTGACTATCTTTATGACAATAATGTGAATATTTTAAAAGTTAGAGATATAAAAAAGAGAAACAACGCTGATAATTCCTGAAAAAAAATTAATAAATCATGAATTAAAAATGTGTAAACCATAAACTTTTCAATAAATCAGCATAAGAACTTCATTTGAACATATGTTGAAAACATAATTATAAAAATTTTGTGGTCATTGAACTATTATTTAGCGAGTTATGACACTTTTTCCCAGGGCCGAAACTAAGGGGGAGGGCAGAGGGGGCCCGTGCCCCGGGCGCCAAATGAAGGATTATACCTTTTGAAAGGATCATTTTCTTCTGATGGACTGATGGCTTCCATTATTATGAAACGGCCATTATAAATGAAGTGTTCGGTGAAGATGAAAGAGCAGTTGTAAAAAGTTAGAACTCTGATTTTCTGGTCCGAATGGGGAAAAAAAATGGCCATAATTTTTTTTTTTTTTTTTTTTAAATCATGGCCATTTTTTTATTGGGGGGGGGGGGCAAAATCCCTGCTTGCCCCGGGTGCAAAAAAGGCTAGTTTCGGTACTGCTTTTTCCAACACGATTTTACAAAACAATCACTTTTAATTTTTTAAAAAACTTACAACTTAGTTCTTTTTTTTTTTTTTTTTTTTTTTTTTTTTTTAAGTTTTTATAAAATATAAATGCTTAACACTTTATCTGCTGACGGTACTTATAAGTAACATTAAAATAACTTGTTATAAAATTCATTTAATACATCGATTAGTTGTAATACAGTTTAGAATGAGTTATAGATGCCAGGGGTGATTCTGAGTAAAAAAAAAAAAAAAAAAAAAAAAAAAAAAAAAATCTGATATCTACAGCAAATTTTCTGAAAGGTTACAACAGAGGGGGGAGGGGGGGGAGGGAAATTCACTTCCGGCACTAACTATGTGTTTTTTTCGCGCCCCTTTGACAAAATTTGCCGTTTTTTGCGATCTTTTGACGAAATTTGCCGTTTTTTTTCTCGATCCTTTGACGAAATTTGCCGTTTTTCCGTGGTCCTTTGACGAAATTTGCGTTTTTCTCGCGATCCTTTGACGAAATTGACGATTTTTCTTTGAACGATTGACGAAATTGATTTTTTTTTTTGGCGACCATTTGTCGAAATTCGCGATATATTTTATGTCCGAATTTTCGGATTTATAAAATAAAATTTTCGGAAATGATTGCCTTAATTTTTCGGAATTTTCGGAACAGAGTCACCCTTGATAGATGCATTACTTTATTGTTACGGCGTAAATGCCTTCAAATTTATTTGTTTATAATTTAACTCTGTTTATCTTTCATATTGCGAAATATAATTATAAAACTGATTTCTTTTGACAGAAAAAATCTAATCTGTTTATCTAAATTGTTTATAACCCTGAATCAATATTTATGAGTAACATTATGATTTCAAGGTCATGTAATATAGATTTATTTACTTTATAATAATTTTGAATTGATGGTGATTTATTAGTTTTATAATTACTTGGATGTCATTTAAATGAATATTATAGCTATTTAGAAGATTTATAACTGCATATTGTAATTTTTATTTTGATGTTTATTTTATATAATATGTATCATTTTTAAAATGGTCAGTCTTGACTCTGTAACCAAGCAGAGAACATGTAACATGTCCTGACTCTGTAATCAGAGATGCCAATTGTTAAATCATGGCTCTGTTTAATACAGAGTGTATAGTGGAAGTCCTGACTCTGCAACCAAGCAGAGAACACATTTTTTTTTTGTATTGGCTCTGTTAAATACGGAGAATTACTATTATGGAACAATTATTAACTTCTAATGATGAATAGAATTTACATACTATTTCAGTTTTATTTAATAAACTATTTAACCTAATTGCTCTCCCATCTCACTTGGATTTTGAAAATTTATTTGTCAGATGAATTTCGGCGCCAACATTTATTTTTGGTGCCGAGTAACCCGCGAAACATTTTTTGGAAATAATAGTGAGCTATTGTGAAAGAGATTTGTGATTAACAACTGTGATTTATTTTTCAACATGTGATTAGTGTGTGATTTATATTTCAACCTGTGATTAGTGTGGAATTATTATTGTGCCATTTGGATTACGACATGCCATCTACATTACCTGGAATTAACAGGTAAGAAAATATTTTTTTCATTTTCTATGAATGGTTAATGTTTTAAAATAAGAATTATTCTTTATTTAAAATGGAAAATCTTGAAAAGCTGAAAGCAAAACGTTCTGTTGAACGAACGAGTTTCACGAAATTAATTACAAAATTAGAAACATTATTAAATGATGACATTGATAATACGAAAACCGATGAATTATTAGAGCTTCAAGAAATATTTCTCTTAAAAGAAACGGCTTTCCAAAGTTTGAATCGTGATATTGAAGCTCAAATATCCGACTTAAAAGAATATGAAAAGGACATTGCTAATAGTGAAAAGTACACTGACCAATTGATCAGTGCTAAATTTAAAATTAAAAATAGATTAAGAAAATGTAAAAAGGATAATGTTTCTATGATAGCAACTAGTCGTGTAAATTCATTGAATGGTTCTGCTAGTGGAACAGAAACGAGTTCTGCCATGAAATTGCCTAAATTAAATGTTCCAAAATTTTCTGGTGAAATCGAAGAATGGGTCGAATTTTTTAACTGTTTTGAAACATCGATACACCAGAATAAATCACTATCTAAGATAGAAAAATTCGCTTATCTAAAATCCTTGTTATGTAATCGGGCCTATAATGTGGTAGAAGGGTTTCCTTTGACAGAACAAAAGTATGATACTTGTATTGATTTATTAAAGGACCGTTTTGGTAAGGTTGATGTTATTATTAATAAACACATGACTAATTTATTAAATATGGAACCAGTTAAAAATTGTTCAAATTTAAATGCATTAAGAAGATTGCATGACATGTGCGAAGTTAATATTAGAAGTTTAAGAAATTTGGGGGTAACATCCAGTTCTTATGGACAATTGCTAAATCCTATTTTGCTAAAGCTATTGCCCCATGAATTAGTGATTGAATATCATAGAAAACGTGATACTAGCAAAGAGTCAGATGTAACCGATCTAATTGCCTTTCTGAAATGTGAAATAGAATGTAGAGAAAAGGCTTTGTCAATGACAAGTTCTAAAAATGATGCATCCTCTTCTTTTGTACATAAAAATAAAACTGAATTTCGTGAAAAGAAAACATCAAATAAATATCAACATGCTAATACCTTAAATGCCACTATTAAAGTTTTTTGTGTATTTTGCAAAGGTAATGATCATTTATCTTCCGAGTGTAAAAATTTAGCTGATGATAAGAAAAGATTAATGTTACGTAAGGAGGGTAGATGTTACAAATGCTTTTTGAAATCGCATTTATCTTCGCAATGCCGCATAAAATTAAAGCCATGTCTAAATTGTAAAAGCACTGAACATAACAAATTATTTTGCTTTAAGAAAAGTTTGAAACCGGAAATTAATGAAAATCAAAATCAAACAGTTGTATCTAATTCTCATTGTAATTTTAGAAATTCTAAGCATGCTGTTTTATTGCAAACATGTTGTGTAACTGCTCAAGGTAATTCTAAATCAAAGGTAGTTCGATTATTACTTGATTCTGCAAGCGAAAAAAGCTTCATAACAAAAGCATTAGCTCGTGAATTAAATTTGCCTGTTTTAAGAAAAGAACATTTAACTGTATTCGCTTTTGGCATGGATCAAGGTCGCGAAGAAGAATATGATGTTTTTAAAATTAAATTGCGAAGTAAAATGAATTATCATCGTTTTATAGATGTTGAGGTGCTAGCTACCGATTTGATAAGTGCAACAACATTGAAGGTTCCCAATTCTGACCCTCTAGTTATAAAATACATTGAAAGTAAAAGATGGAGGTTAGCCGACCCTACGCCCGAGGAATCCGAAGTACAAATTTTACTTGGAGCTGATTATTTCTGGAATGTTCAGAGAGGTGTCGTTGAAGAAATTAATGACCATTTATATGTAGCTAATACACTTTTTGGGTACACAATAGTGGGAAAAATAAACTCTAAAGGTAACGAAACAGTTAATGCTCATCTTGTATCTGTTAATGAAATAGAAAATTTTGATTTGCAAAAGTTTTGGAAACTAGAGTCTTTGGGTATTTGTGATAGTAAAAATGAATTATTTTCACAAAAGGATTTAGATGCTCTTGATTTATTTAATGATAATTTAAATTTTGTAAATGGAAGATATGAAACTAAACTTTTGTGGAAAGTAAATAAAAATGAATTGGAATCCAATTTTGATGTAGCTAAACATAGACTTTGGGGATTAAAATCAAAATTGTGCAAAAATGAATGGTTACTTAAGGAATATGAGAAAATATTAAATGAACAATGTGGTTTGGGTATAATTGAAGAATGTGAGTTTAATAAAGATGAAATAAACACGTATTACATGCCTCACAGACCAGTAATAAGGGAAGATAAATCGACAACTAAAGTAAGAATTGTTTTTGATGCGTCATCCAAAGATAAGGGGGCAAAATCGTTAAACGAGTGCTTATTTCCTGGGCCCAATCTAAATCCTAACATATTGGACATTATTTTAAAATTCCGTCTCCACAAAATTGCTTTCTTGGCCGATATAGAAAAGGCATTCTTGCAAATCCAGATACAACAAGAAGATAGAAATTTTTTGAGGTTCCTGTGGTTTGACAATATCACTAGTAACAATCCCATTTTGAAGGTTTTTCGCATGACCCGTGTAACTTTTGGTGTAACAACTTCACCCTTTTTCCTTTCTGCAACCATCAAACATCACATTGAGGGGTATAAAGATTTGTTTGGAAAAATAGTTAATATGCTGGATACTTCCTTATACGTTGATGACCTGTTTCATGGAGCTGATTCAGTAAATGAAGCTTTTGTTTTATCAAACGGTGCAGAGAAGATATTGAGTGAGGCCAATATGAAACTCAGAAAATTTAAAACCAATTCTTCCGATTTAAAATTTTTATGGAAGGAACATGGAATAAACTTTGAGGAAGACACTCTTGAACAAAATCTTTCGAAGGTATTGGGAATTATATGGATAACAGAAAGTGACACCTTGAAAATAGACATACAACCACTTTTAGTAGAATTTGACCATAAAATTATTACCAAACGTATTGTTTTACAAACTGTGGCAAAAATTTATGATCCTATTGGACTCATTTCCCCTTTCGTGATAAGAATTAAATTTTTAATGCAAGAACTCTGGGAACATGGAATTGACTGGGATTCTACATTACCAGATTCTTTAAGTGGAAAATTCAGAAAATGGCATAATGAAATAAAAGACTTGGTAAATTTTGAAATTCTTAGAAAATATTTTGTAACTATCCCAAAATTAAATCCTGAAACCGCTCAACTTTTCATATTTTCTGATGCTAGTTTAAAAGGGTATGGGTCAGTGGCTTATTTACGTGATTCTTCTTCTTGTGAAACTTCATTTGTAATAGCAAAGTCGAGAGTAGCGCCTCTCAAGAAAATTACATTGCCGCGCATCGAACTTCTTGGAGCACTTACGGCTGCAAGATTAGCGAATTATTTAAAGGAAATATTTAAAATTGTGAATGAAAATATATTTTGTCTAAGTGACTCCCAAATTACCTTGCACTGGATTAAAGGAAGTGCTAACAACTGGAAGCCCTTTGTGGCAAACCGCGTACGCGAAATTCAGGAACTTGTTGCTCCTGTACAATGGAAATTTTGTAAAGGAAAGGAAAATTCTGCAGATGTTCTCTCTCGTGGTTGCTCTGCATCTGAATTGATTAATAACGAGGTATGGTTACATGGTCCTAGCTGGCTGAAGGAAGAATCGTTACCAGTATTTCCCCCTGAAACTCAACCTAATCTACCTGATGAAGAGGTCTTGCAAGAACAACGTAAAACGCTTGTTTGCTCCATATCCCAAAATATTCCAGAATTTGAGCTTTTATTTAAATTTTCATCCTGGTCTAAATTAAAACGAATTTCGGCTTGGTGCCTCAGATTCATCAAAAATAGTACATGCCCATCTGAACGAGTCTATGGTTTTTTGACTGTTCCAGAACTTGAAAGGGCAACAAATGCTATTGTGAAATTAATTCAAAACCATGAATTCGGAGACGAACTGAAAATTCTAAAATCCAGAAAGATCCTAAATTCTAAAAGCAAACTCCTTCCTTTACATCCATTTCTTGACGAAAATGATATTCTTCGTGTTGGAGGTAGGCTAAAAAATGAAAACTTGTCTGAATATCAAAAACATCAAATCATTCTCCCTAAAAGGCATCATGTTACAGACTTGATAATAAAGTATTTTCATGAGAAACATCTTCATAGCGGGACTCAATTGACAATTTCAGCAATTCGACAAAACTTTTGGATAATTAATGCTAAAGAAGCTGTGAAAAGAGAAATAAGGAAATGTATGAAATGTTTCCGAAATTCATCACACCTTTCATCTCAGTTGATGGGAAATCTGCCATCAGCACGCGTGACACAAGCTCGAGTATTTTCAAGAGTAGGAGTCGACTTAGCCGGCCCCTTTTTGATCAAACCTCGTAAGGGACGTGGTGTGAAACCCTTTAAACATTATGTTTGTCTGTATGTTTGTTTCGTAACAAAAGCTATCCATCTTGAGTTAGTCACTGATCTTACAACTGAAACCTTTCTAGCCTCATTGAAAAGATTCGTGGCTCGACGTGGAAAACCTCTAGAAATATTTTCCGACAGAGGTACAAATTTTGTAGGGGCAGACCCGCAGACCGCGAAATAAAGAGAATGATGTCTCTAATTGCTTCTGATGAAAAATTGCACAAGTATCTTACTGACGAAATGATAGTATGGAAATTCAACCCACCTTCCGCCCCTCACTTTGGAGGCCTTTGGGAAGCGGGAATAAAACAAATGAAAAATCATTTGAAGAGAACAATTGGTGATCAGATTTTAACTTATGAAGAATTTTTGACCTTAATTGCACAAATTGAGTCATGCTTAAATTCAAGACCGCTTGTCGCTGAGTCTTCTGATCCAAATGACTTTACGGCTCTGACGCCAGGACATTTTATTATAGGAGCACCCTTGACCTCCTTACCTGAGCCTGATATCTCCTCTACCTATGTAACTCCTTTGGAACGTTGGAAATTGCTACAAAAGATTTTCCAAAGTTTTTGGAAAAGGTGGTCGTCAGACTATCTCTCACAATTGCAGCAACGTACAAAGTGGTTTAGAAGCAACCCGAACTTAAAAATCAATGACTTGGTGTTGATAAAGGAAGAAAACCAGCCCCCATTAAGGTGGAAATTGGGCAGAATAATTGAACTATTTCCTGGGGATGATAATATTGTTCGTGTTGTCAAATTAAAGACTTCTACTGGTGAACTGAAACGCCCTATCACAAAATTGTCTCCTCTACCGATGGACATTTAATATAATAGAATTTTACTTTATTTTAACTAACTTTATTATTATTATTTTTTTTCTATGTCTAATTTTTGTAACTTTCTGAACTATTTTGTATATTAATGTCTTTTTCTATTTTTAGTTGTTCCAGAAACTGTTTTTTATAGAAGTAGTAGGATTTAATTGCATTTCATTTTAGTTATACTTAACATTTAAGGTAATATTTTAAATTTGTATTTAATATTTGATTATTTAGTATGTGATAGTGGAAATTTGGTAAGTTATAATTGTTCGATGAACTCCGTTCATGGAGGCGGAGGATGTTACGGCGTAAATGCCCTCAAATTTATTTGTTTATAATTTAACTCTGTTTATCTTTCATATTGCGAAATATAATTATAAAACTGATTTCTTTTGACAGAAAAAATCTAATCTGTTTATCTAAATTGTTTATAACCCTGAATCAATATTTATGAGTAACATTATGATTTCAAGGTCATGTAATATAGATTTATTTACTTTATAATAATTTTGAATTGATGGTGATTTATTAGTTTTATAATTACTTGGATGTCATTTAAATGAATATTATAGCTATTTAGAAGATTTATAACTGCATATTGTAATTTTTATTTTGATGTTTATTTTATATAATATGTATCATTTTTAAAATGGTCAGTCTTGACTCTGTAACCAAGCAGAGAACATGTAACATGTCCTGACTCTGTAATCAGAGATGCCAATTGTTAAATCATGGCTCTGTTTAATACAGAGTGTATAGTGGAAGTCCTGACTCTGCAACCAAGCAGAGAACACATTTTTTTTTGTATTGGCTCTGTTAAATACGGAGAATTACTATTATGGAACAATTATTAACTTCTAATGATGAATAGAATTTACACACTATTTCAGTTTTATTTAATAAACTATTTAACCTAATTGCTCTCCCATCTCACTTGGATTTTGAAAATTTATTTGTCAGATGAATTTCGGCGCCAACTTTATCTTGTTCCAAAAGCATTATGAGTTACACAAAACAAAAATATTTTTAAAAGGGGGATTTCTTTTGCCTTTGCATCTTTTCAGCTTTCTTGGCCTTGGGGGGAGGGGGAGGGATTTTCAGTTCGGAAATATTTCTATATTTCTATTGTAAGAACATTATATTTGTACATTTCCTAATTCTACAAAATACTAAGAAAAATATTTAAAATAAAAGATTTGAGTGGGGATTATTTATAAATAGTGTACAAAATCCCTATAAATTCAAATTTAATGAATTCTTCTAAATCCTTCAATCCTTCTAAAATTTATTAAATGATTATGTAAATCTTCTAATGTAGTTTAAACAATTCACGAAAAATGCTTTAGAAGATAAAATTTTCATGAATTCATAATTCAGTACATAAAGGGTTAAAAAGCTCGAAAATCTAAAGAAAAATATTGAAATTTTATATTAATTTAAAAAAACATAAAATTGGGCCCAAACCAGACCTAATGTGGCTGAAAGGAAAATTTAGCCGTTGTGTTCAAAAGAAAGCGAGAGAAAAGTCTGATCCAATTATGTGTACCCTGAAACCCGTTTGTATCTTGAAAATTCGCCTACAAACAAAGCTAATAGGCAGCAAGGTCAAGGTCAGAAACAAAGTTAGAAAGTGAAAGCTTACATCTGGAGGAGAGATGAAGGGGGGAAGATGGATTAAGAAAAAAAGATGAAAAAGAATGATACTCTATGACTGGAAGTTTTTGTTTTGCTTTTTGAAATTCTCGATGACCTATACGGATGAAAAACCAGTTGCTTGATATTTATAAAACATCATCCATCATCAAGAGGTTTCAACATCGAGATAACGTGTCTTTTTTGTGTGTGTGTGTGTGTGTGGAGAAGAATTAAAAAATAAAAATAAAATAATTGTAAAAGGAACCAAAATAATAATAATAATAAACAAGAACGAAAAATCATGCATCAGGCATAGATTATGAAAGATTTTCAATCACTAACATAATATTATTAAGAAAATTCATATACTATCTATTTATATCATAAAGGACAAACATATCTGTGCGTAAAGCATACGTCATTCTGCGAATAGCAACACTTTCAAATTTGAAATGAATTTTCGTTTTGCAATTTTCGCTACTGAAAAATTTTAAACTTCTACACATTGCGCATTTTCAGTTTTTATACCGTCGTATAAGGAAAAAAAATGTACTTTTAAATGCAATTTGTTTGAAACCTGTATCTCAATTTATTTTTGAGTTATTAA
The DNA here is from genome assembly GCA_963932465.1 of Maratus speciosus. NCBI lineage: Eukaryota > Metazoa > Arthropoda > Arachnida > Araneae > Salticidae > Maratus > Maratus speciosus. Next base: position 5,094,231 of record OZ010790.1, on the reverse strand, counting down.
TTTTTTTATAGTTTTTAGTACCAATTTTGTAATTGTGGCAACATAAGTACTCCATTTCAGTTAAAAGTAAAGGGAAAATAGTAGATTACTACATTTTTTGATGCCATTTCCTCATAAAAATTGAAATTAAAATATATGATATGTCAAAAATACCGTCTCTTATAAAATCCGTTGGATTTTGGCTTTATTTCGTTTCTAATCATCTATTAAATATTTCTTATTTTATAGCAAAAATATTTTACAAACAATATAACACTTTCTCTTTACGAACGTATTTTAAATAATTGTGTGACTTCCCTTCACAATTACTTATTTTGTATCAGAAAGCTGAAAGAATGCAATTTTATTTATCCGTGTGTAATAATATTTTCCGAATTTTGAAAACTTTTCTATAGATATAGGACTGACCACAAAATTTAAGAATTCTAGAGCTCTATATAGATGTTGTTTAAGACTGGATCATAAAAGTGGGATGCTTTAGCATTTGCAAATGACTTCATTTTATAAATAAAAAAAGCGTGTTTTTTAATTCTTAAAACTGAAATATGTTTTGTAAAAGCACGTTATTTCACCCCAGCTGCTTTGAAATTCTTCACAGGTAAAAAAACTTCTTTTAAAAATAACGTAATCGAAATCACGGGCTGATAAACCACAATGTTTTACAAAAATTTATTGTGTCGTTATAGAAGAGCAGTGACATACAATGTGCATTAGGGTGGGCCGAAAAAAACTTTTTTTTGATTTTCGATGATGGGTAGTGCGGAAAAGTGGCCACTAGTGGCACCAAGTTCACACAAAAAATTTGAAATTTTTAGGACAATTCCTATATTTGCCGCTTTTGGCTTGAAGTTTTGCTAAAAGGCTGATTTTTGAACTTTTTTAGCAAAAATTTTAAAAATGTTAAATTAAACTTATTTTAATCGTATTTGCTTGAAAAGGCATATTTAATGTTCCAAATGTATAAATAAGCTCTGATAATGTATTATTTAATTACTATGTGTATTTTTAATTAGACGATTTTTATAGTCTTTTCGCGTTCAAGTGAGCAAAAGTTGCATGTACTGTTTGAATCTTTCAACGGTTTCTCTCTTTTGTCTTGTTTATGTCCCTTGGTCTTCCTTATTTTTTTCGATGCTTCAAAGGTCATATATTTGGGTGACGGACAGCAGAATCCGTCAGAAACAGATCTGGACGGAGAAAAGGGGGTGAGGCGAGAACTTAAGCGAACGCAGTGGCTCATCGCGATGTTGGGGGAGTGAAGGAGGAAATACAAGAGGGGAGAAAGTGCGATAAGGGATGCTTATTATTTTTCAGTGCTCGGTTTCCCTGTGACATTTGTTCAGTGCAAAAGTAAAACCTTTTTCTCTTGCAATACATTGCTTTTTGGATCGTTTAACGTGCCTTTACTGTGTTTTGTGCGTTTTATTACGACGAGTTTAGAAATGGCTAGTGCGAAAGTTCCTGATCATGTAAAGACATGTGATAGCGTGAAAAATAGCCATTTTGAGGCACCATGCAAATTGAAAGGGAATTTCCAACTATTGCTGACATCATGCGCCACTACTATTGGTTGCGAAGCGATGTAGAAGAAAATCGAGATATTTATCTTCAACCAGTGGATTATATTATTAAAATGGTAGGTGAAAAAGTTTCCGAAATCTGAATAAAATCTTCCATACTAGTGGTTCCCCAACGAACAATTAATGGGAGCATTAAAAACTATTACAATGAGTGTAGATCTTTGGAGAAATCTTGTAATCATACGGGCGTTAAAGGCAAAGCTCCTGCGAAGATTTCGTACGAAATGCGGAAACCTCTCTCTTTGACATTGCAGCTTGTAAGTGTAGAGGCTTGAACAATTGTAGCTGCGACATCAGACGTAAAGTTCCACATCGGGAGGTGAACTTCTTGAAGGATCAAAGAACTGTTCGAAAAATGTTTATCGGAAATATTGATTTAAAAACAAGCAAAACTCTTGCAAAGAAAATATCGCGGAAAATGAAAAGGAATACAATTTCAACGAGGAATAGTGGTTCTGCGACAAAGCCTTCAACGAGTGGAGTTAGATCCAGGTGGAAGACAGTTATATTGTTGGAAGATTCAAGTAGTGGGAGCTTTCAAGAAAGCAGTTCGACTGAATCTGAATTTGAACCAGGCCTTTCAAAGCCAAACACTCCTAAGCGCATATTCCTGTCTCACACAGCGTCCGCCATGTCTCAGGGAAACTGAGCACTGAAAATAATAAGCATCCCTTATCGCACTTTCTTCCCTCTTGTATTTCCTCCTTCACTCCCCCAACCTCGCGATGAGCCACTGCGTTCGCTTAAGTTCTCGCCTCACCCCCTTCTCTCCTTTCAGATCTGTTTCTGAGGGATTCTGCTGTCCGTTACTCAAATATATGACCCTTAAAGCACCGAAAAAAATAAGGAAAACCAAGGGACATAAACAAGACAAAAGAGAGAAACCGTTAAAAGATTCAAACAATACATGCAACTTTTGCTCACTTAAACGCGAAAAGGCTATAAAAATCGTCTAATTTAAAATGCACATAGCAATTAAATAATACATTATCAGAGCTTATTTATACATTTGGAACATTAAATATGCTTTTTCAAGTAAATACGATTAAAATAAGTTTAATTTAACATTTTTAAAATTTTTGCTAAAAAAGTTCAAAAATCAGCCTTTTAGCAAAACTTCAAGCCAAAAGCGGCAAATATAGGAATTGTCCTAAAAATCTCAAATTTTTTGTGTGAACTTGGTGCCACTAGTGGCCACTTTTCCGCACTATCCGTCATCGAAAATAAAAAAAAAAAAGTTTTTTTCGGCCCACTCTAATGTGCATGCTCAGTTTGGAAGCCTTTGTCCAAAAAATAGTGACATATATTAAAGAACTTGATGATTATCGCCTGGATGAATTCGCTTCGTCGAGTTATACAAGCAAACAATGTGGATCTTGGCAATAATTTGAGGTTTAAAATAATATCAGGTTCCCCATGATTTTGTCCAAAATTCTATTGACTAATAAAATTTTACTACTATTCCTTAAGAAATTCTACTGTAATTTTATTAAAATAATACAAATTTGCTTAATTTATTTTTTTTATAATTTTATATAATCTATATATTTAAAACACAAGGCTGTTTTTTAATCATCTGCCCTAAGCTTTCTACTGAACCAATTTTACCAATACTTTTTTTTTTATTGGAAGCTGTTCATTTGTACATGTGTCCGCACTAGCCGTTTATTTAATATCCACATTTTAATATTTTATTTAAAAAATATTTTATGAAATTTCTTCAAAATGATCGTAATTAGATAGCTTTCATTATTGCAGAATTGAGAGAATAATGAGGTTTGTTCATCTTTATTCATGTTATTTTTTGATAAAAGTTTAAAAAAAAAATTTCTCTTTTTTTCTATGATTTAAATTTTGTTGTAAAGGGTTAAGTGGCGCATATATTAAGGGATATATTGCGCCAAAATATTTTGATGGAAAATGACGTAGTGCTTTTGAAAACACGCATTTTTCCTTATAAAGTTTCCAAATTATTTTCTTCTGCATGAATGCTGATAATAATTTTGAGACACTAGGCAAAAGTACGTAAAAATGATGTCATATTTAAAAAAACGCTAAACATAAATTCTAAAAAACATAAATTACGGCAATTTTTCCTCTTCGGTGTTGAGATAAGTATCTGAAGTTAAGAGTGCGACTGTTCACATGCAAATATGTTGTTGACAATTGAAGAGTTAAGTGGAAGAACATGTTAAGTAGCAAAAATTACATTTGAAGAAATTTGAAGTGAAAGTTTTTGCTGTAAATTTTAATGATTTATTTTCTATTTGACACCATGTGTTTAAAATATTAACAGGTATGGTACTAAACTCTTTCGAAAAAACTTATTCATATTTAATTTTCAAATAATAAAAATTATTAATTAATATTACTGACATTATTAAATATTAACATATTAAATATTAATGAATAATGTCTCAAATCTTCAAGACTAAATGGAATCTTAGTATTTTAGCTTCACCATGTGATAGGATACCTCATAACGCTTTCATCCAGAAGATAAAATTTTTTTTTAGAAAATGTGGTATAACATGTTCATCCACTCAGCTCTTCAATTGTGAATTCAAGTTTTGAGTTAAAATGATCAAATTAAAATACCATTTTTTTAAATATTGTGAATACGGATAAGAGAAGTACGTATGTAAATTATGAGAAGGTGAAAATGATGTCGGGTTTAGATTTTACAGGGGGGAAAAATCTGATTGCATCAAACTAGAATACATTTTATCGTTTTGATTCGGGAAAACGAAGCATAAGAGACTTAATTGACAACTTCATCATAATAACTGTTTTTTTTATTATATTTTACTGATTACATATGCGATTAAATTTTAATTTTAATAATTCAGACAAAGAGTCGCATTCCATAGGGAAAATTTTATTGATTAGAACTATTAATTAATAATCTTCATATTTTTTTAATTTAAAATATGCTATAGAAAGGTACTATAAAGATATTTCAAAATAGTGGTAGGAACAATAAAATTTTCCCTGTAGATTGCGACCCCTGGACAACGGAGTTTTGTAGAAATAGTATATTTGTTGGAGAGTTAGACTAAATAATTTAAGAAGCATTTTCTATTGTTACTGATTTTGTAGTTTATTATAAATCAATGAAACAGTTCATTCTTAAACATTTTCCTTCGTCGAAGTTCGACGGGTTCCACCTCGTATGTATAAAATGCATATGGAAATTTCATTCCAGCTGCTTATAACTTGGGTTCTGCTGAATGGATTTTGATGAGACTTGCACTGTTAGTTAGATAATTTTTCAGAGAAGGTTTTAATAAACATAGTTCTATGTTGCTTAAGTTACAGAATTATGGGGGAAAGTTCTATAATCAGGTGAGCCCCATTATGAAAGATTGCCAAATAAATAATGAATGCAAAATATTTCTGAATAATGAATATGAATGTTGTTAAATATATATTTCTTTAGAATGTTCTTTTGTTTAGTAAACATGTGTATTTATTGTGTGACAAATGTTGTGATGGAAAACAATTTACAATTCCTGGTGATTCAAATAAACTTGTTTTGTGAAAAACATGGATGGCAAAACACGGCGTGACCACTTAATTGTAATTTCAAACTGGAAAACGGCACCAAGACAGTTTTACTAAAATTTTACTTTTATAAGAAAAGTTTAGAAAAAAACAAGTTTTATTTTCCAAGAAATTATTTTTAAAATTCTGGTGTCAGTCAATCATTTCATCATTTTACGAAAAGATTTTTTCTGACCCTTAAAGGGTTAAAATGCATCGGAAAATTTCCCCCATAGACTGTAATGTAATGGGATTCTTTTGTGTATACCTGTAAATAATATAAATGCTATACGCTTCAATTTTAATAACGAAGATTCTATAGTAAACCTCGATAACATATAAGAAGTTTATGGCAATCCAAGTACATTTATGAGAGTTTGGGAACGAACAGGCAGTCAGACAAACTGAATTCATAAACACTTTTCAACTACGTCGGGAAATGTTAAAAACGAGAGACAGAGAAATGGCTTACTTTTTAGCACTGTTTTCAGGTCTGCATGGGTCAAAATTTTCAGGCCTGGGAGCGGCCCGCCTGAACAAAAGCTATCTTGGCCCGGCCCGGTTTAAAAAACTAAAAGTATGGACAGTTCGAAAATCAGCGAAATTAGGCCTGTGCAAAATACAATGAAATCAGGCCCAACCCGACCCGACTCAATTTCTACAAAAAATTCTGATTTTTCATTTAAGATTATTATAATGAATACTGCATACATATTTATGGAAAATTTTTACACAAAAAAAAAAAAAAAAAAAAAAAAAGTTTAAAATAAAAGAAAAAAAGATTGTTAAAAGCATCTTAACTTTCGAAGCTAAATAATAAAAAAAAAAAAAAAAAAAAAAAAAAAAAGTAGATTTATGTAAATATTTCTATATCGTTAATTAAACTATATTTCTAAGGATTCCGTTAATAAAAGTTTATTATCGCTATTACTATTTTTACAAAACAAATTGTTTGCTCGACACGTCCAAGGGACAATTAAGTCCAGTTCCGATCCAAACCGAGTATATAGAATAAAATGTAATCCTGATCCCGGCCTGGTTCGAGCCTGCTGAAAAAATTAGCCCGGGCTCAGGCACAATGTAAATGCCTACAGTGTACATGTCATATTTCTGTACTGATGTTGTCAAGCTAGTATCGGCTGATGCAGCGAATTTATACTTATTCTTGTTCCAGTCACGACCATTGAAAAATTTTCACATTTTATCAACATTGATTCTTTTTATATGAGGCCTGTCGGCCTGTTTAATTTTTTTTTTTTTTTTTTTAATCGGCGCGGTCCAGATTGGGTACGGGTGTCGTGCCAGGAGCATGCCTGTGCAGACCTCTAGCCTCGTTGCAAGAGGTATTAAAAGACGAAAAAGAATTAAAATTCAATTCCGAGCACATTCCGATTCGACGTATCTTTTAACAATTCAATCAACTTGATCGTAATTTTATGGTGTTCGACATAAGATGCAAATCTGTGTTTCCTTTCCGTTTTATACAGGCTTCCATTTTAGCAGGTATAATTGCACAGTATTCTCTCTATCAAGGACGTGAAAAGTTTCCGTTCAAGACAGGTTTTTATGGCATAATTAAAAGGTCTTCATTCGGTCAATACTCTGTAATTTTTCCAGTATAGACAGATTGCATGTTCACAGATTTTAGCGTTACTTCGTAAGGCGAATAACTGTCGAAGGAGGATATAGTGTCCAGTTTTTAGCGGTTTCGTTTTCACAGATTTTACTGCATAAATAGACATGAAACAATACGAAAAAAAAAAAAAAAAAAACTATTATATTAGCAATTAACATCTGTACAGAGATACTCTCAGATATGCACGGAATTGCATTTTGGGATGTAACGTTCAAAATGACAGGAAAAGCTGATAACAGGAAAACCATCTTCGCTGTCAGAGAGAAACTAACGTTTGAGCGACAGAATACGAGATAAACTACTAGCACAAGGGGGAAAAAAAACTTTCTTATTTTAAAGTTTTGAGAAAAGAAATAAAAAAATGTATTGATCCTTTTGAGAGCTACGCATTTAAAATAATTGTGAAAATGTATAATACCTATCTGGTATGCCAGGATTGAACAGAAATTAGAACTTTGGAGCAATTTTTAAATAATTCCTTTCAGTCTGCTTTATTGTGTTTACAAAGTTATTTACGCGGAACAAAATAAAAGCTGTTTCATTTATAGATTTTTTACATGCTTTCTTTTAACTTACAATTCTGTTTGCTTGTATAGGGTAGTTACATTTTGTGACTCATTTTTCACCCACTTACCGTTGACATAGAGATTTGAAATATATATGGACATTGTTTTCGTAAAATTCGATCGCTAAGAGGGGGGGAGGGGTAAATTTACTTAATGGTTACGTTTGATTCCCTATGGAGAAATCAGCATCAGCTTCAACAATGAGTATTTGTTGAAAAGTACTAATGACAGGGTTACCACAATAGCGCCAAACATTTTGGCCATATTTGGCGACAAAAATAAGTTGCTATATATGAATCCAATAACTGGCTAATTTGGCAAAATTCCCATTTAAATCCATTAATCTTCCCTAATCCAGCTCACCGCAATTTAATTTAAACTCCGTTCATTTAAGGGTTTGTTTTTTTTTTTTTTCCCCCAAGACTTTTCTACATTTTAGTGCATTTTAAAAAAACATGTATATTGAATTGAATTTTAATGAAAGTATGTTTTTCAAAATAAAAACGTTGATATTTATTTTTATCGAGGCATATGCGGCTGATTGTCTCAGTGAAGTGAAGTAACTCTAAATTTTCACGGGGGTCAAAACGGGGATAATTAATACATTGAAAAGTCATCATCTGTTACGGCATAATGCATTTAAAGGCTATTCTCAAATTCAAGCTCGCAACTGTCTGATACATTCACAAAGGCAATTTTAATCTTCTATGCATGAAATTGTCAGGTAGTTTTATTCAGAAACTATGAAACAGAATAGCGTTTTCCATTTTTAAATAAAAGCAACAGATCTTTCAGAAAATGCTGTCGAACTGGACTTTTTTAAACGAATTTAAAGACGCTACAGCCCGAAAAACGTCGTCACGAGGTAATAATTGCTTATAACTCAAGATCTAATTCATTCATCGAAAAGTGAAAACGCTATTCGATTTCACTTTACTTCCAATTGTATGCCTTTGCGTTAAAAATGAACTCGGGAATGTGTCAGAAACTTTCTCGTTTTTGAGAAGGGAAAATATAGATTTAATTGAGAATAGCCGTTTCTACACAGATCTTATCTGAAATTATTTATATGTACTAATATTATAAAAAATAAACCTTTTTCTTGTAGGGTCAATCCCTGGAACTACCGAATCGATTAAAAAAAATAATGCGACTATGAGATGTAAATTTCCAAATGGGCAAAAAATGTCCGGCCCAGGATACGAACCAGGGATCTCTTGACTAAAGGTGTCAATGCTCTACCATATGAGCTATCCCGGACGAATCAGGAGAACCTAATTCACCCAGCTAACCTTATTGATGTGACTATCTAATGTGACTATTTCTGTCCAACATAGGCTATATTTTAATTAGTATCACTATTCCCATAGAGGGTGAAAAGCAAAAAATCACTTTAAAATTGAGATTTTTGTGATACAGCTGGGGCTACAAACTTGAAATTTTGTATGGGGGAGTTACTATTAAGCTATAGATGTTTGCTAAGAAAGGTTTTTAAAAAATTCTAAATTTAAAAGGGTCAAATGAGAGGAAAGTCTCTAAAAACACATTAAATCCAGGGTTGCCGGCTTTTACCCAGGCCAAAAAAAGCCCGCCGGCTTTTTTTGGTTTTAACCACTTAAAAAAAGCCGGTTTTTATTAAAAAAAAGCCAGTTTTTATTTTTTAAAGTTGGTTTACCGTTAATTTGTTTTAAATTTGGATCAATTAATTTTTAATACACTTATAAATATTTTCTACTAAAAAAAATTATAGATTTCTATTAAATTTTGTCAAATAAATAAATCTAACTTCTAGACAACTGTGAAGGCATTATGTCTGAAAAAAAAAAAAAAAAAAAAAATTATAAACACTGAAAATAATATAAGTTGGCTCCAAACTGGTATTTTGAAATTTTATATTACATAGCTCCACATATACTACACATTTTAAGGATTATATTTAATTAATGACAAAATGTAGCACATCAAAATGGAAAAATTCTTGTGTGTCCATATGGAGAGATTAAGTTATAAATGTTAAAAGAGAAATTAGAAAGGATATAATATTTGAGGAGAGTGGTACATAAGTGTATAAAAAATAGAGCATTTAAACAAGAAAAAAAAATCTCTAAATAAAATTTTGAAAAGCTTGTTGTTAAGCATATTCATGCATATGCTATTCGCAATGTTTTTATTAATATCACTATGTATAATTTTAAATGTTTACTAGAAATAAAATAAGACTTGTATATTAATAACTCTTAAAATTAAGTAAAAAAACATGTAACTAAGTAACCATTGTCCTCTTTAATTTTATAAAGCAGTAAAAATGAAAAATTGGCAGGTAGTATGGCACTTTTAAAATTTAGCTGACATATTTGCAATTCTGATTACAAATCACTAGCACAACCATCTAACAAGGAAGGTCTCCATACGGGCATACTCAGAAAAATCTGAAAAAATTACAGAATGTTTTTCTCATATTGATATATATGTTTATAAAAAAAATTTTGGCGGAACCCCAATAGAGCGTCTGTAAAAAAATAACGAAATTTTCGTTTATTTGGCGATTTATCATCGGTTGGCGATGAAAAAAAAACGCCATTATGTAGGAAAAAACTTTATGTTGAATTTGTTCATATAAATTTAATTTAAATAACTTTAGTTCTGTCATTTTTTATTTGTTTTAACTATAGTTTGTCATATATATTTATATGTATTTATAATAAAATTTAAATATCATATTTTACGATTTAAAACAAAATTTAAATTGATTTAAATTATTTCAAGCTCAAAAATAAGGCAGAGAGAACACTGTCGATTTGATTTTGTTGCTATGGAAACGACTTCGTCTTCGATATGGAAATGTATTATTGGCAATCAAATGTCAGCTGACTATAACTTAAAATAGATATTTGAAACTTGCAAAGCATAGAAAGTATCTTTACAGTGATAAAATTAAATAACTACAGCAACAAGCAACATATATATGTAATATAACAAATATATAATAACCTCTTTCATTGATTAAGTTTAAATTTATTAAAAACCGTGCATTCTCAAAAACAATTAATAAACAATTTTCAGATGCATTAAAATCGTTTGCTTTTGGTGATGAAAAATCCTGCTCGCGAAATCGCGTGTCACTTTCGTATTTTCGCGCCAAATATTTGAAAATATTTTATTTTTTTTTACAGACTTTCTACTGAAATTCCGCCGTTAAATTTGACTGATCCTTTATTACATACATGAGTAGTTTCACTAGTATTTTTTTTTTTTTTTTACATATTCTGAGTATGCCCTGTAAGGAGACCTTCCTTGTAAGTTTTATTCCAGTATTAATGTCCTCATTATTGAGAAATTGAGTTACTTATTAAACTCTAAATCAATTAAATGTCATTAAAACTAATTAAAAACACTTTAATATGTGTAGTTTATAATTACAATGCTTCATTGTATAAAAGCCAATTATGGCCAAAAAAGGCCAATTTTGGCCAAAAAAGCCGGTTAAAACCAATAAAAGCCGCCGGCATAACTTTTTTTTAATTTTAGTCGGCTTTTCTGCAACCCTGATTAAATCACGATTTATTTTTAATTGTTAAGGTTAGAAACTTGAAATTTGGCATGGATGTTACTTTAGATGTAACTTTAGATGTTACTTTAGATGTAAATGCTCGCGCAGAGCTTTTTTTTTTTTTATTCTAAATTTGAAAGGATGCGGGAGCAAAAAATTTTCTATAGTTATGATTTCTGTAACACAGTTGATATAGAAGCTTGGATAACTAGAAGATTGGAATTTGGCATGGTTTTTTTTTTCTTTTTTTCTTTTAAGATGCAAATGCTCGCTAAGAACGATTTCTATGAAGAAAAAAAAGTGAAATTTAAAATGAAACGAGCGGAAAACATAAGAAAAAAAAAACATTGTAAATTACGATTAATTTGTAATTAACTTTAGATTTTCCCATTAATGTAAATCTTCTAAAGCAATATAAGAATGAAGTTTACTCAAAATGTGGTTTAATTAGTAATTATTGGACTATCCATAACTATATATTTTTTAAATGCACATAGGCCCACAAATAGCACTTGGCATATTCCAAGAAATACGAGTACAAAGTCGCGGGTCTTGCTCATTCTATAACATTTATAGGAGCTAGATAACTTCTTAAACCTCATTCAACTTATCAGAATAACAATTTATAATATTTTAAATAAATATGAAATCTACCCTATATATAAAATCCTAATGAAACGAATTTATGAAACGGCTGAAATGAAACGAATTTATGAAACGATTCTATGAAACGACTGATTAAACAACGCATCATGTTTCACTGCGAATTCTCCTAAAGTATGGAATGCTTTGCGATGAAATTAACACTAAAAATCCGTATTGATCCGCAGATCTCAAACCTGGTATTAGAATTTTTAAATTCGAATTAGTTTCGAAATATTAATTTTTTTTCTAATTTTAAATAATTTTCTCTAATGATGGCAACTCAAATTTTAATCATAATAGATTTTTTTTTTCAGGTTTTAGAAAAGGTTATTATTGTAAACTAATTTGGCGACCAGTTTGGCCTCCCTTAAATGTATACTAAGAAATGTATCATATTACTTTTATTCATAATTAAATTTGTATTTCATTATCATTTTATTTAATACAAAACTTTCATTTAAAACTGAAACATTTAAAATAAATGACTTTCACTTCTTTCTTTTTTTTTTTTTTTTTTAAACGAAACGAAAAGAAAAATATTAGGCACAGATGTCATATACGCAACGGGGTACCTAATTGGCGCCAAAATCGCGTTATTTTGCCAGACATGGTAACCCGGCTATTGTTGCTTATTTATTAATAAATGTTTATTTGAATTTATTTTCTTTTTATTTACAAAAAATGTTATAAATTGTTTTGTTCTATAGTTATTAATTAAACTTTTTTTTATTTATAGTTATTTCATTTTAAAAATAATAGAAAATAATTTAAAAATACATATGTAACTGGTATTCGAAAACGAGCTTTTCGCCAAATTGTCGCAAAAAAAAAAAAAAAAAAAAAAAAAAAAAAACACGCCAAACCCGGTGCGTATATGACAATGAAACAAATCATGACATTTATTTTCAACTTCAAAGCAATGTTTTAATGATACGACTTCTCCTGTAGACCAATTTCGCCAAATTATATAAATCGCCAAACTACTCGCCAAATTATACAAATTGACATAATTTTTTATTTTAAATAACGAAAGAACAAATGAATTAGTATAATATTAATAAAAATACAAATAAAACATCGAAATAAAAATCACTTGATGGCATAAACACATGTAACTTAATTAAAGTCAAGTGAATGTGACATTTACGATCAACCATTATTGGCATTTAATCTTATAGTTTGGCGACAGATTTTGGTCGATGGGATAACCAAGTAGCACCGTTTTAATTTACCACTCGAAAAATAAAAAAGTGCTAACTGGCGAATTAAAAAAAAGCTATTGGCGAGATTTGCACCCGGCTAACATAAAAGAACCAGGAATTATTTGCGAGCATGGCAACTTTAATGTAGTTTTATTCGAAAAAATAATTTTGATTCTTTAATCAAAATGAAAACCTTTCTTATGAAAAGCGAAGTGATCAGCCCATAATTATTTATGGCAGTTACATGACTTGGACTATTATAATATAAGTGAAATGATGGCGACTTATCACACCTGTGGCTGGCTAACATTAAAGTACCAAAATGGCCGTCTGGAATATAAAAAGCGAAGGGATCCGCCCGGAACTGTTGATGATAGTCACACGACTTAGGCTATTCTTATAGAGATTGTTTAAAATTCTAAAAACAACGCAAAGAATAATATTTCCTAAAGATTAAAAATTTATTTACACGTGACTATTAAAAACAGAAAAGAAACTTTAAAATTACTATTAAATGAGTGCCTGTTAAAAGCAGGAAAATATTTAAAATTATGTCTTGAAAATTGTATGTACACGTGAATATTAAAAGAGAAAGGAAGCTTTAAAATAATAAATACATTAATATGCGTTTAACCCTTTCAGGGGCAAGGTACTTCTATTTGTAAAATCTTGAAATCAGTGAATGGCACCAGAATTTACAAACAAATTTCGAAATACAAAAATGCTTTTGTTCACTTACTTAATAAAAGGAAAATTTTCATCCCAATATTCTGGTGCCAATGTGGCATTTAAGAATTAAAATTAAGTGGTTTAAAAATGAACCACCGCCCTTGAAGAGGTTAAAGCAGTAACTTTTAGTAATTACAGCAAATTCCATTATGTCAATCGCTTTATAATGCTGTTAAAAAATACCGGTAGGCAAATACTCTGTTTACTTACTTCATTTTATTTCAGGTTCTTTTCAAATGTTTAACTGATCTTCTTTAACCAAACACGAAAACAACCATTGGATGTCTTAATAGCAACTGATGCTGTCTTAATTTTTTGCAATCAAAGGGAATTGAATGGAAACCGAGATCGGCTACAGGTTTTTTCAGTATAATTCAATTTTCTCTAATCTTTTAAAAACCGACCAGATTAGCGTGCTTTTAGATTCTGCAGTGTCTGAACGGGGGTTGGCAAGTTTAGCTTGCAGGCGGCAGAGCCCCCAAGTATAAATATAAATGCAGGTTATAATAGAGATGTAACCGATTTCGGTATTCGACCTTTATAGATAGATATTCAATCTGGACGAATTCCCGATCAATATTCAAATCCAATAACTGTTGCTACAGATATGTAGTTGAAAAATATTTTTACTTACCCCCCTGTGTATGAGAGCTGTGTGGTGGTCGTCAAACGATTTGGAAGTAGAAGTTTGGTGTCCACCAGAGATCGCACGACGTCGATCCGGGTCTATGGAGTGACGACGGAGCAAGGCACCTGAAGAAAGAAAAAAAGCACATTTTGAGAAACGATCTTTTAACAATCAGATTTAATATCATTTCTTATACATATGAAATTCTGAGAAAACATGTTATTTCTTCTGAGATTGCGGTAGTATTACGCGTACTTGTTACTAGATGTCAGCCCCAAAAAATACTTGGAGGATGATGTCAAGACACGCGCAAGTGATTGGTTCGATGTGTCACACGAACAAGTTGACTGTTTTGAAAGGAAAAAGAAACAAAGAATGCTTGAATAACGATGTTCCTCCTTCCCCTTTTAATAGTTCATTTTTTCTACGCGGCTGAAACATAATTTTTTAAGGCTCCCTAATGTCCTTGCAATACGATTCACCTCTATACTAGATGTAAAGTTGCCTGGCAACTAGGAAGTCCATCTACCAGATTACATTCTTCCATTGTTTCCCTTTACACTCTAGATCTGGCACAGGTAGAATATTTTTGGGTCTATACATTAAAGTCTCTCATCAGAAATCATTATTTTCAGCGTTAGAATAGATTTAAAAAAGTCACTGGTCCCAAGGACCAGTAAGCATGAGAATTTACTGGTCCGAAGGTATCATGACAGACCTGCTACATAAAATTCTATTAAGTCCCTTTAACACTTTGAGTAACCCCCCTCCCCTCCCACCCTTAGAATATAAACCAAACTTACTTTGCAGTTATTCAAAATTTTCAGCTTAATAAAATATAATTTATAATTTACTAAAAATTAAATAAACAACAGTACATAAACAAAAACTATAAAATTATTAATAATATATTTTATTTCCGATTGTTTCAACTGACTATAAGGTTTAATGCAATTTTTATTTTTATTTATTTATTTTTAAAATAAAATAAGATTGTGTGACTTGAGTTCGGTTGCGCTTTTCTCAGAGCCAGGAAAATTTACATTAGCCTTTCAGGGAGGGAAAAATGTTACTGGTCCTGCCGATTCATAAATTTTTCAAATTAGTGGTCCGATTGAATTTTCGGTGGTCTCTCACCAGCATACCCCCAAGGATTACGAACACTGATTTTGACCCATCGAACAGACTTGGGAAAATGTAAATGTTTACCGAAAGAACAAAACTGTGTAAAAGTGCATCAATGATTTATAGATTTAAAAGGAATGGATACTGAAGGGTTAAAAGAATTTTTGCTTTCCTTCAAGTATGGATATTTTATAAACTGAGTCCTAAACCTTTCTAGACGTGCGAACCAGTGGTCGGAAGTAAAGCGCTAAAATTAGCGGAACTACACTAGTAGTTAGTAATGTAGCGTATTGCATTTTGAAAAATTGGTGTAACGAGTAAGGCGCTAAAAAAATTAATAGTTTGTATAGAGACGCTACTTTGAACGCTACTTCAGGTTAAAAAACAAAAGGTATCAATCTTCCAGTCACGTGATCCTAAATTGTCTCTTTTGAACAAAATGTCTCCCACAAAACAATTTGCGAATGTCAGCGACAATTACTATAGGAATAGTAAATAAAAATTATGCAGCGTATGGTTATCCATAAATATGTTAAGTACAGACGTGGAAAAAAAAACACACCAGTAAACACCCCCTGCTAACTCTCCAAAAATTATCGCAGGAAAAAGTTACAAGTACCAAACGAATGGAAATAAAGTCTATTTTTAAATGATATACGTGAATTTTGCTTAGGGGGCATTTACATATAAAAACGAACCCAAACTTTGTTTTTTACAATAGCAATACCCAAGTTTAACTCCATAAATATATTCTACACCTTTCAATTAGCCTAAATCCAAATTTTTATGAAATTCGTACAATTACTTTCCGAGAAATTAATTATTTTAAAATGAGCCTATTTTAGGGGCTGTATCCAAATGGAAGTTTTGTATTCAATTGATGAAAAGCTACAGAATGACTATGTCAATGTCACTTCTATTGATGTATTATTTCTTACTACACCCAGAAAAAGGAATTGATTAAAACTACAAAACATGTTTTGTTGGGTACATTTTGATTGTTTTAAGCAAAATTTTTACTTGAAGTTAAAAATCGGTTTTGTTGCTCGGACAAAAAAATATTGTTAACACTCTTACAAAATTATAACAAAATTTCATCAATTTTACTTGATTTAACAAAATCTGTTTTTTTAATTTTACAATAATTTTGTGTTTTAAATTTGTAATTCCAGCAAAATTTTGTTGTTTTTGCAAAATTAAAAGGGTTGTGGTAGTAACCATAACTCTCTCACGTAATTGGTTTATTTGACTTATATAGCTATATAATTAAAGGATTAGCATAATTTTTGGATAATTAAAACTTTTTAAATTGGGACGGACCAAGGTAGTTTTAAAAATACCTCTCTACCATTTAATTTTCTTGCTTTTCATTTAAAATTGAGCATTTAGATTTTGAATTGTTCACAATATTTAGCAAGCAAATCACATCAAAATAATGTATACAGATAATTCTTTGTTGAGGTCTTAATTTTAAGAATAAGAAAAAATAATACGAGACAAAGACATTTTTTTAGGAAATAAAGTATTTGTCGTATTAAAAAAACTAAGATATTCTGAAATATTTTTTACTGAACGGATTTTATTTATATACTAGCCGGGATTCGCCCCTCTAGACCGGAGTTCCCGCTGCCTTCAACTGTGTGTTTCCCGGGCACCTTCAAAGAAATAACTTCATATTTATATAGTCCTCCAAAATTTCCTTCCCTTTCGGTAGTTTCTCAAGAAACAAATTAATCGCAAAGAATCCCGAAATGTTAATGGAAAACAGGAAAAAAAAAAAAACTTAAATCACCGGTTTTTTTGAGATATTTTATTAATTTATGTGAACATTATTTTCGACTCGCAGCCTTTTCTGAAAAAAATAATCGCGAAGTTTTAACGAAAATTTCCGGAATAAAAAAAATATTTTACCGGATTTCGCGGAGTTTTTTTTTTTTTTTTCGAAAATTGCGTTAAAATCTGTATTTGTTTTTAAAAATTGGTATCGTCTGAAACAGTAAATCATTACCTTTATTTTCATATAAATTGTTAGCATTTCAGTTGAAAAGTAATGGAGATATTCAATATGTGAAAAACAGAAAAAATCGTAAATCTCTCGATTTTTATAAGTTCTGGTAAAAATTGTATACACTGTCTTTATAATCCAAAAAAATTAATCGCGATTTTTCAACGAAAATTTCTGGAGGAATAAAATATTTTATCGGGAAAGATGGATTTTTGCGATTTCTTTCGAAAATCTGATTAAAAATCCGAATTTTTAGAAAAGATTGAGATCGTCTAAAAGGGAAAAAAAAAATTCTTTCTATTACGACGTCAACTCCGTGCATTTCGGATGAAAACTGTGGGCATTATAAAATATTTAAAGAAAACGGAAAAAAAAAAATCGACATAAGTCCGATTTCGGAACATTTATTCTTTTTACATTTTTATTGAAGTTTGAGTTTATTTGGGAATATTAAATATATTTTTTAAATTAAAGTGTTTTATAATATTTTCTTACTTTGCTTCAATGAATCATTATAACAATATGAAATAAAACTGTTATTTGTTTTATTCTTATCTATTATATATGCGTGTGTGATAAATAAAAGATGTTATTAGAAAAATAAAATAATTTAAAATATATATATATATATATATATATATATATATATATATATTTCATATAAAATTCTAACACTTATAAACAGAATAAAAGAGAAAAGTGCCCAGTTAAACTGATGGCATTGAGCTCACAGTCTATTCAAACTAACTGTATATTATACTCTTACTTCAAAAAAATAATGCCTTTCGTAAAATAAATTAAGTGGGGGATTAGCCCCTCCCCTCTGATTCATATCTTTATACTTAACCAATGCAGTGGTGGAAAATTGGCGCAGAGGAGGAGCCTATTGACACCACTAAATTTTAGTAGAATTTTTCGTCTTATCTAATGACAGTTTTTATTAAGATGAAGAATACCATAAAATATTAGTGGTGTCAATAGGCTCCTCCTCTGCGCCAATTTTCCATCACTGCCAATGAGCCTCCAAATCTCATCAGGGAAGTGCCTTGTCAGAATAAATCGGTATATCAAATTTGCAGCAAATCGGATAGAAAAATCCATTTATCTAAATTAAGGATGTATTACCTCCCTCCATCCCCCCTTTATGCTTAAAAATGAACTTCTAAATCTATTCGGGGAAGCGCTTTATTATAATAAACCGGTACACCCAATTTGAAGCAAATCGGATAGGAAAACACTTTTTTCTAAATTAAGGGGTATTACCCCCCCAATCCCCTCTGTATACTCAAAAAATAAACCACTAAATATAATCAGGGAAGCGCCTTATCAAAATTAACTGATATATCAAAATTGAAGTAAATCTGATAATTCTGCATGAAAAACCCATTTATCTATATTAAGGAGGGCTTAACCCCCCGTACCCCCCCTTTATACTTAACCAATGAACCCCCAAAACTAATCTGGAAAGTGCTTTATCATAATAAACCGGTATATCAAATTTGAAGCAAATCGGATAAGAAAACACATTTTTCTAAATTAAGGGGGTATTATTCCCCCCCCCCCCCCCCGATTCCCCTTTTATACTTAAACAATAAACCTCCAAATCTAATCTAGGAGGCGCCTTATCAGAATTAACCAGTAAAACAAAATTGAAGAAAATCTGATAATTTTGCATGAAAAACCCATTTATCTAATTTAAGGGGATATTAGTCCCCCCGTACCCCCTTTATACTTAAACAACGAACCCCCAAAACTAATCAGGGAAGCACCTTATGAGAATGAACTTAGAAAAAAAAAATGAAGCAAATCGGATGTTTATGTCAAGAGTTATCGCGTTACGCACGTACGTACGTACACAACATACATACGTACGTACGTACAGAACCTGCGGGCACATTAGCTCTCAGGCTTTGATAGCCTGTGAGTTAAAAATTATCAAAAATGGCCTATATTTATTTATTTAAAAAAATAGTTTGGGAATTCATTTTAAAAAAGAACTACAATTATGTAAATCATCAAAGAAAAAAAAAAAAAAAAAAAAAAAAAAAAAAGCTTAAATCCTTCCTTAAAATTATTATTCATTATAAACGTAATCCATAGACGCCAACATTGTAAAGACTGTATCAGGAGTAAACCACTTAAATTTCAGGAGTTTTGGACACTCTTCAGGAGTAAAGTGTTCACGTTTCAGGAGTCATTTCAGGAGTTGTACATAGTTTTTTTACGAGCTATATTTTTTACAAATATTTTCAGTCCTCTTGCAGCTTTTGCATTTATCAACACAAACATAATTTAAATAAAGGTTACTAAATTTAATTTTACTTTTAATGTATTAATAATTTTTCATGATAAATTTATAAAAATTAAATATTTTTTTTATCCCTACAGAGCAAAAAAAATCCTCGATTGATATAACTGTGTGAAATTACATGACTATTTTTCCCCTACAAAAAAATAAAGTGACTCTTTTCCGCGACCAATTAACAAAATTCGAGCTTTTTTGCTGAGATCGACTGACGAAAATTGCGATGTTTTACCACGACTGACGGACGAAAATCGCGATGTTTTGCCACGACTGACGGACGAAAATCGCGGTGTTCTGCCGCGACTGATGGACGAAAATCGCGATGTTCTGCCGCGACTAGCGGACGAAAATCGCGGTTTTGCCGCGACTGACGGACGAAAATCGCGATGTTTCGCCGCGACTGACAGACGAAAATCGCGATGTTTCGCCGCGACTGACAGACGAAAATCGCGATGTTTCGCCGCGACTGACGGACGAAAATCGCGATTTTTTGCCGCGACTCACTGACCAGGGGTGATTCTGAGTAAAAAAAAAAAAAATCTGAAATTCACAGCAAATTTTCTGAAAGATTACAGCAGACGGGTGAGGACTCCCAAAACTAACTATATGTTTTTTTTTTCTGCGCCCCTTTGACAAAATTAGTGTTCTTTCGCGATCCTTTGACGAAATTTGCTGTTTTTTGCAATCTTTTTGATGAAATTTTCGGATGTTTTTTCCCACGATCGTTTGACGAAATTTGCGTTTTCCCCCTCGATCCTCCGGCGAAAGTGACGATTTTTTTTACGAACGATTGAGGAAATTGATTATTTTGACGGAATTGATTATTGTTGAAATTCGCTCTATTTTTTATGTCCGAATTTTCGGGCTGATGACCGAATTTTTCAATTTTCAGAACCGAAAGCCTTATATTTTCGAAACAGCGATGTTTTGCCGCGACTGACAGACGAAAAGCGCGATTTTTTGCCGCGACTGACTGACGAAAACAGCGATTTTTGCCGCGACTGACTGACGAAAACAGCGATTTTTGCCGCGACTGACTGACGAAAACAGCAATTTTTTGCCGCGAATGACTAATGGAATTCGTGATTTTTTTGCAGTGCAGCGAGTGATTGACAAAATTCGCGATTTTTATCATTGGCCGATTATCGGATTTCAGGATATTTTTTCCTCAATTGATTAACGGAATTTTGCCGCAGCTGAAGCCGAAATTAGAGTTTTTTTTGGAGATTAAAAAAATTTGCGATTTTTATCAACGATCTATTGATGAATTTCACGATTATTTGCAGCGAATGATTGAAAAAAGGTGCAACTTTTTTGAACGACCGGTTGGCGAAATTTTCGATTTTCTGCCGCGAGCGATTGTAGAAATTCGCGGTTTTATCGACTAATAGACAATTTTCGCGATATACGAGTACTTCAACGACCGATTGACGAAATTCGTGATTTTTTGCCGCGATCGATCGAAGAAATTCGCGATTTTGTTTTGCCTCAAATTTCCGTATTTTCTACCTTATTACCGTACTTCCGTATTTTATCCTACACTTCCGGAGAAACTCCGGAATTTCCGGAGACATTGGCATCTATGGTAATCGTAGAAAGGGGGAAAAAATCATTAGTTAATTGAACTCATTTTCTAATTATATATTCCTTTTGCAAATCAATAGCTAAGTTTCTTATTTTACTTAAATAAATTTGTTAAAATGTTTTTAAAAGCTATAAAAATATCAAAACATCGATACATCTTTTTAGTATTAAAAATTTTCGCTAAGATATTTATTTCATTCATTTAAAAATTAAATTATCTTTTAAATACACCCGCATAAGACAATTAAAAAAAATGTCTTTAAAAATGACTCTTCGTGAAGTCTCAGTGGTCGAATGGTTAAAGCATAGACCCTCTGTTCTTGGGGTCTACAGATCGAATACCGTCGACGACATGTCTTCATTTGAAATATTACCAAATGTAATGCAGTATGTTCGTTTGAAGATCTAACAAACGTACCTATCAACACGGCTCAACAGATGGCGCCATCAAAGCGGAAATATTGTTTCTCAAAAATAATTTTAAAGTAAATATTATTGTTTCTTTAACAAAAATTTTTGTTGTTAAAACAAAGAAAATTCTTAAAATTACACAAAACAATTGTTCATTAAACAAAAGTTTTTGTTGCTGAAACTAAAATGTACTCTTAAGGTAACAGATTGTTACATTTATTTTTTTTTTAATTTCAACAAAAGAATTTTGTTAATTTAAACAAAAAGGGGACCATTTTACTTGAAATAACAAAACATTTTTTTGCTAGCGATACAAAATTTTTTTGTTGCAGTTGCAAAAAAAAAAATCAACAATATTTTTTTGTTTAGTCAAACAAAATTTCCATTGACCCATATTTAAACGAAAAGTTTTGTTGGAACAACCAAATTTTTGTTGATTCAACAAAACTTTTTTCGGGGTGTAATAGGACTATTTCACTCGCTTAATATGTTTCAACTATTGACAGCCAAATATTTCAATAAAATGAGTAAAATATATATTTTTTTAAATTATGCTTTTTTGCACATCCTAGACGGCCCTTTAAACCCTCATTTTGACTTTTTTAATGATAATTCGAAAACTACTGGAAAGAAAAATTTGAAATTGAGAATTTGGATAAAGACAAAATAAATATAAATCTATCAAAAAAATAAAATAATTGTAGGTTGCAATTCAAATTTTTTTTCGAATATTAATTTCACAATTCATAATTATATATATTTTTTTAATTACAAGTTCAATGTATTTATGTTTTGGTTTTTTAGTATTATAACGACACACAAAATTATCCCATTAGGAGTATAATTTCAGGAGATATTCATAAAAATATGCAAATGTAATTTAACATTAGAAGTTCTAAATTTTGAATGTTTATAATTCAAAGACTTATCATTCAAATGACTAGAAACTTTGTTTCTAGGTATAGTTTGAGCTGAAGATTTAAAATATAGTTTTGATTTGTAGATGGCCTCCCTAAGAAAATTTTATATGCATCCTTTAAAAGTAGACTTTATTTCCAATCGATTGGTACTAGTAGTTTTCTTCTATTTTTAATTAGTTGCAGAGTTAGTAGGGGTTGTTTACTTTATTTTTTTTTCTTTCCACGGCTACTATAGTATAGCCTCCCATTACATTGCTTGTTCAAATTATAGCTCTGTTTCCATACAGTCCTATAAAATAAAGTTGTAAATCACATTTCTTTTTCTTTTTCTTTCTTTTTTTCTTTTCTTTTCTTTTTCTTTTTTTTTTTTTTTTTTTTTTGTTTTGGCAATTATGTATAAATCTTTATTGCATAGCGTATCTTTCTTAAGTTCGCTAAGAAAATTATAATATGTGTATAAACTAACATTTTGGAGACTAACACAAAACATTTTCTCGGGTGTCATCTTTCAAGATTTTTAATGTCATCAGTTATATCGTATTTAGTTGATTGTATACCGGCAGACGCGATATAACAAAGGTAATGATGAATCCGCGTCCTCAATTTCAAGTTTAAATTGAATCTTTTGGCAAAATCTGAAAGTAGCGAAGTAACGAGTACTTTTGGAAAGTATTAGTTGTAATCGCTATTTTTTAAAACAAGCAGTTGTAGTTAACTTATATTTTCGTAAAGATAGCTGTAGCCGCTACAAAATAAAAGTAGTTTTTTCTACCACTGTACGCGACTTTATACTACGAGTAAAAGAGATGACGATAACATCCTCCCAATCGGATCTTGAAAAATTTTAAATTATAACTTTTCCAAACGACGTGGATTTCAATAAACATTTGTCTTTAACGAAGTTCTTTAAACCAGAAAGTAAAACCTTAAGGCATCCAATTTTTAAAGTTAATGAACCGTGCCGGCTATGAACAGAACTTTAATGTTACTTTTAATTCATTTATGATCCATGTTGGACCATCCCGATGCGATGGTATTTCTACTCTAGTTAAAGGGGTAGGAGAGGGTGACTCTCTCTTCAGAGAAATATCACAGAAAGTCAGAAATCTTTGGGAGGCGAAGGGGTCTCACCACATTTCCTTGGGAGACATTTTCAGCCCATTACCGTTCTCAATAGCATCATAAATTAATATATATATATATATATATATATGGGGCATTCTCACAATCTTTTGACTTTCATGTCCCTGAATAATAATTTTTATTTTAATACACTTTTTTTTTTTTTTCATGTACTTGGGAACATCTCATTGCACGATTGCACAACAATATTAACGAGATAAGTAAGTTTTGGACGATGTTGGGGGTCCAAATACCAGGAAAACTCCTAAACCGTCCCGTGTCCCTGATGCTGATTTTTAAGTTTGGAACTGTCTGGATAAAATTTTTTCAATAAAAGTAATTCGATGTAATTTTTTTTTCTGAAACTGGAACTACTGCTTTATATAAATAACTAGCTAAAAATTAGCCTGCACACATTTTTAGGGTTGTTATTATTTTTTAAACTCTGTCCCTGGGTTTTAAATTTTTTACCATCCTTCTTTTAAAATTATACAGAAAATCACTTCAGATGCAGCCACAGAATTTTTTTCAAGTTTTCTCTCTTGCAGAAGTATGCTAGAGAAATAATGTCTAAAATTCTTTGGAAGGAAATTTACTGTAGAATTTAAATCAGCATTTAAATATCAATTTCAAGCATCGTGGCTTTATTGGTAGTCTCACCGTCCCCAAGGTTTATTCCTGCACTTTTCAAGGTAAATTAATTTTTTTTTATTTAATCCAATGTAAATAACTGTTTCTAAAAATCAATGAGCATTTTGGCTACCACTTAGTCTTTACATAATCTGCCTAAAACAGGTGGTAATTTTCCTTGCTGTTCCATCCTTACCGTTCCTTTTTCCCCCATTTCATCCCTTTTTAGGTAGATTTCGTATGAAATACTACCTATTGGCGTCGTTCCTATGTTGGAATTTCTGGTTTTGCAGATCTACACCGATCATGGCCCCTAGAGCCCAAAACCACCCTCAGTAAAAGACTTTATATATCAATCTATCTATCTATCTATCTATCTATCTATCTATCTATCTATCTATCTATCTATATATATATATCACTTTCTTCTGGACACGATAACTTCCACAATTCTACACCAATCTCTTCCAAACTGATACATAAAATCAAGGGGCATAAAATCTCGGTCAAGTTCGTTAATGGGCAAAATCGGACCAAGGGGATGGAAATAGGGAGGGGTTTTGTGAAAACCGAAAAAACCCCATAACTTCTTAAATTTTGTACATATCGAATCAGTTTAAAGTTTTTATTACTTCTAAAAATAGGGCCAATAATTTATGTATCACAGATTTTTGATAAAGTTAAAAATGGGCTCAAGGGGCGCAAAAAATAGGGTTTTTGGGAGAAAAAAATTAATAATTTCGTCAATTCTCAAGATATCAAATCCAATTAATTTTATCATGAATTTCCTTAACATTATCTACAACTTTTATATTCACAAGTTTTTGATAGGACCAATTCGTACCGCAAAATAAATAAATAAATAAATAAATAAATAAATAAATAAATAAAAACGAAAACAAAAAGGGCGTTTGAAGAAGAAAAAAATCCATAACTCCGTCAATTCAAAAGATATAAAATCCCCATGAATTTATCATATATCTTCTTAATATTATCTACAACATCTACATAGACAAGTTTTGGATAGGACCAATTCTTACAGCAAAAACAAATTAAAAATACATAGCGGTTGAAGAAAAAAATCATCTAAGTAAGGGTGTATTCAAATCCAAACTGCTTATTTTCTGACTCATTTTACAATCCATTTTTACTCTCAAAGGCTTCCAATTGGTATCTCTTCTTACTCAGAAACTATATAATGTACTGTAATGGTCAATGTTTTGATAGAGGCAGAATATATTTTAAAACATGCTGTCAAAGTGGGCCTTTTGAACCGAATTTCCCGAAGCGGATTGTGTTGGAAAAATCATCGTATTAAGGGAGTATTCAAATCCAAACTGCTTATTTTCTGACTCATTTTTAAATTCATTTTTGCTCTCAAACGCATCCAATTGGTAGATTCGCTTATTCAGAAACTATATAATGTACCGTAATGATCGATTTTTTGACAGAGGCAGAATATATTTCAAAAAATGATGTCAAAGTGGGCATTTTGAACGGAATTTCCCGAAGCGATTGTGTTAGAAACGAAAAATATTGTCTTACTGAGAAAATAATTGTTTATATATCAAGTTTTAATTAATTGAACGAAAATTAAAAACACAGGTCGCTTATAAATCTCTTTAAAAATCACCTCAACAAGTTTCATGTTTTTCCTATTAAAAATGAATCTGGAGTTATGCCAGAAAATTTCGAGTTGTTGAGCATGGAAAAGTATTTTTTTGAATACCGCCCTAACATGATTGTGATAAAACCAGTTATTATATAACAATGGAATAAAAACTCGTCAAAAGCGGCCAGATAAAATTGTTAAAGTGGGTTTATCTCTAATCATGATTTGGTTTTTGTTTGTGAAATTAGTATACTTAACTTCGAAATCTACCTCCGCCTGTAGGCCGGGCCGGCAGGGATTTTTTCCTATACCATCCGCGTTTTTTACATTACCGTCCCTTCTTTAACACTCCTTTAAGACAATGTTATACCAAAATTTTGTACTAAAAATACTACATTGTTATTATTTCTTATTTGAATGTCCTGTAGGTACTAGGCAAATTCATTATAAGTAAAAATTTAGAAGAAAATAAAAAGTTTTAGTGGTAAAATGGTGAGGAAAATTAAACTCGCAAGTTTAACTTAAACCTCAGTTAAATAAATTTTTTTTCGCTGCTGACCATTTTTTCTTTATTTTGAATCATTAAGGCATTCGTCTATCAGATTAAAATGTTATTTTAGCAAGTTTAATTTCGCCAGATTTTTTTCCCCAAAAGTCAAAAGATTGTGAGAATGCCCCATATATCCATATAGGCAGAAAATGTGTTTTCATACTTCTGAAATGTAAGTAATGAAAATAACATTATTAAAATGTATTACAACTGCCTTTTTTACACACACACACAAAAGAAATAGCAAACCATATAATTTAAAAAATGTCCCATGCATAAAATTCTCAATATCGCTAAGGGAGATCTTGATAGTACAAATCTGTTCAACCATTTTGAACTGTTAGTTTACGTATTTCCTAAATTTACTGATAAAATTTATTAAGTTTTAACGAACGATAATTGCCCTATTTGGGAAACCATTTTAAATTGCCTAAATGTGCTTTTTCTGAATATTGTTGTTTTGGCAATGGCACCCCTTTTTCTTACAAACTTTTTTGCATTATTTAACTGCTAAAATTTTGAGATTACATAAGGCGAAATTTTCTGTGAAAAATACTGGTGTCCAAATAGAAATAAACACATTTGAACAATAAAAATGGGTTGTCACGAATACAGCAGTATTCGTCAGTTAAGGTTTAACATGTGAATTTTTAATGAAAATTCAGTTGTTATTATTATTATTTTTAAATAATTGTCCAACAGATTAAAAATAAAACACACTTTTTTTTTTATAAAATTCATTTTAAGGAATGCATTTTTTTTTTAATGGAAAAAATATTTTAACAATTGAAACATGATGAGCATTTTTATCACCCCCCACCCCCCTTGTAATTAATAGCTTTGAAAAAAAAGTTACAATTAGTTCAGTTTAGTTCCTCAAACTTGTAAAAGTCTATTAACATGCCAATTTTTAATGAAAATGCAGTTTAGAGTCAGTTACTATTATTATTTTAAATAACTGTCTGTCGTATTAAAAAAAAAAAAAAAAAAGCTAATTTTTAATATAAATTCTTTTTAAGTAATAAAATAAAATAAAAAAAAACTTTACAAATTGGAACGGATGGATTTTAAATTTAAAAAATCCTAATTAATAGTTTTGAAAAAAAAATTAGTTCCTCAAATTACTAAAAGTTTATTATCATGTAAATTTTATGAAAATTGAGTTTCGCCGTCAGTTATTATTATTAAATATAACTGTCCATCGCATTAAAAAAAGAATACACAATTTTTTAAATAAATTAGTTTTCAAATAATAAAATGAAAAAAAAAATACAGAAAATATTTTAAAAATTGAACCGTATAAAGGACTGACTGTAAAGCAAAAATAACAATAATAATAAAATAAAATTAAATAAATAATAGCTTTGAAAAAAAAAAAGTTTCAATTAGTTAAATTTAGTTCCTCGAAAATTACTAAAAGTCTTTAAGACGCGAATTTTTAATGAAAATTCACTTTAGAGTCGGTTATTATTATTATTATTAAATAACTGTCGGATTAAAAAAAGAATACATTTTTTTAATATAAATTACTTTTAAGTAATAAAAAGAAAAAAAAAATATGGAGCAAATATTTTAAAAATTGGAACGCATGGGTCATTTTATATAATAATAATAAAAGAAACCCTATTAATAACTTAAAAATTTTTTCAGTAAATTGATTTTTTTTTATGTATTTATAAGATAATTTTTTTGTTAGAATAGCATAAACAATGAAAAATAATAGTCTGCCATCGACTTAAGAGCGCTGCATAGGTTCTTAATCAAAAAAATCTTTTTAAATCGAGATTTTCCTCATATGGTAAAAGGGGTGGGGAACACTACAGTAACGAACAGCTGCAGGAGAAATGTTTTCTGTATTTTTTATTATATGGATGAAAGACATAAATCAACAAATGCGCCAGAGCCGCACAAAGTAAGAACAAAAGACAGAAGAGATTTTATTTTTATTTCATTCCTGCCAGTAACATGTTTTTAAGACAAATGTGAGATCGAAAATTTCCTGCAGGTGTTTGTTATTAGAGAAAAAATATTCGCTGTCTTCCGCGTGTTTTAAATTACCACTCTATACTCTATTGTTCATGTACAGCGAAAACTCTTTTAAGTTTTACCGTAAGATCCAGTTAGATTAAAGTACAGTCGAATTCCGTTAATTGAAGCAAGGAATTATAAAAGCCCTCCTATTAACCGTTACTCGTCATACGTGTATGTGGAATGAATGTGCTCCAGCGCAGTGTTTTGTGTTTCACATCATAGCAACTATGCATCACTATTAAAAAAATCAAATCAATCGCATTATTACTTGTAAAATATAAGAAACATTGATAAGGCTATCGCTCAAACGACGTATCTATTATATGTTAATATTAATAAATTATTTATTCAAATTGAAATTTTTTGGTGGTCCAGGCTTCGACCTTTCGCGGTCCACCTGTTGCCGACCCTTGGTCTAGTAGGACATCAGCGAAAGACACTAACACAATCATGAAGCAGAAATCGCAAGTGTAGAAGGCGGATTTCATTGTTCAGAAAGGAATAAAACGATGTCAACAGAACAGGAGGATGCACAAAACAGCATCTTTTTGGGGAACTTTCTGCTTTCATTCTTGCGATAAAAAACAATAAAGATAGAACTGTGAAAGGGAAATTGAATAAACAGTGTTGCGCGCCGTTGATCTTACAGTCACATGACGGGATTCCTTTATTCATTCCACCCTATTTTTCATCAAAATTCAAATTGAAGTGAACAGATGTTTTGATCGTATTAACCGCGATCCTACGTTTGTAGCTTGTAATAAGCGGGAAAATGCAGTTTAAAGAGTAATTTTAAACAGTTTAATTTTAATAGAGTTTAAATTGTGAACTTTTCTGAATGTGTAAATTGCACCATTTAACCGTATTCTCGTTTAGCAGGGCTCCTATCAATCGAGTTCGAGTGTACTTTCACGTTTAATTCAAATTATGAGAAATTTATAGTTTCGTATGGTTTACGTTGGCAACACCTGACGATTAAATTTAGCTTTTACTCTAATTATTTATCATCACACATTTTCGATTTTTACACCGTCGTATAGGGAGAAAAATGTATTTTCAAATGCAATTTGTTTCAAAACTGTATCGCAATTTACTCACTTTTTATGGTTTAAAAAATAATTTTCAAGAATGATTTTTTTAATCATCTCTATCGCGTGCAGACGATTACGAAAAATGAATCAATTTACACTGAAACACTATAAATAGTTCAGCATTTGTTTCCGGCTAATATTTCATAACGAAATTAAAACTTCATCGATAAATAAATAAAATAATAAAATACA
This sequence comes from Maratus speciosus, assembly GCA_963932465.1. Lineage (NCBI taxonomy): Eukaryota > Metazoa > Arthropoda > Arachnida > Araneae > Salticidae > Maratus > Maratus speciosus. The sequence continues at coordinate 5,064,574 of OZ010790.1, read as the reverse complement.
AATTACTCAATAAACAAAGCATAAATTTAAGACATGTAATCGAAGTAAGCCATTAAACCACTGAAATGATCAGAATAAAAACGGATGTTGTCGGTAGCGAAATCGTAAGCGATTTCTTCGACTATTAACCGTTCGGGACCAGCATCTTTTGCATGAATTTTATTCGGTTCACACCACTTTTGTTTAAACAGTTAACTTTACTTTATTATTCACAAAAATGCCATATTTAACACTCTGCCTACCAGATGGATCCAATGGATCAGACAGGTACCTTCAAAATGAATTTTCTCATAGAAAATAATAAAAAAAGAAAAGGAAAAAGAATGAAAATTCTGTAAAAATTTGACTTTTTCGAACACTTCAGAAAAGTCACACATTCACAAAATTTTCAGTCTCTTTTTTTCACAGAAAAATCATTTTGAATGTACCTGTCAGGGTGTCATGTCTACTGGACCCGTCTGGTACGCGGAGGGTTAAATAAGGCGAATATTACTTTTCTGTTTTGCCGGTATCAAAAACAGATGCTGTAATGCACCTGTTAAACTTGCATATATGCATGTACCCGTGGTCCCTAAGAGGTTAATTTCTGGCACGAGGCCGTTACGAAAGTATCGCTTTTAATAAATTTTAAAACTTTATTTGAATATATAATTGCTATTTCTCATATAAAAATACTTTTCGGTGTTGTTAGAGGACAATATAATCAAATATAATATATAAGGATCGACCGAAACAGTTTCTAAGGCCGAAACCGAAAACCGAATGTCAATGATCTTCCTATTTTCGGCCGAAAACGAAAATGTCTAATTTTTTTAAAGTAACTAAATTGTATGTATTAAAGTAATTAACACATCCATAAATATACATAATTATTAATGAATTATACGTATTTATTAAATATGTATAATTATTATTTCTGTACCTTGGAACAAGGGCCAATGTCCAAAAGTGAGAAATTTGAGTTAAATGCACGAATGAATTCAGGATGCGATATAAAGTAATTGCTAAAAGAGCCAAAGTCCTCCCAATATTAGACCATTGAAAACAAAATATTTTGTCGAGGCCGATGTTATTTACTGTTAATGTAAAAATAGCCAATTTAAAATGTAAAAACTAAATCAATGTAACATTAGATTGCAGTGAGAAAAACATTACTGAATTGAGAGGTACAACTTTGAAAAATAATAGTACAGAAATCGTAGCAAGATTCTTAAAATTCCTCAAACTTAAATTGGGTTTCCTGCCATTTGAGAAAATGGACATTGGCCCTTTTTGTTCCAAGGTACAGAATTAATAATACGTGTGGCCCAAATTGGCTCTTTCTGCCTGACACACAAAACTTTTTATTTTCATACAAAATAAAACGTAATTAATTCATCAACGACACAGAAGGATTTTCTAATTATACGAATTTCATTTAATTAAAAAAATATTTTAGTTTTATGTATATGCACCTCGATTTATCTTTTATAATGATTTCTGTAAATGATCATCTGTTATACTAGAACTTTTTCAAAGAGTATTCGAAACACTTCTGAGGTTTCAAATTGAGAATTTTCTAGTATTGTTATGTCTGCAGCTTTTAATGAGCACGTGAAAAAGTTTAGTTATTATATGCATTGCTTGCTTTATAATTTGCATTCACGTCTTGAGTCTGTTATGACTGATAATGATAAAGAACGAAGTTCGTAGCAATCAATAGTCTCATTTTAGCCGATAAAGCTCAAATCGATGTGTCATGTTGAAAATTTTCGAAGGAAGAAACGATATTTTTGGAATACTGATAGTTTCGGTCTGGTCAAATTTTCAGTCGCATTTTAGCCGAAACTCAGATTTTGGGCCGAAAACGAAAACGAATTTTCGGTCGATCTCTAATAATATATATAGTAAAAAATCTACTATAGATTAAAAAAAAAAAAAAAAAATGTTTCTTACCGATATTCTCTAACCCAGGAAACCCGGATTATTATCAGTATTTCTTTTACTGTAACATTTATGCATTTCTATTTAGTTATAGTAGCTAATTACTTTATTAATAGAAATTTTAATTACAGTTTAATGTTTGCACGGTTAGAAAATGCATTTGACAATTTTCTTCCGTATCTCCAACGATTTCGATTTTTCGACATACCTCTTGTCTCTTGAATGTCAGAAAATCGGGATAATTATAAAAATATACTTAGATTCCCTTAAAAAACAAATACAAAAAAGAAAGAATTCTATCATGTTTGATACATTGTTATTCTTTTCTCAAAAATATCCCTTTCCCATTTCTTTCGCTTTCCGAATAAAAAGTGTCACGTTTTCTTCTTTCTGATCCGCTTTTAGTCTGATAAAAATCAACATGAACGTGCGCGCGCCAACTTCAATGTCAGCCGCAGGTCAAAAGAATCCGTCTCCAAAATCCTTTCCCCCCAAAAACAAAAAACACTGTTCTCTGGAGCGGAAATACAACTAAACTCCACAAACCTGTGTGTCCAGAGAAAGTGAATCTCCTGTTTTTCCAGATGCCTTTCGTTTTGGGAGTCACCATGGCAGCGATCTATCCAGATATCCCGAAACAAAGATAAACAGGAGCGGCTTGGAGTCAGTGATGCGGCTGGGAGGGATGGTGGTGTGTATGTCACGTGACAGAGCGATAAAAGGAAACTGCGCATCCCTGTTAGTTTTTACAACTTTTTAACGAAAACGGGACTAAGTAAAATAAGCTGCAAAAGGATTTTGAATCGACTTTGAGATTTGCTCAGGCCTGCAGGGTTGCAAAAAAGCCGGCTAAAATTAAAAAAAGCCAGGCCGGTGGCTTTTATTGGTTTTAACCGGCTTTTTTTGGCCAAAATTGGCCTTTTTTGGCCAAAATTGGCTTTTATACAGTGAAGCGTTTTAATTATAAACAACGCATTTTAATGTGTTTTTTAATTAGTTTTAAAGACATTTAACTGAGGTAGAAATCAATATAACCCAATTTTTCAATAATGAAGACATTAATATTGGAATAAAAGGCCATACCAATTGCTTTGTCTGGTTTACACTGACCTTAACACCCTTTTTTTTTACTGCTTTATATAATTAAAAAGGACAATAGTTTCTTAGTTATATATTTTATTAACTAATTTTAAGGGATATTAATAATTCGTCTTATTTTTTTTCTCATAAACATTTATTTAAAATCGCACATAAAGTCATTTAATAAAAATATCATTTTTGGCCTGGCTGGCAACCCTGCAGGCCTGGACTGATTTTCTTTCATTAAACTCGAGCGATAGCGTGCAGTTGTATGGGCTCGAATAAATAATTTCTAATCCATTTTTTGATTTTCTAATTTGCTTAGGACAATTTTAATGCGTTTTTTCCCCCATATATATCTTCGCTACCTGAATTTTGCCATTTTTCCCCCTCTGTTTTTTTTTTTTTTTTTTTTTTGTTACAGAGATAACGGCTGTAGGAATTTTTTTCTCATTTCTAGGTTTTATTTTTTAAATTAAGATAGTGTTACACTACACAAACAGACAAATGTTTCTTAATTTACAAAAAATACAATATAAACAAGAACGAGAATATACAATAACCTCTTCCGTGTTAATAACATTTCCGAAAAACGTTCTTATCATTATTAACCTCACAAATCAATATATTTTTGAGATTTAAAAAGCATTCATTAAAGCATACTTTCTTTTGCTGCCACTGATTTTCGGAAAAGTGCCCGAGTCTATTATAGAGTGTATTCACCAGTTTTCTCAAACCAGAATAGCGGTTTTTAGTATGCTATTCATTGTCAATTAAATATTTTTAGCTGCGTCATTAAATTTATACATGCAAGAGTACAAGAGTACGAAATTAATGTTAATTTCAATGTTATTAATGTTGCTAATTTATCTCTTTGCCTGAAAAACATGTTTGCTAAACAGAAAATTGTTTACTTGAGAATGGATAGCATCTGAAAAACCGGTAAGCCAGCTTGAGAAAACTAATTAACCCTTAAATGCCTGACTTTTCAAAAATCATTGTAATAATGTTTTTCGGCTTTCATTTTTTTTAAATAAATCATGGGAAAAATACTTACAAAAATCATATTTTGTTTTAAGTATGGTTTACGCCTAAAAAACAGTTTGTTACTAATCGGCAGTACTGGCGTTTAATTGAAAAAATAATTTGCCTTGATAAAATTCTATAATATTACACACAAGAATTTTAGGAACTATAATAAGAAATAAATTTCACTTGCTCACTGCAGGTCAAAATAGGGTATTTCGCAAGCTCCCAAACAAAACAAAAAGAACAAGTAGCAACAATTGAAAAAATAAATCTACCTTTATTCTTAAACAGCACAAATGTTGCCATCTACATGTTGAAAATCGATTTAATAATATTTTCAGAATGTATTTTATTGGTAACATTAGGCATTATAGCTTCAATATTATTCTAATAGTATTTTAGAGCCTAAATTGGGTATGTTGCTGAAACGCAACACCAGGCATTTAAGGGTCAAAATACTGTAAAAACTACTCTGAAAAGTTTCCGAAAATCAGTGGCAGCAAAAGAAACTATGTTATATATATATATATATATATATATATATATATATATATATAAATTATTCTTTAAAATTCGAAAATAGGTTGGTTTTTGAGGTTTTTGAATGAATTGGATCCGGTTTGTCTGTCCGTGCTCTAATTCGCGTAACTATAGCCATGAAATTGGGGTTTATTATGGCATGTTCGGTATTAAAAAGCTAAAAAACGTTTTACAAAATCATGGGTAATTCGAAAGAGGTTGTTGTATATTTCTGTCTCTGATGATATTATATTTTCCTATATTAAACCTTTCAAGGGCGGTGGTGACAAACGTGACCACTTAATTTTAATTCCGAATTGTCAAACGGCACCCACACTATTTTAATAACATTTTGCTCTTATAATGAACGTGAAGAAAAGCAAGTACAGTAGAACCTCGATTATCCGAAGTAATTAGGACCGACCCTCTTTCGGAAAATCGAAATTTTCGGATAATCGAGAATGCTTCCATTTTAAGATTAAGGAGAAATATATGCAATATTTCGTATTATGGTAACAAGTGCTTAACAAAAATAAAGCAATAGCAAAATAGAAACAAGAATAAAGTACCTGAATTTTAATTTTGAAATTAAGCACCTTTTACATAGATCACAAGGGTTGAAAAAACGTTTTGTTTGTCGCAGTTTCGACTGCCTTTGCTTTGAAGCTCTATCAAGGAGTTTTTTAATATTATTAGTTCACCAGTATCACTGTCTTTCTGCTGCTCCAGCCATGCCAAATCTTTTGAAAAACATTCAAGCGCTTCAGAATGGCTAATTTGTTCGTTTTCTTATTCGTTCCACTCCGCAGCTTACGGGAGCTCAAGTTAAATTCAAAGGAACTCTAAGAATGGGGATCGAAAATATTTATATGTACTTGTAGTTCGGAATGGATCGCTTGCACTCACGGAATATGATAGTTAAAAAAAAAAAAAAAAAAAAAAAAAAAAAAAAAAAAAAAAAAAAAAACAACTTTCAAAATGGATTTTGCACACACACACAAAAAGCTTTAAAAATGGATTTTGGTTAACCGAGAGTTTCGGATAAAAGAGGTTCTACTGTATTTATTTTCTAAGAAATTCGTTTGTAAATTCTGGTGTAAATCAATTATTTCACGATTTTACGAACAGCGCATGAAAGGATTAAGAAGCATTTCTTCCTTTTTTGGAATGTAGAGTAAAAAAATATACGTAGCCAGACTTTGGCGCTGTAACTGTAACACAAATTTCTTTTTTAAACAGCACTAATGCTAAAACAAACAGCGAAAAATTTCTCCGGTAAATTTATAGTGTCCGAGATTAGAAAAGATACACACACTTTGGACGAAATACTTTTGTTATATAAAGATAATAAAGGCTATTCAAAAGGAATTAGGTGGAAAAATGGGAAGATTTAGAAAACTGAATTCATAGAACAATAGACCGGTCACAGAGATTGAGCTGTTTTTAGAATGAATAATTTCCAGTTTAAGGGGCTACTTCACTCACGCAAAAACACCCACTCACTCATGTTAATCCTATGGAAGAATTTTTTTTTTTTTTAATATTTCGTTTGCATTTCAACATTTTTAAATGGCTTTTTTTTTTTTTTTTTTTTTTTTTTTCTCATAGTATAGCTGAGATCGATCTCTATTAAGGCCGCTTTTTACTTTTTCAGTTTTATTTACTTTTTTTTTTTTTTTTTTTTTTTTTTTGTTGTTGTTGTTGTTGTTGAGGATAGTTTCACATTCGGAACTGGTTTCGAAAGTATTCTCAACTGCAAGTAAAATCGAAAAAGTAAAGAACGGTCTTAACCCCTTGAGGGGAGATAAGATATATTTTATCCCACCTAATTTAAAACAAAATTCGCACCAGAAGCTTTAAACTAAATTTTACATTTTTAACTTTGGGGGAGGAATGTTGAAAAATTGGTTTTTCTTATTTTTAAAATAAAATATTTCGATTATTCCGGTGAGAATTCAATATTACAGAGACATTATTGCTTGCCCCTCAAAGGGTTAATAGAGATTGATCAGCTATACAACGATTAAAAGAGATATAAAAAAAATTTCTCCCATAGGATTAACATGCGAAAGCGGGTGTTTTCCCGTGTGAGTGAAGTTAAGTGCACCATGAACGTAAAACAAATTAACTTCATTTAGGATGAAAATACGATAATAATTAGATTACACTACTTCATGAATGATTATTTTAGATCTACCCAAGGTAGAATTAATTCATTTTATCTCGAAATACGCAAATTACATTAACAAAAACCTGTGAAAACGGAATTGCTAGGATAGATAGGAATTCCCGTTTTCATCGGGTTACACTGTCTGAGCAGTACAGGAAAGCATGTAAAAACGGGAAAAACATTATCCCTACGGATGAAATACCATACATTATACTGTAAAACCTGCTAAGACGGAATTGTTAGGGAAGGAGAATTTTTTTGTTTTAGTCAGGTTGTCACCCGAACAGGTACAGTAAAGCTAGTAAAAACGAAACCCATCAAAAACGAAATCCTGTATTATACAGAAATTTTTTATGATCCCTATTGATGGAATACAGCACTATTACACGATAAAACCTATTAAAACGAAATTGTTATGTTAAGGGTTGGATAATCAGGTTTCCGTCCGAACAGGTACAATAAAGTCAGTAAAAACGAAACCCATAAAAAATGGAATCCTATATTATACGGAAAAATTTTATGATCCCTACGGATGGAATACCATATCACTATACTGTAAAATCTGCTAGGACGGAATTATTTAGAGACCGAAGAAAATTCCGTTTTAGTCAAGTTCCCATATGTGCAGATACAGCAGAGTCTGTAAAAACGAAACCTATTAAAAACGGAATCCTGTATTAAACGAAAAAATTTTCCGATCCCTACGGATAGAATACCATACCATTATGCAGTAAAACCTTCTAAGATGGAATTGTTGATGGAAAGAAGAAAATTTTCGTTTCCATCTTAGCAGGGTAATTTAGTTATTTTTTCCGTTTAAAACAGAACTTTGTTCAACAAGTTTTATATTTTAGTAATCTTTGGCTTAAAAATTTTGTCTCAGATAAAAAAAAATTAAACTTTGGCGCTAAATTGCAAATCAAATTTCTTTCTAAACAACTCGTGAAAGAGACAGATAAAGATTTTGCCAGTAAAATATATTGTGTTGCAGATAAGAAAAGATTTAAAACGCAATATCTTTTGTCATAAAAAGATAATAGGCGTATTCAGAAGAAATTAGGTAGGGAAAAGGGATAGAAAAGAAAATTTATAGACCAGTCACATAACATGACACTATTTTGAACCGTCTTCGACAAAGGAGTTTATACAATGGACTTTATGCACGCGACCTGAGCTGAGGCACGGCCTATGAAGCACTTGTTTGTTTCTCTCGCCTTAGGACGAAATTCATAATGTCAGATCACGTGATCTCCGACCTACACAGTCGACCGTCGGCCGAGAGAGCTGTTGTTTGCTGCCCCCGCTTCCTAGGAGAGCTTTCTCGGTCGATTGCGTCGACGGAGATTGCGTAATCTGACGTCATGAAATCAGGGCCGTAACCAGCGAGTCCAGTCAGAGGGGGCTCTGAATTTTTTTGGTGGGGCTAACATCTTTTAACAATCCATATCTTGAGCAAACTAAATACAGTAAAACTGATAAAAGGGACCTGTCTATAAAGGAACCCGTCTAAAGCATAATCTCTCTATAACGGAACTTTCTATAATGAAATTCTTAAACAGAAAATACTTCATGGTAATTGGAAAATGAATATAAAACAATTAGAGGCGGTGTACCTCTTATACCTCTACCTAAAATAGAACTTTTCTCCCATCCCGTGTGATTTAGTCTTAGGTCTTAATGTATTTAATGGGGAAAAAAATAGATAGCATCCGACACCTCATAAAAAGTGACTTTATTTAAATTTTAATAAAGAAAACTAATGGATTGATCACTGTATTCTATTCTCATTGCAATTTTTGCATTATTAAGCATATTGCTTCTTTTGTCCCTTGGTGTCTTACTGTCTTCAGAAAAAGGACCCCCCCCCCCCCTCCCTCTCCGCTCACGTTTGTTCGTACAGTGTGTGCGTATATACACGCAATTTATATGTGTACTTCTATGTATAATTTTGTGACAAATAAAATTTTAAAAAATAACTTCTAAACAGGCCATTTGTAATATTCTAAAATGTGCACCACCACAATTGCCAGTCCTAAGCCTGGAAAAAGTGCGAAGGAAAGTTACCTGAAAAACACTGCCATAGCCGTTTTTTAAAGTTGTCCAATTATCCGGATTTTACATTAACCGGATCGGCATCTGCCCCGGTTGGTCCGGATTATCAGCGCTCTACTCTATTGTACATTGATTATACATATATATGCATATTTGAACCGCTGATTTATCAAATCAGTCTTTAGTGTAATTTATCATGCTCGCATTCTGACAGAAAAGTACATCTTTATTTACAAAAACACCGATTCATACAACAAACATAGAAATCTTCAACCGCCCAGCATGACAATTTTTTTAAAGATGCGTTTTGAAAAAATTGAGAAAAAGGAATCTGTTGGTATAGTGGTCTGCACAGGCCGGAATTTCCAGGCGCGGACCCGTCCCGAACGAAAGCTATCTTGACCCGGCCCGTTCATATTTTCACAGTTCACGGCCGTACAAAAATCAGTGAAAACAGATCCGGCCAGTGGAAAAATTAATTAAATCAGGCCCGATCCGACCGGACTCAATTTCTGCAAAAAATTCAGATTTTTCTTAGCATACAATTAAGATTCTTTTAAAGAATACTGCATACATATTTATGGGATAATTTTACAGCATATTTTAAATTTACGATGTGTTCGCAAGACAGAAAATACACAATAGCAACATTAATGATTTACTTAGTCTTAGACGTTTCAACATTCAAATAAGGATACATTAAAAATTCATATTGTTTAGAATTAAAGAAAAACAGGAAGCTTAAAAACATGATAACTTTTGAGGCTATATTATAAAAAGTAGATTTGCGAAAATTTTTCTGTTATTCCTTAAGGCTTTTCTCAAATCCAAACAAGCTACTTTCTGACACATTTCTGAATTCATTTCTTTTCGAAAACGTCAATATATTTTTGAGAAAATACTGTCCAAGTTAGTGTTTTGAATCGAATTTCCGGAGGCGATAGCACGGAAAAGGAGAAAAACCTGCAGTCACGTGACAAGAATCTCTTATATCTCTATAAGTAATTTATTTATTAAAAATGGGAAACGCTATTCAATTCCAAATCCCTTCAATAGACAGGCTTGTCAATTTTATGCCTTTACAGTTAAAAATGTGTCAGAAAGTTTTTCGTTTTTGAGTAGTGAATTTGAGAACCACCTTCAGGTATATTCCAAAAATTCCGTTAACAGAAGTTCATTATCGCTATTAATATTTTTACAAAACACATTGCCTGCCCTAAACATCTTGAGAACAATTAAGTCCATTTCTGGCTATGTTGAAAAAAGAAATGCAAACCTGATCTCGGTCCGGCACGAGTCTGCTGAAAGAATTAAGCCCGGGCTCAAACGCCATGTAACTGTTCGATGCCGATCTCTACGCTGGAAAATGTTATACTTCAATATTGATGCTGGCAAACTAGTATCGGCTCGTAACGCACATTTATACTTATTCTCGTGAAACTCATATTCATTGAAAATGATTCATATTTTCTCGTCTGCGTTTATATATTTATATCGGGCCGACAGACCCGCTTAATTTCTTTTATTGGCCCAGTCCAGCTCGGCAGGCACGTTCAAATTTTGCCGGCCCGGCCCGTTTGAAACCTCGCCGTCCCGGCCTAGTACGGGCTTCTAGCCAAGCCCGGGCCCGCGCAGACCTCTACTGTAGGATATAGTTCTTTTCACATATTTTTCTTTAAATTGAAAACATTACATAGATTTAAATATCATATTCTGTTCAAATTTTTAATATATAGAAAAAAAGAACGAAAATTTGAGATTTTGCAAATGTTTTTGCGTTATGCATAGATGCAACAACACTTATCCGGAATATGTTACAAGACGAAAATATTTTCAACAGGAAATTTCATTTAATCAAAAATTTCAAACTGAAATCTAAAATGTACCTTATCGAAAAAAGACACAAATCCTTATATATTTTTTCCAGTTTAAAACATGCTTTTTTTGGATCAGACTCCGGAATAAGTAAGAGATGGCATCTATGGTTATGTGTCCTATATTTATTAATTTGGATAATTCACAAAGTTACTATTATCATTTAAAAATATTTTAATATTTTAATTCTGTACGTTTAATATTTTTAATTAATAGCTATTTGTAATTTATTTAATTTTATTAATATTTTGGTTTCTGTTGAATTATTAGATCATTTTAAAATCACGGTTGTTTGTATACGATTTAATTTAGTGATGATATTGTTTCTCTTTAAAACGAGCGTTACCTAACATTTTATTAATAATATGATTTATAAAATTAATCATTTAACAATTCGCAATAATAATTAAATTTAAAATTCTGCATATGATTATAATCATTTTAAATACTTTTTACATGCGTTTCATGAAATTTGTTCAATCTCATTTAGAAAAAAAAAGAAAAAAAAAAGCACAAGGGCATGAACGCCCTTTTCGAACTGTTTTCATTAAATGTAGGCGGTTATTTATTATTATACGTTTCCCCCATTTCTAAAGATCTTAAAAAATATTCTTCTTTCACTCAATAACGAAAATTTTCCTGATGCAGTTAAGAAGTAATTTTCTTTCCCTTTGCCTAAAATTTTCAGCTTCGCACATTCATGCGCCTAAGAATTGAGTACCGTTTCCCATTTTCTTATAAATGCCATGATTATAAATAACATGATTTGTAGTCATTTGCTACTCGATGACTAGCATTTCGTTGTTAAATACCAAGAAAATCAGCCTACAAAGTCAAATTTGCCGTCATTTTTTGACAGATTTTTTAAAATTTTCTGTATAGTTTGCATACTTGCAAATATCTTTATAAATAAAAGAAATTCGCGAATATGTAAGAAAGTAGCTGGTTTAGATTGAAAAACAGCCTTATAAAACACAGAACACAGTTTAATTTCTTGAGCTTGAATAATCATATCTACAAATTTTATGCCTTTATCATTAAAATTATTTCGAAAATGTGTCAGAAAGTAGCGCATTTATTCTTGAAAATAGATTTAAATGAAACATACGCCAAATACTTGAAGATATTTTTGTCATAATCTTATAATAAACTTAAACTCGATCATACTTTTTCACTTAATGTTTTTTATTGTTATATGACAAATATAAAAAAAAAATGTTTAGCAAATTCATGGAACACAGGAAAAAAAAATTAGACGAAAGTTCAAAAAGCAAACAAAAAAAAAATGCTCTACCCCTGCTTTCCTACTGCCTACAACCATAACTTGAAACAATTTTTGGCTTTCAAACAATTATTTTTCTTATTCCATTTGTATAAAATGACATTTTGTTATCTTTCTAATTTCCTTCAACAAACATTCTAGTTAATTTCCAAGTGATATTTCATCATTAACTAAATCTGCTGTCAAATACATAATGTCAACAGGCAAATCATTAACATTTAGAAACACGTCCTTTTGTGACTACGTTTTAGTGAAGACGTTTAACCATTGCTTAACTAATTATCGATTAACTTGAGCAGCATATGCCTATTTCCATTCATCCATCATCCCGTATACGATCATTGCTTTTAAAATGTAAAGATGTACGAAAACATGTGGTGCCTAGTTAGTGCATCTGGACTTAATTTTTTTGGGAGAAAGAAATGTTCCTACTTAGAACGAGTTTTGAGAATTGTATCGCAAGCAAGATAATGTAAAACAACTAATCTAATAGGTTTCTGAACGCAAAATGTTTGGCATATTCCACTGCATTCAAGCAGTTAAAAGATCTAAATGTTTTTTGCTAGTTTTTTTAAGAAAGCTAAAACGTACATTTTGTTGAAAAAAATAAAAAGTAGAGAAATCGTTAGAGGGGGCTCTAGAGGAAGCTAGGGGGGGCTCAGCCCCCATCGCCCCCATCTGGTTACGGGCCTGCATGAAATTCATCTTAAGTCACCGCACCCTAAGAAACAAGAGCTTCCTTGGCCGGTACTGAGGTCGGCCGTGGCTGAAGACGAGAGTAAAATTATTCTTCTGGTGGTATTTACTTTTGAATTTTGCTCGTCTGCTAGCGATATTTACGACTGAGCCTACTGGCATTCTCGCGGATTAAAATAACACCAGCTCTGGGATGTGACGCTACGTGCATGAAATCACATTTGTTTATTTCATGTGCTTGTTTATTTTTCTAATGTATGTCCATGTCCACGCATAACTTTTGAACGGATGCTTCGATTTGGATAATTTTTTTTTTTTAGACATAATATTTTCCGTATGTACGGAAAGTATTAGAATCGTGATTTGTGTGCCTGTCTGTGAGAGAAAGAGAACACGGTAACACACAAACGGTGCTTCCGGTTGAGCTCCCTTTGGGTGAATAGATTACAGACCACTGTCGCATGAACTGTATAGATTTTCATAAAAATCGGCCGACGGATTAGGCATTGAATCTATTTTCAAACCATTTTGTAATCGATTCTATAAAGGAAAATCGCCAAAGAAATGTGACAGAGTATAAGTGATCAATAGTATGACGGTGATAATCAAGCATAAGTAGCGCAGAGATAACATCTCCAGTTTCGAAACGGGAGGTTCAGCATTCGAATACAACCGACTTCATTATAGCAGAAATATATACATAAAAACTTTTTGGACAAGTACATCGGTGTTAGGAGAAGCGAGTGGAGTCACTCCAGATACTTTTCTCTTAAAAATAGAAATCACTTGTAAACAAACAGCGAAAGACTTTACAGTAAAATTTACTGTGACACCCGATAAGAAGAGATTGACTCCAGATAAAATATATAAAAGATAACAGGCCTATTCAAAAGGAATTAGATAGAGAAATGGAAAGATTTAAAAGTATTAAATTTACAGAGCGACAGATTAGTCCGCTTTTCAGCTTACGAGAAACGACAAATATAAGCAGACAAACAAATTGTATTAGTAAGAAAATACCGTTTTGATTTTACGTTACTTTAGTAGTAACTCATTTTCGTTTGTACCAAGTAGAGTCCTGCATGGGGTCGAGTTACCCGATTTTACCCGAAACCGATCCGGTACGCGGTTTGGGGCTATTTTTTTTTTTTTTTTTCGATGCGAGTCGGGTTGACTTTAAAAGTTTTGGATATGGGTTGAGTTTTAATTCTTTCGGATCGGGTTCGGGTTCACCCGACATTTCAAAAGAAAGTCCTAAATATTTTTTGAATAAAAAAACCATATACTTGAAAATGATTGAGTATACATGAGTTCATTTTTATACATAAAAGATATAACTGATATTAGAGATATAATTGTAGGCTATACTTTTCCTTAATTATAATTCAAATATGGATTAATTTTCTTTCACTTCGCGTTTAGGTTTGTATATTTCGATTTCGTGTTGGAGTGTGTCGGGTTTCGGGTTAACTTTATGCGTAATTTTCAGATTCGGGTCGGATAGAAGTCTAGTATAAGGAAAATAACTATTTTTTCGCGAAAATGTGTAAATTACAATTAAAGAAAATTAAATAAATCACAATTTGTATACATGCATTATTATGTATAGAAAATTTGAAAAGACGGTTTGGGTTGTCTTCGGTAAATCAGGGTTACCCAGTCCGGTACATGACGGATGCGAGGAATACAATTTTCCCACACTTCGTAGCTAGTAGTAGATCATTTCTCTAACACATATTAGCATATTTTTATTTTATTTTGTTTGTTATAAATCACTCAGATTTAAGTTTTTCGACGAATGACCAAAATTATTGCAGAAATTTAAACCATACATCTTTTTAATCACTTACGCATCAAAATTACCATATGCATTATTTCCATTTTTTTCCAGAAGATAATATTCCTGCTTTCTACGTTTCTTACTGAATTCCTTATACTTTTTTTTTTAATTAAAATTATCTCAAATTCTTGAGATATTAATAAATTCATCCACGAAAATAACACTTCTTTTTTTTCGTTAATGAATACATAAAACACGTAATTGCTGTTTTTAGGCGCATTCGTAATTACTGTAAAAGCACTTATTTTCGCGAGGCTTTAATTTTCGCAATTTTCGCGAGCTCGTCATAATCGCGAAATTTTTTTTTGTTCGCCTCAAATAATAATAAAAAATCAGAAAATTTTCACTTATCCAAAATTTAATGATTGCAGTTACTTAATAAGAAATAAATACAAAAATTTCTTGAATACTGTACAACTATTTCTTGAATAAATAAAAAATAATAATACAATTAACAGAACGAACTTTTCGGACAAAAGGAAGTTTCTTAAAATGCTTGATGCAAAAGTGGTTCTATGTAGGTAATGTCGGGATCTTTCATCTTTCTGTTCTGTTCATGTAAAATTCGCGAAATTTTCAGTTCGCGAAATCACCGATATCTTCATTTTCGCGAAAATTACGGCTCGCGAAATTAAGTGCTTTTACAGTATATAAATATAGTCGGAGAGCTGTTGAACATTTTTGAGTAGGTATTTGAGGCACCCTGAAAATTTTTGAAACACTTCTTTTGTAATGCCTGAATACAAAATCGAATGTCTGGCTGAAGAATCGTGGCCCAAAAACTGTGCCAGGCACGTGTCAAGTGCCATTTGGCACTTGACACGTGTCTGGCACAGTTTTTGTGCCGACTAAAGTGTCTGTCATTTTCAAAATATTTTTTTCTAAGCATAAATATTATTCTGCTCAATCTCAGCGTGCCTCAAATACCTTTTTTGGGTAGTCAAAAAATGGCACTTGACACGCATCTGGCACAGTTTTTGGCCGACTAAAGTGTCTGTCGTTTTCAAAATATTTTTTTCTAAGTATAAATATTATTCTGTCTGAATCTCAGCGTGCCTCAAATACCTTTTTTTTTGGGTAGTCAAAAAATGACACTTGACACGTGTCTGGCACAGTTTTTGGGCCGCGATCCTTCAGCCAGACATTCGATTTTGTATTCAGCCATTACAAAAGAAGTGTTGCACAAATTTTCAGGGTGCCTCAAATACCTTCCCTAAAATGTTTAACAGTTCTTGGACTATACGTAGCACCTAGAGTAGTCGTTTTCTGGTCCGTCCGTCTGTCTGCCCGTTTGTCCACCCATAATAGCGCAAAAACTACCCAACTGAATGGTTTGAAATTTAATATATATGTAATCGTCGCAGAATTGTGTCGAGTCATTTCAAATTTTAGGAAAATCGAATCAAAACTTGAAAAGATATTCATAAAAGTTTTCTTCATTCATTTAAATCCTACCCTACGTCATTCATTCAATGATATCCCATGATAGGTAATGATTCTAGATGTTGCCATGGTGATGACGTCCTATTAAAGAGGGAGTCCTATTATTTCCGTATGACTGAATTGAATCTATAGAATCGTAATGAATTTTGCATTCATGCATTTTTGCAAAAGAGTGCAACAGCTATTGCACCAAGATCTGAATAGTTATAAAAACTAGTTATAAACTAGTTATAGCACGAACGCACCTCATTGGCTACGCTTGACGCACAATTTCCGACTTATTTGATTTATTTATTTGAAATTAGGGATGGGAAGAATAGTGATTTGGCCGAATAGCCGAATACCGAATATTCGACCAAATTTTAGGCCGAATACCAACTTTTTTTTTTCCAATAAAGAAAATAACTGTTGACTATTGTAATTTTAAAAATAGGAAATCGTTTCTACTCTTAAAGGTACTTTTAAATTCATTTTTTAATTTGATAAACTTATTTTAGTATAAAAAATTACAAAATTGCATTATATCCTTTTACTCTAAGGCAGGGTTGGCGAACCTTTTTATAGTCGCGTGCCAATTTTCTTTTAAAAAATATTTTACTTGACCTTGACGTGCCAACTAAAAAACAAATTTAGTGGATTTAAATATAATGAATCAAAACTACTTGGAAATTACTTATTAAGATATTTTCTAAAATGAGTAACATATGTAAGTATTACACTTCAAAAATTATAGAAACAGTTATACTTTAGAATGTAATTAAAAACATAATGTGATTAATTGTTGTATCTTGGATGAAAAATAATTAATATCATGTTCAATTAATTTCAGCAGAATGCAAACTAAATTAATTCATATGGCAACCACTCTCTGATTTTTTATATTCTAAATTTTTGAAAATGACATATATAAATAGTAGAAAAAATTGTTAAAATTGAAGAAAGAAAAAAAAAAACGCTGTTTATTTAAGTAGTTCTGAAATTAATTTCCAAGTCGCCATAATTTACCATCTGTAATAATCTTTCCTTTTTGATAGTTTTCAAATATTTTCTTGGTTTGAAAAATTTTCGAAACCATACTGAATAATATTAAAACGCTTCAATTTGCAATTAATCGAATTTAGAATTTAATCAGATCATCTAAGTTAAACCAAAAGTTTCGTGTATTTTGTGTAAAATCACCGATCCTCATTTAGAGACATAATCAACGCCGCGCCGTGCCAAAATTATTCTTTGGCGTGCCGAAAGTGGCACGCGTGCCATAGGTTCGCCGACCCTGCTCTAAGGTATAACAAATTGATTTTCACTAAGCAAGGATAGTAAGTTATTTCCATTAAAATAAAAAAGAATTTACTTCACTTTTACTATCAAATGATACTTTTATCTTTTCTTGCATTCAAAATCATTAATACTCTTACACTCTCTATCTCATAACTCATGAGGAGATATTTTCTGAAATAACCTTTAATCAAGTAAATTTTTTATCATTGAGAATTTGTGTCTCTAACGATAAAAAAATCTGTAAGACTGAGTCTGTTCTGAAATCAGTTTCCAAACCTTAAATTACAAATTACATTAAAGCAAAAGGTGTGGTTAAAATAGAATGCATGTATTAACAAAACCTTTAACATTTGAAACAGCACACACAATATTCAACAATATTCCACTTATTCAACAAGCACTAAAAGCATAAACAGAAACTGATAACAACATGAAGGAAGGAAGATGTAAAAGAAAATATATACATAATAATGTTACATATTAAAGCCAGTAATCATGCAAATAATTACTTAAAAGTGAAAACTACAGAATTAAAAAAATATTTTATTCAATATTTAGAATTTATATTCAAATATTTATAAAACTATCTTCGTAAAAGCAAATTGCGCTATCTAGTGAGTATCTAGTTTTACACCAATTCTGTTTTCAGATGTACTGTTGCACTTGGAATAGTGATATTGATATTCCATTTTGAAACTGAATCTTAGCTACACCTAGTGAATGAATTTTTACATTCCTTACTTTATAGAAAGTAAGTTATCGGGAATTTCATAAGAGCCTTTTTATTTGCGCATGGAATTTGCAGACATTAATGAATATTCAAGTTTTTTAGAATAAGGCAACGAATTTCTTTTTTTCTATAAGAGTTTTTACATCTTGAGTTGTAATCTATTATTATCTGATGAAGACATTTCCCGGACAATTGAATCTCCAATTTGGGCAGCATTTTCTAAAAGATCCCCAACTTTGAAATACAGAAAGGCTGTATATTTTTTAATATCTGAATAACTGTACATTTTGTGCAAGTAAGAATGAGAATTATTTCATGAATGTGCCTGAAGGTAGACAATTTGGATTAGAAAAAAAAAAATTGCAAGAGACATTTTTTTTTTTTTTTTTTTTTTTTTTTTTATCCTGTATTAATTAGGCAAGATATTTTTCATTATTCGGCGAAATTTTAGCAATATTCGGCGAGATATCTCTAAATATTCGGCCACAGGTATTCGGTCGAAGCATTCGGTCAATAAGCCTTCAATATTCGCCCCACCGAATATTCGGCAAAAGAGCCGAATACCGAATAGTGGCGAATATTCGTCCCATTCCTATTTGAAATCTATTTTAAGGATTAAATAAGTTTTCAATTCACTTAAAATTAATCCATTTATTAAAGAGTTAATTTTGAAACATTCCGTATCAAGTTCTTAATTTGAAATATATGAATTTGGTGTTTGCACGAAGGAATGAATTTTAAATAAAAAAAATTGGCGAATAATAATAAATGCTTGGTGAAATTTCGGATTTCTATTAAAAAGAAAAGGATGGATTCCGGAAGCGCCAAAAGTTTCAACGGAAGCCACTGGGTCGATAACGAAATGTTAACTCCCCATTTTTTCCAGACTTAGTACACACACAAACGTCCATTATTTGCAGAGAGATTAGGTTTTACAGTAAACAAAGTCGTTAAAAACTTTCAACTACTTCGTTTAAAAACCGCTCACAAAAGGCCGAAAAACATGTAAAGAAATGACAGTATTCCATGTAAAAATAGAAAGCAGGGCAGTATGTTATTTAAATTAAAAAAAAAAAAAAAAAAAAAAAAAAAAACAGGGCGGACGAATTGGTTTAAAGGGTTTTCTAACAACTAGTCAACAGGTTTCAAGAATCATATACCAGACTAGTTATGTTGTCAACATCCCTTTTTCTCAACTAATATGTAGCGCGATGAATGAGGTATCATTGGATAGGACTGTTTAGCTACATCAGACATCGCATACTAAATTTGACTAATATGTAACGTACAACGATGGATGAGGTATCATTAGATAGGATGTTTTGCCCACATCTGACATTGCATACTAAATTTTCGTTATACCTTTAGGTTAAGTATCATCATACAGATGAGAACGTGAGTTTCAAAACTCACCTTATCCAGAAAATCAAATTTTGGGAAATCATGACAAACCTCTGAGCGCGTCCATTGGTTTTCATCGTAAACCAAGCTTTTACAATGCCAGAAATACACAAGAGTTTTTTTTTTTCTTTTTTGCAGATTGTAGTGGGTTTTTTTTATGTAGGTTCACCAATAAAATAGATTTACATAGAGAAATGCGATTTTTTAAATTTTGGATAAGGCGAGTTTCGAAACTCACTTTCTCATATTATTTCTGATGTCAAATGAATGGGGTATTAAACGGAATGTTTTTGTACAGGACTTTGACGTAGTACACTCATATTTCGAAGTTGTTTGATTAAAAAAACAAGAAAGAAAAAAATCATGCTTCAAGCATAGATTATGAAACACTTTCCAACACATTCAGAATAATGTAACAAAACTGCACCATTTAAAAAATTAAAATATTGCGTCTAATTCAACCCTTGGAAATGCATAACACACTTGAAAACCCAATTTCAGCTGAAATTCCACATACTTCCTATACAATTCAAAACATGCTTAGGTGACCCTACATAACGTTTATCAAGTGTATGAAAATCCGAGCATATTTACGGGAGTTAGAGCGTGGACAAACGGTCAGACAAACAGGAAATCATAAACACTTTTCAACTTTGTTGGAAAGTGTTAAAAACATAAATAAAGACACAATCTTGCTTAATGGTACACAAAACATGAACTTTAATAAGTTAAAAGTAAAATTCTACGTTTCGAGCTGTTTCTACAGTCGTCGTCAGGAAAAATATGATGGTTAAATCACTAAAAAGCTGAGAGATAAAGGTTTCCTGTGCGAGAGATAATTTGTCGAATACTGACTAAAGATATGAAAAAGTTGATTGAAATATGATTGAAAAGGTTTTCATATCTTTAGTCAGTGTTCGACAAATTATCTCTCGCACAGGAAACCTTCATCTCTCAACTTTTTAGCGATTTAACCATCCTATTTTTCCTGACGACGGCTGTAGAAACAGCTCGAAACGTAGAATTTTACTTTTAACTTATTAAAGTTCATGTTTTGTGTACCATTAAGCAAGATTGTGTCTTTATTTATTATATTTTATGGTGCAATTGTCCAGTATGTATTAGTGTTAAAAACACTTTTCAACTTCGTTGGAAAGTGTTAAAAATGCAGTCAATTATACAGATGGGTGACAAAATAATACGAACACCTATGACACCAATGGCGTACGAATTGCAACTCTTCCATAAATGTTCGAAGCATGAAGTTCCCTTTGGACATTTCTTGCTGAAATGGATTCTGGAGATGACTATTTATATATGACGCTATCTGGGATAAAGACTGACTGCGCTTTCTGACCGCTATGAGGGTCAACTCTCTTTTATCCCTCTCAGAAAGCTTTCTTTTCCGAACACTAATTTACCGCATTTCGTATACGCTGTCATAACGGTAGACACAGTACTCCTTGCACGCCCCAAATAGGGCCGAAACTAGGGGGGGGGGGGGCAGAGGGGGCACGTGTCCCGGGCGCCGCTTTAACAGAAGGTGAAGGGGGCGTCAAAATGAAGATTTTGTGGGATGTTTAACATAAGAATGTATATATATACGAAATTAGTATAAAAATGTCTCGCAGCCGGAAAATTTAAAAGGAAAACTGAACCAAATGCATTAAACTTTACAAATAGATAAAAAGATTCATCTATCATACAAAACTGCAAGTGAATAAGAAAAAAGAACTGTTCTCTTAGGCTTTTTTTATTCTCCCTTTCCAAAAGTATCATGTCTATGCCTTTGCCTTCTATCTTTTAAATCACTTCCTGTGTACGGGACCGTTTTTCAAGGTCAGTCTCTATTGTGGGACACTGTCCACTACGGATAATTACCAAGCGCGAAGCGACCCCTCAGTCTGACTTTCCTATTAGATAAAAAAAATTCCATGAAAGCTATTTGTTTTGTTTTGTTTTTTCCGCTGAGCAGCGTTGAGCTTCTTCCTTTCTGTTTTTTTTTCGTCTTGCCAAGGGCGATGACTGTACGGTACAATAAAAACAAACGGGAGGGGGAATGCACAAAAGTAATGTTTGACAAAGCTGATTACGTAGTTCAGTTTTATATATTTTAAATTTAAAAATAAGTTGTCTGTTAGATACAATAGTCCCCGTTTAAACGAATATTGACGGTTCCAGAAATAATATTCGAATAAGCGGGGTATTTGATCAAACGGGGAATCATAACTGTAATATTTAATGCGTAATAAAAAGGTAAAAGAACCATCTACGGTATATTTCATTAACAGCATAATAAATCGTTAATAGAATAACTTAAACTAAAATAAATACAAATGCTAATATAAAGTAAATACGTATCTATATTATAAAGGACAAACATATCTGTGCGTAACGCATACGTCATTCTGCGAATGGCAACACTTTGAAATTTGAAATGAAATTTCGGTTTCGCAATTTTCGCTACTGCAAAGTTTTAAACTTCTAAACAACCCACATTTTAAATTTTTACACCGTCTTATAAAGAAAAAATGTACTTTTAAATGCAATTGGTTTGAAAGCTGTATCTCAATTTATTTTTGAGATATTAATTTTTTTTATAGTTTTCAATGCCAATTTTCTAATTGTGGCAACCGAAAAACTTCATTTCTATTAAAAGTGGTTTAGTTATCTTTATTGATCATATTCTTAGTGATGCCATTTTCTCATTACAATTAAAAATATCTTTTTTAAAAATTTGAACAGAAAATGACGTTAAGCTTTAAAAAAGGCACAATTTCCCTGATGATGCTGTTATATTTCACTATTTTTACATTCCGTTGATATTGAGTTTGAGACAATAGGCAAAAATATTTCAGCGACTGAAAATGACGTCATATTTAAAAGAAAACGATAATTTTATTCCATAAAACGAGATATTTCCCCTTGAATAAGTGTAAAAGTGATAAAATTCTGGGATTTTTACGCGCAGGTACAAAGATTATGTTAAGACCTCAATTCACGAGTGGGAATTTTCACATGGAAAGTTTTAATAGTTAACAATCGTGACTTCAAGCTTGAAAATATATTTATATATTTTCAACATTTATTTATTTTTCATATATACCTTTTGCGGGTGGTTAAAGTGTTTTTAAATAGTTAATATGGATAACGTGAAAAATGACTTGATTCGGTTTAGATTTAAAGGGGGGAAATTTTTATGATTATGTCAAGGTGAAATCATTTTTGCTGATTTTTCATTCCGTAATACCAAGCATTAATTGATAACTTAATCAAATTACTTATCTTGATTATATGTTACTGATTACGCATATGAATAAAGTTTAATTTTTCAATAATTTTAACAGTTGAAGTTTATGAAAAAAGTATTTTGTTAATCTTAGGTTAAAATATGTCTTTGGAGAGTTAAACTAACAAGTGTAAGATGGATTTTTTATTGTAACTATGTTGTCGATGTATTATAAATTTGATTCAACAGTTCCTTTGTAAACATTTTTTTTCGTCGATATTCGACGGGGTCCACCTCGTTAATTTAATGTCAGAGCATATGGTTTACATCACAATGCAGCTTGTTTGAATTTGGTCAAAACTTTGATACTACTAATTTACGTTACTTATACAGCCTTAAAAAATCGTTTAAAGTGGTTTGTTTAAGTGGAATTTTAAAGGAGTAAATAGAGAGTTATTTTTCGAATGAGTGCAAAATATCACAACTATACCATCTCGAGTCTCGAAGTGACGACATTAAAGCCTTGTTAACAGCAAGAAGTGGTGGTGGGGAGATTAAGGTGGGGGAATCCTTTGACCTGTCCATTATACACCTACCGGCTGAAATCATTGTAGGAAGAACTGAAAATTTGTTTTCAGCGTGAAGAAACTAAAAATGACAAAAGGTGAAAGGAAATTCCAGCTGAAACGTGCTTTCCGCGCCTATTTTCAAACATCGGTCACGCAGTTGTTATTCGATTAAGCGGGGACGTTCGTAAAAGATTTGGTTTAAGCGGGGAAAAATAGCATAGAACCTATAGGAATAAATTCGGTTCCTGAGGATTCTATTCGAATAAGCGGGGTATTCGATTATCCGTGACCCGATTAAGTGGGGAGGACTGTACTTAGTAAAATTATTTTTGTAAATTTACTTTGAGGTGGAGAAGGGGGAGGGGGGGGGGGCAAAATCCATGTTTGCTCCGGGCGCCAAAAAGGCTAGTTTCGGCTCTGGCCCCAAATAATTGGCTGTTTCCGTCACGGAGCAACCAGCGCACCGCATTCCAACAATCATTCCTTTTTCGAACTCTGACAAGTCAGTCATTACTGAGTTTTCCAGAGCGTATGGTAAGCGCATGCAACACCTATGACTGATGTTGAGCGACTGATACCTTACCTTTCATAACCACTAGGTGGCAGAATTGAGTGCAAAGTGACATGTGCGTTCTGGTCCTTTGAAATGGACCATACCTTTTTCATGGGTGTTCGTATTATTTTGTCACTCATCTGTAAATTAATGAAAAATGTATCAGAAAATAAACGGAAATATTGAAGTGCGAAAGCCTTGCGCGGGTCTACTGGTTAGGGCTTCTTTGTCTTTTCTAAATATCGCAACAATTAAGGAGGTCGAGTGTAAACCATTAGTAACTGACATTTTGGATTTTTTCGGATTTTCAATGAAAATTAGTTAACTTCATCCTGACATATTTTTATAAATACAAGTTTATTGATTCCTCCAAAAAGGATAATCAGCGATACATTTTAGATGGTGCAATGAGTTTTTGCTATTAAAATTCAATAAAATAAAATGTACCTGACACAAAATGTTGCATGTAGTTAGCCGAAGGCTCAGTTCTAACAAATCAGCTGTTTTAGAGGAAGCAATTATAATGGATCTGATTGTAAATTTAAAGAAAATAATCGGCCAAGTGCGAGTTTTACTTGCACATAAAGAATTCCATACAACCAAGACCTTGTACAAAGTTTAAACTTGGCACTGTGCTACGCGCGTTTCGACAGCAGGTCGCAAAGTCGCGAAGCCGCCCTGGTCCGTGCCGCTGTCTTCTAGAATCTAAATAGGTTTTTAATTAATATATCGGCTAATTACCGACAACTTTTTTCGAAAATCATTATCAACAATCCTTGGATGATTTCGCGTCGATAGGTATCTCGAGCGTCACTCAACTTCGCCGTTGGGTGCCCCGCAAAGTAGTTTGTGTGCAACGGAAAAATGCGATTTTCTGAAAAACTATGTGACCTAGGATAATCGCTATAGTTTTCCTGTAAAATTCAATTATAATTTCTACTACCCCTAATTTGTTCATAATTTTAGTTACAGCAGATTCAGAAATAGAGAGGGGGGCATATTTTTGCAGAACCTTTTCGACGATATCTCTGAAAAATATAATATCTAGAATCAAAACAAATATATTTTTGAGTTCAGTGCTACTACATTTTTTAACGATAACCCCTCACATGATATACAGAAAAAGAATTCAAGTAACTTAATTAGCCTCCCTAAATTTTTCGTAAAAATATTTGTGAATGGCTAATAATCTATAAATATTGGGTCAATAGTTTCTAACTCTGGCAAGTTTGAAGTTTCCACGTTCCATAGTTATCGAGGAAAACGGATGTGCCCGAAGGACAGACAGACACACGAGTGATCTTATAATGGTTCCTTTTTTACTTTTTAAGTACGGAACCCTAAAAATAAATAAATCGTGAACATAGAATATCTCGAAACCTGCATTTTGTTAGTTACCTTGTTTTACAACCGAGTCAATTTTTTTACAAATGTCAACATTCTTTAAAATTATAATAGAAAGCATTATTTTTTTTAACGCATCATGTTTTGAAAAATATCTCTCTAACAATAAATAAAATATTATATAGACAATTCTACACCCCCCCCCCCCCCACACCTCTTATGTTTTTCATTCAGTAGGGACTTGATTCGTTACCAATTAAAACAAGGTATAATGATGAATGTATCTCAATAATATAGTTAATAATATCCCAATAATAATAATTTATAATTTAGGGATAATTCTATTCCATCAAAAATATTTTTTAGAGTAAAATTTCTCAGACGATAATTACCTACATTTTCAGACCATTTGAAATTAAAGTTAAGCATAACATTAGTGTATCTAATAAAAAATCATTTTAAACATTAAATAAAATCTCTCAGATGATGAATTCATAATTTCCTTCACGAGTTTTTAATTAGTTAATACTGAAAAGTTTTTAATTAGTTAATACTAAAACTTATCTTCAAAATACAATAATCAGTAAAAATTCAAAAATTGGATGAAAACAAATTACGAAAAATTCAGATTAGAAAACTAATAAATTTTATAATTCAGTTCAATTATATACAAAATTTAATGTTAATATTCTACAATAGTTTAACTAAAATATTTTGAAGTTTCTCTTAAACTTTTCTGCCTCTAGATATATCTACGGAGGAAATCAATATAGTATTTTATTTAGGAAAAATCAGCTGAACATCGAGTGAAAATGACCTTTTTCCAAAGAGAGAACAGATTTCAAAGACAACATCCATATGATCCTTAAACTAAGCTATAGATTTAAAATTTGCTCAGGATTTTTAGAAACTTTGAAACATTTACGCATAAGCAGAACAACTGTTTCATTAAATTTATTCTCTTTATTAAATAAGAGTAAATAACAGGGTTGTAAAAAACCCGGGTTTTCCTTATAAAAAACCCCAGCTCGGGCGGGTAGTTGGGTGGGTACCCGGGCAGCTACCCACTACAACCCTTATGGTTGTAAAAAATCCAGCCCGGGTGGGCAGCTACCCACTACAACCCTGGTAAATAATAATAATAATAATTATTATTATTTCAAAGGAAAAATTTCCTTCTCTCTGGAAAAATTTCCATGTATTAATATACCAATTATTATTATTATTACTATTGCAAAAATATTCCGCATGATAATTATATACTTTCTTTGGTTTATTTTCAATTAATAAAAGGCATGGAGAATATTTTGTTCTATAAAAATATTTCTAAATAATGTTATTTTAAGTTACACAGACGATAATTAAAAACATTACGAAAAATATCGATTAAAAACCGAATAAATTTTATAATCTAGTTATGTACCATATTTAATGTTAATACCACACAATAGTTTTACTAAAATATTTTGTTCGAAATATTCTGCCACGAGATATATCTAGGGAAGAAATCAATATAATGTTTTAGGAATAATCAGTTCAAGTTTGAGTGAAAATGTCCCCACCCCCAAAGAAAAGAAACTTATTTGAAAGACTGAATCCTTATTAGGTGTGTTCGTAATTATATAAATACGTAGCACCTATAGTTGTCGTTCGGTCCGTCTCTCTGCCCATCCGTCCGCATATAACAGGGCAAAAACGACCCAATTGAATGGTCTGAAATTTTAAATATATAATTTTTGAAAAATTTTGTCAAGTTAATTCAAATATTGTGAAAATCGGATGTACAGTTTAATGACAGGGACAGTCAAAAGTTTTCCGTTATAGGACGGACAATGGGAAAAATTATTTCAAGTGCATTTTAATGATGTTACAGCTTTTCGAACAGAATGAAATGGATAGGCACTTAGGGAGTGCACTAAAATATACATTCAGTAGTGCAATATGCGGTGCAAAAAATATTTATAACACTAGTTATAGTACGAACGCACCTCATTTGCCACGTCTGACGTGCAATTTCCAACTTGTTATTCTTAAACTAGCTACAGATAAAAATTTGCTCAAGTTTTCTTGGAGAGATTTTTTTTTTTCTGCGAAAGAATTACATATGATCATCACAATATTTTAATTAAATTAAATGATTTTATTAAGTAAGAGTAACGATTAACGAATAATTATTAATAATAATATAATAATTACTCTAAAAATATTTCAAAAATATTAGACGCGAAAATTCTAAAATTTCTTTGGATTATTATGAATGAATAATAATAATAAAAAACAAGTTGGAAATTGCACGTCAAACGTGGCAAATGAGGTGCGTTCGTACTATAACTAGTTTTATAAATATTTTTTGCACCTCATAGTGTACTGAATGTATATTTTAGTGCATTTCAATAAGTGCCTATCCATTTCATTCTGTTCGAAAGGCTGTCACATCAGTAAAATGCACTTGAAATAATTTTTTTTTCCATTGGCCGTCATGTAACGGAAAAATTTGACTGTCCCTGTCATTAAACTATACATCCGATTTTCATGAAACTTGAAATGACTCGACAAAATTTTGCAACAATTACATATTTAAAATTTCAGACCATTCGGTTGGATCGTTTTTGCTCTGTTATATGCAGACGGACGGACAGACAGACAGACGGACCGAACGACGACTATAGGTGCTACGTATTTATATAATTGCGAACGCACCTAAAAATGGAGATAATTCTTTTCTATCAAAAAGGTTTTTAAGCAAAGCTTGCTTCTCAGGCGATCAATACATAAATTTTAAGACCATTTCATATTAAAGTGAAACATAAAATTAATGTGTAAAATAAAAAAATCTTTTTAAACATTAAAATCTCCCACATGATAAATGCACATTTCACAATTTCCATCATTAATTTTCAATTTATAGATACTAGACAAACCTATCTTGAAAATGCAGTAATTATTAAAAATTCAAAAACTGTATCGAAACAAATTATGAAAGATTCAAATAAAACAAGTCGGAAATTGTACGTCAAACGTGGCAAATGAGGTGCGTTCGTACTATAACTAGTTTTTTTATAAATAGTCAGATCTTGGTGCAATAGATGTTGAACTCTCTTATGCAAAAATGCATGAATACAAATTTTGTTACGATTATATATATATTAAATTCACTAATACGGAAATAATAGGGCTACATCTTAAATAGGACTGTAATCACCATGGCAACCTAGAATCATGACCTATCATAGGATATCATTGAATTCATGACGTAGGATAGGATTTATAGGAATGAAGAAAACTTGTATTAATATATTTTTAAGTTTTGATCCGCTTTTCGTAAAATTTGAAATGACTCGACACAATTTTGCAACAATTCTATTTATTAAATTTGAAACCATTTGGTTGAGTAGTTTTTTGCGCTGCTATATGCGGATAGACAGACAGGCAGACGGAGGGACCAGACGAAGACTATAGGTGCTACGTATTTAGATAATTACGAACGCACCTAAAAAACCAATAAATTTTATTAATCTAGTTATCCACAATATTTAATCATGTTAACACACCACGATAAATCGACTAAAATATTTTGAAGTTTCTATCAAACTTTTCTGCCTCTAGAGATATCTAAGGAGGGGATCAATATAATCTTGAAGGAGGAATCAGCTGAACGTCGAGTGAAGCTTTTATCCAAGAAAAGAAACTGCTTTGAGAGACTGAATCCATATGATCCTTAAACTAAAGCTTAAGATTAAAAATTTGCTCGGGATTTTCTCTGAAACAATTACGTATGATTATGACAATATTTTCATTACAATAATTTATTTTATTAAGTCAGAATAACGAATAAGTAATAATTATTATAAAAATATCGCGGACGATGATTATATAATTTCTTTGGTTTATTTTGAATTAATTAAAGACGCGAAGGTTTGTGTTACCAAAAATATTTTTAAGCAAAGTTTTGTAGACGAATTACATCATTTTAAAATTGAATTCAAATTAACATAAAACATAAAATTAGCGTATATGCAATCTTGAAAAAAGAATTTTTATTAGAAAATTTATCAGGCGATAAAAAGGACAATTTCTTCCACTGATTTCCGATCAATGCAAGATTAAACAACCTTTCGAAATACCAGAAATTAATACAATTGTAACTAGTATGTTGTGGCCATCACAAAACTTTCTTCTATATAAATCACACAAACAGCACTAATTGATATCAAGGTATACCTGAATCTGAACTTTGATGAAAATTCGTGCATTAGTTCTTGAGATAGAGCTATAGTGGAAATTCTGAAAAATGCAGCATAGCACCGCCACCTGTTGAGCGATTTGCACCAAAACATAAACAGCACTAATTCATATCAAGGTATACCTGAATCTGAAATTTGTTGAAAATCCAAGCATTTGTTCTTGAGATAGAACTATTGCGAAAATCGCAAAAAATGCAGCATAGAAGCGCACCTCTTGAACAATTTACACTAAAATGTATAAAACGCCAATTCCTGTCAAGGACTAACTGAAACTGAAGTTTGATGAAAATCTGTGTATTAGTTCTGGAGATTGAGCTATTGCGGAAATCGCGAAAAATCCTGCATAGCAGCGCCACCTCTTGAGCGATTTGCACCAAAATGTATAAAACATCAATTCATGTCAAGGACTAACTGAATCTAAAGTTTGATGAAAATCCGTGCATTAGTTCTGGAGATTGAGCTATTGCGGAAATCGCAAGAAATGCTGCATAGCAGCGCCACCCTTTGAGCGATTTACACCAAAAACTAATCAGCACCAACTTATATCAGGGAATAGTTGAATATAATTTTTTATTAACTTCCGTGCATTGGTTCTTGAAATAGAGCAACCACAAAATTTGTATCACAGACAGACGGGCATTTTGTAAAAACTTATTTTTCGGGTTCTCTGACCCCTAAAACGTGTAAATCCGTCGAAATCCGAAAATTTTCACGAATCCAATACTTTCTTCTTGTAAAGACAGAAGACAGTAATAATGAATGGAGAAAATGTGTAAGAGAGAGACCCTTACCCCCTCCACCCAACAGCAACAAAAGCACGATTACGTATTAGGTAAAGGTTAGGAAAAGAAACACTAAAATGTTTTAATAGCAAAATAAAAATCGTATGAAAAAAGATTTTTTATGCATAATAATAAATAATAAATGTTTGAAAATAGATAAATGGATACAAGTAAAGGAAAAAAAAAGGGGGAATTTTTTAAGAGATTCTATTTTTAATCAAATCGTTTAAGATTTTTTTTTTTTTTTTTTTTGGTGCTCACGATCTTTAACTTAACTTTAACAAAAGCAGTAAAAACAGGACGTGTAGAGAGGAAAGCACTACTTTAAATCACTAAAAACTCATATAAAAGTTTGAAAACTTTTTATAGAATTTTATAGATTGCTAAATGGTTTTTTTTTTTTTTTCTTTTTTTCTTTTTCCCCAGCTTGATGTGAAATGACGGTAATGTCTTTCAAATAATAGTTTTATATACAAAAATAAATTAAATTAAAATGATAACGGTGTTATACAGGAAAAACTAGTAAGACGGAATGTCAAAGAACTGGTAAAAATCCGTTTTGGGCAGGTTTTCAACTTAGCAGGTATCTTGTAAAAAAAATAAAAATGTTTCTTAATCTAGATAAGCATAACGAACCATCTAGAATGAAAATATTCCAATAACCTCTTCGAGTTATCCATGATTCCGAAAAACGTTTTTTGTCTTTAGATTTAGACTGCAATAGATTTTCGAGATTTAACAAAATAATTTATAAAGCAGTTTCGCCTGCTACCCCTGATTTTCGGAAACGTTTCCGAGTTGTTTTTGTAGTATATTATTTAGTTCCTCAGCCTGGAACATGTTTTTCGGATAATAGACATTATCATGTAAGCATTTCCATGTTCAACAAACATGTTTTATAGGCAAACCTGATAAATGAACAGCATTAACATCAGTATTAAAATTAATACTAGTGTAAATGCCCGTCCTAGGACGGTGGGTAAAAATTGTTTTTTTCACTTAAAATTTGAAAAACTGATAAAAAAATAATTGGCAATATGGAAGCGTTTAGATGAGCAATGTTTGGCTAGTTTATGTTCTAATAAACACACAATTAGCATTTACAATATGTCTGGGTAAACCAGGTTTTCCGACTAATAAACTATAACAAAATTAAGATTTCTTAATAAAACAAAAATTTAATAAATATGCAATAAAAGTGCGTAATTAAAACAATCTGCTGCAACTATTGAAATAATACTATTTTTTTTAATAACACTTTGAAATTGTATTTTATCGTTTACCCACCCCCCTCCTCCCCCTCCAACTTTTTTTAATATGTATACTGATTAATAAATATCTCGAGTTGAATCCCAACCGTCTAATCCCCTAAGCCTCTGTCCTCCTGATGCAAAGCTATAAATCAAAAATTATTAATTTTACTTTTCGTATAAATATTAATTTTTTACTTTTAAAATATGGAATATGTTTTTTTTTTTTTTTTTTTTAAGTTTAAATTTACATACACCTGTATATAGAAAAGGAAAATATAAGTAATGTGTAATTTAAAAATAAGTTACAAAATAATAAGTCTAAAATGTTTAAATTGATTACTTTTTTAGAAGAAAGTCAGTTTTATCAATTTTTGCAGGGAATAAAAGGATATTTCTAAAAATACCATATCATTGTTTTCCGTGAATCACTTTATATGAGAAATAAATTAAAATTCCTAACATGTCGCAAAGAAAATTTAATATGATTGTAACTTAATACTTGAAATAATCTGGCGATTTATTTTGGTGGTAAATGCGACGTGCCTTCTGATTTGTTAGGAAGAAGTGTCTACCACTGCTCAATTATCAGAACTTGTAACCTTGAGAAGTAATCGCGGGATTCTTGTTTCTTGTCAACCAATGGGAGAATGGAACCTTTCACCCTTGTGTCTCTTCCTCGGAAACTGGTAAGACTGATGGATTCGCCCCGGATGCTTTACACTGCCTTTTATTATATAGAGATTTCTTGTTCTTCCACCTAAATCCATTTTGCATTTTTTCACAGAAGCTCCCATTGCAGGAAAATATTCATATGGAATGCGAAGAACACAAAAATCAGCGTGAAAACCACTCTATGTGTATGTGTGTGTCTGACGGAGATGAGTAGAAATATCTACCGCAGGTACAAGTCTGAAAATTTGGGTGAGAGTAGTTCAAGGCTGGCCGTGATGCACATGAGGTTCAGATTTCTAATTTTTTTTTTTATAATGAGTCGAGAATATTAATTAAAAACTCATCAAAAACGCGATTTCTTTTGACAAAATTGTGCTCGCATGAGCACCTGGCTCCACAGCCGAAATGAAAGAAATTAAGAATGTTCACTAATCAGCAAAAATTAAGAAAACCAATTAAGATATCGATTTGAAAATATCAGAGCACATGTAGAAAAAAAATTGTACACCTGCATCTATACTCTATTACCTGCATCACTACTCTATTTCACCCTACCTCATTACCCTGCATCATTATTCTATTTTATTCTACTCTACTACCTGCATCATACTCTATTTTACACCTGCATATTTTGCCCCTAAAAGATATTTTATACCTGCACACCGAAATCTTTGAAAATCGGTCGCAATTGTTCTCAATTTTTTGAAAAAACTGACGGTAGTACAAAAGTTTGAAGAAAGAACCCTACATGGACGAACACCCATTAAAAACCGAACTAAAAAGAGAACTTTTTCCGGCCGACACCTCCATTTAAGTTCCGAAAATCGATGGATCAGATATTATATGACATGTAGACAATCGACTTAATTACTAAAGGTGGCCAAATGCTAAAAACATAATTTAAAAGCATTTTATCAAATTTAATCGAGGATTATTAGTACACTGCCTTTTATTGTATAGAGATTATTTTGTAATTCTTGAATGTATAAATTCAGTTACGTAGTTGAAATTCTGTACTTGAGAATCGATAGCATCCTGAAAATCGATTTTCGGGTTTGAGAAAAACTGATGAATATACTACTCGGAAACATTTCCGAAAATCAGTGTGTTACCAAAAGAAAGTTTGTTTTTATAAATGATTCTTTTAATTTCAAAAACTAAATATTAGTTTCCGATATTTTTAAGGAGTCTCTGGACTTTTAAAGCTGCAAATTTTTCGAAATTTATTATTATTTTAAATGTTAAACTCCTATCTTTTCTGAACATTTCGATATAATTGTTTTCTTGAAATTCCCATTAGAACAGAAGTTATGGCTTTTAGAATGATACCCACTCAATAGCCGAAGCGGCGTTTCCGAAACTTCGAAGTCATTTTTCTCCAAATGATGTTTTTGGGCATAACGCGCACGATATCTTAAAAACTTCTCAATATTTTTAACAAATTTTTTTAAAAATATGTTTCATGTTAGTCTGTATAAACTAAACCTAAAATTGCCTTTTTATTGTTGAAAAAAAATATTTTTTTAGGTGATTATACTGTTGAAAATTTCAAAATTTTGCATTAGCTAAATACAATTTTGCATTAAAAATATAAAAATGCTTTAAATACAAATTTACTTAGGTTCAGGGTCATTATTACAATCTGAAGTATAAGTAGGCACCAAAATTTTCCTTCAAGTTGCACAATTTATTTTGCAATCCTGCGCGTAAGCTGTTATACCAATTTTCTGCTCGTCAAATGTCTGACAGTTTGGAGCCCCCTATAAATACTAATTATGCATCTTGCAATTTTTTAAATACATGAAATGAAAGAACATACAGTAAACTCCCGACTATCCGGCTCTCGACTATCCGGCACTCCGTACTATCCGGCCTATTAAAAAAAATGAAGAATGTTGCAAGCGGCCAAGGCAGGCAGGTTTCCGCCCAGGTGGGTGTCGAAAGCATGGGGGGAAATTCCAAACATAGTAATTGCAAAGTCTTGGAACATTATTTTGCATAAAAAAGATAGACATAACCCGTGTGGGAAACTGCAATGGGAGATGTAAAGATAAGCTTATTCGATTGTTGAAAAATATACCGGGCTCTTACGATGTAGTGCAGAAGACATTACAGAATGGATGGCAAACGACGAAGTCAATGAATTAATTGAAAACGATATCGTAGAAGTGTTGACAGAGGGATAAATATCAGAAGGAAAAGATTAAAAGGATTCTAGGAAAAATCTCATCCCACATTCGTAAGAGTTTAAGACGATTGTGGCAGCACTGTAGTACATTAGTCAGCAGGAATCGACGCCAACTGATATCACCTACTTGCCTAAATGGAGGGACATTGTGTCGCGGAAGAGGGCTAACAGGGAGAAGCAGTCCTCTATTAAGGACTTTTTCAAAAACTAAAAACTGTAAGTTTGGCATGCATCTTATGCATAACTTTTCATATTTGTGCATACATTAATTAATAAACAGTAAAATAAGTTTTCCTCATTTTTTTACGGATTAGGATTGCGTTTTATGTTAATGTTTTGCTTATTTTGAAACTGTACGTACTGTATATGTAAAATTTATCTTAATATGTGTATAACATGTGTTTTTAATATCTTTTGCGGGGGGAGGGCACGAAGTTAGTAAATATTTGTAGAACTCCGGCCTATCCGGCTTTTTAGTCATCCGGCTTACCCTTCCGCCACATTAGGCCGAATAGTCGGGAGTTTATTGTACTTATATCTTTCATCCCAATAAAAATTGCGTTTTAAAATCATGTAAATTTTAAGATATTAAATGTTAAAAATGGTCTTTTTTTTTTTTTTTTTTTTTTTCAATTTTAAGAATCCTGAGACCCCCTTAAAAGATAAAGAACCTGTTTTAAGATGGAAGACGCTATTGTATATTTTCGTTCATGGTTTTATTATATTTTTGCCGATTAAGAAACATTTTGTCTTCTTTTGCAGTGTAGAATTTATGGTATTCTTTTCGTCAGTACCATAATTTTTCCATTTAAGGGAGATTTTAATGTAAGATATGATGATAATGTCTTTCTATATACAATAAATATTGCACAGTAAAACCTACTAAAGAATCGGAAGGTTGAATATTTCGAGATTGGGTCGATTTCGGGTTGACGAAAATGTTTATGCCATGTTCGAGTTGACTTTAACCAGAATTTTGGGTTCTTGTCGGACACAATCCGATCCGCGCAGGACTCTACAAGGAAATAACATTGGCTGTATTTTTTTTTTTTTTTTTTTTTTTTTTAAGGAGGGTTGTTTTTTTTTCCCCTTAGAGAGAAAGATGGCGCTCTGTCATTGAAAAAAGCATGAAAAATTGTTCCAAAATGTCAAAATCAAAAACAAGATTAGATTCATTCTTCAGAATAACGAAAAAAAAAAATCTGATAATAAGGAAGTCGCAATTCGAGCAAAATGAAAACAAAGCAGCGGCCAGAAAAATAAAGGGGAAAAAATCAATTTTCCTTGTTTTGATCTAAGATAGGAAATAGAGATTTTTATCTCAAAGGATAATATAAGCAATTTATTCTTCCAACCATAGGGCTAGCAGTATAAGTCCTGCTCTGGTTGAGTAACCTGATTTTATTCCGAGCAGGTCCTGCGATTTGATTCGGGCCAAATTGGCCTTAATTTATTTCGTTGCTAGTCAGATTCGGATGGGGGTTGACTCTAATTGTTTCGGGTTTGTAGTGGGTTTTGACTTTTGGGGTTTGGGTTAAAAGATAAAATTCAAGACCAACTAATAAAATATAAAACTGGTATTACAGGTAAAGCTACAGACCGTTTTTCCGTAATTGTACTAAAATACGGGTAGACTTTCTTTCCTTTCGAACTTTTGGTTTGTCGGGTATTCGGTCAAAGAAAACTGTTTTGTCGAGTTCGGGGCGAGTTTTAGGTTGTCTTCAAATGCACTAACTTTTTTCTGAAGGCTCGGGTCGGGTTCTGGGCCAGACTTCTTTCTCTGGGCCAAGCCAGGACTGGACATTATTTTTTTTAGAGGTCTACACGGGCCGAAAATTTCAGGCTCGGTCCCGACCTAGCCTATATGAAAATCACGCCTGGATCGTGCAAAAATCAGTATAATTTTGTCCGGTCGAACAATTTTTGCCAAAAATGCATACATTTTAAAATTGATACAGTATTTATAATGCTTAAATATTATTCTACATTTAAAATTCTTTTAAATAGTATAATTATTTCTACGTAAAAAATTAAAGTACAGTAAAATTTGTGAAAACGAACCTGTCTATGACGAAATTCTGTCATAAACGGGAAAATGTCTTGTTCCGTGCAAAATGAATATAATAAACTGTACGAAAAGAACATAATACATTTACGTTAGACGGTGTACCTACAAAGAAGTTCACCTGCCTAAAAAGGAATTTTTTTCTCCTCTATGAGATTCCGTCTCAGAAGATTTTATGGCATAGCATTTTTCAGAATTTGTAACTCCCAAAACCGTGGAATATGGATTAAAGATAATAATGATAACTGAGGCATTTATATAAAAATAGGGATTCAATAAAAAATCAATATTGTTTACATGGTCACAGGCAGAAAGAAATCTAAGGAGGGGAGGGACAGTATTTTGGAATGGATGTATCTGTACTTCGCAACCCAATAAAAACATTAAAAAAAAGCTAAAATAAATATTTCTTGTCAGACCTCATTGTACAAGACAATTTTTAACCACATCGGCTTTAAAAATTATGTTTTGATTAGGGATTGACCGAGTACCGAATAGTCTATTCGGTATTCGGTGATTCGGCATGTAAACCGAATATTCGGTTTCGGCCGAATACTTAAAAGTATTCAGCCGAATAATTGCGGATACGTATTTTCTTAGAAGTTGAAGAATTCTCTTTTACTTAGAAGTAGAATAGACTAAACGATGAGTTTCAATATTATGTGCATGAATTCAGAGTTCAGCTGCACTACAAAAAACAAGTCAAAGGCCATTTTTAATTAGAAAAAACCTTTTCCTTTCTAAAATAGTCTACATAGGGGTAAAATCAAAACAACTGTCTACAATAGAGGGGGGGGGGGGGAGTAAGAAAGATAGGGCATCTTTCCCTTATCATTTATTTTTAATTATTTTTATGTTACTTTTTTTTAATTTAAATTTATTTAATGTGTATTTTCTTTAACATACACATCAAATAAGTATAGCCTTAATGCCTATACTATAGTTTTTATATCAATTAAGTTAACATAGCTTAATATTTTTTTCTTGATCACCACAAATTTAAATCATTAATCAAAATATAAATATCAATAATTTGATAGAAAATAGTTAAATGTACAAATTGATATGATACTTTTTGTATTTGAGAAGATATCTATTCAATATGTTTATAATTAGACTTAGACAATCAGCAAATAAGCTTTTGTATTTGAGAAGATATCTATTCAATATGTTTATAATTAGACTTAGACAATCAGCAAATAAGCTTAATTGCAACAATGTTTCTGTTTATTTGAATGAACTTTTGTTTTTCTGACAATCCTTATCCTTAATAATAGCCTGTATAGTTTAATACTTTCATAGGTTATTTTGGGTATTGACTAGTGATAAAATAATAATAAATAAGTTATAGGTTAATGAATTTGTGAGCGGAAAGAAGTCGTTACATTTTTTGTGTAATTAGATTTAAGTATAAAAATGTAACTGAATTAAATTATTGAGAATTTAATTTTAATTTAAGCTCATTAAAAAAGCTAATACAGTCGGACCTCTATTTAACGAACCTCTATTTTGCGAACTTTTCCTTGGAACCAAGAACATTTTGCGAATTTCTTTGTAAAATAACCTCCAAATAGTGAAGTTCATTCTCTATTTAACGAACTTTTTCTTGATCAATTTTTTTTTTCTCCCCAATTCTCAAAGTATTTCTGGACATTTCAAACTTATTCTTTCTTTAAACACATTTTATGATGTTCAATGGTCTTGAACAGGTTTTACCAGGCGCCTTCTTTGTCAGCAGTGAGAATTTGGTAAGTACGGAGGACGAAGACGATAATCCCTTAGAGCAACTTAAAAAAATGTGGATACAGTGAGAAAAAAAGAAGAAATTAACCATGATGTGCTGATTGATGATTGATTGTATTTCACTTAATTCTGAAATTGAGACCTCGGAAACACAATCCGAATTGGATATTTTTGACAGGGTAAAAAATAAAAACAATACAGCAATGAATTGCGATGAAGACGAATATGATGATGATGATGGAAATGATCATTATGCAGGAATTAACAAAACTTCGTATGATGAAATGCTAAAATCATTTGAAACAATCCGACGCGGATTACAGTTAGAAGAAAATACGCATGAAGGGGGTTTTGGTGTATTGCAACGATGCAAGACGTATTATGAGAGAAAGCACTTTTTAAAATAAAGAACTCAGGCAAAATTAACAGAGTTTTTCAGAAATTAAATTTAAGGACGCATTTGTTAATGTATGGTTAAAATTATTTGTTATAATAATAATAATAAATGCAATAATGTCATTAAAATTCGTTAATTTTAATGTAAAACTATTTACTTTAAACAGAAAATACAGTCTTTCCCGGACAATGTTTTGTTTTCCTTGCCGATTTCAAAGATTTAAACACATAGATAAAATGAATTGATGATGGATATTGGTGTGTAAAATAAATAAAACAAATCGATATAATTAATTAAAAAAATGTGATTAATTACTTTTAGAAAAAAATATTTAGCGTTTATGAATTTAAAATCTGTTTTATGTAGTTTAAAGTATTTTAAAAGGTGAATCTCTATTTAACGAATTTTCCATATAACGAACTTTTTTCTGGGATTTGGCGACTTCGTTAAATAGAGGTTCGACTGTATAAGCAAAATTGTTTATTAAAAATTTCTAAGTATTCGGTTGCCGAATACCGAATATTCGGTATACACTTTGACCGAAGCTTCGGTATTCGGCAAAATTCCTGCTTCGGTCAATCCTTAGTTTTGATTACATTTCAGTTGGGCCAGGCCAATTGAGTTTTTGTACAGGCCGATCTCGGACCGAACTTTTAACTATTATACCGGTCAGGTCCGGGGTAAAAAAAAATTTTAACATGTCGGGCAGGGGCTAGGCCTGGTAACTGCGGCCCGTGCAGACCTTATTCAGTCTCTGCGCTTATAGGAATTCCCAAAAAGATATAAATATCCTTTAAAGAAATGTATGCTATGAAATATCATTCTTATACCTGGGCTTTCTAGCAAAAATGCCTCGGTGGTACAAATTTGTCTGCGACCTCCCCCCCCCCCTCCCCCTCCCGAGTTAAAAAAGTTTTGAGCTTATTATTATTTTTTTTCTAGGTGTGAGATTTGGTGTCTTAGCCTTCGATAATAAGCCCCCTCGGGACTATATCCCTCGTGTAGATAATTGGCCGTCAAAAATCAACCCAACCCAACCCTCCGATAATAAGATTACTCGGATTTCGAACACTCGAAATTGCCATTTTCACGGGTATGGTATAAGGTGTGGAGGATGATAAATAAGTCCTCTGACGTCAACGTGACATAACCAGTGACGTAAGGGGGACACCGCTGACAAACTAGTGTAAGAAGAGGGAAGTAGCTGCATCTTTTTTGTTTTTAAGAAGTTAATCAATGCTCTTCCTTCATTATTTTTAACTGCGGTATTTGGAAGGAAGTTATGTGTCTGTTCCGTGGATTCTTTGTTACTTATGATAAGACATTATTTTTTATATGCTTTTATAATGTGCGTGATCTTGTTAAAATCCATACGAAAGGCAAATTAAAATTCTGATGATTATCAAATATATTATTTCATTATCAAATATATTATTTCTAATGTCAATACATATAATTGCACTGGATTAATTTTAACACAATTATTCTAATCTATATAAATAAAAATGTAAATGTTCGTTTGTACAAAATCTCAAATCTCCGAAAGCTCGTCACCGATTGCTTTGAAATTCTTGTTGTTTGTTTTTGTAACTTTTTATTTATTTTTTTTTAAATACCGAAAAATTAAAACTATTCCCCAATTTTATGTACGATTTATTTATTGTTCGTTAGAGGTGATTCTATTCCAAATTTTCCAAAAATTAAAGTAAAAAATCGGCTATCAGCCCGAAAACTCAGACATAAAAAATATCACTGAAAAATACTGCGAATTTCAAAAAATGGTTGCCAAAAGAAAAAAATAAATAAATAAATAAAAAAAAAAAAGT
This sequence comes from Maratus speciosus, assembly GCA_963932465.1. NCBI lineage: Eukaryota > Metazoa > Arthropoda > Arachnida > Araneae > Salticidae > Maratus > Maratus speciosus. Next base: position 5,024,391 of record OZ010790.1, on the reverse strand, counting down.
TCGTCAATCGTTCGCAGAAAAAAATCACCAATTTCGTCAAAGAATTGCAGAAAAAACGCAAATTTCGTCAAAGGAGCGTAGGAAAACACGAATTTCTTAAAAGTATAGCGGGAAAACCCCGAATTTTATCATAAAATCGCGAAAAAAATGCAAATTTCGTAAAATTGCGGGAAAAAAAACAATTTCGCCAAAGAATCGCGAAAAAGCGCGAATTTCGTCAAAAAATCGTGAAAAATACGAAATTCGTCAAATGATAGTGGAAAAGGGGGAATTTCCTCAAATGATCGCGGAAAAAATGAGAATTTCGTCAATGGGCCGCGGAAAAACATGAATTTCGTCAAAGGGCCGCGGTAAAAACCCACTGGTCTCTTTAATGATGATACCTATGAATGGAACTCTCCCTACAAAATATAATTCAGTTGTTTCAGCAGCAATGTCACACTATTTCAGTGAACAGAGTGACTGTCATTTTGTGCGAAGAGGCCACAATATTAAGGATTGGGCTGTTTCTAAATTTATTGACAAAGTAATTGATAAGAAGAATTCACCCCTTCTTATCATGGATTTTTAGCTTTATTTTTTTTTAAACCGAAATAATTAATTTTTAATTAATGTTAATTAATTTTTAATTAATGTTAATTAATTTTTAATTTAAATGGTAATTATTTTAAAACTACTGTTTATAATTGAAGAGCTGAGTGGATGAGCATGTTATGCCACATTTTCTAAAAAAAAATTTTTTCTTCTGGATGAAAGTGTTATGAAGTATCCTATCACATGGTGAAGCTAAAATACTAAGATTCCATTTAGTCTTGAAGATTTAAGACATTATTCATTAATATTTAATATTTTAATATTTAATAATGTCAATAATATTAATAATTTTTAATATTTGAAAATCAAATATGAATAAGTTTTTCTGAGAGAGTTTTGTACCATACCTGTTAATGTTTTAAGCACATCATGGTATCAAATAGAAAATAAATCATTAAAATTTACAGCAAAAACTTTCACTTCAAATTTCTTCGAATGTAATTTTTGCTACTTAACATGTTCTTACACTTAGCTCTTCAATTCATATCGTTAAAAAAAAAAAAAAAAAAAAAAAAAAAAAAAAAAAGCGTTATTTTATTAAACATTAAATTAATTTGCAGAAAGTTTTTGACCCAATATTTATATGCTTTCATAGGCGTAACCAGGGAGGGTGCCCTGGGTGCCCGGGCACCCCCCCCCCCCCCCCCCCCGCTTGCGCAGACTCAAGGACAATTATTTAAAAAAATTGAAAACTACAAAAGAAAAAAGAAGTGAAAGCAAGAGTTCAATTAGTTTAGTTCAGAAAACTAACAGCCTTGTTTTGAAATGTGATAAAAAAAGAAACACACGTTCTTTCTTTCTTTTCTTTTCTTGTTTGTACTTTTTAAAACTAGAATATTTATAAGAAACTGTATTAGTCATTAAAATAATAAAACTTTGTAAAAAATCACCATAAAATTAAAACAAAACACAGGACGCGTTTCGAGCTAAAAACATAACAGCTCGTCATCAGCTAAGCATACACGTGTCCGTAAACGAACGGTCCGTAAACGAACGGACACGGACTTCGTTTACGGACACGTGTATGCTTAGCTGATGACCAGCTGTTATGTTTTTAGCTCGAAACGCGTCCTGTGTTTTGTTTTAATTTTATGGTGATTTTTTACAAAGTTTTATTATTTTAATTGCTTCATATCGCCAGTTTTCGGTGCTGTTTCGCTGTATTAGTCATAGTAAGTCAAAAAGGTGGCTTTATAATCCCACTTTGACGTCTTTTGCTTATGGGAGATTTTTTTTTTTTTTAACGCCGTTCTTTCTATTGCACGTTTCTGCAATCTCATGAGAAATTAACACAAGTTCTTGACGAGGATAGAAACTATTTGTCTCTTTGCTTTCGTAGTTTAAAGTCTAGAAAGTAGGAAAAAAATTGAAAGGGAATTCAGATGTAAAACGATAATTCCAAAATGCAATTTGCCGGGGTAAAGGGGGGTACACAGACCCTGCCTCCTTTGAAAATGAAAAATAATAGCACAGAAAATTCAAATTAATCTGGAGGTTGGTTGGTTGGTTGAATTTCCTGGCTATTTTTTGGCATTCGTAAAAGGAATATGGCTGCAGTCTTTCAAGTCAATATAATAATTTTTTTCCTCTGGAAATTTTTATACGATTTTTAGAGTTTCTTCTCGTTTCGCGGCGTTCTTTTGAAAGTAGGAAAAACAACCCGGTTTCAATCTTTTAGCCCAGTACAGTAAATTTTGATCAAATTCGCAATTTTATTCTGCGATCATTTCATGATATTTACATTTTTTCCCAAAATCGTTTGACGAAATTCACGTCTTTCTAATTCGTGTTCTTTACCGCGATCCTTTTGCGGAATTCGCATTTTATGCTGCGATATTTTGACGAAATTGGCATTTCTTCAGCACGTTCCTTCGACGAAATTCGCGTTTTCTTTCCAAGATCTTTTGACGAAATTCGCTTTTTCCTTCCGCAATCTGTTGACGAAATTCGCTCTTTCTTTCTGCGATCCTTTGACGAAATTCTCGTTTTTACTTCGATCCTTTGACGAAATTCTCGTTTTTACTTCGATCCTTTGATGAAATTTATTTTCTGTTGCGATCGATTTATTTTCTGTTGCGACGAAACGGATTTTTTACATTTGTCGAAATTTGCGATAGTTTTGCGCGACCGATCAGGAAAATTCTCGATATCGTTCCGTACCAATTAACAAAATTCTCTACTCTTTTCCGCGACATTTTGACGAAATTTGCAAAACATTTTTTTCAATCGTTTATCGAAATTCGTATTTTTTGCGCAATCTTTTGACGAAATTGGTGATTACTTTCTGCACTGTTTTATCGAAATTCTCGATATTTTTGCACGATCGTTTGAAGAAATTCTTACATTTTTCTGGAACCGATTCACGAATTGATTTTGAGAAATTCCATAAAAGAAATAAAAATCGCGGACTTATTTGGAGGGGGGAAATATAGCACAGCATTTTTTATTATGCGGGATTTTCCTTTTCTGTGCACAAATCGCGCGATACCGCATGTTATTTCAAACCCTGTCGCTCAAAGAAAACTTCATTACTGGAGGAGTTTCGTTGTTTGGTTTTTTTTTTTTAAACGAACATAGAATTAAACAAATCTAGGATTGGGGGGGGGGGGGTGGACCTGCCTTCGGCAACGTATTCCCGAGCAAGCTACGACCTCTACCCCTTCTGTCTCGAAACAAGCGAATCTTGAATTATTGCGTTTTTTATTTAGAGCAAAATTAGATTTTCAGCTTTCTTATAAGAACTGATTTGACGTTATTCCAATTCGAATTTAATTACGGCAATTGCAAAAATTACCAAAGAGTTTTTGCTGTTTCAAAAAAAGTAAAAAAAAATCACAATTCAGAAAAGATTAGAAAACCACAGGGAACGAAATTAGCAAAATGGGTAAAAGATTTAAACAGAATTCCTTTTAAGAACGTCAAAAAAATATAAAAAATCACCTCGAAATGCGAAGAAAAACCTCTAAAAATAACAGTAAAAAATTGTTAAAAACTGAAAAATCGTTGTAAGAATCTCGAAAACACTTTATTGAAAAGAAGACAAAGTTTATTGGATAAAATATTGAAGTCGGATTATTTTTTACTAATTTGAAAACAACTGCCGCAAAATATGAAAAAAATCACATAAGAAATTAATTGAAAAATTCCAGAAATTGTATTCGATATGCATGAGTTCAGGCCTCAGGTCTTGTCAAATCTGACGGCTGTGCGGGCTGCATTGTTTTTTCAGAGTTCAGCGCGCGCGCGTACACACACAAAGACACAAACAAGCACCTATCTTTATTATTACAGTCGCATCATGATAGTATAGTTTTTATCATCTTGATAAAATTTAGTGTACATTATTACGACCTGCTTTACCTAATATATCGACACATTGTGAGGTAAAAACATAAATTACCGTAATTTCCGCCTATAATCCGCGGATCAAACAATTATGTTCGGAATCCCAGAAATCTCGTTTCAAAAACCGTAACTTGTTAAATCGCGATAAATATTTAACTTCAATATGGAAATAAAATTTCTGGGTCGAAACATGATTGTTTGATCTGCGGATCAAACAATCCGGAAGTTACGGTATTAATGAATATTATGATTATTTATAATATTATAATAATTATTTATATAGACTTTCCTACAAAGTTTCTTGGGTCCCTCCGGTTATCCCTAAGAAGTCATGAAGTCAAAAAAACTTTCGTGCGTATGTACTGGTGTACCTCATGTATTATCTGAGATTTATCATCCGGCAAAATTTCATCTACAAGACTTTGACTGGGATAATTTTAGATCTCATGCAGTGTTCCTATGCCTATAGAAGTTTATAGCATGATTAAAGGCCTTTTTAAATCTTTATAAGAAGTTAGGGTGCCAAAAGGTTTTATACTTGTGACCACACTTAGTCACAGTCTTATGTCACTGCTGCAAGGACATTTACATATCTTTTTTTTTTTTACTATTAAATTTAGTTTTGATGTTTTGAACCCCTTCTCATCCCTCCTCATGCAAACAAAAATCGCGTTTGAGCCCCTTTTAAAAGAAATATCACTCAATTATATCTTCTATGTTGAAAAACTGTCTAAAAAGGAAATTCGACCGGTTTTACTATATAACATATTGTTTGTATCCAACATGTTCAGGTTAAAAAGTCTGGGCACCCATCGTTCAAAAGGCTGGTTACGCCTATGGCTTTGGTTTTATACAAGTCTGCGTACGTACAGAGAACCTGCGGGCACATTATCTCTCAGGCTTTGATAGCCTGTGAGATAAAAATGTACATTTTATTTAAAATTTCTTAGTACTTTCGGCCTGCAATTCCCGCGGCCATCGCCAGAGAATATTTTTTATTGCGGCGAAACAGCACCGAAAATTGGCGATGTGAAACAATTAAAATAATAAAATTTTGTAAAAAAAAATCACCGTAAAATAAAAACAATACATAAGACGCGTTTCGATCTAAAAACATAACAGCTCGTCATCAGCTACAGTAAACACGTTTCCGCAAGCGGACAAGGTCAAAAATGAACTGAAAGGTAGAGAATGTTGCAAAGAATGCGACAGATGGCGCTAGCTGTAAGGAGCACATGCAGAAGAGAAAAGTGTTGCCAAAAAGATAGAAGAGAAATTGGCAGGGAAAAAATGGAAATAAAAGAAATAAACAAAATTAAAATAAAATAAAAGAAGTAAATTAAAAAAATATAAATAATAATAATAAAGAAAGAAATATAAAAGAATAAAACAAGAAAAAAAGTTATTTCATAAATATTTATGATTTGTTTCATGAATTTTTCAAACGACTTTTCTCCATTCTGAAATTTTGTTGAATAACTTTTTCTTCCAGAAGCTTTTTACATCTCCAATAGATGAAATTTTATCAAAAACATGTTGCAGGTGCGTGAAGACGTGACCAAAGAGAAAAAAAAAATTGTACTTCTTCAAATTTCTTGCATTTTTTATTTTGTGTTTTCGTTTGTGTTAACGCTAAAAAAAGGTGCTCCTCTTTTGACTAACATCACACTTTTATTTTTGTTACTTTATAGAATATTGCGTTATGTCACAAAATACACATTATGAACTGTAAAATATCACTGTTTTACTTAAAAGGCCATAAAAAAAAAACAATAATTTAGATGTTACAAGTTAAAAGGTATAAATTTTATTTAAAATTTCTGAGTACTTTCGGCTTGCAATTCCCGCGACCATCGTCTTTATAGGATCTCTTGGTAATCAATAGGATCTTTTGATTTTTTCTTGTTTTATTCTTTTATATTTCTTTATTTACGATCTCCCATCATCTCCTTTCCTATCTCCAGAGTGGAAATTACTTTTGTAATTCTTTTCCCTCTTTTCTTGTTTCTTTTCTTTTTATTTTGTTTAAAAAAATAAATAAATAAATAAATAAAAATAATAGGATCTTTTGATTTTTTCTTGTTTTATTCTTTCATATTTCTTTCTTTATTATTATTATTTAATTTTTTAATTGATTTATTTTATTTTATTTTAATTTTGTTTATTTCTTTTATTTCCATTTTTTCTCAATTTTTTCCCTATCAATTTCCTTCTATCTTTTTGGCTACACTTTTCTCTTCTGCATGTGCTTCTTTCAGCTAGCGCCATCTGTTGCATTCTTTGCAACATTCTTTACCTTTCAGTTCATTTTTGACCTTGTCCGCTTACGGACACGTGTTTACTGTAGCTGATGACGAGCTGTTATATTTTTAGCTCGAAACGCGTCCTATGTATTGTTTTTATTTTAATGGTGATTTTTACAAAGTTTTATTAGTTTAATTATTTTAATATTTTTTATTATTAATTGCTGTTGCATTCATACAAATAGTCACTTCGTTTGAAATGGGAGAATCTGTAATTACAGCTAATATTAACAGCAATTAATAATAAAAATATTCTCTGACAATGGTCGCGGGAACTGCAGACCGAAAGTACTCAGAAAATTTAAATAAAATGTATACCTTTTAACTTGTAACATCTAAATTATTTGTTTTTTTTTTATGGCCTTTTAAGTAAAACAGCGAGATTTTACAGTTCATAATGTGTATTTTGTGACATAACGCAATATGCTACAAGGTAACAAAATAAATGTGTGATGTTAGTCAAAAGAGGAGCACCTTTTTTTAGCGTTAACACAAACGAAAACACGAAATAAAAAATGCAAGAAATTTGAAGAAGTACACTTTTTTTTTTCTTTTTGGTCACGTCTTCCACGCACCTGCAACATGTTTTTGATAAAATTTCATCTATTGGAGATGTAAAAAGCTTCTGGAAGAAAAAAATATTCAACGAAATTTCAGAATGGACAAAGTCGTTTGAAAAATTCATGAAACAAATCATAAATATTTATGAAATAACTTTTTCTTCACATATTCATTCATTTACTTTATAAAATAAAATAAAATAAAATTATGAGCGGGAAGAAGAAAATGCGTACTTAAGAAATATGATAATGAAGAAAAATTATTTTGCATCTTCGAAATAAAAATCCTGTTTTATCCTTTCTTTATACGGTTGCGGTGTGCCAAACAGTTTCATATGTTCAGAAGTTTATGATTGTATATTCATATCAGGGTTCATAAATATCATGATATTTTCGATAATATCCGATATTTTGATATATATCCGATATTTTTTATATATATCCGATATCTTCAAAATAGTCAACTTAAATAGAGAAGGTCCAAATACCGGCTAGGATCCAAATACCGGCTACTAGGTGTTCTGAGAACTGAACGCAGCGCAGCCTAGCGGTGATAAACAGAGTTTTGTAACTTTAATTGAGAGAAGAAAGTTACGAAAAGTAATTCTCTGAAGTCTGTGTCATTTATAACAGAGTAAATGCTAAAGTGTCGAATCTACGTAATCTGGTACATCAAAAGATTTTCAGATATGTATTTCTCATTTTTTTAAAATATACTGATCGTATATTGGCTTCAATTGTTGATTAAGTTATTTTCTAGACATATTTAGCTCTCAATTGCCACGCACACATTATTAGTATTTTATTATATGAATGAGTAATACCGGTTTTAACTTAAACATAGCAGTGGTCCGAATAACCTAGAGTGGTCTAAATACCGGCTAGCCGGTATTTGGCCCTCTCTCGCTTGCTCTGCTTGAAGGGGGGGGGGGGGATAAATTAATTTAAATAGTTCCATAATTAATAAATTAATTTAAATGGTCAGTAAAAGTTCCAGTCCGATTTCGCAATATGAAAAAAGCAACCATGGCCGTAATTCTTCAGGACCGACACTGGTTACCGGATCACTTTCCAAAAAAGCGCTGTTGGACACTACAAAATTGCCTGTAATAAATGTGAATAGTAAGAAAAAAATGACGGAGTAAGCCAGGCCAAAGAGGCAGAAATTTCATTTTAACCCTCTCGCTGCGCAACCCGAGATTTCCTCGGGCAACGTAAAAGTAGCAAAATTTGCGCAACCCGAGATTTCCTCGGGGATGGATTTTTTTCGGTCTAATTAACCCGCCTTGATTATTCCCACCAGTTATTTTTTTATTGTAAATTTTGACTTATTTAATCGAAGCATTTTCCCGGTTAAATTAGACAAAAATTTTTGTTTTGAAAAACCGGTGACAAAAGAATAAAAATTCTTAAAAGACGCTCGTCACGAAGGGGTTAAATACGTAATTTTTGAAGCTATTTTGATAAAACAATTCCGCAGCGAGAGGGTTAAAAAAGTGAAAAAGGAAAATATTCAACACAGGAAGATGACACATTTGTGTCTTCTGCATGGGTGCTTTCTCTGTGGACAAGAATGGGGGAGGGGATTCTGGGAATGCGATTTGTGGGCTGATAGGGACTATATCGACGCAAAGAGTAATACAGTAGAGCGCCGATTATCCGAACTCCAATTATCCGAACAGCTAATTTCTCTCAAAAAAGATTTTTAACCGAACTTCCAATTATCCGAACAGCCTATTTCTCTCAAAAAATTTTTTTAAACGAACTTCCAATTATCCAAACACCCTATTAGACCTGGGTATCAGAATTTAAATGATGATGAGATTGAAGACGAAAAAGAAATTGAAGAAAATGAAAACGAATGCTCTGAAAATGACCCATAACGAAGCCTTTGAATGCTTGGAAACAGTTATGAAATGGCTCGAACGGCAGAAGAATGCTGATCCTATTCAACTAACGTATTTAAGAAGAATTCGAGATAGGGCAGCATTGAAAAGAATGTCTTCTTTGAAGCAAGCGACAATCGAAAGTTTTTTTTGATTAAATTATAATCTCTGAAGTTCAGAAAATGATACAAAAAAGTAAAAAAAAATTAAAGACAAAAATCAATTTTTAAACATGCCAGCATTAACTAATGCTGTCTGTCCAAAGAGTGGATAAAGTGTGAAGATTTTAGCATAGTCAGGAACATCCCTTAAATTGTATGTACATTTATCCGAGCTTTTGCTTATCCGAACTAGGGTTGGTCCCGACTTGTTCGGATAATCGGCGCTCTACTGTATTATGTTTTTGATTTTTTCAGATAAAATAATTCTTATTTCAATCAGCAAAGTTTTTTTTTGTTGTTGTTTGTTTTACACGTTAACAAAATTGGAAACATAATGGGAAGAAGACTGTGAGAGATAGTCGTAAATAATTTTAGAAATTTGACAAAAACACTTAAGTAAAAATTGCGTATTTTTTCTGTGCATAAAGAAATGTTATTAATCAATACAATTTATTAAAATAATATTCTTATTGCTTAATAATTGTCATTAGCTCTATTTGTGTGATCTTTTGGAAAAAAAAAAGAAACTTAGGTAGCCGATATTTAGACCCCATTTTAAAAACTCAAAATTTGATGACTTTCGGAGTTTTGTTTTTTATAAACAGAAAACGCCTTTTAAACTGATTTTTTTCTCTAAACAGGTGTAAAACATGTCAAGGTACCCTGCTGTCACTTTTTATTTCATTAATTTTGAAAATTGTATGATCTAGATTGAAAACAAAAGTGGTAGCCGGTATTTGGACCTTTTCCTCTATTATATTAAATATAAAGAAAAAAAGTCGTAATTTACGTCCACTACTAATATCATAAAATATACATTCCAAAAAACTTTAAAATATATACTAAAAACACTTTAATTGCTTAAAAAACGTCAAATATCAACAAAAACATTACTATACTGTAACGTGCGCCACCCGTTCCAAAAATAGACTTTACCGACAATCACGTGACCGGCTTGCGTGAACTCTGCCGAATAAAAAATGCTGTGAGTTCTTTAGAGTTCTGTTCTGTTTTGAGTTGTGCTAATATGTAAAAGTTATATTAGCGCCAGTTATTATTTTGTGTACATGGGTTATGTGCCGTCTTACCAAGATTAAATAAAAAAATATTTAAAAAGTTATGCCCCGAGAAGTTGATATTTTGAAATAATGTGAAATTTCTGTGTGAATTTAATTTGAGCTAGCTCGACAGTACTTATATTAATAAAAACAAATTATTGGATTCACTGTCAACTTTTAAGAAAATGTTATGTTTTATACAACAAAATTTTAAATGCAAAATAATTTGTTTTTATGGAAAAATTTTAATATAAATGTAAGCTTGTAATGTGTTTATTGATATTTGACATCTTTTATGCAATTTAAAGTGTTTTTAGTATATGTTTTGAAGTTTTTCGGAATATGCAGGATGATTCAAAATAACGTGGATAAATAAAAGGGCAAACCAGGTATTAAAAAAAAAAAAAAAAAAAAAAAAAAAAAAAAAATCACATAGGAACACGGTGTCGCAAACGCCATCCGTGCCGCAAGAGCCCACCGCGATCACCAGATTTTTCTCCAATAGATGTTTTCTTATGGGGTTTCTTAAAAGGACTCATTTACGAAACACCTGTTTCGTCGCAAGAAGACTAAGTAGGAAAAATTTTTGCGGCAGCAGGATGTGTTCGAGACACACCCGATACGTTTGAGAAGGTGTGCCAATTTATTTATTCATTTACTGACCCGCTCGGTGTTGCCCGGTCCCGAGATAACAATCTTAAATGAACCTCAAATTTGTATTATTTTATATCTTTAACTCCATTTTGTCTGAATTTATATTTTTTAATTAAAGAATCGCGAAAACATATTGAATTGAAAGTATATGCCATTCGGTATTTTTTTTTTTTTTTTTCGTCGAAATTTTCACACATTTTATTTTGTAAAAGAAATATTTCTACCCGTCTGAACTTTTCAAAATTTTTGAGGCGATGAAAATCTGGTCTATTGAGATGCTCTAAAAAGATTGTGTTGTGATAAAACTATTAAAACAAGTAAAAATTAAATTAAAAAAAAAAAATCAAAAACCCCGACTGCGTAAAAAGCGAACTAATTAATTATTTCTCATCAATGTGAAGCTATTTTTTATTATTTACTTGTGTTGATGATTTTTAAGTTGTGTTTAATTGTTAGTTCCTATCTATAAACACCGTTTTCTATGAGGCCTATAGATGTCTATGATGGTTAGAGTTGCAGTAAAGCTAGAGATCCTACCTACACAAGTTCTAGGTTGTGTAATATTTAAACGGTGCTTCTGACTGTAAATAGCCATTGAATCATCGTCTTCATTTTGAAAGACCTATCCAATGACAGGCCACTCAATAGGGTGCGTAAATTTTGTTTTCCGTCTCTATCGGCATTTTGTATTTTACGGTCGCCATTTTGAATTTATAAAAAGAAAAGCTAGTCTATAGCCATCGGACGGTTCAGACGAATCGATAGAGACCACATTCATTAAAATCCATCCAGCCGTTGGGATGTTTCGAGGGTATAAAGAAATCCACATACCCAGATACACGTGAAACACATAATCCTTCTTGGCAGTTGGGCAAAAAGTAAGAACTACAAAAGTAATTAAAAAAAAAAAACTTGTTTAGAAAAAAAGGTTACTATGTTGAGTAGTTTTTGTTTATAGAAATTATCCCAGTTATGAGAAAAAGTTATATTTATGTGAACTGTTCACGTCCCCTTCTCCCTATATTTCAATGAAAAAATCGTGAAAAAATATTGATTTAAAACCGCTCTTTAGAAGACATTATCTTGTTTTTTATCGTTTGGTCGTTTCATAATTTAAAAAAATTAATAAATAGTTCTTCAAAGTACTCAGTAATTGCCATAAGTGATAAACATAAATTTTAAAACGGCAAAATACAAGGGTTGGGGTTTTTGGACAGGACATGTGGGTTTTACTGTCCAAAACTGTACTAAAGTGTCTAAAACTGTACTAGAGTGTCCAAAACTGTACTAAAGTGTCCGAAACCTTAAAAAGCAACATTCCACATGTAACCACTGCACACTTATTAAACATATGAATAAATATAAATATCTCACAATATATTTTACTAACATTCAATTTAATTCTTTGGTAAATGAAAAAAAGTTCAAATTTTTCTAATATCTGTGTAACATAAAAGGTTCTGTTTCTGTTAAAATTGAGTTATAATAATAAGAAATTCTGTATAATACCATTACATGTAGTATAGGGAGGGGAGATTTGCTTTTGTTTCAATTTTTGTGCAAGAAAATGTTACGAAGAAATATCTTTTAACCCGTTGGGGACGAGCGACACGTATATGTGTCGCATGATGCGCTCAGAATCTTTGTTTTTCCTCACCAGTAAAATTTTACTGTAAAATTTGCTTTATTTAATTAGCACATTTTCTCGATTCAGGAAGACACAAATTTCTGTTTCTAAAAAACGGTGACAAAAGATTAAAAATTTTGTCCCGAAGGGGTTAAATGTTTCATTGTAAATTATCTTTTCTAGATTATAGGATAATGAAAGAAAACACAAATATTTAATTTAAAATCTAGAAGTTATTTTTAAAAATATGTATTTTTTATTATGAATTTAATCTAATTCTAAGTGAACATTCTATTTCTTAAGAGTTAAATAGTGTTGTTATAATAATAGTCATATAATATAGTGTTATAATAATAGTCAATATCTAAATATCTCATAATCAAATAAAATCAATTATTTTTATTTATACTATTTCTTAATATACACATATACATATTTGCCAGCAGTAAGCTGGTCTAATAAGTATGCTGAACCTGAACTCCATTTATCAATTATTTCCAGTAACAACTTTTGGGACTTTCAGTAACAGAATCAGAATGTATTCTTTATAAAAATCATTTGTACTTCTATTAACTACTATTATTTAAATGAATAACATTAAAATTATGATACATAATTAAATTTAATATCTTTTTAATGTAATTACTTTGTTCGCAGGGCAATTAGGTTGTTACTACTAAATTGTTAGGTAGTAGAACGTAGGGTAATTAGGTTGTTAATACTAAATTGGTATTTTTGTATTGTAATCTTTTTGCCAATTTTTTTAACTTTTAGCATTGTTCTGATAAATACAATTTTACTACAAAATATAGTGTTGAACAGTTTAAGACGGTTTTAGACAGAAGGGTTTTGGACAGTACGGTTTAAACCATGGATTTTACCGTGGTTTTTACCGTTGTGTCCAAAACCTTGCCAACCCTGCAAAATACCTTTCTTTATTTACATTTCGACGTGCCTCATTGCATCAGACGGCAACATTCTCAAGAAAATAAAATGATAGAAATATTTTCGCAAAAATTCAAATTGAAAAACTAGTAAACAAAAATAATGTTTGTGATTTTCAAAAATGATTTTTGTTTTTGTTTACTAGTTTTTCAATTTGAATTTTTGCGAAAATATTTCTATCATTTTATTTTCTTGAGAATGTTGCCGTCTGATGCAATGAGACATGTCGAAATGTAAATAAAGAAAGGTATTTTGTGCCGTTATAAAATTTATGTTTATCACTTATAGCAATTATTGAGTACTTTTGATGTTTTGAAGTGATTTGAAATGTAAATAAAGAAAGGTATTTTGTGCCGTTATAAAATTTATGTTTATCACTTATAGCAGTTATTGAGTACTTTTGATGTTTTGAAGTGATTTGAAATGTAAATAAAGAAAGGTATTTTGTGCCGTTATAAAATTTATGTTTATCACTTATAGCAATTATTGAGTACTTTTGATGTTTTGAAGTGATTTGAAATGTAAATAAAGAAAGGTATTTTGTGCCGTTATAAAATTTATGTTTATCACTTATAGCAATTATTGAGTACTTTTGATGTTTTGAAGTGATTTGAAATGTAAATAAAGAAAGGTATTTTGTGACGTTATAAAATTTATGTTTATCACTTATAGCAATTATTGAGTTCGTTTGATGTTTTGAAGTGATTTTTATATGTAGTTTATAAATAGTTCTTGTTGTCAGAACTCTTTGAAATTTTTATTGTTTATATTTTAGTCCGTGAAAAAAAGATTGAAAATTTTAACAAAAGAAGAAATTATTCTTAATAAATGTTTGGTTCGAATTTGAGTTAAAGGTTTTCTCCTTCGTAACAATTATTATTTTTTTTTTTTTCAAAAATACAATACTGTAGAAGCACTTATTTTCGCGAGGTTTTAATTTTCGCGAGCCAGTCGTAATCGCGAAAATTTAAGCCTCGCGAAATATTTTTTTTTTTTTTTCGCCTTAAATAATAATAAAATATCCGAGATTTTTCACTTATCCAAAATTTAATGATTACAGTTACTTAAATCAGAAATAAGCACAAAAATTTCTTGAATACTTGCATCTATTTCTTGAATACTATACAACTATTTCTTGAATAAAAACAATAATACGACTAATAGAATGCAGCTCATTCACCTACAATATTTATACCAGCTTCTTTGAAGACATTCAAAATTATCTCATGTTTGGCTTTAACATTGCTAAATATTCGCATAAGCCAAGAAGCGAGAATCGGTTTTAGTCGTGATATTTGCAGGTCCACAGATTCTTTTTCCTCTAGAAATTTAAGCAAATGGAGTTCTATTTAGGTAGTTTCGGAGTTTTTCAACTTTCGGTTCTGTTCATATAAAATTCGCGAAATTTTCAGCTCGCGAAATCACCGATATCTTCATTTTCGCGAAAATTACGGCTCGCGAAAATAAGTGCTTTTACAGTAAGTTTCACAGTCTATAATTGTCGAAATGCTTAAAGATTTAGATATGTTATATAAAATTTGTATCCACTGGCTGTGTGAGAAATCAACTTATAAAAAACAACAACTTAAATTTAGAAAAAAAAAGTTCTTATTGTTCAGATTCTTTGAGATTTTCAGAGGTTATAAATATAACGGTTGTACACCTCATGACAAAAATTCGTAAAAAAAATATTGATATTTAGTTGAAAAAGAAATGTGTTTTATTCTCCTTGTTTTTTCTTGGTTTCGCTTCGGTTTCTTAGCATAACAAAACAAATAGTTATTATCGTCCGCGCGCGCGCACACACACACACAAAACACACACATAGATATTAAACATAACACCTGAAGGGAAAAAAAATGAGCAAACATAAAATACAAATAATTAAATTATGTGTCCTCCGATCGCCTTAATAAGATTATTTGATATGAGTAACTAATTTTTTTATTTCACATAATTGAGAGATGTCATTTAAAACAGAGCTTGTAAATGAGCTAGCTAAAGCTTTATTTTACCACGCCTCATGTTGGACATTAAAAACTCTGCATCTAAATCAGTCTTGCGCTAACAATCGAGAGATGCGTCGCATAACTAAATGTCTTGCGCTAACAATCGCGAGATGCATCGCATAACTAAAGTCATTATATTTCCATTATAATACATTTTAACATTTCGGAAATTAAGTTTTCAGTAACTACAATGAAAAAAAAGAATAACTTTTTCAAACTTAATTATAAATATTGCAGCTAAAAATAAATAGTTGTTGTGCTCTACATATGTGGAATTTGATGCAGCTTCATTAATAATCCATGAATAAGTTATTAAATCGAACTAATTAAAAAACCCACTCCGTTAAGAGCAAACACATTAACGGTTCATTTACTTGATCATGTCTCTAACAATTTTTCTCAAGTTGAAGAATTTCTGCGAAGACGTCGAGTAATTTAATATCTTGTCTCTATAACAACCATTCGGATAGCTCATTTCTAGCCAGGGGATGATGAAAGGAAATTAAAAATCATCCATGTGACAACGATGGAGCCCACCGTGTTAGCAGAAAGTTACATTTTTATTCCGGTATTTTCGCCGGAGGGATCAGATATGAATTTTCAATGAACTAAAGAATGCAAAGGCACGATTTGCAGGTCTTTTAATAGAGAAGGAATATTTTGAAGGGAGATTTATGAAACGCTTTTCAGATTTAGAATCAGAGTTGTACAAAATTTGAAACCTCATGAGAACATAAGTATTTACACAAAAATTATTCGCAAAAATCTGCTGCATCATACACACCCACACATATCAAAATACTAATTAATTTATTTTATAAGCTTATTGATGGATCATTCATAACATATTAAAAAATGATGTATTAAAAAAACCAATAAATCCATTAACTTTTCATTTATCGACGCGTCAAAAGGTTTAAAATTAGCGGAACACCTAAGAATGCAAGCCCTTCAAGAAAGTTCTCTATAAATTAATTTACAAAGATATTGATTGTAATGATTACCTAGAAATATTTTCAATTCCCGTGCCAGTAAATGAGAAAATAGAATTTTTTTTTTTTTTTTTAATTAGTTCTCCAATATTTTCTACGAACACCGCAGACTCTGCTCAGACTCTGTTTAGAATGTACAGCAATTTGGATAAAAATATTTACGTTCAAATGAAGTATCATTTAGAATTTATCCCCAAATGATATATTCTAAATTAAAATTTTGTTCACGTAAGGGAAAAAAAAAACTGATAGTGTTTTTATAATATTTTGTATTTTACAAATTCTATGAAACACTTATTCTTTTTTACTGAAAAAATACAAGGTTTGTTTCCATACTAAGTCCTAATTAGATACATCTGCCGAAAGAAAGAAAGCGAGAGAAAAAGAAAGAGAAAGAAAAATAAAGAGAGAGAAAGAAAGAGAAAAAACAAAACTCACACGACTCTGTTATATGAGTGCTGCGTATAATCCTCTAATTCTTGCACAGAAAGAAAGAAAGAGAGAAGGGAAACAGAGAGAGAGAGAGATGGAGAGAGTAGAAAACTTATACGGTTGGTTTTATATGAGTGCTGCGTGCAGTGCTCTAATTCTTGTACAGAAAGAAAGAGAGAGAGAAGAAAACTTACTTATACGGGTGGTTTATATGAGTGCTGCGTGCAGTGCACTAATTTTTGTACAGTAAGAAAGAGAGGAAGAGAAGAAAACTTATGCGGCCGGTTTATATGAGTACTGTGTACAGTGCTCTCTTGTACAGAAAGAAAGAGAGACAAAGAGGAGAAAAATTATACGGCTGATTTATATGAGTGATGCGTGCCATGCACTAATTTTTGTATAGAGAAAGAGAGGAGAAAACTTACTTTATAGCTGGTTTATATGAGTGCTGCGTGTAGTGCTCTAATTCTTATACAGAAAGAGAGAGGTAAGAAAATTTATACTGCTGGGTTATATGAGTGCTGCGTGTAGTGCTCTAATTCTTGTACAGAAAGTAAAAGAGAGAGGTAAGAAAATTTATACTGCTGGGTTATATGAGTGTTGCGTGCAGTGCTCTAATTCTTGTAGAAGTGAGTCAGTGCTCTTGAATAAGTGGGTCTGATAATTTTTAAGGCAACAAACCTTAAAACTTTCGTTAACTTTTGACATTTTATAAGTATCTGACCTTTTAAACCATTCTTCTGAAGCACTAAAAATTCCTAAAACTTAATAAACAACTTATGAGGTTTCTTGTACCCCGATCAGCAAATTAGAGACAGATTCATTCAAGTTTAACTGCCAACAAATTCACAGAGGATGACTATACTATGTCTTTGTCTTTTATCTCAAGCGAAAACAAAATAATCAACGCAATCACTTTATTGTAACCTGTTCTACATCAAAACATCGCTTGTCAAAATATTGCCTTCACAAAAACATCCCCAAATGAAAAATTATAAAATACATTAGAAGATTAGCCTCTTTTCAAGTTTAACTATCTGATCTGCTAATAATAATTTCTTCTAAAATTATGAAACTTATGCGCACCAGAAAAATTCTACTTCTAACAATTTAAAGTCCGATTAATAAGGCCGCATATAAAAAGGTTAACATTTCACAAACAGACATTCTATTCTTGTAGAGACGAATGCGAAAGCAAAAAGTTCATTTTAACCAGGGTTTGCCCAAGTGGGCCGCCCGAAAAAACCCGAAACTGGAAAATTTGGTTAATAATCAGTGGCTATTAGACAGGGTTTGTTTAAGTTGGCCCGGTTTTCGGGCGTTGAAAAAACCTATTGTGCGTTTTTTCAAATTTTCTTGTGCACTGTAAAAAAAAACCACTGTAAATTTGCCAGCACAACACGATCACAGTTGAATGTACTGTATCTTTCTTTGGTTTCCTGACTATTTAAACATGAAAAATACAGTAGTTGCGTAAAATTAACAGTACAATGTACTGGCAATTTTGGACGCATTTGGACCACAGCACAAACTACTGGCGTCCAAATTGCCAGTACATTGTGCTGTTAATTTTACGCAACTACTGTATTTTCCATGTTTAAATAGTCAGGAAACCAAAGAAATATACAGTACATTCAACTGTGATCGAGTTTGTGCGCGAGATGAACAGTACTTTGTACTGTAAAAATGTCTTTTTTTTTACAGTGTGCTTTCACAACTGTATCATTATTTAATCTAAGGGATGCGAATGCAAAGATAAATGCCAATTTAAATATATTTCAAAAGAACCAGATTTAAAGGAATTTCTAAGCAGAGATAAAATGACCAAAAAAGAAAAGAGATGGAAGATTTTCATTCCTGTAATCTAAAATGTATCCAAATGATTTAAATCTTAATGCATGCAAAAAGATGGCGCTTGAACCCCATCCTGATTGTTTGCATTGTTATAGCTAAGATTAATCATCCCATTTATTATCCTGCTTCAATTTTCGATGAAAGTGTTATATAGGAGTTTTGAACAAAAAATGGTTAAGATTATGGCAAAAAAGAGTGAAACAGATAAGTTTCCTCCTGGATTTTGTCAGTTTTTCTTTTCTTTACATTCAGTACCAGTTACCTCTGCTTCAATCGAACAATACTTTTCTACATTTGGTCTGGTTTGGAGCAAGTTCCGAAATCATTTTGGAGTTGATAAAGCAGCAAAGCTAGTAATAAGTGTATCGCTATTTGCGATCTAAATTTACAAATATCACTGACACTGACTTCCATGACAATTTAATTTAACATTTAATACTATCGCAATATATATGTAGAAAATTTTGCTAAAAATTTCAAATATATTATTACGAATCCCATTTCTTTTAAATAAATAAATAAATAAAGGCCTTCAACTGATTTCTGATTTGAAGAAAATGAAAGAAACTATATAAATTTAGCATGTTTAACTTAAGGTAAGAATTATATAAAGAAATCCAGCTGTGGTTCACTTAATATATGCTTAGCGCAGCAAACTTGTCCCATGAGATACAGATGTACCTTTTAAATTAATTTGATTTTTTTTTCTTTTTATACATTTTTTGCTAATTCATACTTTATTAATGCAAAATTATGCCCAGGTTTCACTGATAAATGGAGAATTTAGGTATTATGTATATGAAAATTAGAAGTTTAAAGTGTTCTCCAAAAAAACTCAATAAAGCCCGAAAAAAACCCGGGTTTTTTTCTTTCAGAAAAACTCGAATAAAACCGGGTTTTAGACTAGTGGGCCCAGTGGGCTGGATTTTTTCGAAAAACCCCGAGTTTTTCTAACCCTGATTTTAACTCTTTTAAGAGTGGTAGGATGTTTTTATCCAGCACCTAATATTAATCAAGAATTTTTTTCAAAACTTTACTTGTATATAACTTTGGGGGAAAAAGTTGTAAAATTCCATTTACTTATTTTTTAATAATTTTTTTCGAAAATTCTGGAGTAAAATCAACATCACATAAACACCTATCTAATAAAAACCGTTTTCGTCGACCAGTACCTAGAATACTGAATGGGCGCGGCCGATTCGAATCCCTGAATCCCATTTAAAATCAACCCGATACTAAAATAATTTAGTCTTGACTCGACGAAAAAAATTTAAATTAAAATAAATATTATATTTTAATGCAATTACAGGATAACTCTAGGATAGATGGCCATAGTATAGGTGGCCATCTGTCCTCGATTTGATGTGGCCAGGCCATCTATCCTAAAATTGATGGACAGATTGCCACTCAAATTAAAGCGATACTCCGCCATTGTACGTCTTTGTTTTAGACTTTAAAGCAAAGATTGGATTATATATGCGCCTTAAAAGTCCTTATAGTAAAAAGAAAAGTAACATACGTACTGCAAAACGTTCAGACACCTAACGCAACAAAAATATCCAACCACTAAATTAAATAAACATTAAAATTACAGTTTCTTTTTATAATTGAAAAACACAGCTGCACGTCGCATTGAATGAACACGTTGAACTATTTCTTATGAACAAAGTTTATGCTGCAATCTATGATATAGTTTCTGAAATATTTGGACTAGCCATCTCTCCTCTATGGCCATCTATCCTAGAGTTACTCTAGTAAAAAAAAATTCTATCATCACATACCTATTAAGAGAATAAAGCATGTGAGAACCGTATCTGGGTATAATGGAATCCTGGGGAAATTTTTATGGTTTCGATGAAAAGAAATGGAATACAATTTCAACAGACGATGTACCAGCTAAGATGAAAACTTGTCTAAAACGGAATATATTTATAATTGATCTCTTGCTATTCCGTTTCCGTAATTCCAGAAACTTTCACTAATAAATATATATAAGGAATGAAATAGATGAAATCGTTTCATGTCAGGGGTCCCCAGGTAGCCCATGGTGACCAAATATTTTAACTGGCGACTGGAAACATTAACATTAAATGATCTCAGATAAGAAGAAAAATACAAAAAATGCGGATTTTTAATAGCCATGTCAGACAAGGTGTCTGAAAATTTTTATCTAAGGTGAAGTGCCTTAAAAACTGACATTTTACTGATACTGTTCGTTATTTTGCTTAAGTAATCTTTTCCGAAATTTTTCCTGAAGCAAAACAATGATTTTTGTAAATAAGAATTATTTTGCTTATGATATTGCATATTTCATTAAAACTTTGTAATGTATATTTCATTCTTTTAGATAATTCTTGTAAGTTTCGTTCAAAAACTTAATTTATATCGCCTTTCTAAATTAATTTAGTAACTGAGTTGAAAAATTAAAGCAATTCAAATATACTATTAAATCAAATAAAAAATAAAAAATTTGCGCTTTTTGAAAATCCGTGCTTAAATTTGACAATCGCCAAAAGAAAAAAAAAAGACAACGGCGGGGTGAAAGGTAGGTGGATGAATATTTTTTACTGGTGACTACAAATTTTTACTGGCTACTAGATTTTTTGCAATTTGTAGAGTCCTGGTTCATGATTATAGCAAAAATTATAGAACTGCCTAAAATTTCCTTCTGTTTTTTTTTTTTTTTTTCACTTTTTCTCAAAACAAGCCTTTGAATTAATTACAAGCAGTTAAAAAAACTTATTAGGACAAAATTGCTCACAGAAAAAGGGAAAGAATTGCGGTTGAAAACAAATAATTGACAAATGAAATGACAACTTGCCAACAAGATCTATTATCTAGAAAAAAAAAATTCTATCCAAGATGGTGCTTAAACTAAAATCGTTCCTAAACTCTAAGAACAGAACAATGTGCTTCATTCTTTAAGTTTAGATAAATAGGCTCATTGTTCAAGGCAATAATTCGTGATAAACTAGCTTTTTCCCGATGTTCACGTAGAAAGTAGGTTTTGCAATTCAAAATTGTACTTTTTTTTTGGTAAAATTCATCAAACTAATAGTGCAATTCCCACAAAATCCGTTCAGTAGAGCTTTTTAAAAAAGCTAATTTTCATAATCGGGTTCACCTAATTATAGAACTTTTTCTCATAAGTCTATAACACAGCAACACAGAACGATGAGTTATAAACTAACCCCCCCCACCAAAAAAAAAAAAAAAAAAAAAAAAACCTGACTGGCAATGTAAGTCGCAGTAATATCCGTTTCGCAGAACGAGAGTTATAACTTGTTATAAGCCTCCGGGGTAAAATTTTCATTTTATATATGAGGACGTGAGTTTCAAAACTTGACTTATCCAACATTTAAAAAATCGTATTTCTCTATCAATCAATTTTCTATTGGTAAACATGCACTAAAAAAATAAATCAATTTGCAAAAAAAAAACTACTTTTATCGTATATTTCTGCCATTGTAAAATCTTGGTTTACAATGAGAACCAATGGACGCAATTAGAGGTTTTTCGCTATTTCCCAAAACTTGATTTTCTGGATAAGGCAAGTTTTGAAACTCACGTCCTTAAACATAGATAGCAGTAGAAGAAGAAAAAAACACTGGTAATGCCTACTTAATTCTGTTGTTGTAATAATCTGAACATTTTCAAAAATTCATCCAGGCATATTGTCTTATTAACAGCATGCAAATTGACTACTTATATATTCTATAGATTTCACTGTTATTTTTGCTATTTGGTAGCCACTTTGAATTTTTTAAGATAAAAAGTAATTTTTCTTCAAAATTACAAAAAACAGGCATGAAAAGGTTAAAATTTCTCTGAGTATTCCATTTCATTAAAGAAAGAAAATTTATAAACTGTTTTAACAGACGGTTCGCATTCAGAAATGAAAGCTTTTACTTCATAAAAAGTCCCGAAATTTCAAGGCTTTTCCACTATAAACAACTTCCAAATGTTCCGAAGGATTCCTAAATTATCCTTTAAGACAGTATTATTTAATTCAAAACTTTTAACAGGATTAATAGTTGAATGTGTTCGCAAAATTAATCGAATTAATCTTCCGGTGTCGCCAAAACTATCGATTTTTATTCGCCTTTTATTGATTAATGTACTGACGTATTTGGATGAAAAGGGGATTACTGATGTATTGTAGTTCAAAAGTTTAATTTTTAAATAAATTAAAATATAAAGGCTGCACACTGCAAATTTAACTCTAAAGCATTTCAATTCAATACACGACTGGTATTGAGGCAGGAAAATGAAAATTCAAGAAAGAAAAATCCTGCTTAAAACATAGATTATGATTCAACATACCAGGTGAGGCGGTTAATAATTCTTAGTATTTTCATTATTAAAAAAAACACGCACGATTTGGGATAAAGGTAAAAATGGTTTATTCAAAGTATGCGCCATGGCTAGCGACACGTTTCCCATCTCTCTGCAAAGTTGTGAATGCCCTCCCAGAAAAAACGTGCATTTTTGGAGGTGGTCCAGTCATCGAGCCATTTTTCGACATCTCTGTAATTGTTGAAGTGTTTCATGAAGAATGCGTGAGACATCGATAAAAACATGTGGTAGTCGGAAGGGGCTAAGTCTGATGCGTACAGCGGTGGGCCAGGGTTCCCAGATAAGCGTACAAATGGTGCCTCTGGCCGCTTTGACTGTGCGTGATGAAGCCTTGTCGTGATGCAAAACCCTTTTTCGTGTCTTGTAGCCCATTCTGATCGCTTTTAGATCAATGCATGGTTTAAATTGACCATTTCTTGACGGTAGCGAACGGTATTAACTGTTTCAAGCTCATGGTATACGACACTCTTCTGATTCAACCAAATGCACGGCATTGTCTTTGCAAAGATTTTGTTTTGTGGTCGATGTTGATGGTTGTCCTGGGTCAACCTATGAATTTTTGCGTTTTGGGTTATCGAAATATATCCATTTTTCGTCTCCATTCACGGTCCTATGTAAAAAAGCTGATGTGGTATGCATTTCCTGTCTTCTGGATCTTTTCCATGGCCTGCAGACGATCACAAATGGTTTGGCGACCGAAATTTAACCTTTCTGACATTTGTTGTTGAGTTTGTGTATCGTTTTCGTCCAACGATGCTTACAATTCGGCATCTTCAATTTTTTTCGGTTGACCTGGGCATTCTTTGTCTTTCAAGTTGAAATCGTCATTTTTGAAACCTATAAACAAATGCACAGAAGCCTCTTGCATTGGGACATTTTCATTGTAAGTTTCCACGAGTTTACGATGACTTTCTTTCACGTTTTTCTTTTGATTGAGCAAAAAAAGCAACACATGCCACACACGCTCTTTATTTGGCTCGAAACTCAACATGTTTAAACCCCCCCCCCCCCCCAAAAAAAAAGGACGCTAACTCGAAACCGTTTAAACACCAATGGCGTTTTGAAAGGTACTGTCATAGCTAAAAAATGACATAAGAGGTTAGACTGTGAACCAAACCTTGTTTCCAGTGCCATCTTTTGAAAAAAATTAAAAATTTTTAACCGCGACACCTGATATTCAGAACAATACTGTAACAAAATTTTACGGTTTAATAAGGTGAAAGAATAAAGATTAAGTAAACAATTTTGAAAACGCTTAACGCATTTAAAAAAACAACTTCAGCAATTATCATCTAGAGTCGGAAAAATATCAGAACACTTTTATGCAACAGGATCTATACAGCTGTATATCGTCGCCTCAGAGCAACAGTAGGATATCCAGTAATAATCGAAAATGAGATGTCTGACTTGCTGCTATGAGAAACTGTGTTTACATCTAGGGGAACAACTTCTGAAACACAAAGTTGCGTTTGATACTCTATCGCAGAGATGTGTTTTATAAAAAATTCCCTGCTGTTCCTCTAGATCAGTGGTTCCCAACCTTTTTATGGCCACTCCCCACCTAAGCATCTCTAAAATCATGATGTCCCCCCCACCCTCCCTTCTATATCATATAAATATTGTCACATAAAAAATAAACTTCCATTTTCCCGGATGGTTCCGAAAATAGCATTAACTCTGATAAGTGATTTCGCATTCTTTAATTTATCAAAATGGTATTTTTGTTTAATTACAAGTATGCTTAACTCCATGAATGCAGTGATGCCATGGATCTTCGTATTTACATCTACAAAATTTTATTGTTTTTTGGCAACTTACCTCAAATTTAAAGGTGATAAATAGTCTATATTTTTATTTTTGTAAAATTTCTTGAAATCTCTCTCATATTTTGTATTACATGTGATAGAATTGGTACATTTTATAATGGATTTTAGTACTTCATTAAGAATAAGTGATATTTGTTTATCGACGAGACTGTATGGATAACATAATTCACAAGTAACATTTCCGGATTCGTGCTTTTATCCATTTTAAGTTACTATTTTTCTTTCCTCTCATACATACATCTTTGATAGCGGGGTTTTTCCCCCCATTATTATTATTTGGCCACCATGTTTTCTCCAATTTTAAATATTAAAATGCATATGTCATGAATGTCATATTTTGTATGTGGTCTGCAGAAGAGCCATAAGAAGTTTACTTTCAACCCTTTCCTTCCGTGATGCGCACGGGGTTTTATTAATTTCATAAATGTAGCACCTCATTTAGATCATTCAAAACATTTTTTAGATTAAACATGTCCAAATAATCAATTTTAGATATACCCTACAAAATTTCATACGTAAAATGGGGCATATTACACTATGAATAGATGTACACTTTTTTTTTTTTTTTTTTTTTTTTTTTTTTTTTTTTTTTTAAATAAATAGTAAAAAAAAAAGGAAGTGCAATTTACTAAAATAATATTAAAACCATAAATATTAAAATGATTTTTTAGTATACAAAAGGTGTTAAATTATCCAAAATATTCGCATAATTATTTCGGTGACAATGAAATTTGTTTGAGTTTTGAATTTTTAAATGCGATCCTTTCGAAAATTAATTTTTATTTAGTTATTTTTGAAGTTTTTTCATCTATTATTTCTATTTTTAGACTAAGACATTACTTTTACTAGAAAAAAAATGAAAGAAAATTTGTTAATAAGAAATCTGAAATTGCCCCCCTGTGGGGCGTACGCCCCACGTTGGGAACCACTGCTCTAGATACAGACACAGTTTTTCATAGCAGTAAGTCAGACATCTTATTTTCGATTATTACTAGATGTCCTACTCTTGCTCTGAGGCGTCGATATATATATATACTACATAGTATGTAAAAGTTTAGGAAACGCATACCACAGTTGAAAATTCCCCTTCAGCAATGGAAATGTACTCGAATTATTTTGTGTAGCTCTGTCTACAGAATTAATACACACCAAGTAATAGGCAAAAAATGAGTTAACTTTAAAATCGCATACCACAACTATAAATGCAATTTCAGCAATAATTGCTCATTAGACAGTACTGTAACCGAATTATTTTGTGTTAAGTAAATGAAGGATAAATACTATGCACACCCTATTCTATAAGCAAGTACCTTGTAGTGCACCCCAGTGATGTATATCTATTTCAATATGCTTGAAATAGTTATAACAACATTAAAATACACTGCAAACGATTTTTCTCCTCATAAACCATAATGTAACGGAATTCTTTTGAGTGTCCTGTACACAAACGATAAATACCGAATATAACATGGTAAACCTCAATAACAAACACATGTCAATTACTATGCAATCCAAGTACATTTACCAGAGTTACAGCGTGGAAAGAGAGACGGCACCAGTGTTGCCAGTGGGCTACATTTTTTAAATCCAGATTTGTTGATTGGCACCACCTTTTTGAAACAGTTAATTTCGCCTAGTTTAATGACATATTAATTAAGGCAAGGGGAATTTTACCATTTCAGAAAAGTGGTGCCAATCAAGAAACGTGAAAAAAAAGTAGCCCACTGGCAACATTGGACGGCAGACAGACCGGGGAAATACCAAAACAGAAGTTTTGTGAAAATACGGAGAATAGGCGGCAATTTTCATCCAGCAACTTTTTTTTATTTATTTATTTACAGTGCAGTGTTCCAAAGTCATAGATTTCTCTGAATTTATGAGATTCGAGCAGACTAAACAGTGAGAGACGGTAAATTATGTGTCGTTCGAGGAACTAAAAGCCAAAACTAACCTGTACTCAGCAACTTTAAATATGTCCTAATTCCTAATTGTCTACCTTCTAAAAAAGTGATGTCATTTATGCATGTCAACAGCTGAAGATGAAGAGCTTATTCCATTGTTCCTACACCTGCCCGAAAGACGTCTAGCCAAAACGTCCCGCTTAATATTTGTCCTCCATCTTCTTATCGCACCATTACAACAAAGTTAAAAATTTGGAGAACTTGCAACCGAGTAAAAACACGCGCTCTCTTTGAGTCATGGGGTATAAGGGCTAAATATAGCAGTCGCTCTTCTGCCTCCCGACTTATCACTCATGTGATGCGGATCGCCTCTTCCGCGATTTTTGCCTGCGATATTATTCACAGGCTTTTTGCCAAACGCAAGGACTGGAGCGGGGCCCAATCGACAATATGATTAAAAGGGCTTTCTATGTTGAATGATGCGAAATTTATGTACGCCGCCTTCAGATAAGAGAGAGTAGCTTTAAGTGCAAGTATGTGGGACTGTTTAAATGTTTAAGAACTGATGACGTTGTTTTTACAGAACATAAACAAATTTTGCTTCTCCCTAGTTCTCCTTCTAATGGATTTTTTTGTTGTTGTTGTTGTTATAGGTTAATGAGCCATGTTGTTTTTTTCTTCTGGTTGATATTTCCAGCTTTTTCTTCTAAATTTTATTAAATCGCATTTTTTTTTTTTTTTTTAATACATTATGCGACCAAAAGTCACCGGACACTTTCAGGCATTTTGTCGAATATCTAGAGAAATACTTGATGGATTATTAGAAAATTCAAAGATACAAAAAAACAGGTTTGACCACATATTGTTTAGTCAGAAAGACAATATTGTTTAGTCAGAAGTGTAATTAGGGGGTCAACAACAAATTGAATAGAAAAATAATATTTGCGATCACCTTACAAAATAAAGTGTTCGAAATTATCTGTAGCTGCGCTGATGTCTGTGTGGGTCCTGGACAACATTTGTGTAGCTATATCACGTATACTCATGGAGACATGAAAGTGTCTTTAACCCTTCCCGGCGCGGTGTCCTTAAAAAAGGACATCTAATTTTAATTCCAAAACTGATAAACGGCACCAAGAATATTTAATTAAAATTTTCCTATTATAATGTACATGAAAATAAGCAAGTTCATATTTTCTAATAAATTCGTTTATAAATTGCGGTGTCAGTCCAGTATTTCATCAGTTTATAAACCGAATTACTCCGCGCCGGTAAGGGTTAAAAATGGATTTAAAAAAATAACAATCCGAATGTATATTGTTTATAGCATACCAAGGTTTCACCCGAATTTAACTCCACTTTTACTGTCACCAATTTTCGGAAAAGCTTCCGAGTAGTTTTATAGAGTGTTAATCAGTTTTCTCAAATCGACAAATAAGATTTTCGGATTCAACAAACGTTTTTTACAGACAAACTTAAAAAATGGACAAATAAATTTTACATCCAATTTTCTTTAATGACATTTTAAAGTATCGTCGTAGCATAAAGGGTTAATATAATGTTTTATTTATTTGAAATGATTTTTAAAGATTCACGAAAGCAATACATTGAGATCGACTGACTACGCGGACTTTTAAATGCTGTGGTTCAAATGAGTTATTTGCAGAGCTGTTTACGATTACGAATCTAAGCAAAACACCTTCCACGTGTTTCTCTGGCTTTTACTAAAATTAATTCCTTTTAATTTGGAGTCGCTTTTGATTTTTACGGGTTTCCAATTCACTGTCGTAAAAGTGACGTCAGTCAAGCGTCCTTGGCATTGCCTCGTATTATTGATGTAATGCTCGTTAAGTCGTGTTTGGCTCCTTTTCAATTTTTTAAACCCACATAAAAAGTAATAGTTACACAATTCTATCGGTTTATGTCTTATGTACATGCTACTACCAATTTAAGAAAGATATTCCAATTTTAGTTTCTTTTTCTTCTTTCCTTTTTAATTGAAAACGCACACCTTCGGAAGAGATTTTTTGAAATATTTGAAATTTTATCTTGTTATTCATTTTTTATAATGACATTTACTTTAAAACTTTCAAAAAAATATAAAAATTTTAGCAATTACCCATAAATAATTTTTAAAGAGAAAAATAGTCAAAATTATGTCAAAAATTGACATTTCCGCAAAACGTGATAACTCAAAAATGAAACAATGTATTGACATTTTGTAAATTGCATAATAAACAGAATAACTTTCTCTTAGGACTTAGACTACGCACATACGCACATTATAATCGCATCTCTATCTCTGATGATATGGCAGTTAAAGTACTAATGTAATGAAAAATTCGCAAATTTGTCTCAAGTTTGTCATTTATACCAGTGTAAATATAAAACTATTTAATATACTATCATGGGTGTAGTCTGTTTCCTCAAAAGACATTTGTAAAAGAAGTACAGAAAATTTCGTGGCATTTCATGCATAATTTTTTGTTTTAGGATGTTTAGCGTATAGTAAAAATCTGAAAAACTTCATTTTGAGAAAAAGCTAGAAATAACTTTTAAACACAATTCAAAAGCTGTAATAGCTGTAACTTTAAACGGTTGTAACTCGGTTTCTATTTTATATACAGACAAAATTTAAGCAGATTTCGATAAGTAAAAAATCCAATTTTAATATTATTGCAAAAATGAAAAATCGATATTTTGATCGAAAATTACGTTTTAAAAGTGTTCGGATACCTTAATACGACAATGAGTAGAGCGTCCATAAGAATTCGTTAAACTTATCCAAAATGACACTCAAATGAGTGAAACGCTAAAAGAAAAACCTAGAAGATGAAATGCAAGAGATAAGTAATGATAGAGATCACATATTTTTGCGACAAACTATGCAATATTTCTTTCGAGTTTTTATTATTCTTAAAGAAACTTAATCTTAACCAGTGTTCTGCCATCCCATTGTATAAGCAGTGCACGTAATGAAAAAAGTTGTAAAATATTTTTGTACGGCTGTTCTCTAATCCAAAGGGGGTACTTACTTTATGACACATTTTTGTAATTAACTTGTTTTTCGGAAACGTGAGATGGACAGACGTTGTTTTTCAGAAACTACGTAATCGAAAGACGTTTTCCATTTTTTGGTAAATGCAAAAGATCTTTCAGAAAATACTATCAAAGTCGGCGTTTTGAACCGAACGTCTGCACACAATACCGTGAAACAAGAGAAAAAACGGTTATTACGTGACCAGAATCACTTATAACTCGATAAATATTTCATTTATAAAAAAAAAAAAAAAAAGGGAAACTCATTTCGATTCCAAATCGCTTCAAAAGTCAGGTCTGCCTTAATTAATTTATATATATATATATATATATTAAAAAAAAAAAAAAAAAAAAAAAAAATGGGAAACTGATTTCGATTCCAAATCGCTTCAATAGTCAGGTCTGCCATAATTCATTTATAAAAAAAAAGAAAAGAAAAAAAATGGGAAACTCATTTCGATTCCAAATCGCTTCAATAGTCAGGCATACCAATTTTATGCCTTTACGTTTAAAAATGAGTCATGAAATAAAGTTTTGCGTTGTCGAACAGGGGATTTGAAAACCACCTTAGGTGAAGTAAATAAATACTAACATTATAAAGAATAACGTTTGTTTGTGTGTTTGTTTGTAGTGCGTAGCCCTCTGGAACTACCGAGCCTATTTTCAAAATAATGGTGGCAAAATACTGCCGACCACTTTTGATCCAATATAGGCTATATTTTATGTTGGTACAACAACCCCCGAAGGGGTGCAGGAGCAGAAAGCATTCTAAAATTGCAATTTCTGTGATATTGTTGGGATTAGAAACTTGAAATGGGATGTGATAGTTACTTTTAATCTATGATTACTCGCTATGAACGGTTTCTAAAAAGCTCGAAATTTAAAAGGGTGAAATGTTTTAAATAACGATTTATTTGGAACCGTTAAGACTAAAATATAACTATTACTTTTAAGACGTAAATATTCGCAATAGAACGATTTCTAAAAAAAAATCCAATTGTAAAGGGGTGCATGAACAAAAAACGTTTTAAAGTTGCGATTTCTGTGATACTGCTGTGGCTAAAAATTTGAAAATTCGCATGGTGGTTTCTTTTCAGATGTAAATGCTCTCTATGAACTTTTTTTAAAAGAATTCGAAATTTAAAAAAGTGAAATAAGCGGAAAACGTTCTAAATTACGATTTACTTCTAAATGTTAAAATTACAAACTTGAATAAAAGTAAATTTATTTTCACCGAAAACAGTCGAAAGACATAATGCAATTAAGTGCAACACAACCGGTTAACAATCAACTACACTGTCAAAAAAACTCGCCTATATACACTTAATTATTCCTCATTTTTTAACATATAATTTCCGTACTCCTAAACATGTTTTATCCGTGAATTCTTCCTGAAAGTGTGAGAAAAAGGGGAGAAATTCCGTCCATTCCTAGCATGTATGCGTATTGGCTCTATTAACGTATTAACTCTAAAATTCGAATTCATTTTAAAAACGAAAAACCAAAAATTCTATAAATTAAGATTCCTAATTTAATTTAAAATAATAAATAAAACTAAACCAACAACAAAGAAAAGAAACGTTTTCGAATTTAAAAATAAATAATAATTTTCGCATTCACTGAAAAGTACGTATTCACAATTTAGAATTCACAAAGAGATTAAAGATTTAAGTTTAAGTTAGGATTAATGATTGAAGTTAAAAAAAAAAGTATTTGCATTTAAAATATGTTTTAAATGAACACAATTAAAATAGATATTTTAATTAAAATATTAAATAGAAAAAAATCGATTTTACTAAAAAATAAATAAAAAAATCCTCACATAAAAATAAAATACTCATATTTTACATCTAGCAATCTACATAAAAATATTTATAATTAATATTCTTATCCTATTTTAATACTAAAATTTATCCCATCCACAATCTCATTAAAGACGAAATCTTCCCGAAATGAACTTCGAAATTCAAAGCTTTTAAAAGAAATTAATCAAGCCATGTCCATCTGAGGTAAACATATTTACTTCAAACTGTTTCACTACTGTACAACGGTAACCGAGTGGTTAGAGTTAATGGTCTCGTAACACTAAGGTAGCTAGTTCGACTCCAAGGTCAGCAACTTTTATTTTATCCCCATTTTCTTCAAATGACGTATTATTTTACCTTCTGTAACGGAGAGGAAAAGAAACGGATATTCGTCTACAAACGGAAAAATCTTGGTAGCAGTGCTGCTAGGAAAACTTCCGTGAATTGAAGAGAATATTTCTGGGGGTGCAGTATAATTTATATGTAAGGAAAACTTCCGTGAATTGAAGAAAATATTTCTGGAAGTGCAGTATAATTTATAAGTAAATAAAAACACGAGAATTCGAATTTAAGGTAATAAGATCATTTCTAAATTAAATACGAGCTTTTTAACCCTAGCACTTTTTAGCATAAGAGAAATACTGACAGTACAACAAAAGACGGGTTCAAAACATTTCACTCTAAAAAAATTGATATTTCCAAAATTTCATTTCATTTATTTCAAAATTGAGCAAAAAATACTCAAATCTGTGTATGTCGCATAGTCAAAATGGCTCCGAATCAAAATTACTCAAGTTTGAAACATGTATATACTCATTTCTGAAAACATGGACATACTCAAATATGAGCAGGTGACGCTTTATTCATGTATTTATATATTGTTGATGGTTGTCAAATTCCACCTACGAAGTCTTTCTTTTACGAATTCATCCATTCTTCGGTTTCGAAGGTTGAAGAATAAACTCTGCGCTTCTGCGATTACATTACGACAGCTTTTAAGTGTTCTTCCGCGAACACGATTAAAATGTAGTTCGCCACATTTCATGTTATAAAATATTACTGAAGGAGCGTTTCGTTCGAAATCATAACAAATGAAACAATATGAATAAATTCAATTACCCTCGTGAAATTTACTACATTTAACAAATGAAAAGTAATTTTGTTTGAAACTGAGTATTTCTGGTATTTCAGAATTGAAAGCATTGGGTTGTCATATTTGAAACAAAAAGTTTCAGAACAAAGTGAAAACATCGATTTACTCAGATTTGAAAGTGTTATTTTTCTCAGTGTGAACGGAGCCATTTCACCCAAAATTATAACATCGATCGAATCTTCACTTAAAATACTCAAGATGATCTGAAATAACTTTACAGCAAGGTTTGTGCGAATCGTTTTCTTGAAAAGATGCTTAAGCTATTCTTTGAAAAGATAGTACCTCTCAAAATATTCTTTTCTGTGCTGACTAATGAGTATTCATTACACATATTTTCTTTACCAATGGCTTTTGTACTCATCAAAACTAATTTCGAGTCATTTGCAGACATGCCAGGCAAGCAGACTGCAGAAGATTCTTTTTTTATTTATTTAATGTGTTCTAGAAAATGAGTGCATCTGAAAAAGTCTTAAGAAATACGAAAGAAATAGTCTCTTACTGCTTAATGATTTAGGATTCGAAACAGTGCTTAATTAGCTCCGGTACTTCTTTATTTTTAGTGAGTACTTAAATACTAGCCAATGAAAAATGAAGTCACAGTCATACCTTACATTATGAATAATCTGTATATTTAAAAGAGAAGGTTGTTTTTTTAGTCACCTACTCAGATCTTTCTACTGAACTGATTTTGATAATTATTTTTTTTAAAATGAAAGCTGTTCCTTTGTAGATGTGCCCGCACTAAATATTTTTTTAAATATTCCAATTAAATTCGGGTTGGGTTTTGGGTCGGATTGGAACTTTTTTCTGTTGTTGTCCGATTAGTCATAAGAGTCTAGAATACTGTTATCTATAAACAAATATATATATATATATATTTGATATATAGTCTTTATATGCTTATTGTTTATTTACATGTTACTTGGGTCGGGTTTTGGATCGACAATTCTTTTTCAGATTCAGGTCGGGTTTCGGGTCAACGAATTTTTTTCTTCTTCTTTTGCCTTCTTTTTTTTCTCGGTTAATTTGGAAAGTAAAAAAAAAAGTACATTATCCCAAAAGTCAAAACCCATAAAAATAAAATAAAATAAAATAAAATTTAGTTGGGAGATGAGTGAACAAAACACGATAAAAGAAATAGAAAACAAAAGGGAAAATAGATGGTTTCATTAAGCGACAGACGATTTGAAAAGTACATGCAGAAACCATCACAACTCATTAAGGCCACAATTAAGGAGCAATGATAATTCTGAGCAAATGTAGTTAGATAATGCATGTAAGACTCAAGAGAAATAAATAAGAACGCAAGAGATTCGCGGAGAAATGAGTGAAATTGAAATGCTGCGTATAGTATAAGCTTTTAAAATACATCAGCAACTCAATTGAGCGTTCTGAGTAATAATCGAATCTGATAAACATTGTGAAAGTAACAAGTTTAGAATTGTGAGTGTATAACCATTTTTAGTTTTTGGTTTAAAGTAGATATATTTTTTTTTAGTCTTTTCCATGTTTTACCCCCCCCCCCCCCCAAAAAAAAAAAACACTCGTTAAAACAACATATAAGATAGAATTAAATAATTAAATAGACGTAGAAATAATAATGAGCTAACGTTTAATAAATTTACACAGCTGTAAATTATTTAAATCATTTCAAATGGCTCGCAAACACTTGCTCGTAACGGTAAGAAACGTCGAAAATTTTAAATAAATAAATATACATAATACACTAAAACGTGCTAACACGGCAACGCAAGACACAGGGGGGAGATTCCGTTTTAAAAAAGTTTCGTATTACCCAGGTGTAATTTGTGTGACATATTTCTCCAGTCCGGACTGCGAATTTTTTTCTTTGGAAGCAGGGCTTCAGGCAGGTTACGTTCTAACAAGTTTTACTGTTAAAGGTATATATAAGTTTTACTGTGTTTATTTAAATTGAAATTTTTTTCTCTTAAATAAAAATTTGCCCAAATAAATCAATTTTTAGTTATTTTATATTTTTTACTTTTCGAACAGATAGTATAAGGAAAGTATTTTAATCATGGTGTGTGTATATGACGTATATGTGTGCAAGTGAACAAACATAATCTGCTCGTGTATTCCTTTTAAATCATCCGACTGAAGTCACGTTTTTGTAGAAGACACTTTTGTAAAGAGTTTTTATATGAATTTTTAAAGTGAAAAGAAACTATCGAAAATGAAATGTGGAATATAAATTTGTTTTTTATTCTAAAAATACTTTTCAGGGGAAAATTCTTCAAAAAATTTTTCGGAAGCGAAAGTTAATTGGAACGTAGGAGGAGGGGAGGGAGCAAGTGTTTCATTTTTAAGAATATGGAACCGATTTTACACACACAACACAGGAAGAAGAAAAAACTAAAAACTGCCTTATTGGTAGATTTTATTACGAACATTTGTATCAAAATACTCGTGAAATTTTGACGGTACGATAAAAGTAATTTCAGTTAGACTCGCAACGGAAATAAAAAACAAGTCGGAAATGGTACGTCAAACGTGGCAAATGAAGTGCGTTCGCACTATAATTACTAGTTTTATAAATAGTCAGATCTTGGTGCAATAGCTGTTGCACTCTTATGCAAAACTGCTGAATACAAAATCTATAGAATAAATTCAGTCATACGGAAATAATAGGACTCCATCTAAACACGTTGAGTGCCACGTCAGTCACCGGTAATTGACACTGAACTTTCCGTTTATGTCGCATCGGTGACTGACACTTATAGATTGTGCAACGGGAATCTTATTTCGTGGACCAAACGGAAAGACAGACAAAAGAGATTTGGCATTCAACGTATTAAATAGGATGTTATCACCCTGGCAACCTAGAATCATTACCTATCATGGAATATCATTGAATTAATGACATATGATAGGATATTTAATAGAATAAGGAAAGCTCTTATTTTTCGCCGATTTGCAACTGTAAAATCTAGCCTAGTTTTTCGTTTGAACTTACTCAATGTTATTATTTTCCACTGAATACTTATTAATTTTGCGATTTCGCAAAATAATATGTTAACTGTATCTTTTAACTGTTTCTTTTAGCGTTTTTTTTTTACAATGTATTTAGAGCGAATTGCTTTTTGTTACCAATGTTTTTAGCGTAAAATATAATTAAAAGAAAAGTTATTTTCAGAACTAATCAGTAAGTCTTTATATTTATTACTAAGTATTTTAAACTTCAACGTTCAACTTTTCCTTTAGCATTTGTTTACCTTGTATAAATATACAAAAAATTTTTAATTACAACGGTATTTACTGGAGTACTGAATTTTTCAAAGTCACACATCTTTCACAGCCACACATTGTCGAAGTCACACATTTTATGTGAATTTATCATAAAAACATAAAAAACTGACATATAAGCTAGAAATCATATTATATCCCTTATACGTAACTGAAAGTGTGTCAGTAGGAAAATATTAAGCAATTATAGCTATTGTATTTACTAAAACCTGTGCATTCTCTAAACTAAAACATTCTCTCACTTTAAACATGTTTTTCTCAGAATGAATATTTTCGTCGTTTTCATGAATTCAAAATGTTCCATGCGCATTACTTTACGCCTAATTTTCGCGATTCTTTTTTAAAATGGTCTCTATGTATGTGTTAACAAATGTTACTAGAAATAAATTTGTTTAGAGACATTAATTTTTTTTTTAAATTTCAGTTTACAGAATTTTTAATGAATTTTTAACGAAAAATGTAAAAAAATTAAGTTGCAATCTTTTTTTTTTATGTTTTATAAGTAATATGCTAAAAATGTATAGTAACATTTATTTGTATGTATCAAATGGTTATCATGAAAAATATTGTACACGTATGTGAAAACTTAACGCGCATGGAGCATTTTGAAATATTGTCATTTTTCTCTAATTCAAAATAATAATAATAATCATAATAATAATAATAATAATAATTTTCTGTATCGCAAGAACTACTGAATATATTTTAACAAAAAATTGTGAAATAAGAGATATTTATACTGCGAATAGTTCCAGAATTTTTTTAAAAAATTCATTGGAAATTAAAAAAAAAAAATAGTACTGTACCCTTAAGTTAATCCATTTAAATCAACTGACTAAAGTCACGTTTTTTATGGAAAGCTCTTTGCTACCACTTTTTATATGAATATTTAAAGTGAAAAGAAAATCCCTGGAAACAAATAAAAATTGAACAGACAGAGAAAATATCACCGGGGAAAAAACTTTTTAATCTTCGATTTTTCAACGCGAAATTTTAGTTGGCACACAGAGGAAACAAGTGGGTAAGTGTGATCACAGATCGCACAGAGGGTTTCGTTTAATATTCCTTTCAAAACACTTTATCCTTTTGAAAAATCTGTTAGTTCTACATTTCGCAACCCGGGGCGCCCTCTATTCTAAACAAACCTCTATCCGAGAGAAACTCCGTTTTACATACTATCCGTAGATATATTGGTCGAGGGGATTGGGCCCATAGCCCACGAGATAAGTAGGCGCCCCCTGGTGGTAAAAAGTGGAACTAAAATATGTAAGGCTATGGTGTATGATATGAAAAAATGGTCAAAGGGTTAAGTTAACGGCAAAAGTTAGAAAAGTGCTCCCCAGGTGAAAAGGGTTGAGGTTAGAAAAATTGCTTAAAATACACAAGTTAGAAACCCGGAGGAGTAAATAATATTAGACTTTTTGAAAATTTTATGATTTGTCATGTGGTCTGAGGTATTCAGCTATACATATGCAAAAATTCATGTCTCCAACTTAATTAGGGGTTCTCTTAGAAAGAATTGCTTAAAATACACATGTGGTAGCTAAAAGGGTTAAACGTAAATCTTTTTCACGATTTTATGATTTGCTGCCTGGCCTCAGGTGTTCTGCTATAAGTATGCAAAATTTCAATTCTCCAATTTAAAAAGGGGCTCAGTTAGAAAGAATTGATTAAAATACGCATGTGGGAGCCCAAAGGGTTAAATGTACGACTTTTCCAAAATTTTATGATTTGTCGTATGATGGTGTTCAGCTATAAGTATGCAAAATTTCACGCCTCCAACCTAATTAGGGGATCACTTAGAAAGAATTCTTTAAAATACACATGTGGGAGACCAAAGGGTTAAATATGCGACTTTTCAAAATTTTATTTGATGTGAGGTGTTCAGCTATAAATATGCTAAATTTCACGCCTCCAACCTAAATAGGGGCTCACTTAGAAAGTATTGTTTAAAATACACATATGAGACCCCAAAGGGTTAAATTTACAACTTTTTCAAAATTTTATGATTTGTCGTTTGATGTGAGGTATTCAGCTATAAGTATGCAAAATTTCACGCCTCCAACCTAATTAGAGGCTCACATAGAAAGAATTGTTTAAAATACACTTGT
This sequence comes from Maratus speciosus, assembly GCA_963932465.1. Taxonomy (NCBI): domain Eukaryota; kingdom Metazoa; phylum Arthropoda; class Arachnida; order Araneae; family Salticidae; genus Maratus; species Maratus speciosus. Next base: position 4,986,516 of record OZ010790.1, on the reverse strand, counting down.
GGGAGTCCAAAGGGTTAAATGTGGGACTTTTTCAAAATTTTATGATTTGTCGTTTGATCTGAGGTGCCCAGCTATAAGTAAGCAAAATTTCACGCCTTCAACCTAATTAGGGACTCACTTAGAAAGAATTGTTTAAAATACACTTGTGGGAGCCCAAAGTGTTAAATGTACGACTTTTTCCAAAATTTTACGATTTGTCGTATGATGTGTTGTGCTCAGCTATAAGTATGCAAAATTTCAAGCCTCCAACATGTATAGTTTCTGAGAACGGGCTTTGTGACAGACAGACAGACGGACGGACAGACAGAGGAGCGAGACGAATAGGGTTTCGTCAGATGAACGAAACCCTGAAAAGAAGTTTTTCATTTTGAACACGGGACCGACTTCAAAAAATTAAAAAGAAACAAAAAACAAAATACAATAAAACCTCTACTGTCAGTCATTCTTGTACCCGTCAGTCAATAGAAATAGTACAATTGTAGTGCAATGTAATATTTTATAAGTATTTTTAACCTTTTTTACTCTGAAAGAATGCTAAATGTTAAATCATTATGGAAACAAAATGTATTTTTATAATATTCTGGATAGGTGATTTTTTTTTTTTTTTGAAAACAGTAAAACCTGTAAAAAAGGAACTTGTTTATAACGGAATTTTGTCTTTTAAAAAGAAAAATTTCACCCTCCCGGCGAAAAAGACAGTCAAATTTCTTCATACCAAAAAGAAAATCGAATTTGAAAAAAAAAAACAAAAAAAAAACAGTTTTATATTAATTCCCTTCTCGTAGAAAAACAGTGCCAATAAGAATTTAAAATTCCGAAATATTTTTTCTTATCAAAAAGGCTTCCATCCATGCAAAAGTATTCCAATACCTAAACATATAATGGACAGTGTGTGCATTGGTTTTTGATCAGATAAAACTAAATCCAGATTGAAGCGATTCAAATTGGTTATTATCGAGAAAGATAAAATTACTTTGAAGCTTTCTTTTTCTCTTCTTGTTTCTTTTCTACACACTTGTTACCATTCAAAGATAACGTTTCCAAAGCATTTAAAATATCCTATTTTTTTCTAAAATGAATAATTCAAAAATGCTTCAAATGTGGTATGAATTTTAATTTTATATACCGTCGGATCAATAGATAGTTTTATTAGTTTTATAGTTTGTTTTGATTTTATTATTATTACTAATATTATTTAAAGAAAGAAAAGAAATTAATTAAAATTTTTATATATATTTCTTGGCTCTTTATTTAGAGATCCACCAAAAATTCTGTTTCGTTTTCGTTTTCGGAACAAAATCAGTGTTTCTCCGGAAATTCGTTTTCGGCGAAAATGCTGTCGAAAATTCGGTCGCGCTGAAACTACTGTAATACCTCGACTTACGTCATCCCGCATTTAAGTCGTCTGGCCTGTGAAAAAAAAAAAAAAAAAAAAAAAAAAAAAATCCAACTATCTAACATGACTCCTTGATTTGAGCTGTATCGGCTCAAATGAGACACCCTTTATTGATTGCTATGAACTTAGCTGTTTAATTACCAGTCATGAATGATTCAAGACAAGATTTCAAATTGTAAAGAAAGTAATGCATATATGACTAAACTTTGAAGACGCTTTTCACGTGTTTATGAAAAGTTGCTGAGTTAGTTTAGTTTAAAACCGCAGAAGTGTTTCGAATACTCTTTGAGAGATTTCTAATATAACAGAGGATCATTTGCAAAAATCATTATAAAAGATAATTTGAGGTATGTATAAAACTAAACTCTGTGGCTATACAATCCCTGAAGGATCTGGGCCGACAGTGCCCATCTCTGTTTTCTTGACCCTGGTGCTATGCAGCATGCGTCCCGGCCAGGTGGTCAGCCTAACGCGAGACCCTCGGTGTTTAGTTCCCAAGCAAGCTTGGCACTCATTTAATCGACCCCAAAGGGATGAAAGGTTGAGTGAACCTTGCCCAGTCGGGAGTCGAACTCTCGACCTGGGGTGCGGCAGTCAGGTGCTCTGACCACTACAGCACTGGGCTTATAAGGTATGTATACCTAAAACATTTTTTAATGAGATGAAATCCATATAAATTAGAAAATCATTCTGTGTCGTCGTTGAATGAATTATATTTTAATTAATATGAAAATAAAACGTTTTGGTCACAGGCACAGCGAGTCAACTTGGCGTCACACGAATAATTATATAAATTTATGTATGTTGTGAATTGCTTTAAAATTTTTTTTGGACGTTTTCGTTTTCGGCCGAAAATAGGAAGATTACCAAAATGCGTTTTCTGTCGATCCTTAGTTAGCGTATTTCGTCTGTCAGCGAGCGTGTAAATTTAATGACAAAAGAGATGTTTCTTAAACTTTAATTTCGCATGTCGCAGGCATCGAAATTGAAAAATGAATTTTTACTATTTTTAGTTCTTACTATCCAATATTCTTATCATTCTTTATTTTTAACTTTCATGTGTAGTTCTTGAACACTTCATCATCTTTACGCATTTTTTAAATTTTCTCTCTCATGCGAAGAACTGGTATAATGTCATACATAAAACTGTAAATGTGGACGAGTTGAAATTGCATAAAGTCATTGAAATAAACCCAACTTATACGGGCCCGGCGCGAGCCCACCCAATAATTTGATTTCTTTGCACACTCAATTTCTATCCATTTCTTTCGTTATTCATTTATTTATTTACTTAATCCCTAAAATAAAATTTGATTTTATTATTGGCATTCTCTGAAAAACAGTAAAGACATTTCAATTAAGACTTACAGAAGCACTGAAGTCCCCTTCACTCAGTGTTGAATTTAGTCCCCCCCCCCCCCCCTCCCCACCAGAAGATTTGAGATTTTGTGTTTTCAATGGTTAAAAGTGCAATTTCCCTCCAGAACTCTATAATCCTCCCCGGAGCCACAGAAATCCCTCCCGGAGAAAAGTGTCTGAAATCAACACTGCCTTCACTGGATGTACAATTAAATTTCTCTCAAAAAATTTCCTGCATGTTTTGCCACCTGTTTTAAGGCTCCGCTGCACTGAAACTCCCCGATCGCGAAATCCCATGTTGGCCTATGGGAAAACTTCCAAGCGCGATTATTCATTACCTAATATAATTGTTAAAATACCGTTTTCACCATCAGAAAGTAGACGTCAAATGCCGATAATGTGCGTTTTTAAAAATTGTCTCCCGAAATTTTAAGTATTTTTAAGAAGATGATAAAATTTAATCAAATGGAAATTTCAAAGTTTATAGGGATTTTTTATGTACTTAAAATTTACGGAGATAATTTTTAAAAACGCACACCATCGGCATCTGGCATTTACTTTCTGATGGTGAAAACGGTATTTTAATAATTATATTAGGTAACGAGTAGTGGCGCTTCAAAGTTTTCCCATAGGTTAACATGGGATTTCGCGATCGGGGAGTTTCAGTGCAGCGGAGCCTTAATGGCTTGAATCGATAAGAGCCTAGGAGACTAAAATGTATGTTCTTCTTAACATTTAGTTTTTTGCACTTTCAAGAATTAGCAATTTTTATTATAAATATTAACGCATTTATAAGGGAGAAGGTGTAAGAATATAATTTAATAGAATTATTCATTAAATTATAATTATTTTATATTTTACTTCGAAAAACCGTAATTTCACTTCAAATTATCATCTTTAGTCATTCGCACCTTTTCCGCCTCTCTCGCCACACACATGAACTACAGTAAAAAAATTGTATGCGTTATTTTACTAAAAAAAATTTTAAGCCCACCCAATATTTTTCAAAAATTGACGCTACTGCTTAATAACATCATTGAACTTTACAACATTCCAAAGATATTATTTACAAATGCTATAGTGCGGAAAGAAATAGAAACGAACCGAAATTATAAACATTCAACTTAGGGACCTTCCACAAATGATGTCACGTTTGAAGGGGGGGGGGGGGTCGTGAAATTGTGACAGTTTGTGACAAGGGTATGGGAGGGGGTAAGAAGAAATGTGACATCACACATTTTGGTTAAAATAAAAGCATTTAAAATCAGCAGAATAAATTTTGAAGTTATTTTGAAATTAAAGTATTTTGTGTTTATAAAATAGATTTAAAGCCAAATATATTAAATTCCATTTCAAATTTCAAAATACGACTATTTTCAACTGCTCTTTCGTATTAATATTTTATTACTTGTATATTAATTATGTTTTTGTTATAAACCTTAATCTTATTTCATACAAAATAAGTACATGAATCATTTTTATCGTTATGCTCACAAATGTCGTTAAAACACATAATTAAAGGAGGACCCCCTTCAATAGGTCATATTTCAAACTTTATTTTCAAAATAAAGTTTGAAATATGACCTATAACGTAGTGCATTGTTTCTGAACTGCATGTTTATGTAATATAGCGTGACATGTGACAATGGGTGGTGGGCATCGTGAAGTGTGACACTTTGTGACAGAGGGGGGGAGGGGGGTCAAAAATGTTGAAAAAATGTGTGACATCATTTATGGACCGCCCCTTACAAGGGAAGCACTTTTGGTGCTGCTCGCACCTATCATTGAGACCTGTTGCATATTAATGCCCTATATTAGGAAGTTTGAGAATCGATACAATTTTTCTGCTAAAATCATAAGTTTTGATTTTACAGCAGCATAACTTTCTGAAAATGTAATTTTCGAAACCACTTATCGTACTATTAACATAGATTTTTTTAAAAGAAAAGCATTTAAAAGTACAAATTCCTTCAAGAACTTACTAATTTGATTTTGAAAAATTATATTATTATATTTGATTTTTTTGGCGGGGAAAAAGGTGGCGTTTTTTTCTCTCCAAAAGTAGAGGTTTTTGACAACCATAGCTGAATGTCATAGCTGCTTGTCGTATGTGATGAGTGGTTTGGACTTCACTAGAAATTTTAATGTCCGACCTAATTACAGTCACAGTAAATTTTCTAAATTGTATAAAAATATTAATTTACTTTATGATTACTTTTACCAAAAAACACAATATTTAATTCAAAACTTTATTCAATCCGACTTCAAAATAAAATAGTTGGCTTATTTTGTATTTCACTAAAAAAAAAAAAAAAAAGATTTCAATGACATTAAAAGTTTTTAACAGAAATTATATTTACTATATTCAAAGCTCGAGTAGCACAGTTGAAGTTTATTCCAAAAGAGCGAAAAATGCCCAGACCAGGAATTGAACCAGGATACTTGGCGTGCCGTGCCAATGCTTTACCTGTTAAGCTATCCGGACTATACTTGACTGACATAATTCACTCTTGAATATGATTAAATCCAGTAGGGGAAAAAATCGTTCTCTTCATTATATTTACTATTTATACATTTATGGTCTGCATAGGAAAAAACCCAATTCTTATTTCTTATGTTATACATTATCATATTATCTATCAAATCGCAATCTGATTCCATTCTAATACGTACCGTACATATACTAACGGATAAAGTGAGATAAGAATTTGTAGCGCCATATTTGGCGACTTAACTTACTTTTGGCGTGAAAAAAAATCCAATTAATCAAAAATTAAAAGTATAAAAAAATATATAATCGGATTTTAACAGAGAAATTTTATCGGTTCTCTAACTTTTATGTATAGGGGTACACAATGCACCAGGTCTCGATGCTAGGTGAGAGCAGCACCAAAAGTGGCTCCCTTGTAAGTACGAAAGTGTTAAAAAAAAAAAAAAAAAGGTTTTAAGCAAAGCAGATACAATAAATAGTTAACGGTCAACTGGAATCAAATCTAAGGAAAAAAACAACAAAATAAATAAATAAAAATTCAATTATTTGGAGTCTGAAATGAAATTTCAAAAATTTTATGCATAAGGAATGAAAATTATTTCCATATTAAAGGCCCAAAAATTACTCAGAAACATGTTTTCGGGCGAAGTAGAATAAAAACTTAGAACAAACAGTCTGAAAAATAAAAAAGGTACTAAAAAGTTTAGAAAATTTTAATTGAGAAAAAAAAAAAAATTCCTATAAAAGAAAAAAAATTAACTCAAGATCTTGATGAGATAATTTAAACTTTGGCAGAATAATTACCTGGGCACAAATTACGGAACACTTACCAACGGCTATCGAAACTTCAAACTATGCTTCCATTTCAGGATAAAACAATTAAAACTTTTCCTATTCTCTTTTTAACTTGTTTTGTGCAAAATTAATTAAAACTTCCTTTCAATTATTTTTCAATACTTTTTTCCAGAAATTTTATTTATTTTTCTTCTATAAATAACCTTGCACCTGTCTTTCCTCTGTTACCAAAGAAGTGGAGTTATTTTCTTTATTTTTAACAAATGCTATGTTACGTTCTCTTTACTTGTTTTCTTTTTGAAATTGGGAGGGAGAAATAAATTATTATTGAAATTAGTTTTCTAGAACTTAATATGACAAAGTGATCTATCTTTTTTCCATTGCCTTTGTTTCATAAACACGTTTTCGAAGTTGAATTAGTTACAGGACTTACAAGATCTTTTGCAATTTCTAACTGGGAAAGCGTTTGTTCTAAAATAATTGCAAAACATTAACGAAAATAAATCCGGAGAACAAATTTATCAAAATGAAAACAAGTAAAGAGTAGAAAATTTAAATTTATTTATTTATTTATAAAAATAAATTACGAGGGAGTATCAATAAGTTTTTGCCCTCACATAGAAATAATTGAGTAAAATTTATGAAATTGCACCTGTATTAGTCCTTTTCTATAGAGTCACCGTGCACGCACAGTAACACATTTCTGAAAACGGTATTTCAAAAAGAGGGGGGAGCATGTATTCCAGGAGACGCGATAGTAGACCCAAAGGAAGGCATTTTACTAACTTTTACCGATTCCCACATGTGACATATTGTTGGAAAGGTCTGTGACCACTTAGTCATGTTATGCACATCCTGAGCCTCTCCCCCCAATTTGCCCTCTGGGGGAGGGGGCACTTTTCTAAATTTTACGGACACCGTTCATGCCCCCCGGGGGCAAATTTGGGGGGATGTGCTTGGCGGGTGCATAACATGAATAAGTGGTCACAGGCCTTTCCAACAATATGTAAAAGTTAGTAAAATGCCCCCTTTGGGTCTACTATCGCGTCTCCTTGAATACAAGCTCCCCTCTCTTTTTGAAATACCGTTTGCAGAAATGTGTTACTGTGCACGGTGGCTCTATAGAAAAGGACTCATACAATGTAGCAATTTCATAAATTTTACTCAATTATTTCTATGTGAGGGCAAAAAATTAATGATACACCCTCGTATTTATTTAAATAGAATAAATACCTTTGAAATCAAAAAACAACAAGCAAGTTTTGTAACTAAATCCATAGCTGCCAACTTGCACGGATTTTTCTCACCACTAAAATTTAATAGATAATTTTATGAAAAACAATCGCCGAAATCTGACTTTTTCTAACGATTAAACAATACAAAAGTTTCTGTTAAATTTTAGTGGTAGTAAAAATCCGTACAAGTTGGCAGCTATGTAAATCTGACCAAATTTTTAATTTAAAGATGGCATGTAACTAATTTATATGTAGAATATCAAAATTAAAAATCTAACGAATTCAAACAATTAGATGACTGAAACTCCAATTTAGAGACTGCATAAAGTAAAATTTACACATTTGTCACAGGAAAAAATTACAAAGTGTCATACTAAATAAAACCTACTATAAAATTCAATATAATAGGAAACAAAACAATAATATTTAACATATGAAGCTACATAAAATCGAAATAAATACAACGTAAGTATAAATTGGAACAACAAACGGAATATAGATATCAAATGGCAATAGAAATCCAAGAAACCAAAGCGACATATGGATGTCTAATCTTCAGTCGGCAGAACATCACATGTCGCAGATTATTCATGCATTATTTCATACAATAATAGACTGTGAAATTTGACAAAAATGGTCTATGACTGTCGATATAATGCATTGGAAGAATAAAGCAATAGGAAGCGCATAAGAAAATCAGAGAAAATTCGAAAAATGTATTCATATTCCACACAATCATTTATTTTTATGAATTCAAAGGTAATCGAAAGTACTTTGATAGCCAACTTAGCCTGAACACCTTTTAAATTTGGACTTGGATGAAATTCGATGACAGAGTGCCTGGAGACAACTCCTTACCTCTAGTAAAGAAATGAGACAGAGAATTTTTTGTGTCATAGCCAAACGCGGAAGAGGGGGGGAGGGAAGTCGGTCCACCAAAAAAGGCCATTTAAAAGCGCCATACTTTTTCTTAAATTTATTTAAGGGTTAACTTTATAATATACTTATAACTACTTAAAAGGTGACAAAAACATAAAAATATCATTTAATGCAACCCGAGATCTTTCGAACACACACGCGTTCATTTTCAAAGGGGAAAAAAGCGAGGAAAAAAGATGATTGACTGAACAGAAACACATTTTACAAACAAAAACAAAAATAGTACGCATGCGCAAGCGGAGTTCAGTCCATTTCTCTGCAGAGGGGTGAAGGGATCAGCTCATATAGGAGGTCTGGAAATACCTATTTATATAAAATCCAAACCTCTGCGTGTCCCTCACAATTCCGGTAGGACCGCCTCATTGAAATAAGCAATTGTTGAAAAATACTAATGTAGGGTTACCACAGTAGCGCCAAATGTTAGCCAACTTGGCGATAGCTGGCTAATTTGGCGAAATTCCCATTTAAAACCATTAATCTTTCATAAAGGAGGTCACCGAAATTTAATTTAAACTCCGCTCTTTTAAGATATTTTTTTTTTCAAAATCTATGGGTGAGAATTTAAGTACATCTTTAACATCTTCCTCCCGATGCTACTAATAAAATAACCGCCAATAGACGACGCTGTACTGTGTGAGCTCCTAACTGCGCGATTTTAATATGCTTTAGGTACTTTTTCAGTATAGGTGCCTTGGCGAAAAAGTAAATTTGGCAACATATTTTCCGGGAACCTATCCACTGTTTCATTTTATATACACACGCATTTTTTTTTCGATATTTTACGATTTATCTAACATAAAAAAGCTGTTTCTCTAATTTTATGCAGAAACAGATGTAATTTGTACATAAAAAACATCAATAATGTTACATATAAAATAAACATATAAAACAAACAAAAACGCTCATCAAGTTTGTTTTCAGGAGTCGTTCGGTAGCGATGAATTGCAGTACTACGAGGATAACAAGGCGAGTGAACATTTCCACGAAGGTTTTTGAATTTACCTGGAGAAGCACTATTTTATCCTACCTAACAGTATTTCCTCATAAATTTCGAAAATGAAGTGTGCCATAAAAACAGTTTACTAGATAACTCTTAATTAATATATAAACTAGAAAACAGGAATTCTGCTTTTTCAGAATTTAGTGTCGCCCCCAATGAAAAATAAAATATATGTATATAAATATAGATACAGTACAGTCCAGATTATACGAGTTAATCGAACTTATACCTTTGGAATGGATCATTTTCTTGATGGACTGATGGATTCCACTATTATGAAACAGTCATTATAAATGAAGTGTTAGGTGAAGATGAAAGAGCAGCCGTAAAAAGTTAAGCTCTGATTTTATGGTCAGATTGGGAAGAAAAAAAAATGGCCATATTCCCCCCCCCCCCCCATTCTGACCAGAAAATCAGAGTTCTAACTTTTTACGGCTGCTCTTTCATCTTCACCCAACACTTCATTTATAATGACTGTTTCATAATAATGGAAGCCACCAGCCCATCAGAAGAAAATAACTCGGTGAAAGCGGAAGCTCCGATTATCGGGACTCTGTAGTTCAGTTTTAAGACTTATAACACGCGATTTTATTTTACATAAAGTGACGTTCATATCCCCTGAAGAATTCATCATTTGCGATTCAGTGTTAAACAACATGTACAGTAATGTACGCTTAGGACGTCACTATCGCTGAATAATACACAAATCCAAAATAAAAAGAGATTTCGTCATTCAACAAATTCGACAAAAAAATCGGCTATCTAAAGATTCACAAGCCTTTATTTGTTTGTATTTTTAATATAGATATTTAAAATTAAATTTAGTTTCTAATAGCTCGATGTTTTATCAGAAATCCTTCATTTATATTTTTTCAAAATAGCACGTATTTTAATTTTTAAAAAAATTCAGTTTTTATGGAAAAATGGCAACAAAAGGATACATATTTTTCTTTCACTTTCTACAGAAATGTAGTTCTTCCGTTGCCAATATATGACAAATGGCTCTAAAAACTACAAAAAAAATTAATTTCTCAAAAATAAATGGAGATGCAGTTTTCAAATAAATTGCATTAAAAAGTACTTTTTTTCCGAATACGACGGTATAAAAATTGAAAATGTGCGATGCTTAGAAGTTTAAGAAATTGCTATAGATTATTTAATCGTATTGCTTTGTTTTACGGCTGGCTTCTGTAAGGTAACGTTATTTTTGGAGACTACACAAAATAGGCTTGGAGAAAGAAATAGCATACCGTACCGGGGGCTAATAATTCACGCCTAGCTAAAAGAACATCTGCAATACGAGAACATATTTTTGTTTTGGTTATATGATTTAAATAATATTTATTAATGTAATTTACAAAAGATTTATTAACTCTACTGTATGAGAAACTTATTAGAAGAAATAAAAAGATGAATCCTTACATTTAGGCAGCAAATCAATATATTATTATGGTTACAAATGCTTATAAAAGTATATGCAACATTATAAATTATTTTCAAAATAAAAGCACCAGCGACTTGAGGAAATTATAAACATCCGATATCATTTTAAACAAACCTAAAATAACAAACGAATATTTTTAAAACGCGAAAAAAATCTCTTATACAAACTAAGAACAATATAAAAAATTCTTTCTTTTACAAAGAAAAAAAAAAAAAAAGAAAGAAAGAAAGAAAGAACACAGCACAAAGTTAATTAGAGAAAGAACATAAGGAAATAATTAAAAATTGGATAAAATAAGGATTGACTTTTGACCCCCACCCTCCACCGACCAAAACTGGGTGCTTGTCTGTGTCTATCCACATTGTATTTTCTTTTTCTTTTTTTTTTTTTTTTTTTTTTTTTTTTTTTGTGCGCTAAGTTATTACTATTATACGCCGCAAAGCAATAATGACGAATTGAATTTATTAAAAGTTTATTAATTAATGAAGAATTAAAAAAATAATGATCAAGGTTTAATATAGTACATATATATTTAATTAAACTTTTCTTTGGCTACTTTTGACGTTTTTTGCTGTATGAGATTACATTCACCGATCGCCAATTTTTCAGACTTCACAAACCTCTAAATTAGTAATCTAAAAATCTCGTAGCTCATTCATACTAATTTTTTTTTTAAACACAAATACATTTGTAAAATAGTTATAAGTAAACTACAACTTTAACAAAACGAAATGCGTCTCTTTAATATAACAAAGGCGTAAATAACTCGAGATTAAAATTTTGGTTTTAGTTCGAGCATGTTAATAACATCTAGATTTTCATCGAATCTTGACTTCCGCGACAGACGAATGCTAATGTTACTGTTGAACATAATGTCGCTCCTGAGTTCCATAACAAAAATTGTTAAAAAACGACAATTTTAAATTATATACAGTACAATCTCGATTATCTGAAGTAATAGGAGCCGACCCTCTTTCGGAAAATCGAGAATGCTTCAATTTTAAGATTAAGGAGAACTATATGCAATATTTCTTATTATGGTAACAAGTGCTTAATAAAAATAAAGCAATAGCAAAATAGAAACAAGAATAAATTACCAGACTTTTAATTTTGAAATTAAGTATCTTTTACATATTTCACAAGGGTTTGAAAAAAATGTTTTGTTTGTCGCAGTTTCGATTGACTTTGTTTTGAAGCTCTATCACGAAGTTTTTAAATATGATTAGTTCACCAGTATCGCAGTCTTTCTGCTGCTCCAGCCATGCCAAACATTTTGCAAAACATTCAAAATCTTCAGAATTGCTAATTTGTTCGTTTACTTCGTTCCACTCTGGATCTTACGGGAGCTCAAATTAAATTCAAAGGAACTCTAAGAAAGGGGATAGAAAAGATTTATATTTACGCATATTTTGGAAAGGACCGCTTGCACTCAAAAAATATAATAGTAAAAAAAAAAAAAAAAAAAAAAAAAAGCTTTAAAAATGTATTTTGGTTAACCGACAGTTTCGGTTAAAAGAGTTTCGGATAAAAAAGGTTCTACTGTACTTACTTTAAAGTGTTTACACTACACAATAACAACTATTCAACGATATAACAATTTTTTATAAAGCTTTTAATAGTTTTCAGAATTAATAATGACTACCTTATAAAAATAGAGAAAAACGCCAGTCGAGCCCATTGCAAGCAGTACCAAGAAAAGATGTTATAACCTCCCCGTGATAACAAAAACAGATTTCACGACCTTAAATGCATGTTATCACACGTAACTAACACATAATAGTTCACCAAAATACCAATAGAAAACGCCGAATGGCAAAAAAAGATCATGTAACTCCTGGAGTTACACTGCGCATTTAAGGGTTAAGCGCCTACGAAACGATAGCAAGCGAAGGCACTAGCAAATTACTGTTAAACGAACGACAGAATTCTTTTCAAATTTCTCGTATTATATTTCAATATTTTTAAGTGATTTTTAGGGTTCCGTACTTAAAAAGTAAAAACGGAACCATTATAAGATCACTCCTGTGTCTGTCCGTCTGTCTGTCTGTCATAGCCATTTTACTCGTAAACTATGGAACGTGGAAAGTTAAAATTCGGGGAAGTAATAAAGACCATTGACCCACATATTTTCAGATTAATAAACATTCATAAATATATTTAGTAAAAATGTAGAGGGGCTAATTATGCTACTTGAAAAAAAAAAAATAATCTTTTCTTTGTATATCATGTGAAAACTTTTGTAACGCTGAACTCAAAAATACATTCCTTTTAATTTTAGGTATTATATTTTCAAAGATATTGTTGAAAATGTAGCGCAAAAATATGCCCCCCCCCCTCCCCTCCCCATCTAATTCCGAATCTACTGAAACTAAAATTATGAAAAAAATTAGAGGTAGTAGACGTTAATATTAACCTTGTCGGAAAATTATAGCGATTACCCTATAGTTCACATAGTTTTTGAGTAATTAGCATTTTTCTGTTATACACAAATTTCGATTTACGGGCATTCAGGAAAATTGTTGAGCATCGCTGAATATACCTATCGTTGCAGAAGAATAAAAGCATTGCTGATAATGATTTTCGAAAAAAATCATCGGTAATTAGCCGAGATATTAACCCTTAAAGGTACGGTCAGTTTGGACATACACATGGACAGGGGTGGCGTACTCTATGCCTAGTTAACAACTTTTAATAATATATATGTGTAATGTAATGCCCAGTAATACATATAATAGTAATACATATAATAGTAAAACATAATAATAACAGTATAAAAGCAATAAACGTCAAATTGTTAAAAACATAGTAATTTAAGGGGTCTCGGGACTCTAAAAAGTTGAAAAAATGAAAAAAATACCATTTTCAACATTTAATGTCTTAAAATGTACATGATTTTAAAAACACAATTTTAATTGGGATGAAAGATAAAAGTATGTTCTTTCGTTTCATGTATTTAAAAAATTGCAAGATACAGAATTAGTATTTATAGGGGGCTCGAAACTGTTAGACATTTGTCGAACAAAAAATTGGCATAACAGTTTACGCGCAGGATTACAAGATAAATATTGCAACTAGAATGAAAATTTTGGTGCTTACTTATACTTCAGATTGTAATAATTTCCCTGAACTTAAATAAATTTGTATTTAAAGCATTTTTATATTTTTAATGCGATGTTGCATTTAGCTAATACAAAATTTTGAAAATTTCAACTGTAAAATCACCTAAAAATATATTTTTTTTTGATCAAGAAAAAGGAAATTTTAAATTCAGTTTATACAGACTAACATGAAATATATGTTTTGAAAATTTCATGAAAAAATATTCAGAAGTTTTTGAGGTATCCTGCGCGTTATGCTCAAAAAACGTCATTTGGAAAATAATGACTTTAAAGTTTCGGAAACGCCGCTTCAGCTATTGAGCGGGTATAATTCTAAAAGCCAAAACTTCTGTTCTAATGGGAATTTCAAGGAAACAATTATATCAAAATATTCAGAAAAGATAGGAGTTTAACATCTAAAAAAATTAAAATTTCTTAAATTTTGAAGCTTTAAGAGTCCTGCAACCACTTAATCCTTTCCGGCACGGAGTAATTCTATTTATAAACTTATGAAATAATGAACTGACACCAGAATTTATAAACGAATTTATTAGAAAATGCGAATTTGCTTATTTTCACATACATGATAAAAGGAAAATTTTAATGAAATATTCTTGGTGCTATTTGTCTGTTTTGGAATTAAAATTAGGTGTCCGTTTTTTAAGGGCATCGCCCTCGAAAGATTTAATTAGAATGAATCGCATAAACACTGTGGGATTCGCGATAGTTTGCATTGATTGTATCTCTCAATACGCCTCGAGTGACTTTAAAAGTTAATTAAACACCTCTCTGGAAAAACGCGGCGCTGACCAAGGCGACGTTGCAACTTTGAGACCTCAATTCGAAGCGCGCTTAGCACAATGCCAAATTTAAACTTTGAACAAAGGTTTTGTTTTAGCTACACTGTAGAAATAAAGGTTATTACTACGCTGAATTTAGTTTCATGAAATGCCAAATGAAGTTTAACTATGCACTGCTTTTATTGTCAGTACCGAATTAAGTTCATCATAAACAGATTAGGATAATATTAAAAAAAGAGTTATACGAATATCTATATTTGATATTATTTAGGTTCCATATCTCTATGAACTTTCATGGTATACCTGATTACACTTTTCTAATATATACAGTTATACCCAACCCTACGTTGTATAGTTTTTTACAAAGTCTTAGTATTCTTTTAGCAACGTTTTTTTTTATACAATTACAAATTCATCTATTTATTCTACGGAACCCTCTGTACGCGAGTAATGCTAGCACTTGACCGTTTATTTTTCTTATTGTATAAGATATCTGAGGTTGATGTCTAACCGGGCACCTTTTCTGTGTTAACGATTTTGGTTGCAATTTGTTTATTTAGTTTTATTTATTTATTCATTTCAGTGACCAAGAACGAAAATCGAAAAAGTACAAAGGTACAATCTGTAGCATGTTTCCTACTCAGTCATAAAATAGAAAATTAAGACCATTTTGTTCTTTGAATGAAGAAAAAATAAATTCTGTTTTTTAAATAAATGTCAAATAAGAATTATTAACATTATTATCAATCCCAACTGTAATTTCAAAACTAAGCATCTAAAATTTTATAAATATAACAATATTATATTTGTTTTATTATTAACAAAACATTACATTTTAAATAATGTCCAAGTTTTTCTTCCGACTACCAAAAATTTCTCGCGAACCACAGGTGGTCCATGGATCACAAGTTGGCGATCTCTGCGTTAATTAATTGATAATAGCCTTAATTATTATAGCAGCACATAAAAAATAGATAAACAGTTTTTAATGGCACACAACAAAAATTGCAAGGGAGAGAGAGAAAAGTAAATAAATATTAATTCATCATCCGCGTCACTGTTGGTATCTCCTATTATTGACATTTCGAATGATAAGGTATTGGAAATAAGTTTACCTTTAAAGCGTATTTACTTATTTTATTTTATTAAAGATAATATTTGAGTTTTGTGATGTGATAGCTTAAAACATGGTTATTCTTTTGTCGTATATAAAACATATAATTAATTATACAAAGCTTTTATAGTTCAAATATTTACACTTTACATTTACTATCTCCAGAAAGTACTCCGCTCCCCACGCCCACCCCCGCTTACTTCAATTGTAAATTTTTGACAAACCGGTTCAAAGAACGCTTTAGCTACTTTGGATAAAAATAATGACCTCAAAGAATCGTTCATAAACAGAATCAAACTTAAGTTTAAAAAATAATCAAAGTACGATTATTCTGTTTTCATTGCCTAAGTTACTCACTCTGTATTTACCCTTTTCAAATAACACACTGTACAATAAAGTAAAACACAAAAAACAAACGCACAGCAGTACTGAGTACTGTATATTATATGACACAAGGGCAATTTTAAAATAAAAGTTTAACAAAAACCTTACTCATATGTTTATTGGTTAAAATTTAGACAATTTGAGATCGAGGAGAAGGTGGTGATGGCGGTAGTGGGATTTCCATTTTTTTTTTTTTTATCATTATGATCACTCAACTTAACAGGCTGGGTTTGAATCTCAAAAAGCATGAAATTCGTCACTACCGTGTCATATTTTCGCATGTATATATGTGCTACACGCCCATGATAATGAGGATAACAGGAAAGAGAAAAATACATCAGTGAATCCAGCAACAATGTTGAACAGGAATCTCAAAATGCTGGAATTTCGCTAACGTTGCGATCACAGAACCTCGTGTATGTAGGCTTTTCGTTAAAATAAAAAAATAAATGAATAATCATTTCGGTCGACGCTCTCACTTTTCGAGAACAGAATCCAATTTCACCGGAATTTCATGTCCGAGAACAGAAATTCTACGGTATAAATTTCGGTATCAATAAATAAAATTATATTATGTATTTTTAGTTACATTACTTTATATATATATATAACTTATAATTTTTTTAATTACGCATTATATGTAAAAAAAAAAAAAAAAAAAAAAAAAAAAAAGATTAAAACTGATTCGTAGTTTGTGACGAAAATTTTTTATGAAGGGTCAGAGAGACGAAGAAATAGTCTAAAACATTATAAAAGTAAAAATACTAACAAATTATCACTAAGTCAAACACTTGTCAAATTACTGAATAGATCAGGGTTCGTAAACAACATGATAGCCAACTTATTGCTGATTATAACTATTTTCGGACTAAATATAAATTAGATATTAACAGATTGCTTGAAAAAAATAATAAAACATGGGTTTTTTTTCTTTTAACCGAATAAAAAAAAGGGGGGGGGGGAGGAGGTTCTGAATTCGACGCGTATTTTTTTTATTTTATTATTATTATTATTATTATTATTTTTTTTTTTTTTTTTTTTTTTTTTTTAATGTATATCTTCCGAAACTACGCGACCGATTCGCGTGATTGTTTTTTATTATACTGAAAAAATATACGTTTTTTTGTCAAATAGTATTTAACAGATGGCAGAGGAAAATATGATTAACTATTTTTTGTCGCATATCACCTTTAACATCTGAGCTCTTCATATATCACCAAACCCTGGATAGAAGTTTAAAGAATTAGAAAAACAGGCAATTTTAAAACTGAGAGCAATTTTGTTTTTGAATTAAAAGAGATATACTTTTAATAGCATAACGTCAATAAAATAAACTTAAATTATACTAAAATTAATTAAAAAAGACAGTTTTGAAAGGGAAAACTATCATGAGATATACACTATACAAAAATATAAAGAGAATTTAAAGAACTTTTCAATACAACCTCTACAGCCTGTAAAACAACTCCAGCAATCAAAACACTGACTCGTAAAAAGCATACCAATTTGACAAAGGAAGTTTAAAAAATACGTCACTTTTTGAGGGGCTAAAAAATAACATCCTATATTAATTGAATCACTTCGACGATTGAAAATAATTTCTTTATAAAAGAAATTGGGAAATCGATTTATTTATGGAATTTAAAAGGATGTGACATCACGAGTCGAACAGTAACGAAATCTATCACATTTCACATCGACTCATTTACATTCATTTCAAACCAATAGATGCCAGGGATGCAGTATACGGAGGTATACGGCTTATATCTTCTGGATAACTCTGTATACCCTCCGTAGTTATAGACAGCGTATACTCTCTGATGTATTATACCCTCCACCTATAGAGTATACCTTCTGGATTTTTTACGACTACACCACTGCTTGATGCATCCTCATAAGTTAGTCGTTAGTGAATGTTTTATAATAGAAAATAGATGAAAGTTTCTTAAGTATGAAAATGAAAAATTATTCCTAAAAGAGTTTAACAAGAATTATTTTGTAGAGCTGTATCGAGTACTCGGTATATACTCGGTACTCTGGTTACGCGGCCAATACCAAGTATAGTTGTAAGAGTTTATTTTTAAGCATATCTAATGACAAAGAAATTTATAACGCATCTGTAAGAAGTTATTCGATTATAAATGTGTAATATATTCAATAATTCACAAAAACTATTTTCTCGGAACATAAAAATATATCTACAAAATATAGAAGGAGCTAAGAAATACCACAACGTAAAAACAATGCAGATTAAAATTAATTTAGTTTTATTGTGGAAATGAAAACAGTAAATCATTTTTAAAACTGTAGGAAAAGACTGTTGTTTCGGGTAAAGAAACAGTTTGTAGAAACAGAAAATACAATAAAAAACATTAATAATTAAATTTGTTATATCACAAATTATTGTGCAAAACACCAATCGTTCTACATTTTCAAGAGATAGGGCATTTCTTTTATTATTGTAAATTTGGCCTGCCTGAGAAAAAATGCGTTCGCCGTAGGTATTGCTAAGATAACATCTTTGTATGCTCCACATATGAAAATTGGGGGAAAAAATGTAAAGCCACTACAGTTTTTTTAATTAAAAGAAAATAAGGGACAGTTATAAAATGTAAAACATTTGGCATTATTCAATGAACTGTTACGGCAAGCAATAACCGCTTTTGACAGAGCGATTTCATGTATCAGAATGAGTAATGAATGATGGGTTAAAGAATCAGTTTTAATTTAACATTACGGTTAATTGTATTTTTTATGTATCGATTCTTTCTTTTTTTTTTCATATTACTACTGTTTTAAATTTTTTGAATTTACAAAATTTGTCTTTAAAATGTGCACAATAAATAAAATTTCGAATTGAAGTTAATTTAAAAAAAGTGATCATACGCTCAGGGCGTAGGTTTATGTATATTATAGATAAACACACACATATAGGGAGTTATCCCCAAGCCTCCATGTGCGCATCAGTGACTCTTTCTTGCACACAATTACTCGGTACTCGGCAGAGTAGTAAATGGCCGGGTACACGGTACCCGGCCAAAGCACTCCTCGGTACACCACTAATATTTTGTGTTTCATACCTTTTAAAGTTTATTTTAAATTAAATCTTGATATTTCGAATTTTCTTCTCTCTTCGTGAGATTCGACATTCCTCTCTGTGTTCTGAATGGTAGGTAAAAATAAATAACCAAAAAAATAAATAAAACAAGGTGATGGAGCACAATACGGTAAAACCTGCTAATGCGGGATAATAAGGGAGAGAGAGAGAGAAAAAATTCGTTTTAGCCAGCTTTCCGTCTTAGCAGGTAGAATAATAGAGTATTCTTTCCGCTTAAGGCAGAATTCTGTTACAGACAAGTTTCTCAGGTTTTACTTCTTCTCAAAAGAACGAAAGGTCACAATACATTTACTTAGGTTTAAAATGCAGGGTTTAATTTTTTTTAATCAAGATTTCCGTACATAGTTTTAACATTTATAAAGATACCACTACGAAATTTTTAACAGAGTTATATAGAGTTGTATTAAATAGGATGATATCGTGACAAGTGCTGGACGTGACACCATCTGCATTCAAACAAAACTTGATTAAGCATTCTACATTTTGAAATGGGGTTGATAGTAGAGGCCTGCGCGGGATTCTCCTCCAGACCCGAAATAACAACAAAATTCTAACAAATTCGCCTTTTCTTTTCAGAGTCCGCGGATCCGAAATAGGAAAATTCCCTTTATGTTTACTTCTTTAGATTTCGATAGTTGGATTTTTCGGGTTCGCGGAGCGCGAAATTGTAAAATTAATAAAGCGCAGTGCTGAATTCAGGGGGTGGGACATTCACCACCGGAGCAATGCGATGTCCGCCGGAAGATTTGAGATTTTATGTTTTCTATAGTCAAAAAGTGCAATTTTCCTCCCGGAATTCTATAATGTCACTGATAACACTGATAAAGCGGAAAAAATAATTTTTTTTCTTTTTTCGTTTTTCTTTCGAAGCCTTAAGAAGAGAATTAATGTCGAAATAGTGAAATTTTCACTTTATTTTTCTTGAGTTCCCGTATAATTTTAACCGATAGGCAATAGTACTAGTATACTAGCCAGCCCGAAGTCGGAGTTAGAGTCTTTAAAATATCTGGAGTCGGAGTCGGCCGTTTTCCCCACCAACTCCGCAGCCTGAAAAAAATTTCCGATTCCAAGAGATTCCGTTTTCAAAGGGTTTATTATGTGTAAGCTCCAACTTTGGCTCTGAATATTCAACAAGTGCGCTATACATCCCCCCCCCCCCCCCTTCCCTGTAATTTCGTGTTAAACACAAAGAGATGCTCCTTAATTCTTATTCATATTGGATTAAAAAACCCTGCGGCGTTTACAATTTATTAAGGATCCTGGCCTACAGTGCTCAACCCTGTTTTCTTGATCATTGGTATTGGTACTGAATTGCTATGCAGCATATGTCCCGGCCAAGTGGTCAGCCTAACGCAGGACCCTCCATGTTTAATTCCCAAGAAAGCTTGGTATTCATTTCGTCAACCAAGAAGGAGTAAAAGGTTGGGTGGACTTTGCTCAGTCCGCAATCCAAAATCGAACTATGGACCTGTAGCATGATAGAGAAATACGCTGACGGCTACGCTGCTGGGTTTCCATATCATAATGGATATCACTATTAAAATTAATATATTAAGCACTATTAAAATTAACATATTAGTTTGATACAGAAGAAAGTTTTGCTACTTGTTTCGAATTTGAAAATACGCAAAAAGCAGTATGCTTATATGTACTCCATTAAAGAAAAAAAGAAAAAAAAACACATCAGCAGCTAACGTTGATTAAATCATGTCATTCCACGAGTGTTCATTTAACAATGATTAAATTCCACCATGATTAAAATTTGAAGCCCCTTCTCTACCATTAATAACTGACGCATGCAATTGTGCACTGTTACAAATGGCTTCTGCTATGACAGTTATCCTATTGCCATGTCACAAAACCCCTTGCGCCTGTCACATGAATCGGTGATTCATATCCAGATATTCGAAATTGAATTCTGTTTCCCTGCCAACTTCTTCATAAATATTTTCCACAAATGCCCCGGAATGAATCCCCGAATACGTTATGACCGTCCTTTATTTTTACTATAACAGAAAATAAGATAAAAAAAAAAATAATAATAACGCTGTCACTTGCAGTGAGTGGTTTGAATAGTACGACCTATTTTCGTGTGTTTTGTCTGCCACCGAAAAGATTATGAATTATGCAGGCACGTATGGGCCATATTTAATGGATATGTCTCAGTATGTCGCAGTAAAGGAAGGGAATAATGTTGTTTGTTGATGGTTATTTGCGAAAAGTGCGAAAATGAAATTTCCCAGTTTTATTCAATTGCTTCGCATTCAACTGAGCACTTTTATATTGTTAGGATTTATGTAGACCAAGCTGACTTTTGAAAAAAAAAATATTTTTTTTAAACATCAATGGAAATACTACCGCATTTTACATATGCGCTGGAGTGTATTAAGATAAATTATTTTTTAATTTTTCAATTAATTTACTTTTCAAAATCCTTTCTGTGTGAATATCCTTGTTATAGAAAGTTTTCTTCTCAAACCGGACCAGAAAGGGTCAAAACTTAACCCGAACCCGAAATTTTATAGTCATCCCGACAAGAAACCGTTCCGCAACGAAAAAAATACAGTAAACTCTCTGTAAGGCGGACTCTGTGTAAGACGGAAATCTGTCTAACTCGGAAAGATTTTCAAGTCTCTGCGAATCCACAGACATAAAGTTTGTCTAAGGCGGAATATTGTCTTCTACGGAAAAATTTCTCGGTCCCGATCGATTCCGGCTTAGATAGAGTTTACTGTAAGTGTCAATCATATCCAACCCGAAGAGCGGCTCGGGTCTGGTTCAGGTAAAATCGCATACCGAACTCGATGCCAGGGCTCTAATTCGAAGTTGAAAATGTTGAAGGTTTTGCACTTTTCAAAAGATGAGAGCAATGAAAAAAATTATCAAATGCAAAACTGTTAAATGTAAATTATAAAATACTAGAACGATAGCTCAAAATTGAAGAAAAATGAAGTATCAAAATATTACAGTTTTCTCTATTTCGCCAAGGCCCCTATACTGGGAAAGCACCGAGAATTTAATTTCTGTATTCGGCTATGTAAAGCGCATTAAAACCGGGCAGTTAGAAGCTTAGATAGTACAGCGCCGTCTACTGGCGGTTATTTTATTAGTAGCATCGGATTGAAGATGTAAAGACGTATATTTTCGTATATTACACTTTAAATTCTGACCCATAAGATTTTGAAAAAAAAACCTTAAATGCAAGGAGTTTAAATTAAATTTCGGTGAGCTCGATTATGAAAAATTAGTGGGTTGCAATAGGAATTTCGCTAAATTAGCCAGCTATCGCAAAGTTCGCGTTATATACATGGCAACTTATTTTTGTCGCCAAATTTGGAGATATCTTGTCAAGTTAGTCAAAATTTGGCTGTATTGTGGCTGCTATTAGTATTTTTCAACAATTACTCATTGTTGAAGCTGATGCCAATTTCTCCATAGGAATCCTAACATGGCCGCGATGAATGAGGCGGTCCAACCGGAATTGTGAGGGACATACAGAGACTTGGATTTTATATAAATAGATTACTTTAATGTAATTTGCCACCCTTTCTTTTAAAAGGATGCTATGTTATGAACGTTAAATTTCCTGAGTTTTATGAGAATCAATCGATACAGGGTAAATCTAAAATATCTGTCCTTGTTTGAAGGCATCGATAGCAACGATTACTTATTTTTATAAAGTTCGGAGAAGAAAAAAAAAAAAAAAAAAAAAAGGTGCAATACCGATCAATGATCGCAAAGCCATATTTTTCATTTTTCTTTTCTTTTTCCCCCAATATCATCCACTGACGCAACTTGTTGACTTCGTATTTTGCAATCGGCCATCACATACGAAAATAGTAGGATGAATCCTCTGAAGTGCTCTTCGTTTGCGCTTTATGTTTCATTCCATTACAGGCGACCTTGTTATTATTACACATAGAACGAAAGGGTTTAAAAAAATCACATTTTGTGACCAAAGAAATTTAATATATTTAGTATAAAATAAAAACTGGAATCTTAAGGTGCATTCCATCAAAGATGAAAATGGAGCAGCTCAGGGTTTTCTTTCAAAGAAGTATGGAAAACAACACTGTTATTTATGGCAGATTTGATTTAAGTGTCAAAATGGTTAAGATTAATAAAAACTTTCTAATTTTTATATTAAAGTACTCTGAATATGAAGTTATTTTAACCTCAATCCTATACTGATTATAGAAATTTTACGAGAGACATTATAAATTCCAATTGAGTGAAAAATGTCCAAGCAAGGAGTCGAGTCCAGAACTTTTGCTGTGATTGTGACGAGCGGCGAGCCAATGTTCTACCAACTAAACTAAGGCTTCTATAAGGGCAGGGATGACCGCCTCGGGAACTCAGCTTTCGCTTTAGAGTATAACATGGACTTGAACCAGAACATGGACTTGACCACAGCATGGACGTGAACGACGACCCTTTGATTTGCAAACCAGGGGCTCGCTAAGGGGGGGCAGGGGGGACCCCCCCCAAACGTTCGCGAATGCTGTTACACTTGGCAAATTTACAAACTTAGTTGGTAAATTTGTTTAAAACTTTAATGAAAACTATAATACATTTTCTATTTCCGATAGACTTGGCAAAAGTTTCAAATTTAATTGGGAATATTATTAAACTTTTTACCAATAAGAAGTATATTACATTTTTTAATTGTGGTAAGTTGGCAAAATTCTAAAACTAGTTGGCAAACATTGAAATTTGACTTGGCAATTTAAGGTCCTATCCCCTTCCCCACCCCACCCCAGAAGAAAATGTCTTAGCGATGGCCCTGAGTGTGCTACTCATTTCACCAGTGCGATATCACTTCATAACCTTCTCGACCCGGAGTGAGGTGGGTGCCGGTTCCTTATGCCATTATCTCCTTGATTTTTCTTGAGTGGGCCAGAGTGGCCTCTTCCAATCGCTCATCGATAATGTTATGGTTCGGAGCTTGATTGATCCCGGAGCTAGCCTTGACCGGGATTCGAACCACGAAACTTTGATTTGACTGCCTAAGAAGGACTGGTTAGACGTAGAAACTAAGTCTGTACAGCATATAGATGTCATTCCAGGTCCTCTTTATTGGGGTCTTAAAAAAATATATATTCCGACGTAACTGAACATGCGGGAAACGCGACAGTGGATGGGGTAGACCAGATTACGGTCATACGGTCTAAGACCAGATCGCCTAGAATGCGATAAAGAATGAAATAATTTAAACCTGAAGCAAACAACAATAAGGCGGCGAATGAAAAAGAATAGGAAAGGCCAAGGCTACAGAGTAGGAATTAAAAAAAAAAGCAAATAGTGGCAAAAAATTAAGTAAGAAAAGCAAATAATTTGGAAATAAAACAAAGACAAAGGAATAATCACAAATTCTGTGCTACCACTATACCATTGCGACATTTCTTCTAGCTCTTGATAACTTTTTCTTGTCGTGGGCAGGTGGATGACGGCTCATCACAATGTTAAATTTAAATATTCCAAGTCCTTTCTTCACACATTATAAAAATACCTATACACCAATCATCGTGACTCAAAGACTATCAATTAAAAGTGGACTTTAATAAGATCTGTTATTATTATTTGTATGATTTTCTATGGCTTTCCTTCACGGAGGTAAGAGATAGATGGAGATGGAGTGTTTTTATTTGGAGTACTGTTAAACATACAACCCTGAAACCGGTCAAAATTAAATCCAAATACTTGCGGTTCTACAGAGTCTGTGTGCGGCTGGACCTATTGAGGGTATTTAAATTTGAGCGATAACCGTCTTCATATTGCAAACCGTTTTTACGGCATACTGCATCTCTATTATTACTTGCAACTCTGTGGCTTCCCTTACTAGTATAACTCTTTATCATAATTTTATAATCGAACGCAACTTCAACATAATTAGAACCTTATTTAGAAAATTATTTTTTAGACAAAAAATAATCCCAGATTGGCAGCAAGATTGGTCATTTTATATTCAATTTTATAAGTACCTCGGCCTTTTAATGAACCATTAAAAGGCCGAGGTACTTATAAAATTCTACAAGTCGATTTGAATTTCATTTGTAAAAAACTTCTCTTAGTTTACTACATTAGTGGACACGAAAGCTTCTCATCGTTTAAAAATAAAATAGGAAAACGCAACTCCCCAACAAAAGCTCCGGAACTGTTTTACATGACATATATTATGGAAATTGTCCCTACAATAAAACATAATTTTAACTTTAATAAAAATGTCATTGTGAGGAAAAAACTGAATAAAACCCTGTTTGATCCCGTAAACTATGATAAACTAAACGAAAATTATAACATTCTGAATAAACATTTCTCATTAATCAAAAAGAATCTATGATCCTTGTCCCTACTTTTGTAAGATATTTTTAACATTGACTATACTATATGGTTCTTCTAAATTGCACATTACGTTTCACAATGTGGTACAAATCTTCGTACTCTTATTGCTCCTGCTAAAGTTTACTGGTAGTGTCATGCAAAATTACTAGATGCGTTATGCATTAGTTTTATTTTTACGTAAATTTCCTAATTGCTGTCTTTATACTTTTTCCTATTTATATAATTTTTTAAAATGTTTATTTATCGAAATTTGATACGACGACCATAGGCTTATTTTAAATAAAGGAGCTTTTAGGAGTGCAAAGTGTGTCTGTCTCTTCCATGCTTTTTATTTATTTATTTATTTTTGTCTTATCTTAAGAAATATTGTGATACTGAACTTGAATTGTAAAAACTAACTTTGTACCAATTTTACTTCAACACTTATCTAACATTAAGGCTGTTCTGAAATCCAAATGGTCAACTTTCTGACATAATTCATTTTTGTTCGGAAACGCATCAAACTAGAAGGTGTTGTTATTCAGAAACTATGTCATCGAACTGTTTTTTCCGGTTTCTTGTAAACGCAATAGATCTTGCAGAAAATACTGTCAAAGTTGGCATTTTGAACTGAACTTCCGAACGAAAGAAGAAAATCCAGTCAAAAGGGGAGAAAAATGCCGTGTCACGTGATCAAAATCGCTTATAACTTAATAGGTAATTGATGGATTCAAAAATGGAAAAAACAGCTCGATTCCAAATCGCTTCCATGGCCAGGCTTTGCAATTTTATATCTTTCCGTTAAAAAATGAATTTGTAAATGTGTCAAAATGTTTTGCGCTTGTTGAGCACAGCAGTTGAGAACAGTCTTAAAATATCAATTAAAGCCTTTGTGCAGCAATATTAAAAAGCAGGAAACCAACGTTTAAAAATGCACAAATAATACGTGAAAAGCAGCAAACAGCTGTTTCGAATCTACTAGCGAGATTCTTCTTCAGTGCAAGATAGAGCAAGACACAGTGTGCTAGAAAAACTATCTAACATTCATCAACCTTATCTAACATTCAACATCTGTAATCTAAAATATGAATTTTCAATAAACATTTCCTCTCGTGGAGAAAAGTACCATGGCTTAACGACTGGCTCTCCACGAGTAGGCGATTTCATTTAATTTTCATAGGGTACGTAAAATCTGTGGTATTGAAAGTTATCTCGCTAAGTGCTTGTTATGTGGGAGAACGATACAAAGACGGGAAATACATCCTTCAAGTACCGATCAATATTGTAGGGAACAATGGGTTAGGACAAAGCCGCCTCAAGACTACAAGCCAGACACGCCCTTCATCCCCCCACATGTGACGTCACAGCCCGGGACTGGCTAACTGCCAACGCGCCAGCCCCGAACATTTGAATTTTGTATCTTCCTATTTTACGTGCACGTGCGTTTTACTTAGCCTAATAACATACTTTTTCCAAGGTAAGTTTTATTTTCAAATTATATTTATATGCTATCAGCACAAGTTTTATTTCTTGTGTTCAAAATCTTTTATTTTTAATTTCTTTGAAATAAAATAACTAGCAAATCCTAGTACGATTCTATCAATAATACCGTATCTCAAAACGAAACGACATTATTGTAGTTCTGTTTGTTTCCACATAGAGCAATAATTTAAAATGGCAAACATCCCTAAATCGTGTCAAGACTTATATCATTTAATTTGTATCTTGTCACACCATCCTCTCTTTATAATTTGTTCTGTTTTCTCTAATTCATTAGAGTGACCTTTAATTAACGCCCATTTATTAAAAGACACTTGTCGTGTGAATAGTAACTCGGGATATTTTGTATGCAGAATTAGTTGGACTTTAATTTGACAACAAATTTATGTATTTATATATATATATATATATTCATACTTAAAAATTTAAATATTCTAGAAAATTTCATAAATGTCGCTGTGAATACATAGCATTTTTATCTTGTTTACTTCTTTTAAAGCAAACCCCGATCGATATACTTGTATCAATTTATTGTTGTTTTTTAATCTTAAACGTTTGCTATCTTAATAAAAATTCTTTTTATAATTTTTTGTTAAATTATAAATGCTTATGTACTGTGTAAATAGAGCTATGGGGATAATGTTTTTGAATCTCTCTATTTTTGCCACAACTGTAATCAATTTATTTACAAGACTAGAGGAAGGGTTGTTAGTACCCTTATGCAAAACAGTAGTTCCCCCCCCCCCTTCCCCCACACACACATACCTTCTTCGCAAAAATCCTATGTGTTTTCATATACATTTTAATGTTTAATTAAAAATAACAATAAATAAAATTATTATTCTATAATTATCAATTTACTTTTAGATCTAGTCAGGAAATACTTTTCATCTCATAAAAATTGATTATTTTAAGCTTAAAAGATGTGAACAAACATTTAAGAACCCACACAACATTATTTTGGAAATGAAATATTTTCGCGGAAGGTTTTTGTGTTTTTCGATGTTTTTTTTTTTTTTTTATCAGCTATTACCTAAACATTCGAGGGAAATGAACATAAATTAGGAATATTTTAATTCCAATTGATGAAAGTCTTTTCTTTCTTTCTTTTATTTTTCTCTTCATATGTCAATACATTTTTTAAAAAATCTATTGCTTGTACCTTGCATAATATATCAAACTAATACGAAACTAAATAATAATTTTCTGTTTCATGAACTTGTGTTGTTTTAGTATTATGACAGTTTTATGTTTTTTTAATTTAATGGATTTTATTTGAAAATTACCCATTTCTGATAAGTAAAGTTTACAGTACGAAAATTTATTTATAAGAATACCTAATGTCATGTACACTTTAATTTTACTATTTATTATATGCAGGTTTCAAATCATTTAATATTTAATAGGATATTTACTGTATAATTTCAAGCCCAATTAAAAATAAAAATAGAACACAACTTGAATTTGTTTTCATTTAACATTCACTTTTCTTCCACTTTAATTTAATTTTTAAATGTGGGTTTTGATTGGCACACTTATTGTTATTTATTTATTTTAAAATAATTGAAAGCAAAATAATTCAATTTATGTGTTTAAACTGCAAATTTATATATATATATATATATATATATATATATATATATATATATATATATATATATATATATATATATATATATATATATATGTGTATATATATATATGTAATAATGTATAATGTCTTGTTTTTGAATATATACCAAATAGATAATTGATATTGTTTCTAAATTTCAAAGTAGAATAAATAATAAAAACTGTCTACTAAAATAAATTTAATACTTGGGATTTTTTTTTCATTAACGAACGAATTTTCTTTAATGTATCTTTAATTATGATGCACATTTTCATTGACACAGTGATATTATTTCATAAATATTGTTTTTGTGTTATCGTTATTATTGTTTCGAGTGATCGAAATTGATTAAAAAGCATTAGCGTCTTTAAACTATAAGTTTTTATTTTTTCCCCCATATGCTGTGATAATAAGTTGAAATATGGAGGAAAGAATTAATGTTTTAAATAACGCATGTGCTCTCCACGGCTGATCTAAGCCCCTCGTCGTGACGTCACGAAACCTTGTGTTTGGCTTGTAGTCTTGAGGCGGCTTTGGTTAGGACAGGGTCGGCGAACCTATGGCACGCTAAAGAATAATTTTGGCACGGCGCGGCGTTGATTGTATCTCTAAATCAAGATATAGTGATTTTACATAAAATGCAAGAACTTAGATAATCTGATTCTATTCTAAATTCGATTAATGGAAATTGTACAATTTTTTAATCTTATTCAATGTGGTTTAAAAAATTTATTAAACAAAGAAAATATTTGAAAACTATCAAAAAAGAAAGATTATTATATATTAATAAAAATACCTATGGTAAATTATGGCAACTTAGAAATTAATTGAAAAACTATTAAAATAAACTACTTTTTTTTCCCCTTTAATAATTTTTTCTATTATTTATACCTTATGAGTCATTATTTTCGGAAATGAATAATATAAATAATCAATAGAGAGCAGTTGCCAAATAAATCCATTTTAGTTTGCATTCTGTTAAAATTAACTGATCATAAACACGATATTAATTAATTTAATTTCATCCAAGATACAACACAATTAATCGCATTATTTTTTTAATTAATTTCAAAAATATAATTGCTTCTATGATTATTACAGCGTAATATTTAGATGTATGTCACCCATTTTAGAAAAAAATCTTAAAAAAGTAATTTTCAGTAGTTTTGCTTCATTATTTTTGAATCCACTAAACTATTATTAGTATTATTATTATTATTTTTTTTTTTGGCACGTTAAGGTCATGTAATTTTTTTTTTAATTATTGGCACGCGACTATAAAAAGGTTCGCCAACCCTGGGTTAGGAGTTTATTGTGGTTTTAGTCTTTACAGCGAGCAACAGAGTGGGAGTAGATGCTTCCCGCTATAAAAAAAATCTTTTATTATTATTATTATTATTATTTTGTTATAAAAAATAACTTTCATTTAAGATACACGTATATTTTAACGTCTGAATTAAATATTATTTAAACTAAATATGAAACATTAGACAGACTTGAATACATTTAAAAAGCAATTAAATTTAAAATATATACATAAAAACATTAAAATAAAATCATAAAAAAAATAGGTTGTTTTTTTTCCCTTGAAGCCCATTTTGTGAAAAGTAAAAGTTATTTTTGTGGAATTTGTTGTATTTTTGCGTAAAATAACATTTTGTAACAAAAGAGGAAATCCAATTACTCAAATTCTAACCAATTACACATTTTAAAATCTAACAAAATATAAATAATTAATGGAGAGTACGTTTTGCGTTATGTATTTTTGTGAAGAAGCTATTTTATTAAGAAGAATTTTGTGAAGGAATCTGTTTTATTAAAAAGAAATTCTGTGAAGGGCCCTTATTAAAAGGAATTTTGTGAAGAGACCTGTTTCATTAAATGGATTTTGTGTAAGGTCCTGAATAGGTTCCAAATTTTACGTAACAGGGCCCTGAAAACCCTTCGTACATGAAAAAAAATCTAGTACTATGGAAAAAGAAATAAAAGGCAGTAATAAGTTATATAGATGAATAAATTAATAGTTAAATAGGGCCACTGAATATTCATCAGTTAGCAAGTCGAGATGTCTCGCCCAACACTGCTGCCCTTGATAGCGGTCAACGATAATGAAAAATGAAACTCACCTTTTCGTTCTTTGGATCGGGAAGGTCTCTCTTCAATGCCACTTGTGTGACGTCTCCTCAGCTGAAGCTTGAATAGCTTCGTCTTCTCTGCAGCTTTCGAGGCTAACAGAGCTGGAATGTGAGGGGGCTTCGACCAACTTTCGGTCTCTTTACTAGCCATTCCAAAACAGAGTAGAGACAGAGAAAGAATTTCTTTTCTTTTCTTTTAGGTAGAATATATTCAGTCGATATCCAAGAGAATTCGCTGCATAGACAGTAATCTTTATATCGATGGCACGACAGTTTTCAATTAAAATATTAAGCCTATATCCAAGAGGTTTTGCTGCATAGATAGCAATTTTTTAATGGATGGCACGATAGTTTTCAATTAAAATATTAAGTCTATATTCAAGAGGCTTTGCTGCATAGATAGTAATTTCTTAATTGATGGCACGACCGTTTTCAATCAAACTATTAAGTCGTTGCCCACCGGATTTATTTGCATATAGATAATAACTTTCTTCGAAATTTACCGAAGAAAATTTATGAATGTCAGGGGATTTCTTTTCAGTCGAAGTCTTTGCTGCACAGATAAGAATTCTTTCTGCTGTTTGCCAAAGACAATTAATGGACTGAAATTGACTTTTGCCAATTCGAATCTTAAACCGACATTCCCTGGACTTTGAAGCGCAGATAAAAGGTTTACTTACTTATTTATTTTAAAAGTTATATTTCTCAATAGATGTCATGCACATAAGTCTAAAATCTGTATGTACTTTTAGCGCACAACTAAACTCACAGTTAGAAATATTATCAAGAAAATTATCATAGAGTCTGATTCAGTGCGTTTTTACGTAAACATGCAGTATTTATCGAGCAAGTGTGAAAAAAAAGTTGACAGTAGAACTGATGAAAGAGCTGATCTTTATATCTCTTCTTCCAACGATAGCTTATAAATGTTTATTCAGATTTTTTACATATTTTCTGGTCGAATATTTAGAATTGATAAATTATATTGTTATCAAACTGGGAAATTTTGTATCACAATTTCCAAGGTTAAAAATTAATGATTTTCTTTCTTGAAATTAAAGTTTTAAAAAAAATCCACAGTTTCATCAAAAATCCACAGTTGAAAGATACATACTATATTTAATAAAAACATTCAGTAAACAGAAATGATATTATCGGCTGCTATCACAATATTCTGCATTATATTGATATTACAAAATCCAATAAATTTTATCGACTATATTTTAATAAAATAATCAATAGTTCCAACCAATCACAATTAGTTTTCACATAAATAGTTCATTGATTTTCTTACACAGGTTTAATTATATGATATCAATTATTAAATAAATTCCGCAAATATTAAATGGTAATTTCATGCTTTCAGTTGGCAACAATGAAATCATAAAGTAAACGATTAAATAAAATAACTTTTCCAATGAATGAATACTTATAAAATTTAATGAACTACTTCCAATTACGAAGTAAACCTTGTAAAATATTAGATAATCATTAATCTATATTTAGCTGACAACAATGGAATTATAAGTTCAACGACGAGATGAAATGGCTTTCTCCATGAATGAATTAAACGTTCTAAAATTTATAATTCATTTTCGGAATTGATGGATGAAAAATGTTCAAAGTTTATAAATAATATATAAATTAAGTATTATTATTGTATCACAGTACTATATATATATTGCGATCAGAAAATCGTAAAAAAATAAGAGACAAAGATATAAAAATTACAAGACGTATATTATTACAAAGTGCAATACTAATTTTTTTTTTTCTCCGCAAAATAAAGTTGATACAATAAGTACAATTGTAATATATCTGTATATTATATGGGTTAAATACTAATTTTGCTTCAGCTTTTAAATGAATATGTAATCGTTATGTTACCAATCTTTTCCAAGCAATTTAAGTATTAAAAAAAAAAAAAAAAATCTTTAGCTACACAGTAAATGCAACAGCACAAATACTTAATAAAATTTCAAATAAATATAAATAGTAAAGTAATTTCTCTAAAGATAATGTTTGGTTTAAGATAAAGTTACGTATATCCAAACAGTTTCACAAATATTTCATACAAGTTAAAAATTATAGTCTAAAAATTTCTCTTTAAGAGATTCAGAGATACATGAAAAATTAATTAAAGAAAAATAAATTAAATTTGTTACCTTTCAAAAGGTATTAACTGAATTTTCATCTATTTTGCTAATGAATAAACTTGCTAAGTAATACACAAAATAATCAAAAATCAAATCTTCTTTCAAATAATAAGTCACAACATTTCATAGCAGTAAAAAAATATATTTTGATTCTATCATCTCAACACCTCCTGTTTTTTTCTCATAAATATTAAATAAATTTTCCCCAAAAAATTTATCCAAATAATAATAAAATTGAACTTTGATTTATTCTCTTCTCTCACAAATCACTTATTCTAATTATTCATTTTAAAAAGCAGAAATTTTTAAAGTAAGGTGACAACTTCGCACAATTTACGCTAGTAACACACTTATTTCATCAGCCGGTCACAGAACAGAACACACGTGTTAAAAAACAAGTGGAGGAATCCATACACCAAATAAATATATCCACGGGTATTTTCTTTTTTTTTTTTTAATCAATAATTTTGAAGATCAAATTCTTAAATATGTTTCACTTCACACTGTAGAATACTAGAGTGTAATATGTAAATAAATATCACACCAGAAGATGAGAAACATCTGGTGTCAAACGAGCTTCACGGGAGTTTTCGAATCGGTTGTGTACAAACCATTGGCGGAGGAAGGGTTTGCCGGGGGTTGCCGAACGAGGGTGAAAACTTAGCCAACAAAAGAAGTGTTAGCGCCAAACGAAGTTCGATATGAATTATGGATATGGAATGAGAGATCTGCGAAGCGTAACAGCGAATAATACAAAAGCCAAAAACAAAAGGTGGAGTCCGAACTTGTTCAGACGAACAAAATCAACAGATCAGAGGAACTTTAAAATGTCGAAAGTCAGCGAAAGTTCTTCTGGGCTTGCTATCTTAAAAGAAAAAAAAAAATAAATAACTAAAGCTAGAGTTTAACTTTTTAAAGCTAGCTTTAAAAAAACTAAATTATTTTTAAAGTTTGCTATCTTAAAAAATATTAAAATTTTAAAAGTATATTTAAATAATCCTGCTGTTTTAAATTATGTTTTTATTACTATTATATTATTATTAAATATACAGTAGACTCCCAATAATCCGAAGCTCGATTATATGACACACTACGTTAACCGACACCTCTCCGATAGTTCATCATAAAGACGTTTATAGCTGTTTTCCAAAATTTCAGAAGAACATTTTTACTACTAAACTTATAATAATTCAACGAAACAATAATCACGGAAAAAATGTTAACAAATGATTAAAATAATGTTAAATTATTTCATTACATTGTACGTTCTATTAAACAGTACAGATTTTTTTTTAAATAATCACTTAAAACCGACCGAAATCCGTAGGAATTTTTACCAGCAAAAACCTTATACCGTATTTATTCATGTATTGTATACTGCGAACCTCCATTTTTGATTGAAAAAAAAAAAACATAAAAAGAATTACCGTATTTTATGGAAGAAACGCCGCATTCCCTAAAACTGGCCTGAATAAGCTTAAAAATATCGTAATCGCCGCACCCCTTGTAAACGCCGAATGCATAGGAACGCTACTTTTGTCGACAGCGTCACGTTGACCTAACTTTAATCAAAGTTTTCTGAGCAGTGTAGGATGCCTCGTTTTTAATATCTTAAGATGTCTGAAGTTTTATTTAAAATATTTAAATCCGATTTTAAATATTTTTATGAATTAAGGAAACTCAGTTGGTGTTTAAAAAACGCCTAAGCCGCACATGGCGTAAACGCCGCACTTGGAAAAAAATTAACTTTTAAACTCGTAAACGCCGCGGCGTTTCTTCCATAAAATACGGTATGTCTCGTATATATAATCCAGGGGAAATGCACATTTTACCTTGCAAAAGGTCGGATAGAAGATTTTTTTTTTTTTTCTGAATTGTTTATAATGATGTCAACATGGAAAAACCAAGTTTTCTAACAAAATTTCTTAAGGCTAAATTTTCTGTCGCCAAAAAACAACAAAATTTTGGGACTTTTTTTGATTTTTTTAAATATCTCAAGACCTGTTTCCGTAGCATATTATTTGTCAATTACTATATCAAAGAGGTCAAAATTCTCTACAACTTTCATGTTTACAATACACTCAATAGCAAGCGCAGTACCCCATTTCAAAAATAAGCCAATTTTTTCAATTTCCTAAAAAACAAGGAAAAACGCAGTTTTGCCCGATTGTTCAAATGTTCCCCGCGGATTTAATCGTGTATGTCGACTTCTAACAACTGACAGCAGTAAATTATCTGTTATTTGCACACTCACGTTTTTATTTTCATCTCAACAGACATTTTACATTGAATAAATTTATATAATTTTAAAAGTGTGGGGCAGAGTGTAAGATGAATGAGACAATTTCCATATTTAGACAGTAAGTGTATACAATGTTAACTTCAAAGCATTGTTTAAAAGAATACTTCAATATTTAGTAACTTATTTTCACGATAGTTCCAATTAAGAAAGAATTCTTGTTTAATTTTAATAATTTTTATAATGCATACATATTTTTCCAGGTATCAATGGGATAATGGGATAGGTATGAACATTTGCGAAAAACATATTTTATTCCACATTACAATGGTATATTTTATTTACAAATTATTGCTAACATGTGTTTTAATGTTTTAAAGCTAGCAAACATTGGATTGTAGTTCCATATAAAAGGGGGGACTCAAAAAATAAATATATTTTATGTAAGAAATACTTTTACCTTATGAAATAGCTACAATAAAAATGACAACAGGTTATTTAACTAACTAATGTTATGCTTTTATCTCTTGTAAAATTTTAAAATTCTGTCAATAAAATATTGAGATCACTGGTTTCATAAAAATATTTAAAAGTTTAGTTTTAAAAAATATTGTCAATATTTTTTCCACTTATATCAATAAATATAACAAGAGATTATATCATTTTAGCATGCAAAAATATATAAAACTTTTAAGATTATCTATTAATTGCTTTAAAGCTCAAACAGAAAAACTTACTTTGGTTGTTGAAAAATATACTTTGTGGAATATTCTAATCTTCTGTAACATGTACTGTTTTGAAACTATATCTGTTTAATGATCTCAGTGATACCATTTATCAAATGAAATTGTGACGATGTATTTAAAGAGTTATTGCAGTAGAAATAAGATAAATTGAGTGATCGTATAGCTAAGATGATAAGGTTGACTTGCAATAAAAATAAATAGGAATAGTCTTACTTAAATGACAACAGAATGGTAGACACATTGAAGAGACAGCAGTTATAAAAAATCTTCTTTATTCGTTGTTTCACTTGAGAGGTGGAAGGCAATTAGGAGAAGCAGGTCACTGTACACATTCGAAGAGCGTTCCACGTAGAATTATTAAAACTTGGAAGTCATTCCATGATAAAGATGATTACTGGTTAAAATCATTTTTTAAAGAAGGTCTTGATGATAAAAAGTCCGAAATCAAATATGCGTTAAATTAAAAAAAAAACCAGAGACCGAAGATAAACTTTTAGATAAAGATATGGCTATCGAAAAAAACATCGCTCTTTGAATTTAGGCGCAAGGCCCGAAATTCAAACGACAAGTCACATTGTCAAAAATAATACATATTTTCGTAAATCTTAAAATCTGAAAATCTTAAAATCTGTTAAAAAACTGGCTGCATTGATATATATACTACATAAAAGGGGTTTACAAAACTACATGCAGAAATGATTTAAATCTATTTGTTAAATTAAATTTACGTATTATGATTAAATCGTATGAAAACAGAGAAAAGAGAAATGAAACTTTACAAGGAGAGAATGAAGCTCTAATTCGCCAAGCGAAGACACACCCCAATATGACGCGGTCGACGTCACTTGCAACACACCCTGGTTCTAAAAATAGATCACAGGAAGAGGGGGAAAAGCTGAAATCAAAACTGCGGTAAAAAGGAAATAAAAAAAAGCGATTTGAACGATGTTTTGCGTTGAAAATAAATAGTTTAAAACATGAGATAATAATGCTGCATTACAATTTAAAAAATAAATAATAAATGTGATTGCTACATCACAGAAATACCAATTTATTTATGATTGTAGACCATATAAACATTTTTGTTTTCGCATTGATCACCTGTTTTATTCAATTCCACTTTCCCAACAAAAAGTAAGGTACGCAATATGACTGCATAAGCTAAATGGAAAAAATGTATTTTAATAATAATAATTTCTACAGGCTATTTAACAATACTTTATACGAAAATAGAAAAGGTAAACACTAAACCTGTTAGAATTCAACGTCAGCAATTCTAAGCAAAAAAAAAATCATTTAAAACTTTTAAATTGCAAGCGATAAATTGTAAAAAGAACGCTCCCATAGATTTAACATATGCGTTCCAGTGTCTTCGCGTGACTAGTGTAGTCTCACGCGAAAACATTTGCACGCTAATGTTAAACCTATTGGAGCATTCTTTTCAGAATTCTTGCTGGAATTTCAATATTTATTTATTTTTTTTTTCATATGATATCAGAGGTCGATATCTAACATTGTGCATTTTTAATTTTTCGAATTTGGTTGCATTTTTTAAATGAGGATACTTTAAATTTCAGAACGGATTCTAATCAGTGAAAGTGTCCTAAAATGAAAGTGTCCTAATATTAAATACAAAAAATGCAACCAAACCCGAAAAAGCACAAAAGCACAACATTAGATATTGATCTCAGGTATCCCACAAAAAAAAAAAAAAAAAAAAAAAAAGAAAAAAAATTTAAATGCAAGCGAGATATTTGTCAAGAATGCTCCCATATGTTTAACATTATCTTGCGAATGCCTTCGTGTGATCAATTTATTCTCATAATTTATATAACTGTGACTTTAAACGCCTCAATACTACAACTACCGTAAAATCTTTAAAAATGAAATCTGTATATACGGAATCCGGTCTTTAAAGAAAAAAAAATATTTTTTCAAGAGAGAGAATATAAACAATTATACCTGCTAAGATGGAAACCTGTTTAAAGCGGAATCATTTCGGTTC
Source organism: Maratus speciosus (assembly GCA_963932465.1). NCBI lineage: Eukaryota > Metazoa > Arthropoda > Arachnida > Araneae > Salticidae > Maratus > Maratus speciosus. The sequence goes on along the minus strand of OZ010790.1, from coordinate 4,948,629 downwards.
GGTTTTCAAGGTTTTAATGAATCAATATTTGGCAAAACTGATTACGTAGTTCACATTACGTTTTAATGATTACACACCTAAAATTTTCAAAATCCGGCTATTAGAGATTTATTAAAATACTCGTGGTAAATTTTCTTTTTAAGCGGGGGGGGGGGGGGGGGGGGCAAAATCCATGTTTGCCACGGGCGCAAAACAGGCTAATTTTGGCCCTGAAACACATAATTTACTGATACCAATATACAGAAGTTGACATAGACGATTAAATCCGGGGGAAACATTTGAATAATCGGGGCAGAACTAAGTTTTTCACGGCTTTTAAGAAAATTGAAAAAATTGTCCTATTTTTGAAATGGCGTACTACTGCGCTTGCTATTGAGTGTATAAAAAAGTTGTAAGTATGAAAGTTGTAGAGAATTTTGTCCTCTTTAATATTGTAATTGACAAATAATATGCTACGGCAAAAATACTCGAGGTATTTCGAAAAAATCAAAAAAGGTCCCAAAATTTTGTTGTTTTTTGGTCACAGAAAATTTAGCCTTAAAAAATTTTGTTAGAAAACTTGGTTTTTCCATGTTGGCATCATTACAAACAATTCAGAAAAAAAAATCTTCTACCCGACCTTTTGCAAGGTAACATGGTACGTTTTTTTGGTACATTTCCCCTGTACTAATAATGCAAACCACAGCATTTCACCGTCAGAAAATCAGAGAATTAGAAGCAATCTACGGACATTCTGACTCAAATAAATAAATAAATAAAATTTTAGAGATCGTCATTAAAGTTTTCAAACTGACAAGAATATCAAATAGGATAAATCTAAGTGAAGATGAAGATGTTGTGATATATGAAGATACACACCGTGCTAGTTGCGATTTCAGCAACAGTAACAATAGTGACAATTGACAATAACCGATGAGCTTGTGAGAAGTTTGAAAATCTGCATATTTTTAGTTTTATACTGTTTTAGTTGTGCAACGCTAATTTAATAGAGATATATACGATACAAACTTGAGTTTACCTAATTTTTACTTATGGCAAAATAAAGTACGTAATGGCAGCCTTTTCTTCTGAGATTTATTTTATTTTTGTTTATATTTATTTTATGATAGCCAGCGGATCCAATCCGTGTTACACGGCAAACATACTGCCAGGTGTACAGAAGATAGGTAAAAAGCATTTTTAATTGAAAACTCAAATATATTTTTTAGATATATTTCTTTTAGATCGCCCACTAACAACAAAAACAAGCAATTGATAGGCATGGCTACAGTAATGCTTTATGATCGAATAGTATTTTCCATTTTTTTCGATAAATGCATTACATTTTGAGCCATTACCTATTGCTGTTTTAAGACAAAACAATCCTTCTACGATTGTAGCGTACAGAAATTTGGCTCAAAATGTCGACTTTGACAGCATTTTCGGAAGTACCTTTTACAGAAATTAACGGCGAAATGGAAAAGGATATTTGTTTTCAAGGTTTATATATCAATAATAATAAGGAGGAAAGTCTGTGTGTGTGTATCTACTGCGTTCTGAAAAGACCACAACACGCAGACCTAGAAGATTTAACAGGAAGGTTCCTCTATATCTGTCTTGGCAGTTATGCACCACGAAGCCAGTTTTTGGATTTTCTTTAACCAAGATACTAATTAAAAACCGTAAGGAACATTACAAAATCGCGCAAAAAGTCGCAGTGGGACAGCCGAAAGACCGTTCCGCCGTTTTCAAAGCAAGGAAGAACCGGTAGTCGAAAAACTTTAACCCTTAAATGCCGGGTGTTGCTTTTCGGCAACATACCCAATTTAGGCTCTAAAATACTATTAGAATACTATTGAAGCTATAATGCCTAATGTTGCCAATAAAATGCATTCTGAAAATATTATTAAATCGATTTTCAACATGTATATGGCAACACTTGTGCTGTTTAAGAATAAAAATAGATTTATTTTTTCAATTGTTGCTACTTGTTATTTTTGTTTTGTTTGGAAGCTTGCGAAATACCCTATTTTGTTCCGCAGTGAGCAAGTAAAATTTATTTCTTATGATAGTTCCTAAAATTCTTGTGTGTTTAATATTACAGAATTTTATCAAGGAAAATTATTTTTTCAATTAAAGACCAGTATGGCCGATTAGTAACAAACTGTTTTTTAGCCGTAAACCATACTTAAAACAAAATATGATTTTTCAAAGTATTTTTCCCATGATTTTTGTTTTAAATTAAAGCCGAAAAACATTATTACAATTATTTTTAAAAAATCAGGTATTTAAGGGTTGATTTTCGACTCGACAAGTGGAAATACAGAAAAACAAAAAGTATACATCGTATTATCATACCTTTCTCACGGGGGCAATCCGTTAAAAAATATTCATATTAACTATTTGAAAAAAAAATTCAAAGCGTCCCCCTCCCCCCTTTTTTTGGGGGGGGGGGGGGGCTCTCTTTCGCAGCCCACATCGGCTCAACTATTCAAAATACGATAAGACTAAAAATACCTAAATCTACGTACATTTTTATCCCTAATGCCGCAATCTGTTTAAAAAATATATGAATATTAATCCTTTCAAAAATAAATAAATAAAATCGGAACGACATTTTGGTATTTTTTGCTATTTTCTGCAGTGTTTTAAAATCTGCATCTGCTACGTAAATGTAAATACGAAAACTGAAAAATACCAGACCACATCTAAATTCATTTTTCTTTCTAACGATCCAATCCGTTAGGAAAAATATTAACTTATTAAAAAAGAAAATTTCTTTCTTTTTCAAAAAGTCACTTTCGTGACATTCGTTTGTTCTGCATACTTTAAAAATCAGCATCCATTTTTATGCTCGAAATACTGAAAATAAAAAAATACCCACTTAATAAATATTCACTTTTCTTTCGGATGGTGATATTTCCGGGGGGGGGGGGGGGAAATAACAGTAACTCTTTCAAAAAAATTCTTTTACGAAAATCACTTTCACGACGTTAGTTTTGTTTGTTTCTGTTGCCTTAAGGGGGTAAAAAACTCAATAAATAATAACCCAATAATAAATGGGTTATAACGGTTCAATAATAATGAACCGTTTTCTAGATAATCTTTGCTTGACCCACAGTGACCCAAAAATGACCCACTAAACTAATCGAATTTTCTCTAACATGTGACTTAGCCTATTGGTCTTCTCGTAATTCAAAACAGTAGATTACAAAATTTAGTCAAAATCGTTAGAGCCTTTTTTTAGATAAAATTAGCTTGACCCGAAATGACCCAAAAATGACCCACTAATCGAAATTTTTCGAACATGTGACCTAGCCCAATAGTTTTCTCGTGCCCAAAAGCGGTTGGATATAAAATTTACTCAAAACGATTGAGCCGTTTTTTAGATATAATTAGCTTGACCTTGACCCATTATGAACCAACATGACCCACTAATCGGATTTTCTCGAACACATGATCTAACCCAATGGTCTTCTCCTGCCCGAAATTGGTAAAATACAAAATTTAGTCAAAATCGTTAGAGCTGCTTTTAAGATAAAATTTACATACGCACTCAATTTTTGCTTGTATTATAGTATAAGATATCCATTTCGTGGCAGTCCAATTACATTTACGAAAGTTAAAGCGCGGACAGACAGACGAAGCGAAGTCATAAACACTTTTCAACTATGTTGGAAAGGGTTCAAAAGGAATTTCTTTTTTTTTTTTTTTATGTTCACACATTTTAACTTTTGAATAGCCAGACTACAATTTTATTCTTTGAATTTGGTGAGGGGAAAAAAAAAAAGCACTAAATTCCACTTCTTTCACCTTCTTCTTTGATGCACCCGATGGCTTTTACAAGAAAACCTGATTTATTTTTCACGGAAGCGAATATAGTTCAGGATGAAAGAAGCTGCTTTTAGGAGGGGAGGGGATGAATCTTAGCTGTTATGGTAGTAGTTTTCTTTTCCACTTTATCTAAGGCCCTTTATATTAGCGTAGTGCCCCTCAACCGGTGTGCCGGTGCACAGAAATGCACTGTGAGAGGCCCTGAGATGTGCCGCGAAAATTTCAAGTCAAATTGTATCAAGATTTTAAGAATTAACATAAATAATTAAATATAAGAAAACTTTACATAAATCACAATATAAACATAAAAACATACAGGACGCGTTTTGAACTGGAAACTATAACAACCCGTCATCAGACGTAGTAAACACGTGTCCGTGAGCGGACAAGGTCAGAGATGAATTGAAAGGTAGAGAGTAGAGTTTACAAAGAATGCGACAGGTGGCGCCAGCTGAAAGGTAAGCACCAATCACACAGGTGCACATGCAGAAGAGAAAAGTGCTGCCAAAATGATGGAAAAAATTAAATAAAAGAAATAAACAAAATTAAATTAAAATAAAATAAATAAATTGAAAAAAAATAAAACAAAAGCAAGATTTTTTTTAAAAAATACGTTAACCCTTTCAGGGGTAAATAATTGTGTTTATGTAATGTTGAATTCACACCAGAAATTTTTTTAATTTTATTTCAAATTAGGAAAATTCAATTTTACTGTATTTTTTCATCAAAATAATAAAAATAAAATTTCTTTCAAAAATTCTGGTACGAATCTTGATTAAAATTAAGTGGGATAAAATACATTCACCGTCTTTCAAAGGGTTAACATCCAAAATTTATTTCTCTCTTTGTGTATTCTCTATGCTAGGGCCTAGGGAATTCTGAAAATGGTGTAATGTAGTGAGCCACAACTTGTGCAGAAAACATCAAGGAATTTGTCACCTTGTTGCAGAGAGATTCTGATTTTCTGGTCAGAATGGGAGGGAAAAAAAAATGGCCATAATTTTTTTTGAAAAAAAAAAAATTATGGCCATTTTGTTTTCCCATTCTGACTAGAAAATCAGAGTTCTAACTTTTTACGACTGCTCTTTCATCTTCACTTAACACTTCATTTATAATGACTGTTTCATAATAATGGAAGCCATCAGTCAATCAGAAGAAAATGATCCATTCCAAAGGCATAAGTTCGATTGAAAAAAACAATTTCATTCCCGGTATTTCTTAAAAGTAACAGAAATGTACATCAAAGAAATGTTACTAGTACCCTAAAAGTGAACGAATGATGCGAAAATTTATATTTCACCTCCTCAGTGGGTGACGATTTGTGTAAATCCGGTTTATACGAGTTTTTCCTTATCGGAGGTGAGCTTGGTCCCTATTAACTCGGATAATCGGGACTTTACTGTATAGCAAATTTATATTTAAACGTAGAAAAACTAATTTAAAAAAAATGCATTCAAGATTATAAATAATTACGTATAAAAAACTTTACAGAGAGCATAGTAAGCTATATGTATGAAACTGTAATAATATATTTTTTAATAATTCCACGAACCGGAACACTATTTGTCACAATTTCACGAACCGGAACATCGTTCTGGCTTGCTCCGGTACATTTCGAGCCCTGTAAAATATAGAGTAAGTAACATTTATAGTTCGTTTACAGTAGGAATACACAACCTGTGGCCCGCGAAATTAGTCAATTTATAGCTGAAAAAATTGCAATTTTTGTACATTGGTCGCAGGAAAAAATCGCGAGTTTCGTCAGTTTGGCGAAAATTCCGTCAGTCAGTTAAGACTCGGGACTTTCCTTGATCGGATAAGGAAAAATTGTGAATTTGGTTCATCGAGTGCGGAAAAATAGCGACTTTTGTCGATGAGGCTCGGAAAAATCGCAAATTTTGTCGATGAGGCAAAGAAATAATCATAAATTTCGTCGATTGGGCGCGGAAAAATTACGAATTTTGTCGATAATCCGCGGACAAATCGCAAATTTCGTTGATCGAATACGGAAAAATCGTCAGTTTTGTTGATGATGCGCGAAAAAATTGGAAATTTTGTTGATTGGCTGCAGAAAAATCGCTTATTTCGTCTGTTTATTGCAAGAAACAATCGCGAATTTCGTTGATCGGGCGCAAAAAATCGCAAATTTTGTCGATCAGGCGCGGAAAAATCGCAAATTTCGTCAATTAGGCACGGAAAAATCGCGAGTTTTGTCGATCGGTCTCCAAAAAATTTCGAATTTCGTTAGTCGGCCACGAAAAAATCGCGAATTTTATCGATGAATGCCGAAAAAATCGAAAATCTCGTTGATTGGCGGCGGAACAATCGTCAGTTTCGTCAGTAAATCGCGTCAAAAAATTGAGAATTTCGTTGACAGGGCGCAAAAAATCGCGAATTTCGTCGATGAGGGGCGGAAAACGCAAATTTCGTCGATCGGACAGTGAAGAATCGCAAGTTTTGTTGATCGGGGACCGAAAAATCGCGAATTTCGTCGGTCGGGTACGAAATAGTAGCGAATTTGGTCAATCGGCTTTGGAAAAATTGAGAATTTTGTTGATTAAGCGCGAAAAAAATCACAAATTTCGGTGATCGGGCGCGGAAAATTCGCGAATTTCGGTGATCGGGCGCGGAAAATTCGCGAATTTCGTTGATCGGCCCCTCTTCTCCCCTTCGTTCATAAAGCTCACATTTTTTTTCGACACTAGCCACCTTCATGCCTATGTTTGTGTTTTAGCACTTTTAATAAAACAAAATTTACTCTCCCAAATAAAGTCAAGGAATATTATCACTTCTTGAAAATAATTCTTGCTATATCTGTTATATATATATAGTAAACACTGTTGATATATCTTTACTAACTGAATTGGATATGTTGACTATGTAGGGGAACCTAGAGGGCTAAATCCCCTCTGAAATCATATTTTTTTTCTGATTATAGGCCACAGATCACCTCCTCGAAATAAATTTCTCTCCATATTACTATGTGGCCCTCAACAACCCAGACATTTTTGTAAGTGGCCCTTCTCTCAAAAAGGTTGTGCACCCCTAGTTTACAGGGTATCACAAAAATATAGCCATTACATTATGATCTGTGGGAAAACATCGTTTTAAGTGCATTTTAATGATGTTATATTGTTTCAAACGTAATGAAATTGATATGTGTCCCAGAAATGGATGACAACACGCTTTCTATAGAAATATAAAGTAGAATTTATTGTTTTGCAGTGTCCTGAACTGAACTCACTAACACTGCTATGTCTGCATGGTGCTATGTCCATGGTGCAGCTGAACTAAGACTTTAACTGTGCACTTAACGCTAACGGCAACCGTCACTGCGTTGCCTGAACTGAACTGAACTCTATCATATTTACTTCCTCTCGTGAGCGTGCTAGTTTGACGCACTTTATCTCGCTCACTTTTTCTGTATGTTTTAATATGTAAATCCTAATTTGTTTATTAAATATAGTAACTGGTAGAAGATTTTTCATCGTTCTTCTGACTACAAGTCAGACAACTTTAACATAATGTTGATCTTAATTTAAACAGCTTCATTAAGTAAATTCAATCGCAACCGGCATACTACAACCGAAGCTTTAGTGGTGACCCGTCGTTTTATTGAACTTGCGATTGCAGTGATGCGATCTGTCAACATCTTTGTAGGAGTCTTTCCTGAACGTCAACAGCGTATCTTATTTTGTCGACTATGATAATTCACCAAATTGTGCGACAATATTTTCACGCTTTCGTTAATTTTACGAACATTGTGGACTGTTTTGAATCTTCATAAGCCAGCTCATCGACCACGTGTGCTGAATCAAGGGGATGCAGTAACTGACGATCCTGGAGCCTTCAAGGTAAGACCTCATATTACATCAACATTGGTTAATTGAGCTTTTATTAAAATTTTTTTTTTTTTAATTTGTCATGCCAGACGTCGTGGCTCAGCCCGAACTTCAGGTTCATAAAGTAGGCCTAAAGCTGCCACCTTTTTGGGATAAACACCCATATTGTGGTTTGCTAATATCGAGGCGCAATTTGTTGTTTCAGACGTTGAGCATCTTTCGAGAAGCCGTGAGCGGCAAGATAACTTCCGTAACAGATCTTTTTTCTAGGCGATCACGCTCAAAAACACCTAAAAACAGGGGCTCGCGTGACCAGTGCTGGTATCACTTTAAATTCGGTGAGGCCGCTAGACGTTGCAAATCCCCATGTAACTACAAACGTCCGTAAAACTGGAGCAGAAATCGCATAACCTGGCGCAATGCGATTTCCAACCAAATAACAAAAGTCGCCTTTTTGTATCTGACCCAATTTCACAACTCTCATACCTGGTGGATAGTGGCAGCGATGTTTGTGTATTACCGTATCACAAAACCATTTCCAAATCAAATAACAATGTCATTAATTTATACTCGGCGAAAGGCTCAACCATTAAAACATATGGTATTAAAGTAATAACTCTAAGTTTAAATTTACGCCGCAAATTTCAATGGTCGTTTGTCCTTGCTGACATTAGCAAGCCGATTATAGGCATTGATTTTTTACGTCACTATGGTTTGTTAATTGATCTCAAACAGGGGTGCCTCCGAGATCCCCTTACTAAATTGGCAAGCAGCGGGACAAAATCAACAAATAATACTCGACAGGTTACTTTAATCGCGAACAATTTGGCCTATAAAAATATTTTGGAAAAATACAATGATGTTGTACTCCCGTATCCAAAATTGAAAGAAGTTAAACGTAATACTGTACATAGGATTTTAACCAAAGGGCAACCGGATTTCGCACGTCCACGTAGGCTTCACCCAGCAAAATTAGCTGCAGCTAAACGTGAATTCGAATACATGTTAGAGCAAGGGATATGCAGACCAAGCACATCTAACTGGTCTAGCCCATTGCACCTTGTCCCGAAAAACTCTGGAAAAGATTTTCGCCCTACTGGTGACTACAGAGCTCTAAATCGGATAACAACATCAGACCGATACCCTATTCCCCACCTACAGGATTTTTCAAGTCAATTATACGGGAAACTTATTTTTTCTAAAGTGGATTTAGTTAGGCATATCATCAAATCTCAGTCCACCCAGACAATATCCCAAAAACTGCAATTACTACACCATTTGGTTTGTTTGAATTTTTATATATGCCTTTCGGTTTGTCTAACACAGCCCAAACATTCCAAAGGTTTCTAAATGAAGTGTTGCAAGGTTTTGACTTTGTTTTTGATTATCTGGATGATATATTAATTGCAAGTAGTTCGGAGGAAGAACACCAAACACACCTTGAATGCGTTTTTAAAAGACTTTCCGCATATGGCATCCGTATTAATTTAAAGAAATGCGCCTTCGGTGTTCCCGAACTATCTTTTGTGGGCTATTTGGTAAATAAAGATGGAATTAAGCCTCAGCCAGAACGCGTTGAGCCAATTTTAAAGTATGAGTTACCTAAAACTGTAAAAGAACTCCAACGTTTCCTTGGTTTATTAAATTATTATCGAAGAAATGTACCACACGCTGCACATATTCAGGCCCCACTCAACAACATGCTAAAAGGCACTAAAAGGGGGAAAACAAACATTACTATTGACTGGACTGAAGCTCAAAAAGCAGCATTCGAAGCTTGCAAAAAACAGGTCGTCGATGCTGCAATCTTGGCTCACCCAGATCCAGAAGCACACTTAACTCTTTTTACAGATGCTAGTGATTCAGCGGTGAGAGCTTCACTAAACCAACGTAAAAAATGAGTTTCGAACCCTTGGCATTTTTCTCAGCCAAGCTGTCGCCATCACAACAGAAATGAGATACATATGATCGCGAATTGTATGCGATTTATGCCGCCATTAAACAATTTAAACACATGCTTGAAGGCCGTCAATTTACAATTTTCACTGATCATCAACCTCTCACATATGCTTTCTTACAAAAAGCAGATAAATGTTCTCCCAGACGACTGCATCATTTGGTTTTATTGGTCAATTTAGTACCGATATCCAATTTGTAAAAGGTTCTGATAATATACCAGCATATACGCTATCGAGAATTGAGGCTTTAGAACTCCCAAACGTTTTGGACTATACCGCAGTGGCACAAGCTCAAAATGCTGATACTGAGTTGCAAAATCTAATGAAATCTGAGACATCTTTAAAATTTCAACATATGATTTTACCGGGAACTGAAGTTAAACTTTTGTGCGATACTTCTACACAAAACGTTCGCCCGTATCTTCCTCGGGAATTTCGAAAAACCGCATTCAAAATTCTTCACAATTCAGCTCATCCAGGTGTCAAAGCTACCGTGAAACTCCTAACGTCTCGTTTCGTGTGGCCAGAAATTAAAAAGGATGTTGCCAGTTGGACGCGTACATGTATTCCATGCCAGAGATCCAAAATATATCGCCATACTAACAGTCCAGTACAAAACATTAAAATTCCGGATAAGAGATTTGAACACATTCATGTCGATCTCGTTGGACCCCCTCCCCCCTTCTCAGGGATATTCATATTGCTTAACAATGATTGACCATTTCACACGTTGGGTTGAAGCTCGTCCAATTTCCGATATATCTGCTGAAACTGTAGCTAGAAGGTTTTATGAAAATTGGATAGTTCGTTTCGGTGTTCCTAGGTTAGTCACATCAGACCAAGGCAGGCAGTTTGAGTCTCTTTTAATTACAACCTTAATGAAATTATTAGAGATTAAACACATACACACCACAGCATACCACCCAATGTCTAACGGTTTAATTGAAAATTGGCATCGCACAATGAAAGCCGCTTTAAAAGCTCATTTAACTGATCGTTGGACAGAGGTCTTACCCACAGTGTTGTTTGGAATGCGTTCTGCATTCAGGGATACCATTAATGCAACCACAGCCGAACTGGTGTATGGTACTGCCTTGAGGTTACCTGGTGAATTTTTCGCACCCACTCCCACAGACTTCAATGCAGCCAGGGTCGTTACACGTTTGAAAGAAATGATGCAGCAAGTGTCCCCAGCTCCAACCAGCAACCATGACCCGTTCTTTTGTTTCGAAGGATCTCAGGAGTTGCGGCCAAGTCTTCATGCGACATGATGCAGTCCAGCCACCTCTGAAACCGCCATACGATGGACCTTTTATTGTTCTCCAGCGATCTGACAAGGTTTACAAACTTCAGATTGGTGACAAAGCCAAGTTTGTGTCCATTGATCGCTTAAAGCCAGTGTTTATTCTGAACTGTCCAGAACCAACCCCTGTACCTTCCACTAAAACCCTAGAGCCCACTCCTGAAGTCCGTCAACCAGAAATGGAGGAAGAACCAGAACTTCCAGAGGTTAAACGTACCCGCTCTGGACGGCAAGTCCATTTCCCCGCACGCTTCAGGTAAGGTAACGTTCCACTAGGAAGGGGATACTGCTGAACTGAACTCACTAACACTGCTAACTCCATGGTGCAGCTGAACTAAGACTTTAACTGTGCACTTAACGCAAACAGCAACCGTCACTGCGTTGCCTGAACTGAACTGAACTCAATCATATTTACTTCCTCTCGTGAGCTCGTGCTAGTTTGACGCACTTTATCTCGCTCACTTTTTCTGTATGTTTTAATATGTAAATCCTAATTTGTTTATTAAATATAGTAACTGGTAGAAGCTTTTTCATCGTTCTTCTGACTACAAGTCAGACAACTTTAACATAATGTTGATCTTAATTTAAACAGCTTCATTAAGTAAATTCAATTCGCAACCGGCATACTACAACCGAAGCTGTAGTTTATTTACAGAGACAATCAAAATAATTCGGTTACAGATATGTGCATAACTGTTGGATGTGCGTTTTCGGCCATGTTGTGCGTTTTAAAACATAAGTAATTTTTAGTGTATTACGAGATATGTAGATTATATACAGGACCGAAGTTCTACTTCGTAGTTCACATGGAACGTTGTCACTAAGATTGACACTCAGCCATACGCAGCTAAACAAACTCCGTTCACCCCTATTTTGATAAAATCAAAGCAGACCTGACACAAGCGCAAAAGCGCGTAGGGTTTTGCCTTCCGAAAACAAACAGTATGGGCAGAAATTGCTGAAAAGGAATTTTTACTGCGTTGTGTTTTTTTTTCCTTTAATGTTTATTTAGATATATCATTTCATTGTAGGAAAAAAAATAAGATTTCTTAACAATATTCCGATGGAAAGTGTTTCATAAGCTATGCCGTGACGTATGTTCTTTTGTTCTTGTATTACTCTTTGAAGGTTTCGGAGCAAACTGCACAAAATTAACAAAATAAATTCTCTCGAGGGGTCGAGACAAATGTGTAAGGGACCCTCCTCTACTAAGGTAGCAGGACAAAAGGAAGTCCACATCAAACAAGCAGATAGATATAGGGCCTGCCCTCCGTAGCGTTGATGTACTTCAAGCAGTATTTCCGGTCAGATCGACTTCACGGAAGGAGACTCTTTCCATCTTTTTGGATTGGGCGGTCGTCTGTCGCGCTGCAAGTGAGATACTAAAGTCCACAATGATGGATCCAAGGGGGAGGTCATGACCCCCCCGGCCATAAATGTTTTTTAAATTACGCCCCCCCCCCCCCCCATTCTGACCAGAAAATCAGAGTTCTAACTTTTTACGGCTGCTCTATGGCTGTTTCGTAATAATGGAAGTCATCAGTCCATTAAAAGAAAATGATCCATTCCAAAGGTATAAGTTCGATTGAAAAAACTATTTAATACAGTGAAACCTCCCTGTGAGACCACCTCCCTGAACGACCATTTTTCCATGGAACGAAATTTATTCCCATAGGCTCAATACTAATTTTACCTCCATTCAGAGACAATTCTAGATGAACTCCCTCCATGAGCGACCCATTTCTTTAAAGAAAATGAAACAATTTCCGTATTTTCCCGGTCGCTTGAAGAAGGTGTTATTTAAAATATAATTCCGGAGAGCACATTATTCATCAAACTTCTTAACTAAGTTTAGAATTTTTTTATTATTATTCCGATAACTTTTAAGTGTTTAAACACCTTTGTGTCTTTTTAGGCAATGAATTTAACTCTGATGACAAATTAAGAATGACGGTCTATAAACTCCCCTGCTCTATCAATAAACACCATCAATAAACTTTCAAAGAAATAGATAAATTAATGAAATCGTCATTATTTGTTCCCGTCCAAAAAAAAAAAAAAAAAAAAAAAAAATGCATTTATTTACTGAACTTCGAAAGGACTTGGAAAAAAAAAAGTTATAAAAGATAAAATCGTGAAATCAAAGCAAACGTCAATGTATTCATTTTTTAAAATCTGTAATAATTAACTTATGTTTATGTTATTATGTTATGCTTTTGTTTTGATACTTAAATTTTCACATTTTTCCCTAATGTGAAAAATAAATTTTAGCAACATTAATTGTTACCTTTTTTCAACCATTAAAATCTAGATTTAAACATGACCTCCATTAACAGACCACCTCTCGGAGCGACCCATTTTTATTGGAACGGAACGTAGTCGCTTGAGAGAGGTTTCACTGTACTTCAAGAGGCTACATCTGCTATTTTCATGACACTAATAGAATCCCATAGCTGCCAATGTGTACGGTTTTTTGTTACCTCTAAAATTGAATATAAATTTTTGCCATATTTAATTGTTGACCAGTGGTTAAACTTTTGAAGCTGAATTTCCGGAAATGAAAGCCCAATTGTTCCCTTGTGACGACATTTCTGTAGCTATCAAACCGTAAAACTTGGCTAAAAATGTTAACTTTGACAACATTTTCTGAATGAATTTTTGCCTTTATAAGAAAATGGGAAACTCTTTCATCTCTTGGTATCTGAACAAAATCGGTAAATTTTATATTTTTACGAATATGAATGCAAATTTTTTGTGTTTACGAATGAAGATGACTTCGTGAAAGTATCAGAAAAGTAGTTAGTTTGGATTTGGGAATAGCTTTCAATATAAAAAATTCTCATAAAGAGATGTGATCCCCTCCCACCCCCCAAAAAGGAAATCCATGACCCCCCGCCCTCCCCTCTAAATGGTGAGTTTGATCCGCCCTTGAAAGTCCCTACAGTCGAGGGTGCTCGACAGGTTAATTAATACGCCTGGGGAGAACCTTTTTTGTTGATTTTGTGTGCATTGCTTCCAAACCAGGGTTCGTAAATATCATGATATTTTCGAAAATATCAAAAATATCCGATATTTTGATATATATCCGATATTTTCGATACATATCCGATATTTTCAAAATAGTCAAAATACTGCGGATAATGAATATTTTCAAGCATAATATAAATTAGAAACTAAAACATATTGTTATTAACATAAAAACTTAAACAATAGTATTCTAAAATGCATTTCTCTCTTTTTTTCTACTTCTTCTTCTTCTTTTTTTTTTTTTCTTTTTACTTAGAACAAAATTGAAGATGTACTAATTGAAAACAGATACAATTTGCACATATTTGCATACATTTTGCATATGTATACAAATTATAGGATTTGTATCAAGTATCGGGAAAGTTTTATATTTTATAAAATAAAATTTTAAATACAAAATAGTTTTTTTATTTTTTTTTTATTGAAGGATTTTAACATAAATGTAAGCTTGTCTTATTGTTTATCCCCAAACCTGTAGTACAGTTTAGACTCAATTAAACCAAAATCAGAAGACTCTTTTCTAATAATGCTGTAAATAAATGATTATCTAAATTACGGTTTCTCTTTCAATGGCTGTTCTGAATTAATTGTCTCTCATAATTATTAGTTCTATATTTAAAAATAAAAGTTTCAAACATACAGCTTAAAAAAGATATTTGTAAAAAATTCTTCTTGTATTCTTTGCCTAAAAAAGTCACTGCCAGACACAAAAGTTTTTTATCTACAGAATGGTACAGTCAATAACAGTTGAAAATTTCATTTACGCTTGTTTTGACTGAAGAAAATATCAAAATTATCTTACACGTTGATATTTTAAAAATAAATATCAAATATACAAAATATCAAACATCTTGATATTTTGAAAATAAATATCAAGAATTTGAAAATATCAAAATTCTTGATATTTTAAAAATAAATATCGGATATATATCAAGATATCAGACCTGCCAACTGCTACGAAAAAATCGTAGTTGCTACGATTTGGACCTATAAACTACGATGCTACGAAAATCGGTCTTAAACTACGATTTTCTGCAAAAAACACAAAAGCATTTTTTGTTTCTAGTTGCGATTTTTATCCCGCGCAGCATATTTTTCAGGAGTGATTCTGTTCCGAAATTTCCAAGTATTCATTTCCGAAAGTTTAAAAAAATTGGCCATTAGTCCGAAAATTCGGACATTAAAAAATGCTCATGAGAAAAAAAAAATTCCGGGCTTCAAAAAAAAAAACTTCTTAATTTAAAACACTCTAATCGTGTTTTTGTAAATATTTATACAGGAATCCCCTTCCTAGAAACAAGGGTGCCATTTTAAGAATTCTGGAGGGGGTTCCTTGAGGGGCAAGGTTTGAAATAGTGAGCAAAATCGCACGATTTGCGATAAACTATCACGAATTTCGACAAATGACCATGTAAAAAAATCAATTTCGTCAATTGGTCGCAGAAGAAAATAAATTTCGTTAAAGGATCGTGGTAAAAGCGTGAATTTTGCCAAAATATCGCAAAAAGAAAATACGAATTTCGTCAAAAGATCAGTAAGATAATGCAAATTTCATCGAAAGATTAGTAAGAAAACGCAAATTTCACCGAAAGATCGCAGAAAGAAAACACTAACTTAGTCAAAGGATCATGGTAAAAAAAAACGCAAAATTCGTCAAAGGAACGCGAATTTCGTCAATAAAGTTCATGGTGAAAAGTGCGGATTTCAACAAAGAATCGCGATAGGAAAATGTGAATCACGATTGTGGGAAAAAATTGTGAATATCCTGAAATGATGGCGGGAAAAAAATCGCGAATTCCATCAAAATTTACTGCACTGGGCTAAAAAATTGGAACCAGGCTCCATTTACAAATGTAAAAAAAAACGCTGCGAAACGGAAATAAACTCTGAAAATCGTATAAAAATCTTAAGAGGAAAAAAATTACTATACTGAGTTGAAAAACGGAAACCTTATTCCTTTTACGAATGTCAAAAGATGGCTGTGACACACGAAAAACCAACCAACCAACCTCTAGATTAATTTAAATTTTGTGTGCTACGATTTCTCATTTTCAAAGGTTGGCAGGTCTGAGATATATATCCATTGATATATATCAACGAACCCTGTTCCAAACCTTTGAAGAACAATGTAAAAGATCCCAACTGACCTTTGTAAAAGAAAGTCCGGAGAAATAGTTTATGACTTTTTCTTTGCGGAGAGAATAAATATAATCTGAGCTGAGCCTTACTTACTGTTTCCAAAGAAAATGAATACTACACTTTGTGAAACCAAACCACACCAACTTTGCAAAGAGCGATAACGTGCCAAAAATGAAATCCCCGACGGAGGGAAAAGGGAGGACTCGTTTTACAGCCAGTTATTATTACTTTCTCCTGAAGTTTCACATCGTTATATTGGTCGAAATCTGGAAAACTTTTTCTTCAGGCGTTCGTTATTGTTGATTGTGAATTATACAGCACGTAGAGCTCGGGGGCAGAGCAGAAAATATTTGTTCATCAAACGGATAAAAAGGCTTTTTTTTTTTTTTTTTTTCCTTTTCTAGTTCCTTTGAAAATTTCCTGAAATGAAAAGAGTGTATAAAAAGGAATTTCTGCAGCTAAGCTATGTGCTTTTCGTTTTTATTCAAAATCGTTGTTTGAAATGGGAGGATTTCATTCATGCATGTGGAGATTTTTATTCTACGTTATTTATTTTTGATAATTCGATTCGGCAGCTGAGCACGTAGGCATTTTTCCAGTTTTAACTCTTTATGGTCCCGACGAGGCCCTGATTACAAAGTAGGCACGAGAAGCACGTGCTTACCTTTGGGGGTGTTAAGGGGCCCGAAATTGAGAAAACAGGGCCCCAAATTTTATATTAAATTTATTGAGGTGTCATTGTAATGTTAGATTGTTAGATATCTGTTTATTTTACATATTGAATTTGAATAGTATTGAATTTGGCTTGTATGCACTATGCACAGCAAAATATTAACGATTTAAACTACTGCCAAAATGGAGAAAAGTACTTCAGATTATGGTTATTTTATGTTATGCCTACCTACTCAATTCATCATTTTATCTAATATAATATACATTTTTATGCTAAATATTATGGCCCCAAAATGACATTGTGCTTCCCATAGCATCAGAGGTTAATCGGGCCCTGGTCCCGACTGTGTCAGGCTCACAGTGGGAGGGGTACAGCAGGGACAAATGACCCGAGCTTGGCTGTTTTAAAGGGCCCGACTCTGCACCTCCCTTTTTAAAAAAAATAAAATAAAATAGCAAAGAAATAAACCAAAGTACTTTTTTTACGTAAAATTTTCGAATTAAAATAATGCACAGAGTAAAGAAATTAAAATGTCAGAACTTGCGTAACATAAATTATTATTCATGCATGTTGTTAATCACTAAGATCTCAAAAAAAAAAAAAAAAAAAAATCACGCAAAAACGCCCGCTTGCTAATGTTAATCCTTTGAGATAATTTTTTTTTTTACTTTTTCGTTTACATTTCCATATTTTTAAATGATTTTTTTAGAAATGGAAAGGTGAGGTCGATCTGTACGAAGGCCATTTTTACTTTTTCAATTTTGTGTGCAAATTTTTTTATGAGTACTGTAACTTTCGAAAAAAGTTCCGAAAGTGAAAATAACCTAATAATAATAATAATAATAATCATGTAAACAAAACCGAAAAAGTAAAAAACGGCCTTCGTACAAATCGACCTCCCCTATCTAATGCAAAAAAATCATTTAAAAATATGGAAATGCAAACGAATTATTTAAAAAAAAAAAATCGCCATAGGATTAACATTAGCGAGCGGGTGTTTTAGCGTGAGTGAAGTAGCCTGTTAAGATAAAAGAATTGTCAATGTAAAGACATGTGCTATTAATAGCACATCAGACTCGAACGGGTTAAAAACAAGCCGCTGTCACTAAACATAATCACCGTTAAAGCAAACGTTAAACGCATTTTTCTCGAAATAACATTTTCTTTTTAATGGCCGCCCGGTGAATTGCTCGAGATTCGAAAACCACCCGACCGATTTCCTTAAACTATTAAGAGACTACTTCAGTCACCTGAAAAGACCCGCTCACTAATGCTAATCCTATTGAAGAAATTTTTAAAGATGTCTCAGTCACATTTCAGTATTTTTAAACAATTCTTTTTCCATTGGCTAGCTGAGATCGATCTGTACAAAGTGTGATTTTTACTTTTTCGATTTTGTTTACAGATATTTTTAATTAGGACACTGTCATTTTCCGAACCGGTTTCGAAAGTGAAAGCATCCTCTAGAAAAAAAATCGGCAAACAAAATCGAAAAAGTAAAAAAGGGCAGATGTAGGGATCAATCTCAGCTATGCAATGCAAAAAAAAAAAAAAAAAAAAAAAAAAAAAAAAAAAAAACAAGAAAGCAAAATTATGCGTTAAGCATAGATTATGAAACGCTTTCCAACACTTCCTGAATGCTTTTAAAAAAACTTCCTTATTTAGGGAAATAAGGTAAATAAGATAACTAAGTAAACGTTTTATAAAACGCATAAAACATTTGAAAAACTGATTTCAGTAGTTACCGTCCATAGCCAAATATGTATTCCAATTCTTTTGAACAGCACTGTATTTGATCTGTAGGTTGATATATATACTATATAATGGGGAAATTTAGTTTAGCAAGAAAATGCATAACAGGCTGAAATTCATCTTTCAGCAATTTATACTAATAGATGGAAACATACTTTAATACTTTTGTACAGCCCTGTATTTTACCTAGTACCTTTATTACATGCCACTATTTAGCTGAAATGTAATTAAAACTGAAACACTCTTAAAACTACTGAAATTAGATTTCCAGAAATTATCACCCATAGACGGCCCTGTATCCAAATCTTTGCGTGGCCCTGTATATCATTTTATCTATATCCTACAAATATTTCTTAGTAAACTAAATTCAGTTCAGCGTAAAAATGCATAACTTCTTTAAAACCCACCTTTAAGCATAATTTATGCTCATACTCACTAATCTTTAAGAATTCATATCTGCAGCCCTGTATATGAACTATAACATTTATACGCACTTTATAGCATGCATAAATATAGTGAAAAAAGCGCATATCATAATTAAAAATGCATTTCGAGCAATCATTACTAATATACAGTAATTCGGATGCAATATTGTATCTGAAATCTTTTCAAATACACCGCCAACAATTCCCCCTATACCATCATGAGCGGAATTCTTTTGTGTGGCCCTGTAAATGAACAATAACTATTCTTTTCACCGCATATTCAACACAATGCATATTTTAGTGGACTTCATAAATGAATATCACTTTTACTATGTTTGAAAGAGTGTAACACCATTAAAAATGATTTGAAACGATTTTTTTCCATTGGCCGTAATGTAATGGAAAACTTTTGACTGTCCCTGTAAATGAGCTAAACATGTTACAAACTTCATTTGAAACAGAGAACGTGCTATGGTAGAGGTCACTAACATCCAAAAATTTCAGAACGATCAGAGCATATTTGCGAGAGTGAGAGCGTTGATAGCAGGGTTGTAAAAAACCCGGGTTTTTTGTTAAAAACCCAGCCCGGGCGGGTTTTAAAAAAAAACCCGGGTTAAATGGGCAATTTTCCCCGGGTAAATTGGGATAAAATGCCAAAATGTGTAATATGATTCCACCTTCCTCCCGAATAATAATCTTCAGGGTTGCCACTGTATAGGAAAAACTGGAAAAGTGAGATAATTTAAAAATGAATACTAAAAACAAGAAATGTTACTAAATTTTGGTACTTTGCAAAATTTATCCATTGAAATTTTGAAAATTCTCAGAGAAATTACTCAGGGAAAATTTAATTTTTTGCTTAGGAAAGCGCAAGGAATTTGATTGCCGAAATAAGCGGCAATCCTGATCTCAAATACAATCTTTGTGAACACTTCATGTCTAATAGATGGAAATGACTTCATAGTCTTAATAAGGATCTCAATATTTTCTCTGTTCTTAAAATATGTATATATATATATATGATCCCTTTAATTTAAATAACAAACAAATTTTAAATTGCAAAGCTATAAGTTGTGTGTTATTTAATAATAAAATATAAATATAACTTAAAAAAAACTTGCTCCTTTGAAATTATCATAAGATTAGAAAATGTTGATAAAAAATATTTTACAACAAAAATTTTTCTTATATGTATATACAGGGTGTCCACTCTCAACGGTGTCCAATGGCTAATTCCTAAACCGTTAATCATAGTCATATAGTTCAAAATTGCAAAAATGTTTTCATTTGAGGCAAAGAAATATTTTAAAAGCGATTTGGGTCAATAAAAAGTTTTCTTAAAAAATTACGAAATTTAAGTTTTTATACGGCCCCCAGTCCTATAAGTTATATTTAGTAAAATTTTCCTATTACACTGACAAGACAGACAAAAAAAGTCCCGTTCATATAACACTAAAATTGACTGAGTTATGAAACTTTAAAAATGCATGACTTATACCACTTTTCTGCATCTGAATATAAATGAGTTTGGCCATGCTTTGAGGGGTCATATCCTAAGTGCTTAAAGTATTCAAAGAACTTTTCATGTGTATCTGCACTTTGAAAAAATAGTACAAGTGTTTCGATTGAGTTAACTTTTATTAAGTTTCAGATTGGCTAAAATTATTGTATTTTAACATATGTTTTATTTTGTAAGGATTTGAGA
Source organism: Maratus speciosus (assembly GCA_963932465.1). NCBI lineage: Eukaryota > Metazoa > Arthropoda > Arachnida > Araneae > Salticidae > Maratus > Maratus speciosus. The sequence goes on along the minus strand of OZ010790.1, from coordinate 4,927,992 downwards.
CTTTCTTTTCATGATTTCTTTTAACAAATATTATGTTATTTTATTTAACTTCAATGATAGTATGTATGTTTTCCTAGTTCAAAATTTGTAGTCGAAATTTAACTCACTTTCAAGTTTCAAATATCCAATCAAGACTAAATTTTACATGTATACTGATGTAAATCCGATGACAATCTAATATTATTATGATTTTCGGTGGTTACCATTCATACTTATTTTACAGGATAACACAAAAAATTTCGGATGGATTACTGCCAAGAAGTTTAAGAAAAAGTTTTAGATTAGATAACACAAGACTGCGATGGTTGTGTTTTTTAACTTTTATGTATATTTTTAGCACTGAATCCGAGAATTACCTTAATTTTTAACCATCATCTTAGGATGTTTTGCAAATCATAAATTGTCAAAGTTAAAAAATAACAAAAATCAAATACTATAAAATGGAGGAGACGGCTAGAGGTCTGCACGGGCCCGGGCTTGGCCCGAGGCCCGTACCCGGCCCGGCCCGCGGGCCGGGCCGGGCCGGCGGAATGAAAGCGAAATTTCAAACGGGCCGGGCCGGGCCGGCAGAATTAGGACAATTTTTTCAACGGGCCGGGGCGGGCCTGCAAAAAAATTAATCTGGCCTATCGGCCCGATATAAGAATTTAAGCGAAGCAGATAAAATACGAGCCATTTTCAATGAATATGATTTTCTCGAGAAGTATAAATGTGTGTCACGAGCCGATGCGAGTTTAACAACATCAATACAGAAATGTAACGTGTCCATCGTAGAGATCGGCATCGTACAGTTACAAGATGTCTGATTCCGAGTTTAATTTTTTTTCAGCAGACTCGTGCCGGGAAGGAAGTGGTCTTAATCGATCTCAGGATGTGTAGAACAGTCATTTTGTTTTGTAATATTAATAGCGGTAATGAACTTCTCTTAACAGTATCTTTGGAAATATACCTTAAGAGGGTTCTCATATTCACTGCTCAACAATGCAAAGCTTTCAGACACACGTTTCTGACAAAAACTTTAACTATAAAGGCATAAAATTGACAGGCCTGCCTATTGAAGGCATTTGGAAACGAATAGCTTTTTCCATATTTAATAAATTACTTACAGAGATAACAGCGATTCCTGTCACGTGACTGTACGTTTTTCTCCTTTCCTGTGCTATCGCTTCCGGAAATTCGATTCAAAACGCTAACTTTAACAGTATTTTCAGAAAGATATATTGCTTTTATCTATGAAAAAAAAACGACATTTACATAGCTTTTGAATAAGAATACCTGCCAATCTTACACGTTTCCGAAAAGAAAAGACTTCATAAATGTGTCGAAATGTAGGTCCTTTGGATTTGAGAAAAGTCTTAAAAATGAGAGAAATATTTTCACAAATCTACTTTTTATTATACACCTTCAAATGTTATCTTGTTTTTAATCCTTTATTCTGAACTACATTAATCTTTTAATGAATCTTTATTTCCATTTTGAAATGTCTGTAGACACGATGACTGTAAGTAATCGTTAATGTTTACTATTGTGCGTTTTCTGTTTTGCGAACATCATAGTAATGTAAAATATACTGTAAAATGTTACCATAAATATGTATGTAGTATTCATTAAAAGAATCTTAATTGTATGTTGAGAAAAAACGGATTTTTTTTTGTAGAAATTGTATCGGGTCGGGCCCGTTTTCACTGATTTTTGTACGGGTCGGGCCGGGCCGGGCTCGGGCCGAACTTCCAATTTTTACAACGGGCCAGGCCGGGCTCGGGCCGAACTTCCAATTTTTTCAACGGGCCGGGCCGGGCTCGGGCCGAACTTCCAATTTTTACACGGGCCGGGCCGGGCCAAGATAGCTTTCGTACGGGCCGGGCCGGGCCCGGGCCTGGAAATTCCGGCCCGTGCAGACCTCTAGAGACGGCTGAGTTTTTTAACTTTTGATAATTGATTTTTATGTACTTTTTAGCACTGAATCTGAAAATGACCTTCATTTTTAACCATCACGTTATAATTTTTTTGCAAATCGTAAATGTCAAAGTTAAAATATAGCAAAAATCTGATACTATAAAACAGATGCAAAACTTTTTTATTTAATTTTCCTGACATGATGGTTAAAAATGAAGGTCATTTTCGGATTCAGCAGGAAAAAATTATGCTATAAAACAGATGTAAAACTTTTTTTATTTAATTTTCCTTACGTGATGGTTAAAAATGAAAGTCATTTTCGGATTCAGCAGTAAAAAGTCCATAAATATAATAAGTTTAATAAATATAATACTCTTAAAGCTAACTGAAAAGCTTAAATTTGTGTTTTAAATTAAAAGCTAAAACGTTTTAAAATTATAGGGTTCCCAATCTAAAAGTGCAAGTAAATTAGTACAAATATATTTTCTAAGATTCATAAATAAAACAGAATAACCATAAACAACAAATATATCATTTGTTTCTTTCCAGAAATATATTTAAAAAACCTGGGCTTTTTAAATGAGTTTTTTTTTATAAAAAACCCAGCCCGGGTGGGCAGCTGGGCGGGTACCCGAGCAGCTACCCACTACAACCCTGGTTGATAGACGGACAGACACTTTTCAACTTTGTTGGAAAGTGTTAAAAATCATTTAAAACTATAAAAATGCAAACGAGATATCTTTAAAAATTTCTCCCATAGGATTAGCATTTAGCGAGCGAACCTTTCCAACAAAGTTGAAAATTGTTAATGACTTCGGTTTGCCTGTCCGCGCTCTAACTCGCGTAAATATACTCGGAGTGCCCTGAAATTTTTGGATGTTACTGACGTTTACCATAGCACGTTCGCTATTTCAAATGAAGTTTGTAGCATGTTTAGTTCATTTATACAGGGACAGTCAAAAGTATTCCATTACATTATGACCAATTGGAAAAAATCGTTGCAAATGATTTTTAATGATTACATGCTTTCAAACATAATACAATGGATATGCATTTATGAAGTGCACTAAAATATATATTCTGTAGAATATGCGGTGCAAAGATTAGTTATCATTCATTTACATCGAGACACAAAAGAATTCCGTTACATAATGATATAGGGGTGAAGGGAATTGTTTGAGGCGCATTTTAATTATGTTAAACTATTTCATATATAATGAAATTGATATACGACGCTCAGGTTTACTATAACTTATTTCATGTATGATCGTCTATATTACACGTTATTACATGATCGTCTATAAATGATAATTTCTGGAAATGTAATTTGAGTAGTTTTAAGAGTGTTTCAGTTTTAATTACATTTTATAGGCATGTAATAAAGGTACTAGGTAAAATACAGGGCTGTACAAAAGTATTAAAGTATGTTTCCATCTATTAGTATAAATTGCTGAAAGATGAATTTGAACCTGTTATGCGTTTTCTTGCTAAACTAAATTTTCCCATTATATAGTATATATATCAATCTAAAGATCAAATACAGGGCTGTTCAAAAGAATTGGAATACATATTTGGCTATGGACGGTAACTGCTGAAATCGGTTTTTCAAATGTTTTATGCGTTTTCTAAAATGTTTACTATGTTATATTATTTACCTTATTTCCCTAAATAACGAAGTTTTGTTAAAGCAGTCAGGAAGTATTGGAAAGTGTTTCATAATCTATGCTTAACGCACGATTTTTCTTCTCTCTCTCTCTCTCTCTTTTTTTTTTTTTTTTTTATAAATACGAATAAATTACGAAGCACTCTCCAAAAATAGCTTAATACTGCAAAATCCCAAAAGTTTAGGGATAATAAATTATGGTTAAGTTTCAGGAAAAAATAATTGAACAATAATATTTTTTATTGCTGGTCGAATAAAATCTCAATAAATTAATGGCATTTCTACCATATTTTCTAGATAAATGATAAAGAAGATAAATGATATATGTTAATATATGATTATTTTACGGAAAATCTTAACTCTGTAACATACTTACGTAGAGTACATTTTGGTAAATGCGGTAGATATATAACAAGAAAAACACTTTTTTTTTTTCAACAAATGAAAGTAATAGTGATTTATAAGAAATGTCTCATAAGTTAAAATTTTGACATAATAGAAAAAGAAGAGAAACTTTTTCAAATGTTACTTTTCACTTGAACAGACAAAAACTTCACCGAGTTTTAGTTTTTATACCGAACCGGGACGGAGCAAGATAGATTTTTCGGCCCGTGCAGACCTTCTACATGTAGTTTACAACACTTTCTTGAGAGTTCTAAACATAAAAATATTGGCTAACATAATTTTACTAATTCTTTTCCCTTGCAGTTTAAATATTATCTTTATGTGGGTATGACGATAAAAAAATTTCGTGATAGAATTAAACAACATAAAACTGATCTCAGATTAAACAGACCCCATACTGCATTATTAAGATTAACTCAAACTCAACCTATAAAAGTACATTTTAATAAATCGAAAATTATCTTTCGTACAAATAATTACCATTAAGCCATTATATGAGAATCGATTGAAATAATTGCTAATAACGATATAGCTTGTAACGATGCACTATCATACGATATCCACGGAGTATGGAAAGAATTGCTGCATACAGAGGCGTCGCGATGGGGGATTATGGTGGGGGAGCCTCCCATCCAATATATGTGAACTTGGGAAATTCGAGCTTCGAGTTGGGAAATTCCAGATTTTTGAAACACTTTATATATATATATATATATATATAACAGTAAATAAAAATTAGAATTTTTTATTGTTTTGCTGACTACCTTTCTAAGTTCTGTAACAGTAAACTAGTTAAATTATCAAAAGAAATACAAAAAGCCGCCAGACTCAATTTGTCATTGTGTTTCTGTGTGCTGCGAAAATATCATACATCTACCACACCTGAATTTCTCTACTGTTGTCCATCAACAGTTCTCTAATCTGTTTCCTCCAAAACTTTATTTCTTTCTCAAAAATCTCCAAATATCATGAAGCTATTTTAACATAAAGACTCGTACACAATAGAGGACAAAATCTTTCATTAAATGAACCAATAATTATAAATTTTATGTCTTAATTTTCAGTATTTTTCCTTGGAAAGAAATTTTTTTACGTATAAGTATCATTATCATTAAACACACATTGCACATATCATTTTAGTTGAAAAATAGAGCAATTTGTTTCAAGTTGAGAAATTTTTGAATTATAAGTTGGGAAATTTTTGAATTCTCTCCCCCCCCCCCCCCCCGAAAAAATATTTGTAGCTACGCCTCTGGCTGCATTAATAGATGAAAGCTCGTTTTGTTGAAATTTGAATACCTTTATCTGGCACATCTGACGTACAACCTTTAAATTACAATAATTTATTATTCTAGACAATTCTCGAAAAAGCACAAAGAAAAACAATAACAACATTTAAATCCCCACTGATGACGGCCATGTAATGGCTGAAAACGTTTTGGATTTTTAATGGTTTTTAATGTATTTTAAGGGGGTCCGGGACACAATTTCATTTTTTTTTATTATTATTATTATTGGATTAAAAATTTCTCTGCCGTTTTCTACTTAAAATGATGTTTAAATCATGTTTCTATCTTAATTAGAACAGGAAATATTAATTTTCTCGTTTTGGTTTGTTTTCAAAATCTGCCTTTCAAGCTATGGTTGTCAAGGAAACGAGTTCTTGTGAAATTGCGTTTTTCTTCATGATAGGTTTTTTCACCATTTCTCATATTTAAATTCTTATAACTTGAGAACCGTTAAAGATACAGGGTTGAAATTCGGAACATATCTTTTTCAATTATTTTACTTTACTTTTGAGCCAGCATATTTGAAAAAAATATTTACTTTTGAAAATATGATTTTTTTAAAAAAAGTTGCACCCACTTTTTGTAATTTTTTCGTTAAATATTTATTATTTTTTTTAAATTAATATTTTTGAAAATGCTAGCTCTAAATTAAAAAATATATATTATAATGTTTATTTAAATGAAAAAGAATTTAAATTCTACAAATAATATTTCGAGTTATAACGATTTTAAGTTATACCACTTTTTTCATAAATTTTAAATTAAAATTTTTTTAAAAAAAAAGCTATGAGAAGTTTTATCATTTGATTTTGTTTACAAATGATATGGTTAACCATCACAAAAAAATTCAAAATTTTAACTCAATAAATAATTTTTTTTTTGAAAATGTGTCCCGGACCCCCTTAAATAATTGTATATTATATGTATGCTATGAATCTGAAAGTAATTTTAGTACATTTATTTGCGCTTTTTATATGAATTTTAATTTAGTTTAAAAGCTGTCAATAATATAACTAAAAGAAACCTCACCTATTTTACATCTCATGTGCCGACAATGTAAAAGCTTAGCCTTCCTCTTCCTGCACTTGATCGTTCGCTTTTTCGCTCGCATTGTTATCTCGAAACTCTTAACCCACACAAAAAAATTAAGACCTGAAATCCATGGACCGTATGATTTTTTTTTTTTTTTTTTTCTTAGAACATTCATATGACAGGTTGCTATCACATTACGACAGAGCATACTTCCGTTAGCAGACGATTTCATAAAACTCGCTTCCGTCGCAAGGACGCATTTATCGATTTATGACTCGGATAGTAGTCGATTAGTGTTAGTCATGTTATCAAGTCATGTTCATATCTGGAATGCCAAAAAGTAATATTAATCCAGTAAAACGTATAAAACCGGAATCTATAATCTATAGGAACCGGCAAACAATCCGTTTTAGAAAGGTAACCAACTTAGGAGGTATAATTGTATGGCATTCTTTCCATCGGAGTCATGAAATTTTTTCGTTTCAGACAGGATTCTTTTATAGACAGGTTCTGTTTTTATTGTATCCGAAATTTGTAGGCCTATAGAAGTGAAAATTTATTTGTAAATGTGTCATCTAGAAGCTTCAAGGAATAGAAAAATATACAAAAAAAGTAAAAGATGATTTTTCCCCCAACAAAACACAATAATTCACGATTTAATAATTGTTGGGAATAAAGACACAGAATAAGAAATTTAATTATGATATGTCTTCCTGGAGTGTCTTAACTACATGTAAACAGCTGCCAAAGTATTTTACTTTTTTGAAATTAAGAAAACAAATTAGAATGCAAGGTTTCTGAATTGACTAAATTAATTCACAATTCAATTGTCTTTTTAAAATAGTCTGCCAAAACTAAAAGGAAAAACATTCGTACAATGTTTTCCACTATCATCATCACTTTTGGTGCTGCCATCTGTCGTCTAAGTAATAATTTAAAAAAAGATGTAAGGCTTCAAACTTACCTGTTGTTGACGATGTTGAATTTGAAGATGTATTTGTTGTTGTAGTATTTGTACCCAGCTTCTGAAAAGATAAAAAGAAAGAAACGTAAATTAGTAAGTAGGGTAAAATTGATGAAAAGCAACAAGTTAAAAGAGTTTTCTACTTTTCTAAAACATCTACTACTTATAAAAAAATTTCACTGAAACGAAAAATACTTAAAAGTTTTTTTATATTTTCAAATGAAAAGGAAATGCTTTATGTAGTTTTTGATAAATCTAGTTAACCAAATCCTTTAAAATTATATTAACTTCGGCATAAGCAACGTAAGCTACTAAATATGTGGAAAGCAAACCAAAAAACATTCTGTAGATTCTACTAAAGGGCAAATTTTGGAACATATTTTTGTTATTATCTGCATAAATCCTAAATTGTATTAAAAAGTTCAAAACATCTTAGAAAAAAATTGACCTTATCAAGTGGCTAAAAATCAATTCTTATCGACCTATCTCCTGAATCGATTTCGAAAACTACATTAAGTGCATTATTACACGAAATACTTTTTTTCCCCCCTCACAAAATTACGTTTTTTACAAAAACAACATTAATCAATGACAATACCGAAGCTATATTTCAATGGCGAACAACAGAAAAATGGTGACTATGCGCTTTAATGAATAGGTGCCAAGAATTTTGGGATTTCAAATACTATTTCTGGCCAGCTTCTATCTTACTATGCTGAAACAGAGGTATTCAAAATCCGTGATACTTGGCACCTGTGCTTTTAACGTCAACCTTACTATGCAGATAATAATGATTTATGTCTATTTCGTCAAATACCTGATAAAAACAGGATTAATGATTAATATATTTTTTGTATCATTTGTAAGGCACTCATCCCCATTGATTACAAAAACAATATAAGTCCAAAAGTGTTGCACAGTTTTTATTAAATCCTGAACAGTTTTAAATCTTTGATTTATATAGTTTTTGAAATCACTGATTCAATTCCTAATCAAATACAGTGAAACTTCTTTTAAAGACCACCCCTATTCAAGGGCCACTTCTATTAAGGGTCAATATTTTTGGGAACGAAAATTTTTGCCATAGACATAATGTTAAATTTACTCGTATTAGGGGCCGGTACCTACTACTCATAAAGGCCATTTTTTTCGCATGTGCCTTAAATCCTAAACAGGCGTATTGAATTCCTGAACCAAAAATAAGAGGATGAAGTAGAACAGTTGACGTTTATTCCAACAGAGCGAAAAATATCCAGACCAGGAATCGAGCCTGGATACTTGGCGTGCCGTGCCAATGCCTTACATGCTAGGTTATCCGGACGATACCTGGCTGACATAATTCACTCTTATTTGTTGGACTGTATGTCAGCCAGGTATCGTCCGGATAGCCTAACAGGTCAGGCATTGGCACGGCACGTCAAGTATCCGGGTTCGATTCCTGGTCTGGATATTTTTCACTCTGTTGGAATAAACGCCAACTGTGCTACTCCATCCTCGAATATGATTTAATCCAGTTGGAAAAAAATATTCGTTCCCTTCATTATGACAAAAATAAGAGTTCAGCAAACACTGCACTTGCAACTAAGAAGGCAGGGGGAGACGAAGGATTTAGTAACACAATGAAGGACCAGAAACTCTTCCACAAGTGAGACAGGTGTTTCTCACACTTTGTTTGACCTTTCAACGTGTAGGGGTTGGGTTGGAGAGGAAACTTGACCCTTTGTTGTGGGCACACAAAGGATAACAGGTTATCTAGAAAAACTGATTTCACATTTACTAAAACTGTGAATACATACTGAAGCACAATTTTTACACTAGAAATTTTGTGCTGAAGCTTAAGTAAAATTTAAAATTATGACACCTAAATCAAACCAAAGAGTACATTTAGATTTGAATGACAAAATCAAAGTTCTTAATTGTCATGGTCAAGGAACATCTGCAAGAAAATTGGCTTCGCAGTTTAATTGAAGCAAGAATCAAATAAACAATCAGGGGCGGATTTAAGGGGTCGCGATGGTCGCAATCGCGAGGGGCCCCGCATTACAAGGGCCCCCAAATCTTCTTTTGAGTTCAAAGAAAAATGTGACATTTTGATAAAAAGATTTTCTTGGTCTTTTTTTTTAAATTTTTTAGTTAATATTACATCATTTTCATGTGATAAATACAATTCTTTTCTATCATTTGCTACTACCAGAACTGTTTTAGCTTTCTCTTATTATTTTTCCGTTATTTATTATCAAGACTAAGATCGGTTGTGGAGGGATGAGGTGAGATTCAAAGGAAACTTGGGTCTAAGCCGAAAGGAACCCTATTAGAATCATTCTATGATGATTTAATTATACACAATGGGGGTCTGATTAAGTCATGGACCACCAACCTCGGGGCCCTAATGTTGGGGGCCCCCACACTTTGGTCTGCAGCTTTCATAAAGCTGATATTTTAAATGTTTTTTTACTTTGTTACTGATTATTTATACTAATTAAAGAAAGTTTCGCTCTGTGTGTGCGATGGCTAGCAAAATCTACCGCCTGTAATACCGCCTAATCTAGATGTCTGAAAATTTGGGTGCGGATAGTCTAAGCCATTTCCTGATGCACCTGGGGATAACATTTTTTTCATATTTTAAGACCTGGGACCCCTGGGCCTTTCAAACTTTTAATAACTTGCCTCCTTTTTATCCGATCTTCTTCGTTTTGGGGGCCCTTTCTCCAGTTAGTTATTCTCCTTTCCACATTTCAAGTAAGATCCTGGCTCCCCGGCTGGAAATTTTTTGGCCCTGAATTGTTAATAAATTGCCCTTTTTAATACAATATTTGTTTTTGGAGCTCTTTTTAAGTTACTTATTCCCCCGATTCTATATTTCAAGTAAGACTCTGGCGTCCTAGGCCCGGTCCAGCGCCCCTAGCACTTTTTGTGCGCCATGCATTTTACACTCCCTAATTGTGTCACCCTCTCAATGCATAACTTTAAAGTAGATTCTTGGAGTCCTGCCCCCGGGCCAACACTCTCATATTTTATTGGGATCCTAGGTCCCCTTTTAAAGCATTTCCTCCCAATTTTTGCGCATTTCTTTAAAATTTTATTCCAATGATAATTTCAAACCCTATGATTAATTTCGCTGAATCGAAGATCTAAAGCACTAAGTACTAGGACCTTTTACCATGTTCATTTTAGAGCCTTGATCTAAACTATCAGTTGGCCAATTTTGGGTTTTCTATTATAGCTTCTTTAGAAATTGTCCAATTCCCTAGCTTTTTTTTTTAATAACTTCTTAGGTCCTCCAGATACTTAAAAAAAAAAAAAAAAAATTTTTAGACTTCAGCTACCACTAATTTTGAATATTAATTGCCTTCTTGTGGCCCTTCATGCATCTTCTTTAAAAATAGTCCAATTTTCTTGCAATTTTCGCTTACATAGTAATTTGGATCCTCCGGCTACTTTATAAAGTACAAAAATTTTTCTTGTACCCAACTACATTCCAGATAAACCCCTGGGACCTGGTACAGAACCCCCTGAAATTTTGTGCCCTAAATTGTTAATAAATTGCCCCTTTTAATTCGATCTTTGTTTTGGGGGAACTTTATCTATTTAGTTATTCCACCATTTCTACATTCCAGTTAAGGTCCTGGCTTCCCAGGGACCGGTCCCGAGCCCCTTGAACTTTTCGAGCGCAATGCATTTTTCACCCCTCCAATTGTGTCTCCCTGTCAGTGCATAACTTTACATTTGAGTCTTGGACTCCTCTCTCCGAGTCAACACCCTCATATATTTATTGGAGCACTAGGGCCCCTTTTTTAAGCATTTCCCCTATTTTTGCGCATTTCTTTAAAGTTTTATTCAAATGATTAATTTATACCCTATGCGTAATTGTGACTAATTAAAGGTCTAAAGTTCTAAGTAATAGAAACTTTTAACATATTTTTATCTCAGGGCCCTGCTCTCAATTATCAGTTGGCCCCTTTTAGGCCCCCTATTATTGCACCCTTAAAAATAGTCTGATTCACTATCTTTTTTTTCTAACAACTTCTGAGGACCTCCAGCTACCCCTCACATTTTTATTGGGGCTCAAGGGCCCTTTTTTAAGAATTTCCAACTATTTTTTGCGTTATTCTTTAAAATTTTGTTCTAAGGATTATTTCATACCCTATTCTTAATTTCGAGTAATTGAAGATCTAAAGAGCTAGGACCTTTTAACATGTTTTCATCTTAGGGCTTTGTTCTCAACTACCAATTGACACCTTTTGGTCCCCCTATTATAGCTCCCTTAAAAGAGTCCGATTCACTACCTTTTTTTTTTGGTAACAACTTCTTAGGTTCTTCAGCTAATACATGAAGGTAAAAAAAAAAAAAAATCTCAGACTAGCTATGATCAATTGTAAATATTAATCGCCTTCTTGGGGTCCTTGGTGCAGCTTCTTTAAAAATGATCCGATTATCTTGCAATTTTATATAACATAGTTCTAGGATCCCCCGGCTACTTTATAAACTACTAAAAAATTTCCTTAAAGTGGTTAACTGAGGATTTCATCCGTAAATTAAATATTGGGTTAATATTAAAGCGCGGGTTTGGCACGGTTTAAAACAATTGGTTTAACCGTGGTTTAAACCATGTTTTTTTTCTATTGATTTTTTTCTCTAAAAAAACAATTGGCTTTTTTAGAACAAACCTAATATAATATTTTTTTTCATGATTGAAATGTTTCAAATTGTTGAATATAATTAATTTCTACTTTTAATAGTATCTCAGCAGTCAACACGAGTCATAGTGAGTCTAAGTCCTGTTTGTATGCATGTTGAATGAAAATTGCATGTGTTGAGGAACGTATCTAGGGCTGTAACGAGATAACGTAAAGCATGTGAATTTAGCAAACATGAAATGGATTAAATATATTCAATATTTAGCATAAAATATTTTCATTTGAGAAAATACAGATTATTTACAGCAAATAACATAAAATGATCTTTACGATTTCAGTCAAGCTGTATAAAAGAAAATTTTCTTGATTGGGGATTATCCTTTAAAAATAAAAAAGAAACTGAAGATGTGAAGTCAAATTAAGAAGGCACTGAAAAATTGGGTGCTAGTTATTATATTTCAATATTAAAATTCTATTTTTTTTCCGTTACTTGCTAAATCTAATGTCCAAAAACATTGATTCGGTGTTATCACATAAAAAACAAAATTAAAAGAAATATTTGAATATAAAAAATTAATCCACAACCTCATATTATTAATATTATATAAAAAAGTTAACCATACTGGAAATACTGTCTTGCAGAGAAATTTATTTCTATTTGTGAAGTAATGATTAGCTCAAGAAAAAAAATATTAATCTTCAGCAAACTAGTTTCACGAAAAAAAAAAAAAAAAAAACTACAGTCAAGATAGTGAAAATCCTTTATTGGTGTTGGCTCCTATAATCATAACAGCACCAGAAAATTGAATAGTAAAAAAAAATAAAAAAGAAATAAGTTTGTTTCTCATTTAAAATTTTTAAATTCAAATTCTATTGAATAGGCACCTGTTTACTTTTATATAAAATATGCAACAAAATCCATTTAAATCCTCTATAATATAATCAAATCCATTACTTTGGATCTAACAAGAAAACGGGAGGGGGGGGGGGGGTTGAAGTAAGGTTCGCTTGAGATTTAACAAAGAAAAGTCTCATGAAAAAAGCCTAAAAAGATATATTATTAATTTTTAGTTTGTAATTTAAAAATAATGTGTATTATAACATAGCTTGAAAAAAAAATCCTGGCGGCTGTTTAAATGTTGTATTGGATAACAACTTTTATAAAACTACTATGTACTGTCCATTTAAGATCAATATTTTCAGTTGTGTAAAAAGCTAGTAAATAGGTGTTTCTGCTTATTTTACTGTCTTCTTCTAAAAAAAAAAAACCAAAAACCAAAAACAAAAAAAAAAAACAACAAAAAAAAAAAAACTGGGAGTTTCAGAAGAGAAGTGTCAAATGATAATACACAAAACTTCTTGAGATATGTAAAGACTCAACTGCTAAATGTTAAATCGTTTCAGGAATTCCTTATAAAATTCTTTATTTTCAATAAAAGATTATAATTGCCCATTTAGGCAGAAAACAGAAAAATCGGACATCCCAGATAAAAAGTATTTCAAAGAAATGTTTTGTGAATGGCCATGAGAAAGTATATTATATTCATGAAGTTACATTATTTAGTTATTTATTAGTAATAGTAATCAAAAGATTGTTTGTTAAGATTTTCAAGGTATCAGTGTATCACTATGTAGAGCATTTTATTCTTGGAACATAAGACATAGCTGTTACTTTACTAATAATGTTTAAATTTGAAATGATTTCAATTTTCTACATAACTGACTGTAATTATTTAATTTAAATTACATTAAATGATGTTATATTACTTATATATTCAACAATGTTTATTTTTATCAATAAATATGCATGTGTATGTTATAGGAAAAGGATATTTAAAAATACCCAGTTTAAACAAAAAAACAAGTTTTGGTTTTTATTCCCCTTAAACTTTAAACCCGTTTTTTGCCAACCCTCGTTAAAGGTAATTCATTAAATTTATATAGGAGTGACCACCTTCCACTGTTTGGGAGCGCATTCCTTCCTCGGGTTCTCTTGGCCCGATTTCAACGGGAATTGGTTCATTCAACTTAGATTACGATTCAGCTACTTTCTGCATCATGAAAGTTCATCTTGGAATTCTGTTATCGCAATTTTCGAACATTAGCGTGCATTCTTTTCTCGGTTTCTATGAGCTCGATTTCAACGGAAATTGATTCATTCAATAGTTTTCTGATTTTAGTTCCATCTTCCACCGCCAAGGAACGCATTCTCAGCTCGGGTTCTATGGGCCCGCTTACTATGAAGTTTGGCTCATTCAACTTGTTTTTCGATTATCTTCGGCGCGTGCGGAGTACTCTCCGTACACGCTGCCGTAGGCAACGGGGAACCAGGTCACAGGTTCATTCAGAAAGAAGTTTGTTGGGAAGACACAAGACACTGCGGGAGGCATTGGAACCCCGGAAACTAAGTTCATTTGAAACATTCTATGATGCTGAAGGCATTAGGGTGCTGATTTTCAGAAGATATTAAATCATACAAACTTGAGTTTTGTTTAAGTTTATTTTTACGGGCCCGAGCAACGCCGGGCGGGTCAGCTAGTAATCAATAGTTTATTATTGCATCGTAAGTGTTCATATTTTTTCCCTCTCAAAAAATTCTCCATATCCAGATCAAAAATGACACACGAGAATCAAATGTATCACAATTGTTAAAGACAATGTCCCCCATCGTTTTCCTCAATATGAAATTTAGGTAGATTTCGTAAGAAATACTGCCTATTACATTCTCCTCTGTGTTGGAATTTCTGAAACATTTTTGCAGATCTACGCTGATCATGACCCCTAGAACCCCAAACCACCCCCAGTTCAAAACTTTATATATATATATCTTTATATATATATCATTTTTATGGACACGATAGCTTGCTTAATTCTGCACAAATCTCTTCCAAACTGTTACATAAAATCAAACGGCAGAAAATCTCTGTCAAGCTCGTTAATGGACAAAATAGAAACAAGGAGGGGAAAAAAGGGAGGTGTTTGTGAAAACAGAAAACATCCATAATTTCTTAGTTATAATACATATCAAATCAGTTTAAAGTTACTGTTACTTCTAGGAAAAGGGCCAAAAATTTATGCATGGCAGATTTTTGATATCATTAAAAATGGGCTCGAAGGGCGAAAAAAATAGGCTTTTAATAAGAAAAAAAATCCATAATTTCGTCAATTCACATGATATATCAAAACCACTTAAATTTATTATAAATATTCTTAATCTTGTCTACAACTTTTACATTGACAACTTTTTGATAGGACCAACTTTTATATATAAAACAAACAATAAAGGGGGCATGGAGAAAAAAAAAATCATAACTTCGTCAATTCAGAAGATATCAAATCCGCTTAAGTTTATTATAAATCTTCTTAACATTATCTGTTATCTACAACTTTTTATTGACAAGTTTTTCATAAGACCAACTATTACAGCAAAATAAAAAAAAACAATAAGGGTTGAAGAAAAAATTATTGTATTAAATGCAATTAAAAACTCGTCAAAAGCGGCCAGATAAAATTATTAAATTGGGTTTATCTCTAATTTTGATTTAGTTTTTGTTGGTGAAATTAGTATTTAACTTCGAAATCTAGCTGTGCCTGTAGTCCGAGCCGGCAGGGATTTTTTTTCTATTTTAGCAGATGTCCCGCTAATCTCAATTGTGGAAGTGCCACTTTTACATTTTTGGGGCCATTTTCATAACATTCGATAGTAAGACACACGCAATTACAAACCTATATACTGATTAGTTAATTAAATTGGTGTTTAAAAAATATATTTACATAAAAATTCAGAGCAGATGGTTATAAAACAACTCGTGGAGCTTCGAATTCTTTTTAAATCGATAAAGCATTTGTCATCCTTTGAAACCAATTGCGTAACAAAAAGGGGAAAAATACAATTTAATTTGGTTATAGTAGATTAATTTATCTGATTTCTGAAATTATTTTATTCTTTTATTCAAACATAAAATTAAAATTTCAAACAAGATAATGGGATGCAGCGCGGGCCGCTGTATTCCCATGCATTAAAACCACATATATTTATATTTTATTTCATGTCATAAATGTACCAAAAATGAAAAGCAAAGAAAAGAGGTTTTGAGTTATAGCTTAGCAGATACTAAAATACTGTTTCCTTAGTTTCTGATTTTTATTATCATTTTATGATCTTAAAAAATGGAAAAGAAAATAAGATACATTTATCCGTCACAATATTTAAGTTCATGTAAAATATTCTGATGTAATTTGAATATGAGATAAATTTTGTATAATTAATCCTGAACGATTTTAATACATTTTAATTAATTTGTAAGTAATTATTGTAATTAAGTTTTGGATATCTATTATTTTTAACTTATAAATATACCCAATTTTGTAAGATGGAAGGGCCCCAAAAAGTTCTAGTGAGAGGGGCCCTTCTTTTCATAAATCCGCCCCTGTAAACAATATTGTTAAAAACAAAGAGAATTTACTGGAAGAATATGCAGATTTTAAAAATCGCGGGATAAAAAGAAAGAGAAATGAAAAAATTGGTCACCCTTATTCAAGGGCCACCCCTCATACGGGCCAATTTTCAATGGAACGGCAGGTGGCTTTTACAGAGAGGTTTCACTGTATATTTCAAAATATTCTGTTGAAGCAGAAAAGAAACATATTCTCCGTTCGCAACACCAAAATTTTATTTGGTGCTGCCATCTGTCGTCTAAGAAACACATTAAAAAGAGATTGGAGGTTTCTGGCTTGCTTCTTACTGATGGCTTTGAATTGGCACAAAGTTGTCAGTTAAACCTTCCATTTTTTGAGTGCCACATTATTCAAATAGAAATATTAACATTACTTAATCACAGAAAACTGCATTAAATAAGTCGAAGATTAGTAGAAATGTATATTAAATAAGTGTAAGCCGAATTTGGAAATAGTGGCACTCAAAATCGGATGCATAAAAAATCGTGTTCGTAACGATTTTTTATAAAATGGCATTACGTCAGCAATCTTTATGGATTAAAAAAACTTTCTGTTATACTTTTGCACACCGGATTTCTGTTCATTTAATTAAAATTTGGTTTTTAACACGAGAAAGAAAATATTGGCGTCTGCTTCAACGTACTGCGTTCTTAGAAATGTTTAAGATATTTTTTTTTTTAATCAAATAATTTTTTATTAGTTAAAGTTTTCAAAATTTTATAAAATGGATTGAAGTAAAGTAATATAAAATAAAATTATAGAAAACAATCATTATATTATCCTCTATAATACACAACTGATGTTCTTCAATTCATTTCTCTCTCAGCAGATGGCGCAATATTTCTTCTTGATAAACCAGGAGAAAACCTTTTATATGAATCTTATTTTTAAAACTAGATGACCCGGGGTCGTGGTAATAACCTTCAATATAACTAAAATGCATATCGAATGATTTTATAGATTTAAACGAAGATCTTTTCAAACGATCCTAATGTTGTAGTGTCTGAATGTCTTCGGCAGCGGACACTCTCGAATTCGTATGATTTTATATATTTAAGGGTGTTCTCAAATCCAAAAGGGCAACTTTCTGACATAAGTTTTAATTTATTTTTGTTCGAAAATGCATGAAACTAGCTGGTGTTGTTGTTCAGAAACTATGTCATTGAGCCGTTAGTTCCATTCTTTTTTTTTGCAAACGCAATAGATCTTTCAGAAAATAGTGTCAAAGTGGACGTTTTGAACCGAATTTTCGACCGAAGGAAGAAAAAGCACCCAAGAGCGGGCGAAAAACGTGTTTGCCACGTGATCAAATTCGCTTATAATTCAATGGGTAATTGGTGGATCAAAAAATGAAAAAAGCAGTTCAATTCCAAATCGCTTCCATGGCCAGGCTTTCCAAATTTATACCTTTCCGTTAAAAAATGAATTGTAAATGTGTCAAAACGTTTTGCGCTTGTTGAGCAGAGCAGTTAAGAACAGCCTTAAATGAAAATCTATCCAAATAAACCCAGAGTTGACGGCCACACTGCCTTCGGCAAAGTACACCGGGCGTGCTAAGCACGCTCTGGTCTGCTTTGATTATATATTTTTGAACGAAAGACCAGCGTAACCTGAGCCCATGATAATAACACTAAAATCGGTACTGAATGAATTTATATATTTAAACGAGAATCTTTCCATGGGCGTAATCAGGATTTTGGTTAACAGTGTGTCAAATGGTTAAAATTGGCCAAAAGGGACTAAAATTTTTACTTTGTCAAAGATTTAGGAAAGAAGTTCAGCCCTCTCTTTCCTAATTTTATGATAATTGTGATAAATAGCCTAGAGAGAGTAAAATAATTTTTTTGCCACCGGTACGGTACACTGTAAAAAAAAAATCCGACTAGCTTTCCTGTAGGAATCGGAAAAATAGTTGCCCTTATCGTACCAGAAAATTTTCCTACCCAGCTCGGAATAAAATCCGTAAAATCCGAATAAAATCCGTAAAATCGGAATAAAATAAAAAAAAAATACCGTTTTAATGAATGTTTCCTTTTTTTTTTACGGATTTTATTCCGAGCTGGGTAGGAAAATTTTCCGGTACGATAAGGGCAACTATTTTTCCGATTCCTACAGGAAAACTCCTTGGATTTTTTTACAGTGTATGCTGTTTCTTTCTCCCAGCTTATTTTGTGTCGTCTCTAAAAAATAACGTTATCTTTCAGAAGTATTTTTTAAACTTCTAAGCATAGCACATTTTCAATGTTTATACCGTCGTATTCGAAAAAAAAGTACTTTTTAATGCAATTTGTTTGAAAACTGCATCTCCATTTATTTTTGAAATATTATTATTATTATTATTATTATTATTTTTTTTTTTTTTTTTTTTTTTTTTGTAGTTTTTAGAGCCATTTGCTTAATAGTGGCAACGGAAGAACTCCATTTCTGTAGAAAGTGAAAGAAAAATAGATATTATATCTTTTTGTTGCCATTTTCCCATAAAAACGGAAAAAAATAATTTAATTAAAATACGTGCTATTTTGAAAAAAAATATAAATGAAGGATTTCTGATAGAACATGGAGCTATTAGAAACTAAATTTAATTTTATATATCTATATTAATAATACAAACAAATGAAGGCCTGTGAATCTTTAGATAGCCGATTTTTTTGTCGAGTTTTTTAAATGACGAAATCTCTCTCTCTTTTTTTTTTTTTTTTTTTTTTTTTTTTTTTTGATTTGTGTATTATTCAGCGATAGTGACATCCTAAGCATAATTTACTGTAGATATTGTTTAACACTGGATCACAAATGATGAATTCTTCGGCAGATGTGGATGACGTCACTTTATGTAAAATAAAATCGCGTGTTATAAGTCTTAAAACTGAACACAGAGACTACAGTAGAGTCCCGATTATCCGAGTTTCCGCAAAAAAAATTATGGCCATCCCCCCCCCCCCCCCATTCTGACCAGAAAATCAGAGTTCTAACTTTTTACGGCTGCTCTTTCATCTTCACCTAACACTTCGTTTATAATGACTGTTTCATAATGATGGAAGCCATCAGCCCATCAGAAGAAAATGATCCATTCCAAAGGTATAAGTTCTACTAACTCGGATAATCGGGACTCTACTGTATCTATATTTATATACCTATATATTTTTTTGTCATCGGGGGCGACACTAAATTCTGAAAGAGCAGAATTCCTGTTTTCTAGTTTTTTCACTTCAAAGGCTCACATGAGCCATTATATTCTTATACAAAATAATAATAATAAACTAGAGAACATGAATTCTGCTTTTGCAGAATTTAGTGTCGCCCCCGACATTTCCATTACTCCATTTTCTTCTGGCGGACTGTTGGTTTCTATTATTATGAAACAGTCATTATAAATGAAGCGTTAGGTGAAGATGAAAGAGCAGTCGTAAAAAGTTATAACTCTGATTTTATGGTCAGAATGGAAAAAAAAAAAAAAAATGGGCATAATTTTTTTTGAAAAAAAAAAAAAAAATTATGGCCATTTTTTTTCCATATGGCCATTTTTTTTTTTCGACGTGGTGGTTAAAAATTAATGTCATTTTCGGATTCAGCCCTAAAAAATACATAAGAATCAGCTATCAAAAGTTAAAATACACAAACACAACTATCATATGTATTTTATAGTATCAGATTTTCGCTGTTTAATTTTAATCTTTGTAATGTAGATTTGTATTTTAATCTTTGAAATGTAGAATTTGCGAAAAATCCTGACGTGATGGTTACAAATAAAGGTCATTTTCGGGTTCAGCGCTAAAAAATACATAAAAATGAATTATCAAAAGTTAAAAAACACAATTGTCGCAGGGTTATTATATAATAAAAGTGTCGGTTAACCGAGTGTTTCCGTTAATCGGATTCGGATAATCGAGAGTCTATAATTTTTTCAAATCGCATTAATTATTTCATATTCATTTAATAACTAACTGCAAGGAATGATTTGTCCAACAGAAATTATGACTAGGCATGCACCAAACAGTGATTTTGGCCGAATACCGAATATTCAGCCTACAGGCGAGGATGGCCACCCAGGGAAACCCAGGGCTTTAGAAGACCGAATATTCGGCTAGCCGAATAGTAACTGTTAGTCGGCCAACCGAATAGTAACTATTCGGCCGAATACCGAGTTCGGCTTATCGAATACTTTTAATACCTCAAAGTTTAAAGGCATTAAAATGTTACATTTTAAAACAAGTTTACATAATACAGGAAACAGAAACTTTCATTTTAATAAACAAGACCCTTTTCAAGTAAACTTTATGCTGAAAATATCTGCTTTGGATTATTTAAGAAGAGAATAGTTATAAAACTTTTTTAATTAATGAAATTTTACATTTCATGGCTGCTTCTGTGAATTAAAACAAATGAATAAAATTTTCTTAAATTCTATAACAAACATTCTAAAATCAAACAGAAATTGCGAAAAAAATGGAAGAAAAATTGTACAGGATCATGCAGAGCCCAATTATCACAGAGGCACATGGGGCACGTGCCCCGGCCCATAATTTCAGGGTGCCCAAAAGCATTTTGTGCACTCTCCGAAAATAATAATTAATACAGATTTCCCTTTATAATTCACAGGAAAAAAAAAATGTTTTTTTCCCATTCACGTATAAACTAAACTATCTCAGTATTTTTTATTAACGACAAAGAACTGCAATGCAAATTCAAACTTCGAAATTCCAAGAAGACCGGATATTACGCCTAACATTGTTTTATTCAGTCTTATCAGTTTAGCGTTTTACTCATTCTAAATACCATATAGTGCAGAAGATTTTACCTTCATTTATTTTTTAAGGCATTTTTACAGATGTCGATAATATATTGTTTTCTCGTAAAGTTATGGTTAAGTTGTAAACGGCATGTTCAAATTATAATGCAAGGATTTTTTTTGAAAAAAGGGGCCCAGACAGGGCCGTGTGTCCCGGGTTCAAGACAGAGTTAATCAGGCTCTGGGGTCATGTATTATTTGTTTGTCAGGAAGAGACTAAAATAAAAGTAAATAAATAATACAATCTATTCAAATTTTATATGGTGGCAACTCAGCAAGAATAACTTTCTACTCCCTTTGATTAAGCAAGGAAGGTTTTAAATGCATCCTAGATCGGTGTCTGGAGAGGGCGATCATTTTCAGACATTGTAACCGTTGTTCTTAAAATCTTAGCAAGAAACAGATTATTTACTGGGCAATGTTCAGGAACTTGCATTTGTACATAATTAGTTCCCATGAAAACCCTCGTGATTGGTTAATTTTCTTAAATAATACTTAACAAACAGAAAATAAATAATGTAAAAACATTCTCTTTTATTTAAATATGATTGATTATGTTTCTAATTATTCTGAATATCTTTATAAGTAGACAGTTAAAAGTAGAAATTGTGTAAGTTTTTAAAAATTATGTTAAAATTTTTTTTAAGTATTCCGTTCGACCGAATATTTCGATATTCGGCCAAATCGAATATTCGGTAACTTGGCCGAATACCGAATAGATACCGAATATTCGGTGCATCCCTAATTATGATTACATTGATTATATGTCACCCGGTATCGCCCCCTCCAAAAACGATTCTCTGGATCCGCCCCTGATGTATAATTAATTGTATTGTTCTCCTTTCGATGGGACCCTGTTCTGTTTCAAACAGAATTCTTTTAAAGACTGTTTGTTCTCAACTGTTCTGCTCAACAAGCGCAAAACGGTTTGACACATTTACAAATTCATTTTTTAACGGAAAGATATAAAATTGAAAACGATTGGGAATGAACTGTGTTTTCCGTTTTTTGATCAATAAATTACCTATTGAGTTATAAGTGATTTTGATCACGTAACAAAGACGTTTTTCATCATTTTTTCAGTGGTTATTCTTCTTTCGCGCGGAAATTCGGTTCAAAACGCTCACTTTGACACTACTTTCTGAAAGATCTATTTCGTTTGCGAAAACACAGTTCGATTACATAGTTTCTGAAGAACAACACCTGCTAGTTTCAGGCATTACCTCACAAAAATAAATTAAAACTTATGTCATAAAGTTGAGCTTTTTAATTTGAGAACAGCCTTAAGACATGTTCAGTTTTGACAGATTATTATACTGTAATTTCCAGATTAACTCGAAATGTTTCTATTGGGTGTAGGTATTTGGCGAAAGGTACCTATTCTCCAAATATCACGATTCTAGGACCCTCGACTGAGACGTTCATGTCCATCACTAACTTGCTTCAAATGCCACCACAACTCTCTAACTCTAATTAGACATTCTATAAAGATATTCTGAAAATGGACCGAATGAAACCACAGGCAACAGCAACGTTAACAATAAATAATGAATTACAATTTAATGAAGTAACAGAATTTAAATATTTAGGATCTACAATCACCTGTGATAATATGGTAGAAGCAGAGATTAAAACTCGATTTGCAGCAGGAAATAGATGCTATTTTTCTCTTCGAAACATTCTAAAATCATCTCTAATATCTCGAACATCCAAACTTAAAACTTATAAAACTGTTATAAAACCAATAGTAATTTATGGTAGTGAGACCTGGACCACTACACAAAAAGATGAAAAGCTACTTATCAATTGGGAAAGGAAGATCCTAAGGTAAATTTTTTGGACCTATTTAAGAAGACAATACATGGCGTATAAGGACAAATATGGAGTTAGAACAGTTATATAATGAAGAAGATATAATAAATACTATAAAAATAAGAAGAATGCAATAGTTAGGCCATCTAATCAGAATGAGGGATGAGCGAAGCACAAAGAAGATTTATAGTGGTAATTTAAATGGGGAAAGAAGTATTGGTAGACCCAGGAAGAGTTGGATAAAAGAGGTAGAGAAAGATCTTGCAGAAAACCAAATTATAAATTATAAAGTAAAGGCCAGAGATCGGAACGTCTGGAGAAGTATATTGAGGGAGGTCAAAATCCTACATGGATTGTAGTACCATTGTGTATGTATGTATGTATGTATAAAGATATTCAACACATTCTAAAAAATCCTATCCAATGATACCTCATTCATCGTTGTACGCTACATATTCATGGATAAAAAGGGATGGTGTCAACAGAAGTAATATGTATGATGAAAGTAAAGGGAAAGGTGTCAAAAATCTTAAGGGGCTGTGCATATACAACTTTATCACTTTATGGAGGGAAAGGGGGTCTGGCCCTTGATATCGTTAGATATCTCTAGGGGGAGGAGTGCTACTTTTTGATATCGTTATCATTTTTGGTCTAATCAAACTTTTCTTTTTTGAGTAACTTTTCCTTTACAACAAAATAGTATTTTAATTTTTATTTATTATTACTTTTGTATGTTTTTATGAAAATACAAAGCCATTATTAAAGCCAATAAATGTTTATAAAATCATTTCATTCCAAAAATTTGTAACACCCCCAACGTTTGACATTCAGGAACATAATATGCTGGAAACGATACTCGCGTTTACCAATAAGAATGATAAGTTCTGCTTTTACCCTTCCCGGGCAGAGGGCAATTGCAAGAAGACAATATTACTGTTGAATTGCATTATGTAACAACAAGCTGTTATTAAATACTTTTAAATAGTAACTAACACTTTTAGGTGTTATTTGATATACGTGTAAATTTGTTTCATATAGTATTTATATTTTATTGACTTCTTGAATCCGTAAACTATGCGACTGATAAATGTCTAAACATATGTGTATATTACTGCAAACTTAAAAAAAAAAAAGAAAAAAAAATAGACATTGATAACGTTATCATCGGGAGGGAGGGGGGGGGGGCGAATGATAACGTATGATATCGTAATTGGGGGAGGGGGTACAAAATTGGGAAAATGGTGATGATAACATTATATAAGTATAACCTATAATACAAAAGCAGACAAACGTTAATAATCGCAATGAAATACTTTTTTTTTTTAAGGATTTTTATTTCTTAAAAAGCTAATAACAGGAAACATTGGAAGGGACCCCACGAGAAATTTTAAATGTGTTGGACAGGGGCTCTGCATATATAACGTTATCACTTTTTTGGGGGGAGGGGGGGTCTGGCGCATGATATCGTAAGATATCTCTAGGGAGAGGAGGTTGTCTTTTTATATCGTTATCCTTTTTGATCCAACCAAAATTTTTTCTTTTTATTTGTAATTTGTTCCTTACATCAAAATTTTCTCTTTTTATTTATAACTTGCACTTTACATCAAAAAAGTCTGCAATCTTTTTTAGTCTTTTATCAATTTTTATGCAAATACAAAGTTATTATTAAAATCATTAAATGATTTTAAAATTATTTAATTCCAAAATATGGAATACTTCAACGTTTGGCATTACTATTCTTTTGTCATATGTGTATGTATATATAATCCGCTGTTCGTGAAACTAAGTGCGATGTTTGTTTGAAATGATACTTGTGTTTACCAGTAAAAAAAAAAAAAAAAGAGAAAGAATGTTGTGCAGTGGCGTACCCAGGATTTTATTTCGGGGGGGGGGGGGGGGGGGGCTGACTTAAATTTCCATAATGTTCTAAATCTTACGAAACACGTTGAATTGTGTTGTAAACAGAAATCATTTTTGACAATTAGGCCGTAGCCAGAGGGGGAAAAGGAGGGGCGGGGAGGGGTGATTTTGTTCCGACTTTTACGAAAATTTAAGGCATGATGTTCCGAAAATTTAAAAATTCGATCATCAGTCCGAAAATTTGGACTTAAAAAAATATAGCGATTTTTGACAAATGATCGCTGAAAAAAATCCCTTTCTTTAAAGAATCGAGGAAAAAACCAAATTTTGAAAATGGGCCGAGGATAAAATACGAATTTTGTCAAAGGATCGTGAAAAAAAGTCAAATTTCGTCAAATGATTGCGGAGAAAGCGCGAATTACGCCAAATGATCATGGAGGAAACGCGAGTTTCGTCAAATTATCGCGCAGCAAAAGGGAATTTCATCAAATGATCCCGGAGGAAACGTGAGTTTCGTTAAATGAGCGCAGAAAAAACCCGAATTTCATCAAAGGGCCGCAGAGAAAACGCGAATTTCATCAAAAGTCGCGGAAAAAACGCGCACTCCGTCAAAGGGCAGCGAAGAAACGCGAATTTAGTTAAATGAGCACAGAAAAAACCCGAATTTCATCAAAGGACCGAAGAGAAAACGCGAACTTCATCAAAAGTCGCGGAAAAAACGCGAATTTCGAAAAACGCGCACTCTGGCAAAGGGCAGCGAAGAAACGCGAATTTCGTTAAAGGATCGCAAAAAACGCGAATTTCGTCAAAGGTAAATAGAAAAAATGTGAATTTCATCAAATGGCCGCAGAAAAAACGCGAATTACATCAAAAAGACGAGAAAAAAAGCAGCGGAAAAACGCAAATTTCGATGAAAGATTGCGGAAAAAAACGAAAATTTCGTCAAAGGACCTCTGAAAAAAAAAAAAACACGCATTCCGTCAAAGGGAAGCGAAAAAAAACGCGAATTTCGACAAAGGATCGCAAAAAAATTCCCGAATTTCGTGAAAGGGCCACAGGAAAAAAAACGTGAGTTTCGCCAAAAGGCTGCGGAAAAAAGCAAATTTCGACAGAGAGCTGCAAAAAAACCCCACGAATTTCGTCAAAAACCCGCGGAAAAAAGCAAAATTCGTCAACGGATCTAAAAAAACGAATTTCGTCAAAGAGCCGCAGAAAAAACGCGAATTTCATCAACAGTCGCGGAAAAACACGAATTTCATCAAAAGTCGCGGAAAAACGCGAATTGTGATAAAGGATCGCAAAGAAACGGGAATTTCGTCAAAGGGAAACAGGAAAAAAAACGTAAATTTCGTCAAAAGGCCGCAGAAAAAACGCGAATTACGTCAAAAAGACGAGAAAAAAGCGCGATTTTATCAAAAAGCCGCAACAATCAAATTTCGACAAAGAATAAAAAAAAAACGCGTATTCCGTCAAAGGGCAGCGTAAAAACGCGAATTTTGTCAAAGGCCCGCAGAAAAAAACGCGAATTTCGTCAAAGATCCACGGAAAAAACGCGAATTTCGTCAAAGAGCCGCAGAAAAAATGCAAATTTCGTCAAGAATAAAACTCAAATTTCGACAAAAGCTAGTAAAAAAACACTTATTCCGTCAAAGGGCCGCAGAAAACGTGAATTTCGTAAAAGGATCCAAAAAAAAACACAAATTTCGTGAAAGGGCCTCAGAGAAAACTCGAATTTCGCCAAAGGGCCTCAGAGAAAACGTGAATTTCGTAAAAGAGCCCCAGAAAAAACGCAAACTTCGTCAAAGATCCGCGGAAAAAACGCAAATTTCGTCAAAGGACCGCGTAAAAAAAAGCAAATTTCGTCAAAAGATCACGGGGAAATGCGGATTTCATCAGAGCGTCTTGATAAAAACCCGAATTTCATCAAAGGGTCGCGGAAAAAACGCATACAAACATCTATGTTTATTATTATTATTTTAAACTGAAATAATATGCTGAACAAACTTTTTAAAAATCTGGTTAACCCGAACTTAACTTGCAGTAATCTACACTCAGCCTGATATTGACCTGAAATGAAAACAGAGTTAACCCAATCTGCAACAAAATAATTAGTGCCGGGAAGAGAGTTCCTCCCCTTCCCCCCTCTGTTGTAATCTTTCAGAAAATTTGCTGTGAATTTCAGAATATTTTTTTTTTACTCAAAATCAACCATGGAGGGGCGGGGAGGTACGGGTCCGATCCTGAGGCCGTCCCATGTCGAAATAAGTTGAAAAGTGTTTCTGTTTTTTTTATATGCTTTCATTTAAAAGAAAGTCATTGTAGCTTAAAATCTATAAAATTGTTCTTCCCAACCCCGAAACTAAATTCTGGCTACGGTTCCTGTTTAACAATAAATTAATATTATAACAAACACAAAATATTTTTTGTATACACAAAATATTTTTATACACATATATAAAATAACGACTGTGTATTATTTGTGCACAAATAATAGTAATGACATTAAACCGTTCCAAATGAAAAATATTGGCTGGAAAGTTAGGACGGAAAAGGAAGATAAGTGGGAGGAGGGAATTTTTTGCGGTCCTTTGACGAAATTCGCGATTATTTGAGGAAATTTGCGTTTTTTCGAAGCCCTTTGATGACATTCTCGTCTTTTTCGCTACCTTTTGTTGAAATTCTCGTTTTTTTTGCAACCCTTTAACGAAATTTGTGCTTTTTTCGCGATCCCTTTGACGAATTCACGTTTTGTCCGCGATTATTTGACGAAAATCGCAGTTTTTGTTTTACGAAGTATGCGTTTTTCGAGGCATTTTGGCGAAATTCGCGTTTTTCCCGCGATCCTTTAAAGAAAATTGGCGTTTTTTTAGCTACCCTTTGACAAAATTAGTGTTTCTCCGTGTCCCTTTGGCAAAATTCGCGTTTTTTTTTTCATGGCCCTTCGACGAAATTCGCGTTTTTTCCGCAATCCTTTGACCAAATCGACATTTTTCTGCAATACTTTAGCGAAATTGAAGATTTTTTCAACGAACGAGTGATGAAATTGATTTTTTACGACGATCATTTGTGAATATTCGCGACTTTTTTGTAGCCGAATTTTTTGAATTTACGGAACCAAATGCCTTAAATTTTCGGAAAATTCGAATCAGAATCACCCCTACTTTTAATTGTGCGCGAGAAATAAATAAATCGTACATAAAATTGGGGAATATTTTCAATTTTTTGGAATTTAAACAACAATGTTACAAAAACAAAAAAAATACGTTTTTTTCTTTTTCAATTTTTTTTTTCATTTTAAAAATAGATTTTGTGGTTCCAAGCAAATTTGGTCGCAGGACTGAGGAGGATATTGGATTAATGGAAAAGACAAATTTGTGGCATGCCAGAAAATAAAACAAATTTATATCAAAAAGAAAGCCTTTTCCCTTTCACTGCGATCCTTTCGGAGGGGGAATGGAGTTGTAACCTCATAAACCCCGTCCACATCAACTTCTTTGGGTATTGTATGCTGGGGCATCACTGCGCACTAACATATGGAACTAACGAGAATAGCATGGCATAAAAAAAATACAAATTTATCTTTAAAAGAAAGGAAAAAATCAGCATTTTTTTTTCATTTCATTTTTTACTATTTCGAAAGGGTCGTATTTCGTAACCCCATGAGCCCCCTTCCCCTCGTTGGGTATACTGTTGTAACTGTGCGCTGATATGAGACTAACCAGAATGGCTAGTTCGTTGTATTACAGAAAAAAAAGTTACAAATTTATCACAAACAAAAAGGAAAAAAATCAGCAATTTTGGGGGGCAATAGGGCTGTAACCCCATTACCCCCTTTCCACTTCTTTGGGTATAATGTGGTGCCGCTGTGCACTAATATGGAGCTAAAGAGAAGAGAGCGGCTAGTCTGTTGAATGATAGGAGAAAAAAATACAAATTTATTTCCAAGAGAAAGAAAAAAAAGTAACATTTTTCATTTCATTTTCGACTATTTCATGAGGAAGGGGCTGTAACCCCATCAGCCGCCCCCCTCCCCCCCTTCTTTGGGTATGCTATGATGTTAATGTGAGATTTATCTAAAGAAATAAGGATTGCAGAAAACAAAATTGCAAATTTAGCTCAAACAAGAATTAAAAAAATAAGCGTTTTTTTCATTTCATTTTCGACTATTTTGGGAGGAGGCACCCTATTAGCCCCTTTCACATCTTTGGGTATAATGTGGTGTCACTGTGCACTAGTATGGAACTAGAGAGAAGAGAGCGGTTAGTCTCTTGAATTATAGGGAAAAAAATATAAATTTGTCTCAAAAAGAAAAAAATCAGCACTTTTTCATTTAATTTTCGACTATTTCAAGAGGAGGGGGCTGTAACTCTATCAGCCCCCCTCCCCATCTTTGGGTATGCTGTGATGTCAATGTGAACTAACATGGGGTTAACGAGAATGGCTATTTTGCTGTATGACAAAAGAGAAAATTACAGATTTATCTAAAAAAGTAAGGAATAAACACTTTTTTCATTTAATTTGTCGACTATTTTGGGAAGAGGGGGGGGGGGGGCTGTAACCCCACCAGCCCCCTTTCTCTTCTTTGATGTCAATGTGCACTAATATGGAACTAAAGCGAAGGCAGCGGCTAGTCTGTTGACTGATAAGGAAAAAATTGCAAATTTATCTCAAACAGAAAGAGAAAAATCAGCACTATTTTTTAAATTCATTTTCGACTATTTCGAGAGGAGGGGGCTACAATTCCATCAGCCCCCTCCCCATCTTTGGTTATGGTGAGATGTCAGTGTGGACTAAAGTGGTGTTAACGAGAATGGCTATTTTGCCGTATGACAGGAAGAAAAATTACAGATTTATCTAAAAAAACTGAGGTAAAACAATTTTT
Source organism: Maratus speciosus (assembly GCA_963932465.1). NCBI lineage: Eukaryota > Metazoa > Arthropoda > Arachnida > Araneae > Salticidae > Maratus > Maratus speciosus. The sequence continues at coordinate 4,898,308 of OZ010790.1, read as the reverse complement.
TCATTTAATTTTTCGACTATTTTGGGAGGAGCGGGGGGGGGGGGGGGGGGGGTTGTAACCCCATCAGCCCCTTTCTCTTCTTTGGTGTCAATGTGGACTAATATGAGAGTAATGAGAATGGATAGTCCGCTGTATGATTGAAAAAAATTAAATTTTTTTCCAAAAAAGAAAGAAAAAAATTCGGCCTTTTTTCATATCACTTTCGAAAATTTCGGGCCCGGGTACGCCCATGATGTTGTGCACCTGTTTTGTTGATAAAAAGTTCTCCCCCCCCCCCTCTCCCCTTGCGGTGGCATGTGCAAGAAGGTATTATTACTGTTAAATGCATTATGTAACAAAAATGTATTATGTTTTACTTTTAAATAGTAACTATTTCTTTTTTAAGCTTTCTTTATTTCATATATAAACGTGATATTTTATTGACCTGATCAATAAAGTTTGCAAATAATAAATGTATAATCATATCTGTATAGCAATGGAAACAAATGCAATAATCAAAAGAATTTTTAGATATTGATAGCGATATCATTAGGGCGGGGGGGGGGGGGGGTCCAGGAATGATAACGTATGATATCGTAAGGCGGGAGGGAGTCTAAAATTACCAAAAAAACGGATAACATTATATATGTATAGCCCCCAGGGTTGCAAAAACGCCAGCTAAAATAAAAAATGCCATGCAGAGGCTTTTATTGGTTTTAACCGGATTTTTTTTTTTTTTGGCCAACATTGGCCTTTCTTGGCCAAAATTGGCTTTTATACAGTGAAGCAATTTAATTATAAACGACAGATTTTTATGTGTTTTGCAATTAGTCTTAAAGACATTTAATTGAGGTAGAAATCAATGTAACCCAATTTTTCAATAATGAAGACATTAATATTGGAATAAAAGGTCATACCAATTGCTTCTTCTGGTTTAAGCCCCTTAACACCTTTTTTTTTTTTTTTTTTAGTTCTTTATATAATTAAAAAAGACAATAGTTGCTTAGTTATACATTTTATTAACTAATTTTAAGGGATATTACTAATATAAGTCTTATTTTATTTCTCATAAACATTTATTTAAAATCACACATAAAGTCATTTAATAAAAACATCATTTCTCTCTATTAAAACACTATTATGAATAACTTATGCATTAATTTATGCATGAATATGCACCATTTTAAATAGCAATTAGCTTTTCAAAATTCTAATTCTACAAGTTTTATTTGGAGAATTTTTTGTTAAATTGTTCTCTTTATTTTATGCACTTACATATACTAAAATTTCCTCAAATGTTACATCCTTCTCTTTCAATTTCTCCTTCAACATTGTTTATCCTACGATTTTAATCTGTCCGTATGGACATACCTCGAATAAGTTACATAACAGCTTAGTAGCGGAAATACTTTTTACATATATCATTAGGGTTTCGTTCATCTGACGAAACCTTATTCGTCTCGCTCCTCTGTCTGTCTGTCTGTATGTCCGTCTGTCTGTCCGTCACAGACCCCCTTCTCAGAAACTACACATGTTGGAGATTTGAAATTTTCCATACTTATAGATGACCACCACACATCATACGACAAATCCTAAAATTTTGAAAAAGTCGTACATTTAACCCTTTGGGTTCCCACATGTGTATTTTAAACAATTCTTTCTAAGTGAGTCCCTAATTAGGTTGCAGGCATGAAATTTTGCGTACTTATAGATGGACACATCAGATCAAACGACAAATCATAAAATTTTGAAAAAGTTATTCATTTAACCCTTTGGTCTCCCACATGCGTATTTTAAACAATTCTTTCTATGTCAACCTCTAATTACATTGGAGGCGTGAAATTTTGCATACTTATAGCTGAATACCTCACATCAAAGGACAAATCACAAAATTTTGAAAAAGTTATTCATTTAACCCTTTGGCTCCCACATGCGTATTTTAAACAATTCTTTCTATGTCAACCTCTAATTACATTGGAGGCGTGAAATTTTGCATACTTATAGCTGAATACCTCACATCAAAGGACAAATCACAAAATTTTGAAAAAGTAGCACATTTAATCCTTTGGACTCCCCCATGTGTATTTCAAACAATTCTTTCTATGTGAGCCTCTAATTAGGTTGGAGGAGTGAAATTTTATAAACTTATAGCTGAACACCTCACATCAAACGACAAACTATAAAATTTTGAAAAAGTCGTACATTTAACCCTTTAGGCTCCCACATGTGTATTTTAAACAATTCTTTCTAAGTGCGTCCCTAATTAGGTTGCAGGCGTGAAATTTTGCGTACTTATAGATGGACACCTGAGATGAAACAACAAATCATAAAATTTTGAAAAAGTCGTACATTTAACCCATTGGGCTCCCCCATGTGTATTTCAAACAATTCTTTCTATGTGAGCCCCTAATTAGGTTGGAGGCGTGAAATTTTACAAACTTATAGCTGAACACCTCACATCATACGACAAACTATAAAATTTTGAAAAAGTCGTACATGTAACCCTTTGGGCTCCCACATGTGTATTCTAAACAATTCTTTTTAAGTGAGCCCCTAATTAGGGTTGCAGGCATGAAATTTTGCGTACTTATAGATGGACACCTGAAATCAAACGACAAATCATAAATTTTGAAAAAGGTCATACATTTAACCCTTTGGGCTCTCACATGTGTATTTTAAACAATTCTTTCTAAGTGAACCCTAATTAGATTGGAGGAGTGAAATTTTGCATACTTATAGCTGAGTACGCCACATCAAACGACAAATCATAAAATTTTGAAAAAGTCGTACATTTAACCCTTTGTTCTCCCACATATGTATTTTAAACAATTCTTTCTAAGTGAACCCTAATTAGGTTGGAGGCGTGAAATTTTGCATACTTATAGTTGAATACCTCACATAAAACGACAAATCATAAATTTTCAAAAAGTCGTACATTTAATCCTTTGGGCTCCCACATGTGTATTTTAAACAATTCTTTCTAAGTGAGTCCCTAATTAGGTTGCAGGCATGAAATTTTGCGTACTTATAGATGGACACCTCAGATCAAACGACAAATCATAAAATTTTGAAAAAGTTATTCATTTAACCCTTTGGGCTCCCACATGCGTATTTTAAACAATTCTTTCTATGTCAACCTCTAATTACATTGGAGGCGTGAAATTTTGCATACTTATAGCTGAATACCTCACATCAAAGGACAAATCACAAAATTTTGAAAAAGTAGCACATTTAACCCTTTGGGCTCCACCATGTGTATTTCAAACAATTCTTTCTATGTGAGCCCCTAATTAGGTTGGAGGCGCGAAATTTTATAAACTTATAGCTGAACACCTCACATCAAAGAACAAACTATAAAATTTTGAAAAAGTCGTACATTTAACCCTTTAGGCTCCCACATGTGTATTTTAAACAATTCTTTCTAAGTGCGTCCCTAATTAGGTTGCAGGCGTGAAATTTTGCCTACTTATAGATGGACACCTGAGATGAAACAACAAATCATAAAATTTTGAAAAAGTCGTACATTTAACCCTTTGGGCTCCCCCATGTGTATTTCAAACAATTCTTTCTATGTGAGCCCCTAATTAGGTTGGAGGCGTGAAATTTTACAAACTTATAGCTGAACACCTCACATCATACGACAAACTATAAAATTTTGAAAAAGTCGTACATTTAACCCTTTGGGCTCCCACATGTGTATTCTAAACAATTCTTTTTAAGTGAGCCCCTAATTAGGTTGCAGGCATGAAATTTTGCGTACTTATAGAAGGACACCTCAAATCAAACGACAAATCATAAATTTTGAAAAAGTCATACATTTAACCCTTTGGGCTCCCACATGTGTATTTTAAACAATTCTTTCTAAGTGAACCCTAATTAGGTTGGAGGAGTGCAATTTTGCATACTTATAGCTGAGTACGCCACATCAAAAGACAAATCATAAAATTTTGAAAAAGTCGTACATTTAACCCTTTGTTCTCCCACATATGCATTTTAAACAATTCTTTCTAAGTGAACCCTAATTAGGTTGGAGGCGTGAAATTTTGCATACTTATAGTTGAATACCTCACATCAAACGACAAATCATAAATTTTCAAAAAGTCGTACATTTAACCCTTTGGGCTCCCACAAGTGTATTTTAAACAATTCTTTTTAAGTGAGCCCCTATTTAGGTTGGAGGTGTGAAATTTTGCATAATTATAGCTGAACACCTCACATCAAATGACAAACCATAAAATTTTGAAAAAGTCGTACATTTAAGCTTTTGGGCTCCCACATGTGTACTTTAAACAATTCTTTCTAAGTGACACCCTATTTACGTTGGAGGTGTGAAATTTTGCATACTTATAGCTGAACACCTCACATCAAATGACAAACCATAAAATTTTGAAAAGTCGTACATTTAACACCTTGGGCTCCCACATGTGTATTTTAAACAATTCTTTGTAAGTGAGCTCCTAATTAGGTTGGAGGCGTGAAATTTTGCATACTTATAGCTGAGCACCTCGCATCAAACGACAAATCATAAAATTTTCAAAAAGTCGTACATTTAACCCTTTGATCTCCAACATGTGTATTTTAAACAATTCTTTCTAAGTGAGCCCCTAATTAGGTTGGAGGCGTGAAATTCTGCATACTTATAGCTGAGCATCACACATCAAACGGCAAATCATAAAATTTTGAAAAAGTCGTACATTTAAGCTTTTGGGTTCCTACATGTGTATTTTAAACAATTCTTTCTAAGTGACACTCTATTTAGGTTGGAGGCGTGAAATTTTGCATACTAGCTGAACACCATCATGCGACAAATCATAAAAATTTGAAAAAGTCGTACATTTAACCCTTTGGGCTCCCACATGCGTGTTTTGAGCAATTCTTCCTAACTGAGCCCCTTATTAAATTGGAGATTTGAAATTTTGCATGCTTATTATAGCAGAACACCTGAGACCAGGCGACAAATTATAAAATCTTGAAAAAGTCTTACGTTTAACCCTTTGAGCTACCACATATGTATTTTAAGCAATTCTTTCTAAGAGAGCCCCTAATTAAGTTGGAGACATGAATTTTTGCATACGTATAGCTGAATACCTCAGACCACACGACAAATCATAAAATTTTCAAAAAGTCTTATATTATTTACTCCTCCGTGCTCTAACGTATATTTTAAACAATTTTTCTAACCTCCGCCCTTTTCACCCGGGCAGCACTTTTCCAACTTTTGCCGCCATCCCTTTGACCATTCTTTCATATTATGCACCATAGCCTTACATATTTGAGTTCCATTTTTTACCGCCAGGGGCGCCTACTTATCTCGGGTGCTATGGGCCCAATCCCTTCGACTAATATATATACGGATAGTATGTAAAACGGTGTTTCGTTCGGATAGAGATTTGTTTAGAATAGAGTGCGCCCCTTGTTGCGAAATGTGGAACTGACAGATTTTTCAAAAGGATAAAATGTTTTGAAATGAATATTAAACGAAACCCTCTGTGCGATCTGTGATCACACTTACCCACTTGTTTTTATAAGTTATCAGAATATCGATTGCTTATTACTGGGTGTTCTAGAGTATTATATAAGATAATTTCAGTTATTAAATACATATAAGCTATTTAGTTTTATTCAATTTTAAAAGTAAATATCAGTATATGTAAGAATGTTTCTATTTTAATGACTGACATTTTCTTAGTCTTTCATATAATCTTTAAAATGTGTGGTATGTGTGGAGCTATAATAAAGAATTCCAAATGAATACTTTAGAGTCTAATTTAATGTATTCTTCTAAATATATATATAATTTTTTTTTCAAACATAATGCACACAGATGCATTCTACCAGTTATAAGGTCTTATTTATTTGACAAAATTTAATAGAAGTTTATATTTTTTTAGTGCAAAATATTTATAAGTGTATTAAAAATAAATTAATCCAAATTTTATATGAATTATCTATAAACCAAACAGTAGCCAAATGAAAGAAAATGGTAGCAAAATGGATTCGGCATGAATCACTGAAAAATTTATCTTTAACCCCTTATTGTATCCCTTTATTTTCAATATGTTCTAAAATAAACTACTTTTATGTAATTGCTTATAAAATAGAAATTCGACTATTCGCTACAGAGACTATTAAAAATAAGTACATTCTAAATGTCTCCTAAATGTGTATAAATAACAATACAAAACAGCGATCTTTGATTTACCATTGTGTGAAAATATACACTAAAATTTGCTATGAGATTTCGACTCTAACAGATAGAAAAGATTGACCGGCCAATTATACTTTGCATACAAATACAACTGATAAACAATATGGTAAATGGCTAATTGCAACGCTGCATTCTAACAAAACTTTTCTTTATCGGGTCTTGATGAGAGTAATTTTGTTAATGTTTTTCCCGATGCGACGCCGGCGCATAGATAGTGATCAACTGACAATAGAGAAATACCTATCATATAAACCTGTCTGTGTCTTTGGCTGTTGCCAAACTAGATTGGTGTTGACTTAATATCTCTATAAAAAGAGTAATTTAAATGGCACGGGGCAATTGAAGATGAAAAGTGACATCAATCGTTCAGTAACGCGGATAAGAATCTGTACTGTACTAGAATCTGTACTGCGGCACACATACACACACAAAAAGAGCAGAATGTGAGCACTCGCAGTTTGGCGAGTCTCATTTTTCGTTTACTCGCCAAATGAAGCATTTTATCGCAATTTTGCGCAATGGCGAGCGACAGCGAGAACACTGGGTGTTACACTCTTTCAAACATAGTAAAATTGATATTCATTTATGAAGTCCACTAAAATATGCATTCTGTTGAATATGCGGTGCAAAGAATAGTTATTGTTCATTTACAGGGCCACACAAAAGAATTCCGTTCATAATGATATAGGGGGGATTGTTTGCGGTGTATTTGAAAAGATTTCAGATACTATATTGTATCCGAATTACTCTATCTATATTATAAAGGACAAACATATCTGTGCGTAACGCATACGTCATTTTGCGAATGGCAACACTTTGAAATTTGAAATAAAATTTTGGTTTTGCAATTATATCTACGGCAAATTTTTAAACTTCTAAACATAGCACATTTTAAATTTTAACACCGTCGTATAAGGGAAAAAAAATGCTCTTTTAAATGCAATTAGTTTGAAAGCTGTATCTCAATTTATTGTGGAGATATTAATTTTTTTGTAGTTTTTAATACAAATTTTTTAATCGTGGCAACTGAAGTACTCCATTTATATTGAAAAAGTAAAGGGAAAATAGACATGGTTTATTATTTTTATTGATTATATCCTTATTGATGCCATTTTCACATTACAAATAAAAGTAGCTTTTTTATAATATTTGAACAGAAAATGATGTCATACATTAAAAAAAAACAAAAAAAAAAAAAAAACACGCATTCTTCTTCGTAAATCAGTTACATTTCAATATTTTTACATTACGCTGATACTGAGTTTGAGACGCTAGGCAAAATTATCAGTGAGTAAAAATTATGTCATATTTAAAACAAAACGATCATTTATTTTGATGCTACTAAATGATAAAACTAAATATTTGACCAATACTAAATGGCCAATACTATGATATACAATCGAACTAAAGGCAAATTTCTGAATTTTTTTTTCGCAGGTATTGAGATTACATTAAAATTTGTGCGAATGTTCACATGAAAAGTTGTATCGGACAAACGTGACTGTAAGTTTGGAAATACATTCATTAATAATCTATTACGCGTTAAAATACTTTCAAATTGTGAATTTGAGTGGTACGTATGTAAATTATGGGAATGTGAAAATAACGTACAATTTAGATTTCATGGGAGGAAATTTTATGATGTGACAAAGCGAAATCCATCTTACTGATTTTTCATCTCATAAAAACAAACATAAAAGCCTCAATCGATAAATTCATCATAATTACTCATCTTGATTACGTATTTTGATAGAGTTTAATTTTTTCAATAATTTAAGCAGTTGAAGTTTGTGGAAATAATATTTTGGTAATTTTAGATTAAAATATTATTTGTTTTAAAAGTGAGACAACCAATGTTAGATGAATTTTTTATTGTAATTATTTTTGTAGGTTTATTATAAATACGATCTGACAGTTCCTTTCTAACATTTTAGTTCGTCGAATTTCGACGTGTTACAACTCGTATTAGTAATGATTGCTCGAAATGCATTTTTAATTATGATATGCGCTTTTTTATTGTTTCGTTCATCTGACGAAACATTTCATGACGAAACAGAAAAATTTAAAAAAATCGTACATTTAACCCTTTGGGCTCCCACATGTGTATTTTAAACAATTATTTCTAAGTGAGCCCTAATTAGGTTGGAGGCGTGAAATTTTGCATACTTATAGCTGGACGCCTCACATGAAATGACAAACCATAAAAGTTTGAAAAAGTCGTACATTTAACCCTTTGAGCTCCCACATGTGTATTTTAAATAATTCTTTCTAAGTGAGTCCCTAATTAGGTTGGAGGCGTGGAATTTGGCATACTTACAGCTGAACACCACATATCATACGGCAAATCATAAAATTTTGAAAAAATCGTACATTTAATCCTTTGAGCTCCCACATGCGTATTTTAAGCAAATCTTTCTAACTGAGCCCCTTTATAAATTGGAGATTTGAAATTTTGCATACTTATAGCAAAACACCTGAGGCCAGGCGACAAATCATAAAATCTTGAAAAAGTCTTACGTTTAACCCTTTGAGCTACCACATATGTATTTTAAGCAATTCTTTCTAAGAGAGCCCCTAATTAAGTTGCAGACATGAATTTTTGTATAAGTATAGCTGAATACCTCAGACCACACTTCAAATCATAAAATTTTCAAAAAGTCTTATATTATTTACTCCTCCGGGCTCTAACTTCTGTATTTTAAGCATTTTTTCTAACCACCGCCCTTTTTACCCGGGGAGCACTTTTTCAACTTTTGCCGACACCCCTTTGACCATTCTTTCATAATAGCCTTACATATTTTAGTTCCACTTTCTACCGCCAGGGGCGCCTACTTATCTCGGGTGCTATCGGCCCAATCCCCTCGACTAATATATCTACGGATAGTCTATAAAACGGAGTTTCATTCGGATAGAGGTTTGTTTAGAATAGAGTGCGCCTCTAGTTGCGAAATGTGGAACTAACAGATTTTTCGAAAGGATAAAGTGTTTTGAAAGGAATATTAAACGAAACCCTCTTTGCTATCTGTGATCACACTTACCTACTTGTTGACTATATTTATGCATTATGCATACTATAAAGTGCGTATAAATGCTATAGTTCATATACAGAGCTATAGAAATGAATTCGTAAAGGTTACTGAGTATGAGCATAAATTGCTTAAAGGTGGGTTTTAAAGGAGTTGTGCATTTTTACGCTGAACTGAATTTAGTGTACTAAGAAATATTTGTAGAATACAGATAAAATGATATACAGGGCCACGCAAAGAGTTAGATACATGGCCGTCTGTGGGCGATAATTTCTGGAAATGTAATTTCAGTAGTTTTAAGCGTGTTTAGTTTGAATTAAATTTTAGCTAAATAGTGGCATGTAATAGAGGTACTAGGTAAACTATAGGGCTGTACAAAAGTATTCAAGTATGTTTCCATCTATTAGTATAAATTGCTGAAAGATGAATTTCAACCTGTTATGCATTTTCTTGCTAAACTAAATTTTCCCATTATATAGTATATATATATATATATATATCAACATACAGATCGAATACAGGGCTGTTCAAAAGAATTGGAATACATATTTGACTATGGAAGGTAACTACTGAAATCAGATTTTTAAATGTTTACTTAGTTATCTTATTTACCTTATTTCCCTAAGTAACGAAGTTTCGTTAAAGCTTTCAGGGTGTGTTGAAAAGTGTTTCATAATCTATGCTGTACGCATGATTTTTCTTACTTGTTTCAATTAAACCCGGCTCTTTTTAAGTGGTTAAAAGCCGGCAACCCTGATAGCCCCACTTCTCTGATTAGATTATATTGTGTCATATCAAAAGCATCAGTTGATCGGAAATTTTCAGCAAACAGCTGCCGTATTGATAGGACTTCCGATAGGTAGCAACATTTTTGTAGGCAAACACAACAAACGTTGTTAGGCACTTACCCGATTTCTCATAAGATGACCTTGAAATACAGGATAAAGAGAATCTTTAGATATGTTCGAGTCGATAAAATCACATTTGTTTTCCAGCATAGCAAATTGTCAATAAATTAGGTATATTTTATAATACAGAACAGATGTTGTTTGATTTAACTTTATTGAACATATATAAAGTGACAGCGGGGGAGGAAGATGTTTTGTTATAATTTGGTTTTGGGATGTGGGGGGAGCTTCCCCCTAAATCTTTGAAAAAAGTATCAAATAAAAAACTAGTTGAGAGAATGAAATATAAAAAGCTGTTTATCGCTGTGATTGGACAAATTCTTGCATGATTTCAATTGCATTGTATGATTAAAAAGTGTTTTTTTTTCCCCCATTAAATTTCCTTACAAGTGTAAATCGTAATTTTATTTTAGCTTGACCCTTTTTCATTCACTAACACGGCTCACTGATTATTTTCAGTTTGATACTTACTATTCGCTTGGCCGAGTAACAGTTACTATTCGGCTAGCCGAATATTTGGTATTCGGTTCGCCTGTAGGCCGAATATTCGGTATTCGGCCAAAATCACTGTTTGGTGCATGCCTAGTCATAATTTCTGTTGGACAAATCATTCCTTGGAGTTAATTATTAAATGAATATAAAATAATTAATGCGATTTGAAAACATTATAGACTCTCGATTATCCGACGTCCGATTAACGGAAACACTCGGTTAACCAACACTCTTAATATATAATAACCCTGCGACGATTTTGTTTTTTAACTTTTGATAATTCATTTTTATGTATTTTTTAGCGCTGAACCCGAAAATGACCTTTATTTGTAACCATCAGGTCAGGATTTTTCGCAAATTCTACATTTCAAAGATTAAAATACAAATCTACATTACAAAGATTAAAAGTAATCAGCGAAAATCTGATACTATAAAATACATATGATGTTTGTGTATTTTAACTTTTGATAGCTGATTTTTATGTATTTTTTAGCGCTGAATCCGAAAATGATATTAATTTTTAACCACCACGTCAGGATTTTGGCAAATCGTAAATTTCAAAGATAAAAAGTAAATAAATACCGAAAATTTCTCAAAGCCTTAAGGCTGTTCTCAAATCCAAAAAGGCAACTTTATGACATAAGTTTTAATCCATTTTTGCTCGAAAATGCATGAAACTAGCAGGCGTTGTTGATCAGAAACTATGTAATCGAACTGAGTCTTCCGTTTTTTTTTTTTTTTTTTTTTTTTTTTTTTTTTTTTTTTTTGCAAACGCAATAGATCTTTAAGAAAATATTGTCAAAGTGGGCGTTTTGAACAGAAATTTCCGCTTGAAAGAAGAATAACGACTCAAGGAAGGTTGAAAAACGTCTTTGTTGCGTTTTCAAAATCGCTTATCACTTAATACGTAATTTATCAAAAGATGGAAAACACAGTTCGATTCCAAATCGCTTCCATAGTCAGGTCTCCCAATTTTATACCTTTCCGTAAAAAAATGAATTTGTAAATGTGTCAAAACGTTTTGCGCTTGTTGTGCAGAGCAGTTCAGAACAGACTTAACAAAAGAAGGTAAATGTTTTAAATACATCTGCAACAAATTTTCCAGCTTATCAACCGCCAAAATAAAAGAGTATACCAAGATGAACCCCATAGAGAAGATAAAAGGAAAAGCGCGAAGCAGAGCGTGAGCGGTTCAAAGGAACTTCCACACATGGAATAAAATTTTAAGGATTTTAAATACAGAATATTTTACATGTTTAACTGTAAAAATGCATATTATAAGCAAAAAGATGAATAAATTATTATGAACAAAAGTTATGTCTATTATATAGTAGCAGATTTTCGGAATATTTCGACTTTTAAATATTTGCGATTTGTGAAAAATCCTGACGTGATGGTATAGTAAAAAGAAGGTCATGTTTGGATTCAGCGCTAAAAAATACATAAGAACCAATTATTGAAAGCTAAAAAACATAACAATCATATCTATTATGTAATATCAGATTTCTGAAAGAGGATCCCCTTCAGAATTCTGAAGGGGCCTTAACATCCTTGAAAGTCAAAATGTGTCATCTAAGTGTGTGTATATTTCTTCATAATCTACTCATTATTAGCAGTGGTGTAGTCGTAAAAAACACAGAGGGTATACGCTCAAAGCAGAGGGTATACGCTCAAGGCAGAGCGTATACCCTAGAGTGTATATTACTATAGCTATTTGAGAAACAGAGGGTATACGGTGTTCCTTAAAAAAATCCAGAAGGTATACGGCGTATACCCCCGTATACCCTCCACTACAACCCTGATTATTAGTCCATAAAAGTTGACTTTTGTCACCGAGGCTCAAGTCTGTTTGCACAGCTTCTCTGCAAGAGGCAGAAAGAAAGCGAAAAATGATAAACCAAACAATGAACTGCGAGTGACAGTAAGGCGGTATTTTCAGTTCAAAACACCTAGAAGGCCTTTCATTATGTAAATGCATAAGGGAAGAACCAATTTACTAATTTGGCTTTTAAGAAATCAACACACCGTATGCATTTTAGCTTTTAACTGACTAGGATTAGGACATAATTCATTTTTGTTCATTCATCAACTATCCCTTGAAATTTACGAATGTAGGTGACAATAACAGTACATTTTTTACACATTAGTGGTTTTCTTCAGAAAACATTAAGATGCTTGATTTTTTTTCGAGGAACCTTTCTGCTTGTTGTTTCTTTCTTTCTTTGAAAATTACTACGAATCCCATTCTTTTCTCAAGCAATAGAGCACTCCTCAAAAATACGATTATACATAAATTAGAATTGCAGCTTCTCTGAAAGAATGAAAAAGTTTCAACACTTTAAAGAGATCCACATAACAGCGTCAATTTTCTGTTGTAGAGATTCAACAAAAGTTACACGAAGTGGCATCGTCTCCCACCTCAACCCATAGTGTCAAAAATTATAGCGCCATATGCCTTTTGACAGGGAATAATCCTTTTTTGTTCATTAATTGCCGGAACGTCAGTGAGGTTTACCACTCACATCCGAAAAGTGTTCGGTTTTCGTTTGCTTGTCTTTCTGTTCCACGAAAACTTCCATTAAAAGCGTTGGATTTATATCTATGATTTATATCTATTTGATATGACGAAATTCGCATTTTTCCGCGATTTTTTGACGAAATTCGCGTTTTTCCGCGATTTTTTGACGAAATTCGTGTTTTTTTGCGATTCCTTGACAAAATTGGCGTGTTTTGCGCGATCCTTTGACGAAATTGGAGATTTTTACTGCGAACGATTGACGAAATCGATTTTTTCGGCGACCATTAGTCGAACCTCGCGATAAGCGATGGATTTGTGAAAACCCACCTAAAACGGAATTTTTTCGGTCTCTACCGATTATGTTTTCAGAAGATTTACTGTACTTATCTTAACTACTCTGTCATGTGTCAACCAGACCAGTTTTTTGTTGTTGTTGTTCTTCTTTATTTTATGGGTTTTGGTAAAATTCAGCTATTGCTTAAATATATACCAAAATAGTTGGAAGGATTAATTCTACTTAAAAAAAAAAAAAAAAAAAAAAAAAAAAAAAACTAGAAGGCAGGAATTTTGCTTTTTCAGAATTTAGTGTCGCCCCTGATGAAAAAAAAAAGTATATGTATATATAAATAGTACAAAACGTATTTCAATTTTAAGACTTAAAGCACACGCTTTCATTTTATGCAAAAGGACGTCATTCGCATCCGCTTAAGAATTCCACATTTACGATCCACTCTTAAACATCTACAGTAAAGCATGCATAGGACGTCACTATCGCAAAATAATACACAAATGCAGAAAAAAGATGCCGTCATTTAAGAAACTCGACAAAAAAAGGCTATCTTATGATTCACAGGCCTTCATTTGTTTGCAACATTAATATAGATACTTAAACTATAAATTAAGTTACTATAAACTAATTAAATATAGTTTATAACAGCTCCACGTTTTAACAGAAATCATTCGATTATATTTTTTTCAAAATAGCACGTATTTTAATTAAATTTTCTTTAAGTTGTTATGCGAAAATGGCAACTAAAACGTATAATTACTATTTTACCACTATTTTTCCTTTAATTTCTACAGAAATGGAGTACTTCCGTTGCCAATATTAAGCAAATGGCTCCAAAAACTACAAAAAAATTAATATTTCAAAAATAAATGGAGATACAGTTTTCAAACAAATTGCATTTAAAAGTACTTTTTTTTTCCAATACGACGGTCTAAAAATTGAAAATGTGCGATCCTTAGAAGTTAAAAAAATTGCTATAGAGAATTTAATCGTACAATGATACATCTGTTTTGTTTTACGGCTGGCTTATACAACGTAACGTTATGTTTTGGAGACGACACAAAATAAGCTGGGAGAAAGAAATAACATACCGGGGGCAAATAAAATGAAAAAAAAAATTAATTAATTAATTTAAAAAATAAAATAATGTCGAAAAAATTTCAAACGTAGCTAGAAATCTTAAATTACTTCAGCTAAGCAATCTTGGATTAAAAAAAAAAATTTATACATTTTTTCTCCATACAAAACTTTAGTGATCGACCGAAAATTCGGTTTCGTTTTCAGCTCAACCTCTGAGTTTTCGGCGAAAATGCTGCCAAAAATTCGGCTAGACCGAAAAAATATGTGTATTCCAAAAATCTCGTTTCTGTCTTCGGAAAATTTCAACATGACTCCTTGATTTGAGATGCATCGGCTCAAATGACACGCACTCTTCATTGGTTGCTATGAACTTCACTGTTTATAATGATCAGTCATGACTGACTCGAGACATCAGTGCAAATTATAAAGCAAGCAACGCCGCTACTGCTAAACTTTGAAAGCCTTTTCACGTGTTCATTCAAAGCTGCAGGCTTTACATTAAGGCTGTTCTTAACTGCTCTGCTCAACAAGCGCAAAACGTTCTGACACATTTACAAATTCATTTTTTAACGGAAAGGTATAAAATTGGAAAACCTGGCCATGGAAGCGATTTGGAATTGAACTGTTTTTCCATTTTTTGATCCATCCATTACCTATAGAGTTATAAGCGATTTTGATCACGTGACAAACACGTTTTTCGCTCGCTCTTGAGTGCTCTTTCTTCCTTCGCGCGGAAATTCGGTTCAAAACGCACTTTGACGCTATTTTCTGAAAGATCTATTGCGTTTGCAAAAAAAATGGAAAAAAAAACAGCTCAATGAGTTTCTGAGCAACAACACCAGCTAGTTTCATGCATTTTCGAACAAAAATAAATTAAAAAAACTTATGTCAGAAAGTTGCCCTTTTGGATTTGAGAACACCCTTAATAGAATTTTTTTATTTTGAAAGCGCAAAAGTGTTTCGGATGCTCTTGTGAGAATGTTCTAGTATAACAGAAGATCATTTGCAGAAAATAATTACAAAAGATAAATCGAGGTATGTATACCTAACAGAATATTTTTATTAGATGAAATTCGTATAATTAGAAAATCATTCTGCGTCGTTGAGGAATTGATTACATTTTATTATATATACTAGGGGGCTCTGCTTCTACGAGCTACGCTCGTCAACCCCCGTTCAGACACCGCAGACTCTTAACAGCACGCTAATTGATCGGCTTTAAAAAGATTTCGGAAGATTGAATTATAATTTGAATCTGACAATTATAATCTGACGTAATTTTCACCATACTTTTCTTTCTCTTTTTAATATTCACGTAAAAATACTTTTGTTAGAAATGAAATATTATGATCCTCTTAAAATATCAAATACGTCTCGCGCAAATTTTAAACTTAAACAGTTTTGCAATATTATTTTTTGTTAATTTTACGTAATAAATGTAATGTGACGTAAATTCTCCTATTTAAGACTTGTAACGCATGTTAATGAATTTATTATTTTACAATATTCTTTCTCTTTTAAAATTCACGTGCAATATAGTTTTTATGACGTAATTTTCAATGAGTTCCTGCTTTTTATATTTTCTGTTTATAATAGTCACGTGTAAAATAAATTTTTAATTTGAAGCAAACATTATTGTTTGCGCTGTTTATACAGTTGGCAACAGTTTAAATTATTACAATTTCAATGCTGAAAATTTGAATTTAAAATAGAAATAAAACCTCAAAAAACGAGTCAAGTTAAAATACTATATGCAGTCTGCACACCGGGAAATTCTGACGCATAAAGTGATCTAAAAATGATTAAATTCCTATGTACAGTTTTTGCTCCTAAGAAACTTCGTTAATGGAACGATTTTGTCCAATTTTGGCCTTAAATATCTCTTAAAATCATTCTTCAATTTGAAAACTGTCTGCATCAGCGTGTTTATCAAACATTTCTCTATAATACTACCGATTTTCATATTTTTGTATGCAACAGTTTTTTAAATCTTAACGAAGAAAGGCCATGCTTCAGCATTCAAATTGGATGCCGATCTGCCGGGAATATTTACGCAGATTTTCATTGGTCCATTTCCAAATCAAAACCTTTTTTTATATATAGAAGGATATATATATAAATATATATATATATATATAAAGCTTTGGTCAGAGTCACAGAGAGTCCACTTGGGTTACACGTTTAATTAATTAATAATTCTGTATATTTATTTATATATGAACTAGGGGGTTCTTCCTCCTACGAGCTACGCTCGCCAACCCCCGTTCAGGCACACCAAAATCCAAAAAGCACGCTAATTTGATCGGCTTTAATAATATTGAATTAAAATTAAAAAAAAAAAAAAAATTAGCGATCTCTCTGTAAGCGGGTTTCCGTTCGTTTTCCTTGGATTGGGGATTTTTAAGACCAAATCTGCTGCTGTTAAGAGATACAATGGCTGTTTTCGTATTTAATTAAAAAATTAGTTAAATATTTAAAATAAGCTAATGTAAAATGAATTAAGTAAACAGTGTCATTGTCTCCGTGTATTTTTTAACAGCGCTATAAGATAGTTCTTTTAAATAATTTATTTTAAATGTATCGTTTTCAATTTGACGTAATTTAGACCAAAGTTTTATTTCTCTTATTAATATTCAGGTGAAAATACTTTTGTTGTTAGAAGGAAATATTATTTGCGCTGTCTTCGAATTCACGATAATAGTTGAAACGATTATCTCAAAATATCTCGCGCAAATATATTTTTTAATTTAAATTGTTTTGCCATATTTTTTGGCCATTTTAAATATAACGTAATTTCCTCCATTTACAAGTTTTAACGCATAATATTTTTTTTATTTTATCTCTTTTAAAATTCAAGTGAAATATGGTTCTTATGACATAATTTTCCTGCTTTTAACATGTAATCATTTAATTCTAATTTTTAAGTTTTTTTTTTTTTCTGTTTATAATAGTGACGTGTAAATAATTTTTTAATTTGAAGCAAACATTATTGTTTGCGCTTTTTATACAATTGGCAGCAGTTTAAATTAACATTTTCTAAAATATATAAAAAATATCTCTCGAAATGCTGAAAATTTGAATTTAAAATAGAAATATAACCTCAAAAAATGAGTCAAATAAAAAAAATAAATGCAATCTGCACACCGGCAACTTATAACGTATAAAATGATCTAAAAATGATTAAATTCTCATGTATAGTTTTTGCTTTAATAAATTTTTTTTAATGGAACGATTTTGTCCAACTTTAGCATTAAATATCTCTTAAAATAATTCTTCGATTTGAAAACTGTCAGCATCAGCGTGTTTATCAAACATTTCTCTATAATACAACCGATTTTCATATTTTTGTATGCAACAGTTTTTTTTATATTAACGAAGAAGGGACATGCTTAAGCATTCAAATTGGATGCCGATCTACCGGGAATATCTACGCAGATTTTCATTGGTCCATTTCCAAATCAAAATTTTTTTATATATATAGAAGGATTACTGAAAAAAATGGACATTTTCGTTTTCGGCCGAAAATAGGATGATTACTGAAATTCGGTTTCTGTTTCTGTTTCGGTCTTAAAAACCTGTTTCGGTCGATCCTTACAAAAATTGCTTATTTGCGCCAATTTTATACTATCAACCGTTCACAGAAAAAAAAAAGAAAAGGAAAGAAACAAATAAACGATTTAACAATAATACTGTCGATATCTTTGAGCTAGCATATGAGAAAAATCAGTTGATGTCGGGATTATTTTTCCGGGTACACCTGCTAGATTTTCTTCTCCGTAGAACGTGATTCAAGGCCAGCTTCCACCAGTCAAGTCTTTGCATAAGGTAAAAAAAAAAAAAAAAACAAACAAGACGCTGGAGGAGCAAAGTTTTGTTTTCCTGCACGCGCTTGCTGACTTTTAGCAAAAGAGGTGAAAAATATAAGTTATTATGGGACATTATAAATCGTTATTATCCTCATCGGACGTCATAGTTACGCCAATAAAGATTTCTCAGGAAAAGTCCATAAATTAAGGCTGAATAAAAAACTAAGTATTCACTATAAAGCAACTTTAAAAAGTAAAAATAACTTTGAAAAAGAGTTTCAGAGTTTCAATCGATCGCTTATATGCGTGTATTCATTAATACAGTGAAACTCCGATTTAACGTTTTTCAAGGGACCATACAGAAATGACGCTAAATGCCGGAAAACGTTAAATCGGGGCAAGACGAAAACAAAACACTGAGCATAAAAGAAACACTAATTTAGATGAGATTCGTTTTATTTCTTGATTTACAATGATTTAGATATCAGTTTTCTAAATTATGTTTTAAAGAATTGGGTTATTTTACTTTAAGTACTGTTTTTAGCAGCAACAACACAAATCGCTTTCTAAACTTAGAGGAGTTTTTTGTAAGGTGTTCTTCAGTATTTCAAAGGAATGCTTCATATTTTATCCCCATATTCAACACCATATTTTACCTAGCAGCTAATAAAAAATATTTAACGCATGCTATTAGTTCTGTTCTAGTACAAAAAAAAAAAAAAAAAAAAAACATAATCGAATAAATTTAAAAAGTATTGGTGTGGGTGGAAGAGAGGAGGGTTTTCGAATATTGCACTCGAAATTGGTAAGGAAAGACAAAAACAGGAGAGATTCCGAATTTTGCCCGTATTGATAAAAAAAAAATTATTTATTTTCATCACAATTTTTGACTATTTCAGAAAAAAATCATTCAGTTTTTACTGCTGAAAAAGCGTTAAATGCGGGAAATATTCAAAACGTTAAATCAGGGATTTTTTAACATTTCAAGTATAGGAAATTAATTGGGACTAGTGAAAAATGACGTTATATGCGGGAAATCGTTAAATACGGGTTACGTTAAATCGGGGTTTCACTGTATATGCTCACGTATATCAGAAAATATGCGCCATTCGGGGGCCTCGCTAAGGGGGAGGCTCCGAGCCCCCCCCCCCCCCAAACATTCATGAATGTTATTATACTTGGCAAATTTACAAACTTAATTGGAAAATTTGTTTAAAACTTTAATATATAACTCTAATAATAAAAACTATAATATATTTTCTATGTCTGATAGACTTGGCAAAAATTACAAAACTAATTGGGAATATTATTAAACTTTTAACAAATAACTATATTACATTTTCTAACTGCGGTAAGTTGGCAAAATTATAAAACGAGTTGGCGAATACTGAAATTTGACTTGGCAATTTAAGGTTCTCACCCCCGCCAATAAAAAGTCTTAGCGATGGCGCTGATGCCATTTTCATATTGTTTTTAGTTTATTTTCAAAACTATATTCCTCTACGGGTCCCTGGATAAAAGAGATCGAAAGTGATTGAAAGAGTCAGTAGTTTTGAGTTCAGTACAGACATATGATGCGTTAATAACTATCTGTTGTGGCATAGAGGTTGCTATTCCAGGGCTTAATTTGCGCCGGATCCCATCGGAGCCCAGCTCCGTACTTTTCTGTTTTTAACAAATATTTAAATATTGGTCGGAATTCACCGGAGCTCATAAATACAGGGTTCCGGAGCGCAGTGCAATTCATAGCTATGCATTTTTATGAAAAAAATACATAGCTATGAACTATCCCTTTTTTGTGTTAACACTATTTCCGAATCATAATCCTTACCCTATTTAATCACAGAATTCTGCAATTAATTAACACTAAAATTAGGCAAAGATTACTATTTGGAAGGAGTGATACCTGAAAAGTGCAATAGTTGACAGTTAAGGATATGTTGAAAGATATTTTTAAATTCTTTATTTTGCTAAAGAAAAAAATGCTTTAAATTTTGCAAATAATGTACGAAATATAAATAGGCAGATTGGAGTGACAGGGGGGGGGGGGGGGGTTAGGAGGAAACTGTAGTACCGGTACCACATAATATTAGGGCTCCGATACTTTTTTTTCTTAGAAATTAAGCCCTGTCTTTTGAACAATGGTTGAACGTTGTTAATAATAGAGAACACTCGTTGTACGTCGTTATTTTGGGTTGAGGATCCCTTATGGCGGTTTTGAACCAGAATTTTTTTAAGGATGTTTTTAAATCCAAAGGATCTACTTTCGGACACATTTCTGAATTTACTTTTGTTCCGAAAGGTATGAAATGGGCAGGTGTTCTTATTCAGAAATTATGTTATCGAATGGTGTTTCCCATTTTTTGGTAATGGCAGAAGATCTTTCAGAAAGTACCGTCAAAGTAGGCGTTTTGAACCGAATTTTCCGGACGCGAGAACGCGGGAAAGGAGAAAAACCTGCCGTCACAGGACAACAGTCACTTAAAAATCGATCAATAATTCATTTACAATAAAAGGAAAACACCATTCGATTCCAAATTGCTTCAATAGTTAGACTTACAGGTGCCACGCTTTTACAATTAAAAATGAGTCCGTAAAGATTTCAAAAATTTTCGTGTTATGAAGCGGTGAAAAAAAATATTTTTTTAGACCCCTCCCCTACTTAAAGACATAAAAAGTCCACCGCATCTGCACGTTTTATTCTTCAAACTGTAGTAAAACCTGTGGAAATAGAACCTGTTTATAACGGAATCCTACCGCAAACGAAAAAATAAAAAAGTAAAAATAAGGGGCTCGCAAACATAGGGTGCTTCCTAAAGGTACTCCACAGTGCACTACATACCTGGTTAAGACGGAAATTTGCCTAAAACGTAATTGTTTTCCGATCCTTTGCGATTCCGCCTCAGCAGATTTTACGTGCTACTTCTAAAATAAATAAACATACAGTGAAATACGTTTAACATGGAAAATCGGTTAACACGAAATGATATAGCGGTCCGGACAGTATACTATGCAATTTAATACATTTTTTTTTCTTTTAACACGAAACAAAAATCGTTTAACACGAAAAAAATTCACCTTCGAGCAAGTTAGTTTGAGTTAAAATTGGTGAATTTTGTGTTAAAAACACTGAATTTTGGGTGAAAATCAGCGAATTTCGTATTTTTTGTAAATTAGCTTATGTTTTATTAGCACAATGATTGAGAAATCGGTGCGAAAACAAACTGCCATTTCGCTTCAAATGAAGATAAACCTGCTTAACGCAGTTCATGAAAATGAAGGACGAAAACAGAAATCTGCAAAGAGTTTAGCATTGCCAATTCTACTTTATCAACAATAATAAAAAACAGGGATCCCATTACGTTAATGTTTGAGCGCAGAATATTTAAGCCAGAGAGAAAACGTATGAGAACAGCTAAGCACGAAGATTTAGAGACAGCTTTGTTTATTTGGTTAAAACTAGCTAGATCTCAGAATGCTGAAAAAGACACTTAAAATAAGATATCTGATCCCCCCCCCCCCTCTCCAAAAAAAAAAAAAATACTTGTTTTTTATCTTAATGGATTCAACTTATTAGTAGTTTAACAGAAAGTCGAACTAAAATTTGACGACGTCGAAAATATTTGTGAGTTTCGTTCTTTTTTTTTTTATTATTATTACGAATCTTTTAACGCGAAATTCTTTTAACACGAAAAAAATTTTCGATCCCCTCAATTTCGTGTTAAACGTATTTCACTGTATTTTAAAGTATCTATTAATATTTGCCAATGACGCGCCTAAATAAAATCTAAGGCAGTTTTATTATTATTATTTTTTCGATTCTTATTATTAAGAAATAATGCAAACAAATAATTTTCAAACACTCAATTTACAGATGTTCATTTTTATCTTCCGATCGATTCTGTAACCTTAACTTTTGACCTAGAGGGAGAGGTAAAACAAAGACCGCACAGAGGAAATGTCGAAAGACACTTATTAACGACTTAAAAGTTTTTTATTTTTGCACTGATATTTTAGGGTGTCCCAAATCAATAGTTTTAAATGAGTGCGGAATACAAACTTTCTCCCCGGAAGAAGCAAGGGCACACACACACACTCTCTGTCTAAGTGAATGTCACTTTCTTGGACTGGGTCCAGAGGTCGTCCCATCGCCGCGCCCCTGCTTCGCTACGCTTTCGTCATTTAATATCAGCTGTTTCGCGCGTAAGTGCAGTTTAGACACAATATTCATTTTCGTTTCTGATTCCATCAAAATCCTGCATCAGGTCATTTCCCAATGTTATCCTATGCGCTTGTAATACATTCGTATTTTTAAAATATCTCCATAGGAAATTCATGTTTTTAACTTTTTAATACCTTCCAACAAAGTTGAAAAGTGTTTATGACATCGATTTGTCTGTCCGTCTGTCCGCGCTCTAACTCCTGTAAATATACTCGGATTGCCCTGAAATTTTTGGATGTTATTAATGTTTATCATAGCATGTATTTAATTCAAATGAAATTTCTAGCATGTTTAGTTCATTTACAGGGACAGTCAAAAGTTTTCCGTTACATTACGGCCTATGGGAAAAAATCGTTTAAGATGATTTTTAATGATGGTACATCCGTTCAAACATAATAAAATCGATATTTAATCAAGTGCACTAAAATATTCATTCTGTAGCATATGCGGTGCAAAGAATAGTTATTATTCATTTACAGGGACACGTAAAAGAATTCCGTTGCATAATGATATAGGGGGGTAGGGAATTGTTTGCGGCGTATTTTAATTATGTTAAATTATTTCATGTATAATGAAATTGATATACGTCGTTGAGGTTTACTATAACTTATTTCATACGATACATTATACTACGAAGTGCATAGCATTTACAGGGACACACAAAAGATTTCAGATACTATATTGTATCCGAAGTACTGTACAGTGGCGATGATTGCTGGAAATGCATTTTTAATTATGTTATGTGCTTTTATGTTTCTCTATATTTATGCATAGTATATGGTGTGCATAAATCCTGCAATTCATATACAGGGCTACACAAAAGAATTCGCAATGGCTACAGGATATGATTGCAAATTGCTTAAAGGTGGTTTTTAAATGAGTTATGCATTTTTACGCTTAACTGCATTTAGTTTACTAAGACATGTTTGTAGAACATAGATAAAAGGATATACAAGGTCACTCAAAGACTTGGATACATGGCCGTCTATAAATGTTAATTTCTGGAAATGTGATTTCAGTAGTTTTATAAGAGTGTTTTACTTTGAATTAAACTTTAGCTAAATAGTGGCGTGTAATAAAGGTACTAGGTTAAGTACAGGGTTGTACAAAAGTATACAAGTATGTTTCCATCTATTAGTATAAATTGCTGAAAGAGAAATTTCAACCTGTTAAGCGTTTTCGTGCCAAACTAAATTTCCCCATTTTATAGTATATACATCAACCTACAGATCAAATACACGACTGTTCAAAAGAATTGGAATACATATTTGTTATGGACGGAAATTGCTGAAATCATTTTTTCAAATGTTTTATGCGTTTTCTACAATGTTTACTTAGTTACCTTATTTCCCTAAATAACGAAGTTTTGTTACAGCATTCAGGAAGTTTTGGAAAGTGTTTGATAATCTATGCTTAACGCATGATTTTTCTTATTTGTTTTTCACTTTCTTCTATCTTTACCAGAACTTACTTACTTCCGATTTTTGACGGATTTATAAGTTTTAGAAGCTCATGAGCACGATTTGACTGTTTTTAGAAAATATCTGTCTGTGAGTATGCCTGTTCTGTATGAGACAAAAATTTTGTGAGCGCCCTGCTAAATAACTAATGTACGGATTTTCATCAGACTTCAGATTCAGTTAGACGGTCACATAAGAAGTTGTCGATTAGGTTTTTGTGTAAATCCCCCAACAGTTGGCGCTGCTATGCTGCATTTTTCAGGATTTACACGATTTTAGCGATAGTCCTATCTCAAGAACTAATGCATAGAATTTCATATCTTTAGAATCCTCATGATGGGCATAGATTGTCATCTAATTTTAGCACTGTGACAGCGAGTTTTGAGGTATTAACATGTATGAGATGGAAGAAAGGTTTTGGATTGGTATATCCGACTAGTTTTTTTAGTTGTCAAAATATTTCTAAAATGTATATTTAATTTATAATTTTATGTGTTAATTTTTTTGCGAAGCTGAGTAAAAATTTAACATTTCAAATAAAACTAAGCCTATATTTTAGAAATATTTTAACAACTAAGAAAAAATGGAAACATCCTTCTAGAAGAAGACACACACACAAAAAAAATAAGTAAAAAATATTAATTTCCCGAGGAGATATTTTAAATACACGAGCGCAAAGGGTTAACATGAGCGAGGGGAATTGGAGATCTCACTGACCTACATCTACAATATATCCCTTAACCCTTTTAACCCGACTTTTGTATATCCGCCCCCCCCCCCCCCCCCAATAAAAAAAGCCACAATACAATATATGTTGCCCTAAAACCACAAATTATTTCTATATAAACCCATAAGTCTAAGTGTATTTTATAAAAATAAGTTTTGACTTACTTTGTAAGTCCAAAAAATAAAATCCAGACAATGTTGCTAAAGCAAAACTTACAAATTATGATTCAAAAACATAAAAAAACACTGAACTTGTTAAAAAAAAACTGTGTTAAACGAGAGATAATGCCCAACAGGGTAGAAAGTTCCTTCATTGGGCCTGTAAGAACTTCACTTCTCACAAGAAAATCTCTCACATAGGGATCCTCATGTATTAGAAACTTAACCTCTTTTTATTTCAAAGTACAGAAATATTTCGGCTGGATTAAAAAAAATGATGCATCAGCATTGATCTTACAAGTTGAAGTTAAAGGGACAGGCATTTCTAAAGAGCGCGGAAGAAAAGATCTTCCCCGCCAATGGATTTTACTTGTGATCTTTTCCCGACCAATCCCCCAAGCTGAAAATGAAAGTAGAAGCGGATAAGCGCTCATATGCGTGGGAAAATTAAGCAGAGCCTATGCGAACAAAGTTTGTTAATGATGCAACCAGTTCATGTTCTCTAAATGGCCAAAAGGATTTTTTTTTATTCAGGAGGAAGGAAAGAGAGATCTCTGGAAGAGGTTGGGAGATCAGTTGAATTGGGGCTGAAATTTCACAGAGATTGGGTCGGTCAAGACTAATCTCTCGGTGAGCGGAAAAAGGTGACTTATCACCGGAAAATTTACTTCGAATCTTGAAAGGTATCTTTATTGAAGTCAGGTTTAGATTTCAGTCTGCTCATCGCAGGGAAACGTGAACTCAGTTTATGATTCACGCCCACTGTTGTTTTTGTAGAGAAACCTTCTGTCGAGAAAACTTTTCATATTTTTTACTACTTAGTGAACAATTTTCGCCCATTGAAATCTGTGGACTTTGGGAGCCATCACGGATCAGAATTATAGACTTTCTCAGTGCTATGAAAGACTTTACCTCATCAAAAAACTATCATTTCCTCAGAATCAACGAATTCTTCACAAGTTGTGACGAACACACCTGTTGTATTTAATCTAGAAAGTTAAGATACCTTGTTTATTTAATAAACATATTTCTGAATTAAATTGTGCCTCAGCCGTAGACGCCATTAATTCACGCTACCCGTCCTACATTAATTTCGGGGCATTACAGGCCATAAGTGCGGCGAAAGGATTAACTGGTGTTGTGGTGTCATTTGATCCACATCAATTTCTCTACTCGTGTCACTTTTTCATTAATCCGTAAGATTCAGATAAAAATAATAAAGTATCAATAAGTGATACACGTTACTCATTTCTTTAACTGACCATTTACAGTCATGGAAAAATGCCATTGTTTCTATAAAAAAATCATTCCAATTGATTTTCTTATATGGTATAATACTAGCTGGGTTGTAGCCATGACGCTCGGAAATTTCACGACGTCAATCAAAGTGTTAAATTTTGCTACCAGCTCAGCTGTCTTTATATCATATTATTTTATTTTTAATAACAGAGTAATTAACTGAAAAAACGGGTTGTTATATCCAATTCATGCACGCAAATATGCAATTAAGTGAAAGTAAATATGCAATTTTGGTGTAAGTTTTGAGTTACATGAAGATGCAATAATGGTTCAAGATCTCTGTCACTATAATAGCAGTTGTTTAAGAAATGCGGAAAGAAGGGGAAAAAAAAGAGAGAGAGATTGGACCGTCAAAATCTCTGTCGTGTATATTACTGCTAGATCCACCGTCACAAAAAGCGGAACAAGGAAACAAGCGTTTTTAAATCAAAACATAAAAATACTGTAAGTCCTATGAAAACGGAACCTGTCTATACCGGAATCCTGCCAAAAACATAAAAAATTCAACCTCCTTACGGAAGTAATGTCACACAATTACAAAAATAATATGTATATAAATATAGATAGTTCAGTTTTAAGACTTAAAACACACACTTTTATTTTATACAAAATGACGTCATCCGCATCCGCTGAAGAATTCTTCATTGACGATCCAGTCTTAAGCAACATCTACAGTAAAATATGCATAGACGTGACTATCGCTGAATAATACACAAATCCAAAAAAAGAGATGTTTTCATTCAAGAAACTCTACAAAAAAAAAATATATATATATATATCGGCTATATCATGATTCATAGGCCTTCATTAGTTTGTAATATTAATACAGATACTTAAAATTAAATTTAGTTTATAATAGCTCCATGTTTTATCAGAAGTCATTCATTTATATTTCTTCAAAATAGCACGTATTTTAATTACAATTTTTTTTTCAGTTTTTAAGAGAAAATGGCAACAAAAAAATATAATTGTTATTTTACAACTATTTTTCCTTTACTTTCTACAGAAATGGAGTACTTGAGTTGCCATAATTAAACAAATGGCGCTAAAAACTACAAAAAAATTAATATTTCAAAAATAAATGGAGATGCAGTTTTCAAACAAATTGCATTAAAAAGTGCTTTTTTTTCCCCAGTACGACGGTATAAAAATTGAAAATGTGCGGTGCTTAGAACTTAAAAAAAAAATGCAGTAGAGTATTGAACAGTACAATGATACATCCGCTTTGTTTTACGGCTCGCTTATACAACGGAACGTTATTTTTTGGAGACGACATTTTTATAGCTGGGAGAAAGAAATAGATTACCGGCGGCTAATAAATACATATAAACGGTATTTATATCGAAAACTATTTGTAAATAATTTAAATAAATTGCATATTTCAATTTTATTTTGACATAAATTTTGTAAAGACAGTCGGCTCTTTTAATGAAAATTTGCTTACTACTATAGTGAAAATTGTCGAAACAAAACATGTTTAGAATGAAATCCTGTCTTAAAAGGAAAAATTTCATGGTACTCACGGAGGGAATAAAAGTTATAGTACCTGCTAAAACGGAGTCCTCAGCAAAATCGATTTTTTTCGGCTCCAGAGCAGGGCCATCGCTAAGACTTTTTCTTCGGGGGGGGGGGGGGGGGAGACTTTAAATTGCCAAGTCAAATTTCAGCATTTGCCAACTCGTTTTATAATTTTGCCAAGTTACCACAATTAAAAAATGCAATATACTTCTTATTTGTAAAAAGTTTAATAATATTCCCAATTAGATTTGTAACTTTTGCCAAGTCTATTAAAAATAGAAAGTTCATTATAGTTTTTATTAAAAATTTAAACAAATTTGCCAACTAAGTTTGTAAATTTGCCAAGTGTAACAGCATTCGCAAAGGTATATATATATATATATATATATACATATATATATATATATATATATATATATATATATATATTTTATTTTTTTTTTTTTTTGGGGGGGGGGGGAGGCCTTAGCGAGGCCTCTGCTCCAGAGGTTCCTTTCTCACAGACTTTACTGTTGAATTAACGAATAAAAATATTAGAAACAAAGAAATGAACACAATGAACAATTCTCTGATATTTGTCATTTGCCATATTTCTCTTAATAAACTAATTGTCCATGGAGTTTTTGAAGAATGTGTAAAGTTTTCTAATTTAAAATTTAAAAAAACGGTCAATTGTTTTGATTTTCCTTATTCCACAGCATTCTCTATATCATTGCGAAACACAATTTTCATTTTTCTTCTCCTTTTCTTGTTCTATACAACCACTTACACAATAGAAAATGTCAAAGAGCATGAAAACGCAGCACAAAAAAAAAGGGGAAAACGGAAATTGTCAGTTAATAGAATTATGAAATTATTTTAATGCTATTTTTTGTTTGGTTGACATTATTCTAAAAAACAAAGACAGATGATTCTTAAGGCTGACGAGTTTTTTTTTTTTTTTTTTTTTTTTTTTTTTTTTTTTTTTTTTTTTTTTGTATTAAGGCTGCTGGTCACTCAATTTCCGAATTCCTCTCGCTCATGCTAAGTCTATGGGCGTAAGAAATATCCTTCTATATATAAAAAAAAGTAATGCTTTGGAAATGGACCAATGAAAATCTGCGTAGATACCGCGAAACGCATCTCGCCAAACGTCGTCAAGTTTGTCGCCAACCTGGCGATATGTCGCCAAATTTAGCGATCAAAATTAGTTATCAAAAGTGACGCCAACTTGGCGCTATTTCCAGTATTTCGCCAAATTTCCATACACTCCCATTGAAATCCAATAGGGTATACTTGCTTTCAGAAAATCCACAAATTGAGATATTTCAATGCAATAAAAACTAATATTAGCTTATGAATAGAGCTTAATTGAACTATTTACATTATTTTAAGCACAAACACTAACTATTTACAATATTCGTAATACTATATATATAATTTTCGGCATATTTAATAATTCTTATAATTATGAAAATCTGTAAGCTGAGTATGTGCTTGGAGATAAGGAAGTAAAATTGTCGGAAGTTGAGGAGGAGCCCGTTTTTACCAAGTGGAATCTAAACATTTAATGCATAGAAAATAAGGATCGCGAAGCGATCCAGAATTGAAACGTGAAACAATTACGGCTGAGATTGGCTAGAAAATAGGGATTGCTTGCTTCGCGATACCAAAGGAATCGCGAAGCGATTACGCGGGGGGTTGGTGACCGTAGCAAGCAGGGGGGCGGAGCCCTCCTAGTTATATATATTAAAATTAATCGTTTGAAGGGCAAGCAATAATGTTTCTGTAATATTGAATTATTACCGGAATAATCGAAAAAAATATTTTAAAATAAGGAAAAGCAATTTTTGAACATTCCACCCCGCCCCCCCCCCCCCCAGAGGAGTTGGGATGGGGGTTATGGGGGGGGGAACCTCCCTCTCCAGTATATGTGAACTTGGGAAATTTGGGCTTAGAGTTGGGAAATTCTAGATTTTTGAAACTTTTTTTCTGTTTTAAAAAAAAAAGTAAAAAAAAAAAAGAAAAAGAATTTTTTATTGTTTTGCTGACTACCTATCTGAGTTTTGTAACAGTAAACTACGTTAATTTTTCAAAAGAAATACAAAATGTAGCCAGACTCAATTTGTCATTGTGTTTCTCTGTGCTACGAAAATATCATACATCTACCAGACATGAATTTCCCTACTTTTGT
Source organism: Maratus speciosus (assembly GCA_963932465.1). Classification (NCBI taxonomy): domain Eukaryota; kingdom Metazoa; phylum Arthropoda; class Arachnida; order Araneae; family Salticidae; genus Maratus; species Maratus speciosus. Next base: position 4,868,445 of record OZ010790.1, on the reverse strand, counting down.
ACATCAACAGTGTCTCTAATCCATTTCCTCCAAAAATTTGTTCCTTTCTCAAAAATCTCAAAATATAACGAGGCTATTTTCATATGAAGTACGATTATGACTCGTACACAATAGAAGACAAAAACTTTCATTAAATGAACCAATAATTATAATTTTTATGTTTTTAGTTTCAGTATTTTTCTTTGGAAAGAATTTTTTTTTTTTTTTTACGATAAGTACTCTTATCATTAAACACACGTTGCAGATACCATTTTCGTTGGAAAATAGAGCAATTTATTTCAAGTTTGGAAATTTTTGAATTCTCCTCCCCCGAAAAAATATTTGTAGCTACGCCCCCCCCCCCCCCCCCCACACACACTCTCCAAGGTTAAAAATATAAAATTTAGCTAAAAGTTCCTGGTGCGAATCTTGTTTAAATTAGATGGGATGAAATATATCCTACTGCCCCTCAAGAGGTTAAATATACATTCGTATATTTAAAATATCGCCTCAGGAAATCAATGTTTTTAACACTTTTTTCTGTGCATTTTTCTTAAAGAGTGTCTCCCTTTTCCTCAGTTGTCAAACTATTTCTAAAATATGTACGTTTTTATATGTATAGTATGTTTTTGGAAGCTTGGTACACGAGAACTGCTGATTTAGCAATTAACGAGGCTGCATCTCTACCAATAGAATATTCAGTTTTGTTTTAACTATAATTTTTTGGCAACTTGATGTAATGTTTTTCTACTTGTTGAACTTTAAAATCTAGTATGACTTTTATGTTAGGAATTAGCTGATGAGGGATTCAGAATGAATACGAAACGTCTTTTTGTATTGTTTTTGGTGTTTTTATCTTGTAATGTAATGTAATGTCTGTTATTTTGAAAAGTTTTTTATAAATATTTCTAAAATGTATATTTAATTTTTTGTGAAGTGTTAAAATCTTACTCACAATCTATCAGCTAGCAACTCACATAAAATATTAAATGAAGGCTAGATTTTAGAAATGGTTTGAGAAGGAAAAAAAAAAAAAAAACAACATCTTTTTAAGAAGAGTACGAAGAAAAAAAAAGGAGTGAAAAATACCGTTCGTTTTCGAAAGCCGCGCCTAGCACTTTGGACCGATTCTACTATCCAAAGGGGCGTTATGCTGAGATGGGCATTTTCCGAAGTTCTGCTTCGGCGCTCTCGTCTGTGTTGTCACTAAGATTGGTGCTTACTTGTTTGTTATTTTTTACTTCCGATCCGAGTTTAAAATTCTATTAATATTTCCTTTTAATTTAAATTAAACTTCTATATTTAGTGTTCAAATTGCTAGTTCGATAGAAATAAATCTTTCAGAAGTGGTAGTAAGAAAATTATATATAATGTCATTCAATTTTGTGATCAAGAAATAGAAAAAAGGAAAATTAATTGTTCCGATAGCTCATATTAGAAAACGAGCCTGTCAAATTGTCGGGGTTTCTAAAAAGATTCGCCGAGAAGCGGGAGATGAGCGTAATCCTGTTTTTTGATCACCTAAAAAAAAAGAGTTAAAAAGAATGCCTTTGAAAAAACAGGTGTTGATGAATTCGATTGCAGCGTTATTAGACAAACTGTACACGATTTTTATGTCAAGGAGAAAACAATCCCGTCTTTGAATAAATTGCTTCCTGTTTTAAATGAAATGATCAATTTAAACAATAAAAATTAATTTTGATTTGCGTACAGCAAAAATGTTGTATAATTTTTAAAGTTTTTTAAGTGTTTTCATTTTTTATAAATATTAACTAAAAAAAAGTTTTTACATAAATCGATATTATTTCCTCAAAAGTGCATTCTTAAAAAATGCAGCTAAACATACTCCGCTCACCCCCTATTTTGATAAAATCAAAGCAGACCTGGCGCATGCGCAATAGCACCGAGAGTTTTGCTATCCGAAAACAAACAGTATTCATTTCCCGAGGAGATACAGTAGAACCTCTTTTATCCGGAACTCTTTTAACCGAAACTCTCGATTAACCAAAATCCATTTTGGAAGCTTTTTTTTTGCTATTACATTCCTTGTGTGCAAAATCCCTTTTGAAAGCTTTTTTTTCTTCTTCTTTTTTTAACTACCATATTCCTTGTGTGCAAGTGGTCCTTTCCGAACTACGGGTTACATATAAATATTTTCGATCTTCGATCCCCTTTCTTAGAGTTCCTTTGAATTTATGTTGAGCTCTCAAGCTGCGGAGTGGAACGAAGAAAACGAACAAATTAGCAATTTTGAAGCTTTTGAATGTTTTGCAAAAGGTTTGGCATGGCTGGAGCAGCAGAAAGACTGTGTTACTGGTGAACTAATACTATTAAAAAACTCCGTGATAGAGCTTCAAAGCAAAGGGAATCGAAACTGAGGTTAAGTATATAAATACGTTGCAAAAGCCGATGCTAGATTGACAACATCAGTACAGAAACATATGGCCAGCGTAGAGATCGGCATTGGCATTTGCATCATGTCTGAACCACGGCTTAGTTAATTTCAGCAAACTTGGTCTTTCTTTCTACATATTGGGCCTACAATGACGGGCCGGCAGGGATCGTAAATATCATGATATTTTCGAAAATATCAGAAATATCCGATATTTTGATGTATATCCGATATTTTCAAAATAGTCAACTTATTATAGATTATAAATATTTTCTGACTTAATATAAGATAGAAACTAAAACGTATTTAGCATGAAAACTTAATAAAACAATATTCTAAATGTATTTCTTTTCACTTATGTAACAAAACTGAAGACCAAGTAATTGAAAACAGACACAATTATTTGCTTTTTATACTCACAAAAACAAACTAAGGGATTAATTATCAAGTTTCCAGAAAATTTTGTGTTTTATACAACAAAATTATATACAAAATAATTTGTTTTTATTGAACAATTTGAACATAAATGTAAGCTTGTGTACTTTTTCATTCTCTACCTGTTGTGTAATTTGAACTTAAAAAAAAAAAAAAAAATAAATAAATAAAACCAGAAAAGATTTTAATGAAGCTGTAAATAACTTCTCTAAATTAGACAGCTTATCTTTCAACAGCTCTTTTAAGCAAATATTGTCTTGTCTCACATAATTATTGATTGTACATTTTAAAATTCAGCTTCAAATGTAAAGATTAGAAAAGATTTTTTATGAAAAGGGGGGAGGGTAAAAACAGCCTGCTAAAGCAAAAAAAGTTATCTACAGAATGACACAATCAATATCAGTTAAAAAATTCATTTACACTTCTTTTGACTGAAAATATCAAAAATATCATACGCAATATTTTGAAAATTAGTGTCAAATATATATGAAAATATCAAACTTCATGATATTTTGAAAATAAATATCGGATATATATCATGATATACAGTAATCCCTTAACATTCGCGAGTTTCGATTATTCGCGAAATAGAAAACGCAGAACATTTCAACATTCGGGAATACTTAACTTGGTTATTCGCGAATTTTGTTTTATAAAGAATATTTTTTTTTTTTACAAAGTAAACTCACTTTTTTTTACCAATTCTATGAACTACATGACTTTGGACACCTATAGAATAGCCTTCTGCATTACTGTATGGCCTAATTTGCGATAGCTTCAGCCCTTGTGTTGAGGGAAAATATAGATCAGTAATTTTTTAGCCCCCGGTACGGTATGATATTTCTTTCTCCCAGCTTATTTTGCTCCAAAAAATAACGTTACCTTAGAGAAACCAGCAATAAACAAAGCAGATGTACCATTGTACGATTAAAAGCTCTATAGCAATTTTTTTAATTTCTAAGCATCGCACGTTTTCTATTTTCATACCGTCGTACTGGAAAAAAAAGTACTTTTAATGCAACTTGTTTGAAAACTGTACCTCCATTTATTTTTGAAATATTATAATTTTTTTGTAGTTTTTAGCACCATTTGTTTAATTTTGGCAACTCAAGTACTCCCTTTATGTAGAAAGTAAAGGGAAAATAGTTGAAAATTGGCAATTATATCTTTTTGTCTCCATTTTCTCATAACAACCGAAAGAAAATGTAATTAAAATACGTGCTATTTTGAAAAAATATAAACGAATAATTTATGTTAAAACATGGAACTATTATAAACTACAGGGTGGTTATAATTAAACTTCCCCTATAAACAGCATCCTACAGCGCAAACTGGTGAACGGAATGCAACGAAATTTGGTATATAGACTATACACCAGATGCGCTCACGGAGTTTCGAAAAAAAATTTTAGTTCCAAAAAGTCCACAGAGGGCGCTTTTTCGGGAAGAAACATTAGATTTAACACAATACACAGCCAAAACAGAGCCCAGAATTGCAATAAATGTTAATATTGTTTCTGGATTCTGTTTTGGCCGTTTATTGTGTTTAATTTAATTTTTTTCTGTAAAAGGCGCCCTCTGGTGGACATTTTGGAACAATTTTTTTTTAATCGAAATTCCGTGAGCGCATCTCGTATACCAAATTTCGTTGCATTCCGTTCACACGTTTGCGCTGTAGGATGCTATAGAGGAAGTTTAATTATAACCACCCTGTATATTTAAGTTTAAGTTAATATTGCAAACAAATGAAGGCTTATGAATCATTAGATAGCCCTTGTTTTGTCGGTTTTCTTTAATGACGGCATTTTTTTTGCTGCATTTGCGTATTATTTTGCGATAGTGACATCCTATGTATTAGGGTGGGCCGAAAAAAACTTTTTTTTGATTTTTGATGATGGGTAGTGCGGAAAAGTGGCCACTAGTGGCACCAAGTTCACACAAAAAATTTGAGATTTTTAGGACAATTCCTATATTTGCCGCTTTTGGCTTGAAGTTTTGCTAAAAGGCTGATTTTTGAACTTTTTTAGCAAAAATTTAAAAAATGTTAAATTAAACTTATTTTAATCGTATTTACTTGAAAAAGCATATTTAATGTTCCAAATGTATAAATAAGCTTTGATAATGCATTATTTAATTGCTATGTGTATTTTAAATTAGACGATTTTTATAGCCTTTTCGCGCTTAAGTGAGCAAAAGTTGCATGTATTGTTTGAATCTTTCAACGGTTTCTCTCCTTTGTCTTCTTTATGACCCTTGGTCTTCCTTATTTTTTTCGATGCTTTATGGGTCATATATTTGGGTGACGGAGAGCAAAATCCCTCAGAAACAGATCTGGAAGGGTAGAAGGGGGTGAGGCGAGAACTTAAGCGAACGCAGTGACTCATCGCGATGTTGGGGTAGTGAAGGAGGAAATACAAGAGGGGAGAAAGTGCTATAAGGGATGCTTATTATTTTCAGTGCTCAGTTTCCCTGAGACATGGCGGACGCTGTGTGAGACAGGAATATGCGTTTAGGAGTGTTTGGCTTTGAAGGGCCTGGTTCAAATTCAGATTCAGTTGAACTGCTTGCTTGAAAGCTCCCAGTACTTGAATCTTCAAACAATATAACTGTCTTCCATCTGGATCTAACTCCACTCGTTGAAGGCTTTGTTGCAGAACCACTATTCCTCGTTGAAATTGTATCCCTTTTAATTTTCCGCGATATTTTCTTTGCAAGCGTTTTGCTTGTTTTTAAATCAATATTTTCGATAAACATTTTTCGAACAGTTCTTTGATCCTTCAAGAAGTTTACCTCCCGATGTGGAACTTTACGTCTGATGTCTCAGCTACAATTGTTCAAGCCTCTACACTTACAAGCTGCAATGGCAAAGAGAGAGGATTCCGCATTTCGTACGAAATTTTCGCGGATCGCCTTGCCTTTTATGCCCGTATGATTACAAGATTTCTCCAATGATCTACACTCATTGTAATAGTTTTTAATCTTTCCAATAACTGTTCGTTGGGAAACAACTGGTATGGAAGATTTTTTTCAGATTTCGGAAACTTTTTCACCTAGCATTTTAATAATATCCACTGGTTGAAGATAAATATTTCGATTCTCTTCTATATCGCTTCGCAACCAATAGTAGTGGCGCATGATGTCAGCATTAGTTGGCAATTGAAAGTCTTTCAATTTGCACTGTGCCCCAAAATGGCTACTTTTCATGCTATCACATGTCTTTACATGATCACGAGCTTTCGCACTAGCCATTTCTAAACTCGTCGTAATAAAATGCACAAAACACAGTAAAGGCACGTTTAAGCGATCCAAAAAGCAATGTATTGCACGAGAAAAAGGTTTTACTTTTACACTGAACAAATGTCACTGGGAAACCGAGCACTGAAAAATAATAAGCATCCCTTATCGCACTTTCTCCCTTCTTGTATTTCCTCCTTCACTCCCCCAACATCGCGATGAGTCACTGCATTCACTTAAGTTCTCGCCCCACTCTCTTCTCTCCTTCCAGATCTGTTTCTGAGGGATTCTGTTGTCCGTCCTCCAAATATATGACCTTTAAAGCGTCGAAAAAAATAAGGAAGAGCAAGGGACGTAAACAAGACAAAAGAGAGAAACCGTTGAAAGATTCAAATGATACATGCAACTTTTGCTCACTTAAACGCGAAAAGGCTATAAAAATCGTATAATTTAAAATACACATAAGAATTAAATAATACATTATCAGAGCTTATTTATACATTTGGAACATTAAATATGCCTTTTCAAGTAAATACGATTAAAATAAGTTTAATTTAGCATTTTTAAAATTTTTGCTAAAAAGTTCAAAAATCAGCCTATTAGCAAAACTTCAAGCCAAAAGCGGCAAATATAGGAATTGTCCAAAAAATCTCAATTTTTTTGTGTGAACTTGGTGCCACTAGTGGCCACTTTTCCGCACTACCCATCATCGAAAATCAAAAAAAAAGTTTTTTTCGGCCCACCCTACTATGTATGCTTTACTGTAGATGTTTAAGAGTGGATCGTAAATGTGGAATTCTTAAGCGGATGCGAATGACGTCCTTTTACATAAATAAAAGTGTGTGCTTTAAGTTTTAAAATTGAAATATGTTTTGTACTATTTATATATACATATATTTTTTTTCATTGGGGGCAACACTAAATTCTGAAAAAGCAGAATTCCTGTTTTCTAGTTTTCTTTATTTTTTTATGCAGATATATATATATATATATATATTTAATTTTCTAAATTTTCTAAAATTCCAAATTTTTATTGGAGGGGAAATATTTTCTGCAAAAATTGTTGGGCAAATTTTAAAACATCAACAACAACTCGTTGAAAAAGCAATAGAATGCGATTTTTCATCGGTAAGGAGTTTTAAATTTAAAATAGAAATCGAGATCGCAACTTTTCTTACATGGAAATTCATAAACAAAATATGTGTTGTGCCAAACAATCGCGCATCACTACTTTTTTTCCGCTATCAACTAGCAAATAAATTTTGTACAATATGTTTCTAATTATTCAAATTTATTTAAAGCATGTGCTTTTAATGTATAATGCTTAATAAATATAGTTTTTGAATTTCAATTGCTCTTTTCCATTAAAAAAAAAATTATAAAACCTAGCCCACTTTTATGCATGGGACATGGGACAATAGTGGTCAATATGAATGGTCAATAAACTCCCCTGCCCTATTCTGTCAGGAAACTCCGAAAGAAATAGATAAATTAAAGAAATCGTCATTATTTGTTCCCATCCAAAAGAAAAAATATATATATATATATCATTTATTTAGTGGACTTTGAGAGAGAGGACTTGGAAATAAAATTTATTAAAGATAAAACTGTAAAATCAAAGCAAACGTCCATGTATTCATTTTTTAAACTCTGCAGTCATTAACTTATGTAATTAACTTCTGTTTTTGTACTTAAATTTTTATATTTTTTCCTAATGTGAAAAATAAATTTTAGTAACATTGATTGTTACCTTTTTCAACCATTAAAATCTAGATTTAAACATGACCTCCATTAAGAGACTAACTCTCGGAGAGACGCATTTTTAATTGGAACGGAACGTGGTCGCTTTAGGAAGCTTTTACTGTAGTTAAAATAATAAATAGCTAACAATACGAGGGTGGTTCAACAATTATTGTCCCGAGTGTGTATAAAGTATTTGTACTGAGATGATTGATGTGGAATATTGAAGTCTAATGTCTTAGATGCCTATAGGCTCAATTTCAGAACTGTAGCTGCTATGTTAACATTTTTTTTTTTCGTTTTTGGTGTCAGAGGTTGCACCTAGCTTGAAATGGGGGGGGGGGAGGTGACAGTGAATGAGACGTGGCTACTGTCGTTTGGACTCGGGATCATAGTGATGTAGCCACGTCTCATCCACTACTGTCACAAATCTATCACAGAACTGCTTCAGGTCTGGCCCCATAAGCTCCAAACCAGCCTTTCCCCCCAACCCCCCCCCCCCCCCCCTCTTTCAAGCTAGGTGCCACCTCTCACACCTAAAACGAAAAAAAAAAAATGTTAATATAGCAGCTACGGTTTTGAAATTGAGCTTATAGGCATCTAAGACATTAGGCTTCAATATGCCACATCAACCATCGCAGTACAAATATTTTATACACACTCCGGACAATGATTACTAAAACACCCTCACAAATTTGACTTTAATTATTTAATTTAATTATTGCTATGATTTAATTTTATTAATGCGAGTTTAATTAACTTGCGAATTAAAATTAATACAATTCATGATTATTATGTGTTATTAAAGTAATGTAAAGAATAACTAAGTTATCATTAAATATTATTTAATAATTAATAAATGTTTAATATTACAATGTAATAATAATGATAAATAATTCTATACTCTCCTATTTCTAGTGTCTCTCTGCCGGTATGAAAATAAAATGATCGAATATTTTATTCATCACGCTGTTTTTATAGCACTCTAACCAATAACACTCCATCGTTCAAGATAGATACATTACCAAAAATTCCTTCTATTTTTAAATTTTTCTAAAAGCGGATGAAATTGAAATATCTTTCTGTTTGTATAGAAGATATTTTTGGAAAAATGCACAGCTTTCCAAAAGAGATTATTAGAAAAATTCGAACGGAATTTTCACAGACTTCTTTTGTTGGTATAATAACGTTTTCTCCGAGGAAAAGTTTATGTCAACGAACACGGGAATGTTATTTTTATTTTGGATTAATAAACATTTTCCATAAAAGCGATAGAAACGCGAGTTTCATAAAACTATAGCTTAAGGTAGAGGTCTGCACGGGCCTGGGTTTGGCCCGAGGCCTATACCCGCGGGGGCCGGCAAGACGAAGGAAAAATTTACAACGGGACGGGCCGGCGGATTAAAGACAATTTTTTTAATGGGCCGGGCGGATGAAAAAAAAACGGGCCGGGCCGAGCGGATAAAGAAATTCGACCCGATATAAAAATTTAAAAGAATCAAACTAAAGGCAATAAAATGTGAACAGTTTTCAATGGACGTGACTTTCGAGAGCATAAGTATAAATATGTTGCACGAGCCGATGCTAGACTGACAACATGAATACAGAAATATAACATGCAAAGCATAGAGATCCGCATTGGCAGTTGCATCATGTCTGTAGCAGTGCTTCATTATTTCAGAAGACTGGGTCCCAGTCAGGATCAGGCTTATATTTTCTTTCTACACACTGGGCTTACATGACGGACCGGTATTGATGCTATCCTGCATTCTACGACTTGCTAACATAAAGTAAATCTATACAGTAATCAATAATGTTAAATTTTCAAATAAATTTGTATGCAGTATTCTAGAAAAATATCTTAATTGTATGTTAAGAAAATCGGCTTTTTCTATGGAAATTGAGTCGGGTTTGATTTCATTGATTTTTGACGTATCCGGCCTGTTTTCACTAATTTTAGCAAGGGCCGGTCTGAACTTTTTGTTTTTGCAACGAGCCAGGCCGGGTCAAGATGGCTTTCGTTCGGGCCAGGCCGGGGCCGGGACTGGAAAATCCGGCTCGTGCAGACCTCTAGCTTAAGCTGTTGTCAAATCCAAAGGAGCTACTTTCTGACACATTTCTGAATTCCTTTTTGTTCGGAAACGCATGAAATTGACAAGAATTTTTATTCAAAATCTGCGTCAACGAAAAACGTTTTCATTATTATTATTTTTTTTCCACAAAAAAAAAAAAAAAAAAAAAAAAAAAAATATATGCCCACCTTTTTTCCCCATTCTGACCAGAAAATCAGAGTTCTAACTTTTTACGACTGCTCTTTCATCTTCACCTAACACTTCATTTATAATGGCTGTTTCATAATAATGCAAGCCATCAGTCCATCAGAAGAAAATAACTCGGTTAAAGCGGAAACTCGGTTAAACGGGACTGTACTGTTCATTTCATTTAAAAAATGATCTTTAGAATATTTTTATTGGTGTTCAGAGGCGGGGGGGGGGGGTCATGACACCCGTAACCTCCCCCTTGGATCCGCCATTGTAGATTACGTAGTTCAGTATTGCATATTTTAAATTTTAAAATAAGTCGGCTATTAGAAAATTAATATTTTGTAAATACACTTTGCGGAAGAGGGGGCCAAAATCCATGTTTGTCCCGGGTGCAAAAAGGGCTAGTTTCGGCCCCGACTTAGACGCCATTTTTCACTTTATTAAAAGGTGAAGTTTTGTTACAGTATTATCATAAATGTGTTGTAAAATGTTTCATAAACGTGCTTGGCGTATGTTTTTTATTTCTTGTTTGTTTATCACACTGTTTTTACAGTATTAAAATCAATAACACTCCATCATTGAAAATACATATACTATTTACTAAAAATATGTTACTATTAAAAACTATTCATTCTACATTTACATTCTTTTAAAAAGCGGATGATGAAATTGAAATATTTTTCGTTTGTAAGAACACATATTCTAAAAAATGCATAGTCTTCTCAAAGGAGATTTTTATGAAAATTCAAATGCATGTTTAGAGTTTCACGTGCTTCTTTCAATATAATAAATAACGTTTTCGCAGAACAAATTGTTGTGTCAAGGAACACGGCGAATGTTATCTTCATTTTGGATTATTAAACATCTTTCATAGAAGCGATAAAAATGCGAATTTCATAAAAGTATAACCTCCCCTTCTCTCCCGCATTTCTCTTGCCTTTTACGTTTAAATTCAAAAAGCGTAGAGCTTTTTTTTTTTTTTTTTTTTTTTTTTTTTTTTTTTAAACAAGATTTTAAATTTGTCTGAAGCGTTTTTCAAAATGTTGCATTTAAAAAACATGTTAAGGCTGTTCTCAAATCAAAAAGGGCAACTTCCTGACATAAGTTTTAATTTATTTTTGTTCGAAAATGCATGAAACTAGCTGGTGTTGTTGTTCAGAAATTATGTCATCGAGCTCCTTTTTCCATTTTTTTGCAAACGCAATAGATCTTTCAGAAAATAACGTCAAAGTGGACGTTTTGAACCGAATTTCTGCGCGAAAGTAGAAAAATCACTCAAGAGTGGGCGAAAAACGAGTTTGTCACGTGATCGATATTGCTTATAACTCAATGGGTAATTGATTGATCAAAAAATGGAAAAAACAGTTCAATTCCAAATCGCTTCCATGGCCAGGCTTTCCAATTTTATATCTTTCCTATAAAAAATGAATTTGTAAATGTGTCAGAACGTTTTTCGCTTATTGAGCAGAGCAGTTAAGTCTCCCGTCCCTGCCGGCGAAGCCACTCACGAGCTAATGCTAATCCTATGGGGACGGATTTTTCTAATATCTCGTTTGCATTTCGACATTTTTAAATAATTTTTTTTTTTTTGCATTGGATAACCAAGGTCCGTCTCTACAGCGCACCTTTTTTTTACTTTTTCGATTTGGGTCGCAGATATTTTTTATAAAGTTACTTTCACTTTCAAAACCGGTTCTGAAAATGAATGTGTCATTCTAACAAATATCTGCAACCCAAATCGAAAAAGTAAAAAAGGCGCGATGTAGATACGGACCTCGGCTATCCAATGCAAAAAAAGTCATTTAAAAATGTCGAAATGCAAACGAGATATTAGAAAAATCTCTCCCCATAGGATTAGCATTAGCCCGTAAGTGTCTTCCCAGGCAGGGACAGGAGCCTTAAGAACAGCCTTAAATTTAAACAAGTACGGCAAATCATACCCGATGAAAATTTTTCGTTTAAAAAATATTCCGTTCCAGACAGGTTCGGTTTTTGCAGGTATTACTGTAATAATTACGGCAAAACTTTTTCTTCTTTTTTTTACTCTTCTGGTTTTAGGGGCTGTGCATATATAACGTCATCACTTTAGGGGGAAGGGGAGTCTGGTAGATGATATCGTAAGATATCAATAGGGGGGGGGGGTGGATTTTGCCTTTTGATATCGTTATCATTTTTGATCCAAGCAAAATTTTCTCTTTTTGTTTGTAACCTGTTCTTTACGTCAAAATAAGTCTGTTATTTATTTTCTGAAGACACAAAACTATTATTAAAATCATTAAATTTATTAAAAAATTATATATTCTAAAATGTGGAATGTCCGAACGTTTGGCATTCCTATTCTTCTGTCGTATGTGTATGCATATATAATCCACTGTTGAGAAACTAGGTCCGTTCAAAGTGTGTTTAAAATTATACTTTTATATTTACTAGAAAAGAAAAGAGAAAGAATGTTGTCCACCTCTTTCGTTGGTAAAAATTTCTGTCTGCTCCTCCCCCCCCCCCCCCCCTGCAGGGCCAAGTGCAAGAAGACAATTGCATTATCTAACAAAAAGCTATTTTTAAATACTTTTAAATAGTAGCTATTTCTTTTAAATGCAATTTGATATAAAATAATTTCATATATAATAGTATAATAGTGATATTTTATTGACTTCTCTTCATTTGAATCAATAAATGTATAACCAATATCTCTATATAACTGCAAATAAAAGAAAAAAAAATGCAAAAATCAAAATAATTTTTAGACACTGATAACGATATCACTAGAAAGGGGGAGGGGGTTCGTGAAATGATAACGTATGATATCGTAAGGGAGGGGGGGGGGTGTAGGCAGTCCAGAATTATCAAAAAGTTGATAACGTTATGTATGTTCAGGAGAATGAAATAAAAGAAAGAATCAAATAAAGGAAAAAGAATGAAATAAAGCAATAACAGAGAGGAAATGTAAATTCTAGGTATTCTTGCATGGGGTCGGGTAACCTGATTTTACCCCAACCCGGCTCGATCCGCGGTTTCGGGCCCCACCAGTGGCCGAGAGGTTCTGCTCTCGAAGTTGGTAGACGGGAGGTGCTGGGTTCGATCCCAATCGCACCCGCCAGACTAATCGTTCGGAGTTTTCGTGGTTTTCTTCGAACCATGGATTTCCATGTGTAAATACAGGTTAGGTTCCCTTAGAAAGACCCCCACGGAGGGCACTCCCCCCCCCCCCCCCCCTAGAGCCTATATCCCTTGAGTAGATAATTGGCCGTCAAAAATCAACCAAAGAACCAACCGCGGTTTCGGTCGCGTCGGGTTGACACTTTTTTACTTTCTTCTATCTTCAATAGAAGAAAGTATTGTAATCGAAATTTTTTTCGACTTCCGGTTTTCGACGGATTTGCATGTTTTAGGGGTCAGAGATTCCAAAAAACATGTTTATAGAAAATGTCTGTCTGTCTGTGTGTCCGTCTGTCCGTCCGTCCGTCTGTCCGTCTGTCTGTCGCCATTGTACCATCAAAAAGTGTATGAAGTTATGTATAGAATTAAACCAAAATTTTATTATAAGTTTTTGGCTATGGCCAGGGGCGTAGCTACCGTAGAGCAGTTGGAGCAAACTGCTCCAGGCGCAGGAATTCTAAGGGCGCAAAATTAGAAAAAGTGAAATAAAGATTTCTTAAAATATTTGCATATTTCTTTTTCATTATTAATCAGATATTATAGATTAATCTTGTTACAATCAGCGTTTCCTATGATATTTTACCTTGTGTTTAACCTCAACTATTTCGATTTAAAACATTTTTTCATACACAGTTGAAAGAAGTGACTTCTATTCAGGAAGTTTAAATTTTAATTCATGCCATATTGCAGCCTCAAGTAACTTCTCCAACACCGTTTCAGCATACCTGATTTTTTTTCTGTAACTTTTCCGTAGACGACTGTTGGAAGATTTCATATCTTAAAGTAATCAAAACTTATTTAACAGGGCTCTCATCGGTCACTTTACTGGCTACCACTATTTCTAAACAGTAATCTTTCTGGTACATTTCTATTAAAAATGTTTTAGAAATTTATCATGATGATTAATGTACGGAAATAATGCTTGTCAAAGAATTCCCCACTGAGAAACCTATATGTACGATGTAACAGTAGTAATTTACGATAATTATTTTACGATTTGGAAAAAAAAGATAGCCTGACAAGGTGAAGAAAATTATTGACCATTTTACAAACAAAAACCAAGAAAACGAAAAATTTGAAGGGTTTTTTTGCTTGTTTGTTTCGCGGAAACTAAACATGCATCAATACAGATTACAAAATAATAATAAGAACCGGATTTAAGCATACTCCACATCAGCCACGGCGACAAAATTTAGACGGGGGAAGGAGGGGGAAGCAGCAATTTAATTTTGTGCGTATAGTTTTTGAGATTTGAAAATATTGCAAATGTCATATGCAGAATTGATAAGCTTCAGAAAGAGAGAAAAGTTAAGTACCAAATTCAGTGTTCCTTAGGCCCTGATTATAGCCTATGCAAAATTACATCACTTTTTCTAACTGTTTTTTTCCACATTAAACCTTATTTAATCGCATAATTTTAGGATTAAATAAGGAAAAACATATTTTTCGAACATAGCAATGTGAGTTTGCTTAGGCCTCCCCCCCCCCCCCCAACACACGCACGCACACTCCACCACCATCTAATAGCACATATTAGTAGTCAATGGAATTTCGATTAAAAAAAAGGAAAAAAAATGTTTGGCGTTACTCCATTCAACTTTCTGAACCGTTTACAGAAATACTGCTTGTTCAAACTAGTATAACAATATGAATAAAAACTCAGTTCCTAATTTTACTTCCACTGGTGATAAAGACCTTGTGTTTTAAAGTAAACTTGTACTTTCATTCATAAAGCTTAAACATTTTTCTAATGACACAATTTTCAACAAATTTTCCTCCCGCTAATGCCGAAACAAGGCCTATAAATTAAAAAAAGAAAAAAATAGAATTTTACTAAATTAAGCCACATTCTGGCAGGCTCAGACTTGCTCACCGGGCAACCGACCTGCGGGTCGATGCGCCCTAAACCAGATAAAGTTGCTCCCTCCCTCAGGTGAAGCTAATAGTTTTAAAATTTACTATAAGTATTAGATATGAAGTCTTCAATCATTTAATAATTAGAAAAAAAATCTTTTTTGAAGCATTTTTTATTAATGATTTTTATTTCTCTTTGCAAGGCAAAAGAATTGATTTTTTTTCTTGAAAGTTTCTTTACTTCAGAGGACTATTTAAATTATTTAAAACCTAACGTATATATTCTGTAATTTTGTCTGTAACCAATTGCGACATGGTCTGCCCAAAAATTTTCAGCCTGTCTAGTACCAAAGAGCGTGGACTTTCTTTTATATATACGTATTTTATTTTATTTAGTTTTTTGTAAAATCATTTATAAAGTATTTGTTTGAAATGCGCAGGCTTCGTGTATTCGTACAATGCTGTGATTGTAATTTCCTCTATAAAAATTTTTGTTATATTGATTTTGGAGCTTGATGAACAAAAATATTTATAAAGAATATTTTCGGCAAAGAAAATATAAGTCAATCATTCTTTTTTGTTAAAAAATAAATTTTAATATGAGAACGGGACTGTTTCAATATTGTATATAAATGTGATAATCAGAACGGCGGTCAAGCTATTTTGTATATACGTTAGAACAGGACTCCTTTTTTTAACCGATTTTTCACACAGTCATCGAGCGCGTATTTCAGACAAAATCGTGTTAAAGATATATGACAAAACGTTTTTCTCCCTTCGTTGACTGGTTTTTCTGCTTTCGTCGGGAAATTCCATCGAAAACGCCAACTTTGACAGTGTTTTCTGTAAGATCTATTGTGGTTACAAAAAATACGGAAAACGTTTTTCGATTACAAAGTTTCTGAATAACAATACCTGCCAGTTTCATGCTCAAAATTAATTAAAACGTATGCCATAAAGTTGCCCCTTTGGATTTAAGAACAGCCTTAAGAAATAAAATCATACAAACTTCAGGTTCATTTAAGAATATTATCACGGGCCCGGATGACACCGGTTGGGTCAGCTAGTAATACTAATAAAAGAAAGTTTCGCTCTGTGTGTGGTGGCTAGCGACATCTATTGCAAGCAGAAGTCTCAAAATTTGGGTGAGGGTAATCCAAGATAGGTCCTGATGCGCCTAGAGCTCAGATTTTTAATTGTTTACGACCGGCCCCCTGAGCACCTTCAGTTTTTATACACTGAATTGCTCATAACTTGCCCTCTTTTTATCCGATCTTCTTCGTTTTGGGGGCCCTTTTCCCATTTAGTTATTCTCCGCTTTTACATTCCAGTTAAGACGCTGGGCCCCCTGGAATTTTCGTGCGCCGTGCATTTTTCATCCCCTAATATTGTCAACCTCTCAATGCATAACTTTAAAATTGAGAGTTGGACTCCTCTCCCTGGGCCAGCATCCTCATATTTTTATTGGGCACCTAGTGCCCTTTCTTAAGAATTTCCCCACTTTTTTTTCACTTTTGATTAATACACACTCTATGCTTAATTTCGACTTATTGAGATCTAAAGAGCTATGTACTAGAACCTTTTAACATGTTTTCATCTTAAGGCCCTGCTCTCAACTATCAGTTGGCCCCTTTTGGACCTCGTATTATATCTCCCTTAAAAATGGTCTGATTCACTGACTTTTTTTTTTTGTAACAACATCTTAGGAAATCCAGCTACTACACGAACGACAAAAATTTTTTTTAGACTTCAGCTACCACCAAATTTGAATATTAATCGCCTTCTTGGGGCCCTTGGTGCAGCTTCTTTAAAAATGATCCGATTCTCTTGCAATTTTCTTTAACGTAGTTCTAGCTTCCTTTGACTATATATAAAATACTAAAAAAAATTCCTTATACCCAGCTACATTCCAGTTGAGACTCTGGGCCCCTGGGGCTTGGTACAGGGCTACTTGAAGTTTTTGTGTTCTAAATTGTTCACAAATTACCCCTTTTAATCTGATCTACGTTTTTGGGGATCTTTTTCCATTTAGTTTTTCTTCCGTTTATGCATTTCAGTTAAGGCACTGGCCCCTAGGGTAACTTTTTGTGCGCCATGCATTTTCACCCCCCTAATTTTATCAGACTCTCATTCCATAGCTTCAAAATTGAGACTTGGACTTCTCTCCCCGATCCGATAACTTCATATTTTTATTGTGACCCTAGGGCTCTTTTTAAAGCATTTCTTTAAAAAAAATTTCTGATGATTAATACTTATACCGTATGCTTAATTTCAACTAATTGAAAATCTAAAGCGCTAAGTACTAGGACCTTTTAACCTGTTTACATCTTAGGTCTTCCTCTCAATTATCAGTTGGCTCCTTTTGCTCCCCCTATTATAGCTCCCTTAAAAATGGTCCCGATTCATCAGGATTTTTTTCCTAACA
This sequence comes from Maratus speciosus, assembly GCA_963932465.1. Taxonomy (NCBI): domain Eukaryota; kingdom Metazoa; phylum Arthropoda; class Arachnida; order Araneae; family Salticidae; genus Maratus; species Maratus speciosus. The sequence goes on along the minus strand of OZ010790.1, from coordinate 4,850,967 downwards.
ACTTCTTACATCCTCCAGCTACTACATGAATAACAACAACAAAAAATACTCACACTTCAGCTACCAAAAATTTTGAATATTAATCGCCTTCTTGGGGTCCTTGGTGCAGTTTCTTTAAAAATTAACCGTTTGCCTTGCAATTTTCTTTAGCATAGTTCTAGGGTCCTCTGGATACTTTATAAACCACTAAAAAATTTCCTTAAACTACTACCTTTTTCGAATATCAATCTTCTTTTTCGGCATCAACTTACGTTTACTCACCGCAGCCGTGAAATTACAATTCGCGTTACTGTTAAAGGTAAGTGGTTAACTTTAGAGGGGTGGGATTTCATCCGTAAATTAAATATCGCGTTAATGTTAAAGGTAATTCGTTAAATTTACAGAGGGTGGGGGCCACAAGCACCTTCCACTGCTTGGGGACGCATTGTTTCCTCGGGTTCTAGGGGCCTGATTTCAACGAGAATTGGTTCATTCAACCTAGATTACGATTCAGCTACTTTCTGTATTATAAAATTTGTCTTAGACTTCAGTTACCAACATTTTCGAACATTAATGGTGCATTCTTTTTTCGGGTTCAATGTGCCCGATTTCAACGGTAATTGGATAATTAAACTTAGCTTACTATTCAGCTATTTTCTGCATTATGAAAGTTTATCTTAGACTTGTGTTACCATTTTCGAACATTAACGACGCATTCTTTTCTCGGTTATTATGGGCTCTATTTTAACAGAAATTGGTTCATTCAGCTTAGTTTACGATTGTTTTAAAGATAGTTCCACCGCCAGGATTCGCATTCGTATCTCGGGTTTTATGGGCTCGAATACTACGGAGTTTGCAGATTCAACTTTGTTTTCGATTGTCTCCGGCGCGCACGGAACAATCCTGTCATACATTGCCTTTGGTAGCGGGGACACAGGCCACAGGTTCGTTCAGAAAGAGGTTTGTCGGGAACACACTAGATGCTGCCGAAGGCAGTGGGCCTCCTCTAAGACCAAGTTCATTTGAACTACTTTCGGAATATATAAAATCATACAAACTTGAGTTTTGTTTACGTTATTATAACGACCCCGGGCAACGCAGGGCTGGTCAGCTAGTTACATATGTGTATATATGTAATATGTATATATATGTAACTTCAAAACAAAATTACGCATAACTTTTTTGTGTGACAAGAGGGCGCACAAACTTTACTTGCTCCAGGGCGCTGAATATGTAGCTACGCCACTGGCTATGGCAAGCAGGTCCTCCCGGAATTTGGAAAAAATTCGCCGGTACGGGGCGCTGATATAACAATTTTTGTGCGATTTTGAATATTGTACCATCCAAAAGTGTATGGAGTTATGCATAGAATTGAACCAAATTTTTATTTTAAGTTTTTGGATATGACAAGGAGGTCCTCCCTGAATTTGGAAAAAATTCGCCGGTAGGGGGCGCTGTAAATGCGATTTTTGTGCGATTTTGAATATTGTACCATCGAAAAGTGTATGAAATTATGCATAGAATTGAACGAAATTTTTATTTTAAGTTTTTGGCTATGGCAAGCAGGTCCTCCCTGAATTTGCAAAACATTCGCCGTTAGGGGGCGCTGTAATAGCGATTTTTGTGCGATTTTGAATATTGCACCATCGAAAAGTGTATGAAGTTATGCATAGAATTGAACCAAAAAAAAAAAAAAAAAAAAAAAAATTAAGTTCTTGGCTATGACAAGGAGGTCCTCCCTTAATTTGTAAAAAAATCGCTCGTAGAGGGCGCTGTAATAGCGATTTTTGTACAATTTTTGTGCCATTTTGAATATTGTACCGTCGAAAAGTGTATGAAGTTATGCATAGAATTGAACCAAATTTTATGTGTTTATTTTTGGTCATGTCACGAAGGTTCTTCCTGAATTTGGAAAAATTCTGCCGGTAGGGGGCACTATAATTGCGATGTCTGTACAATTTTCATTATTGTACCATCGAAAAGTGTATGAAGTTATCCATATAATTGAACCAAATTTTTTGTGCATGTTTCTGGCTATGGCAAACAAGTCCTCCCTGAACTTGAAAAAATTCCGAAAGAAGGGGGCGCTATAATTCCGATCTCTGTGCCATTTACATTATTGTACCATCGATCAGCGTATAAAATTATGCATACAATTGAACCAAAATGTTTGTGCTTGTTTTTGGCTTTGGCCAACAGGTCCTCCTTGAATTTGGAAATATTGCGCGGTAAAGGGGCTCCGTGTTAGCGATTTTTGTATACTTTTATGATTTTTCGTACTTCTATTGTGCATCGGCGGCTCATGCAGCGGCGGGAACTCGCTTCCTGCTAAGCCGGCTATTCGCAAACAGCTGATAACAACAGAATAAGGAAAAATTTATAATTTTAACAAATATCATGATATAGATTAACTCGTTTTTAGTCCGTTTAATTGACTTGAGCAGAAATTTAAGATGAAAATCAAAGTTGGTATAGTATTGAACTAATAATATTGAAGTATTAACATGTGTAACTAGGTTTTGAAATATTAAGATGTATAAGATAGAAGAAAGTTTTGGGATTGGCACATCCAACTAGTTTTTTTTTTTTTTTTTTTCGTTGCGAGCTGGGTTTGGGTCGAATTAAGTTTCGACTCTTTGGGGTAGGTTTTGGATTGACCTGATTCTTCAAAAGAAAGTCCTAATTATTTTTCAAATGAAAAACACTGTGTATTTGAATATTAATGAGTGCATATGTGTTCATTTTTATACAAAAAATATAACACTGATATTTAGAGATATGATTGTAAGCTACTTTTCAATAATTGTATTAAAATATGGATACTTGTCTTTCACTTCGGGTTTGAATTTTTCGGATTCGTGTTAAAGTGTAGCGAGATCGGGTCGAGCTTTGGGTTCACGAAAATTACTTGCGAGCTTCGGGTTGAAGTGTATCGGGTTCGGGTCGGGTTTCGGGTTCACGATTTTTTTTATGTCTAGTTCGGTTAAGCAAAAATTTCGGTTTCGAGTCTGGTTGTACCAGATCCGTGCAATACTCCAATTCTAGGGACCTAAGATCGAGGTTCTACTGAATTTGAATGAAAATTGTATTGTTAAATAACCAGGAAAATCTTTTATTTTGTTCAATAGCATTACTTATACGATATTCGATATCCAATTGGCAGCGCTCCCGTTTATTTTGGCAGAATAATTGAATAATAGCACTAATAGCAGTATTAGAATGGACTTTAGGAATCTGAATTAAATGTCAATTCGTTTTATCTCGAATACTTGATTGAACAGTGGTGGAGTGTTCGGAACTATATTAGATAAGAATTGAAGTGGGGAATAGAGAGTCAGCGCGTGGAGGCATGGCACCGTTTCCTGCGTTACCAGTATCAGTCTCCGTGAATATTTTGCGATAACATCAATCTATACTTATCTCTCTTTTTTTTTTTTTTTTCCATACTTTAAATAAAATACACATGTTAACATATTTTTTAACATACTTAAAAAAAAAAAATTAAATCAAAATCCGATTCTTGTATTTATAGTTTAGGAAGTATTTCGTGTTGAATATAAATGGGTCATTTTCAAAATATGCATACATATGCTGTCCCACAGTAAAAAAAAAAAAAAAAAAAAAAAAAAAAAAAAAAAAAATGTACTCATAATATATTATTTAAAACTGAATATAAATATTATATTTATTTAATTACACTACACAACATATTTCTAAAACATAAAAATAATCACTTTCATATTTTTTTCGTAAAGATGCAGATTTTTGCATCTAGTAGAAGAAAAAAATAGCTGTCCCTCTTCTGTATTTTATAATTCTGTAATATTTTTTCACTTCATTTTTCACTTTAAAAGGAAGGTAATTGGGACATTTAATGAGATAAATCATCATTATTTTAAATTTCTGACATTATTCCAGCAAAAAAAAAAAAAAAAAAAAAAAAAAATTAAGAAAATCTACAAAACATCTTGTCCCTCATATTTTGTCAAGTCTGTTACCAAGCTACAATTTCATGAAATAAAGGTTGACAATTTCACCAAGAGACGGCAGCACATTTGCAATAAAAACACTTGTACTCGTTAAATATTTACTTGTAGCCATTTTCTTTTGCAGTTGAAAAACAACAGTGTAGTGGAGTAAAGAATTTTTTATAAAGGTGAGTATTTTTATTCAATGTCAAGTCTGTTACCTAATTTTTTAGGTTAAAAATATAAGTTTAGTACTTTCTTTTGCTTGAATATTATTATCTAGTTAATATATTAAAGATTTTGTTTTGTTTCTTAGTGTTAATAATTAGCATGTAGGTTTTGGAAAATATTTTGCTGTTAATGTCAAGTCTGTTGCCAGTCAAGTCTGTTACCGTGTTACTGGTAAATAGTGTATAAAATATAGTAAAATAGTGTATAAAAATTATACCAAAAGCTAAAGTGCTTAATTAATTATATTTACAGACACATCTAACTTATACATTATCACTTATTTCATTTTTAATGTGAAATTTAAAAGTAATTTTTTTTTAAATGTTTTTCTGAATTGTATGCATTTATTGAAAATGACCCAAATATACAGCTAATACTAATATACAGCTTCGGTAACGTGGACGAAATATTTCGAATTAAGGCTGTTCTCAACTGCTCTGCTTAACAAGCGCAAAACGTTTTGACACATTTACAAATTCATTTTTTAACGGAAAGATATAAAATTGGAAAGCTTGACCATGGAAGCGATTTGGAATCTAACTGTGTTTTCCATTTTTTGATCAATCCATTACCTATGGAGTTATAAGCGATTTTGATCACGTGACACGGCATTTTTCTCCCCTTACTGACTGGATTTTCTTCTTTCATTCGGAAGTTCAGTTCAAAATGCCAACTTTAACTTTGACAGTATTTTCTGAAAGATCTACTGCGTTTATAAGAAAACGAAAAAAACAGTTCGATGACATAGTTTCTGAATGACAACACCTTCTAGTTTCATGCGTTTCCGAACAAAAATGAATTAAAACTTATGTCAGAAAGTTGAACCTTTTGATTTGAGAACAGCCTTAATGAGTCACGTAAGATGTTCAAACTACCGAAAATTCGAATGAACCTAAACTTGACTATTGAACAAAATCGAGGAAGTTTAATATTATAACAGTACTGAAGAACATTAATAATATTTTTTATTTTAACACAATGCATGCGGGTATATTTCGCCGCGGACTAATGCGTGTATAGCGAGAGTTTTTTTGCGAATTTCGTGGGACGTTAGTAATTTTTAATTCAAATTTTAATTTTTCGAGATATTAAACTGCTATCTTTTCAGAACATTTTGATATAAATGTTTCCTTGAAATTCCCATTAGAACAGAAGTTATGACTTTTAGAATGATACCCGTTCAATAGCTGAATCGGCGTTTTCGAAAGTTTGAAGTCATTTTTCCGCAAATGACGAATTGTGTATAAACGTGCACGATATCTCAAAAACTTCTGAATATTTTTTCATGAAATATTCAAAACATACGTTTCATGTTAGTCTGTATAAACTGAACCTAAGATTTCCTTTTTATTATTAAAAAAAAATACATATTTTTTAGGCGATTATACTATTGAGATTTTCAAAATTTTGCATTAGCTAAATACAACTTTGTATTAAAAATATAAAAATGCTTTAAATACAAATTTATTTAGGTTCAGGGTCATTATTACAATCTGAAGTATAATTAGGCACCAAAAAGTTCATTCTAGTTGCAAAATTTATTTTGTAATCCAACGCATAAGCTGTTATACGAATTTTCTGCTCGTCAAATGTCTGACAGTTTGGAGCCCCCTGTAAATGCAATTTTTTAAATACATGAAATGAAAGAACATACTTATATCTTCCATCCCCTCCCCCCAAATTTTTGTTTTAAAATCATATACATTTTAAGATATTAAATGTTGAAAATGGTTTTTTTTTTTTTTTTTTTTTTTTTTAATTTTAAGTGCCCTGAGCATCTTAAAAGCACAATAAACTGAAAACTACTTTTTTTTTAACGAAATATTTTTTTTTTTTTACACTCAAATATATTCCATGATTATTTTTAAAAACACGAAGTTTTTTGAAAAGGTAAATATAAAATAGTGAAGTAAAAATGAAAGCACACGTCTGCTAAAAACGTAATGTGAACTGCGCTCAAGTGACCACAAAAAAAGTAAAAGTATTTTTCCCGCATACAATGTGTTGAAGTGATCGAGGATGTATCAGTTTTGTCTCGACGTTCAGTCCATACTTATATTATATATATATATATATATATATATATATTTTAAGATACTTTAAATGAAATACAAATATTAACTTTGTACCATACTTTTTAACATACTTAAAAAAAAAAAAAAATCAAAATACGATTCTTTTATTTATATTTTAGGAAGTATTTCGTGATACATATGACCGAATTATTTACAATTACAATGAACCATGTAAGATATTTGAATTACCGAAATATGTGACAAGAATGGGACAGCGGTAAGAGTGGCACAACACTCATTTTTCTTAAACTAAGCTCTATTATTTTTTTTTAGTTTCTACACCAGATGGAATGCTTATAAACTTATTTATATATAGTAGGAATTTTAAAAGCGCAAGATTAAAAACATTTATACTAGCAAAGTCAGATAAAGAGTAAACAAACATTCAGTTCTATTTTGAAATTGATTTTGACATTTATGAAATGTGTAAATTAAAAATAATGAATTCTTACTAAAATTTTATATATGTTTACACATCACTCATTCAGTTAAATCTAAACACACCATGGCTTATATGTGGAATTCTATACAATGATCATACTACTTGAAGATAGGAATAGAACACTAACAGAAGGAAGTGTGTTTTTTACACATATGTTTCACTCTTACCATCAGAGTTCTCGCTGCCGCTCGCCATTGCGCCAAAACACGACAAAATGTTTAATTTGGCGAGTAAACGGATGATTAGACTCGGGAAACTGCAAATGTTGAATTTTTGCTCAACTTTTTTTTTTTTTTTTTTTTTTTCGTGTGTGTATGAGTACAGGCGGCACTCTTAATTTGCATTACTGAACGATTGATGTCACTTATTCATATTCAATCGTACCGGACCATTTAAATTATTTTTAGAGATACTAACCCAACACCAATTCAATTTAGCATCAGCCAAAGCCGCAGTAAGCAAAAATGCCATTTCAATATGAGGTTAATGTGCCGAATAGGCAACAGTACTATTTTGAAATTGCCTTTGAAGTATGGGCTTGAATGAAAAGACGAAGAATTCTAGAAAAATAAAGTTTTGACACATTTTATTGTTTATATTTTGAATTTTTCAGAATTCATTGAATGGAATATCTTAAAATTCTGAGTTACCTGGGATTAGAAGTTTTATTTCATAACATTTTTATTGAGTTAAATCAGATGTAAAAAGAAAAAAATTCTTGATTACACAAGACAATTAGAATATAGTTATTTTTTTAGTTTCTGTAGCATATAATTAAATTTTGATGAATAACTGAACTATAAGCAGTTACAAAAACTCAGGTTATTTTAGAACATAATAAGTACAGAACTTGTGTGAAAATATAAATTATTTGAAAACAACGTTTAAACACACAATAATACAAGCAGATTTGACCATACGTATACGTTTCGTGCGTACTAGGACTCACATCCTCAGTGTAAAAACTTTAAAAACTTAAAACAATATCCCCCCCAACTGCATGTATGGTCAAATCTGCTTGTATTATTGTGTGTTTAAACGTTGTTTTCAAATAATTTATTTTAGAACATGTCGAAAAAAAGGAAGGATACATAAAGGCAGAGATGTCGAACCTATGTCATGCGTGCTGAACTTGGCACGTAAGAAAACATCTCTAGCACGCAAAAAAACTTATAGATTATATTTAGTTTATGGAGAACAGTCCATTTTATGTTTTTTTTTTACAAAAAGTAAAGTTTTGTGTAACAGGTATATAATTTACTTTAAAATAATCCTTTACTTTCGAATGTATTAAGGCATTATAAATTTCAACGAAAGCGCCTTGTAGAGTTATTTTCTTGCCAAACCATTAGAGATAGTTTGCATAGTAATATACCTAATTGTTATTCTTCTGCTTCAGATTACATTTTTTTTTTTAAATTTAGGTTTAGGGTTCTAAGTTAGGTTTTATTATATTTAGGTTTTAATTTTGAATAATTGAATTTTAATTGTTAGTGTGAATACTTATGTATCTGTTGAAACTGTTTCTACCTGAAGAACTAAAAATGATCTGATTCGGAAGTATACAATAAATGAAAAACTCATTTTGTAGATTATTGTTACGGAATTCGATGCAACGTGGTTATATTATTAAGTAAATACAGCATAATAAATAAGTTAGGAATCGATTTAAAAATATTAAAGTAAAAATTATATCAAAATTAATTATGGATTTTATATAATTTAAAATGTTTCTGGCACGTTAGAACTTTGGTATATGCTAATTTTGAAATTTTTGGCACCCATACTCAGAAAGGTTCGCCATCACTGCATTAAGGTGTTACAGGTCGAATTTTCAATAATTCACAACGAATTTATTTTGCTATTTTTTTTTCATTTGGCGGATGTTTTTTATTTCAGATCAGCCAAATTGCTAATGCTCCTAAAATGTCAGCGAGATCCCTGCTTACCACGCATTACAGAGGATTCAGACATAATTTTCGCAATTTTTTAAATTGACTTCAAATTAAAACCTGGAGCGATTTTGATCTTTCTTTTATTTATTTGTTAGACGAGGTCATCTCCTGAATCATCTAGAATTGTAATTGAATAGAGCTGTAATAAAAATATAGGGAAACATTACACATTGATTGCTTAGGAAAATTGAATTATGGTAAGGAAAACGGTATGATATATTTCTCAGTGCTAACAAGGAAAAAGAAGTCTTTGCCTTTCCAATAAATCAATCACAAGAGCATCTGTGGACAAGAAATAAAGGGAAACAACTCATTAAATGGCATCGCTCTTGTTAAGAAAAACAAAAAGTGCTAGTTTAAAAAGAAAAATATACATTATGTTAATGCCTACCGTAGTATCTTAATGAGAAATTGTACGTCAAACGTGGCAAATGAGGTGCGTTCGTACTATAACTAGTTTTATAAATATTCAGATTAGCTGTTGCACTCTTATGCAAAAATGCACGAATAAAAAATTTATTACGATACTATACAGTAAATTCAGTCATATGGAAATAACAGGACTCCTTCTTAAACAGGACGTCATCACCATGGTAACCTAGAATCATGACCTATCACGGGATATCATTGAATTAACGACGTATGATAGGATTTAATAGAATGAAGAAAACTTTCATTACGGCTGTTCTCAAATCCAAAAAGACAACTTTATGACATAAGTTTTAATTCATTTTTGTTTGGAAATGCATGTAACTAGCAGGTGTCGTTGTTCAGAAACTATGCCATCGAACTGTTTTTTTGCAAACGCAATAGATCTTTCAGAAAATAGTGTCAAAGTGGGCGGTTTGAACCGAATTTCCGCACGAAAGAAGAATAACCACCCAAGAAAGGTTAAAAACGTGTTTGTCACGTGATCAAAATCGCTTCTAACTCAATAGGTAATGGATGGATAAAAAAAATGGAAAACACAGTTCGATTCCAAACCGCTTCCATGGCCAGGCTTTCCAGTTTTATATCTTTCCGTTAAAAAATGAATTTGTAAATGTGTCAAAACGTTTTGCGCTTGTTGAGCAGAGCAGTTGAGAACAGCCTTAATACCTTTTTAAGTTATTATAATCCTTTTAAATTTTGATTCGATTTTGATAAAATTCGAAATGGCTCGACTCAATTCTGCAACGATTCTATCTATTAAATTTCAAACCATTCGGTTGGTTAGTTTTTGCGCTGTTCTGCGCAGACAGACGGACGGACCAGTTGACGACTATAAGTGCTACGTATTTATATAGTTCCGAACGCCACCTAAAAATGGGAATATGAGTGGCAACATGATACAGAAAATACTGCTGTAACGCGCGCCACCCGTTTTAAAACAAATAGACTCTACCGGCAGTCACATGACCGTTTTTCGTGAGCTTTGCCGAATGAGAAATGCTGTGAGTTGGTGAGTCTTCTGTTACAGCGTTGACTGGAGCTCTGTTCTGTGTTTGAGCTGTGGTAACATGTAAAAAGTTATATCCGTGTTATTATTTTATGTGTTATGTGCCGTTCTATTTGTGATGTGTCGTCTTATCAAGATTAAATAAAAAATATTTAAAAAGCTACCCCGAGAAAGTGATATTTTGAAATTATGTGAAATTTCTGTGTGATTTGAAACTGAGCTAGCCTGACAATTGGCTACCCAACCTGGGGCCACGAATTCGAAGAAAAATGTTCACATCCAAATTTTTCAAAAGTGTTCGCAATATTATTTCATCATTCTTCAAGTCAAGTGATATAGTGATATATTTTTATTCAAGAAGTGTGGTTTTCAACTAGCAGAGAAAAAAAAATGGCACGACCGGTCTTGTGCAAGTAAAATATGTTCCTATAATTCTACAGAATAATTCGTCGTCGTAAGCTTGTGAGGTATGTTCGCCATGTTCTATAGATTAATTTTTGTTTCGTTACCTTTGCCATTTTCATACGTCGCCTTTACACCATGTGATATGTGTTCTTATTTTTTTCGAGTTGTAAAGTTCTACAAATTACTTCGTTAATGTCCTAAGACAATTCTAGGATATGTGTATTTATTTTACAAGTTTATTCTGCAAGATGTTTTCAACAAGTAAGCATTTTAAATTGAATGGATCCATAGTTTGTTTAATAAAAAGAATGCATTCTTGACTTCGTAACATTGATATTCTAAAAATTCTAAATATTTTTGACATTATTAAATTTTAATTCATTCTATTATTTTCCTGTCATGTTTGTATTGCATATTTCCCCTCCCCCCCCTCCCTCACCCATTATTCTGAAAATTTTACTTTGATTCTGTTCATGTATGTTTAATTTTTACTTTGCTTTAAGTAAAATATTTTGATTCATAAAAAAAAAAAAAGAGTGAGTGCGAGAGAAAGCGAAAGAAATATTCATTTACGTTTTCGTTGATTTTTTTTTCTTTTCTTTTTAAAAGAGGAAAATAAACTGTTGTCAGTCAAATTAGATGTTGTTAAAATGATTCATAATTTTATCGCAATTCTCATAAAGATATGTGCTTATTTTTATTATTTTTTTTTATTGGTTTCGTAAGAGAAATGATTACTATTTTTATTTAAGTGTTTGTTATTATTTAAATGCTAAACGTAACTATTTAATTTTGAGTTGCTGATTTACTGATGAAAAAGCCTTGAATGTGATTCATTTCCAAAACGGAATGAGTAAGTTTTTGTATTTATTATTTGTTTATAAAAGAAACTTTATTTTCTTTTAAGGTGATATTGAATGAAACCGATATTAAGTAGCGTTAGTAATATAATAATAATATTGGTTGAAATTTTAATTATTCAATTATGTGTTTTATATTATTTAGAATATTGTTTGAAAGTGTTAACTATTAGTAAATGGCTTTATATTGGTTAAAATATTGTTTTGATTAAATGTCGCGTTATGACAATCCAGTTTATTTATACCTGCAGGGATTTAAAGTTTGTTTTGTTTTGTAGTCAAGAGTTTTGCTAATGTTAAACCTTACTGTTTTGCTTTATTAAAGTCTTGTTTATATGAGTTGTAACGGCAAAGCTCACACGTTTGGGGAATAATTTAAACGAATTTTCGGCATTTGTGGGGTACTCGTTTTGTTGTTCTGCTAAAGTTTAAAATGTCTGAACTTAATAAAGCTCGTAAAGAGGATTTATATCAGGTTGCGTTAGAAATGAATTTAGATGTTCAACCCTCTATGACAGTTGTCACATTGCGTGAAAAAATTAAATCCTCCTCCTCGTACGAAGTTTATTTTGTAAATTCATTAGTCAGAAACCAAATTTCGACTCGCGAGGAAGAACAACGCAGACGGGACTTAAAGGAAAAACAAAAAGCAGCTGAGTTAGAACAGCGCAAATTAGAATTAGAAGAAAACCATAGAGCGGAAGAGTTAGAGTTAAAAAAGCTTGAGATGAATTTTGAGCTTGAGAAGCTCAAGTTACAGGCTCAGAGCCAAAGTACTTCCAGTGAAGTGGTAGGTGGTAGTGCAGCAGGGGTAATGTCTCACTCGGAGAGTAAGATAGATATCCAAAAGCTGTTGCCTACATTCAGGCCAGAAACTGATGATGTAACATTGTTTTTGGTGCTCCTGGAACGTCAGCTAAAGCTCTCGAAGGTACCAGAGCATCTATGGGTTTCGTATTTACTCAGTGTTGTACCGTCTTCTATCTCTACGCTTATCGCTCGTGAATCAGAAGAAAATGCTTCCAATTTTTCACATGTTAAAGATTTACTTCTAAAAAGGTTTAAAATTAGTGCCGAAAAGTTTAGACAGCTATTCTTTACTCATCGCAAGGCCAAAGAAATTACTTGGCGAGATTATTATTTCGAACTTCGAGCTTATTTTGAAAACTGGCTTAAAGAATTAACTGTAACGTCTTTTGAAGCTCTTCAGGATCTTATCATAGCTGATCAAATGAAAAGGCGCGTGCCTGTTGAATGCAAACAACATATGTTAGACGATTGGGAAAATTTAAATTCGCCAGTCGACCTTGCCGAAAAATTAGATGCTTATGACGTTATCAGATCTACGTTACCTAAAAGAAATCCGGTTTTACCCCAAGATAAAAAAGAGTTTTCTCGTCGAGAAAATAATTGGAAGCAGAGTAAGCCTCCAAAAGAAGACAGATCTTCCTCTAAGTTTGCTAATCGACGCATAGAATCCGATATTGTTTGCTATGGTTGTGGTAAATTGGGATTTATAAAGAAGAAATGTCCAGATTGTTCCCCTACGGTTAAAAAACAAACTGTTCAAGCACATCGTCTTGAGCTATATAGTTTAAATACACCAGCAGTTTCAGCTCCAAATGTGCCTATCACGATCTGCAATAAAAAAGTGTTGGTTTGTGCAGATACGGGAGCGAATCGTTCTATTGCCGGAGAACGTATGTATCAATTATTTTTAAAAACTGGTGTTGCATTGAACCCTCATACTCATGAAGTTACGTTAGCTGACGGAATTACGGTGGTTAGAGACACTTTGTTTGCCACTGTGCCCGTACAGATTGAAGGCCGAGTCTTCGAAACGGAGTCCATAATATTACCAGATGCCAAGGGTAACAGAACTCTTTTAGGCATGGATTTCTTGCATAATGCTAACATAGTGTTAGATACTGCCAACAAAACATGGAATTTCAGAGATAAACCTCAGGAAAAGTTTTATTTTGTAGATGAATACAAAGAAGAAAATAATACGTCAGCTGGTGCGGTCGAAGTCAGTCCGTACGCTTTACGTAAAGATGAAGGCAAAAATCTAAATTCCGATGAAAGGAACAAAATTAATGATGTTCTAAAAAGGTATAAAAAATGTTTTCAACCAGGGGGAGAGACAACCCTGTTTGTGGAGCATCGTATGAATACTGGTGATAGTGCTCCTGTTGCTGCACCACCTTATCGGATGATTCTTGCTAAGAAAGAAATTCTTAAGAAGAATATAGAATATGAACCTGGAAAATCTAATGTCGTGGCTGACATGCTGTCACGCCCCGTCTGTAATCATCAATCTGCTTTCTGTGAGACATGCAATTTTGTCAGCATAGACATGCCAACAAGAAGTCCAAAAGATATCAGAGAAGCACAGTTGCAAGATGAAAACCTTAAAAAGATCATAGAATCATTTAAAGACGAACAGAAAAGCGAAGATTTCGCCAATTGGACTGATAGAGGATTCCTGATGAATCAAGGTGTGCTTTATAGGTATGCTCCCGAATCAGATGCCGAAAAAGCGCAACTGGTCGTTCCAGTACAAGAAAGACAAAATATTTTGAAACTTCATCATGACGACCCCTCAGCCGGACATTATGGTGAAGCAGGAACTTATCAGAGAATTGCTAAAAGATATTATTGGACAGGCATGAGAGCATACATTTCTGAATATGTGAAGAAGTGCCCAGAGTGCGCTCGTTATAAAGCAACAAATCAGAAACCAGCTGGTTTATTACGAACACCTGCTTATGCTCAGCGATTTGAGACCCTCAGCATTGATCTCTTTGGACCATTGCCTCCTAGTAAAGATGGGCATCGATGGATTTTCATAGTAGAAGATTGTGCCACTAAATGGGTCGAACTATTTGCCTTAACAACTGCTACTGCACAAGAATGTGCGACTACTCTGATTGAAGAGATCTTCCTTCGTTATGGTATCCCAAGAAGACTCATAAGTGATAACGGCCCTCAGTTTGTGAGCGCTGTTCTAAAACAAGTTTGTTACATTCTTGGGATAGACCAATCATTGACACCTTTGTACCATCCTCAGGCCAATCCAGTAGAACGCAAAAATAGAGACTTGAAACCTCGAATAGCAATCCTTGTTGGGGATGAACACAGTTCCTGAATTGATAAACTTCCTTTTATTAGATTTGCTATGAACTCTGCCAAATCTGATACAACTGGCCAAACTGCCGCCTATCTGCAATTTGGTCGAGAATTAAGAACAATCGATGATGTGGTGAACGATTTTAGAGCTGTTGTGGAAAATGACAATTTTGTTCCGGAAATAAACCCATATCTTAAACGTCTTGCAAATATTTCAAAAAGTGTGAAAGAGCGTGTTGAAATGAAACAAGATCAGCGGAAGAAGTATTACGATAAAAATCGTAGACTAGTGTATTTCGCACCTGGTGATAAAGTATGGGTTAACCTACATCCTGTGAGCAAAGCAAGTAAAAATAAAACAGCCAAATTTATGCCTAAGAGAGATGGGCCATACATAGTTTTGACTCAAAAGTCACTAGTGACATATGACATTGCTAGCCTGGACAATCCTACTGAGCGAATTGGGTCTTACCATGTTTCCGCTTTGTCACCATTTCAAGAAACTGAAACTATTCCAGTTGCACCCTTAAGGAAAAGAGGAAGACCCAGAAAGCATCCTGTTTCCTCTCCGAGACGTAAATCAGAAACAGAGGGGGAGGATGTAACGCGCGCCACCCGTTTTAAAACAAATAGACTCTACCGGCAGTCACGTGGCCGTTTTTCGTGAGCTTTGCCGAATGAGAAATGCTGTGAGTTGGTGAGTCTTCTGTTACAGCGTTGACTGGAGCTCTGTTCTGTGTTTGAGCTGTGGTAACATGTAAAAAGTTATATCCGTGTTATTATTTTATGTGTTATGTGCCGTTCTATTTGTGATGTGTCGTCTTATCAAGATTAAATAAAAAATATTTAAAAAGCTACCCCGAGAAAGTGATATTTTGAAATTATGTGAAATTTCTGTGTGATTTGAAACTGAGCTAGCCTGACACTGCGCATTTCGCCGCATATAAGCGATGATCATAAATCTCCAATTAGACTACACTGTAAAAAAAAAACGGACTAAAAAACGAAAATAATACTGGCAATCTAGACGCCAGTACTATTTCCGTTTTTTTACGGGAATTTTTACCCATAAATTACAGAAATTTTCCCGTTTTTCTGATTAAAAACGGAAAATTTTCTGTAAGTTATGGGTAAAAATTCCCGTAAAAAAACGGAAATAGTACTGGCGTCTAGACTGCCAGTAGTATTTCCGTTTTTTAGTCGGTTTTTTAGGTGCGTTCGTAGTTATATAAATACGTAGCACCTATAGTCGTCGTTCAGTCCGTCCGTCCGTCTGTCTGTCTGTCCGCATATAACAGAGCAAAAACTACCCAACCGAACGGTCTGAAATTTTAAATATATGATTGTTGCAAAATTTTGTCGAGCCATTTCCAATTTTATGAAAATCGGATGTATAGTTTAATGACAGGGACAGTCAAAAATTTTTCTTTACATGACGGCCAATGGGAAAAATTATTGCAAGTGCATTTTAATGATGTTACAGCTTTCCGAATGGTCTGAAATTTTAAATATATAATTGTTGCAAAATTTTATGGAGCCATTTCCAATTTTATGAAAATCGGATGTATAGTTTAATGACAGGGACAGTCAAAAATTTTTCTTTACATGACGGCCAATGGGAAAAATTATTGCAAGTGCATTTTAATGATGTTACAGCTTTCCGAATGGTCTGAAATTTTAAATATATAATTGTTGCAAAATTTTATGGAGCCATTTCCAATTTTAGGAAAATCGGATGTATAGTTTAATTACAGGGACAGTCAAAAGTGTTCCGTTACATTACGGGGAACGGGAAAAAAGTTATTGCAAGTGCATTTTAATGATGCTACAGACTATGCACTTAATGAAGTGCAAAAAATTATACATTCAGTACAATATGGGGTGTAAAAAATAATTATAAAACTAGTTATAGTAGGAACGCATCTCATTTGCCACGTTTGACGAGCAATTTCCAACTTGTTTTTACAGTGTAGTGGTTTCTTAATCATCTTTTAAAATATCTACTCTGTAATCGGCATATCAAACAAACACCCCTCGACAGTCGCAGCAGTGTATGAAATGTTTTTTTTTCTTTAACAAGAAAGAAAAATCAAGCGTACACTTTCCAAAACTTTTAGAATACTGACAAAGGGGAAAAAAACAACAAAAAAAAAAAACATCGTTTAATAAGATAAAAGATGATGTACAAGTTAATTTGTAAAACGCATAACAAATCTGAAAAACCAATTTCAACACAATTACCATCTAGAATCGTAAAAATATTCGAATTCTTTTGTGCTGTCATGCAAATGTAAAGGATATATAGGTTTGCATATATAACTATATATTATTCAAAAGTTTATTTGAGTTAGAAGAAGATACATGCAGTATTAAAAATCTTCAGAATTATCCGCAAATAGATGGAAAAATGTACTCGAATTCTTTTGTGAGGTCTTTATATGCTCTGTCACTTCGAGTAAAAAAAAAAAAAAAAAAAAAAAAAAATGTTAAATTCAAAAACGCATACCGCAATTGAAAACGCACTTCCAACAAATATAGGCAGTACTGTAACCGAAATCTTTTGTGCGTCCCTGTCAATGAAAGATAAATGCTATGCACACCCTAAGCATCTGGTAGTGCACCCCAGTGATGTATATCCATTTCATTATGTTTGAAATAGTGTAACATCATTAAAAACTACCCAACAATCGATTTTTTCCCATAGACCGTAATGTAATTCTGTATATTATAAATATGTATGCATAATGTATGATTCCTTTGAGTGTCCCAGTAACAACCAGGCCTGCCGAATTGGAGTCGGAGTCGATCCCATTTTTGAGCGAAAGAGTCGGAGTCGGTCCCATTTTTGAGAGAAAGAGTCGGAATCGGATCTGTTAAGATTCCCGGAGTCTGAGTCAGAGTCGTCCATTTTACAAGCAGATCTGCATTGTCGGAGTCGGTTCTGTTAAAATTCCCGGAGTCTGAGTCGTTCATTTTTCCCACCGACTCCGCAGCCCTGGTAAAAACGAACTATAAATACTACACACGCCATTTTCAATAGCGAACGATCATGATAAACCTCAATAACGCATATAAAATACATGGCAATCCGAAAGTATTTACGCGAGTTACAGCACGGCAGACAAAACGGATTCATAAACACTTTTCAACTATGCTAGAAAGTGTTAAAAATTGCGAAATATTCGCAAGTAAATTCGGCAAATAACACAATATCTTTCAAATATCGTTTGGGATTCTTAGCTTAGAGTTTAATATATCTAATATATATAAATGAAAATTTGTCTGTCTGTAATGCTACACAAATCCACAGTTTGGAAGCCAGAATTGTGAAATGTTAGGAACATGTGCATTAAAATACGGCCGAGGCAACTAAAGCAATCCGGAACCGAAATAATTTATAGTTAACTTTTAATTAATTAAAAAACACCCATTTAATAGCAATTTCCTATAAGATTTAAATATTTTTCCTTATAGCAGCTGCCAACAATTAAAAATTCACAATAAAATCCTTTTTTTTTTTATGTTCAACCCGTAATCGCGCGAATTCTTTAACCAATGTGGATGTGTGTTTATGACGGCCAATTATCAATACGTGGACCCAAGGGGGTGGGGTGTACCTTTCGTGGGGGTCTTTCTAAGGGAACCTAACCCATATTAACGCTTGGAAATCCAAGGTTCGAAGAAAACCACGAAAACTCCGAACGATTAGGCCGACGGGCGCGATTGGGTTCGAACCCAGCACCTCCCGTTTACTAGCTTCAAGAGCAGAACCTCTCGGCCACTGGTGGGGCTCTTGAACCAATGTGAGATAGACATAACGCACGCCACGATGCAATACTAAAAAGCTGTAGTCGATATTACGATAATCTTTTTTTTACCTCACATGCAAATAATTAGAGATATACATATTACGTACGCCAAGCTGCAATACTAAAAAGCTGTAGTCGGTATTACGATAATCTTTTTTTTACCTCACATGCAAATAATTAGAGATATACATATTACGTACGCCAAGCTGCAATACTAAAAAACTCCCGCGGGTATTACGATAATTCTTTTACCGCACATGCAATAGAGATTATTTAATTGCGCTTAATTATTACTTTTTTTTTAAAATAAAGCCAAACATGTTATCACAAACATCAACAAAACTTTTTATTCTATTTATTCCCTTATTCTAAAGATATCGTTTTATCGTGTGCTGCCATAGTAACATGATACATTAAATTTTATTAAAAAAATGCGCAGTAGTAGAAAAATATTTTACTAAATCGAATAGTTATTTTTAATTTTGGTTTTAGAATTAAATTCATGAGCTCCTGTGCATAGAACGGGTTAAACAGTTAGTAAAGGGTATATTTGTATCTTTTTAATTCCCAAAACATGTTTGAAGTGCATCCTGATGTATAAAGCAATAGCGTAACAAGAAAACAAATATTTCTTAAACAAAAATAATTAATTAAACAAATATCGGGATAAGATAAGATAATTACTTTTCTCTCAGTTTTTTCTGAATAATAATAACATTAGTTTAAAAACAATTTCGGATAGCACATACGAAACGAAACAAAATAATAATAAACAACACGTAATTTGCAAATGAATAAATTGTTACTTAACCATTTTTCGGATAAAAAAGAATCTAATAATAACCCTTCAAGAACCAAATAGTTTTTATCACAAACGCTTTAATAACATAGTTTCCTCTGTACATGTACATTTTTAGGTGCGTTCGTAATTATATAAATACGTAGCACCTATAGTCGTCGTTCAGTCCGTCCGTCCGTCCGTCCGTCCGTCTGTCTGTCTGTCCGCATGTAACAGAGCAAAAACTACCTAACCGAATGGTCTGAAATTTTAAATATATGATTGTTGCAAAATTTTGTCGAACCATTTCAAATTTTATGAAAATCGGATGTATAGTTTAATTACAGGGACAGTCAAAAGTTTTTCTTTACATTACGGCCAATGGGAAAAATTATTCCAAGTGCATTTTAATGATGTTACAGCCTTCCGAATGGTCTGAAATTTTAAATAGTAGAAGATCTTTATAACGCAAACCTAAAAACGCAAGGTTGTGCGTTATATAGAATTTTGCGTTATATGGATCACATCATTAAATTCACCTTGTAAACGTGGCTGAATAAGTCTGAAACATATCAAAATACATTAGAATATCTTTATACTACATTCCTTGTTACCAAGAGTTATCCAAATTATAGATTTTTACATAATATAGGTCAGGCATTGTTAAATTTACTTTATAAACATGATCCAAATATAACTGATACAACCATCCCATATATTAGACATTTTCAAAAATGTTTATTGTAATAATAGCCTTTTTTTTCAGTAAAAAGGTCTTAAATTAGAAGATAAAGTTGAACTAATGTATCAAATTTAGTTCTCTAGAAAGTAGCAATATTTTACAATGTGAAAATGCAGGTGCTTTTTAACTGCAAAATTAATTGTTTACATCTGAGAAGTTGTGCGTTATATGGAGAATTGCGTTATATAGAATTGCGTTATAAAGATCCTCTACTGTATAATTGTTTCAAAATTTTGTCGAGCAATTTCAGATTTTAGGAAAATCGGATGTATAATTTAATTACAGGGACAGTCAAAAGTTTTCCGTTACATTATGGGGAATGGGAAAAAAATATTGCAAGTGCATTTTAATGATGTTATAGATTATGCACTTATGAAGTTAAAAAATATATACATTCAGTACAATATGGGGTGCAAAAAATAATTATAAAACTAGTTATAGTACGAACGGACCTCATTTGCCACGTTTGACGAGCAATTTCCAACTTGTTTAAATTATTATTGTCTCTCACGGAGGTTTCAGCAGAAAGATTTCTATTGATTTCATTTTTTGCTAATGAATGCAATCAGAAACTCCGCATGAAAATAAATCTTTTTCAAACAATTATTGGCACTAAAAACATGTTTCTCCGTTTCGTCCGTGCCAGAAAACGCTGGAAATTCATAAAATTAAAAATATCACAACTCGATAATTTTTGGTAGTACAAAAATGGATTTTTTAAAATTGTTATACTTGTTAAAACATGTTTTCTTTATTATAACTTATTAGGTCCCAGGGTAGAGTCCATCACGGGCAGGTTGTATCAAACTCGAACCCGAAATTTCTGCTTAAAGTCAACACGAATCCGACAAAAAAGAAAATATTCATCATTCTGAAGCCCGACCAGAACCTGAAATATCGAAACCCGAGCCCGAGGTGAAAGAAAATTAATCCTTATTATAATATAATTATATAGTAATATAGCCTACAATTATTTCACTAATAATAATTTTATCGTTTTTGTATTAAAAATGAACACATATACACTTATTCAAATATATAGTTTTTTTTTCATTTAGAAAATATCACAGACTTTCTTTTGAAATATCGGGTCAACCCGAACCCAACCCGAAGGAATCAAATGCTTATCCGAAACCAATCCGAACCTAAAACATTTAAAGTCAAGCGGACCCGAACCCGATCCGCAACAAATTGGCATCAACCCGACTCGAACAGCGGATTGAGTCGGATTTGGGTTAAAGCGGGTTATCCGACCGGTGCTGTAATACAGGGTGTACATAAAACATAAATCAATATTCCAAATTTACAGGGCTATTAAGGGGTCTCAGAACTCATAAAGCTACAAAATTTTCGATTTTTTTTTTTTTTTTTTTTTTTTTTTGAGCATTTTGATGTAATTATTTCCTTGAAATTCCCATTAGAACAGACGTTATGGCTTTTAGAATAGCTGAATCGGCGTTTCCGAAACTTTGAAGTCATTTTTCTCCAAATGACATTTTTGGGCATAACGCGCAGGATACCTCAAAAACTTCTGAATATGACTCATGAAATTTTCAAAACATATATTTCATGTTAGCCTGTATAAACTGAACTTAAAATTTCCTTTTTATTGTTTAAAAAAAATAATTTTTTTAGGTGATTATAGTGTTGAAATTTTCAAAATTGTATATTAGCTAAATCCAAATTTGCATTAAAAATATGAAAATGCTTTAAATACAAATTTATTTAGGTTCAGGGTCATTATTACAATCTGAAGTATAATTAGGCACCAAAAATTTCAGTCTAGTTGCAAAATTTATTCTTTAATGTTGCGCGAAAGCTGTTAATACCAATTTTCTGCTCGACAAATGTCTGACAGTTTGGAGCGCCCTATCAATACTAATTCTGCATCTTGCAATTTTTTAAATACATGAAACGAAAGAACATACTTATATCTTTCATCCCAATTAAAAGTGTGCTTTTTAAATCATATACATTTTAAGATATTAAATGTTGAAAATGGTCTTTTTAATTTTTTTTTCTTCCAATTTTAAGATTCCTGAGACCCAAGAAGAAAACAAAAAAAGTACAACCTTGTTGTTCATCGAAAATCAAAAATAAGAGTTGAAAGTCTTAATTCAACACAGTCATAAGTGTTCAATGTGAGCCCTTTGTGAGAATTCGACGATATCTCACATTGAAACTCTCAATTTACAAGGCAAAAGCCAGCTTAGGGAAACTAATGTATTTTCACCTAGCCTCCAAATTTCTTCAAAGTCCCAGAAAATGTCGATAAAGATGAAACAAATATATCAATTTCAATCAATCTTTGCAGAGGACACTAGGGTGAAAGGAACTCTTTTATCTAGCGAGAGAAATATTCTTTTGATGTTCACGAGGGTCCCGTTCCCGTGGGAAAGTAGAAAGTGAAACCAGAGATTAAACCGGACGCTAAGGTTCCTGACTGCAGCCTATAGAGAAAGGGCTGGTCTATGAGATCCTGGGCCACGGATGGTGAGTGGCTAATGGGAGTGGCTTTGGTCCTAGACGGAAAAACGAAACTGATAAAAGAGGATGCAAGAGCATTCTCGGGAGCTTAATTTTTCCCTTCTGTTGAAGTTGAGACTTCAAGGTGTTTCTGGCCGTGCAGAGTGGAAATCTCTCACGGGCCGACAGCTTCGGGACATATTCCGAAGCACAGAAAAGCGAAAGCCAGGTGTGGCTGTTAAGATATCTCCATCACGGAGTTGAATATCGGAGGTTCGTAAATCTCGGTTAAACATCTACAAAAAGTGCGACATTCCTGTCGAGTATCTCGAACTCTACCTTCGAAAATTGTGGACATTGAATGTATTAGAGACATTCTCCCTGAAAACAATCTGCCATTAGAGAACTGGGCTTGATTCTACAAATACTTTATTGTTAGCTGTACTCGAACCCTTTTATGAAAAATGTTGTAAATAGGACTTATATAATCTAGAAAACATTATTTAATTGTTTGTAATGCAATAAAATATTTCTTCGACTTTAAATAAGCCTTGGCCGTTGAAGTTGCCCGCTACCACACCACCTTACGACATCGGCTCCGTTACACCCTCCAAGAAACACGAACGATATCGAGGCGGTGCGATAACTCACACAACACTTTTCTCAGCATGATTTTTTTTTTAACTATTTGGGAAAATGGTTATTGTCCTCGGTCAGGGTAGGGAATTAAAAACATATCTGCAGCGTTTTATTAGTTGAATCCCGCATTTTATTCGTTTTCTGATGGGTCTATACAATAATCTGTATTTTCCCTTTACTTTCAACAGAGATGGATACTTCTGTTGGTGTTGCCACTATGACAAAAAAGTAATAAAAACTTCAAAAAAAAAAATAATAACTCAGAAACAAATGGAGATACAGCTTTCAAACAAATTGCATTTAAAAGTACATTTCTTTCTCTATATACGACGGTGTAAAAAGTAATATTGTGGGATGTTTAGAAGTTTAAGAATGAAATTTCATTTAAAATGGGTCCAGGAATATTAATGTTTAATCCATGGCGTACGTAATGTATGACCAGCTCCGTCGAAGTTTAAAAATTTACAGCACCGAAAATTGTAAAACTGAAATTTCTTTTAGAATTTGTTCATGATGGGTCCAGGAATGTTAATGTTTAATTCATGGCGTACGTAATGTAGGATCCACTCCGTGCGATTTTTTATGTCTTCAATTTTAGTCTTTGAAAAAATCCTTTTTTAAATGGTCGTTGTAATTTGTTAAATTGCTTTATTTATTTATTTTTTGTAGGGCCTCATCAATGATCAGGTGTTTGTTCCACCGCTACCAACTGACGTTGACGAACTTAGGATTAGGACCAGTATCGTCTTGAAGAGATCGGTATATAGAGATCTTATGAATCCAGACGATGCTGTTAGGATACGCACATCTGCAGCCATTGAGAGAGACACACCGGAAATAATGAAAGCAATGTGGTATGAGTTATCGTACCGCCTCGATATCGTTCGTGTTTCTGGAGGGGCTCACGTTGAACACTTATAACTGTTTTGAATTGAAACTTACAACTCTTATTTTTGATTTCCGATGAACAACAAGGTTGTGTTTTTTTAGGTGCGTTAGTAATTATATAAATACGTAGCACCTATAGTGGTCGTTCAGTCTGTAAATACCGATATTAACACTGTTGATATTAAATTTATTATGGAATCTGTGCAATTCTCGTCTGATGATTTTTCAACCCTTTTTCTTTCCTTTCAATGGCAACGAGCCAAAAAAGATTTCGCTGTTGAAATTTCCTCTATGCTGTTGAAGCTCGGAGATTTTATTTTCTAATAACACAATAATGTGCATTTAAATTTGTTCTTTTTAACTCTTTCCAACGTAGTTGAAAAGTCTCACTCACGTAAGTATACTCGGATTGTCGTGTGTAATTTCTATACGTTTTAGAACTTTACTACAGAATGTTCAGTGTTAAAAATGAAGTGTGGGGCATTTTTAGTCCATTTATACTTCACAGGGACACACAAAAGAATTTCGTTACATTATGGTAGGGGGGGGGGGGGGGGGTGGGGGGCGGAGAATCGTTTCCGGTGCGTTTTAATGGTGTAATGAAAATTGATATGCATCTCTGACGTGGACTAAAACATATGTTTTCTCAAGAATATAGAATAAGTAGCATTTATAGCTCGGTTACGGAAATCCCAAAAGAATTCCAATACATTATGATTTTCGGGAAAAAATCGTCTGCGGTGCATTTTACTGGTGTTATGATGATACTTCAAGCGTCAAAACGGTTGTACATTATTTTTTTTTTGTTTTCTTTTAATAGCCCTGTAAAGTTGAGATATTCATTTAGGTCAGGCGTCTCAAACTCATTTACCGCCGCGGGCCAAATTAAGCATTATATACTAAACCGCGGGCCATATTAAAAAAAAAAAGATAATAATATTACCATTGCACAGAATAAAATTCGTTCCAACATTAAGCACATAGTAAGTTTATATTAATTTTTCGAAAAAACACTCATAATTATTTTTATCAACCAAAAAAAAAAAAAATAAATAAATAAATAAATAAATATTATAAACTACGTTTATTTTAAAAATTGCTTGTACACGCTAATCTAGATTTATCATCGGCATAGCTGTCAATCTTCCATGTGTTCTCAAAGTAAAAAACAAAAATAAATATATTTTGAATCTGAAAATCTATTTAATAAAACATGTCATATATAATCGCTACTTTTGTTATTTTATTTATTAAATATATTTCCTGGTTCAAATTATTTTATTTGACTTGGAAAATAACAAAAGGTTGCATATTGTATTTCAAAAAATTAGTCTATTGATGAATAATTACAGAAATTTGGAAATTCCGTATCCATGGCGCTAATATGGAATCGTGCTGAATTTTGATTAGCTGCAGTAATAAATTCTGAACAATAATTTGAACATAAATTATTAGAGGTGAGGGAAACAGATTAAACTGTTTCTTGAAATTCAAAAATCTTCTTTTGAAATCATTTTTTAATACATTTTTTAAATATTTCCACTCTGATGATTTTTGTTATAATGCAAATACCGATGCGTCCCTGAAAAAACTCGACTGATGTCATGCACTAGGCAAAGGATAATTAAATAAATGTAAAATGGTAAAGGCTTCGCGGGCCACAGATAAATGGTCGGCGGGCCAGTTGTGGCCCGCGGGCCGCGTGTTTGACATGCCTGATTTAGGTACACTATGTAGTTTCCATGCAAACTGCAATGCGGGTAATTTGTTAAACATAATTCATAAAGCAGAATGAGCTGTAGTTTTGGATTCGCATATTTTGAAGCTTCTAGAAATCGATTTCTGTTAACTTTTAACCTTTCAGGGGTACGCATACCTCTATAACGTAGAGACCGTACAAAAAATTTAAATTTTTGTAATTTTAAAACAAATAACTTTTTTGATATAAACGGATTTTATATAATGAAGAACCCCATTCTTGCAATTGAAAGCACATCTCGAAAGCCAACAGTTTAGAAATTAGCAAGTGGTCAACGATAAGTAGGGGCACCCTGTATAGAATGGCAGCAATGAACACACACCAAAATTTTTATTGTAAAAAAAAAAAAATCAGATTTTGTCATTTTTTCATAACTTTCCTTTCCATATTTTATAATCTGGGTTATTGTTGGCAACCATAACCAATCAGGAAGCAGAAAATAATATTTCACAGTTCCACTCTCCTTTCATTGAACATTTTACTGAGCATGCTACTGTTTTCACTTAATTTCTTCTTTATTTTCATGATTTTTTTTTTTTTTTTTTTTTTTTTGATAGAAATAGAAAACTTAGGATTTTATATACTAATGGCCATTTACAAAATTTCATTTATTTTTAAGGATTTAGGACCAATGTCCATCACAGTGTTGAATTCAGACATTTTTCTCCGGGGGGAGGGGGGGGGGGACACATTCTAGACTTTCGGAGGGAAATTGCACTTTTTGACCATTGAAAACGCCAAAATCTCAAATCTTCCGGGGGAGGCCATCATTCCTCTGGGAGGGAATGTCCCCCCCCCCCCCCCCCGGGCTACTCTTTGAATTTAACACTGGGCTATCATTTGAATGCTTAATTATTCAGTTTCCAGTAATGGACGCCCCATGCGGGCTTTAAATATTAATTAGAGTTTAATTATAAATTAATTAGAATTAGTTAAAAAGAAATTAATTTTCTATTATAGCCCGTTCTGTAATCGAATTATTTTGTGCATCTCTGTAAATGAGCAATAAATACTACGCACTCTACAATCTACAGAAAATGTGTTGTAGTACACCTCAATGATCTTTTTTAATTTCATGACGCTTGAAGTATCATCATAACATCACTAACCGCAGACGATTTCCCCCCCCCCCCCCAAAATCATAATGTTTTGGAATTCTTTTGTGATTTCCGTAACCGAACTAGAAATGCTACTTATTCTATATTCTTGAGAAAACATATGTTTTAGTCCACGTCAGAGATGCATTTCAATTTTCATTACATCATTAAAATGCACCGGAAACGATTCTCCCCCCCCCCCCGCCCCCGACCACAATGTAACGAAATTCTTTTGTGTGTCCCTGTGAAGTATAAATGAACTAAAAATGCCCCACGCTTCATTTTTAACACTGAACATTCTGTAGTAAAGTTCTAAAACGTATAGAAATTACACACGACAATCCGAGTATGTAAGTATACTCGGAGTATGTAAGTGAGTTAGACTTTTCAACTATGTTGGAAAGAGTTAAAAAGAACAAATTTAAATGCACATTATTGTGTTATTAGAAAATAAAATCTCCGAGCTTCAACAGCATAGAGGAAATTTCAACAGCGAAATCTTTTTCGGCTCGTTGCCATTCAAAGGAAAGAAAAAGGGTTGAAAAATCATCAGACGAGAATTGCATAGATTCCATAATAAATTTAATATCAACAGTGTTAATATCGATATTTACAGACTGAACGACCACTATAGGTGCTACGTATTTATATAATTACTAACGCACCTAAAAAAACACAACCTCAGGAGACACGAACGATATCGAGGTGGTACGATAACTCATACCACACTTTTCTCAGCATGTTCGGCGTGACTCTTTGAATAGAGTGCACATATGCGACACATTATAGAACTTTTCTCCATAATTCTATAACTAAGCACGGATAATACGATATGCAATATAGCAAAACCTTCCCTAAACTAGTCGCATATGCCAATCCCAAAACTTTCTTCTATCTCATGGTCATACATGTTAATACTTCAAAATTTGACGTCACAGAGCCAGAATTAAATGGTAACCTATGCCCATCATAAAATTTCTAAAGATATGAAATTCCGTGCATTAGCTCTTGAGGTATGACTGTCACTAAAATCGCGTAAATCCTGCTAAGTGCAGCATAGATGTGCCACCTGTTGGGTGATTAACACCAAAACTTAATAAACACCAACGTCTACAACAAGGACTGACTGAATCTGAAGTTTGATGAAAATCCGTGCATTAGTTCTTGACACAGAGTTATTGTGGAAATCGTGAAAAAGGCAGCATAGCAGCGTCACCTGTTGGGTGATTAACACCAAAACCTAATAAACACCAACGTCTATCAAGGACTGACTGAATCTGAAGTTGGATGAAAATCCGTGTATTAGTTCTTGACACAGAGCTATTGCGGAAATCGTGAAAAAGGCAGCATAGCAGCGTCACCTGTTGGGCGATTTACACCAAAAACTGACCAGCACCAATGTATATCAAGGACTAACTAAATGTAAAGTTTTATTAAATTTTGTGCATTAGTTCTTGAGACAAATCGCCCGCAAAATTTGCGTCACACACAAACAGGCAGACTCACAGACAGACACTTTCTAAAAATAGTCAAATCGTGTTCAAGACCTTCTAAAGCGTATAAATCAGCCGAAAACCGAAAGTCGAAAATTTCACGAATCCGATACTTTCCTCTTAAGTATAGTATAATAGAAGTATAATAGAAGAAAGTAAAAAAAAAAAAATATATATATATATAACAGTGCAAGCCCCATCTAAATTCATTCAGCAAAGCAAAAATCAACTTATAAGCAGCCGGAACGGAATTTCCATATATAGTGGATAGATTAATAACATTTCAAAACCAATTACATAAATTACGCTCCAAAGAAATGTCACCGTCTTTTCTGCGGCTCATAATAATAAAAATCAATTTATATTTATCATCGAAAATCCCAGGTATTGCGCTCTGTACAAAACGAAAATGAAAGGAAGTAGACAGATCAAAATCAGCTGACGGTGATAACTGCACGTGCTTTCGAGATGACCTTCAGCCAAGGTCCATTATTCTGTGCCTTGGGAAACACACAATAACAATATAAAGTAAAAGTTAACAAGGAAAAATGCTGGGGTTATAAGAAAAGAATTTATTTTATTTTTTCCTTTAACAGGAAAGGATTATAAAATTAGTTGTAAGACACTGAAGTGTATTCTTTTAATGTTTTTTGAATTATTCCTATACCTGGAATTATTTTAATACGTAAGAAATCTGATTTATAAAAATAAAATAAAAATCAGAGCCTGAAAATTCCGTAATTTCTTTCACTAGATCGCACTTTCATAATTCCTTTTATTTAAAATGACAATTTAAATCAGGTTTATAAAAATTTAGCTTATTGTCCACTACTAGAATGAAAAATTTCATTTATACATGTGTCGGTATCATTTTGTTTTTAAATATATGAATTTATACATTTTATTTTATACTAGCTGACCCGATCAACACTGCCCGGGCCTTTGGTAATCTCCCTATTCTTAAACAAGTTGGAAATTGCTCGTCAAACGTGGGAAATGAGGTGCGTTCGTACTATAACTAGTTTTATAATTACTTTTTGCACCCCATATTGTACTGAATGTATACTTTTTTGCACTTCATAAAGCGCATAGTCTGATACATCATTAAAATGCACTTCCAATAATTTTTCCCATTCCCCGTAATGTAACGGAACACTTTCGACTGTCCCTGTAATTAAACTATACATCCGATTTTCCTAAAATTTGAAATAGCTCAACAAAACTTTGCAACAATTATATCTTTAAAATTTCAGACCATTCGGAAGGCTGTAATATCATTAAAATGCACTTGCAATAATTTTTCCCATTCCCCGTAATGTAACGGAACACTTTCGACTGTCCCTGTAATTAAACTATACATCCGATTTTCCTAAAATTTGAAATAGCTCAACAAAACTTTGCAACAATTATATCTTTAAAATTTCAGACCATTCGGAAGGCTGTAATATCATTAAAATGCACTTGCAATAATTTTTCCCATTGGCCGTAATGTAAAGAAAAACTTTTGACTGTCCCTGTAATTAAACTATGCATCCGATTTTCCTAAAATTTGAAATGGCTCGACAAAATTTTGCAACAGTTATATCTTTAAAATTTCAGATCATTCGGAAGGCTCTAATATCATTAAAATGCACTTGCAATAATTTTTCCCATTGGCCGTAATGTAAAGAAAAACTTTTGACTGTCCCTGTAATTAAACTATACATCCGATTTTCCTAAAATTTGAAATGGCTCGACAAAATTTTGCAACAGTTATATCTTTAAAATTTCAGATCATTCGGAAGGCTCTAATATCATTAAAATGCACTTTCAATAATTTTTCCCATTGGCCGTAATGTAAAGAAAAACTTTTGACTGTCCCTGTAATTAAACTATACATCCGATTTTCGTAAAATTTGAAATGGCTCGACAAAATTTTGCAGCAATCATATATTTGAAATTTCAGACCATTCGGTTGGGTAGTTTTTGCTCTGTTACATGCGGACAGACGGACGGACGGACAGACGGACGGACGGACTGAACGACGACTATAGGTGCTACGTATTTATATAATTACGAACGCACCTAAAAAAGGTAACTAACGCTGTCACCGCTGCTGCCAATGAATTTTTTTTTTTGACCGGGTGTGGGGTGGGGGGGTCTTTCTTCGCTAATATTAAGAAAACGACAGTATAAAAAATTATGAAAATTGGTTGTATTATAGACAAATATTTGATAAATACTCTGAAACAGTTAGCTTTTTAATCACATAATTATTTAAAGAGATATTTAATGTTAAAGCTGGTCAAAATCGTTCCATTAAAAATGCTTTATATGAGCAAAAACTATACATAGGAATTTAATCATTTTTTCTAAGGATGTTTGTACATTGCATTTATTTTTTTAATTTGACTAATTTTTTAAGTTTTTTTTTTCAATTTTTTATTCATATTTTCATAATTTCAAAAGATATTCTAGAAAAGTTATAATTTTAAATTGTTGCCAATTGTAAAAAAAAAAAAAAAAAGTCCAAAGAATAATATTTCATGTACTGAAGGAAAAAAATTCGTTAGAGTATTAGTCCGAATACGGAGTTTAATTTTGTAATTAATTTTTCTAAATAAATATTTTTAAAATCCGGGGCAGCGCTGGGCACTTCAGCTAGTATTAAAAGAAAATGAATTCGAAATAAATATGCGAAGATTTATTAGTCAGAAATGTAATCAATATTTATAATTAGGTCTTTGCATATAGAATTATTTCTTTTAGAGGTGAATTATCAAACATTGAAAACAGAAAATAGGATCGTTTCTGATTCTGAAAATGAGCCTTAACTACCCAACTTCTGAGTTCCTCCAAATATAATCTGGAATATCGAGCATGAATTGATATTTTCAGCCGAGTTATTCTGTATGTAGGAAGTTATTGTCACCTGTCACTGATGATGTCATCATGAGGATGAATTGCAAAACGCGGAAAATTTTAAAGTCACTTTCGGAAAATAAACTTTTGTCAAATTGATGAGGAGCCTTCTATTAATTGCCTTATTGCGTAAAGCGGAAGTAAAAGTTACTCAAAAGAATATAACAGGAATGGATAGTGACGTAATATACATAAAAATTAGTTGTCTAAAAGCTGTCTCAAGTAAATTTTCATAGATAGTACAAGCTTTAAAGCAATTATAACAGAGATAAAGCGAAAGAACTTTAATTAAAAAAAAAAAATAACAGTAAAAAAAATAATCTTTCATATGTATAGTTTTAATTAATTCTTCAATTAATTTTTAGCAGTGAAATTACGCCCGAAATTCTTGAATATCAGATACGTGAATTATCAGATTGCGTAAAACCAACAGAGTGAAAAATGTCCAAGCCGGTGAATAACGCTCTATCATTTGAGCTATGAGGACGATACCCAGCCTGGCATCTCTCACTCACATATGTCGGTAAGGCTGCAACCGCAGCACAAGATGGAAAAGTCTTCATGCGTGTCGGTAAGGCGGTTGCAGCCTTACCGACATAAAGATAATTAAAAATTTACATGTAGTGTTCACTTATGCTGGGCTTTATTCGCATCTCACGGTTCGCCTGAGAGTTGTGGTGTTTATGAAGACTTTCCCATCTTGTGCTATGATTGCAGCCTTACCGACATATGTGAGCGAGAGATGCCAGACTGGGTACCGTTCTCGTAGCTCAAATGGAAGAGCGTTATTCCAAGGGTCCGGGTTCGATTTCCGCCTTGGACATTTTTCATTCTGTTGGTTTTACGCTTAGTTAGCCATGTGATGATTCACGTATTTCACATTTAAATTCTTTCAATTTTACATATCGACTAGAATAACTTACTCATTTATAAGCATAATGTATGAAGATATGGAGACTCGAAACCTTCAAAAATAGCGATGTTCTCAGAGTTTTAGCGATTCCCTAAATTAGAAAAAAAAAAAAAAAAAAAAAAGGGGAAAGGGAAAAAACTTAAGGGAAAGTAAAATTCAACTAAAAAATCGATTTTTACTTTTTTTTTTTTATATCATTAAATACTTTAAACTTTTATCTTTCCAACCACGTGTCACACATGTTTATATATAAAAAAATAAGTGTTGAAATTAATCATTCTTTCTAAGAGTACTTCACAGCCTTAATGGCCATTTAAATCTTTAATTGACCATCCTTTTTTTCAATATCTATTAAACTTAAGAACTCAGATTTTTATTTAATACTTATATTATGATATATTGTATTGTATACTTTAACACAGGGATTTAATGATTTGTTGAGAATTATTCATTTTAGGCAGTGAAATCCTACCAAAAATGCTAATTAAAAAATGTCTTTCAATGAATAATTAATAATTAATTTTGAGTTTCACTTAGAAAGAAAATGGGTCTGTTAAAATACGTAAATCATGTTATTCTGTCTACTCTAAAAAATCTAGACCTCTATCTTTCACCATTTCTGAGAAAAAGGTACATAAAGTTGGTGAATTTAACATGGCGGAAAAGGGCTTTCCCGGTCCCCTTAAGGAGTCATAAAATAAGAATTTTGCTTGAAAATAACTCCGTTTCAGATAGGTTTCCTTCATAGCAGATAGAGCAGTATGACATTTTTTTGCCGAGATGATAAAAATTGTCCATTTAGGACATACTTCCGTTATAGGCAGATTCCGTTTTCACAGGTTTTACTGTATTTTATTTTAAAAATTCCCAGACAAAATGTTTAAAAATGATCTTTATGCACATTTCATAAGGTTAAATATAATCTGGCACTCATGCGTATGAACTAATATTTTCCGACGCGTCATTCTACATATAGGAAGTTACTGTTATTTACCTTGTCACTTTCTATGTCACCATGAGGTTGCTAGTCACACTTTACATTCATTAGCACGAAAGGCGGAAGATGAAAATCTTAAAGTCATTCTCCATAAATAGCGAAGAACGAACAGACGATTTTTTAATGCTGGGAAAGCTCTAAAATTTCAACTTGAATTGGGGGACGTAGAAAAAAAAATATTTTACTGTTTTACTTGTCAGAGCATGGAAAAATTTTTTTTTCCTAAATATAACTTTATTTATTATTATTATTATTATTTTTTTTTTTTTGACGTGCGCAAATGACGTCATCTGCGACCCTGTCCCCTTACGGACACGTGTTTACAGTAGCTGATGACGGGCTATTATATTTTTTCCATCTCGAAACGCGTCCTGCGAATTGTTTTGATTTTAAGGTGATTTATACAAAGTTTTATTATTTTAGTTGTAATTTTTTCCCAATTTTTGGAGCTTTTTCAAATTTTATTCATTGATTTTTAAAAATAATTCACGGATCAGATTGAAAGAAATCGCACACTGGCACTAAAAATGAAATTAAAATTTATTCTACGAACACAATCAATTCTTTTCAATTTTGCTTCATAGCATTCTTTGAAACACGCATAAAAGAAAAAAAAATCTATCGTTTAAATTCAAATTCTCGGTAAACCCTTAGTTAAAGAATATCACAATCAAGATAAATGAATGAAACGCTGTTTCAGCTAATTTTTATTCTAGAAAAGATAGATCCCTGGAGTGAATTTTCTCACGCACTTCGGAAAAAGTCAAAGGGAAAAATTTATTTCTTAAATTCTCAAAAGAGAAAGTTATTTTTTTCAAAAGTGGCCGAAGAATGCATTAAAGCATTTTTACAAAATTGCTTATGCATACTTAATCGTGACTTAGTTTATTTTTTAAATTAAACATGCGTCTGAATTGTTAGAAGTATTAACCCTCTCGCTGCGGAACCCGAGATTTTCTCGGGGATGCATTTTTCCGTCTAATTAAACCTCCTTGATCATTCCCACCAGTTATTTTTTTATTGTAAATTTTGCGTTTTTAATCGGAGCATTTTCCCGATTAAATCAGACAAAAAATTTTGCTTCGAAAAACCGGTGACTAAAGAATAAAAATTCTTAAATGCACAATTTTTGAAACTATTTTGATAAAACAATTACGCAGCGAGAGGGTTAAACAAAGATTCCAAAAAGCAAGTATACAATATTGCATTTGTGCACTTTTAATTTTTCTTTCTTAATTATTGTTCATTATAAACGTTTTGCTAATTTTGGACCCTCCTCCCTTACATATCATATGTTATCAATGTCAACCCTCCCTTGCCCCCCTTATGATATCGTTATCAATGTCTAAAATTTATTTTTATTTTTACATTTTTTTTTTCTATACGTTTGCAGTGACATACAGACATGGTTATGCATCACCGATTCAATTCAAGAGAAGAAGTCAATAAAATATCGATATTATACATGAAATAAATTTGTATTAGCTACTATTTATTTATTGAAAAAAGCCGATTTTTATTTCTAAAAGTTGGTTTACAGCTAATTCATATTAAATTTGGATCAATTTAATTTTTAATACACTTATAAATGTTTTCTACTAAAAATATTATAAATTTCTATTAAATTTTGTCAAATAAATAAGTTTTTATAACCGCTAAAAGGCAACTGTGAAGGAATTATGTCATAATATATATATATATATATATATATATATATTGAAAAGAATAAAAGTTAGACTCCAACCTGGTGTTTTGAAATTCTATATTACATATCTCCACATATACTACACATTTTAAAAATTATATTTAATTAAACAATGACAAAATGTAGCACATCAAAATGGAAACATGTCCATATGGAGAGATTAAGTTATAAATGTTAAAAGAGAAATTAGAAAGATTATAATATTTGAGGAGAGTTTGGTACATAAGTGTATAAAATAAAGAGAGCAATTAAACAACAAAAATAACTCTAAATAAAATTTCCTGAAATAAAATTTTGAAAAGCTTGTTGCTATGCATATTCATGCATATGCCATTCATAATATTGTTTTTAATAATGGTGATTTTATTATATGACCGTATGATTTTAAATGTTTATGAGAAATAAAATAAGACTTCTATATTATTAACAGATCTTAAAATTAGTTAAGTAATAAAACATGTAACTAAGTAACAATTGTCCTCTTTAATTTTATAAAGCAGTAAAAATGAATTAAATTGGTGTGGGGGGGGGGGTAAATGGCCAGTGTAAACCAGATAAAGCAGTTGGTATGGCCCTTTTAAAATTTAGCTGACCTATTTGCAATTATGACTACATACAAATCACTAGCGAAACCATCTAAGTTTTATTCCAGTATTAATGTCTTCATTATTGAGCAATTGGGTTACTTATTAAATTCTAAATAAATTAAAACTAATTAAAAACACTTTAAAATGTGTAGTTTATAATTACAATGCTTCACTGTATAAAAGCCAATTATGGCCAAAATAGGTCAATTTCGGACAAAAAAAGCCGGTTAAAACCAATAAAAGCCACCGGCGTGGCTTTTTTAAATTTTAGCCGGCTTTTTTGCAACCCTAATTTAAAAGTATTTAATAATAACTTATTGTTACACATGCCTTCAACAGCAATATTGTCTTATTGTATTTTCCGGCTGGGAGAAGAGGGTAAAAGCAGATGCTTTTATCAACAAAACAACAGACTACAATCTTTCTCTTTCTTTACTGGTAAACGCAAGTATCATTCAAACATACTTTGGTCCTTGTTCTCCAACAACGAATTATACGCCCATATGGCGACAGAAGAACAGGGGACAGGGATGCCAAACGTTGGGGTATTCTATATTTTGGAATGAAATGAATTTATAAACATTTAAGCCTTTTGAGACGGCATCCTTTACACAAATTTTATTTGGATGATACCGCGATTTTTAAAACAATTCCTTTTACTTGTGATAATACAAAAAATGCTCTAATTTAAAAGGACAAATATTACATTTATTTATTAATGGTGTTAAAAACAAATTCCACATGCACCTTTTGACGATGCATATATGCATCATCCGTCCCGAAAGAGTTAACGGGTTTAATAATAGCTTTGTATTTTGATAAAACATATAATAAAAAAAATAATAATAATAGTAACAGACTATTATGATGCGAAGAAAAAGTTACAGAAAAAAGAAAAGTATGGTTGGATCAAAAATTATAACGATATCAAAAGACAAATCCCCTTCCCCTAGAGATATCTTACGATAGCAATTGCCGGACCCCCTTCCCCCTAAAATGATAACTTTATGTATGCACAGTCCCTTACAAGTATCTATATTAATAAAAAGAAATTTTTTGTTTGTCTTTATGTGTGTGTGTCTCTGTTTACTTTTGTTGGCGATGACTAGGAAAATCTATCGGACATAGGAGTCTGCAAATTTGGTTCCGCATAGACAAAGACAGATCGAAAGACACCTGGGCATCACATTTTGGATTTTTTGATATTTTATATTGAACGAAGCAATTCATTTCCCCGATTTTTTAAATTCGTCGGCAATTTTGATCCACTCGTAAAAGCCATCTAATTTTAATCTGTTGTCAAATAAAGCACATTTTGTCCTCTTTCCAATAAAGATTCGTACAGCGATTTACAGCATTACAGGTAGATAGATATGTAAACGAAGTGAATGCAATAGTTCTATTTCTGCAGAAATCAACCTAATAATATTTGAATTAAAGAAATGGTGCATAGTTGTCTAGAAATTTTAAATAATCTAATATATAAAAATGAAAATTTGTCTGTCTGTAATTCTATACAAATCCACAATTTGGAAGCCAGAATTGTGAAATGCTACGTACATGTGTGTTAAAACACCGCTGTGCAACTAAAGTAATCTGGAATCGAAATAACTTATAGTTCATTTTTAATTAATAAAAAACCACCCATTTAACAGCAATTTCCAATCAAATTGAAACATTTTTCGTTATAGCTGTTGCCAACAATTAGAAATCTACAATAAAATTATCACCACAACAATTAGTTTTCTATTGCAAGATTTCCACGTGAAAAAATGAAATAAATGGTTTGACGAATTAAAAAAAAGGGAATATTACATCAAAACTTTTCTACTGCGAGATTTCCACGTGAAAAATGAAAATAAAATAAATAGTTTGAGAAATTAAAAACAAAAGTGAATGTTACGTCATAATTTTTCTACTTTATGATTTCCATGTGAAAAATTATGATTATTTAATTAATTTGACAAATTAAAAAAATGGAATATTACGTCATATTGGAAATATAAAGGACGTGGTGAATATATAACATCATATAAGTGTGAAAAAATGTATTGAAGCATGATAAAAACTCGATTATGGAAATATTGGCGTATTTTAGCATTATTGCTCCAAAGATGAATGGAAATAAGTTCATTCATAAGCTGTAATATTTTGCGTCTGTTATATAAATTTATACATTTTTATATTGAATTTTCATTTGTACAACACTTCGACTGTTTTATTTTATTTTTTTTATGTTGTATATGTTAAATTTTTAAATTGGTTTTTCAAAACAAACATTCTTAAAATTCCCGGCAACGCCGGGTACTTTAGCTAGCTATTAATAATTTACCACAAGACAATAATACTTCTTGTGAAGGACATTTCCTTTTTGCTGTTTATCCGTTGACGTTAAAATTACATATGTTGCCCTTTTCCCCCTCCTCATTGATAATACATTAACGGTTTTTGAACACCTGTCTCATTTCAATTTAATTGTCGCCAGATTGCTATTGGCTTGCTTATGTTGTAAATTACTGCTCGCCAATAACTCAACGCTCTAAAATGTGGTTATGACATCATTCTGTTACTGATCGTGCATCTGTGAGCATAAAAAAATGTAGTGTGTCCTTCTCCAGCACCGGCCGTTCGGCTGGTATCCTCGATATGTACGAACCTGGAAATAAAGCACCTTTTACTGGACTTTCTGAGTTTTCATCTATAAACTGGCTATATATTCTTTCTTATATTAAAAAGGTGAATATAATCCTGCTTCAAAAATCACCGATGCTATGTGGAATAATCATCTTAAAACTGTTTTCAGAGATATGGAGTTTAAGACTACAAAAGATATCACACTTCTACCTTAAAAAAAATTGTCCCCCCCTCCTCTCCCTTTCCTGCAAAAAAGATTTTCTTATCGAAATTCATGAGATTTCGAAAATCTACTCTATTTTTTATTTCATGATATGATAGGTATATTAATATTTTTATTTTCTTGGGGAGAGCGAATACAATGTTTTCAAATAAATCTCACAGATATCAATAACTTTTTGTATCTCATCGAAACCTACATTTATATCCTGTAACATCCAAACACACATGTCGCAATAGTATAACATATTGGAGGAAATGAAACTCGCTTGTGAATAACTTCGTTACGTTATTGCCCAAGATATTTATAGACAGATTTCGGATATAGATTTCTATTTAAGTTTGCAACAATGATTACTAATAAAAAGAGTTTCCAGATTCCTCCAAAGGATATTGAATGGTTTTATTGGGTCCAACCACTGAACAAATGAGTCCAGAAAATAAGAAAAAAGAAAGGGGAAAAAGAAAAGAAAAAGACACTGAATAGAGCTGTCAACCTATGAAGTTTATAACTTCTATGGTCTACCGGTATTTATTAAAATAAAATAAAAATATAAATTTCTGACACAATGGAATTTGCTAAATTCAAAGATGGACCTTCCGTTTTGAAATTGGAGACGATATCTCTGCGCGATTAACACTCGATGAAAGTAACGATTAACTACTAATATTTAGATAGTCGTTGCGTCACTTAGGGTCATATTTAACCTCGGTGCTCGTCAATTCTGGAATGCATACTTAGAGATGTTTTTTTTTTTCATACGCTTCACCAGGGTCTGCAAATTCTATATTTTATTTGGTTTATGCATTGTTCAAAATTTAATGTTATGTTCTTTCCCTTTCAATGGAGATTTAACAGGGGTTGCGACCCACTAAAAGTACTCCTTAAGCAACTGCATTGACTTCACTTGAAATCGAGCAATGTATTAATCACTGGCACTAATCACTAATGTGGCAGAGTATACCTGCCACATTTCCTTAGTGATTCTCCCAATAGAATCGGTTGCAAAATACCTCATACCTACTCCCGTCGGCCGATTTTTACGAAAATCTATACAGTTCTTATGACAGTAGTCTATTATAACCTATTCGACAAATGGCAGCTCAATCGGAAGTAGTTTAGGCATTCTCGTAAACGAGTACTCACACACACATTTAGAGATCTGTACTGGCCCAGGTTCGGCCAGAGCCCCATAACCGGCCCGGCATGCGAGCCAGAAAAATTAAGGCAAACTTTTAAACGGGCCGGGGCGGCAGAATAAAGACAATTTTTTTTTAAACGGCCAGACTAGGCCGACAAAAAAATTAAGCGGGCCTGCCAGGCCGACAAAAAATTAAACGGGCCTAAATTTTTAACGGGGTCTATAAAGCTTGAACTCTTTTCAATGGACATGACTTCGGGAGGATAAGTATAAATGTGCTGCACGAGCCAATGCTAGTTTGACAGCATCAATTGCAGAAATATAACATATCCAGCGTAGAGATCAGTATCGGACAGTTACATCTTGTCTCAGAACGGACTTAATTTTTTCCACAGATTTGTTCCGGGCCGGGACCAGGCTTACATTTTCCTTCCATATAATCGAGTCCTCCCGGAACTGGACTTAATTTTTCCCTGGATGTGTCTGACAGACAATATTTTTTGTAAAAATAGTAATGGCGATAATGAACTTCTGTTAGCAGAATCATTGGAAATACACCTTAATAATTTAGAGAGAAATATTTTCATTCTCTTTCTTTCTTTTATTCTAAACTACATTAAATTTTTAATGGATATTTATTTGAATGTTGAAAAGCCTAAGAGTCTAAGTCATCATTCATGTCGTTATCGCGTAATTTCTATCTTACAAACACATGGTAACCTAAAATATACTGTAAAAATTTTTCTATAAATTTATATTCAGTATTATTTAAAAGAATCTTAATCATATATTTAAGTAAATCCGAATGATTTATAGAAATTGAGTTGGACAGGGCCTGGTTTGATTGATTTTTGCACGGGCTGGGGTCGAGCCGGAAAGACCTCTCACGCACACGTTCGAAAAGTAACAAGGTGAAAATCAAATTCAGTCGAATCATGTCGTAGAAATTATCTAAATTATTTCATGTTATGGAACTTCACGCCACATAATAGGTTAGAGTACACGACATATATTTCATATTCTACTTAGATATGTTCCATCAGTATTTTAATATAATTTCTTGCAACTCTTTAAAAAGGTTAAGCACTTATAGATCTAAAAATGAATGAAAGACATTATTGTCACATTTCATGATACAGATTCAAGTTATCGCGAAAAAATGCCCAGCGGAGTTATTTTCATATAAAATACTTTTTTTTCACAAGTTTTGCAAATGCAATTAACTGGTTGAAGGATACACCATTATTTTGTAATGGAATGTTGTAATATGTTTATGCATATGGGTCAATATCTGAAAATTGCACTATTTGCGTCCACTGACAATAATATTTCATTAATTATACTAAAACCAAAACCTGAAAATGTAATACATTGTAACATTTGTTACAATTACGAATGATAAATGGACATATAATGATGTTTAAATAATTAATTTTAAGCTTTAAACAAGCAAAATCACCATTTCAGTCCCTGTAACCAGGTACAAATACCCAATATTAAATGTATGCTGTAAAAATTTCTATAAATATTATTAACTTTTGCTATTATATATTTATACCTATATATATACAGTATGTGAAAATATAATTCTCCTTTATTAGTATAGATTGTATAGTAAAATATTGTAGTAAATATATTTGTCCCTGAGTTTGACCATCATCTCAGTACCTCTAAAGACATAGTTTGGTAAACCGTTTATGTACTGAATTATGAATTCATGAAAATTTCATCTTCTAAAGCCTTTTTCGTGAATTGTTTAAACTAGATTAGAAGATTTACATAATCATTTAATAAATTTTAGAAGTATTTTAGAAGGATTGAAGGATTTAGAAGGATTAATTAAATTTGAATTTATAGGGATTTTGTGCACTATTTATAACCCCACTCAAATCTTTTAATTTAAATATTTTTCTTAGTATTTTGTAGAATTAGGAAATATGTACAAATATAACGTTCTTACAATAGAAAAATTTCTGAATTGAAAAATCCCCCCTCCCTCCCCAACATCAAGAAAGCTGAAAAGATGCAAAAGCAAAAGAAATCATCCTTTTAAAAATATTCTTGTTTTGTGTAACCCATAATGCTTTTGGAACAAGATAAAGTAATGTATCTTTAACTCATTCTAAACTGTGTTACAATTAATCGATGTATTAAATAAATTTTATAACAAGTTATTTTAA
Organism: Maratus speciosus; assembly: GCA_963932465.1. NCBI lineage: Eukaryota > Metazoa > Arthropoda > Arachnida > Araneae > Salticidae > Maratus > Maratus speciosus. The sequence goes on along the minus strand of OZ010790.1, from coordinate 4,809,536 downwards.
TGGTACTTATAAGTACCGTCAGTAGATAAATGGTTAACAGATACTAGGTGGCATAGGCAGAATTATTTCCATTGTAACAGTAATTAAATTTCAACTAGCCATCATGGATAAAGATAAGTTGTTCTTCTCTTTGTTTCATATTTAGAAATATTTAGTTTTTGTTCTGAATATGGATGAGTATTTTTTTACAGTGTCATTCATGTCCCCGTATTTAACTTTTTACTTATAAAAAAAAGCTTATTGCAACTTTATTTATGTACCATACAAATGTCACGTGGCATATTTAATAATTAAATGTGTGCAAAATGATTCAACAAAATGGCTGTGCAGCTGTTAAGACAAAAACGTCACCTCAGTCCCAATTATTAGACACTAATTATGATGTTAACAGACACTTTCTTCCATAAGAGTTTATCTACGCGTAAAATATAGTATATACATCCTTGATCTCAAAACACTACAGCATTTAAATGACAAAACAGGTATCATAGTAAATAATTGTGTGTAGTAGTTGGTACATTAACATTAAAAAATAAAATTTTTGAAATGAAATTGTCCTGTTTTCAGATACTTACCTATATGATGTTCATACTGTAAATTCTGAAACGCTAAACATTTAAAGAAAATAATCACGAATTATATCCGATTTATTAAATGATTTCAATACAAACTGTGTTGGTGTTTAAATAATTACAGCTACTCATAGAAATTTTGCAGAACTAAATCGAATTCTTTGCACAAAACATAAGGTTTGTCGTTATAAATTGACATTATACTTTAAAATATACAAAATAAGGCCTACAGTTAAAAAACAAAACAACAACAACAACAAAAAAAAAAACATGCATTTCTTTCATTCTTTAATTAAAAACTTGCGATGATCACACACCGAATAATGAGAATATTAAAGTATCTTTAATAAACAAATGTACTTAAAGTAACTTATATTTTCAGAAGACACGAAATGTATCAAAAATATTTTACATACACTAGCACAGGATTATTATAAATGTTTGAAGTGATGCTCCATTAAAAATGGCGCAAATAGCGAAGAAACGATTCAGAAAACATAAACCCTAGAATTAAAATACTCTCCTTCCAAAACAAACAGTACATTTTCCTAATCCCAAAATAAATAAAAGTCCCACTTTAATGGAAATATCAAGTTCCTTTTTATAGAATCGAATAAAAAGGCCATTTTTTGTCGAATTATTGGAGTCGTTGATTGTAAAAGTGGACCAAGTCCATTTTGTGGAGGAAAAAAAAATGAATAAAAAATAGTTCAAGCTAAATCTCTTTTAAAAAATGAACCTAAAATTTATGCTTTTAATCCATTCACTAAATATATCTTAATATCGGTGTACATATGTTACTATTCATTGATTGGATAACGCTATTTCAAATGCGTTGATTTGAAAAGTGAGGAAAGTCCACTTTCAATGGAATAATTCTTTATGTTGCGAAACACCAACAAGTACAATAAGAATTTCATCATGAATATTTAAACAAGAAAGAAAAATCATGCGTTAAGCATAGATTATGAAACACTTTCCAACACTTCTTAAATGCTTTAAAAAATTCGTTGTTTAGGGGAATAAGGTCAGTAAGATAACTAAATAAACATTTTAGAAAACACACAAAACATTTCAAAAACTGATTTCAGCAGTTACCGTCCATAGCCAAATATGTATTCCAATTCTTTCGAACAGCCTGTATTTGATCTGTAGGTTGATATATATATTACTAGTATATAACCCCTGTCAAAAATGACAGAATGTGAATGACAAATCTTCAAAACAATATTTAAAAAATATATTTTTCTGACTTAAAAAAAAAAGATGCCTTATGCATTTTGTTAATTAAAAAGTATTATCCTTTGATTTTTGATGATTATCACAAAGAAATTATGTAAACTACAGTTTAGTCACCCGCGCTTAAACGTGCCATTTCCAGCTACACATTCTATAACGAAAATGCTTGTTTAGGTTCCCTCTACATTAAAAATTTGCTGTTTAGCGTAACAGAATAATTCAAAATTAGTTTCTGAGTAGTAAAATAGTTTATAAGTCACAACATTAATATAGTGTAAAGAATAATATATAAAAATAACCTTCTACTCAGTAATATGAATATGTAAAATATTTTATAAAAAGTTTTATAGAATTAAGCGTAATTTCTCCTATAATATATATTTTACATATTCATATTACTGAGTAGAAGGTTATTTTTATATATTATTATTTATCTTATATTAATTTTGTGACTTACAAATTATTTTACTACTCAGAAACTAATTTTGAATTATTCTGTAATACGCTAAACAGCAAATTTTTAATGATTTTAATCTGCATTGTTTCTGAAAGTAAATTGCATTAATGACTTTTTTTTTCTACCACAAACTTAATATGTTAAAATTCATAATTTCATTTGCAAGATAATTAAAATATGTTGTACCACTGTGTTATACATTCGTTATGTTTCAATTTCAATGAGAATTGATAAGAAATATTAATTTTATTTTGCAATGCCTTCAAATCTGATAAAATGCATTAAAAAAGTACGATTTCAACAGAAAATGTCTTTGTTTATATTAATTTATGATAGATGCGGACAGAGAATTAGCAAGAAACATCATTCTGATTAATAGACGGAATTTTCTGTAAAGCTTAGGCCGAGGGCGCTAATGTAGCTGCCTGCAGCTCTTACTCCCGGTTTTTGTATATATATAGTTATCCGTTATTTTTAATTTAGAACTTAATTGGATAGTTTTTGAAAGTTTTAAACAAAGTTAAAATACTTAAAGATTTCAATATACTTTTACAAATATTTTAAGAGTAGCATCGACGCTAACCTGTATTTTTTTATGTAACGTTCAAAGAGTCATTCATTGGTTTCAAGATTCGGAAATTGTGAATGGCAAAAGTGTTCTTTTGTTTATATCTAGTAATCTGATGTTTATAATAGCCTATTTTTAATTTAGAATTTAATACATTATAATTGGATATGATATACATGTTTTATATGAAAATATGCTGAACAAACATTATTTCAAGTAGAAGAAATTATCATTTAGCTGTCATATGTTAGTATATGTTTTCCATTAAGCCTAATATGGCGTTTAGCTACGCTCGATTCGCAGACCAGAATGGTTCGCACCGGAATGGTTACCTAGACTTTTCTCCACTCAGATTTTATTATTATATACTATGTAATGGGAAAATTTAGTTTAGCAAGAAAATTCATAACAGGTTGAAATTTCTCTTTCAGCAAGTTATACTAGTAGATGGAAACATACTTGAATACTTTTGTACAACCCTGTACTTTACCTAGAACCTTTATTACACGCCACTATTTAGCTAAAATTTAATTAAAACTGAAACACTCTTAAAACTACTGAAATCACGTTTCCAGAAATTATCATTTACAGACGGCCATGTATCCAATTCTTTGCGTGACCCTGTATATCATTTTATCTATATTCTACAAACATTTCTTAGCAACCTAAATGCAGTTCAGCGTAAAAATGAATAACTCATTTAAAAACCACCTTTAAACAATTTGCGCTCATACCCAGTAACCCTTACGAATTTTTTTCTGTATCCCTGTATATTAATTATAGCATTTACACACACCCTATAGTATGCATAAATATAGTGAAACATAAAGGCGCATATCATAATTAAAATTGCATTTCCAGTAATCATCGCTAATGTACAGTACTTCGGATACAATATAATATCTGAAATATTTTGTGTGTTCCTGTAAATGCTACGCACTTCGTATTATACATGAAATAAGTTATAGTATAAACCTAAGCGACGTATATCAATTTCCTTCAATATCATTTCAATATCAAAGAGTTTAACATAATTAAAATACGCCGCAAACAATTCCCTCCACCCCTATATCATTATGTAATGGAATTATTTTTGTGTGGCCCTGTAAACGAATAATAACTATTTTTTGCACTGCATATTCTACAGAATGTATATTTTAGTGTACTTAATAAATGCATATCAATTTTATTATGTTTGAAAGCGTGTAATGCCATTAAAAATCATTTGAAATGATTTTTTCCCATTGGCCGTCATGTAACGGAATACTTTTGACTGTCCCTGTAAATGAACTAAACACGCTACAAACAATATTTGAAATAGGAAACGTATTATGGCACACGTCAATAACATCCAAAAATTTGAGGGCAATCGGAGTATATTTATGAGAGTTAGAGCAGGGACAGGCGGCCAGACGACCAAACAAACCGGTCATAAATACTTTTCAAAAACACACCCTAAAGTCATTTATATTTTCAGGGAATATAAAAAAAATATTTTACATACACCAACAGGGTATTACCGTAAAAGTTTAAACTTGCGAGCCATTAAAAGGGAGAAAACATCGAAGAAACGTTTCAAAAAGCATAACCCTATAATTAAAATTCTTCTTAAAACAGCACTCAATACATTTCCTTAACACCAAAATAAATAAAAGTCGACGGCGAGAGATTTCCTTTTTCTCTTTTAATCCCTTTTCGACGTCTAAAGTAAAATTTCGTTCTACTTTAACAGAAAATATCAAATCTCTTTTAATAGAACTCCAGTTTTCCCGTATTTATTAACGGAATAAAATATGCTCTGTTTACACTGTTCGAAGCCTACGGATTCGTATATGAGTTTGAAAAGAGAGGCAAACAGTTCTAAAATCAACAGTTTTAATTTCAAACTGTCACGGTGTAAAGGGTAAAAAAAATCCATCAGTATTTTAAAGAAAAATATCGGTTTTATAGCAGAAATAATCCTGAAGTATTACATTTTAATTAAAAGGTTATTTTAATACCTGTCATACAGTTAAAAAAAAAAAAAAATGTGGGAGCAGATGAAAATAAAAATACTGTTGAAAATACTTTGGGGCTGTACATATATAATGTTGTCACTTAACGGGGGGGGGGGGGGTCTGGAACATGATATCGTAACATATCTCTAAGGGGATGGGGGTTTGTCTTTTATTATCGTTATCATTTTTGATCCAACCAAATCAAGCTAGTAGTCACCTATATTACGAAAATAAAATGTTATTACTAAAAGTGCAGTTGCTGCACTTATTTAAGTGGCATTTTTAAGCAGGGTAAACACAGTCTTTTTTAACACTTTCCAATATACAGTTGGCTCTCTGTTTAACGACTTTCAAGGAACCTCGAAAAATCGTCCTTAAATAGAGATCCTTAAACAGAATTTGGGAAAAATAAAATTTGAAAAACATTTCCCTTCACACTTTACAGGCTTAAGACACTGTCAATACCTTTCTCAATGTATTGGCGTGTTTAGAACTGTTTTATTTATTTATTTAAATTTATTTCATGTTTTCTTTCTTTCTTATTATTTTATTGATACGGATAACGAATATAATAATTCATATTTCTATTGCACAAATACAAATTGCATTAATTATACTGCATACAATGTTACTTACAGTACAATAAAAATATTTATAATACATTTAATTAAACAAATTAAGTTTTTAAAAAGTCAAAAAGTGTAGATTGTTTCAATGATGGTCTAGTTTTTAGTACCCTTTCTTCAAGCGTTTTAAGAAGGTTGAATGAGTCATCTTCCATATTTAATGGAACAATGTACTGGCGAAGAATATCCAGGGCAGAATTTGCATCTGAGTAAGAAGGAGGTGGTGTCTCGCTTTCTGTATCATCAGCATCATCACCATCTTCTGCATCTGAAGTTGAATTTTCATTTACGATGTCTTCATAAATTTGGTCTAAATTTCTGAAGTTGGTCGTTAAAAGTCTTCGCCACAATCGATAGAATCTTTTACTGAAACATCTTCATCACCAACAAGACTTATCCATTCTTCGGTGGTGATATCTTCTGTGTCGAGTTGTGCATCTGTTATATCCATTTGTTCTTGAATGGCAATTCTACATGCCCAAAAGCAGTTTTCAATTGTGCAAGGAGAAACTTCTTTCGAGGCTGGTGTAATCATGTGCATGTCTCTCAAAATTGTAAATTTTTTAATTTCATTTTTGTTAGCAAAATTATTTAATAATTTCCTAATTAAGGATTTTCGGTAATATGCTTTTACACTACAAATGATTCCCAGGTCTAAAGGCTGCAACTTACTTGTATAATTAGCGGTAAAAAATGAATTGACACATTTGTATGTCCTGGAATATACGAAATATACCTGGAAAATACGTGTAAATCGTCGTTAAACAGAAACAATTTCGTCTTTAAATAGAGCTTTTTTTATTTAAAGGAGCCGGGACCACAAAAAATCGTCCTTAAGTAGAGATCGTCGTTAAGTAGAGCGACGTTAAACAGAGAGACGACTGTAGTTGAAAAGTGTTTATGAATTCGGTTTGCCTGTCAGTCTGTCCACGCTCTAACTCACGTAAATAGACTCGGATTTTCATGCAATTGAGATATGTTAATGATACTCACCATGGCATGTTTGGTATTGTATATGAAGTGCATTAATAGTTCATTTACAAAGGCTCTCAAAAAAATTCCATTACATTATGCAGGGCTGCCACAGGTGACTATTTTTATATTCTATTCGCACCACTATTTTACGAAAATAAATTTTGTAGTATATTTCTCTTACAGATGTTGTCAAAGTGAATGTGAAAAATTTTTGTTTAAAAAAAAATGGTGCGAGGTAGAATTAAAAAACAGGCATTTGTCGTTCATTTACACATAGGGATGCACTACCTTTTACAGAGAAGGGCCACTTATAAAAATGTTTGAGTTGTCGAGGGCCACACCAGTAACACGGAGAGATTTCCATTTCAAGGAAGTGATCTGTGGCCTATAATCAGATAAACAAATATGGTTTCAGAGGGTGGGAGTTTTACCTCTCTAGGTTCCCCTACCCAGTCAACATATACGATTTAGTTGCTAAGGATATATCACGAAATTCGCGCTTTTTCCGCACCTGATCAACGAAAGTCACTATTTTTCAGCGCGTGATCGACAAAATTCGCGATTTTTCCGCGCCCAATCAACGAAAGTTGTGATTTTTCCTAGCCTGTTCGAAAAAAATTGCGATATTTCCGTACCCGATCAACGAAATTCGCGATTCTTAACTGACTGACGGATTTTTCAATTTTCCCGTGGCAAATTGACGAAATTCACAATTTTTTCCTGCGACCTATGTACAAAAATTCCAATTTCTTCCAGTTATAAATTGACGAAATTCGCGGGCCACAAGTTGTGCATCCCTAATTTACAGGGACACACAAATGAAATTGGTTACAGTACTATCTTTGAGCAATAACGGCTGAAAGTGCGTTTTCAATTTCGGTATGCGCTTTTGAATTTAACTGTTTTTTTGCAAGTTACTCATTCTATATAAATTCTATACCTCATGTACAGGGCTGCACAAAAGAATTCACGTACCATTGTCCTTATCAGCGGAAATTGCTGAAAGGGAATTTTCAACTGAGGTACGTATTTCCTAACTGAACTCAATTTTTGAATGCATGTAGTTAATAAATACAAACCTACAATCATATACAGGTCTACTCAAAGAATTCGGATAAATTTCCGATTGTGATCGGAACAGATGAAATTGTTTTTTCAAATGTTTTATGCGTTTCCATATGGTTGAATTAAGACATAATATTTTAACTTATTAACCGGTGCAGTTTTGTTACATTATTCTGAATGTGCTGGAAAGTGTTACATAATCTATGCTTGATGCATGATTTTTTCTTTCTTGTTTTCTCCCTGTTTCGATTTTTGTCACGCTGGACCAGGCAGCACGACTTGTATGGAATCTCAGAGATACACGTGCGACCAACGTAGGATCAAGAAAGAAGGCTCTCTATTCTATACATTTTCAACTAGCAAGAGCTGAAAAAATATATTTTACATATACCAGTACGGAATTATTATTAGAAGTTTAAAATCATGTGAAGTTAAAATCGCACAAACAATTCAGAAAACAGTTCAGGCAACAAACCTTATAATTAAAATTCTCCATTCGCAATACATTTCCTTAAACGTCAAAATAAATAAAAGTTGGCAGCTAGCTAGAGATTTTCCCCTTTTATTCCCTTGTCGACGTCTAAGGTAAAGTTTCGTTCCAATTTAAAGGAAAAAATATTAAGTTTCTGTTTATAGAACCGAATAAAATTTCAGTTTTTCCCGGAATTATTAATAGAATAAAAATTGTCGTGTTTACACTGTATCTTTGCTTCAATAAGTCCCCAGATTGGCACATAAGTTTGAAAAACTAGGTAAACAGATCTAAAGTCAACACTTTTAGTTTTTATAGTCTATTTTTATACAAAAAATAAAAATAAAAACAGAAAACAGGAATTCTGCTTTTTCAGAATTTAGCGTTACACCCGATAATACATATACATATATATATATATATATATATAGCGATAATATAATTACAAATCATCATCTATTTCCAATTACAATAATTAATTCAATAAATTAATAAATTTAGCAGCTAATTATAACTGTAACATTATACAAAATACAGATGGAACCCTATACAAGTAATACTAATTAAGCAAAATCCATCAATTGACTAGCACATTGCATACGATTAATCCATATATCTATTTATATAAAATCCAAGTCTCTGTGTGTCCCTCACTATTCCGGTAGGACCGCCTCATTGAAATGAGTAATTGTTGAAAAATATTAATGCAGGGTTACCACAGTAGCACCAAATGTTAGCCAACCTGGCGATAGCTGGCTAATTTGGCGAAATTCCCATTTAAAACCATTAATCTTTCATAATGGAGGTCACCGAAATTTAATTTAAACTCCACTCTCTTAAGATATTTTTTCGAAATCTATGGGTGAGAATTTAAAGTACATCTTTACATCTTCCTCCCGATGCTACTAATAAAATAAACGCCAATAGACAACGGTGTACTGTGTGAGCTCCGCACTGCGCGATTTTAATGTGCTTTAGGTACTTTTCCAGTATAGGTGCCTTGGCGAAAAAGGAAATTTGGTAACATATTTTCCGGGAACCTATTCACTGTTTCATTTTATATACACACGCATTTTTTTCGATATTTATACGATTTATTTAACATAAAAAAGCCGTTTCTCTAATTTTATACAGAAACAGATGTAATTTGTACATAAAAACATCAATAATATACATATAAAACAAACAAAAACGCTCATCAAATTTGTTTTCATAGCTGTTTATATGATTTGACAACAAATCTCGATATTTTTCCGTTATACGGACACCATGCCAAAATGTATGCTAATACGCCAATTATTTCAAAATGCTAAAAGATATTTGTAATTTTATGCCAGCAGTTTAATATGAGTTTTATTTTATTGCTTTATTTTATAGCAGTTATTTGTTCGCTTATTTTAAGTATATATTTGTGATTTGATGAAATAGTTCGTAAAAGTCTGGAATTTTCAAATGTTATATTTTTTAAATGCTCACTTTAGTATCGACAATGGTTTTTCTTTTATTTTTCAAATGCTTCAATTCCCGATTTTGCGCCAACTATTACGCTTGGCGACAATGGTGCCCGCATAACGGAAAAGTACTCAAATCTCACTTTCTGATGCCCAAATTACACCAAGCTTTTTTAAAAAAATGCCAAAGCCCCTACAGTGGAAAAGTACCAAACTGTCTATTATTTTGCGCTATACGTGTTATAGTGTGCACTATATGCAAGGGGAGTGGAGCGAAGAGTTTAAACATTAAATATTAAAGTTTCGGCACAGATGTCATATACGCGCCCCATATTGGCGCGATTTTTTTCTGACGCCAATGTCATATACAGAACGGGTACTTAACTGGCGAAAGAGTGTCGTAATTTTGCTTGATATGGTAATCCGGATGTTGTTGTTTATTCTGTTGATGTTTTCGCCAAATTGGCGTCGGAAAAAAATCGCGCCAATATATCATAACGTATATGACAACTGTGCCAAAGTTTCTATAAAGCAGTAAAAGACTAAAAAATTAAGAATAAAATAAATGCAAAATAAGACTAAGGAAGAAAGAAAAATCATGCGTTAAGCATAGAATATGAAACACTTTCCAACACATCCTAAATGCTTTAACAAAACTTCGTTATTTAGGGAAATAAGGTAAATAAGATAACGTTACTTCTTTGATATCCCGTCGACCAATTTCGCGAAATTATATAAATCGCCAAATCAATAGTAAAACATTAATAAAAATACAAATAAAACGTCGAATTAATGGTTTTATTGGCCATTATTGGCATTTAATTAATTAATTAATGGCGACCATTATTGGCAAATAATCTTACAATTTGGCACCAGTAATTTGGTCGACGGGATAACTAAGAAGTACAAAGATAACTAAGTAAACATTTTAGAAAACGCATAAAAAAAATTAAAAATTGATTTCAGCAGTTACCGTCCATAACCAATAGTACCGTTATTACATGCCACTTTTTAGCTAAAATTTAATTTAAACTACTCTTAAAACTACTGAAATCACATTTCCAGATATTATCATACATAGACGGTTATGTATCCAATTCTTTGCGTGACCATGTACATCATTTTATCTATATTCTACAAACATTTCTTAGGAAACTAAATGCAGTTCAGCGTAAAAATGCATTACTCCTTTAAAAACCACCTTTAAGCAATTTACTCTCATACTCAGTAACCCTTACGAATTCTTTTGTGTAGCCCTGCATATGAACTGTAGCATTTATACACACAGTATAGTATGCATAAATGTAGTGAAACATAAAAGCGCATATCATAATTAAAAATGCATTTCTAGCAATCATTGCTTATGTACAATACTTCGGAGAAAAGTTTCTTGGCGAGAAAGAAGTTTGCCAACGTATTTTCTGGCAACCTATTTACTGCTTCATACTCACAAGCAATTTTTTCCATATGTATACAATTTGGCACAGATGTCATATAAGCCCCATATTGGCGCGATTTTTTTCCGACGCCAATTTGGCGAAAACATCAACAGCATAAACAACATTCGGGCTACCATTACAAGCAAAATAACGACACTTTGGCGCCAGTTAAGTACCCGGTGCGTATATGACATCGGCGTCAAAAAAAAAAAAATCGCGGCAATATGGGCGTATATGACATCTGTGCCGACAATTTAATATAAAAAAAGCTATTTACCCATTTTTATAAAGAAACAGAATTAATTTTTGCACAGATGTGATATACGCATGGGGTTTGGCGGGATTTTTCTACGACGCCAATTTGGCAGAAATCTCGCTTTCGAATACCAGTTACTTATATATTTTTCAATTATTTGCTATCATTTTGAAAAGGAAATAACTATAAATAAATAAAAGTTTGAATAATAACTATAGAACAAAGCAGTTTATATAATTAAAAAACAGAAAATAAAAGTAAATAAACAATTTATTACTAAATAAAAAACAATAGCCGGGTTACCATAGCAGGCAAAATAACACCATTTTGGCGCCAGTTAGGTATCCCGGTTCATATCTGAAATCTGTGCCGTAATTTGTGTATAAAAAAAATTATATATATTTAGAAACGATTTTTTATGCATATAAGTGCATATATAAACAAAGATAAAAGTTCATTAGATTTGTTTTCATAGCTGTTTATATATTTTCGCAACATATCTCACTTTCTGATGCCCGAATAGCGCCAAGCTTTTTTTAAAAATGCGCTATAATGGAAAAGTACTTAAATAAATAATTAACAGAAATAACAAATTATACAAACTAAAACTTTTTATTTCGAGATCAAAGCATTGTTTTTAATTTCGATTAAAAATACATATATCCTTGGATAACTTCAATTGAAAGTAGTTTCACAGCTTAATATCTCATTCCGGAACAGATGTCATATTCGCCCCATATTGGCGCGATTTTTTTCTGTCGCCAATATCATATAGGCAACAGGTACTTAACTTGCGCCAAAGTGCTTGATGTGGTAACCCGGATTATGTTGTTTATGCTGTTGATGTTTTCGCCAAATTGGCAACCGAAAAAAATCGCGCCAATATGGGGCGAATATGACATCTGTACCCTCATTCCATAAACCTAAACAAACACAAGTGATTCATTCATCGTGAAACGTCAAAAATATTAAATCATTGAGGTAATCATTCACAAAGTAAGTTCTCCAACAATCAATGGGCAATATTCTAATGACGTCATAGTAGGTAAAATGGTGGCGGTATCGTTTGTTTATGGTTTGTAATCACAAATATTTAATTTTGCAATGTCTCTTAGTTACATTATTTTATTGTCATATTTATGAGCTCAGAACAAAAGCCTATTTTTTCATTATTTAGTTATTAAAGACGGAAAAAAATCATAAATGCATGATTTGAAAATTTTAAATAATTTTCTTTCTTAATACTAAAAAATAACATCGGGAAGTAACAGCGGGTTTAAGTTAAATAAGTTTAACTGTTTAATTCTGTTGTAATATTCAAAATAACTGTATTTATTAGATTTCAGTACTCAACATCAGGGCCCGATTAAACTTTGAAGTTAGAGGAATTACAATGTCATTTCAGGACCTTTCTTTTGAAGAAGCTTTTCTAAATTCCATATATACATGGAAATTCTTCAGTGTTAGAAATATTATTCCTAGGACTGACATAACACGAGAACGGCCTGCAATTTTACACAAGTTTTTGAAAGCTACTTTATATCAGAAATTTTACTAAAAACTGGTTATTTTTTTGTTATAGCGGCCCACACTATTGGGATTATGACAAGTTGCAGCCAATTTCGCCAACATCGTAACCAAGATCGTGAAGCACACACATATAATACTATATAATACCATTTCATGAAATCGTATACGATAATTTAATAGTTTTTAACCTTACTTCAAGTGTGTTATTTATTTATTTTTAAGGCTCAACAATCTAAATTGTCCAATATATGAATTAAAAAAAAATGTAAACAAAGATTGAATAGACATGACCGCAAAAAGCCTCAAATCTGCATAACACTTGGAACCAAACTGTGCAGATTAGTGGTCTTCTACTGTACACAGTTTTTCATAAATGTGTTTCGTTCTTAAAGTGTGTTATTTTCATCTATCACTGCGGAACAAGCGAAAAAACTCATATTCTTGCACATGAGTTGTATATATCTTTATATCTAAATTTCCGTCATTTTTGACGGGCTACCTTTCTAGTATATATATAAAGCTGTGTAATATTACTATATTTCATTGATATAAATTAATTGTTTAATAGGTTGTATTGATTTTTCCATTTCATGGCATTTAATATTATTCTGTTTTTATCTTGCATCTATTCTTTTGGTCATGTGGTCGCTTGGGTACTTGGGGAAAAAATTTTCAGCTTTTAGCTTTTTTTCTCTATAGAAAACGATTGCTTTGCTTATATATTTGAATTCTGTACCCTTGATAACGTAATTCAATATATAAGCTTTTCAATTATTTTTATCGGTATCCACATTGTTCTTTTTTTCTTCCATATTAATACTCGTAAGATAGTACAAGGGACTATACTTTATACACAACAGCTGGTATATACTATGTTTTTGGTATCCATGTTAAGTGTGTTGGGGGGGGGGGGGACTGTATTTGTTATTGTCATTTCAATCATAATATCACAGTTTTTACAGTTTTTGTCGGTGGTCGGTAATGTTTATTTAATGGTTATATATATATGTACATGCTAAGGCTTCTAGAATATTAAGCAAATTGCCTGAATTTTTTTTTTAAGCATCTTTAGACCCTGTGTGTGATAACTAAATATCGGATTTTTGATATGCTTGTAACTTAAAAAATATATATATATGAACTTAAAAACATGCTATTTTTCCATATACATTCACTATTTTTTTTTTCCTGCTGATCTAATGAACTCATCAAAAATCCGATATTTAGATTTATAGAAAAGAGTGCTCTGGATAAAGGATAAAAAATAAAAAAACTATTTCCAAATATGAAAAATGAAAAAGAAGAAAGAATCCTAAAATTGTTAAATTTGTTTAAAAATTCAATTAAAAAAAAGTTATTGCTATATTCAGAATTTAACACTTTTTAGGATCTATTTTATGACTATGCTTTATTCAAGCATGAACTTAAAAATATAATATAGGTTATAGTTGCAATATATATATATATATATATTTATTTATTTATTTTTTTTTTATTTATTTATTTATTTTTTTTTTTTTGGTACCGAGTTCCTTTAAATTTAAATAGCTTTAAGAAAATAGCAATGTTTCGGTTAATTTCAAACTATTTTTTTAATAAAAAAAAAATTAAAAAAATTACTTATTTGTATGCTTTTGTCACATTTTTATGACATTTTTAATAATAATTAGCTATTATGACTATGCTTTATTCAAACATAAACCTAAAAATATAATATAGGTTATAGTTGCAAAATAAATTTTTTGGTACCAAGTTCTCTTAAATTTAAATAATTTTAAGAAAATAACAATGTTTCGGTTAATTTCATACTATTTTTTAAATAAAATTACTTATTTGTATGCTTATGTCACATTTTTATGACATTTCTGATAATATTTAGCGATTTTAAACTTAACATTTACAAAAATTTTAAAAAAAAAAACTGGGGGGATGCAGATAACTTAAATTGCAAACCGTTCAGGGGAAAAAAAAATTGTAATTAAAATCCTCCTTCCAACATTTCCTTAGCAGCAAAATAAATAAAAGTCGACGACGAGATTTTTTTTTCTTTTTTTAATCCCTTCTCACATCTAAAGAAAAATATAATTACCACTTTAATGGAAAATATCAAGTTTCTTTTTACAGAACCGATTAAAACACAAGTTTTTCCCGAGTTATAAATGAAATAAAATTGGTTCTGTTTACACGTGTATCTTTGCAGAAAATCCACGGATTGGCATGTAAGTTTTGAAAAAAGAGGTTAGCAGTTCTAAAATCAACACTTTTTTCCAACTCTGGTCGTCTGTGAAAAAAAAGATAAATATTTCTTTAGTTTGTGCAGAAAAATATTGGCACTATAGCTGAAATAATTCTAAAGTATTTTAATTAGGTTTTTTTTCTTTAGATCCCATGTAAAAGTTAAAAAAACAACAACAAAAAAAACTTATTCGAGGATGTAAAATAAATTAAAAACAGAGTTCTGTTTCAGCCTCTAGAAGAATCAGGAAATGGTATTACAATAGACTCCCGTTTGTCCGACATTTGATTATCCGCCGCTCACTTAGCATGAATGAGTATATGTTTTTTTTTTTTTTTGTTTTTTTTTTTCTTGTCACACACACTGTAAAAAAATGCAGATGTTTCTTAATGCTGGAAGATATACTATAACCACGAATAAGACTATACAATAACTTCTTCAATGTTACCAAATATACAGAATCGAGTTTTTTATCTTTTGAAAACACAGAAGCCAATGTATTTTTGAAGTTTAAGAGCCTACGCTAGTTACGTGTTGAAATTCGAACGTTAATGTTAAACATATGGGAGAAATCTTTACAGATTTCTTGCTCGCATTTTAATATTTTTAAAGGATTTTTTATGCATTAGGATACCTGAGGTCATTACCTTTTATTGTGTTTTTTCGATTTTGGTTACAGATTTTTTCTTTATGGAGATAGTTTCACTTTCAGAACCGGCTCAATATCAACCTCATCTATTGAAAAATATATATATATTAAAATGCGAGGGAGAAATCTGTAAAAAACGCCCCCATAGGTACTGGTAACTGGGGTAGGCTCTTAAAGAAGCATTTATAAAAAAAAAAATAAAAACCTCCTTTTGCTGCTGTTGATTTTCGGAAACGTTTCCAAGTCGTTTTTAGAGTGTATCAATCAATTTTCTTTCTCATCCCGAGATATAGGTTTTTCGGATGTTATCTATTATCAAGTCAATATTTTCATGTCCAACAAGTGTGTTTTACAGACAGATAGGATCAATTAACAGCATTAACCCTTTATCTACTGACGGCACTTATAAGTACCATTAAAATAACTTGTTACAAAATTCATTTAATACATCGATTAGTTGTAATGTAGAATCTCAAGGCTTGTAATAACACATTAAATGAGACTAACACCATTATAAACTTGATACTGACACCGGTAACTTTTAAAGTAAATTATATTTACAGTTAAACTATGTACAAAATGAGTTATTTACATTATTAATATAGACATCTAGATTTCCACTTCGCAAATACAGCTTTACCCTTCTTATTCTAAAGTTACTACCATGAACATCGAATAGAGATGTTCTATGCTCTATTCTATGTTCATGGTTACTACACATATTCAGAGACGTCTTACTTCCCGCGAACATCACAACATTCTGTTCGCCTTATTTCAATTCAGTTTTCCTCGCTCGCAAAGAGCTTGTGCCGTTCATAGATCTAGTAAAATAACTATTTTTACTATATCTATGGTGCCGTTCCGAAGTCTTCCCTGGAGCGCATGCGCGCTGTATCTGTTCAAGGAGAAAGGAAACAAAGTGAAGGCGCCTTGATAGGCAGTTAACAAAGCATAGCCGCTATCAGATTCACCAACTTTTCGAGCAATTTTTGAGCCAACTCTTAATTTCCTCCAACTTTTCGCGAAATGTTGTCTCGACACCCAGTGTGATAGCAAACAGCAATATCCCCAACTTTTTATCCGCATCTCAAAAAAGTCTGTCCTAGCCGCTACTTTTCCTCCCACCTTTCAACATTTCAGAACTATTTCTATATTTCTATTGTAAGAACATTATATTTGCAGATTTCCTAAGTCTACAAAATACTAAGAAAAACATTTAAAATAAAAGATTTGTGTGGGGTTATCAATACTGTACAAAATCCCTATAAATTCAAATTTAATTAATCCTTCTAAATCCTCCAATTCCTCTTAAAATCCATCTAAAATTTACTAAATGATTATGTAAATCTTCTAATGTAGTTTTAAAAATTCACGAAAAATGCATTAGAAGATAAAATTTTCATGAATTCATAATTCAGTACCAGTGGTGTACTCGTAAAAAAAAAAAAAAAAAAAAAAAACAGAGGGTATACGTTCTAAGCAGAGGGTATACGCTCAAGGCAGAGGGTATACCCTAGTGCAGGGTCGGCGAACCTTTTTACATCCGCGTGCCAAAATTTTTCCAAAAAAATTTCAACTGAATATGGCGTGCCAACAACGCTCGCCCCTCCCCCCCCCCCCCCCCACCCCAACCTCTCATTCCCGCAAAAAAAAAAATAAATAAATTATAAGTTAGTTTAATTCTAATAATAATAAATAATAGTGTCAAAATTATATATCATTATTAGATTATTATAATAGCTAACATACCTGCGGGTAATAGCAACATACGCATTATAAGAAATAATTATAGAGAAATATAATTATAGTTTTCATTTCATTTTAGAAATGCTTTAGCAATCAAATTATTATTTTTTTCATAACTTATGAAAAAAGTCATGCTTTATTAGTTTTATTAATACTTTTGCATTTTAACAAATTAAAGATCAATTATCAAATCCTAGCAAAAGTTAAATAAAGCCTCGTGTGCAGGTCAAAACGCGTTAAATTATGCAGAAATATTACAGCAAAGAATAATTTGATTTCCTAGATTTCTCTCTTTCTATGCGAATCATGGGTGCCATCATAACGAAATCGAGGAAATGGGGAGTTGGGAAGGGTAAAATATTTCTAAGTGGGAAGTTCAGTGATATAAGAAGAACAAGTACACAAGTACCTATTACAGAAAACAAAAGCTATTTTCAATGAAGCTCGAGTATTAATAATAACAACAAGTTGGAAATTGCTCGTCAAACGTGGCAAATGAGGTGCGTTCGTACTATAACTAGTTTTATAATTATTTTTTGCACCCCATATTGTACTGAATGTATATTTTTTTGCGCTTCATAAGTGCATAGTCTGTAACATCATTAAAATGCACTTACAATAATTTTTTCCCCATTCCCCGTAATGTAACGGAAAACTTTTGACTGTCCCTGTAATTAAACTATACATTCGATTTTCATAAAATTTGAAATGGCTCGACAAAATTTTGCAGCAATTATATATTTAAAATTTCAGACCATTCGGAAGGCTGTAAAATCATTAAAATGCATTTGCTATAATTTTTTCCCATTGGCCGTAATGTAACGGAAAACTTTTGGGTGTCCCTGTAATTAAACTATACATCCGATTTTCATAAAATTGGAAATGGCTCGACAAAATTTTGCAGCAATTATATATTAAAAATTTCAGACCATTCGGAAGTCTGTAACATCATTAAAATTCACTTGCAATAATTTTTCCCATTGGCCGTAATGTAACGGAAAACTTTTGGGTGTCCCTGTAATTAAACTATACATCCGATTTTCATAAAATTGGAAATGGCTCGACAAAATTTTGCAGCAATTATGTATTAAAAATTTCAGATCATTCGGTCGGGTAGTTTTTGCTCTGTTATATGCGGACGGACGGACAGACAGACGGACTGAACGACGACTATAGGTGCTACGTATTTTTATAATTACGAACGCACCTAAAAAAGAATAAAGAGGTGCAGAATTTTGGGAATTTCAATGAATTTTGATTTAGAACTTCAATAAACGGCGTGCCAAAAATATCTTCCCGCGTGCCAGTTACGGCACGCGTGCCATAGGTTCGCCAACCCTGCCCTAGTGTATATATATACCATAGATTTCTTCAGAAACAGAGGGTATACGGTGTTCCTTAAAAAAATCCAGAAGGTATACTACGTATACCCTCCACTACATCCCTATTCAGTACATAAAGGGTTAAACCAGCATCTTGATGTTTTTTAAGCATAACTTGAAAACTATTTGGAAGAAAAATTTGAAATTTTGGATTCGCATAAAGAAGGACCTAATAAATATAAATCCATAATTAAAACTATTAATTAGTTAATGTAATTAGTGTATTAAAACTAATATTATTCTGTTACTTTTGCATGTACACTGTAAAAAAAGACAGATGTTTCTTGATCTACAAAAATGCACTCTAGTCCTTAACGAAAATATACAATAACCTCTTCCATGGCACCCAAGATTCCAAAAAGCGTTTCTTTATTTTTAAAAACCTATGAAAACTATTTATTGGCGCAGCATGTCCCTAAAGGGACTTTGCGCAATAAAACCCCAATCAACCAACCAACCGAAAACTATTTATTTTCGAAATTTAAAGAATAATTTATAAAATAAATTTTTAGTAGCTGCCCCTCAATTTTGGAAACATTTCTGAGTAGCTTTTACAGTGCAATAATCAGTTTTCTCAAATCAGAATATCACTTTTTCGGATACTATGAATTCTCAGATAAATATTTTTATGTTCAGTATAGAGTAAACATGTATAGGAAAGAAACATACAAAATTAACAGCATTAATATTAACCCCTTCGGGACGAGCGTCTTTTACAGAATTTTTAATCTTTAATCAGCGGTTTTTTAAAACAGAAAATTTTGCTTAATTGAATCGCGAAAATGCTCGGATTAAATGAAGCAAAATTTACAATAAAATCTTACTGGTGAGGATAATGCTTGATTCTGAGCACCCTACGCGGCACGACTACCGGTCGCTCGTCCCCAAGGGGTTAATATTAACAATATTGTTTTATAATTGCATGTAGAAATTCAGTTATGCAGCTGAAAATGCTTACTTGACACTTGATAGAATACGAAAAAAAAAAAAAAAACGATTTTCCGGGTATAGAGAACTGATTAATGCATTGTAAAAGCTGCTAGGAAATGTTTGCAAAAATGACGGGCAGCTAATAAAAATTTATTTTTATAGACTCTTCTTTCAATTTCAAAACTAAATAGTTTTCTAAGGTTTCTAAAGACAAAGGAACGCTTTTCGGAATCTTGAATGACTCGGAAGTGATTACGGCATCTTTGCGTTCGTGATTATAGTTACATTTTCGTAACATTAAGAAACATTTATATTTTTTACAGTGTAATAAATTCAATGATGCAGTTGAAATTGTTTACTTGAGAAGTGACAACATCCTATATAAACTGATATTCTGGTTTGAGAAAACGGATGCATGCACTCTAAAAACGTCCCGAGAACGTTTGCGAAAATCAATGACAGAAATTGCTTTTTTACATCTCGAAAATAGTTTGGTTTCTGATATTTCTAATGATAAAGGACGCTTTTCGGAATCATGGACGATCTCAAAGAGGCTGTACATTTTCCTTCGTTGTTATATTTCCCTGGATTTAAGAAACATCTGCCTCTTCACTGTAAAAAAAATCCCGCTAAAATACGGAAATTGTATTGGATAAAATATTGAAATTTTCTGACTTAATAGGCAAATTTCGGAATTACTTGACTTTTCCAGATTTTGGATAAAATATCGAAATTCTCTGACTTATAAGGCAAATTTCGGAATTCCCTGACTTTACCAGATTTTGATAAAATAATGAAATTCTCTGTCTTATTAGGCAAATTTCGGAATTCCCTGACTTTCCCAGATTTTAATAAAATAATGAAATTCTCTGTCTTATTAGGCAAATTTCGGAATTCCCTGACTTTCCCAGATTTTGATAAAATAATGAAATTCTCTGACTTATTAGTCGAATTTCGGAATTCCCTGACTTTCCCAGATTTTGATAAAATAATGAAATTCTCTGTCTTACTAGGCAAATTTCGGAATTACCTGACTTTTCCAGATTTTGGATAAAATATTGAAATTCTCTAAGTTATTAAGAAATTTTCGGAATTCCTACACTTTTCCAGGTTTTCCAGGCGGTGTAGCAACCCCCAGTTTCCTTTGAAACAGTTTATCGTCTTACTTAGATAGAATAACTGTGCGGTATTTCTTCGATGGGGACCATAAAATTTTTCAGTTTAAGACAAGATTTTGTTATAGAGAGGTTTTGTTTCGACATAAGCTACTGTAGTAATAGCTTTCTTATCCCTTTCTTTGCAATCTTGGGAAAAAATAAAATAAAACACTTCATTCTTTATGACGAAAAAAGAAGATCATTGAACTGCACGTTTTATGTATTCAAATAAGCAATGAATAAGCTTTATTTCACAATGCCGTCTTATTTTGAAACCGTCCTTATTATTATCCAGCTATATTCAGCGACCGCTGAGAAAACTCGAGATTGGCACAAGTGATTTTTTGAATCACGAAATCAGATGAAAAACTTATATATGAGTCAGGCCTCTGCGATTAGGACAGAAGCCGATATTTTTTGCCGAACAACAAAAGCCTTACGAAAGCGATTGTATTAAACCATCCACCTGTTTTGAAAAAGCATGCGCGTACCAATGTGACTTTTAAAGTCGAAAAAAGAAGTTGTTTTTTAGAGAAGGATATTCCAAAACCTATCATGGTATGATAATGACAACATTGTGTTCTACGGGGAAAGTTATTTGCAGTGCATTTTAAAGATACTACAACTAGGGATGCACCGAATAATAATTTTGCCAAATACCGAATATTCAACCTGCAGGTAAACCGAATACCGAATATTCGGCTAGCCGAATAGTAAATGATAGGACGAATACCGAATATACGGTATATTTGGTATAGCCGATTTAACCGAATAGTAACTATTCGGCTGAATACCGAATATTTGGCTGTCCAAATACTTTTATATCGCAGAGTTTAACGGTATTAAAAAGTTAAATTTTAAACAATTTTACATAATATTTAACTCAGATACTTCCATTTTGACAAACACAACTATTTTTATAAGTAAATTTTGCACTAAAAAAATTATGTTTTGAGTTATTATTTAAGAAGAGAATGGTTTAAAATTTTTTTGATTAACAAAATTTAAATTCCCTGCCTTCTTTAATGAATTCAAACAAATGAAAAGAATTCTCTTAAATTGAGCAAGAAACATCATATCATTCCACTTATTCCATCAAAATTGAAAGGTGTACAAGCCTTAGCTGAATTTTCTTTTACAACTGTAGCAAAAAAGAAGATATTTTAGCGAGATTTGCATCACATTAATTTGTTTGTATAGAATATGATGATATCCTTAAAAGTGACTGAATTTTGGCCAGTGATACAGTATAAGTACTGTTAGCTGCATTCTTAATAAAATAACTTCTAGCTCAGTGCTGTTTAGATATGAATGGTTGCTATTTCCATTACTTCTCGTCATGTTATCATATTTAACAGAAACTAAAGTAACTCTGTTGACAATATAGTTACAATACCTTCATTATTGCTAAAGTACAAGTACAGCTTGCTGTACTTGATTTACTTGAATAATTCGTATTATTTGAATAATTTTATTATCTATATAAAATTAAAAGACTAAATAAAATAAATAAAGTAAGACAGACTTGAATACATTTTAAAATAAATTTGTAAAAAGTTAAAAAAAAAAAATACTCAAAAAACATAAAAAAAAAAAAAAAAAAAAAAAAAATTAGTATACGTTTTGCCGAGTAACCGCAAGGTCTCATCAGTACAATTTAACCATTGTAAAACAAAAAAGATAAATCAAGTACAGCTTGCTGTATTAGATTTACTTGAATTAATTGATTTACCGAATGCACTTGAACAATTCGTAATTATCTATATATATATTTCTCTTACGTAGCGCGAAAAAAGAGCTGTATTTGTAGCTTCCATTTGGCAACGACCAGAGCGACGATTATCAGTGGTTAATTTACAGTCACATGTCCCGATCCATTCAGCAAATCAAAATCCAGTTGTAACCTCTCTTTTAACACAAACCGTTTAAGCAATGCATGGATAACAATTGCTACTGGTTCGTGTTACGGTGATGCGGCGAATTCAGCGAATCAGCTTTGTGTTCAAGATTGTATTTAGACACAGCCGAAAATGATTTGTTTGCATTTCGTTTGCGTGTTACGTCGCATCTATTATGGCGTTTTATTATAGTTTTAAATGAATTTAAGCCGTGTTGTTCAATACTATAGGCAAAATGAAAGGAGAAGGACCCCATCTGACACTAACATGCCATTTAAATATTAACGGCCTCAATTTCCAGTCCACTTAGACTTAGCTTTTGCAATGACGATCAACAAGTCACAGGGCCAAACTTTTGATAAATGCCTTTTCAACAAAATTTTCAGTAACTTTTTTTATGAATGCCTTCCTACATTTTTTATGAATGCCTGAATTGTGTTTTCACCGAGGTTTTAAATTAATTCTATTTCCAAGGTAATTTTTCAGTTTATTATTTTGCATTTCAGTTTTTTTTTTTTTTTTTTTTTTTTTTTCGTAATGTTAAAGTGATTTATAACCATTAGCAGCACCATCTAAATACATTTTTCATTAGATTTTCAACAAAGTTTTCCATTACTTTTTTTTATACATTAACAATATTTGTAAATTTAATATCTTATAATGATTTATGATAGCATTCATGCTGGCTAGAGTTGACACAAATAGTGGCGATCGAGCGAAGCGAGCTGGAATCGCGTAGCGGTCCCAATGTGAATTGCGTAGCAATTCACGGGGGTTGGCGAGCGTGAGCGAGCAGGGTGCTGAGCCCCCTAGTTTGAATAATTTTATTATCTGTATGAAATTAAAAGACTAAATAAAATAAAGTAAGGCGAATACATTTTAAAATAAAATTTATAAAAAGTTTTAAAAAATATTAAAAATACATTTAGTATACGTTTCGCCAACAAACAAGACAAATCAAGAACAGCTAACTGTACTTGATTTATCTTGTTTGTTTTACAATGGTTAAATTGTACTGATGAAACCTTGCGGTTATTTGGCAAAACGTATACTAAATGTATTTTTAATGTTTTTAGTATTTTTTAAACTTTTTATAAATTTTATTTTAAAATGTATTCAAGTTTGTCTTACTTTATTTATTTTATTTAATCTTTTAATTTTACTTAGACGATAATATTATTCAAATAATGCGAATCATTATCCACGATGAAAAGAAAAGAAAAAAAAAAAAAAAAAAACGATACCGCCGAAACATTGCAACCAATGTCAGAATAAATGACAACTTGGAAAAGTGAAGGGCAGAGAGAGGGGGGGGGATATAAAGAGAGACTTCTTTTAATAAAACTTCAAGCCCGCATTCCAATGGACAATTCAGAAAAATACACACTCTTCGAAGTTTGGAAAAAAGACAACAGCAATCGTAAAAGCTATCTTTCAATTCATTTCAAGATCCTCTCGACAGCTTCGTTATTTCTTTTTCTTTTTTTTAAAAAAAATGTCGGGTTGACAAAAGAAAGAAAAATTAAAAAAAGTTTTTTTTTTTAAACTGTAATATTTTGAATTATAGTACAAAAAAAAAAAAAAAAAAAAAGGCCTGCGGTGCATTTTAATTTCATAAATAAAAAAGAATGCAAAATACCTTAAAAATTATGAAAACGGAATCTATTATAACGGAAAAAAGTCATGATCCTAACCGGATGAATACTATGGCAATATACCTTCTAAGGGAAAAACTGTCTAAAACGATTTTTTGCCGGGTCTCCAGCAATTTTGTTTCCATAGGTATTACTACATAGGCTGAATTCACATAGATGATAAAATTGTTCAAATAATACGAATTATTTTTCACGATGGCAGAAACGATATCAACGAGAAATGGCGACGATTTGTTAGAATAAATGACAATACATGAAAGTCAAGGGCAAGAGAGGAAAGGGAGGGGAGGGGTTATAAAGAGAGACGACTCTTAATAAAACTTCTAAAGGTACTCCAATCGACGATTCGGAAAAGTAAGGGTTCTCGAAGTTGGAGAAAAGGCTAATTCAGCAATCGAAAAAGTTATCTTTCAATTGCTCTTATGGGTTCTCTCGAAAGCTTCTTCTTCATCGTCTTTTCTTTTCTTTTTTAACGTCAGGTTGAAAACATTAGGGAAAAAAAGGGATTGAAAAAGGCTTAAAAAGAAACACTGTTTAAAATTATGCGATAAAGAAAATGTATGACAAAAGTATTTCAGAAAAAAAAGAAAGTAAACAATAAACTGCTTAAAAGGTATACACAGAAAGAAAAAAAAAGGAAACTGGTCGGAAATTGTTCGTCAAACGTGGCAAATGAGGTGTGTTCGTACTATAACTAGTTTTTATAAATATTCAGATCTACTCGTAGGTGCAATAGCTTTGCTCTCTTATACAAAAAGGCCTGAATACAAAATTTATTACAATTCTACAGATTAAATTCAGTCATACGAAAATAATAGGACTCCATCTTAAATAGGGCGTCATTACCATGGCAACATAAAGTCATGACCTATCATGGGATATCATTGAATGAATGACGCATGATACGATTTGATAGAATGAGGAAAACTTTTATCGATATCTTTTTATGTTTTGATTAGATTTTCATAAAATTTGAAATGACAAAATTCTACAATGATTCTATATATTAAATTTCAAACCATTGAGTTGGGTAGTTTATCCGCTGTTAGATACGGACAGATGGAAGGACCAGACGGCGACTATAGATGCTACGTATTTATATAATTATGAACGCAACTAAAAATACAACTTTATTGCCAGATTTTGCTGACGTACCAGATAGCATGAAATTAATAAATATTTTTTCTTCACACTGCGTCGTAATGAGTGAATTCCTCATACGTACATACATTATAGCCACTCATGAATTGGCTTATATGCATACATGTTTCATATTTACATACTTCTTACAATATACATACAGGGCCTGCTCGAGAACCTATAAGAGGACCCTTGAGATCCTTTATCCACAAAAAATAATAACAAGAGCGAAACATCAAGACATAGATTATTAAACACTTTCCAACGCTAACGGAATATTGTTAAGAAATATCCTTTCTGTTCGTACAATGAAATGAAATAAATAAAAATAATAACTAGAAAACAGGAATTCTGCTTTTTCAGAATTTCGTGTCGCCCCCCGATGAAAAAAAAAATGTACATAAATATAGATAGTTCAGTTTTAAGACTTAAAACAGACGCTTTTATTTTACATAAAACGACGTCATCCGCATCCGCTGAAGAATTCCTCATTTACGATCCAGTCTTAAACAACATCTACAGTAAAGTATGCATAGGACGTCACTATCTCAGCAATCATCACAAATCCAGCAAAAAGAAATCAGCAAGAAACTCGACAAAAAAAAAAATTGACTATCTCATGATTCATGCGCCTTCATTTGTTTGTAATATTAATATAAGATACTTAAAATTAAATTTAGTTTATAATAACTCCCTGTTTTATCAGAAATCATTTCATTTACCTTTTTTCAAAATAGCAAGTATTTTAATTACTTTTTTTTCAGTTTTTGTAGGAAAATGGCAACAAAAATATATAATTGCTATTTTCCAACTATTTTTCCTTTACCTTCTACAGAAATGGAGTACATGAGTTGCCAAAATTAAAACAAATGCCGCTAAAAAATTAATATCTCAAAAATAAATCGAGATGCAGTTTTCAAACAAATTGCATTTAAAAGTAGTTTTTTTTCCAATACGACGGTCTAAAAATTAAAAATGTTCGATGTTTAGAAGCTTAAAAATTGCAATAGAGATTATTTCGTACAATGATACATCTGCTTTGTTTTACGGCTGACTTGTACAACGGGACGTTATTTCTGGGAGAAAGAAATAGCATACCGGGGAATAATAATAATAATAATAATAATAATAATAATAATAAAACGCAGTAAAAATTCCTTTTCAGGAACTGCTGTCGATAACCGGCAATGTCTGAGAATTCTTACATATAGCCCTGTATAGGATCTACACACATTGGAATACACTAAAAGTTAGTTAAGTTTTTAAATGCATATCACAGCTGAAAACGCATATCCAGCAGCTATGGCTCAAAGCCTGTCAGAATTCTTTTGAGTGTCATTGTAAATAAACAACAATAAATTCTATGTACTCAATAATCTGTAGAAAACCTGCTTTACTGCACTTCAGTAATGTATATTAATTTCACTGAACTAGCGTAACATCGTACAAATACACTGCAAACGATTGCTACCCACAGTTTATAAGGTAAAGGAATTCTTTCGTGGTTTCTGTAAATGAACTTCTACTTACTCTACACAAAGCATGGTGCCATTCACCTTAGTGATGCATATCAATTTCATTATGTTTGAAACAGTGTAACATCATTAAAACACACTGAAAAAGATTTTTGCCAAATGAGTGTAATGTAACAGAGCAATTTTAAGTGTACCAGTAAACAAACTATAATGTCTACTTATTCTATATTCTATGTTGATAGACAACAAGTTATCATCCACCCCGTGACGCACCTGAATTTTATTACGCTTGAAATAGTGTAACATCTTTAAAATTCACTGAAAGCTATTTTCTTCATTGGCCTTAATATCACAGAACCATTTTGAGTGTCACTGTAAACTAAACATACGCGGAACACACTTCAATTTCAATACAGGGCATGTGCCATGGTAAATCTGAATAACATACATCAATTACATTTACGGGAGTCAAAGCGCAGACAAACCGAATTTACAAACACTTTTCAACTATGTTCCCTGTCCCTCGCGATTCAGTTTTTACGGGTTTTACTGCATACATGACACTTAAAATATCCTAAAATTAAATCTAAAAATATCCATAGTACCTTTAAGGCTGTTCTCAAATCCAAAAGGGCAACTTTATGACGCAAGTTTTAATTTATTTTTGTTCGGAAATGTTTGGAACTAGCAGGTGTTGTTGTTCAGAAACTATGTCATCGAGCTGGGTTTTTTTGCAAACGCAATAGATCTTTCAGAAAATAGTGTCAAAGTGGGCATTTTGAACAGAATTTCCGCGCAAAAGGAGAAAAACTACTCAAGAAAAGATGAAAAACATGTTTTCTCACGTGATCAAAATCGCTTCTAACTCAATAGGTAATTGATTGATAAAAAAAAAATAGAAAACCGAGTTCGATTCCAAATCGCTTCCCTGGTCAGGCTTTCCAATTTTATATCTTTCCGTTAAAAAATGAATTTGTAAATGTGTCAAACGTTTTGCGCTTGTTGAGCAGAGCAGTTGAGAACAGCCTTAAAGCCGTTTTAGTAGAAATTCTGAAATTTTAAAATTTTAATTTCCTCTCACTAGATTTACAAAATGATTAGAAATACGTGTATTCGTTGAATTACTTTTTGGAATGTTTGGGTACTCGGTTCAATGGTTGCTATGCTTATCTAACATTGTGACATTTAAATTTTCTTCGGGAGGGTAAAGAAAACAGTGATCTAAAAATCAAAACTGTATGCAAATAAACGGAATTACTTTAGAAAAAATGCCTCCTCGACATATTTCTGAGAGAATTAGACTCCGCAGTCTTCTCATAATTATGTCAAATTCAAGCTCGAACGGTTTGTGCTCGGGACTCCGTAAAGAGGTACACAGTTTGAAATTCCTTTCGTAGTACGATGTCGTGAAAATTTAAAACTTTCGGAACATTCCCGCTTCATCACAATTTCAGCCGAACAGAATTCAGCCATGAATCAGGTAATTTCGCTTCATCAGTTTATTTCTCGCCTCAGTCATTCGCCCGAAACGACGATTTTTTTTTCCACCCACGGCAAGAGTGAATATTGGCGCCCCCGCCCCATTCTTTCCGAAATAAATTTACTAGAGAACAGGAATTCTGCTTTTTCAGAATTTAGTGTCGCCCCCGACGAAAAAGAAATATATGTATCAGTGGTGCCAACTTATATGGGAGATAACCCACCAAATAATTTGATCTCTCCACCCACCCAATTTTATTGTATTTAATTGGTTATTTAGTTATTTATTTATTTAATCGCTGAAATGATATTTGGTTTTATTGAGGTTCTCATATTAATTTTGATTGCAAAATATTATGGGCATCCATTAGCATTAGATTTACAGGAGCACTGAAAGTCTCTTCAGCAGATGTATAATTAAGTTTCTCTCAAAAACAAATTTCCTGCATATTTGGCCATCTATAATCATGTTTTGAATGGATAAATCAATTATGTTGGTTGGTTGTATGAGGTTTTATGGCGCAAAATCCCTTAAGGCTGTTCTTAACTGCTCTGCTCAACAAGCGCAAAATGTTCTGACACATTTACAAATTCATTTTTCAACGGAAAGGTATAAAATTGGAAAGCCTGGCCATGGAAGCGATTTGGAATGGAACTGTTTTTTTTCATTTTTTGATCCATCCATTACCTATAGAATTATAAGCGATTTTGATCACGTGACAAACACGTTTTTCGCCCGCTCTTGAGTGCTCTTTCTTCCTTCGCGCGGAAATTCGGTTCAAAACGTCCACTTTGACGCTATTTTTTGAAAGATCTATTGCGTTTGCAAAAAAATGGAAAAAACAGCTCAATGAAATAGTTTCTGAGCAACAACACCAGCTACTTTCAGGCATTTTCGAACAAAAATAAATTAAAACTTATGTCAGAAAGTTGCCCTTTTGGATTTGAGAACACCCTTAAGGGACATGGTACACCAATAAATCAATTAGGTGACTAAACTGTATATTTTTCTTGACATTTATTTTTTTTCCATTTCAATAGTTATAAATTTTTATGTTACTTATAATAAATAGTATTTAATAATATGTATAACGAAGAACTTATCAGAATATAATTTAATAAAAATTGCTTATTAAATGATAATTAAATGATAATAATTTTATATTTTTCTTAGCAAAAACATAATTTAACTGCCAATTATCATCTGTAGTCATTCACTTCTCTCCCGCCTCATTCCACACACACACGCACTAAAGGGCGAAATTGTATGTGTATTTTACTCAAAAGCTTTTGAGCCCACCCAATAATTTTCAAAAGGTGGCGCCACTGTAATAATATAAATATAAATATAGATACAGTAGAGTCTCGATTATATGAGTTAATCGAACTTATACCTTTGGAATGGATCATTTTCTTCTGATGGACTGGTGGCTTCTATTGTTATGAAACAGCCATTATAAATGAAGTGTTAGGTGAAGATGAAAGAGCAGCCGTAAAAAGTTAGAACTCTGATTTTATGGTCAGAATAGGAAGCAAAAAATGGCCATAATTTAAAAAAAAGGAAAAAAGAAAGAAATTATGGCCATTTTTTGTTTTCAACTAAGAATAATCGTATTTGAGGCTTAAAAAAAATTTGTTTCATAATTATCTTGAAGAGAACTTTACGTAAATAACTGTCCCAAAATGGCTAATAAAAATATGTACCCATTCGTGCCTTACGTCCTATATTTGGGACTCTTACAAAAATGCGTATAAAATCCGAAAAAAGCCTTCATTTAAGAAAATAAATATCTATCTTTTGTTGTCATCGCGGTAACAGATAAAGACATTTATAGATAATTATTTAGAATAATTTTCATGTTATAAAAAAGAAGAAAATTATACAAATTCATTAAAATTCGAAGCGTCCCAAAAATGGGACGCTAGGCATAAATGGGTTAAAGAATGCTCTTTTACTCTGAGTTCTTCGATTGCATGACAATTTTAGCCAAATTTCATTATTTGCTTTTTTGTACCGAACAACGAATCAAATCTTTTGTCGCACCCTTCTATTCTGACGCCCCACTCGCTTATCCCTAGTTTCGGCCCTTTAATACAATAAAGTTTGTCCTTCTACAGGGTTCCTACGCAATTCTGATAAAAAAATTCCCTGACTTTTCCAGGTTTTCCCTGACTTTTCTCAGTAAAAATTCAGCCTACATATTGTTGTAAAACCCTCCACAATGGACTTTAATTTAGATAAATGCTAAAAAAAAGTATGTGCTGTATGAATTTCCGATTATTTAATTATTTTTCATATTGTTATATAGTTTGCACAAATTTCATATAAAAATTTTTGATTGGATGAATAATTAATTCAAAATTTCTTCATTTACGACGATAATAGAAATTCAAATGTAAGTAGTACATAAAAAATTCCCTGACTTTTCCCAGACCTTTTCAAATATTTCAAAAATTCCCTGACATTTTCCTGACTTTTTGCCTAAATTTTCGAATTCCCTGACTTTTCCCTGTTTTCCCTGACCCGTAGGAACCCTGTTCTATGTATAAAAAAAAGTTTTGATTTGGAAATGGACCAATGAAAATCTGCGTAGATATTTCCGGTAGATCGGCATCCAATTTGAATGCTTAAGCATGGCCTTTCTTCGTTAATATTAAAAAAACTGTTGCATACAAAAATATGAAAATCGGTGGTATTATAGAGAAATGTTTGATAAACACGCTGATGCAGACAGTTTTCAAATCGAAGAATTATTTTAAGAGATATTTAATGTTAAAGTTAGACAAAATCGTTCCATTAAGGCTGTTCTCAAATCCGAAAGGGCAACTTCCTGACATAAGTTTTAATTTATTTTTGTTCGAAAATGCATGAAACTAGCTGGTGTTGTTGTTCAGAAACTATGTCATCGAGCTCTTTTTTCCATTTTTTTGCAAACGCAATAGATCTTTCAGAAAATAACGTCAAAGTGGACGTTTTGAACCGAATTTCCGCGCGAAAGTAGAAAAATCACTCAAGAGCGGGCGAAAAACGGGTTTGTCACGTGATCGATATTGCTTATAACTCAATGGGCAATTGATTGATCGAAAAATGGAAAAAACAGTTCAATTCCAAATCGCTTCCATGGTCAGGCTTTCCAATTTTATATCTTTCCTATAAAAAATGAATTTGTAAATGTGTCAGAACGTTTTTCGCTTGTTGAGCAGAGCAGTTAAGAACAGCCTTAAAAAAGTTTTATTGGAGCAAAAAACTATACATGAGAATTTAATCATTTTTTTACGTTATAAGTTCACGGTGTGCAGATTGCATTTATTTTTCTTATTTGACTTATTTTTTGAGGTTTTATTTCTATTTTAAATTCAAATTTTCAGCATTTCGAGAGATATTTTTTTAAATGTTATTAATTTAAACCGTTGCCAATTGTATAAACAGCGCAAACAATAATGTTTACTTCAAATTAAAAGTTTATTTACACGTGACTATTATAAACAGAAAAAAAAAAACTTTAAAATTAGAATTAAATGATTACATGTTAAAAGCAGGAAAATTACGTCATAAGAACCATATTTACACTTGAATTTTAAAAGAGAAACAAAATCTTAAAATAAAAAAAATCATTATTATGCATTAAAACTTGTAAATGGGGGAAATTACGTCATATTTAAAATTGCTAATTCATAGTATTGCCAAACAGTTTAAATTTAAAAATATATTTCCGCGAGATATTTTGAGATAATCTTTTCAACTATTATCGTGAATTCGAAGACAGCGCAATTAATATTTTCTTCTAACAAAAAAGTATTTTCACGTGAATATTAATAGGAAGATAAAACTTTGGTGTAAATTACGTCAGATTTGAAACTATACATTTAAAATGAATTATTTAAAAGAACTATCTTATAGCGCTGTTAAAAAATACCGGGAGACAAAGATACTATTTACTTAATTCATTTTCCATTAGCTTATTTTCAAATGCTTAACTAATTTTTTAAATTAAATACGAAAACAGCCATTGTATCTCTTAACAGCAGCAGATTTAGTCTTAAAAATCCCCAATCTAAGGATAACGAATGGAAACCCGTTTACAAAGAGATCGCTACTGTTTTTTTTTTTGTTTTTTTTTTTTTAAATTTTAATTCAATATTTTTAAAGCCGGTCAAATTAGCGTGCTATTTGGATTTTGGTGTGCCTGAACGGGGGTTGGCGAGCGTAGCTCGTAGGGGGCAGAGTCCCCTAGTTTTTTAAAAAGAAACTTGTCTATAGAGGAACACTATCTAAAACAGAAAAATGCATAGTCCCAGTGAAAATATACAGAAGGTAATAAACATTGCATAAAGAAAAACGAAAACTTATATTGTGAAACATTTTATCGGCAATGAGGACTGTTTCCTAAAAATCCTCACAAACTTTGCAGTTCTGTAAAACAGCAAAGGAATACGAATCAGGCGAAACCTGCGAGTGAAGTATTGCGTTATCGTATATAACGGCACGTCCGTTAGCCGAGTGTTCGTTAAGTAGCAATCTGTGTTTTCCGAGAATGGAGACGAAAGAGGAGTGTCTGCGCACGCGTGTGTACAAGTTTTACGTAGGCAATATTCATCATGGGGACAAGTTCGTCGTGAACTAATATTTTGCCGAAAATATCCCCAAACGAATTATATACGATGTTCTACAACGATCTCCCAGCCGAATAAGGGTCTCCCAGTCAAAAGGCAATCGGGATCGGGTAGGAAAGCCCAAAAACTCACCAAGACAAAGTTGCAACAGCTGAAACGACTGTTTGGCAAAATGACCGAGTATTAATCCACCCCATGGCTGCCAAATTCAGTGCTTCACTCAGCCACCTATATAAGACAATCATCAAGAAGCTTAACATCAAATATCACAAGAAAAGGGTAATACCAAAACGAAGAGAAAAGCAAATGGTTGCCGCGAAAACGAAGTGTGGCCGCTTGTTCAGAAAATTTTCTGACCGAGCATTCATCTTGGTTGACGAGTCATATTTCACGCTCACTCACCCCACTTTTAACGATAACGGTGGCCACTACGCATCTGACGTCTGCCCGACATAACCTAATATCAAATTCGCTACTAAAGCGAAATTCGAAAGACAAGATCCTCGTTTAATTAGCGATGGGTCCGAAAGGCTTGACTCGTTCGCTCATCCGAAAGTCTGGGTTCGCTGTTAATGGACAACGACACTTGAACAAGTGCATTCGCCGTACTACATCCGTAGACATCAAAACGGCACGAGGCTAACGAGAAAGACAGGCTACCGCGGTGCATTCCACGTATCTTTTTTTACAGACCGCTGGAGTCACGTGATGCTCGAATGCATCGATGAAAGCGTGCGAAAAGAGCATCACGCCACTCTAGCTGTCTGTAAAAAAAGACATGTGGAATGCACCGCGGTAGCCTGTCTTTTTCCTTAGCCTCGACAACGGCGGTGATTACGTCATCTGGCCAGACTTCGAGGCTTATGAGAAAGACAGGCTACCGTGGTGGGTCCGATTCTTCTTTTTTTACAGACCGCTGGAGTCACCTGATGCTCTTTTCGCACACCTTCATTGGTGCATTCGAGCATCACGTGACTCCAGTAGTCTGTAAAAAAGAAGAATCGGACCCACCGCGGTAACCTGTCTTTCTCGTTAGCCTCGGCCAGACTTAGCTAGCAGTCGTTCCTTCAAAATCATTCTCAACCACTTCCGCCAGCAAAACATCACTTTCGTAGAAAAGTCCGACAACCCGGCTGACGTTCCCGAAATTCGACCAATTGAGCGGTTCTGAGCGTATCTTAAGTCCAAAGTGTATGTTAGAGGCTGGAAAGCATATAACATCCAGAAATGGATCAATCTAATCAAGTACTGTCTCAAAATTATGGACCTAAATTTTGTACAACGTCTAGCAAGAACGCCAAAAGTAAAATCGATAATGTTCGACGAAACAGATTAATTGAAACTCGGCAACAGTTTTAAAGAGTAATGTGGTTATTAGAGTTACCTTACAGTGCCCATTTGTGTTCTTCGTCACGTTTTTTTTTTTTCGGAGCTTTCCAGTTACGAAAAGTTTATGCGTATTCCTACACTGTTAAAAAAATCGTGAAAAATTACCTCTGTTTTTAAAGGCTATCTATTTTTTGACCTATAAGAATTTACTACATAAACACCTATGAAGCGTTCTCATTGGTCAGAAAATAGATAGCTTTTAAAAGCAGAGGTAATTTTTCACGATATTTTTAACGGTGTAGGAAACAGTCCTTATTCCCCAAATAAGCAAGTCGCAAATTATTTCTGTTTCAACATAGCAAACAATTAGCTGGAATTATATACATAATAATTTATCAATTATATAAATTTCAGATATAATTTATATCAATTCACAGCTGAGACAACATAACCTATCAATAAAGATGGATAAAAGAAAAGTTATTCAAATAAACAACAAAAGTATTACGAATAGAAAATCCATTTTTATGCGACCTATTGTATCGAATTGATAGCAG
The DNA here is from genome assembly GCA_963932465.1 of Maratus speciosus. NCBI lineage: Eukaryota > Metazoa > Arthropoda > Arachnida > Araneae > Salticidae > Maratus > Maratus speciosus. The sequence goes on along the minus strand of OZ010790.1, from coordinate 4,774,642 downwards.
CAAACAAACTCCAAAATAGATATTTATTTTTCTGAACAAGAAAACCGTTGTGAGAATATCGAAATGTACTACAGAAGAGGAATATAACAAGAGACTACTTATATTAAGAAAAAAAAGTTTTGGCTTGAGGATACAATAACCGATCTTACGACAGCTGCAAAATGCAGATAACTCTGTAATAGCAATTTTTTTTGCTGCAGAAATGTTTATAAATCGAAAGAACCAAAAAGCAACAACAACAACACAAGAAAGGATTTGCCTTTTTTATGGAACAATATATTCGAATATTGGCAGATAATTTTAAAACATTAAATCAATAAAATATTACGCATTATTTTAATAAGATAATATGCAGAATACTAAAATGTTATTACAAATCGTTATATAGAAATAGAAATATCTCACCCGTGAAAAGAAATAGAAAGAAAAAAAGGAAATTATAACCTTTCAGATTAAAAAAACATATGTATGGTATATTTTCGTACAAAATAAAGAAGACATGGAATTCATCATACACAAGTGAGGAGAAATAAAAATCGAAAGATGAAATTCAAAGCAGTTATGAAAAATACCCATAAAAGAAAAATTAAATAATTGTGGAAGCATGCCAGAATTATAAAGCCCACATTACCATAGATTCCACTAAACATGTACGGTTTTATCTTTACACTTGCTATGAGAAGTTAAAAATGTGCAAGATTTGTGCTATCGTACAGTAAAAAAACACAGAAATTGCGTATTGATCGGTTTATGCCCAGCGTCCCAAAATTGGGAAGTTGTGATTTTTCGGAAATAAATTAATATTTTTTTTTTACACAAATTTCTTTTTTGCCTCTATTACACAATTCTCGTACAGAATATTCATATTAATATAATGTAATAATTATTGTATTATATATATTAGCGGTTATAATTAAACAAACGACTGGGAGGGGGGGGGGGGGGGGGAGGAAGTCAGATATAATTGAGTTAAATAAGAAAAATCGAACAAATACAATAAACAATAGAAGTAAAGTTGCGAATAAAGTTAGAAACACATACATAACTCCTGACAAGCATGTACGAATTGTAAGATTACACAATGTTGACAAAATTATCATAGACTAAAGTTACTGGTATCGAACGATTGGAAATAAAGTCTACTTTTAAATGACGTATATAAAATTTGCTTAGGGGGGCATCCACATATTAAAACGAATCCAAATTTCATTTTTTTCAATGGCAATACCCAATTTTAACGAGATATTTCAAATCTTTGGTTCAAACTTAAACTATTCATAGACACCAAAATTTCAAGTCATTTGAATGATAAAATTTTGAATTATAAACATTCAAAATTTAATGCTTCTAATGTTAACTTAAATTTTCATATTTTTATTTATAACTTCTGAAATTATGATCCTAATGTTCTAATTTTTTTGTGTAGCAATAATACTAATATACCCAAACATAAATACGTTGAATTTGCAATTTTTATAATTTTCTGATATGAATTATGAAATTAATATTAAAAAAATTATGAATTGCAACCTACAATTTTTTCGGTGAATTTAGATGTATTAAGTCCTGCTTCATGGAAATCCAAAATTTCACATTTTTCTTCCAAGTAGTTTTCAAATTATGCTTAAAAAACGGCAAAATGATGGTTTAAGGGGCCGTCTGTGATAGAAGTGGCTAGATATTTTGAAATTTATTAAAATATCTAGAAGGGGTGAGTTCGCGATTAGCGTGTAGCTAAAGACCCAGTATAAATATAAATAGTTATACCAAAAGTTTTTTCATTAATAATGAAAGATAGAAATTTATTTTCTTACCTTTCTGGTAAAGCAGACATATGCTGGTTTGCTGCATGTGAAAACAAACTATGTATTTTATTTATTTATTGGATGTGAAAAAATATCTTCTTAGAATGATGGGAATGCGCTGGTACAGAAAAACTATTTAATGCACGACGAAATCAGGTTACATTGGACGAACACATACACACTAAAAAATAAGGAATAAAATAAAAGAGTTAAGTATGGGTATTTTAGAAGTAATAACACTAAAATCCAGTAGGAGATGAAAATCTTCCATTGGACTGAGAGTTAACGCACTAAAAAAACCGTGCGTCTTGGCCTCACGAGATCGGGCCTAGAAGTGTAGAAGTAATAGGGGCCCACAAGAGTTAAAACAAAGTAAAAGAAACTTGAAACAATACAGTCTGCTTAATAAGCAAAAAGGTTCTATTTAAAATCAGTTTATCAGGAAATGTCTGTGGTGCTGCGATCTATTGACGCCTTTTCGAAACACAAGTCTTTTACACAATCCTTCTTTAGTTTGTGACCTTAGGCTACGATGACTCACGGAAGTGTCGCCATCTTGGAACATATTTCACAACTAAAAGAGACGCGTTGCACGTATCACGAAGAAATCGTCATTTCACAAGCGGAGTGATGTTTGACATAAAATTACTTACACTGTGACGTTTTCCAACACCCCCGCTTTTTATGTCAAACCGACGAGCGTAGAATGTTTAACTTGTTTCTCAAACACTCGAAATGAGGCTTAGGCAACGGCTTGGTGAGCACGTCTGCCAGCATTAACTTCGATGGGCAATAAGTTATTTTGATTATACCATTCTGGCATAGATGTCTGATGTGGTGATACTTTACTTCCACGTGTTTAGTCCTTGTCTGTGCCTTTTCGTTTTCGGTCAATCTTATGGCTGATAAGTTATCTTCGTACAACGTTACGGGTAGTTGTTGACGCAGTTCGAGGTCATTTAATAGGTCTAACAACCACGAAATCTCTTGACCTGCATTAGAGGCAGCGATATATTCAGCCTCCGTGGAGGAGAGTGCTGTGCAACTCTGCTTCCTCGATGACCATGCCAATATATTATTTCCTAATTTGAACAAGTTTCCAGTGGTTGATTTCCTGTCTATTCTGTCGTTTCCCCAATCGGCATCGCTATATGCCGTTAGGATCGGAGGTTTTGTTTTATCTATGATGAATTTAAGATCTTTGGTAGTAAGCAGATATCTAATTAATTTCTCGATAGCTTGCCAATCGACTTCCCTTGGGGATTCATTCCTTCTTCCCAGGATGTTAACGACTGATGCTATGTCGGGTCTAGTTAAAGTTGCAATGTATAGAAGCCCTCCTATAGCCTGTCTAAATTTTACGTTATCTCCCATTAGTTTCCCGTTTGGATCTAGATTAAAGTAGTTAGTATTCATGGGTGTATACGTAGGCTTACCATTTAACAAATTGAATTTTTCTGCGATTTGTATTATTTTGTGTTCCTGGTCTAACTCTAGATTACCGTTTGCTTTTTCCTTTATGTTTATGCCTAAATATTGTGTGACTTGACCCAAATTTTTGATTTCGTATTGCTTTGATAATTCAGTGTATATTTCGTGTGTGTCTGTTTTGTCTCCTGCGACTAAGATGTCATCAACATACACTATTATGTATGCGATTTTTCCATCTTGGACTCTTTTGTACAGACATTTGTCTGACGCGCATTCAACGAAATTTAGTTCTTTTAGAGATTTACTTATTTTTTGGTTCCATGCCCTAGCTGCCTGCTTAAGGCCGTAAATCGCTTTGTTTAAACTACAGACTTTATCTTCTTCCCCTTTTGTTATGTATCCCTCTGGCTGATGCATATAGACCTCCTCTTCTAAATCGCCATGTAAGAAAGCAGTTTTGACATCTAGGTGAGTTATTTTAAGATCTTTGTACACCGCTGCGTTTAAGAATGCTCGTAGGGTGGTATGCGCTACAACGGGTGCGTAGGTCTCGTCGAAATCGCTTCCATATTTTTGAGCATATCCCTTAGCGACCAATCTGGCTTTATATCGCTCTATAGACCCGTTCGCTCCCCTTTTTGCCTTAAACGTCCACCTACAACCTATGACGCGTTTTCCCGGGATAGGTTTTATTAATCTCCAAGTATTATTTTGCTTCAGAGAATCTATTTCCTCACTAGTGGCTTTTAACCATTTATCTTTAGTTTCTGCGTCATTGATATTTTGTAGGTCTGTCCATGACTTTGGCTCCTGAATGTGACACAGGTTTGCGCTTATTCCATAACGGTTAGGTGGTACACCACGATTTTGTCTCTGCGATCTTCTCGGCTCAAGGGATGTGTCGGTCGGGGTGTTATTCTGATCATCGTCGCGCTCTTCTAGATCAATTTCAATATTATCTGCGGGAGTTTGTTCGATGTTTTGTTTTTCTTTGGCGGTTATAATTTCCTCATCTTTTATACCTTCTTCGAAGAATTTTACGGTTCTAGATATTATAATTTTATTTTCACCCGTATATATCCTATAGCCCTTGCTTCTGAAATCATATCCCAACATTATTCCCTCGATGGCTTTCTCATCTAATTTATTTCTTTTAGGTTTGTCGACATAGGCAAATGCCTTACATCCGAATGTTTTGATGTTCGAGAGATCGGGTTTTCTTTTATGCCAAAGTTCATAGGGTGTCATGTTATTTTTGTTAGCCTTTGTTGGTAGACGGTTGATGAGGTAGGTGGCGGACATGACAGCTTCCCCCCAGAATTGCTTAGGTAACTTGGCGTCCGACAACATGGTTCTAGCCATTTCCACTATCGTTCTATTCTTTCTTTCTGAAACACCGTTCTGTGGGCTAGAATAGGGAACACTCAATTGACGCTCTATCCCGTTTTCTATCAGGCAGTTTTCAAATTCGTCACTGATATACTCTTTTGCGTTATCGGACCTGATTGCCTTTATCAACTTGCCAAATTTATTTTTTGTTAGCGCTATGTATTCTTTCAGTTTGATAACGGCTTCCGACTTATGCGCGATTAAGTATGTTATTGTGTACCTGCTATAATCATCCGTGAAAGTTATAAAGTACCTTTTCCCTCCTATCGTTTCAGTATTCATGGGGCCACATATATCGGAATGTGCGAGGGTACCGATGTCTTTGCTTCTGTTTGTGGCTACTTTAGGGTAGGGCAGAGCGGAAAGTTTCCCTTCAATGCACTTGGTGCATCGCGTGTCATGTTTACATTTGTTAATTGTTATCCCATTGGCTAATTCATGATTAACGAGGTATTTAATATCATCAAAATTTTTGTGTCCGAGTCTTCGGTGCCACAATGAAATACAATTTGTATTGTTACAGAAAGTTTGAGTACTTATAGTATAGCCGTAATCATCTTCAGGGTTTAATACGTAGAGATTATCATTTAATTTAGCTGTCAAGATTATATTATCATCTTTGACAAATAAACATGCATTTTTCTCGAAAATTACCTTTATATTATTTTCAGTGGCTTTCTTAACTGACAATAAATTGCCCTTTAGTTCTGGACAGTACAAGACGTTTCTTAGTGTAATGTAGTGGTTTTTGTCTATTTTTATTTTTACGTCGCCCATACCTTCCGAATTAAGCCTTTTTCCATTAGCGATTGTTATATTCCCAAAATTCCCGGCTGTGAATGTAGCAAAATTTGTTTTTGCTGATGCAACGTGCCTGGTGCAACCCGAGTCAATGATATATGTGTTTGGATCTGTTGTTTGTGTTTGGTTAATTTTTTACTGACTCAATTTCAAAATTGTTTTCCACTGGGAAGAGAGGAATGATCGATTGGTTGACCTCATCCTCTATATTTGATTTGCTGTTAAAGCAAAAATTCGAGGAGTCTGTTTTACTACCATTGTGCTGATTTTTGGGGTTTACCGAATTGGCTTTAAAGTTGGCATGGTTGTTAAATTTATTACTGTTATAATTTTCACTTCTTTGGTAATGGTTTTTCTGTTTGTTTTTTAATTTGTAACACTCTGAACGAGCGTGCCCATCTCGTTGACAGTAGCTGCAATACTTTTTGCTACCTTTATTTACAATTTTATATGCTGTGTCCCTTGGTCGTGTGCTGGTGTTTTTGTATTCGGTTCGATGAGAGTACTCGTCGATGAGTTTGTTTTTCACAAACTCGAGGTCTAGATCCTTTTCGTCTCTAGCCTCCATGCTCGTTATAAGAGGAGCATATGACTGAGGCAAGCTGCAAAGCATAAGAGCCACGATGTGCGAATCATTTATGAGCTCTCCAATGGCAGCGAGTTTGTCGCGGATAGTTAAAATATTGTTGATATGTAGATTTAAGTCTCCGCCCTCATTGAGCCTTTGCGAATATAGTTTCCTCAAAAGGAATAATTTGGATGATAAATTCGCCCTTTGGTGAACACTTTTTAATCTTTCCCAAATTTCTTTGGGAGATGTCAAATGTCTAATATGCACGATTTGTGTATTTTCAATGCACAAACAAATTATGGCTTTCGCCTTAGCCGCGTTTTTAGTATATGTATCATCGGGTGTGGCAGGTGGAGATTCTGTTATATATTTAAATAAATCGTCTTTAATTAACAGATTTTCTAATTTGAAACACCAATGATTGTAATTATTATCATTTAGTTTCTCCACTGCCGTAATTTCTTTTGTGGCTGACATAGCGTGTTATTCAAGTTTTATAAATTCTTTGATAACAAATATATTTACTATAAGAAGTTTGTGACTTTCTTAAAATAATTTCTTAGAATATATTCATAAATATAAATAAAATGATCAGTTATTCACAATAATCAATCAATATTCGTTCACAATAATACTCTTTTTGCGATATTATATATATCGTTATTTATTCATGCACATTTATTTTTATTTTCATGTATATAGTTCAATATTTCATATCTCATATGTGCATCTTGTTCATCATTTTATCACAATCAGATAAACAAATTTTTATTACTGGGTTTTTTTTTTTTTTTTTTTTTTTTATTTATTTACTTTCCCCTTCAATTCATCTCTCATAATCTATTAAAATATCTAGAAGGGGTGAGTTCGCGATTAGCGTGTAGCTAAAGACCCAGTATAAATATAAATAGTTATACCAAAAGTTTTTTCATTAATAATGAAAGATAGAAATTTATTTTCTTACCTTTCTGGTAAAGCAGACATATGCTGGTTTGCTGCATGTGAAAACAAACTATGTATTTTATTTATTTATTGGATGTGAAAAAATATCTTCTTAGAATGATGGGAATGCGCTGGTACAGAAAAACTATTTAATGCACGACGAAATCAGGTTACATTGGACGAACACATACACACTAAAAAATAAGGAATAAAATAAAAGAGTTAAGTATGGGTATTTTAGAAGTAATAACACTAAAATCCAGTAGGAGATGAAAATCTTCCATTGGACTGAGAGTTAACGCACTAAAAAAACCGTGCGTCTTGGCCTCACGAGATCGGGCCTAGAAGTGTAGAAGTAATAGGGGCCCACAAGAGTTAAAACAAAGTAAAAGAAACTTGAAACAATACAGTCTGCTTAATAAGCAAAAAGGTTCTATTTAAAATCAGTTTATCAGGAAATGTCTGTGGTGCTGCGATCTATTGACGCCTTTTCGAAACACAAGTCTTTTACACAATCCTTCTTTAGTTTGTGACCTTAGGCTACGATGACTCACGGAAGTGTCGCCATCTTGGAACATATTTCACAACTAAAAGAGACGCGTTGCACGTATCACGAAGAAATCGTCATTTCACAAGCGGAGTGATGTTTGACATAAAATTACTTACACTGTGACGTTTTCCAACAAAATTTCTTATGCTATCCTGTAATCTAACAAGCTGGAGCTCTCTCGGTTAACAATCGAGTACCGAACTTCAATTTGGATACAGACTTTAAAATACGCTCGTTTTAAAATAATTAATTTTTGCGAAACTTATAGTACGAATTGCATAAAAATTGGTTTTTAGACTAATTGCACGATGTAGAGTTCATTTTTGCTGTCAGAATTGTGTACTGCTATTGAAAAAAAACAAAGTTATGGTTCGTTTTAATATGTAGATGGCCCCCTAAGCAAATTTTATATACATAATTTAAAAGTATACTTTATTTCCAATCGTTCGGTACCAGTAACTTTCTTCTACGATAATTTGTTGAGGAATTAGTAGGGGGTGTTTACTTTTTTTTTTCCACGACTGTACATTATAACAGTAAAGCAGTCGGTCGCACAAATAGAAGAATTGTACAAGAAACCTCACTTACACAAAATAAAAGTGCGGCTCCCTTGAGGTAAAGAAAACATTTAAAAGGCTACAACTGAATGGAATTCTCCATTGAAGAGCGCGAAAGAAACGTTTCTACGAGTAAATTGGCTGCATAAGTTACTCACACAAATAGGTAGCAACTTTTTTTCTTTTTTTAATCCCACCTTCCGCTAGCTACTGTTTCATTTCGCTTTCTTTTTAATGTATCCTAAATTTATGTAATTGCCTAATTTTCCTCACAATTCTGCATTAAATACGTCTTAAATACGTGCAATAAATTTCGTCTGACAAAGGTTTTTAAAAGTGGCGATAAAAGAATTTAAAAGAAATATCATTTAAATTCTTCGTAATCAACATTTACAATCTGCGTGATGTCCAGAATCAATTTTTAAAACAAAATTTTCATGTAATTTTACAGAGTAGCTGTTTAAGAGTATTCCCTAGCGAAACTGGATTCACCTTCAGAGATCGCGAAATTTTGTTACACCGCGGGGAAATTTCAAAAAGGAGATCATTGCACTCCTTACCTAATGCAATTATCAAAATTTCATTTTCACCATCAAAAAATTGACGGCTGATAATGGATTACGCTTCCAAAATGTTATCTTTGTTATATTTTTAATAGCAATACATATTAAAATGAGGGTTCGTAAATATCATGATATATTCGAAAATATCAAAATTATCCGATAGTTTGATATATATCCGATATTTTCAAAACAGCCAACTTACTGATGATAATAAATATATTAGTACTATATTAGAGCATAATATAAGTTCTAAAATATATTGCACTTAACATGAAAACTTAATCAAACAATATTCTAAAAATGCATTTTTTTTTCATTTAGAACAAAATTGAAGAAACAAAATTGAACTAATTGAAAACAGAAACAATTTTCTATATGCGCTTACAAAAAACTAACGATAGAATTCAGTGTCAAGTATTAAAAAAAAAAAATCAGATATTTTTAAGAAAGAAATTTTAAATACAAAATAGTTTTTTTAATTGAAAAATTTAACATAAATGTAAGCATAAAATGTCTTTTTTCGTATTTTTTAACATGCTGTACAGTTTAAACTCAACTAAACCAAAACTGGAAAAGATTATGTTCTAATGAAGCTGTATATAACGAATTATTTAAGTTAGATAGTTTATCTTCCAATGGCTGTTCTGAAGTATGTGCCACATAATAATTAGTTCTACATTTAAAAATAAAATCTTCAAATCTAAAGCTTGAAAAATATCTTTTTTGGCTAAAAAAGTCACAGCCAGAAGAGCAAAAAATTTCTATCTACAGATTGACACAGTCAATAACAGTTGGAAATTTATTTATACTTGTTTCCAGCGAAAATATCAAAAATATCTTGCACATCGATATTTTGAAAGTAAATATCAATTGCAGAAAATATGAAACATCTTGAAATTTTGAATATTAATATAAAGTATACGAAAATATCGAAAATATAAAAAATCTTGATATTTTGAAAATAAATATAGGGTATATATCATGATATATATCAACGAACCCTAATTCGAATTAATTTATCGATTATTCTAACCCAGTCTCCTCCAAGCTTCGTCCATGTGGCTAAAACTTCGCAGATGCGCTTTGTGTATTTACATTTCTTCGTTACATTTATCGTCTCAAAACGGTACGTGCTCACGAATATGTACATCGAAGAGAAACAAATATCAGAAACATTCTGACTTATTTTAAGAGCGCCGTCAAATCTGCAATGTGAACAAAATGTACAACAGAACGAAATAAAAAAAAAAATTATGAGGAAAAATGCTTCAATTCAAAGTCACGTTCCCATGGAAAGCGGACAGCTGTGTAAACTGTTTTGTCAGGGCAAAGACATCACATACACACGTTCAAACAAAAACCACCTGACACTGAACGAATAAAAATATTTTAGGACAGTACAATACCGAGATTAGATATGAAAGGGAACATAAAAATTTCACGTTGAATAGTTTCGCTTAAATGTCAAGCCACAATCGTATTAATTAACTATGTTAAATAATTTTAAAAGAAGTTTCGTTTATATAATACCTCCGAAAATCAAAATAAAATAAACAAGTTCTTTCCACAAAATCTAACCAAATCTCTAATTAAAGATGGCAAGTAATTAATTTATATACAGAATACCTTTTAATTTTAAAATTAGCTAATAAATCGAATAACAAAATAACAAAAACTCTATTTAGAGATCTCACGTATTCTCTTACATATATAAATTATACATATTCACAGTGAATTGACGATTTTCAAAGTCAGCTTTTTCTTCAGATTTCACTGATGTACCAGAATAACGAAATCTATCTTTTTTAAAAAATCAAAAAGTATCTATTAATTTTGGCCGCTACGGCAAAAGTAAATAAAATCTGAGGATAAATCAGCTTTATTACACTTTTTCCTTTCTTTTTTCTTCGTTGTTTCACGAATTTGTTAAGAGTATTTTACAATTTTTACTATTTAATGTAAAACTAACGAAGTACGCTCTAAACATGCACTCTCGGAAATACTTTCTTCAATTCACGGAAATTTTCCTGTCAGCAGTGCTACCAGGATTTTTCCGCTAACAGACGAATATCCGTTTCTTTTCGTAAAATGTACTCCAATTGAAGAAAATGGGGATAAAATAAAATCCTTGGAGACGAACCAGCTACGGTAGTGTTACGAGACCAGTACTGTAACCACTCGGCTAAAGCTGTACAGTAGTGAGACAGTTTGAAGTACCGTATTTTATGGAAGAAACGCCGCGGCGTTTACGAGTTTGAAAGTTATTTTTTTGTCAACTGCGGCGTTTACGATTTTTTTTTACTTTTTCGCACGCGTAAAATTGGGATAAAGTAAAAATTCCTTAAGATTGTTCGCAAGTCCCCTGCTCAACAATGCGTCAACAGGTTGGGAAGTGTGTGCACTTTGTGGATCAATTAAAATCTTTCGGAGTTTACCGATAATGAAAACTGTGACACTTTCGACGGTGATACCGAACCCATAGACTTGAAATAATCTCATCTCGATGACCGAACCATACAGGTAGACAAAGAAAATTTACAAATTTTCCACTCAGATTTTGAAGGCTTCAAAAAGAAACTAAAAAAGAACTAAAGGGGATGCGACGTAAAAAGCGTGTTAAGTTGCGTCGACAACTTAACAAAAATGTGGAGCGCCTAAGGAGGGGGGTCCGCGTCCCGAGCTCTGGAGGGTTTTAATATCAATTGACGTCTCCTTAATTAAAAAATTTACCTAAAACCATTTCAAACCCGATTTAAATATTTTAAATAAAATTTTAGAATCTTAAGTTATTAAAAATGAATCACCTTACACTGTTCAGAAAGCTTTGATTAAAGTTAGTTCAATGAGACACTGTCGACAAAAGTAGCGTTCCCTCAGGTGCGGCGTTTACGGCGGGTACGGCGATTACGATATTTTTAAGCTTATGCAGACCAATTTTGAAGAGTGCGGCGTTTCTTCCATAAAATACGGTAAATATGTTTGCCTCAGATGGATATACGGTTTGATTAATTTCTTTAAAAAGCTTTGAACTTTGAAGTTAATTTCGTTAATATTTCGTCTTTAATTTGATTGTAGCTGGGGTTTTAATACTTTAGTATTAAAATAGGATAAAAACATGAATTATAAATATTTTAAAGTAGATTCCTAAATGTAAAATATGAATATTATATTTTTATGAGATTTTTTTTGAGGGGGTGGGTGGTTAGTAAAATCGATTTTTTCCATTTAATATTTTGATTAAAATATCTATTTTAAATGTGTTCATTTGAAATATGTTTTAAATGTGTTCATTTAAAATATATTTTAAATGTGTTCATTTAAAATATATTTTAAATGCGAATATTTTTTTTTTATAACTTTAAGAAATAAATTGTGAATACAGTATAGCGTCGATTATCCGAAAAAGTCGGGACCGACCCTAGTTGGGATAAGCAAAAGTTCGGATAAATCGACAGACAATTTAAGGGCTATTTCTGACATTCTGACCATATTAAAACCATTACACGTTATCCATGCTTAGGACTGGCAGCACCAGTTAGTGCTGGCGTGTTTAATTTTTTTTGTATGTGTGTGTGTTTTTAGTTTTTCTTATGTTGTTATTTTTATCATTAAAATCTTTTTTTTTTCTCTTTTTATCATTTTCTGAACTCCAGAGATTATAATTGAAGCAAAAAAGCTTTTGATTGTTGCTTGCTTCAACGAAGACATTCTTTTCAATTCTGCCATATCTCTAATTCTTCTTAAATACGCTAGTTGAATAGGATCAGCGTTCTTTTGCCGTTCGAGCCATTTCATAGCTGTTTCCAAACATTCAAAGGCTTCGTTATGGGATGGACCTGGGTTATTTTCAGAGCATTCATTTTCATTTTCTTCAATTTCTTTTTCATCATGAATCTCATCATCATTTAAAATCTGATATCCAGGGTCATGTACGTCACTATTTAACGACTCGTTAATTTCATTTTCTTCATAGCTTAGGATTCTTCCCCTCTCCTTTATTGTTTTTACATTCCTCATTTTCTGATCCACTAACAGTTTTTTCTATTTTTTAAATTTTATCCCAAGCCAATGGATAATTGGGAATTCGGTTAAAAAAGCTGTGGGGAGAAATAAGTTTTTCGAATAACTGAAAGTTCGTTTTTTTTTTTTTTTTTTTTTAAAGAGAAATAGGGTGTTTGGTTAATTGAAGTTCCAATAATCGACGCTCTACTGTACTTTTAAATGTATGAGAAAATTAATTGTTATTTATTTTTAAACTCGAAAACGTTTCTTTTCTTTGTTGTTGGTTTAGTTGTTTTTTTAAAAAATTAAATTAGAAATCTTAATTTATAGAATATATTGTTTTTCGTTTTTAAAATGAAATCGTATTTTAATATTAATAGAACCAATACGTATACGTGGTAGGAATAAACGGAATTTCTCCCTCTTTTTCAGACTTTCAGGAAGAATTCCGGGATATAACATGTTTTCTAGGATTACGGGAATTATTTGTTAAAAAATGAGGAATAATTTAGTGTACATAGACGAGTTTTTCTGACAGCACTTCGTTTTTCATAAAGTGTATAGTTAAAACACAATTTATGCATAACACTTGCTTATGACGATTTTAAATCCATCCTTTTTAGCTCATAGGCTATCAAAACCTCAGAGCTAATGTGCCCGCCGGTTCTGCATGAATGTATGTATGTATGTATGTACGTAACGCGATAACTCTTGAAAGAAATATCCGATTTGCTTCAGAAAAATTTTCTGGGTTCATTCTGATAAGGTGCTTCGTTGATTAGTTTTGGGGGTTCATTGGTTAAGTATAAAGGGGGGGGGGGCGGGGGGCTAATCCACCCCTTAACTTAGATAAATAGGTTTGTCATGCAGAATTATCAGATTTGCTTCAAATTTGGTATACTGGTTAATTCTGATAAGGCGCTCCCCTGATTAGATTTGAAGGTTCATTGTTTAAGTCTAAAGGGGGAACGGGGGCTAATATCCCTCTTAATTTAAATAAACGCGATTTGCTTCAAATTTGGTATACCGGTTTATTCTGATAAGGCGCTTCCCTTATTAGATTTGGAAGTTCATCGGTTTTATATAAAACTGGGGGGGGGGGAATGTCCCCCCCCCCTTTTAATTTAGATAAATGGGTTTTTAAATCCGATTTGCTTCTAATTTGGTATACCGGTTTATTTTGATAAGACGCTTCCCTGATTAGATTTGGAATTTCATCGGTTGTATATAAAACTTGGGAACAGGGAGTCAATACCCCCTTTAATTTAGATAAATGGTTTTTTTTATCCGATTTCCTTCAAATTTGGTATACCAGTTTATTTCGATAAGGGGCTTTCCTGATGAGATTTGGAGGCTCATAGGTTAAGTATAAAGTGGGGAAACGAGGGGGAGGGCTAATCCCCTTTAATTTATTTTTCGAGGGCATTGTTCTTTTAGATAAGAGTATAATATACAATTAGTGTGAATAGCCTGTGGGCTCAATGCCATCAGTTTAACTGGATACTTTTCTTTTTTATTTATAGGACACCGGTCACTATTATGTATGAATAGCCACAGTAAATAAATAAATAAAACAGCAGAAAGTAAAATTCGGAAATATTTAAAGTATTTCATTGTAAAAAGTGCGTTATCCATAAAGAACTCATTAATCCTTTGAAGGGCAAGCAACTGCGCTTGTGAAATGCTCAATTCCCACCGGAAATTTTGAAAATTTTTATTTCTAAATAAGGAAAAGCAATTTTTAAGTTATTTTCCCTCAAAGTTACAAAAATAAAACTTAGTTAAAAGTTTCTGGTGCAGATCTTAATTAAACTTAGGTGAGATGTAATATATCCCACCGCCCCTCAAGGGGTTAATCAATAACGAGCTAATTAAAATGAATAGCGTATAAAATTAAACACGGATCTATATATGAACTTTAAACAGAAAATTAAAAAAAATCCTTATTATGATTTATAAATATAGAAACATTAATTATCAAAAGAGAAAAACGAAATATATAAAGAACACCAGCTATATAATGACATTTGCTATTTTAAGTAAGATGAGCAGGAAAAGAAATCTCTCTTCAAAATAAAAAAATTACGAAAATTACATTTTGAGTAGAATTTAAATTACTGGAGAAATTAGTAAAAGAGAATAATGGGGGGAAAAAACGAAGCCTTCTGAGTTTTTGGAATCAGCCCAGAAAAAAACAAAACAAAAACTGAAGTGTTGTTTTCGAGTTTTATAAAATTAACATTGTTGCCAATCGCTTTGTAAAATGAATTATGCAATAACGAATGCGTTATTAAACAATTGTATACAGGATGTTCCTTCTTATCACATTAAAATTACGTTTTTTACGTTTTTAGCGCCAGAAAACGTTGAAAATTCTTGAAATTCAAAGCAGCATAATTCGGTAAGTTTTGATCGAGCAAAAACGGTTTTTTTTTAAAACGTCTTATTTGTTAGAGCATGGAAAACCGGATTTTCATATGATGCAAAACAATATAACGTTCGAAAAATTTCTGCAGTTTGACCTTTAAAAATAAGGGTTTAGGAATTAGACAATGAACAAAAATAAGAGGGCACACCTGTATATAACACTCAGTGCACTGTAAAAAATATCCTGTAGATTTTACAGAAAAATCCTATCAGCTAGGCTACCAGTTTTCCCCTGGAATTTCTACGGCGAAATTCTGTTAAACTGGTACAGAGCTTCTTCGCATAAAACAGAATTTCTCCATGTTACAGACAAGGAAATCCTGTTAAACTGAAACAGCACTGTAAAAAAATAATCTCTCATATTGACAGAAAAAAAAAAACTGTCAATTTTGGCGCATGTGGAAAACCGTTTAGTTTACAGAAAATGTCTGTAAATTAAAAATTCGGAAATTTTTAAAATTTCTTTAAAAAAATAGTTTTTTTTTCTCTAAAAATTACGAAATCCACATTTTTTAACAGAAAAAACTGTTTTTCTTTAAAACAGATTTTTCTGTAAAAAATACAGTTTTTTTCTGTAAAAATTACAGATTTTTTTGTTACAGTGAGTGATTCCTTGAATGAAACAAAATTTAGTCCAACACAATGCTTGTCAAAATGAATAGAGTTCCGTTGCGAATTCAATAGATTTTGGTTGTGTTATATTTAATAAGAGAAACACGAATCTCGTTTAATGAATACCACGTTTTTATACCATATTATTTTCCTTCCCCCTTTACATAATTTATGGTATTCCAAAAATCATTAAAACATATTTCTTTGTACGAAATCACTTTTATTTTGCTTTACAGCCTTTTTGGTGTTTACGATTTTGTCTATTACTGAAAAGTGAAAAAATTTATGAATTTAAAAGCTTCTGAGGGCGAAAACGATTAATAGAGAATATCTGAACCTTACATGAAATGAAGAAATTTGTTAAAAATACAGTAGAATATCCGTTAAAATAACAAGGATTCTTAACAGTGCGGTTCATACGGTGAAATAATTAAGGAATAACTTACAAAAATAAAAAAATACTGATGAAAATCAAATAATGAAGACATTTGAATTCATTCCTGCATATGGAAGTCAACCTATAGTATCTACGTTGAAATAGCACCATTTCAATAATAAAAAAAATTATTAACACTGTGACGAATATTTTTCACTAATTTTATTTTTCTGCTATTTTTAAGGGTTCTGGAGACATCTATAAAATATCAGTCATTTAATTGGAGTAAACACTTTCTGTTGAGAAATTTTCAAACTACGCTAGTTTTTTTTTAATTGAAATGGTTGTTGACAAATTCGACTTTTTGAAAATGTATAATTATTCCACTTGCGAATAATCATATGTTTTTATAATGGATTATAGTTGCAAGTTCTGTAAATAAAACAATAATAAAACAAATGTCATAAAAAATTAAAAAAATCATTAAGTTTAAATTTAATGGTGCGTTAGCGCACCATTGACTGAATGCATGAAAATGCCAAATGCATTTTATTTTTCAAATAAAATATTATTTTTCATGCACGAAACATTTTTTTTTTGTCTTAATGAATGTAATTTAAGCATATTTCAATGAAAATAATACCACATTCTATAAAATTTCTATGCTTGGCCTAAAATGGGTTAAATGGGAGACATTTTAGAAAATCTGATAAAAAATTTCACCCTCTACAAAAACACAAGATGTGGAAAAAGCAGATCGTCCAGTCACTGTAAAAGTTTCATAATTTACGAAAATATAATATAATCAAGAACGAAAATATACATGGTGTGTTCACAAAGTTTCAAGACTGGTGCTAGAATACAAAAGTTATTAAACATTTTTGTGCAGCGAACTGAAATTCTTCGAAATTTGACCCTTGGGCATCAACACACCGCTGCCAGCATTTTTTTCATTATTCACAGGCTCCCTGGGGGTCTTCGTGCGCAAGGCTGTTAAGTGATCTCGTCGAAGCCGGAATCAAGGATCGCTGGAATCGTGTCGAATTGCTTCCCTTTCAGGTCTTTCTTGATCCGGAGGAATAAAAAAAAGTCGCTGGGAGCGAGGTCGGGGCTGTATGGAGGCTTGTGGCAGTATTGTCACGTTAAACTTAGCCAAAACTTTGACGGCTGCGAGCGGTGTGTGAGAGGGCGCATTGTCGTGGTGAACAATCCAGTCTTCTCTGGTGTCTGGCCAGAAGTGCCGGGTCAGGTCATTTTTTCAGGTCATGGAATGCCCACTATTTGAAGGATAGAGTCCGGCGCGTCCGCTCAGACATCAGGGACGAATGTATTGTTCACCCCGACAATACCCCCTCTCACACACCGCTCGCCGCTGCCCATGTCTTGGCTCAGTTTAACGTGGCAATACTGTCGCAAGCCCTCTACAGCCCCGACCTTGCTCCCAGCGACTTTTTTGTTTCCCCGAATGAAGAAAGACCTGAATGGGGAGCGATTCGACACGATTTCAGCGATCTAAGCAGCTTCGACGAGGTCCCTTAACAGCCTTGCGCGCGAAGACCCCCGGGGAGCCTGTGAATAATGGAAAAAACGCGGGCAGCGGTGTGTTGATGCCCAAGGGTCATATTTCGAAGAATTCTAGTTCGCTGTACAAAAATGTTTAATAAATTTTGTATTCTAGGACCAGTCTTGGAACTTTATGAACACACCATGTACAATAACCTGTAATTACCCACGATTCCGAAAAGCGTTCTTAAGAAACCTCAAAGATTAATCTATTTTCAAGATTTAAAGAAGCATTTATAAAAAGAAAGTTCCTTTTTAAATATTTCAAAACCAGGGCTTAATTTCTAAGAAAAAAAGTACAGGAGCCCTAATATTATGTGGTACCGGTACAACAACTGTACCGGTTTCTCTTTCTCCTCCCCCCCCCTCCCCCCGTCACTCCAATCTGCATATTTATATTTCGTACACAATTTGCTAAATTTAAAGCATTTTTTTTTTCTTTAGCAAAATAAAAATTTTAAAAATATCTATCAGCATATACTTAGCTGTCAACTACTCCACTTTTTAGTTATCACTCCTTCCGCATTCTAATCTTTGCCTAGTTTTAGTGTTAATTAATTGCAGAATTCCGATTAAATATGGTAAGGATTATGATTCGGAAATAGTGTTAACATAAAAATGGATAGTTCGTAGCTATGCATTTTTTCATAAAAATGCATAGCTACGAATTGCGCTGGGCTCCGCAGCTCTGTATTTATGAGCTCCGGTGACTTCCGACCAATATTTAAATATTTACAAAAAACAGAGAAGTACCGGAGCAGGGCTCCGGCGCAAATTAAGCCCTGTAACGTTTTGCGCTTGTTGAGCAGAGCAGCTGAGAACAGCCTTAATAATTTTTTACATTTAACTCCTCCTCCTCCCCCTTGCATGAGCGCGTGGAAAGTTCTCTACCATTAAAATGTCACCGCGTAGTTATTTATCGATCCTTCATAACGCGCGATGGAAGATCAAATTCAGAAAAAACTTCTAGAGTATCTGTGAAAAGAAAAAATGTTTTGTTTTGGAAATTTTCCAAACTGCATACATCTGATACTTTAGTTTTTTTAAGCAAGATATTGGCAGATAAATAGCCCTATGTAATAATTTATGTTTAAAAATAACACATACGATGTTAAATTATACAAGAGCTTAAAGAAAAAAAAAGCGTGTCATCTTACAACCATGGCATAGAAAATAATGCCAAGAAAACACTGAATGATATGAAAGGCATTTCGTAACTAATAGAATAATGATTAAAAAATTTAAGAACTCAGCAACATAAGTAATTTTTATTGATTAGAAATAAGTAGAATGGTAAGTAAGGACGGGTATGTTAAGGCGCGACTTTCGATTTGAAGAGTAAAGCAATTTTATTTTATAATGACTTTATAATGACTTTGTAATGATTTTCCCTGCAGTCTTTGTAGTACAAATCTGAAGTCATTAAGGATAAAAATTCATACATACAAAGTTTAGAAAATATATTATTTTTCAATAATCTTAGTAGTATTTTTTCAATTTTTAACAGCACTACTTTTAAATCCTTTTTTAGAAATTTTTAGACCCACATCCGGGCACTAGTCATTACAAATTACCTCGAACGAAAATATGCAATAACCTTTTCCGAGTTAACCACTATTCCAAAAAGAATACTTTGTCTATAGAAACACCAAAAACCAATATAATATCGATATTTAAAGAAGCATTTATAAACACAAAATTTCTTTTGCTGCCACTGATTTTCATAAGTTTCCGAGTACTTTTTAGCTCATAGGCTATCAAAGCCTGAGAGGTAATGTGCCCGCGGGTTATGTACATTAATTACGCGATAACTCTTGATAGAAATATCCGATTTGCTTCAAATTTTGGTTATAGGTTCATTCTGACAGGCGCTTCCCCGGTTACTTTTGGATGTTCATTGGTTAAGTATAAAGGTGGGCGAACGGGGGCTAATTCCCCTGGACCCCTTAATATGACACCCCTTAATAACAGTGAAACCTCTCTGTGCGACCAACTCCCTGAACGATCATTTTTTCATGGAACGAAATTTATTCCCATAGGCTCAATACTAATTTTACCTGAATTCAGCGACCATCCCAGTTGAACTCCCTCCATGAGCGACCCATTCCTTTGAGAAAAATGAAACAAATTCTGTTTTTTTCCTGGTCGCTTGAAGAAGGTTTTATTAGAAAAATAATTCCGGAGAGCGCATTATTCGTCAAACTTCTAAACTAAGTTTAGAATTTTTTTTTTTTTTTTTTTTAATTCCGGTAACTTTTAAGTGTTTATTTAAACCCCTTTGTGCCTTTTCAGGCAATGAATTTAACTCGATGACAAATTAAGAATGATGGGTCTCCCTTGCTCTATTCTGTCAGGAAACTCTCAAAGAAATAAATAAATTAATGAAATCGTCATTATTTATTCCCATAAAAAGAAAAAGAAAAAAAAAAGCAATTTAACAAATTACTACGACCATTTGGAAAATGATTTTTTCAGACTAAAATTTAAGACATAAAAAATCGCACGGAGTTGATCATACATTACGTACGCCATGGATTAAACATTAATAGTGTTATTACATGTAAAAATTGCAAGCGACAAAAATCGCCTGCGACTCGTACGTATTATCCAAGCATTTCATTGGCTGTTCGGGAAAAGGATTTTCCATCCTCAGATTTCCGAGAAATCTGACGGCCAATTTGAAATGAAATTTCATTCATAAACGTCTAACCATCCCACACTATTACTTTTTACACCGTCGTATAGAGAAAAAAATGTACTTTTAAATACCATTTGTTTGAAAGCTGTATCTCAATTTGTTTCTGAATTATTAATTATTTTTTTGTAGTTTTTATTACTTTTTTGTCATAGTGGCAACAGAAGTATTCATCTACTTTTTTGTCATAGTGGCAACAGAAGTATTCATCTCTGTTAAAAGTAAAGGGAAATACAGATTACTGTATAGACCAATCAGAAAACAAATAAAATGCGAATTAAACCAATAAAAAGCTTCAGATATGCTTTTGATTTCCTATCCTGACGAGGACAATAACCATTTTTCCAAATGGTTAAAAAAAAAAAAATTGCATTTATTTACTGAACTTTGAAAGGACAGTGAAAAAAAAAATTATAAAAGGTAAAACCGTAAAATCAAAGCAAAAGTCAATGTATTCATTTTTTAAACTCTCCACTAATTAACTTACGTAATTAACATTTGTTTTGATACTTAAATTTTTATATTTTTTCCTAATGTGAAAAATAAATTTTAGTAACATTAATTGTTACCCTTTTTCAACCATTATAAAATCTAGATTTAAACATGACCTCCCTTACGAGACCACCTCTCGGAGCGACCCATTTTTATTGGAACGGAACGTGGTCGCTTTAGGGAGGTTTTACTGTGCATAATTTATTAGGTAACGTTTAGTATTGTGTTTAAATTTTACCGCAGCTTAGCATGGGATTTATTTTGCAGTCAGTAGTCATCAGTTGCTTAAAACACCTCCGTGACGAACGTCACGTATACGTGCTGTATATAGTATGAGCGCAGTCTTTAAATTCAACCACTTGAATGCGCCCACGAACGATACGTACGTGGTTGAAAATACGTGTGTAAAGACGGCAACGTACGCTGTGTACGTGGTTTCCAGTGTTGCCGCATTTGGCTGATTTTTTATTTAGGCACTCCGAATTCTCACAAGGAAGTTTTAACAGTAATTTTTTCTTAGCTATTTCATAAATAAAGTAAAATAAAATTGCTATTCAAAATTTTCTGGTGTCAATTTAATATTTCTAAACAAAAAATACGCCAGATGCGGCAATACTGGTGGTAGCTATGGAAACCGTTCGCTGTTTTCGACGACCCAGTCAAGGGGTTCATCATCATTATTTGCAAATAATAATCTTCGCCTTATTCAATTACAGAATTTCTGCGATTAAATAAAGCTATTCAGAAATTGTGATGCTTAAAAATTAAAAATCGGATACGACACGTTCAATGCAAAAGGATTAAAACTAATATATATATATTAAAAAGCAGAAAAACCAACGTTTAAAAATGCACAAATAATACATGAAAATATATACCGGGTGTCCCAAAAAGGACTGACTGATTTTAAAATTCAGTAACTTGCAAACGGTGACAGATATTAAAAAAATTCTTGCAGGAGGGTTATGCATAAGGTCAAAAGTTTTATTACAGTGATTTTCAATTTTAGTTCGATTTACAAACAATAGATGGCGCTGTAAGCAATAGTCGCTAAATACAGGCTCGATTTTTGGTCCTTTATCTTGTTCCATGCAGAAAAAGGAGATGGAAATGTATTATCCCGGCCACGAAGTACCAAAAATCTAACCTGAATTTAGCGACTATTGCTTACAGCGCCATCTATTGTTTGTAAATCGAACTAAAATTGAAAATCACTGTAATAAAACTTTTGACCTTATGCATAACCCTCCTGCAAGAATTTTTTAAATATCTGTCACCGTTTGCAAGATATTGAATTTTAAAATCAGTCAGTCCTTTTTGGGACACCCGGTATATTAATATATATATATATATATATATATATATATATATATATATATATATTAAAACACTGTAAAAAAAGACAAATTGTTTCTTAACGCTTTATGTACTGAATTATGAATTCATGAAAATTTTATCTTCTAAAGCATTTTTCGTGAATTGTTTAAACTACATTAGAAGATTTACAGAATCATTTAATAAAAAGAAAGAGAAAGATTGAAGAATTCATTAAATTTGAATTTATAAGGATATTGTGCAATATTTACAACACCACTCAAATTTTTTATTTTAAACATTTTTCTTAGCATTTGGTAGAATTAGGAAATGTACAAATAAAATGTTCTTACAATAGAAATATTTACGAATTGAAAAATCCCCCCCTTCCCCCAACGCCAAGGAAGCTGAAAAGATGCAAAGGCAGAAGAAATCATCCCTTTAAAAATACGTACTTTTGTTTTGTGTAACCCATAATGCTTTTGGAACAAGATAAAGTAATGTATCTATAACTCATTCTAAACTGTATTACTACAAATTGATGTATGAAATGAATTTTATAACAAGTTATTTTAATGGTACTTATAAGTACCGTCAGTAGATTTGATCTTTTCGAGGAACCCGTGATTTCAAAAAGCGTTCTTTATCTTCAGATACTTCTGAAAACAATCGATTTTCGATATTTAAAGAAGCATTTACAAAAACAAAGTTTCTTTTGCTGCCATTGATTTTCGGAAATGTCTCCGAGTTGCTTTTATAGGGATTAATCCGTTTTCTCACGGTTTATTGGATGTTTTTCCATTCACAAATAAACATTTTCGGCCGTGTAATCAATGGTGTAGTCGTAAAAAAAGCAGAGGGTATACGCTCAAGGCAAGAGAGTATACCCTACAGCAGGCATGTCAAACTCATTTAACGCCGCGGGCCAAATTAAGCATTATATACAAAGCCGCGGGCCATATTAAAAAAAGATAATACCATTGCACAGAATAAAATTTGTCAGTGAGAAACATAGCAATGTTAAAGAAATTTTAACACAAAGTTCCGTTCCAACATTAAGTACATAGTTTATTTTATATTAATTTTTCAAAAAAATCCGCAAAATTGCTTTCATCATCAAAAAAAAAAAAAAAATGGCTTTTATAAAATGTGTTTATTTTAAAAATTGCTTGTACACACTAATCTGGATTCAGCAAAGGCATAACGGTCAATCTTCTACTTCTGTGTTTTCTCCATGTAAAAAATAAAAACAGACATATTTTGAATCAGAAAATCTATTTAATAAAGTATGTAAGTAGTAGGAAAAGGACAGTTCGGGGACAGGAGGCGGGACGGCGGGACCGTCCCGCCTCCGGCCCCGCACCCCCTCCAACACCGTCCCCCCTCCGGTCCACACCCCCTCCCGTCCCCCCTGCGACATCGCCTCTGGTACCCCCTCCGCCACCGCCTCCTAGCGGGAAAAATAGCGTTTTTAGAGTATTTTTCTGCTATAACATGAGAGTTGAACGTTAGATCGACTAGATTATCATACTATAAGATGAAGATTAAATTTACATTTGAATTTTGAACAACCTTTACCTTAATGAGTATTATTAATTAAGCAAAATAATGGAAAATAACAATTTTAAAGGAAAAAAGCTGATTTCTGTAGATTTTCTTTCAACTGCAAGATCAGAATATCAACTTACATGGAGAAAGTTAAACATATATTAGAATTTTGGTTGATTAACATCTTAATGAGCATTACTAATTAAGCAAAACAATGAAAAATATCAATTTTTAATGAAAAAAGATGAATTTTTTCAAGTACAAGATCAGAATATACTCTTAAATGGGGAAAGTTAAACGCGTACATTTGAATTTTGAAGAATCTTTACCTTAATGAGCATTACTAATTAAGCAAAACAGTGGAAAATATCAATTTCTTAGGAAAAAAGCTGATTTCTGTAGATTTTATTCAACTACAAGATCAGAATATCAACTTAAATGGAAAAAGTAAAACATATATTTGAATTTTGAACAATCTTTACCTTAATGAGCATTATTAATTAAGCAAAAAAAAAATGAAAAATATCAATTTTTAATGAAAAAGCTGAATTTTTTCAAATACAAAATCAGAATATCAACTTAAATTGAGAAAGTTAAACGCGTACATTTGAATTTTGAAGAATCTTTACCTTAATGAGTATTATTAATTAAGCAAAACAGTGGAAAATATAAATTTCTTAGGAAAAAAAGCTGATTTCTGTAGATTTTATTCAACTACAAGATCAGAATATCAACTTAAATGGAAAAGGTTAACCATATATTTGAATTTTTAACAATCTTTACCTTAATGAGTATTATTAATTAAGCAAAACAGTGGAAAATATAAATTTCTTAAGAAAAAAGCTGATTTCTGTAGATTTTATTCAACTACAAGATCGGAATATCAATTTAAATGAGGAAAGTGAAACATACATTTGAATGAACAACACCTTAATAAGTATTTTTAATTAACCAAAACAATGAAAATATCAATTTTTAATGAAAAAGCAGATTCTTTAGAACCTTTAGATTTTTTTTTCAACTGTAAGATAGGGATATCATCTTAAAAGGAAAATTTAAACATATAATTTAGTTTTTGATCCACCATTACCTTAATAAATTTTGATAATTAAACAAATAACAAAGAATATTATCGAATTTTTAAAGAAAAAGATTAATTTTATTAATCCAATAATGATTTTTACATCTTTATATAATACTTTGAACCTATCCAACGTTTTTATTCGTTATTGGCTTTAAATTTTATCATTTTCATATAAAATTTCGAGTTTTCAAACCAATTAACTTAATTTTACTACATTTTAAATGTGGATATTTCTAGATAAATAGCCAACTTAGTAATTTTTGCACAACTTGCACTTAGTAATTTTTACACCAACCTAATTGATTTTACTATTCTTAGACCACTGTAAGATTATAATTCAATGTATCAGTTCTTCTAAAAGTAAAAATAACCAGATTTCCCGCCCCCCCCCCCCTTTCATGAATTACATCTACGCTCTCTTCAAACTCATAAGAAAATCCTGCGTTTCTCCCCCTTGAAGGGAGGAGGATACAATAGCGTTACGTCACTTGTTTACAAAATATCGATATGTTGACGATTTGACCATTTTCCAAGATGTATAAAAGAAAGTATCAATATTTTTACATTATTACAAGTATAATTTTACAGTTTAATGAATAATTATTTATTTATTATTGGATACCCAATTTTATCAACAGATGAATTAACTATATCTGTGCTGAAACTACATTTCACATACTTAGCCACACTTTAAAAAATTTCACTTCAATATGTAAATATTAAGTGCATTTTTAACATAACACATGTTTTTCAACACTAGTTCCTATACGAGAATTTTGTTTATTAAATAGTATGTATTCACTTTCAAATTGCTTTTACTTGGAATTATATAAACCCTTTTAACAGAAAATTTGTTTAATCACAGAACGAACTGTATTTAACACGTTCAACCTCAATATCAATAATTAAACAAAACAATGGAAAATATCAATTTTTAAGAAGAAAAATAAAAACAGATTTCTTTAGATTTTCTTTTTTCAGCTACAAGATAAGAATAATAACTTAAATGAGGAACGTTAAACATATATTTTAGTTTTTGAACAACCATTACCTTAATGAATTTTAATAATTGAACAAATAACAAAAGGAAAATATGATTTTTAATGAAAAAGACGAATTTAAACGAATTTGATTAACTTTTACAATAGTTTGAGATTTTATCATCCTTTTAGATGCTAGCTATGTAGAATTTTAAACTTTCAATAAGACACACTTCAAGAAATACTCATTACTAAACAAAAATAAATTAATTTTAATCTAATCAATGACTGAAAATTTCACATTTAAAAAATATTTTCATGAATGTGCATAAAAAATGAGAGTTTACAAATTAATATCCTTATTTCTATTACATTTAACTGGATTTTTCTATATTCGAGCTTAATTTTTATACGCAAAGCATTATTTAATCAAATCCAGTACTTTCAGATTTAACGAAATTCAGCGTTTTTCGCTTTTCAAACTAATCCTATGAGCTAAAAAACGACAGCGCCTCCTATAATTTTATAGTGTTGAGTGAAACGAGTGGAATTTTTCATACTGTTTGCTGTTTTCGTTATATGAAGACGTCAGCTTATATTCTCTAGTTTAACTAAAATGAGTAATATGCAAGAAATGTCTTTAACAGAGGAAGATTCAAGTCAATCTTACTTAAAGGATATGAAATCAGCTATACCCAGCCAAGAAGTACATGCTTCGAACATTGAAATAATACCCTCTTCACCAGAACAATTAAAACCACCTTTTACTTGCAATCAATGCGAGAAATCCTATTCCAAAAAGAATACATTAAACAGACATCAAATATCCCATTTGGAGAAAAAGCCCTTTGAATGTGAAATATGCTCAAAGACATTCATTCAAAGCAGTGATTTAAAACGACATAGTGTAACTCATTCCAGGACATCTACTACATATAAATGCGATCAATGCGGCAAAGATTATTTACAAAAGTGTCTGTTAACAATTCACAAGAGATCTCATAAGAAGTTTTATGATTGTGATAAATGTTCCAACTCTTTTTTAACAAAGTCTGCTTTAACTAAACATAAAAAAGTTCATCCCAAGGAATATGAATGTAAATACTGCAACATTAAATTGTACGATGAAGTTGAATTTTTACATCATAAAAAAGTTCACCCTAAGAAATATAGTTGTAAACACTGTAAAATTATCTTTTATCTCCAGAGGGAGTTTATTCATCATCTGATCAACATGCATAAATGAAAAATGCAAACTTTGTTAAGTCATAAACTTGATTTGAATATCTGTATATTTTAAAAATGTATATGTCCTCCTATAACTGTTGAAAATGATGAATAAATATTGTTTAACTGAAAAAGCTTTTGTCGTTTATTTTTGCCATATCAGCTTGTGATTTTTCTTGACTCTATCTCATCAAGTCAAAACGATTTTACTAAAATTTTAAAATACATATTGTATATTTTTTTAAGTTTATAATTTTTTTTTAAATTTCTTATCGAATGAAACATGAGTTAACTATATTTTATTAATTTCATATTAAAAACCTAACGTTTACCATATAATTTTATTATGTTCCGTCTAAATTTTATCTACCCAATTAAATTCTATAATCCCTTCTTATTAGCAAACATTACTATTTAACTGGAAATTTCACATTAATGTTTTTCTTTTTTCATGATTGTACATATAAAAATAAGAGTTTCAAACTAATTTCCATAATTTATCACATTTGAACTTAATTTTTATACTCAAAACATTATTTAATCAAATTTTTATACTTTCTGATTCAGTGAAATTCGTTGATTTTTCATTTTTTAAACCAATACCACAATATTTATCGACATTGGACTTTATTCTCCCCTTGTATATTTTTACATTACACAATTAAGATAGATATAGACTTAGGACAGCAATAGAGTTAAAAATTGATTATACTCAATTTTCACCTTATATGAATTGGTCCTACATGGCATTTCTTATTGCTACAATCACTTGATATATTAAAATTAGTCCGAGTTATTCAGTCTATATTATTAATCAAATTATCATATGCTTCATCTTACACTTCTAAGATTTCTGAATTATCATCCATCAAGTTGCTTAAAATGTTAATACTACTGTGTTTATAGTTCTATTGATACATAGCCTACATGAATATAATCTTTAATTTTAACATTTCATATTTTAAATGACTTATTTTCAAAACTAAACTATATGAATTTTTACTACATCACTTATCAATATCACAGAATGATTTATGCTTCACACTTTTCTAATAATTATCAGATTCTTAGAACATAATTTCTTGATAAGATATATTATACTACTGATTTGTACGCATGAGTGAGTTGTCACGTGATCAAAACGATTCAGAATAATATAAATTTTCGAAAAGCAGCACAGTATTTCTCATTTCAACTGTTAAACTTGGAAGAGAAGGTGACTTTAAGTGCGCAACTCTGATAAATTTCCAGATTTTAATTCAAGTGAGGAATCGATTTCTTTGTTAGTGAATAAAGTAAGTTTTAGTATATCATTACAACATATATGTATTAATAAAAATAAATAAATAAATGATTACTTATATATTAAACCTTTCCTAAGTATATAAATATATTTCTTTTATTGTACAGATGTTGCAGCAAGATGAATCAAAACAGCAGCAATCCTCTTTATCAGAAATGGATGATCTGAATGATTCGCTCTTAGCACATGTAGAGTTAAAGAATAATAAATATGTAAGTACTTAGATATGAAATACTATAATTCATGTATAAAACGTAATTAGAGTAAATTTAAAATCAAATATATTTTATTGTTTGTACTTTAACAAATGTTTTTTATCCATATCATTGAAGAGAATTCTAATTGTTTACATTTATTTCTCTCACAGATGTGTTCTATTTGCTACAAACAATTTTTAAGTAAATGGAATTTAAAAGAACATACACAGATCCATACAGATGAAAAACCCTATACTTGTGAAGATTGCCAAAAGCCGTTTTCAAGAAAATATGAATCAAAAATGCATACTACATCATATAGTCTATCACCAGCTGTATGTAAACTTTGTGAAGATATTCAAGAAATAACCAGACGTTTGAAGAATTTAACAATCAAGGAAGAGATTTAGACTATGTACTCAACCTATTTGCATAAGAGTTACCACATTATCCCAAAATTGAAATTTCGAAGGCACACAGTGGATGTAAAGAAATTTTTGTTACCCATGATTCTCGTAACCACAATGAATTTGGATATTATTCATAATGTATTCCTTAAATTGTTATAATAAATACTCTTTTATCTGCACTTATCGACGTGTTTATTTATATCTCCTAACATTTTAAACGAAAAACGCTTTTCCATCTTAAAAAATTTCATAAGAACAGATAAAAATTAACAGATGAATGAAAAAATATGCATGTTCACAAAGTTTTCTAGATATATTTACAAAAATGTTTACAAAATAAAAAATTTGCAAGAGTAAAAGACAAAATTTCACAAAATTAAAAAAAAAAATACAACATAACATTTTTTTCTTCTTACACATGTGAGTTTTTAGAAAAGTAGGAAAAAAAAATTACACTTAGATTTTTTTTTTTTTCAAAAGTGAAAAAAAATATTTTTACAAAAAAATTTTTACAAAAAAAATTTTTTACAAAAAATTTTTTTACAAAAAATTTTTTTATAAATTTTTTTTTTACAAAAAATATTTTTACAAAAAAAAACTACAAAAGAAAAAAAAATTATAACATGAAAATAATAAAAAAAAAATTACAAAAATTTGTGAAAAAAAATTGCAAAAAAGTTTGAAAAAAATTTACAAAAAAGTTATGAAAAAGTTTCAAAAAATGATATTTTAAATATAGTGTATAATGGTTGCCAACCATTATAATACTATTTAAAATATCATTTTTCATATGTGTATGTTCTTTTAAATTCCATTTACTTAAAAATTGTTTGTAGCAAATAGAACACATCTGTGAGAGAAATAAATGTAAACAATTAGAATTCTCTTCAATGATATGGATAAAAAACATTTGTTAAAGTACAAACAATAAAATATATTTGATTTTAAATTTACTCTAATTACGTTTTATACATGAATTATAGTATTTCATATCTAAGTACTTACATATTTATTATTCTTTAACTCTACATGTGCTAAGAGCGAATCATTCAGATCATCCATTTCTGATAAAGAGGATTGCTGCTGTTTTGATTCATCTTGCTGCAACATCTGTACAATAAAAGAAATATATTTATATACTTAGGAAAGGTTTAATATATAAGTAATCATTTATTTATTTATTTTTATTAATACATATATGTTGTAATGATATACTAAAACTTACTTTATTCACTAACAAAGAAATCGATTCCTCACTTGAATTAAAATCTGGAAATTTATCAGAGTTGCGCACTTAAAGTCACCTTCTCTTCCAAGTTTAACAGTTGAAATGAGAAATACTGTGCTGCTTTTCGAAAATTTATATTATTCTGAATCGTTTTGATCACGTGACAACTCACTCATGCGTACAAATCAGTAGTATAATATATCTTATCAAGAAATTATGTTCTAAGAATCTGATAATTATTAGAAAAGTGTGAAGCATAAATCATTCTGTGATATTGATAAGTGATGTAGTAAAAATTCATATAGTTTAGTTTTGAAAATAAGTCATTTAAAATATGAAATGTTAAAATTAAAGATTATATTCATGTAGGCTATGTATCAATAGAACTATAAACACAGTAGTATTAACATTTTAAGCAACTTGATGGATGATAATTCAGAAATCTTAGAAGTGTAAGATGAAGCATATGATAATTTGATTAATAATATAGACTGAATAACTCGGACTAATTTTAATATATCAAGTGATTGTAGCAATAAGAAATGCCATGTAGGACCAATTCATATAAGGTGAAAATTGAGTATAATCAATTTTTAACTCTATTGCTGTCCTAAGTCTATATCTATCTTAATTGTGTAATGTAAAAATATACAAGGGGAGAATAAAGTCCAATGTCGATAAATATTGTGGTATTGGTTTAAAAAATGAAAAATCAACGAATTTCACTGAATCAGAAAGTATAAAAATTTGATTAAATAATGTTTTGAGTATAAAAATTAAGTTCAAATGTGATAAATTATGGAAATTAGTTTGAAACTCTTATTTTTATATGTACAATCATGAAAAAAGAAAAACATTAATGTGAAATTTCCAGTTAAATAGTAATGTTTGCTAATAAGAAGGGATTATAGAATTTAATTGGGTAGATAAAATTTAGACGGAACATAATAAAATTATATGGTAAACGTTAGGTTTTTAATATGAAATTAATAAAATATAGTTAACTCATGTTTCATTCGATAAGAAATTTAAAAAAAAATTATAAACTTAAAAAAATATACAATATGTATTTTAAAATTTTAGTAAAATCGTTTTGACTTGATGAGATAGAGTCAAGAAAAATCACAAGCTGATATGGCAAAAATAAACGACAAAAGCTTTTTCAGTTAAACAATATTTATTCATCATTTTCAACAGTTATAGGAGGACATATACATTTTTAAAATATACAGATATTCAAATCAAGTTTATGACTTAACAAAGTTTGCATTTTTCATTTATGCATGTTGATCAGATGATGAATAAACTCCCTCTGGAGATAAAAGATAATTTTACAGTGTTTACAACTATATTTCTTAGGGTGAACTTTTTTATGATGTAAAAATTCAACTTCATCGTACAATTTAATGTTGCAGTATTTACATTCATATTCCTTGGGATGAACTTTTTTATGTTTAGTTAAAGCAGACTTTGTTAAAAAAGAGTTGGAACATTTATCACAATCATAAAACTTCTTATGAGATCTCTTGTGAATTGTTAACAGACACTTTTGTAAATAATCTTTGCCGCATTGATCGCATTTATATGTAGTAGATGTCCTGGAATGAGTTACACTATGTCGTTTTAAATCACTGCTTTGAATGAATGTCTTTGAGCATATTTCACATTCAAAGGGCTTTTTCTCCAAATGGGATATTTGATGTCTGTTTAATGTATTCTTTTTGGAATAGGATTTCTCGCATTGATTGCAAGTAAAAGGTGGTTTTAATTGTTCTGGTGAAGAGGGTATTATTTCAATGTTCGAAGCATGTACTTCTTGGCTGGGTATAGCTGATTTCATATCCTTTAAGTAAGATTGACTTGAATCTTCCTCTGTTAAAGACATTTCTTGCATATTACTCATTTTAGTTAAACTAGAGAATATAAGCTGACGTCTTCATATAACGAAAACAGCAAACAGTATGAAAAATTCCACTCGTTTCACTCAACACTATAAAATTATAGGAGGCGCTGTTGTTTTTTAGCTCATAGGATTAGTTTGAAAAGCGAAAAACGCTGAATTTCGTTAAATCTGAAAGTACTGGATTTGATTAAATAATGCTTTGCGTATAAAAATTAAGCTCGAATATAGAAAAATCCAGTTAAATGTAATAGAAATAAGGATATTAATTTGTAAACTCTCATTTTTTATGCACATTCATGAAAATATTTTTTAAATGTGAAATTTTCAGTCATTGATTAGATTAAAATTAATTTATTTTTGTTTAGTAATGAGTATTTCTTGAAGTGTGTCTTATTGAAAGTTTAAAATTCTACATAGCTAGCATCTAAAAGGATGATAAAATCTCAAACTATTGTAAAAGTTAATCAAATTCGTTTAAATTCGTCTTTTTCATTAAAAATCATATTTTCCTTTTGTTATTTGTTCAATTATTAAAATTCATTAAGGTAATGGTTGTTCAAAAACTAAAATATATGTTTAACGTTCCTCATTTAAGTTATTATTCTTATCTTGTAGCTGAAAAAAGAAAATCTAAAGAAATCTGTTTTTATTTTTCTTCTTAAAAATTGATATTTTCCATTGTTTTGTTTAATTATTGATATTGAGGTTGAACGTGTTAAATACAGTTCGTTCTGTGATTAAACAAATTTTCTGTTAAAAGGGTTTATATAATTTCAAGTAAAAGCAATTTGAAAGTGAATACATACTATTTAATAAACAAAATTCTCGTATAGGAACTAGTGTTGAAAAACATGTGTTATGTTAAAAATGCACTTAATATTTACATATTGAAGTGAAATTTTTTAAAGTGTGGCTAAGTATGTGAAATGTAGTTTCAGCACAGATATAGTTAATTCATCTGTTGATAAAATTGGGTATCCAATAATAAATAAATAATTATTCATTAAACTGTAAAATTATACTTGTAATAATGTAAAAATATTGATACTTTCTTTTATACATCTTGGAAAATGGTCAAATCGTCAACATATCGATATTTTGTAAACAAGTGACGTAACGCTATTGTATCCTCCTCCCTTCAAGGGGGAGAAACGCAGGATTTTCTTATGAGTTTGAAGAGAGCGTAGATGTAATTCATGAAAGGGGGGGGGGGGGGGGCGGGAAATCTGGTTATTTTTACTTTTAGAAGAACTGATACATTGAATTATAATCTTACAGTGGTCTAAGAATAGTAAAATCAATTAGGTTGGTGTAAAAATTACTAAGTGCAAGTTGTGCAAAAATTACTAAGTTGGCTATTTATCTAGAAATATCCACATTTAAAATGTAGTAAAATTAAGTTAATTGGTTTGAAAACTCGAAATTTTATATGAAAATGATAAAATTTAAAGCCAATAACGAATAAAAACGTTGGATAGGTTCAAAGTATTATATAAAGATGTAAAAATCATTATTGGATTAATAAAATTAATCTTTTTCTTTAAAAATTCGATAATATTCTTTGTTATTTGTTTAATTATCAAAATTTATTAAGGTAATGGTGGATCAAAAACTAAATTATATGTTTAAATTTTCCTTTTAAGATGATATCCCTATCTTACAGTTGAAAAAAAAATCTAAAGGTTCTAAAGAAGTACAGTATGTAACCTTTTGTTATTTTTCAAATCAAAGAATGTATTACAGTGTAATAATGTAGACATAATGTGAACCAGAAAATTAAAAAATGAAATCAAATAAGTAGCGAAAATATATTACATAAGTAGTAGGAAAAGGACAGTTCGGGGACAGGAGGCGGGGCTTTTTCATTAAAAATTGATATTTTCATTGTTTTGGTTAATTAAAAATACTTATTAAGGTGTTGTTCATTCAAATGTATGTTTCACTTTCCTCATTTAAATTGATATTCCGATCTTGTAGTTGAATAAAATCTACAGAAATCAGCTTTTTTCTTAAGAAATTTATATTTTCCACTGTTTTGCTTAATTAATAATACTCATTAAGGTAAAGATTGTTAAAAATTCAAATATATGGTTAACCTTTTCCATTTAAGTTGATATTCTGATCTTGTAGTTGAATAAAATCTACAGAAATCAGCTTTTTTTCCTAAGAAATTTATATTTTCCACTGTTTTGCTTAATTAATAATACTCATTAAGGTAAAGATTCTTCAAAATTCAAATGTACGCGTTTAACTTTCTCAATTTAAGTTGATATTCTGATTTTGTATTTGAAAAAATTCAGCTTTTTCATTAAAAATTGATATTTTTCATTTTTTTTTTGCTTAATTAATAATGCTCATTAAGGTAAAGATTGTTCAAAATTCAAATATATGTTTTACTTTTTCCATTTAAGTTGATATTCTGATCTTGTAGTTGAATAAAATCTACAGAAATCAGCTTTTTTCCTAAGAAATTGATATTTTCCACTGTTTTGCTTAATTAGTAATGCTCATTAAGGTAAAGATTCTTCAAAATTCAAATTTACGCGTTTAACTTTCCCCATTTAAGAGTATATTCTGATCTTGTACTTGAAAAAATTCATCTTTTTTCATTAAAAATTGATATTTTTCATTGTTTTGCTTAATTAATAATGCTCATTAAGATGTTAATCAACCAAAATTCTAATATATGTTTAACTTTCTCCATGTAAGTTGATATTCTGATCTTGCAGTTGAAAGAAAATCTACAGAAATCAGCTTTTTTCCTTTAAAATTGTTATTTTCCATTATTTTGCTTAATTAATAATACTCATTAAGGTAAAGGTTGTTCAAAATTCAAATGTAAATTTAATCTTCATCTTATAGTATGATAATCTAGTCGATCTAACGTTCAACTCTCATGTTATAGCAGAAAAATACTCTAAAAACGCTATTTTTCCCGCTAGGAGGCGGTGGCGGAGGGGGTACCAGAGGCGATGTCGCAGGGGGGACGGGAGGGGGTGTGGACCGGAGGGGGGACGGTGTTGGAGGGGGTGCGGGGCCGGAGGCGGGACGGTCCCGCCGTCCCGCCTCCTGTCCCCGAACTGTCCTTTTCCTACTACTTATGTAATATATTTTCGCTACTTATTTGATTTCATTTTTTAATTTTCTGGTTCACATTATGTCTACATTATTACACTGTAATACATTCTTTGATTTGAAAAATAACAAAAGGTTACATACTGTACTTCGATTGATGTCTTCGATTGATGAACAATTACAGAAATTTGGAAACTCGATATCCATCTACATAGGGATAATACGGAATCGTACTAAAATTTGATTAGCTGCAGCGATAAATTCTGAACAATAATTTGAACATCAATTATTAGAGATGAAAGAAACAGATTGAACTGCTTTTCATGTTTCTTGAAAAACTCAAAAATCTTCTTTTGAAATAATTTTTTAATATATGTTTTTTAAATTTCTATTCCGACGATTTTTGTAATAATGCAATCCGAGATGTCAGTGGGAAAACTCGACTAATGACAGGCACTAGGCAAAGGCTATAATAATTTAACATCAGAATTAAAAATCTTCAAAATTAATTAACACATATATACAAATACATATCTATCGTTTGTTCGCCACCTTTAAGACCACGGTTGGTTCAAGTGTGTTCATGCAAACTCTATCTTCAGCATGTGCGTTCTAGCAATTAAATGAAACAAATGTAAAATGCCGAAGGCTTCGCGGGCCAGATATAAGAGGTCGGGTTGTGGCCAGTTGTGGCCCGCGGGCCGCATGTTTGACATGCCTGCCCTACAGTGTATGTACTACAGCTTTTTTAAGAAATAGAGGGTATACGGTGTTCCTTAAAAAAATTCAGAAGGTATACGGCGTATACCACCGTATACCCTCCACTACATCACTGCGTGTAACTGAATATATACATACAAGAGTCACAAAATAATGTTAATATTAATGCTGTTAATTGATCACGTGTGTCTGTTAAACATGTTGGTTGAACATGACAATGCTTACTTGAGAGTGGGTAGCCTCCATAAAAGATATATTTCGGGTTTAGAAAACGGATAAATACATTATAAAAATACGCGGAAACGTTTCCGAAAATAAGTGGCATCAAAAGAAACTTGGTTTTTTTAAACGCTTCTTTAAATCTCCAAAATATGTAATTTTCTTACGTTTCTAAAGGTAAAGAATGCTTTTCGGAATCGTTAATGATTTGGAAGAGGTTACTTATTTTTATTTTTTCGTTGGTGATTACATTATTTTTTTCCTATAATTCCCGTTTTTTACAATGAACATTCTATAACCATTGAGTCACTACCAGGGCTTAATTTGCGCAGGAGCCCAGCTCCGATACTTCTCTGTTTTTAGTAAATATTTAAATATTGGTCGGAATTCACCGGAGCTCATAAATACAGGGTTTCGGAGCCCAGTGCAATAGCGCTTCCGAAAAGCCGAACCCCAAATTATCCTTTCCTTTACTTCCCATCTCCAAGCGTCTGCGTTCTTTTTTATCAAAACAGTTATATGCGACGTAATGTGTCGCACGCTTAGGAGATGGAGATGAAACGGTCTTAATTTTGATATCAGTTTTTGGGCTTGGATTGGCTCGAGCTCAAAATTACGTATTATATTCTATTTCAAATCATTTTAATGCTATTTTGATCAGAATGAAGGAAAATCAGAAATTGCGTTTTTCTATTCTAGTGATATTTACAAATTTATGGCATTGAAAAGTGTTGAAAACGGTGCCACTCAAGAGACTGAACAATGAATTTGCTTTCAGTTCGAGTTTCTTTTGTGACAGTAAGATAATTTTTAATTGGCTGGTTTGTTTTATTTTTTATTTAGATGCTTAACCTGAAAAGAATATTTTCTGTTTTTAACCAACGAGCATCAGCTTGAGTTTTTGTTTCTTTGAGGTTTTTTGTCTTCTATTAAGTACGAATATAAAAAATCACGTTAGTGATTTTTCTATATATTTTGCATCATGAATGCTTCCCATGCTAAGGTTCAGCTAAGGGACATTTACGAATTCACTTTCATTTGTAAGTGGATATAATTACCCTGTATTGTTGCAATCGAGCAGTGTTTATGCTTTTTCTATAAAAGCCCCGAATCTTTCCTATAACGGTGTCAAATTTTTAATTTAATCTAACTTTCAGGGACTCACCACAAAAGATTGTTATGCGGAAGGAATCGATTATAGTTTAAGATGTGCACCTTTTATAGGAAATTGAAAAACATTGTTCTTCAGCATATAAATATTAATTTCTGTAAATTTCATTCATTTTTTCATAAAAAAATGCATAGCTGCGAACTACCCCTTTTTTGTGTTAGCTCTATTTCCGAATCATAATCCTTACTCTTTATTGCAGAATTCTGCAATTAATTAACATTACAATTAGGCAAAGATTACTGTTCGAAAGGAGTAATAACTAAAAAGTGGAATACTTGACAGCTAAGGGTATGCTGAGAGATATATTTAAAATTTTTATTTTGCTAAAGAAAAAAGATGCTTTACATTTTGCAAATAACGTATGAAATATAAATATGAAGATTGGAGTGACAGGGGAGGTGGGGGACGGCACAGTTGTTAGGTAGGGGTGCAGAATATGTCCGATCCGGCGATCTAGGATCGGGGGGAATTTTTGCAAACTGGGGAAATTCGGGAGAAAAAATATGCAATTGATTTCGATTTTAACAATGAATTACACAATTCTCTGAGATAGAAAAAATTTCTCTACAGATAAAAAGATCCGTATGGTGACCTTCACAAAATCGAACTCAGGATAATATGTACCGAAAGTTTTGAAAAAAAAAAAAAATTCTATACCTACGGTAATACAATTTATGTAAGTCTATAACATATCGTAAAATTTTGGGAAATTTTCATATGGATTCGGGAAAATGTTCGGAGTTGAAACATTTTCTGCACCCCCGGCTGTTGGTACCGACAGTACTGCAGAATATTAGGACTACGGTACTTTTTGTGTTAGAAATTAAGCTGTGACTACATTACGCTAAAGGAAGCTAACAAAGGAGTGTGTTTCCTTACCTTCCATAGCCAATGTAACTGGGAGGATAGCTTTTGAGAGTCTAAAGAATGGCTCCTGGTGCTGAGACTCCTACGGGGACGAGGACGATGGCCGCCGCTCATATTTCAATTATATCACTCGGTTAGATCCCAAATAAATGAACATTCGGTAAACTCTTGTCGAAAAACTGGCTTACAATGTCATTAAAATTCTCTTTTATAACACTCAGGATTTACGTAATAACATCAGGTAAACGCGATGTTATTAAAACTCCGTTTCTTGATATTCAGAATTCATGGCATAAACACACTTGAGAACTTTCGGAACAACTAGCTTTTGATTTTAATTAAAGATTGTTTCTTTACGCTCAGGATTCACATTATTTATAAACCTGCAAACATTCAGTAAACTTCGATTTTATTAAAATTCTGTTACTTTACACACGAATGTCACATTATAAACTTGAGAACATTTGGCAAACTCTGGTCCAAAAAACTAATTTTTTATCTCATTAAATGCCTGATTTCTTACTCTCAGAATTCATATTATAAATAAACATGAGAACATTCGGTAAACTCTAATCAAAGCCAATGACAATCAATATGACTTTTGATTTCACTAAAAATATGTTTGTTTACATTTAGAATTCATATCATAAATAAACTTCAGATCATTCCGTAAATTTTTGTTGAAACAATCATATCACTGGAGTTACTGGGAGAGTTTTTGATTTCAATTAAAGTCTCTTTCTCTACACTCAGATTAACATTATTTATAAACTTTCAAAAATTTTGTAAATTTCAATTTTATTAAAATTCTGTTTCTTTACACACACATTTCGCGTTATAAACTTGAGAACATTCGGCAAACTCTGGTCCAAAAAAACTAGTTTTTTATCTCATTAAAAACCTATTTTCCTACTCTCACAATTCACATTATAACCTTTGAATTCAAAAGAATTCTGTATTTTTTTTTTTTTATACACAGAAATCACATTTATTTTCTATTGTATGTGACCGTAAATAACAACAAGCACTAATTGCACTTATAAAATGTAATTTCTTTTCAATATATGTTATTAAATTCAATAATGTTATTTTGTCTTATGTTAATCAATAATATTTTGATAGCACAATATATGTAAATAATTAATGTTTTCTTAGAATCTTTCAACTATATGTTATTCAGATGAAATTCAATCACGTAAAATAATTAATAGTACACGATTTTCGAAATTTGTTGGTTATCTCATATCACTCAAAACAAGAATATGCATTCACAAAGATTGCAATATCACTTAAAAGTCTTTACATTTCTTTGTATTTTATTACGTTTTTCGTAATTAAGATTTACTTGCATGAAAAATCTCTTAGCAATATGATAATTTTGAACTTTAAAATATTTTCTAGGCATATACAATCGTTTTCACATCTTATAATACATAAGAATGAATTGGAACATGCACAACGACGTACTATACGATGTTTAAATTCACGTGGTAACTGTCAGATTTCCAAATAATGTTACACCAAGAGGATAGTAAACTTTTTATCTACATTTCCAACAACTACATATACAGAAGGAAGTCAATAATTAGCTGATTGAAAATTAATATTGGAAGCCGTATATACGGATACATATATTTAAATATAAAAAGCTCTATAATATATCTTTCTCTCACAATGTAACAACAAGAATAAATACCTTAGAAATTAATTTTATCCGTGTTCAACCTAAATCTTTAAAAATTAAATTAACTAAATGAACGATTTTCAAAAACATAATTCTGAATATGAAATATCACATTAAATAATTGTCCTTGAATACTTCCTATATATTTTTTCTTTTCATTCACAAAATATTCTCACAAATGTAATCAACACTGATCGACTGAAAATTTCTCTTTCAACCTAATAAATGTACAATTTTGGGAATAAACGAAATATTCGAAAAATTTATATATTTTTTTTATTATTGTTATTAATATTAGAATTCTTATAGTTTTTTTTTTTTAAATAATCAGCTTGCAGCAAATTTTTATTAGCACTTTTATATCTTTATGAAATCTCATGAAATGTATTTTTCGATGTTACAATAAATCGTTTATAAAATTTATTATAAAATATGCATTCGTTGATCGTTAAAAATAATTCAAAAGAAAATGAAGTTGTGTTTAAATATGTTTTCCCGATATGTAATAATTTTTTTTTATCACTAAATTATCTCATATTATTATGTATTATTGTGAGAAAATTAATCTGCGATAATAAACATCAATATTAATACTTCTAATGTGTTTTTTCAATTATCATTTTTCAGGAAATTTCCTGAGTATCTATGTAAACAATAATTTTTGCATTAACTAAATAACAGTTTTTTCCTATACAATGTACACACTTGTTATTTTCTGAAATTTTTCCAGATATTTTTGTAGTATACTTTTGTAAACAATTGAACTTCCCCATTTACAAACAATTATTATGTATACAACATCTTTATTATTTTCAGGGATCTTCTTAATAGTACTTGCGTAAACATTGTGAATATTCCATTAAAAACTCATTGTTATTCTGTATACAACACACATTTTTTTTTCTGAAAAAAATTCTAGATTATTTTTTTAGTATACATTTCTAAATAGTATATTTTTTCCTATTAACTAATTAAATGTAGAATGAAGATTTTTTTATTTTGGAAAATTTTAGACACAAATGCAACATATATTTTGTAAACAATGCCAGCTTTTCCGTTAAGTAATTAAGAATTTTTATGCGCGCAGTATAACAATTTATTATTTTTCAAAACTTTTTCTAAAAATGTCTTTAATATACATACCTAATTTTTCAAACAATTGGGTAATAGTCAATAAGAATACATAAATATATTAGTTTCCGAATTTTTTCTAAGCATCTTTGTGGCATATAGTTTTAAACATTGCCGGTGTTTTCATTAACTGGCAGTTTTAAGTACAAAATACACCGATATCTATTATTTTCTGATTTTTTTTTTTTTTTTTTTTTTTTAAATATGGCTATTTCTAAATATTATATTTTTTCTATCAACAAATTAACAGACCTAAGATTTTATAATTTTTCGAATTTTTTTTATTTTAATTTTAAATTTTAAATTTATAATTTGTAAGCCTTACATCGACTAATTAGCGGCTAAATTTTACAATTATTCACTTTCTGTAGCTATCTATAAATACTGTATTTTTATCTATAAATATACTTGCAGCTATACACAAAGCATGGCCTCTAAACTACACAGGTGAGAAAAGCACATCACCGCATTTCACATTTTGTAAACAAACCGAGGTAAACGTCAAAAACTCTACCAGAATTATCAAAAGTCGAATGGCATCATCATAATAAATAAATAAAAATAAATCCACAATGAACTATCCCGCTGGACCTTGCGCTATTTATAATTTTCACAAATTTTAGATTCGCGTAAAATTTTCGGAATTCCTTCTCCTTCCTTTAGCGGTGAGTAAGTACAAGTTAGGGAATCCGGCACATGTACACGGGCTCGTTCCGATAGATGGCGCGAGAGTTGTATTGTATAATCACGTGGCTTTAAAAGGAAAAAAGAGAGCGAAATTATTGTTGAATGCGGCGATTTTGTTGCTAAGGTATTGTACAGCAGGCCCGTCCAACCTCTCAGTAAGCAGGGGCGCACCTCAGCTCGTGGCAAACAACGAAGGGCGTCATTATTCACACAGTGGCGCAGCCAGAATTCCGCTCTAGAGAAGAGGAGTAGGGGAGAGTTGATTTGTTGATAGTTTCCCAGCATTCGCCTCTTATTTGAATCACTGGCTAATCGAATCAGTCTTTTAAATTAATGCAATCATAATGCTATTTATTTTTCCGAAGATTAGAATCAAAAGCTATGTTGGACATGATTCTTTTAAACAGTGTTTAGGGGCTGAGCATATATAACGCTATCATTTTAGGGATGAGGGGGGGGGGGGGGTGTTGTTGGCACATGATATCGTAAGACATTTTTAGGGGGAGGGGGATATGTCTTTTGATATCGTTATCATTTTTGATCCAACCAATTTTTATCTTTTTATTTGTAATTTGTTCTTTACATCAAAATAATTTGTTATTTTTTTTAGCCTATTTTCATGAAAAAGCAAAGTTATTATTAAAATACTTTAATTATTATAATTTTTTTTCATTCTAAAATGTGAAATAACGCAAAATTTGGCATTCCTCCTCCTCTGTCATATGTATGTACATAAATATATAATCCGCTATTCGAAAAACTAGGTCCGAAGTATGTTTGAAATGGCTTGTTGCGTGTACTAATAAAGAAAAGAGAAAGAATCTTGACCACCTGTTTTGCTGATAAGAAGTTTCGGAGCAAGTGCAGTAAGACATTATTATTGTTGCATGCATTAAGTAATAAA
The DNA here is from genome assembly GCA_963932465.1 of Maratus speciosus. Taxonomy (NCBI): domain Eukaryota; kingdom Metazoa; phylum Arthropoda; class Arachnida; order Araneae; family Salticidae; genus Maratus; species Maratus speciosus. The sequence goes on along the minus strand of OZ010790.1, from coordinate 4,732,214 downwards.
AAGCTATTATTAAATACTAGCTATTTCTTTTAAGTCTTATTTGATATAAAGTTATTTCATACATACATAATAGTGATATTTTATTGCCTTATCTTAATTTGAATCAACAAATTATAGGAATAATAAATATATAACCACATCTGTTTATGTATGTCACTGCAAATAAAAGAAAAAAAATGCAAAAATAAAAATAATTTTTAGACACTGATAACGATATCATTATGTACCGGGGGGGGGGGGGGGTCGAGGAATGATAACGTATGATATCGCAAGAAGGGTAGGGGGTCCAAAATTTCCAAAAAGTTGATAACGTTATACATGCACAACCCCTTACTGTATTATTGTTATAAATGCAAAAATGCACCAATAAAATAACACAAATCTATGTTAGATTCATACCAAATACTTAAAAAATGATGAGGGAAACTTTAAGAGATGAAAGAGCAGCAAGCAATTTCCATACAAGAAACCAGTGTTGCAATTAATTGTTCCGTCAAAAATACAGGGTGTTTCAGCCAAAGACAAACCCGTACTCCTGTTTCTAACTTTAACAGTAAGCTGTTTTAATAAAATTTTCAACAGAGTTGTATTTTGACAAAACAAATATAATAATATCACGAGAACTGATGGTAGTTATCATAGGTGCTCCGTATTTCGGAATGTAGTTGATGTTGCATACAGTGTCATTGACTGAATTACTGCGCACTTCCAGCACTTTTCGCGATATCGTATTTTGCATAAAACAAGGTAAACCAGTTGGAAATTTCTAGCGTTAAATTTTGAAATTCACCATTTAAAAAATTATATATATGCTACTTTTTGTCAGAAATTTCACCCTTTTATTTACAAAAACATCAATAAATTTAACAGGCATGAAAAATTTTAGCACCATGTTTGAGTAGCCTTTTTTTAAAAAACTGTATTGAAATGCATTAAAAAAACATAAAAAGTGAGAAAAATCTATCAAAAAAAAAATAGAATACAGTGTCGGTTATATATTTTATCGTTAATTTTGTTGGTTGAAAACAGATTTGTATTAAACAGAAAATATTGAGTATCTGAACTATTTTTTCCACGTATCCTTGAATTAATAATTTAACAAATTCATAAATTTACCACTATCATAAAAAAAGACTTTGATGCATCAATATTAATTCAATATGTTTCAGTATTTCTAACCAAAAACGATTTGTAATTTCATTTTATTATTATTTTTTTTTTGTGGTGATTTATTAGATTGTCGGGTGTTTTATATTCGATTTAATTGCAAATTGCTGTTTGATTTTCAAATCAACATTAGATTATCTTATTTTATGGATGCTGTAGTTTTTAAAAATCAACCGTTTAACAATTTACAATAAAACCGATTCATTTTTAAAAGTCTGCATATGATTATATCTTTTCAAATGGAAATACAATATTTATTAATATAGAATAATTATATATGTTATTCAAGCAAATCTGGATTCAACAAACGCTTGTCAGAAGATTTAGAGGGGGTGGGTGGGATCTGATGTTTATCCTTTTCAATACTTTAATTTCAGAAAACAATTTGGTCCATAAATTTACGCAGGATTTTCACTTGTGGGTGGGGGATAAAAGATAGTTGGTACTAGTACATCAAGGTCCAGTGTCACAAAAAGCGGGACAGGAGGACAAAAAATTCGGGACGCCTTCTAAATCGGGACATCAAAAAATAGAAAAGCCTATGAAAACAGAACCTGTCCATGACGGAACATACATATGTACATATGACGTCACTATCGGGGAGTAACACACAAACCTTCATTTGTTTGTAACGTTAATATAGATACTGAGAATTAAATATAGTTAATAATAACTCCCTTTTTATCAGAAATCATTCATTTATATTTTTTCAAAATTCGGAAAATGTTATGACACACGGATTAATAAAATTCATTCTTTCAGCTTTTTAATAGGAATTAAGTAAATTCCGGAGAAAAAAAGGTCACACATATATATTTTAAAATACATTTTTATAGCAGACGATATTCTTCGCACTGCACATATTTTAATTAAAATTTTTTTTCAGTCTTTACGAGAAAATGGCAGCAAAAAGATATAGTAATCTACTATTTTCCCTTTACTTTCTACAGAAATGGAGTACTTCAGTTGCCACCATTACAGAAATGGCATTAGAAACTACAAAAAAAAAAAAAAAAAAAAAAAAAAAAAGAGATGAAATTTTCAAACAAATTGCATTTAAAAGTACTTATTTTCCCCTATACGACGGTGTAAAAATTGAAAATGTGAGATGTTTATAAATTAAAAAAATTGCAGTAGATTATCAGTATATAATCGTACAATGATACACCTATTTCGTTTTGATGGTGGCTTATGTTTAGGTGTCACGTTATTTTTCCGTGACGACTCTTTAATTGTTGCCTGAAAGAAATAGAAGAGCGGGGCTAATAAAATAAATTATTCATTTTAAAGAAACATCCTTAAAATGGACTTATGAATAGAGTATGATTTACATTTTTTTTACATCATTTACATCATTTAATTTTAGAGAATTTCCAAATTCAAAACTCGATACATTATGACAAAATCGCGGAATAGTTTTCTTTATAATAAATTATTTCGAAATGTATACTTATTTAGTTTGATACTTTAATCAAATACTGTTCAATCAGAAGCTAGTCGATTAGGCCTCTATTGTGAAATGAATGCAAACATTACTCTAAAACCATAATGCCTTTTTTAGGTGCGTTCGTAATTATATAAATACGAAGCACCTATAGTCGTCGTTCGGTCCGTCTGTCTGTCTGTCCGCATATAACAGGGTAAAAACTACCCAACCGAATGGTCTGAAATTTTAAATATATAATTGTTGCAAAATTGTGTCCAGTCATTTTAATTTTTATGAAAATCAGATTTATAGTTTAATGATAGGGACAGTCAAAAGTTTTCCGTTCCATGACGGCCAATGGGGAAAAAATGATTTCAAGTGCATTTTAATGATGTTACAGCCTTTCGAACAGAATGAAATGGATAGACACTTATAAAGTGTACAAAATATACATTCAGTTACACTATGCGGTGTAAAAAATATTTATAAAACTAGTTATAGTACGAACGCATCTCATTTGCCATGTTTGACGTGCAATTTCCAACTTGTTAACACTTTCCAACACAGTTGAAAAGTGTTTATGACTTCAGTTTTTCTGTCTGTTCGTGCGCTAACTCGTCTAAATATAGACGGATCGCCATGCAATCGATATATGTTATTGATATACCCTATGGCATGTTCAGTATTGAAAAAGAAGCATGTAGCAGCTACAGTTCCTTTACAGGGCCATTCAAAAGAATTCCGTTACATTATGGCCTATGAGGAAAATTCGTTGGCAATGGTTTTTAATAACGTTTCACGATAACAAACTCATTGAAATTTATATATAGCTCTGGAAGTACACTACAAGATGCTTACTATAGAATAGGGTATGGATAGCATTCGTCGTTCATTTACAGGGACATTCAAAAGTATTCCACTACATTACGTTCTACGGAGAAAAATCGTTTGCAGTGTATTTTAGTCATGTCACATTGTTACATGGAATTGACATATATCTCTGAGATGCACTGGAAGATATTTACTATAAAATAAGATCTGCACAGCATTCATCATTCACATACAGGGAGACACAAAATAATTCAGTTACGGGACTCTCTGTGAACAATAATTTGTGGAAGTAGCACGGTTTCTGTTCTGGTACGTGTTTTTAAACTACACTTTTTTTTGGCATATTTCTTAGCGTGTATAAATTCTATAGATCATATACAGGGCTGCACAAAACATCTGAAGTACATTTCGTTTCGATATGGAAATTGCTGAAGGGGAATTTTCAACAGTGATATGCGTTTCCGAATTGAACTAAAATTTAGCATTACTGTCAACCGGGCTACTTTGGTCCTTGCGGGGTTACTTTCGTCCATCCCATAAAAAAAGTTTTTATTCTTTGTATTGAACAAACAATACAAGATAATTAGGAGTTTTTGTCCTTGAAAAATATTTTATACCCTACTATATAGGGTATTTGAATAGTTTGGGGGTAATTAAATTGTTTTTAGTGGCAACACTGGGTGTGTTTGTAAACAACTGTTTTCGTGCGTAAATTTTAACCCTCCAAACTTTCTATAGTGAAACAATCTGGATAAGAGCTACAAATAAGATAAGTGTCAAAATGTTACCTTTAGTAACCTGTAGCCCATGCGTGATCATAGTTTTTACTTTAACTTTTTATTTTGACAGAAAATGTTTACGTTTTCATAAAGCTAACATGAAGACTAGTATTTCGGGGCTACTTTGTGCCAGGCTTTTTTTGGCCCGAAAAAAACCTCAATTATTTAGAAATGTCTTTTATACAACCAAATCTCTTTTAAAATGTTTTTAAGTAACATTTTTTTCAAATGTTACTGTAGCAAAAGGTTACATTAATTGTTTTTGTTCCAGTTGCTGAGGATAACATGACGAAAACTGTTTCTCTTTTCTTTAAGAGGGTCCGGGACACAAAAATCTTCAAACTTTGAAAAGACATTTTATTTCATAAAAAATTTTTTTTTTTCCTGCTTAAAATGACATTTAAATCATGTTTCTATCTGAATTAGAACAAAAAATATTATTTTTTTCGTTTTGGTATGTTTTCAAAATCTAGCTTTCAAGCGATGGCTGTCATGGAAACGACTTCTTGTAAAAATGCGTCATTCTTCATGATAGATTTTTTTTCCCCATTTCTCATATTTAAATTCTTATAACTCGAGAACCGTTAAAGATACAGGGTTCAAACTTGGAACACACCTTTTTCAATTGTTTTATTTTAATTTTGATTCAGCATATTTGAAAAAATATTTACTTTTAAAAATAAGATTTTTTTTTTTTTTTTTTTTTTTTTTTTTTTTTTTTTTTTTAAGTTGCACTACTTTTTTTGAAATTTTTTCGTTAAATATTTTTAATTTTTTATAAGTTAACATTTTTAAAAATGCTGAATCAAAATTAAAACTTATATATATCTGTTTATTTAAATGAAAAGAAAAATAGAAATTCTATAAATAATATTTCGAGTTATAACGATTTTAAATTACCCCCTTTTTTAATAAATTTTAAATTAAATTAAAAATAAATTCTGAGAAGTTTTATCATGTGATTTTGTTTACAAATGATAAAGTTAACCATCACAAAAAAAAAAAATCAGAATTTTAACTCAATAAATAAAAATTATTTTAAAATGTGTCCCGGACCCCCTTAATATCAACAATTGGTTTATTGTGTTTAAATAAAACAAAAAACAAAAAACATTTGTTTATCGAATTTGCAGTGTTAATTTATTAGCAAATGCTATTGCAAGGGGGTTTAAAAAAAATGCATTCACTTACACATGCAATGTATTCCTTTTATATGAAACTAAGTGAGTGGACCAAAGAAGCCCCCAGCAGGAGCTACTTTGTTTCAAAACTTTAAAAATAGTTATTAAAAAAAAATTCCTCTTTAAAACCACACAGTTTGCTTCATTGTTTCATGTTAATTGTTTACAACTCTATTTCGGCGTTGAAAAATCACATGTAATATTTATTAATAATGGAAATGTGAGTGGAACCAGAGCAAAGTAGCCCCAGTTGACGGTACTATGTATTATGTGATAAATTTATAGTACATATACAGGACTGCAAACAAATTCAGATTTTTTTTTCGTCCTTAAATGGAAATTGATGAAATTAAGTTTTCAAATGTGTTATCTGTTTTACAAACTGTTTATTTAGACAACCTTTTCACTTTATTAAATTGCTAAGTTTTATTACAGTACAGTAGACTCTCGATTAACCGGGTACGGATTATCCGGGATGGTAAAAATCTCACAGTTTTGCACGCAATTTATTATAACGATGCTGCATTGAATTTAGTAAAAAGCACCACGGTTAAGAAATCATGAAGGGCAATTTTATAGGATGAAGAAAATTAAATTCCTGCAGAAGACGACGATACAGCTGACATGTAGAGAAAAATCATAGAAGATTTGAGAAAGTTAAACTCTTCTGAAAATGTGGGCGAAGAAGCAGCGCAACAATGGATTAAGGCTGTTCTTAACTGCTCTGCTCAACAAGCGCAAAACGCTTTGACACATTTACAAATTCATTTTTTAATGGAAAGATACAAAATTAAAAAGCCTGACCATGGAAGCGATTTGGAATTGAACTGTTTTTTCCATTTTTTGATCCATCCATTACCCATTGAGTTATAAGCGATTTCGATCACGTGACAAAGACGTTTTTCGCCCGCTCTTGAGTGATTTTTCTCCTTTCGCGCGAAAATTCGGTTCAAAACGTCCACTTTGACACTATTTTCTGAAAGATCTATTGTGTTTGCAGAAAAATGAAAAAAAAAACCAGCTCGATTATATAGTTTCTGAACAACACCACCAGCTAGTTTCATGCATTTTCGAACACCCTTAAAGAAGATTCGAAATTGGAATGTTAAGGGGGCTGGTCTCTCAGCTTCCGATTTCCCCTCTTTAATGCAAAGTCTATGGGCACTGGATGCATTTGTATATTTAAAATATCTCATCGGGAAATTAATATTTTTAACTTCTATTTTTTGAGTACACTTCCTAAAAGATGTCTCTTTTTTTTTTTCTTAGTTCTCAGAGTAGTTCTAAAGTATAGACTTAATTAGAAGATATTTTAAATAGACGAATGCATTAAAAGTCCATAGACTTAACATTACGGAGGAGAATTCCCAAGCTGAGTGACCAGCACCCTTAAGAAGTTTTACAATGATATCGTGTCGCTTTTGTGGTGCAGAAGAAACAAGGTATTTCGAAAAATGCCCTGAAAGTGACGAAGAAAATCTTGTAACTCATCCAAAATTAAGTCAATGTGACGCATTAGTACGATTTAACTATACCTGGAGTAAGAAGATGAAAGCACGCCGGCTGAAAAAATAATATTGAGAAATTTGAGTAGTAAAATTCGTTGAAGAGTAATGAAAAACGAAAACAGACCTCTATCATTTTACATTCTTAGTGAGGTAAACTACATTCCTGTTTTTACTTTCTTCTATCTTTACAAGAAGAAAGTATTGGATTCATGAAAATTTTCGAATTCCGGTTTTCGACGGATTTACACGTTTTAGGGGTCAGAGATTCCAAAAAATATGTTTTTACAAAATGTCTGTCTGTGACTCTGTGAGTCTGTCTGTCTGTCTGTCTGTCTGTCTGTGTGTATGTGACACAAATTTTGTGGGCGCTCTATCTCAAGAACTAATGCACGGAATTTAATAGAAATTGATATTCCGTTAGTCCCTAATACAATTTGATGCTGATTAGTTTTTGGTGTAAATCGCTCAACAGGTGGCGCTGCTATGCTGCATTTTTCACGATTTTCGCAATAGCTCTATCTCAAGAACTAATGCACGGATTTCGATCAAACTTCAGATTTAGTTAGTCCTTGATATGAATTGATGATGATTACGTTTTGGTGTAAATCGCCCAACAGGTGGCGCTGTTATGATGAATTTTGCAGGATTTACACGATTTCCCCAATAGCTCTATCTTAAGAACTAACGCACGGATTTTCATCAAACTTCAGATTCAGTTAGTCCTTGATATGACTTGCTACTGATTATGTGTTGGTGTAAATCGCCCAACAGGTGGCGCTTCTCTGCTGCCTTTTTCACGATTGCCTCAATAGCTCTATCAATAGAACTAATGGACGAATTTTCATCTAACTTCAGATTTAGTTGTATGTTGACACAAGTTGTTGTTAATTAGGTTTTGGTGTTAATCACCCAATAGGTGGTGCTGCTATGCAGGAATTTTCACGATTTTCGTTATTGCTCTATCTCAAAAACTAATGTACGGATCTTCTCCAAACTTCAGATTCAGTCAGACGTTGACATAAATTGTTGCTGATTAGGATTTGGTATAAATCACCCAATAGGTGGCGCTGCTAGGCAGCATTTTTCTGAATTTAGACGATTTCAGCGATAGTCATATCTCAAGAACTAACGCACGGAATTTCATATCGTTAGAATCCTCATGAGATGCATAGATTGCCATTTAATTTTGGTAGTGTGATAGCAGATTTTGAAGTATTAACATGTATGAGATAGAAGAAAGTTTTGGGATTGGTACATCCGACTAGTTTTATATTGTACTAATTGTACAGCTAAATAACATTAAAAATTATGTTCATTATCTTTCTTTTGTATTAATTAAATTACTAATGTCCTGTAAGGCTATGCATATACAACGTTATCAACTTTTTGGCAATTTTAAATATCCCCCCCCCCCTTACGATATCATACGTTCCTTGACCCACCGCCCCGCCCTAATGATAGCGTTTTCAATGACTAAAAATTCTTTTTATTTTGACAATTTTTTCACTTTTCTTTGAATACGTTTGCAATGGTATACATTTATTATTCGCATATTTTACTTTTTAAATGAAGAGAAGTCAATAAAATATTACTATTGTACATAAAAAACTTCATAGCAAATAATACTTTAAGGAAATGCTTACATTAAAATATAGCTTTTTGTTACACAATGCATTCAACAATAATATTGTCTTCTTGCACTTGACCCCTTGACGGAAAGGGGGTAAGTAGAACTTTTTATTAAGAAAACATTCTTTCCATTTTTTTTTACTAGTAAACAAAACAAGTATCATTTCGAACCTGGATTCTCGAACAACGCATTCCATTCACATATCGTAGAAGACTAGGAATGCCGAACGTTGGGATAATCCATATTTCGGAATAAAATTATTTTATAATTACTTAATGGTTTTAATAATACCTTTGTATTTTCATAAAAATCGATAACAGACTAAGAAAAAAGTTCGTAGACTATTTTGATGTAAAAATAGCGAAAAATGAAAATTTTGGTTGGATAAAAAATGATAACGATATTAAAAGACAAACCCCCAAAGAATAATTTCACAATTCCTATCCTTTTTTTTTTTACTTTCTTCTATCTTTACAAGAAGAAAGTATTGGATTCATGAAAATTTTCGAATTCCGGTTTTCGACGGATTTACATGTTTTAGGGGTCAGAGATTCCAAAAAACATGTTTTTACAAAATTTCTGTCTGTGACTCTGTGAGTCTGTCTGTCTGTCTGTGTGTATGTGACACAAATTTTGTGGGCGCTCTATCGCAAGAACTAATGCACGGAATTTAATAAAAATTGATATTCAGTTAGTGCCTAATACAAATTGATGCTGATTAGTTTTTGGTGTAAATCGCTCAACAGGTGGCGCTGCAATGCTGCATTTTTCACGATTTTCGCAATAGCTCTATCTCAAGAACTAATGCACGGATTTTGATCAAACTTCAGATTTAGTTGTATGTTGACACAAGCTGTTGTTAATTAGGTTTTGGTGTTAATCACCCAATAGGTGGCGCTGCTATGCAGGAATTTTCACGATTTTCGCTATAGCTCTATCTCAAGAACTAATGCACGGATTTCGATCAAACTTCAGATTTAGTTAGTCCTTGATATGAATTGATGATGATTACGTTTTGGTGTAAATCGCCCAACAGGTGGCGCTGTTATGATGAATTTTGCAGGATTTACACGATTTCCCCAATAGCTCTATCTTAAGAACTAACGCACGGATTTTCATCAAACTTCAGATTCAGTTAGTCCTTGATATGACTTGCTACTGATTATGTGTTGGTGTAAATCGCCCAACAGGTGGCGCTTCTCTGTTGCCTTTTTCACGATTGCCTCAATAGCTCTATCAATAGAACTAATGGACGAATTTTCATCTAACTTCAGATTTAGTTGTATGTTGACACAAGTTGTTGTTAATTAGGTTTTGGTGTTAATCACCCAATAGGTGGTGCTGCTATGCAGGAATTTTCACGATTTTCGTTATTGCTCTATCTCAAAAACTAATGTACGGATCTTCTCCAAACTTCAGATTCAGCCAGACGTTGACATAAATTGTTGCTGATTAGGATTTGGTATAAATCACCCAATAGGTGGCGCTGCTAGGCAGCATTTTTCTGAATTTAGACGATTTCAGCGATAGTCATATCTCAAGAACTAACGCACGGAATTTCATATCGTTAGAATCCTCATGAGATGCATAGATTGCCATTTAATTTTGGTAGTGTGATAGCAGATTTTGAAGTATTAACATGTATGAGATAGAAGAAAGTTTTGGGATTGGTACATCCGACTAGTTTTATATTGTACTAATTGTACAGCTAAATAACATTAAAAATTATGTTCATTATCTTTCTTTTGTATTAATTAAATTACTAATGTCCTGTAAGGCTATGCATATACAACGTTATCAACTTTTTGGCAATTTTAAATATCCCCCACCCCCTTACGATATCATACGTTCCTTGACCCACCGCCCCGCCCTAATGATAGCGTTTTCAATGACTAAAAATTCTTTTTATTTTGACAATTTTTTCACTTTTCTTTGAATACGTTTGCAATGGTATACATTTATTATTCGCATATTTTACTTTTTAAATGAAGAGAAGTCAATAAAATATTACTATTGTACATAAAAAACTTCATAGCAAATAATACTTTAAGGAAATGCTTACATTAAAATATAGCTTTTTGTTACACAATGCATTCAACAATAATATTGTCTTCTTGCACTTGACCCCTTGACGGAAAGGGGGTAAGTAGAACTTTTTATTAAGAAAACATTCTTTCCATTTTTTTTTACTAGTAAACAAAACAAGTATCATTTCGAACCTGGATTCTCGAACAACGCATTCCATTCACATATCGTAGAAGACTAGGAATGCCGAACGTTGGGATAATCCATATTTCGGAATAAAATTATTTTATAATTACTTAATGGTTTTAATAATACCTTTGTATTTTCATAAAAATCGATAACAGACTAAGAAAAAAGTTCGTAGACTATTTTGATGTAAAAATAGCGAAAAATGAAAATTTTGGTTGGATAAAAAATGATAACGATATTAAAAGACAAACCCCCAAAGAATAATTTCACAATTCCTATCTTTTTTTTTTTTACTTTCTTCTATCTTTACAAGAAGAAAGTATTGGATTCATGAAAATTTTCGAATTCCGGTTTTCGACGGATTTACATGGTTTAGGGGTCAGAGATTCCAAAAAACATGTTTTTACAAAATGTCTGTCTGTGTGTATGTGACACAAATTTTGTGGGCGCTCTATCGCAAGAACTAATGCACGGAATTTAATAAAAATTGATATTCAGTTAGTGCCTAATACAAATTGATGCTGATTAGTTTTTGGTGTAAATCGCTCAACAGGTGGCGCTGCAATGCTGCATTTTTCACGATTTTCGCAATAGCTCTATCTCAAGAACTAATGCACGGATTTTGATCAAACTTCAGATTTAGTTAGTCCTTGATATGAATTGATGATGATTACGTTTTGGTGTAAATCGCCCAACAGGTGGCGCTGTTATGATGAATTTTGCAGGATTTACACGATTTCCCCAATAGCTCTATCTTAAGAACTAACGCACGGATTTTCATCAAACTTCAGATTCAGTTAGTCCTTGATATGACTTGCTACTGATTAGGTGTTGGTGTAAATCGCCCAACAGGTGGCGCTTCTCTGCTGCCTTTTCCACGATTGCCTCAATAGCTCTATCAATAGAACTAATGGACCAATTTTCATCTAACTTCAGATTTAGTTGTATGTTGGCACAAGTTGTTGTTAATTAGGTTTTGGTGTTAATCACCCAATAGGTGGCGCTGCTATGCAGAAATTTTCACGATTTTCGCTATTGCTCTATCTCAAAAACTATTCGGATTTTCTCCAAACTTCAGATTCAGTCAGACGTTGACATAAATTGTTGCTGATTAGGATTTGGTGTAAATCACCCAATAGGTGGCGCTGCTAGGCAGCATTTTGCTGAATTTAGACGATTTCAGCGATAGTCATATCTCAAGAACTAATGCACGGAATTTCATATCGTTAGAATCCTCATGAGATGCATAGATTGCCATTTAATTTTGGCAGTGTGATAGCGAATTTTGAAGTATTAACATGTATGAGATAGAAGAAAGTTTTGGGATTGGTACATCCGACTAGTTTTTTTTTTTTTTTTCAAAATTTTCATCAAAATTTCCTCAAATTCGATTATCCGGAAGATTAGCTTATCCGGGACGAGACATTTTCCGATCATCCCGGTTAATCTTGAGTCTACTGTATTCTAAATGGTGTTCGAAAGTGTTTCATAATCTAAGCTTGACGCATGGTTTTAAGTTCCTATTTAGATTAGCCGAAGTAGTGTAACAATATAACGCATCGAGATAGCTCGTTGATACGAGAACGAAATTCCGGAAATACTCCAGAATTTTAAACAATATGAACGAGGTTAAGAATTAATGGAGAGGCTCCTGAAATGATCATTAATGCAAATGAAGGAAGAAACAGTTTTTGGACCGCATCCAAAAAATGATAAATAAATAATACCACTTACTAGGTATCTAAAGCGACGTTATTTTTAGCACACGCTTTTAAAAATGATAAGCATAGTTTATAAACTGCAGTTAAACAGCTGGGAATTAAAATAGTAAATGTAAAAATAAATGTCAATTGTGGTTATTTTAAAACTCAACATTAATTCTTTATTGTGCGATTTTCGCTATCTTTACGGATATATATATATATATATATGAACGAGTAAGATAAATTTTTATTCAAAGGTATTACAATATATATATACTCCTGAGACCCAAGCAAAATATAATGCATATATTTTTTTAAATATGAGTTTTTTTCAACAAATAGGCATAAAAAATGACGTTTTTAAAGAAATTAATGAATTTGGATTTTTACTTTCTTCTATCTTCAATAGAAGAAAGTATTGTAATCGAAATTTTTTTCGACTTCAGGTTTTCGACGGATTTACACGTTTTAGGGGTCAGAGATCCCCCAAAACATGTTTATAGAAAATGTCTGTCTGTCCGTGTGTCCGTCTGTCTGTCGCCATTGTACCATCAAAAAGTGTATGAAGTTATGCATAGAGTTGAACCAAATTTTTACTTTAAATTTTTGGCTATGGCAAGCAGATCCTCCCTGAATTTGGAAAAAAATCGCTGGTAGGGGGCGCTGTAATAGCTATTTTTGTGCGATTTTGGATATTGTACCATCCAAAAGTATATGAAGTTATGCATAGAATTGAACCAAATTTTTATTTTAAGTTTTTGGATATGGCAGGTAGGTCCTCCCTGAATCTGGAAAAATTCGCCGGTAGGGGGAGCTGTAATAGCGATTTTTGTGCGATTTTGAATATTGTACCATCTAAAAGTGTATGAAGTTATGCATAGAATTGAACAAAATTTTTATTTTAAGTTTTTGGATATGGCAGGTAGGTCCTCCCCGAATTTGGAAAAAATTCGCCGGTAGGGGGCGCTGTAACAGCGTTTTTGTGCGATTTTGAATATTGTACCATCCAAAAGTGTATGAAGTTATGCATAGAATTGAACCAAATTTTTATTTTAAGTTTTTGGCTTTGGCAAGCAGATCCTCCCTGAATTTGGAAAACATTCGTCGGTAGGGGGCGCTGTAACAGCGATTTTCGTGCGATTTTGAATATTGTACCATCCAAAAGTGTATGAAGTTATGCATAAAATTGAACCAAATTTTTATTTTAAGTTTATGGCTATGAAAAGCAGGTCCTCCCTGAATTTGGAAAAAAATTCGCCGCTAGGGAGCGCTGTAATAGCGAGTTTGCATGTTGTACCATCGAAAAGTGTATGAAGTTATGCATAGAATTAAACCGAATTTTTATTTTAAGTTCTTGGCTATGGCAAGCAGGTCCTTCCTTAATTTGGAAAAAATTCGTCGGTAGGGGGCGCTTTAATAGCGATTTTTGTGCCATTTTGAATATTGTACCATCGAAAAGTGTATGAAGTTATGCATAGAATTGAGCCAAATTTTTATTTTAAGTTTATGGCTATGAAAAGCAGGTCCTCCCTGAATTTGGAAAAAAATTCGCCGCTAAGGAGCGCTGTAATAGCGAGTTTGCATATTGTACCATCGAAAAGTGTATGAAGTTATGCATAGAATTAAACCGAATTTTTATTTTAAGTTCTTGGCTATGGCAAGCAGGTCCTTCCTTAATTTGGAAAAAAATCGCCGCTAGGGGACGCTTTAATAGTGATTTTTGTGCCATTTTGAATATTGTACGATCGAAAAGTGTATGAAGTTATGCATAGAATTAAGCCAAATTTTTTGTGTTTCTTTTTGGTCATGGCATGAAGGTCTTCCCTGAATTTGGAAAAATTCCGTTGGAAAGGGGCGCTATAATTACGCTGTCTGTACCATTTTCTTTATTGCACAATCGAAAAGTGTATAAAATTATGCATACAATTGAACCAAATTTTTTGTGCATGTTTTTGGCTTTGGCCAACAGGTCCTCCTTGAATTTGGAAATATCGCGCGGTGAAGGGGCTCTGTGATAGCGATTTTTGTATACTTTTCTTGATTTTTCGTAGTTTTATTGTACATCGGCGGCTCGTGCAAAGGCGGGAACTCACTTCCTGCTAAGCCGGTTATTCGCAAACATCTGATAACAACAGAATAAGGAAAAACTATTAATTTTAACAAATATCATGATATAGATTAACTCGTTTTTAGTTCATTTAATTGACTGAAGCAGGAATTTAAGATGAAAATCAAAGTTGGTGTAGTAATGATCTAATAATATTGAAGTATTAACATGTGTAACTAGTTTTTGAAATATTAAGATGTATAAGATAGAAGAAAGTTTTGGGATTGGCACATCCAACTAGTTTAATTTTGCTTCACAGCACATTAATCTAAATGGATGTTCAGGCCATAACTCGCTTTAAAATAATAAAAAAAAATTCTAAAAGTATGGGAAAGAATAGAATTTATTACAGTCGAACCTCTATTTAACGAACCTCTATTTTGCGAATTTCTCTATTTTACGAACTTTTCCTTGGGACTGAGAACATTTCCCGAATTTCTTCGTAAAATTACCTCCAAATAGCGAAGTGCATTCTCTATTTAACGAACTTTTTCTTGGAATCTAAAATTTTTTTCTCCCTATTTGTCAAAATATTACTGGACATTTCAAACTTATTCTTTCTTTTAACACATTTTATGATGATCAATGACCATGAACAGGTCTTACCAGCACCTAACTCACCGAGAGCAGTAAAATCGCTGTGATTATTTGCTTTTCATCCAAGAAATGTCTGCCTCGTGTCCTTTAACTAGAGTCTGTTGTTTTCTAGATCATTGAGTCGTGCTGGTAATTTCGGTTCTTTTAGCTCGAAAATGTCAAAGAGAAAGTGCTTGGCATAAAAGAAAAAAAATCTTGATGTGGTGGACAAAAGCGTGAAGAAAAAGAATATTGCTTTAAAATTTGGTATTCCTCCAAACAGCTTATCGACCATAATAAAAAATCGTGATTGTAATGTAAAATTATTTTTTTAACTGAAAATACAATGTATTTTCAGACAATGTTTTGTTTCATTCTTATTTCCCTTGCAAGTTTCTTTTTGAAGGGTAAAATATATAAAACAAATAGATATAATTTATACAAAAAGTGTGATTAATTACTTTTTTTAAATTAAATTTAGTGTTTATGGGTTTAAAATATGTTTTATGTAGATTAAAAGTATTTTAAAAGGTGACTCTCTATTTAACGAATTTTCCATATAACGAACTTTTTTTCGGGATTTAGCGACTTCGTTAAATAGAGGTCCGACTGTATAAAGAACATAAGGCAAGTATTAACATCTGCTATTAAAATTGAAAAAAAAAAATAGTTTAAACAAATTAAAATAACATAAAAACGAAACTTACCAGAAGAACGTAGATTTCCAACTTGACTCATTTATTACGCCATTTTGTACACAAAGTAGTTACCGTTGTCAAAATCCAAAAGCTGAATGTTGATTTTTGATTCATACATTACCATGCCAAACTGGTTTTAGATTGCTACAATGAAATTTAACGCAATAAAAGGAGAAAGCAAAACATCCATTTAAATGGATGCCAGGTCTCAGGAGGATATATATATATATATATAATGACCATTAAAAAAATATTACAATTTACCTACTAAAATGTGAAATTATAAATAGAAAGAAATGTATTCATTGATAATTAAACTATTTCCCTTAACATATTCAACATAGATTTGAAAAACATAATAAATAAATAAATAAAATGGACAGAAAATGAATAATGGATAAACAGAATCTTCAGATCCCAAATGCCTTAAGTTCCACAAATAAAGTGTGTGGTTTGATCTTCCTATTAGCCATAAAAAAAGCTAAAGAATATGAATTTGGGACTACCAACACCCCAAAAAAAAGAGGCATAAACATCGAAAAACAAATAAGTTTAAAATAAAATGTGATTAAAAAGGATTAAGAAATAAAATTCACATTACCTCATTGAAAACATTATGGACCAAGAATGAGGCAGCATAAAAAACAAGTAAAAGAGATTATTTGCACTTGTTGCCAAAAAAAATTTTTTAAGTTGTTTCACCAAGGAGTAATAATATACACGTACAGTATGGTCAAGCATATTCCTCAATATATGTGACAACCGCCCTCTATAGATAATTATATATATATATATATATATATAATATATAGAAAATCCGGCATCTTCGAGACCGAGACTAGGTCGGATTTCTGAAAGAATATCAAAAGTACTTCCGATTTTTCGTAATGGTGCCTTTATTCATAATGTTATTCACAACCAAGTGATAGTTATGTGAGAAAAAGAGAAAATTGAATATGTATTTAAAAAAAAGCATTTTAATTGATGTTTTGTTATATATATATATATATATAACGTTATCGGCGGTTTTATTTAGAACAGCGCCAGCGGATCTCGCTGTCCGTGAATCCATCGATTTCGATCTCGAAGTTTTTAATTCGTAAACAATTTTTAATTCTCTTTCCCTCATAAGTTGGAAGTCTAAAAAAAAAGGAGGGAGATGACATTGGTGCCGGATTTTTGAGATCGCATTGTATATATATATATATATATATAGTCAAACTTTTTGTAAACATAAACCATTTTAACACACACACACTTTTTTCTAAATAAAAGCGAATTGAAATACACGTGGTAAAGTTCCCTAAGCTGCCATTCTCATACAGGCAAGTTGATTTTCGATGTTTCCGGTTTCAGCACATGGAGAAATATTTGAGAAATACTTGGAGTGCGCATGCGTACAGGCGATTTCACTATTCCGCGGAAAGAAACCCAAAAATTCGGGAAGGTTTCCGGTTGTTTCGGAAAATGAAAATAGCCCTCACATATCCGATAGTATCAGAAAAGTTCCTGTTAGAATACTAAACGTTCCAACTATTTTTTACAGTGTGAACAATCAAACTTTTTGTAAATATAAACCATTTTAACACACACACACACACACACACATCTACACTATTTGATTAATCGAGTAGCGTAAAAGAATGGAAAATAAGAGTAAAACATGCGTAAATTTTAACAAGATTTCTATATTAAACGGAATTTCCCCCCTACACTTTGCGGTTCAGTTTTCATTGGTTTTACTCTATAATGAATCTAAATAGAAAACCAATGTAAACAAACTTAAGAATTAATGGAGAACCAAAATATCAAGATATGTTTGATATTTTCTACATTTAGTATTCATTTTCAAATTATTACTGTGCAAAATATTTTCGATATTTTCAATCCAAAAAAGGTGTAAATGAAATTTTCAACTATTATTAATTGCGTGGGTAAAGAACTTTTGTCTGAAATTAACACTATTCCTACCGGTATCAAACGACACCTTTTTAAAATTTCGATTTACTTTTATTTTGATCGTAGTTTTTTAATGTAATAAGCAGAAAAAAAAGTCTTCAATCGGTTAAAAATTATGTGTAATTGTTTCAATCGAAATCTTTTAAAAGGTGTCATTTCACATTGGTAGGAATAGCGTTAAAATGTACAACTGTAACAGGTAATATTTAAAGATTACTACACTAGGTGGTAGCACTAGCCGAGAGTCCCTAATTTCATGTCATTAGCGGCTGTAATAGATTTTCCCATCATTCCCTGTGATTAGAATTCCCTGGGAGTCTGTCACGAGACACGATTCGAATAGGTTGTGATACATGTATTGCGTTTTCTTAATCCCCTACGGTTAAGAGTTTTACGAGACGTGGAATGATGAGTTTGTGAAGTGCGCGCGGCGTTAAGTTTTCCTCGCAGAGTTTTTGTAAGAGGCGTTGGGAAGATGGGTGAAAATGTATTTCCCCGAGAGATTTCTTCTGTCAATTCTTAAATCTGTACATATGTATTATAATTGTACATAGATGAGATGTGATCCATGAGAAAACCTTGTATCTTTTATATCATCTATTAAAAGTTTGCTATTAAATCTTAGAGTAGCGGGACATTTTTTGGAGTGATGAGTCCGTTAATAATTATTGTGGCGCCTACTTATGGAAAGCAGGTAGCTATACAACATGTTAGGGAATAAAAAGTAATACAAGCTTCCATTTATGTTCAAAATTTTCAGTAAAAAAATATTTTGTATTTAAAATTTAGTTTTATAAATTTGTGATTTCTTGATACTCGCTACAGAAAATCCTTTTTTCTTTAATAAGTGTATAAAGCTAATTGTTTCTCTTTTCAATTAGTTGATCTTCAGTTTTGCTCCAAGTGAAGAGATGGTTGGGGGAGAGAAAAAGAAAAATGCATTTTTAGAGTATTGTTTTATCAAGTTTTCATGCTAAGGAGACTCGGTACCCTTTAAAGAACTTTAAAGAATTTTTTTTTACTGATGTACATTTATTTATTATATACACATATAATACAGCTATAGGCAATATTTAGAAAAACTGGTTTTGACAAGAAAAAAAAAATTGTGGGTGAAAATTCATAATTTTACTTTTTTTTTAATTAAAGAATTTTAAAGTTTGCTGATTTTTGATACATTACTGTGTTTAAAACACTAAAACTTTTGCAAATATTCATCAAATCCCGCCATTTTTTTTTTTTTTTTTTTTTTTTTTTTTTGTATCTACAATAGAGTGTACTTAATAAAATTAGTGATGGATTTTACAATATAATGAAAAAAAAAAAAATCAGACCGTTGAAGAAATCATGCTTTTTGCTGCATTTTTGCCTCTGTTTGTATATTTTATTTTATTTTCTCATAAACTAATTCATTAATTGTAAAACCGATTATTTATCAAGTACACTATATTGAGTAGACAAAAAAAAAAAAAAAAAAAAAAAAAAGTAATGGAGCGATTTAACAAATATTTGTAGAAGTTTTAGCGTTTTAAACATGGTAATGTATAAAAAAAAAACAGCAAACTTTAAAATTCCCATTTTTTATCCACAAATTGATTTTTTTTCTTGTCAAAATCAGTTTTTCTAAGTATTACATATAATAACATGTATAAGTAAATGTACAGTCGTGGAAAAAAAAAGTAAACACCCCATACTAACTTTGCAGTAAATTACCGTAGAAGAAAGTTACTGGTACCAAACGATTGGTAATAATGTCTACTGTTAAATGATGTATATAAAATTTGCTTAGGGGGCCATCTATATATTCAACCGAACCATAACTTTGTTTTCTTCAATAGCAGTACATAATTCTGACAGCATAAATGAACTAACTCTACACCCTTCAATTAGCCTAAAAACAAATTTTTATGCAATTCGTACCACAAGTTTCCGAGAAATTAATTATTTTAAAACGAGCGTATTTCAGGGGCTGATTCCAAATTGAAGTTCGGTACTCGATTGTTGACCGAGAGAGCCCTCTTCTTGATCAAGGCATCTTAAGCGCCACTCAATCAGTCATTGAGGACTGCTAGATTACAGGATAGCATAAGATATTTCAAAATATCTAGTCACTTCTATCATAGACGGCCCCTTAAACTATTATTTATTCGTTTTTTAAGCACAATTTGAAAACTACTGGAATAAAAATGTGAAATTTTGGATTTCCACAAAATAGGGCATAATAAATCTAAATCCATCAAAAAATTTGTAGGTTGCAATTCATAATTTTTTCGAATATTAATTTCATAATTCATATAATAAAATTATAAAAATTGCAAATTCAACGTATTTATGTTTGTGTATTTTAGTATTATTGCTACACAAAAAATAGCACATTAGGAGTATAATAATTTCAGGAGATATAAATAAAAATATGAAAATGTAATTTAACATTAGAAGCACTCAATTTTGAATGTTTATAATTCATAATTCAAAAATGTATCATTCAAATGACTTGAAATTTGGTGTCTAGGCATAGTTTGAACCGAAGATTTGAAATATTTTGTTAAAATTGGGTATTGACATTGAAAAAAATGAAGTTTTTTTTCGTTTTAATATGTAGATGGCCCCTAAGCAAATTTTATATACATTGTTTAAAAGTAGACTTTATTTCCAATCGTTCAGTACCAGTCACTTTCTTCTACTGTAATTTGTTGAGAAGTTAGTAGGGGTGTTTACTTTTTTTTTTTTTCACACGACTGTAGTCGTAGAAGGAAAAGTAAACACCCCGTACTAACTCTGCAACTAATTATAATAGAAAAAACTTACTGATAGCAAACGATTGGAAATAAAGTCTTCTTGTACATAAAATTTGCTCAAGGGGGCATCTAGAAACCAAAACGAGACTAAACTTTATTTTTTTTCAATAGCAACACTTAATTTTGACACTATATTTTAAATCTTCGGTTTAAGCTACGCCTGGAAACGAAATTTCAAGTCATTTGGATGATACGTTTTGAATTTATAAACATTCAAAATTGCGAGCTTCTAATGTTAAATTACATTTTCATATTTTTATGAATATCTCCAGAAATTATAATCCTAATGTGATAATTTTGTGTGTGATCATAATACTAAAAAACCCAAATATAAATACATTGAACTAGTGATTAAAAAAAAATTATAATATGAATTATTAAGTTAATATTCGAAAAAAATATATAAATTGCAACCAACAATTTTTTGATAGATTTATATTTATTATGCCCTGCTTTATCCGAATTCTCAATTTTAAATTTCTATTCCGAGTAGTTTTCGAATTATGATTAAAAAACGTCAAAATGATGGTTTAAAGGGCCGTCTATGATGTGCAAAAAAACATAATTTGAAAAAAATATATTTGACTCATTTTATTGAAACATTTAATCTGGCAAGAGTCGAAACATATTAAGCGAGTGAAAGGGTCGTATTGGCAAGAAATAATAACATTAATAGAAGTGACATAATCATTCTGTAGCATTTCAACAATCGAGTACCGATCATCAATTTGTATACAGTCCCTAAAATAGGCTCATTTTAAAATAATTATTTTCTCTGAATTTAATTGTACTATTTTCATGAAAATTCGTTTCTAGGCTAATTGAAGAATGTAGAATTTACTTATGGTGTCAAACGTGGGTATCGCTATTGAAAAAAAAAACGAAATTTCGGTTCGTTTTGATGTGTAGATGGCCCCTAAGCCAATTTTATATACATTATTTAAAAGTAGACTTTATTTCCAATCGTTTGGTACCAATCACTTTCTTCTACAGTAATTTGTTGCAGAGTTAGTGTAGGGGGTGTTTACTTTTTTCCCCACGACTGTACATCAGTAAAAAAAAAAAAAAAAAAAAAAAAAAAAAATGCCGCTAGCATTGTGTAGGGATGATATGTAGGGAAATAAAACAAGTAAAAATTAAATTTAAAAAAATCAAAAAACCCGACTGCTCGAACTAATTAATTATTTCTCACCAATGTGAAAGAATTTTTTTATATTACCTATTTTTTTTATTTACTTGTACTGATAACTTTTAAGTTGTGTTTAATTGCTAGTTCCTATCTATAAACACTGTTTTGATGAGGCCTATAGAGATGTCTATGATGGTTAAGAGTTGCAGTAAAGCTAGAGATCCAACCTACACAACTTCCAGGTTGTGTCATACTTAAACGGAGCTTCTGACTGTAAAATAGTCAATAAAACATCGTCTTTATTTTGAAAGACCTATCGAATGATAGGCTCTCAATAGGGTGCGTAAAAAAATGTTTTTAGTCTCTATCGCCATTTTGTATTTTACGGCCCCCATTTTGAACTGATAAAAACAAAACATTGCCTATAACCATCGGACGGTTAAGACGAATCGATAGAGACTTCATTCATTAAAATCCATCCAGCCGTTGGGATGTTTTGAGGGTATAAAGAAATCCACGTACCCAGATACTCGTGAAACACATAACCCTTCTTGGCAGTCGGGTAAAAAGCGTGCAAAACGACGTTCGTCTGACATTAGCCTTAGTTCCTAACTTATATTATGCTTGAAAATATTTATTGTCAGCAGTAAGTTGACTATTTCGAAAATACATCAAAATATCAGATATTTTTGAAAACATCATGCTATTTGAGAACCTTGATGGAGAGGCTACTGAAATTTATCATAATACAAATGAAAGCAGAAAGAGTTTTGGACGGCATCCCAAAAATGATCTATAAAACTGCTACTTACTATCTAAGCGTTATTATTTTTAGCGCACCCATTAAAAATGATAAACGTAGTTTATAACTGCGGATGAATGTTTACGACCTTAGAATTAAAATAGTAAAGGGAGACAAAAAATGCAAAACTAGAAAATAGGAATACTGCTTTTTCAGAATTTAGTGTCGCCCCCGATGAAAAAAAATAATATATATATATATATATATATATAGATAGATACAGTAGAGTTCCGACTATCCGAGTTAATAGGGACCAAGCTCACCTCGGATAAACAAAATACTCAGATAAATCGGATTGACACAAATCGTCACCCATTAAGGAAATGAAATATAAATTTTCACTTAATTCATTAATTAGTTCATAGTTTTTTCAATCCAACTTATACCTTTAGAATGGATCATTTTCTTCTAAGGGATTGATAGCTTCAATTATTATGAAACAGCTATTATAAATTATTAGGTGAAGATGAAAGAGCAGCCGTAAAAATTTAGAACTCTGATTTTCTGATCAGCATGGGGGGGGGGGGGGGATAGCCATAATGTTTTTGGAGTCCATCAGAAGAAAATAACTCGGTTAAGCGGGACTCGGATAATCGGGACTCTACTGTAGTACAAAACATATTTCAGTTTTAAGACTTAAAGCACACGCTTTTATTTTATATAAAATGACGTCATTCGCATCCGAAGGAAGAATTCCTCATTCACGATCTAGCCTTAAACTACATCTACAGTAAAATACTGAGGCTAACGTAAAAGACAGGCTACCGCGGTGCATCCCACGTGTCTTTTTATACAGACGGCTAGAGTGACGTGATGCTCTTTTCGCACACCTTCATTAGTGCATTCGAGCATCACGTGACTACAGCGGTCTGTAAAAAAAGATACGTGGAATGAACCGCGGTAACCTGTCCTTCTCGTCAGCATCGTAAAATATGCAATTGACGTCACTATCGCTGAATAATACACAAATTCAAAAAAGCGATATCGTCCTTCAATAAACTCGACAAAAAAAAAAAAAAAAAAAAATCGGCTATCTCATGATTCATATGCCTTCATTTGTTTGTAATACTAATATAGATACTTAAAATTAAATTTAGTTTATAATAGCTCCCTGTTTTATCAGAAATGTTTTATGAGATAATGGCAACAAAAAGATATAATTGCTACTTTTCAACTATTTTCCCTTTACTTTCTACAGAAATGGAGTACTTCAGCTGCCAACATTAAGGGGATTCTGCACACACTTGAAAACACACGCTCCGTAATGTTAATCCTATGGGCAGGTTATTTTCGAATTTCTCGTTTCAATTTTAATATTTTTAAACGATTTTTTTTTTCTTTTGCATAGGATAGCTGAGCTCAATCTTTAACTATGACTCTTTTTTACTTTTTCGATTTTGGTTGCAGATTTTTTTTTAAAGGTACTTTCAGTTTCGAAACCGGTTTGGAAACTGAAAGTACCTTTTAAAAAAAATCTACAATCAAAATCGAAAAAGTAAAAAAGAGTCATATTAAAAATTGAGCTCAGCTATCCTATTCAAAAAAAAAATTCGTTAAAAAATATTCAAATTGAAACGAGAAATTCGAAAATAACCTGCCCATAGGATTAACATTACGGAGCGTGTGTTTTCAAGTGCGTGAAGAATCCCCTTAAACAAATGGCGCTAAAAACTACAAAAAAATTAATATCTCAAAAATAAATTGAGATGCAGTTTTCAAACAAACTGCATTTAAAAGTACTTTTTTACCGCAACTAGGGGGCTCTGCCCCCTACGAGCTACGCTCGCCAACCCCCGTTCAGGCGCACCAAAATCCAAAAAGCACGCTAATGGGATCGGCTTTAAAAATATTGAATTAAAATTAAAAAAAACAAAAAACAGTAGCGATCTCTCTGTAAGAGGGTTTCCAATCGTTTACCTTGGATTGGGGATTTTTAAGACCAAATCTGCTGCTGTTAAGAGATACAATGGCTGTTTTCGTATTTAATTAAAAAAATTAGTTAAACATTTGAAAATAAGCTAATGCAAAATGAATTAAGTAAACATGTGTCATTGTCTCCCGGTATTTTTTAACAGCGCTATAAGATAGTTCTTTTAAATAATTCATTTTAAATGTATCATTTTAAATCTGACGTAATTTACACCAAAGTTTTATTTCTCTTATTAATATTCACGTGAAAATACTTTTGTTGTTAGAAGGAAATATTATTTGCGCTGTCTTCGAATTTACGATAATAGTTGAAAAGATTATCTCAAAATATTTCGCGCAAATATATTTTTTAATTTAAATAGTTTTTCTTTTTTTTTTGCCATTTTAAATATGACGTAATTTCCTCCATTTAAAAGTTTTAACGCATGATAACGATTTTTTTATTTCAGCATTTTGTTTCTCTTTTAAAATTCAAGTGAAATATGGTTCTTATGACATAATTTTCCTGCTTTTAAAATGTACTCATTTAATTCTAATTTTAAAGTTTTTTTTTCTGTTGATAATAGTCACGTGTAAATAAATTTTTAATTTGAAGTAAACATTATTGTTTGCGCTGTTTATACAATTGGCAACAGTTTAAATTAATAACATTTTCTAAAATACATAAAAAATATTTCTCGAAATGCTGAAAATTTGAATTTAAAATAGAAATAAAACCTCAAAAAATGAATCAAATAAAAAAAATAAATGCAATCTGCACACCGGGAACTTATAACGTATAAAATGATCTAAAAATGATTAAATTCTCATGTATAGTTTTTGCTCCAATAAAACTTTTTTAATGGAACGATTTTGTCCAACTTTAGCATTAAATATCTCTTAAAATGATTCTTCAATTTGAAAACTGTCTGCATCAGCGTGTTTATCAAACCTTTTTCTATAATACCACCGATTTTCATATTTTTGTATGCAACAGTTTTTTTAATATTAACGAAGAAAGGTCATGCTTAAGTATTCAAATTGGATGCCGATCTACCGGGAATATCTACGCAGATTTTCATTGGTCCATTTCCAAATTAAAACTTTTTTTTATATATATAGAAGGATGCGGCGGTGTAAAAATTAAAAATATGCGATGCTTAGAAATTTAAAAAAAATGCAGTAGAGTATTTAACAGTACAATGATACATCTGCTTTGTTTTACGGCTGGCTTATACAACGGAACATTATGTTTTGGAGACGACACTTTTATTTCTGGGAGAAAGAAATAGCATACCGGGGCTAATAAAGCCTTTATAATGCACTGGGTACAATTAACGACAGTCAACATCCAATTTTCGACTACAGTGAAACTTCTTTTAAAGGCTACCCCTGTTCAAGGGCCAAGGGTCGATATTTTTAGGAACGTAAATTTTCCTCATAGACATAACGTAAATTTTCCTCATAGACATAATGTTAAATTTATACCTATTGGTGGCCGCACGTATCCCTCATAAAAGCCGTTTTTCTTCACATGTGCATTGAATTCCTGAACCAAAAGATAAGAGTTCAGCAAACAACTGCACTTGCAACAAAGAAGGCAGGGGGGAGGGGTATTTAGTAACACAATGAAGGACCACAAACTTTTCCACAAGTGAGACAAACAGGTGTTCCTCACACTTTGTTTGACCTTTCAATCTGTAGGGGTTAGGTTGCAGGGGAAACTTGGCCCTTTGTTGTGGGCACACAAGGGATAACGAAATTTTATGGTCAGGCTTATGTAAAATTTAAAATTTTGGCACCTAAATCAAGTTAAAGAGTACATTTGGATCTGAATGACAAAATCAGAGTTCTTAATTGTCATGATCAAGGAATATTTGCGAGAAAATTGGCTTCACAGTTTAATTGCAGCAAGAATCAAATAAACAATATTGTTAAAAACAAAGAGAGCTTACTGAAAGAATATGCAGACTTTAAAAATCGCGGGATAAAAAGAAAGATAAATGAAAAATTTGGTCGATCCTCATAAGGGCCAATTTTCAATGGAACGGCAGGTGGCTCTTACAGAGAGGTTTCACTGTATTTGGTTTCTAAGTGTCTAATATCGTTTGAAATGTTTCTTTCAGCTAACAATGGCACACGATTGTATAATGCACTCCATTGTTTCAGCCGTGGAATGTGCTTTGATATCTTTTTTGGTTATCGTCGATTCTGCAAAGTTCCTAAAAACGTGATTTTAAACGTGAGTATTTCGGAAGTATGACACACAGATAAAATAAAGGGAAAGAAAAAAAGAAGTTATATTGGCAGTAAGTATTGATCAATAAATATTTTTCAGTTGCCTTATTTTAAAGATATCTTCAAAGTTCTATCTTTGAGACCAAAAGGTACCTTTCCAAGGACATAGAAGAAGGGAAAGATCATCGGGCCCAACCTCTCCCCAATTCAAATAAAAGCCACATTTCAAAATCACATGAGTACCGAATGATTATTAATTTATAACTTCAACGTTAGACAGTTCATCTCTGAAAAAATAACTCTGCACATAATGATATGAATACTTCCAAATCAGTTCTGCAAGTTGCATTTTTATTTCGAACTCAAATTAATACGTTCGCTTCGATGTGTATTAGAGATGAGACGGACACAGTCCAGGCTCGAAACAAGCTCAGCCTCAAAGTGAAAATTTTATTGATTCACAAATTGAAACAAATTCAGGAGCCTGTCCAGACTTTTCTCTCAGGGTCCTGTTTTTGTGAAATTGTGAACAACTTTTTTATATTTGTGAAAAATCTAGTCCTAATTTTGTGAATTTGAAATGATCGTTATATTCAGGTTCTTTTTTGTATATTTATGCATGTAAAATACATATATTTTTTTTTATATAGTATTTTATATGAGATTTCATTTTTAAATGATTAAATTTGTGAACGGTTTAGTTTAGAGCAGGAAATTTTTTTAGTAAAAGGCCTATTTTTAAGACTTGTGAAGGGTCTTTTTTTAAGGTGAAAAGTTTTGTGAAGGGTCCTGTTTTGAGATAAAATTTTTTTGAGGGTCCTGTTTTGAAATGAAAGATTTTGTGAAGGGTCCTGTAAAGAACCCGATTTCTTCCTAAACAGATCCCTGAAATCGGAAACTGTACGTGAAACGAGGAAAATGAAGTGCGTTCGTACTATAACTGGTTTTTTAAATAGTCATATCTTGGTGCAATAGCTGTTGCACTCTTATGCAAAAATGCACGAATACAAAAGTTATTACGATTATACATATTAAACTCAGTCACACGGAAATAACAGTACTCCCTCTGAAATAGGACGTCATCACCATGACAAATACCTATCATTGGGATATCATTGAATGAATCACGTAGGATAGGATTTAATAGAATGAAGAAAATTATTATGAATATCTTTTTAACACTTTCCAACAAAGTTGAAAAGTGTTTATGCATTCGATTTGTCTGTCCGTCTGTCCACGCTCTAACTCCCGTAAATAGACTCGGATTTCCATGCAATTGATAAATGTTATTTAGGGTCACCAAGCAGTGGCGCCAACTTTTGAAAAATAATGAGTGGGCTCAAAAATTTTTGAATGAAAAACTCATACAATTTTTCCCTCTTGGTGCGTGTCTATGTGTGGGCACCAAGAGGCAGAGGAGGAGCGAATGACTGTAGTTAAATTACATTTTTTTTCTAAGTAAAACATAAAATAATTATAATTTAATTATACTTTAATAAATAATTTTATTAAATTATATGAGTTCTTCCTTATAAATACATTAATATTTATTATAAATAACATGGAAATTGCTAACTATTGAAAGTGCAAAAAACTATATGTCAAGAAAAACATAGTTTAGTCACCTAAATGCTTTA
This sequence comes from Maratus speciosus, assembly GCA_963932465.1. Lineage (NCBI taxonomy): Eukaryota > Metazoa > Arthropoda > Arachnida > Araneae > Salticidae > Maratus > Maratus speciosus. The sequence goes on along the minus strand of OZ010790.1, from coordinate 4,703,923 downwards.
TCTATTCAAGATATTAAAATATACGGCAAAATATGCAGGAAATTTGTTTTTGAGCGAAACTTTATTATGCATACGCTGAAGGGGCTTACTGTTTTTCAAATATAATTATTTTGGAAACGTCAATAAAATCCAAATTTCATTTTAGCGATTAAATAAAAAAAAAAATAACGAATTAAATCAATTGAAATTGGGTGGGCGAAGAGATCAAATTATTGGGTGGGCTCGCGCCCCACGGGCCCATATAAGTTGACGCCACTGTACCAAGGCATGTTTGGTATTGTATATGAAGAATGTAGGATTAATAGTTCATTGACAGGGGCACTCAAAAGAGTTCCATTATATTAAAGTATCTGGGGAAAAATCTTTTGCTGTGTATTTTAATGACATGACGCTATTTCAAATGTATTGAAACTGATATAAATCACTGAATTTCACTACGATCACGTTAGGACAGGACATTCATAGCATTTTTATATTCATTGACAGGGACACACAAAAGAAATCGGTTACAGTACTGTCTTTGAGTCTTAATGGCTGGAGTGTACTTTTCCGCTTTAAATTTAACAAATTTTTTCATGTTACTCGTTATATATAAATCTATACCTCCTAGAGACTTTCCCCCAGGTTTAAAAAAGGGCAGGGTGCTGCGGGTGGGAAAAGGGCACTTTTGGATTCCGAAGGGCATTTCTTGAAATTTTTAAAGGCATTCTTTTGATTTTTAAAACTACTTTTTAATATTTAGTAGACAGAATACTATTTTAAAGACAGCAATGAATCAATTTTTACTATGCTAGTAAATTTTTTAGTAAACCAAGGAGTAAAGGCACTTTTTTCAGGTGGAGCAACAAGGGAGCTAATGTTTAAATGAGGGGCAAGAAGGGTGCTATTTTGCAAACCTAGGGGAAGGCAGGGTGCAGCACCCTACTGAAACTGTCTGGGGTAAACTCTGCCTCCTATACAGGGCTGCACAAAAGTATTCACGCACCATTCTCCTTATGAGAGGAAAATGCTGAAGGTGAATTTTCAAGTGAAGTATATGTATTTCTTAAGTGATACAAATCTATAGATCCTATACAGGGCTGATGACAAAATTCGGATCATTTCCCAATTGTAGATGGGAACAGCTGAAATTGGGTTCTGTAATGTGTTATGCGTTTCCATAGGGTTGAATTAAACTTAATATTATAGTTTTTTAAACGGTGCAGTTTTGTTATATTATTCTGAATGTGTTGGAAAGTGTTTCATAATCTATGCTTGACGCATGATTTTTCCTTTCTTCATAAATTTTGACTCGAGTTTCATAAAGTTAGAAATGACTCGATAAAATTCTGCAACGATTCTATCTATTAAATTTCAGAGCATTCGGTCGGGTCGTTTTTCCTCTGTTATAGGCGGACGGACAGACGGACGGACCAGACGACGACTATAGGTGCTACGTATTCATATAATTACGAACGCACCTAAAACAAGTTGGAAATTGCTCGTCAAACGTGGCAAATGAGGTGCGTCCGTAGTATAACTAGTTTTATAATTATTTTTTGCACCCCATAGTGTAGTGAATGTATATTTTTTTTGCACTTCATAAGTGCAAAAAATAACTTCATTTAAATGCACTTGCAATAATTTTTTTCCCATTCCCCGTCATGTAACAGAAAACTTTTGACTGTCCCTGTCATTAAACTATACATCCGATTTTCATGAAATTTGAAATGGCTCGACAAAATTTTGCAACAATTATATATTTAAAATTTCAGACCATTCGGAAGGCTGTAACATCATTAAAATGCACTTGCAACAATTTTTCCCATTGGCCGTAATGTAAAGAAAAACTTTTGACTGTCCCTGTCATTAAACTATACATCTGATTTTCATAAAATTTGAAATGGCTTGACAAAATTTTGCAACAATCATATATTTAAAATTTCAGACCATTCGGAAGGCTGTAACATCATTAAAATTCACTTGCAAGAATTTTCCCCATTGGCCTTAATGTAAAGAAAAACTTTTGACTGTCCCTATAATTAAAGTATACATCCGATTTTCATAAAATTTGAAATGGCTCGACAAAATTTTGCAACAATCATATATTTAAAAGTTCAGACCATTCGGTTGGTTAGTTTTTGCTCTGTTATATGCGGACGGACAGACGGACTGAGGTGGTACGTATTTATATAATTACAAACGCACCTAAAAAAAAGGGAGGGGGGACACTTGCTATTTATGAAACAAGTATGTTTTCTAAGTTTCTTGAAGTGTTTTTCAGTCTTTTAAAAATAAGTTTGAAAGGGAACTGTAATGTTGTTCATGGGATATAAGGAGAAATATTCTGTATTCTTTGGTCAGTGTTAGCAAAGGGCTGTGCATATATAGCGTTATCATTTAAGGGGGAGGGGGGGGGGGTCCTGACACATGATATCGTAAGATATTTCTAGGGGGAGGGGGGTCTGACACATGATATCGTAAGATATCTCTAGGGGGAGGGGGTTGTTTGTCTTTGATATCGATATCCTTTTTGATCCAACCAAAATTTTCTCTTCTTATTTGTAACATGGTTTTCACATGAAAATAGTATGTTATACTTTTTTAGTCTGTTGTCTATTTTTATGAAAGTACAAAATTATTACAAAATATATAATACCCCCAACTTTTGAAATTCTTATTCTTCTTCATATGTGTATGCATATATAATCGCTGTTCGAGAAACCATATTCGAAGTATCTTTGAGATGAAACTCGTGTTTACTAATAAATAAAAGAGGAAGAATGCTGTCCACTTGTTTTGTTGATAAGAATTTCTATCTGCCCCGCCTCCCCAATCCGTGAGGAGCAAGTGCAAGAAGATATTATTACTGTTGAATGCATTGTGTAACAAAAAGCTACTAAAAAATACTTTGTATTTTATAATAGTATGCGAAAAATAAATGTGACCATTTTTTCTATATCACTCCAAACAAAAGAAATAAATTCCAAAAATCAAACACTTTTTAGACATTGATAACGTTGGTTGGTTGGTTGATTTTGTGACGGCCGATTATCTACACTAGGGATATAGGCCCGAGGGGGAGTGCCCTTCGTGGGGGTCTTTCTAAGGGAACCTAATCCGTATTAACGCATGGAAGATCCACGGCTCGAAGAAAACCACGAAAACTCCGAACGATTAGGCCGACGGGCGCGATTGGGATCGAACCCAGCACTTCCCGTCTACCAGTTTCGAGAGCAGAACCTCTCAGCCACTGGTGGGGCGACATTAATAACGATATCATTACGTAAAGAGGGGGGGGGGTCCAAAATTACCAAAAAGTTGATAACGTTATATATGCAGAGCCCCTAACATAAAGAAGCCGTGGTATACCCCTGTCTATCCTCAGCTTCTGTTAGAAGTCTTTTTCCAGAATGACTGGAAAACAAAACACATGTTTTTCTGCCATAGCTGCACAAGGATATTTTAAAAGAATAAGAATTTTGACTTTTGCAGTGGTTGGGCATCAATAAGAAATTTCTTATTTTAAACAGATTTTCTGGAACATGAAAATCTCAGAACGTTGTCACAAGGATGTATTTAATATTGATGCTCATTGAATATTGATGTATTTAATATTGATCATAAAAGAGATTTTTTAAATGAAAAAACTAACCTTGAAATAATTTTAAAATGTTATTAACAATTTTCTATAGGTTTCTAATTTCGGTATTGAGTTCGGGTTTTAATGAAACAAAATTTTTCGGGTTAGGCCGGACCTTTTTTTTTTAGAAGTAATTTTTTATAGGATTTTATAAAATGTTTATCGGAATATTAAATTATACTACTTCAGAACGAAAAAGTTTAAAAAGAAAAGTTGAAAACATCAAAATGCGTCCTTGTAGACAAAATAATAATTAAAAATATATATATAAAGATTCTACTTTAAATCTAATATAATTAAAATTTTCATTATTATATTTTACAGTAATAGTAAATATTTCAGCCTCCTAATGAATGGCAGTCATATTGAATTTATACTATGTTTCGAATTATATGTAGTACATACATTTGAATTCACAATACAAAATAGTTTGAATTTATCACATCAGATGGCAGCACTAAATTAATTATTTTACATTTATCGTACTAGATGGCAGCACCAAACTAAAATTCAACATTTTCATCAACCACAGCCCATTTTGTTCATCAATTTGTGTAAAAAACCTATGGGTTTGTAAAGTCACTGTTCAAAGATTAATTAGTCTTCAGAATAAAAAAGTATATCACAGCTGTTACCCGAGATATCAAGACATGAAAAAGATAAGATAATAAAATTAGAAACATACAAAACTTCAGAGATAGTAAAACATGCTTTTGATAAATCTCTCTCTATATATATATTCACAGAATCAGATAATATAGACGAACACGCGAATGCCGTTCGCAGAAAATTTCCGAAGTTTGCAGACAGTTCTGATGTTTTTTTTTTTTTTTTTTTTTTACAAATTTCTTTATATATATATATATATATATAAAAAAAAAAAAAAAAAAAAATCATCAAGACCCCGGGCGGAGAATCGGTGCGAGGCCGTTGCAGACTCTTGAGAATGTCTGCAGACTATTTTTCAACCGGAGGTCAAAAAAGTTATCTAGAAATTATTTGCCCTGTACCACGGTACAGTATTTTTTGGAAGAAGTGCCGCGGCACATACGAGTTTAAAACTTAAAAATATTGTAAGTGCGGCGATTATGCTAGAACAGCAGGTATGATGTTTTTTTTTTTCCTTCTCCTGCCTGAGCTGGTAGCAGAAACAGTGGAGCACCGAAGCAGGTGCTTGCAGATTATTTTATGCTTGGCAGATTAATTTAACAGATTAAAAATAAATTTTGTGTTAAAAAGTAAATGTTAAATTTGATCTCTTTTAATTAAAGTTTATTTGATTGGAAATTTTAGCGAATGTTTATGCGCTTGTTTAACGTTTCTCCGCGATTTGCGGCGATATTTTTACATTCGAAAGGGGAATTCGGTTTTAATATCTTAGTATATATTATCTTCTTTTCAATAAAGTCTAATTCAGAAAACTGGAGGGGGTGTGGGGTGGGGTTGAGCGCATGTAACGTAATGCGAGGGGTTGGAAAGAGGACTTTTTTATTTTTGCTGTTAGTGGATATAGGACGGATGGGCGCGGTGTTTCTTTGCAGAAAAGTTTTAAGAAATTATTTGAGTTTAAACAGTTTTACATTTAATCTAAGTCTGTATTTTCATATATTTAACTTGTGATAAAGTAGAACAAAATCTTCACATCCTCCTACATATTTTTGTGTTATTTGTATTTTTGAAGCACCAAATTTATTTTTAGAATTCATTTAGATATAGTTTAATTAGTAGGTTGTATTAGATTTTATGGCGCAAAATCCCTTTCGGGATATGCTGAGCCAATATAGTTTAATTAGTAAAAAATCTAAACAAACTGAATAAGTCATAACATAACTCATAATATAGTTTCTGTATCTAGGGGGGGGGGGCAATATTTAATTACGGCAACTTTGGAAAAAGCTGTTGTTTATTTATTTTTTAATCGTTGTGAAAGATTACTGTACAAATTTAATTCTCTTATGGAATATGTTAAACGGAAAACATTTTTTTTAAAATTATAGTTACGATTTGTCGAGAGATGGGTAGATATAAAAATTGGTGATATTTGGACATCGGTCTTATTTCTTTCTACTAAGATACAGATAAATTAAGAGTTTAGACTCAATTCTTTTTACTTTTCCTATCAACAATGATAAATTATCTGACACATTCACGAACTCGCTTTAGTAAGCAAGTGTATAAAATTCGCATACTATTTAAGGGTGTTCTCAAATCCAAAAGGGCAACTTTCTGACATAAGTTTTAATTTATTTTTGTTCGAAAATGCATGAAACTAGCTGGTGTTGTTGCTCAGAAATTATGTCATTGAGCTGTTTTTTCCATTTTTTTGCAAGCGCAATAGATCTTTCAGAAAATAGCCTCAAAGTGGGCGTTTTGAACCGAATTTCCGCGCGAAGGAAGAAAGAGCACTCAAGAGCGGGCGAAAAACGTGTTTGTCACGTGATCAAAATAGCTTATAACTTTATAGGTAATGGATGGATCAAAAAATGGAAAAAACAGTTCCATTCCAAATCGCTTCCATGGCCAGGCTTTTTAATTTTATATCTTTCCGTTAAAAAATGAATTTGTAAATTTGTCAAAGCGTTTTGCGCTTGTTGAGCAGAGCAGTTAAGAAAAGCCTTAAGCGCATAGGAATTGAGGATCATTTTTAGATGTGTTCGTAATTATATAAATACGTGACGGCACCTATAGTCGTCTCGTCGTCTGGTCCGCTCATCTGTCTATCCGCATAAAATAGCGCAAAAACTACCCAACTGATTGGTTTGAAATTGGATATATAGAACCGTTGCAGAATTGTGTCGAGTCATTTCAAATTTTTATGAAAATCGAATCAAAACTTAAGAAGATATCAATGAAAGTTTTCTTCCTGCTATTAAATCCTACCCTACGTCATGAATTCAATGATATCCCATGATAGGTTTAATGATTCTAGGTTTGCCAAGGTGATGGCATCCATCATATTTAAGATGGAGTCCTATTATTGTTACATGTGAGAATCTTTGAAACAAAAACTTTTATAATATCCCAGACTTTTAAATGACTATCTTTTGTTTTAATTCATTTCTGTTACCAGGGCCGTGCAAAGCGGGGGGCGAAGGGGGCGGTCGCCCCGGGCGCGAAAATTGAGGGGGCGCCAAATTTATACTACAAACCTCGCTTTTCCCTGTTTTTTTTTCCTAAAAAAATGATATATTTACAGATTGGGAATTTTTTCCCCAATAAAAGTACGTTCATTTTTCGTTTCAAAGTTATCGCATTGCCGCTTATCCTACACCCAAATACAAATTTTTGAATAAGGATTTCTTTCTTTTCAAAACTTGTTTTAGGTCTCTGTATTAGTCTCTTTCGCTAAACTTCTCTTTTCTGAGTCTATAATTTTCCTTTCTGTGCCTTCTGACAAAAACATTACTCTCAAAATAGCATGGGGTTTCCTTCTGGGAATACAAAAGGTTTGCCAACTGTTACACTGTACTGTCAGATACATATTTTCTACACCCATTTCCCAGATTTCCTTTTCCAAAATATAACTGCAATTTCCTCTTATGTTATTTAATTGTTTGGAGTTTCTGAATTAAAATTAACCAAAAAATTCCAAAACAAAATGAACGCGAAATATATATTCAATAGAATTTATTTCTGTTTCTGCACTTTTCAGTTTTGTCACACATCTCATAAAGAAAAAATGTGTGTGTGAGGGGGTAGGGGGGAGGCGCCAAATTTAAACTTTGTCCCGGGCGCAGTTTTCTCTTCGCACGCTGCTGTCTGTTACTTTCATTTCAGGATTCTTTCATGTACAGTCGTGGAAAAAAAAAAAGTAAACACCCCCTACTAACTCCTCAACAAATTATTGTAGACTAAAGTTACTGGTACCGAACGATTGGAAATAAAGTCTACTTTTAAATGATGTATATAAAATTTGCTTAAGGGGCCATCTACATATTAAAACGAACAATAACTTTGTTTTTTTCGATAGCACTACACAATTCTGACAGCATAAATGAACTCTACACCCTTCAATTAGCCTAAAAATAAATTTTTATGCAATTCGTAATCAGTGGTGTGGCGTGAAAATTTTCGGTGGTCATCGCAATTATTTAAGTTTGTGGTGAAAAATTATTAACTCTAAAATTCAATGGTTGAATGTTCAAAAAAGAAACTTTAAATCTTACCTTCACTTATACATGAACTCCAAATGTTCTGCTAAAACTGGATCGTAGAGTTTTAAAAGCTTATTAAGAGTTTTAAAATATTGCTTGGTCATCGCCGCATCCAGCGATGACCGGACGCCACGCCACTGTTCGTAATATAAGCTTCCGAGAAATTAATTATTTAAAAAAAGAGCGTATTTTAAGGGTTGTATCCAAATTGAAGTTCCGTACTCGTTTGTTAATCGAGAGAGCCCCTTTCTTGATCAAGGCATCTTAAGCGCCACTCAAGGAGTCAGTGAAGCCTGTTAGATTAAAGGACAGCAGAATAAATTTCAAAATATCTACTCACTTCTATCATAGACGGCCCCTTAAACCATCATTTTGCCGTTTTTTAAGCATAATTTGAAAACTACTTGGTAGAAAAATGTGAAATTTTGGATTTCCATAAAGCAGGACTTAATAAATCTAAATCCGTCAAAAAAATTGTAGGTTGCAATTCATATTTTTTTCGAATATTAATTTCATAATTCATAATTCATATCATAAAATTATAAAAATTGCAAATTCGGCGTATTTATGTTTGGGTATATTAGTTTTATTGCTACAAAAAAAAAAAAAAAAAAAAAAAAAAAAAAAAAAGCACATTAGGAGCATAAATTCAGGAGATAAAAATATGAAAATGTAATTTAACATTAGAAGCACTAAATTTTGAATGTTTATAATTCAAAAACTTATCATTCAAATGACTTGAAATTTGGAGTCTAGGCATAGTTTGAACCGAAGATTTGAAATATCTCGTTAAAATTGGGTATTGCCATTAAAAAAAAATGAAGTTTGGATTCGTTTTAACATGTAGATGGCCCCTAAGAAAATTTTATATACATCATTTAAAAGTAGACTTAATTTCCGATCGTTCGGTACCAGTAACTTTCGTCTACGATAATTTGTTGAGGAGTTAGTAGGGGGTGTTTACTTTTTTTCCCACGACTGTACATGTATGTACACCCAAAATGCTGCGGTTGATGTTCCTACATTGGGCATGTATGTGGACTTTGCCCAATGTATCTGTATCGTCTTTTCGCGCGTTCTTCTATCATGTTTCGTTCGGAAGGGAAGAGGTGTTTTTTCCTCTCCCTCCATTTTCTGTTATTAATTACATTTAACCTAGAAATTTATTAAATCATTTAAAGGAAAAGAAATCTGCTTTTGTGGTTCGACCAAGCACACTAGTGATTCAAAGGAAAAATAATAAGCAACACACAGTCAACTTTCTATTTATAACACTATAGGTATTTTTCTTGTGAAATATGCAGATGTCTTCAATGAAGAAGTTCAACCAAGGATCGGGGCGGACCCTGCGACATTCTGAGGTAAGAGAAATTATTTATTTCTTTTTTCTAATTTTGAGAAAATGATACATTAGAACAGGCTCGGCGAACCTTTTCACGTACATGTGCCAAAAATTCACTAACAATATCTATCAACAATGCAACGTGCCAAACTTATGCAAAAATAATTTTGAAGAGTACGATGTTTTTACGAATTATTGGTTATAAAATCAGTTGCTTTCATGTATTATTAATTAAAAAATATTAAAAATCGACATGCGATTTATTTTTCTGTATCAGCCATTAAATGAGTCATTTTTTAATTCGTAAATAGGATTTATTTATGCGGTATGTACTGTAATAAGGGGGGAAAGTGCCAGTTTTTATTTCATTAATTTTTAACTTATTATTAATGCAACATCTCGGTTATAACTTTCCAAGTTGCATTAAACAATGTGCTAATAATGTATTGGTGAGATTTTTGCTGTTGTACGTTCGATACAAAATGATCTATATCTGGTTCATATTTTGTTATTTTTACAAATATACATAGCTAAAATGAATTCATTTGTATTTTATTTCAGTCACTGTCAAACGAAATTCATTTGAAAGTTATAGCTTTTTAAATTCGTATAGAAAGGCAAAATATATGGCGAAAATGCTGCACAGCATGGCAGGAAAAGAAAATTATTCTGATGTGTTAATTCATGCAAGAAATAATTGCATTATTTGCGTACTGTCCATATGTAAAAAAAATTTTATTGTTATAACAGAAATAAAAAATGGATTTTATCTGTATAACGATTACCAAATTAAATTTTTTTCGCGTGCCAGAAAAATTAGCTTACGTGCCAACTCTGGCACGCGTGCCATAGGTTCGCCAACCCTGCATTAGAATATATAATATTCAAAGAGGTCACTCCTTAATATCAATTATTTCTATATTGCTGAATTTAATATACATAGAATCGTAATAAATTTTGTAATTCATGCATGTTTGCATAACAGTGCAAGCAGCTATTGCACCAAGATCTGAATATTTATGAAAGAAATTATAGTACGAACGCACCTCATTTGCCACGTTTAACGTACAATTTCCGACTTTTGTAAATGTCGTAATATAATTAATTACACCCGAAAGATCACATTTCTTCGACTGTCGCCCCCTACCTCTAAAAAAAAATCAATTAAAAAATGACAATTTTGACGACATTTTCTGAGAGATAATTTGCCTTTACAGGGAAATGAAAACGTTGTTCGATTTATCGGTATTCGCGTTATGATTTTCCATACTACAGTAGAGTCCCGATTATCCGAGTTAATAGGGACCAAGCTCACCTCGAATAAGCAAAAAACTCGGAAAAACCGGATTGACACATATCGTCACCCACTAAGGAGATGAGATATAAATTTTCACTTAATTCATTCATTTTTATGGTACTAGTAACATTTTTTGTTATGTACATTTCCGTTACTTTTAAGTAAAACGGGGAATGAAATGGTTTATTTGAAAAAGCCCTTGATAGTTTTTTGTTTGTTGAATGTCAATTTTGCTGCAGTTTTTTTTTTCTTTTGGCTGCAGTATTATGCTACTGCATAGCTACCAATTTGTAAGATTTTTTCTTACCACCAAAACGTACCAACAAATTTTGCCTAATTTAATCGCCGAAATCTAACAATTGTCAACGATTAAATAGAAATAGGGCAACAATTTGTATTAAATTTCAGAGGTAACAAAACCGTACAAATTGGCAGCTATGTGATTCTATGAGTGTCATGAAAATGGCAGGTGCAGCCTCTTCATTCTGCTGAAAGTATTCAATAGTTTTTTTTTTCAATCGAACTTATACCTTTGGAATGGATCATTTTCTTCTAGTGGACTGATGGCTTCTATTATTATGAAACAGCTATTATAAATGAAGTGTTAGGTGAAGATGAACGAGCAGCCGTAAAAAGTTAGAACTCTGATTTTCTGGTCAGAATAGGAAAAAAATGCCCATATATATATATATTTAATAGCTGTTTTATGATAAAGGAAACCATCAGTCCATCAGAAGAAAATAACTCGGTTAAAGAGGTAACTCGATTAAGCGGGACTCGGATAATCGGGACTCTACTGTAGCAGATCCGCCCGGCAACATTCGGACGACGGAAGTCTGATATTAGATCAAGAGAATAAAATTGATGAAATTGTAAGACAATTTAATCTAATTAATTCTAAACCGACGTATACTCCCATGACTACAGATTATTTTAATTTAGATCCCAACAGCAAATTAATGAGGAATAATACCAAATACAGGCAACAAGTGGGAGCATTACTGTATATAGCCACTATCACCCGACCGGATGTAGCTGCTTGTGTAACTATTCTAGGAAGAAGAAATGAAAAACCTAGAGAGGCTTACTGGTCAGCGATTGAAAAGCTAATAAGATATTTGAAAACCACTAAACATTTAATGTTTGTGATAATAGTCGTAAACCACCAATATGCCCCAGTCACCGCCTACTGTGACAGTGACTGGGGAAGTGATAAACTTGATAGGAAATCCACAACGGGCAATCGATTTAAATTAGGTGATAACTTGATTTCCTGGTTCTCGAAAAAGCAGACCTGCGTGGCTCTGTCGTCAACTGAGGCAGAGTACATCTCTGCATTAAGTGCAGGTCAGGAAATAAAATGGTTACTCATGCTACTTAAAGACCTTGAGTTACCACAAACATCGCCCATTGTAGTATATGAAGACAATTTACCGTGCATAAAACTGTACACGAATGAGAAACATTTGTCACGCAGCAAGCATATAGATATGAAGTTCAACAACATTAAACACCTAGTGGAATGTGGAACGTTTGTGCTAAATTATTGTCCCGCAAAACAAATGATCGCTGATATCCTTACTAAGCCCCTAGATAAAGCGCAATTTGAAAAATTAAGATTTGAATTGCAGCTGAGATCACAGCTTTGAAACCAAAAGTGGGGGTGTTAGTGAAATCGCAAAGCTAAAGATTTGTTTTCAAAGACTGGCAATAGATGTCATCACCAAAAAACTTCTCCGCACAAAAGGATTCTAAAATAACTTTGGCTGATGCATTAGTTTATTGTTTTTCGTCATTTTAATTGCATCATCTTTCTGCGTGCCTGCTCTGCATAAAATGTGTTATTACGTCAGATTACTTGTGACGTTACAAAATGCGTCATCACGTTAGATGGTTGTGAAATATTGAACTGATAAAACGGAAGCCATTGAGCTCCGGTATTTTACACAATCTAAACTTAAAGAAACTTGATAACTTTTTAAACATATTTAACTGTTAAAATAATCGAGTTAATGTGTAACTTTTTCACAGTTCTAATTTTTATTTTTATCTTCATAATTAAATGTCTGAAATTGTCAAGTGGTGCCTGGATTATACTCCATCTTCAAATTAATAAAACACAATACAAATTTATTTTCAGCTTCCAACAGGGCTTAATTTGCGGCGGAGCCCATCGGAGCCCGGCTCCGTTACTTCTCTGTTTTTAGTAAATATTTAAATATTGGTCGGAATTCAGAGGAGCTCATAAATACAGGGCTCCGGAGCCCAGTGCAATAGCGCTTCGAAAAAACCGAAGCTTAATTACCTTTTCCTGTCCTTTCCATCTCCAAGCTTTTGCATTCTTTTTTACCAAAACACTTATATGTGACGTAATGTGTCGCACACGTAGGAGATGAAAATAAAACGGACTCAATTTTTATATCAGTTTTGGGGCTTGGACTGACTCGAGCTCAATCTGTATTGCAACTAACATTTTATTTATTCATGTATAGAAAAAAAAAAAAACCTTTTCTTCCTTTAAAATTACGTATTATATTCTATTTCAAATCATTTTAATGCTATTTTGATCAGAATGAAGGGTAAACAGAAATCATATTTTTCTATTTGAAATTTATGTCGGCGACGACGTGTTGATATGGCTTCACTCAAGAGACTGAACAATGAATTTGATTTCAGTTCGATTTTCTTTTGTGACAGTAGGATAATTTTTTATTGGCTGTTTTTTCTTAAAATTTTATTTAGATATCTAACCTGAAAAGGATATTTTCTATTTTAGCCAACGAGCATCGGCTTGAGGTTTTGTTTGCGGTTTTTTGTCTCCTATTACGTACGAGTATAAAAATCACGTTAGTGATTTTTCTATTTATTTTGCATTATGAACAGTACCCATGCTAAGACTCTGCTTTGCACATTTACGACGTCACTTCAATTTGTAAGTAGATATAATTGCTTTGTATTGTTATTCTAATAGACAGCAATGGAGCAGTACTTCCCCTTTTTCTATAAAAGCATCGATTCTTTCCTATAAGGGTGTCAATTTTTTAATTTAATTTGATTTTCAGGGGCTCACCACAAAAAATTGTTATGCGGAAGGAATCAATTATTGTTTAAGATATCCATCTTTCATAGGAAATTGTAAAACATTGTTCTATTCTTCAGCATATAAATATTAATTTCTGTAAATTTCATTCATTTTTTCTTAAAAATGCATAACTGCGAACTATCCCTTTTTTGTGTTTGCACTATTTCCTAATCATAATCCTTACCATATTTAATCGCAGAATTCTGCAATTAATTAACTTTAAAATTAGCCAAAGATTACTATTCAGAAGAAGTGACAACTAAAAAGTGGAATAGTTGGCAGCTAAGTAAATGCTGATAGATATATTTAAATTTTTTATTTTGCTAAGAAAAAAAAATGCTTTAAATTTTGGAAATATAATGTACGAAATATAAATATACAGATTGGAGTGACTGGTGGGGGGGGGGGGAGGGAATGGTACGGTTGTTCTACCGGTACCGCAGATTATTAGGGCTTTGGCACTTCTTTTGTTAGAAATTAAGCCCTGGCTTCCAAGCATTAGTGCCGCTTTGGATTATGGATTATAAAAAGTGATTCTGTAAAAGGTAAGTCAAACGAATTTTTCTTACCTGAATTTATTCTTTTTCAAAAACATTATAAAATAAAATAAATAAAAAACTCAGGGCTTGTACCACTCACGCCTTTTAGACTTGACTTTAGACATGATAAAATTTAAAGAAAACATGTTAAGGATTTACAAGTATATGGTCTTTCATTAAAAATTATAAATGCATAAAATATTAAAATCGCTTCAGTAGTTCTCGATTAAAAGGTGCGTCCGTGTCAGCTGTTTTCTATAGGATTTTGCGACCGTTGTTTCCTCCTTCAACTACTCTCATAATACACTACTACTACACGAAATGCATGCCACTTACCGTCTTGTTTTTGAGATCGGAAGTGACGGACTGCGACCTGTGTCGGAGCATTTCGAACATCTTGGACACGGCGCCCCTGCTGTCCGACCCCGACCTGGGGCGGTGAGGGTCCGCCGCTAAAAATGCCACCGGCACGTTATTCTGCTGCGGGGGCGTGCTGTGCGTGGCGAGGGGGGAGGTGGGGCTGACCACGGTGGACCGAGACAGGCTACCGCCCGAGGCCATCATGCTCGACCTGTAAAAAAAGAACATCCACCCTGTAATTCAATCTAAATGCTAACACAGCTAATAATAATGATAATAATAATGCAAGAAAAATTTGATGGTCCCAGCGGTGCACTGTAAAAACAAAACAAAAAACAAATGTTAAGAAAATAAAATATAATATAAAGCACATATATAATACAATATAAAGTTAACCGGAATAGTCCTGTGATTAGAAGAGATTTGTCTGTCACTTGAAGAAATTTCAGTCTTTTGAGCTTAAGGCTGTTCTCAAATCCAAAAGAGCAACTTCCTGACATAAGTTTTAAGGTTGTATTCCGATCCAAACTGCTTATTTTCTGATTCATTTTAAAGTTCGTTTTTGCTCTCAAACGCATCAAACTGGGAAATTCTCTTATTTAGAAACTACATAATGTGCCGTGTTTCTCGATTTTTTGATAAATGCAGAAAATACTGTATTAAACGCTGTCAAAGGTGGCGTTTTGAACCGAATTTTCCGAAGCGGGCGATCTGGGAATGAAAAAAAAAGGGTCATACTGCGAAAATAATTGTTTAAAAATCAAATTCTAATCAATTGAGCTGAAAATGAAATCACACGGCATGTTAAACATGTCTTCAAAAATCACCCCCAGCAAGTTTCACCTTTTTACTTTTAAAAATGAGTCTGAAAATGTCTCAGAAAATTTCGAGCTGTTGAGGGCGGAAAAGCATTTTTTCGAATACACCCTTAATTTATTTTTGTTCGAAAATGCATGAAACTAGCTGGTGTTGTTGTTCAGAAACTATGTCATCGAGCTCTTTTTCCATTTTTTTGCAAACGCAATAGATCTTTCAGAAAATAACGTCAAAGTGGACGTTTTGAACCGAATTTCCGCGCGAAAGTAGAAAAATCACTCAAGAGCGGGCGAAAAACGGGTATGTCACGTGATCGATATTGCTTATAACTCAATGGGTAATGGATTGATCAAAAAATGGAAAAAACAGTTCAATTCCAAATCGTTTCCATGGCCAGGCTTTCCAATTTTATATCTTTCCTATAAAAAATGAATTTGTAAATGTGTCAGAACGTTTTTCGCTTGTTGAGCAGAGCAGTTAAGAACAGCTTTAAGGCGGTATTCAAAAAAATATTTTTCTACGCTCAACAACTTGAAATTTTCTGATACATTTTCAGACTCATTTTTAAAAGTAAAAGCACGAAACTTACTGACGTAATTTTTCGAAGAGATTTATAAGCAACCTGTGCTTTTATTTTTCGTTCAATTAATTAGAACTTTATCTTGACTTACAAACAATTTCTTTCTCAGTACGACCATTATTGTTTTTCGTTTCCAACATTATCGCTTCGGAAAATTCGGATCAAAATGCCCACTTTGACAGCATTTTTTGAAATATATTCTGTCTTTATAAAAAAAAAAAAAAAAAAAAAACGACAAATACGGCACATTATATAGTTTCTGAATAAGAGAACTTGCCAATTGGATGCGTGGGAGAACAAAAATGAATTTAAAATTGAATCAGAAAATAAGCAGTTTGGATTTGAGTACACCCTTAAGTTCACAAATCTTTTGTACTTTGGGGGAAATACGATATTCAGTTTACAGTACGAAAAAGTACTACACAGAATGTTCGCCAGAACACACCTGTGATATGACGAAAGTGCAGCTTACGATTGGAGGATTTCAGGTAATTTTTAGAGTATGTCAGAAATTGCCCTGAAAGATATCAGTATATAAACCCATGGTGAGTTTATATATGTCTCGCAACCACCCAAAGAAACAAGCCGGTGTACTCCACCGATCTCGACAGCTTAATCCCATGGCAGATCGACAATGGATAAGAAACTGTCCTATCTTTATTACGTGGCAGCCAAGAAGGATGGAAATGCCGTAGCCTGTCTCTTTCGTTGGCCGCGAGATGACCTGGCCGATTAAATAGGGATGGTTTGATGCTGCTGTGAAGCAATATTAAATGAGGATAGCAATGTAACGAACATTATTTTATTACACCCACAGCACATTAACGGAGTACATTCACGCAACATAGAATCTGTTAGAAATTGAATGCAAAGCCCGTAAGGGGCAGGTTATGCTCATATGGGAGTGTTCTAAGTCGGTTCGAACCTTAGTTTGAGATTTTCAACTTTGGAGACATTTTCTCCATAACCCACGCAACCAGGTAGCAGGTTTCAAACGCTCATAGTTACAGATTCCTCAAAGAGATCATTCTCTTTGGATTCTGGAATCTCAAATTCCTATGATCGCCTCTCGTCGTCTTCATTTATAGAGTCGGCGTTTAAAATGTTCTGAAGAACTTTATAAGCACTCGCAAGTTTATGAGAGCATAAATGTCTCTATAACGTAAGATCTGAGTTTTTATTATAGTTTGTGCAGGGCTCGAAATGAAAAAATCCACGAACCGTAACGCTATCTCAAAATTATTGTCGACTAATTAATTTTTTTTTTTTTTGAAAGTACAGTAAAGTCCCTATTATCCGAGTCCCGCTTAACTGAGTTTCCGCGTTAGCCGGGTTATTTTCTTTTATGGATAGAATAATAGAAGCCATAAGTCCATAAGAAGAAAATGATCCATTCCAAAGGTATACACTCGATTGAAAAAAACTATTGAATACTTTGAGCAGAAAGAAGAGGCTACACCTGCAATTTTCATGACACTAACAGAATCACATAAGCTGCCAATGTGTACGGTTTTGTTGCCTCTAAAATTGAATTAAATTTTTGCCCTATTTAATCGTTGACAATTGTTTGATTTGGTAACTATGCAATAGCGTAATACTGCACTAAAACTGACATTCAACAAGGGCTTTTTCAAATAAACTATTTCATTCCCCTTTTTTCTTAAAAGTAACGGAAATGTACATCAAATAAATGTTACTAGTGCCATAAAAATGAATGAATTAAGTAAAAATGTATGTTTCATCTTTTTAGGAGGTGACGATTTTTGTAAATCTGGTTTATACGAGTTTTTTTGCTTATCCGAGATGAGCTAGGTCCCTATTAACTCGGATAATCGGGACTTTACGGTATAGCAAATTTATATTTAATCGTAGAAAAACCAATTTTTAAAAAGTGCATTCAACAATCTAAATATTTATTTAAAAAAAAAAAAAAAGACGTTACAGAGAGCATAGTAAGTTATATGTATGAAACTGTAATAATATTTTTAACAATTCGGAACAATATTTTCCATACTTCACAAACCGGAACGCTACTTGTCACAATTTCACGAACCGGCATATCGCTCCGGTACATTTCGAGCCCTGCTTCCCATAAATAATCCCTGTTAGAAATGTAACGGCGCTCTTGACAGACGTTCATTTGAGAGGGGGAGACAATGGACTCTATTCGAGGCTAACGAGAAAGACAGGCTACCGCGGTGGGTGGGGTCCGATTCTTCTTTTTTTACAGACCGCTGGAGTCACGTGATGCTCTTTTCGCACACCTTCATTGGTGCATTCGAGCATCACGTGACTCCAGCGGTCTGTAAAAAAGGAAGAATCGGACTCACCGCGGTAGCCTGTCTTTCTCGTTAGCCTCGGACTCTATTCAGGTGACGTCAGACGCCAGAGCTGGCGGTATGATGATCTGTTATTCTAGATACTACACCGGCAGAATACCAGTATGCGCAGGCGCAAACACCGCTAGCAGACGACTTTAGCCTTCACCCAGGTTGAGTGCATACATTTTAACTGAAAATTTGAAAACTTGGGGAATTTTCTGGCATACAGAACAACATTTTGAATTTAGATTATAATATATATATGCTGCTGCATCAAAGAATTTTTTTGCGGTATTTTTAACAAACAATCATTAATAACTTACACTTCATAGACTGCTATGCTAAACACCGCCAGTAAATACCGCCAGCAGACGAATTTTAGCCTCGACCTCAGGTCATGTACATAAGGTCCATTGGAAATTCTTTTAATGAACCATCCTTCAATTAATTACTGATTATGAAGGTAGACTACACTGCTAGAGAGTTATGAAATACAGCAAAAATCTCGCCTTACCTGAGTGAGGACATGAATGTAGGCCTCTTGCTTTTGCTGTCCGACTTGGACCTGGGCCTGAAAGCGTCGAAGAGGACGTTACTCGACTTCTTTCCATGAACATCGTCCCCTGACTGTCTCCGGAACCTGCCGGTGATAGAATGACTGCTCGATCCCGCCGAGGAAGGAGGGGTGCTGCTGCCAGATTTGTTGTTGCAACTGTTGCTGTTGCTACTATTGCCACCGGAAAGGGACCGGGTCCGGTCCACGGGGGCTCTCTGCTCGTCCGGTAGGGCCATCAGGGACCTCTGGTCGTAGTCTTCTGTCACGATGGTGGGGAGGACCAGGATAGGGAGGTCCTGGAAAAGACAAAAATGAAAAAAATATAGAACAAGTGAGAAAAGCTTTCAACATGTCAAAGTTTAAAAGGGTTCATTGTTTTTTATGAAAAAACATATGAGTCTACATGGTTTTGGGGAAAGATCAGTGAATGGATGTTTTTATAATGTATTTTTAACGCTTGAACAGAAAATGTAATCAAAAATACTCGACCACGCCACGTTGTTAGTTATATAACTTTAATTAAAGAGCTCTCCAACTCCAGTCATAATACACTGCAGATACAATTTATCTCTTATAGTCTACAAGTTTTTTTTTTTTTTTTTTTTGTTTTTTTTTTTTTTTTTTTGTGTGTGTGTGTGTGTGTGTGTGTGTGTGTGCGTAATAAGCTAAATAAATTAAGAATATTATATGCGTACTGTTCTCAATGGGATTTAGGTCCGAACTATTGGCCGGCCAATCAAATGTGGGAATGTAATTATCTTCAAACCACTGCTTTGTGTCTTTTGCAGAGTGAATTGAGGTATGGTCTTGTTGAAAAATACAGTTAATATCGGAATTTTTTTCATTTTGGTCAAACAAATGACATTTTAACATGCGAATATAGGTATGCCTATTTTGTCGTCCTTCTGGAAAAGTAATTCTATGCTCAACTCCTCGGGAAAAAGCAGCCTAAACCATTAGGGAGCCTCTACCTAGTTGACACGTGGAAAATACGTCCTTTTCCTTTCGAAGGTAATTCCAATATGAATGAACACCGTCCAAAACATCAAAATTAAGCTTTTTTTCATCACTGAAAATAGTTTTGGGCGAATTCGTTTGTTGCTTCAGATGTTTCCCTGCAAACCGAACACGGGTTTTTTTTTATGGCCAAATGTTAAATGCGTACACCAATGTGGTTTAATATATTTAATGATTTCTGACCTTATAATTGGCCTTCTTATAGCCCATACCGATGCTGGCGTCTTTAATTTGCTCCCAATTTCCTTTGCTGTCATACATTTGCTTTCGACAGGCGAACAATCAAACTTTCGTATCGTCTCAAAAGAATTCTCGACATTCCTGCAGCTTTTGCAATACCATAAACAGTTAGATTCTGTAAGAAATTAAAGATGGCAGTCTTTGAAGGTTTAACTTTATCAGCAACTCTTTGAAGTGGCATTACCGATGTTGTATTAAGCTAGAATTTGGTCTTTTTCGAAGTCAGAAAGCACTTTTCCTCTCAACATTGTCGAAAAGTTTTGCGAACTAAACGAATGAGCTCAGAATCTCTTTTAAATGCTTTGTTAAATGATATGCGAAAATATCCACCGATCATGAGCCGCGGTTTCGAAATATTTACTGCGTTCTTACCATTTTGCTCCAGCGTAAATGTAGCAAAACACATATTTTAAAATATATTTTAGAAAATATATTTTAAACCATTGCTTTAATTTTATTTGGAATATCATGTATTTAATTTTAATACAAAGATTTGCGGATCTGCATATCGAATGTGAGCTGATTTCTTTGTTTTTGCGCAGTTCCTATTAATACCAAAATCTATAACGGGTTAAAAGTTTCTGACGCAGCACTTTATGTTATGGCTGTAAGAATTTTAAATATGGATTTTAAAAATAATGATATAAAATTTGGACTGACGCTTTGTTATTAATTAAAATATATCTGTATTATATATTTCATCATTTTATTTTTGTTCTATTTATAGTCGCATGTGCAAAATTTATGTTCAACACGAAAAGATGTATAAAAATTTATTCGCTCATGCTCTTTCATCCGCATCTCTCATAAATTCAAAATATGAGTTTTAAAAGATATAAAATTTAAGTAACGCATTGATGTGGCTTTAAAAGGTTTGTTTTAAAATTCAAATTAAATTATTTTTGGTTCGGCTAAAATACATTTAGACATCTAAACGATACTTTTAATTTTCCAATACACTGTTAACCCCTTAAGGGGTCTAATTTAAACAAGATTCGCACCAGAAACTCTTAACTAAATTTTATATTTTCAACTTTAGGGAGAAATGTTGAAAAATTTCTTTTCCTTATCGATACTAATAAAATAACAAATCGCTCTCTGTGTGTGTGTGTGTCTGTCTGTCTGTTTATCTGTCTGTGATGGCTAGCGAAATCTACCACACGTAGAAGTCTGAAAATTTAGAAACGATTAGTCCAAGACAGGTCCTGATGCACCTGAGACTCAGATTTTTAATTTTTTAAGGGCGGAGGCCCCTGGGGCCCCTTTAAGTTTTTATGCACTAAATTGTTAATAACATGACTCTTTTATATCCGATCTTCTTCGTTTTTGTGGTGAATTCTCCATTCAGTTTCTACCCCATGACTACATTTCAGTTAAGGCCCTTGGGACCCGGTACAGGGGCCCTTGAAGTTTTAGTGCATTAAATTGTTAATAAGTTGTTTTCTTTTTATCCGATCTTCATTTTTGGGATACTTTCTCCATTTAGTTATTCTCACGTTTCTACATTCCAGTTAAGACCATGTGCCCGCCAAGGGTTCCGTAGGGCCCGGTTCAGGGCCCCTTGAACTTTTTGTGTGCCATGCATTTTTCACCCTCTAATTTTCTCACCTTCTCAGTGCATAATTTTAAAGTTAAGTCTTGGACTCATCTCCCTAGTCCAACACCCACATATTTTTATTGGGGGAACAAGGGCCCCTTTTTAAGCATTTCCCCAATTTTTTGCGCATTTCTTTTCAAATTATATTTTGATGATTAATTCATACCCTATGCTTAATCTTGACTAATTGAAGATCTAAAACGCTATATACCAAAACGTTTTAATATGTTTTCATGTTAGGGCCCTGTTCCCAACTATCAGTTGGCCTCTTTTGGGCCCCATGTTATATCTCCCTTAAAAATAATCCGATTTACTAGCTTTTTTCCCCTAATGACTTCTTAGGTTCTCAGCAGCTACTAC
The DNA here is from genome assembly GCA_963932465.1 of Maratus speciosus. Taxonomy (NCBI): domain Eukaryota; kingdom Metazoa; phylum Arthropoda; class Arachnida; order Araneae; family Salticidae; genus Maratus; species Maratus speciosus. The sequence goes on along the minus strand of OZ010790.1, from coordinate 4,682,040 downwards.
ATGAACGACAAAAAAAATTTCAAACTTCAGCTACCACCAATTTTGAATATTAATCGCCTTCTTGGGCCCTTTGTGAAACTTCTTTAAAAATGATCCTAATTCCTTGCAATTTTCTTTAACGTAGCTCTAGCGTACTCTGATTAGTTTAAAAACTACTAAAATGTATCTTTATACCAAACTACATGCCCATTAAGTCCCTGACCCCTTGGGGTTCGGGCCAGGGCCCCTTGAAGCTTTTGCACCATAAATTGTTAATAGATTGCTCCTCTTAACCCGATCTTCATTTTTGTAACCATGTTTTCCATTTAGTTATTCTCCCGTTTCTATATTCCAGTTAAAATCTTGGGGCACCATAGGGCCCGATCCGGGAGCCCTTGAACTTTTTGTTTACCATGTATTTTTCACCCCCTAATTTCCTTATCTTCTCATTGCATAATTTTAAAATTGAGTCTTGGACTCTTCTCTCTAGACCAATATTTCTCCTCCTCTATATCTCTCCTCCAATATTTAACTCCTTTATATTTCATACATTATTTGCAAAATTTAAAGCATTTTTTTTTTCGTTTAACAAAATAAAAATTTTAAATATATCTATCAACATATACTTAGCTGTCAACTATTCCACTTTTTAGCTATCACTCCTTCTGAATAGTAATCTTTGTCTAATTTTAATGTTAATTAATTACAGAATTCTGCGATTCTCTATGGTAAGAATATGATTTGGAAATAGTGTTAACACAAAAAAGGGATAGTTCGCAGCTATGCATTTTTTTTTTTAAATGAATGAAATTTACAGAAATGAATATTTATATACTTATGAATGGAACAATGCTCTTTAATTTCCTGTAAAAGGTGCCTATCTTAAACTATAATCGATTATTTCCGCATAATGGTGAGTCCCTGAAAAGCAGATTAAATTAAAAGTTTGACACCGTTATCCGACGGATTCGACGTTTTTATAGAAAAAGGGGCAGCACTGTTCGATTGCTTTCTATCAGAATAACAATACATGGCAATTATATCTACATACAAATGAAAGTGATTTCGTAAATATGCAGAGCAGAGCAGCAGCGTTCATGAATTCAAAATAAATGGAAAAATCACTAAACGTGATTTTTATACTCGTACGCAATAGAAGACAAAAAAAAAAAAAAAAATTCAAACAAACAAAACCTCAAGCAGAAAAAGAAGGCCAATTAAAAATTATCCTACTGCCATAAAAGAAAATCGAACTGAAATAGAAAAATATTAAAATGATTTGAAATAGAATATAATACGTAATTTTGAATAAGCAAGGTTTTTTTTTTTTTTTTTTTTTTTTTTTTTTTAAATACATGAATAATTACAATTTTAAATGTAAGACAGATCGAGCTTGAGTCAGTCCAAACCCAAAAACCGATATAAAAATTGAGTCCGTTTTATCTCCATCTCCTAGGTATGCAAAAACTTGGAGATGGGAAGGTAAGGAAAGGGTAATTTAAGCTTCGGTTTTTCGGAAGCGCTATTGCACTGGGCTCTAGAGCCGTGTATTTATAAGCTCCGATGAATTCCGACCAATTTTTAAATATTTACTAAAAACAGAGAAGTACCGGAGCTGGGCTCCGGCACAAATTAAGCCCTGCCCACAAGATATATCCAGATGGCTTTTGGTCGAGTTAAGACAAGATTAAAATATTGACAGGCTTCGATTTGACAGGTTTGAAATTTAGAACTACTCGCGCATAAAAAATCACTCATTTAAAGTACAGCAAAGCATCATTCATGACAATGAAAAAAAAAAAAAAAAAAAAAAAAAATACGCAAATAAATATTGATTAGCTTCCTTATATTTTACGAATGTGCAGTCTTTCAACATAGGTATTAAAAACATGTGAAAGACAAGGTTTAACTTGGCAAATGATTTTCTTCACTTATTATTACTATTTTATTTGATTATTTAACGTTCTAGCTAAAATGACTAAAACGCATCTTGGTTTTTTTTACCAATGTTTATAAGAATTTTATTTGGACCTACCGACTTAGGCCGAATACTTATTCTTTAGCTCTTACAAAAAACTTAAATTTAAAATTGCAAATTGACTGATTTTACATAATTATTGGCCTCAAAACATTTCTATAGAAATTAGAACGTTATGACTTCTCTAATTCTTTTTCCACGAAATCTTACTTAGTGACATATTTTGGCAGAATTAGAATTCCTTTTGGACAAGCTAGTTCCTACTTTGCATTTGTAGTGCTGCCATCTATTTACTTTAATGTACACTATTAAGCCATTCTCCAAATTGTATTCTTTCTCTTAATATTGGACTAAGTATTCTCTCTCTTTTTATTCAATTATTTATTTATTTTGAGGGAGGAAGAAATATAGTATATGTATAGAGAAAGTAAAGAAGGTTGTAAACATAGCGAAAAGAGAGGTTGAATTTGAATTTTTTAATTTAAATAAGATTTTTACCTAGTACAGTTTTAATATTCATAGTAATATATAAAGATCATAAATTAATTATACCCACAAAGACAATAATTTGTTATTTATTTGTTATAAAATGCACAAAACCATACCCATAATTTTGAAGCACAAAAGAAGTCGTTTAAACTACCACTGATATGAGAAGGATGAATGATATGGTAGTATATTCAATGATATGGTTGATATGTCAATGTCGGCACAGCTTTTTATATCACAGTTAAAACTATAATCTAGTTTTCGGATATTATAAATATTACGATTAAATATATCTAAAAATCATTCACAACTTCATATTTATTCTTTCATAGAACAATCAGCATTATTCGTTACTTTGAGACATTTTTTAAAGTAGACGAGTCACCAATTGGTGACTCGGAAGTGATATAAAAAGCTGTCCTAAAAATTGGGAGCAATATTTATTCTTTTACAAAAACAAAACTAAAACGTTTGAGCTGCTGCCAACTCAGAAAAACAAACTAAATAAATTTAAGCCACAATAGATATAAGACAGTGTGATACAATAAGACCTTTCGAAGACTGAAAGTCTTGTTCCTTCTTTCAAAGTGTTAGCACGGGTCTTTTGTGCCTGATGAAGAAAGAGAAAGTTCTTTCTAAAGCCACTGAGCATTTCTATACTTTTATGGTGTTTTTAAGGTTATATTTCACTAAATGCCAGTTGTAAAGAATATGTATCAATCTTTTAATTACGAAAATGAGAAGTAAAAATCCATAGTCAAAAACTGGAGAGTACCCGTCCCCCTTAAAGTAAATAATATACGTGCACTCATAAATGAAGAACATCACCATTAACCACTTTAATTTTTCGAAAATCATATAGAATTTTACTATTCTCAAATTCAGCATAAAAAATTTTCGGAACAATATTATAGCTATCTTGTAAGATAGCTATAATATTGTTATGGAATTTTTTTTTTAAAGAAAAACCTAAATTCCTTTTCGTATGTAAACAGTGAAAAGAAAAGGAATTTAGGTTTTTCTTTCTTTCCTTCTTTAAATACTCTTCAACACTTTAAAAAGAGAGAGAAAGAAACCAAGAACCAATGATATTAATTAAGGATGTTCTCAAATCCAAAAGGGCAACTTTATGAGATAAGTTTTAATTTATTTTTGTTCGGAAATGCAGGAAGCTGACAGGTTCAGAAACTGTGTAATCGAGCTGGTTTTTTTGCAAACGCAATAGATCTTTCAAAAAATAGTGTCAAAGTGGGCCTTTTGAGCCGAATTTCCGCACAAAAGAAGAATAACCACTCAAGAAAGGATAAAAAGCGTCTTTGTCACGTGATCAAAATAGTTTATAACTGAATAGGTAATGGATTGATAAAAAAAATGGAAAACACAGTTCGATTCCAAATCGCTTCCATGGTCAGGCTTTCCAATTTTATATCTTTCCGTTAAAGAATGAATTTGTAAATGTGTTTAAAAAGTTTTGCGCTTGTTGAGCAGAGGAGTTGAGAACAGTCATTTCTGTGATGGCATCATAAAACATAAAATAAAAAGACAATTGATTCGGATTAAATATGCATGCACACTTTCAACTGAATTTTTAAATTCCCATAACATGTACCCTTTTGCAAGATAATTTAAAATACCTCTAGGTAAAATGTCCCTTTTATTTTAAAAACTTTTTCGTGTGTCGCATTTCTGCTATCTACATTATAAAGGACAGGCGTGTCTGTGCGTAACGCTGACGTCATTTTGCGAATTTCACTTTTACTACAATTTTTAAAAAACTTTAAACTTCTAAATATTGCACATTTTCAATTTTTACACCGTTGAATATGGAAAAAATGTACTTTCAAATGAAATTTTTTTTTTTAAAAACTGTATCGCAATTTGTTTGAAAAATGTATCGCTAGTGACTCAATTTTTATTGTTTTTAAAATAATTTGTAGGTATGATATAAAAAAAAATCATGTCTATCAGACGATTACGTAAGATAAATCCGTTTGTACTTAAATTAATATAAATAGTTAAACATTTGCTTCCAGCTTATACGACATAACGAAATTAAATCATGCATCAATCAATAAATAAAACAATAAAATATAAATAAAATGCAAATTTAAGATAGGTAATGTGATAGAACTATGCACTTAAACCACTAAAATGATGAAAATGAAAAAAGGCTGATTTTAAATAGTGATCTTTGGCGATTTTTCCTGCTGTTTATTCATGGCGCGAAGTCAATACAAAACTATCGCTGTTAATAAATTTCAAAACTTTATTTAAGGGGTCTCTTAAAGCTTTAAAATTTTCGAAATTTTAATTTATTTAGATGTTAAACTCCTATCTTTTCTGAACATTTTGATATAATTTTTTCTCTTTACATTCCTATTGGAATAGAAGTTATGACTTTTAGAATGATACCCTCCCAATAGCTGAAGCGGCGTTTCCGAAACTTTGAACTCATTTTTCTCCAAATAACGTTTTTGGGCATAACGCGCGGGATACCTCAAAAACTTCTGAATATTTTTTCATGAAATTTTCAAAACATATATTTCCTATTAGTCTGCATAAACTGAACCTAAAATTTCATTTTTATTGTTCAAAAAAATATATTTTTTAGGTGATTATACTTTAAGTGATTATTTTAGGTGTTGAAATTTTCAAAATTTTATATTAGCTAAATACAACTTTGTATTAAAATAGAAAATGCTTTAAATACAAGTTTACTTAGGTTTTAGGGTAATTACTACAGTCTGGAATAAGACACGAAAAATTTCATTCTAGTTGCAAAATTTATTTGGTAATCCTACGCGTAAGCTGTTATACCAATTTTCAGCTCGTGAAATGTCTGACAGTTTGGAGCGCCCTATCAATACTAATTCTGCATCTTGTAAATTTTTAAATATATAATTGAAAGAACATACTTATGTCTTTCATCCCGATAAAAAATTGTGTTTTTAAATCATATACATTTTAAGATATTAACAGTGATGGAACAGCATGGACCTCATTTTGGAGCAGCAAAAACTCTCGTTTCGGAGCAGAAAATAACTATTTTGGAGCAGCAAAAAGCCACTTTGGAGCAGAAAAATAACTATTTTGGAGCAGAAAATAAATATTTTGGAGTATCAAAATGTCATTTTAGTATTCTTTGACGAAATTCGAGTTTTTTCTGCGACTCTTTCATAAAATTCGCATCTTTTCGCAATCCTTTGACGAAATTCGTGTGTTTTTCGCGATCTTTTGACGAAATTCGTATGTTTTTGTGACCTTTTGATGAAATTTGCGGGGTTTTTTCTCGATATTTTAACGAAAGTAGCGTTTTTTCACGATCTTTTGACCGTCGTTCGTTCGTTTTTTGACGAAGATAGCTATCCTTTGGCAAAATTCACGTTTTTTTCCCCCGTGATCCTTTGACGAAATTAGCGTGTTTTTCGCAATCTTTTAACGAAATCGCGTTTTTTCACGATCTTTTAACCGCGTTTTGACGAAGTTAACGCTCCTTTAACGAAATTCACGTTTTTTTCGCGATCTTTTGATGAAATTCGCGTGTTTTTCGCGATCTTTTGACGAAATTTGAGACCTTTTGATGTAATTTGCGGATTTTTTTCGCTATCTTTTAAATTAATTAGCGTTTTTTCACGATCTTTTGGCGGTGTTTTATTCGCTTGTTGACGAAATTAGCGAATCTTTGACAAAATTCACGTTTTCTCGCGATCCTTTGACGAAATTCCCGTGTTCTTCGTGATATTTTGGCGAAATTCGCGTGTTTTTTGCGATCTTTCAACAAAATTTGCGTGTTTTTCGCGATCTTCTGGCGAAATTTTCGTTTTATTAGCGATCTCTTAACGAAATCACGTATTTTCGCGATCTTTTGACCTCGTTTTTTGACGAAACTAGCGATCTTTTGTTAAAAATTACGTTTTTTCCGTGATCATTTGACAAACGTCGCGTGTTTTTCGCGATCTTTTGACCAAATTCGCATGTTTTGGCGAAATTCGGGTGGATAATGATCGATTTGGCTCAATAATTATTATCGAATTGGCGCAGCTGGGCGCAATTTTGTTGAAAAGTGATCGTTTTGGCGCAGAAATGCGCAGCATTATCGATTTGGCGCAATTGGAGCAATTGGCGCAGCTGTTTCATCACTGCATTAAATATTGAATATGATCTTTTTTTTAATTTTAAAAGTTCTGAGATCCTTTAACTAATTACTTTTTTTCGCATAAATATGATTTTTGATATAGCTAGTGCGCATTCTAAAAACAATATTAAATGTAAAAAATCTATTATATTTATTTACATTCTGTAACCCGGGATGTCCGGGTATATCCCTTTGTATTAAGAAATGAAACGGCAACTTGTAACTGGTAATGTTTAACCCACTAAAGACTTGACACAGCGTTTTCGCAACCTTATGTTTGTGATTTTTTTTATTTTATTGTGAATATTTTTTTCAACAAATTTACTGTTACAGAATGTATATGGGGCATTCTCACAATCTTTTGACTTTTGGGGGAAAAAATCTGACAAAATTAAACTTGCTAAAGTAACATTTTAATCTGATAGACGAATGCTTTAATGATTCAAAATAAAGAAAAAAGGGTCAGCAGCGAAATTTTTTTTATTTAACTGAGGTTTAAGTTAAACTTGCGAGTTTAATTTTCCTTACCATTTTACCACTAAAACTTTTCATTTTCTTCTAAATTTTTACTTATAATGAATTTGCACAGTACCACAGGACATTCAAATGAGAAATAATAACAATGTAGTACTTTTAATACAGAATTTTTGTATAACATTGTCTCAAAGGGGTGTTAAAGAAGGGACGGTAAGGTAAAAAAAGGGGATAGTATCGGAAAGAAGGGACGAATTGGTAAAAAAAGGGACGGTAAGGATGGAACGGTAAGGAAAATGACCACCTATTTTTAGGAAAATCATGTTAAGACTAAGTGATAGCCACAATGTTCATTGATTTTTAGAAACAGTTGTTAACATTGGATTAAATTAAATTTTTTTTAAATTTACCTCGAAAAGTGCAGGAATAAACCTTGGGGACGGTGAGACTACCAATAAAGCCATGCTGCTTGAAATTGATATTTGAATGCTGATTTAAATTATACAGTACATTTCCTGCCAAATAATTTTGGACATTATTTCTCTAGCATACTTCTGCATGAGAAAAAACTTCTGTGGCTGCATCTGAAATGATTTTCTGTATCATTTTAGAAGAGGGATAAAAGGAATCTAAAACCCAGGGACAGAGTTTAAAAAATAATAACAATGTGTGCAGGTTAATTTTTAGCTACATATTTATATAAAACAATAGTTCCAGTTTCAGAGAAAAATTACATCGAATTATTTTTTTGAAACAATTTTATCCAGACAGCTCCAAAAATAAAAATCAGCATCAGGGACACGGGACGGTATAGGAGTTTTTCAGGTGTTTGGATCCCCAACATCGTCCAAAACTTATTTATCTCGTTAATATTGTTGTGCAATCATGCAATGGGATGTTCCCCAGTATATTAAATAAAAAATAAAAAAACACAAAAAATGTACTAAAATAAAAACAAGTGGGTAAGTGTGATCACAGATCGCACAGAGGGTTTCGTTTAACATCCTTTCAAAACACTTTATCCTTTTGAAAAATCTGTTAGTTCCACATTTCGCAACCAGGGGCGCACTCTATTCTAAACAAACCTCTATCCGAACAAAACCACGTTTTACATACTATCCGTAGATATATTAGTCGAGGGGATTGGGCCCATAGCACCCGAGATAATTAGACATCCATGGCGGTAAAAAGTGGAACTAAAATATGTAAGGCTACGGTGCATAATATGAAAGAATGGTCAAAGGGGTGTCGGCATAAATTAGAAAAGTGCTCCCCCAGTGAAAAGGACGGAGGTTAGAAAAATTGCTTAAAATACACAAGTTAGAGCCCGGAGGAGTAAATAATATAAGACTTTTTGAAAATTTTATGATTTGTCGTGTGGTCTGAGGTATTCAGCTATACGTATGCAAAAGTTCTTGTCTCCAACTTAATTAGGGACTCCCTTAGAAAGAATAGCTTAAAATACATATGTGGTAGCTCAAAGGGCTAAACGTAAGACTTTTTTCAAGCTTTTATGATTTGTCGCCTGGGTCTGGCCTCAGGTGTTCTGCTATAAGTATGCAAAATTTCAAATCTCCAATTTAATAATGGCCCCAGTTAGAAAGAATTGCTTAAAATACGCATGTGGGAGCCCAAAGGGTTAAATGTACGACTTTTTCAAAATTTTATGATTTGTCGCGTGATGGTGTTCAGCTATAAGTATGCAAAATTTCACGCCTCCAACCTAAATAGGGTCTCACTTAGAAAGAATTGTTTAAAATACACATGTGGGAGCCCAAAGGGTTAAATGTACGACTTTTTGAAAATTTTATGGTTTGTCATTTGATGTGAGGTGTTCAGCTATAAGTATGCAAAATTTCACGTCTCCTACCTAAAAAGGTCTCACTTAGAAAGAATTGTTTAAAATACACATGTGGGAGCCCAAAGGGTTAAATACACGCCCTTTTACAAAATTTTATGATTTGTCGCGTGATGGTGTTCAGCTATAAGTATGCAAAATTTCACGCCTCCAACGTAAATAGGGTCTCACTTAGAAAGAATTGTTTGAAATACACATGTGGGAACCCAAAGGGTTAAATGTACGACTTTTTCAAAATTTTATGGTTTGTCATTTGATGTGAGGTGTTCAGCTATAAGTATGCAAAATTTCACGTCTCCTACCTAAAAAGGTCTCACTTAGAAAGAATTGTTTAAAATACACATGTGGGAGCCCAAAGGGTTAAATGTACGACTTTTTCACAATTTTATGATTTGTCGTATGATGTATGGTGTTCAGCTATAAGTATGCAAAATTTCAAGTCTCCAACATGTATAGTTTCTGAGAACGGACTCTGTGACGGACAGACAGAGGAGCGAGACGAATAGGGTTTCTTCAGATGAACGAAACCCTAATTCAGGGACATGAAAGTCAAAAGATTGTGAGAATGCGCCATATATGACTTTTATTTTTAAGAGGGAAAAAAATTTATTCGAGTTGTAAAAAATTAGAAATATGAATGAAATAGCACGAAATGTTTTGAAAATTTGTATTGATAAATTTCGGATTGTGTTCATAGATGAACTATAAAGAATGAAAATTCAGCAATTCAAGACACTGATATTGTAGCAGCCAAACTTTAAGTGAATGTAATGCATAGTGAATGTAATGTACCTCTACATAGTAAATGATTCCAAGATTTTCATTTTGGAGCTATACATATATAACGTTATAAACAGTGGCGTATGAACTTTGTACAAACAGGGGGAGCCGGGGCATATTGCGGAAAGCTAGTGGCCCGGATCATTTCGTTCATTTTGGAGGGTTCCTTCATAGTGTTGCACGTTTCACAAACAGGAGTGTAAAATAGAAGCATATCAAAAGATCACCAATTCTTTAATCCAGTTAAAATAATTTTTAACAGATATACTTGATACATAGAAACTTAATTTATGTGTGATCCCGAATACAATATTCAAATTTAAGGCTTCTCCCACCTCCATTTACCAAAAATTAAAGTGCTTTCTGTTGTTGTGCTTACAAATTCTTTACAAATCTCTTCCAAATCAATTTAAAGGCCTCCTCTTTATATATATGTCATCGGTGCAGGTAATTTGCAGTAGACCTATATAAGACCTCCTTTTTTTCTGGAAATCGGGAGGGTTGTAAACAATGAGAAAAAGGGTGAAGGCACAAACAAGTGTGCTCACCACACCCCTCTTTCTCCTCTTTGTTGTTTATTGTGTGAATTTCCTAGAAAAAGTATACTTTATTTTTTAATTCAGCAATGTATCGTAAACAGATGTGGTGCGAGAATTTCTCCCGGGGGAGCTAAGCCCGTCTGAAATACTCCAGGGAGAGCCACAGCTCCCCCGGTTCCTACGCCCTTGGTTATAAACTTTTTGGAACCCCCCCCCCCCCCCCCCCCGCTCTGATGATATCGTTATCAATATCTAAATTATTATTATTTTTTTTTTTACATTTTTGCAATTTTTTCTTTTGTTTGCAGTGATATTCAGATATGGTTATACATTTATTATTTGCATACTTTATTGATTCAAATGAAGAGAAGTCAATAAAATATCTCTTATTATTTATGAAATAATTTTATATCAAAGAAAAATTTAAAAGGAAATATATACTATTTAAAAGTATTTAATAATACATTTTTTGTTACATCATGCATTCAACAGTAATAATGTCTTCTTGCTCTTAGCCCCGCAGAGGTGGGTGGGGAGGTTGCAGGCAGAACTTTTTATCAACAAAAAAGATGGACAACATTCTTTCTCTTTTCTTTACTGGTAAACTCAAGTATCATTTCAAACATACTTCGCACATGGATTCTCGAAAAGCGGATCATATATGCATACACATTCGGATTATATATGACAGAAGTATAGGAATGCCAAACGTTGAGGTATTCCATATTTTGGAAATAAATAATTTTATAATCATTTAAGGATTTTAATAATAACTTTGTATTACCATAAAAATAAATAACAGACTAATAAAATGAAAAGTGGCCAGTTAAACTGATGGCATTGAGCTCACAGGCTATTCACACTAATTGTATATTGTAATCTTATTTCAAAGAATAATGCCCCTCAAAAAATAAATGAAGGGGGATTAGCCCCGTTTTCCCCCTTTATACTTAACCAATGAACCTCCAAATCTAATCAGCTCCTTAACATAACCGGTAAACCCAATTTGGAGCAAATCGAATAATTCTGCATGAAAAATCATTTATCTAAATTAAGGGGGGGGAGGAGCCCTTTCTCCTCCTTCATACTTAACTAATAAACCTCCAAATTTAATCAGGGAAGCTCCTTAACATAATAAACCGGTACACCAAATTTGGAGCAAATAGAATAATTCTGCATGAAAAACCCATTTACCTAAATTAAGGGGGGGGGGGGCTAGCCCCCCTTTCACCCCTTTATACATAACCAATGAACCCCCAAAACTAATCAGGGAAGCGTCTTATCAAAATGAACCTAGAAAAAAAAATGAAGCAAATCGGATGTATCTATCAAGAGTTATGGCGTTACGTACATACATACGTACAGATCAAGCGGGCACATTAGCTCTCAGCCTTTGATAGCCTCTGAGCTGAAAAAACATTGCAGACTACTGTGACGTAAAAAAAGAGAAAATTTTGGTTGGATCAAAATTGATAACGATATCAAAAGACACCCTCCTCCCCGTTAAAGTGATAACATTATACATGCACAGCCCCTTTTCTGTGGTAAAAAAGTATTAGATTTGTACTAACGTTGCGTTTTCCCAACATATCATATCTCACATAAAAATACATCTGTAACATCGCTTTTTCTTTTCTTAATTAGTCAATAATATGAAAAAAATAACATTCCATTTCATTTGTGTCAAGTAAACGTGCTATATATATTTGATCAGAGAACAGACCAGAGATGCTATTATAGACTGCTTTACAAGCATCGGTGGTTCAGTGGTAGAATGCTCGCCTGCCACGCGGGCGGCCCGGGTTCGATTCCCGGCCGATGCAAAGAAACTTTTTTTTTTTTTTCACTTTTTTCTAGATTTTATACCGTGGGTAATTGGTTTTTGAACAGATCGGTTAACGAACACTTTCGCGAGATTTTTATGTTCGGACGACGAACAACCTCACAAAACAAAGGCAAGAAAAGGAAATGCTGTGTTTCAGATTTACCGAGCTGAATTTAATTGCATCTATTGTCGACTTGGAGAACATTTTAACAGTTGTTGGCCTAATTAATTCATGGGCTACCGGGTACCGGAGGTTCGGGCCCCACATTTTAGGGACCCCAAACTAGAATGAACTCATCAGAAACATTGATTTTTATATTTTATTTCCGTTTTCAAAGAAATATTTTTAATTGCAAATTTTAATTGAAATTTAGTACACAAATTATTGACAGGCTCTAGGTTCAACTTGAGATGTATCGGGCCCTGCAGTAAACACAATCTTTGAAAGAACTAAGGAGTTTTTGAAAGGTCAAAGTGATAAATTGATATGATTTAATCCCCTAGTCAATGAATATAATTCTAAAAGTTTTTACAAAGAGTCATTTATTATTTTAAATACGCCAGGATACGGACAAAGCCATCAAAATAGGATGTGTCCATATTAAATAAGGATGTATGTTAACCCTATTATAAAGAGAAGATTTATATTATTTTTTGATACATTATTTAGCTTTCAAGATCGAATTAATTGAATTCCCATACAAATCAATACAAAATCTATGATCGGTTAGCGAACACTGTTTTGGAAAAAAATATAAATGTTTCAAATTGTACGAAGTATACCTTTGATCAATTACTGTAAAAGCACTTATTTTCGCGAGGCTTTAATTTTCGCGATTTTCACGAGCCTGTCGTAATCGCGAAAATTTAAGTCTCGCGAAATATTTTTTTTTTCGCTTCAAATAATAATAAAAAATCAGAAAATTTTCCAAAATTTAAGGATTACAGTTACTTAAATAAGAAATAAGTACAAAAATTTCTTAAATACTTACAACTATTTCTTGAATACTATACAACTATTTCTTGAATAAAAACAATAATACAACTAATAGAATGCAGTTCATTCACTTGCAATATTTATACAGCTTATTTGAAGCCATTCAAAATTATCTCATGGGTTCAACACCGTTAAATGTTTGCACAAACCAAGAAGCGTGTGAATCGGTTTTAATCGTGATATTAGCAGGTCAAGAGATTCTTTTTCCTCTAGAAATTTAAGCTCATTAGAATACCAACCACTCAATAAACTCATTCTTGAGCAAACGCTTGAACTCGCCGTTTACAGTTAGGTCTAAAGGTTGGAGCTCTCTTGTGCAGGAAGCGAGTACAAAAACTAGAGTAATATTCCTCTTCTCTAGTTCAGCCAGAAAAAGAATTCTACACCAGGTTGTTCTAGAACCAGCCCGAGACCTAGCCCGAGACTTACTTCAAATTTGATATACCAGTTTATTCCGATATGGCGCTTCCTTCGTTTGATTTGGAGGTTCATTGGTTAAGTATAAAGGGGGGAAACGGGAACTAATCCCGCTTCATTTATATTTTGAGGGGCATTATTTTTTTAAATAAGAAAATAATATACAATTAGTGTGAATGTGAATAGCCTGAGAGCTCAATGCCATCAGTTTAACTGGGCACTTTTCTTTTTATTTATTTTAAGATAAACGATTTAAGGTAAAAGATTTAATGCAAATTAATCAAACTGGTTTCATTCCTTCCAAATTCACTCGGGATTTCAACGGGAAAGATAATTTGCAGGGAAATTTTAAATGAGACGTTTGAAATATAATTAAATGGATACGAGGCAATTATACCAAAAAGGAAGTTAAAAGGAAAATTAGGCTGTGATGTAACTCAAATCATTCAATGAATGCCATCGAAAACTTTTGTGTGCCCCTAACGAACTATAAGAGCAACGTACTATTAAAGAACTTAACCAAGATACTTGCGATATGAATACACTGCTCCAATTAGGTTCAACTGCGTTCAATATTCAACATTATCATAAAGACATTTTTTTTTTTTTGTGTGTGTGTGTGTGTGTCTGTCTGTAAACGAAGTATAGAAACTACTTACTTGATTAAAGAATTAATTCATACTAGCAATGAGATTTAAGGAGGTCTTCCTTGTCAGTGTTCTTCAACTACAACTAGTCTTGTGAAACCACTCTCAAACTAATGTTAAACCAATGACAACGTTCTTTTCAAATTTCTCATTTGCATTTTAATATTTTTTATTTATTTATTTATTTTTGCATAGCATATTTGAGCTTGATGTCTAACAAGGTACTTGATTGTCTTTTTATTTATTTATTAGCCCTCGATACGCCTCGATTTCTTTCGGCCAGCTATTAAAATGTCGTCTCTAAAAAATAACGTTACGTTGTAGGAGCCAGCCGTAAAACAAAGCAAATGTATGATTGTACGGGATAATATCTACTGCAATTTTTTAAACTTCTACGCATCGCACATTTTCGCAATTTTTATACTGTCGTATAAGGGGGAAAAAGTACTTTTAAATGCAATTTGTTTGAAAACTGCATCTCAATTTATTTTTGAGATATTATTTATTTTTGTAATTTTTAGTGTCATCTCTTTAATGTTGGCAACTGAAGTACTCCATTTCTGTAGAAAGTAAAGGAAAAATAGTTGGAAAATAATAGACAATTATATCTTTTGGTTGCCATTTTCCGAAAATAACTGAAAAAAAATGTAATTAAAATACGTGCTATTTTGAAAAAAATATAAATGAATGACTTCTGATAAAACATGGAGCTATTATGCACTATATTTAATTTTCATTATTCATATTAATGTTACAAAAAAAAAATAAGGGATGTGAATAATTAGGCACCCGATTTTTCTGTCGAGTTTCTTGAATGACGGCATCGCTTTTTGCTGGGTTTGTGTATCACCCCGCGATAGTATGTATACTTTATTATAGATGTTGTTTAAGACTGGATCGTAAATGAGGAATTCTGGCGTCATTTTATATGGAAATGGCGTCATTTTATATAAAATAAAAGCGTGTAATTTAAGTCTTAAAACTGAAATATTTTTTGTACTGTCTATATTTATATAATTTTTTTTTTTTTTTCATCGGGGGTGACTAGTTTTTTTTCTTTTGTGTGTCACTGCAAACGGTGTATAAAATCTGCTTACATGATTAACGAATTAATTCATGGCAATGGGCTTTACGGAGGCCTTCCTTGTCAATGTACTGCAACGAGTCTTGCGAAGCATTCCCAAGCTAATGTTAAACCAATGACAAAGTTCGTTTCAAATTTCTAGTTTGCATTTCAATATTTTAATTTAATTTATTTTTATTTTTTGCATAGCATATTTGAAGTTGATGTCTAACCGGGTACTTTCGTACGTTTTAGATTTTTATTGCCTTTTTTTTTGAATGAGGATACTTTTATTTTAAATCGTTTTTGATACGTGCAAAAATAACAAAATAACTAGAAACCAAGAATTCTGCTTTTTCAGAATTGAGTGTCGCCCCCGATGAATATATATATATATATATATATATAGAGAGAGAGAGAGAGATAGTACAAAACATATTCAGTTTTAAGACTTAAAACACACGCTTTTATTTTATATAAAACTAGCAGAACTACCCGGATTCGCCCGTGTCAATTATAAGAAACCTTCCAGGTAAAATAAATTAAAACGAAATAATACGGCAATCACAATAACTGAAATTTGTGCATTCCCATCCACAAATCGTTATAAAGACAATAAAAAAGCATGGCGTTATTGTCTTGCAACCATAGTAAAATCCCTGAGCTTTAATAACAGAATGCACGTTTTCTTTGGCGGGTGTAAGAGAAAAATATGTGATTTTTCTGACAATACGAAAAAAAAAATTCTCCAAATCGCGCAGCACTTAGTGAAATTCTTGTTTGTATGGTATTATCTACATTATAAAGTAAAAACACTATGCCAGTGCCCATAAATTGTGCCCCATAAATTGTAACCCATAAAATGTGCCTTTACTGCAATTTTTCTAACTTTTAAACATCACACAATTTCATTTTTTACAATGTCGAATAGAAAAAAGTTCTCTCAAATGAAATTTGTTTGAAAATTGTACCTCAGTTTTCTGATTTTAATGGATTTTAAAGTAATTTTTAAGCATGAATATTTTTAAAGTTGAGTGCAACCCGATTACGAAAGATGAACCTGTTTACACTTAATGCAATAGTATAAAGAAAAGACATGTCTATGAGTAACGCTGGTATCATATTTTCGGTGGCAACAACCTAACACAACAAATTTCCCTTTTACTGCAGTTTAACGTCTAAACATTGTACATTCAATTGTTCCAACGTATTATAGAAAACAAAAGTACTTTCAGTAATATTTGTTTGTAATGTTTATCTCAATTTACGAATTTTTTATGGGCTCTAAAATAATTTTTAAGCATGCAAATTTTTTAAATATGCTTGCAACCCAAATACAAAAGATTAACTCAATTGTTCAAAAACACTGTAAATAATTCAGAATTTGTTTGCTTTCGCGTAATATTCAATAACTAAATTGGCAAACGAAATTAAAATTCCAAAAATAAAATAAAATAAAACACGAATTTAACAGATATCAAATCAAACTACTCAAAATAACCTGATAAGTATATAAAATTCAAATGGGAATTTCGTTCCGGGTGCATTTAACTTGAATTCTTCAGAACGGATTTCCATGCGACTTGCACTATTAGTTTTTGAGGGAAGATTTTAGTGCGTAACATATTGTTTTCCGTTGCTTAGTCATAGAATTATAGGGGAAAGTTATATAATCATGTGAACCCAATTATGAAGGATTAGTCTTATTAGCTGAATGAAAAATGCAGAACTATTTTTATCTCTAAGTATACTGACGGGTTTATCTTCAGTAATAGGGCTGTGCGCTAGGGTATTCTTATTTTAATGAGTGTGCCTGACACCTATTATGGCATGCACCTTTGTTTAAAATAATATAGAATGAATTATGTTTTAAGCGACTATCTGGCATGCAACTTGATTACAAAATACTAACCTGCAATAATGCTTAAGGTGCTTCTCCAGTTCCCTGCTCAACAACGCGAAACTTTCTGACACATTTTGTGACTCATTAAACGTAAAGGCTTAACATTTGTAGTCTTGACTATTAAAGCGATTTGGAATTGAAATCAGTTTTTTCTTTTTTCATAAATAAATTACTTATCGAGTTATGAGCCATTGTGGTTGCGTGACGGCCGGTTTTTATACTTTATTGCACTGTTGCGTCCGAAATTCAGTTCAAAATACCAACTGAAAGATCTTATACCTTTACCAACATATGGGAACTATCTTTCGATTACATAGTTTCTAAATAAGAATTCCTGTCAATTTCATGCGTTTCCAAACAAAAATTAATTAAAAAATATGTCAGAAAATAGCTCCTTTGGATTTGAGAACAGCCTTAACTTAACGTTTATGAAAAAACTCACAGTTTTAGTTTTAATTTTGGAACTCGCGAAATTTAAATTCAGAAAAAGGATGTTTGTTCTTTTGGCACATTGTGGTATTTTTTTTAACTTTTAAAATTAAAATACATGTTTTCTTTGGCGCGCGTAACAGAAGTATACAATATCTTCCACAATACGGGAGAAAATTCAAAAAAATACATCCAAATGAGGTAGTAGTTACTAAAATTTTATTTGGAACATTTGAAATTTTATTGAAATTAAATCTACAATGATTAGATGAAATGATGTGATTTTCCATACATTTTATTTTTTTTGAAAATATAAATAACCGCTCTCTTTTTGCTATAAATCACAGAAAATGTTAGCACTGAATCTAAACCAATACACCACTTAGCGATAACGTATAGCTATAAGATATAACTGTAGTATACAATCGAAGTAGTAAGCAAAATATAGGAGCCATATGTTTACAATGAGTTTCATTAAGTGTTGAAAAGATTTGATAAAATGTGACGTGATATCTAGCCTTTTTTTTCTTTTTCTTAAATTGTTTTCATGAAATTTGACTGTTTTTATTAAAATAGATGTTTTAATTAAAAAAAAACCCATTCATATTGAGGTGCTACGTTAGAGGTCTGCACGGGCCCGGTTTTGGCCCGTACCTTGGCCCAGCCCGCGGGCCGGGTCGGCGGAATGAAGGCGAATTTTCAAACGGGCCGGGCCGACAGACAAAATAAACGGGCCGGGCCGGCAAAAAATTAATCGGTCCTATCGGCCCGATATAAGAATTTAAGCGGAGCAGATAAAATACGAGCCATTTCCAATGAATATGGTTTTCTCGAGAATTATATAAATGTGCGTCACGAGCCGATCCGAGTTTAACAACATCAATACAGAAATGTAACACGTCCATCGTAGAGATCGGGATCGTAAAGTTGCAAGATGTCCGATTCCGAGTTTAATTTTTTTTCAGCTGACTCGTGCCGGGACGGAACTGGTCTTAATCGATCTCAGGATACGTAGAACAGTCATTGTGTTTTGTAGTATTAATAGTGATAATGAACTTCTCTTAACAGTATCTTTGGAAATCTACCTTAAGGTGGTTCTCATATTCACTGCTCAACAATGCGAAGCTTTCAGACACATTTTCTGACAAAATTTTTAACTATAAAGGCATAAAATTGACAGGCCTGCCTATTGAAGGCATTTGGAAACGAATAGATTTTTCGATATTTGATAAATTATGTACAGAGATAACAGAGATTCCTGTCACGTGACTGTACGTTTTTCTCCTTTCCTGTGCTATCGCTTCCGGAAATTCGATTCAAAACGCTAACTTTGACAGTATTTTCAGAAAGATATATTGCTTTTATCTATGAAAAAAAAAAAAAAAACGACATTTACATAGCTTCTGAATAAGGATACCTGCAATCTTACGCGTTTCCGAAAAGAAAAGAATTCATAAATGTGTCGAAATGTAGCTCCTTTGGATTTAAGAAAAGCCTTAAAAATGAGAGAAATATTTTCACAAATCTACTTTTTATTATACAGCTTCAAAAGT
Source organism: Maratus speciosus (assembly GCA_963932465.1). Lineage (NCBI taxonomy): Eukaryota > Metazoa > Arthropoda > Arachnida > Araneae > Salticidae > Maratus > Maratus speciosus. Next base: position 4,662,974 of record OZ010790.1, on the reverse strand, counting down.
TATCATGTTTTTAATCCTTTATTCTGATGAACTACATTAATCTTTTAACGAATCATTATTTTCATTTTGAAATGTCTGTAGACACGATGACTAAAACACTATAAGTAATCGTTAATGTTTACTATTGTGTGTTTTCTGTTTTGCGAACATCATAGTAATGCAAAATATACTGTAAAATGTTCCCATAAATATGTATGTAGTATTCATTAAAAGAATCGTAATTGTATGTTGAGAAAAAAAGTTTTTTTTTTTTGTAGAAATTGTGTCGGGCCGGGCCTGTTTTGACTGATTTTTGTACGGGCCGGGCCGAGAACTGTAAAAATGAAACGGGCCGGGCCGGGATCGGGCCGAACTTCCAATTTTTACACCGGGCCGGGCCAAGATAGCTTTCGTTCGGACCGGGCCGGACCCGGGCCTGGAAATTCCGGCCCGTGCAGACCTCTATGCTACGTTATTTTCCCGCTCTTATAGTTAAAGTTTTTATTTTATATACAAAAAAATGTGAACTTTCTCTTTAGAATGACGTCAATATCAAACACGCAAAAATATAGCAAGAAAATCAGAATTTTTATTGGCAAACAGAAACAAAATACACGCGTTATCCTTATTTTTTTTCACATTATTGTGTCATTTTTTAGGATGTGGCAACAGGAAAGAAACGTTTGAATTAAAAAATGTTTAAAAAGAGATATTTCTATAATGTTAAATTATGGAAGTGGTAGAAAAAAGGGATAAATAGTGGTCTGATAATTTTTTTAAGTAGACAGTGATCTTTTCCACGTTCTAAAACGTATGTGCATGAAGTTTCGTGCATATCGGTCAAAAATTGAAGATTTGTATAAGGGGCATACACACAGAGAACGGCTTTTATATATATAGATGACGTCATTCACATCCTCTGAAGAATTCCTCATTTACGATCCAGCCTTAAACAACATCTACAGCAAAGTATGTATAGGACGTCACTGTCGCTGAAAAATACACAATTCCAAAAAAAACAAATGTCACTCAAGAAACTCGACAAAAAAAAAAAAAAAAAAAAAAAAAAAAAATCGGCTATCTAATGATTTATAGGCCTTCATTTGTTTGTAACATTAATATAGATAATTAAATTAAATATAGTTTATAACAGCTCCCTGTTTGATCGGAAATCATTCGTTTATATTTTTACAAAATAGCACGTATTTTAATTACATTTTCTTTCAGTACTTTTGGAAAAATGGCAACAAAAAGATATAAATATAATTACCGTCTATATAATTTCTATACAAATGGAGTACTTGAGTGGCCAACATGAAACAAATGTCGCTAAAAACTACAAAAGATGTCTCAAAAATAAATGGAGATGCAGTTTTCAAATAAATTGCATTTAAAAGTACTTTTTTCCCCAATACGACGAGATAAAAATTAAAAATGTGCGATGCTTAGAACTCTAAAAAAATGCAGTAGAATATTTAACTGTACAATGATACACCAGCTTTGTTTTACGGCTGCACTTTACAACAGCACGTTATTTTTTAGATACGACACTTTAATTGCTGGCCGAATTAAGTAGCATATCGGGGGCTAATAAGATTAATAATAAAAGGACAAATGTTTCTTAAAATATAATATAACCACGAACGATACAATAACCTTTTCCGAGTGACCCATGATTCCGAAAAGCGTTCTTTATCCTTCGAAACCACAGACACCAATGGGATTGAAACGGGTATTTTTAAAAGCAAACTTTCTTTTGCTGCGACTGACTTTCAAAAAACATTTCCAAGTTGTTTTTAGAGTGTATTCATCCGTTTTCTCAAACCAGGATGTAGGTTTTTCCGGATGCTATCCATTCTTAAGTAAACATGTTCACAAACATTTTTTACAGACAAACATGATAAATCACATTAACATTAACATGAACATTAAAATTAACGAATAGTATTTTGGTTACTTTTCCAGTATAGGGGCTTTGGCGTCGTTTTAAAAAGCTTGGTGCAATTCGGGTTTTAGAGAGTGAGATTTGTTGCCAAACTGTATAAACAGCTGTGAAAATACAAACCTGGTCAGCTTTTATGTTTGTTTACATAGGCATTTATAGAAATATAAACAATTTATTTATATATTTATTATCATTCTTGTTTAGATACAAATTACATAGGTTTGTATATAAAAACAGATAAATGGATTTTTTATATAAAGTAAATTGTATATATATATATAAAAGAGCTTGTGCATATGAAACAGTGAATAGGTTGCCAGAAAATACGTTTCCTAATTTTCTTTTCTCGCCAATGCCATTTTCTCTTTCCCCCAAGGCCCCTATAATGGAAAAGTACCATATTTCGTTATTCTTGCACGTATAACTTCAACAGCGCAGCTGAAAATGTTTATTTGAGAATGTATAGCATCTTAAAAACGTTTATTCCGGTTTCACAAAAGTTACTAATGCACTCTAAACACTACTTGGGAACGCTCCCGAAAATCAGTGGCACCAAACAAAACTTTGTTTTTATAAATGCTTCTTTAACCTTTTATCTACTGACATTACTTATAAGTACCATTAAAACAACTTGTTATGCATTTGATACATCGATTAGTTGTAATACAATTTACAATGAGTTATAGATACATTACTTTATTTTGTTCCAAAAGCATTATGGATTCTACAAAATAAAAATATTTTTAAAAAGTTGATTTCTTTTGCCTTTGCATCTTTTTCGCGTTCTTGGAGTTGGGGGAAGTGGGGGGATTTTTCAATTCGGAAATATTTCTATTGTAAGAATATTATATTTGTGCATTTCCTAATTCTACAAAATACCAAGAAAAATATTAAAATAAAAGATTTGCGAGGGGTTATAAATAGTGCACAAAATCCCTATCAATTCAAATTTAATGAATCCTTCTAAATCCTCCAATACTTCTAAAATCCTTCTCAAATTTATTAAATGATTATGTAAATCTTCTAATGTAGTTTAAACAATTCACGAAAAATGCTTTAGAAGATAAAATTTTCATGAATTCATAATTCAGTATATAAAAGGTTAAATCTCGAAAACAAATTGGTTTCGGAGGTTTCAAAAGATAAAAAACGCTTTTCGGAACCGTGGATTACTCGGGAGAGGTTGTTTTATATATTTTCGTTTCTGGTTATATTACATGTTCGTATAATAAGAAATACTATTGTCTAGAATGTCTATTTTTACAATATACTGCATCCTTTTCTGTTTTTATCTAATTAATGTAAAATCATCTTATCTCATAATGTGTTTTCGGAAATGCCTGCCGCATATCAACTTAGATTCTTCTATATATACGTCATTAAGTGCGCCATAAAAATCATCCTAATACAAGCTGTTTTAGCGCTTATAAAAAAGTCATGTTATGTGCCCTTTGTTGCATTAAGGCAATTACGAAGTGCCGTAAAAGTTTATGACGGGGCCAATTTACAAGAGAATTCCATGAATCTAACAAAACACACGTTATAAATTGTCTAAAGCATACATAAACAACTATTTTTCTAGTTAAAAAAAGAAAAAAAAAAAGAAAAAAAAAAAAAAACGAAAATGTGTATTAACGTTGTCTGTTAATTTATATTCTTTTGTGTTACTGTTGGATAGTTAAAAACAGCCCCATTTAACCTACAAGCGGAAAATTAAAAATCTGGGGTGAGCGACTAAGAAAGCTCCAGTTTCTTAGAACTTCTAAGTTTATGTTATATATATATAGATATAATAAAACTTTTTGTAATTATGATCCATTAAAACAAACGAAAAATCGATCATAGATAAATAAAACAACTATTATTTTGTAAAATCATACCGGATGAGCCAAAAATTCGTTAAAACTTTAAAAATTCATAAAAAAGGAAGAAATTACGACAAGGAAGTGCGGGTTGCAAGAAAGGACTCCACAAGGTAGTCGGATTTTTTTAGCAGCAAAAAAAGTTTTAGTTAAAAAAGTCACCTGTAGATGGCGCTGACATGCGAGAGAATTATGCAAAATAATCTTGCAATAAAAAATCGTGATACACGAGAATTTCTCATTCACTTTCAGAGTGTTACCATTAACCGATCAAGCGTTGTCGAAGAAGTTGTTCTATTTGAACGGAGAGTCAGCAACTGTTGCGTTGAGAAAATTTCGAACGGCGAAAGGACTGAAAACGAAGAATGACACCTATATTGCGTCCTAGAATAGTGAAGCCTCTGAAACGGTTCGAAGAAACTGGCTCTTTGGAGGATCGGTCACAAAGTGGAAGACCCTCGTTGGCGCAGGGCCGAATTACTGAGATGGAAACCACTATGAATGATTTATCGGAGGAATCGTCCACAGGGAGTATTGTCTGGTTCAGACAAGAAAAACCCTGAGTAGATTTCCGGCTTTCGGAGGTTCCAAAACTTCTAAGGAAGGAACTTCATCCGTAGGAGTAGAAGGGTAGAAAATGCTACGATAATTCTCAGAATGACCGATTGCACGGAAGATAAGAAAATGCCGGACTTCTCGTAAATAAAGTCAACTGACCAGCTACCCTGGCAACAGGACCGAGCCAAGACCAGCTCCAGGGTTTTTCTTGTCTGAGTCAGACAGTAGCAGTGTTCGCAAAGCTGGAAGGATATTAGATGTGCCTCACTCATCGATTCGACGTATCCTCCATCCTTGCATCTCTATCCCTACAAATTGCAGTCTTAGCAGAAGTTACAACCTGGCGACACAGCTATGAGGGAATCATTTTCTGAGTGGGCAAGAATTGAAAGCGAACCTCAGTGGTTGTTCAACGTTTTCTGGCGAATGAGGCGCACTTCGCACTACACGGGGATGCCAACACCCAGAACACTCGTATATGGGCAACGTCTAATCCTCGTGAATACACGACGAAGTCACTGCATCCAACCAAGTAGACAGCCTAGTGTGGCTTCACCTCATCTTTCATTGTCGGACCATTCTTCTTTGAAGAACCGTGTCCTATATTGGGCTGGAGCCGAGCCGCTGAGCGTTATCTCACTCTTTTGCGTGACAAAATTGTGCCCGCAATCAAAGAGGTTTGTTTTCTGTAATAAGCTTTATGCAGGTTGGCGCCCCGCCACACTATGCCAATCCAGTAGAACGATTCCTATATTCAGTACCTTTAGTGAAGACAGAGTGATCAGTCGAGGTTGCAAGACCACACGACCTCCACGATCACCGACCTCATTCCAATCGACTTCTGGTTGTGGGGCCATTTGAAATCCCTTGGGTACCGTTCATCCCTTTCAACATTGATCGAACTCAAAGATTCCATCTCTCGTGAGGTTTCTGAAATTCATTCCGACATGTTACATTCAGCTGTAACGGCCGTTGTGAGTCGCCTTAGTTTAAGGCTCCTATAATACGGGCTGACTCACGCCGCCATTTAATTGCCGGTAGGAGAAGAACGATTGGCCACGCCGCGTGGGCAACAATCGCTCATTGGTCAAAGTGGGAAACAAAATGCTTAATGATTCAGCCTGTATTATAGGAGCCCTACCTTAGTTGTGTCGTAGAATGTTTTGGAAGTCATGTTGAACATTTGTTACTGCAAGAATAAATGAATGGATCGTACTGCTGTCCTGTTCATTATGCTTCGGGTCTTCAGCGCCCTGTACAGGTGACTTTTTTAATAAATTGTTTTAAATGTATAGCAAATTAACACCTTGTAATAATATACTAATTTCAATTGCTAAAAGGTGTAAATTAAAACTTTAAAACCAGTAAAAATACATTTAGTTCAATTGTTTACGTGTTCCGATTGAATATAAAAATAGCTACCAAACTATAGCCCGAGGTACTCGATGATTATTAAAATATAAATAAAATAAACACCCAAGTAAAATAAAAAAAAAAAATAACGTCAAGCATAATATAAAAGGATACGTGGAAAATTAAATGAAGGCGTTTCATAGACCGTGCAATTTTAGAATATTTTTATTTATTTGTTTTGAAAATGACTCGGGTAGAGTCGAAACATGTAAACAGTCGAAATAAACGTATTTTTGTTGGTTTTAAAGTTTTAATTTACACCTTTTAGCAATTGAAATTAGTATATTTAAAAAAAAAAAAAAAAAGACTCTCTTGTGAGCTTTTTTCTTGTAAAACGCACTTCTGTATCATAATTTCTTCCTGTTTTATGAATTTTTAAAGTTTTAACAAACTTTTGGCTCACCCAGTATATCCTATCTATACTATTATAATAAAGAGAAAGACTCCTGACTGACTGAGTATCCTGAGTACCTGAGTATATGACCTGACTGCATCAACGCAGATCTGAAACGACCAAAGTCAGAATCAAGAAATTTGGACAGTAGATTGTACCAATGCAGAATAAATTAATGAATAGAGTTCCTACTGAAGTCGTTATGCTTCAGTTCACCTCTTAGGAATAAGAAAGGATTTTTGAAAATTCCCTGTTTAAGGGGATTAAAAGTTTTAGGTCATTTTGCCATATCTTAGCAGGCGTTTTAGGTAGAAGCGTGAAATTCAAGATAACAAATGTACTAAATAAATAATTAAACACGCATTTTAACGATTTTAGAACTACCCCCCCCCCTCCCCAAAGGGTTAAAGGGGGGGGGGGAGTCGAATGTTTTAGGCATGAAATTGGTAGGAACATGAAATTGGTGGTAACAAACAAAGCTTATTAAAAATAAATAAACACGTATTTCAGAGATTTTAGAAATTCCTCCCTAAGGGGGTTAAAGGGGTTCGAAAGTTTTAGGTCATTTGACATATCCCAGCAGCCGTTTTAAGTAGGTGCTTGAAATTCAAGATAATAAATCTAATAAGTAAATAATTAAACACGTATTTTAGCGATTTTAGAAATTTCCCCTTATGAGGGTTAAAAGGGGGGGGGGGTCGAAAGTTTAAAGAGCATTTGGCATATTTCAGCAGCCGTTTTAGGTAGGAGCATGAAATTCCAAAAAATACATCTAGTAAAAAAATAATTAAACACGTATTTCAGCGATTTTAGAAATTCCCCGCTCCCTTAAAGGGGTTAATGTATAATAAATAATGTAATATAATAATAATATGTAAGATTCTTGATTTATGTAAGCTGCTGGATAATGTAAGATTATACGAATAAGAAAACTATTACTGATTTTTGATTAGATATTAATAAGGAGTTTTTTTTTTTTTTTTTAATTTCATCTATGCTAGATATATTTCGTCTGATTCAAGTTTCCTTTAGGGAAACCAACTACAGTAGCGGGCGAAGACTGCTAGTATTCTATATTTCAACAAGTGGCAGAATAAAATGTGTAGGAGGAAAAATTCACAAAAGGAATGTATAAAAACATGACAAGAAGAAGAATGGACATTATAGTGTGAAACGTGTTTTCAAGGGCAATATCCCACAATATAAGTAAAAGACAAGTGATATTTGTTTGAGCAAAGCATGCCATAGCGTTACTTATTTTACTCAAATTGCCCGATCAATTGAAGAGCTAAGTGGAAGAACATGTTAAGTAACAAAAATTACATTTCAAGAAATTTGATGTGAAAGTTTTTGTTGTCAATTTTAATGATTTATTTTCTGTTTGATACCATGTGTTTAAAATATTAACAGGTGTGGTACTAAACTCTATCAAAAAAACTTATTCATATTTAATTTTTAAATATTAAAAAATATTAATATTATTTGGATTATTAAATATTAAAAATTAATGAATAATGTCTTAAATCTTGAAGGCTAAATAGAACTTTGGTATTTTAGCTTTGCCATGTGATAGAATACCTGATAACACCTTCGTCCAAAAGGTAAAATAATTTTTAAGAAAATGTAGCATAACATGTTCTTCCACTCAGCTCTTCAATTGTGATACGAAATTTAAAAGAGAAGCAAAACTAATACAGGGTGTCTACAAATTAGATGGCAACAAGAATGATTTATTGAATGGATCTGACAGGGAAAAAAAATTAAGTAAAAATATTTCACCACTATCACAAATGTTCGATGTCACCTTTCTTGACTCTGCAAATGTCCCATAGGTCAATCATTTCTTGCCACAGATTGGTCAGCATGTTTCCGTCGATCCAATTAATTGCAGAGTGCAGTCTCTTGATTTTAGTTCAGGAATGGATGCAGGAAGTGGCGGCTTGTACACTGGATCCTTTACAAAAACCCCATACATCGAAATCAAGCGGTGTAAGATCTGGTGACCGTGATCTCACCGAAGATGTGGTGGCCATTGAATAACGCCTCCGTCCCTAAGGGATAGCGTCAGTTATAACACCTAACGCCCTCTAAGAATAAACTTCGGCAATATTACTACTAGTCTGACTTTCAACTAGTTAATTTCATTTAATATTTCGGAAGTTCTTAACTTACGAAATTGCCCAACTAATTTGTACACACCCTGTATAGCGGAATCCAAAAAAATGCATTGAATAACAAAATTTATGTCCAGAAAATTGATATGAAAATTTTACTAACCAATATTATTCTATTCATCTGGGTTTAAATTAAAAAAACATGGGTAAGATTGACATTTTAGCACATTGAACGAACGGTTAATAGTAGCTACAGTTCCACAAATACAATCAGATAATGAATCACGGTTTAAGCTGTGTTAGATTTTTTTTTCGTATTTTGAGAAAGGATTTCGAATTTTGTGTAAATAGGGCAGTAAGATTTTCTATAAAAAGCGAAAAAAGAAAAAATATATATATAAGTTAAAAAGGTATAACTTTTATGCAAATGTTCGCGGGCAATAAGTGACTATAAGTGGCAATAAGAGTAAGAATCTATATTAATTTGTAGTTTTAAATTTAAGTTTTCTCCAAATACTTTACGCCATTTTGACCCACAATTGACTTTATGAAATCACTTTTTCATGATGCTTATTTGTGCACAATATTTAAATAATAATATTAGCTTTATTTAATTGTAGTTTTCTATGATTAAATAAGACAAAGAATAATTTTTTGTGTATTTACATTCCAAATACGATTATATCTTGAAATATCTCCGATGATTTCAGTTTTTAAACATGATAAAGCATCAACTTGAAGGATTATCACATATTTTACATTATGTAACTATCTTTATTCTATACATTTATTTATTTTCTTTCAGCCTCATAGGAGGAAAATTGTCTAATCCGGGAATATATCCTTTCTATCTCCTTCTATTTTACTCTCGTTTTCGTCTATTGACTGTTTTCCATATCCGCAGTTCTAGAAATGTAATCCTATGGAATTATAACCGTTTTATAGAACTGGCTAAAATAAATCTTACGGATAAGGCTTGAATTATATTTTAGAGATGTCTTCTAGCTGTTGGCTGCTTCTCAAAAAAATATTTCACTGGCTAACTTTGATTGAACAAAGAGTAATAAAGAGATGCAATCCATAAAGAAACATTATTTCATTTTTTCATGGAAAAATACTTGTTATAGCTGTTTTGAAAATAAGTGGAAAAAGGCGTAAACAAAAATGTTTTTGTTTTAAGGTTAACATAAAATAAGATATACCATTCAACTTTGCATTCTTTTTCAGTAGATGATAGCAACGGATTCATTAGACTGCTCGAACAATGTGAGCAAGAACACGGCCAAACAAGCCGAATTCATAAACACCTCTCAACTATGCTAAAAAGTATTAACCCTTTATCTACTGACGGTACTTATAAGTACCATTAAAATAACGTGTTATAAAATTCATTTAATACATCGATTAGTAGTGATACAGTTTAGAACAAGTTATAGATGCATTACTTTATCTTGTTCCAAAAGCATTATGGGTTACACAAAACAAACATATTTTTAAAAGGATGATTTCTTTTGCCTTTGCATCTTTTCAGCTTTCTTGGCATTTTGGGGAGGGGAATTTTCAATTCGGAAAAATTTCGATATTTCTATTGTAAGAACATTATATGTGTACATTTCCTAATTCTACAAAATACTAAGAAAAATATTTAAAATAAAAAAATTGAGTGGGGTTATAAATAGTGCACAAAATCCCTATCAATTCAAATTTAATGAATCCTTCTAAAACCTTCAATAATTCTAAAATCCTTCAAAAATTTATTAAATGATTATGTAAATCTTCTAAGATAGTTTCAAAAATTCACTAAAAATGCTTTAAAAGATAAAATTTTCATGAATTCGTAATTCAGTGCATAAAGGGTCAAAAAGAGGGCAGACAAGGGATACCCCGCGGCTTCTTTATATTACTAACACTACCGTGACAAGGCTTCCGAATGAGATAGAATAATTCCCCTTATCCCATTCAATTCCTTTTCAAACTGATTAGAGAATTATAAAACCCTTTTGGAAACTTAAGACTAACATTCTGGCATTTCAAATAGCATTATTCACTTTCTTTTTCGCTTTTTAGGTGCGTTCGCAATTATATAAATACGTATAGTCGTCGTCTGGTCTGTCTGACCGCATAAAACAGCACAAAAACTACCCACCCGAATGGTTTGAAATTTAATATATTAGAATCGTTGCAGAATTGTGTCGAGTCATTTCAAATTTTATGAGAATCGAATCAAATCGTAAAAAAGATATTAACCTTTAACCGATGTTACCGGTCTCTCAGACCACGGCTTTTTTAAAATTTTTATAGTTTAACTTGCAATTTTCAGTTTAACTACAAACACTACCGAAATTTTGTTCCGTTTGGAACTTTGGTACTATCACCAGAGACTTTTGAATAGGTGCATTTTAATTATAACAGTCCTGTACAAAAAGTTTAGCACAAAAAAAAAAAAAAAAACATCCTATGTGTTAATCGTGCCTTTTATTCATCTTTCGTTGCAGCGGTCTCACAGACCGCTTCACACTAGTTATGTGACAATTTCTGTGACACCAGTTAAAGGTTAATAAAAGTTTTCTTCATTATATTAAATCCTATCATACGTCATTCATTCAATGATATCCCATGATAGGTCATGATTCTAGGTTGCCATGGTGATTACGTCCTATTATTTCCGTATAACTGAATTTAATATATAGATAATCGTAATAAATTTTGTATTAATGCATTTTTGCATAAGAGTGCCACAGCTATTGCATCAAGATCTGAAACGAGTTATAGTACGAACGCGCCTCATTTGCCACGTTTGACGGCCCCACCAGTGGCTCAGAGGTTCTGCTTTCGAAGCTGGTAGACGGGAGGTGCTGGGTTCGAACCCAATCGCGCCCGTCGGCATAATCGTTCGGAGTTTTCGTGGTTTTCTTCGAGCCATGGATTTCCATGCGTAAATACGGGTTAGGTTCCCTTAGAAAGACCCCCACGGAGGGCACTCCCCCCCCCCTCGGGCCTATATCCCTAGTGTAGATAATCGGCCGTCAACAATTAACCAACCAACCAACCACGTTTGACGTACAATTTCCGACTTGTTTCAATTTGTGAATAAAATTTTCCCTTTGAATCCGAGCCTGCCAGTTTAGTGATCAGGACTCGAGATGTGCCCGTCTTACCTCTATTCCAGCTAGCCCCCCCCCCCTTTTTTTTATTGTTAACAAAAATGTAACTGTTATTGTATTTAACTTGTAATTAAATTTTCAAATTTAGAAAGAATTGTTTTAGTCATTGAGGAGATTCATGAATAAAACTGAAAGTGTGATTTGAAACAAAAATTGTGTAACATTTCTTCCTAGATTATTCAGTTTTAATTAAATAAATACACCAAACTAATTAATTTCATAATTTTTTATCCTGTCTAACTAGGTACTCGGAGGTTATTTGTTTCTCCACTTGTTAGACAGTACCCTCTTTTAATATTGTAATAACGCTAGACCAGCGTTTCTAATTTGTAGCCTCTCTTTTTAATTTATGCAATGTAAACAAAAGAATACGCTCGCTGTATTTTGGCTTTCTGAAAGTTGATGAAAAATAAAATAATTACGCGAAATACGTTTTATTTTTATCCCGTGGCGCCCTTTTTGTTGAGTAGTCTATAAAATTACATTTTTTTACAGACAGCTATACATTTTTAAAAACTGTTTTGAACAACAACAACAACAAAAAATCAATATTCCTCTTTCTATATCACAGCATAGACATTTGATATTTAAAGGGACTTTTAGTTTTTATATTATGGATTATTAAATAATTTACGCAAAGGAATAGGATTTATATCTCGATATATTTTGACTTTATGTTTCTTTAATAAACTTTATTATTAATAAATAAAAATTTTGCAAGTCGAGTGTGATATCTGTTAAGGGATTCTCGCAGAATGACCAGTATTTCTATTCAAATAACAATGCACTGTACAAAAAAGACAAATGTTTCTTAATTTTGAAAAATATATTATAACCAGAATCGAAAATATGCAATAACTTCTTCCGAGTGACCCACGATTTCGAAAAGTGTTTCTTTAACAAAGTTTCTTTGGCTACCACTAATTTTCGAAAACGTTTCCCAATAGTTCTTAGAATGTATTAACCCTTTCCAGCACAGAAAAATTTTGCTCGTGAAAGGATGAACTGATTGACTGACGCCGGAATTTACAAATGACATTTTTAGAAGTTAAAAACTCGTTACTTTAAACTTTCATTGTAAAGGCAAAATTTTATTAAAATATACTTGGTGCCGTTTGTAAGCTTGGAATTAAAATTAGGTGGCCCCGACGTGGGACCACTCCGTCGGAAAGGGTTAAGCAGTTTTTCCAAACTGGAATATCGGTTTTAGTAAAGTTCGACCAAAAATTCAGTTTCGGTTTCGGCGCAAAATCTCAGTCGTTTTCGGCGAAACTGCTGCCGAAAATTCGGCCGGACCGAAACTATGTGTATTCCAAAAATCTCGTTTCTTTCTTCCGACATTTTCACCATGACTCATTGATTTGAGCTGTATCGGCTCAAATCAGACACTCTTTAGTGATTGCTATGAATTCCACCAGTCGTGACTGACTCAAGAAGTGAGTGCAAATTATAAAGCACGCATTGCATATATGACTAAACTTTGAAGACTCCTTTCATGTGCTCATTAAAAGCTGCGACTTAACAGTAATAGAAAAGTTTTAGTTTGGAACAGCAAAAGTGTTTTTAATACCTTTTCAGAAAGTTCTAATATAACAAATGATCATTTACAAAAATCATTATGAAAGATAAATTGAGGTATGTATACCTAAAACATTTTTAATGAGATGAAATTCGTATCATTAGAAAATCATTCTGTGTCGTTGATGAATTAATTACATTTTATTTTATATGAAAATAAAAAGTTTTGGTCAGAGGCACGGAGAGCCAACTTGGGCCGCACGTATAATTAATTAATAATTACGTACATTTAATAAGCATACATAATGAATTAATAATTATGCGTATTTATGTAGATATACTTAAAAAAATTTCTTTGGACATTTTCGTTTTCGTTTTCTGCCGAAAATAGAAAAATTACTAAAACTCGATCTCGGTTTCGGTCTTAAAAACCTGTTTCGTTCGATTGTACTATTTATTTTCAGTTAAACAGTTTCAGCTGTGTAACTGGAGAAAATAAAATAAGGAATCAAATAGAAAAGGTTATTTTGTGCCAGTTCACTTTCCTTTACAAATCAAAAATAAGCTTCAACAGAAACTATCAACAGTGTAATAAGAAAAATGATAAAATTTCTAATTTTACACATGCTAAAAGGCGATAATACCGAAATACAATAAACTACACGCAAAATAAGTCGACGACAAATTTCTGAAAATACTTCTTATCACAAGCTTTCAAAAGACTATCTCTTTTAACTTTATCAAGCGTGTAAATAATTAAATAACGAAAAGACGTTATGGGAATTTCAAGTCACTATTAGGAATCAGTATTCTTTTGTACTAACGCACCAGGGAATCACGAAGATTAACTCTTTATTGAATAAAACAACTTCCATGGATCACAAGCTACCCAGTAAATGCAAGTTTTCTAAACACCTTGCCTGTTATTGAATTTCCTGGTTCTTAAATTTTGTACTCACCGTGAATCACATGAATTTTTCCAGAGTTGATTTACTTGGTAAATATTCTGGTAGATTATAAATTACTAAAGTAGTTAATTTATTGCATCCTTTATAGTGCGGAATTTTTTCAATAAAAACGACATATCGCATAAGAATCATATAGATTATTAACCACTTCGGCATCGGCGACTTTTACACAAATTTTATTGGTCTGGCACCACTTTTTTTTTTTAAAGTTACCTTTACTTAAATAATCACGATAATGCTCTAATTAAAGAATTTGCATATTACTTTTCTTTTTTACTGGTGCCTAAAGCAAATTCTGTATGCTCTTTCTGAAGCTGCATATATGTACTCGTGGTCCCGAATGGGTTAATAAACCTGAAAACGAGGAAAGCTACTACACTTTCGGAAATACTTTCTTCAATTCACAGAAATTTTCCTGGCAGCACTGCTACCAGGATTTTTCCGTTAATTTTAGCGAATATGCGTTTCTTTTTTTCTCCGTTACAGGACGTAAAATATACATCCATTGAAGAAAATGGGGGTAAAATAAAAGTTGCTGATCTTGGGATCGAACCAGCCGCCTTAATGTTACGAAACCAGTAACTCTAACCACTCGGCTACCGTTGTACAGTTGTGAAACAGTTTGAAGTAAATATGTTTGTTTCAGATGGGCATGGCTTGATTAATTTCTTTAAAAAACTTTGAATTTTGAAGTTTATTTCGGGAAGATTTCGTTTTAATGAGATTGTGGATGGTGTTTTAATACTTTAATATTAAAATCGGATAAAAATATTAATTATAAATATTTTATGTCGATTGCTAGATGTAAAATATGAATATTATATTTTTATGTAAGATTTTCTTTTGAGTAAAATTGATTTTTTTCCATTTAATATTTTAATTAAAATATCTATTTTAAATGTGTTTATTTGAAATATATTATACTAGAAAGGTAGCCCGTCAAAAATGACGGAAATTTAGATATAAAGATATATACAACTCATGTGCAAGAATATGAGTTTTCTCGCTTGTTTCGGAGTGATAGATGAAAATAACACATTTAAAGAACGAAACACATTTATGAAAAACTGTATACAGTAGAAGACCACTAATCTGCACAGTTTGGTTCCAAGTGTTATGCAGATTTGAGGCTTTTTGTGGTCATGTCTATTCAATTTTTGTTTACATTTTTTTAAATTCATATATTGGACAATTTAGATTGTTAAGCCTTAAAAATAAATAAATTTTACACTTGAAGTAAGGTAAAAACTATTAAATTATCGTAGACGATTTCATGAAATGGTATTATATGGTATTATATGTGTGTGCTTCACGATTTTGGTTACGACGTTGGCGAAATTGGCTGCAACTTGTCATAATCCTAATAGTGTGGGCCGCTATAACAAAAAAGTAACCAGTTTTTAGCAAAATTTCTGATATAAAGTAGTTTTCAGAAACTTGTGTAAAATTGCAGGCCGTTCTCATGTTATGTCAGTCCTAAGAATAATATTTCTAACACTGAAGAGTTTCCATGTGTATATGAAATTTAGAAAAGCTTCTCCAAAAGAAAGGTCCTGAAATGACATTGTAATTCCTCTAACTTCAAAGTTCAATCGAGCCCTGATGTTGGTTACTGAAATCTAATAAATACAGTTATTTTGAATATTACAACAGAATTAAACAGTTAAACTTATTTAACTTAAACCCGCTGTTACTTTCCGATGTTATTTTTTACTATTAAGAAATAAAATTATTTAAATTTTTCAAATCATGCATTTATAATTTTTTTCCGTCTTTAATAACTAAATAATGAAAAATATCCTTTTGTTCTGAGCTCATAAATATGACAATAAAATAATGTAACTAAGAGACATTGCAAAATAAAATCTTTGTGATTTCAAACCATAAACAAACGATACCGCCACCATTTTATCTACTATGATGTCATTAGAATATTGTCCATTGATTGTTGGAGAACTTACTTTGTGAATGATTACCTCAATGATTTAAATTTTTTTTAAGTTTCATGATGAATGAATCCTTGTGTTTGTTTAGGTTTATGGAATATGAGATATTAAGCTGTGAACCTAATTTCAAATAAAGTTATCCAAGGATATATGTATTTTTAATTGAAATTAAAAACAATGCTTGGTACAGATGTCATATTCGCCCCATATTGGCGCGATTCTTTTCGGTTGCCAATTTGGCGAAAACATCAACAGCATAAACAACATAATCCGGGTTACCACATCAAGCAAAATAACGACACTTTGGCGCAAGTTAAGTACCTGTTGCCTATATGATATTGGCGACAGAAAAAAATCGCGCCAATATGGGGCGAATATGACATCTGTTCCCAATGCTTTGATCTCGAAATAAAAAGTTTTAGTTTGTATAATTGGTTATTTCTGTTAATTATTTATTTAGGTTTTTTTCCCTTATAGCGCATTTTTAAAAAAAGCTTGGCGCAATTCGGGCATCAGAAAGTGAGATATGTTGCCAAAATATATAAACAGCTATGAAAATAAATCTAATGAACTTTTATTTTTGTTTAAATATGCACTTATATACATAAAAAAATCGTTTCTAAATGTATATAATATTTTTTTGTATGCAAATTACGGCACAGATTTCAGATATGAACCGGGATACCTAACTGGCGCCAAAATGGTGTTATTTTGCCTGCAATGGTAACCCGGCTATTGTTTTTTATTTATTAATGAATTGTTTATTTACTTTTATTTTCTGTTTTTAATTATATAAACAGTTTTGTTCTATAGCTATTATTCAAACTTTTATTTATTTATAGTTATTTCCTTTTCAAAATGATAGCAAATAATTAAAAAAAATATATAAGTAACTGGTATTCGAAAGCGAGATTTCTGCCAAATTGGCGTCAGAGAAAAATTACGCCAACCCCGATGCGTATATGACATCTGTGCAAAAATTACGGCACAGATGACATATTCGCCCCATATTGGCACGATTTTTTTTCTGACGCCAATGTCATATACACACCGGGTACTTAACTCTCGCCAAAGTGTCGTTATTTTGCTTGATATGGTAACCCGGATGTTGTTGTTTATGCTGTTGATGTTTTCTCCAAATTGGCGTCGGAAAAAAATCGCGCCAGTATGGGGCGAATATGACATCTGTGCCAAAATTACTTCTGTTAAAAAATGGGTAAAAAAAAAAATAATTAAAAAATGGGTTAAAAAAAATAATTAAAAAATGGGTAAATAGCTTTTTTTACATTAAATAAAGGTACTTGTTAGTTATCCCGTCGACCAAATTACTGTCGCCAAATTGTAAGATTAAATGCCAATAATGGTTGACATTAAACATGATCATGTGTTTCTTACGTCATCAAGTTATTTTTAATTCGACGTTATATTTGTATTTTTATTAATGTTTTGCTAATTTAATTCATCTTTCGTTGTTTAAAATAAAAATTATGTCAATTTGTATAATTTGGCGAGTGGTTTGGCGATTTATATAATTTGGTGAAACTGGTCGACGGGATAGCTAACAACTACCTAAATAAATTGCATACATATGGAAAAAATTGCTTGTGAGTAAATAGTTGAGCAGTTGTTGTTTGTTGAGCAGTAAATAGGTTGTCAGAAAATACATTGGCAAACTTCTTTCTCGCCAAGCAACTTTTCTCCAAAGTATTGTACATAAGCAATGATTGCTAGAAATGCATTTTTAATTATGATATGCGCTTTTATGTTTCACTACATTTATGCATACTATACTGTATGTATAAATGCTACAGTTCATATGCAGGGCTACACAAAAGAATTCGTAAGGGTTACTGAGTATGAGAGTAAATTGCTTAAAGGTGGTTTTTAAAGGAGTTATGCGTTTTTACGCTGAACTGCATTTAGTTTACTAAGAAATGTTTGTAGAATATAGATAAAATGATATACAGGGTCGCGCAAAGAATTGGATACATAACCGTCTATGGATGATAATATCTGGAAATGTGGTTTCAGTAGTTTTAAGCGTAGTTTAAATTAAATTTTGGCTAAATAGTGGCATGTAATAAGGATACTATTGGCTATGGACGGTAACTGCTGAAATCAATTTTTAAAAATTTTTATGCGTCTTCTAAAATGTTTACTTAGTTATCTTATTTCCCCAAATAACGAAGTTTTGTTAAAGCATTCAGGATGTGTTGGAAAGTGTTTCATATTCTATGCTTAACGCATGAATTTTCTTTCTTCTTTAGTCTTATTTTGAATTTATTTTATTCTTAATTTTTTAGTCTTATACTGCTTTATAGAAACTTTGGCACAGTTGTCATATACGCCAATTTGGCGAAAACATCAACAGCATAAACAACAACATCCGGGTTACCATATCAAGCAAAATAACGACACTTTGCCGCCAGTTAAGTACCCGTTGTGTATATGACATTGGCGTCAGAAAAAAATCGCGTATATGACATCTGTGCCGAAACTTTAATATTTAATTTTTAAATTCTTCGCTCCACACCCCTTACATATAAGTACAAACTATAACACAGATAGCGCAAAATAATAGACAGTTTGGTACTTTTCCACTGTAGGAGCTTTGGCGTTTTTTTAAAAAAAGCTTCGTGTAATTTGGGCATCAGAAAGTAAGATTTGGGTTTGTTACCGTTATACGGATGCCTTTGTCGCCAAGCGTAATAGATGGCGCAAAATGAAAATCACGTGAATTGAAGCATTTGAAAAATAAAAGAAAAAACATTGTCGATACTAAAGTGAGCATTTAAAAAATATAACATTTGAAAATTCCAGACTTTTACGAACTATTTCATTAAATCACAATTATATACTTAAAATAAGTGAACAAATAACTGCTATAAAATAAAGCAATAGAATAAAACTCATATTAAACTGCTGGCATAAAATTAAAAATATCTTTTAGCATTTTGAAATAATTGGCGCACTAGCATACATTTTGGCATGGTGTCCGTATAACGGAAAAATATCGAGATTTGTTGTCAAATCATATAAACAGCTATGAAAACAAACTTGATGAGCGTTTTTGTTTGTTTTATATGTTTATTTTATATGTATATTATTGATGTTTTTATCTACAAATCACATCTGTTTCTTTATAAAATTAGTGAAACGTCTTTTTTATATTAAATAAATCGTATAAATATCGAAAAAAATGCGTGTGTATATAAAATGAAACGGTGGATAAGGTTCCCGGAGAATATGTTGCCAAATTTCCTTTTTCGCCAAGGCACCTATACTGGAAAAGTACCTAAAGCACATTAAAATCACGCAGTTAGGAGCTCACACAGTACAGCGTCGTCTATTGGCGGTTATTTTATTAGTAGCATCGGGAGGAAGATGTAAAGATGTACTTTAAATTCTCACTCATAGATTTTGTAAAGTACCTTAAAAGAGCGGAGCTTAAATTAACCTCCGTTATGAAAGATTAATGGTTTTAAATGGGAATTTCGCCAAATTAGCCAGCTATCACAAAGTTGGCTAACATTTGGCGCTACTGTGGTAACCCTGCATTAGTTTTTTTCAATAATTACTCATTTCAATGAGGCGGTCCTACCGGAATCGTGAGGGACACACAGAGACTTGGATTTTATATAAATAGATATACTTTTTATAACTTTAAAAAATAAATTGTGATTGCTTTTAAATGAATGAGAAAATTAATTGTTATTTATTTTTAAATGCGAAATCGTTTCTTTTCTTTGTTGTTGGTTTATTTATTTAAATTAAATTAGAAATCTTAACCATTTATATACTGACGGTACTTATAAGTACCATTAAAATAACTTGTTAAAAATTCATTTAATACATCGATTAGTATTAATACAGTTTACAATGAGTTATAGAGGTATTGCTTTATCTTGTGCGAAAACCATTATGGGTTACACAAAATAAAAATATTTTTAAAAGGACGGTTTCTTTTGCCTTTGCATCTTTTCAGCTTTCTTCGCGTCGGGGGGGGGGGGGGGGGATTTTTGAATTCGGATCTATTGTAAAAACATTATATTTGTGCATTTCCTAATTCTACAAAATACTAAGAAAAATATTTAAAATAAAAGATTTGAGTGGAGTTATAAATAGTACACATAATCCCTACCAATTCAAATTTAATGAATCCTCCCAAATCCTTCTAAAATTTATTAAATGATTATGTAACTCTGCTAATGTAGTTTCAAAATTTCACGAAAAATGCTTTAGAAGATAAAATTTTCATGAATTCATAATTCAGTACATAAAGGGTTAACAGATATTTTGGTTGTTCGTTTTTAAAATGAATTCGGATTTTAGTATTATTAATAGAGCCAATACGCATGCGTGCTGGGAATGAACGGAATTTCTGCTTCTTTTTCAGACTTTCGGGAAGAATTCACGGATAAAACATGTTTTGTAGGCGAACAGAAATTATTTGTTAAAAAAATGAGGAATAATTTAGTGTATGTAGGCGAATTTTCTTGACAGTGTACACTAAAACTTGTAAAAAGGAGCTTGTCTATAAAGGAATCGTACCTTAAACATAAAAATCATGGTCCCAGCATAAAGAATACGTTACAATTACACTTGTTAACGCGCAAACCAGCCTAAAGCGCACTTTTCTCCGGTCCTTTGCGATTCCGTCTTAACGTATTAATTTAATTACAGTAAAACCTCCCTAAAGCGACCACGTTCTGTTCCCATAAAAATGGGTCGCTCCGAGAGGTGGTCTTTTAATGGAGGTCATGTTTAAATCTAGATTTTAATGGTTGAAAAAGGGTAACAACTAATGATACTAAAATTTATTTTTCACATTAGGAAAAAATATGAAAATTTAAGTATCAAAACAAAAGTTAATTACATAAGTTAATGACTGCAGAGTTTCAAAAATGAATACATTGACGTTTGCTTTGATTTTACGGATTTATCTTTTATAACTTTTATTTCCAAGTCCTTTCGAAGTTCAGTAAATAAATGCAATTTTTTTTGGACGGGAACAAATAATGTCGATTTCATTAACTTATCTATTTCCTTGAGAATTTCCTGACAGAATAGGGCAGGGGAGTTTATGGACCGTCATTCTTAATTTGTCATCAGAGTTAAATTCATTGCCTAAAAAGGCACAAAGGGGTTTAAGCACTTAAAAGAATTTTAAAAAAAAATCTAAATTTATAAGTTTAATGAATAATGCGCTCTCCGGAATTATTTTTCTAATAAAACCTTCTTCAAGCGACCAGGAAAAAACGGGATTTGTTTCATTTTCTTCAAAGAAATGGGTCGCTGATGGAGGGAGCTCAACTGGGATGGTCTCTGAATGGAGGTAAAATTAGTATTGAGCCTAAGGGAATAAATTTCGTTCCATGAAAAAATTGTCGCTTAGGGAGGTAGTCGCTTAATGAAGGTGGTCGCACAGGAAGGTTGGTTTCACTGAAACTTAAATAAAGAAATCAAACACAATGGATTGTTAACGCGCAAACCTGCCTACAGCGCACTTTTCTCCGGTCCTTTGCGATTCCGTCTTAACGTATTAATATAATTACAGTAAAACCTCCCTAAAGCGACCACGGAAACTCTGCAGCTATTAACTTATGTAATTAACTTTTGTTTTGATACTTAAATTTTCATATTTTTTCCTAATGTGAAAAATAAATTTTAGTAACATTAATTGTTACCCTTTTTCAATACCCTTTGCTATTGCATTTATTTACTGAACTTTGAAAGGACTTGGAAATAAAAGTTATAAAAGATAAAACCGTAAAATCAAAGCAAACGTCAATGTATTCATTTTTAAAACTCTGCAGCTATTAACTTATGTAATTAACTTTTGTTTTGATACTTAAATTTTCATATTTTTTCCTAATGTGAAAAATAAATTTTAGTAACATTAATTGTTACCCTTTTTCAATACCCTTTGCTATTGCATTTATTTACTGAACTTTGAAAGGACTTGGAAATAAAAGTTATAAAAGATAAAATCGTAAAATCAAAGCAAACGTCAATGTATTCATTTTTGAAACTCTGCAGCTATTAACTTATGTAATTAACTTTTGTTTTGATACTTAAATTTTCATATTTTTTCCTAATGTGAAAAATAAATTTTAGTAACATTAATTGTTACCCTTTTTCAATACCCTTTGCTATTGCATTCATTTACTGAACTTTGAAAGCACTTGGAAATAAAAGTCATAAAAGATAAAACCATAAAATCAAAGCAAACGTCAATGTATTCATTTTTGAAACTCTGCAGCTATTAACTTATGTAATTAACTTTTGTTTTGATACTTAAGTTTTCATATTTTTTCCTAATGTGAAAAATAAATTTTAGTAACATTAATTGTTACCTTTTTTCCTAGAACAACAATGGATTGTGTTGTTCTAGATTGTTTTCTAGAACAAACCAAAAATAAGTTTCAACAGAAACTATCAACAGTGTAATCCGATAAATTTAAAATGTTATAAGATCACATTTCTAAAGCCAGTAACAACGAAACACACGATAGTGCATGCATTACATACAAAGAAGTCGGTTTCAAACTTTTGCAAATACTTTTATCACAAACTTTCATAGGAAAAGCTGAACCTTATCAGGTTTGTAAATAATTAAATAATGCCGCGCCGTTATAGGAAATTCAAAACCTAATCGAAAAAGAGATTCCGAAGATCATCCGTTGGTGAATAAAAAAGATTTCCTCTCGAGCTTACATTTTCCTGCAAATGAGAGTTTGCTAGAACATTGCCGGTAATTCATTTAAAAAGTTTGTGAATTTCGAACCTGTCGTGATTCACGTGAATTATTTTTTCCAGAGAATGTTTTTATCTAATCAGTATACTTTTTAGATGATTACAAATTATTAAAACAGTTCATTTATTATATTTATATTATAAAGGACAGTGTCCCCCGTAATGGCGACGTCATTTTAATGATGGCAATAGCAGACAATTCAATTTAGCTTTTACTGCAATATATTTTAAACTTTTAAATATCGCCCATTTTCAATTTTTACGCCGTCGAATAGAGGAGAAAATGTATTTACAAATGTAATTCCTTTGAAAATTGTTTCGCAATTTGTTTGAAAACTGCATTGCAATTTACTTTGTATGTTTTTAGGTGCGCTCGTAATTGTATAAATGCGTAGCACCTATAGTTTGTCTGTCCGTCCGTCCGCATATAAAAGAGCAAAAACTAGCCAACCGAATGGTCTAAAATTTTAGACATATAATTGTTGCAAAATTTTGTCGAGTCATTTCAAATTTCATAAAAATCGGATGTGTAGTTTAATTAAAGGGACAGTCAAAACAAATTTTCCGTTACATTACGGGCAATGGAAAAAAAAAATATTTCAAGTGCATTTTAATGAGGTTACAGCCTTTCGAACAGAATGAAATGGATATGCACTTATGAAGTGCACTAAAATATACATTCAGTACACTATGCGGTGCAAAAAACATTTATACAACTAGTTATAGTAAGAACGCACCTCATTTGCCACGTTTGACGTGCAATTTCCAACTTGTGTAATTAATTTTCAAGTATATATATATATATTTTTTATCTATCTCTATCGAGCGCAGACGACTGTGCTTCAAATTAATATAAATAGCTTAGTATTTGTATCCGACTTATATTGCATAACGAAATTAAAACTTCATCAATCAGTCAATAAAACAATAAAATTTAAATAAACACACATTTAAGACATGTAATTGAACTACGCGCCACTGAGATGATCAGAATCAAAATGATTTCCATAAATATCAATCCTAGGCGGTTTCTTCGGCTATTAACTCTTGGCACGAGGCCAATACGAAAATATTGCTTTTAATAAATTTCAAAACTTTATTTGAATACATAATTGCTATTTTTCATACAAAGAGGAATTCTGGTATTGTTAGTGGGCAACCTAAAAGCACAATACATGCAAAAAATCTATTAGAGATTAAAAAAAAAATAATAAATAAAAAAAAAAAAATAAATAAAATAAAAATTGTTTTCCGCTCTATTCTATCAGCCTTGTTGAAAAAAAAAAATGTTTTCCGCTCTATTCTATCACCCTTGTTGAAAAAAAAAATGTTCTCCGCTCTATTCTGAACCCTTGTTGAAAAAAAAATGTTTTCCACTCTATTCTGTAACCCTTGTTGTAGGAGAAAAAAAAGAAAAAAAAAAATCCACTCTATTCTGTAACCTTCGTTGTAAAGAAAAAAAAAAAATGTTTCCACTCTATTCTGTAACCCTTGTTGTAAAAAAAAAAAAAAAAAAAGTGTTCCACTCTATTCTGTAACTCTTGTTGTTAAAAAAAAAGTAAAAAAAGATGAAAACGAAGTATTAGTAAGATTGCTAATAAATCTCAAAACAACGAAAATTCTACGCTGTTAAAAAAAGACGAATGTTTCTCAATCTTCAAGAATCTCCAGTGGCCGAGAGGTTCTACTCTCGAAGTTGGTAGACGGGAGGTGCTGGGTTTGAAACCAATCGCGCCCGTCGGCCTAATCGTTCGGAGTTTTCCGAGGTTTTCTTCGAACCTTGGATTTTCTTGCGTAAATATGGGTTAGGTTCCCTTAGAAGGACCTCCCCCGGTCCTATAACCCCCATGTTGATAATTGGCCGTCATAAACACAACCATCAACCAATTAATCTTCAAAAAGATAATATAGCCAAGAGAGAAAATAAATATACAATAATTTTTTCCGAGTTAACCACGATTCCGAAAAGCTTTCTTAATCTTTAGAAACATACGAAACCAATATATTTCCGAGATTTGTAGAAGCATTTCTAAAAACAAAGTTTTTTTTTTTTTTTTTTTTTTTTTTTCCAGCCACTGATTTTGTAATTTTTGTTAAATTATATTTTCCTCTTATTGATAATTCTCAAACCGGAATATAAGTTTTTAAGATGTTACTAATTCTCAAGTCAACATTTTCAGCTGCACAATTGAATTTATACATTTCTACAATAACGAAATAATATTAATTTTTATGTTAATACCGGTAATTTATCGCGTTTGTCTATAAAACATCTTTGTTGAACATGAAAATGTTGACCTGAGAATTGAAAGCATCCAAAAAACCTCTATTCCGGGTTCAGAAAATTGATTACTACTCTAAAAAAACGACTTGGAAACGTTTTCGAAAATCAGTAGAAAGAAAAGAAACTTAGTTTTTATAAATGCTTTTTTAAATCTCGAAATTATATTGGCGTCCGGAGTTTCAAAAGATAAAGAATGCTTTTTGGAATTTCTATTATATTTTTCTAGATTAAGAAACATCTTTTTTTTTTCAATGTGCAGTAAATACTGTGAAAACGGCAGCTGTCTATAACGGAATCTTGTCTTAAATGAAGCAATCACCCCACAATTTTACCTGTTGAGGTTGTTCTGAAATCGAAAAGGGCAACTTTCTGACATAAGTTTTAATTTATTTTTGTTCGAAAATGCATGAAACTAGCTGGTGTTATTGTTCAGAAACTGTGTCACTAAGCTGTTTTTTCCCTATTTTTGCAACCGCAATAGATCTTTCAGAAAAGAGTGACAAAGTGGGCGTTTTGAACCGAATTTCCGCATGAAGGAAGAAAGAGCCCTTACGAGCGGGCGAAAAACGTGTTTGTCACATGATCAAAATGACTTATAACTCAATAGGTAATGGATGGATCAAAAAATGGTAAAAACAGTTCAATTCCAAATCGCTTCCATGGGCAGGTTTATCAATTTTATACCTTTCCGTTAAAAAATGAATTTGTAAATGTGTCAAAACGTTTTGCTCTTGTTGAGCAGAGCAATTAAGAACAGCAGAAATAAACCTACCTAAAACGGTACTTTTCTCCTGTCCCTCGCTATTTCGTTTAATTAGGTGTTACAGCAGTTACTGGGGAAAAAATAAAATAAAGAAACCAAACACGCAATAAATTATTTTGTCCCAGGTTGTTTTCCTCGACAATTCAGATATAACCTTCAACAACACGTTCAGAAAAAATAAAAAAAAGCATAAAATCACATATTTAAAGGTGATATTATCGAAATAGGCGATGAAGCATCGTACATAAATAAGCCTGTAAACCGATGACAAGCTTGCGAATATAATATCCTTTTATCGCATAAGCTTTCATAGGAGTAATTATCTCTCAAAACTTTTTCAGGTGCATAAATAATTAAATAATACCACGTCGTTACAGGATAGGAACTTCAAATCGGAGAACAGTTTTCCTCTGTAATAGCTCACAAGGGAATACTGAAGATCACACTTTATTGAATAAAACAACTTCCATCGACCTTAAATTACCATGTAAAAGGAAAATTTTTGGAATAAGCTTGCTCGCAATTTTGTTCCCTGTTTTCTGAATTTTGTAATTCGCGTGTTTTTCAAAAAAGCATGTTTACTCATTCACTAAATTTTTTAGTTACGACACAAACTACTAAAATTGTTCATAGATTGTATTCTTTAAATGGACAAAAGCATCAGATATTTAGAATATATACAATCTATATATATATTACGCTATCGTACGTGGCACAGAAATCGCGATTATTTGTTAACTGTTTAATGGCAACGCCCGAATGAAACGCACCTCATAGGTTATTGAACAGCATTTAACGCATCTCCATACCTATAAGGGGGGGGGGGTTACCATAGGGAGACCCTGTTCTGTCGCCAAATGCCGATAAGTTTGTCGCCAACTTGGCGATATATCGCCAAATTTGGTGACCAAAATGAGTCGTCAAAAGTGACGGCAGCTTGGCGATATCTCTAATATTTCGCCAGATTCCCATAGACTTCCATTGTAAACTAACAGGGTTTACTTGCTTACAGAAAATCAACAAATTGAGATATTTTAATGCAATAAATATTTAAGGAAGGCCAAGTAAATTAAATTATGAATAAAAGTAACATGATACAATGCTTAGCAGGTTTTCCCAAACATAAATTTTAAGGGAGATTTTTTAACATAAATTTAAAATTAACTGGTCGCCAAGGGCGGCTAGTATATCCATATTATTGCTACTAAATGTCGTTAAGACAAAAGCTTTATGACCGACATCTTTGTTTTAATTTGTTATTAATACGAATTATGGACTGTAATATTCTTAGTAAAATATGCGACGAAAAAAAAAGCTTCATTGTTATTACAGAGAGTTTTTTTTTTCTTGGGGCACATTTTGTGAAAAGTAAACGTTATTTATAAAAAATTATAATATTTTTGTGAAAAAAACCCAAACATTTTGTAATGAAAGAGGAAATCCAGTTACCCAAATTCGAAACAACCACATTAATAATTTCTTTAAGTCCTTCTGCTAAAATTTTCTTTTCTGGTGAACTTGTTTTGTTTACAAGTCACACACTTAAAAACCTAAAAAAATAAAAATAATTAATGGACAGTATGTTTTATGAAATAAAATTTTGTTAAGGGGAGTCTGGCACTTGAAATCGTGAGATATCTTGGGTGATTTGTCTTTTGATATCGTTATCATTTTTTATCAAAGCTTAATTTTTTCTTTACATTAAAAGAGTCTGTTACTTATTTTTTTATTTTTGAATTTTATGAAAGTGCAAAGTTATTATTAAAACCATTAAGTGATATAAAGACATTTCATTCCAAAATATCCCAACGTTCGCCATTCCTTTTCTTCTGCCATATATATAATTCGTTGCTAGATAAACCAGGTTCGAAATGTAACTTGTTATGTTTACGAGCAAAAAATTGAAAAGAATGTTGTCCATATATGTTTTGTTTATAAGAAGTTCCGCTTATCCCCGTGCAGAGGCAAGTGAAAGAAGACAGTGTTACTGTTAAATGCATTATGTATAAAAAAAAACTATTATTAAATACTTTTAAGACGTGATTCTTAGTGTTATTTGATATAAAGTTATTCCATATACAATAGTGATATTTTAACTTCTTCCCTACATTTAAATTGATAAAGTATGCGAATAATAAATGCATAATCATGTCTGTATATCATTGCAAACGTATAAAAAGAAAAACAAAATAAAACAAAATTGTAAAAGTAAAAAGAATTTTTAGATACTGATAACAATATATTAGGGGGAGCAGGGTGTTCGAGGAATTATAACATATGATATCGTAAGGGGAGGAGGAGGTTCAGAATTGCCAAAAAGTTGATAATGTTGTATAGCCCCTTACATCTGAAACAATTTGCGGATTACAGAGTCGTGGATTTGAGGGAGTTGAGTGTAACTATGGTTATTTCTTTTAGAAAATACGCATTGATTAGAATTAAAGGTTTGACAGGGCCAAAAATATCGGACTTTTTTTAAATAGAGAGATGGAATATGCAATCTATATATGTATTACGCTATCATATCTGGAACAGAAATCGCGATTATTTGTTAATTGTTTAATGGCAACGCCCAAATGAAACGCATCTCATTGGTTATTGAACAGCATTTAATGCCTCACCATACCTATAAGGGGGGGTTACCATAGGGGTGAGACCCACCAAGTTTGTCGCCAACTTGGTAATATAACGCTAAATTTGGCGAGCGAATTTACTCGCCAAAAGTAACGCCAACTTGGCGATACCTCTAACATTTCGCCAAATTCCCATAGGCTTTCATTGTAAACCAATAGTGTTTACTTGCTTACAGAAAATGAAGAAATTGAGCTATTTTAATGCAACAAAAAGTAATATTAGCTTAAGGGATTCTATTAATTATATTTAAGGGAGACCAAACTGGTCGCCAAGAGCGGCTAGTTATTTACAAAATATTTTATTAATTGCTTATCATGAAACTCAGCAGAAGCACTTGTAGACGACTGAAAATAACTCACCACAAGCTTGCCTATGAAGAAGACCACCGTCCTGTAAATTCCAACCAAATAAGGCCGACAA
Organism: Maratus speciosus; assembly: GCA_963932465.1. NCBI lineage: Eukaryota > Metazoa > Arthropoda > Arachnida > Araneae > Salticidae > Maratus > Maratus speciosus. The sequence goes on along the minus strand of OZ010790.1, from coordinate 4,634,256 downwards.
GAGTACCAAATATGTTTACTTATATCGACAAAAAATTCCATTAATCAAGCACTTGCTTCAAAAGAGTCTGTCTAGCGAATAACATACAGGTGAAGTCCAAACATCCAAAAGCCAAGTAAATACTAAATAATCTTAATAAAATGCTTTTTATCTGTACTGCCAAAGAAGAAAATGTTTCGTTTCTCGACATTTATCAGGTCTTTGACTAATTAAATAAAGCCAATGAAAAGAACTTTGAACCGCGTAAAGCAATTCGCTTTTCTTCGAGGACGCATGAATGCTCGAATAGTCAGGTTAGTAAAAGATTTAGTAGCAAATAGAAAAGTGTTCACAAATAACGAAATTTTCTACTAAATGAATAAACCTTGATTTACATGGAACTAGAATCCTCAGTGGGTTCCCCGAAAATTCCATTTGACATCAACCCGCAACCCGAACCGAACTCGAAGTAAGAGGAAAGTAAATCATGTTTTATTGCAATTATGAAAAGTAATCTACAATTATAGCTCTATTACCAATTTTATGTTTTATATAGAAAAATGGACAAATCTATATTCTGTAAAAAAGAAATATAGTAAAACCTCTGAGTAGTGGACACCTCGGGATTGTTGAATAGAGTTCTGCATCGGGATCACACATGTTACGTCTGCGTAGATAGTAAGGTGCCCACTATTCAGAGGTAGAAGCGTACAATTATATAAATGTTAGAAATCGAAAAGGTGTTCGCTAAATAGAGGTATCTGCTTCTCCGGAGTGTCCATTATGGAGGTCTTATTGTATATAGATTTTTAACCTGAAAAAATATTTAGGACATTCTTTTGAAAAATCTGATCAATCCAAGCTCGATCCGCAAGAGTCAAAACCCAACCCAAAACAATGAAAGTGAACTCGACCCGAACCCGAACCGCAATAAAAAAATATAGCGCTATATGAAAATTATATGTAATTGTTTTAAAACCCCGGATGCGGATAAAAGCGGGTAACCCAAAGCGATGCAGAACTCTACATCGAACTTAAGGCGTGATTTTTCTATGACATAAATTTGACATATGACTTATTTCATAAATTTCTGGCCAGACAGTGCTCATATTAATGAGTTGAAGAAAATATGACAAGAAAAACAAGAAAGTAAAATCCTGCGTCAATCGTAGATTATGAAGCACTTTCCAGCACAAATCAATAACAAAACTCCACCGTTTAATAAGGTGAAAGATGATACGCTTAAGCAAACGGTTAGGAAAACGTATAACACTTTTGAAAAAAACAATTTCAGCAATTACCATCTCTTGTAACTAAAATATCCGATTTCTTTTGAGCAGCCTTGTATATTTTTATTATATTATTCCTATGGATTTATATACGTAAAACATAGTGTGCAAAAATTTAGTTCAGCTAGGAACAGCAAAACACAGTTGAAAATTCCCATTTAGCAATTGCGCCATCATTGGCCGAGAGGTTCTGCTCTCAAAGCTGGTAGACGAGAAGTGCTGGGCTCGAACCCCATCGCGCATGACGGCCTAATCGTTCGGAGTTTTCCGTGGTTTTCTTCGAACCTTGGATTTACTTGCCTAATTACGGGTTAAACACCCCCCACGGAGGGCAATCCCCCCCCCCCCGCTTCAAGCCCATATCCCTCGTGTAGATAATTGGCCGTCATAAACAACAACATCAGCCCTTTCCGCCCATAAGCTGGAATGTGCTCGAATACTTTTGTGCAGCTTGTATACGATTTATTTCATTTATACACACCAAGTAAATATGCAATAAATGAATTAACTTTAAACTTTGCAATAACACAACCATGGTTTCTTTTAATCGGAGTGCTTTTTTCATAAATGGTACGAACTTTCCCCCGAAATATTCTGTCGCATAACTCTTCGGTCCCTGGGTACCCATACGAGGACCTCTGTTCTTTTCCTTAAAAATTCCATTAATTAAGCAAAAAACTAAAATGTCCGATTTTTTTACATTTTCACATCACTTCTTAATAGCTGAATGTTTTCTGCGTTCAAAGCAAACGAATAAAGGGTAGCATCGAAGCCGATTCCCACATAAAATAAATGTTATTTTCATCTGAGTTTGCAAAATACCTAAAAATGCCCAAAAGAGAGTATGACCAAGAAAGTGAGAAATTTTTATAACTATTTAACTTAAATCTTTTCCAATAAACAATTTTGAGGATTTGTAGATTATTTACTCGTTTAAAGCTCTTAAATTTGTGATTGCGTTCATTTAAGTTAACGGTTATTAAATTGATGTTTTTAAGGGGGGTTTGTAGTTTTAGATCCCTATTTTTGAACCTAAATGACTAAGCGCCTAAAGGATTCATTTCAGAAAAGATATTTTTTCTGTCCTTTACGATGTTATTTTGTTTGGAAAAAAGTAATGAATAAGCATTTGTATTATTATTTTAGCTTCGGAACTGAAGAGATTAAAAACGTTAAAAAAATGTTTTGCTATGCAAAGAAATATGCATAGAAAATAATTAACTATGATAATTTGTTTTAGAATTAAATGCTGGACAGAGCCAATAATATAAGGAATTATCTAAAGAATAATTTAACAGTCAAGCAGCAGGCTTCGCCCACTACGCTGGTTGGCTTCTCCAAACGAACATTGAATCAAACGGAATATATTAGTGAATTTGACCTTGTTTTTAAAACAGTATGGACTATGGACCTTTACCTGGACCGCATTGCTAAAAACGATACAAACGCTATTGTGCTATTATATTTTCTAATGTGTTTGACAAAATTTGGGTTGTTAAGCACAAACTCTTGTTGTAAATCATTTGCAGTAGAATTTGGTAAAGAACAGCAGAACGATATGAAGTATACTAAAACCATCTATGAAAAATTATCTAACTAATAATACGTGTCTCATCAAAATCCGTCCACTAGAACTTTTTAAAAATAGTAATATTTCATAATCGGATTCACCTGATTACAGACATTTCCTCCATAATTCTATAAATAAGCAGCGTAGAACGATATGTTATGTACTTAAGCCTTCCCTGTAAAATTATCTAACTAACAATGAAAGTTGCATCAAAATCCGCCCAGCAGAACTTTTATAAAAGGCCAATATTTCATAATCGGATACATCTTATTATAGAACTTTCTCCCATAATTCAATAACTAAATAAAGTAAAACGATACGCTATATACTAAAATCTTCCCTGAAAAATTATCTAACTAACAGCGCAAGTTCCATCAAAACTCATTCAGAAGGAATTAAGTTATAAGCAATCGGAACGAAATTCCCTTTTGTATTTTATATATAAGTACAAATGCTGAACAACGCCAATAATATAAGAAATGTTTTTACTAAAGAAAAATTTATTAATCAATAAACATGTCTATTTTAAACGACTCATATACAGGACAAACATGCTTATAAAAAAAGATCCCTGTCCAGTAAATTTCTACTAAATAAGACCGACAATAACACGAAATACGTTTTTATCTTACAAAAATCAACTTTCTCATCTTAAAATCGTTAACAGTGCAATTATATATTTTCCCGGCCGTTGAAGCATAAATAAAAAGAAAGCCTTTGACACTTCTGCAGTAATCTAAACGCTTATTAATAATCGCATCAGTACTCATTACGAGTAATTAACTTCCCAACGTCCAGCCCTTGACATCGAATGTGTACGTTTAAATTTCAGTTACACCAATTAATAAATTGCTTGGCTGGATTGTAATTCAAAATTAACATTAAATGAGTTCTGTTAGGGTTATAATAGCTCAAAGGGTTTTCCACTTTGGCTTGACATATCGCAATTGAAGCCCACAACTGTTCATGACTTTTGAGATAATAGTCAGTGCATTCGCTTTCTGTCTCTGACGTAAGCAACTGCTCGTACCGTTGGATCCCTCTCTGGCACTACTATTTTATTCATCTAACTTCATGATCTCTGTCTTTGGAAAAATAAAAACAATTGGATTTACACATACCATTTGTATTTATTGATTCACGCTTTTCATAAAATAATCTCAAAGAATTATTATAAAGAACCTGGATTATCACCGAAAATATAGAACTTCAAATCGCAATCTACGTAATAACCAGGCTATAAAAAGAATACACCGCGTTAAAACCCCACGACGACTACATCATTTGCTCAGCTGATGAAAAGTTTTAGATCTCCCGATTGATCAACTTCGATTCATCCATAAATGCCATTACTGGCGCCGCCGTTGAAATCTCAATGCAGTTCAAAAATCCAGTAGCAATTCGATACAAAATACACAATCCCAATAGTAAAAGGCTTTTAAATCTACTTCCAAAGAAGCAAAAGTTTGTTAGGTCTTTGACTACTTACCTAAAGATCAATGTAAAGAGCTTTGAACAGGCTAGAGAAAAGGGATGCTATTTTCTCACTTAAAGGATTAATTAATGCTGGGATACAGCCATGTTTCGAGAGTAAACAATTAAGCGTATGCAAACATGGAAGCTTTCTGCTAAATAAATAAACTATTGATTTATATAGTTTATTTACATCATTACTATATGACATTTATATACTTCATTACTCTATGACATGACACTGAAAAACTTATCATTTAGTTGTTGCATTTACGCCAGACACATTAATAGGTTCAAGAAAATATGAAAATTATGGCTTAACAATGCGACCTGGGCTCGAGCTCGACACTAAATATCGTCTGCCGGCTGTAATTACATTTGAACATAAGCTAGCACTCTATGGTATCTGGGGTTATTAAAGTGTATTTGTTAAAAATACCGCAAAAAAACTCATTATACTAGCAGTAAATATTTAATATGTTGTAATATAAATTCAAGATGCCATTATGTACACAAGAACATTCCCTAAATTTGCAAAATTTTGGCTTAACTTTATGAATGCAACCTGGGTCGATGCTAAAATTCGTCAGCGTGCGTATTTACGACTGCAAAATACCAGAAGCTTTCGAGTGTGACGTCACGCGCATAAAGTCCATCATAACAAAACCCGCTAAAGCGACTATTTTTGTACTGAACACTAGAGGTTTGCACGGGCTGAAATTTCCAGGCTCGGGCTTTACCCGACACATAGAAAAAAAATTCGGCCCGACCCGATACAAAAATTAAAAGTTCGGCCCGAGCCCGGCCGGCCCGTAGAAAAGTATATTGGCCCGGCCCGGTAAAAAAAACTTAAAAGTTTGGCCCGAGCCCGGTCCGGCCCGGAAAAAAAATGCTATACAGTAAAATCTTCTAAGACGGAATTGCATAGAAAAGAAAAAGAAAGTGTTTTAGATAAGTTCCCTTCTTAGCAAGTGTAAATGTATTATATTTTCTTAGTATATTAATTATTATACTTATTATACTTATTAGTATATTAATTTTGCATGAATCAACACGTTTTTCAGTTTAAAACAGGGTTCCGTCATAGGCGGGTTCTTTTTCACACGTTTTGCTATATTTTAATTTTGCAATATTTTAATAAGCGTAGAAATCAAACACTTCTTTAAAAAGAATGAATTTTAATGTTTAAGTGTAGAATGATGGCGATTTTTAGCAAAAATTTTTGGGCTAGGCCTAATTTTACTGACTTTTGCATAGACCAGGCCACGCTGAAAAACTGACTTTCATACGGGCTGGGTCAAAATTAGGATAGAAAATTTTGGGCCGTGAAGACTAGGAATGAAACCAGTCTCGGATCTGTACAGAGAAAATAAGTTAGGCCCGGCCGCATGTAAACTCTGTTTACTCGATTAGAGACCACATAGAAGTTTCCGTCATCCTGATTGGTTAATTTCCCTTTCGTTTTTTTCTAATGCTTAAGGTCTTTGGAAATTGAAATGTCTAATGACAACAGTAATATACCATTTCACAATTCTTTTAATTCTTTTTTTTTTTTTTTTTTTTTTTTTGCATATAAGTGAATTAGCATTTAACATTCAACATTTTAATCTAACTCAGTTCTTGTCAAATGACTAATTAATCCAGATTTCCTTCGATTCCTTCGATTTCATTAAAATATGAAGTCGGAAGATTAACTTCCCCAAAAGCAGACATTTTATAAAAATGAGGAAATAAAAAACTGTTAATGAGCAGTTGTTTCTAAGTTAGTGCTTTGCGTTTTCATAATGGCGCTAAAATAAATCGCATAAAAGAAACCAACCAATCAGGAGGCCGGAAACTTCTCTGTGGTCTCTAATCGAGTAAACAGAGTTTAAATGCGGCCCGGCCCGAAAAGAGTGGAGACCAGGCCCGGCCCGAGTGCCGGGAATAAAAACCGGCACTCGGGCCACACGCCGTCCCGTGCAGATCTCTACCGAGCACTATAATCTCAATCCACTTATTCAATTAAAAATGCAGGATCTTTCCTTCCAAGCCTAACCCTGATTTTTGTTCATAACTTTAACAATAACTAAGATACGAATTGAATATTTCCAACTGAGCGAAAAAATGCCCAGCCCGGGAATCGAACCCAGATCCTTGGCTTACGGGGCCAATGCTCTAGTTACCATTTAAGCTAACTGGGTTCTATTCCCGGGCTGGGCATTTTTTCGCTCAGTTGGAAATATTCAATTCGTATGATAACTTGACCAATCAGTTTCATTGTGTTAACATAAGAGTAATAACTAAGATTTTTTGGCTAAATATTTAACAGACTTACTTTGCTTTGTGGGAAATGGGACGGCATCGCGGGAAGTACAGTGTCATTCGATCAGTGACACCTACTTTTAAACATGTTGGAAAGAGTTTAAAGAATAGGGTTATCCATTAATTTTGTTCCCGAAACATTTTTGAATGCAGTCTGGCATATTAAACATTCCGTTTAACTGACATCTTTACAGAGTAATTCAACTGCAGCTGTAATAACATAAGATGGCACGATAAATTAATCAGTGACAATAGAAGTTTTCAGCTGCATTTAACATAAACACTCTACCTATGCTATAGTCTAACTTTGTGTCAACGGATTTCATCATAACTTACCAATCTTGTTTCGTAAAAAAGAAAATTTTGCTGTCAGTTCTAGAATTCATTTTCTCTTTCTAATAATAAAAACTTCCATGACGAAGTAAAACCTGTTAAAACGGAATCCTGTCATAAACGAAAAAAAATCATGGCACGGATAGAAGGAAAAGAATTCTATACAATCATATATGCTAAGATCTGTCTAAAATGTATTTACAGTAGAACCTCGATTATCCGAAGCCATTGGGACCGACCCTCTTTCGGAAAATCGAAATTTTCGGATAATCGAGAATGCTTCCATTTTAAGATTAAGGAAAAAATGTATGCACTATTTCTTATTATGGTAACAAGTGCTTAATAAAAATAAAGCAATAGCAAAATAGAAACAAGAATAAATTACCTGAATTTTAATTTTGAAATTAAGTACCTTTTACATATATATCACAAGGGTTTTAAAAAATGTTTTGTTTGTCGCAGTTTCGGCTGCCTTTGCTTTGAAGCACTATCGCGGAATTTTTTAATATTATCAGTTCACCAGTATCACTGTCTTTCTGCTGCTCCAGCCATGCCAAACCTTTTGTAAAACATTCAAAAGCTTCAGAATTGGTAATTTGTTCGTTTTCTTCGTTCCACTCCGCAGCTTGAGAGAACTCAAGTTAAATTCAAAGGAACGGATCGAAAATATTTATATATTCTCGTAGTTCGGAAAGGAATATGATAGTTAAAAAAAAAAGAAAAGCTTTCAAAATGTATATTTTGCACACAAGGAATGTGATACTAAAAATAGATTTCGGTTAACCGAGAGTTTCGGTTAAAAGAGTTTCGGATAAAAGAGGTTCTACTGTATTTTTGTTTCCTATAGCGATTTTAAACCTAAATGTACTCCGCTCAAAAAAATTTAGAGCCAACGAATTACCTGACATTAAACCAATTTAAAATCTGTTTATAGAATCTGATGCGAGACTCCAGTTACTTGCAGGTTTAATAATAGAACATTTTTTTTTTTTTATTATTTAGTGTAATAATTTAATTTTTTTCCGTTGATATTAAATAAATTGGATAATCGTTAAGCTAGTATAAAAACGAATTGCCATTTTTCTAACTCGGTGAAAATATGTCAAGGCCGGGAGTCGAACCCAACACCTCTGGCTTAATCTATTGTTTCACCGCGTTGCATATCTGCAACATACCCAAAAACCAATGTTACTTATACAATATACTGGCCTTTTTTTTTTTTTTAACCATTTGGAAAAATGGTTATTGTTCTCGTCAGGATGGGAAATCAAAAGCATATCTGAAGGTTTTCATTGGTTTAATCTGCAATTTATTCGTTTTCTGATGGGTCTATACAGTAATCTGTATTTCCCTTTAAGGGTGTATCCGAAAAAATATTTTTTCACCCTCAACAGCTCGAAATTTTCTGAGACATTTTCAGACTCATTTTAAAAGTAAAAACATGAAACTTGCTGGGGTGATTTCTGAAGACATGTTTAACATGCCGTGTGATTTCATTTTCAGCTCAATTAATTAGAATTTGATTTTTAAACAATTATCTTCTCAGTATGACCATTTTTTTCATTCCCAGATCGCCCGCTTCGGAAAATTCGGTTCAAAACGCCAACTTTGACAGCGTTTATTACAGTATTTTCTGCATTTATCAAAAAATTAAGAAGCACGGCACATTATATAGTTTTTAAATAAGAGAATTTCCCAGTTTGATGTGTTTGAGAGCAAAAATGAATTTGAAAATGAATCAGAAAATAAGCAGTTTGGATCGGAATACACCCTTAATTTCAACAACGATGGATACCTTCTGTTGCCACTATGACAAAAAAGTAATAAAAACTACAAAAAAAAATTAATAACTCAGAAACAAATTGAGATATAGCTTTCAAACATATTGCATTTAAAAGTACATTTTTTTCTCTATACGACGGTGTAAAAAGTAATATTGTCGGATGCTTAGAAGTTTAAGAATGAAATTTCATTTAAAATTGGCCGTCCGATTTCTTGGAAATTTGACGATGGAAAAGCCTTTTCCCGAACAGCCAATGAAATGCTTGGATATTTACGTAAGTTTCAGGTGGATAATACTTAAGTTTCATGAAATCTGACGGGTCGCACGTGATGTTTTTGGATTGCAATTTTTACGTGTAATAACACTATTAATGTTTAATTCATGGCGTACGTAATGTAGGATCAACTCCGTGCGATTTTTTATGTCTTAAATTTTAGTCTTGAAAAAAATCGTTTTCCAAATGGTCGTTGTAATTTGATAAATTGCTTTTTTTTTTTTGAAAAAAAAAATGGCCATTTCCCCCCTCTACTTTGACCAGAAAATCAGAGTTCTAACTTTTCATGGCTGCTCTTTCATCTTCACCTAACACTACATTTATAATGGCTGTTTCACAATAATAGAAGCCATCAGTGCATCAGAAGAAAATAACTCGGTTAAAAATAAAAAATCCAAAATGAGATAATGATCAAATCCCCCTACAAAATATTTTTCTGGCTACGGCCTTGCATACAGAGCTGAGCAAAACATCTGGAGTACATTTCCGTTTATTGATGGAAATTACTGAAGGGTAATTTTGAACAGTGCTATGCATTTCCTAATTGAACTAAATTTTAGCGTATGTATAATATGATAAATCGATAGTTCATATACAGGGCTGCGCAAAAAATTCAGATTTTTTTTTTTTAAATCTATTTTATACTTTTGATGGGAATTAACGAAATTGTGTTTTCAAATGTGTTATGCGTGTAATAAATTGTTTATTTAGACATCTTTTTTTCACCTTATTAAATTGTGAAGTTTTATTATAGAATTTTGAATGTGTTGGGAAAGCAGGTTTGGACTGGTCCGCCGGCCCATCGACACGAGGGCTGGTCCGCCCTCCTCCAGGGAAAACATCGCGCCCCAAAGTGCCTAAGCCGCTCCATTCCCCCCCCCTCCTTGTTGTACACGAGCATTTTGACTAGTGTATTGAATTTGAAGAATTTGTTTCGGGAATAATCATCAATTAGTAGACAGACAGCACAAGAGAGGTACTTTTTATTACCACAAAGCAATTAACCCTTAACGGACGGTAGGTTTAACCAATTCGCGAGGAGTGTCTTTTACATAATTTTTATTCTTTTGTCACCGGTTCTTCAAAACTAAAAATTTTGCCTAATTTAATCGGGAAAATGCCCTGATTAAATAAAGCAAAATTTACAATAAAAAATAACTGGTGTGAATAATCAAGGATTCTGAGCACCTTATGTGGCACATATACGTGATGTCGTCTCCAAGGGGTTAAACACATGATTCTATTTTTATATTCTACTCGCACCACTATATTTTAAAAAATAATTTTTTTAGTAAATTTCTTTTACACATGTCAAATTACAGTATATTTCTCTCGCAAAATAATTTTCCCTAACAGAATCATTATTAACAACACTGTTATCCCTTGGTCAGACCAAGCTAAGTATCTTGGGGTCATTCTGGACCGCCGCTTAACTTGGAAAAAGCACATTTTCTCCATCAGAGGTAAAGTCGCTGGAGCCTTTAACTCTATAAAACCACTCCTTAACAGTAAAACCTTGTCTGTCCACAATAAATTAATTCTCTATAACTCATGCATCCTTCGCATCATAACCTATGCCAGTCCGGTCTGGGGCTTCACTTGTAAGACCACTATGGACACCCTTAGTCGCTTTCACAATTCCAACCTGCGTACTGTCCGTAACGCATCTCGTTATCTTCGCAACTCCACGGTCCGAAGAGACCTAAAAACTACTACCTTACGTAAGCGCATAAACGACTTAGCCAAAAAATTTTATGAAAAAATTTTCGACCTCCCTAATGAAATCGTAGCGGAGCTACCGGATTATGACGCTTTTGAACCCCACCATCGGAAACGGCCCAGGTTTTCCATAATTATGGACACTCAGTAACATCTGAGTTCACCACGCTATATTTTGCCTCTTCTATATTTTTCTTACCTTTTTATGTATTTTTCTTTAAAAAAAAAAAAAAAAAAAAAAAATAGAGAGAGAGAGAGACCATAAAAATTGTAAAACTTAAAAAATAAAATGTATAGCCCTGATTAGTTCCTTTTTTGGTTGGATGTTGTGGTCTTGCCAACCTAGCTTTTCTTGCCCTTGCTTGGTGAGTGTTTCTCTGAACAGTACTAACTTTAATTAATTCACCGTAATTAATTCACTTTAATTAATTCTTTAATCAATTCTTTAATATATTCACCGATGCTGGGTTTATTTGCGTCTCATGTTACGCCGCTAGAATGTGTGCTCATGAAGACTTCTCCATCTTGTGCTGCAGTAGCAGCCTTACCGACTTATATAAGTGAGAAATGCCAAGCTGGACATCGTCCTTGTGATTTAGTGGTAGAGCACTGGAGATCTATTCCAGGGACCCGGGTTCGATTCCCGGCTTGGACATTTTTCACTAAGTTGGTTTACGCTTTGTAGCAATGTGATAATTCACATCATTAATATTCAGTACTAACTTTAACTTTCTAAATTCCTTATAGTAGTTTTACAACTACAGTTTGACTTTACTTATTTTAAGATTCTTGTATTTTTTAAGATTTATCGTTAACTTTCTTTCATCTTAAGTTTATACTTTAAAATTTAATTTTATTCCTTTTTTTTTCTTAAATTTCTTATTTTCTCTTGTTAACTTCTTTTACTCTTCTAGTAGCTTTGCTACAGTTTAACTTTTTCCCAATGGCTCATTATAACATAAGACATTTCAATTTCCTAGTCTGGGTGTTAAGCTGCCATCAGCTAGGAAACCCCTCAATGCTGATTACCTGTTCAGTCAAATTACAAGTAAAAGTGTTTCTTTAAATAAAGTTATACCAAGCAACCAAGTTAATACATTTGGTGAAGGGTGCCAATGCCGTTTATGTAGCAGCATAGGCCCTTTAAGGGTTAAAGATGTATCGAAACAGTTTCAGCATCGGAAAGCGAACTGTGCCATTTTTATATCCGACTGAGAGCAGGGAAAATTTTAGTAGCCACGGTGCTCCGGGCTAGATTTTTTTCTTAGCTTCTTTCAGTGATAGCTTTTAGATTTTAACAAAATATTTTGCATATTTTCAGACCTTTAGCTTTTATTACCTTGCCCTTCCCTCATCCCTATTTAAAGCCGGCCTTCAATGTACTTATAATTGAAACCGTGCTTTTTGAAAACAAGTGAAAAGTAAGAGATAAATATCAGAAAGCAAAACAACATTTTGTGGGGATTCTGTTGTTGATTGGAAACATCTTTTTTTTACCGAAGAATACAAACATGATGACACTTCTGGATTACAATCCTGCAAGCTGTGAAATCCTGCGGCCAGTGTCTTTTCATTCACAAAATCTACATCATAATTTTCGGTTAGTAAATAGTAATCTCTTTATATAATGACAGACTTCCCGTAGTTACTATTTAACCCCTTCGGGACGAATGTCTTTTACAGAATATTTAATCTTTAGTCACCGGATTTTCAAAACAGAAATTTTTGCCTAATTGAATCGGGAAAATGCTCGGATTAAATGAGGCAAAATTTACAATACCATTTTACTGGTGAGAATATTCACCGATTCTAAGCAACTTATGCGGCACGAATACCGGTCGCTCGTCCCCAAGGGGTTAACTATTAGAAAATTCTAATATGTATTTTAAATTTAAAAAATGTTTAATTTAATCACGGAGAAATCTATCATTAAATAAAATGATGATTGTTATTCAGAAAAGGTTTTTTGAATAAAAAACGTTGGCCACGGCATCCTGCAACTTACATGAATTCAATCCCTGGGGAATTTCTACAGCAATATCGTGCTGTATGATAAGAATTTTACAAATTATGAGAAGAGTCAATTTACACTGTTATTTTAGTGATTTAAGACTAACAAAACGACTTTTTCTGTAAAAACGTTTTAATAGTTAAGCATAAATTCAGCATTTTACGGATACATAAACTCATTTTTTAAGGATACAAAAGGCCTTTTCCTACAAAATACCTGACTGGCATAAGTAATTACTGTCAGATTGTAAAAGAAACTTTAATTTTATTTCATTTTAACTGATTGATAACTAATTCATATTACGTTAAAGAAATATAGTTTACAAAATAAAACAAGAAAGAAAAATCCTGCTTTAAGCATAGATTATGAAACACTTTCCAACACTTCCTGAATGCTTTAACAAAACGTCGTTATTTAGGGAAATAAGATAACTAAGTAAGAATTTTAGAAAACGCATAAAACATTTGAAAATCTGACTTCAGCAGTTACCGTCCATAGCCAAATATATATTCTAATTCTTTTGAACAGACCTGTATTTGATATGTAGCTTAATATATACAAAATATATGGGGAAATTTAGTTTAGCAGAAACTTCTCTTCCGGTATTTTATACTAATAGATCAAAACCTACTTGAATAGTTTTATACAGCCCTGTAGTTTACCTACACTGTTAAAAATTTGCAGCATTCTGGCAGGTCATTTGACCGTTTTTTCCAAAAACGGTTACACAACCGTAATTTAACACTATTCTGACCATATTATTGGTCATGTTATGGTCAGAATACAGTTAAATTATGGTTATGAAACCGTTTTTTCAATAAACGGTCGAATGACCTGCCAGAATGCTGCAAAATTTTTAACAGTGTAGTACCTTTATAACACGCCACGATTTAGCTAAAATTTAATTCAAACTAAAACACTCTTAAAACTACTGAAATCACATTTCCAGAAACTATCATCCATAGATACCCATGTATCCAATTCGTGGCGTGGCCCTGCATATATTTTTATCTATAGTCTACAAACATTTCTTAGTAAACTAAAAGCAGTTCAGCGTAAAAATGCATAACTCCTTTAAAAACCACCTTCAAGCAATTTACGCTCATAATCAGTAACCCTTACGAATTCCTGCATATGAACTATAGCATTTATACACACCATATAGTATGAATAAATATAGTGAAACTTAAAAGCGGATATTATAATTAAAAATTCATTTCCAGTAATCATCGCTAATATACAATACTTCGGATACAATATAGTATCTGAAATCTTTTGTGTGCCCCTGTAAATGCTATGCACTTCGTATTATACATGAAATAACTTACAGTAAACCTCAGCGACCTATATCAATTTCATTATGTATGAAACAGTTTAACGTAATCAAAATACGCCGCAAACAATTCTCTCTCTATACCATTATCTAATGGAATCCTTTTGTGTGGCCCTGAAAATGAATAACTATTCTTTGCGCCTCATGTTCTACAGAATGCCAGTTTTAGTGCACTTCATAAATGCATATCAATTTTATTATGTTTGAAAGGGTGAAACATCATTAAAAATCATTTGAAACGATTTTTTCCCATTGGCCGTAATATAACGGAATACTTTTGACTACCCCTGCAGAGGAATTAAACATGCTACAAACTCCATTTGAAATAGGGAATGTGCTATGGTAAACGTCAATAACATCCAAAAATTTCAGGACAATCCGACTATATTTCCGAGAATTAGAGCGCGGACAGAAGACCAGACAAACCGAAGTCATAAACATTTTTCAACTTTGTTGAAAAATGTAAAAAAAAAAAAAAAAAAAAAAAAAAACGGTTGAAGCCCTTAGTAGCAAGGCAGAAACCCTGTCGGCTGATTCAAAAAACCTTTTTAGTTTTTCTACCGATTTCCAGTGCATCAGCGTTGATAAGTGGAATAAAAGTAGTTACCCTTTATTAATTCCATATGTTTTCTAATTATTATTATGTATAAATTATGCTTTCGAAGTCGACTATATATTAAAAATTATTCCAATTTTGAATTTTCAAACAATAACATATATTTTTGACACCTTATTTGAGATTTTGCCACGAGATAGTCCGGAAAAATCACTGTTTGTATGCATTATCTTAAATCTTGATAGAATTGTTTCAATTTGAGGATGATAAAGTTAAACCCATTAGAGAAACATTAATTTATAGCTTCATAAAAGTTATCCGATTGATTTTTTATTAATTTATTAACGAGATACACTGAATAAACCCACGTATTTTGGGGACTTTTTTCTTAATTCAAAAACTTTTTTTTTTTTAAATTATGAAAACAGTTAATAAATTCATATTAAAAAAATTATGAAATATGACCTACATTAATTTTTGCATACAACAAAGCACAATCGTTAAAAATATCGATGTGTAAGTTTACAGCTCATTTGAATAATTGAAGAGCTGAGTGGATGAACATGTTATGCTACATTTTCTAAAAAAAATTTTATCTTTTGGATGAAAGCGTTATGAGGTATCCTATCACATGGTGGAGATAAAGTACTCAGATTCTATTTACTCTTGAAGATTTAAGACATTATTCATTAATATTTAATATTTTAATATTTAATAATGTGAAAAATATTAATAATTTTTAATATTGGAAAATTAAATATGAATAAGTTTTTCTGAGAGAGTTTAGTACCATACCTGTTAATATTTTAAACACATGGTATCAAACAGAAAATAAATTATTAAAATTTACAGCAAAAACTTTCACTTCAAATTTCTTCAAATGTAATTTTTGTTACTTAACATGTTCTTCCACTTAGCTCTTCAATTAGTTTTCGAGATACAGAGATATTTTGTCTTTCCATAACTTACAGCGACTGTCTTCGTTTAGCAAAAGAGACGCAGAAAAAAAACCCCGTAGAATTTAACAAGAAACACTTTGTATGATATACTATTTTAATGTCAAGTAAATTTATAACAAATTTGAATTTTCAGTATAACTTTACTGGTACTTCATTGAGTATTTTCGGTACGTTTTCTTTTAAGAACATTTTATATAGTAGATCTCTTTCCTGGCCAGCAAGGAATTGAAATAGGATGTCAAAAGTGGATGTTACCATTCAAAAAATCAACTTTCGTGTATTTTTTAATGTGTGGACAATCCCAAAAGCAAAATTTATGAATAAAATTTAATAGTAGATATTATTACCATCAATTGGTTCCTTTTTTGGCGCAGTGTGTCCCAAATGGGATTCTGAGCCATTAAAGCCTATACAACCAAATCAATCAATTGGTACTTACATCTTTTTTACACGGTCATTTACAGAAGAATTGGTGAGGGGTGATCACCTTTTTTTCCATGACTCTTATAAGGTATTTATTGACAAACGAATAAAATAAGAAAGCCCTAGCCTTGATATTATTTATCTACTACAAGCTAATATGCGTTCAACTTGCTGGAACTTTTAAATATTAGATGATTCATTTTAGAAAATTGCGTAGCATTGTGTAGATTTAATGGATCTTTAAACATGCATAGGGTGAATATTATATGGTGAATGAAAACAAATAAATAAACAAAAATCAACTTTCTCATCTTAAAATCGTTAACAGTGCAATTATATATTTTCCCGGCCGTTGAAGCATAAATAAAAAGAAAGTCTTTGGCACTTCTGCAGTAATCTAAAAGCTTACTAATAATCGCATCAGTACTCATTACGAGTAATTAACTTCCCAACGTCCAGCCCTTGACATCGAATGTGTACGTTTAAATTTCAGTTACACCAATTAATAAATTGCTTGGCTGGATTGTAATTCAAAATTAACATTAAATGAGTTCTGTTAGGGTTATAATAGCTCAAAGGCTTTTCCACTTTGGCTTGACATATCGCAATTGAAGCCCACAACTGTTCATGACTTTTGAGATAATAGTCAGTGCATTCGCTTTCTGTCTCTGGCGTAAGCAACTGCTCGTACCGTTGGATTCCTCTCTGGCACTACTATTTTATTCATCTAACTTCATGATCTCTGTCTTTGGAAAAATAAAAACAATTGGATTTACACATACCATTTGTATTTATTACTTCACGCTTTTCATAAAATAATCTCAAAGAATTATTATAAAGAACCTGGATTATCACCGAAAATATAGAACTTCAAATCGCAATCTACGTATAATAACCAGGCTATAAAAAGAATACACCGCGTTAAAACCCCACGACGACTACATCATTGGCTCAGCTGATAAAAGTTTTAGATCTCTCGATTGATCAACTTCGATTCATCCATAAATGACATTACTGGCGCCGCCGTTGAAATCTCAATGCAGTTCAAATATCCAGTAGCAATTCGATACAAAATACGCAATCCCAATAGTGAAAGTCTTTTAAATCTGCTTCCATAGAAGCAAAAGTTTGTTAGGTCTTTGATTACTTACAGAAAGATCAATGTAAAGAGCTTTTGAACCGGCTAGAGAAAAGGGATGCTATTTTCTCACTTTAAGGATTAATTAATGCTGGGATACAGCCATGTTTCGAGAGTAAACAATTAAGCGTATGCAAACATGGAAGCTTTCTGCTAAATAAATAAATTATTGATTTATATAGAATTTACTTCATTACTATATGACATGACACTGAAAAACTTATCATTTAGTTGTTGCATTTACGCCAGACACATTAATAGGTTCAAGAAAATATGAAAATTATGGCTTAACAATGCGACCTGGGCTCGAGCTCGACACTAAATATCGTCTGCCGGCTGTAATTACATTTGAACATAAGCTAGCACTCTGTGGAGTATCAGGGTTATTAATGTGTATTTGTTAAAAATACCGCAAAACAATTCATTATAGTAGCAGTAAATATTTAATATGTTGTAATATAAATTCAAGATGCCATTTTGTACACAAGAACATTCCCTAAATTTGCAAAATTTTGGCTTAACGTTATGAATCCAACCTGGGTCGATGCTAAAATTCGTCAGCGTGCGTATTTACGACTGCAAAATACCAGAAGCTTTCGAGTGTGACGTCACGCGCATAAAGTCCATCATAGCAAAACCCGCTAAAGCGACCATTTTTGTACTGGAACACTAGAGGTTTACACGGGCTGAAATTTCCAGGCTCGGGCTCGACCCGACACATAGAAAAAAAATTCAAAAATACAAAAATTAAAAGTTCGGCCCGAGCCCGGCCGGCCCGTAGAAAAAGTATATTGGCCCGGCCCGGTAAAAACACTTAAAAGTTCGGCCCGGAAAAAAAAATCTATACAGTAAAATCTTCTAAGACGGAATTGCATAGAAAAGAAAAAAAATGTGTTTTAGACAAGTTCCCTTCTTAGCAAGTGTAAATGTATTATATTTTCTTTTCTGACGTATTAGTATATTAATTTTGCATGAATCAACACGTTTTTCAGTTTAAAACAGGGTTCCGTCATAGTCAGGTTCTTTTTCACACGTTTTGCTATATTTTAATAAGCGTAGAAATCTACCCTTCTTTAAAAAGAATGAATTTTAATGTTTAAGTGTAGAATGATGGCGATTTGTAGCAAAAACTTTTGGGCTAGGCCTAATTTTACGGACTTTTGCATAGACCAGGCCATGCTGAGAAATTGACTTACATACGGGCTGGGTCAAAACTAGGATAGAAAATTTGGGGCCGCGAAGACTAGGAATGAAACCAGTCTCGGCTCTGTACAGAGTAAATAAGTTAGGCCCGACCCGAAAAGAGTGGAGACCAGGCCCGGCCCGAGTGCCGTGAATGAAAACCGGTCCTCGGGTCACACGTCGTCCCATGCAGATCTCTACCGAACACTATAATCTCAATCCACTTATTCAGTTAAAAATGCAGGATGTTTCCTTCCAAGTCTAACCCTGATTTTTGTTCATAACTTTAACAATAACTAAGATACGAATTGAATATTTCCAACTGAGCGAAAAAATGCCCAGCCCGGGAATCGAACCCAGATCCTTGGCTTACAAAGTCAATGCTCTACCGTTTAAGCTAACTGGGTTCGATTCCCGGGCTGGGCATTTTTTCGCTCAGTTGGAAATATTCAATTCGTATGATAACTTAACCAATCAGTTTGATTGTGTTAAAATAATAGTAATAACTAAGATGTTTTAGCGAAATATTTAACGGACTTACTTTGCTTTGTGGGAAATGGGACGGCATCGCGGGAAATACACTGTCATTCGATCAGTGACACCGACTTTTAAACATGTTGGAAAGAGTTTAAAGAATAGGGTTATCCATTACTTTTGTTCCCGAAACATTTTTGAATGCAGTCTGGCATGTTAAACATTCCGTTTAACTGACATCTTTACAGAGTAATTCAACTGCAGCTGTAATAACATAAGATGGCACGATAAATTAATCAGTGACAATAGAAGTTTTCAGCTGCATTTAACATAAACACTCTACCTATGCTATATTCTCACTTTGTGTCAGCGGATTTCATCATAACTTACCAATCTTGTTTCGTAAAAAAGAAAATTTTGCTGTCAGTTCTAGAATTCATTTTCTCTTTCTAATAATAAAAACTTCCATGACGAAGTAAAACCTGTTAAAACGGAATCCTGTCATAAACGAAAAAAAATCATGGCACGGATAGAAGGAAAAGAATTCCATACAATCATATATGCTAAGATCTGTCTAAAATGTATTTACAGTAGAACCTCGATTATCCGAAGCCATTGGGGCCGACCCTCTTTCGGAAAATCGAAATTTTCGGATAATCGAGAATGCTTCCATTTTAAGATTAAGAAGAAATATATGCAATATTTCTTATTATGGTAACAAGTGCTTAATAAAAATAAACCAATAGCAAAATAGAAACAAGAATAAATGACCTGAATTTTAATTTTGAAATTAAGTATCTTTTACATATATATCACAAGGGTTTTAAAAAATGTTTTTTTTGTCGCAGTTTCGACTGCCTTTGCTTTGAAGCACTATCGCGGAATTTTTTAATATTATTAGTTCACCAGTATCACAGTCTTTCTGCTGCTCCAGCCATGCCAAATCTTTTGTAAAACATTCAAAAGCTTCAGAATTGGTAATTTGTTCGTTTTCTTCGTTCCACTCCGCAGCTTGAGAGAACTCAAGTTAAATTCAAAGGAACGGATCGAAAATATTTATATATTCTCGTAGTTCGGAAAGGAATATGATAGTTAAAAAAAAAAAAAGAAAAGCTTTCAAAATGTATATTTTGCACACAAGGAATGTGATACTAAAAATGGATTTCGGTTAACCGAGAGTTTCTGTTAAAAGAGTTTCGGATAAAAGAGGTTCTACTGTATTTTTGTTTCCTATAGCGATTTTAAACCTAAATGTACTCCGCTCAAAAAAATTTAGAGCCAACGAATTACCTGACATTAAACCAATTTAAAATCTGTTTATCCAATCCGATGCGAGACTCCAGTTACTTGCAGGTTTAATAATAGAACATTTTTTTTTTTTTATTTAGTGTAATAATTTAATTTTTTTTCCGTTGATATTAAATAAATTGGATAATCGTTAAGCTAGTATAAAAACGAATTGCCATTTTTCTAACTCGGTGAAAATATGTCAAGGCCGGGAGTCGAACCCAACACCTCTGGCTTAATCTATTGTTTCACCGCGTTGCATATCTGCAACATACCCAAAAACCAATGTTACTTATACAATACACTGGCCTTTTTTTTTTTTTTTTAACCATTTGGAAAAATGGTTATTGTTCTCGTCAGGATCGGAAATCAAAAGCATATCTGAAGGTTTTCATTGGTTTAATCTGCAATTTATTCGTTTTCTGATGGGTCTATACAGTAATCTGTATTTCCCTTTAAGGGTGTATCCGAAAAAATATTTTTTCACCCTCAACAGCTCGAAATTTTCTGAGACATTTTCAGACTCATTTTTAAAAGTAAAAACATGAAACTTGCTGGGGTGATTTCTGAAGACATGTTTAACATGCCGTGTGATTTCATTTTCAGCTCAATTAATTAGAATTTGATTTTTAAACAATTATCTTCTCAGTATGACCATTTTTTTCATTCCCAGATCGCCCGCTTCGGAAAATTCGGTTCAAAACGCCAACTTTGACAGCGTTTATTACAGTATTTTCTGCATTTATCAAAAAATTAAGAAGCACGGCACATTATATAGTTTTTAAATAAGAGAATTTCCCAGTTTGATGTGTTTGAGAGCAAAAATGAATTTGAAAATGAATCAGAAAATAAGCAGTTTGGATCGGAATACACCCTTAATTTCAACAACGATGGATACCTTCTGTTGCCACTATGACAAAAAAGTAATAAAAACTACAAAAAAAAAAATTAATAACTCAGAAACAAATTGAGATACAGCTTTCAAACAAATTGCATTTAAAAGTACATTTTTTTCTCTATACGACGGTGTAAAAAGTAATATTGTCGGATGCTTAGAAGTTTAAGAATGAAATTTCATTTAAAATTGGCCGTCCGATTTCTTGGAAATTTGACGATGGAAAAGCCTTTTCCCGAACAGCCAATGAAATGCTTGGATATTTACGTAAGTTTCAGGTGGATAATACTTAAGTTTCATGAAATCTGACGGGTCGCACGTGATGTTTTTGGATTGCAATTTTTACGTGTAATAACACTATTAATGTTTAATTCATGGCGTACGTAATGTAGGATCAACTCCGTGCGATTTTTTATGTCTTAAATTTTAGTCTTGAAAAAAATCGTTTTCCAAATGGTCGTTGTAATTTGATAAATTGCTTTTTTTTTTTTTTGAAAAAAAAAAATGGCCATTTCCCCCCTCTACTTTGACCAGAAAATCAGAGTTCTAACTTTTCATGGCTGCTCTTTCATCTTCACCTAACACTACATTTATAATGGCTGTTTCACAATAATAGAAGCCATCAGTGCATCAGAAGAAAATAACTCGGTTAAAAATAAAAAATCCAAAATGAGATAATGATCAAATCCCCCTACAAAATATTTTTCTGGCTTCGGCCTTGCATACAGAGCTGAGCAAAACATCTGGAGTACATTTCCGTTTATTGATGGAAATTACTGAAGGGTAATTTTGAACAGTGCTATGCATTTCCTAATTGAACTAAATTTTAGCGTATGTATAATATGATAAATCGATAGTTCATATACAGGGCTGCGCAAAAAATTCAGATTTTTTTTTTTTTAAATCTATTTTATACTTTTGATGGGAATTAACGAAATTGTGTTTTCAAATGTGTTATGCGTGTAATAAATTGTTTATTTAGACATCTTTTTTTCACCTTATTAAATTGTGAAGTTTTATTATAGAATTTTGAATGTGTTGGGAAAGCAGGTTTGGACTGGTCCGCCGGCCCATCGACACGAGGGCTGGTCCGCCCTCCTCCAGGGAAAACATCGCGCCCCAAAGTGCCTAAGCCGCTCCATTCCCCCCCCCCCCCTCCTTGTTGTACACGAGCATTTTGACTAGTGTATTAAATTTGAAGAATTTGTTTCGGGAATAATCATCAATTAGTAGACAGACAGCACAAGAGAGGTACTTTTTATTACCACAAAGCAATTAACCCTTAACGGACGGTAGGTTTAACCAATTCGCGAGGAGTGTCTTTTACATAATTTTTATTCTTTTGTCACCGGTTCTTCAAAACTAAAAATTTTGCCTAATTTAATCGGGAAAATGCCCTGATTAAATAAAGCAAAATTTACAATAAAAAATAACTGGTGTGAATAATCAAGGATTCTGAGCACCTTATGTGGCACATATACGTGATGTCGTCTCCAAGGGGTTAAACACATGATTCTATTTTTATATTCTACTCGCACCACTATATTTTAAAAAATAATTTTTTTAGTAAATTTCTTTTACACATGTCAAATTACAGTATATTTCTCTCGCAAAATAATTTTCCCTAACAGAATCATTATTAACAACACTGTTATCCCTTGGTCAGACCAAGCTAAGTATCTTGGGGTCATTCTGGACCGCCGCTTAACTTGGAAAAAGCACATTTTCTCCATCAGAGGTAAAGTCGCTGGAGCCTTTAACTCTATAAAACCACTCCTTAACAGTAAAACCTTGTCTGTCCACAATAAATTAATTCTCTATAACTCATGCATCCTTCGCATCATAACCTATGCCAGTCCGGTCTGGGGCTTCACTTGTAAGACCACTATGGACACCCTTAGTCGCTTTCACAATTCCAACCTGCGTACTGTCCGTAACGCATCTCGTTATCTTCGCAACTCCACGGTCCGAAGAGACCTAAAAACTACTACCTTACGTAAGCGCATAAACGACTTAGCCAAAAAATTTTATGAAAAAATTTTCGACCTCCCTAATGAAATCGTAGCGGAGCTACCGGATTATGACGCTTTTGAACCCCACCATCGGAAACGGCCCAGGTTTTCCATAATTATGGACACTCAGTAACATCTGAGTTCACCACGCTATATTTTGCCTCTTCTATATTTTTCTTACCTTTTTATGTATTTTTCTTTAAAAAAAAAAAAAAAAAATAGAGAGAGAGAGAGACCATAAAAATTGTAAAACTTAAAAAATAAAATGTATAGCCCTGATTAGTTCCTTTTTTGGTTGGATGTTGTGGTCTTGCCACCCTAGCTTTTCTTGCCCTTGCTTGGTGAGTGTTTCTCTGAACAGTACTAACTTTAATTAATTCACCGTAATTAATTCACTTTAATTAATTCTTTAATATATTCACCGATGCTGGGTTTATTTGCGTCTCATGTTACGCCGCTAGAATGTGTGCTCATGAAGACTTCTCCATCTTGTGCTGCAGTAGCAGCCTTACCGACTTATATAAGTGAGAAATGCCAAGCTGGACATCGTCCTTGTGGTTTTGTGGTAGAGCACTGGAGATCTATTCCAGGGACCCGGGTTCGATTCCCGGCTTGGACATTTTTCACTAAGTTGGTTTACGCTTTGTAGCAATGTGATAATTCACATCATTAATATTCAGTACTAACTTTAACTTTCTAAATTCCTTATAGTAGTTTTACAACTACAGTTTGACTTTACTTATTTTAAGATTCTTGTATTTTTTAAGATTTATCGTTAACTTTCTTTCATCTTAAGTTTATACTTTAAAATTTAATTTTATTCCTTGTTTTTCTTAAATTTCTTATTTTCTCTTGTTAACTTCTTTTACTCTTCTAGTAGCTTTGCTACAGTTTAACTTTTTCCCAATGGCTCATTATAACATAAGACATTTCAATTTCCTAGTCTGGGTGTTAAGCTGTCATCAGCTAGGAAACCCCTCAATGCTGATTACCTGTTCAGTACCTGTTCAGTCAAATTACAAGTAAAAGTGTTTCTTTAAATAAAGTTATACCAAGCAACCAAGTTAATACATTTGGTGAAGGGTGCCAATGCCGTTTATGTAGCAGCATAGGCCCTTTAAGGGTTAAAGATGTATCGAAACAGTTTCAGCATCGGAAAGCGAACTGTGCCATTTTTATATCCGACTGAGAGCAGGGAAAATTTTAGTAGCCACGGTGCTCCGGACTAGATTTTTTTCTTAGCTTCTTTCAGTGATAGCTTTTAGATTTTAACAAAATATTTTGCATATTTTCAGACCTTTAGCTTTTATACTTATAATTCTGTACTTATAATTGAAACCGTGCTTTTTGAAAACAAGTGAAAATTAAGAGATAAATATCAGAAAGCAAAACAACATTTTGTGGGGATTCTGTTGTTGATTGGAAACATCTTTTTTTTTACCGAAGAATACAAACTTGATGACACTTCTGGATTACAATCCTGCAAGCTGTGAAATCCTGCGGCCAGTGTCTTTTCATTCACAAAATCTACATCATAATTTTCGGTTAGTAAATAGTAATCTCTTTATATAATGACAGACTTCCCGTAGTTACTATTTAACCCCTTCGGGACGAATGTCTTTTACAGAATATTTAATCTTTAGTCACCGGATTTTCAAAACAGAAATTTTTGCCTAATTGAATCGGGAAAATGCTCGGATTAAATGAGGCAAAATTTACAATACCATTTTATTGGTGAGAATATTCACCGATTCTAAGCAACTTATGCGGCACGAATACCGGTCGCTCGTCCCCAAGGGGTTAACTATTAGAAAATTCTAATATGTATTTTAAATTTAAAAAATGTTTAATTTAATCACGGAGAAATCTATCATTAAATAAAATGATGATTGTTATTCAGAAAAGGTTTTTTTTTGAATAAAAAACGTTGGCCACGGCATCCTGCAACTTACATGAATTCAATCCCTGGGGAATTTCTACAGCAATATCGTGCTGTATGATAAGAATTTTACAAATCATGAGAAGAGTCAATTTACACTGTTATTTTAGTGATTTCAGACTAACAAAACGACTTTTTCTGTAAAAACTTTTTAATAGTTAAGCATAAATTCAGCATTTTACGGATGCATAAACTCATATTTTAAGGATACAAAAGGCCTTTTCCTACAAAATACCTGACTGGCATAAGTAATTACTGTCAGATTGTAAAAGAAACTTTAATTTTATTTCATTTTAACTGACTGATAACTAATTCATATTACGTTAAAGAAATATAGTTTACAAAATAAAACAAGAAAGAAAAATCCTGCTTTAAGCATAGATTATGAAACACTTTCCAACACTTCCTGAATGCTTTAACAAAACGTCGTTATTTAGGGAAATAAGATAACTAAGTAAGAATTTTAGAAAACGCATAAAACATTTGAAAATCTGACTTCAGCAGTTACCGTCCATAGCCAAATATATATTCTAATTCTTTTGAACAGACCTGTATTTGATATGTAGCTTAATATATACAAAATATATGGGGAAATTTAGTTTAGCAGAAACTTCTCTTCCGGTATTTTATACTAATAGATCAAAACCTACTTGAATAGTTTTATACAGCCCTGTAGTTTACCTACACTGTTAAAAATTTGCAGCATTCTGGCAGGTCATTTGACCGTTTTTTCCAAAAACGGTTACACAACCGTAATTTAACACTATTCTGACCATATTATTGGTCATGTTATGGTCAGAATACAGTTAAATTATGGTTATGAAACCGTTTTTTCAATAAACGGTCGAATGACCTGCCAGAATGCTGCAAAATTTTTAACAGTGTAGTTCCTTTATAACACGCCACGATTTAGCTAAAATTTAATTCAAACTAAAACACTCTTAAAACTACTGAAAGGACATTTCCAGAAACTATCATCCATAGATACCCATGTATCCAATTCGTGGCGGGGCCCTGCATATATTTTTATCTATAGTCTACAAACATTTCTTAGTAAACTAAAAGCAGTTCAGCGTAAAAATGCATAACTCCTTTAAAAACACCTTCAAGCAATTTACGCTCATAATCAGTAACCCTTACGAATTCCTGCATATGAACTATAGCATTTATACACACCATATAGTATGGATAAATATAGTGAAACTTAAAAGCGGATATTATAATTAAAAATTCATTTCCAGTAATCATCGCTAATATACAATACTTCGGATACAATATAGTATCTGAAATCTTTTGTGTGCCCCTGTAAATGCTATGCACTTCGTATTATACATGAAATAACTTACTGTAAACCTCAGCGACCTATATCAATTTCATTATGTATGAAACAGTTTAACGTAATCAAAATACGCCGCAAACAATTCTCTCTCTATACCATTATCTAATGGAATCCTTTTGTGTGGCCCTGAAAATGAATAACTATTCTTTGCGCCTCATGTTCTACAGAATGCCTGTTTTAGTGCACTTCATAAATGCATATCAATTTTATTATGTTTGAAAGGGTGAAACATCATTAAAAATCATTTGAAACGATTTTTTCCCATTGGCCGTAATATAACGGAATACTTTTGACTACCCCTGCAGAGGAATTAAACATGCTACAAACTTCATTTGAAATAGGGAATGTGCTATGGTAAACGTCAATAACATCCAAAAATTTCAGGACAATCCGACTATATTTCCGAGAATTAGAGCGCGGACAGAAGACCAGACAAACCGAATTCATAAACATTTTTCAACTTTGTTGGAAAATGTAAAAAAAAACAAAAAACGGTTGAAGCCCTTAGTAGCAAGGCAGAAACTCTGTCGGCTGATTCAAAAAACCTTTTTAGTTTTTCTACCGATTTCCAGTGCATCAGCGTTGATAAGTGGAATAAAAGTAGTTACCCTTTATTAATTCCATATGTTTTCTAATTATTATTATGTATAAATTATGCTTTCGAAGTCGACTATATATTAAAAATTATTCCAATTTTGAATTTTCAAACAATAACATATATTTTTGACACCTTATTTGAGATTTTGCCACGAGATAGTCCGGAAAAAGCACTGTTTGTATGCATTATCTTAAATTTTGATAGAATTGTTTCAATTTGAGGATGATAAAGTTAAACCCATTAGAGAAACATTAATTTATAGCTTCATAAAAGTTATCCGATTGATTTTTTATTAATTTATTAACGAGATACACTGAATAAACCCACGTATTTTGGGGACTTTTTTCTTAATTCAAAAACTTTTTTTTTTTTTTAATTATGAAAACAGTTAATAAATTCATATTAAAAAAATTATGAAATATGACCTACATTAATTTTTGCATACAACAAAGCACAATCGTTAAAAATATCGATGTGTAAGTTTACAGCTCATTTGAATAATTGAAGAGCTGAGTGGATGAACATGTTATGCTACATTTTCTAAAAAAAATTTTATCTTTTGGATGAAAGCGTTATGAGGTATCCTATCACATGGTGGAGATAAAGTACTCAGATTCTATTTACTCTTGAAGATTTAAGACATTATTCATTAATATTTAATATTTTAATATTTAATAATGTGAAAAATATTAATAATTTTTAATATTGGAAAATTAAACATGAATAAGTTTTTCTGAGAGAGTTTAGTACCATACCTGTTAATATTTTAAACACATGGTATCAAACAGAAAATAAATTATTAAAATTTACAGCAAAAACTTTCACTTCAAATTTCTTCAAATGTAATTTTTGTTACTTAACATGTTCTTCCACTTAGCTCTTCAATTAGTTTTCGAGATACAGAGATATTTTGTCTTTCCATAACTTACAGCGACTGTCTTCGTTTAGCAAAAGAGACGCAGAAAAAAAAACCCGTAGAATTTAACAAGAAACACTTTGTATGATATACTATTTTAATGTCAAGTAAATTTATAACAAATTTGAATTTTCAGTATAACTTTACTGGTACTTCATTGAGTATTTTCGGTACGTTTTCTTTTAAGAACATTTTATATAGTAGATCTCTTTCCTGGCCAGCAAGGAATTGAAATAGGATGTCAAAAGTGGATGTTACCATTCAAAAAATCAACTTTCGTGTATTTTTTAATGTTTGGACAATCCCAAAAGCAAAATTTATGAATAAAATTTAATAGTAGATATTATTACCATCAATTGGTTCCTTTTTTGGCGCAGTGTGTCCCAAATGGGATTCTGAGCCATTAAACCCTATACAACCAAATCAATCAATTGGTACTTACGTCTTTTTTACACGGTCATTTACAGGAGAATTGGTGAGGGGTGATCACCTTTTTTTCCATGACTCTTATAAGGTATTTATTGACAAACGAATAAAATAAGAAAGCCCTAGCCTTGATATTATTTATCTACTACAAGCTAATATGCGTTCAACTTGCTGGAACTTTTAAATATTAGATGATTCATTTTAGAAAATTGCGTAGCATTGTGTAGATTTAATGGATCTTTAAACATGCATAGGGTGAATATTAGCGAAGTCTTCTACCAAGACTTGAGATTTCATCCTCTTCATCATATCATAGCCATTTTCATATCTGGTGCTATGCCAATGTGTTAAACCCTATCAAGTCAGATATAACACAAGCAAGTAGTATTGACGTGAGTTCAATAAAATTTTTGCGCCATCTGAAAATCCAAGTTCTGAGCCCTTTTCCCTGGCCCAGTCCGACACTGTTGGAAAGTATTTCATAATCTATGTTTAACGCATGATTTTACGTTCTTGTTGGTATATACCGCAGGTTATGGAACTCCATTAAACGATGGATACGCATATGGAACTATTAATAAAGAGGAACTGACATATCCTTAAAATGACGAAGCTGCAACTGTAACCGTTTTCGTAAGGGTTGATTACCACCGTGGAAGCTTCCACCAGTAAATTTATATAGAGATTATCTACTTATTTAAACGCATTATTAATGCAAAATTTCAGTCATAAATAATGGCAGAAACAAATTTTTAATTTTCCTGGTGAAAGTTTATTTTGTCGGATGTCAGGCACTGCATTTCCGCCATATTGTGACAACCAGTGAAACAAACTGACAGTTTTACCATGAAACTGACACCAGTAAAAGCAACTAGAAAATTTTACCATGTATGTGAGAAAATATTTCCATAAATAAGGCGCTTAAGTAAGACGAAATTTTCTATTCAATTTTACTGGTGGAAATTTTCCCCCAGCGGTAACTGTAGATCCGATTTTAAAAAAGCAGCCGCCATCTTGGGACAATCTCCTCAGTTACTTCACTCGGAACTGGTATCTAATACACTATATGTCTCCTCCTCTTTATTTATAACTTGTCTCCTCCTCTTTATTTATAACTCTATCTCCCTAATACGCACATACACTTTATTATTTTTAATTCAATCATACTGATTAATAAAGATATCCAGAAAAACAACGCCATGTCTGTCATATATTTTTATGTAACCAAATAATATATAATTTGTATTATCATACAATGCCTATAGCACATTTTTTATTGTTGTTCTTTGCTTTTAAAAACTTTTTAATTACTTTTTTTGCTCTTTTCATGGACTTTTTTAAAGAAAGAATTTTTTTTTTTTTTTACCCATATTACCAATTTCTCATCACCAGAAAATATCCTCTGGTTATAGGTATCGTTTCCGTAGCTTCACGGCTTCTTTATTCTTGTTTTCACCGGACGCTGTTAATTTTCTGAACTCTGGAATGAGTTGTTTTGTTCGAGATTTCTTAAAAATCGTAAATGTCTGTGAAGGTCGGGACTTTTCTTTTGATTGCCTTTCAGTCATGATCATTAAGTGTTTTGTAGTGTTGTTCTTTATTTTTGAAAACTTGTTTAAACTTTCTTTTGAACCACTTTTTTGTGGCAGGAATTTTCTTTTTACGCTTACTGTAATCTCCCATCATCATTAAATATTCGTTAGAATCGGAAGAACTGCGTGAGGCTAAAGCATCAGTGGATAAGTTTTCGCTTTCAACGTTGGCTGTAACATGCTTTAAAGAAATAGGAGAAGTAACATCAGGATTTTGTTCTTTAATATCTGTAACAAGGGAATTATCTTCGAGGACGACGCTGCATAGTTCTGTACTGGCATTTTCATGTTTAAACTCCACTTTTCCCTTTATCTGTTTACTCTTGAGGCTGTTCAATGAGTCTTCGCGGCTTCGAGGCGAAAACACACGTGAGACATTAGATTCTGCAGCTGCACAGCTTTTGTCACTGCTGTTTTTACTTTGCATTTCAGCGGAGGTTGTCTGGCATACGAAAAGACTTGTTTCGCCCGCGACACCCTCAACATCGAAAAAATCTCTGGCACTATTTTGTAAGACCTCTTTTAAGAACGGATGTCTCAAAGCTTCTGCTGCAGTGGGCCGTTCTTCGGCATCAAAATTCAAGAATGATTTCACAAAATCGAAAGCGTGCATTTTGTCTTCCTCCGGTACAAATATATACGCAAAAGCTTTATCAAACTCATCATTAAAATGCAGTTCTTGCATTATTTCCTTCAAAACTGGCTTTACTTGTGATTTCCAGCTCCAGCCTCTGCAGACTTCACCCGTCTGCCGCATAACGTAATAGCCTGTCATCTCATTTAGGACTAGCAGGCCGTAACACCACATGTCAAAACGAACACCTTCTACTTCACTTATACCATAATTAAAGCATTCAGGTGGTCGGAACTGCTTGGGGGCGACAAGTCTCTTAAGATGCTTTCCAGCGACATTCAACCCTGAAAAGTCGCATAAGACGGCCGAATCGTCCATGGATATTAAAACATTGTCTCCTTTGAGATCCAAATGACAGTAGTTCGCCGAATGGAGATAATCCAATGCTAACAATATTTCAGCGGACCACTTTTTCATCCTACGCAGTCCGTTTATGTCATTTTTGAAATCCAAGCTTTGAACAACTCGATGAAGGGTGGAGGGATGTCTCGGTGTCACATACATTTTACAGTGAAGATCTTTTACCTCGATGATTTTGATTGTCGGAAGGATATTGGGGTGACGTAACGTAGGCCATATTTTTTCTTCCAATTCCCATGATTTTCTATTTGGAATGACCTTCACAGCTATACTCATTTGTTGTGGCGAGATGGCGGCAAAAACGTCTCCGAAACCTCCGCTGCCAAGTGGCGTTATGCATCTGTAATTTTTTTTATGAAGATAGTTGATGACAGATTTTTTGTTTGGTAAATTAGATCTCATTTTGGCTATGATATTCATTTTATTAAGTGTACGGGGTGAAGCGTGGCGAAAATAAGTAAAGAAGGTTGATATTACAAACGTTAGGAACTTTTGGAAATACTTTATTTAGGTAAAGAATGAGCCGTAGTTGACAACGTTGCTAACAGGCTTAGAGTATTGTTGAAAAATTCTAAAGCATCTTTATTGCAACAGAGAGTCTTTGTTACAATATCAATTATTAATCGAGTGTTATTAATTAGGCATTAGATAATAGCATTGTTAACAACTAACATATATACTTCAAAAACAGCTTTGTTGTGAAATAGAGTCGGTGTTACAATCCCGCTTTGTAACAACTGAGTGTTGTTATCATCTATCACGTGTGAATGTGATTGTTGGAAGCCATATTGAGGGACGCAAGACAGTAGCGTAATACTGAATGAATTATTTGCACATTAAACCAGCAGCATTTTTTAAGTTTGTTTTGTCTAAACTTGTAACACCACTTAAAAAAAAGTAAAACGCTCTTAATCCAAATTCTAATACGAGTTCAAAGAAAAATGAAAAACAGTGATATTATCATAAACAATGAACTTTCATGCACAATTTGAACTGATTCGATTTGTTACATATTCAATTCCAACCAAAATTTTGAACACATTTAGTTTGTTACACATACAATTTCAACCACAAACAAACGTAAATGAGAATATCGTATCTGTATGTACTCTTCCCTTGATGAGGTATGTCCACGAAACTGCATGAATCATTGTACTCGATCACAACCGTCTGAATACGAAACCTATACAAGCTGACACAAAAATAGCGGCAGGTCAGGCGGATTTTATTTTCAGGGTTTGTACAATCCTTTGCATTTTAATACCAGTATTTTTTAAAATATATATTATTCGTTTTATTTAATCACATAAAAAGGCGAAGAATACTTTTAAAAAGTACTGGTATTAAAATTCAAGGGACCACACAAACGTTGAAAAGAATTCCACTATGACAGCCGCCATTTTTGTGTGGTCGGGTATGCCTTAAGAGGCTACTTCAGTCAAGTGAAAAGACCCGTTCGCTAATGCTAATCCTATGGAAGAAATTTATAAAGATATTTCGGTTGCATTTTAATATTTTTAAATGATTTTTTTTTTTTTTTTTTTTTTTTTTTGCATTGGCTAGCTGAGGTCGATCTCTACATCTGCCGTTTTTTACTTTTTCGATTTCGATTACAGATTTTTTTAATAAGGATGCTTTCAGTTTCGAAACCGGTTCCGAAAATGAAAGTGTCCTCATCAAAAATATCTGTACACAAAATCGAAAAAGTAAAAAAAGGCCTTTGTACAGATCGACCTCAGCTAGCCAATGCAAAAAAAAAAAAAAAAAATCATTTAAAAATATTAAAATGCAACCGAGATATCTTTATAAATTTCTTCCATAGGATTAGCATTAGCGAACGGGTCTTTTCACTTGAATGAAGTAGCCTCTTAATACCCAGAAGGATGAGACTCAATTATGAACTTGTGTGCAAAATTAAAAGAACGAAGAGGGTCAAAATTTAATTGCAAGATTTGACTCAGGCAGACAACAGACGAAGTTAAATACAGACACACACACACTCACAAATCATGATTTAAAATTACAATACTTTCGTCACACTATGCATTCGGAGAGTAAAAATGTTTCATAAGTCATATTTTGTTAAATGCACATACTATTATTAAAATATTTGCTAATACGCATGGCATTCATCGAGAAGGATTTTTTTTGTAATTTTTATGTAATTTTTTTTAACTTTCGGTAAAATAGCTTCTTGCCCACAAAGGGTTTTTTTTTCTCCTTTTCTAAGGGATGAATGAATTCAATCAGTATTTTTAGTCTGACAATTTTTGGTACCTATGAAACAAATAATAATAATAACAAAAGAAAAAAAAAATAAGAAAATTACCTAATTTTTGTAATTTTTTCTTAAAAAAGAATTAAAAAATCGAGAACCTAAGACTCAGTTTTCCGGATTAGCGGGTTTTACTCTGTACTATAATTGGATGCATAATACTCTATAATATAGGGTTATACTGTTCTGCGCATGCACATATCAGTAAATAAAGAAAAGTCTGTCGAAGGCGGAATCGATCTGGACCGAGAAAATTTTCCATCGTAGACAATATTTCGCCTGATGGCTTTTGCTGTACTTCTATGGATTTTCTGGGACTTGAAAATCCGTCTATGTTAGAGAGAGTTTACAGTATTATGTCTGTAAAAGAAGGAAGGGGAAAGACCATGAAGAAAGTTAGAACATTCAAATGCGCCAGGTATAGAAATGGACGACCACTGTTGTAGCTGGTTCAGTTGTATAGAAAAATAAAATTGATAGCATGGAACCTCAAAGGAAATTCCGTTTTAGCCAGTTTTCTGTCTCAAGAGGATTAAACAAATTGGTTTTTTTTTCGCCAGGGTCACAAAAAAACTCCGTTACAGTTGTAAATTCAATGGTTTTAATGTAGTAATTGTTAAGACACGAGTGGAGTCCTGCACGGGTCGAACTGTACCCGACCCGAACGTAAAAATTCTGCTTAAAGTCAACCTGACCCGAACCCGAAGGGAAAAAATATCGATCCATATTTTAATTCGTTTATGGAAAAGTTGTCGACAATTATATCTCTAATGTCTTTAAAAAATAAAAATGAACCCATTACACTCATAAATACTTTTTTTTAATTAGAAAAACATTCAGAACTTTCTTTTGAAAAATGGTTGATTTTTGACGGCCGATTATCTACTCTAAGGGATATAGGTCCGAGGGGGGGAGTGCCCTCCGTGGAAGTCTTTCTAAGGGAACCTAACCCTTATTTACGCATAGAAATTCAAGGTTCGAAAAAAACCTCGAAAACTCCGAAAGATTAGGCCGACGGGCGCGATTGGGTTCGAACCCAGCACCTCCCGTTTGCCAGATTCGAGAGCAGAACCTCTCGGCCACTAGCTTTCTTTTGAAAAAAAAATCAAAACTCAACCCGAAACTGAAGCATTTAAAGTCAACACGACCCGAACCGCACTAAAATAAATTAGCGTCAACCCGACCCGATGCAGGACTCTAGACGGAAGAAAATTTCTCCGGCCACTTACAATTCCTCTTAAACCAGTTTTAGTGTATAGTAAGTCTTTAGAAACAGCTCTTATTAAAAAATAGCGCAACTAATGATTTACTAAAAAAGAGCCTTTGTATAAAGAAATAGAAAAAAGTTCAACATCTATAATTGTATTGTCATTAATTATCGTTTGTTAATATTATTTTTTATCGCCGAAAGATAAAAAAAGCAAGTGTTAAAGAAAATTCGATGCAAAGAAACGATGAAATTCAATTAAGAAAAGATTAAAAATTTTCTACCAAAAAGGAAAAAAAAAAACACACAATGAGAACATTTAATAAAGGAATTTATGTTTAATGAATATCTTTTCTTTAATCCAATTAAGAGATTCTAAAAGTACGGACCGAAAAATATAATTATGCTAACGATACCGCAAAAAAAAAAAAAAAATAAATAAATAAATAAAACTTTGTTCTTAAAAATTATAGATAACTTCATTAATTAGTCATACAGTAGATCGACATTATGACGCAGAGAAATATAATATCTACATATTTCCCTAAGCTTTATAAAGAAAATTCGCTAGCATAAATATTGAAATATCTTTCCAGGGGACTGGTAGAATATTACAAATGACTGTACCTGTTTATCCAAACGTAACAAGCAAAAGAAAACTGAGTATAGGTTAGAATGCAAGGTACATATTCAATATACATATGGCCAAAGGTGACCGGTCACTTGCGATTTTATATGTTTTGTTAAATATCTAGAAAAATACATGAGGAATTGACCTGAAACTGCAGGTGCGTAAAGAGTATAAGTCATATATTTCCGCGAAGATTTTTTCCCGAAACCCCATAGGGGACCGTAAACAAATTGAAAAAGAACGAAAATCTTTTGGATAACCATGTAAAAACTAATGTAGCAAAAGCGTTCAAACTCGAGATTATTAATAATTGGCTTATTGTAATATACTGTGTTCATTTTTTATGAGGATAGCATGTATACTCGTAGAGAAATTAAGGTTTTTGTAAAAACAGTCCCAAATTTCGCCAAGTTTTTTGCTTATAACTTACAGAGTTCTTAATATAAAAAAGTTCTTTTCAGAAAATATGGCAAACAACATTGTACACAATACCCTGTAATCAGAATTAAAAAATATTAAAAATTGAATGAAAAATGAGCAGGTTTACGAAAAAATGATTTACTGCGCATGCGCGAATGCAATCAAACTCTAATGTGCATAATGTATTAGCTATGTATATGGAGCAACTTTTGTGAAAGTCTCAAAATCATAGCTTGAAAATTCTGAAAATTATCGTCCATAGAATAAGCTCGAAATCCGTTGTTCCCAAAAGGAAGCAAAAAGATGAGGGGTTGTATCCAAATATAGCAGTACGTGCAATATTATGTACGCTATCTTGGCACTAATCAACAGATATTTGATACAACGCCTCTTCTTTTTGGGTTGGTTCGTTGGTTGTATTTGTGACGGCCAATTATCTGCACGAGGGATATAGGCCCATGGGCGAGTGCCCTTCATGGGGGTCTTTCTAAGGGAACCTAACCCGTATTAACGCTTGGAAAACCAAGGTTCGAAAAAAAACACGAAAATTCCAAACGATTATGCCGACGGGCGCGATTGGGTTCGAACCCAGCACCTCCCGTCTACCAGATTCGAGAGCAGAACCTCTCAGCCACTGGTGGGGCTCCTCTTTTTGGGAACAACGGGTTTCGAGCTTATTTTATCGACGATCATTTTCAGAATTTTCAAGCTATGATTTTGAGACTTTCACAAAAGTTGCTCTATATACTTAGCTAATACATTATGCTTATTATATTTTGATTGCATTCGCGCATGCGCAGTGAAACATATTTTAGTAAACCTGCTCATTTTTCATCCAATTTTTAATATTTTTAATTCTGACTGCAGAGTATTGTGAACAATGTTGTTTGTCATATTTTCTGAAAATAACTTTTTTTTATATTATGAACTCTGCAAATTATAAGCAAAAAACATGGCGAAATTTGGGACTGTTTTTATAAAAACCTTAACTTCTCTACGAGTATACATGCTATCCTCATAAAAATGAACACAGTATATTACAATAAGCCACTTATTAATAATCTCGAGTTTGAACGCTTTTGCTGATTTAGTTTTTACAGGGTTACCCAAAAGATATTCGTTCTTTTTCAATTTGTTGACGGTTCCCTATGGGGTTTCGGGAAAAAATCTTCGCGGAAATATATGACCTACACAATACTGTTTACACACCTGCAGTTTCAGGTTAATTTCTCATGTATTTTTCTAGATATTTAACAAAACGTCTAAAATCGCAAGTGACCGGTCACCTTTGGCCATATAGTGTAGCTATGCTATCTCTAAATAACTTTCGGACCAATGACTTTATTAAAACACCAAATAAAATAAACTAAGACAGACTTGAGCACAGTTAAAAAATAAAATTTATAAAGACAATAAAAAACAATTAAAAATACAATATGTAAACGTTTCGCCAAGCGACACGCAAGGCATCATCAGTACAAAAATGTAGTACAATCAGTACAATGACTTTATGTTTAAAACAATTATATCAGATGTTAAGAGTCTTGCATCGGCTCAAAGTGCCTGTCATTTTTAGGTGCGTTCGTAATTATATAAATACGTAGCACCTATAGTCGTCGTCTGGTCCGTCCGTCCGTCCGTCCGTCTGTCTTTCCGTCTGTCCGGGTATAACAGCGCAAAAACTACTCAACCGAATGGTTTGAAATTTAACAGATAGCATCGTTGCAGAAATTTGTAGAGTCATTTCAAATTTTATGAAAATCGAATCAAAACTTTAAAATAATATTAATAAAAGTTTTCCTCATTCTATTAAATTCTATCCTGAATGAATTCAATGACATCCCAAGATAGGAAGAAAATAAGTTGAAACTGGTGTGAATTAATACGAACTAAAAGATCTTCTTAAAATACCATCAAAAACTAACTTAAATGCGCTAGGCCTTTCGAAAGATCTGAGTCTTTCTTCGTCAGGCACAAAGAAGACGTGCTTCTACTATGAAAGCAGCAGCAAGACTGAAATGAGAGATACGGTAAATGAAACAAGCTGAAAAAACAACCAATAAGAAAGCAGAAGACAACAGCCAATCACAGAAGAGTATAATCAAAACAAAAGAACAAAGAGTAGGAGGGGAATAAGGAAACAAATAAAAAAATTAAATTAAAATAAATTGAAAATAATTTATAATAAAATGAAAACACACATATATATTAAAATATGGGAACACATGAAATTTAAAAATAAATAAATAAATAAAAAACATACTAATATTATTTGATACAAAAAATAAATTATATGGTTACACTGAAAAGGTTTTGCCTAGCTGAAGAGAGCATTGTGGAATCAGATTTATCATTAACAATAACTTCACGATTAAGATAAATGGCTAAATTTTCAAGAAAGTCCAATTCAGAGTCCATCATTTTGTCTATTACTATTGGCATTAAAGATAATTTTAACATTTCGAAAATTAAAACTATGGCCGGAATCCTAAGAGTGCTTGGCAATAGAAGATTTAGAAAGTTCTTGATTAATTACATAACGAGATTGCTCTTTTAAGCGGATTTCGAGATTTCTTTTAGTTTGACCAATATAAGATAAATCACAGCCGTTACAAGGAACATTATAAATTCCCCATTTACGAAGATCAGGAACAGGAGATTTAGTGGAGGGAATTTGAATTTATTGACAGATTTAAAGATAATGTTAAATTTGAAACATCTTAAAACTTTAGCTAATTTGAAACATAAAGGAGGATAAAAGGGGAGGACAACCAAATTATGAGGTTTGTTTTTGACAGATTTGGAAAGAATAGATTTATTAGACGGTCTATTGAATTTCTTCGTAGCATTATTGATAACAAAAGGATTGAAACCTCTTTTGACAGCAACAGTTTTTAAGTAATTAAGTTATCTTAAGTAAGCATCCCTTAAGGATGAATTACACAATACCGATGCGACCTGTCAAGGGAAATGTTAAATCTTTTGGAGCAAGACTAAGAGGATTTTTTTGGTCGCCTGGTAACTATGGGTGAATCTTGGACCTATCAATATGGTCCAGATTTGGAGATTTCACACCACAAATGATGTCATTCAAGAGTTGGAACAATGGCTTTCAACCAATCTGCAGAGTACTTCAATGACGGCCTTCGAAGGGTTAAAAAACGCTGGGAGAAATGTATTAACCCTGTATGATAATTATATAGAGAAGAAATACAATTTACACGATACGCAAGCCTTAAAAATTGAAATTATTCCGGTTTTAATAACAAACTGGCATAGTTTTAATTAACTGATGATCCTGCAAAAAACAATTCGTATTAAAACGTAATTCCTCTAATGACTTACAAAATAAATAAATAAATATATCATATGTATAAAAGAAAAAAAAAAAAAGAAAAAGCGCCTAACACTCATTATAATCAGATATCTTTTGAAATAGTAATATTTTATTGCTGAATAAAAAACAGGTGTTAAGGAAAATCTGATTTAAAGGGAAGTGAAATTCAATCAAGGAAATACAATTTTTCTGAATTAAAAGGGAGAAAAAAAGAGAACTGGACGATGAAATGCGGAAAAAAAGACGAAAGGATATGAGATTGGGGAAGGAAGTGGGGAGTTTATAATTAATTGGAGAATTTCTTTTTCTTTATTCTTTTAGAAAGTTATTCCGAAAATGGAAGGACAAAAATACAATTTGAAAGTTGTAAAGATGCTACAAACCATGATTTTTTAAAATTATTATTATTAAAAATAACAACTTCATTATTAGGTGCAGGAGACATGCTCTTCAACTACTTATTGTCGAATTCTTTAGAATAAAAATGTACTTCGAGGGGGGGGGGGGTGTCTTCAAGGGTATCTAATTTACAGTTTATTGAAACTTTCTTTTTTCAGATCTTTCGTAATCCGGGAAGTCACAATCATTGAATCATTTAAATTTTTATTTTAAATTTTCTTTTCTGACACGTTATGAAATAGAGTTGCTATGAATAGTAAACTGGTAAAGTACAAAGTAAACTGTCAGAAAATTCGTCTATATACACTAAATTATTCCTCAATTTTTAACAAATACGAGGGTATATCAATAAGTTTTTGCCCTCACATAGAAATAATTGAGTGAAATTTATGAAATT
Source organism: Maratus speciosus (assembly GCA_963932465.1). Classification (NCBI taxonomy): domain Eukaryota; kingdom Metazoa; phylum Arthropoda; class Arachnida; order Araneae; family Salticidae; genus Maratus; species Maratus speciosus. The sequence continues at coordinate 4,594,792 of OZ010790.1, read as the reverse complement.
GTTACATTGTATTAGTCCTTTTCCATATAGTCACCGTGCACAGTAACATGTTTGTGCAACCGGTATTTCAAAGATAGGGGGAGGATGTATTCCAGAAGGCGCGATAGTAGACACAAGGGGGGGGCACTTTTCTAAATTTTGCGGACATCATTCATGCCCCCCGGGGGGAAATTTGGGAGAGGGACTCGGGAGTGCATAACATGAATAAGTGGTTACAGGTCTTTTCAATAATATGTCACATGTGGGGGTGGGCAAAGTTAGAAAAATGGAACATTTGAAACAGAATCACAGACGTTATTCGCTCTGTTATACCAGACGTCCTTAATTGTGTGGGGGAAGAACTTGAATATCGTTTAGATGTGTGTAGGGCAACAAATGGAGGCCACATCGAACTACACTGAACAGGTATGAAACTTGGAGAGTTTTTCTTTTATTTGGTGAAGGTTTCACAATTCCATCTTGTTTCATTGATTTCTTGGGACCGGTCAAACGCGCACCATGATTTTACGGGCACACTGTATATATAAATCACATCGATTTGTAAAGAAAATTTATTAAGAAATAAAATGTACTTACCACTTTACAGCATCAGCATCAAGTATAAATATTTTTTTAATCAAACGTTCCCATCAGTAACAAAACAATAACGGGAGTGATGCCAAAGCCAAAACTCAATTTGTTAAATGCTGAATTAAATAATTTATTTTTAAGCTACTGCTGCTATATATCATAGTTCAGTGTTACTAACTAGATTTATTGTAACAAATTTTCTTTATTACACATTCTGTCTTTATCCGAGGGGTGGGACAAAGTCAAGTCACCCCGGTTGAGGGTTATCACGAGGTATACTTGAGGTCTGATGGGACCCGATGCCCGTACACGGCCCCGCAAAACAAAGGAAAACTTCCAAACAGGTCAAGACGGCACAATAAAGACAAATTTTTTTAACGGGCCGAGTCGAGTTGACAAGAAAATTAAACAGGCCAGCCAGGACGATAAAAAAATGAAGCAGGCCGACCGGCCTAATATTAAAATTTAAACGAAGCCAATAAATATGAGATTTTCGCGATAATAAGTATAACTGTGCTGCACGAGCCAATGCTAGTTTGACAAGATGACTTACATAAATATAACACGTCCAGCGTAGAGATCGGCATCAGACACATCGTGTCTGAACCTGGGCTTAAGGGGTCTCACGACTCTTAAAAGTGGAAAAAATGAAAAAAAAAGATAATTTTCAACATTTAATATTTTAAAATGTATGTGATTTAAAAACACAATTTTTATCGGGATTAAATATACAAGAATGTTCTTTCATTTGATGTATTTAAAAATTTGCAAGATGTAGAATTAGTATTTATAGAGGGCTCCAAACTGTCAGACATTTGTCGAGCACAAAAATTGGTATAAGAGCTTAAGCGTAAGATTATAAAATAAATTTTGCAACTAGAATGAAATTGTTTGTGCTTAATTATACTTCAGATTATAATAATTAGTATGAACCTAAATAAATTTGTATTTAAAACATTTTTATATTTTTAATACAAAGTTGTATTTGGCTAATACAAAATTTTGAAAATAGCAGCAGTGTAATCAACTAAAAAAATATTTTTTTGAACAATAAAAATGAATTTTTACGTTCAGTTTATACAGACTAACATGGAATATATGTTTCGAAGATTTTATGAAAAAATATTCAGAATTTTTTAAGATGTCCAACGCGTTATGCCCAAAAACGTCATTTGGGAAAAAATGACTTCAAAAGTTTCGGAAACGCCGCTTCAGCTATTGAGCGGATATGATTTTAAAAGCCTTAACTTCTGTTCTAATGGGAATTTCAGGGAAATAATTATATCACAATGTTCAGAAAAGACAGGAGTTTAACTTAAATTAAAATTTCGAAAATTTTGAAGCTTTAACCCGTTTGGGACCATGGATGCATATATGCACCCTCAAAATGAGAATCAGAATCTGTTTTAGGCACCAGCCCAGTAGCAGAAAATTCTTCAAGTGTCTGCAACAGATGATATTTCAGTGCAGAAAATAATCTGCAGGCAAAATATTTTAGAATTGAAGCGTTAATCAAACGATCACTTACTTTTGATGTTATTATGCATTTTATTAATTTACTAATAATATTCTTAAGTTTTTGTATACTAAGTAGTAAAGAGCCAAACATAATATAATGCGAAATAAAGGTTCAATAGAAAAATAATCTGCAAATGAGAAAAGAAAATCTGCGACGCCCATCTCCCGTGTCGAACTCTCTGCTACAGGGGGCACCAGTAAAAAAGATAAGTAATACTTAGTTTCTTTATTGGAGCATTATCGTGATTGTTTAGAGGCAACTTTTAAAATAAAAATGGTGCTAAACGAATACAATTTGTGTAAAAGCCGCCGGTCCCGAAGTGGTTAAGAGTCCTGAGATCCCTTAATTTTTTTAGCAGACTCAGGCCGGTCCGGAAACAGGGTTAATTTTTTTTTTCTAAGAAACCGAGCCGGGCTTGGAATCGAACTGGACTTGATTGTTCTCAGGACGTGTTGGGCAGGCACTATGTTATGTAAAATAGTAATAGCGATAATGAACGTTTGTTAATTGAATATACCTCAATAAATTACAGAGAAATATTTTCAAAAATCTACATTTGTATTATACAGCTTCTAAAGTTGTGATGTTTTAACCCTCTTTGTTTTCTTTTATTCTAAAGTACATTAATTTTTTTTAATGAATCTTTATTTGAATGTTGAGTCTAAGTAAATCACTCATGTTGCTATTGTGTATTTTCTGTCTTGCGAACAAATAGTAATTTAAAATTTGCTGTAGAATTTTCCCATAACATATGTATGGAGTATTTTTTTAAAGAATCTCAATTCTATGTTAAGAAATATCGGAATTTTTTTTGTATAAATTGAGTAGTGCCGGGCCTTTATACGCCGATTTTTGACAGAACGGGGAAAATATAAATGCCTGATAAGATATACACAAAGACGAACCAGGGTTGTCGGGTTTTAGCCAGGCCGAAAAAAAGAGCCCTCTGGCTTTTTGCAAAAAGATTTAAGCAAACTTTTATTATTATTATTATTATTATTATTATTAATATTATTATTGATATTATTATTATTATTAAATTCTGAAACATAAATAAAGTCATAATAATAAATGTATAAATATACATACTATCATAATCATTAGGTAAATAATAACAAAAACAGTCGTTACGACAAAATAATTGTCAATGAAATGACATGCCTTATTAAAAAGACGCCACACCCGGACGGGTTAATCCTTCCATCTACGATCGAAACCCACCCACGGCGACAGATGACATCACGAAATGGGATTCTATATTTACATTTTCTAAGTATCTTTCCCAGAATCAGTTTAAAACTACTTAAATACATTAGTTTAATGAAACATTCATTACAGACGCATTCATTTTTACTTCATTCTAAGTTCAATCTGCGCTTTTATAAATATTTAATCTTTAGAAATTGAATGATTATTTACATTTTTCTATGAGGCTGCACATTTTAAATGAAACAGAGAATGTTAATAATGTGTGTGTATGTGATTTACCCGGCTGCCAAGAAGGCTTATGTGTCTCACGCGTATCTAGGTATGTGGATTTCTTTATACCCACGAAACATCCCAACGGCTGGATGGATTTTAATGAATGAGGTCTCTATCGATTCTTCTTAACCGTCCGATGGTTATAGGCTAAGTTTAGTTTTTATAAATTCAAAATGGCGGCCGTAAAATACAAAATGGCGGTAGAGACGGAAAAAAATTTTTACACACCCGATTGAGTGGCATATTATTGGATAGGTCATTCAAAATGAAGATGATGTTTCATTGACTATTTTACAGTCAGAAGCTCCGTTTAAATATTACACAACCTGGAAGTTCTGTAGATAGGATCTCTAGCTTTACTGCAACTCTAACCATCATAGACATCTATAGGTCACATCGAAACAGTGTTTATAGATAGGAACTAACAATGAAACACAACTTAAAAGTCATCAATACAAGTAAATATAAAAAAATAGGTAATATAAAAAATAGTTTCACATTGATGAGAAATAATTAATTAGTTAGCTTTTTACGCAGTCGGGTTTTTTTATTTTTTAATTTAATTTTTACTTGTTATAATCCACTTTTCTCGTACAATCTGTATTATGTTAAATATGGGAATATGCTATAAAAACACACCTTTTAGATAGGGACTGCAATTACAAAAGATTGTACGAAGAAGAGATCGATTTTAGATTATATTTTTTTATTCGCAAAAGCAAAGTAATGTATAAGACAGAAGATAAAGACTGAATAAATGAAATACAAACGAAACTTGTCGTGTGTGCCAATCCCAAAACTTTCTTCTATCTCATGCATGCTAATACTTCAAAATTAACTATCACAGTGCCTTAATTAAATGACAATCTATGCTCATCATGAGGATTCTAAAGGTATGAAATTACGTGCATTAGTTCTTGAGATAGGAGTATCGCAAAAATCGTGCAAATCCCAAAAAATGCATCACAGCAGTGTCACCTATTGGGTGATTTACATCAAAACCTAATCTGCAACAACTTATGCCAACGTCAAACTGAATTTGAAGTTCAGACCTGCCAACCTTTGAAAATGAGAAATCGTAGCACACAAAATTTAAATTAATCTGGAGATTGGTTGGTTGGTTTTTCGTGTTTCACAAACATCTTTTGACATTCGTAAAAGGAATAAGGTTTCCGTCTTTCAACTCAGTATAGTAAATTTTTTCCTGTGAAAATTTTTATACGATTTTTAGAGTTTATTTTCGTTTCGCAGCGTTTTTTTTTTTTTTTTTTTTACATTTGTAAAAGGAGCCTGGTTCCAATTTTTTAGCTCAGTGTAGTAAATTTTGACGGAATTCGCGATTTTTTTTCCGCCATCATTTCAGGATATTCACAATTTTTTTCCCACAGTCGTAATTCTCATTTTCCTATCACGATTCTTTGTTGAAATCCGCACTTCTTGCCATGCACTTTTGACGAAATTTGCATTTTTTACGCGGTCCTTTGACGAATTTTGCGTTTTTTTACCACGATCCTTTGACAAAATTAGTGTTTTCTTTCTGCGATCTTTCGGTGATATTTGCGTTATCTTACTAATCTTTCGATGAAATTTGCATTATCTTACTGATCTTTTGACGAAATTCGCGTTTTTACCACGATCCTTTAACGAAATTTATTTTCTTCTACGACCAAGTAAGGAAATTGATTTTTTTTACACGGTCATTTGTCGAAATTCGCGATAGTTTATCGTAAATCGTGCGATTTTGCACACTATTTCAATTGCCCCTCCGGAACTCTTAAAATGGCACCCTTGTTTCTAAGGAAGGGAATTCCTGTATAAATATTTACAAAAACACGATTAGAGTGTTTTATGTTAAGAAGTTTTTTTTGCAGCCCAGAATTTTTTTTTTCTCATGAGCATTTTTTAATGTCCGAATTTCGGACTAATGGCCAATTTTTTAAAACTTTCGGAAATGAATACTTGGAAATTTCGGAACAGAATCACTCCTGAAAAATATGCTGCGCGGGATAAAATTCGCAACTAGAAACAAAAAATGCTTTTTTGTTTTTTGCAAAAAATCGTAGTTTAAGACCGATTTTCGTAGCATCGTAGTTTATAGGTCCAAATCGTAGTAACTACGATTTTTTCGTAGCAGTTGGCAGGTATGGAAGTTTGATAAAATTCGTGCATTAGTTTTTGAGATAGAGCTATTGCGAGAATCGTGAAAAATCCTGCACAGCGGCGCTACCTATTGGGCGATTATCACCAAAACCTAATCAGCAACAACTTGTGTCAACATCTAACTGAATCTGAAGTTTGATGAGAATCCGCGCATTATTTCTTGCGATAAAACTATTGCACAGAAATCGTGAAAAATTCAGCGTAGCAGCTTCACCAATTGGAAGATTAACACTGTCCACAGTGCAGAAGTAAAGCATTCGTCTTCCACGCAGAAGATTGTGGGTTCGAATCTCTCAGGCGGAACTTTAAAATTTTGATTTTTTGTACACTTTTTTTTTCAGACAGATTTAATTAAAATAAATCCCCCCCACCCTTTTTTTTTGTCATTTTAAAGGTTTATTTTATTTTTTGGCGCAGTGGTAATTTTTAAAATATCTTTTTTTTTTCAGGCAGAGAAAATCTGGAATTTCAATCTAGAACCAATATTTTTGTTTGCTGCTGCTATCTACTGGCCATTTTTTGAAATAATAGGACAACTTTTTTCATTTTACCATTAGAAGAATTATTTAGGAATTGAAAGGATTTTCTAATTCGAATTTTAAGTCAAGGTTTTTTGGCGCAGTCTAGTGAGTGTTTGGAAAGTCAAACAATTAAAATGGATTTAAAAAAAAAATATTTGAGCATTAAATGTGTTTTAAACAAATGTTTGCTTTTAAAAATTTTTATATTTTATAGATTTATCAATTTAAGGATAAAGTGTTTTAAAAAAGATATTAAACGAAACCCTCTGTGCGGTCTGCGATCACACTTACCCACTTGTTTAAAAATACGGCTTTGATAAAAAAAAATTCTTACGTGTATTGATTTTGCTTTTCAAGTTAATTAGTATAAATTCAAATCGAAAATAACATATTTCGTGTAATTTTTGAAATAAACAGATATAAATAATTTACTGGTAAAAAAGAAAAAAAAAGTTACTTATATTTTAATCTATTTTTATGTTATTGATATTCTGTTTCAATAAAATGTATTTCAATTACTTGTTTCTTTCTCTCTTTTTTATACGTTTTGTGTGCCGAAAAGTTATTAATTAAATTTAATGAATAATACGAAATTTGAAATTACTACATTAAATTTTAATGAAACGTCTACCAGAAAGTAACTGTTTAACCTTTACCGAGAGTTTATTTATACAATTAGTAATTCAATGAATGCATTCATTCAAAGGTTATTTACTAAATTAATCAGCAATCTGATTAGTAAAACAAATAAAAAGGGATTGAGCATTTTATTTCAGTATTTTACAAACTAACGCTGTTTTAATATAAAGTTGGTATTAAATTAAAATACCAAAGTTCTTGTGAATTAAATTCACCTCATCTTAAATTAACTGAACAGAATGAAAATATCGCTAAAACAAGCAAACAAAACAAGAGACGGCTCAATTCTGGATGTATATACGGACGTACACGTAATGTGGATGTGACCTTGCGGTATAAAATTGGAACAAGCTAGAAATTGTACGTCAAACGTGGCAAATGAGGTGCGTTCGTACTATAACTAGTTTTATCAATATTCAGATCTTGGTGAACTCTTATGCAAAAATACATGAATACAAAATTTATTACAATTCTATATATATTAAATTCAGTCATACGGAAATAATAGGACTCCATCTTAAATAGGACTGTAATCACCATGGCAACCTAGAATCATTATCTATCCTGGGATATCATTGAATTAATGAAGTACGATAGGATTTAATAGAATGAAAAAAAACTTTTACTAATATTTTCTAAAGTTTTGATTCGATTTTCATAAAATATGAAATGACTCGACACAATTCTGCAACGATTATAGATGTTAAATTTCAAACCATTGGGTTGGGTAGTTTTTGCGCTGTTATAGGCGGACAGACGGACGGAACAGACGACGATTATAGGTGCTACATATTATGAACGCACCTAATAACGTTACAAAGTAAAACCTGCCAAAGCAAGATAGCGGGATCGGAGAAAGATTTCGTTTTACACAGGTTCCCGTATTATCCGTTATACGGTCTATTGTAATTGCATTGTATTCATTTCACTTCGACAGTATTTGCAGTCTTGAGAAAACCACAGTTCCTATATTGAATAGTGTTAAAGGGTATTTACTAAATAATTCCTAAACGTAATTTACCTGAAACAATTGCGCATATATTTGTTATCCGCATTTCGCAATCTAACGGTGTTTGGTAATGGACGAGTCAAATTTTACATTAAATTAAAATTCTAGCGTTCTTGCGAAATAAATGCATCTGTTTTTAAAATAATGAATAGAATAATATTTAATGTTAAGTTATCCATCTATAATTATAAAGAGACCAGTGCGTGTGTTTGTCTGTGCAGAGTTTTCTGAACAAACTGCTGCGCGCAGCGCTACAAGATTTAGCACCTGTATATCTGACATTATGCACCTTGAAACCAGATTTTATTTTTCTTATTGGGATTTTTTAATTATTTTTTTATGCGATTTGTGGTGTGTTTTCGAGTTTCGGGGCGATTTTTTTTCACATTAGTAAAACGAACCCAGTTTTAATCTTTTAGAAGAATATAGTAAATTTTGTTCCCTTTTTAATAAAGTTTATTCGGAATTCCTAGAGTAATATGAATGAGATTTAATGAGATTAATGAGGTTTAATGAGATTTAATTTTTGTTTTTCGTTTTGCGGCGACTTTTTGACAATCCGGTTTCAGTTACTTTAGCGCAATACAATACATTTAATCCTCTGCAATTTCTGAATTAAAAAAAAAAAATAATAAAAAATTATACGATTCTTAGCGTTTATTCATGTTACGCGGTGACTTTTTTTTTTTTTAAACATTCGTAAAAGGAATCCAAACTTGTAGCCCAGTACAGTAAATTATGATCTCTGTTATTTTTGAATTAGTTATCTGGCTTTAGTGTTTTTTCGCGTTCAGCGGCGATTTCTAGACAATTTTTTTCTCAGAAACGGAAGAACTCTGCAGTAAATGTTAATATCGTCATAATTGAATTCAATTTGAAATACCAAATAGATTCCTATAGCAAAATGAACGCCAATACTGAAAATTTAAATTAAATTGGGTCAAAAAAAAATCACAATAAATCAATATTCGTTTAATTCTAGACTGGAGCAGGCATAGTCTACATGAGTCCACGTTGCGGAAGGCAGTGAAGACCCTAACCCCCAGTTTTGTTTAGTTCGAGACCAAGGTTTCCATTTTTGCAAGAATAACTGTTTGGTATATTCTTTTCCCCAGGGAAATTTTGCATTAAAGGCAGGATTCTGTTATAGACAGATTCTGTTCTCCCACGTTTTACTGTATTGATTGAATTGGGAATTTGGTGCACTTTTTAAAACAGATTATTTATCATTTTTTTTCCTGAAATTCTTTCAGAAAATTTGATAGCTTTTCACTAGAAAGACCTATACCTTTCTAAAAGCATCACTCCCGTGGCTATATCACTAATTATCACTCACCCGCAAGAAAAGTGACACATCTCGAAAAAATTCCTTTTGCGTTTTATTCCACTAATAGTTCTGTCATAGGTACGTCTTGTTACACAAACATAAGTGTAGTTATACAGAAAACCACTTTATTACGCTATATGGCCATTTGTGACCACAGAAGAGAGGTGGATTGTGTGAGGAGATAAAATTACCCAACCCTCGAAGCCTCATCCTACATATTCATTCTTAAGGGTTTTACAATTTTATGCATTTTTTTATTCCTGCATGCAGAATTAACTGCTATAGTTTCACGTTACAGTAAAATCATGTAAATTTTCTTTTGACACTCCTGTGAAATTTACTTTTGTCGAGATGTGTCACTTTTCTTGCGGGAGAGCGATATAATCATTAGTTAATAAAATAGTGTGTCTAAATTTCGATGTTTATTGATGATGTGAATTGGGAAATATATATATATATATATATAACTTTTGTAGACATTTCCTCCCCCTAAAACCACCCGCCTCATACTTGTGTAGCTACACTGGTGGCCACAATTAAGGAATAGTCATAAAATGCTAATTTTTAAGTAAGCGAATACTCAAAAGGAAATAATATAATTCGAATAATTACTATCCCCACAGCACAGCAAGTCCATATAGCATCTCATTGATGTCACACATGGTCACAAGTGTCACAGTCACTACGGTGAAACAAAAAATAGGAAATTCCACGCCTCTCATTATGAGTCTCAAATGATCACTATATGTGACTCCACTGAAACGTCAACGTGACTGCTGCTTTGTGACGAGTCACCAGGTGACTTTACAATGCAGTTACATTGTGACTCTCGTGTGACTGTCATTTTTTGACTCAATTTCAAAGTCATCATGAACGTTGCATTATGATAAGTCACCACATCATGAACGTTGCATTATGATAAGTAACCAAATAATATCATATTATAGTCATACGGTGACTTTTCACAAAAGAGCACAATGGTGACTTCACAGTAGTCTCTCTGTCACATGAAAGTCATCATGTGACTTTAATGTGACATTGTTTGGTGACTTATCATGATGCAACGTTCACGATGACTTTGAAATTGAGTCTAAAAATGACAGTTACACGAGAGTCACAATGTAACTGCATTGTAAAGTCACCTGGTGACTCGTCACAAAGCAGCAGTCACGTTGACGTTTCAGTGGAGTCACATATAGTGATCATTTGAGACTCATAATGAGACGTGTGGAATTTCCTATTTTTTGTTTCACCGTAGTGACTGTGACACTTGTGACCATGTGTGACATAAATGAAATGCTATATGGACTTGCTGTGCTGTAGGGATAGTAATTATTCGAATTATATTATTTCCTTTTGAGTATTCGCTTACTTAAAAATTAGCATTTTATGACTATTCCTTAATTTTGGCCACCAGTGTAGATAGAGAACACTAATCTCATAAAATAAGATTCCTTCTTATGAGTGAAAATAAAGCCATCTACCGTTATTTCTCAATTATTTTCCGCTGAGACTTGTCCTTTAAAAAATTTATTTCTCATTTTCTTGTTGTTTTTATCAATGACACTGGAGTTTTTAAAAATTATTATTAATGATAAATATATTGCTTTAAAATAATAATAATAATTTTTTAATAAAAAAAAAAGTTCGCCATTTTGAGACGGAAATTGAAATAAAAGTTCAATTAAGTGCTCTGATAAAAATAAAGAAAACAAATCATTTATCTCTTCCTACCAGAAGGTCGTGGTTGGGAATTGGGTGGGTGGTATATTTTTATCCGTCAAGAAAATGTAACATTATGCAAAATAATTATTTCTCTTCGACTGTTGTTTGGAGATTTATTTTAGATCACCGAAATCTGAATTGCTTTTTAATGAAATGCACTATGCCACTGAAAAAAGAAATTGAGTTTGGAGCGGTGTCAGAAGATGATGAGGACGGGATGGGGGGGGGGGGGGGGGGTGTCAGTCATTTCATAACTTCGTTTTGTTTTTGTGGAATTTCATTGAGGTTGAGGTGTTGAAAGAAAAATGTCAAAGGTTGTTTGTGGAAACAATAGATTTATGTGTCATTTTCAGGAAGAGAAAGAAAGTGTTGTATTATGTTTCGGTTGAATTGAAGGGGGGGGGGGGTGGGATATTACAGTGGGTGATCGGTTAACGAAATTAATCCGTTCCAAAACAGTGTTCGCTAACCGAATTATTCATTAACCGATTGTAGATTTTGTATTGATTTCTGTGGGTTTTCAATTAATTCGTTCTTAAAAGCTAAATAATGTATACAAAGTAATATAATTCTTCCATTTATAATAGGGTTAAAATACGTCCTCATTTAACCCTTACCGGCGCGGAGTAATTCTGTTTATAAACTGATGAAATAATGGACTGACACTGCAATTTATAAACGAATTTATTTGAAAATACAAACTTGCTTACTTTCATGTACATTATAATAGAAAAATTTTAGTTAAATATTCTTGGTGCCGTTTGTCAGTTTTGGAATTAAAATTAGGTGTCCTTTTTTAAGGACACCGCGCCGGTGAGGGTTAATATGGACAGATCGTATATTGATGACTTTATCCGTGTCCTGGCGTATTAAAAAAAATAATAATAAATGATATAACCTTTATAAAAACTTTTAGGATTACATTAATTGACTACGGCATTAAATCAGGGTTGCAAAAAAGCCGGCTAAAATTTAAAAAAGCCAGGCCGGCGGCTTTTATTGGTTTTAACCGACTTTTTTTGGCCAAAATTGGCCTTTTTTGGCCGAAATTGGCTTTTATACTGAGAATCATTTTAATTATAAACGACACATTTTAATGTGTTTTTTAATTAGTTTTAAATACATTTAATTGAGGTAGAAATCAATATAACCCAATTTTTCAATAATGTGAAGACATTAATATTGGAATAAAAGGCCATACCAATTGCTTTGTCTGGTTTACACTGACCTTAACACCCTTCTTCTTTTTTTTACTGTTTTATATAATTAAAAAGGACAATGGTTGCTTAGTTATATATCTTATTCACTAATTTTAAGGGATATTAATAATTCAAGTCTTATTTTATTTCTCGTAAACATTTATTTAAAATCGCACATAAAGTCATTTAATAAAAACATCCTTTCTCTCTATTAAAACAGTATTATGAATAACATATGCATTCATTTATCCATGATTATCCACTATTTTAAATAGCAACTAGCTTTTCAAAATTCTAATTCAACAGGTTGTATTTGGAGATTTTTTTTTTTAAAATGTTCTCTTTATTTTATGCACTTACATGTACTAAAATTTGCTCAAATGTTATATCCTTCCTAATTTCTCTTTCAACATTGTTCATTCTACGATTTTAATCTGTCTGTATGGACATATCTGGAATAAGTTACATAACAGCTTAGTAGCAGAAAAACTTTAGATATATCATTTTTATAAGTTATCAGAATATCGATTGCTTATTATTGCTCAAGTATTACATAAGATAATTTCAGTTATTAAATACACATAAGCTATTTAGTTTTAATCAATTTTAAAAGTAAATATCAATATATGTAAGAATGTTTCTATTTTGATGTGTGACATTCTCTTATTCTTTTATATAATCTTTAAAATGTGTGGTATGTGTAGAGCTATGATAAAGAATTCCAAACCAATAATTTAGAGTCTAATTTAATCTATTCTTCTAAATATTCATAATTTTTTTTTCAGACATAATGCCTTCACAGTTGCATTCTAGCAGTTATAAGGTCTTATTTATTTGACAAAATTTAATAGAAGTTTATATTTTTTTAGTAGAAAATATATAAGTGTATTAAAAATAAATTAATCCAAATTTTATATGAATTGTCTATAAACCACCTTTCTGAAAAATAAAAGCCAGCTTTTTTCAATTAAAGCCGGCTTTTTTTAATCGGTTAAAACCAAAAAAAGCCGGCCGCCTTTTTTTTGGCCTGACTAAAAGCCAGCAACCCTGCATTAAATCATATCAATTTGCCCCCACTTTGACCTTTCAAAAATTCCTTAGTTCTCTAAAAGATCGTGTTTACTGCAGGACCTTTAAAACACAAGTGGAGCCTAGAGCCTGTTAATAATTTGTGAATTAAATTTCAAATAAAATAATTAATTTGCAACTAAAAATATTTCTGTAAAAAAGACACAAAATACAGTCGAACCCGTTTAAGGCGCTCACGGTTAATACGCGATCCCGCTTAATACGCGTATTTTTTCCGATCCCATGAACATCGCCCATAAGTTTAATACAAAAATATCACGTTTAATACGCGAACGGTTATTACGCGATCCCGCTTAATACGCGATAGATTTTCGGCCCTATAACGCAAAAAATCACGTTTAAGACGCGAATTCATTGATGAAGATGCGAATTCCTTCTCTAGTGTTGTCGCACTGTTTTCGAATAGTAATATTTACTTTATTTAATAACAGATTAATCAAACGAACGTTACTAATTGGGAATAGTGGTAGAAATTTAAATAAAAAAATGTTCGCTAAATTAGCAACACTGCAATTCTTCTTTCATCCCTCATCCTAACATTCATTGTTTCTCGCTTCGTGTATGTTTTTAGTGTAGTAGAGAGAGATAGACGAATTCAGGATACTCAGATACATCGTAAAAATTATTATGATTAGAGATGATTATGCCTGTTAGTAGTGAAGTTTTAAATGTACTTTATATCACTACTATGTTTTATAATGCATATTATAGACTAAATAAATAAAAGATGAAACAAATACGATTGCGGCTGTATGATTCTTTTATGTTTTCTATATTTTTTGTTACTTTTTGCTATACTAACAATATTTTTTGCACAAAAATTAATAAAGAATTTTTTTTCATATTGAAAAGGAAGGCATGTTATAATGGTACTTATTATCACAAGTACTAAATATGATTTTAACATTTCGATTGTGCTTCAAAGATTTTTTTTTTTTTTTGTGTTAAAAAAAAAAATGGGACTAGAAATAAAATTATTTTTTGTTGTTTTACATTTGGTAGTAATTAACTAATAAATCGACAATAAAACCATGTTTGATTCCATATTTATTTTCAGTTATTATTCCAGCCGGTCCTATAAAAAGATACACTGAGTAAAATTGAATATAATTAAATTTAAATATAAATATAAGACACGATTTAAGACCGTAAACATAATGAGAGTCTCTAAAGATAATTTTAGACGATAAATGTGTGCAAATAAGCGCGGTTCCTGCAACTTTCTGTAAATCATGTTTAATACGCGATCCCGCATAATACGCGACTTTTGTCCACTCCCTTGAAACGCGTCTTAACCGGGTTCTATTGCATATAGATTAATGTTTCTAATCTGTTCATTCTAATATGGAGGCCCTAAAATGTAGATCCCGAACCCTCAGTAGCCCATGAATTAAATAGGTCATACGCAGAGTCTGACAAACCCCGGGTGACTAAAAAATTGCGCTTGGCGACTAACTTTTTTACCTACTTATTAATTTTATTTTTTTTCCTTTAACCAAAAAAGTTTAAGTGCGAAAATATTTATTTTTAATAGCGCGATTATTTTCAGAAGAAAATACACCATACCGGCTCAACAACTCTCCCTAATTTTTCAGAAATCGGAGTTTTTGCTAAGCCAAACTAAAGTGCATGTTGAAAGAGCACTGTTTAGATTAGAAAACCTTAAAAATACTCCAGCAGAAAATGAAAAATAAATTTAAATGATGTTTCATTAAGTGGAATGCACCAAAATGAGTGTCAAATAAACCTCACAAAAATGGCAAATGGACAAATGGTATTTCAAATCAAAATCATTGTACATAATTTCTTGTTGGGAATTAAAGGTAAGGATATTAATTTGTCTACTGATTTAATGTTTAATTTCACAGTTTGTTTCTATTTAATTTTTACAATATAAAAGCGGTATTATCTTACAATTTTTGCTCAGTTTGATTTTTTTTTTTTTATTCAACAGTTAAATCGTTCACTGCAAAATGAAACACAGATCACTCAAAGCAGAATACGATTATGAGCAGCCAGTGTTCCATTTTTCAGTGAATGCGTTAATGTCAGAGAAATGATTCTTCAAGCTGGCTCCTAAGAATTTTTCCTGGCGCCTAAGAATTTTCAACTTTTGTCAGTCCCTGGTCATACGTACATACAACTGTTAAAATAGTCTCTAAGTCGACAATTAAATACAGCTCGACAAAACTGAAACACAGCATTGCTTCTTCGTGGCTTTGTTTTGTGCGGTGTTCGTTAACCGAACATAAAAATCTCTCGCGAAAATGTTCGTTAACCGATCTGTTCGTAAACCGAACAGTTCGTTAACCGATCTGTTCGTGAAACGAACAGTTCGTTAACCGATCACCGACTGTATTTGTTTGTGAAATTTTTTTATCTGTAAAGTCGTGGGAAAAAAGTATGCCCCCTACTAACTCTGCAACAAATTATTGTAGAACAAAGTTACGGGTTACAGGTACAAACGATTGGAAATAAAGTCCACTTTTAAATGATGTATATAAAATTTGCGTAGGGAGTCCATCTACATATCAAAACAAATAGAAACTTTTTTTTTCAATAGCAATACCCAATTTTGACACCGTAAATAAATTCTACCCCCTTAAACCACCATTTTGACGTTTTTTAATCATAATTCGAAAACAACTTGGAAGAAAAATTTGAAATTGAGAATTTGCATAAGGCAGGACATAATAAATAGAAATCTATCAAAAAAATTGTAGGTTACAATTCATATTTTTTTCGAACATCAAATTCATAATTCATATTATAAAATTTTTAAAATTCCTAATTCAATGTATTTACGTTTGGGTTTTTTAGTATTAAAAACACACACAAAATTGTCACATTAGGATTATAATTTCAGAAGATATTAATAAAAGTATGAAAATGTAATTTAACATTAGAAGCTGTAAATTTTGAATGTTTATCATTCAAAAACTTATAACCAAATGACTTGAAATTTCGTTTCTAGGCATAGGTTGAACCGAAGATTTAAAATATGGTGTCTAAACTGGATATTGCCATTGAAAAAAAAAAGTTTGGTCTGGGTTTATTTGTAGATACCCCCCTAGTAAATTTTATATACATCATTTAAAAGTAGACTATATTTTACAATTGAAGCGTTAATCAAACGATCACTTGCTTTTGATGTTTTTTTTGTATTTTATTAATTTTACTAATAATAATATTAAGTTTTTGTATTAAGTAATAAAGAGCCAAACATAAAAGGTTGAATAGAAAAATAATTTGCAAACGAGAAAAGAAAATCTGCGACGAGAAAAGAAAATCTCGAACTTTCTGCTACAGGGCTGCGAGGCATTTATTTTTTTAATATTATTATTATGCAGTTTTATCCCTACGTTTTAGAAGACACTGAAAAATAATACTAAATCGGAATTAACGATGTAAAATTTTCGGAAAACGTAATTTAAAAAAAATTAAATGGGAAAAATGAAAATGTAAAGAAAATTTGATTTTTCATAGTAAAATGTTTTATTACAAATACATTTTTACAATTTTATCATATAAAATATTAACATGTATACAAATACATGTTTAACATTTATACAAATAAAAATAGAAAAATCCTTCATATTTTTATATTGTAAATAATATTAATGATGATTTTTACTATTCAAAGTGTAACATCAATAGTGTAAGGAAAGTATTGCAATCATGATTTAAATAATAATAATAATAATAAAACCATTATGCAAATATAGGCATATTTTTACATTTTGAGATGCGCTGAATTCGTTTTAACTATTTTTATAATGATTTCATATGTATGTGTGGGTGTACGTGTATAGACAAAAAATAAATTAGGATCTACGTTTTTATTTATTGTTATATTATTATTTATTTGAATCCTCAGTATTCTGTAAAATGTTCGAAAAGCCAAGTAGAGTTCGATTTTTTAGTGTAACTGTACTTAAATAATGATTCTATATTAGAGATGCAACGAATATTCGGCCGAAGCCGAACATTCGGCCCATTCGGCCTGTCTGCCGAATATTCGGCTTCGGCCGAATATCAAGTCCATTATTCGGCCTTGGCCGAATAGTAATACTGTAATAAATGTTTTTATATTTACAGAGTATAACTTTTTAATTTGACAATTTATATTCATCATGTATAATGAAAATTTTATTTGAAATTAACTAACACTTTTTCCCATTAACTTTCATACCTCGAATGGGTTTTATCTACCCATTTTTATATAAGAGGCTAATTTAGGAATC
The DNA here is from genome assembly GCA_963932465.1 of Maratus speciosus. Taxonomy (NCBI): domain Eukaryota; kingdom Metazoa; phylum Arthropoda; class Arachnida; order Araneae; family Salticidae; genus Maratus; species Maratus speciosus. The sequence goes on along the minus strand of OZ010790.1, from coordinate 4,577,308 downwards.
ATGTTAAAAAATTTTATGCTGTATCAGTAAGTACAAAAAGTATCTGTAATAAGCTAACATAATCTGTTAAATTTAAAATTAATCAATAGAGTCAAAACACTGTATTAAATACTAGTGTCGTGAAGGAAATTTTCACCTTGTTATTAATAAACTTTATAACATACAAACATGCTTATAACTACTTAAAAGGTGACATAAGCATATCTCATAGATCTCAGGGTTGCATTAAAAAATATTTTTTATATGTTTATGTCACCTTTTAAGTAGTTTGAACTACACACGTTGAACTAATTTCTTCTTAGGAATTTTTAACTCATTAATTTGTATATCAGTTAATCTTGAACAAGCTAATGGCAAATGATTAAAATGTGTAAACGATTTTTTTTACCTACAACAATGAAATCCTTTATTGATCTTTGGTATGTTAGAGCATCAGATACTGTTAAATGCAATGAATGTAATTTGCTTTTCCTTACAGATATTTCCTTCCTCTGAATCTGAAAACACTCACTATACACTTCTTAATAGTGCTATCTGCTGACAGCAAAGAAAAAAAAAACAATGATAATAATAATAATGATAAAAATATGTTCGTTAATTGTGAACTTTATAAAGTCTACAATGATCTCTTTCCACCATTTTAGAGGATATTCCTTTCATCCTTTCTATCAGTTGTTTTTCTTAAGATATTAAGATTTCTTGTTTTTTATTTTATTTCATCTGAAAGCTGAAACTTATGTTTCCTAGTGCTTTTAAAATTTTGTCATTATTTTAAAATGTAATAACACACATAATATCTATTAAAATGTAACTACACAGTACCTGAGGAGGAACTTTTCTAAGAGTTTCTTTTTTTGGCTGAATAATTATATTATTGCGGCAATTTTTAGGCCGAACATAGCCGAATATTTTTTCAGAGTAAAATAATGCTTTCAAAAATTAAAAATTTGTATATAAATAATTTTTTAAAAGAAAACAATGCATTTTAATTGTGAAATATACAAGAATTGTGCATATAGTGCATACTTTATTTTGCTTTTAGGCAAAAATAAGTTCATTATTCGGCGGCCGAATACGCCGAATATTCGGCTGTAACTTGGCCGAATATTCGGTATTCGGTTATTCGGCCAAACCACTATTCGTTGCATCACTATTCTATATTATGTATCTCTCTTAATTTCGTCAAGAAATTTGTAATATGCCTAGTCTAACATTCTGGAAACAAAACTTAACATTTTCTTGTAGATCTATAGCAAATAACACCTTGTAATAATATATTAATTTCAAATGCTAAAAGGTGTAAATTAAAACTTTAAAATCAGTAAAAATACGTTTATTTCGACTGTTTTGACATGTTTCGACTCACCCCGAGTCATTTTCAAAAAACAAATAAATAAAGCTACTCTAAATTTGCACGGTCTATGACATGCCATCATTCAGTTTTCCACGTATTCTACCATTGGTATATGTAACGATGCAGCACTTACCAAAAATATGGCTCGAGCTACTCAATGAGTATGAAAATAAAATAAAATAAACATCCATATAAAATGTAACGTACTTAATATGAAAAGATACGTGGAAAACTGAATGATGGCGTGTCACAAACCGTGCAAATTTAGAATAGCTTTATTAGTTTGTTTTTGAAAATGACTCGGGGTGAGTCGAAACACGTCAACAGTCGAAATAAACGTATTTTTACTGATTTTAAAGTTTTAATTTACACCTAATTAATGTATTTTCTTGTAGGTTATATTTCTTAATTTTTAGAAGTCCTCTGTTATGTCTCATTTATTTAATTGTTTCCCGGCAGACTCGATAAAACGAGGAGCCACTGTATTTTTTAACCCGTGTCTTCAATTTCGAGTGTAAATTGAATCCTTTGACAAAATGTGAAAGTAGTGACTACTTTTGAAAAGAAGTTTGTAGTCGCTGCTTTTTAAAACAAATAACGTAGTTTGTCGTTCGCTACAATAAAAAAAATAGTTTTTCCGACCCCTGCCACTTTATATTATGAAACAATGTTAATTTGCGAAAACTGATAAAGAAAATAAACATCAAGCACAACCAATCCCTTTTCATTTGTTTTAGAAGAGCAGTCGTACTGGTGATTAAGGGGGTGCGGGACACATTTTAAAATAATTTTTATTTATTGAGTTAAAATTTTGAATTTTTTTGTGATGATTAACCATATCATTTGTAAACAAAATCACATGACAAAACTTCTCATAATTAAAAAAAAATTAAATTTAAAATTTATTAAAAAAGTCTGTTAATTTAAAATGGTTATAACTCGAAATATTATTTGTAGAATTTCAATTTTTTATCATTTAAATAAACAGAAATATATAAGTTTTAATTTTGATTCAGCATTTTAAAAAATATTTATTTAAAAAAAAATTTAAGAAAAAATGATGTAACTTAAAAAAAAAAATCATATTTTCAAAAATAATTTTTTTTTTTTTTTTTCAAATTTGCTGAATCAAAATTAAAGTAAACTAATGGAAAAATACATTTTCCAAGTTTGAACTCTATATCTTTAACAGGTTCTTGAGTTATAACAATTTAAATACGAGAAATGGTGAAAAAAACCTATCATGAAGAAAAACGCATTTTTACAAGAAGTCGTTTAGCATCACAATCATTACTTGAAAGCTAGATTTTGAAAACAAACCAGAACGAAAACATTAATATGTTCTGGTCTAATAAAGATATAAACATGATTTAAGCGTCATTTTAAGCTTAAAAACGCAAAGAATGTTTTACTGCAATAAATTTTTTTTTTTTTAGAAAATTTGCAGAATTTTGTGTCCCGGACCCCCTTAATTAAGTGAATAACGTTTTTGAATGAATGCATTCATTAAATTACTTATTACATAAATAAACTCTTAGTAAAGGTTAAGCAGTTATTACCTCGGAGACGTTTAGTTAAATTTCAATTTTATTAATCGAAAATTGCAAATTATTCATTAGATTAAATAATAACTTTTCGGCGTAAACTTTTTTAAAAAGAAAAAGAGTAATAGAAATGCATTTTACAGGAATAGAATATGAATAAATATAAAAATATATTCTAATGAAAGAAACATATTTTGCCTGAGAGAAAATTATATCTGTTTACTTGGAAAATGATACGATGATATGAAATAAGATACTACTACAGAGCGATTTTAATCTACTTTGTTTTAACGATCAAAAGCAAAGTATGTTAGAAAATTTTATTAAAGACATATCTTATTTTCTAAAAACATTTCTCAAATTAGATGAAATAAAGATTCTGGAAAGATTTTACCCTTGTTACAGCGATTGTTAAGATGTGGTGAACAGTGTGTTATCGATTCCTTTCTGTATGTTATTTATCTCAAACTAGCAGGTTCCGCCCGCTACGCTGCTGGTCGGTATCTTTAAATGAACCTTGTATCAAACGAAATACAGTAGACTACCTCAAATCTGCAGTCCTACAATCCACAAGCACCTAAAATCCACACATCGTTGCATATGTAAACAATGAAACTTACAGGTGAGAGAAAATTTAAAGATTTTTTTTTTTCATATAGATTCTGTACACATTTTAATGTCATTCTGGTTAGTATGATTGAACTCATGTTTTCATATGGAGCAAATATAAATTTTTCCCCAGAGATATTCAAGATAATGCTGAAATCAATACCGGCTGTATTATTTTTATAAAATACATTTATATATTAATCAAACTTTTTTGGTTGTTAAGCCTGGCTATACATAGTATGCTAAAAGTTAGTTCATTGAAACGAATAGCACAGTTGAAATTTTCCAATCAGCAATTTTCGTGAATAAACGGAAATGTACTTGACAACTTTTGTGCAGCCTTATATAAAATCTATAGATTTTATCCACACCAAGTAATATTTAAAAAAATAGTTCAATTTAAAAACGCGTACCGCAACTGAAAACGCACTTCCAGCAATTATTGTTCATAAGCTTCAATAGTTCAATTTCTTCTGTAGCTAAATTCTTTTGTGTGTCCCTGTAAATGAAGGATATATACTTTATGCACACCCTATTCTTACAGTAAGCGCCGCGTAGTTCACCTTAGTGATATATATAAATTTCAGGATGTTTAAAATAGAGTGATATCGTTAAAATACACCGCAAAAGATTTTCCCCCATCGGCTATAATGTAACGGAATACTTTTAAGTGTCTCCGTATATGAACCGTAAATACTATAACCAGGGAAGGCGAACCTTTTCATAACGGTGTGCCAAATGTTTTCAAAAAATATTTTACATAACCACAAAGTGCCACCATACACCCCTCTCCGCCAAAAATATATAAGAAACAATAGCAAATTAAATTTGTTTGAAATTTTGTTATTAAGATTAAAATTTTCTGTTAACATACATAGGAAGTATATTTTTAAAAGGATTACAAAAAATAGGATTGTTGATTTCTGATTCATACATGGTAATTTTTTAACACAATGCAGCCTGAACATGAACCATCTGAGAAGCGGTCTTTACTTGAGATTTTTTATAAGTTATTATAATTTTTTTCAAAGCATTTTTTTATGATGTCTGATAAACTTTCGTTTTCCATAGTCTTCAATACTTCTTCCGATTTAAAAATTTTTTAGAACCCATACTGAACTAGATTCGAATTAACAACAACAACAACAAAAAAAATCATTTAAATTTCTTCAATTGGATGCTCATCTAATCTAAATTCGTGCACTTTGTGTAACTTTACTGTATTTTGATTTAAAACATTAAATAGTACCGTGCCGAAAATATCTTGTCGCGTGTCACTATTGGCACGCGTGCCATAGGTTCGCCATTCCTGGACTATACACTTCATCTTCAATACCGAACATGCCATAGATACACTTTCAACTTTGTTGGAAAGTGTTAAAAACTAATTCCTTTGGAAGACCGTATTAACGGGAGTTCACGTTACAGAGTATGCGACATGAGGGAAATTTAAATATTAAAAAAATACTACTTATTAATCCTAATTACTTTAGCATGTAAATAAAAGCTGCCATGAAGGCAGTTTTTAATTCATACATTTTCCCTCATTTGCTTTTGTAAATAAAAGTACAATTCCAAAATTCACTTCTTTGTAAAAACATTCGCAGTTGTAGGTCATGTTTAAAAAGATGATGTGTCTAAAATTTTATATCAGAATCCCATTAGACACAATTTAAAAATAAATAGCGACTGCACGAGAAAAGTGGATTATATACCATTAACATTTTTATATTCTCTGCTTCGTATAAAATGTGCAGATTTAGAAAAATGTAAATAACCATTCATTTTCTAAATATAAAACATTTTGAAAATACCCAAATTGAAGTACAAATTAAGGAAAATAAATGCGCCTGTAATTAACGTTTTATTAAACTAATGCTTTTAAATAACTTTAAACCAGTCCCGACAAGGATAGTTAGAAAATGTAAATATAAGAATGCTATTTCATGATGGTATTTGACGCCTGAATGGGACTTTTGATGCAGAAGATTTAAAGTTAATAAAAGTCTTTTAATAATGTTTCATTCATTGGATTATTTTCAGAATATATTTACCACTTATCTTTAAAATCAGTTTAGAATTAGTGGATGGATGTTTTGTAGCTATAATGGAAGTCTTTTAATAATGGTTCAATTCATTTTGTGTATTTTTAGAAAATATTTATCATCATTATTTAAATTGGAGATTGATGTTGAAGCAGAGGCCTACGAGAATCCGTAAGCATTAGTACTTGAGCAGACATAAAATTTATATTAGATTAATTTTTAACATAATTTTTCAATTAATAAATAAATCCTACCATATTCAAGGCTGGAGTAGCACAGTTGACGTTTATTCCAACAGAGCGAAAAATGTCCAGACCAGGAATCGAAACTGGATACTGCATTGTCACGGCACGCCAAGTATCCAGGTTCGATTCCTGGCCTGAATATTTTTCGCTCTGTTGGAATAAACTTCAACTGTGCTACTCCAGCGTTGAATAGGATTTAATCCAGGTGGAAAAAATATATTGCCTCTTCATTATAAATCATATCAGTTGTAAATTTCCAAATGGGTGAAAAAAGTCAGGATTCGAACCAGGGATCTCTTGGCTGAAGCCGCCAATGCTCTACCCACTCAGCCATCTCGGGCTAATCAGGGACTCATTCACCCAACTAACCTTTAAAGATCGCAGCATGTGGTCTGATATCTCAATCAGCTCAACAAAATAAATCGAAGGTTTTTTATGGAACTGCAGTAAACGCTGCATGGATAATTATATTACATTAATTTTTAACACAATTTTTCAGTTGGAAATAAATCATAAAATCATCCTTTGTTCGAATCCTGGTCTGGACTTTAAAAAAAATCCAGTTGCTTTTGCTAAATCCAGCATCGATGCTGAATTTAATTGAATTTCGTGTTTGCCCCATGTCGGTGGCTCACGGGAAAATATTCCATCTTGTGCAGCGTTTGTAGCCCTGCCAACATGTAATAGTGAGAAGTTCCAGGCTGAATATCGTTCCATGTGGTTTAGTCGGTAGAACGTCAGTGCGCTATACTAATGGCCCGGGTTCGAGTCCCGGCATGGAATCTTTTTCACTATGTTGGTATTTGCGCCTCTTAAGCAATTAATTTGAAATTTGATTTTCATTTAAAATATTGTATGCAAGGCGAATGTGTCTCTCTGGAAATATTTCCAAAATATAAATATAGTTTCGATGCTGGATTTAATTGAGTTTCGTGTTTGCTCCATGTCGGTGGCTCACGGGAAAATATTCCATCTTGTGCTGCGTTTGTAGCCCTGCCAACATGTAATAGTGAGAAGTTCCAGGCTGGGTATCGTTCCATGTGGTTTAGTCGGTAGAACGTCAGTGCGCTATACTAATGGGCCGGGTTCGAGTCCCGGCATGGAATTTTTTTCACTATGTTGGTATTTGCGCCTCTTAAGCAATTAATTTGAAATTTGATTTTCATTTAAAATATTTTTTTTTATTTCAAAATTTCTAATATTTCTAGAAAAAAAAAACCCTGCAAAAAAAAAAAAAAGTTTTTTTTTTTCCATCATTTCGAAATTTGACATCTCTAGCCCTAAACTCATCGCTATGCACCAAAAAGAAAAAAAAAAACTTCCATTTTAGACAAGTATATTTATAAGGTTTTCCTTTCGAAAAGACCAATGACTTTTTTCATTAAAGGCAGGATTCCGTTACATTACAGTCAGATTCCGGTTTTTCCACGGCCTTTACTGTATTTTTACAAAAAGAATCCATGTTACGTTTTACAAAATACGCAGATAAATATATGTTTTTCCATTTCACATTTAAGTAAATATGATATACTTTTCAGCGAAATAAAGTCCTTTTAAAGCACGAACACAATAGATTTCAGACAATAGTCTTTAACACCGTTTTAGCACTCTTGACAATATTCAATAAGAAAATGGGATGTTTTTCATCTTTATGGCTTAATTCCAATTTTATTTCTTCTTTCGATTGCGGGAGACAATTCGTGAAAGAGAAATTCAATTTTCGTGGCCGTAAATCTGCCAGTAACAATTGAGAGAGAATAAAATAATCATTTTTTATTACTTAGATACATTTTAAAGAGATTAATGCTCTAACTCATTCTCAACCTTCCGGTAAAAACAAAAGGAACTTTTTTTTTTTTTTTTTTTTTTTTTTTTTTGTGGCTTTGTCAAGATAAGAAAAATTTTCAAGCACTCATGTCATTGGCACTATTATCATAAACAAAACTAATTTGTCCAATATATGAGCTATTTAAGGTTCTTGTCCCTGCCGGCGAAGGCACTCACGAGTTAATGCTAATACTAAGGGGAGGGATTTTTCTAATATCTCATTTGCATTTGGATAGCCGAGATCTGTCTATGGCTTGCAATAGCCATAGCCATAGACAGATATTTTTTAGAATGACACTTTCATTTTCAGAATCGGTTTCGAAAGTGAAAGTAACTTCGTAAAAAATATATGCGACCAAAATCGAAAAAGGAAAAACGGTGCGACATACAGACGGACCTCGGCTATCCAATGCAAATATATATATATATATATATATATATATATATATATATATTTAAATAATAATAATAATATATATATATATAATATATATATTTAAAAATGTCGAAATGCAAACGAGATATTAGACAAATCCCTCCCCATAGGATTAGCATTAGCTCGTGAGTGTCTTCGCCGGCAGGGACAGGAGCCTTAATAGGATACATAAAAATATAATGTAGGCAATATATACTTCAACAAGCAACTTATTTAGTACAGTGAAACCTCCATCTGCGACCACCTAAATTAAGCGACCACCTCCATGAAAGACCATTTTTTTCATGGAACGAAATTTATTCCTATAGGCTCAATACTAATTTTACCTCCATTCAGAGACCATCCCAGTTGAACTCCCTCCATGAGCGACCCCTTTCTTTGAAGAAAATGAAACAAATTCCGTTTTTTCCTGTTCGCTTGAAGAAGGTTTTATTAGAAAAATAATTCCGGAGAGCGCATTATTCATTAAATTTCTAAACTAAGTTTAGAATTTTTTTATACCGATAACTTTTAAATATTTAAAACCCTTTCTGCATTTTTAGGCAATAAATTTAACTCTGATTGCAAATTAAGAATGACGGTTCATAAACTCCCCTGCCCAATTTTGTCAGGAAACTCTCAAAGAAAGAAAGAAATTACTGAAATCGTCATTATTTCTTCCCGTCCAAAAAAAAAAAAATTGCATTTATTTACTGAACTTCGAAAGAACTTGGAAATAAAAGTTATAAAAGATAAAACCGTAAAATCAAAGCAAATGTCAATGTATTCCTTTTTTAAACTCTGCAGTAATTAACTTATGTAATTAACTTTTGTTTTGATACTTAAATTTTCATAATTTTTCCTAATGTGAAAAATAAATTTTAGTAACATTAATTGTTACATTTTTTTCAACCATTAAAATCTAGATTTAAACATGCATGATCTCCATTAAGAGACCATCTCACGGAGCGACCCATTTTTATTAAAACGGAACGTGGTCGCTTTAGGGAGGTTTTACTGTATATGAAGAAAAAACCTGCTAACACGGAATAGTAATTGAGAATAGAAAAGTACCGTTTTAGATAGGATTCCGTCTTACCAAGCATAATTGCTGTGTTGTAGTCGTAAAAATATCAGAGGATATACGCTATAGGCAGAGTATATATGCTAAGAGAGTATATGCTATAGTTTTATTTGGGAAACAGGACATATGTTGTTTCTTTTAAAAATCCAGAAGGTATACGCCGTGTACGCGTGTACCACTATATACCCTCCACTACACCCCTGAATTGCATGATACTCTTTTCACCAAGGACATGATTTGTTTATTTATTTTTTTTCGTTTAAGAGCATTCGTCAATTTTATAGCACTTTTAATTGCAAAATTTGTTACCTTTATTTCATATACATCATAGTTTTCTTCAGATTTATACTTAAATCTTATTTAAACTTATATTCTTCAGAAATTACTTTTTACAGTTTGATCTTTACCTTCGATAAACCATTTTAACATGAATGAAGTTTTCCGTCTTAGCAGGCAAACTGCATAGTATTCCTTCGATAAAGTGAACATAAAACATTTACAATACGGATAGGTTTATTTAAAAAATGCCTCTTTTATTCCTTAAATTGATAGTGCTAAATTAAACAAGTTACTATTAAAAAAAATCATTAATTCTACAAAGCTTTAAATAATTTTGACATCTTAACATGATAATGATAAGGAGCTCTACTTATATAAAGTTATCAACTTTCTGACAATTTTGGATCCCCTCCTCCCCTTACGATATCATACGTTACTATTACTCGAACACACACACACACACACACACACACACCTTCCCTTAATGATATCGTTATCAATGTTTACAAATTCTTTTTATTTTTACAATTTTTCTTTTTTGTACGTTTGCAATAATGTATAAGTATGACTTATACATTTATTATTCGTATCTTTGCTGATTTAAATGAAGAAAAGAAGTTAAAAAAATATCACTATAATGTATCAAATAACACCTTGAAAAAATACTTACTATTTAAAAGTATTTAATAATAGCTTTATGTCATATAATGCATTTAACAGTAATAGTGTCTTCTTGCACACTTCTTATAAATAAAAAAAAAATTCCCCATTTTTTACATGTAAACATGGCATGTATTATGTCGAAGCTGGTTTCTCTAACAACGAATTACATGCTCATATGACAGAAGAATAGCATCGGTTGGAGTATTCCATTATTTTGGAATGAAATTATTTTATAATCATTTAATGGTTTTAATAGTGACTTTCTATTTTCATAAAAATAGATAATAGACTAAACAAAAGATAGCAAGACTATATCGAAGTAAAAAAAAAAAAAAAAAAAAAAAAGTTACCAAAAAAAGAAAATTTTAGTTGGATCAAAAATGATAACGATACCAAAAGACAATCCCCCCCCCCACCCCCGAGATATAGCTTACGATATCAGGCACCAGAGGCCCCCTCCCCTAAAGTAATAACGTTGTAAATGTACAGCCCCTAAAAAGCAAAAGATGATTTTCGTTTAAAAAAAAAAATAATAAGCAGATAAAATGTATCGCTTTCCCTTTCATATTTAAGCAAATACGACAAACGTTTTAGTAAAATGAAATCCATTTCAAGGGACATTTATCAGACAATATCCCCTAATATCCTTTCAGGACCTTCAACAACATTAGCAAAAAGAGATATTGTTCATCTTCAGCGGATAATGCCAATTTTATTTTTATTTTCAAAGAGCGGTAGACAATTCGTGAAAAGAGACATTCAGTTTTTGTGAGTGCAAATCTCCTAATAACAAATGGGAGAAATGATTATATTTCATGAGATACATTTTGAAGAGATTAATGTCCTAACTCATTCTGAACATCCCGATAAAGTACTTTTTTACAACAGTTTTGGAAAGATAAAGAACATTTTCCAATCACATTTTGACACCTGGTCACTTGTTTCATATAGGCAAAACTAATCTGTACAATATTTACACTGTTTCAGTGCAGACTATCAAATAGACCATTTTTAGACTATCTAATAGACGATTTTTTTCAAACATCATTATCAACAATGCTTTTATGCTTCTGCTACGATAGGTACAGTCTTGGGAAAAAAATAAGTAAACACCCCCTACTAACTCCTCAACAAATTATCGTAGAAGAAAGTGACTGGTATCGAACGATTAGAAATAAAGTCTACTTTTAAATGATGTACCGTATATACTCGCGTATAGGTCGACTCGCGTATAAGTCGGCCCCCTAACTTTTGAATGCAAATTCAGGAAAAAATCAAAAAACCCGCGTATAAGTCGATCCCCTAACTTTTTACTTCAATTTTGCTCAATATCAATCAAAGATTTCACTTGCCAATGCGAAAAGGTAGTAAGTAAAGAAAATCAAATCATTGAAATTTTTTAAATGTTAAATTATTATTATTTGTATATTTTATATATTATTTTTTTTATTCATACACATAAAAACCCATATTTTTGCAGTATTCGAAGTTTTTATTTTTGCTTTTTCAACTGACTCGCGTATAAGTCGACCACCAAATTTGCTTACCGAAAATTGTCAGAAAGTCCTCGACTTATACGCGAGTATATACGGTATATAAAATTTGCTTAGGGGGCCATCTACATATTAAAACGAACCATAACTTTGTTTTTTTCAATATCAGTACACAATTCTGACAGCATAAATGAACTCTACACCTTTCAATTAGTCTAAAAATATGCAATTCGTACCATAAGTTTCCGATAAATTAATTATTTTAAAACGAGCGTATTTTAAGGGCTGTATCCAAATTGAAGTTCGGTACTCGATTGTTAACCGAGAGAACGATCAAGGCACCTTAAGCAGTCAATTAAGCCTGTTAGATTACAGGATAGCATAAGAAATTTCAAAATATCTAGCCACTTCTATCACAGACGGCCCCTTAAACCATCATTTTGCCGTTTTTTAAGCATAATTTGAAAACTACTTGGAAGAAAAATGTGAAATTTTGGATTTCCATGAAGCAGGACTTAATACATCTAAATCCACCGAAAAAAATTGTAGGTTGCAATTCATAATTTTTTTAATATTAATTTCATAATTCATATCAGAAAATTATAAAAATTGCAAATTCAACGTATTTATATTTGGGTATATATTAGTATTATTGCTACACAAAAAAATTAGAACATTAGGATCATAATTTCAGAAGTTATAAATAAAAATATGAAAATGTAATTTAACATTAGAAGCAGTAAATTTTGAATGTTTATAATTCAAAAACTTATCATTCAAATGACTTGAAATTTGGTGTCTAGGCATAGTTTGAACCAAAGATTTGAAATATCTCGTTAAAATTGGGTATTGCCATTGAAAAAAATGAAGTTTGGATTCGTTTTAATATGTAGATGGCTCCTAAGCAAATTTTATATACGTCATTTAAAAGTAGACTTTACTTCCAATCGTTCGGTACCAGTAATTTTCGCCTACGAAAATTTGTTGAGGAGTTAGTAGGGAGAGTTTACTTTTTTTTTTCCACGACTGTACCTTCAGCACTGCTCAACATTTTTGCTGAATACTGCTCAACATTTTTGTAAATCGAAATTTGTGTGTAACGGAAAAATGCACTTTTCTCAAAAACTGTGTGACCTAGGGTAATCGCTATAATTTTCCTGCAAAGTTTAAATTAATGTCTACAACCTGTAATTTTTTCATAATTTTAGTTTCGGTAGATTCGGAATTAGAGGGGGGTGGGACATGTTTTTGCACTACATTTTCGACGATATCTTTGAAAATACAATACCTAAAATTAAAAGAAACGTATTTTTGAGTTCAGCGTTACGAAAGCTTTCACACGATACTCCACACGACATACAAAGAATATATATATATTTTTTTTTTCAAGTAACATAATTATTTCCCTAGATATATTTATGAATGTTTAATAATCTGTAAATAAGTGGGTCAATAGTCTTTATTACTTCCCCCCGAATTTGAACTTTTCACGTTCCATAGTTTACGAGTAAAATGGCTGTGACAGACAGACACAGGAGTGATCTTATAATGGTTCCGTTACGGAACCCTAAAAATGGTTGAGAGTAAAATTAATATTGCAATATAAATTTGAAAGGTTTAATCAATTTGACATATTAATGCAAAATATACAATTTGTAATAAACATATAGAAAAAAAAACAGAATTTTTGTTAAATAAAATGATGAAAATTAACAGCCTCAATTCTTTACAAAATGATACATATTTCAAAATGTTATTAGATTATACTAGCCGGCAAAAGTTGGGTTATATCATATTTTTTTAGCTTATTTTTTAAGAAATGTTTTTATTGACTCAAACCACTTTTTAAATACTACTTTACTTCATTTAAAACATTTTTGTAATTGGAACTATATGTCTATGATAAACGGGTTAGAAATTAGCCATTGAACACCGACCGTTGAGAGCGGACACCCTGTATATATATATATATAATATGAGGACGTGAGCTTCAAAACTTGCCTTATCCAAAATTTAAAAAATCGTGTTTTCTCTGATAAAACTGCACCGAAAAAACACTACAATCTGCAATAATAATCAACTAAAAATTTAAAAAATCAAAAAACCCGACTGCCTAAAAAAAGAACTAATTAATTATTTCTCATCAATGTGAAGCCATTTTTTTTTCAATTCCTACTATTAGCTCACACTCTCGCTATATATATCTTGTTCAAATTTTCAATCGTTAATAAAATACTTATTATTCATCCAATCAAGCTCAAATAATTTTTTTTAAACTTGTAGTAGATGACACGTGATGTTAATCCAGTTTTTCAAATATTAATTCATTAATTAAATTAAATTAATTAATTTTCAACAATCGAGAGAGCCCTCTTCTTGATCAAGGCATTTTAAGCGCCACTCAAGAGGAAAGAAGAATGGGAGAAAAAAAATTCTCTTATTGACCCAAGTAGGAATTGATTTAAAATATTTTTTTATATTACTTACCTATTTTTTTTTTATTTACTTGTATTGATGACTTTTAAGTTGTGTTTCATTGCTAGTTCCTATCTATAAACACTGCTTTGATGAGGTCTATAGATGTCTGTGATGGTTAGAGTTGCAGAAAAGCTAGAGATCCTACATGCATAACTTCCAGGTTGTATAATATTTTAACGGAGCTTCTGACTGTAAAATAGTCAATGAAACATCGTCTTCATTTTGAAAGACCTATCCAATGATAATCCACTCAATAGAGTGCGTAATTTTTTCGTCTCTACCGCCATTTTGTACTTTACGGCCGCCATTTTGAATTTATAAAAACAAAACCTAGCCTATAACCATCGGGCCGTTAAGACGAATCGATAGAGACCTCATTTATTAAAATCCATCCAACCGTTGGGATGTTTCGAGGGTATAAAGAAATCAACATACACAGATACGCGTGAAACACATAACCCTTCTTTTCAGTCGGGTAAAAAAAACTAATTTTGTCCTGTATTACTGGCACTGCAAAATCTTGGTTTACAATGAAAACCAATGGACGCAGTCAGAAGTTTTTTCATGTTTCCTCAAAAATTGATTTTCGGGATAAGGCGAGTTTTGAAACTCACGTCCTCATATGCATTTGAAGTACAGTGAAACCTCCCTGTGCGATCACCTCCATTAAGCGACCACCTCCCAGAACGACCATTTTTTCATGGAACGAAATTTATTCCCATAGCCTCAATACTAATTTTACCTCCATTCAGAGACCCTCCCAGTTGAACTCCCTCCATGAGTGACCCATTTCTTTGAAGAAAATGAAACAAATTCAGTTTTTTCCTGGTCGCTTGAAGAAGGATTTATTAGAAAAATAATTCCGGAGAGCGCATTATTCGTCAAACTTCAAAACTAAGTTTAGAATTTTTTTTTTTTTATTCCGGTAACTTTTAAGTGTTTAAACACCTTTGTGCCTTTTTAGGAAATGAATTTAACTCTGTTGACAAATTAAGAATGACAGTCCATAAACTCCCCTGCCCTATTCTGTCAGGAAACTCTCAAAGAAATAGATAAAGTAATGAAATCGTCTTTATTTGCTCCCTTCCAAAAAAAATTGCATTTATTTACTGAACTTCGAAAGGACTTGGAAATAAAAGTTATAAAAGATAAAACCGCAAAATCAAAGCAAACGTCAAATGTATTCATTCTTTAGACCAATGTCAGACGGGCGACGTTTTTGCTGCTTTTTTGCTTAAGTATTATCCATTCACAATGCTATAGCATTGTGAATGGATAATACTTAAGCAAAAAAGCAGCAAAAAAGACGCCCGTCTGACATTGGTCTTAAAGTCTGCAGTAATTAACTTATGTAATTAAATTTTGTTTTGATACTTAAATTTTCATATTTTTTCCTAATGTGAAAAATAAATTTTAGTAACAGTAATTGTTGCCTTTTTCCAACAATTAAAATACAGATTTAAACATGACCTCCATTAAGAGACCACCTCTCAGAGCGACCAAATTGTATTGGAACGGAACGTGGTCGCTTTAGGAAAGTTTTACTGTAATTTATTTAGAGTATACATAAACGAGCAACAATCGCAAGATTAAGAGAACGGACTTACTTCAATAAAAGAACATTTTTCAAAAGCATTGTGTGGCGCTCAGATGATTAAATTTTCATTTAACGCATTGACTGCCATAGCCAAATATGTGTGCCATAAATGGAATGCAGGAGCAGGAAATTTTCAGGATTCCGTTACAAGAGATCAATATAGGTCCCGTCCCCCCCCCCCCCCCCCCCTTCTTCTTAGAGCCCACCCACTTTGTGAAAATTTAAAGTTATTTTTGTGAAATTTATTATATTTTTGTGAAAAATAACATTCATTTTGTAACAAAAGATGAAATTCAGTTCCTCAAATTCGAGAAAAACATTTATTAATACTGTAAAAGCACTTATTTTCGAGAGGCTTTAATTTTCGCGAGCCCGTCGTAATCGCGAAAATTTAAGCCTCGCAAAATATATATTTTTTTTCGCTTCAAATAATAATAAAAAATCAGAAATTTTTCACTTATCCAAAATTTAATGATTACAGTTACTTAAATAAGAAATAAGTACAAAAATTTCTTGAATACTTCCAACTATTTCTTGAATACTATACAACTATTTCTTGAATAAAAACAATAATACAAAATACAACTAATAGAATGTAGCTCATTCACTTACAATACAGTAAACTCCCGACTATCCGGCCTAATGTGGCGGAATGGTAGGCCGGATAACAAAAAAGCCGGATAGGCCGGAGTTCTACAATTATTTACTAACTTCATACCCCCCCCCTCTCCCCGCCATGATATTAAAAACACATGTTACACACATATTAAGAGAAATTTTATATATACATTACATACAGTTTAAAAATAAGCAAAACATTAACATAAAACGCAACCCTAATTCTCAAAAAAATGTGTAAATCTTATTTTACTGTTTATTAATAAATGATTGCACAAATATGAAAAGTTATGCATAAGATAAGAGTCAAAACTTACAGTTTTTAGTTTAAGTCCTTAACAGAGAGAGGACTCCTTCTCCTTGTAAGCCCTCTTCCGTGATGCAATGTCCCTCCATTTAGGCAAGTAGATGATAATAGTTGGCGTCGATTCCTGCTGACTAATGTACTACAGTGCTGCCACAATCGTCTTAAACCCTTACACTGTAAAAAAAAATCTGTAAAGTTACTAAAGTTTTTCTAGGAAACTGGGATTCCAAGAAATTTTTATGTAACGGCAACAAGAAAAAATCCTGTAACAGACGCTGTTACAGGAATTTTTCTTGTTGCCGTTACATAAAGATTTCTTGGAATCCCAGTTTCCTAGAAAAACTTTAGTAACTTTACAGATTTTTTTTTACAGTGTACGAATCTGGGAGGAGATTTTTCCTACAATCCTTTTAATATTTTCCTTCTGATATTTATCCCTCTGTCAACACTTCTACAATATCGTTTTCAATTAATTCATTGACTTCGTCGTTTGCTACAGTGGTGGTCAGAATTATAAGAACAATTGAAAATTGCACAGAAAAAATTTATTTCTGAACTACATAAAGTGAAATTTATACATAAAATACTTTTTTATTCTAGAAATCATTGTAGAATGCAAAACATTGGAAAATGCAAAATATGAATGTTTTGCCATAATTAACAAAATATATCATTGTAAAAATTGGACAAAATTATAAGGACAATAAATGTTTTTGCCTGAAACACACTAATAATTAATAATCTTCCCCTTCTGCTCAATCACATTTATCAGTCTTGACTTCATGGAGTTTGACAATTCCTTAAGAACGTTCTTGGAAATTTTTGAACAGGCTTTTTCAATGGAGGACATAAGCTCTTCCTTGTTTTCATATTGTATACAATTTTTGTATACTTCGTGTGCCAGAATACCCCACAGATTTTCCATTAGATTCAGATCAGGTCTTCTGGCCCGCCAATGAAGTAGTTTCACGAAATTAGCAGCAAACCACGATTTTGAAATTTGAGAAACATGTATTGAGGCATTGTCCTGCTGGAAAAAATAGTCTCCACTCGTTATTCACTGTGCTTCTGGTAAAATATTATCGCCCAATACATCAAAATAACTCTCGGAATTCATTCTACCCTGCACAAAAACTATTGGAGTAGTTACACGAGTTGCGAAATCTCACCAGACCATTACTGAGCCACCTTCAAATGCACGCTTTGAGAAAATTTCTTTTTATCTTTGGAGATCATAACGGAAGTAGCGAAAACCATCTGGTCCATTCAAATTAAACTTTTTCTCATCGGAAAAGACAACATCATCCCATTTTTTTTCACATAGTAATGCATTTTTTGGCAAACTCCATCCTCAGTCTCTTATGAACTTTTGTAAGAGGCGGTCCTGACATATGTTTACCATAGTGAACCTTTTTTTTTTCTTTTTGTAAAACACGTCGAACAGTTCGAGCACTACATTCTAAGTTTAATTCACGTTTTATTTCTGTTCACATTTGTTTTTTGGAGCAATCTCGCTTTATTATCATTCTTTTCTCCAGTACAGAAGCAGAAAATGATCTACTTGTATGTCTTTTCCGTCCATATTTACCGGGATTTTTAAGATAATCGTAAATAACCGTTCTTGATCTATTGAACTTTGTCGCAATTTGGCATACAGAAAGTCCTGAACTTTCCCTTTCTCAAACTCCGAAATCTTTGTACTGACGATCCCAAACGCTTACTACGCATTTATATCGTCCGGGAGTTCCGTGTGCAAAGCAAAAAACATGCAAATTTTGCTTTTTAGAACGCACAAATACAATTGTTCTTATAATTTTGTCCATATCACATGGTTGTATAAATCCATAATACATTTTATGAATATGAATTTTCCACATATTTCCACACAAACTTATAAAAAAATTCTTCATTTTTCATTGCTTTCCCGGCATTAAATTTGCATAAGTTTCCGGCCAAATGTAGCCAAGATTTGGCGATTTTTGCCTTGTCTTTATAATTTTGACCACCACTGTATCCATTCTGTATGTCTTCTGCATTGACATCGTCAGAGCCCGGTATCTTTTCAGCAATGGAATAAGCTTATCTTTCTCATCTCCCATTGCAGTTTCCCACACGGGTTTATGTCTACATTTTTAGTGAAAAAGGATGTTCCAAGACCTTGCAGTTACTATGTTTGGAATTTTTCCCTATGCTTTTGACACCCACCTGGACGGGGACCTGCCTGCCTTGGCCGCTTGCAACATTCTTCCATTTTTTTAATAGGTCGGATAGTACGGAGGGCCGGATAGTCGAGAGCCGGATAGTCGGGAGTTTACTGTATTTATACCAGCTTCTTTGAAGATATTCAAAATTATCTCATATTTGGCTTTAACACCGTTAAATGTTCGCTCAAGCCAAGAAGCGTGAATCGGTTTTAGTCGTGATATTCGCAGGTCTACAGATTCTTTTTCCTCTAGAAATTTAAGCAAAAGGGGTTCTAGTTAGGTAGTTTCGGGATTTTTCGACTTTCGGTTCTGTTCATATAAAATTCGCGAAATTTTCAGCTCGCGAAATCACAGATATCTGCATTTTCGCGAAAATTACGGCTCGCGAAAATAAGTGCTTTTACAGTAATAACTTCTTAAAGTCCTTCTGCAATAGTTTTCCTTTACAGTGAATTTGCTTTGTTTGCAAATTACCCATTTTAAAACCCTAACAAAATTAAAATAATTAATGAAGAGTATGTTTTTATGGAGTAGAATTTTGTGAAGATAACAGTTTTATTAAAAGAAACTTATAAAGCAGCCTGTTTCATTAAAAGCAATTTTGTGAAGAGCTCTAAATAAGCCCCAAATTTAGCCTCGATCGATCCCTGGTTACAGACAGGTTCCGTTTTTGTGTATAGCAGTAGCGAAAGCAATAAACCCCAAATGTTTAAAAATACCTTCCGTGAATCATTTTGAATTTATTTCTGTGCATATGTTTAAATTCTCAAAAATAAACAATAGCACAAAAACTATATATTTATTGAATATTAGTGATGTGCATTATCACATTGCTACAAAGCGTAAACCAACTTAGTGAAAAATGTCCAAGCCGGGAATCGAACCCGGGTCCCTGGAATAGATCTCCAGTGCTCTACCACTAAACCACAAGGACGATGTCCAGCTTGGCATTTCTCACTTATATAAGTCGGTAAGGCTGCTACTGCAGCACAAGATGGAGAAGTCTTCATGAGCACACATTCTAGCGGCGTAACATGAGACGCAAATAAACCCAGCATCGGTGAATATACAATTTCAATTAATTTTTCAACTACATTTCAGCAACTGATGATGACTTTACATGAAGACTTCTCCATCTTGTGCTGCAGTAGCAGCTTAACCGACTTATATAAGTGAGAAATGCCAAGCTGGACATCGTCCTTGTGGTTTAGTGGTAGAGCACTGGAGATCTATTCCAGGGACCCGGGTTCGATTCCCGGCTTGGACATTTTTCACTAAGTTGGTTTACGCTTTGTAGCAATGTGATGATTCACATCACTAATATTCAATAATTTCAAGCGTAATTTCACTGCTGAAATGTAGTTGAAAAATTAATTAAAACTATATATTTAATTATATATAATATTATATATAACTATATATTATATTATTACTAGGGGGCTCTGCCCCCTGCAAGCTACGCTCGCCAACCCCCGTTCAGACACCGCAGAATCTAAAAGCACGCTAATTTGATCGGTATTAAAAAGATTAGAGAAGATTGTATTATAATGAAAAAACTTATAGCGATCTCCCTGTAAACGGGTTTCCATTCAATTCCCTTTGATGGCGAAAATTTAAGGCCAAATCAGTTGCTGTTAATACATCCAATGGTTGTTTTCGTGTTTGATTAAAGAAGACCAGTTAAACATTTGAAAGGAAGCTAAAATAAAATGAATTAAGTAAACAGAGTCTTTGCCTCCCGATATTTTTAACAGCGTTATAAAACGATTGACATAATACAATTTACTGCTTTAATCCCTTCAAGGGTGGTGGTCCATTTTTGGACCACTTAATTTTAATTCTTAACCCTTACCGGCGCGGTGTCCTTAAAAAAGGACACCTAATTTTAATTCCAAAACTGACAAACGGCACCAAGAATATTTAACTAAAATTTTCCTATCATAATGTACATGAAAATAAGCAAGTTCGTATTTTCTAATAAATTCGTTTATAAATTGTGGTGTCAGTCCATTATTTCATCAGTTTATAAACAGAATTACTCCGCGCCGGTAAGGGTTAAATGCCACATTGGCACCAGAATATTGGAATGAAAATTTTCCTTTTATTAAGTAAGTGAACAAAAGCATTTTCGTATTTCGAAATTTGTTTGTAAATTCTGGTGCCATTCACTGGTTTCGGGTGAAACGCATATTAATGTATTTATTAA
Organism: Maratus speciosus; assembly: GCA_963932465.1. Lineage (NCBI taxonomy): Eukaryota > Metazoa > Arthropoda > Arachnida > Araneae > Salticidae > Maratus > Maratus speciosus. The sequence continues at coordinate 4,556,340 of OZ010790.1, read as the reverse complement.
TTTTAAGTTTCCTTTCTCTTTTAATATTCACGTGTAAATACAATTTTCGAGGCATAATTTTCAATATTTTCCTGCTTTTAACACTTACTCATTTAATAGAAATTTTAAAGTTTTTTTTTTTTTTCTGTTTTTAATAGAACGTGTAAATAAATTTTTAATCGTTAGGAAATATTATTCTTTGGGCTGTTTTTAGAATTGAAAACAATCTCTATAATAATAGCCTAAGTCATGTGACTATTATCAACAGTTCCAGCGGATCCCTTCGCTTTTTATATTCCAGGCGGCCATTTTGGTACTTTAATGTTAGCCAGCCACAGGCGATAAGTCGCCAAATATTATTCTATCGCCATCATTTCACTTATATTATAATAGTCCAAGTCATGTAACTGCCACAAACAATTACAACCCTTCGCTTTTCATAAGAAAGGTTTCCATTTTGATTAAAGAATCAAAGTTATTTTTTCGAATAAAACTACATAAAAATTGCCATGATCGCAAAGAATTCTTGGTACTTTTATGTTAGACGGGTGCAAATCTCGCCAATAGCTTTTTTTTTTAACTCACTAGTTAGCATTTTTTTATTTTTCGAGTGGTAAATTAAAACGGTACTACTTGGTTATCACATCGACTAAAAATCTATCGCCAGACTATAAGATTAAATGCCAATAATGGTTGATCGTAAATGTCACATTCACTTGACTGTAAGGAAGTTACACATGTTTACGCCATAAAATTACGGTACTTCTTCGTTATACCGTCGACCAAATTACTGTCGCCAAATTGTAAGATTAAAGGCCAATAATGGTTTGCCATTAATTAATTAATTGTAAGATTAAATGCCAATAATGGGCAATAAAACCATTAATTCGACGTTTTATTTTTATTTTTATTGATGTTATACTAATTTATTTGTTCTTTCGTTATTTAAAATAAAAATTACGTCAATTTGTATAATTTGGTAAGTGGTTTGGCGATTTATATAATTCGGCGAAATTGGTCGACAGGATAACTAAGTAGTACCATTAAACCACTGCTTTGAATTTGAACTTAAATGTAAGGTTTTTTTTGCATTATTTAATCGGGTTTGGCGTGATTTTTTTTTTTTTTTTTTTTTTTTTTTTATAACGACAAATTGGCGAAAACCTCGTTTTCGAATACTAGTTACATATATGTATTTTTAAATTATTTTCTATTATTTTTAAAATGAAATAACAATAAATAAAAAAAATAATTAATAACTATAGAACAAAACAATTTATAACATTTTTTTTAAATAAAAAGAAAATAAATATAAATAAACGTTTATTAATAAATAAACAACAATAACCGGGTTACCATGTCAGGCAAAATAACGCCATTTTGGCATCCCGGTGCGTATATGACATCTGCGCCTAATATTTTTCTTTTTGTTTCGTTTAAAAAAAGAAAGAAGTGAAAGCCATTAATTTTAAACTTTTCAATTTTAAATGAAAGTTTTGTATTAAATAAAATGATAATATAATACAACTAGTTGGATGTGCCAATCCCAAAACTTTCTTCTATCTTATACATCTTAATGTTTCAAAAAGTAGTTACACATGTTAATATTTTAATATTATTAGATCAATACTATAGCAACTTTATTTTTCTTCTTAAATTTCTGCTTCAGTCAATTAAACGGACTAAAAACGAGTTAATCTATAGCATGATATTTGTCAAAAATTAATAGTTTTTCCTTATTCTGTTGTTATCAGATGTTTGCGAATAGCCGGCGTAGCAGGAAGCGAGTTCCCGCCGCTTCACGAGCCGCCGATGGACAATAGAACTACGAAAAATCAAGAAAAGTATACAAAAATCGCTATCACAGAGCGCCTTTACCGTGCGATATTTCCAAATTCAAGGAGGACCTGTTGGCCAAAGCCAAAAACATGCACAAAAAATTTGGTTCAATTGTATGCATAATTTTATACACTTTTCGATTGTACAATAAAGAAAATGGCACATCGCTATTACACCGCCCCACTTCCGGCAGATTTTTTTCAAATTCGGGGAGGACTTGTTTGCATAGGCAGAAACGTACACAAAAAATTTGGTTCAATTCTATGCATAAATTCATACACTTTTCGATGGTACAGTAATGAAAATGGCACATAGATCCAATTATAGCGCCCCCTTCTGGCTGAATGTTTTCAAGTTCAGGGAAGACTTGCTTGCCATAGACAGAAACATACACAAAAAATTTGGCTCAATTCTATGCATAACTTCATACACTTTTCGATGGTACAATATTCAAAATGGCACAAAAATCGCTATTACAGCACCCCCTACCGGCGGTTTTTTTCCAAATTCAGGGAGGACCTGCTTGCCATAGCCAAGAACTTAAAATAAAAATTTGGTTCAATTCTATGCATAACTTCATACACTTTTCGATGGTACAATTTTCAAAATCGCACAAAAATCACTATTACAGCGCCCCCTAGCGGAAATTTTTTTCAAATTTCAGGGAGGACTTGCTTGCCATAGCCAAGAACTTAAAATAAAAATTTGATTAAATTCTATGCATAACTTCATACACTTTGGGATGGTACAATATTCAAAATCGTCAAAAATCGCTATTACAGCGCCCCGTACCTGCGAATGTTTTCCAAATTCAGGGAGGACCTGCTTGCCATAGCAAAACTTAAATAAAAATTTGGTTCAATTCTATGCATAACTTCATACACTTTTTGATGGTACAATATTCAAAATCGCACAAAAATCGCTGTTACAGCGCCCCCTACCGGCGAATCTTTTCCAAATTCACAGAGGACCTACTTGCCATATCTAAAAACTTAAAATAAAGTTTGGTTCAAATCTATGCATAACTTCATACACTTTTGGATGGTACAATATTCAAAATCGCACAAAAATTGCTATTATAGCACCCCCTACCGGAGAATTTTTTCCAAATTCAGGGAGGACCTGCTTGCCATAGCCAAAAACTTAAAATAAAAATTTGGTTTAATTCTATGCATAACTTCATACAGTTTTGGATGGTACAATATTCAAAATGGCACAAAAATCGCTATTACAGCGCCCCCTACCGGCGAATTTTTTCCAAATTCAGGGAGGACCTACTTGCCATATCCAAAAACTTAAAATAACAATTTGGTTTAATCCTATGCATAACTTCATACACTTTTGGATGGTACAATATTCAAAATCGCACAAAAATCGCTATTACAGCGGCCCCTACCGGCGAATGTTTTCCAAATTCATGGAGGATCTGCTTGCCATAGCCAAAAACTTAAAATAAAAATTTGGTTCAATTCTATGCATAACTTCATACACTTTTTGATGGTACAATGGCGACGGACAGACGGACACACGGACATTTTCTATAAAGATGTTTTTTGGGATCTCTGACCCCTAAAACGTGTAAATCCGTCGAAAACCCGAAGTCGAAAAAACTTTCGATTACAATACTTTCTTCTATTGAAGTAAAAAAAAAAAAAAAAAAAAAAAAAGCAAAAAAAAAAGCATTGTTCTTAGCATACATTTAAGGGAGGCCAAACTGGTCGCCAAATTAGTTTAAAATAATAACCTTTACTAAAATATGAAAAAAAAATATCTGTTCTGATTAAAATTTGAGTTGCCATTATTAGAAAAAGTATTTAAAATTAGAAAAAAATTAATTATTCGAAAACTAATTCTAATTTTAAAATTCTAATACCAGTTTTGAGATCTGCGGATCGATACCGAGTTTTGGTGTTAATTTCATCGCAAAGTATTCCATATTTTAGGAGAAATCGCCGCGAAACTTTAATCAATCGTTTCATAGAATCGTTTCATAAATTTGTTACATTTCAGTCGTTTCATATATCCGTTTCATAAATTCGTTTCATTAGGATTTTATATATATAGGGTAGATTATCTACACCTTCAAAGGCGAAAAACCGTCTACAACAGTTTTTTCTCCGATCCCTGGCGATTTCGTTTACTCAAGTTTTATTGAATAAAAAATAAATACACTTTTTTTTTCCTTTACCAAATTTTCAAATCAAGCTGCATAGCACAATTATAAATATCTGGAATATTTTGCATTCGTGTTATAAAATTGTAATAAACGAGCCGATACTATACAAACAGAATCCGGTGGTCGGATGTGGAATACCTGTTTCGAATTTTCATTCATTTAAACGAAATAGAAAAAAATATATTCAAGTGTGTACACAGTTACACACACATGTTGATTAGCCAACAACCCTTGACATTATCCTTTAGCCCTCCTCGACATTGAATAAGGTTGATAAAAATTTATGTATACTTCTGGCTTTTTTTGGCACGGCGCCCAATTTAATTTACTCCTCATTAGCGCATTTCCGTAACATTTTTATTTAAAATTACCTCAGAAGCTTGAGATCGCAATTTTATGAAAAAGAAATAGAAAACACGGGAAGGGAGGATATACGTAGTATCTTTTTTAATTTCACAAGAGTGCAGTTTCTTTAAGAGATGGTTTAAAAATCCGAGATTCAAAGATACAGGAGATTCCATTTAGAATTACGAAATTAAACCTCCTTTTAGTATCATATTTATGTTTAAAGATAATTTACAGAGGCAATGGGCGACAGGTATTTGAGCCTTTAAAGAAAGAATAGAGGTGAAGTAAATAAAAAAGGGCATACTGGAGATTCAAATAATATTTATAAAATGAATCCTTTAATCACCACCCCACACCCCCCAAAAAATTATAAATAAAGTCAAATAATAAAAACTACATTCTATTTTTAAAAGCAGCTACTATTAAAAACTACTCACTATTAAAAACAGCATTATAAATAGCATATGCATGAAAATACAATCTTTTAAATAGCATGAAGCTTTTCAAAAATTTAATTCAATAAATTTTATTTGGAGAACATTTGTTTTGTTGAATTGATCTCTTTATTTTACACACTTATATACTAAACTCTCCTCAAATATTATATCATTCCTAATTTCTATTTCAGCATAGTTCATTCTATGACTTAAACTTTCTATATGGTAAGAATGTTTCCATTTTGATGTGTTTCATTTTGTCATTGTTTAAGTAAATATAACCTTTAAAGTGTGTAGTATATGCGGAGATATGTAACGTAGAATTTCAAAACACCACTTTGGATTGAAATTTATATTTTTTCTTTTCCGACATAATGCCTTCACAGTTACCTTATAGCGGATATACAGACTTATTTTTTTTGACAAATTAAATAGGGGAAAAAAAACAGTTTGTTGCATTGTTGACTCAAGTTATTGAAGATTCATTATGAATCACTATTCTAACACGTCAACTAAAATGCAGACGCAAAGTTTAAATTCTAACTCTCATCGTTCGTTTTTTAGAACTGAATGGCAACAGCCTTAAAAAATGTTGAGCATTTTTTTAAGCATATGAGTATCCCGTTTTCTATTATGAGAAGTCATATTTGTTTTAATTCTAGGGGAGAAATTGCTCTCCGCTTAAATTATTGTTAATATCACAGATTATGATGAAAATTAGTATTATTATAAAGCAGCCGGACTTTAAAGACGTTTATGTTTTCTAGACCCAACCTCTCATGTTCAAAAAAGAAAAAAAAATCCCCCCCCCCCCCCGAGTTTCCCCTAAGTTATTTTCCAGGATCAATAATATTTCCATACCAACAATTAACTACATTATTTAAAACCAACACACATTTAAAGCCAACCGTTTTTTTTTTTTTTTTTTTTTTTTTTTTTTTTTTTTTTTTAACTGTGACATCATCATTGTCTTGTTCAAAGTTATTTTTAATTGTAATGAGAAAATGGCATCCGTCATGACGTAGTAATCGCCATTGTTTCTCTTTTCTCTGTAACAATGGAAGTAATCATTGTGAAGAAATTTTATAAAAGACTTTTAGAATTAAAATTAAAATATAAAAATGGGATTATTTTTAAAAATAGCGAGTGCGGACACATCTACAAATAAACTGCTTTCATTAAAAAAATAATTATCCAAATCAGTTCACTAGGAATCTCAGGACAGATGACTAAAAAAAAAAAAACAGCCTTGTATCTTCTTTCCATAATAATAAAGAAAGAAGTTTGTGTGTGAGTGTGTCAACGGTGTTCTGAAGAGACCGCTGCCCGTACAGCTACAAAATTTGTGTGTGTGTGTGTGGGGGGGGGGGGGAGGTATCTCTATATATGAAGTTTTGCACCTCGAAGCCCGATTTTCAATTTTTTATTAGATTTTTTTTATTTAATTTTTTATGAGATTTTTAGCGTTTTTTTAAGTTTCGAGGCGATTTTTCGACATTAGTGAAAAGAATACGGTTTCTTTCTTTTAACCCAATATAGTAAATTTTATTCTCTTTTCAAAAAAGTTTATTCGGAATTAATACAGCGATTTTTGAATTTTTAGCAAATTTTTTATGCGATTATTGAACAGCATTTAATGCATCTGCATATCTATAAGGGGGGGTTACCGTAGAAGGACACACAGTTCTGTCGCTAAATACCGCTGGCGATCAAAATTAGTGGCCAAAAGTGACGCCAACTTGGCGATATCTCTAATATTTCGCCAAATTCCCATAGGCTTCCATTGTAAACCAATAGGGATTACTTGCTTAGAGAAAATCAACAATTTGAGATATTTTAATGCAACAAAAACTAATATTAACTTAAGGAATTATATTAATTATATTTAAGGGAATCCAAGTACATTAAATTATGAATAAAAGTAACATGATACAATGCGTAGTATGCTTTCCCAAACATAAATTTTAAGAGAGCCCGCAGGTCAAAGGAATTAGATTTGAAACTTTTATCCACTTATTAGTAAATTTTGATTTTCATGATTTTTGAACTTTTTGTGATTTTTAATTCGATTTTTACGTTTCTTCGCGATCTGCTGCAATTTTTTGACATTCCATTTTTGACTTAAAGTAATTTCTAACTTCATTTCAATAAAGTTTATTCGGATTTCGTATAGCAATTTTCGAATTTTTCGGGAATTTTGTATGTGATTTTTAGTGTATTTTAGCGATTTGCTACCATTTTTCCACATTAGTGAAACGAATCAACTTTCAATCTTTGAACACAATGCATATATTTTTTCTATTTTCGAAATTTGTGCAGTGATTAAAATTTTTTTCGCGATATCTTATTGTGATTTTCAGAGCTTTTTCGCAATTCGTGCTGCTTTTAGACGCACCCGGGCAATGCCGGGCAAGTTAGCTAGTTTTAAATATATAGATAATATCCTTGTAAATGAGACAATGGGTTCCGATCAAACAAAATGTCTATCAATGATTATCTTACAAGAAACCCAGTCTACATTCGCCACCTCTGCTATTTAACAATTTCACTTTTTTCTAAATTTCTTCTTTAATTTTTTGTGTTTGAACAGGCGCTTCTTTGCTCTTAGTTTGATTTTCTTATGACATCATGATCATGGCACGTGGGAATAAGAGCGATTGGTTCCATTTCCCAGAGTAGCTTTTGTAGCTGTAGCCCAGAATAGTATATTATTCTCCGGAGTTTTGAAGTACATTTTGAATTTTTTACCGTTAGGTTTTCCTGATATTTTACAACCAAACTTTTCCCAGTGAGATTTTCCCGAAATCAGATATATATTTCTAATATATTTTACTGGATTATAAATTCTATCTAGAAAATGTGGATAAGGATTTTGCAATGAAATACATTAGTCGGAAAGTGGTATAAAATATATTGAACGAAAGGAAATATTATCATCTTTTCGTTTAAAGACTATATTGAGTGGAAACCATTTAAATGACTGTAATTATAACTGCACTGGAAAGGAAAATTATACTTTTTTTTTTTTTTTTTTTTTTTTTTTAACAGCACCTTGCCCAAATTTTATTTTCAAACTGTACATAGTTTAAGATTTATATTATTAAACTTAATTAATATACAAATTAATGTAATTGTATGAAAAAATTAAATATACACATTTCCGTAATAAGTCTGTGGTTTGTTGTACATATTAATAAGTTAAATAAATTATTTTTCACTTTAAATTCCTGAGGGGTTTTTTTTTCTCATATAAACGCTATTGTTTTTGTGCGTTTGTTTCACAATGTGGCCACTAGATTTTTTGGGTTTAGGAACCTTCCAGCTATTGGCTATCTGCACCTATAAAAGGGACCCAATAAAGTTTATGGAAATAAGATGATAAATTCAATTTTATACGCAGAGTAACTGAAATAGGCAAACAATTAGGGAATAATAAATAAAATGAGACGAAAAGAGAAAAGAGGGGAATATTTTTGTGATTTGAGAACGGAGAGAGTGGTCTCTCAGGTGAAAAATACCGAAAAGGAATTTCGTAGCAAACCCAGTAACTTGCGTAGATAATTGAGTTCGACTTGAACTCGGAAAAAGTATCTTGATCGCCAAAGACTTCGTCATTCTTCGTGTGATTGCATCCAGTTTGCAATCTTTTTCCCAGTGAAATTGTCGTAATTATTCTTCTTATAACCTGCACCCAGTTTTCAGCCCTGCTGCTAACGAGCACTTAACAGCCAGGGCCCGACTTATGCAGGGGCATGCGGTGCAGCTGCCCCGGGCTCTCCTTCTTAGAGGGCCTTCATTAGAGTAATCAGGATTTTCATTAAAAGGTGTCAAATGATTAAAATTAGCCAAAAGTGACCAAAATTAATATATTTTCAAACATTTAGGGCGGTCTCCCTTCCCTTCTCTACTTCCAATACCCCCTGCGCCCATGCAAAAAACAAACTATATGATTAAAAAAACTAATGATTAAAATTTTATTATGACAACTTAGTATTCTATTGTTTTTAGAAATTCTTTATTTACGTTTTCCTCGCAATGTGGCAAGTTGAAACCATTAATTATGATCAATTTGGGGCATTTTCTTTTAGACATCTTATAACGTAAGTAAATAAGCAAAGTAAAAGTTTGCAAAAACGTACTCGTGTCAACCAATCTATCATTTTTTCTACTATTACCCTACTAGTATTTTTTCTGCTACCCTGTTTACAGATGTGAGCAATAACGGGTACAAAATTAATGCATACATACAATATGTATGAAGTTTAGTACTAGCCACTTCCACATTATTCCAAAAGAATTATATAGATATATAGAAGGGGGCCCCCCCAGAATGATACTTGCCCCGAGGCCTCCATAGCCTTAGTCGAGCCCTGAACAGAGCATTGCTATTACTTGAAGCTCCCAGATCCAGGGTTGTCTCGGTTTTAACCATGGTGGTTTTAACCAGTGGTTTAAACCGGTTTTAACCGTCCTGGTCAAAATCAATTTTGACCATTTTGACCACTGAAATTGGCTATTCAATTTATTTACTACTAATCAAATATGTTTTACTAGCACATGTTAAAAACTAAATTAACATTTGTTTAAAATGTCATAATATAAGTAACATAACACCAGCAAATACCAAATTAAAAAAGTCATAATATAAATAACATAACACCAAGATACAACACAAATGTTTTAAGGGGTCTTGTACCTTTTAAACGCGTCGAAAATTAACGAAAAACTTCAAAGTTTGAATTAGTCTATCTTCAAAGTCTTTTTATGTATAAAGATGAAATTTTGGATATTGATTAAACAGATTATGCTTTGTAATATGCTCCCATTAAAAATATATTAACCCTTTACAGAATTTGTGTATTGTTGAAATCAAAATAGCTCTTTTTTTTTCACCAGATAAGTCATTGCGCGCATGATATCTTGAGAAAGTATGTAAGGATTGGCATGAAATTCTGTAAAGATACTAAACATATATGTGTGTTTAAAATGATCTACTCTTAGGCTAAAATTATTTCATTAACTATATAAAAAAAATATTTTCGTAAAAAAAAAAAAAAAAATGTATTTTTAATGAATAAAAATAGTCATAACTGAAAATATTACCATTGTAAATACTTAAAAGTAGATCATTTTAAACACACATATGTGTTTAGTATATTTACCAAATTTCATGACAATCCATACATACATTCTCAAGATATCATGCGCGCAATGACTTATTGGGTAAAAAAAACAGTTATTTTGATTTCAACAATACACAAATTCTGTAAAGGGTTAATAAATTTCTAATGGTAGCATATTACAAAGCACAATCTGTTTAATCAATATCCAAAATTTTATGTTTATACATAAAAAGGTTTTGAAGATAGACCAATTCAAACTTTGAAGTTTTTCGTTAATTTTCGACGCTTTTAAAAGGTACAAGACCCCTTAATTATTTTTTATACACAAGCTCTTTTATTTTTTATGCAAGTTGTGTTGAATTTAAAAAATGATTACAAGTAACAAGTTTTGCAGTTGTCTCTAAACTTAGATGGTTTCGTAATTTCTTTTTGATTATTCCAAATTTAGAAAACAATCTTTCAATTGATGATGAGCTGGCACAACAGTTCATTAGATGTAATGTGAATTCAACAAATTTTATATCAATGCCTTTAACCTTCTTCATTGCTGCCCACCAGGCATCAGGCCCAATTGTATCTTTTACACTTTCAGAAAAATAGGATTTTGGATATGGTGAGGATTCTGCTTGAAATACAATCACAAGAGGCAAAAAGGTAGGATCAATATTATCGTGTAACCACTGCCTTGCTATTTTTTGCTTCTCTTCATCAATACTTTTACTCGTGTAGACAGGATTCAGCATATGAGCCAGAAAATGAACTGGAGTAACATTTTCATTAATTCGAGACTGTATCATTTTAGAATAAGTTTCAAGATCTTTTCCTTTTAGCAATCTTAACCATTCGTCGCATGCATCAGATATAGTAGCATCTTCTTTTTTAAGTTTATCTAAAGCAAGGGAAATAGGCTTAAGTTGATTTTATAAATGTCTTACTTCTTTGTATACATTGTTAATGATATCATCAATATTATCTTCATGCTCATCTGCAATTTTTCATTTCAATAACATGCTTCCTTATTGAATTAATTTTGTTTGTGTGTTGTAATATCTTGTCCTACAAGATTCAAGTAATGTGCAGCACATCCATAAGAAATAAACAGTTCGTCTCTATATGCATTTTGAAAATCGTCTCTCATGCGTTTCATCTTGTTTTCATTGTCATTTACAAAACTTCTTACTTTACAAGCAAACTTGTTTTCTACCTCTTCTTTAGCATCAGCTGCTAATTTTAAACAATACTGGGCAGTTTTTTTAGATGCCCCTGTATCAACAGCTGAAAGGAAGAATGATTTTTTTCCTGTTGATACACTATTAACAATGATAGGGCAATTATGGATCTAGCTTTCTTACTGTATTGCATAAGCATATTTTACTGATGAGCCTCCTTAACTTATCAGTGTATTATTTTTTTAACTGCCTGTTACTTTTATTACTTATTAAGTTACTTTTAATTGCAAAGAAAAAATAATTATTAAAATTAAGAACATTTTTAACAGTTTTGACCATTTCTGACCCCCTTTTATCCAGTGTCCTGGTCAAAATCAATTTTGACCGGTTAAAATTACAACCCTGCCCAGATCGCTAATCCAAGGGGATAATCCTTGCCTTGCCAATTGACTTTTCAAAGAAGAGCATTGTGCCCAGACCGCAATTCTGATTCTGTTTGGGAACTCTATCATTTCTCACAACAGAACTCGTGAACAGTCTTAGTGATAAGACCACTTTATGGAAACGAAACTTATCGCGTAACTGTATGAAATCAAGAGAACAACGGATTTAAAACTGAATCTAGTGAACTACTTGTTTTACTGAAAAAGAACTAAGTTTGATTAGATGAAATACTCTAAATGGCATTTTTGTCAATAATCACGGTCTAACCTATTAATGTATTTATTTAACCAAGTACCATTTTACTGCATCTATTTGTTTTAGAAAAAAATTGTCTTATTATAATTTTCGAAAGCTGTCTTAGTCTGTTGATAAGCTATCTACTCGACATTTAGGGTCTAGGATCCGCCACCTGAATACTGCCTGAGCGCTGACACAAAAATGGCGGCTATCGAAGACGGATTTTTTTAGCGTATGTATGGTCTCCTCAACTTAGATACTAGTATTTTATAAAAGATTTCTTTGACTTGTTTAAAACCCATTTATGCCTAAATTCTTGTTTTCTCAAATTTGTTGTTAAACGTACTAAATATGGGAATATCCATATGTGGAAAAATGCATAATTATATGTTTTGTCTAAATTTATATAAATTAAGCTTTTAAATTGTATATTATATACTATACTATAATTAATATTTTTATGAACTATTAAAAAAATATGTTTATTTCTTTACAGAGACTAATAACATTATAAGTATTACTAATAATAAATTAAGAATAATCGTATTTGAGGTTAAAAAGCAATTTATTTCAAAATCATCTTGAAAATCCCTGTGCATAAATAGCTGCCCCCTAAATGTGTAATAGAAATATGTATCCATTTGCGCCTTGCGCCAAAATTTTTTGTACGTTACAAACATGCATAAAAAATAGGCTTGAACATATAATTTCGCAATTTAAAAAATTCAAAGGAGTCTACAAGCTAAAATTATGACTTATTTATGTGGATCCTTGATACAAAAAATACAAATAAACTTACTTTTTACATTTCGCTATTGAAAAATGAAAAATCTATAAACATCGAAAAAAGTCCTTCATTTAAGCAAATAAATATCAATCTTATGCTGTCATCTCTCGGTAGTAGATAAAGAAACTTACAGACAATTACTTCATACAATTTTCATGTTGTAAAGAAGAAGAAAACTTTCAAAATTTATTAAAATTCGAAACATTCCAAAAATTGCACGCTAGGCATAAATGGGTTAATCTCAGAAAAATAAAGTGAAAAAACTTTAAAAAAATTATTGGTACCCAAAATTCAAGGGACCGCACACGCTAAAAAAAATCCGCCTTCGGAGCCGCCATTTTTGCGTCAGCGTTCAGGCCCACTATTCAGGGGGTGGTGGTTTAGGCTAAGACGTTACAAACGAAAGTGTGGTCCCCAGCGATTCCGTTTCCACTTGTTTCACTATTCATTTTAATTTTTAAATTATCTTCGTGCTGATTTCTCCATACACAAATCCTTATTTTAATTATACGCTCAGATAATAAAATTACAGTCGGACCTCGTTATTACACCCAGTTTTCAAGTCACTTCGCTTATCACGTCAGTTTTTCAAAGTCCTGAATTTCCATATATGATTTTAATGTAAATGAACTCCGGATTTTACATCGTTGAATAATTTGCAACTAGGATATCCCGACGGTTGGGGAAAATTGGCCATTTTTCATAATCCATCACGTAAGCGAGGAAATTAAGCGGTAAGAAATGTCTTAGCCGAACTTTTCACAAAAGTGTCTAAAATACCCATTGAGGTAAATGAGAGATTTTACTTCAATCTTTTATCTGAATAAATAAACCCACACACTAAGAATGACCCGCACTTAAGCTCCAGATAGACGTATTAGTCACTTGCGGTCTTTTTGTTCTGGTCAGGCGGCGCTTTCTTGCGGTTACACGGCATTTTTCATCCGACTAAAACCGAAGCATTGAAATGATCAGAAATTATCTAACATCCATTTCCGAAACAACGAATATTGATTACATTTCATTGTATAATATGGAAAAAAGAATTATAGGAAGCACATCTGGAGATAAGCAAACCTAAATTCATGAATATTTGATGTAACAGTAAAAAAACAAGTCATCATAAATTTGATTTTTATTCTTTTCAATTCTGTTTTTGTGTTTATTTTGTTAGTGTTTTATTTCTTAAAACTGCAAAAACATTTATGAATTTAAAATTGTCTTAAATGAATTAAAAATATAACCTTTTATAAGCATATTTTTCTTCAACTCCGGTTACCGCGACACTCCGCTTATGACGGCACTTTTTTCTAGTCATTAGAGTGTCAGGATAACGAGGTTCGACTGCATGTATTTAGTGATCTCATTTTGAAATGAAAATGTCTATTACGGATTATAGAATCAGTTATGACAATAATTCATTTCAATGCTTCATTAAGTGAAAGAATTAAAATCCTTGAGAAGAATGACGCAGATGTTTGTGGATAAACTCAGCATCATTAGTTTCAACGACAAATAACTTCAAAGCAATTTCAGAAAATTAATCAATACAAAATTTCAAGAATTTCGTAACTGCTCCGTTTTCCTTTAGAGAAAGACGATCAAGGAAAACTAAATTAGCAAATACCTAATAATAATTCCTATATATAATTCTTATTTGCATAATGAAATTAAGATTTTTTTTTTTTTTTTTTTACTTTGTGAAAATTTTAAGTCTCAATACCTAAAAAAAAAAAAAAAAAAAAAAGAGCAATTTAACAAATTACAACGACCATTTGGAAAATGATTTTTTCGAAGACTAAAATTTAAAACATAAAAAATTGCACGGAGTTGATCATACATTACGTACGCCATGAATTAAACATTAACATTCCTGGACTGGACCCATCATGAACAAATTTTAAAAGAAATTTCAGTTTTACAATTTTCGGTACTGTAATTTTTTAAACTTCTACGGAGCTGGTCATGCATTACGTACGCCATGGATTAAACATTAATATACCTGGACCAATTTTAAATGAAATTTCATACATTGCGTACGCCATGGATTACATTTTTCGGTACTGTAAATTTTTAAACTTCTACGGAGCTGGTCATACATTACGTACGCCATGGATTACATTTTTCGGTACTGTAAATTTTTAAATTTCTACGAAGCTGGTCATACATTACGTACGCCATGGATTAAACATTAATATTCCTGGACCAATTTTAAATGAAATTTCATTCTTAAACTTCTAAACATCCCACACTATTACTTTTTACACCGTTGTATACAGAAAAACATGTACTTTTAAATGCAATTACTTTGAAAGCTGTATCTCAATTTGTTTCGGAGTTATTAATTTTTTTTTGTAGTTTTTATTACTTTTTTGTCATAGTGGCAACAGAAGTATCCATCTCTGTTGAAAGTAAAGGGAAATACACATTACTGTATAGACCAATCAGAAAACGAATAAAATGCGGATTCAACCAATAAAACGCTTCAGATATGTTTTTGATTTCCTACCCTAACAGAGGACAATAACCATTTTTCCAAATGGTTAATAAATGTTAAAATTAAAAGTTGACATTTTTAAATAAAAACAGGTCGGAAATTATACGTCAAACGTACTCTAACTAGTTTTATAAATATTCAGATCTTGATACAATAGCTATTGCACTCTTATGCGAAAATGCTTCAATACAAAAGTTATCCCGATTCTAATATATTAAATTCAGTCATACGGAAATTATAGAATTCCCTCTTTAATAGGACACGTCATCACCATGACAACCTAAAATCATGACCTATCATGAGATATCATTGAATTCATTACGTATTATAGAATTTAATCGAATGAAGAAAACTTTTATAAATATCTTTTTAAGTTTTGATTCGATTTCCATAACATTTGAAATGACTCGACACAATTCTGCGAAGATTCTATCTATTAAATTTAAAACCATTCGGTTGGGTAATTTTTACGATGTTATACGTGGACAGGCAGACGGACTAGCCAGACGACGACTATAGATGCTACGTATTTATATAATTACAATTGCACCTAAAAAAAAGGGAGGGGGGAGTGTCTAAAATATCAGTAAGTATAATGGAAAGGGCAAGTGAAAAAAAAAAAAAAAATAGAAATCACGTAGGAACTCAGGGACACAATTTAGTTATTCAGTCAAAAAATACACGCTGTTTTACCCCACGCCAAACAAGGATTTTTGTTTATAACTTAAAAAATTAATTACTAACATCAATGAAGATATTGTAACGAAACACATTGTTTGGTGCGAAATGCGATAACATCTGGAAATTCTGGAATTGTCCATCCTGGACGTCGAAACAACATTGAGTTGCACATTTGCTGTTTCAAAATGCAGCCGATAGTAAGTACTTGCGATGTCACTGACTGAATGAATATATCACTTCATTAAATTTTTTGCGCTATCACCTTATTTGACATGAAACATAGAATGTTTTTAAAGATGCTGTTAAAATATCGACACCTAAAAGCACAAACGCGCTATGTCCCCCCGACATTTTTTTCCGAATTTGATACTTTGGCAAAACTTGAATCGTTATTATAAATATAATCAAAACCACAAGCATTCCAAGTCCAGTTTGTATTAACAAACTGTAAAAATAAGGAAAAACGAAAAATGTTGTGTTCCAGAAAAACTTTTTTTGTTAGTACACACTAGAGCTCTGCACGATGAACCAGAAAATTCCATTTTCATCATTCCGAGTCCTAATTAAAAAAAAAAAAAAAAAAAATCCATCACCCCGAAACAAGACAAAAAATAAATAAATAAAATAAAATAAACTCAAAATAAAAATAAATTAGTCCATAATTATATCTCTAATTATCAATTTCATCTTTCATTTTGAGGAATAAATATATATATTACTCATTAATGTTCAAATATATAATTTTTTTTATCTGAAAAAAATATAATATACTTTTTTATAAATCGGGTCAACTTCAACCGGACCTGCAAGAGTCAAATAAAAACCCGAACCCGAAACAGGTAAGAGTCGACCCAACACGCAAAGAAGAAATTTGGCGTCAACCCGATAGAAACCGAACCACGGATTGGTTCCGGTTCGGGAAAAATCAGGTTACTCAACCCGGTTTAAGACTCAGTGCACGTTTGTGCTTTGTCCAAGAATATACAGATTTCTTCATAAGTTTATAATTCTTTCGAAAAAAAAAATGAGAAATGCACGGAAAGGTATCTATTGGCATTAAAAAAAAAAAAAATAAATAAATACTTGACTTCTCTTTTAACGCAGTGCTCTTTTAACGCATGATGACTCTATTCAGATTCTGTCTGCCTCGTAACAGACTTCATTTTAATAATATTCGCTCATTTGTAGTGAGGATTCTTTATGCCTTCGTTTAATAGTTTTTCCTTAGAAACTTGCCCGACAACGTTTTGACTGAGTATGTCTCGGATTTTGAAATTGAGTCGCTCCTTTACAGTTAGTTACCGTTTATGAAGACGTAATTGTTTATTTCACCAATTTATTTAGAATTCCGTGGAAGACATTAAAAGAAAGATTCTGAAAAGAATGCCTGACAGCCAGATTTCATTGACGTGCCACAGTGATTAAGACAAACAAATATTTTTAAGATTACCTTTATTTTAAAAATTCATCGAAATTCTACCTCCGGAGGGTACCGATGTTTAAAAAAAGGCATCTATTCTCCATATTTCACAATTTCAGAACCAGTGCCCCTTAATAGGGCTGTTCAATATTTCGCTAAGATATCTTTATATTATTTCATCTATTTACAGTAGAGCGCCGATTATCCGGACACCGATTAACCGGATCGTTCAAGGACCATACGCCTTCTCAAAATTTTTTGAAGTGAAACTTCTTTAGGGTTTATTCGGCTGGATGTCACGAAAGTTAACTGTTAAACAACATTTCCTAATTCTGGAATAATAAAACCGCCAACAAATGCAAAGGCAACAATACATAAAATCAACTGTTTCCAGAACCATCACAGAAGTTTCACTTCTAACGCGCGAGAGTCCCCCCCCCCCCCCCACACACACACAAGAAAATCTCTTTTTATCTCCAGATTCTCTGAAGGGGGTCGAAAAATTGCTTATTTTCTCCCTTGGTGTCCTCGGAAAGAGGGTCTTCCCCTACCCCTTTCTCCGCTCGCTTTTGTTTGTACAATGCATAGGCGTAACCAGGGGGGGTGCCCTGGGTGCCCGGGCACCCCCCCGCTCGCGCAGACTTGAGCACAGTTATTTAAAAAAAAAATCGAAATCTACAAAAGAAAAAATAAACGAAAGCAGAGTTCAATTAGTTTAGCAAATTAGTTCAGTTCAGAAAACTAACAGCTTAAGTTTTGATCTGTGATTAAAAAAAAAGTATTGCGCGTTCTTTTTTCAAATTACAGTACAGCGCCGATTATCGAAACTCCAATTAAACGAACCGCCAATTATCCGAACAGCCTATTTCTCTCAAAAAAAATTGTAAACCGAACTTCCAATCATCCGGACAACCTATTTCTTAAAAAAAAAAAGAAAAAAAAAATAATAATAATAAGTGAACTTCAAAACACCCCGTTTCTCTCATTTTTCCCCTACAGATTTAGCAAGCGAAATCGAATCCACATTTTATTGTATCGTTGGGAGCAGTAACAACGAAAAAGAAATTGAAGAAAATGAAAAAGAATGTTCTGAAAATCACCCAGGTCCATCATATAACGAAGCCTTTGAATGCGTGGAAACAGATATGAAATGGCTTGAACGGTAGAAGAATGCTGATCTTATTCAACTAACGTATTTAAGAATAATTCGAGATATGGCAGCATTGAAAAGACTATCTCCTATGAAGAAAGCAACAATCGAAAGTTTTTTTGCTTAATCTCTATACCTCTAATTTTATGGAGTTCACAAGATGATAAAAAAAGAAAAAGAAAATTTTAAATGGTAAAAAAGTAAACAAAATTTAAAAGACAAAATAAATAAATAAACACGCCAGCACTAACTGGTGACTGGTGCTGGCAGTCCGAAGCCTGGATTAAGTGTGACGGTTTTAGTATAGTCAGGAACATCCTTTAAATTGTCTGTCCATTTATACGAACTAGGGTCGGTCCCGACTTGTTCGGATAATCGGCGCTCTACTCTATGTTCTTTATCTTTTTTAAAACTAGAATATTTACAAGAATCTGTAAGTCATAGTAAGTCAAAAAGAAAGTTTTATAATCCCACTTTGACGTCTTTTTTTTGTGGGAGATTTTTTTAACACCGTTCTTTCTATTGCATGTTTCTGCAATTTCATGAGAAATTAACGCAAGTTCTTGACGAGGATAGAAACAGAAATCATTCGTCTCTTTGATTTCGCAGTCTAAAGTCTAGAAAGAAGCAAAAAAATTTGAAAGGGAATGCAGATGTGAAACAGTAATTGCAAAATGCGATTATCCGGGGGAAGGTGGGGGTGCAGAGACCCTGCCTCCTTTGAAAATGAGAAATAATAGCGCAGAAAATTAAAATTAATCTGGAGTTGGTTGATTGGTTGAATTTCATGTTTCGCGACCATATTTTGACATTCGTAAAAGGAATATGGTTGCAGTCTTTCAAGTCAATATAGTAATTTTATTCCTCTGAAAATTTTTATGCGGTTTTTGGAGTTTCTTCTCGTTTTGCGGAGTTCTTTTGAAACTAGGAAAAGGACCCGGTTTCAATCTTTTAGCCCAGTGCAGTAAATTTTGACGAAATCGCGATTTTATTCTGCGATCATTTCATGATATTTACAATTTCCACCAAAATTATTTGACGAAATTCGCGTCTTTCTACGCGATTTTTTGTCGAAATCTGCACTTTTCACCACTAACCTTTGACAAAATTCGTGTTTTCTTTACACGATCTTTTGACGAAATTCGCATTTTTTTCTGCGATGCTTTGAAGAAATTCTTGTTTTCACCGGGATCCTTTGACGATTTTTTCCCCCCTATTCACGAAACTGATTTTTTTACAGGGGTCATTTGTCGAAATTCGCGATAGTTTTGCGCGACCGATCGGGGAAATTCTCGATATCTTTCCGTACCAATTATCAAAATCCTTTACTCTTTTCCGCGACTTTTTGACGAAATTTGCAACATTTTCTCGTCAAACATTTATCGAAATGCGTGATTTTTTTGCGCAATCTTTGACGAAATTTGCGATTTCTTTCTACACTCTTTTATCGAAATTAACGATATTTTTCACAATCGTTTGAAGAAATTCTCAAATTTTTCCGGGACCGAGTCACGAATTGATTTTCAGAAGTTCCACAAAAGAAATAAAAATCGCGGACTTGATGAAAAAAATGTAAAATACCCACTGTGTGATCTGTGAAAGAATTTTAAGGGTGGAAATACTGCACAACATTTTTATTATGCGGGAATTTCCTTTTCTGTGCACAAATCGCGCGATCCCGCTCGTTATTTCAAACCCTGCCCCTCAAAGAAAACTTCATTACTAGTGGAGTTTCGCTGGTTGCTTTTTTTAAAAACGAACATAGAATTATAGAAATCTAGGGGGTTTTGTTTGTTTGGGGGGGGGGGGGGGCAGCCTTCGGCAACGTACCCCCGACCAAGCTATGACCACTTCCGTCTCGAAATAAACAAACTCTGAATTATCGCGTTTGTTTTGTTATTTCGAGCCAAATTAAATTTTCTGCTTTCTTATAAGAACTGATTTGACATTCTTCCTTCAAAAGAAGTAAAAAAATCGCCTCAAAGTGAAAAAAACCCGCTAAAAGTCGCATTAAAAATTCGGAAAAGATTAAAAAACAGCAGGAACGAAATTAACTAATTTGGTAAAATATTTAAACGGGATTCCTTTAAGGAACGCGAAAAAAAAAAAAAACCTCTAAAAATAACATTAAAAAATTGTTACAAAATGAAAAATCGCTGTAAGAATCTCGAAAAAACTTTATTGAAAAGAAGACAAAGTTTACTGGATAAAATATATAAATTTGATTCTTTTTTACTAATTTGAAAAAAATCGCATTAAAAGTTAATTGAAGAATTCCAGAAATTGCCTTCGATATGCATGACTTCAGACAAACAGGTACTTTCTGTCAAATCTTGCGGCTGTGAGGACTGCATTGTTTTTTCAGAGTTCAGCGCACGCGCGTACACACACCCACCCAGAGACAGACAAGCACCTATCTTTATTATTACAGTAGCATCATGATAATATAATTTTTATCATCTTGACAAAATTTAGTGTATACAGTAGACGCTCGATTTTGCGAACCTCCTTTTTAAGAATTCTTTGTTTTTACGAACTGATGTACTGGTTCCGACCACCATCCTATTGAACTAACGTTATTCACATTTACGAACTTTCGATTTTACGAACACATTATATGAGTCCACTCGAGTTCGTAAAACGTTCGTCTACTGTATTAGCATGATCTGCTTTACCTAATACGTTGGACACATTCTGAGGTAAAAACATGAATTATTAATTAATATTGTAATTTATAATATAATAATAATTATTTATATGCCCTTCCCACCAAAATTTCTTGGGTCCCCACCCCCGGTGATCCCTAAGAAGTCATGGAGTCACATTCTGAAAAACTTTCGTGTGTATGTACTGTTGTACAGCATGTATTTTACGAACTGATGTACTGGTCCCGACCACCATCCCATTGAACTAATGTTATTCACATTTACGAACTTTCGATTTTACGAACACATTATCTGAGATTTATCATCCGGCAAAATTTCATCTACAAGACTTTGACATAGATAATGTTAGGTCTCATGCAATGCTCCTGTGCCTATAGAAGTTTCCAGCATGATTAAAGGCCTTTTTTAATGTTTATAAGAAGTTGGGGTGCCAAAAGGTTTTACACTTGTGCCCACACTTAGTCACTGTCTTATTTAACTGCTGCAAGGAGATTTACATATCTTTTTTTTTTACCATTAGATTTAGTTTTGAGGTTTTGAACCCCTCCTCACGCAAACAAAAATCGCGTTTGAGCCCTTCTTAAAAGAAATACCACACAATTATGAATTCTAAGAGGAAAACCTGTCTAAAACGGAAATTTGACAGGTTTTATGGGGTTCCGTTTTAGCAGGTTTTATTATATAAGTTATTGTTTGTATCCAACATATTCAGGTTAAAAAGTCTGGGCACCCCCCCGTTCAAAAGGCTGGTTACGCCTATGCAATGTATGTATACATACATATAATAAATTTTATATGTACTTCTATGTATAACATTGTACTAACTTTGTAGAAAATAAAGTTAAAAAAAAAGTTAAAAAAAAAAAACTTCTAAACACGCCATTTGTAATATAATATACTCGACGCTAACGAAAAAGACAGACTACCGCGGTGCATCCCAACTGTATTTTTTTACAGACCGCTACAGTGACGTGATGCTCTTTTCGTACACCTGCATTGGTGCATTCGAGCATCACGTGATTTCAGCTGTCTGTAAAAAAAGATACGTGGAATGCACAGCGGTAATCTGCCTTTTTCGTTAGCCTCGAATATGCTAAAATGTGCACTACTACAATTGTCAGTCCTAAGGCTGGAAAAAGTGTGAAAAAACATTGCCATAAAAGTTTTTTAAACTTCTCCAATTATCTGGATTTTTTACTAACCGGACCGGTACGGATAATGGACGCTGTACCGTATTTCTTTTGAGGTAAGTTTTGTAATCTCTCATTATTGTTGAAAGTTTTCGTGGATATTCTAAATGACTTTGTAACAACCAGGGCTGCGGAGTCGGTAGGAAAAATGACCGACTCCGACTCCGACTCCTGGATTTTTGAAACAATCGACTCCGACTCCGACTCCGACTCTTCGACTCCGACTCCAGCATACACATAGTGTTTATCAAAAAGATTGAAATGCGCTTTAATTTTTTACCTGTTGGAGATATATAGATAATGCTAACTGAAAAAGTGTTCAAAATAAAATAGTAATTAAGATTAAGAAAACCGTAACCGAAACAGAAACCGAATTTCGGTAATATTTCTATTTTCGGCCGAAAACGAAAATTTCCAAAAAAATGTTTAAATAATTAACTCATAATAAATATACATAGTTATTAATTAATTGTAGATGTAATTATAACCTGTGGTCCAAGTTGGCTCTCTGTGACTCTGACCCAAACTTTTTATTTTCATATAAAATAAAATGTAATTAGTAATTCATCAATGATACGAAATGATTTTCTAATTATAAATTGCATCTAATTAAAAAATCTTTTACGTATACATATCTCGATTTATCTTTTATAATGAATTTTGTAAAGGATCATCTGTTCTACTAGAACTTTCTCAAAGAATATTTGAAACACTTTTGTTTCAAACTAAAAAATTTCTATTAAAGTTAAGTCTGCAGCTTTTCATAAGCAAGTGAAAACGGTCTTCAAATTTTAGTCATATATCCATTTTTTGTTTTTTAATTTGCACTCACATCTTGAGTCAGTCGTGTCGTGACTGATATTTAGAAACAGTGAAGTTCATAGCAATGAATAAAGGGTGTTTCATATGAGTCAATACAGCTCGAATCGATGAATCATGTTGAAAATTTCCTAAGGAAAATACGAGAATTTTGGAATACAGATAGTTTCGGTCAATAATTTTCAGTTGATCTCTAATTAAGATTATGTTCATTAAACGTTTTTATTGAGTTAGAGTAAGATTATACTGAGTTCGGCCACTAATTTTTAAAAAGCTTTCCTTTTAAACAATTTTTTAACACAATCCTGAATGCTAATGATCCTGTTTCTAATATTTTATTTTTATAACCGCCGTATAACGGACGTTTATAAATTTCGATTCGGAATATGCAATACATTAAATAAAAATGTAATTATTTTACAATTAAAAAGATTCACTTACCTAAATATAATTTGAAGTTAATGATACGAACAAATGATTTTTATCTTGTCAGCTGCAAATTAAAACCAAATTACGCGAAAAGAACATATGCCTGCTTAAGAAACAAAGATATTTTCAATTTGAACTTTGAACAGAATGAGTAAAAGAAAATTGTGCTTCGACCGCACTTTATGTGAAAGATTGGTAAGTTGTCATTGCCTTTCATTCATAGACGTAAATGCTATTATCTACATTTACACTATGCTAATAAAATCTTAAATAAATTAATAACGATTTCGGTGGATTGGGGGGGTGGGGTGGGGGGGGGGGGGAATCGACGAATAAGGAATAATCATGAAAAAAAGTGAGAAAATAGAAAAATCTTAAAAAACATATATTACAGAAGATAAAAGAAAAAAAAAAGCCATTCTGAGGCATGAAATGAGTTTCTTCACTTGCCTCTCAAAATTCATGAAATAATTGTTTTTTCTACAGTAGGTTAGAATTACGGTCCTCCATCGATAGGATAACCAAATTTAGCCGGAACCAGATAAACTTTAAATGCTTCTTGTCAGGTTTTGACACTTTTAATATCGCTCACCCGCAAGAAAAGTGACACATCTCGCAAAAATTCATTTTGCGTTTTATTGCACTAATAGGTCTGTCATAGGTGCTACAGTACATAGTATTGTTACACAAACAGTTTCATAAGTGTAGTTATACGGAAAATCACTTTATTACGCTATATGTCCATTCGCCACCAAAGAAGAGGGGTGAATTGTGCAGGAAGGTAAAATTACCCAGCCCTCCAGACCTCATCCTAAGCCTTCATTCTTAAAGGTTTTATGCTTTTATGCACAATTTTACTGCTGCATGCAGAGATAAGTGCTTTAATTTCATGTTACAGTAAAATCCTGCACATTTTCTTTTGCCTCTTCTGTGAAATTTACTTTTGTCGAGATGTGTCACTTTTCTTGCGGGTGAGCGATATGACCTGATTTTTCAAAAGAAAATATGTACTGAATATTTTTCAAATGAAATATCTATATATTTGAATATTAATGAATGTATTTAAGTTCATTTTAATACAAAAAAGATAAAATTGTAAGCTTTTTACATAATTATTTATTCTATAAAATATGAACTAATTTTCTTTCGGCTCGAATCAGGGTCGGATTGACGATTTTTTTTTTTCCATTTTCGGATTTGGTTGACGAATTCCTTTTTGTCGGGTTTCGGGTTGACTTTCCGCAGAAATTTCAGATTCGGATCGGGTGCAACCCGGCACTTGTGGAAAGACTCTAGTTGGGGCTTAGAAATAGAAGAACGTCTGAGTTTTGGGTAAGAAATATTTAAGAAGAAAACTGCAGTTTTTTGTTTTAATGAGAAAAATTCTGTATGAGTTCAGGAGTCCGATATTGTAGTGATAGCGGCATTCATCAATTTCATATTTTTCACACATTCTCTTTTATCTGAAATACTGAAAAATAAGACAGTATAAGTTGGACAAAGGATCTATTGCTATCTGAAGTAGATTGTTGCATTCGTTAGGGTCCGGTTCGAACGGTGGTTCGGATTGAGTTGGCGCTAAATGTTTTTCTTTGTGGGCCAGTCTGATAATTATTATTGCGGGTTCAGGTAGGGTTGACCGGGTTTTTCAAAAGGAAGTCCACAATATTGTTTAACTAATAAGTCGAATAAATAAATATATATTCCTTTTCCTACACAGAAGATAAAAGTGCTGTTAGAGATGACTATTTTTCATGATTTCAATAAAATTTTTATTTTATTTCATTTCGGATCGGGTTCAGGGTTCAGGTTTCTTTCCGGTTCGCTTCGGATTGACTTAAAATATAAATTTCAGAACCCGACCCGAACACGGATGGACAGAGGTTAAATTGAAACATCTATTTTTGTCTGAGATAGATTCCTTCATTGGGTTGGGTAGTTGGACCGACACGGGGTTCGGGTTGCGTTGGACTTAATTTACAAAAAACAATTTAAAAAAATTTCAAAACTCATTTAAATTTAATTATTGTACAATAGTGTCGTCTATGAGCTGAAGAAGTGCGTAAATGAATCAATTTAATGACTGATGTAGGAAAAACATCACATCTGCTCTTTTGCCTTTACTCATTAACGTGTCAATAAACTGAAAAATAACTAAATATTTATTAATGTATAGAGATAAAAAATAAAATAGTAATTCAGTTCATAAAATTTAAAATTAAGCGTAATTGGTTTTATTTTTTATTTCACTTCTAATTGTTCAACAAAAAGTTTGGAGTCGGAGTCGGAGTCGGCATATTTTTAGCGACTCCGACTCCGACTCTTTTCACCGAAAAATCACACCGACTCCGACTCCGACTCCACGACTCCGACTCCGACTCCGCAGCCCTGGTAACAACCCAATAAAAGTTTCAAATAAGGACATGACATCCATTTAAAAATAAAAAAATACAATTTATTAAATAGTTTTAAAAAAGGGGAAGAACAGCGGAGTAACAAGTTTAATGTTAGACGGTACCAAACACACGTTATGATACTCCTTCCCAGTTCGTTACAATTAAAGTCCTTCACTGAATATAAAATGTTTCTAAAACAATTTTACTATTCTAGAAACACAGTTCTTACTTAGTGCTTTATTCTAAGTGGATGAAACCACCACTACTTTCATTTATAACCTTACAGTAAGTAGTAATTATGTTTTTCACCTGCTAAGCAAAGCCTTCAGAACATCGAGCTCGGTGAAACTGGTTTTGATCGCAGCACTTTATACGGCGAGATCCGGTAGGAAATTTGAAGTTTGTTGTTGACATCACACTATAAATAGTCACTACACAACCATACTCACTTAATTAACACATCTTTCCAAAATAACCAATTCCGAAAATCTATACACACGTTACAAAAACTAAAACAGAATAGATTTATTATTTGCGCACAAGTGTTAACGATTTCTGGACAACATGATCGCTCTCAAAATCGCAAAAAATATAATCGCTACTAAAGTATGCTTATAAAAGAGTAGCCAAGCATACTGCCACAACTTCGATTCGCCTTTTTTTAGGTGCGTAATTATATAAATACGTAGCACCTATAGTCGTCGTTCAGTCCGTCCGTCTGTCCGTCCGTCCGTCCGTCTGTCCGCATGTAACAGAGCAAAAACTACCCAACCGAATAGTCTGAAATTTCAAATATGTGATTGTTGCAAAATTTTGTCGAGCCATTTCAAATTTTATGAAAATCGGATGTATAGTTTAATTACAGGGACAGTCAAAAGTTTTTCTTTACATTACGGTCAATGGGAAAAATTATTGCAAGTGGATTTTAATGATATTAGAGCCTTCCGAATGATCTGAAATTTTAAAGATATAATTGTTGCAAAATTTTGTCGAGCCATTTCAAATTTTAGGAAAATCGGACGTATAGTTTAATTACAGGGACAGTCAAAAGTTTTTCTTTACATTATGGCCAATGGGAAAAATTATTGCAAGTGCATTTTAATGATATTACAGCCTTCCGAATGGTCTGAAATTTTAAAGATATAATTGTTGCAAAATTTTGTTGAGCTATTTCAAATTTTAGGAAAATCGGATGTATAGTTTAATTACAGGGACAGTCAAAAGTGTTCCGAAAAAATTATTGGAAGTGCATTTTAATGATGTATCAGACTATGCACGTTATGAAGTGCAAAAAATTATACATTCAGTACAATATGGGGTGCAAAAAATAATTTTAAAACTAGTTATAGTACGAACGCACCTCATTTGCCACGTTTGACGAGCAATTTCCAACTTGTTTTATTTACATGCGTTTCAAAATGTATAAGTAGTTTATGCCTCCTCTTTTTTTATGGTTTTCAATGGTATTTTTCTGTTGCCATTTTTTTTATCCTCCATGCTGAATTACAGTTTTTCCAACACTTTTTTAGATTTTTTTTTCTTACTCATTTGTCTGTTTTTTTTTTCTTTTTAAGCAAAGTAAAAGTTAAAAATAATATTATCGATAAAATAATAGCAAGAATTAAAAATTTTCATAAAAGAAAAAATCGGAAAATGCAGTAAAAAAGGAAATTATTGAAATAATAAAAGATAATATGTAATACAGAAAAAAAATAATCGAGAAAATGAAAACATGAAGGATTAGAGATCGGATAAAAATTAAAAAAAAAGCTTAAAATTGCAAATCGGAAAAACATTTGCATGGTTGTTCTTTTTCCCCTCTCCAAGTGTATAAAAAATAAGGATAAAAAATTTATATTGAATTCAGCGACATAAGAATTATTTTATTCCTATGACATCGAGGTGCAATTTTCTCATGCACGGATTTTTCGATCAATAGTATAAAAGGAATTAAAACTTACACGTACACAAAGATGCACCAACAAAAAGCAGCTCAAATTTCGTTAACTTACCTAGAAGGGAAAAGAAAAAGAAAATTAAAAACTGTTACACTTGCAATAAAATTTATATCAATAATTCAAATTATAACACAATATTTTTTCGCCTCGACGCTCAATTTTCTTTCCGTTTAAGACAAAATTCCATTATAGACAGGCTTCGTTTTCGCACATTTGATTGTATTGAAAAAAAAAAAAAAAATTATACGAGAAATTTGTCCCTACTAAAAACAGGCAACGAAACATGCTATATGCATAAATAAAAATAGGTTAAAAGCTATCCTATAGAGATAAAATATCAAATAGAGGGACGTTAATATAGTTTAAATGAATAAACTACATGTTAAACCTGTGAAAATGGAATTGTCTATAACGGAATCCTGTGTAAAACGGCAGAATTTCATGGGACAACGGTAGGAATACTAAATGAACTGCTAAGATGGAAAATTGCCCGAAATGGAGTTTTTTCCAGGTTAGCGAATTCGTTCTAGACAGTTTAAAGTAATGTAAACAGAACCTGTGTGTGACGAAAAAAAATCACGTCCAAGACGGAAAGAATACCGTACAATTATACCTGCTAAAACGGAAACCCGTAGAAAGCAGGGTTAGAAAAAACCCGGGTTTTTTTTCGAAAAAACCCAGCCCACTGGGCCCACTAATCTAAAGCCCGCGGGTTTTCGGGTTTTTTCAGGCTTTATTCAGTTTTTTTTTTTTGGAGAACACTTTAAACTTCTAATTTTCATATACATAATACCTAAATTCTCCATTATCAGTGAACCCTGGGCATAATTTTGCATTAAGTATGAATTAACAGAAAAATATATAAAAAGAAAAAAAATCAAATTTAAAAGGTACATCTGTATCTCATGGGACTAGTTTGCTGCACTAAGGATATATTAAGTGAACCACAACTGGACTTCTTTATGTAATTCTTAACTTAAGTTAAACTTGCTAAATTTATATAGTTTCTTTCAATCACTTCAAATCAGAAATCAGTTGAAGACTTTTTTTTTTTTTTTTAAAGAAATGGGATTCGTAATAATATATTTGAAAATTTTAGCAACATTTGCTACATATATATTGCAACAGTATTAAATGTTAGATTGTCATGGAAGTCAGTGTCAGTGATATTTCTAAATTTATATCGCAAATGGCGATACACTTATTACTAGCTTTGCTGCTTTGCTTTATCAACTCCAAAAGGATTACGTAACTTGCTCCAAACCAGATATCGACACCTTTCGTGTCAATATCGAATACCGAGTCAGGTATTGATTTCTATAGTGAGTCAGCCGGGTCTCAAATAGATTTAATACATAGATTAGTAATAATACTGTTTAGAATGAGTTATAGATACTTTACTTTATCTTGTTACAAAAGCATAATTGGTTACACGAAACAAAAATATTTTTAAAAAGATGATTTCTTTTTCATTTGCATCTCTTCAGCTTTCTTGACGTTGAAAGATTGCGGGGAGAAAGTTTCAGTTCTGAAATATTTCTATTGTAAGAGTGGTATAGTTATACATTTCTTAATTCTATAAAATACTAAAAAAAAATATTTTAAGTAAAATCTTTGAGTGAAGTTATAAATATTGCACAAAACCTGCATAAATTCTAATTTAATGAATTCATTTTAATTGGGAAACTCGTTTTAAAGTTTATTAAATGATTGTGGAAATCCTCTAATGTAGCTACAAAAATTCACAAAAATGCTTTAGACGATGAAATTGTCATGAATTCATAATTTGGAATATAAAGGGTTAAGGGGTCTCAGGAATCTTAACCCTTAAATGCCTGGTGTTGCTTTTCGGCAACATACCCAATTTAAACTTCTAAAATACTATTAGAATAAAATTGAAGCTATAATGCCTAATGTTGCCAATAAAATACATTCTGAAAGTATTATTAAATCGATTTTGAACATGTAGATGGCAATACTTGTGCTGTTTAAGAATAAAGATAGATTTACTTTTTCAATTGTTGCTACATGTTCTTTTTGTTTTGTTTGGAAGCTTGCGAAATATCCTATTTTGTTCTGCAGTGAGCAAGTAAAATTTATTTCTTATTATAGTTCCTAAATTTCTTGTGTGTTTAATATTATAGAAATTTATCAAGGAAAATTATTTTTTTCTATTAAAGATATTTGCCGATTAGTAACAAACTGCTTTTTAGCCGTAAACCATACTTAAAACAAAATATGATTTTTTAAAGTATTTTTCCCATGATTTATTTAAAAAATGGAAGCCGAAAAACGTTATTACAATGATTTTTGAAAAATCAGGCATTTAAGGGTTAAAATTGGAAAAAATGAAAAACAAAGACCATTTTCAACATGTAATATCTTAAAATGTATTTTATTTTAAAACACAATTTTAACTGGGATGAAAGATATAAGTACGTTCTTTCATTTCAAATACCTTAAAAATTGCAATATGATGAATCAGCGTTTATAAAAGGTTCCAAACTGTCAGACACCTGACGAGCAGAAAATTGGTATAACAGCTTATGCGCAGGATTACAAAATAAATTTTGCATTTAGAATGCAAATTTCAATGCCTACTTATACTTCATATTATAATGATTACTCTGAACTTAAATAAATTTGTATTCAAAGCATTTTTATATTTTTAATACAAGGTTGTATTTAGCTAATGCAAAATTCAGAAAATTTCAACAATCTAATCACATCAAAAAATGTTTTTTTAATGATAAAAATGAAATTTTAGGTTCAGTTTATACAGACTAACATGAAACATACGTTTAAAAATTTCATGAAAAAATATTCAGAAGTTTTTGAGATATCGTGCACGTTATGTCCCGAAACGTCAATTGGATAAAAATGATTTCAAAGTTTCGGAAACGCCGCTTCAGCCATGGAGCGGGTGTAATTAATTCTAAAAGCCATAACTTCTGTTCTAATGGGAATTTCAAGGAAACAATCATATCAAAATGTTCAGAAATGATAGGAGTTTAACATCTAAAAAAAATAAAATTTCGAAAATTTTAAAACTTTAAGAGTCCTGAGACTTCTTAATAAAATATTTCAACTCAGAAAGAGGCTAATATTAAAAGTCACGTCCGTGTATGCGGCATTTTACGATAGGTAAACTCAACCTGGCTCATTAACTGTTATCGCATACACTACAATGAGTAAGTAACCTTTACTCGATACATTGATGCCAGCTTATGCCTATCCTCGAAGGGAAATGTTGCGCAAATGTAGTAAGAGGGGTTTGCATGACTGGCATTGACTCATATACAACATGAGAAATACACACTACATGTGACATGGCAACGAGACAAAGAGGATGCAATTCTTATTCAACAACGAGAAGAAGGTGTATAGGTATAATTTTAATTTATCCGGGAGTTTGAATGAATAAACTTGCATCTATTTGTTTCATTCTAAAGTTATTTTCATCTTGGAATAGGGAGGCTGCCAAATCATGTAACACACACACAAAAATAAAATAAAAGAAGATCAGAGAATAAATAAAAGCGAAAACTATTCTGAAAAGCAACTCTATTTAATTTAACTTAATGTATTTAAAAAAACTCGAAAGAAAAATTAGTATACAACTTGACAATATCGGCATATATATATTTATATATATATTTTTTTTACCGTGGACTGTACGCTTCGATTCAGCACCTGCTCGTTCCACACGCGTGCGATTTAGGATTCCATCACGTCAACTGAATGTAATTTTACTAGATTAATTTTAACACAATTATTCTAATTGGTAAATAAATCATATTAGATGTAAATTTCCAACTGGGCGAAAAATGTCCAGACCAGAATTCGAACCAGGGATCTCCTGGCTGAAGCCGCCAGTGCTCTGCCATCTGAGCTATCCCGGACGAATCTGGTGGAACTTTCTCACCCAGCTAATCTAAATGATTATAGCATCTGGTCTCAAATCTGGTTCAGCTCAACAGAATAAATCTCAGGTAATGGAACTCCAGAAATCGCTGGATACGAATATTACACTAGATTACTTTTAACACAATTATTCTAATAAATAATTAGAATATAATTAGCATAGAAATTTCTTGTCAAAATATAAAAACATATACCAGTATACTGTCATATATTTTGCAGAAAGTGTGCTTGCAAACTAATAGAAGGGCTTGATGGAATAACATGTTATGATACATTTTCTCAAAAATTGTTTATCTTATTGATAAAAGCGTTATGAGGCATTATATCCTACGGTAAAACTAAAATACTAAAATTCTGCTTAGTACTGAAGATATGAGACAGTGTCTTTTAATATTTAATATTTTTATATTCAATAATTTAAAAGGTGAAAATAATTTCTAATTACGGATGCATCCAATAGCGATTTTGGCCGAATACCAAATACCGAATATTCGGCTAGCCGAATAGTAGCTGTTAGGCCAAATACCGAATATTCCGCCAGCCGAATGGTAACTATTCGGCCGAATACCGAATATTCGGCTAACCGAATACCTTTATATTTAAAGGCATTAAAATGTCAAAATTTAAAACAATTTTACATAATGTTTAATAAAGAAGCTTACATTTTGATAAACAAGAGCTTTTTACAAGTAAACTTTATATTGAAAAAAAAATCTGCTTTGAGTTATTTAAGAAGAAGATATTTATAAAACTTTTTTAATAAATAAAATTTTAAATTTCATGGCTGTTTCTGTGAATTAAAACAAATGAATATAATTTTCTTAACTTCTAAAAAGAACTAGTCGTTGGGGGCCACCGTAATACTTACCCATCATAGATAATATAAAATATGAAAATAAAACATGTGATATTTGCTAAGCATTGTACCATGTTACCTTTGTTCATAATTTAATTTATTTCGACTCCCTTAAATAGAATTAATATAACCCCTTAAGCTAATATTACTTTTTGTTGCATTAAAATATCTCAGTTTGTTGATTTTCTGTAAGCAAGTAAACGCTATTGGTTTACAATGGAAGTCTATGGGAATTTGGCGAAATATTAGAGATATCGCCAATTTGGCGTCACTTTTGGCGACTCATTTTGGCCGCCAAATTTGGCTATATACAGCCAAATTGGCGACAAACTTGGCGGTATTTGGCGACAAACTTGGCGGTATTTGGCGACAGAACTGTGCCCCCCCCCCTCCTACGGTAACTCCTTTATAGGTATGGAGATGCATTAAATGCTTGAGATTTACGATGAGCCATTATTGGCATTTAATCTTGTAGTTTGGCGATAGTTTTGGGGTCGGCGGGATAATCGAGTAGTACCGAATTGCGTAAAAGAAACATCCTTATAACTCGAAAAATTATAATCCTATTAACTAACAGTTTACTGCGTCGGATTAAGCGTCTCATTTCCAATTAAAATATATCTTTGAATTGAAATTTGAATGAAATACAGGGTCATGAAAAATCGAACAGTGTAAAAAATAGAATTACAAATATCTCGGCAACTCATTATCCGATCGAGTTCACTCATGATGCAAAATTTATGTTTTTTAATTGTCTTTTATATTCACTCCTTCAAATAAACAATTTCGAAAATTTTTGTATACCTTTTATCAGAACGAATATTTCAAAATTCCGAAAAAAATAGTTCCGTTTAATCGAGGTTACTGATATTCAATAGGCTTCTTCCCATTATTACTCCCTAAGTACACAGCGAATTTCAAGTCTCTATCTCAATTTGTTCGGGAGATAGGGCGATTACAGACACACAGACATACAGACGGACGGGCAATATTTTTTTCTAAAAATATGTTTTTTGGAATCTCCAGTGTCTGAAACGAGTAAATCCGTCAAACATTTTTTTTTCGATTTTTAAAACGATTACAAGACTTACCCTTTACTACGTATGATGGGTAAGTAAAATGTTAAAATCAAGAAAAAATTGGAAGGAAAACCTTACAAGGTCATTATATTATTTAACTGTCAGGAAGAGACTGAAGTAAAAATAAATAAATACAGGCAAAGTTCTTTAATCCGCACAAGTTGGGACCAAAGGTTGTGCAGATTAGGGAATATTGCGGATTATGGAGTATTATGGATCTTTTTCTTATTTCTGGACACTATTTTAAATATGATATATAATAATTAATTTAATATGCTATCTCAAAAATTGCATTTTTCAAATTCTTGTATTAAAAAATTGATTGTATTCACTTTTATATTTAAATTTTTCAGATATTTCTTTTAAAAAATCATTTTTGGATCAAGAATTTGTAAATTTGTTTAATTGTTTACATTCATTAAGCAATGCGAATTATAGGAAATTGCGGATTACGGGAGTGCGGATTATAGATTCTTGACTGCAATAGCAAGGAAATTTTTAAATGCATCCTAGATCAGTGTCTGGATTGGTCAATCATTTTCAGAGATTGTAAACATTGTTTCTAAAATCTTACAACAAACTTTCAGAGCAGATAGTATGCTCAAGACAAACATTTTTTGAACAAGAAACAGCATCTCAGTATTTAACACGCATTTTTCCATTTTTCAATTCGATGTGTATTTTTCGAGTTATTCGGCCGTTTTTAAAATTTTTCGGACACCCTGCGTATATATATATGAAATGATAAGAAATAAATTACCCGTCAAAGTTAGAAAAGATTATTGGTGTTGTGATTGGTTAGTAGAAATAACTTGTTACTGCCAAATAATCAAATCAATAAAAGTTCTTATGCAATTAAATAAAAAATCCCGCCTATTTTGATTTGTTCGCCCTCTGCTGGAAAATATCCTAAATTCTTAACAACAATGTGAGCCAAGAATAATATGGCTTCTCGGGACCTCCGGCGGACTCGCGACTACCTTGTATATTCCAACAGACAAATCAATAAATTTTTGGCTCAAGGAGTGAGGTCCCGAGTCAAATTATTTTACTAATGCAACTAAGAGTCTCCCAACTGTTGTTTTAAACTATATAAACCCTATTTGGGCCGGAAAAGAACACGTGAATCGGCCCGCATTCTAGATATATGCGTGTGTGTGTGGAAAACCATTACAAGACAACATAATTTCTTCCAACACAAACGGGAAAATGAAAATACAAAATGAAGCTATACCTATTATGATAGAAACCCAAATTAAATTATAATAATAATCGAGATACGAAATATTGAAATAGTTGTGGAATTAAGGCAGAATCATATGGCACAAATTATCTTAAATTCCACTAAAACATGTATCAATTTCATCCTAGCATGAGCTATAAAAAGTTGAAAATGCAAGATTCAGGCAATTGTGCACGAGGTTGCCCGGTTTTTCCCACTGTGGAAAAAAAACCGGTGGAAAAAACCGTTCCGGACAAAATATCATTTTGTCCATTTTTAATAAATTGAAAATTCTAAATTAAAAATTCTAAATTAAGAATTCTAAATTAAAAATGCAGAATTTAACAATAATAAATAAATATAGTGATTCTTCCCATTCAAGAAACAATATTTATATCAAAATATCACAAATATATATTTATATACACAACAGAATGTGAAATATTTTGCGTGGAAATGAAAACCTAAGTTCAGTTCATCTAGAAGCTATTTTTATGCAAACATATATAAATAAAATTATATCAATATTACGTTATAACGTATTAAATAGCAATTGCAAAACTTATGCATTTGAGGTAAATTCCATTGCAATTAATAATCAGTTTACAAAATTAAAAATAGAAATAAAAATTTTTTAAATGTTTGACAGCCTCAAATCTTATTAAAAAAAAATCGTGATGAAATAACAAGTTGATGTTAATTAAGAAAATGTTACATTGAAATAAAACCTGTGCTTGTAATGACATTAATAATTTAATATATGCAGAAAAACATTCAGTATATGCACATATTACTATAGGGATTACATCAATAAAAAGTAGAAAAATGTAATGATAAAAAATTTCTTTTAGTTAAAATATTAAATGCAAAATAACCAAGAAATAATAAAGAAAAGAAATTAACAGATATGCATAAAATGCATACTATGAAATTATTTTATTCAAGATACACAAGGGTTGTAAAATATTAGTCGTCAAATGCTTTAGGATCAGGAGCAAGTTGTTTGTCTTTAGAATTTAACATTTAATAAACCATTACCAATTTTGTAGCAGTTTGTACTCCAAACCTATTTCTAAGTTTGCTTTGAATCATGCTGAAATTGGAAAAAATACGGTCAATGGTTGCTGATGAGGGTACGCAACGGAAAAAATGACATGCAAAATTTGAAATATTTTCTAAGTCATTGTATCTTTTCAGTGATTCCCACCATTCTGCTGTTGATAGATTATTTATAATTACACCAGAAAAATATGTATCAGGAAATGGCGATGTCTTAATGGAAAATTTAACAAACAATGGCAAAATTTTTTTATCAATGTCTATCACTCAGTTCTTTGCTATTTCTTCTTAGTCATTAGTAAGTCCCTTACCCATGTATTTTGGATCCAGGAAGTATGATAAAATGTGAGCTGGCGTGTACCAACATGTAATTGATTTATCTTTGTGGATTTATTAGATTGCGATTAATATACAGTCATTCTATTTTCATTAAATGATTAATTGAAAAAAAATATTTTTTATTATTAATAAATAATCTAGGGATATAACTCTATTACATCATAGCAATAGTTTTATAAGTCAAACATATGGAAAATCAGCAGTTTTTCCTTTTGTCCAATTTCTTCTGGCGTCCCGGACTTTTTATAAAAAAGTGGATAAAATAGCAACCCTGATCGTGCGTAATAAAACCAGAAATAAGATGATAAAAGTAAGAAAAAAGAAATAAAGAGATCAAATATAGCAACCAGCCTCCTTAGAAATAATTCCAGACACACACACACATTCATGCATATATAATTATTTATATATACAATATATATGAATAAAATGACTATTAAATCATAAAATAAAATCGACATTAGAAAAAATGACCTAGCATACGTTAGCAGATAATTTCATTACAATAGTGTTAAATGGGCGATTCCATGCGGAGAGTCACACACGTAACGCAGGCTTTAATTTGCATTTATTCAATTATTTATTATATTTTAATGTTAATTCTGATTTTAGGTGGTATGGTAAATAAGTTATTAACATATTTTTCGGTTTAAATGTGTGTAAGTAAAACTCACAGAAATATATCATTTAATTTCATACTCAAAATGTGCTTTTTTTCTGAAGTAGAAAAAAAGCACATTTTGAGTAATGAAATTAAATGATATACTTCTGTGAGTTTTATTGCCACACATTTAAATTAAAAAATATGCTAATAACTTATTTACCACGCCACTTAAAATCAGAATTAACATTAAAATTTAATAAATAATTGAATAAATGCAAATTAAAGCCTGCGTTACGTGTGTGACACTCGCCACGGAATCGCCCAAATGTACTGTATCATAAAAATGGCATGGGGAAAAAAATCTCCATTTAAAAAAAAAGAAAACTGGAACTAATAATATAGAACTTTTATAAGCAATCCAATAAACGGTCACCGACACCACTTTCATACCCAAAGAAAGTTGTGTTAAGCATAACCAGAAAAATATTACTACTAGCAATAATATTGTTTTATAAGTAATGTTACATTTCTCAAAAAATACAAATGTTTTCTTTCACTTGTTTTTGCTTATAGCTGTCACATCTTCCGTCCCAAATCGAATTGCGGTTAAGAAAGGAAAAAGAAAAAAGGAACTTATTAGTTTTTATTTTCTTTAAAGGGGTCAAAATAGGCAAAAAAAACTTCGTCGGTTAATCGAAGATTTTATTGTTCTGTGAAGTGGAGGAAAAATAAATAATAAAAGAAGTATTTTCTTTCGCCGACATGTTTTTCAAGTTTTCTATGTCGCAGACTAATTTCATTGTTTTCATAAAACTAAAGCTGTCGAAAACAGCATTTACTGAGCTTAATATTTTCCTATTTTTTTTAACCGATTTATATTTCGAACATGTATAGCGAAAACCTGTAAAAACGGAACCTGACTATTACGAAATTCTGCCTTAAGCAGAAAGTTTTTATGGTTCCGAGAGAAAGAGTACCATACAATTATACCTGCTAAGATGAAAAACAACCTAAAACTCTTTTTTTTTTCTCCTGTCTTTAGAGATTATTATATTTTAACAGGTTTTACTAAAATAATCCTTTTATTTTATTTGATTTTTTTTTTTATCAATGAAAGCATTAGTGACTGACGAGGAATCTTCCATAATGCCTATTCAAATAAAACTTAATACAGTAAAACCTGCTAAAACGGAATCCCACCCACGTAACCAGAAAATTTTCCTTTTATACAGATATATGCCTTAACGCAAAAACTGTTTTTTTTTTTTTTTTCTTAAGGCTATTAAATAAATTAGATTTTTACTAGGAAAACCTAAAAAAGTATTATTAGACTCTGTATGACTGAATAAATGTTAGTTTATAATATATATATATATAGAGAGAGAGAGAGAGAGATAAATTTCTTATTTCAAAACATTAACTAACTTAGTAACAGACTACATCATAATTACATAATATTTAAAGACACTATTTATAAACAATGTATAGGTTTGCTACAAGGAGGGGGGGGGGGGGGGAGAGAAGCATATAGCATTTTGGTGGGTAACTTTATTATTACGAAAGAAATTCGTCAGCAACTCGTTGATTTTTCTACGATCATTCTTAACATTACTGTCTTTTACAGGACACGTCAATTGACTTATTTATTGCATGTATGTTTTCACAAAAATCTACAATTAAGTGAAAATGATATTGCATGTCATTAACTTTCTTGATTTAAGTATAACTGTAACTACAAATGAGCAAAACAACCTTATTTACGACATTTACAATAACTGCAATTATTTCCCCTTCAACACTCTAAAATTGGGAAGAGTGAAAAGTTCACTCCTTGAAAGAGTGGCAGGCATTTTCACTCTTTTTGGAGTGGATTTTATAAAAATACACTCCTAAAGAGTGGAATTTGCCACTCCCTAGAAAGGAATGAAATATGTCACTCCATTGTCGAGAGGGAAAGCCTGGCATTATACACTTTAAAAAAATTCCGTTCAACTTTGAAACAATATATGGAGTAAAAGAATGAAAAGCACCAAAATATGTCACTTAATTTTCCAAAACTCCATTTCATAACATAACATGGCAAAATACGCTGAGTTTGTACTAAAACGCACTCCTTTTCAAGAGTGAATAGTCACTCCTCTGAAAGTAAAACTATATAGCATCTATATAGTAAACCCTCTATACAGGGGTGTAAAAATTTTTTGAAAATCTAGGAGCCAGCTCAAAAATCTAGGAGCCAGTTACTATCGATAACAAATTTGTAAAATGAAATTACAGTATAAGTTAATAATAGTACATACAAGTTACTCCTTTTAATTAAATATATCTGACACTGTGTCAGATAGTGACACATGATAAATTTTTCTTGTATAAAAAAGTAATGTTACATAAAATTATTAAATATTGATATAAAAAAATTGGAAGTGTTGATGTAAAATACAAATAATAATCATTAAAAACTTCTTTAAACACCTCAAAAGTACAAATATGTAATTCACTTCAAGGGCTATAATATATGCCATAAATCAATACTGTTAACTTATTGTTTGTCCTATTTTGCTTTTAAATTTTTATGATGTTTATGACCGCTCATGTGTCTTGTTGTTTTTGATGTACCAGCGTTCAACTGCTTTTGTAGGATCAAATGCTTCTACAGAAGATCCATTTAAATTTATTAATAATAAATTATTTAAATTTTGTGATGTCAAAGTAGAGCAAAACTTGTTCTTGATCAAATTCATTGTGCTGAATCATCGCTCTCAGGATGTAGTTGCCACAGGTATTACAGATACAATTTGCAGTAACTTTGATAAAATTGGAAATTTAGAATCATTTTTCATTGATTTGATCAAAAGCTCACTAAATTTCATGTCTTTGCATAGTACCTTAAACTCGTACCATTCGTCAAGAGCAATACTTTCAGTTGTTTCCAAATCAACATTCAATGCGACAAAATATTTCTGGAAATGATTTAATAATAATTTTAATAAGTCCAGTTCAGTGAAAGAGAACTTCATTTATTTTTTTTTCTTTGCGCATGGAACAAAAAGAAAAACAAAATCCATAAATAATCAAGCTTATAAATATGAATTATTTTTTATTTCCTAAGACATATCTAGGCGTCAGTGTCAAAAATTTAGTCGCCCGGGCGACCTGGTGCCCGGTATTTTTACACCCCTGCCTCTATATAATATAAGACTGAATTTATTTTAAAGAGATAAATAAATATTTTTTAAACAATAAGAACAGTAAATATGTAGTCATTTCTGTTCTTTTTATATTTCGGTTTTTTTTCTTTCTTTCTATTTCCTAGATCAGTCTTTTCCTATAAAACATGATGCGAAATCTATTTAGCTCATATTCACAAAATACAATATACACGGGAACAAAAAAAAAAAAAAATTAATTAAATTTGGCTTATCATGTCGTTCCATAAATGAGCATTGTATTAATATCAATTTTTCAGCAATAGCGGAAGAAAATTCGAAATCATGATTAAGTTAAGGAATATGTTTAAAAGAAAACTATATACATATTCCAGAGAATATAAAGTTTAGACTCCACATTCATATTTAATATAACAATGACAAATCACAACATGTAAAAAAATTCTTACACATTCTTTATTATAAAGTTATTAATAAAACTTTAAAAGTAACTAAAATACAGTAAACAATAACGTTTGATTAGATTTAAATTCATTAGCAGTTAATACTGAAATCTAAATATTTAAAATTTGAATTACACATGAAAAAAAAAAAAAAAACAAGTGGGTAAGTGTGATCACAGATCGCACAGACGGTTTCGTTTAATATTCCTTTCAAAACACTTTATCCTTTTGCGAAATATGTTAGTTCCACATTTCGCAACCAGGGGGCGCACTCTATTCTACACAAACCTCTATCCGAACGAAACTCCGTTTTACAAGCTGTGACGTTTCATCTCAGCTCATGCAAAAACCAGATGACCACTTAACTTAGTAAACACTTTTTAATTGGGCCCTCCAGATGCCTAAACTATAAATCGCAAGTCAATGTATTCACGATCTCCAGATGTGAAGTTGAAAACTGATTTTACTGATGTAAATACTTCTTGGTGAAAAGTACTAACTGGCACTTGGAGAAATAAACTTTTTAATAAGATGAATCAGACTCCCACGTGGTCAGAAATTAAGACGGACTGAAAAGTCGAAGAGGGCCCCGTGAAGGACATGCGTTTCTGTAACGACGGAGGACGGTCACTTTTGGCCGGCCGGAGAGGGGCGAGCAAGCTCCGACAGACTTTAAGTTTTTTGCACGTTCCTGTGACTTTTTATGTATGCTGGCTGTGTTGTGTTAGCCTAGCGTGAATAAAAATAGTTTAAAAATGAACGCCAGTTCTTCTGAGTTAGATGTCTAAGTCTCAGTCTTCGATAGCTTTTGTTTTTTCACGTTACAAACCTATCCGTAGGTATATTAGTCGAGGGGATCGGGTCTATAGCACCCGAGATAGGTAGGCGCCCCTAGCGGTAAAAAGTGGAACTGAAATATGTAAGGCTATGTGCATAATATGAAAGAATGTTCAAAGTGGTATCGGCAAAAGTTAGAAAAGTACCCACCGGGTGCAATGGGGGGAGGTTAGAAAAATTGCTTAAAATACACAAGTTAGAGCCCGGTGGGTAAATAATATAAGACTTTTCGGAAATTTTATGATTTTTCGTCTGATCGCAAGTGTTCTGCTATACGTATGCAAAATTTCAAGTCGTCAACTTAAATAGGGGCTCAGTTAGAAAAAAAAAAAGCTTAAAATACACAAGTTAGAGCCCAAGGGTTAAATGTAAGACTTTTTCAAAATTTTATGATTTGTCGTTTTATGTGATGTGTTCAGCTATAAGTATGCAAAATTTTAAGTCTTCAGCTTAATTAGGGGCTCAGTTAGAACAAAAAGATTAAAATACACAAGTTAGAGCCCAGAGGGTTAAATGTAAGACTTTTTCAAAATTTTATGATTTGTCGTTTGATGTGATGTGTTCAGCTATAAGTATGCAAAATTTTAAGTCTTCAGCTTAATTAGGGGCTCAGTTAGAACAAAAAGATTAAAATACACAAGTTAGAGCCCAGAGGGTTAAATGT
The DNA here is from genome assembly GCA_963932465.1 of Maratus speciosus. Taxonomy (NCBI): domain Eukaryota; kingdom Metazoa; phylum Arthropoda; class Arachnida; order Araneae; family Salticidae; genus Maratus; species Maratus speciosus. The sequence continues at coordinate 4,514,401 of OZ010790.1, read as the reverse complement.
AAGACTTTTTCAAAATTTTATGATTTGTCGTTTGATGTGATGTGTTCAGCTATAAGTATGCAAAATTTTAAGTCTTCAGCTTAATTAGGGGCTCAGTTAGAACAAAAAGATTAAAATACACAAGTTAGAGCCCAGAGGGTTAAATATAAGACTTTTTCAAAATTTTAGGATTTGTCGTTTGATGTGAGGTGTTCAGCTATAAGTATGCAAAATTTCAAGTCTGCAGTATATATAGTTTCTGAGAATGGGCTCTGTGACGGACGGACAGATAGACAGACAGACAGAGGAGCGAGACGAATAGGGTTTTGTCAGATGAACGAAACCGTAAAAAGAACATAATTAACGTTTATAATGGGAATTATTAAAATACTAAATGCAACTTTATGGGTATCTGAAAAGAAAGAAATAATATTAACTGATTGAGATTTCGGTTAATTAATTGCCTTTATAGGCATTTTTAAACTATCGTATCTTTATAGGGCATGCAATGAAAGCAAACACAAGGGATAAGATTTCTATATACAGGTGTATGTAAATTTAAACTTAAAAAAAAAAAAAAAAAGCATATTCCATATTTTAAAAGTAAAAAATTAATATTTATACGAAAAGTAAAATTAATAATTTTTTGATTTATAGCTTTGCATCAGGAGGACAGAAAATTAGGGGATTAGACGGTTGGGATTCAACCCGAGATACTTATTTATTAATCAATACACATATTAAACTAGTATGTTGTGGTCATCACAAAACTTTCTTCTATATCATACTTGTCAATACTTCAAAATTCATTATCACCAGTGAATCTATGCTCATCATGAGGATTCTTAAAAGATGAAATTCCGTGCATTAGTTCTTGAGATATTAGTGTCCCTAAAATTGTATAAATCCATCAAAATGCAGCATAGCAGCACCACCTATTGGGTGATTTACACCAGAAGCTAATTATCATCAACTTATGTCAATGTCTAACTGAATATGAAGTTTGGGGAAAATCCGTGCATTAGTTCTTGAGCTAGAGTTATTGCGCAAATGATGACAAATGCAGCATAACAGCGCCACCTGTTGAGCGATTTACACAACCACATAATCAGCATCAACATTTATCAAGGTGTGCTTGAATCTGAAGTTTGATGAAAATTCGTGCATTAGTTCTTGAGATAGAGCTATTGAAGAAATAGTGCAAACTGCAGCACAGCAGCGCCACCTATTGGACGATATTCACCAACATGTAGTCAGCATCATTTCATATCAAAGAGTAACTGAATCTGAAGTTTGATGAAAATGTGTCCATTAGTTCTTGAGTTAGAGCTATTGCAGAAATCGGGAAAAATGCTGTATAGCAGCGCCACCTGTTGAGCGATTTACACCAAAATGTACAAAATGTCAATTCATATCAAGGATTAACTGATGCTGAAGTTTGGTGAAAATTGTTGCATTAGTTCTTGAGATACAGCTATAATGGAAATTCTGAAAAGTGCAGTATAGCAGCGCCACCTGTTGAGCGATTTGCACCAAAACACAAACAGCACTAACTTATATCAAAGTATACTTGAACCTGAAGTTTGTTGATTTTCCAAGCATTATTTGTTGAGATAGAGCTATTGCGGAAATTTTAAAAAATGCAGTATAGCAGCGCCACCTGTTGAGCGATTTACACCAAAACGTAATCAGCATCAATTCATATAAAGGACTAACTAAATCTGAAGTTTGATCAAAATCCGTGCATTAGTTCGTGAGATAGAGCTATTGCGAAAATCGTGAAAAATGCAGCATAGCAGCGCCACCTGTTGAGCGATTTACACCAAAAGCTAATCAGCATCAATTTGTATTAGGGACTCACTGAATATAATTTTTTATTAAATTCCGTGCATTAGTTCTTGAGATAGAGCGCCTACAAAATTTGTGTCACATACACACAGACAGACAGACAGACTCACAGAGTCACAGACAGACATTTTGTAAAAACATGTTTTTTGGAATCTCTGACCCCTAAAACGTCTAAATCCGTCGAAAACCGGAATTCGAAAATTTTCATGAATCCAATACTTTCTTCTTGTAAAGGTAGAAGAAAGTAAAAAATTGGAGGAGGGGTAAACGATAAAATACAATTTCAAAGTGTTATTAAAAAAAAAAAAAAATAGTATTATTTCAATAGTTGCAGCAGACTGTTTTAATTACGCACTTTTATTGCATATTTATTAAATTTTTCTTTTATTAACAAATCTTAATTTTGTTACAGTATATTAGCCGGAAAACCTGGTTTACCCAGAAATATTGTAAACGCTAATTGTGTGTTTATTAGAACATAAACTAGCCAAACTTTGATCATCTAAACGCTTCCATATTGTCAATTTTTTTTTTTATCAGTTTTTCAAATTTTAAGTGAAGAAAACAATTTTTACCCACCGTCCTAGGACGGGCATTTATACTAGTAAAAAATAATTCACTCCATAAACAGTGAACATTCACTCCTATGAAAGAGTGACTATTCACTCCTACAGGGGGTGAAAAAACGCACTCCTTTTACAGGAGTGAATAGTCACTCCTCCGAATTATTCACCCCTGTTTAGAGTGAATATTCACTTCCCAGGAGTCAGTATTCACTCTTTCAAAGAGTCAATAATTCGACTTTTGCTCAGAGTGAATAGTCGCTCTAAAGCGGTTGGGCATATTTTGACTCTGCGATAGAGTGAGTATTCACTCCCCCGGAGTGAATAGTCACTCTTTTTCATTTAGAGTATTGTACATTTATCCACACATGTTAATTCCTGTTTACATAAATGTTTATGTTACTTTGCACATGGATTTAAACACCTTTGTTCTAATAAATTTAAAGTTAATTTTTTTTAATTTGTGGCTACCCAAGATATAAACAATGAGTAAGTACCCTACACCTATGCATCTTATTAAAACAATATTACGCTTTTAATTTTATTATCATTTATTGGAAAAAAAAAAAAAAGGGGTTGGGTGGCGTTATATGGTTTCATAACTTGGTTGGTAAGGTTGGACTGATGAAATATTACGAAGATTGAGCGGTGTTATATGGTTCTTCATGGTTGGAATGGCAGGTAGATGTTAGATTATGGAGGTTGGGTGTTGTTTTTTGAGTTTATTTATCTAATTATCTTATGTATTATATATTTTTTAACTTAATACTCGGCATATTGTATAATTGCTGGTCACTGGTTCCATGTGAATTGCATTTAGATTATTTTATTCCAACACATGGCAATTATGGCTACATAATATTATAAACATATTTATTATATGTTAGTTTTTTCAATTACTCTCTAATTTAAGTTAATAACTAATAACTTTTAATTTTAATATTTAAAAAAATTAACTTGAATATTAAAAAAATAACTTTTCCCGTACACATTTAAACTATTTATACCTTTTTTTAAATTTCAATACAAATTTTTTTATATGTTAATTTTATTAATTCCTTTTTATATTATAGATTTTATTTATTTATTTTTTTTTTTTAATTTCTACAATCAAATTTGATAGTTTCAACATTTATAATTAAAAAAAAATTATTATCCCTTCTTTCAAATTTTCCTTTTTGATTAGTTTTAATTACATTTGTTTCTAATCTAAATACTTAAATAATTAAACTTATATTTTGGCTTTAAATTAAAGTTTAATTTTTACTATCTTTTATTAATAATTTATTTTATTCTTTCATATTTTAAGTAAAAATTTAACTCTACTATTTCTTATTTCTGTTTTAATCTATATACCTCATTCTAAAATGAATAACATTTTCTGCATTTTTATTTTTAAATATAACTCATAAAGTATTTTTTAATTCTTCTTTCGATAATTGATTAATTTTAATTGTTAAAACACTAATAAAAAAATAGTATAAATGATTAACTACTTCCAAATTCTTCTTTTTTTTTCTACTCTTAGCTTACTAATTTTAAATTTCTTATTTTAATATTGAGTTTAAATTTAAACCCAAAGATGACAGCTTTTTTGTTTTATTTTACCTAATTACCATTAGAATGCTTAACATTTCCGTTAACAAATATCTGTACTAATGTTATATACTATATTAAATAAATAAAAAAATATATAGAATGTATTTTTACTTCTAATGTAACTAGATAAATATTTTTTTATTTATTTCTTCCCTTTTCGTATCTTTTCCTCTTTTTTTTTTTCTTTTTTAGAATCATTTTCGATTTTTTTTTTTCAATACTTAACATAAAACGGTATTAATAAAACTTTTTTTTACTAAAGATAAAACTTTTTTGTTATAACAAAAAATATCCCTTTTTTTCCCTTTCTTTACCATTACCAGATTGAAAAATATCTTATTAATACATGAATATTTTTGCCAAATATTTTTTTTACTTTATATTTCATGAGTTTCGGCAAATTACAAAAATGCCTGGCAATATACGTATATGAAAAATAAAATGGAAAAAATAATCAATTAAGATGGTTATAAATATGAATAATAATACAAAGTTAAGGATTTAATCATGTGTATGAACATATTTACAAAAAAAAAAAAAAAAAAAAAAAAAAAAAAAAAAAAAAAACCTCACCATAATTTTTATTGGAAAATATAAAAAATTTGCATGTAAATTTTCATAAACATGAAAGGAAAAACGAGGAAATGATGGTTTTCCATCACATATAGTAAAAACTGTGATAAAGCTATGTTTCTCTGAAGGCGGTAAAACCTCTCACACGTTAAATACCGGTCAACCCTGGTCATAACAGGCGTAACTGCGCTGTAAAATAAATAAAGAAAGAAAGAAAGAAAAAAAAGAAAAAAAGCAATTTAACAAATTACAACGACCATTTGCAAAATGATTTTTTCAAAGACTAAAATTTAAGACCTAAAAAATCGCACGGAGTTGATCCTACATTACGTACGCCATGAATTAAACATTAATAGTGTTATTACACGTAAAAATTCCAAGCGACAAAAATCGCCTGTGACTCGTACTTATTATCCACCTGAAACTTGTGTATTATCCAAGCATTTGATTGGCTGTTCGGGAAAAGGCTTTTCCATCGTCCGATTTCCAAGAAATCTGACGGTCCATTTTAAATGAAATTTCATTCTTAAACTTCTAAACATCCGACGCTATTACTTTTTACACCGTCGGATAGAGAAAAAAATGTACTTTTAAATGCAATTTGTTTGAAAGCTGTATCTCAATTTGTTTCTGATTTATTAATTTTTTTTTGTAGTTTTGATTACTTTTTTGTCATAGTGGCAACACTCTGTTGTCCATCGTTGTTGAAACCAAAGGGAAATACAGATTACTGTATATACCAATGAGATAACGAATAAATTGCGGATTAAACCAATGAAAACGTTCAGATATGCTTTTGATTTCCTACACTGACGAGAACAATAACCATTTTTCCAAATGGTTAAAAAAAAAGTAGGAAACTGTACGTCAAACGTGGCAAATGATCGTACTCTGACTCGTTTTATAAATATTCAGATCTTGGTGCCATAGCTGTTGCACTCTTATGCAAAAAGGCATGAATACAAAATTTATTATGATTCTATATGTATTAAATTCAGTCATACGGAAATAATAGAACTCCATCTTAAATAGGACGTCATCACCATGGCAACACCTAGAATCATGACCTATCATGGGATAGCATTGAATTCGTGACGTTTGATGTGATTGAATAGAGTGAAGAGAACTTTTATGAATATCTTTTTAAGTTTTGAGTCTATTTCATGAAATGTGAAATGACTCGACACAATTCTGCAACGATTACATATACTCAATTTCAAACCATTCGGTGGGGTAGTTTTTGATCTGTTATTATGCGGACAGACAGACGGACCAGACGACTCCTCTAGGTGCTACGTATTTATATACTCACGAACGCACCTAAAAATTAACTTTTTAAACAAAAATCACGAGGTCACAGGTATAATGAAAGCAGCAGATGCTCTAATAAAAATGGACGTCTGTGAACGTAAATTATTAGCCCCCGGTATGCTATTTCTTTCTCCCATCTTACTTTGTGTCGTCTGCAATAAATAACGTTACCTTGTATAAGCCAGCCGTAAAACAAAAGCCAATGTTTCATTGTGCGATTCAATACTCTACAGCATTTTTTAAAACTTCTAAGCACCGCACATTTTCAATGTTTATACCGTCGTATTGGGGGAAAAAGTACTTTTTAATGCAATTTGTTTGAAAACTGCATCTTCATTTATTTTTGAAATATTAATTTTTTTGTAGGTTTTTGCGACATTTGTTTCATTTTGGCAACTCATGTACTCCATTTCTCTATAAAGCAAAGAAAAAATAGTTGAAAAATAGCAATTATATCTTTTTGTTGCCATTCCCCCATAGAAACTGAAAAAAATGTAATGAAAATACGTGTATTTTGAGAAAAATAGAAATGAAGGATTTATGATAAAACATGGAGCTATTATAAACTATATTTAATTTTAAGTATCTATATTAATTCAAATGACGTCATTTTACATAAAATAAAAGCGTGTGCTTTAAGTCTTAAAATTGAAATATGTTTTGCTCTACAGTAGAGTTCGGATTATCCTAGTCCCGCTTAACCCAGTTATTTTCTTCTGATGGACTGGTTGGACTATTATTATGAAACAACCATTATAAATGAAGCGTTAAGTGAAGATGAAAGAGCAGTCGTAAAAAGTTAGAACTCTGATTTTCTGGTCAGAATGGAAAAAAAAAAAAAAGCCATAATTTTTTTTTAATTTATGGCCATTCCCCCCCCCCCCCTCTCCATTCTGACCAGAAAATGACAGTTCTAACTTTTTACGACTGCACTGCTCTTTCAGCTTCACCTAAACGCTTCATTTATAATGGCTGTTTCATAATAATAGAAACCACCAGTTCATCAGAAGAAGATGAAGTAATGGAAATGTCAGGGGCGACACTAAATTCTGAAAAAGCAGAATTCCTATTCTCTAGTTTTATCCTATTATTTCTTCTTTTGTTTCATCTCTTCCCAAATTCTAGGTTACTCCAAGACGGCTGAATCATTCGTATATATTTTCGCTGCGGAAAAAAAAAGATTTCTATTGATACTTACATCATTTTATGTGGTAATTGAAAGCGATAAGAAACTCTGTCGGTGAAAAAAAAAGAGAGAGAGATAGAAAATAGAAGTAGGTTTGCATTTAAAAAAATACAATAAACATCCTCTAATCCGGCACGGCTTTCAGAAACACAACTAAATGGAGAAGAAATAAAGTTGTGGGTTGAAGCAGATTTTGATGAGCCAACAGAGGAAATTTTGACTAATGCGGTCACCTTTCAGAGTGTTATCAACCTAACAAACCCCAAAGACGTTGACTATGATGAAGATGATGTGGACGAGTCAAATAACATCATTTGGAATCAAGCAGCTGATGCCTTGAATACATTATCAAGTTTTCTGAGCGCAACAGTTCTTTCAACTGTTCGGAAATTAAGAAACTTCACATCATAAGAAATACGAGGGTGGTTCAATATTGTCCCGAGTGTGTATAAAATATTTGTACTGCGATGGTTTATGTGGAATATTGAAGCCGAATGTCTTAGATGCCTATAGGCTCAATTTCAGAACCGTGCCTGCTATATTAACATATTTTTTCGTTTTAGGCGTGAGAGGTGGCTCCTAGCTTGAAAGTGGGGGGGGGGGGGGAGGCTGGTTTGGAACTTATGGGGATGATTACCTGTGATAGATTTGTGACAGTGAATGAAACGTGGCTACTTTCGTTTGGACTCGGGATCATAGTGATGTAGCCACGTCTCATACACTGTTACAAACCTATCTCAGGTCTGGCCCCATAAGCTCCAAACCAGCCTTTCCCCCCAACCCCCCCCCCCCCCTCTTTCAATATAGGTGTCACCTCTCACACCTAAAGCGAAAAAAAATATGTTAATATAGCAGCTACGGTTCTGAAATTGGGCATATAGGCATCTAAGACATTAGGCCTAAATATTCCACATCAACCATCGCAGTACAAATATTTCATACACATTCGGGACAATAATTATTGAACCATCCTCGTAAAGTCCTAAAAAAGAAGAGAAAAGACTACTAAAAAACAAACTGATAGTCGAGATTTGTTTAAGATGGCTTCTACGAGTAGGCCTACAGTGCACGTTTTCATTTTATAGTCATGTACATATATTGTACTTCACATTATTGAGTATTTTTGAAAATTCTATTCAAGCTGTTTAAAGAATAAAAAACATGCTTTACTTTCATTTTTTGTATTCAAGCTGTTTAAAGAATAAAAAACATGCTCTACTTTAACTTTTTGTTTAATTCTAACTTCTACACGTTTTTCCCGACATTCACCCAGTAATCCGGAAAATTTCTTAATCCGGCATACTTCAAATACCGAACGTGCCGGATTAGAGGATTTTTACTGCAGTTATCTTTCCTTAATCTTGGGAATATAAAAAAAATCGTGAGACAACTCCTCGTTGCATCACAGAATAATTACCGCAAAAAAATAGATTGCTATTTTATTGCATAACTATTAATGTTCTCCTGGATTCCAATTAAGATAACAGGAGAAAAGAGCAGAAAGAATTACTTCGTAAATAAGTTACTCCAAAAAAACTGCTGTGCATTTCAAGAATATGTATTTCGACGTCATATCCTTATTATTCTTTTCATTATTACTTTGCACTAGGGAAATTAAAAAGGAGAACTGCATTCAGGTTAATGGCATTACAGAATTTATTTCAGGGACATTTACAGATTAATGCCATCACAGAGCGTAAATAAAGTTGTCTCTAAAAAAACATTTTAGAGAAATTTTCCAACGTCTCCCAGAAGTAATCCTTTTAAAGATGTGATTATCAGCAATAATGATTCGATTGAAAAGTTTGCGGAAAAAGTGAAAATATCTTTAAATGGAATGGTTCTGGTGACTTTATTTATTGTTCTTGCTGAGAGTGGTAAATTTATTTTCCAAAGAGAAAACTCTTTTGTTTAATTATTATTTGATGCTTTTATATAAACACAGAGGAAAAAATTTCATCGACCTTAATAGCTGCAGATTTTACGTTTTCCATTTTGAAACACAAGTATTTGTTTATTTTTTATTTCTTTAAATTGTATTCAATCTTGCGTGTTATTTCAAATTGTTTTGATTAACACTTTATGCCCTGACGGTACTTTAACAGGGTTCCTGCACAATTCTGGTAAAAAAAATTCCCTGACTTTTCCAGGTTTTCCCTGACCTTTTTCGGTAAAAATTCGGCTTATATATTGTTGTAAAACACTCCAAAATGGACTTTAATCTAGATAAATGCTATAAAAAAGTATATGCTGTATGAATTTCCGATTTTTTAATTATTTTTCATATTGTTACATAGTTTGCATAAATTTTATAAAATATTTTTAGATTGGATGAATAATTAATTCAAAATTTCTTCATTTACGACGTAGAAAGTCTGATGGAAGTAGTATATAAAAAATTCCCTGACCTTTTGAAATATTTAAAAAAATTCCTTGACTTTTTGCTTAAATTTTCAAATTCCCTGACTTTTCCCTGTTTTCCAGGTTTTCACTGACCCGTAGGAACCCTGTTTAAAGCAGGGCTGTCCAACGCGGCGCCCCATGATGCCCTTCGAAGGTTTTCTTGGCGCCTTTTTGAAGATTTACTTTTACTAGCATTTTTTTTTAAATAACATTATGCAACAAATATTTAAATATTGCTACACTAGATGGCAGCACTAGACGATAGTTCCTTATTACAGCGGCTGCTAAATAGTTTTATCCCATCATCCCTTGCGTTAGTTTTTTCCGCAGAGTGTTTTGAGACGCACAAGATATAGGTTGCGAAATGCAGGCTGTCTTGCTTGTTTTTTCCCCGGAGTTTTATGAGAGGCGGGAAATGATGAAATGTTTTCCGAATCAGCGGATTTCTTCTGAAATTCCTAAAGTCTGTACATATGTATTATAATTGTACATAGTCGTGTTAAATGACGTATCCTTGTATCTTTTACATGATCTATTAAAAGTTTTGTACTAAATCTTAGAGTGATGAGTCCGTCATTAAATATTGTGGCCCCTACTAGTGAAAAGTAAGGTTAGCTATAAATGGCTTCCCCAACTTTGGGCCCTGAATCTACGACCGACCGAGTAAAGAAATATGTTTGTGCCCTTCGAGTTTAAAAAATGTTGGTGCTTAACGTAGAAAGATGGTGTTTTTTTAGAAATGCTGGTGTAATACACAGTGTCGTATCGTATTCTCCAAATGGTGTGCTACAATGTCTCGTGCTTTGAGGAAGGAAAAGGCATCTTCTGATCAGATGTCGCTTCTGTGATATCAGCTAATAAGCATGATTAAAATACGAAGATGCCGTGTCTTCTCCATAGTCTTGAAGGAAAACATGTTCTAAATGAGCTTCATGTATATGTGTCCAATAGTGGTGTGAAAGTGTTCTAATACTCTGTTAACCGAACGTCGAACTCGGAGCAGAAAGCGTATTATAGTTCTTCAAGATAAAAATATGGATGCGTATAGCAGTTATAAGAAGAAAAGTTTGTAATTTTATTTTGGTAAACTTTTGTTTATTGCATTCTCATATCGTTTATTTTATGTTATTAAAATTTTGATGTTAAAATTGTTTAAGATAGTATTGCAAGCACATTATTTTCTCATTAAGAAAATATATTGTATCTGTTTTGTCATTGATATACAGACGAGGTAAAAATGTCCCGATTTCATAATAAGTTAGAAATCTTACATGACGTAAAAGTTTTCTGTAAGAATTTAAATTTTAAAAGTAAAAATATTTGATTAATTTAGATTAAAAGAATAATTTAAGAACAAAATTTGTTCTGTTGAATTATATTTTACTTACTGATGTGAAAATTATATTTTGTATTCTAATTTGAGAAAACTTTTCGTTTTGAATTTAATAAACTGTATTTTATTAAAATGGTATCGTTTGACAGATATTTACGATAGAAGAAATATATTTTTTTTTCTTAGTAAGTTGAATTTCGTTTTGAATAACGTTGATTTATGAAATGACGAAATTAAGTTCTGAACAGAACTTTTATAAGAATAAGTTTTCTTATGGGTTAAACATTTAAATTTGAATTTGTTTTAAAAGGTTAAAAGGAAAAAAAAAAGAGAGAGAGAATTTTGTTTCCCGGAACAAAAGTAAATTGTGTTCTTTTGAGAACAATTTTGAATTATTTTGCTAGTAAAGTAATTTTAATTAATTTTGAATAATTGTGTTCTTAGAACAAAAAACAGAAAGTGTCCTTTTGAGAAGAAAGTTTTTAAATATTCTTGCTAAACCTAATATTATTTTTTTTTCTTCTTAAAAGAAATTGAAAGTTAAGAACTGTGTAGTTATAATTAGTTTTGTTTTATTTTGAGAGTTAATATTGAAGTTTTAGAATTTTTTTTTTGTGTTTTCTTAAAAGTATAATAATATCGTATTACGTAACGATAAATTGAATTAGTTCAATTTTGGTTTACCTTCCGAAGGAAAGTGTTAAATAAAAAAATATATATATTTTGTGATATTATAGTAATTTGCATTTATATTTATATTGTATTTTGAATATATTTTGTGTTATGATTTCTGTAAAGAAGAAATCCCTGAGTGTAAGGATAGGTTTACGTAGAAAATTCTAAAATTTTGTTCTTGAAATTTTAAATTCAAATTTTAGTTCTTGAAGTAGAATTTTTAAATCAAAATTTTATTTTGGCTGTTAGTTTTGTTAAACTTAAACAAAATGGCGTTTTTTGGAAAGGGCAAAAAAGAGGATTTACCTGTCCTTTGCGATGAATTAGGCTTAACAGCCACTGAAGAAATGAAAATGGTCGATTTACGTAATTTAATTACTACGCACGCTGATTACGAGGAGGACTATGCAAAAAACTTACTTACCACTATAGTCGAGAATAGAAAACTGAACAAGAGCGCTTAGATTTAGAAAATCAGCGTAAAATCGAACAAGAAAATTTAGAGCGCGAACGGACTTTCGAACTCGAAAAATTACGCCTTACCCATCTGACTTCGGGATCTAACTCGGAGTTAGAAAATAATAGGTGCACTTACGAAAAGCCGCGAATCGATCTACAAAAATTGATTCCCTGTTTTTGCCCAAACGAAGATGATATGAACATCTTCTTAGTGCTGTGTGAGCGACAGTTAAAGGTTCTAGGGGTTCCGGAAGAAAATTGGGTTACGTACCTCATAAGCGCTTTACCTAGTGACATTGCTAGACTCATTGCTAGGGAACCGGAAGAAAAGGCCCAGGACTACCATACCAACACATCAAGGCGATGTTGTTGAAACGATTCAAATTGATCGCTGAAAAATTTAGAATTCTGTTCGTTCAGCACAAGAAAATTCCAGAAAGTACCTGGAAAGACTATTTTTTAGAGCTTAGAACATACTTTGAAGGTTGGCTATCTGAGCTCAACATAACTTCATTCGAAGATTTGAAAAGTCTTATTTTATCTGACAAATTAAAGAGAAGGTGCTCCCCACAGCATAGAGAGCATTTCTTAGACATTTGGACTGATTTAAATGATCCAAATGCGTTAGTAGAAAAGTTAAATGCTTACGATGTTTTAAGGGTAAATCCCGTAAAATCCAAAGTAGCAAAAATCCACCAGAAAAATAAAAACTGGTCAAAACCGAAGGAAAGCGTTTTTATCGAGCTATTTTGATAAAACGTGTCCCAATAAATCCTTCTACTCAAAGAAGACAACCCAGTCAGACAAACCACAGATTGAAGATCGCCCAATCTTGAAATGTTATGGTTGTGGTGCTCCCGGATTTATTCGTGCTAAGTGCCCTACTTGCAACCCTGTGATAAAAACTGAATCATCTCATTTTGAGCAAATCGAAATATACACATGCTCAACCACTACCACACCTTTAACCACAGTAAACCTGTACATTAATGAAGTCTATGGCAAAGCCTGCATAGATACCGGATCCAGTCACACCCTGGCTAGTGAATCATTGTATTCTGTGTTAAAAGAAAAAGGTGCAAAGTTTCAGAAGACCTCTCTGAACATGTCTTTAGTGAACGGCCAGCGGTCAAAAGAAGACAGTTTGACCACAACTGTTACTGTAGAAATTGAAGGAAGAAAATTTAGTACACATTTTATTGTGTTACCTAAAGCTAAAGGAAACAGAACCCTTTTAAGAAAAGACTTTCTTGATAAGTCAAGGTTTGTACCAGACGTTAAGAACAAACGTTGGTATTTCGGTGATATGCCTCATGTAAAATATCCCAGCAAAGAGGAAATTGCTGGCCAGTAGCAAGATAGGTGCTGGCAATGATGGAGAAGTGCTGGCTAATGGTCTACCACTGCTGGGCAGCTTCAGTCAACTTTGCTGTTGGAAATCATCAGATAAAATTCTGGTGGGCTTCCGTTTTATCTCATGCGCTGGCCCACCACTACATGGAAGTGCACGAACTTTTGCAATATTATTGCTGGGAACCCTTACGCTAGGTGGCGTTGCGAATATCAAAGACACTGAGTATTTGAACACAAATCTGAAATGAATATGTTAACACAATTTAAGCTGTGAAGCTAATTTTTTTTTGAAAATGTAAATAATATAGCACCATTGCCACCAACAAAATAAATAAGTAAATGAATAAATTGTTTATTTCAACGCACGTTTTTGTTTTCTGCTTAAATCTGGTTTTACTAAGTTACAAAGGATTTCGGTTTTCATAATTTACACAGTTCAGAATCAATAATAAAAAAAGCATATAAAATATATAGGATTTCTATACAATACAATAATTTCTATACCAGTTTAATGATTGGGAACGCAAATCACAAAAGAACAAACTTGAAATACTGCAATGAGAGCTTGAAAACTACGAGCGGTCATAGCATACGCTGAAAGTACTTGTTCAAGTACGATCACGAAAACCAAACAGCATCGAGAGCGGTCAGTACTTGGGAGGGTGACCACATGGAAACCGGTGCATGTTCAAATATTTACATAGACACTTCTATATTTCCATAGCTCTTGGTGAAACTAGCTTATAGAAAAAAGAGTCTTAATACTTTGTTTTTTTTTTTATAGGATTCTATAAGAAATTTTTGTAAGGGAAAGTGCTGGGCCAGCAAAGGAATAGCAGTGGGATAGGTGCTAGCACTGCGGGAAAAGTGCCGGATTGAAGTAATGTGATTGCATACCAATGCTGGCCTTCTGTTGGCCATCACTGATGGGCCAGCTGCATTCCGCACGGACACTTTTGTACAGGTTTAAGTAATGGCACCATTGCACTTTACCGCTGATGGCAGTGCTGGCTGCCATCTTTTTTCCAGCTGATGGCCCACTGTTTCTTTCTTTTCTGGGATGGCTTTGCAGATCTTGTTCCAAAGCCTCTTGAATGTTCTGGCCAGAAGTCAGAATTAAATTACTTGCTGAAAAGGTATGAAACCATCTTTCAGCCAGGGGGAGAAGTCACCCCGCGCTCCAGGGAAATCGGTACAGTCTCCATTGAGATAAACCCGAAACCAAACAAATTTGCTAAATTCACTAAGCAAGTGAAAGATTTGGTCGAACAATGCAAAAAAAAAAAAAAACAGTATGTGGACAGAAGACGGATAGAACGACCTCAGTATTCTCCTGGTGACCATGTATGGGTAGAACTCCATCCCGTTAGCAAGGCTGGTCAGAAAAGAACCGCCAAATTCAGTCCTCGACGTGACGGACCCTATGTAGTGGTCACACAGCGCTCGCCTACTTCCTATGAAATTGCGAGTTTACAAGCTCCTGAAGTTTCCTTAGGAACTTACCATACATCTGCCCTAAAACGTTGTAACAATGTTACTAACCAACCAGTTATTCGGCTCAGGAAACGTGGTAGGCCAAAGAAAAATGTTCCTGGTCCCTTGCCGAGACGTCTAAGGAACCAGAGGGGGAGGATGTAACAAATATTTAAATATTGCTACACTAGATAGCAGCACTAGACAATAGTTCCTTATTACAGCGGCTGCTAAAGGGTTTTATCCCATCATCCCTTGCGTTAGTTTTTCCCGCAAAGTGTTTTGAGACGCACAAGATATAGGTTGCGAAATGCAGGCTGTCTTACTTGTTTTTTCCTCGGAGTTTTATGAGAGGCGGGAAATGATGAACTGTTTTTCGAATCAGCGGATTTCTTCTGAAATTCCTAAAGTCTGTACATATGTATTATAATTGTACATAGTCGTGTTAAATGACGTATCCTTGTATCTTTTATATGATCTATTAAAAGTTTTGTACTAAATCTTAGAGTGGCGGATCTAATTTTGGAGTGATGAGTCCGTCATTTAATATTGTGGCCCCTACTTATGAAAAGTAAGGTTAGCTATCACATACAACATATAACGTATAACATAATGTTATAAAGTTTAATAACATTCCCTTTTAAAAGTTGCTTTATTTAAAATCCTTTGGATTGGTCACTATATCATGCCTATCTTTGTTTCTGTACTTTTTATAACGGCAAATTTGCACCTCCAAAATAATTCAAGTAGTATTTTTGCGCCCCCAAAAAATCTAATAATATCACTGATTACCATTTTATTTTAATAATAGGCGAGATTTAATTTTTTGGCACCTTCTACTTAAAAATTTTTGAGATAGCTGCTCGCAGAAAAATGTATAATTCGAAATTTACAGTTATTTTGAAGGCTTTTTTTTAACATGAACCTTTAGATTCATAGGGGACTTATGTTTTCTACAGAGAAAGGCATTTGTATATATGTATCGCTACTAATACTGTGAGATAATTCGTTTCTTGTTTTGAGCCATGTTAATAATGGTGTCCTTCATTGTTTGCCAAGAGCTCTGATGCACCCCTGCTTAGTGAAAGGTTGGACAGGCCTGCTTTAAAGTACATTAAAATAACTCGTCATAAAATTAATTTAATAATAAAATTAATTTAATACATTGATTATTAGTAATACAGTTTAGAATGAATTATAGATACTTTACTTTATCTTGTTCCAAAAACGTTATGGGTTGCACAAAACAAAAATATTTTTAAAAGAATGATTTCTTTTTCTTTTGCATCTTTTCAGCTTTCTTGACGTTGAAAAATTGTGGAGGTAAAGTTTCAGTTCGGAAATATTTCTATATTTCTACTGTAAGAGCATTATATTTGTGCATTTCCTAATTATATAAAATACCAAAAGAAATATTTTAAATAAAAAAAATTAAGCGGTGTTATGAGTATTGCACAAAATCCCCATAAATTCAAATTTAATGAATTCATTTTAATTGGCAAAATTCTTCTAAAATTTATTAAATGAATCACTGACCAGAATGGCGTTGCCCGGGTCGGCCATACTATTCTTAAATAAAACTTAAATTTGTATGATTTTATATCATTAACTGGATTTTGTCTGAAATAGGTACCCGCTCACTGTGTAAAAATGGGGATTGCTGCTAATTGTTGAGATTTGCTATGTACAATGTTTTCATAATTTTTGGAAAATTGTATGGGATAGTAATGATTAAATTAAAACTTTAAAAAGCCCTCTACTGATGAAAAATGAGTTAAGAGAGGGGGGGGGGGGTGCTTAGTAATGTACAGGTCAAAAGCTTTAAAACGATATGTCACATGAAAAAAATCCATTTCCTCCCCCTAATAGTCTGGTGTCAAAAACAGACCCCCACCAATAGAAGGCCCGTGAGGTGAGGAGTTTCACTTTCGGTCAAGTCTTCAAATGAGATCGAATCTCGCTGTAGCTTAGGAGATGAGTTAGAAAATTGACCCCCCCACCCCCACTCCAGGGAGCCAGATTTGGGTGAGGGGGGAAGAAAAGTTCATAATATGAAAGAGTGGTCCAAGCACTTTCCTATTATATGTCACATGAGGGTTTCTGAAAAAGTTTGAAAATTGCATCCCTTACCATGGGTACACTCTCGCGCCCCTGGAATTTACCCGCCCTTCTTTGAAACTTTTATATTTAAATAATATTTATCGGAGGTCTTTGTCAGAAAACAAAATATAAAGGATACTTATTGTATAAAACGCTACGGTTTTAAGAAAAATTATCTCGCGTCCCCTCCCTCCCCGAAATTTAACTCTCACAACCTACTTTAAAATTTTAAAGTGTTATCAAATATCTCAAATGTTAAAGTCGATCCAAAAATTCGGACGTAAAATAATGAATTAGTGAACAAGCGCTTTTGTACAAAACTGTAAGGTTTTAAAAAATTCCTCCCCCCTCCCCTCCCCCCCTGCCCCCGAAATTCAATTCCGAAGAATTTTTAAGTGTTATCAAATATCTGTAATTTTAACATCGATCCAAAAAATCGCAAGTAAAATAAATATATTTAGTGGATGAAGCATAGATTTAAATAATGTGCAGTTGCCAAGTCTTTCTTTTTCTTTTTAAAAATCGATTTTTCGGTAAAATAAAAAGTTACTTATCAATTTTTAAGAAAATATAGATAATTAGTGGATGAAGCATATATTTAAATAATGTGCAGTTACCAAGTCTTTCTTTTTCTCTTTAAAAATCGATTTACTCGGTAAAATAAAAAGTCACTTATCAATTTTTAAGAAAATATAGATAATTAGTGGATGAAGCACAGATTTAAATAATGTGCAGTTGCCAAGTCTTTCTTTTCCTTTTTAAAAATCGATTTTTCGGTAAAATAAAAAGTTACTTATCAATTTTAAAGAAAATGTAGATAATTAGTAGATGAAGCATAGATTTAAATAATGTGCAGTTGCCACGTCTTTCTTTTTCTTTTTAAAAATCGATTTTTCAGTAAAATAAAAAGTCACTTACCAATTTTTAAGAAAATTACATATTCGTAATCAGCGTAAAAAATTAGGCACAGATGCATGAGTTTAAAATCGCAAAATGCTGTATTTTTTAAAATTTGATACCCTTCAAAAGAGTGCTAGTCTAAAAATTATCTGTGGTTTTCATTCCATATCATATATATATTTTATTCCATACATAAAAATTAAATCTATAAATCTCTCTATTCTAAAAAAAAGTAACTACCGCTGTCACCGCCGCCGCCGCCGGTTTTGAATTTTTTGTGACCGGAGGTCTTTCTTCGTTAATATTAAGAAAAATAATGCATACAAAAATATGAAAATCGGTAGTATTATACAGAAATGTTTGAGAAACACGCTGATGCAGACAGTTTTCAGATCGAAGAATTATTTTAAGAGATATTTAATGCTAAAGTTGGACAAAATCGTTCCACTAAAAAAGTTTTATAGGAGCAAAAACTGTTCATAGGAATTTAATCATTTTTAGATCATTTTATGCGTTAGAATTTGCCGGAGTGCAGATTGCATTAATTTTTTTATTTTGACTCATTTTTTGAGGTTTTATTTCTATTTTAAATTCAGATTTTCAGCATTTCTAGAGATATTTTTAACAGATTTTAGAAAGTGATATTAATTTAAACTGTTGCCAACTGTATAAACAGCGGAAGCAATAATGTTTGCTTCAAAAAAAAAAAAAAATATCTATACGTGTAAATAAATTAAAAATTTATTTACACGTGACTATTATAAACAGAGAAAAACATTTGGAATTAGAATTAAATAATTATGTACAAAAAGCAGGAACTTATTAAAAATTATGTCATAAAAACTATAATTACACGTGAATTTTAAGAGATAAAGGAATTTCTAAAGCAATAAATTTATTAACATGCGTTAGAAGTCTTAAATAGGAGAAATTACGTCATATTTACGTCACATTACAGTTATTACATAAAATGAACACAAAATAATATTGCAAAACGGTTTAAATTTAGAAATTGCGCTAGACATTTATTTGATATTTTAAGAGGATACTTTTCAACTATTTTTGTTAAGAAAGCGCAAATAATATTTAATTTCTAACACAAGTATTTTCACGTGAATATTAAAAAGAGAAAGAATAGTTTGGTCAAAATTACGTCAGATTAAAAACGATTAATTTAAAATGTCTCATTTAAAAGAACTTTCTTTTCACTTTGTTAAAAAATACCAGGAGACAAAGACTCTGTTTACTTAATTCCTTTTATATTAACTTATTTTGAAATGTTGTTACACGTGTCTACGTCATCAAGTTATTTTTATTTCGACGTTTTATTTGTATTTTTATTAATGTTGTACTAATTTATTTGTTTTTTCGTTATTTAAAATAAAAATTATGTCAATTTGTATAATTTGGCGAGTGGTTTGGCGATTTATATAATTTGGCGAAATGGGTCGACGGGATAATCAAGTAGTACCGCAACGGATTTGGCGATAAAATTCCCCAATCAAAGAGAAATTAATAGAAATCCGTTTATAGAGAGATCGCCACTGTTTTTTAAATTATAATTCAATCTTTCGAAATCTTTTTAAAGCCGATCAAATTAGCGTGCATTTAGAGTCTGCGGTGTCTGGACAGGCGTTGGCGAGCGTAGCTCGTAGGGGGCCGAGCCCCCTAGTTAAATTAAAAAAAAATTATAAGCTTTCAAAAAGGTCTAGTAGACAAAGACGATACTCGTCTGAGTTACAAACACCTGCACTGTCTGTGAAATATTTCTCCAAAATCTTCATTTCTTTGGAAGGAAATAAAAGTTGTTTTTATAAATAGATTTTTCGTGGATTTTTTTTACTTTTTGTAACAATACCGGAATAATTTTTATAATTTCTTAAAGGGGAATTTTTTTGCATCTGGTTGTTCAATGTTTGAGTTTATAGGCCCGGTAGAATTTAAAATACGGCCCTATTTAAAAAGGGCCAGTACATTTATCGCCCTTAGCAACCCTTCATTCCAGCAAACCTAGGTCCCTCTGCCAATTGTTCGAAGAAATTGTCTGCGGTTTGATAAAAATCTATGCTTTAGTTGAATTATGAAAAACTTTTACTTTCTTTTGATTGGGGTTTTTAATTAGTAACTAAACTAGTAAATCTGCAGATCAAGAGCTTCAACGTCATCTCTGCAACTTATTGTTTTTAGCAAATTTTGCTTAATATTAATCTTTCTACAAAAACAAAATTTAAACTTTTAAATTACACAAACATTTATAGAAGGAGAAAAAAATATTTCGATGGTTTCAGACATTAGAAGCGTTAAATTACACACGTTGTTATGTAATGATATTCTGAAATTCTCACGAGCTACTTATTCTAGTAATTTTTATATAATAAAGCAAATTTCTTCAGGGGGGTGCCCCCCCCCCCCTGAACCCCCTTGTGTAATTTATTTTGCATTTGTAATTTTCTATTGATTGAGTTAATGATTATCCTATATCTTAGATTCATTTTTACACTGCGATTTATAAGGATAAGCAACAATTTGGTCAAGCATTTTACGTTATCCTAATATCCATACAGCAGTATTTACTTGCCTGCTAACCACAAACATCTGTATCTAATGGATAAAGAACTTTTGGAAATGTAAACTGAGACATCTAATTTAGAAATCTAATAATAATTTTGATTACCATTCTGCAATATTTATATCTAAGATCTAATCTAAATATCTAAAAATGTACTCGATAGCATTAACTTACTAAAATCACCCTAAAGTAGGGGGAGTTCTAAACCTGACGGTTAATAATTCATCATCGTGTCCACTTCCAATTGACTAAATAGATAGACGTGATATGGCGCCGTTAAGTATTTTTTGTGATAGCCTTTTAATAGTATCCACATTTAATTTAAAATCGTGATGTTACAAACACCGTTGAAATTTGATGCACACCTGTGTTCAGGTCAAATTACGAAATGTTAACTAACCTTTTATTTCCCTTAGCCGGGCATTTTGTTTCATTTTTCGTAATAGGGATTATTTTAATAATTTATTTTACACTCTACAAGCTGTTACACGGGACGTTGTTCACGTAGCATTAAAATAGAGATAAATGCATTAAATAAAACATTTCACTCACCACCAGACATGGCAAGTCTCAGGCTTTTTGCACAACACTATTACCTTACAGAAAATGTTGTTCTTTTAAATCGCGCAAATGTTTCAATTAAATAAAGTAACATTTTTTGTATTAAAATACTGGTATCCAGAACGCCGGAGGCTTGGCAGCCCTGCTCCTCTTAATAGAAACATATATAGTTAACCAACACTTTATCACATTTTATAGGAAACAATACGGAATTTCTTATTTGTATGGCCTTACATATACCTCAGTCATAAAAATGTAAAATTTTGTGCCAATTAATATACGCAATTGCGAAAATGAAATCGCAACCAATGAGAAAAGGAAGGCCAAGTAAAATCGTGTAAATCGAGGAATCTTTCTTCGTAGTGTGGGAAAATACCACTACAAAAAATAATTTAGGTGGTATTTGGTGTGAAATTTTGTAATTTGCTGCATTTTCCCTTTGCACGTGAAAATCTTACAAATTAAAATGAACTCTTTGGGAGAAATTGCTATTCCCTTTCTTTTTTTTTTTTTTTTTTTTTTGGCAACAATAAAGTTTATAAAGTTTAATAGAATAATGTCAGTTTATTCTGTATGAAAATAACGAACTTTTTCCTTTATAATCAAAATAGTTGAATACATAAATAAAGATATTATTCTATATAGTATATAAATACTATTTTCATTTCTGCGTTTAAATCAATCTATATGCAAATATCTATACAAAGGCATTCATTAATTCATTCCTTTTAACTTTGATTTGACTTTAAAAACCATACATACTTTCACATTTATGATATTTTTAGATGAGATATAGTTGCTACGCAACGGTTAAAAGAAAAAAAATGAAATATAAGTAAATTCATAAAATAAAATGTTTTATATTATTCGAACACATGTATAAAATTCCATCATAAGTTATACACCTAATTTAAAAGCTCTGACAAATGTTTTGACAAAATTGCAAACTAATAGGAATAATTTACTACTCTTATTTAAAAATTTCAGCATCAAAAATTTACCTTTTAAATCCATTTTTTATATGAGCCATTTCTTTCAACAAATGAAAATTTGAAAATCGTCTGACTTGCCATTGAAAAGCATTACAGAGCAAAATAAACTATTCTATATTTCCCGAACGAATGAACCAAATTTAACCAAAAACCATACAGCTAAGTCCGAGTACCTCATCAACATGCCACATTAATTTCAAGCCGATCGGATGCTTTTTGCGGCAGTTATCGCGGAACAGACGGACAGACAGACAGACAAACGGAAATCAAAACTTTTCGTGTCTCCACAGTAAGCCTTCACTGACGTTTCGGCAACTAATTACTAGTAAATCTGCAGATCAGGAGCCTCAACGTCAGCTCTGCAAGTCATTGTTTTTAGACTCACTTTGGTAATATTCAGTTTCCTGCAAACCGCAATTTAAAGTTTTCAAATTATGTAATTATTTATAACAATAAAAAATACGAAGTTTTCAGACATTAGAAGCATTAAATTAAAAACGTTATGGAAGGATATTTCAAAATTATCATGAGCTTTTAATTCTAGTATAAAAGTAGATTTCTTCAGGGGGGCTCTGCCCCCCTGAACCCCCCGTAGTCTTGTTAATTTACATACGTAACTTTTTATTGATTGCGCTAATGGTTAGCGCAAATCTTAGATTTATTTTTACACTTCCGAACCTTATTTTTCAATACTGGTAACACAGAAGATGATTTACATTGACGCAATTATATTAAACGTTTAGGTTTTATGAATGAAAATGTAATTTCCTTTAAAAATAAAATAATTTTCATTCATATTTTCTGAAATGAGGCGGCATTAAGAAGTAACACCCGTCAAAAAACATTTTTTCAGGCATTCTAGTTAATGCTTGGTTTTTAAGAATGAAAATATTTATTTCCCGATACAATGACGTCATTTTCGACAACGATAATTTTTCGGTGCATAATTTTGATATTTACTATATATTTGCTTTTCAAAAGTTGTTTTTTTCTCATTGGAATTTTCGATTAAGAATTAACATTTCTGTTAGCTTTGTGCAGACGATAAACCATGAGATATTAGTAACATTTTTTTTAATAATAAGAATTAATATCATAACACAAGCTCCTTTTATTTCAACCTCAAAGCGTATTCGTTTTCTTTTTGATATATGAGATCAAATTCACCTTCTTTTCGTATTTTCACTGTATTTCTAATATGAAGGCGTATTCATGTCTATTTTTTATTTCATTTTCCTCTCGCACATAAAAATCTTTCAAATCAAAATTAACTGTTTAGGATAAATTTTTATTCCGGGATTGAATTTTCGTGGCAACGGCAAAAAAAAAAAATGATTGTTAAATTTCATAGCAAATGTTGATTTATTCCTTATGAAAATAATGAACTTTTTAATTTAAAAGAAAAATATTTGAACAAAATAAATAGAACATAGTCTTTCTTTATTTCTGTGGTAAATTCCATCTATATATAAAGACACAAAGGCATTAATTCGTCCCTTTTGACTTTGATTTAACTTCAAACAATTACAAATACTTTCACATTTACGATATTTTTAGGTGTAGTTCGCTGCTAGGTAACAGTTAAAAGATAACAAAAACAATTAAATATGTGCTTAAAAAGAAAATTTATATTAAAAAAAATATTTTATATTTTTGAAACACATATATAAAATCCCTCCATAAAAGTTATACACCGAATTTAAAAACTCCGACAAATGTATACACAAAATTTCAAACTAATATGAATAATGTATGGTTCTAATTAGGAAATTTCATCATCCTTAATTTAGCATTTAAATCCTTCAATCATATGAGCCATTTCTTTTCAACAAATAAAAATGGAAAAATCGTCTGAATTGCTATAGGAAAGCATTAAGTCGCAAAATAAAAGGTTCTATATATTCCGAACGAATGAACCAAATTTAACCAAAAACTATACAGCTAAATCCGGGGATTTCACCAACATGCATCCTTAATTTTAAGATAATCGGATGCTTTTTACGGCAGTTATCGCGGAACAGACAGACAGACTAACAGACAGACAGACTAACGGAAACCAAAACTTTTCGTGTCTCCACAGTAAGCCTTCACTGACGTTTCGGCAATTAGAATTTTAAAATTCCGAATCCTAGGTGCATCAGGAGAGGCTTTCGACTATCCTCACAAAAATTTTGAGCCTCCTACGTGCCGTAGATCTCGCTAGCCATCGCGCATACACACACAATACACAGACACATAGAGCGAAACTTTCTTTTATTAGTATAGATTGTATAAATTTTCTAACGTAAGTTTCAAAAAATTATGAAAAATGCTTTAGAAATTGAAATTTTCATGAATTCATAATTTGGGACAAAAAGGGTTAAAGAGTAACAGTAAAACTTGAGAAAACGGAACATATCTATAACATAATCTTGTCTTAAACATAAAAAAAAAAATCATGGTCCCAAGGAATTAATACAATAAATCCACAAAAAACTGAATATTAATCGGTTCCTAGAGATTCCGTTTTCACAGGTTTTCTCTATTTTATTTTACTTTGTTTATCTACTCTCTATATATAATCTTAGTGAAACGACTTTCTGTAACGATTTTATGAATCGATTTATTTTATGAAACAACTAACAGATGAATTTGACTATATGAATAGAATTTATGAAACGCAGTTTGTAGCATAATTTTGAATGAATGTCAATGATTGAGTAAAAGAATGTTATGATTGAATGAAAGGATGAATAAATGTAATGATTGAATGAATGCAATAAATGAATGAATGCAAATGAAATAATGACATTACATACAACAGACAGATAGAGAGAGATAAACATACAGAACACAGAGGTACAAAAAGTCCGGGGGGTCGCAGGGGGAGAAAGTCCCTTAGTTAAAAAAAAAAAATCTCATTGGTAGACTTTGTTTACGCAGCAGAGTGATTAAGAATCAAAAATACTTTTTACATTTTTAAAATTACTTTCATGTTGAACATTCCATCTTAATACATTAACTATACCTTTGCAACCATTCTTTAATTATTTATATCCTTAGATATATATCCATTTACGTATTTTCCTTTCATATGTTATATACTTACATCTCTATTGTACACATCCTATAGCACACAGTCGGTATAATAACATTTTGCAAATGAAAATAATAATAACTCATAAGAAATCTAGCCTAACCATGATTCTTCTAAATCTACCGTATTGATGCAATAGTGGTTGCGTGTATTTGCTTACGAGATGATAACACACAGAAATTGAATGTGCTTGCTTTTTGTTTTTTAATGCAGTGCATGTATTTCTCTTGAATGTTGACAATTTTAACCCGTTGACTCTCAACGGTACACATGGACAGTAGATCCTATACATGCCTATAGTAGACAAATATATATAGTAGACAAAATCAACTACTTTTTAAATATTTTTCCTACCACTACTTTCAATTCATTGTCTTCATGGACCACGAGGATTGCCGCATGAAAATAGGAAAATAAAAAATAGAAAGACAAAAAGGAAATAGTCGGTTTGAGTAATCCTGTACCAACCTGTGAAAAAAAATTGACATTCTAAAGAGCACAATAAGGCTTTTATAAATTTCGTATCTTTATAAGTTGTACGACAGTTTAAGTGGGCGAGACATTAACTTACACAATTTTCACGGACAACAATTATACAAGTTTTTTTTTTTTTTTTTTTTTTTTTTTTTTTTTTTTTTCGCGGTCGGGTTACATTTATCATAAACCACACAATATTTTCCCAGCAACTGAAAGCAATAAGAAACTCTGTTTCTTTTCCTATATAAATTACGTTGGTTCTGTATATCATTACTTCTTACTTAAAATCGTTAAGCTACACTATAAAAAGAGACAGTTGTTTCTCAATCTAGAAAAATATAGTATAACCACGAGCGAAAATATACAATAACCTCTTCCGAGTTGTCTACGATTCCGAAAAGCGTTCTTTATCTTTAGAAACTTCAGAAATCAACATATTTTCAATATTTAAAGAAGCATTTATAAAAACAAAGTTCTTCATGGCAGGAGCTAACCTATCACGATCGTTTTTTCGGATGCTAACATGTGTGCGTGAAAGCGACATCTTACCTTTATTTTCCCTTTAATTTCCACAAGCGTGATTCCGCCCCCCTGAGTCTGAGTTTCGCGGTCATTTCATGCAATTTTATGATAATTCGATCGCGCTGGTCAGTTGGTGAAATAAATATGAGGGTGAAAGTTAGAATGTGCGGATCAGCCGAATCTCGCCCTTGTGGATTTGTGTGGCACCTCTTCAGCATTCCACTTCAGATATACTGCTCCTTTGTTTCAATGATTGACGTGGCGTAGAAAGACAGTTTCCCAGAGGAAATCAGCATGCTTTCGTAAGAGTTCGAATTTGGGTATAAAAGTTTGTATAAAGCGTTAGGTATAAAGTTTGGACATACGGGATTCCATCAATTAGTGACATTTTACTTAGCTTTGAAAGCGACATTGGGTGCTTTCAAATGGAGCACGGAGCAGCCATTTAAAACTTGCATATGTCACCCTTCGTGAAGTGATATTGTAGTAGCATTTTCCTCCACGTAAGTGAGTTTTTATTAACAGTTGTGCATTTAAATTGTGGGTTCAATTTGAATCTAAATTTGACCAGATTAATAAAAGCTTCCAGCTCCTCTGACAGACCGCTTATTTCTTGTTTTCTTATGAATTTGTTCGTTTAAGCTTAAAATCTGCAGCATGTCATATCCTTTACATGACGTGGGGAACGCGCCCGTTACAGCTTTGGCTGCCACTGATTTTCGGGAACGTTTCCGAGTCGCTTTCAGAGAGTATCAGTTTTCTCAACCTGGAATAAACGTTTTCCAGATGCTATCCATATTCACGTAAACATTATTCAAGGGAAAGGCACATAAAAAGCGGACTTTGCTCCTGAATAAACGGGCTTTGCCTATAGATAAACGGGTTATGTCCGTAAATCATGAAATTTACTGAATTTGACCGTTTATTTGGAAAAAAAGGCATTTTTCGTAAATTTACGGTAAAATGCACATAAATTTACAATTCAGCAACATTAGAATTAAAATAAGTGTTATTTTGTTACTCTTGAACGTATAAATTGAATGACGCAGCTGAAAATGCTTCAATGAGGATTGATAGCATCTGAAAAAGAGATATTCCGATTTGAGAAAACTGATTCATACACTTTGAAAACTAATTGGAAACGTTTCCAAAAACCAGTGACTATAGCACAAAATTAGCATTCACCATTCGCCAGGCGTCGAGTAACTCTTAAAACGTGGCGATTAACTTTATTGTCCTCACTCGCCAAACTCAATGGGCACCACTCGCCAAACGCGATGTTTGAAAGAAGGGAGGAAAGGTGAAATTCGTTCGGAATTTAGGGCGTCCAAATCGGCGATTCTCCCGAACGTAAGAAAAGAAAGTAGCAGCGGTGATTCTGTCTCAAATTTTCCGAAAATTTAAGGCATTCGTCTCCGGAGGGAAAAAAAAAAAAAAAAACAAAAAAAAAACGCTCATCAGTCCGAAAATTCGGACATAGAAATATCGCTACTTTCGATATGGTCGCCGAAAAAAAAAATCATTTCGTCAATCGTTCGTAGAAAAAAATCACCAATTCCGTCAAAGAATCGTGAAAAAACGTGAATTTTGACCTAGGACCACGTAAAAAACGCGACTTACGTCAAAACATCGCGGAAAAAACGCATCTTCCGTGACAAGATCGTGGAAAAACGCAAATTTCGTCAAAAAATCGCGGAAAAACGCAGATTTCGTGAAAAGATCGCGGAAAAAACGCAAATTTCGACAAAGAGTCGCGAAAAAGAATCACAAAATTCTTCAAAGTATCGCGGAAAAGAATCACAAAATTCTTCAAAGTATCGGGGGAAAACGCAAATTTCGTGAAAAGATCGCGGATAAAACACAAAATTCATAAAAAGATCTCAGAAAAAACGCAAAATTCGTGAAATGATCGCAGAAAAAACGCAAAATTCGTGAAAAGATCGCGGAAAAAACGCAAATTTCGTCAAAAGATCGCGGAAAAAACACAAATTTCGAGAAAAGATCGCGGAAAAAACGCAAATTTCGACAAAGAATCGCGAAAAAGAATCACAAAATTCTCTCTTGATCTTCAAAGTATCGCGAAAAAACGCAAATTTCGTGAAAAGATCGTGAAAAAAACGCAAATTTCACGAAAGCATTGCGGAAAAAATACAAATTTCATCAAAAGATCACGGACAAAACGCAAATTTCGTCAAAAGATCGCCTACAAATGCAAATTTCGTCAAAAAATCTTGAAAAAAATGCAAATATTTTCAAAGAATGGCGAAAGAAACCACAAATTTCGTTAAAAGATTACAAAAAAAAAAAAAACGCAATTTTGGGAAAAGATCGCGGAAAAAACGCAAATTTCGTCAAAAGATCGCGAAAAACGCAGATTTTGCAAAAGGTCACGAAAAAATGTGAATTTCGTCAAAAGATCGCGAAAAAAACGCGAAATTCGTTAAATGGTCGCAGAAAAATACATATTAGTTAGTGCCGAGGGGGGGGTCCCCCTCTGCTGTAACCTTTCTGAAAATTTCCTGTGAATTTATTTTATTGCAATTAATAGTAAAAATAACATTTTTCAGTTGAGTGTAATCATATCGAATGTAAGTAATATATATTAGTAAATTACAATGTTGATAGTTAGAAAAAACACAATTTTGTATGAAGCGTACATAACTTTGTTACTGGCCAGTGAAAAAAGTCAGTGTAGTGGCCAGAGGGTAAAAATGTTAATTTTGACCTATACCAGTGACAGCAAAAGAATGATTCTTTTTAAATCTCGAAAATAGATTGGTTTCTGAGGTTTCTAACGATAAAGGACGATTTTCGAAATCATGGGTAACTCGGAAGAGGTTGTTGTATATTTTCGTTCATGGTTATATCATATTTTTGTAGATTAAGAAACATTTGTCGTTTTTTTTAACAGCGTACAGAAATCAAAACATGCACCTATTTACAGCATAGAATAATTACTGCAGAATAAACTATTCCATGGCTTATTCCATAACTACTTATTTTCTCCAGCATTCCAATTATGTTAACAAAACAGAAAAGATTACGCAATAAACAGCTAATCCGGATAATTGTGTGTTTCGACATAATTTCGATAATATATTCTTTACTGTTAACAGAAAAGATTACATAACACATAAGCTAATCCGGATAATTCTGCATTTCGACATAATAATTTTAATAATATATTCTTTTATTGTCATTATTGTTATTCTGCAGGGAGATAATTACAACAAGTAGGGTTGCGACAAAGTTAATGACATTACAAAATTAATCTTCATAAATGAGTTGTTTTCTAGAAAAACATTGAAAATTTTTAATTTCACTTTCTCTCAGAAGTAATAACAGAGATGATATAATTATAGCGAAAAAGGATTTTATTCAAATGTTGGAGTGAAAAACAAGAATATCATTAAATGGAACCGTAAGGCGAGACGTTTATTATTGATGTCGTTGTTCTTTAATTATCGAACATTACTTGTTTGTAAAAAAATATATATTTGATAGCCATTACATGCATTATTTTTTTATAAACATAAAAAGTAATTATCTGCAGACTGTATTAAGTTTCAAAAACTAAAAGCAGAAGTTTCTAGTTTTTAAAGACAAGCAATTGTTTATTCTAAGATTTTATTAACTTCTTATAATTGTATTCAGTCTTTTGTATTTCTTTTTTTCCTTTATATATTTTAGAGCATAGGACAGGGATGGCGAACCTATGGCACGCGTGCCGAACTTGGCACTTAAGAAAACTGTTCTGGCACGCAGAAAAAACTTATAGATTATATTCAGTTTATGGAGAACAATCCATTTTATGTTTTTTTACAAAAAGTATAGTTTTGTGAAACATGTATATAATTTACTTTAAAATAATCCGTTACTTTTGAATGAATTAAGGTAGGGTAACTCTGGTCGACAAACGCACAGTATAGGTGCGCAATGAGATTATTTTAACCAGTGTATAGCGTGAATCCCATTTCGATGTTTACTTGTAGAAGTACAATCCTTAATTTGACGTAAGTGCATGATTTCACTGTCCAAACTTTTAAACACGCTATGTTTAAATGCTTTTCATACACTAATTACTAAATGCAGGCATGATTTCGAAGTCAAAACTAAGTGTAGCGCTTGTATAGGGTACTGTGTGTGTGGTTACGACATTCCCCTTAGAGATGGCAGGTAACTGTGATGGCCGACTTCTGCACCATGCAAAGTGGGATGCATGCCGCACTGCTATTCCGGTATACATGCCGCAGTTTCTTTTGTGAGGAATGATTAAGTGTTATTAACTTTTCCTTTTCTTTTTGCACAGACTATCCACGTTAGGCATGTTATCAAGTTTACTAAACCCAAGGAGAAAAAGGCGAAAATAAAAAGTAAAAAGGGCGAGAAAGATGCAAGTCAAGATGATAATAATGAAAAATTGGATTACGCGTAACGCAGACGTTCTTTGCAAACTACTCCAAAAAAGAGGAAGTGTAATTGGCTTCGTTGCATCATGTGTTTAAATGTACATTTTCGACACTTTTTCTGTAGATTGTAGTCGAAAAAACAGGTCTCTTAACCCATTCGGGACCACAGGTCCATATAAGCACCTTCATAAAGAGCTGACAAAATTTGTTTCTGGCACCAGTAAAAAAGAAAAGTAATATTTGCTTTGTTTAATTAGAGCATTTTCATGATTATTTAAGTAAAGGCAACTTCTTTTTAAAAAGTGGTACCAACCAAATAAAATTTGTGTAAAAGCCCCCGGTCCCGAAAGGGTTATCAAATAAATTATGTAAACACAATTTTACTTTTTTTTCTTTTCCCTTTCTAATACATTGATGTTACGTTGTTGCTGAAATAATAATTAAAATTTAATGTAAAGAAAATAAGCAGATAATTTTAATAGTGAAAGTAGGCAACAATTATTAATTTGAATCTACTAATAGGTTTCATTGTACTCATTTAGTTTCATTTTGTTATTACATCGTTAATTATAGTCCAGATATGAATATTTTTTTTAATATTTTTATTTATAATTTCATTCTGTTCTTATTACAAGCGCGGCATAACTACCGCACAAGTGCGGCGTCCCAGACTGAATGTACGGGTGACGCGCCGCAGTGTAATGTTTTAGAAAAAAATATTAATAATTTGTTTTGAAATTTTTTGTCGCACTATACGCGTTGTATATTTAACATTAAATAGCACAGCATGATTTTTTTTATTTTATGTCCACCATGGGACTTTATACACAAATTCAAAAAAAAGTGCGGCATAAATCCCGGAATTACCCTACTACAAATTTTAATGAAAGCACCCTGCAGCGTCATTCTCTCGCCAAACCATTCAACATATAGGGTTTTTCAAATCATTTTGCTTCTCTATCAAATTCCAAAGGTTTTATTTTTGAAAACTGAATTTTAAAGATAGTTTGCATAGTAATATACCCAATTGACACGTTTCTACTTCGAATTAGGCTTTATTTTATTTAGGTTTAGAGTTTTAAGTTATTTTAGGTTTCATTATATTTATGTTTTAATTTTGAAAATTGAATTTTAACTGTTAGTGTAAATAATTATTGTGACGTTTTATCTGAGATCTCTCAGAGACCAGATGGCCATAGCGTAATAAACATTTTTAATTGGGACCTCCAGATGCCTATCTATAAAATTCACATGTCAATGTTTCACAGAATCCAGATGGAACGTGTAAACAGATTTAATGATGTAAATATCTTGAAAAGGCTGCGTAGCAATCTATAAGAACTAAAACTTTTTGACTAAAATGACTCAATGTATACCACGTGGGTTGGCTAAGAGATAGACTGGACTCTCTCGGAAAAGGGCCCCGTGGGAGGAGATGCCTTCTGGACGCGACCGAAAGAGGTCATTTTTTTCGGCTCTGCTGATGGAGCGATCCGCTCCGAAAGGAATAATTTTTTTATTATGTGTCGAAGACTAATGTGTGCTTGCTGTGTGTGTGTGTCCATGTGCCGTCAATAAAACTGTAGAAAAGGAGCTCAGGTTCTTTTTAGGTGCGTTCGTAATTATATAAATACGTAGCACCTATAGTCGTCGTTCAGTCCGTCCGTCCGTCCGTCCGTCCGCATATAACAGAGCAAAAACTACCCAACCGAATCGTCTGAAATTTTTAATGTATGATTGTTGCAAAATTTTGTCGAGCCATTTCAAATTTTATGAAAATCGGATGCATAGTTTAATTACAGGGACAGTCAAAAGTTTTTCTTTACATGACGGCCAATGGGAAAAATTATTGCAAATGCATTTTAATGATGTTACATAGACTTCCGAATGGTCTGAGATTTTAAATATATAATTGTTGCAAAATTTTGTCGAGCCATTTCAAATTTTATGAAAATCGGATGTATAGTTTAATGACAGGGACAGTCAAAAGTTTACCGTTACATTACGGGGAATGGGAAAAAAATTATTGCAAGTGCATTTTAATGATGTTATAGACTATGCACTTATGAAATTAAAAAATATATACATTGAGTACAATATGGGGTACAAAAAATAATTATAAAACTAGTTATAGTACGAACGCACCTCATTTGCCACGTTTGACGAGCAATTTCCGACTTGTTATTTTTAGTTACGAATCTTCCCTTAAGTTAGTTTTGTTTGGCGCTACATTATGTATCTATTGAATCTGCTTCTACCTGAAGAACTAAAAATGACCTAATTCAGAAGTATACAAAAAAAAAAAAAAAAAAAAAAAAACTCATTTATAGATTATTGACACGGAATTCGATGCGACATAGCTATATTATTGAGTAAATACAGCATCTGTAATAATAAAGAAAGAAGTTTGTGTGTGAGTGAGTGAGTGTGTCGACGGTGTTCTGAAGAGACCGCTGCACGTAGAGCTACAAAATTTGGAGAAAATATACGTCTATATATGAAGTTTTGCACCTCGAAGCCCGAATTTTGATTTTTTGATTAGATTTTTTTTGTTTAATTTTTTATGCGAATTTTAGCACTTTTTTAAGTTTCGAGGCGATTTTTTCCATATAAGTGAGAAGAATATGGTTTCTTTCTTTTAACCCAATATAGTAAATTTTGTTCTCTTTTCAAAAAAGTTTATTCGGAATTCATGCAGCGATTTTTGAATTTTTAGCGAATTTTTTATGCAATTATTAAACAGCATTTAATGCATTTCCATACCTATAAGGATGTTACCGTAGGGGGATCCAGTTCTGTCGCCAAATAACTCCAAGTTTGTCGCCAACTTGGCGATATATCGCCAAATTTGGTGACCAAAATGAGTCGCCAAAAGTGACGCCAACTTGGCGATATCTCTAATATTTAGCCAAATTCCCATAGACTTTCACTGTAAAACAATAGGGTTTACTTGCTTACAGAAAATCAACAAATTGAGATAATTTAATGCAAGAAAAACTAATATTAACTTAAGGGATTATATTAATTATATTTAAGGGAGTCCAAGTAAATTAATAACGAATAAAAGTAACATGATCTAATGCTTAGCATGATTTCCAAAACATAAATTTTAAGAGAGCCCACAGGTCAAAGGAATTAGATTCGAAACTTTTATCCAATTATAGTAAATTTTGACTTTCGTGATTTTTGAACTTTTTGTGATTTTTAATGCATTTTTTACGTTTCTTCGCGATCTGCTGCAATTTTTTTACATTCCATTGTTGGCCTAAAGTACATTCTGCCCTCATTTCAATAAAGTT
The DNA here is from genome assembly GCA_963932465.1 of Maratus speciosus. Classification (NCBI taxonomy): domain Eukaryota; kingdom Metazoa; phylum Arthropoda; class Arachnida; order Araneae; family Salticidae; genus Maratus; species Maratus speciosus. The sequence goes on along the minus strand of OZ010790.1, from coordinate 4,480,741 downwards.
TATTCGGATTTCATATAGCAATTTTCGAATTTTTGGGGAATTTTGTATGTGATTTTTAGTGTAATTTAGCGATTTGCTACTATTTTTCCACATTAGTGAAAGGAATCAACTTGCAATTCGAACATAATATAGATATATTTTTTCTCTTTTCAGAATTTGAGAAGCGATTTAAAACTTTTTCGCGATAGCTTATTGTGATTTTCAGAGCTTTTTCGTAATTCCTGCTGTTTTTTGACGTACCCGGGCAACGCCGGGCAAGTTCGCTAGTAATAAATAAGTTAGGAATTGAATTTAGTATATTATTGAGTAAACACAGCATAATAAATAAGTTATGAATTGAATTTAGTATAAGTGTATAAATATTTAAAAAAAATTCTATAAAAATTAATTATTGGATTTTATCTGTTAAAATGTTTCTGGCACGTTAGAATATTGGTACATAATAATTTTGAAATTTTTTGGCACGCATACTCCAAAAGGTTCGCCATCCCTGGCATAGGAGAAAGGAAAGTAGTAATTATTCGTAAATCCAAGTAGTTAATTACTTTCGAAACAAAGGTCGGTGGGCGGAGACAAGCGGAAAAAAACTGGTGAGGTATTTGTGATAAAAACAGCCCGATTATGGAAATAAGCAATTGTTGCATAGTAGATTAAGATTATGAGATTAAAAAAAAAGTAGTAATTATTTATAAAACCAAGTTAGTTCCTAATTCTTTTTAACAAAGGTCGACGAGCGGAAACAAGCAGAGAAAAAACCAGGTGAGGCATGTATGATATAAAGACTCCGATTATGGAAAGAAGCAATGATTGCATTGTGGATTAAGATCGCTGCTATTTCTCTTCGTTGAAAAAAAAAAAAAACAGTTTTTACAATTACTACAGTCGAACTTGTTTAATACGAGCACGCCAAAAACGAGGGCATGGTTACAACGAGCAAGTTGCACGTTAAGAACGGTTCATCATTTTAACTATATTAAGGTTTTCAAGCTTTTTTACGAGCTACAAAAGCAACTAAGAAGAGCGAAATATCGATTAATTTAAATGTGATTTTTGACGAAAAGAATTCCGACTGAGTTCAAAACTGGTCCCAAACAACAAGATTGTATGGGCGAATAAGACCCACTCTATGTTTAACCACATTCGTTCTGTTATTTTGAACTAAAACCAGGAATCGCAGAAAAAAAAAAAAAAAGAAAAACTCCTCCCATCTTACACAACCCTCATGCAAGAATTTTTTTACTTGCTGTCACCATTTGCAAGTTATTGAATTTTCAAAACAGTCAGCCCATTTTTGGATACCCGATATATACATACACTGTACACACATATGTGTGTTAAGCATTTTAAATTTATTTTTAAGACAATTTCATTTTCGTTTTCAGCCGAAACTAAAGAGATGATTTAAATTCGGTTTCGGTCTTAAAAACTTTTTTCGATCGAACGTTAAGTTTTTACAATTACTACAGTCGAACTTGTTTAATACGAGCAGGCCTAAAACGAGGGCATGGTTACAACGAGCAAGTTGCACGTTAAGAACGGTTCATCATTTTAACTATATTAAGGTTTTCAGGCTTTTTTACGAGCTACAAAAGCAACTAAGAAGATTGTCTTAAAAACTTGTTTCGATCGAACGTTAATTCAAAATCTGTATCCTGTTGCTTCACGTATTATAATAAAGAGAATGATGATTGCAGAGATACAATTTTATGTTTATCGCTTTATTTTATACCATTGATTTTCTCCGTCATTCCAATAAAGTTAACAGGAGAAAATCACTGAAAAGATTATGCAATAAAGATAATCTATTAGGAACAAAAGAACAGAAGAGGCACAGAATTTCGACAGAGAAGAGAGAACATGTATTTCGATGTTTCCTTTATTATTGTTATAATTATTTTTTGGCACCGAGGGAGCTAAAAAAAGGAAGGCTACACGTTAAGGTTAATATCATTACAGAACTAAATTATACCGCAATTTTTTTTTTCGAAAAATTTTAATTCCACCTTTCCGCATAGGTAATAAATATTAAAGAAATGGTTAACAAAAACGATTGCACTCAAATGCTGATTTAAAAAACAAGAATATCATTAAATGGAACCGTGAAGTGAGACTTTTATTAATGTGCTTGTTATTCATTTATTTACAATTATTAAATTATTCCAACGAATTTTTTTAATTATTATTATCATTATATGTATTTTTTATTTATTTATTTATTTTTAACCTGGAAAAATTATCTGCAGAGTTTGAGATTTTTAGGTTTGAACTGTGAGCCGTTTTTCTTTTAAAATTTTCATTAAAAATATTAATTTTTCAAAATTATATTAACTTTTATATTAGTTTCAATTCTATTTTTCGAGAGCATACGAAAAAAAAATACATATTTATTTATTAAACTGGTAAAACTTTTCGCACAATACACGTTTGTTTGTTAAACTTTTGTAAGCGTTTAAAGCATTTTTAACACTTTCCGACATATTTATAAAAAGTATTATGAACTCTGTTTGTCTGTCAGTCGTGCTCTTAACTCGCGTCAATATAGTTGGATTGACCTGTAATTGATATATGTTATTGAGCTTTACAATGGCATGTTCATTGTTGAAAATGGAATGTGTAGCATTTATAGTTTGTTTAGAGGGCAACTCAAAAGAATGCCATTACATTATGGGCTATCGTGACTTCTGTAGATTTCTGCCAGTGCTTGGATATAAATAAGAAATTTGCTATTTTAAACAGACGGCCGGCCTTTCATCATTCCTGAATAAAGTTATCTGACGTCATCCCCATCAAATCGCGAATCGTCGTCCTGGGACAGTATTTAGTATTAAGAGTTATTTCTATGTAAGAAGTTATTTTTAAATGAGAAAATTAATTTTGAAACAATTTTAAAATGTTACTAACAATTTCCTACTGCGTACTTTCAGCATGGGGCTCGGGCTTTGATGACACAAAATTCTTCGGGTTCGGACGGTCTCGAATTTCAAATCATCGGGCTCATACGGGCTCAGGCTCCGGAAAAAGAGGCCAAGCTCTGTCAGAAATATTAATCTCTTCAGAAAAGCACAATATAAATCAAAATCTACTTAATTACTTGTTCATATCTGACGTTTACAACGCGCAATGTCTTTCAACGTATCATACTGAAAACTTTAAAGAATTTTAGTTTCAGATTAATCCAATAAATTATCGATCAAAAGGAAATAAACTGTTTACATGGTTAGAGATTGCATTACAAGAACGTAATTTCGTCGTATTATGAACTCATTAACTCTGTGAAATGTTTATAGACTTAAAATATATATATATATATATCTTTTATTTATGACTCTAAAAACCATTAATTATATTTACGCGCGTTTTATATGAATAATGTATTTTTGTATTCAGTCGCTGTCAAAATGTTGTAGTGTAAAGTCACAACCGCAAGAAATGTACAAATGGAATAATGTTGTATACATATATTCAAGATTTAATATAGTAATTTTTAATGACGAAAAACATGTTTGAAATGCTTAATCACAAACAATAACACCTTTTCGATTGCAGTGATTTCAAACAGATAAAACGCACTGACGAGAACTGACTTCTAATTACATCAACGGATACAAATAGCTAAGTGACGCACTATACGAAGACGAGCAGAAACTTAACAGGTAAGCGATATTTTCTTACCTTAATTTATTGCTGTGAAATTTATATAACAAACATTCTTACAAAAAATATTTATCATGATTAGAAGACATGCGCTTAAACGCTTTCGAATAAAATAATTAAAACAATAAATATATTTACAATTAATTGACCAGCCTTAAAAAGTGGTCGAAAATCATGATAATTTGAGGATAGTTAAATTATGTAAGTTTGGAATCATTTTGAAAAATATTTAAAATAAAAATACTCTAACAGCTGTGAAAACGGAACCTGTTTATAACTGTATCCTGTCTTAAGCCGAAATATTTCAAGGTTCCGATGAAAGGAATACCATAGATTTATACCTGCTAAGATAGAAACCTATGTTTAGCTGTATGTTTTCCCTGACATTTCCGATTCTATCTTAGCAGTTTTACTGTAATTTAAAAATGAAAAAGTACTTATTTATTTTAACCCCTTGTGAAAAAAATATCTCAATAAGGCAGTTTTTCCAATCCCGTTTGTTTGTCTAAGTCAGATATCTAGAATAACAGAAGCGTTCAAAAGAAATGTTTATACACTTTTTACTTCACTTTGTAAATAAATAAATAAAAGATTTTTTTTTTCTGAATTTCCCCCATTTACTACAAGTATTTATTTTTTTAGAAATAATGAACCAATAAGATACAAAATACGCAGGTAAGACATATGTACTAGGAGTTTTTCATAAAGAAATGAGAAGGTAGAGAAACGAGAAAAGAAATATTTTTAGCGCGTAACTGGTATGCTCCTAAAAAGATAAGTTCGATAAATAAAAAAAGAGAGAAAAATAAGCTAATTACTTAACATTAAAAAAAAAAAAAAAAAAAAAAAAACCATTATAAATGGAATAAAATAAATGCAATTTTACTACACAGAAAAGAAATTATTTCTTTTAATATATATATATATATAAGTGGAACAGTTCAGTTTTTTCCCCCTGTAGCATCTTTTTGGGAGCAAAAATTCATTTTCTTTTACAAACTTGTATAAATAAAAACCTCGAATATTTATTTTTTATTTAAGCAAAAATAAATAAAAATGTAATAAACGGAGCATTTAATCGCATTACCGGACTTTTTAATAAAGCAAGAAAGATTTTTATAAGTAATATAAAAAATATATAATATAAATATATTAAACAGAAGTAGTATATTAAAGAGAATTTTATCATAGTTACATAATAATGTCAGCTGAGGAAAATGTAAATTTTAGTAAATTTCAACACCATTTACGGCTACTTCACTTTGACGCCGTGTCATAGATAAATAGAACAATACAAACAGATCTTGTACAATTAATAATGGTTTTTTTTCTTATTCTCGTTTGATGTTTATAATAAAATTATAATTAATTTTTTTAATTAAATTTTAAAAAGAACTGAAGATTTACAATTAATTACATAGACTTTAGTTGCATTGGATTTTATGTAATCTTATATAAGCAAATATTCTAACACAAATATTTATACCTATTCCTCAAACGTACACTAAATATAGCAAAACCTATAAAAGCGGAATAGCTAGAGATTGGAAAAAATTCCGTTTTAGGCAGATTTTCGTCTAAGCGAGTAGGATTTGTGGGTATTCCCTTTGTTCGAACTATGAAATTTGGTCGTTTAAGACAAGTAACGTCATAAACGGTTACCGTTTTCACAGGTTTTATTGTAATTAGAGTAACGTTGTAGGTGGTGAGAAAAGAGTTGTACGCCGAAAAGTTTAAGAAACTATTAGCTGATGTGTCAAATTTAGGCTATTTATTAAGAACGCCTTTCGAAATATTAAATAATAATACAATAAAACTTATTGTGAAAATGGAACTTGTTTATAACGTATTCCTGTCTTAAACGGAAATCTTCAAAATCCGACAGAAAGAAGATCCTGCAGTTGTATTGCCAAGACGGAAAACTACCTAAATCTGATTTTTTTTTTTTTTTCGGTCCGTTGCAATTATGAATTAGCTGTTTTATACTGCAATATCAATAATAATAAAGGAATAAATAATAAGAGTAAATACCTGTTCTGTTTTCAATATAAAATTTGAATAAAAAGAACTTTACTCAAATAAAAATAACAAACATTTAAATGAATCATGTAAATCCTCGAAGAAGATTTAAGCGTATATTTTAGTCGAAAATTCAACTTTATAAAGATTTAAAATGTCAAGATGAAGATAGAAATGTCAAGTTGAAAAATATCATCTCATTAAATATTCAAAACTTTTATAAGCGAAAAAAGACGTATAGATAAGTTTTTTAATTCGTAATTACTAAAAATTTTAATTTCTATATCTTTTTTATTAGAAATTAAGCAATTTTTTTCTCGTCGTCTCGTAATAAATCTAATGCAGTAAAACTGGGAAAACAAAATCGATACGGACCAAAAAGAAGCTCATTTTAGACAGGTATCCGCCTTAGCAAGCATAATTGTAGTGTAATCTTCAATCATACAATTTTTTCATTCAGATAGAATTCCGAAATACACAGAATCTATCCCAGTAGCAGAAAATTCTACAAGTGTCTGCGATAGATATTTCAGGGGCAAGAAATAATCTGCAGGTAAAATATTTTTGCAATTGAAGCGTTAATTAATCAAACAATCACTTACCTGTAGTGTTTTTATGCATTTTATAAATTTTTATTAATAATAATCTTACGGTTTTGTATTAAGTAATAAAGAACTAAACATAATATAAAGTAAAATAAAGGTTAGAAAAGAAAAGAATCTGCAAAAGAGAAAACAAAATCTGCGACGGTCGTCTCCTGTCTCGAGCTTTCTGCTACCGGGGAATCTATTTTCACAGATAAAACTGTACGGATGATCTGAAATGGATAGTTGTTGTTTTCAGGGCTGCGGAGTCGGTGGGAAAAATGGACGACTCCGACTCCGGGAATATTAACAGATCCGACTCCGACTCTTTCGCTCAAAAATGGACCTGACTCCGACACCGACAACGCAGCCCTGCTTGTAAAATGGACAACTCCGACTCCGGGAATATTAACAGCTCCGACTCTTTCGCTCAAAAATGGGCCCGACTGCGACTCCGACTCCGCAGCTGGTTGTTTTACTGTTTCCGAAACGTCAAAAGTTCTTTCGCGCGCTGCTACTCTTGATGCTGGGAAATGTGTTTTACAGGCGTTAGATTAGGGATGAGGGTTGCCTTATCTTTTGAAACCCTGGGGACACATTTGCATGCTAAAATTTCTCTCAGGCCGCACATACAATGCACAAATATTAAACATAGTTATGAAGGGTGTTCTCAAATCCAATAGGGCAACTTTATAACATAAGTTTTAATTTATTTTTGTTCGGAAATGCATGAAACTAGCAGTTGTTGTTGTTCAGAAACTATGTCATCGAGCTGTTTTTTCTTTTTTCTTTCTTTCTTTCTTTTTTTTTTCTTTTTTTTTTTTTGCAAACGCAATAGATCTTTTAGAAAATAGTGTCAAAGCAGGCGTTTTGAACCGAATTTCCGGGTGAATGGAGAAAAACTACTCAAGAAAGTATGAAAAACAGGTTTGTCACGTGATCAAAATCGCTTCTAACTCAATAGGTAATGGATGGATCAAAAAATGAAAAAAAAAAAAACAGTTCGATTCCCAATCGCTTCCATGGTCAGTCTTTCCAATTTTATATCTTTCCGTTAAAAAATGAATTTGTAAATGCGTCAAAACGTTTTGCGCTTGTTGAGCAGAGCAGTTGAGAACAGCCTTAAGCAAAAAATGTCTCACAACCATTGACTTTTTAACTTTTAGAACACATAGTGTAAAAAAAAATGTTGTAATTATGATTTATATGTGTGTGTGTGTGATTGAACTTCCACTCGGCGAATAGGTTACAAACCACTGTCTCAAGAAATATATAACCGGATTTTCGTAATAACTGGCAGAGGTATTAGGTATGGAATCCATTTTTAAACCATTTCCAAACAATTTTGCAACCGAATCTACAGGGGAAAATCCCTGCCGGCTCGGCAGTACTCGCGCATGCCTTTATCTGAAACTGTTTGAGTTATTTTTTACTTGTGACCTTGAACCAACACTCCACAACGCGTACAGTTGATAGTAATAAAGTTTATAACTGGGAGATTATTTTATGAACACACTGTATATGATCACTATTTTACCAAAATTTATATTTCTAAAATAAAGTTCAAATGTACTGGAAAATGTTTTTCAATGGTTATCTATACGAAAATAGGAAGTATAAGGAAAATAACGTTTATCAATTGTATGAAAACCCGATCATACTTACGGGGGTTAGAGTGAGGCCAGACGGCCAGACAAACCGAATGCATAAACACTTTTCAACTTTGTTGGAAAGTGTTAAAAAGGGATAATAAACATATTTAGAGTCAGGTTCAGGTTAGGTTAGGTTTAGGTTCATATCTCTGAAATCTATAAATCCGTGAAGTTTGCATGGAAAAATATTAAGTTGTTGAAGAGAAATCTTGCGCGTAAGTTTAAAGAAGCACACTCTCAACACTTTGAAATAAACGACATGAATTTTTTCGTGGTTTATTCGAAAAAAATATTTTTCCACCTTCAATTTCTGGGACATTTTCAGACTCATTTTTAAAAGTGAAAACATGAAACTTGCTGAGGTGATTTTTGAAGAGATGTATAAGCGGCCGCGTGATTTCATTTTTCTCTCAATTCATTAGAATTTGAGTTTTAAACAATTATTTTCTCAGTATGGCCATTTTTTCAAGCCCCAGATCTCCCGCTTCGAAAAATTCGATTCAAAACGTCCACTTTGACAGCATTTTTTAAAAATATTTTCTACATGTATCAAAAAATATCGAGAAGCACGGCACATTATGTAGTTTCTAAATAAGAGATTTTCCCAGTTTGATGCATTTGAGTGCAAAAATGAATTTAAAAATGAATCAGAAAATAAGCAGTTTGGATTGGAATACACCTTTAAAACGTTCATAACATTGGTCTGCATTTTGAAATTTTATGAAATTTAAAACAAAACTGAAAAGTTTTTTAAAAATCAAAATCTGCACCACGTCATCGGTTTACTAATGTAAGTTTTTGACTTGGTACTACTTAAGTAAAAATACCAAGACAGCGTTGAGGAAATTCCCCTGGCACGTCTCTCATAAAGACGTTCGAAAAATTCGTGTTATTTCGGTAAAATTCCGTAAATATTTTTTTCAAATATTCATGTTTTATCCCATTCTTTCATTTATATTTGAATGAAAGATAAAGCAAATTGTCAACGAATGCAGAAATCACGCAGCGCAGCCCTTAATGCAGCCTTTATTTTTATTGCACATTCATCAGTTTTGTATAGAAATGTTTTAACACATGTTAGGCAGTTTTATAATAAACATATTTATTACATTATCCCCTTAGAGGGCGGTGATGCATTGATGCATTTGAGCATCACTTAATTTTATTGCCTAAATGCTATATCAGCACAAGAATTTTTGAATGAAAATTTCCTTTTCATTAAATACGGGAAGAAAAACTTTTACTTATTTCCAAATAAATTCGTTTATAAATTCTGGTGTCATTTTATAATTTCAGTATTTTACGAATAGAAGCACTTTACATTAAAATAACTTTTAACACAAATATTCAATTGGTAAATAAATCATAACAGCAAATCTATAGCAAATAACACCTTATAATAATGTATTAATTCCAAATGCTAAAAGGTGTAAATTAAAACTTTAAAACCAGTAAAAATACGTTTATTTCGACTGTTGACATGTTTCGACTCACCCCGAGTCATTTTCAAAAACAAATAAATAAAGCTTTACTAAATTTGCGCGGTCTATGACACACCATCATTCAGTTTTCCACGTATTCTTTCAGATTACGCACGTTACATTTTATATGAATACTTACTTTATTTTACTTTCATACTCATTGAGTAGCTCGAGCCATAATTTTGGTAAGTTAAATGATGCTACATCGTTACATATTGAGTTTTTGCGCGTTACCATCTCTATGGTTTCTTTTATAATGGACGGATAGTATAGACTGGACGGGAAAATTATTTTACTTTTATTGAAATTTACTTGGATGGTTTCTTCTTGATAAAATCTTGTTAGGGCTGTGGTTTTTCTGTTATATTTAATATCAGTTAAATGCACAAATTTTTCTATACTTAAATTTCCTGCTAGTCAAACCAATATAGTCATTCTTTGATCCTTCTGCTCTAATAAATGGTATTTCATACAGCCCTGAGTAATTCTCAAAACTAATTGGATCAATTTTACCGCAAATGGTATTCTTCAGTTTCGGAGATGGTTTTGCTACTAAGCAGATATTGAAACGTTTAAGGCTATATTTTAATTTCTCAAAAAAACTTGGAATGTTCTGAATAGTATTCCAAGCTTTTTTGAGAAATAAAGACGTCGTAGGAGAACAAAAGATTATAACTCAAGATGCAATACAGTTACAGAAAAACTAACTGGTAATATGGTTAAAGATAAAGTAAAATATAAAATAATAATAATTATTATTATGGTGTTACAAGCGTTTTATACTTAAAATAAATAAAGAAAGAAGAATAATCTGAAATAGATTAAAATTTTCTAAATAAATCTTATTTTTGAATCTTGCATAATACATTTAAAGAATCTTCAAGCTAAAACTAGTCATAGACGGAGTAAATATAAATCCGAAATTATATTAAAACAGTCAAAACATCTTTACAATACTTTTATATAAATACACTGTATGTGGGGGAACCAAAAATCAATTATCGATTTTTGCAAAAGTTACCGAAACATAAAGAACGAAAACTATAAAGAAAAACCTTTGAATATTAAAAAAAATTAAACAAAGAAAATGATTTAAAATATATATATATATATATATATATATATATATATATATATATATATATATATATATATATATTTTATCCTTTGTGCTATTTTTAAATTTTTCGCTAATACAAAGGGTGTTCTCGAACGTATAATAATCGGATAAGTTCAGCTGTGTTGTGACAAATTTATTTATTTATTTTTATATTCTCTTTAGAAAAATGTGTTACTTACTTAACTTATTTTTAAGCGATAATTCCTACAGGATTCTCCTATAAGCTGGCGTTGCGACAATTTCGCATAATAAACCTACTGGCAATGTTTCAACCTTACCTAATAAACCAACTGGCACTGTTTCCTACAATAAACATTGTTAGAACAGCCGCTTCATACCGGGAAAAAAAAAAAAAAAAAAAAAAAAAAAACGCAAGTTCACTAATCTTGGGCATATACAGCTTTGGCCAAAGGTATTAGACAATCCCATATTTAAAATCTATCTTTAAAAATAATAGTTGTATGTAAATGTTTATCTGCATACAATTATGAATTTCTCTTAAAAATTATTCCAGTTTGTAAAAAATGACAGCCAATGAGCGTGTTCGTCTAAGTTAATATGTTGATAGAAGTTAAAAGTCATTAAAAATTTATAGCTTTTAACTAACCATGGTAATTAAAACCGCTTTATAAAATGATAATTTTTAAAAAGAGTTTTCGTTTTTGTGCTATGCAATAATATCGTAATTTCGGCATGTAAGCCGCGGATTAATTAAGTCTTTTTTAAACCGGAAATTTTATTTCAAAAATGCCTCAAATAAATTCTAAACAGAAGCAAGCCACATTTCATTTAAAAAAAGTTCTGGTAGAAAATCTGAGCTGCGACTTATACGCAGAAAATTACGATAATAAAAATTTAAATAATTTTTTTGCAAAATATGTCAAAACATAAAGAACTTATACCTTCAGCTACGAAATCTTTTTATGTTAACAAAAACTCCATAAAGAAAATAATCTTTATTAGTTTTTTTTAGGTGCGTTGGTAAATATATAAATACGTAAAACCTATAGTCGTCGGCTGGTCCGTCCGGCCGTCTGTACGCATATCACAGCGCAACAATGAGCCAACAGAGTGGTTTTAAATTTAATATATATAGAATCGTTGCAGAATTGTGCCGAGTCGTTTCAAATTTCATGATAATCGAATCAAAACTTAAAAAGATATTCCTAAATGTTTTCTTCATTCTATTAAACCCTATCCTACGTCATGAATTCAATGCTATCCCATGCTAGGTCATGATTCTAGGTTGACAAGGTGATGACGTCCTATTTAAGATGAAGTTCGATTATTTCCGTATGACTGAAATTAATATATAGAATCGTAATAAATTTTGTATTCATCCATTTTTATATAAGAGTGCAACAGCTATGGCACCAAGATCTGAGTAGTTATAAAACTAGTTATAGTACGAACGCACCCATTTGCCAGGTTAGACATACAATTTCCGACTTGTTATTTTAACCCTTTAAGCGTCCTGCACAAATTTTCATTTATGTTTTATGATTCATAAAATAGTAGCTATGAAAAGTATTTGTTTAAGGATTTGTTTATGACTAGGTGGCTCTGCCCCCTACGAGCTACGCTCGCCAACCCCCCGTCCAGACACCGCAAACTCTAAAAGCAGGCAAATTTGATCGGCTTTAAAAAAATTTCGGATGACAGATTTATAATCTATACTCCTATTATAAAGAGGAAAAAATTGTTTATTTGTAGGAAGTAAGCTCAAGAACTACCGAACCGATTCCAAAAGTAATGGTATCAAAATGATGGCGTTAGTCCAACTTAGAACATAGGCTATATCTTATGTCGGTGCCACTACCCCAAAGGGGGTGCAGGAGCAAAAAACGTTCTAAAAATGCGATTTTTGCGTTACTGAAGGGCCTAGAAATATGAAATTTGGAATATTAGTTACTTATAAGATATAAATGATGTCTAAGAACAGTTCTTAAACAATTCGAAATTTAAAAGGGGTGAAAATGCACAAAAAGCGTTCTAAAAAACGTTCTAAATGGTAGTTTCTACATAATCTCAGGAAATACCAAACCGATTTCAAAAGTAATGGTATCAAAATGATGGTGTTAGTGCAACTTAGAACATAGGCTATATTTTATGTCGGTGCCACTACCCCAAAGGGGGTGCAGGAGCAAAAAACGTTCTAAAAATGCGATTTTTGCGTTACTGAAGGGCCTAGAAATATGAAATTTGGAATATTAGTTACTTATAAATGATGTCTAAAAACAGTTCTTAAACAATTCGAAATTTAAAAGGAGTGAAAATGCACAAAAAGCGTTCTAAAAGACGTTCTAAATGGTAGTTTCTACATAATCTGAGGAAATACCAAACCGATTTTAAAAATATTGGTGTCAAAATGATAGTGGAAACGTTTGCTCCAAGATAGGCTATGTTTTATGTCGGTGCCACTACCCCAAGGGTGGTGTAGGAGCAAAAAACGTTCTAAAAATGCGATTTATGTGTTACTGAAGGGCCTAGAAATATGAAATTTGAAGTATCAGCTACTTATTAGATATAAAGGATTTCTAAGAACAGTTCTTAAACAATTCGAAATTTAAAAGGGGTGAAAATGCGCGAAAAGTGTTCTAAAAAACGTTCTAAATGGTGATTTTCTACACAATCTCAGGAAATACCAAACCGATTAAAAAAAATAATGGCGTCAAAATGATGGTGAAAACCCTTGCTTTAACATAGGCTATGTTTTATGTCGGTGCCATTACACCAAAGGGGGTGCAGGCGAAAAACGTTGTAAATTGCGGTTTTTGCGTGACGGAAGAGCCTTGAATTGTGAAATTTAGAATGGTAGTTAGTTATAAGATATCAATGATCTCTAAGGACATTTCCTAAAAAAGTCGAAATTTAAAAGCGGGGTCAAAATGCGCAAAAAGCGTTGTAAAAAACGTTCTAAATTGCGATTTCTAGCAATCTCAGGAAATACTGAACCGATTTCAAATATAATGGTGTAAAAATGATGGGAACAGATCTTGCTCTAAGATAGGCTATATTTTATATCTGTTTCCACTACCCCAGAGGAGATGCAGGAGCAAAATGAGCGAAAAGTATTCTAAAAACTTTCTAAATGCCGATTTGTCACCAATATCTCAGGAAGAATCAAACTGATTTCAAAAGTAATGGTAGGAAATTGATGCTGACAGCCTCTGCTCTAACATAGACGCTATTTTAAGTCGGTATCACAATCACTTAGACGTTGCAGGAGCAAAAAAGCGTTCCAAATTTCGATTTTTGCGATCGGTAGGGGCTAGCAATTTAAAATTAGGCAAGGTACATATTTATTACATATAAATGATCTTTAAGAACAGTTTCGAAAAAATTGGAAATTTAAAAAGGGGTGAAAATGCGCGAAAAGCGTTCAAACGTTCTAAATTGCGATTTCTACTCAATCTCAGGAAATTCCAAAGCTATTTCAAAAGTAATGGTTGCAAATCAATGGTGACAGTCCCTGCTATAACATAGGTTATATTTTATGTTTCTGTCACTACCATCTGAGGGTTGCAAAAGCAAAACATGTTCTAATTTGCTTTTTTGCATAACTGAAGTGTCTACCACTTTGAAGTATGGCATGGTATTTACTTACAAGATGCAACTGCTTTCTAAGAACTGTCGAAAGAAAATTTCAAATTTAAAAAGATGAAGTGAGCGAAAAGCGTTATAAATTACAATTTTTATGTAATCTTATCAAATACCAAACCGATTAAAAAAATAATGATGACAAATTGTTGGTGATAGAACCTGTTCAAACATAAGCTATATTTTACATCTGTGCCACTACCACCAGAGGGTTGCAGTAGCTAAAAACTTTCTAAATTGCGATTTCTGGGATACTGAAAAGGCTAGAAACTTTAAATATGGCATGGTAGTTACTTATAAAATATAAATGCCCTCGAAGGACTGTCGGAAATAAATTCGAATTAAAAAGGGGTGAAGTGAATGGGAGGTGCGAAAAGCATTCTAAAAAAGTCCTAAATTACGATTTCTACGCAATTTCAGAGAATATAAACCAAATATAAAAGTAATAGTTGCGAATCAATGGTAACAGTCTCTGATTCTACACAGGCTATATTTTATGCCGATGATTCTACCACCTGGGGTTCACAGGAACAACAAACGTTCTAAAAAAGACCTTTAAAAGCTTTCTAAATTACGTTTCTGTGGAATATTAGGAAAAAACAAACCGATTTCAAAATTAATGTTGGCAAATTAATGGTGACAGTTCCTATTTCAACATATCCCTTTATGTTGAGAGAGGTGGTAGGACTTGGAATTTGACATGATAGTAAATTTTAAGATGTAAGAAGATATTTTCTAAAAAATTCAAAACTTCAAATGAATACTGAAATGAGCGTATTAATTGAGCATAAAAGTTTCAAAATATTTTCTAAATTATCATTTATTTAGTTTTATTTCGTTTCATTAATTTAAGTCTCATTTAGCCTAAAGCAGTGTAATAATGATGTTTAATCAAACTGTGTTTTAAATAGTAATTTTTGAATTATTCCTAAAAGTAATAAGTACCTTTTAATAAAAAAAAAACTTTTAATAAAATAAAATATTACCCTTTAATAAAATAAAAATTTAGTTAGTACCTTTTAATAAAAATTAGACATATAAATATCACTTGGTATATTTCAAATATTACGCGAGCAAAGCCGCGGGGTTTGCTAGTTTAAAATAAAACAGTGGCTATCTCCCTGTTAAAGGGTTGTTTTCGTCTTTGATTAAATCAGATCAGTGAAACATGTGGAAATAAGCTAATATAAAATGAATTAAGTAAACAGAGTCTTTGTCTTCCGGTTTTTTTTAACAACGGTATAAGAAAGTTTTTTCTAAATGACATTTTAAATGTATCGTTTTAAATCTGGCGTAATTTTCACCAAAGTTTTCTTTCTCTTTGTAATATTCACTTGAAAATACTTTTGTTGTTAGAAAGGAAATATTATTTGCGATGGCTTAGAATTCTCAACACAATAGTAATGCGACTCTTGTAGGCACTTCAATAACATCTACATTTGTTCGTTGGTTCAAAATATCTCAATTTGTTGATTTTCTGTAAGCAAGTAAACCCTATTGTTTACAATGGAAGCCTATGGGAATTTCGCGTAATATTAGATATATTGCCAAGTTGGCGACAAACTTAGCGGCATTTGACGAAAGAAAAGGATCCCCTCTATGGTAACCCGCTTTATGTGTATGGAGATGCATTAAATGCTATTCAATAACCAATGAGATGCGTTTAATATAGTTTTTATGTCGTAATTATCAATATTTTCCTGGTTTTAATACGTAATCATTTAATTCTCATTTGAAAGTTTTTTTTCTGTTTATAACAGCCACGTGCAAATAAATTTTTAATTTGAAGGAAATATTACTCTTTGCGTTGTTTTTAAATTTGGCAAAAATTTAAAATAATACACTTCTCTGAAAGTTGTAAAAAATATCGCTCGAAATGCTGAAAATTGGAATTTAAAATAGAAATAAAACCTCAAAAAATGAGTCAAATTAAAACAATAAATGCAGCCTGCACACCGGGAACTTCTAGTGTATAAAATGATTAAATTCCTATGTATAGTTTTTGCTCACATAAAACTTTTTTAATGGAACGATTTTTATCAACATTAACATTAAAAATCTCTTAAAATAATTCTTCGATTTGAAAACTGTCTGCATCAGCGTATTTATCAAACATTTCTCCATAATGCCACCGATTTTCATATTTTTGTATGCAATATTTTTCTTAATATTAACGAAGAAAGACCTCCATTGACAAAACAATTCAAAACCGTCGGCGGCGACGGCAGAGACAGCGTTTGTTACTTTTTTTTTTTTTTTTTTTAGAATAGAGAAATTACTTTGCATACATATTTATTTATCTTATGCACTGCAAAAAAATAACATTAATACGAATTTTGTATTAAATCAGCCCTTCAATTCAAACATTATGTGAAGGAAAAACATGGTTAGGCCGCTTAACGGGTTAAGTTACAACGTGTGTTAACAAAAGTAACAAAAAATTACCTATATAAAAAATAGATATTTTTTATAAGGAGATGAGAGTGCCCCTCACATAATACAAATTTTCATACAAAATAAACAGTCCTGGAGTACCAGCACGTGCAGGGTTCGTAAATATCATGATATTTTCGATACTATAAAAAATATCCGATATTTTCAAAACAGGCAACTTATTGATTACTATAAATATCTTGAGACTTAATCAGGGCTTAATTTCTAACAAAAAAAGTACCGGAACCCTAATATTTTGCGGTACAGGTACAACAACCGTACCCCACCCTCCTCCCTATCACTCCAATCTGCATATTTATATTTCGTACATTACTCGCAAAATTTAAAGCATTTTTTTCTTTAGCAAAATAAAAATTTTAAATATATCTATCAGCATATACTTAGCTGTCAACTATTCCACTTTTTAGTTATCACTCCTTCTGAATTGTAATTTATGCCTAATTTTAATGTTAATTGCAGATTTCTGCGATTAAATAGGGTAAGGATTATGATTAGGAAATAGTGATAACACAAAAAAGGGATAGTTCGCAGCTATGCATTTTTAAGAAAAAAAATGAATTAAATTTATAGAAATTAATATTTATTTACTGAAGAATGGAACAATGTTTTACAATTTCCTATAAAAGGTGCATATCTTAAGCTTTAATCGATTCCTTCCACATAACAATCTTTTGTGGTGAGTCCCTGAAAATCAGATTAAATTAAACATTTGACACCGTTATCGGAAAGAATCGATGCTTTTATAGAAAAAAGGGAAACATTGCTCGATTGCTTTCTATCTTAATAACAATACATGGCAATTATATCTACTTACAAATGAAAGTGACTTCGTAAATGTGCAGAGCAGAGCCTTAGCATGGCTATCGTTCATGATACAAAATAAATAGAAAAATCACTAACGTGATTTTTATAGTCGTACGTAATAGAAGACAAAAAACCTCAAACAAACAAAACGTCAAGCAGATTGTTAGCCTCGTTGGTTAAAACTGAAAATATTCTTTTCAGGTTAGATATCTAAATAATTAAAAAAAAACACCCAATAAAAAATTATCCTACTGTCACAAAAGAAAATCGAACTGAATGCAAATTCATTGTTCAGTCTCTTGAGTAGCGCCGCCGTATCAATACGTCGCCGACATAAATTTGAAATAGAAAAACACGATTTCTGTTCCCCCTTCATTCTGATCAAAATGGCAGTAAAATAGAACATAATACGTAATTTTAAAGGACGAAAAGTTTTTTCTATACACGAATAAATAAAATTTTTAATGTAAGGCAGATTGAGCTCGAGTCAGTCCAAGCCCGAAAACTGATATAAAAATTGAGTCCGTTTTATCTCCATCTCCTACGTGTGCGACACATTACGTCACATATAAGTGTTTTGGTAAAAAGAATGCAAAAGTTTGATTATGGGAAGGAAAGGAAAAGGTAATTTAGGCTTCGGTTTTTTTGGAAGAGCTATTGCACTGGGCTCCGGAGCCCTGTATTTATGAGCTCCGGTGAATTCCGACCAATATTTAAATATTTACTAAAAACAAAGAAGTACCGGAGCCGGGCTCCGGCGCAAATTAAGCCCTGGACTTAATGTAAAGCAGAAACTGAAACATACAGAACTTAACATGAAAACTTAATAAAACGATATTCTACATGTCTTTTTTTCACTTATATAACAAAACTGAAGATTAAATAATCAAAAACAGACACAGTTTGCTTTTTACTCTTATCGAAAAGCAAGCTTTGATATCAATCAAGAAGTTATCATATTTCATACAGCAAAATTTTAAATACGAAAACATTTTTAACACTTTCCAACATAGTTCAAAAAGTGTTTATGAATTCGGTTTGTCTGCCCGTGCTCTATCTCGCGTAAATAGAGTCCGATTGCCATGAAATTGATACAGTGAAACCGTTCTGTGCAACCACCTCCATTAAGCGACCCCCTCCCTGAACGACCCTTTTTTCATGGAACGAAATTTATTCCCATAGGCCCAATACTAATTTTACCTCCATTCAGAGACCATACCAGTTGAACTCCCTCCATGAGCGACCCATTTCCTTGAAGAAAATGAAACAAATTCCATTTTTTCCTGGTCGCTTGAAGAAGTTTTTATTAGAAAAATAATTCCGGAGAGCGCATTATTCATCAATTTTTTAATGCATTTTTTTTTTTTTTATTCCGATAAATTTTAAGTGTTTAAACACCTTCGTGCCTTTTTAGGTAATGAAATTAACTCTGATGACAATTTAAGAATGACGGTCCATAAACTCCCCTGTCCTATTCTGTTAGGAAACTCTCAAAGAAATAGATAAATGAATGAAATCGTCATTATTTAGTCCCGTCCGAAAAAAAAAAAAAAAAAAAAAAAAAAAAAAAAATGCACATATTTACTGAACTACGAAAGGACTTGGAAATAAAAGTTAAAAAAGATAAAACCGTAAAATCAAAGCAAAGGTCAATGTATTCATTTTTTAAAGTCTATAGTAATAAACTTATGTAATTAATTTTTGTTTTGATACATAACTTTTTATATTTTTTCCTAATGTAAAAAATAAATTTTAATGACATTAATTGTTACCTTTTTTCATCAATTAAAATCTAGATTTAAACATGACCTCCATTAAGAGACCACCTCTGGGAGCGACACATTTTTTTTTTTTTTTTTTTTTTTTGGAACCGAACGTGGTCGCTTTAGGTAGGTTTTACTGTACATGATATTGGTGTTTACTGTGGCATATTCAAAATGAAGTGGCAGAGTTTATGGTTCATTTACAGGGACACTCAAAAGAATTCCACTGTATGACGGCCTAGGGGGAAAAATCGTTTGCGGAGTACTTTAATGATATTACGCTATTTTAAACTTATTGAAATTGACGTATATCACTGAGGTGTACTACAAAGCACTTGTAGAACCTAGTGTGCACATATTTTATCGTTTATTTACAGAGACACGCTAAAGTATTTGGCGGCAGTTACAGCCTACGAAGAATAATAGCTGGAAGTGTGTTTGTAGTTGTCGTACGCGTTTTTAAATTTAACTACTTTTTAGCTCACAGGCTATCCAAGTCTGAGAACTAATGTGCCCGCCGGCTCTGTATGTACGTAACGCGATAACTCTTGATAGAAATATCCGATTTGCTTCAAATTTTAGATATCGTTTCATTCTGATAAGGCGCTTCTGTGATTAGTTTTGGGTATCCATTGGTTAAGTATAAAGGGGGGAACGGGGGACTAACCCCCCTTAACTTAGATAAATGGGTTTTTGATGCAGAATTATCTGATTTTCTTCAAATTTGGTATACCGGTTCATTCTGATAAGGCGCTTCCCTGATTAGATTTGGAAGTTCATTGGTTAAATATAAATGGGGGAACGGAGGGCTAATGCCCCCTTAATTTAGATAAATGGGTTTTTTCTATCAAATTTGCTTCAAATTTGGTATACGGTTTATTTCGATAAGGCGCTTCCCTGAAGACATTTGGAGGCTCATTGGTTAAGTATAAAGAGGGAAAACGTCTGGGGCAATGCCCCCCACCACCACCTTAATTTATTTTTTCGAGGGGCATTATTCTTTGAAATAGGAGTATAATATACAATTAGTGTGAATAGCCTGTGAGCTCAATGCCATTAGTTTAACGGGACACTTTTCTTTTTTCTTTGCATATTATTTGGTGTGCATAAATTTTACAAATCATATACAGGGCTGTACAAAGATTTCAAGTAAATTTCTATTTATTGTCGGAAATTGCTGAATAGAAAATTTCAACTGTGCTACGCGTTTAATTGAACTAGCTTTTAGCATATTGTTTAATATACATGCAAATCTATAGATCCCAGGGCTGCAAAAAAAAAAAAAAAAAAAAAAAAATCTAATATTTTTCAGATTATTGATGGTTTTTAACGTTATGCATTTTTAAAATTATTAATTTAGACAAATTTCACATTAATAAACTGTAAATTTTTATTATAGTATTCTGAATGTATTGGAAAGTGTTACATAATTTATGCTGGACGCATGATTTCTCTTTCTTATTCTTAATTGAACTGCTTTTTTTACTCCCTAACCTGTTATGCAGTTTAAACTCAACCAAACCAAAACAAGAAAAGATTCTTTCTAATAAAGCGATAAATAAGTTATTGTATAAATTCGACAGTTTATCTTAAAATTACTTTTCCCAATATTGTCACACATATTTATCGGTTCTACATTTAAAAATACACTTTTAAACATAACGCTTGGATTTTTATTATCACTTTTGGGCTTAAAATAGTCAGTGATAGAGGCAAAAGTGTTTTGTACTATTATTTTAACACAATTAAACTGATTGGTAAAGTTATCATACGAATTTGAATATTTCCAACTGAGCGAAAAAATGCCCAGGCTGGGAATCGAACCCAGATCCTTGGCTTACAAGGCCAATGCTTTTCCATTTAAGCTAACTGGGCCGACAACCAGCCAGCATATTTCGCTCAGAAAACCTTATTGGTAGAACATCTGGTCTGTCATGTAGACAGCTCAACAGAATAAACCGCAGGTAATGGAACTCCACAGAAACGATGGATACGTAGATGAACTATTATTTTAACACAATCAAACTGATTGGTAAAATTATCATACGAATTTGAATATTTCCAACTGAGCGAAAAAATGCCCAGGCTGGGAATCGAACCCAGATCCTTGGCTTACAAGGCCAATGCTTTTCCGTTTAAGCTAACTGGGCCGACAACCAGCCAGCATATTTCGCTCAGAAAACCTTATTGGTAGAACATCTGGTCTGTCATGTAGACAGCTCAACAGAATAAACCGCAATTTTTTCGCTCAGTTGGAAATATTCAAATTCGTATGATAACTTTACCAATCAGTTTGATTGTGTTAAAATAATAGTTCATCTACGTATCCATCGTTTCTGTGGAGTTCCATTACCTGCGGTTTATTCTGTTGAGCTGTCTACATGACAGACCAGATGTTCTACCAATAAGGTTTTCTGAGCGAAATATGCTGGCTGGTTGTCGGCCCAGTTAGCTTAAACGGAAAAGCATTGGCCTTGTAAGCCAAGGATCTGGGTTCGATTCCCAGCCTGGGCATTTTTTCGCTCAGTTGGAAATATTCAAATTCGTATGATAACTTTACCAATCAGTTTGGTTGTGTTAAAATAATAGTTCATCTACGTATCCATCGTTTCTGAGGAGTTCCATTACCTGCGGTTTATTCTGTTGAGCTGTCTACATGACAGACCAGATGTTCTACCAATAAGGTTTTCTGAGCGAAATATGCTGGCTGGTTGTCGGCCCAGTTAGCTTAAACGGAAAAGCATTGGCCTTGTAAGCCAAGGATCTGGGTTCGATTCCCAGCCTGGGCATTTTTTCGCTCAGTTGGAAATATTCAAATTCGTATGATAACTTTACCAATCAGTTTGATTGTGTTAAAATAATAGTTCATCTACGTATCCATCGTTTCTGTGGAGTTCCATTACCTGCGGTTTATTCTGTTGAGCTGTCTACATGACAGACCAGATGTTCTACCAATAAGGTTTTCTGAGCGAAATATGCTGGCTGGTTGTCGGCCCAGTTAGCTTAAACGGAAAAGCATTGGCCTTGTAAGCCAAGGATCTGGGTTCGATTCCCAGCCTGGGCATTTTTTCGCTCAGTTGGAAATATTCAAATTCGTATGATAACTTTACCAATCAGTTTGATTGTGTTAAAATAATACAGTAAACTCTGTCTAAGGCGGAATCGATCGGGACTCAGAAAATTTTCCGTGGTAGACAATATTCCGGCTTATGCAAAAAAGCTCCTCCCCCCCCCCCCCAAAAAAAAAAAAAATCCTCGAATTTGATGATTTTTTATTGATTTTCCTGACTCGAAAATCTGTTGAAAACTGAAATTCTGAAAGATCTTTTGTCTTTATAGATAAATGAGAAACGCTGTTCAATTTCTTAGTACTGCTGTAATACATGCGAATTCGAAGTTTACACACACACTAAAAAAAAAAAACTAACAACCCCCCCGCCTATAAACTTCGAGAATGAGACAGAACGCTATAACTTTGAATTTGAGTACATACTTAAAGTATAATATATTGCACTTTCGAAAATATATATTTGGATAAATGCTCATTCTATTAGAAATATTAAGTTTTAAATATAATTTTGCATATAAAAAATGGCACAGGCATAAATTCCTTAAAATTTAAACAGTTCCTGTCCTTTTGAATTAACTTTTTCAAAGTGTTAGGAAATGTAACTAACATGCTCGACATTGAGTATTTGACTTATCCGTTTTAAAGTTTAATAAACAAAATGCCTCTCATTTTTAAATTATTTTTTTTCCTCCTTATGCAAAATTTTGGTTTCGGTGGGACCTTAAAATCCTTTCCGTTTCCGCGTTAGGCAGATTCCGCCTTATGCAGCAAGAATTAATGTTATTTTCTATGGGTTCGCCGGGACTTGAAAAATTTTCCGCGGTAGACAGATTTCCGGCTTGCACAGAGTCCGCCTTAGACAGAATTTACTGTAGTTCATCTACGTATCCATCGTTTCTGTGGAGTTCCATTACCTGCGGTTTATTCTGTTGAGCTGTCTACATGACAGACCAGATGTTCTACCAATAAGGTTTTCTGAGCGAAATATGCTGGCTGGTTGTCGGCCCAGTTAGCTTAAACGGAAAAGCATTGGCCTTGTAAGCCAAGGATCTGGGTTCGATTCCCAGCCTGGGCATTTTTTCGCTCAGCAGGAAATATTCAAATTCGTATGATAACTTTACCAATCAGTTTGATTGTGTTAAAATAATAGTTCATCTACGTATCCATCGTTTCTGTGGAGTTCCATTACCTGCGGTTTATTCTGTTGAGCTGTCTACATGACAGATCAGATGTTCTACCAATAAGGTTTTCTGAGCGAAATATGCTGGCTGGTTGTCGGCCCAGTTAGCTTAAACGGAAAAGCATTGGCCTTGTAAGCCAAGGATCTGGGTTCGATTCCCAGCCTGGGCATTTTTTCGCTCAGTTGGAAATATTCAAATTCGTACAAAAGTGTTTTATCCACAGAATGATACAGTCAATAAAAGTTGAAAAATTCATTTGCACTTGTTTTGATAGAAAACATAAAAAATATCATACGCAACGATATTTTAACCCTTAAATGCCGGTTGTTGCTTTTCAGCAACATGACCCAATTTAGGCTTCTAAAGTACTATTAGAATAATTTTGAAGCTATAATGTCTAATGTTGCCAATAAAATACATTCTGAAAATATTATTAAATCAATTTTCAACATGTAGATGGCAACACTTGTGCTGTTTAAGAATAAAGATAGATTTATTTTTACTTTCTTCTATCTTCAAAAGAAGAAAGTACTGTAATCGAAAGTTTTTTTGACTTCCGGTTTTTGACGGATTTACACGTTTTAGGGGTCAGAGATAACAAAAAACATGTTTATACAAAATGTCTGTCTGTCCGTGTATCCGTATGTCTGTGTGTCGCCATTGTACCATCGAAAATTGTATGAAGTTATGCATAGAATTGAACCAAATGTTTTTTTTTTTTAAGTTTTTGGCTATGGCAAGCAGGTCCTCCCTGAATTTCGAAAAAATCAGCCGGTAGGAGGCGCTGTAATAGCGATTTTTGTGCATTTTGAATATTGTACCATCGAAAAGTGTATGAAATTATGCATAGAATTGAACCAATTTTTTTTTTTTAATTTTTGGCTATGGCAAGCAGGTTCTCACAGAATTTGGAAAAAATCCGCCGGTAGGGGGCGCTGTAATAGCGATTTTTGTGTATTTTGAATATTGTACCATCGGAAAGTGCATGACATTATGCATAGAATAGAACTAAATCTTTTGTGTATGTTATTGGCCATGGCAAGAAGGTCCTCCCTGAATTTGGAAACATTTCGCCGGTAGGGGGCGCTGTAGTAGCGATTTTTCTGCGATTTTTGTGCATTTTGAATATTGTACCATCAAAAAGTGTATGAAGTTACGCATAGAATTGATCCAAATTTTTTGTGTATGTTTTTGGCCATAGCAAGAAGGTCCTCCCTGAATTTGGGAAAATTCCGCCTGAAGGGGGCACTGTAATAGCGATTTTTGTCCAATTTTCAATATTGTACCATCGAAAAGTGTATGAAGTTATGCATAATTCTAATAAAAATATTAATAAAACTAATTAAAATGAAATATTGACATGAGATAGAAGAAAGTTTTGGGATTGGCACATTCAACTAGTTTCAATTGTTGTTACATGTTCTTTTTGTTTTGTTTGGAAGCTTGCGAAATACCCTATTTTGTTCTGCAGTGAGCAAGTAAAATTTGTTTCTTATCATAGTTCCTAAAATTCTTGTGTGTTTAATATTATAGAATTTTATGGAGGAATTTTTTTTTTTTTTTTTCGATTAAAGACCAGTATTGCCGATTAGCAACAAACAGTTTTTTAGCCGTAAACCATAATTAAAACAAAATATGATTTTTTAAAAGCATTTTTCCCATGATTTATTTAAAAAATGAAAGCCGAAGAACATTATTAAAATGATTTTTGAAAATTCAGGCATTTAAGAGTTAAAAATATACAATAATCCCTTAACATTCGCGAGAGTTAGGTTCGCAGAAACACCCGCGAATGTTGAGACTATCTTCCTGTGCATAAAAGGGGTTAGGTTTCATGATTTTTTTTTTCATTGAATAAAGCAATTGAAACATAATAATAATAATTTATTAAGTATTAAAAAGTATATGCTGTAAATAAATTGGAATAATTATAAACATATTGTACAGTCGTGGGGAAAAAAAGTAAACACCCCTTACTAACTCTGCAAAAGATTATCGTAGAAGAAAGTTACTGGTACCACACAATTGGTAATAAAGTCTACTTTTAAATGATGTATATAACATTTTCTTAGGGGCCATCTACATATTAAAACGAACCCTAACTTTGTTTTTTTCAATAGCAGTAGACAATTCTGACAGCATAAATGAACTCTACAACCTTCAATTAGCCTAAAAACAAATTTTCATACAATTCGTACGATAAGTTTCCGAGAAATTAATTATTTTAAAACGAGCGTATTTTAGGGGCTGTATCCAAATCGAAGTTCAGTATTCGATTGTTGACCAAGAGAGCAGCTCCTTTCTTGATCAAGGCATCTTAAGCGCCACTGAAGTCTGCTAGCTTACAGGATAGCATAAGAAATTTTAAAATATCTAGTCACTTCTATCATAGACGGCCCCTTACAGGCACCATCATTTTTCCGTTTATTAAGCATAATTTGAAAACTACTTGGTTGAAAAATGTGAAATTTTGGATTTTCATAAAGCAGGACTTAATAAATCTAAATCCATCAAAAAAAATTGTAGGTTGCAATTCATAATTTTTTTGAAAATTAATTTCATAATTCATATCACAAAATTATTTTAAAAAAAAGCAAATTCAACGTATTTATGTTTGGGTATTTTAGTATTATTGCTACACAAAATATTAGCACATTAGGAGTATAATTTCAGGCGATATTAATGAAAATATGAAAATGTAATTTAACATTAGAAGCCCTAAATTTTGAATGTTTATAATTCAAAAACGTGTCATTCAAATGACTTGAAATTTTGTGTCAGGCATAGTTTGAACCGAAGATTTCAAATATCTTGTTAAAATTGGGTATTGCCATTGAAAAAAAGGAAGTTATGGTTCGTTTTAATATGTAGATGGCCCCCTAAGCAAATTTTATATACATCATTTAAAAGTAGACTTTATTTCCAATCGTGCGGTACCAGTCACTTTCTTCTACGATAATTTGTTGAGGAGTTAGTAGGGGCTGTTTACTTTTTTTTTTTTTTTTTTTTCCACGACTGTACAAAGTTTAGTTGCTATTTGAAGGTTGAATAAAATTAGTGATATGGGATTGTTTGGGAGAAAAGTACTTTTGTTTATGAATTTCCATGCTATAAGGAAAAGTTGCGGCCTCGATTTCGCATTTAAATTGGAGACTCCTCACAAGTGAAGGATCGCATTCTATTGCTTTCTCAAGAAGTTGTTCTTGAATCTTTAAAATTCCCCATACAATTTTTTCAGAAAAATTTTTACTTGCAATAAAAATTTTGAATTTTGGAAAATTTAGGATTTTTTTAATTTTTAGTAATCAAGTCATATTTCGGGTTTCTCGGAATTACTGATCTATATTTTGCTATAATACAAGGCTGAAATTCTCCAAACTTGGGTTATACAGTACAATGCAGCTGTCCACTGTCAAATAAACTACGGAATTTGTAAAACAAAGCGAGTTTACTTTGTAAAAAAAATGTTCTTTACAACAAAATTCGCGAATAACCAAGTTGAATATTCGCGAATGTTGAAATCTTTCTTCATTTTTTATTTCGCGAATAATCAAAACTTGCGACTATTAAGGGATTACTGTACAGTGAAACCTCCCTGTGCGACCACCTCCATTAAGCGACCACCTCCCTGAACGACCATTTTTTCATGGAACGAAATTTATTCCCGTAGGCTCAATACTAATTTTACCTCCATTCAGAGACCATCCCAGTTGAACTCCCTCCATGAGCGGCCAATTTCTTTGAAGAAAATGAAACATATTCCGTTTTCTCCTGTTCGCTTGGAGAAGGTTTTCTTAAAAAAATAATTCCGGAAAGCGCATTATTCATTGAAATTCTAAACTAAGTTTAGAATTTTTTATTATTATTATTCCGGTAACTTTTAAGTGTTTAAACCCCTTTGTGCCTTTTTAGGCAATGAATGTAACTCTGAAGACAAATTAAGAATGACGGTCAATAAACACCCCCACCCTATTCTGTCAGGAATCTAACTCTCAAAGAAATAGATAAATTAATGAAATAGTCATTATTTTCTCCCGTCCAAAAAAATATTGCATTTATTTACTGAACTTCGAAAGGACTTGGAAATAAAAGTTATAAAAGATAAAATCGTAAAATCAAAGCAAACGTCAATGTATTCATTTTTTTTTTTTTAACTCAGCTGTAATTAACTTATCTAATTAACTTATGTAATTAACTTTTGTTTTGATACTTAAATTTTCATACTTTTTCCAAATGTGAAAAATTAATTTTAGTAACATTAATTGTTACCTTTTTTCATCAATTAAAATCTAGATTTAAACATGACCTCCATTAAGAGACCACCTCTCGGAGCGACCCATTTTTATTGGAACGGAACGTGGTCGCTTTAGGGAGGTTTTACTGTATATGAAAATATCGAAAATCATGATACTTCGTAAATAAATATCGAATATAGATCCTGATATATATCGATGGATATGTATCAATGGATGTATATCACCGAACCCTAAGCACATTTAACCGTATTTCGCGTTATGATTCATAAGAGTTAAATCTCCTGAAACTCTTAGGCCGCGCTTAGAAAGGAAAACTGCCCCCTCTCATTCTAAAGCAATAAAATGTGATTTTTAACAAAAAGACGGGAGATTGAACAATGAAAATAAGATAAGAAGATCAGATCGAACTTGAGGGAAATTCTCCCTTCTGCAGGATGCCCAGTATTTTCTTGTAAAGCCATTAAAGATGAAAAACGCCGCATCACCACAAAGAAAGACGCAGAGACTGAAGGTAGTTCAATGATACGTCTGTTTGATCCAGATGCTGCGTTTAGAAAGAAAAAGAGGTACCTCTCATTCTAAAGCAATTTAAACCTTTAAGACCTGACCTACACAACTGTGTAGGTGATCCTAAAGAAAAAAAAAAAAATCTTTTTTTTGTGCGATTTAAAGTCTAGTCAACATCCACAGAATTGTGTGGATCCTCCCTTAACATAGCCAGACATTGGATTTTTTTTTTCAATTAAATATGATGCTATTAATTAGGAGAACCACCAATGTTTTCATTTCTACCAAAAATCTTTAGATCTTATCTCTTTATACACTGAATTATGAATTCATGAAAATCTTATCTTCTAAAGCATTTTTCGTGAATTGTTTAAACTACATTAGAAGATTTGCATAATCATTTAATAAATTTTAGAAGGATTTTAGAAGGATTGGCGGATTTTGAAGGATTCATTAAATTTGAATTTATCGAGATTTTGTGCAATATTTATAACCTCACTCAAATCTTTTATTTAAAATATTTTTCTCAGTATTTTGTAGAATTAGGAAATGTACAAATATAATTTTCTTACAATAGAAATATAGAAATATTTCCGAATTGAAAAATCCCCCCCCCCCCCCCCAAAAAAAAAACGCCCAATGGCAAGAAAGCTGAAAGATGCAAACTTACATTTTTATATTTGTCCCTAATGTGAAAAATAAGCTTTAGTAACGTTAATTGTTACCTCTTTCCAACAATTAAAATCTAGATTTAAACATGACCTCCATTAAGAGACCAATTCTTGGAGTGACCCATTTTTATTGGAACGGAATGTGGTCGCTTTAGGGAGGTTTTATTGTAATTATAATAATAATTAATATTATTATTATCGTTATTATTAAATGCTGGAACATAAATCAAGTGATAATAGTATATGTAGACAGACTTTATTATTATTATATGCAAATAATAACGATGACCATTGTGAAAGCCGAATAATAGTAACCATTGCAAAGACATGCAGTACGCCAACACAAAACGGTTAAATCAAAGTATAAAACGAAAAAATACCTGTAAAGTCCTCGTCATTTTTTAATCTAATCCTAAGTTTGTGTCTAATCCTAAATGTGCGTGTGATTTGGCCAACGGCACAGCTTGGAAAAAACTAATCTACTACCATCGCGCGCTTACCCACATCTCAGCCGAAAGAGCGGGCTTTCTTCGCGGAGGCTCTTTTGTGATGCGGTTGCCATGGGAACTGCAGAAGTCCCGGGTACCACGTGCGGAGCGAGCATGCGCAGAGGCGACTATTTGTTCCGTGAAGATGGATGAACGGTTATTTTGGATGGAGTGCCCAGTTGTTATCTGATTAATTTACATAAAAGTTTTCGAGCTTTTTCGTAAGTGTGCTCGCAAGAGTTTTATGTAAAGTGGAAAAGTGACTGGCATTTTATAAATGAAATACTGAAAACAGTGAAAATAAACAACCTTTTTCTTTCTAACACTTTCCAACATAGTTGAAAAGAGTTTTTAATTCGGTTTCTCTGCCCGTCTGTCTGTAGGTCCGTCTGCTCTTTAACTCGCGTAAATATACTCGGATTGTGGTGAATTTGATACATGTCATTGAAGCTAATCATGGCATGTTCTGAAAATGGAGTGGGCATTTATAGTTCATTTACAGGTGCGCCCAAAAGAATTCCGTTATATTATGATTTATAGGAAAAATCGTTTGCAATGTATTTTAATGATATTACTTCTTTTCAAAGTTATAAAAATTGCTATACGTCAAGTGATAGGCGCACAACAAGATGCTTAATGTAGAACAGGGTATGCATAACATTTATTGATCATTGTCAGAGACATGCAAAAGAATTCGATCACACAGTCTATGAGTAATAATTACTGAAAGTGCGTTTCCAAATTGTCGTATGCAGTTTTCAATTTGACCATTTTTTTAAATATATATACAGTGGAACCCCGCTAATCCGAAATTCCATTTTGTCCGAACCGATTTTATTTTCGAAAATTATACTTAAGAGATTAACTGAAAATATTGAATTATTGTACTAAAAACAAAAAAGTACTTTTTACACTTTTTACTACGAAAATTTCCGGATTACAGGATTGAATGTTGGTAAAAACGTGTAGAAGTTAGAATTAAACAAAAAATGGCAGTAAAGCACGTTTTTTATTTTTTAAACAGGTTGAACAGAAAAAAAAAAAAAATTATTCAATAATGTAAAAGTACAACATATGTACACGAATATAAAATAAAAACATGCACTGTAGGCTTACTCGTAGAAGCCATCTTAAAAAAATCTCTAATATCAGTTTGTTTACTAGCCAGTACAAAATTATTTTTTAAAATGCTAAAAGCATTTAATTCAGGTGATAAAAATTTATTTTCCCTTTCAACAGTTTTATTTCGAAAATTATCTACACAAATGTTTTTTCTCTGCCCTCCCACCTCCCCCGTCGACTGAGCTATTTATAGATTCGCGATTTTGAACCGTTTTTAATCTGTTGTTTTGTAATTCCTCATTCTGATGCTCCATTGTATTATTATAAACATTTATGGGTGATTAAACAAGCAATTTTTTTTTTCCGTGCCGGATTATCCACCCAGAACGTTTTCAACCATTTTCTAATATATTTTCTAATATATTTTCTAATGTAATATTTTTTTAATGTATTTTGACATATTTTTTACAATTCCTACTATTAGTTCACACTCTTCCAATATTTATTTATTTATTTATATATCTTGTTCAAATTTTCAATCGTTAAATAAAATACTTATTATTCATCCTATCAAGTTGAAATAAATTTTTTTTAAAACTTGTACTGGATGACAATTGATGGTAATACAGTTTTATCAAATTTTAATTCATTCATTAAATTTTAATTACTTAATTTTAGTTTTACATGGGAGAGAAAATGGCGGCCATTGGTTATTGAAGCATTTAAAGCATCATCATATCTATAAGGGGGTTACCATAGGGGCATTGGCGCACCCACGGGGGGAGCTAAGTGGGCTGAAGCCCCTACCAGACCGGACTAGGGCTGGGATTTAATATTTAATATTTTTTTTTAATTATGAAAGAATGTTATTATTATTTTTAATAGGTCCTTAAAAAATCGGAATTTTTGAAAAGATATTAATTTTGTCACAAAATTTTATCTCATTTATAAATTTTATTATGAAATTCGAAGTATTAGCATGTTTAAAATTTACTTAATTAAAATTTTAAGACCCCTTGCAACCTCTTGCTCTCTTTAACCTTCATAATATTTTGATAATTTAATAATAAAACTTTAAATCGTTTGATTGCAAACACACTTTAAAATTATCCAAATACAGAAACACACCAAAAAATCGCAAAAATTAAAATACATTTTAGTACAAAATTTTATTATTTAACATGTTAAAAACATTCAGAATTAGCTCCAACAAAACTTTCCAGAGCTTCCTCTGGCTGGTTACGACTCTGCTGAAGTCAGCAGAAAAAGTGTAAGTCAGGACCTGATCCGGCACGTCCCATCAAATTCAAATGTAAAAAAGAAAGAGCTCGGCAGCGGGCCGGGTCAGATCTGGGCACATATTACTTCAAAATATGCTAACCCCCTCCAAAGCGAAATCCTGGATGTGCCACTGCATAGGGGGAACCCTGTTCTGTCGCCCAATACCGTCAAGTTTGTCGCCCACTTGTCGATATATCGCCAAATTTGGCGGCCAAAATGAGTCGCCAACTTGGCGATATCTCCAATATTTCGCCAAATTCCCACAGACTTCCATTGTGAACCTACTTGCTTATTGAAAATCAACAAATTGAGATATTTTAATGCAACAAAAACTAATATTAGCTTAAGGGATTATATTAAATTTTTCTTTGATGACCTAAGTAGGAAGTGACTTTAAAAACAAAATTTTTATATTATTTGCTAATTTGCATTTTAAATATCTTTATATTATATGTGTGTACTGAAAGTAATTTTTGTACAATTATCCGTGCTTTTATATGTATTTTAATTATTTAACTCAGGGTGAACATAGCACTAGAATTTTGACTTTCATTTATTGGATTAAAACAATTTTTCAAAGAATCTGATGATTTATAGAGGATGTAGTAAGATTTACTCATTAAGTAATTTTGGGTTATTCTTTTAAGGGGTCTCAGGACTCTTAAAGCTTTAAAATTTTCGAAATTTAAATTATTTTAGATGTTAAACTCCTATCTTTTCTGAACATTTTGATATAATTGTTTCCTTGAAATTCCTATTAGGACTGAAGTTATGGCTTTTACATTTATACACGTTCAATAGCTGAAGCATCGTTTCGGAAACTTTGAAGCAATTTTTCTCCAAATGACGTTTTTGGGCATAACGCGCACGATATCTCAAAAATTTATGAATATTTTTTCGCGAAATTTTCACAACATATGTTTCATGTTAGTCTGTATCAACTGAACCTAAAATTTCCTTTTTATTATTCAAAACAATATTTTTTTAGGCGATTATACTGTTGAAATTTTCTAAATTTTGCATTAGCTAAATACAACTTTGTATTAAAATTATAAAAAAAGCTTTAAATACAAATTTATTGAAGTTCAGGGTAATTATTACAATCTGAAGTATAAGTCGGCACCAAAATTTTCATTCTAGTTGCAATACTTATTTTGTAATCGTGCGCGTAAGCTGTTATGCCGATTTTTTGCTCGTCAAATGTCTAACAGTTTGGAGCCCCCTGTAAATGTTAATTCTGCATCTTACATTTTTTTAAGTACATGAAATGAAAGAACATACTTATATATTTTATTCCAATTAAAATTGTGTCTTAAAATCAAATACATTTTAAGATATTAAATGTTTAAAATGGTCTTTTTTTTCCATTTTTTCCAATTTTAAGAGTCTTGAAACCCCTTAAATAGTGGTTTTTCTTGTGATTTTAATATTTCTTACGACCCTATTCCATATTACCCGACTGGTTTCCATTAGCCGAAAAGTGTAACTTCTTTTAAAAATCTAAATATCGTTACGTATTTTTTTTTCCACTTTAAACAAATTAAAAATGTATTAAGAAGTAGCCAAAGTTTTTTCTTTACTAACTTTTAATGTATCTCTATTTTTTTCTGTTGACTTACAAATATAAATGTAAATGGTATTCCATAATACCCGAATTTTCCTCTCTCTACATTTTTTTTTTTAAATCTGAGGTTTTGAAACATTTTACAACAGCTATGACACAGATAGAAACTGCTCTAATTTAGGTAAAAATGATGAGCTTAATTATTTGCAATTCTTAATTTAGGGATAATGTTTATTAAAATTAGGGATGCATCGAATAGAGATTTTGGCCGAGTACCGAATATCCAGCCAACAAGTAAACCGAATACCGAACATTCGGCTAGCCTAATAGTTACTACCAAGCCGAATACCGAATAATCGGCTTGCTGAATACTTTTAAATTTCAGAGTTTGAAAGTACTAAAAAGATCAACAAGATCTTCTTTTACTAAAAAAAATCTATGCTTTTAATTGTTATTTAAAAAGAGGATAGTTTTAAAGCTTTATAGTTTTAAATTACAAACAAGATCTTTTTTTACTAAAAAAATCTATGCTTTTAATTGTTATTTAAAAAGAGGATAGTTTTAAAGCTTGTTTAATTGATAAAATTTTAAATTTCAAGGGATCATCTCTGAATTAAAACAAACGAATAAAATTTTCTTAGTACAGTCTAAGATAAATATTTTAAAATCTAAGTGAAATTTTGAAGGAAGCTGAAGAAAAGTTTTACAATCATATACTGTTTAATTGTCAAGAAGGGACTAAAATCATCATTATTGGTTAATTTTCTTACATTATACTTTGCAATTCAAATAGCAAATAAAGAATGTAAAAGCATTCATTCTCTTTCAAAAAATAAAGATACACAACCTTGCTTAATGGTACACAAAACACGAACTTTAATAAACTAAAAGTTAAATTCCACGTTTCAAGCTGTTTCTACAGCCGTCTTCAGGAAAAATATGATGGTTAAATGGCTAAAAGCTCAGAGATGAAGGCTTCCTGTGCGAGAGACAATTTGTCGAACAATCTCTTTTACTTAAATATAATTCTATTTCTAATTATTCAAAATATTTTTATTAATTGAGGGTAAAAAATAGAAGTTGTTTTAAGGTTTTTAAAAATATTTTTAAAAAGGTTTTTTAAGTATTCGGTCAGGGCCAATATTTCAATATTCGGCATACCGAATAGTTTTTTATTCGGTAGTATGGCCGAATACCGAATATTCGGTGCATCTCTAATTAAATTGAATTTAATTTAATTTTATGAGGGAAAAAGTTTACTCTATGTATTAGACCATCGCGAATTAGAGCGTTTTGGTTAGAGTGGAGATGGCAGAACAGTCACTTTGAATTAGAGTGGCCAGTGTTATCAGATAAATTAACATAAAAGTTTTAAGACAGCGTCGAGTAGTTTTATCGTGAGAGTGCTTTTAAATTCGGCAAGCAACCAAGCAAAATTTGAAAGCTTCCAAGAGTTCTGTGTAAAGTGGATACGTGACCAGCGTTTTATAAATGAAATATTAAAAGAAAGCGGGAAACGGTGGAATGGTCTCTTGTATTTTCCTTTTTTTTCCGTTTTAGATGTAATAGTTATACTTCAAACGGTGATAATTTTTCCCAGGATAAATTGAATATGGAATAAAAGATTATTTTCTTAATCAAAATAATCTTATGCTAAAAGGTTTTGAAACTTTTCCCAATAAATTTAGGGCAAAGATAAAAAGCGTTCTAGTTTAGATAAATATGATACAATTATATAATAGAATTTAAATGTTTTACATAGAGAGATGGAGAGATTTTTTTTCTTGTGAAACATTACGAACAAAAAAAAAAAAAAAAAAAAAAAAAAAAAAATGCAATTTAACAAATTACAACGACCATTTGGAAAATGATTTTTTTAAAGACTAAAATTTAAGACGTAAAAAATAGCACGGAGTTGATCATACATTACGTACGCCATGGATTACATTTTTCGGTACTGTAAATTTTTAAACTTCTACGGAGCTGGTCATACATTACGTACGCCATGGATTAAACATTAATATTCCTGGACCCATTTTAAATGAAATTTTATTCTTAAACTTCCAAACATCCCACAATATTATTTTTTACACCGTCGTATAGAAAATAAAATGTACTTTTAAATGCAATTTGTTTGAAAGCTGTATCTCAATTTATTTCTGAGTTATTAATTTTTCTTTGTAGTTTTTACTACTTTTTTGTCATAGTGGCAACAGAAGTATCCATCTCTGTAGAAAGTAAAGGGAAAGTACAGATTACTGTATAGACCGATCAGAAAACGAATAAAATGCGGATTCAAGTAATAAAAAGCTTCAGATATGTTTTTGATTTCCTACCTTGACCGAGGACAATAACTATTTTTCCAAATGATTAATAAAATTTATCAATACTTAATCTTTCATATTCGCATTTTTTAACATAAAAAAAGAAAGTCAGAAACGCAAACTGAAGGAGTTACAAGGTACATAAGGAGCAGTTAATATATATATATTTTTTTTTTCTGTTAAGAAAAAAAATTACATATTATATATTCTATGTCTTTTTTTTTCGACCCCCTCCCCCACCCAACAAATGCGAACGATGGTTATGACTTCAGTTCTAATTTATGCAAAAAAAAAAGGTACTTTTTCATTCGTATAAAATTCTTTGCGATATCTTTTAAATATTTAAAAAAGTCTTGTAAGAGATTCTCAAGAAGAGATGCACCGAATATTCGGTATCTATTCGGTATTCGGCCATGTTACCGAATACTTAAAGAAACCTTCTACAACATATTTTTTAAAACTTTTTTATTGATACTTTATTAAACTTGATATTTTATTAATCTTCATTATTGATAAAGTTGCGAATAGAAATAAGTTTCAGCTTGTTTCGCATCCAATATATTCGATTGAATGTATTGTAATTTTGATGAAATAAATAGATTGAAATATTGTTTCATGTTAAAAAAAAGTTTGTCTTGGCCACATTATCCCCGTTGAAAGTTCGTTGCAAGATTTTAGGAACAAACTGAAGTTTACAATCTTTTAAAATGATCGCCCACTCCAGACATTCTAACTTTAGTCTCTTCCTGACCAACAGTATAGGACCCTGTAAAGTTTTTCTTCCAATTTTTGTACTATTTTTCTTTGATTTTAAAATGTTTGTTTTAATTCGTAGAAGAAACAATGAAATTCAAAATTTTATTAATGAAAAAAGTCTTATAATTATCCTTCTTAATTAACTCAAAGCAGATTTTCTGTAATATAAAGTTTACTTATAATAAGATCTTGTTTATCAAAATGTAAGTTTCTTTTATTAAAATTACTATATAAAATTGTTTTCAAAAGTAAAATTTTAATACCTTTAAACCTTGAAATATAAAAAGTATTCAGCCAGCCGAATATCCGGTATTCGGCCTAACAGTTACTATTCGGCTAGCCAAATTCGGTGAACCGAATATTCGGTATTTGGTTCACCTGTGGGTCGAATATTCGGTATTCTGTATTCGGCGAAATCACTATTCGGTGCATCCCTATTCTCAAGAGTACATTGGCAAAGACTATCACCATACATGTCCGTGAGTAACATTGACGTCCTATTGACCGTGGCCACACCTGAACAAGGAATTTTTCCTTAACTACATTTTTTTACTTTCTTCTATCTTCAATAGAAGAAAGTATTGTAATCGAAATTTTTTTCGACTTCCGGTTTTCGACGGATTTACATGTTTTAGGGGTCAGAGATTCCAAAAAACATGTTTATAGAAAATGTCTGTCTGTCTGTGTGTCCGTCTGTCCGTCCGTCCGTCTGTCCGTCTGTCCGTCTGTCTGTCGCCATTGTACCATCAAAAAGTGTATGAAGTTATGTATAGAATTAAACCAAAATTTTATTTTAAGTTTTTGGCTATGGCAAGCAGGTCCTCCTGGAATTTGGAAAAAATTCGCCGGTAGGGGGCGCTGATATAGTAATTTTTGTGCGATTTTGAATATTGTACCATCCAAAAGTGTATGGAGTTATGCATGGAATTGAACCAAATTTTTATTTTAAGTTTTCGGATATGGCAAGCAGATCCTCCCTGAATTTGGAAAAAAATCGCCGGTAGGGGGCGTTGTAAATGCGATTTTTGTGCGATTTTGAATATTGTACCATCCAAAAGTGTATGAAGTTATGCATAGAATTGAACCAAATTTTTATTTTAAGTTTTTGGCTATGGCAAGCTGGTCGTCCCAGAATTTGGAAAAAATTCACCGGTAGGGGGCGCTATAATAGCGATTTTTGTGCGATTCTGAATGTTGTACCGTCCAAAAGTGTGTGAAGTTATGCATAGAATTGAACCAAAAATTTTTTTTAAGTTCTTGGCTATGGAAAGGAGGTCCTCCCTTATTTTGTAAAAAAATCGCCCGTAGAGGGCGCTGTAATAGCGATTTTTGTGCAATTTTTGCGCCATTTTGAATATTGTACCGTCGAAAAGTGTATGAAGTTATGCATAGAATTGAACCAAATTTTATGTGATTGTTTTTGGTCATGTCACGAAGGTCCTCCCTGAATTTGGAAAAATTCTGCCGCTAGGGGGCACTATAATTGCGATGTCTGTACCATTTTCATTATTGTACCATCGAAAAGTGTATGAAGTTATCCATATAATTGAACCAAATTTTTTGTGCATGTTTCTGGCTATGGCAAACAAGTCCTCCCTGAACTTGAAAAAATTCCGCCAGAAGGGGGCGCTATAATTCCGATCTCTGTGCCACTTTCATTATTGTACCATCGAACAACGTATAAAATTATGCATACAATTGAACCAAAATTTTTGTGCTTGTTTTTGGCTTTGGCCAACAGGTCCTCCTTGAATTTGGAAATATTGCGCGGTAAAGGGGCTCTGTGCTAGCGATTTTTCTATATTTTCTTGATTTTTCGTAGTTCTATTGTGCATCGGCGGTTCATGCAGCGGCGGGAACTCGCTTCCTGCTAAGCCGGCTATTCGCAAACAGCTGATAACAACAAAATAAGGAAAAATTAATAATTTTAACAAATATCATGATATAGATTAACTCGTTTTTAGTCCGTTTAATTGACTTGAGCAGAAATTTAAGATGAAAATCAAAGTTCGCATAGTATTGAACTAATAATATTGAAGTATTAACATGTGTAACTAGGTTTTGAAATATTAAGATGTATAAGATAGAAGAAAGTTTTGGGATTGGCACATCCAACTAGTTTTTTTTTACATCTAAACGTCGTACAATTTGAAATTTTACACTGTCGAATGGGACAAAAAGTGTTCTTTAGTTCGATAACCGTATGTTAATGACTTTTTTTTTTTATAGTTTTTAAAATAGTTTTCAAGCATGATATTTTTCTTTTATCTATCTCTATCGCGTGCAGCTCGATTATAAAAAAAAATAACCCGTGTGCACTTAAAACAGCATAAATAGTTCAGCATTTGTATCCGGCTGATATTCCATAACGAAATAAACACTTATTCAATAAATAAATAAAGTAATATTATACATTACTAGGGGGCTCTGCCCCCTGCAAGCTACGCTCGACAACCCCCGTTTAGACACCGCAGAATCTGAAAATCTAAAAATCTAATGGGTTTTAAAAATATTAGAGAAGATTAAATTATACTGAAAAAGCTGTGCAGATCTCCCTGTAAACGGGTTTCCATTCAATTCCCTTTGATTGCAAAAATTTAACGGAGAATCAGTTGCTGTTAAGACATCCAATGGTTGTTTTCGTTTTTGATTAAAGAGGATCAGTTAAACATTTGAAAAGAAGCTAAAATAAAATGAATTAAGCATTCAGAGTCTTTGTCAACCGATATTTTAAAACAATCTTTATAACAATAGCCTAAATCATGTGACTATCATCAACAGTTCCGGGCGGAACACTTTGCTTTTTATACTCTAGGTGCCATTTTGATACTTTAATGTTATCCAGGCACAGGTGATAAGTCGCCAAATATTATTCTATCCCCATTATTTCATCTATATTATAATAGTTCAAGTCATCAAATGCCATAAACAAATACGATCTGATCCCTTCGCCTCTCATATGAAAGTTTGGAACAAATGTCATATACGCCCCATATTGGCGCGATTTTTTTCCAACGCCAATTTGGGGAACGCATCAACAGCATAAACAACAACATCCGGCTTACCATATCAAGCAAAATAACGATACTTTGGCGCCAGTTAAGTACCCGTTGCTTATATGACATTGGAGTCAGAAAAAAATCGCGCCAATATGGGGCCGTATATGACATCTGTGCCGAAAGAAAAAAAAAAGGCCTGGTGAAAATCTCGCCAATATCTTTTTATCAACTCGCCAGTTAGCATATTTTTTATTGTTCGAGTGGTAAATTAAAACATTGATTTGAAGTTGAAATTAAATGTCATGGTTTGTTACTTAATTTAATATTTCGCCAGATGTCATATACGCGCATGTTTGGCATGATTTTTTTTTTTTTTTTTTTTTTTTTTTTTTTTTTTATGAAAATTTGGCAAAAGCCTCGTTTTCGAATACCAGTTACATATGTATTTTTGGTACTACTTAGTTATCCCGTCGACAAAAAATCTATCGGGAACTATAAGATTAAATGTCAATAATGCTTGATCGTAAATGTCACATTCACTTGACTTTTAGCAAGTTACACGTGTTTACGTCATCAAGTGATTTTTATTTCGACGTTTTATTTTTATATTTATTAATGTTATACTAATTTATTTGTTCTTTCGTTATTTAAAATAAAAATTTTGTCAATCTGTACAATTTGGCGAGAGGTTTGGCGATTTATATAATTTGCGAAATTGGGTGACGGAATAACTACTACATTGTACCGTATTTTTTAATTATTTTCTATTATTTTCAAAAGGAAATAGCAAAAAAATAATTAATTACTATAGAACAAAATAATTTATATAAATTTAAAAAATAAATAAAAGTAAATATACATTTATTATTAAATAAACAACAATAGCCGGGTTACCATGTCAATCAAAATAATGCCATTTGTGCGCCAATTAGGTACCCCGATGCGTATATGACATCTGTGTCTAATATTTTTCTTTTCGTTTTGTTTTTTTAAAAAAAAAAAAAGAAGTGAAAGCCATCAATTTAAATGTTTCATTTTTAAATGAAAGTTTTGTATTTAATAAAATGATAACGAAATACAAAAAAAGCATTGTTCTTAGCATAGATTTAAAGGAGGCCCAACTGTCGACAAATTAATTTAAAATAGTAACCTTTTCTGAATTATGAAAAAAAAAAAAATCTGTTATGATTAAAATTTGACTTGCCATCATTAGAAAAAATGTATTTAAAATTAGAAAAAAATTAATATTTCGAAAACTAATTCGAATTTAAAAATTCTAATACCAGTTTTGAGATCTGTGGATCAACACGGATTTTTGGTGTTAATTTCATCGCAAAGTATTCCATATTTTAGGAGAAATCGCCAGTAAACAAAATCAGTTGTTTAATCAGTCGATTCAAAGAATCGATACATTTCAGGCGTTTCATATATTCGTTTCATAAATTCGTTTCATTAGGATTTTATATATATAGGGTAGATTAAAACATAAAGTTAACGGACATAGAACAACGCGCTTAAACAATTGTAATGATAAGAATGAAAAAGCTGCAGTAGGTAGCGAAATCTTGGGCTATAACTTCAACTATTAACTTCTTGCATGCTTAAACGAAAGCTTTTAATAATTTTCAAAGCTGTATTTGAATGCATAATTGATATTTTTCACATAAAAATGCTTTTTGGTGATTATTATTAGTGGGCAAACAAATTGGTATATATATGTTAAATGTGAAGAATCTGTTAGAGTTTTCAATTAATATATATATACAGTGAAACCTCCCTGTGTGACCACCTCCATTAAGCGACCACCTCTCTGAACGGCCATTTTTTCATGGAACGAAATTTATTCCCATAGGCACAATACTAATTTTACCTCCATTCAGACCCCATCGTAGTTGAACTCCCTCCATGAGCGACCCTTTTCTTTGAAGAAAATGAAACAAATTCCGTTTTTATTCCTGGTCGCTTGAAGAAGGTTTTACTAGAAAAATAATTCCGGAGATCGGATTATTCATAAAACTTCTAAACTAAGTTTAGAATTTTTTTTTTTTTTTTTTATTCCGGTAACTTTTAAGTGTTTAAACCTCTTTGTGCCTTTTTAGGCAAAGAATTTAACTCTGATGACACATTAAGAATAACGGTCAATGAACTCCCCTGCCTCATTCTGTCAAGAAAGTCTCAAAGAAATAAATTAACGACAAGTCTCAAAGAAATAAATTAACGACATCGTCATTATTTGTTCCCGTCCAAAAAAAAAATTGCATTTATTCACTGAACTTTGAAAGGACTTGGAAATAAAAGTTATAAAATATAAAACCGTAAAATTAAAGCAAACGTCAATGTACTGATTTTTTAAACTCTGCAGTAATTTACTTTTGTTTTGGTACTTTTTTTCATATTTTTTCCTGTGTGAAAAATAAATTTTAGTAACATTAATTGTTACCTTTTTTTAACAATTAGAATCTAGATTTAAACACGACCTCCATTAAGAGACCATCTCTCGGAGTGACCCATTTTTATTGAAACGGAACGCGGTCGCTTTAAGGAGGTTTTACTGTATATATATATATATATATATATATATATATATATAGAATGGCATAAAATGTATTATATGAACTTTAAAAAGTTCATTGTTTTACTTAAAAGGTGACTAAAATAATAAAAGAGATCTTATAACTTAAAAATATACATTTTGTATAAAACTTTTTAGTGCTTTCAAGCTTTACCAAGCTCTTCATCAGAGAATATATTTTTATAACTAATTTCTGTTTATTTA
Source organism: Maratus speciosus (assembly GCA_963932465.1). Taxonomy (NCBI): domain Eukaryota; kingdom Metazoa; phylum Arthropoda; class Arachnida; order Araneae; family Salticidae; genus Maratus; species Maratus speciosus. The sequence continues at coordinate 4,438,675 of OZ010790.1, read as the reverse complement.
TACAAATACGTCACTTCTTTTTAAAAATGAGAGAGAGCCAACTACTTTTTTAACTTGTAACATCTCTTTTATTATTTTAGATTTTTAACTTGTAAATTACTTTTATTATTTTAGTCACCTTTTAAGGCTGTTCTCAATTGCTCTTCTCAACAAGCGCAAAACGTTTTGACACATTTACAAATTCATTTTTTAACGGAAAGATATAAAATTGGAAAGCTTGACTAGGGAAGCGATATGGAATCGATCGGCATTTTCCATTTTTACTTTCTTCTATCTTCAATAGAAGAAAGTATTGTAATCGAAATTTTTATCGACTTCCGGTTTTCGACGGATTTATACATTTTAGGGGTTAGAGATGACAAAAAACATGTTTATACAAAATGTCTGTCTGCCTCTCCGTGTGTCGCCATTGTACCATCAAAAATTGTATGAAGTTATGCATAGAATTGAACCAATTTTTTTAAAAAGCTTTTGGCTATGGCAAGCAGGTCCTCCCTGAATTTGGAAAAAATCCGCCGGTAGCGGGCGCTGTAATAGCGATTTTTATTCATTTTGAATATTGTACCATCGAAAAGTGTAAGAAGTTATGCATAGAATTGAACCAAATTTTTTTTGTATGTTTTTGGCCATGGCAAGAAGGTCCTCTCTGAATTTGGGAAAAATCCGCCAGTAGGGAGCGCTGTAATAGCGATTTTTGTGCATTTTGAATATTGTACCATCGAAAAGTGTAAGAAGTTATGCATAGAATTGAACCAAACTTTTTGTGTATGTTTTTGGCCATCGCAAGAAGGTCCTCCCTGACTTTGAAAAAATTCCGCCGGAAGGGGGCACTGTAATAGCGATTTTTGTGCGATTTTCAATATTGTACCATCGAAAAGTGTATGAAGTTATGCATAATTCTAATAAAAATACTAATAAAACTAATTAAAATGAAAAATTGACATGAGACAGAAGAAAGTTTTGGGATTGGCACATCCAACTAGTTTGATCAATAAATTACCTATTGAGTTATGAGCGATTTTGACAAACACGTTTTTCACCCTTTATTGAGAGGTTATTCTTATTTCGCGTGGAAATTCGGTTCAAAACGCCCACTTTGACACTATTTTCTGAAAGATCTATTGCTTAAAAAAAAAAAAAAAAAAAAAGGAAAAACAGCTCAGTTACATAGTTTCTGAACAACAACACCTACTAGTTTCATGCATTTCCGAACAAAAATAAATTAAAACTCATGTCATAAAGTTGCCCTTTTGAATTTAAGAACAGCCTTAAGTAAAAAAAGTGAACTTTTTAAAGTTCATTTTATGTTTGAGTCAAGGTGAAATATTGCGTTTCGTCTTACGATATAGAATGGTTTCCGTATATTCTTTGTAACACGAGAGGGCAGGGTCTGGTTGAATCCCCTGATAATAGTAATAAGATTACATTACCAGACCTGCCAACTGCTACGAAAAAATCGTAGTTGCTTCGATTTGGACCTATAAACTACGATGCTACGAAAATAGGTCTTAAACTACGATTTTTTGCAAAAAACACAAACGCATTTTTTGTTTCTAGTTGTGATTTTTATCCCGCGCAGTACATTTTTCAGGAGTGATTCTGTTATGAAATTTCTAAAATTTCAACGTATTCATTTCCGAAAGTTTAAAAAAATCCGTTAAAAAAAATGGCCATTAATCTGAAAAAAATCTGGGCTGCAAAACAAACTTCTTAACATAAAACACTCTTTATGTATATTAACCAGGAGTGAATCGTGTTTCTGTAAATATTTATACAGGAATTCTCTTCCTTAGAAACAAGGGTGCCATTTTAAAAATTTCTGAAAGGGGGAGGGGTAGTTCTTTGAGGGGCAAGGTCGCACGATTTGCGAATTTCGTCAAAAGTTCATGGTAAAAAATGCAGATTTCAACAAAGAATCGTGATAGAAAAATATAAATTACGATTGTGGGGAAAAAATGTGAATATTTTGAAATGATCGCGGGAAAAAAATCGCGAAATTCGTCAAAATTTACTGCACTGGGCTAAAAGATTGGAACCAGACTCCTTTTACAAGCGTTTAAAAAAAAAAAAAAAAGAAAGAAAAAAAAAAGAAAAAAAAAAAAATCTGCGAAACGAAAAGAAATTCTAACAATCGTATAAAAAGTTTGAGGAAAAAATTTACTATATTGAGTTGAAAGACTGAAACTTTATTCCTTTTACGAATGTCAAAAGATGGCTGCGTAACACGAAAAACCAACCAACCAACCTCCAGATTAATTTAAATTTTGTGTGCTACGATTTCTCATTTTCAAAGGTTGGCAGGTCTGCATTACTGCCGATGGACAATTATTTAAAAAAATATTTAATAGTGAGCTACACTATCACCCTCTCCATCTTTTTCCTTGCAGCCTGAATAAATCTACTCAATATATCCATGCAATATATCGAGCACCAAGTATTTTCAGGCAGACATGTTAATTAAAGAGCCGAAGTTTTCTCTTCCCACCGCATATGAAATGCTGCGAATGCAAAATAACTGACTTCATAAACTGCAAAAGAACTCGCGTTAAAAATGTGTGGCAGTAAAAGCTTAGATGGAAAATATGCAGTCATTAACATATCCAGGGATAAATGAAAAAAAAAAAAAAAAAAAGGTTTCTTTTTTCTTTTTTTTTTTTTTTTTTTTTTTTTTTTAAGTAAAAAGGCGGAAACTGCAGGGTTTCGATGTTATTAAAAAAGTCATGAAAAAGAAGAAAAAAAAAGCAAAGCAAAAAAAGCGAGAAAAGAGATGCTGCAGTGTTAAAAAAAACAATAATAATTTCGCTTTGAAATATATTTTTTAAAGAAAAATACATACATTCTGCAGTGACCACCACCCCCTTCCCCTCTGTCTGCGTCTTCAGATTTCGCGTTCCTGAGCATATTGCATATATATCTATACACACACAGTCTAACGAGTTCTATACGACTGTGAGACATAACGTTAAGAATAATTAATATTTTCACGGTTTTATAAGTGCTGAGAAGTTCTAGGCAAGTTACGTAGTACAATAACCCGGTTACCACCTAAATGAACTACCTTAATATAGACATTGGAGGGAAAAGGTAAACCTCCCAAGCAATCAAACATGTCGATCAGAATAAAAGTATTTATATGCCTTTTAAATGTAAATTTATCACTTTTAGTATGTATTACAGTAAACTCTGTCTAAGGCGGAATCGATCGGGACCGAAGAAATTTTCCGCCGTAGACAATATTCCGCCTTATGCAAAATACCCGAAAAATAAAATTTAAAACATTAAAAAAAATTGAACAAATTGTATATTTTTTTACGTTCGCAACCTTTAGTATCGGTCTTTAAAATTAAGATTTTAATGAAATTAAACTTTTTATTAAATTTATTGTCTTTAATAATCTTGAAAAACTTTACTTGAAAACTGAAATAAATGGTATCGATATAAAATTGCTTCAGTTCTAGAATTTAATGAAAAACATTAAGGTTGTTCTTAACTGCTCTGCTCAACAAGCGCAAAACGTTTTGACACATTTACAAATTCATTTTTTAACGGAAAGATATAAAATTGGAAAACCTGACCATGGAAGCGATTTGGAATCGAATTGTGTTTTCCATTTTTTGATAAATAGATTACCTATTGAGTTATAAGCGATTTTGATCACTTGACAAATACGTTTTTCACCCTTTCTTGAGCGGTTATTCTTTTTTCGCGCGGAAATTCGGTTCAAAACGCCCACTTTGACACTATTTTCCAAAAAATCTATTGCGTTTGCAAAAAAAAAAAAAAAAACCGTAAAAAACAGCTCGATTACATAGTTGCTGAACAACAACACCTGTTAGTTTCATGCATTTCCGAACAAAAATAAATTAAAACTTATGTCATAAAGTTGCACTTCTTGATTAATTAACAGCCTTAGCAAATTCAAACCTCATCTTTAACATAGTAGTTTAGAGAGTCGGAAAATAATCTTCTATCAATGGTTTTTTTTTTTCCTTTCGGTTTACCAAGCCTTCTTCAGTATCACATTCCAAGTCACATTGTGCTACTGATTTTTATGGTTAAAAATTATCATTTAAAAATATTTAATCTTAAAGATAAATAAGGTTCTTTAATTAACTTTATTGTACTCTATTACGCAATTTATCAAAAAGTTCAAAAGTATTTTATGTACATATATCAGTTTTAAAGTTTCACAAATTAAATGCATTTCATTTTTAAAAGAGGATTTTTTCCGCCTTATGCAAAATTTCGGGTTCGGTGGGACATTATAAACCTTTCCGTTTCCGCGTTAGGCAGATTCCGGCTTACACAGCATGAACTAATGTTATTTTCTATGGGTTCGCCGGACTAGGAAAATTTTCCGCGTTAGACAGATTTCCGGCTTGCACAGAGTCCGCCTTAGACAGAATTTACTGTATTTTGATAACAACTGCTTGTTAAAATATAGAAATTTATCAGTTTCACCACACATGATTTTGACTTTCAAGAAGACCTCTTCACACACACCAGAAAATCGAAAGAAAAGGTCTAAAGTCTTGAAAGAATGAAAAAAAAAAAAAAAGTGTAAAACTTTATGATAGTAAGTTAATTTTATCATAATAGTAGTTAGTTTAAATATACGTGTTGTTATTTAAAAAAAAAAAAAAAAAAACGAGGAAACGCGCAAGAAGATAAAAACTGAAGGTATGTTGCTCAAAATTCTTGGTTATTGTTTAATAGTTTCATTAGAAATCCAATAGTTTCATTAGTTATCCATACAGGGGCTTAGGATATCTCGTTTGCATTTCGACATTTTCAATTTTTTTTTTTTGAATTGGATAGCTGAGGTCCATCTTTACAATCCTTTTTCACTTTTTCGATTTTGGTTGCAGATATTTTTTAGAATGACACTTTCACTGTCGAAACCGGTTCCGAATATAAAAGTGTCATTCTAAAAAATATCTGCAACCAAAATCGAAAAAGTGAAAAAGGAGAGATGTAGAGATGGACCTCAGCTATCCAATGCAAATAAAAATTATTTAAAAATGTCTAAATGCAAAAGAGATATTATAAAATAACCTCCCCATAGGTTTAGCATTAGCTCGCAAGTGTCTTCGCCTGCAGGGACAGGAGCCTTAAAAAAATCTTTCCCGGCTACTAAAGCCATCCATATAATCTCCAACCCAACCCGGACAAACACATTAAAAAACTGTCACAAGATATCAAACACATACAAAATTTTAAACTGACGTATCGTTAATGAAAAAGTCGACGTTGTTCGAAGTTTCTCTCTTTGTGCTACGATTTCAAATGACTGATATTATACACAGAAAAAGAACTCTTGAAAAATGAGTGGGAGTCGAAAAAAGAAATGAGAAAGCTTGGATGATAAACATTAGGTCATTAACATATATTCAGGGGTAGATGAAACAGAAAAAGAGAAATTCGGCGGGTGGAAAAATTTCAATAGAACTGAAACTGACTCTCTCCGTCATATTAAAAAAGTGAGGAGGGAGGTGTGGAGCTAGCAGTGCGCGCACACACACACAAATCCGAAAAAAAAAAAAATCAGATAATAAGAGAAAAGTAAAAATAAAAGTGTGTGTGTGTGTATGCACACGCACGCATTTTTGCATAAAGTATTTAGATGAATGTAATTCACCAAATTAAGAATAATATATAACTCTGTAAAATAACATACAACTCTCTATTACATGTAAAAAGAAACTCTTTTGGAATACAGCGAAGTTATTTTGAGTGATAATTCAGTAAAACCTGTGAAAACGGGAACATTTCATGGTCCCGGCGGAAGGAAATCTTGCAATTATACCCATTAAACCGTAAGCCTGTCTTAAACGAATTTTTTCCGGTTCTATGCAATTTCGTTTTGACAGATTTCATTGTATTTGTTAACGTGTTCAACATCTCCCATTTTGTTCAGCAAAATTTACTCAATTCTTAATGTATTCTTTCAGTATATCGAGTATTCAAGTATAACACGTGTGTGTATCTTCTAACTTCGCTCTACTGAATTTAAAAGAGGGAGGGGGTCTAACACATCTAATAATGCCAATAATGCTACATCTTTTATTTTTTTTTTATATATAAGTTTTATAAAAGGTAAATTGAATACTCAAAAGCTTGAAGAAGAAAGCTTGAAAGCGATGAAGATTATCATAGGTGTTTTTACGCTTAAAAAACACACATAAATTAAATGCTTTATAGCCTATGAGCAATTATTTTAATATATATACATTTGATTATGAGTTATAGTGCCGGATGGGACGTTTCAAACTATAAAAATTCTTGAATCAAATTTAATAGCTTCGTTATAAAATATCATTCGCAAGGGCGCATTAAAAATCTGGCCGTGGCTACTAAAGCCGTCCGTGTAATCACACCACCCACACACACACCTTTTTTTTATAAACACACACAAACACACAGTTCCCAACTTAAAAAAAAAAAGAAAATAAAACACTTGAATAAAATTTACTCTGTTCTCAATATAATCTTTCAATATATCGAGCACGAAAAGTATTTTTAGACAGGCATATCATTAATTACTAGGTTGAGCAAAAAGTTCTGAAAAATTTGTGCAAGTTGCGTTGTTATGCGCAAATTAACAACAAAAGCAACAAGGACTCTTCTTCAAAGTAGAGATCATCATAGTCCACGACTTTATGCCATCGTTCTGCCAGATTCCGGATTTGCTGGAAGTACCATGGCGGCTCCTTGAAATCGAAAAACTCTTGACATGCTTCTTCAACTTCATTAAAGGATTCAAAATCGACAGCCCTTGAAAAAATGTTGTATTAATCGAAAAAGCCCATAATTGGATTATTGAACTCCTATAGATATATCACTAGTATTCCTATATACGATACAAATTTTGGTAATTATTAGATTAAAAATTTCCCAGAACTTTTTGCTCAACCTAATAAAAAGCCGACGTTTTTTTCTTCAAAAACTACTATTCCAAATGACCGACTTTATAAACATCGAAATAACTCCTGTTGAAAAATGTATGTCAAAATAAGAAATGAACAAGTCTTGATGAGAAATACTCAGAAATTAACAGAGTTATATAAAACGAAAAAAATTCAAGGCGATTTTTTTTAATACGACTGGAACTGCAGATTTCGGCGTTATTAAAAAAGCGATGAAAAAGCAGAAAAAAAAAGAAAAAGAAAAGCAAGCAATGCAAATAAGCGAGGAAAGAGATATTGCAGGGTTAAGGAAAAAAAATCGCTTTAAAATATATTTCTGAATGTAAGGAAAAAGTCGAAATATAATTTTTGCAATGAAGTTTTCTTTATTATTATTATAAAACGAAAGTAACGATATAAAACGAGTTATATAAAACGAAAAAAATTCGAGGGCGATTTTTTTTAAATAAAAATCACATTAATGACTACATTAATGAAGTGTAACACTTCAGAAAATTAAAAATAGTTTACATCCCATTAATTAAATGATTAAATCTATGACACGATTACTTATTTTCGTACGATATATTCGAAAAAAAAAGTAATAATATCTGAACTATAAATAAGGAAAACTTCAGTAGCATAAGTAATAGTAATAAAGTCTTAAAAATGTCAAATTGGACTTGCTTTCTACTACTAAAAATCCTAAAAATATTTGGCATTTAATGGTATATAATATTAGTCTACCTAATAATATGTAGTAATAAGAAATAATAATATTATTAAATTCAAAAAGATAAATATGTTTTATTAATTTAAATATAAAATTGTTTAAGTTAAGTTTTTTTTAATTAAATGTAAATTAAATAAATTTATAAAAGTAAATCAAATTAATTTAAATTTGAAAAACAAAATGGGTTGTTTATAAGTCTTTTTTATATCTGTCTTATAAAGAACAAACCTGTCCGCCTAATTTTGACGGTGGCAACAACAGACACTTAAATTTAGCTATTCCTGTAATTCTTTAAACTTCTAAACATCGCACATTTTCAATTTTTAAACCGTCGAATAGGGAAAAAATGTACTTTCAAATGCAATTTCTTTGATAACTGTACTGCAATTTACCTTTTTTTTTTTTTTTTTTTTTTTGTGGTTTTAAACTAATTTTCAAGCGTTATTTTTTTTTTTTTAAATCTATCTCTATCGCGTGCAGACGATTTCAAAAGATAAATCCGTTTACATTTAAATTAATGTGGAAAGCTCAGCATTTGTTCCCAGCTTATATTCCATAACAAAAGTAAAAATAAATAAATAAATAAATAAAACATATATATAAGTAAAATCCAAATTTAAGACATACAATTGAACCACGCGCTTACACCGCTAAAATGATCGATCAGAATAAAAAAGAGTGATGTAAAGGCCGAAAGGTGTCTTTGGTGAATTCTTCGGTAATTGGTTAACCCTTTATCTTACTGATAGTACTTATAAGTACCATTAAAATAACTTGTTATAAAATACATTTAATGCATCGATTAGTAGTTTAGAATGAGTTATAGATGCATTACTTTATGTAGTTCCAAAAGCATTATTGGTTACACAAAACAAAATTATTTTTAGAAGGATGATTTCTTTTGCCTTGCATCTTTTCAGCTTTCTTAGTGTTGGGGGGAGGGGGGGGGGGGATTTCAATTGGGAAATATTTCTATATTTCTATTGCAGAACATTATAGTTGCACATTTCCTAATTCTACAAAATACTAAGAAATATATTTAAAATAATTTGCGTGGGGTTATAAATATTGCACAAAACTCCTATAAATTTAAGTGTAATTAATTCTTCTAAACCCTTCAATCCTTCTAAAATGTATTAAATGATTATGTATATCTTCTAATGTAGTTTCAAAAATTCACGAAAAATGCTTTAGAAGATAAAATTTTCTTGAATTAATAATCCAGTATATAAAGGATTAAATCCTGACACGAGGCAATACGAAAGTATCGATTAAAAAAAAATTTCAAAACTTTATTTGAATATCCGTAATTGCTATTTCTTTTTATATAAAAATGATTTTTGGTATTGTTAATGGGCATTCTAAATAAATATATTAAATGAAAAAATATCTATTAGAGTTTTCAACTAAACAAAAAAAAAAAAAAAAAAAATAGTTTTTACTTATTAGATTCTGTAACCCGGGAAGCCTTGGTTTATCCCCTTGTATTTATAAAATCTAAACAAATAATTATAACTTCAATAAAAAATGGCGTCAACAAAAAATGTTTAAAAGATCATAGTAATCTCGCAACAACAACAACAAAAAAAAAAAAAAAAAAAAAAAAAAAAGGATTTCGAGAAAAGTTCGTGTTGGATTTTGTAAATAGGAGATGGAAGAATGCATCACAATAACTAAAGATAACACAGAAATTCAATTTCTTAATGATTAAAAACACTTACGATACTTATCAGCGTACGACACATATAACAACTATATTAAATGCACATTAAGAATACACCCAACGTTTCAGACTTTTTCTAACAAGCCATCATCAGGGGGGGGGAGGGGTTCTTGACCTCTACGGAGCTAAATTATGCACAACACAATCACTGTCACAAACATGTTTGTTGGGTGTATTTTTAATATGTATTTAATATAGTTGTTATATATGCTGAACGCTGATGAGTATCGTAAGTGTTTTTAATCATTAAGTTTGACAGCGTAAGTCCAAGTTTTTATTTCAATTTCTTATTTACGAAATGCGATGACATCGCAAGAAGTGCCGTAGATACATAGAAATTCAGTCAGTGACACAGTATCCACTGCCATTCAGATAGAAGGAATGTCCAAGTGTGTTCTTCTTAATATTCACGAAGGTAATATTCATTTGTAACACTCACGTATATTGCCAATGTCACAATCTAGCTCAGTGTTATTCGGACACAGACGGTGGTCGCTTCTGGCACTTCTCGGGATGTCATCTGATTTCCCAGAAAGCAAATTAAGTCTTTGAGGGGCTACTTCAGTCAACCGAAAAGATCCGCTCCGTAATGTTAATTCTATGGAAGAAATTTCGTAAGATATCTAGTTCGAATTTCAATATACATATATATATATAAAACCATTAATTAAACATTACCGACCATCATCAAAAACCGCAATATTGTGAATGAAATGACAAAAAAAAAAAAAAAAAAAAAAAAAAAATGGATACCACAATCCTATAATATACAACTGTATGTATAAAATAAAGTGCCTTATACTTAATTACAAGAATTAATATGGAAGAAAAAAGAAGAATATGGATACCAAAAAAATAATTGAAAAACTTATATATTGAATTACGTTTTCAAGAGTACAGAATTCAATGATATAAATAAATCGGTTGTTTTCTGTGAGAAAAAAAGCTAAAAGCTGATTTTTTTTTTCTCCTGTACTCAAACAACCAATATGACCAAGAGAATATTTTCAAGATGAAAACAGAATAATATAAAATGGCATGAAATGGAATAAACTATACAACCTTTTAAATATTTAATTTATAGCATAAAAAATAGAAATATTACACAACATACCGAATAAAATCCCAGTTGTTTTCAAAATATCCTTCTGCACATGGTACCCAAAAGCATGACAAGATTAAGGTGAATTAAACAGTTAAGTTAACATAGAAATTAAAACCAATGGTTTCAGTTAATTCAATTTGAAATACAGTGATAAATTCAATTAATATAATATAATTAGAAAACAAGTACATTATTAAAATACCTAAAAACTCTTTTAAATTGTTTAATTTCTATTTTACAATATTGCCAATATTCAGCGTCCAATACCACCTGGTGTAAAAAATTTAAATTATTACTCAAATATAAGCATTATATATATATATATATATATATATATATATATATATATATACACATATATATATATTCCATTGGCTAGCTGAGATTGATCTGTACAAAGGCCGTTTTTTAATTTTTCGATTTTGTTTGCAGACTTCTTTTATGAGGGTGCTTTCACTTTCGAAACTGGTTCCGATTCAAATGCAAACGAGATATCTTAAAAAATTTCTCCCATTCGATTAACATGAGCGAACATGTGTTTTCGCATAACTGAATTAGCCTCTTAAGAACTAAAATCCATGTTGGGGTGCCACATCCTGTATTTTTAACTGATAAAGTGAAGAGGATTACTAACTAGTGATGCGTTCGGGCTCTATTTTCGGGTCCCAAGACCGACGATTTCAAAAAACTTGTATCTCAGAGCCCGATAGGATGATATATTTACCTAGATTAAGAAATATTTGTCTTTTTTTTCTTTTTTTTTTTCAGTACCAAATCCCTCCTAAATGAAATGCTTTTATAAAAACCATTCTAAAAGATATCCTCTGTAAATCAAAATACACAAACATGATACTCTAATTCTCGGAGATGCAAACCGAAGGAAAAACAAACCTATTTACTTTCTCCCACGTCACCTGCGCATAATAGAGACAAGAATTTTTATGTCCGCTATAAACACACAGAAGAAGAGAGCAAAACAAAGCTCCAGAAATCAGCACAAATAGAGCGACCATTTTTATGTTCACAAGGCATTCCAGTAAAAAGAGTAATGGGTCGATATATCTATTTTCAGGAACTCTTAAACCTCCAACAGTTGGCTGTTCGTGTAAGATCCAACATTCTAAAAAACCAACCTTACCAACCTTTTTTTTTTTCTCGCGGGCAGCAAACATTTGTTTACTACGTCAGGTAGGCCGCAATACACTACACTTATGCAGGGGCATGCGGGGCAGCTGTCCCCCCCCTTTTACGGGGGGGGGGGGCATGAGAGTAATCAGAATTTTCATTAAAAGGTGCCAAATGACTAAAATTAGCCCAAAGTGACAAAAATTCATATATTTTCAAACATTTAGAAAAGGAAAAATTCATATAGTTCCAAACATTTATAAAAGGAGTGCGGTCCCCCTTCCTCTGTCTGCTTCCAGTACTCCCTTCACCCATGCAAAAAACAAATTATATCATTAGAAAACTAATGATAAACATTTCATTATAACAACTTAGTATTCTATTGTTTTCAAAAGGCATTCGTTATTAACGTTTTCCTCGTAAAGTGGCAAGTAAAAACCATTAATTATGACCAATTTGGGGCATTTTCTTTTGGACATCTTATAACATATGTAGGTAAGCAAAGTAAAAGTTTGGAAAGAAATGCTCGTGTCAACCAATCTATCTTTTTTTTCCCACTATTATTCTACTAGTATTTTTTCTTAAAGTTGTGACCATCTTTTTGTGATACCTTGGATCCAGATGTGAGCAGTACCTGGTACAAAATTTATGCGTACATGCAATATGTATGAAGTTTAGTACTAGCCACTTCTACATTATTCACAAAAAAATTCTATAGATAGATAGAAGGAGCCCACAGAATGATACTTGCCCCTGGGCCTCCCGTGATTTAAGTCGAGTCCCTGCACTTATGATAACGTTAAAAAAAGATAATTAAAGTAGTAAGACAACAAAAGTAGTATAATCTACTATCTATCTATCTATCTAATATTATAAAGGATAAACGTATCTGTGCGTAACGCTGACGTCATTCTGCGAATGGCAACACTTCATGATAAAATTTTGCCCTTTCAATTTTTGCTACTGCAATTTTTTTGTTTTCTAAACATCGTACATTTTCAATTTTTATACCGTCGTATAGGGATTCAATTTTTATACCGTCGTTTTCCTCTCGCGGTAGTGACGACACAAAACACAAGAAAGAAAAGACACGAACAGGGAGAGAAAACATGTTTGTTATTCTTAGTACTGCAAAAATGAGGGGACAATGCTGGAAAGTGTTGGGGAACTTGTTGCACGCATCGTGGCAGCTGCTGGGGAAGTCCGGGGCACTCTCAGTATTTTCGAGAACATTAGATCTTCCATACGTCGGAGATGCGCTTCCATGCATCACGGCCCTGGTCGTAATTTCGAACACCTACTTTGATGACGATCGTTGTCCCTTTAATGTTCTTTCTTCTTAGTATTTTGATGTACTAAGGATAATAAACATGTTTTCTCCTCTTATTCGTACTGTCTTTCTTGTGTTTTGAGTCGTCACTACCGTGCCAGGAAAGCGTTTCCGACCCTGGGTTGCTATGCAAATCTGAATCCTTGCGATGTCTCCTACCTCCCCTTAAAGTTTGTCCCATTACTTCTGCGACACCCTGTATACTATATAATGGGGAAATTTAGTTTAGCAAGAACACACATAACAGGTTGAAATTTCTCTTTCAGCAATTTATACTACTACATGGAAGCATACTTGTACACTTTTGTACAACCCTGTAGTTAACCTAGTACCTTTATTACACGCCACTATTTAGCTAAAGTTTAATTCAAAGTAAAACACTCTTAAAACTACTGGAATGACATTTCCAGAAATTATCATTTAAAGACGGCCATGTATCCAATTCTTTGCGTGACCCTGTATATCATTTTATCTATGTTCTACAAACTTTTCTTTGTAAACTAAATGCAGTTCAGCGTAAAAATGCATAACTCATTTAAAACCAACTTTAAGCAATTTGCAATCATACCCAGAAACCATTACGAATTCTTTTGGGTAGCCCTATACATAAATTACAGCATTTATACACACCATATACAATGCATAAATATAGTGAAACATAAAAGCACATAACATAATTAAAAATGCATTTCCAGCAATTATCGCTACTGTATAGTAAATACTTCGGATACAATATAGTATGTGAAATCTTTTGTGTGTCCCTGTAAATGCGATGCACTTCGTATTATACATGAAATAAGTTATAGTAAACACCAGCGATGCATATCAATTTCATTATATATGAAATAATTTAACATAATTAAAATACGCCGGAAAAATTCCCTCCACCCCTACATCATTATGTAACATAATTATTTTGTGTGGCCCTGTAAATGAATAATAAATATTCTTTGCACCGCATATTTTAAAGCACTTGATAAATGCATATCAATTTTATTACGTTTGAAAGCATGTAACATCATTAAAAATCATTTTAAACTATTTTTTGCCATAGGCCTTAATGTAACGGTACACTTTTGACTGTCCCTGTAAATGAACTAAACATGCTACAAATTTACTTCCACTTACCTACATCCATGGTTTATTTTCCCAATGTTTTCCGGATCTAAAAACTGATTTCCACTTTTACTCCTTTCGTCACCATCTACGTGAATTTTAAAAATCAGACGTTAATAACAATTGTATGTATTTCTCTGACGAAGACGTATGTTTTTATAGTTGAAAGTACTAAGGTATTAAAGTAATTTAACATAATAATTAAAAATCTTACGATACTAATCAGCGTACATGTAAATAAAAACTATATTAAAAATACATTACAAATAATTCCCAACGTTTCGTGCTCATTCTAACGAGCACATCATCAGGGGAGAGAGTCCTTGACCTCCTCGGAGCGAAGTCTCCAACAACATTCACGACATCACAACTGAAAACATTACGGTAACTGATCATTAGAACAACCAAAATCAGTACTGCGCCTGATATGGCGCCATCTGCTGGTAGGTTAACACACTACGATAAGAAAATTGGAAAACTCGAAATAAACTTTACGAATGTACTTCTTTTAAAATATTCAACCAAACATTAGAAATTTGAAATGAAATATTGTCATTGCATACCTCGTTTTTTCTTAGACTTATTTCTATGGATTCACGTATAAGGGCTTTAAGTGGGTTGGAATATTTAGAGATAATTTTTACATTGTCAAAATGAACTGCCTTGACACTGCCTTTAAATGCTAATCTAGATAAAGCTTTTTCTTATTGTAATTTAACATTTTTAAAATATTGTCTCATCTTTTAAGTAGTTTTGCACACAGTGTAAGTTTAACCGTTTAAGTTCAACTTATGCAAATTTTGAAAAATTCGTCTACCGACAAATTCTCATCTTCAAATATTAGATCGTAAGTTTTTTTTTCAAATTATTAATATTGAACCAAGGACGCTGAACAAAAACAAATTTAAGTTTTTTGCATATATCTATAGAATTATTGTTTATATTTCGACCAAATAAATTTAAAGAAGAAACACAATGTTCAAATAACTTTTTCTTAAAGATGACGCGCTGTTTCACAAAACCACAAAAGGCAGAATGACTCAGCGAGAAAAATGTCATTTGGTAAGAATTTATTTTAATTCACAAATCTGAAATGTTTCTTTCTAGGTTCGACAAATGACTTCATTTTTGTCCAATTTCATCAATATGATTTTATTTGCATTTCAGAAGTTTCAAAATAAAAAGTCAAATCTTAAAAGAACGCAATGTTTTTTATAAAATGAATTTTGATAGGTGCATTTTAATTTAATAAACTGTTAACCTACATTATAATATAATTAACTACTTGAAATTCTGTATTCAATCAAATTAATATTATAGTTTTTTTTTTCTAAACGAATTATCAAACTAGAGTTACATTTCCAACAAAAAAATCGCACGATCTCATGCAATTTAAAGGCAACACACCGGGTTGCTATGCAAACTAGTCTATATTATAAAGGACAAACGTGTCCGCGCGTAACGCTGACGTGATTTTTCGAATGGCAACAACTGACCATGAAATTTAGGATTTGCAATTTTTCCTACTGCAATTTATTTATTTTCTAAACATCGCACATTTTCAATTTTTACACCTTCATTAAGGAAAAAATATCTACTTTCAAATGCAATTTGCTTGAAAACTCCATCTTAATTGACTGATTTATTATGGCTTAAAAAATGTGTCAGAAAGTAGCTCCTTTGGATTTGAGGACAGACTTACATTTAATTTTCTACTCTTTAGCTGTTCGTTTACAAGAGAACAAAGAGGAATAAAGTACGGTATGAAGTAAAATATAGTTTTCTCCGGAAATTAAGAGGCATCACGTGATTATTTCTTTTATTTCACAAGAGCCATCGAAGAACTAACACTATTAACCCGGGAGAACTCGCTGCATGAGATTTTCTCTCACCGTCGTACTTTTTTTAAGACTCTTATTTAAAACATTTTTCATTTTAATTAAAATTTAAAAATGTTATTTCAATTATTTTACCCATTTGTGAGTAAAAGTACTAACCATGCAAAAAAAATTATATTAAGCGAACGTAAAATAAAAGAAAAGCAATTGGGCATCGTGGGAGAAATTCTCACTAGCGAGTTCTCCCGGGTTAAGGACAAAGCGTTATAAGTAAGCGTCCTATCTTAAATGGGAGAAGTGTCCGCAAGATTAAAAGCGAGGTCACATCAATCAAGGTCATGCGCCACGTAGCGGATGGAGTGTGAACTACAGGTAGATACCTAACTGTTTTCTTACTCACACCACTAAAATTATAAAGTTTTTTTCCAATTGATTAATAACTGAAGTTTTTCTGATAGGGCGAAGAAAATTTCGTGGTGTCAAGTGCGTCTGGATACCCCACTCGCTACTTATTATTTTGTAATAAATGTGGCAAACAAAATTCATTTTCATGAGCGACTGAAGGTTTAGAAAATACGCGCCACACTAAAAGTCCGCGTGTGTGAATTATCACTCCGTCCACAAGGTGGCGCAACTGTGTTAATTTACGCCTGATTCCAGCATTAAGTTTGTTCGCTTACTTATAACGCTTTGGTTAAGGAGCTCCCTTCTCTTTCAGACAATTGCGCTCAATGCATGCAAAAGTAAACAGGGAGAATTTCGGGACAGATCAATCTGTTAATAGAAGAAATTGCGTGTGATGCATGTAACGAATAGAGAAAACGAAAGAATGATTTCTCCAGAAATCTTTAATTAATCTAGAAACACAAAAATCTTTTCAAACCTCAGACGAATAGTCTACAAACAAACGCAAAAATAGACCTTATAGCAGTGTTGAATTCAGACACTTTTCTCCGCAAAAGATTTCTGTGGCTCTGGGGGGGGGGGGAGAGACATTATAGATTTCGGGGGGAGGGGTGGAATTGCACTTTTTGATCATTGAAAACACAAAATCTCAAACCTTCCGTGTGGGACAATGTGCGGGACTTATTGCTCTGGATGTGAATGCCCCCTCCGGGACACCCCCTGAATTCAACACTTCCTTATAGTAATACCGTAAAACTTGTGAAAACGGAACTATCAGCTTAAAGTCAACCCGAATGCGACAAAAAGAAAAAAAACAATGTAAACCTGAAATCTGATCTGAAACCGAACTTAAACTTAAAACAGACCCGATCCCGAATGCAAAGGCGGGAAAATAGGCCATACTTTAATAAAATTATGGGGAAATAGTCTACAATTGTATATGTAATATATCGCACGTTCCGGAACCTGTAGAGGGAGTCGCAGCCCGTTCACTTCCGGCATGTGTCCGTACAGCCGGCGACATCATGGGGTTGACAGTACTTGTGTATAAATAACTTAGACTCGGGAACCTCTTGGAGGACCGAACTCATTTATTTCGCCGCTCATCTTACAGTCCGATTCGCGAGTTCGGCCGGGGGCCCCTCGAGCCACTTATGTCGCTGATTTTCAGGACCTACATTGGCATGGGTTTTGCAGGCATCTCAAAAGTGCAAATTCCCTCGTTTTTGGCGTGTGTTTTAGCTAATATCTTGGGGTTTCACACATTTACCAAAAGAGGGCACCGTTGTAAAATTGGGAGGAATATTTCTTTAATTGGTTGATTAGACTTTGATTGATTGTCCAGGCTCAGATGCCAGACCTGGGCTTGGCGGCCCGGGAATCAGTTAACCACAATTGAAGGAGAATATTCCGAACGTCAGCATTTTTACTCTTAAAGATCGCCCGAAAATGATATCTGAAAGTAATAGAAAGTATTGCTGGGAAACAAAGTTACAAGTGGTAAAACTGGTTTTAGAATAAAGATTTAAAGTTAGAAGAAAAAACTTCGGATTTTAATTTAAATTTTTGAAATTTAATTTGGAATTTTGAATTTTAAAAGGGTTTTTATCCTTTCATATATCTAATATCCATTTTATATTTTTTGTGTAACAATGAACACAAATAAACTTAATAATATTCAAGTATTAGTTTTTTCAATCGAAAACTAATCAGGATTTTTTTCTATGAAAAATCGTGAAAAACCAAAGACGACCAGAAATAAACAAAACTCAACCCGAAGCATTTAAGGGGATGCTTCACGCACTTGAAAACACCCGCTCCGTAATGCTAAAAAAAATGGGGAAGTTGTTTTAAAAATTCTCGTTTAAATTTGAATATTTTTAAATGATTTTTTTTTTTTTTTTTTTTTTTTTTTTTTTTTTTTTTCTTGCATAGGATAGCTGAGCTCAATCTTTAATACGACTCTTTTTTACTTTTTCGATTTTGGTTGCAGTTTTTTTTTAAAAGGTGCTTTCAGTTTCGAAACCGGTTTAGAAACTAAAAGTACCTTTTTTAAAAAAAATGCAAAAAAAAAATCGTTTAAAAATATTCAAATTTAAACGAGAAATTCGAAAACAACCTCCCCATTGGTTTAACATTACGGTGCGGATGTTTTCGAGTGAAGAATCCCCTTAAAGTCAAACTCGACTAACAACAAGAAAAATTAGCTTCAACTCGACCCGACAAGTGGTTCCGATAAAATCGGATGACCCAATCCGATGCTAGGAGTTTAAACGGAACCAATTTTAAAATGAAAATTCAATCGAAAAGAATACAATTATAAGTGATGGTGTATCATCTGTTAGTCGTAAACCTATGCCTAAAATGGATTTCACATCACAAGAACTTAATATCATCTATCTATTTAAACGAGCATCGATAGTTATCGTCTTTCAACCCACGCTGTTACAAGAATAGTTCTACATCTCAAAACATTTTAATGCAAAATCAATTCATTCTTACATTCGTAACAGGTCGCGCGGAAAAATCTTTAGTTAGAAACATTAGACGCAGAGTTGGGAAGTAAATATTCTGGCATAATTAAATAAGCATTTAATTCATTCTTTTCAATTTCTTGTTTAAAAATTTCAGCGAACGAAACAGCGAAAAACTTTTATTTATTACTAAATATTAAAATGGTTAAACGCTTATACATATCCGACATATATATATATATATGTGTGTGTGTGTATATATATATAACCATTAAAAAAAACATTACAAATTACCATCAATCATAAAAAAAATAAGTAAAATGAGCAGAAAAAGAATAATGGATATTTGTAGAACTTAGACAGAATCTTCGGGTCCTAAATGCCTAAAGTTCCAGAAATTTTGATATATTTTCATTTTCAATGCAACAATTCATTTTAAACTTTTTTCTTATTAATTATGTTATCTTACATATTTTTTAAATATATAACATTGGTAGCTAAATGTTTTTAGCAATCTTCTAAATATATATGTTATGTATCCGATATTTTCAAAATAGCCAACTTATTGTTCATTATAAATATTTTCAAACATAATCTAAATTATTAACTAAAACATATTGCACTTAACATAAAGACGTAACAAAGCAGTATTATAAACTGTCTTTTTCTTTCTATCAAAAGTCATGATATTTTGAAAATAAATATCGAATCTATATCATTATATATATATATATATATATATAAGCCATAATATAATTACAAATCATCATCTATTCCAATTACAATAATTAATTCCATAATTTATTAAATTTAGCAGAAATTATAACTGTAACATTATACAAAATACAGATGGAACCCTATACATGTAATACTAATTAAGCAAAATCCACCAATAGGCTAGCACATTGCATACGATTAATCCATATTAGCATATAAAAAACCACCAAATTTATTTCTTTTCTCGAAAAAAAAAATGTTATTAAAGACTTATGAAACAAAAGACCAGCCAAAAAAAAAAAAAAAAAATGTTGAACACTTAAAAGACAAATAAAAACAAACAATAGATCAATGGAAGGATGGACCCGGAAGCTTATATAGCATTTCACTTGATCTGGGGTACATGAAACACCAATATAAGAAAATGCATTATATATGTATATATATATATATCAGGATATATATTCATTAACATATATATCCCAATGTATGTCCACTGATATATATCACCGAAACCCCTTGGAAGTCAGATTCAAAAAGAAGTGTTAAACATTTTATAAAATTTAAATTTTCGAAACCTTTTACTGGATAATTTCGGAGATTTCCAGTAGCGACGTCTTTGTGCATTTACTTGAAGAGAAAGTGGGTAATTCCGAATTTTGTACGAAAGAAGGTTTTTAGTCAAACCTTTTAACTAAATGCCGTAATTTATCATATATAAAAGCAATTATCAGAAGCTATGCAACACAAATCTAATTATTTGTTTTGTATTATTGTATTCACTGTCGTTGAATTGTTTCTCCTATTTGTTTTATATTGTTGTAATAATTGTCGTTGAATTGTTTCTATTATTTGATTTATATTGTGGTATTCTTTGTCGTTGAATTGCTTCTGCTATTTTTAGGTGCGTTCGTAATTATATAAATACGTAGCACCTATAGTCGTCGTTCTGTCCGTCCGTCTGTCCGCCCGTCTGTCTGTCCGTCCGCATATAACAGAGCAAAAACTACCCGACCGAATGATCTGAAATTTTTAATATATAATTGCTGCAAAATTTTGTCGAGCCATTTCCAATTTTATGAAAATCGGATGTATAGTTTAATTACAGGGACAGTCAAAAGTTTTTTTTTACATTACGGCCAATGGGAAAAAATATTGCAAGTGAATTTTAATGATGTTACAGACTTCCGAATGATCTGAAATTTTTAATATATAATTGCTGCAAAATTTTGTCGAGCCATTTCCAATTTTATGAAAATCGGATGTATAGTTTAATTACAGGGACACCCAAAAGTTTTCCGTTACATTACGGCCAATGGGAAAAAATTATAGCAAATGCATTTTAATGATTTTACAGCCTTCCGAATGGTCTGAAATTTTTAATATATAATTGCTGCAAAATTTTGTTGAGCCATTTCCAATTTTATGAAAATCGGATGTATAGTTTAATTACAGGGACACCCAAAAGTTTTCCGTTACATTATGGCCAATGGGAAAAAATTATTGCAAATGCATTTTAATGATTTTACAGCCTTCCGAATGGTCTGAAATTTTAACTGTATAATTGCTGCGAAATTTTGTCGAGCCATTTCAAATTTTATTAAAATCGAATGTATAGTTTAATTACAGGGACAGTCAAAAGTTTTCCGTTACATTACGGGGAATGGGGAAAAAATTATTGTAAGTGCATTTTAATGATGTTACAGACTATGCACTTATGAAGCGCAAAAAAATATACATTCTGTACAATATGGGGTGCAAAAAATAATTATAAAACTAGTTATAGTACGAACGCACCTCATTTGCCACGTTTGACGAGCAATTTCCAACTTGTTTTATACTGTTGTATCCATTGTCACTGAATTGATTCTCCTATTTGACTTATATTGTTGTATTCATTGACATTGAATTATTTCTCCTATTTGTTTTATATTGTTGTATTCATTGTCACTGGATTGTTACTCCTCTTTTTTATATTGTTGTATTCATTGTCGTTGAATTGTTTCTATTATTTGATTTATATTGTGGTATTCATTGCCATTGAATTGTTTCTCTTATTTGTTTTATATTGTTGTTGTATTCATCGTCGTTGAATTGTTTTTCTAATTTGTTTTATACTGTTGTATTCATTGCCACTGAATTATTTCTACTATTTGTTTTATACTGTTGTATTAATTGTCACTGAATTGTTTCTCCGATTTGTTTTATATTGATGTATTCGTTGTCATTGAATTGTTTCTCTTATTTGTTTTATATTGTTGTATTCATGGTCGTTGAATTGTTTCTATTATTTGAATTATATTGTGGCATTCATTGTCGTTATATTGTTTCTCTTATTTGTTTTATATTGCTGTGATATTCATTGTCGTTGAATTGTTTCTCTTATTTATTTTATACTGTTGTATTCATTGTCGTTGAATTGTTTTTCTTATTTGTTTTATACTGATGTATTCATTGCCACTGAATTGATTCTCCTATTCTACTTATATTGTTGTATTCATTGTCACTGAATTATTTCTACTATTTGTTTTATACTATTGTATTAATTGTCACTGAATTGTTTCTCTGATTTGTTTTATATTGTTGTATTCGTTGTCATTGAATTGTCTCTCTTATTTGTTTTATGTTGTTGTATTCATTGTCGTTGAATTGTTTCGATTATTTGAATTATATTGTGGCATTCATTGGCATTATATTGTTTCTCTTATTTGTTTTATATTGTTGTGGTATTCATTGTCATTGAATTGTTTCTCTTATTTATTTTTATATTGTTGTATTCATTGTCGTTGAATTGTTTTTCTTATTTGTTTTATACGGTTGTATTCATTGCCACTGAATTGATTCTCCTATTCTACTTATATTGTTGTATTCATTGTCACTGAATTATTTCTACTATTTGTTTTATACTGTTGTATTAATTGTCACTGAATTGTTTCCCCGATTTGTTTTATATTGTTGTATTCGTTGTCATTGAATTGATTCTCTTATTTGTTTTATATTTTTGTATTCATTGTCGTTGAATTGTTTCTATTACTTGATTTATATTGTGGTATTCATTGTCGTTGAATTGTTTCTGCTATTTTTTTATACTGTTGTATCCATTGTCACTGAATTGATTCTCCTATTTGACTTGTATTGTTGTATTCATTGACATTGAATTATTTCTCCCATTTGTTTTATATTGTTGTATTCATTGTCACTGGATTGTTTCTCCTCTTTGTTTTATATTGTTGTATTCATTGTCGTTGAATTGTTTCTATTATTTGATTTGTATTGTGGTATTCATTGCCATTGAATTGTTTCTCTTATTTGTTTTATATTGTTGTTGTATTCATTGTCGTTGAATTGTTTTTCTTATTTGTTTTATACTGTTGTATTCATTGCCACTGAATTATTTCTACTATTTGTTTTATACCATTGTATTAATTGTCACTGAATTGTTTCTCCGATTTGTTTTATATTGATGTATTCGTTGTCATTGAATTGTTTCTCTTATTTGTTTTATGTTGTTGTATTCATTGTCGTGGAATTGTTTCTATTATTTGAATTATATTGTGGCATTCATTGTCGTTATATTGTTTCTCTTATTTGTTTTATATTGTTGTGATATTCATTGTCGTTGAATTGTTTCTCTTATTTATTTTATACTGTTGTATTCATTGTCGTTGAATTGTTTTTCTTATTTATTTTATACTGTTGTATTCATTGCCACTGAATTGATTCTCCTATTCTACTTATATTGTTGTATTCATTGTCACTGAATTATTTCTACTATTTGTTTTATACTGTTGTATTAATTGTCACTGAATTGTTTCCCCGATTTGTTTTATATTGTTGTATTCGTTGTCATTGAATTGTTTCTCTTATTTGTTTTATATTGTTGTATTCATTGTCGTTGAATTGTTTCGATTATTTGAATTATATTGTGGCATTCATTGGCGTTATATTGTTTCTCTTATTTGTTTTATATTGTTGTGGTATTCATTGTCGTTGAATTGTTTCTGTTATTTATTTTATATTATTGTATTCATTCTCGTTGAATTGTTTTTCTTATTTGTTTTAAACTGTTGTATTCATTGCCACTGAATTGATTCTCCTATTCGACTTATATTGTTGTATTCATTGTCTCTGAATTATTTCTACTATTTGTTTTATACTGTTGTATTAATTGTCACTGAATTGTTTCCCCGATTTGTTTTATATTGTTGTATTCGTTGTCATTGAATTGTTTCTCTTATTTGTTTTATATTGTTGTATTCATTGTCATTGAATTGTTTCTATTATTTGAATTATATTGTGGCATTCATTGCCGTTATATTGTTTCTCTTATTTGTTTTATATTGTTGGGGTATTCATTGTCGTTGAATTGTTTCTCTTATTTATATTATATTGTTGTATTCATTGCTATTGAATTGTTTCTCCTATTTGTTTTATACTGTTGTATTCATAGTCATCGAATTGTTTCTCCTATTTGTTTTATATTGTGGTATTCATTGTCGTTGAATTTTTTTCTCTTATTTGTTTTATATTGTTGTATTCATTGCTATTGAATTGTTTCTCCTATTTGTTTTATACTGTTGTATTCATAGTCATTGAATTGTTTCTCTTATTTATCTTATGTTGTTGTATTCACTGTCATTGAATTGATTCTCTTATTTATTTTATATTGTTGTATTCACTGTCAGTGAATTGTTTCTCTTATATGTGACGCATTTTCTAAATGTTATATTTATTTTTATTTTGAAATATTTATATAAGCATGCTGAAGTGTATTTGATTTCAGGACAATGAATGTAGGATTGTATTACACTCTTACATAGCTTACACTTACATAACAAAGTAACAACAACAGTACAAACACTTGCATAAATTTCTGTCTAGTAAATTTGAATAAATACATTTTTTCGTAGTAATAGAAATGGTGAATCATGATGTCTGGAGATCAATAAATTTTACTTTTTCCTTAAAATTCATCTTTTATCTTAAAACCTGTAAAAGCAATATCGCTAAGGACCGAAAAAAGTCCCTTTTGACAGACTTCCATTTTAGCAGGTATAACTGCATGGTATTCCTGTCATATAATGGAAGATAATACTTTAGTGGCAACAGTCGGTAATATTAATCACTTCGCAAAAACCAGAATTCAGCAATTTAGAGATGGAAGTCTTTGTTATGTCTCAAATCTCCTGTTAATAACGGTCCAAAGTAATAACATATGTTATTGTATTCCTTTTGTTAGTTCTATAAAAAATGTCTGTTTAACCGCCCTAAACAGGTTTCATTTATACAGATTTTACTGTAGTACTATACTGTTTTTTGATATTGTTCATAGTGCTGTAATTTTTTCATTTTATTTTGTTCAAATGTTGGCTATATCGGACATCTTAAGAGAAAAGTATAAAAGAAGTAAATTAAAAAGAGTCCGCAGCGTATGAAAAAATGTTGTATCTATTAAATATCTTTCTGCTACATAATCATGCTTATTCTAACGTAAATTTTTTTATTCCCTTCTTATAAAATTTTGCAGCTTTCTGGCACTAAAAAATACTATGTCTGCTTTCAGTGACGCCAACTGATATGGGCCCATGGGGCGCGAGCGTACCCAATAATTTGATCTCTCCGCCCACCCAATTTCGATTAATTTAATTCATAATTTATTTTTTAAACTATTAAATCGCTGAAATGAAATTTGCTTTTATTAAATAATGCTTCTCAAAATAGTTTTCTTTGAAAAATAGTAAGGACATCCATTAGACTTACAGGAGCACTGAAAAACCCTTCTGCGGATGCGTAGTTAAATTTCTCACGAAAACAATTTTGCCATCTGTTTTGATGTTTTGAATGGATAAAGCACTTAGTGAGCTAAAATGTATTCTTTTCTTGACATTTAGGTTTTTGTACTTTCATTAATACTTAGCAATTCCAATGTTATTTGAAATGAATATTAATGTATTTATAAGAAAGAACTTATAAGAATATAATAAAATTATTTATAAAATTATAATTAAATTATAATAATTTAAAAATTTGCTTAAAAAACAAAATTTTCGAATTATCATCTTTATTCATTCGCTTCTCCTTTCTCTCTATCTACACACGCACGCGCACACACACTAAGGGGGAAAATTATATATGTTACTAGCAGAACTACCCGGCTTTGCCCGTGTCAATTATAAGGAGCCTTCCAGGTAAAATAAATTAAAACGAAATAATACGGCAATCACAATAACTGAAACTTGTGCATTCATTCCCATCCACAAAACGTTAAAAAGGCAATCAGAAAACATGACGTTATTGTCTCGCAACCATAGTAAAATCTCTGAGCTTCAATAACAGAATGCGCATTATCTTTGCCGGATGTAAGAGAAAAATGTGTGATTTTCCTCACAATACGAAAAAAAAAATTCCACCAAATCGCGCAGCATTTAGTGAAATTCTCGTTTGCATGGTATATATATAAAGTACAAACACTATGTCAGTGCCCATAAATTATAACCCATAAATTGCGCCTTTACTGCAATTTTTCTAACTTCTAAACATCACCCAATTTCATTTTTTACAATGTTGAACAGAAAAAAGTTTTTTCAAATGAAATTTGTTTCAAAATTGTATCTCAATTTTCTGATTTTAATGGATTTTAAAGTAATTTTCATGCATGGATATTTTTAAAGGTGCGTGCAACCCGATTACGAAAAATGAACCCGTTTACTCTTAATGCAATAGTATAAAGAAAAGACATGTCTATGAGTAACCTGGTATCATATTTTCTGTGGCAACAACCTAACACAATAATTAATTTCCCTTTTACTGCAATTTAACCTCTAAACCTGGTACATTCGATTGTTTCAACGTCTTATAGAAAACAAAAGTACTTTCAGTAAGATTGGTTTATAATGTTTATCTCAATTTAGAGATTTTTTTATGGATTTTAAAGTAATTTTCAAGCATGTATATTTTTTAAATATGCTTGCAATCCAATTACAAAATATTAACTCAATTGTTCAAAAACATTGTAACTAATTTAGAATTTGTTTGTGTTCGTGTAATATTCAATAACTAAATTGGCAAACGAAATTAAAACGCCAAAAATAACATAAAATAAAACACGAACTTCACAGATTATGGCTGTAGTATACAATCGAAGAAGTAAACAAAATATAGGAGCCATTTATTTACGGTGAGTTGACTACACGTTGAAAAGATTTGATGGAATGTGACGTCATATCTAGCCTTTTTTAGGTGCGTTCGTAATTATATAAATACGTAGCACCTATAGTCGTCGTTCAGTCCGTCTGTCTGTCCGTCTGTCCGTCCGTCTGTCTGTCCGTCCGTCCGCATATAATAGAGCAAAAACTACCCAACCGACTGGTCTGAAATTTTAAATATATGATTGTTGTAAAATTTTGTCGAGCCATTTCAAATTTTATGAAAATCGGATGTATAGTTAAATTACATGGACAGTCAAAAGTTTTTCTTTACATTACGGCCAATGGGAAAAATTATTGCACGTGCATTTTAATGATGTTAAAGCTTTCCGAATGGTCTCAAATTTTAAACATATAATTATTGCGACATTTTGTCGAGCCATTTCAAATTTTATGAAAACCGGATGTATAGTTTAATTACAGGGACAGTCAAAAGTTTTTCTTTACATTAAAGCCAATGGGAAAAATTATTGCAAGTGCATTTTAATGATGTTACAGCTTTCCGAATGGGCTGAAATTTTAAATATACAATTGCTGCAAAATTTTGTCGAGCCATTTCAAATTTCATGAAAATCGGATGTATAGCTTAATTACAGGGACAGTCAAAAGTTTTCCGTTACATTAAGGGGAATGGGAAAAAATTATTGCAAGTGCATTTTAATGATGTTACAGACTATGCACTTATGAATTGCAAATAAATACACATTCAGTACAATATGGGGTGCAAAAAATAATTATAAAACTAGTTATAGTACGAACGCACCTCATTTGCCACGTTTGACGAGCAATTTCCAACTTGTTTTTCTTGTTCCTAAATTGTTTTCATGAAATTTGACTGTTTGTATTAAAGTAGATATTTTAATTTTAAAAAACAATTAAATTAAGGTGCTACGTCATTTTATCGCTCTTATAGTTGAAGTTTTTATTTTATATAAAAATAATGTGCGTTTTCTGTTTTGACGTCAATTTCAAAAATGCAAAAATATAGCAACGCCTTATCGTTACTTTTTTCACATTATTGTGTCATTTTTTAGGGTGTGGCAACGGGAAAGAAACGATTTAATTAGAAAATTAAAAAGATATATTTCTATAATATTAAATTACGGAACATGGTAGAAAAAAGGGATAAATAGTGTTCTGATGATTTTTTAAAGTAGACAGTGCTCTTTTCCACGTTCTAAAGCCTATGTAAATGAAGTTTCGTGCAAATCCTTCAAAAATTGAGGATTTGTATAAAGGACATACACACAGAGAACGGCTTATATATATACAGATTTCACTCAAAAAAAATTTGAGCACACCCAATATTTTTGAAAAGTTGGCGCTACTGTCTGCTTTTAAAGCTCACCCCCCAGCCCCCAACGTATTATCAGTTTTGATAATACAGGAATTGAATTTTTATTGATGTATTTGTCGGAGCATGAGGAAACATTTTCTAAACTTAATTTATAGGACCTACAGATGGTATACAAATTCAAAATGTGTAGCCCTTTGAAAATAAATGACAGGATTTTTTTTAGCAACATAATCTTAACCCTTAAATGCCGGGTGTTGCTTTTCGGCAACATACCCAATTTAGGCTTCTAAAATACTATTAGATTCATATTGAAGCTATAGTGCCTAATGTTGCCAATAAAATACATTCTGAAAATATTATGAAATCGATTTTCAACATGTAGATGACAACACATGTGCTGTTTAAGAATAAAGATAGATTTATTTTTTCAATTGTCGCTACTTGTTCTTTTTGTTTTGTTTGGAAGCTTGCGAAATACCCTATTTTATTCTACAGTGAGCAAGTAAAATTTATTTCTTATGATAGTTCCTAAAATTCTTGTGTGTTTAATATTATAGAATTTTATCGAGGAAAATTATTTTTTCAATTAAAGACCAGTATTGCTGATTAGTAACAAACTGCTTTTTAGCCGTAAACCATACTTAAAACAAAATATGATTTTTTAAAGTATTTTTCCCATGATGTATTTAAAAAATGAAAGCCGAAAAACATTATTACAATGATTTTTGAAAAATCAGGCATTTAAGGGTTAAGGGTGCTCGTGACTCAGTTTTCTAATTCCCCTTGGTAATGTTAAGTCTATGGGCGTTTGATGCATTCTTATATTTAAAATATCTCTTCGGGATATTAATACTTTTTATTTCTGTTTTCTGTGTGCTCTTCTTAAAAGATATCTCTTTATTTCTTAGTTCTCAAAATATTTATAAAATCTATGGTTAATTTAATATTTTATGCGTTAAAAGTGAACGAACTGGGAATTAAATTTTAACACTTCCTATAAAATTAAGCGTAGATTTTAGAAATAGTTTGACAACTAAGAAAAAAAGAGAGATCCTTTAAAAAGAGTATACAGAAAAAAGAAGTTAAAAATATTCATTTCCCGAGGAGATACTTTAAATATTTAAATGCATCAAACGCCCATAGACTTAACATTACCGAGGGGAATTCGAAAACTGAGTGACGAGCAACCTTAATTCCTACGTTATTTTGAACATTTTGCATTTTATATTGCTTGTGTATCTCCAACAAGTAAAAATTATAGCGCGTTTCAATCTTTTGGGACACCCTGCATAATGTCTATGTGCTTTATAAGATCTATCCGCTCTCAGCTCGACCCCCTTTTCGCTTAATTATCAGATGCCTTTGAAAAGACCGAAAGTTCCTAGTTGAGAATGATAGACTTATCCGTTATTTGGTCGTCTATCAATTCCCTCTATCGCTAATTATGTACCTTCAATTTGAATACATGTATAAATGTAACAGAGTAACCAAGTACGGTCTATAAAGTTAATTTGTAGTCAATCCAGAA
Source organism: Maratus speciosus (assembly GCA_963932465.1). Lineage (NCBI taxonomy): Eukaryota > Metazoa > Arthropoda > Arachnida > Araneae > Salticidae > Maratus > Maratus speciosus. Next base: position 4,409,174 of record OZ010790.1, on the reverse strand, counting down.
CCTACTCATTGTTGCATAGCGTCAACAGAAATAAATTCGGATTTTGGGAAAATGTAAGTTTGCGTTTGACTGTAAAAGTACTTTCACTATCTCAAAAGTGACTGTGCAGTGAAACTCACTATTTTATAAATTGACCTTAAAAGTATTGTACGCAAAATGATTACAATAAAACCTGTGAAAACAGAGATACCTTAAATTGAAAAATTTCACGCCCCCGATAGAAGGAATATAATACAATTATATCTGCTAAGACGGAAACGCGCTTAAAACGGAAATTTTCCCCACTCCCTACACTGTAAAATATAGCAAATGTTTCTTAGTATAGGAAAATAAAATAATATAACACCGAACTAAAATACACAATAGCCTCTTCTGAATTACCCCACGATTTGAAAAAACATGCTTTAACTTTAAAAAGCTCGGAAACCAATCTTCTTTCCAGATTGAATGAAGCATTTATATAAAAAAAAAAGTTTCTTTGATTGCCCCTGATTGTCGGAAACATTTCCGAGTATTTTTTAGACTGCATTCACCAATTTCTTCAGCTCGGAATAAAAAAAGATTCGGATGCTTTCTATTCTCATGTAAATCTTTTCATGTTTAACCAATATGTTTTACAGAATTAATATTCGAAAAAATTGTGAAATGCAACTTATATTTTTTTTTTTTTTTTTTTTTTTTAGTGGATTTATATTTATGATGCTTTATGGGAATTCTCAATTTAAAATCTTTGTTCCAAGTAGTTTTCTAATTATGCTTTAAAAGAATCAAGATGCTAGTTTAAGGGTGCCGTTTATGACGTGCAGAAAATCATAATTTGAAAAAGAAATATATTTTACTCATTTTATTGAAACTTTTTGGCTAGCAATAGCCGAAACATATTGAGTGTAATGACCATATTGGCTAGAAATGACTTGGTCATTCTGTAGCATTTCATGAATCGAGTACCGAACTTCAATTTGGATATAGCCCCTAAAATACGCTCATTTTAAAATAATTAATTGCTCTGAAGCTAACCGCTTGAATATCATGAAAATTTGTACTTTGTCTAATTGAAGGGTGTAGAATTTATTTAGGGTGTCAAACTTGGGTATTGCTATTGAAAATAAAAAGGTTGGGCTTGTTTTGATATGCAGATGATCCCCTAAGCAAATTATAATACATCATTTAAAAGTAAACTTTATTTCCAATCGTTTGCTACCAGTAACTTTCGTATGCGATAATTTGTTGCAGAGATAATGGAGGATGTTTACTTTTTTTTTATCTGCACGACTGTCCATCATTTTTACTTTCTTCTATCTGCAATAGAAGTATTGTAATCAACATTTTCTTCTACTTCCGGTTTTCGACGGATTTACACGTTTTAGGTGTCAAAGAAACCGAAAAACATACTTATAGAAAATGTCTGTCTGTCTGTCCGTGTGTCCGTATGTCTGTCGCCATTGTACCATCAAAAACTGTTTGAAGTCATGCATAGAATTAAACCAATTTTTTTTTTTTAAGTTTTTGGCTATGGCAAGCAGGTTCTCCCTAAATTTGGAAAATTTCCGCCGTAAGGGGGCGCTGTAATAGCGATTTTTTGCGCCATTTTCAATATTGTACCATCGAAAAGTGAATGAAGTTTGCTTATAATTGAACCAATGCTTTTGTGTATGTTTTTGACCATGGTAAGAAGATCCTCCCTGAATTTGGGAATAATACGCCGAAATGGGGCACTATAATAGCGATTTTTGTGTAATTTTCTAGATTTTCCATAGTTCTATTGTACACCGGCGGCTCGTGCAGCGACGGGAATGTCCTATCCTGATAAGCCGACTATTCGCGAACAGCTGATATACAACAGAATAATGGAAAACCATTGATTTTAATAAATATCATGATCGAGATTAGCAGGTTTTATTTCGATTAATTGACTGTGGCAGAAATTTAAGATGAAAATCGAAGTTGATATAGTATTGAAGCAATAAAAATGAAACATTGACATTTGTAACAACATTTTAAAATATCAAAACATATGAGATAGAAGAAAGTTTTGGGATTGGCACATCCAAGTAGTTATAATTATAACCTACCAGGGAGTACATTAAAAATCAATTACAAAATGCCATCTTTACATGCATAAACCCAGATTCAGTTGAACAAAAGAGTAAAAAGAATGCTCTTCTGAAATAAGTCTTTTTGTAATTATGAATACAGATGTTTCTAGTAGTAAAAAGTTTTAAAAGTAGTGAAAAAATAGACTCAATTGAAAAGGAAAACAAAAGCCTTTAATGACGCTTAATTAGTTCTAAATACGTTAATTAATGAAGATTTAAAGCAAAGAGGTATTGAAAATACATAAAAATTAACCTGACGGACATAAAAATGTTTCAGCTTACTTCATTACAACAGGAGAAATTCTCATAATGTGTAAACATGCTTAATTGTAGACCTAATTACTTTTTTCAATGCTTTAATTTGAGAGGAAAATAAAAAATCAATTAAAGCAACTGCGAAAGTGCACTTTCGATAATAAATGATTAACACGATTGAAAATTAATGAAACATGAAAAAAAAATAATGCAGAAATAAAAATACTACAAGTGACAAAGTTTCTAATTGGAGTTTTTTTATTCATTGTAAAATGTTAGAAAAAAAAATAACATAAAGGTGTTTGTGCCGAATTTAATTGTTTATAATTTTCTAGATTCTAATAGACTTCTTTGGGAGCAGGGTTCGTAAATATAAAAAATATCCGATATTTTGACATACACTATATGGCCAATGATGACCGGTCACTTGCGATTTTAGATATTTTGTTAAATACAGTGAAACCTCTCTGTAAGGACCACCTGCCATTCCATTGAAAATTGGCCCTTATGAGGGGTGGCCCTTGAATAGGGGTGACCAAATTTTTCATTTCTCTTTCTTTTTATCCCGCGATTTTTAAAATCTGCCTATTCTTCCAGTGAGTTCTCTTTGTTTTTAACAAAATTGTTTATTTGATTCTTGCCGCATTTAAACTGTGAAACCAATTTTCTTGCAGATGTTCCTTGATCACGACAATTAAGAACTTTGATTTTGTCATTCAAATCGAAATGTACTCTTTAGCTTGATTTAGGTGCCATAATTTTAAAGTTTGCTTAAGCATGAGCATAGAATTTCTAGTGTAAAAATTGGGCTTCAATATGCATTCACAGTTTTAGTAAATATGGAATCAGTTTTTTCTAGATAACCTGTTATCATTTGTGTGCCCACAACAAAGGCTCAAGTTTTCCCTCCAACCCAACCCCTTCAGTATGAAAGGTCATACAAAGTGTGAGGAACACCTGTTTGTCTCACTTGCGGAAGAGTTTGTAATCCTTTCTTGTGTTACTAAATCCCCCTCATATTCCCCTGCCTTCTTTGTTAGAAGTGCAGTTGTTTCCTAAGCTCTTACCTTTTGGTTCAGGAATTCAATGCACCTGTTTAGGATTTAAGGTACATGTGAAAAAAATGGCCTTTGTGAGGAGTAGATGCGGCCCCTAATAGGAGTAAATTCAACATTATGTCTATGGGGAAAATGTTCGTTCCTCAAAATATTGGCCCTTGAATAGGGGTGGCCTTTAAAAGAAGTTTCACTGTATCTAGAACAATACTAGAGGAATAATCCTGAAACTTCAGGTATGTAAACAGCATATAGTAGACGTCATATACAGTCGGACCTCTATTTAACGAACCTCTATTTTGCGAATTTCTCTATTTTGCGAACTTTTCCTTGGAACCAAGAACATTTTACGAATTTCTTCGTAAAGTAACCTCCAAATAGCGAAGTGCATTCTCTATTTAACGAACTTTTTCTTGTGATCTAAATTTTCTTTTCTCCCCTTTTCTCACTTCTCAGAATATTTCTGGACATTTCAAACTTATTCTTTGTTTAAACACATTTTATGATGTTCAATGCCTTGAACTGGTTTTACCAGGCGCTTTCTTTGTCAACAGTGAGAATTCGGTAAGTACGGAAGACGAAGACGATAATCCCTTAGAGTAACTTAAAAAAATGTGGATACAGATGAGAAAAAAAGAAGAAATTAACCATGATGTGCTGATTGATGATTGTATTTCACTTAATTCTGAAATTGAGACCTCGGAAACACTATCCGAATTGGATATTTTCGATAGTGTGAAAAATAAAAACAATACAGCAATGAATTGCGATGAAGACGAATATGATGATGATGGAAATGAACATGATGCAAGGATTAACAAAACTTCGTATGATGAAATGCTAAAATCATTTGAAAGAATCCGACGCAGATTATAGTTAGACGAAAATACGCATGAAGGGGTTTTTGGTGCATTGCAAAGATGTGAGACGTATTATGAGAGAAAGCACTTTTTAAACGAAAAAACTCAAGCAAAATTAACAGAGTTTTTCAGAAATTAAATTTAAGGAAGCATATGTTAATGTATGGTTAAAATTATTTGTTATAATAATAATAAATACGATAATGTCATTAAAACTCGTTAATTTTAATGTAAAACTATTTATTTTAAACAGAAAATACAGTGTATTCCCGGACAATGTTTTGTTTTCCTTGCCGATTTCAAAGATTTAAACACATAGAAAAAATGAATCGATGATGGATATTGGTGGGTAAAATAAATAAAACAAATCGATATAATTTATAAAAAAAAATGTGATTAATTACTTTTAGTAAAAATATTTAGTGTTTATGAATTTAAAATCTGTTTTATGTAGTTTAAGCTATTTTAAAAGGTGAATCTCTATTTAAAGAATTTTCCATATAACGAACTTTTTTCCGGGATTTAGCGACTTCGTTAAATAGAGGTTCGACTGTATTTCCGCGAAGATTTTTTTCCCGAAACCCCATGGTTGACCGTAAACAAATTGAAGAAACACGAATATCTTTTGGATTACCCTATAAAAACTAATTTAGCAAAAGCGTAGAAACTGTAGAACATGATTAGGAGGCTTCTTGTAATAAACTGTGTTAAGTTTTATATAGATAGCACGCATACTCGTGGAGAAATTAAAGCTTTTATAAAAACAATCCCAAATTTCACCAAGTGTTTCGCTTATAATTTGCAGAGTTCTTAATATAAAAGAATGTTCTTTTCAGGAACCACGACAAACGGCATTGTACATAATACCCTGTTATCAAAATTAAAATATAATAAATATTGGATGAAAAATAAGCAAGTTGACTAAATAATGTTTCACTGCACATGCGCGAACGCAACCAAAATACGAGTGTACTAGCACGAAAAAATAACTAGAAAACAGGAATTCTGCTTTTTCAGAATTTAGTGTCGCCCCCAATGAAAAATACATATATATATACATATATAAATAGCCACAAAACATATTTCAATTTTAAGACTTAAAGCATACGCTTATATTTTATGTAAAAGGACGTCATTTGCATCCGCTTAATAATTCCACATTGACGATTCACTCTTAAACATCTGCAGTAAAGCTTGCATAGTACGTCACTATCGCGAAATAATACACAAATGAAGCAGAAAGATGCCGTCATTACAGAAACTCGTCAAATAAAACGGCTATCTAATGATTCATAGGCCTTCATTTGTTTGTAACATTAATATAGATACTTAAAATTAAATATAGTTTATAATGGCTCCGTGTTTTAACAGAAATCATTCGCGTATATTTTTTCATAATAGCAGGTATTTTAATTACATTTTCTTTCGGTTGTTATGAGAAAATGGCAACAAAAATACATAATTACTATTTTAGAACTGTTTTTCCTTTACTTTCTACAGAAATGGAGTACTTCCGTTGCCGATATTAAGCAAATGGCTCTAAAAACTACAAAAAAAATTAATATTTCAAAAATAAATGGAGGTACAGTTTTCAAACAAATTGCATTTAGAAGTACTTTTTTTTTCCCAATACGACGGTATAAAAATTGAAAATGTGCGATGCTTAGAAGTTTAAAAAATTGCTATAGAGTATTTAATCGCACAATGATACACCTGCTTTGTTTTACGGCTGGCTTATACAACGTAACGTTATTTTTTGGAGACGACACAAAATAAGCTGGGAGAAAGAAATAGCATACCGGGGGCTAATAATGTCCATAATGTATTAGCTGAATGTATAGAGCAACTTTTGGGAAAGTAAGTCTCAAAAACATTGCTTGAAAATTCTGAAAGTGATCGTCGATAGAATAAGCTCGAAATACGTTGTTCCCAAAAGGAAGTAAAAAGATGAGAGGCTGTATCCAAAGATAGTAGTACGTGCAATAGTATGTAACATATTCTACATTTGGATACAGCCCTTCATCTTTTTCTTTTGGGAACAACGGAATTCGAGCTTATTCTATCGACGATCACTTTCAGAATTTTCAAGCTATGTTTTTGAGACTTTCCCAAAAGTTGCTCTATGCATTTAGCTAATACATTATGCACATTATATTTTGATTGCATTCGCGCATGCGCAGTGAAACATTATTCAATATACCTGCTCATTTTTCATGCAATTTTTATTATAATTCTGATTGCAGGGTATTGTGTACAACGTTGTTTGTCAGGCTCCTGAAAAGAACATTCTTTTATATTAAGAACTGCAAATTATAAGTAAAAAACTTGGATAAATTTGTGAATGTTTTTATAAAAACCTTAATTTCTCCATGAGTATACGTGCTATCCATCCTCATAAAAACGAACACAGTTTATTATAAGAAGCCTCCTATTCATGTGTCACAGCAGGGCCGAAACTAGCCTTTTTTGCACCCGGGGCAAAGATGGCCATTTGTTTGCAAACGTAAAAGATCTTTCAGAAAATAGGGTCAAAGTGGACGTTTTGAACCGAATTTCCGCGCGAAAGTAGAAAAATCCCTCAAGAGCGGTCGAAAAACGGATTTGTCACGTGATCGATATTGCTTATAACTCAATGGGTAATTGATTGATCAAAAAATGGAAAAAACAGTTCAATTCCAAATCGCTTCCATGGCCAGGCTTTCCAATTTTATATCTTTCCTATAAAAAATGAATTTGTAAATATGTCAGAACGTTTTTCGCTTGTTAAGCAGAGCAGTTAAGAACATCCCTAAATGAAATATACAATAAAGTCCCGATTATCCGAGTCCTGCTTAACCGAGTTTTCGCTTTAACCGAGTTGCTTTCTTATGGTGGACTAGTGGCTTCTATTATTATGAAACAGCCATTATAAATGAACTGTTAGGTGAAGATGAAAGAGCAGCCGTAAAATGTTAGAACTCTGCTTTTCTGGTCAGAATGGGAAAAAAAACAGCCATAATTTTTTTTTTTTTTTTTTTTTTTTTTTTTTGGGGGGGGGGGGGGGGGGGTCAAAAAAAATTATGCCCATTTTTCCCCCCATTCTGGCCAGAATATCAGGGTTCTAATTTTTTACGACTGCTCTTTCATCTTCACCTAACACTTCATTTATAATGGCTGTTTCATAATAATAGAAGCCATCAGTCCATCAGAAGAAAATGATCCATTCCAAAGGTATAATCCTTCATTTGGCGCCCCTTCGTTCTGGCGCCCGGGCCACATGCCCTCTCTCTTCCCCCACCCTTAGTTTCGGCCCTGTGTCACAGTTTTAACGCTTTTGCGACATTAGTTTTTACAGGGTAATCCAAAAGATATTCGTTTTTCTTCAATTTGTTAACAAACCCTTATCGAGTTACGGGAAAAAATCTTCGCGGACATATATAACATCTACTATGCTATTTACACACCTAAAATTTCAGAATAATCCCTCATGTATTTTTCTAGATATTTAACAAAACGTCTAAAATCGAAAGTCACCGGTCATCATTGGCCATATAGTGTATATCCGATATTTTCAAAATAGCCAAGTTACTGCTGACAATAAATATTTTCAAGCATAATATGAATCAGGAACTAAAACATATTGTGTTTAACATGAAAACTTAAATAATATATTAAAAATGCATTTTTCTTTTCCTTTTCTTTTCTTTTTCACTTTGAACAAAATTGAAGATCAACTAATTGAAAACAGAAACAATTTACTTTATACATTTACATAAAAAAAAGAAAAAAAAAAAAGAAAGAAATCTTTATACCATTCAATATCAAGTATAAAAAAATCAGAAATTTATAAAACAAAATTTTAAATACAAAATATTTTTTTATTGAAAATTTTAAATATAAATGTAAGCTTATTTTTTTATTCCTTAACATGTTATACAGTTTAAACGGAACTAAAGCAAAACTAAGAACAGATTCTTTTCTAATGAAGCTGTATATAACTGAGTATCTAAATTAGCCAGTTTATCTTTCAGTGTCTGTTCTGAATTAATTATGTCCCACATAATCTAAAGCTAAAAGTAAAATATTTAAACATAAGCTTGGAAAAGATATTTGTTTAGCGGTATTAAAAAAAAATATTTTCCCACGCTCAACAACTCGAAATTTTCTGACACAAATTCAGACTCATTTTTAAAAGTAAAAAAATGAAGCTTGCTGACGTGATTTTTTAGAAGAGATTTATAAGCGATCTGTGTTTTTAATTTTCGTTCAATTAATTAGAACTTGATTTACAAACAATTATTTTCTCAGTACGACTATTTTTTCCATTTCCAGCACTATCGCTTCGGGAAATTCGGTTCAAAATGCCTACTTTAACAGCATTTTTTGAAATATATTCTGCCTTCATAAAAAAAAAAAAATCGACCCATACAGCACATTATATAGTTTCTGAATAAGAGAACCTGCCAATTGGATGCTTTTGAGAGCAAAAATGAATAAAAAATGAGTCACAAAATAAGCCGTTTGGATTTGAGCAGGGGTGCAGAAAATGTTTCTACTCGCAACATTTCCCCCAATCCAGGGCTTAATTTCTTGCAATAAAAGTACCGGAGCCCTGATATTTTGCGATACTGGTACTAACAGCTGTACAGCCCCTCCCCCTCACTGCAATCTGGATATATTTATATTTTTATTCCGTACATTATTTGCAAAATTTAAAGCATTTTTTTTTTTCTTTAGGAAAATAAAAATTTTAAATCTATGAGCATATCTGTCAGCTGTCAACAATTCCACTTTTTAGTTATCACTCCTTCCGAATAGTAATCTTTGCCAAATTTTAATGTTAATTAATTGCAGAATTCTGCGATTAAATATGGTAAGGATTATGATACAGGAAAAGGTGTTAGAGATAGTTCACAGCTACGTATTTTTATGAAAATAAAATGAATGAAATTTACAGAAATTAATATTTACATGCTGAAGAATGAAACAATGTTTTTCATTTTCAAAATTTCGAATGTAAGACAGATTGAGCTTGAGTCAGTTCAAGCCCAAAAACTGATAAAAATTGAGTCCGTTTTATATTCACCTCCTCTAAATTACGTCACATATAAGTGTTTTGATAAAAAAGAATGCAAATGTTTGGAGATGGGAAGGAAAGGAAAAGGTAATTTAGGCTTCGTGTTTTCGGAAGCGCTATTGCACTGGGCTCCGGAGCCCTGTATTTATGAGCTCCGGTGATTTCCAACCAAAATTTAAAATTTTAGTAAAAACATAGAAGTACCGGAGCTGGGCTCCGGTGGGCTCCGGCGCAAATTAAGCCCTGCCCCAATCCACATGAAAATTTCCCCAAAATCTTACGGTATGCTATAAGTAAATGCTGTATTAACGTAGGTATAGAAAATTTATTTTTCCAATATATCTCAACTTATGCACGAGTATGTAATGGAAGGGGTGATTCTGAGGGGGGGGGGGGGAATCTGAAATTAACAGCAAATTTTCTGAAAGGTTACAGCAGCAGAGTGAGGGAAGGGGGGAAATCCACTCCCAGCACTATGTTTTTTTCATGACCCTTTGCCGAAATTCGCGTTTTTTCGCGATCTTTTGACGAAATTTGCGGTTATTTCGCCTTCCTTTCACGAGTTTTGTAGTTATTTCGCCTTTCTTTTGGCGAAATTCGCGGTTGTTTTGCGATCATTTGACGAAATTCGCGGTCGTTTTGCGATCGTTTGACGAAATTCGCCGTTTTTTGTGATCTTTTGACGAAATTTGCGGGGTTTTTGCGATTTTAACGAAATTTGCTGTTGTTTCGCGATCTTTTGAAGAAATTCGTGTTCATTTCGCGATCTTTTGATGAAATTTGAGAGTATTCGCGGTTGTTGCGCGATCTTTTGACGAAATTCGCGGTTATTTTGCAGTCTTTCGACGAAATTTGATGTTGTTTTGGGATTTTTTGACGAAATTCGCCGTGGTTTCGCGATCTTTTGACGAAATTTGCGGTTGTTTTGTGACCTTTTGCCGAAATTTGTGGTTGTTGTCGCGATATTTTGTCAAAATTTGCGATTGTTTCGCGATATTTTGACGAAATTTACGTTTTTTTCGCGATCTTTTGGCGAAATGTGCGTTTATTTTGCGATCTTTTGACAAAATTTGCGTTCATTTTGCGCACTTTTGATGAAACTTGCTGCTCTTTCGCCGAAATTTGCTGTTTTTTCACAATCTTTAGACGAAACATGCGGTTCTTTCAAGATCTTTTAACGAAATTTGCAGTTATTTTGCGATCTTTTGAGGAAACTTGCGGTTCTTTTGCGATCTTTTGACGAAACTTGTGGTTATTTTGCGGTCTTTGTGACAAAAAGCGCGTTTTTTCCGTAATTCTTTGACAAAATTCGCGGTATTTTTATGTCGAATTTTTAGATTGATGACCTTTTCTTTAATTTTCGGAATCGAATGCCTTAAATTTTCGGCAAATTCGTAACACAATCACCCCTGATATACGATACATATTATTCCGAGATCGATTTTGTGAAGATCGCCATACGGATCTTTTTATTTGTAGTGAAATTTTTCTGTCTCAGGGAATTATGGAATTTGTTGTTAAAATCGAAATCAATTGTATATGTTTCTGCAAAATTTCCCCCGATCCTAGATCGCCGGATCGGACATATTCTGCACCCCTGGATTTGAGTACACCCTTAACACGATAACTGTTTCGTCAACCCCTATTTTTGTTCAATTTGTTTTTGCTGTAAGAGTTGGTCCTATCAAAAACTTGTCAATATGAAAGTTGCATATACTATTGAGAAGATGTATAATAAATCCAAGCGTATTGGATATCTTGTGAATTGATAAAGTTATGAATTTTTTTCTTCTTCAATCCCCATTTTTTTCGTTTTTATGTATTTATTTATTTGCGGTAAGAGTTGGTCCTATCAAAAACTTGTCAATATAAAAGTTATAGACAATATTAAGAAAATTTATAAGTTTAGTTTAAGTGAATTTGATATCTTAAGAATTGACGAAGTTATGAATTTTTTTTCTCCCTAAAATCCTATTTTTTCGCCCCTTGAGCCTATTTTTAATTTTATTAAAAGTCTGTAATACCTAAATTTTCGGCCCTTTTCCTAGAAGTAATAATAACTTTAAACTGATTTCATATGTATTATAATTAAGAAGTTATGGGCTTATTTTTGGTTTTCACAAAACCCCTCCCTATGACCGAGATTTTCTAACCCTTAATTTTATGTTTCAGTTTGGAAGAGATTGTACAGAATTATAGAAGTTATCGTGTCCATAAAAAAGGTGATATATATAGAGAGAGATAGATAGATAGATAAAGTTTTGAACCGGTGTGGTTTTGGGTTCTAGGGGTCATGATCGGCGTAGATCTGCAAAAAAATTTCAGAAATTCCAACACAGGGGGGATTGCAATAGGTAGTATTCTTACGAAATCTACCTAAAAATCCGTTTTAGGTAGCTTTCCGTTTTAGCAGGAAATTTCTATTTGGGTTTTGCATGGCATTCTTTTCGTTGGGATCATGAAATTTTTCTGTTGCATACAAGTTCGGTTTCCACAGTTTTTACTATCTATAAAAAGACACATTTATCCAAAACATGCATTCAAGCATGCACGTTAGATGTTATATTTGGGTTTTTACAAAATTCGTTATATTTATTTATTTTCGGTGTTTTAAAACATTCTTTTTTCTTAAGAAAAAGAAGAAACAGCGTATAAAGGCACAAATAAAATGTGTTTAAAAGCATACAGCTGTTTCAAAACCTCTAAGGTTTCCTCATCAGTGCTTAAAATAAAAGTTAAAACTAAGATATTGTGTAAAAAGAGGGGGTGGGGGAAGAGAGGTGGACAGAGAGTCAGAAAAGCGTACCCTTCAGCTCTACTGCCAACGGTGAAATGGTGGTATTCTTTTTTCTTTCTTTTTTTATGCATGCGTTTATATGTACGGAATGCATGCATGTATAACAGAGCCAAGAGGCTAAACAGATCATCACCGCTGTTTATAGAATTAAAGAAAGAAGGGGGAAAAAAAAAAAAAAAAAAAAAAAACCTCTTCTACAAGAAGATACATTTATTCAAAATAAAAACAAGACATACACGCGCAGTTTTTGAGATTTCCACCTTCCCTTGCTCCTTAGAATTTAGAATGCAAAATTGAATGCTGCTGCCATCTAGTGAAATGAAAACATATCAAATTGCAATGTGATAAATAACTAACCCCTAGCAAAGACCGTTCGGTAATCGTGACATGGTTGCCTTATTAAATCACATAATTCTTGCGAATAAATTTTGGCAAAGATTTCTATTAGAAAATATTCGAGCTAAAAAATTAAAATTTGTCAACGCCCGTCGAAAAGGAATTAAACAATTTATGTACGATACCCGAATATCAAAATAACGTTTCGTTATAGAACTGAGAGTTTAAAAAGAAAACAAGTCGGAAATTGTACGTAAAACGTGGCAAATGAAGTGCGTTCGTCTATAACTAGTTTTATAAATATTCAGATCTTGGCGCCATAGCTGTTGCACTCTTATCCAAAAATGCATGAATGCAGAATTTATGACGATTCTATATAGATTAAATTCAGTCATACGGAAATAATAGGACTCCCTCTGAAATAGGACGTCATCACAATGGAAACCTAGAATCATGACCTATCATGGGATAGCATTGAATTCATTACGTAGGATAGGATTGAATAGAATGAAGAAAACTTTTATTACCATCTTTTTAAGTTTTGATTCAATTTAATAAAATTTGACATGATTCGACACAATTCTGAAACGATTCTATCCAATTTCAAACCATTCGGTTGTTTGTTTTTTGCGCTGTTCTATGCGGGCAGGCGGACAGACAGAAGGACGAACCAGATGACGACCATAGGTGCTACGTATTCATATAATTACGAAAGCACCTAAAAAGCAAAGAAAGTGACGTTATTTTCGCGTGGTCATTGTAGATTTAATTTTTATAAATGAAAATTAAGTTTCCATTTTAAAATGATGTTTCATCGTTAGTGGAGGCCTCTTATTCTGAAATTAATGTCTATTATCTATGAAGTAATGGCTTTATTTAGAAGCTATACGAAATAGAATTTCGCTTTCAGTAAATGCTATGCCATTTGGTTACATTTATTACATGCTTTCAAAAAAAAAATCTGTTTTTAGTTTTGCCAGGGAAATCCTATATTTTTCTGTTACACTTACCAAAGAAAAAACATGCATCCTCACTTGTAAAGGTGAGAGATTGATTGCGTCAAAGTAACGCCATTTTTTTCTTATTGTTAACGATTTATGGGTGTGACAGAACTACGTTGTTGTGGTCGCAGTATTTTTAGGATATTACATTTTTATTTATTTCACTCAGAAGACTCCCTCCCCTTCCCGCCTCATGGTTAACACGAACAACGCTTGTCGTGTCTAGCAGTGTTATTATCAAATCGCAGTTTATTCAGAACTCATATATTTGTTTGAAAAAGATATCAAAAAATACTTTTTTAAATTAAATTTGTTTCTCTCTATTCTAAAAAAAAAAAAAAAAAAAAGTAACAAACGTTGTCACGATCGCTGTTTATGAATTTTTTGTAACCGGGTGTCTTTCTTCGTTAATATTAAGGAAATTACTTCCTACAAAAATATGAAAATAGGTGGTATTATAGAGAAATATTTAATAAACACGCTGATGCAGACAGTTTTTAAACAGAATAATTATTTTGAGAGATATTTAATGTTAAAGTTGGTCAAAATCGTTCCATTAAAAAAGTTTTATAGGAGCAAAAACTATATATAGGAATTTAATCATTTTTTCATTTTATGCATTAGAAGTTCTCGGTGTGCAGATTGTATTTATTTTTTTAATTTGATTCATTTCTTGAGGATTAATTTCCATTTTAAATTCAAATTTTCAGCATTTCGAGAAATATCATTTACAATTTTTAGAAAAGGGTATTATTTTGAATTGTTGCCAATTTTTAAAGCAGCGAAAAGAATAATATTTCCTTCAAATTAAAAATTTATCTACACCTAACTATTCTAAATAGAGAAGGACTTTCAAAAGAGAATTAAATGATTACGTATTTAAAGCAGGAAAATATTGATAATTACGTCATAAAAACTATACTTATGTGAATTTTAAAAGAGAAAGAAAATTGTAAAATAATAACTTCATTAATATGCGTTAAAAGTCGTAAATGGAGGAAATTACGTCATATTTAAAGATGCCAAACCATAATATTGCCAAATAGTTTAAATTTAAAAATATATTTGTGAAAGACATTTATTTCATATCTTGAGATAATCTTTTAAACTATTGCAGATAATTCAAAGATAGCTCAAATAATATTTCCTTTCTAACAATAAAAGTATTTTCACGTGAATATTAAAAAGAGAAAAAAAAAAACTTTCGGGAAAATTACGTCAGATTTCAAACGATAAAATGTCTTATTTAAAACAACTTTGTTATAGCATTGTTAAAAAAAAAAAAAAAAAAAAAAAAAAAAACGGAGACAAAGACTCTATGTTTACTTAATTCATCTTATATTAGCTTATTTCACATGTTTCTCTGATCTGATTTAATCAAAGACGAAAACAACCCGTTAGCAGGGAGATCGCCACTGTTTTTAGGTGCGTTCGTAATTATATAAATACGTAACACCTATAGTCGTCGTTCAGTCCGTCCGTCTGCCTGTCCGCATATAACAGAGCAAAAACTACCCAACCGAATGGCCTGAAATTTTAAATAAATGATTGTTTCAAAATTTTGTCGAGCCATTTCAAATTTTATGAATGTCGGATGTATAGTTTTATGACAGGGACAGTCAAACGTTTTCCGTTACACTACGGCCAATGGGAAAAAATTATTGCAAGTGCATTTTAATGATGTTACAGCTTTCCGAATGGTCTGAAATTTTAAATATATAATTGTTGCAAAATTTTGTCGAGCCATTTTAAATTTCATGAAAATCGGATGTATAGTTTAATGACAGGGACAGTCATAAGTTTTCCGTTACATTACGGGGAACGGAGAAAAAATTATTGCAAGTGCATTTTAATGATGTTACAGACTATGCACTTATGAAGTGCAAAAAAATATACATTCAGTACAATATGGGGTGCAAAAAATAATTATAAAACTAGTTATAGTACGAACGCACCTCATTTGCCACGTCTGACCAGCAATTTGCAACTTGTTTTAATTATAATTCATTTTTCCGAAAATTTTTAAAGCCGATCAAATTAGCGTGGTTTTAGAGTTTGCAGTGTCTGAATGGGGTTTGGCGAGCGTAGCTCGTAGGGGGTAGAGCCCCATAACTATAAAAAAGTACTTTTAGACATTAACATTTATACACATAACATTAGTTTAACATTCTTACATATGTGTAGTTAAATCTGTAGCCAGAATTTACGTTTCTTTTCATATCGCTACATCTTCGTAGTGTAAACTGTAATAGGAAATTCGTTTAAAATGCAACTAAACATCTCTTCGGAAACATTACATAACACGATCAAAGTTATTTTCGGCTAGATCTGCGACCTATCAATCAGTGTAAGTAGTTGTCATCCCATTCGATCTCTTCTCGGAAATCCACATCACTTTTTCCACCACAGCAAAACGGAAATGACTTGTTATTTTAAAGTGATATCCGATATTTCAGTTCGGATTCACACTTAGTATAGCTGGATTCACATTACGCAGCGAAATGTCCTGAAAAACATTCTTGTTTTCGAGAGATTCAGAACAAGAAAGGCAATGTATCACGCATAGATCAGAGAACGCTTTCCAACATTTCGAAAATTGAGTAACGAAATCTTAATATCTCCGTATGGTGAACCATCGTTTACACTCAAAGAAAAAGCTTTAATCGGAAAATGTTAAATAATCATGGCACACTGTTCGCATAAAAAAAAATACACAACGGCAGGGTTTGGTGAAAATAAAAAAGATTAAAACTTACAGGCACACAGAAATGGATGACGAAAAAAGTAGATCAAATTCCGTTTACTTACCTGTAAGGATAAAAAGAGAAAGAAAATTATAAATTGTTACACTTAACAATAAAATGCATATAAATAAATCGAATTACAGCATAATATTAAAACCAAAAAATAACAAACTGCACAATATAAATTCAAAAGTTCTCCATTTACTTAAAAAGCGACGAATAATAATACAGATGTTAAAAGTTTTAAATATACATTTTATTTAAATTTCCGAGTACTTTCGGTCTGCATCCGCAGCCTTCGTCAGGGAATATTTTCATTAACTGTCGTTCCCTTCATTCAAATAATCGTTTGAAATGGGAGGGTCTATAATTTTTAGGGGTAGCTGGAAGTAGAAGTAGTAGTGCTTCGGATTAAACTTGTGTAGAGGTAAATACTTTCATTAACTGCTGTTCCATTCATTCTAATACGTCACTTTGTTCACATACGACACTTCGTTTTAAATGGGTAGATTGTTTAAATGGGAACAAAGTTATGTATTAGATAGAATGGAACGGCAGTTATAAACAAAAATGTAATCCTAGAAAATGCGATGCCTCTACGTAAAAATATTTTATGCCTGCACGGACAAATAACGCTGTGCGAAAATACGCTTCTCGTATGAGTTAAAGTTCATATTGTGTGTTTGTTATTAGATCAAGCTGGAATATTGCATTTCATCTTATGATTTTCCCGAAAAATAGTTTCTTATGTAACAAAATAAGGTTCTTTACAATTGCAAAACCTGGTGTTATACAATTTTAAATTTTGAACTATACGGAATATGCGATGTTATTGAAAATGAATCCATAGAGCCAAGGTAACCATGACTTTATACGATTGTTACAAGTTTTCGAGTCAATGCGTCTATAGTTTAACTGATTTAGCAAAAATATGGTATACGATTCGAAAATTCATAAAAACCTTCTAAGACGAAATCACAAGAAACCGTTAAAAAAATTAAGTAGATTTCCGTCTTAGGGCATGACTAATTTTTTGCTGGAATCATACATCAAATATATGGTAATATATATATATATATATATATATATATACTTGTCAGAGACGGGTTAGGTCACCGGCCGATAGCAGTGATTCATAAAACATTTAGAAACAGCAACACATGGAATAGCAACAAGCAGAGTCAGTATTTAATGGTGCTGAGACGACATAAGTTCCTTATAAATGAAAAGGGTAATGTCAGCGTTTGGCGTCATAACAGAAAATTAGCCACGCTGCACAATTTTCTTGTTAAGATCTAGCTTGATCAGAAGTTATTTTACTTAAATACTGTTCAAAATGTTTTATGTGACACAGACAACTTCAGACTTCTCCTGTTGCCAGGATGAATACGGTCGTGCTGTGGCTCGACTGCGTCTGTAAAACTCCATCCTCACCTGTAAATACTTATATTTAATCTAGTTTTTATTAAATAAGTAAAAGAATACGAGTGTGATCATTTGACTTTTTTTTTTTTTTTTTTTTTTTTCATTTTAGACAGGTTCCGTTTTGATAAGTGAGAATGTACTCTAATAACGTTTCCAAAATTCAGTGGCAGCCAAAGAAACTTTGTTTGTATAAATCCTCCTTTGAATCTCGAAAGTATATTGGTTTCTGAGGTTTCTTAAGAAAAAGGATCGACCGAAACAGTTTTTTAAGACCGAAACCGAATTTCGGTAATCTTCCTATTTTTGGACGAAAATGTAAACGAAAATTTCCAAAACTTTTTAAAAATAATTAATGCATACATAAATATACATAATTATTAATTAATTATACGTGTTTATTAAATACACATAATTATTAATTAAGTATATATGTGGCCCAAGTTGGCTCTCTGTGCCTCTGACCACAACTTTTTATTTTCATATAAAATAAAGTGTAATTCATTCATGAACGACACAGAATGATTTTCTAATTATACGAATTTCAAATTATTAAAAAATATTCTACGCATACATATCTCGATTTACCTTTTATAATGATTTTTGTAAATGATCCATCTGTTATACTGGAACTTTCTCAAAGAGTATTCGAAACACTTCTGCGGTTTCTAACAAAAAACTTTCTATTACTCGAAGTGTGCAGCTTTTAATGAGCACGTGAAAAGCGTCTTTAAAGTTTAGTCTTATAGGAATAGCTTGGTTTATAATTTGCACTCACGCGTTGAGTCAGTGATGACTGATCATTATAAGCAGTGAAGTTCATAGCAATCAATAAAGAGTGTCTCATTGGAGAAGCTCAAATCAATGAGTCGTGTTGAATATTTCTGAATGAAGAAACGAGATTTTTGGAATACAGATAGTTTCGGTCGAGTTTCCAAGTCTCGGCACAGCCGAATTTTCAGCGAAACTCTTATTTTGGGCTAAAAACGAAAACGAAACCGAATTTTCGGTCGATCTCTACTTAAGTTAAAGAGCGTTTTTCGGAATCGTGGGTAACTCAGAAAAGGATATCGTCTATTTTGGTTCGTGGTTAGATTACAGTAGAGCGCCGATTATATGTGAACAAGTCAGGACCGACCCTAGTTCGGATTAGCAAACGTTCGGATAAATGGACAGGCAATTTAAGAGATTTCCTGACTAGGCTTAGGACTGGCAGCAACAGTTAGTGCTAACTGACTGTTTAAAAACTTTTTTTTTTTTTTTTTTTTTTTTTTTTTTTTTAAATCATTTAAAATTTTCTTTTTCTCTTTCTATCATTTTCTAAACTCCATGGATAATAATAATTTAAGCAAAAAAGCTTTCGATTGTTGCTTGCTTCAAAGAAGACGTTCTTTTCAATGCTGCCACATCTCGAATTCCTCTTAAATATGTTAGTTGAATAGGATCAGCGTTCTTCTGCCGTTCTAGCCATTTCATAATTGTTTCCAAATATTCAAATGCTTCGTTATCTGATGGACGTGAGTCCTTTTCAGAGCATTCGTTTTCATTTCTTCAATTTCTTTTTCATCTTTAATCTCATCCACAATCTCATCATCATTTTTAAAAATTTTTGAGGGAAATAGGCTGTTCGGATAAATGGAAGTTCAGTTGAAAAAAAAAAAATGAGAGAAATATTCTGTTTAGATAGTTGGAAGTTCGGTTAATTGGAGTTCCGATAATCGGCGCTCTACTGTATATCTTCACAGAATAAGAAATATTTGTCTTTTCTTTTCTTTTTTTTTTACAGCGTCTCGAAGGGGCTGCAGAAGAATAGCTTTTCATGTTTTTCGAACGAAAAACGGTATTTCATCCTAGACGGGAAATGGTTAAGGCTACATACGTGACTAACGACACATTCTAAGCAAGAAAACATCCACGTGTTTGCTCTCTTAAATAACACGTCAATGCAGTTTTGTTTTACAGATGTCAACAAGTCCGATATAAATAAACACGTCCTTTCTTATACCTGTTAACCTGTTATCAACACAAATGAAAATTATTTGAGACATTTTTCATCTGGAGAAGTTTGTAAAAAACAAATAGTTTCTCCCCCATTTTTTTCCCTATCGCCTCGCCCACTGTTAAACTAAACTTATGATGATTGAAAAGCTATAAAAGAAATACAAGAGCCGTTGATTTTGAAAGTGCGGCAAGTCCATTTTTCGAAAAAAAATAAGTTCACCTCTTCGGGACCGGCGGCTTTTACCATTTTTCTTTTCAAAGTTACCCTTACTTAAATAATCACGAAAATGCTCGAATTAAAGAAAGCAAATATTACTTTTCTTTTTTGCTGGTGTCGAAAACAAATTCTGAATGCTCTTTTTGAAGGTGCATATATGCACCCGTAGTCCCGAACGGGTTAATACTAAATCTTATTAGAATGAACATAAAATGTATGTTTTTAATCCATTCGCAATAACTATATTTTAATATCAGCAATGTAAAAAAAAAAAAAAATCTGTAAGTTTTACAGAAAAAAATTGTATTTTTTACAGAAAAAACTGTTTTAAGGGTGTATTCGAAAAAATATTTTTTCACCCTCAACAGCTCGAAATTTTCTGAGACATTTTCAGACTCATTTTTAAAAGTAAAAACATGAAACTTGCTGGGGTGATTTCTGAAGACATGTTTAACATGCCGTGTGATTTCATTTTCAGCTCAATTAATTAGAATTTGATTTTTAAACAATTATTTTCTCAGTATGACCATTTTTTTCATTCCCAGATCGCCCGCTTCGGAAAATTCGGTTCAAAACGCCAACTTTGACAGTGTTTATTACAGTATTTTCTGCATTTACAATCAAAAAATTAAGAAGCACGGCACATTATATAGTTTTTAAATAAGAGAATTCCCCAGTTTGATGTGTTTGAGAGCAAAAATGAATTTGAAAATGAATCAGAAAATAAGCAGTTTGGATCGGAATACACCCTTAAAGAAAAAAAAATTCTGTAAAAAAAGTGAATTTTGTAATTTTTACAGAAAAAAATCTATATTTTTTATAGAAAAAAATTGTTTTAATGAAAAATTACAGATATTTTCTGTAAATTAAACGGTTCTCCACTGGCGCCAAAATTGACTTTTTTCTTTTTCTTTTTTTCTTGTCTGTCAATTTGAGAGTTTTTTTTTTTTTTTTTTTTTTACATTGAGTATAAATTGGTTACCATTAGCTATTTTTGGGGTCAAGCTATTTCAAATGTGTCAATTTTGAAAATGTGGGAAGTACACTTTGAGTAGTATTATTTTTTAGGTTGCATACTATTAACAAGCATTATCGAATTCATCATGAATAATTTAAAAATCTTCACTCTCTCAATTAAGAAATATAATTATACGCATACTTTTGTATGTCCCTGTAAACGATCTACAGATGCTACGCACCCTATTTTCAATAAAAAATTTCCTACAATACATACCAATTAGGTGAAGTAAAAATATATTTACGAAAGTTAGAGCATGGGCAGACAGTACACTGACAGACAGACAAACCAAAGCCATAAATATTTTTCAACTGCATTAACTTATTTTACTTATTTTATTCCTGATCACTTTGGTGGCCGTTGGCTAAAATCTTCCAGCAAGGAAGTTTTATTTCTGATACAGTGAAATACGCTTAACACGAAACTGAGGGGCCCGAATTTTTTTTTTCGTGTTAAAAGATTCCTGAAAAAAGAACATAAGTCCCCAATATTTTCGATGCCGTCAAATTTTATTTTAATTTCCTATTAAACTATTAGTAGGTTGCCTCCATTAGGATTAAAAGCAAGTGGAAAAAAAGTATTGTTTTTCGGGGGGAAAAAATTATTTTTTTAGGGTTTCGTTCATCTGACGAAACCCTATTCGTCTCACTCCTCTGTCTGTCCGTCTGTCTGTCACAGAGCCCGTTCTCAGAAACTATATATGATGGAGACTTCAAAACCTCACATCAAAAACCTTATATTTACCCCCCCCCCCCCCCGGGCTCTAACTTGTGTATTTTAAGCTTTTGTTTCTAACTAAGCCCCTAATTAAATTGAAGACTTGAAATTTTGGATACTGATAGCTGAACACCTCAGATTAAATGACAAATCATAAAATTTTTGAAAAAGTCTTATATTTACTCCCTCTGGGCTCTAGCTTATGTATTTTAAGCATTTTTTTTCCCCCTCTAACTGAGCCCCTAATTAAGTTGAAGATTTGAAATTTTGGATACTTATAGCTCAACACCTCGCATCAAAAGACATATCATAAAATTTTGAAAAAGTCTTATATTATTTACCCCTCCGGGCTCTAACTTCTGTATTTTTAGCAATTTTTCTAACCTCCACCCTTTTCACCCGAGGTGCACTTTTTTAACTTTCGCGACACTTCTTTAACCACTCTTTCATATTATGCACCATAGCCATACATATTTTAGTTGAATTTTTTACCGCCACGGGGCGTCTACCTATCTCGGGTACTATGGGCCCGATCCCCACGACTAATATATCAACGGATAGTTTGTAAAACGGAGTTTCGTTCGGATAGAAGTTTGTTTAGAATAGAGTGCGCCCCCTGGTTGTGAAATGTGGAACTAACAGATTTTGCAAAAGAATAAAGTGCTTTGAAAGGAATATTAAACGAAACCCTCTGTGCGATCTGTGATCACACTTACCCACTTGTTTTAAGTGGTTTTTCAGCATTATATTGACCACAAATGTTCGAGATCATCCATTGTTTATTTTATTCATCTCTCTATTCGAATGCGCATATTTTAAAACATTTTCTGCATTTCTGAAGTATAGGGGACAGGAACTTAATCGTTGATTCCGTTGTCAGATTCGTCATTGGACTCTATATGGGTAGAATGTGGAATCACTTGGATTACGAACGATCAACAAAATCTCTTTGTCTGTCAGAATCGGTGCTATAGGCACATCATCATTACTGCAACACATTCATTTAATGATATTGAAAGGGCAGTCTAGTAATGTTGAGATTTCCTCAAACATTTCATTAAATGTCGATTTAGTCTCAATATCGGCTGACTCTTCGGGTGCCAAAGAATTGACTACTTTGGAGAATCCCGCATGGCGAAAACCTGATGGATACAGTGACTTGTAAGCAAACATGCCACTGAAGATTGAAATCAAATTTTTTTTCGTGTTAAACGATTTTAGTTTCGTTAAAAAAAAAAAAAGTATTAAATTGCATAGTATAGTGTCCGGACCGCTATATCATTTCGTGTTAACCGATTTTTCATGTTAAAAGCGTTTTCGTTTCACTGCATTTATTAGTTTGTTCCTTTTTAACAATTTCCAACAAAGTTGAAAGTGTTTATGCATTCGGTTTGTCTGTCCGTCTGTACTCGCTCTAACTCCCGTAAATATACTCGGATCGTTCTGAAATTTTTGGATGTTAGTGACCTCTACCATAGCACGAACCCTTTTGCAAATGAAGTTTGTAGCATGTTTAGTTCATTTACAGGGGCAGTCAAAAGTTTTCCGTTACATTACGGCCTATGGGAAAAAATCGTTTAAAATGATTTTTAATGATGTTACATGCTTTCAAACATAATAAATTTGATATGCAGTTATCAAGTGCACTAAAATATGCATTCCGTAGAATATGCGCTGCAAAGAATAAATATTATTCATTTACAGGGCCACACAAAAGAATTCCGTTACATAATGATATACGGGTGGAGGGTGTTTTTTCCGGCGTATTTCAATTATGTTAAATTATTTCATGTATAATGGAATTGATAACGTCGCTGAGGTTTACTATAACTTATTTCATGTATAATACGAAGTGCATAGCATTTACAGGGACCCACAAAAGATTTCAGATACTATATTGTATCCGAAGTATTGTACGGTAGCGATGACTGCTGGAAATGCATTTTTAATTATGTTATGCACTTTTATGCTTCACTATACTTATGCATTGTATATGATGTGTATAAATGCTGTAATTCATATACAGGGCTACACAAAAGAATTCGTAATGGTTACTGGGTATGATTGTAAATTGCTTAAAGGTGGTTTTTAAATGAGTTATTCATTTTTACGCTGAACGGCATTTTATTTACTAAGAAATGCTTGTAGATAAAATTATAAAACATAGATAAAATTATATATACAGCGTCACGCAAAGAATTGGATACATGGCCGTCTATAAATGATAATTTCTGAAAATGTGATTCCAGTAGTTTTAAGAGTGTTTTACTTTGAATTAAATTTTAGCTAAATAGTGGCGTGTAATAAAGGTACAAGGTTAACTACAGGGTTGTACGAAAGTATACAAGTATGTTTCCATCTATTAGTATAAATTGCTGAAAGAGAAATTTCAACCTGTTATTCGTTTTCTTGCTAAACTAAATTTCCCCATTATATAGCATATATATCAACCTACAGATCAAATACAGGTTTGTTCAAAAGAATTGGAATACACATTTGATATGGATGGTAACTGCTGAAATCAGTTTTTCAAATGTTTTATGCGTTTTCTAAAATGTTTACCTAGTTCTTTTATATACATTATTTCTCTAAATAACGAAGTTTTGTTAAAGCATACAGGAAGCGTTGGAAAGTGTTTCATAATCTATGCTTAACGCATGATTTTTCTTACTTGTTTGTTATATATTCACGTCATTAAACCAGAATTATTATCAAAAAGTACAATTCGTCTGGGGCTTTTTCTTAATCACACTACCTACAAAATACTCCCGAAGAATAGAAATTGCAGAAGCTGCCATCCTTTACGATTTATATTCCAAAACGTTTTATTTGGTAAAAAGCACGCATAAAGATAAAGAAATATGGAGATTTACGAAAAGACTGCCAGAAAGTCCTGAAATGGATTTTTAAATGAATGCACTGAACGCATAAAATAAAATGCAGCCTTAGCGAAACCTAAGGTACTAATGACATCATTAAAACGTTTCCGAGAAATTTACGAGTTTGAAAAAAAATAATAATGAGGAGAGACATTTTCATTAACCCCTTCGTGACTGGCGTCTAATACAGGTCTTTTCATTTTTAGGTAACACATTTTAGGTGCGTTCGTAATTATATAAATACGTAACACCTATATTCGTTGTCTGGTCCATCCGTCTGCATAGAACAGCGCAAAAACTACCCAACCGAATGGTTTGAAATTTAAGATATATAATTGTTGCAGAACTTTGTCGCGTCCTTTCAAACTTTATGAAAATCGGATGCATAGTTCAATTACAGGGCCAGTCAAAAGTATACCGTTACATGACGGGAAAAAATAGTTTCAAGTGCATTTTAATGACGTTACACCCTTTCGAACATAATGAAATTGATATGCATTTATAAAGTGCACTAAAATATACATTCTGTAGAACATGCGGTTATGACAGGGTTCCTGCACAATTCTGGTAAAAAAAAAAATTTCCCTGACTTTTCCAGGTTTTCCCGGACCTTTCTCAGTAAAAATTCGGCTTATACAGTAGTACCCCGATTTACGTTCCCTCGACTTATGTCACTCCGCATTTACGTCATTTTGTGTGCGAAATGCTTCTATAAAATGTCACAAAATTGTTCTTTTTCATGTTATTTAGAAAAAGAGTACTATATTGTTGTAAAACACGTAGACAACTTTAATCTAGATAAATGCTCTTTTTTTTTTTTTTTTTAAAGCATGAATTTCCGATTTTTAAGGGTGTATTCGAAAAAATATTTTTCCACCCTCAACAGCTCGAAATTTTCTGAGACATTTTCAGACTCATTTTTAAAAGTAAAAACATGAAACTTGCTGGGGTGATTTCTGAAGACATGTTTAACATGCCGTGTGATTTCATTTTCAGCTGAATTAAATAGAATTTGATTTTTAAACAATTATTTTCTCAGTATGACCATCTTTTTTCATCCCCAGATCGCCCGTTTCGGAAAATTCGGTTCAAAACGCCAACTTTGACAGCGTTTTTTACAGTATTTTCTGTATTTATCAAAATATTAAGAAGCACGGCACATTATATAGTTTCTAAATAAGAGAATTTCCAAGTTTGGTGCGTTTGAGAGTAAAAATGAATTTTAAAATGAATCAGAAAATGAGTAGTTTGAATCGGAATACACCCTTAATTATTTTCATATTATGCTATCGTTGTATAGTTTGCATAAATTTTATATAAAAAATTTAGATTTCATAAATAATTAATTCAAAATTTCTTCATTTATGATAACCAAGATTCTAATGTAAAGTAGTATATCAAAAATTCCCTGGCCATTTCAAATATTTAAAAATTTCCCTGACTTTTTACCTAAATTTTCAAATTCCCTAACTTTTCCCTGACCCGTAAGAACCCTGTAGGAGCATATAATTGGAACAAATCGATTTGCGGCAACCCCTGTTGGCGGATTTTGCACAAAAGCTACCCAGCACCCGTTCACATGAAGATAGAACTTGATATGAAATTTCACCCAATTCTACACGCTAGTTTTTGAGTGAGAGCGCCTACAAAATTTGTGTCGAAGACATAAAGACTAAAGATTTTCTAAAGACAGTCAAATCGTGTTCAGGACTTTGTAAAACGCATTCGGAAGTCGACATTTTTCACGAATCCAAAACCAGAGTTCGTTGATTTAAATCGTGATAAAGTCATGATTTAAATCAATTGATTTTTTTTAAATCAATGATTTAAATCAAATTTTTAAAAATTATTTTCAAATAAATTCAAGATGTAAACAAACATATTAATGTACTTTAATATAATTTAGTTTTATATAATACAGATTATAATCGAACAGCTTTCGGAAAGATAAAGCTTAATCTTTGTCAGAAGAAAGAGTTTCAAATTTCATTTGAATCAAATTGTAAAATAAACTTGCAACAGTAAGGAAATATAAGTAGGAACAAATTAAATACAAGGATATTTACTTGCCTATTACTTATTTAGAAAAACTTCCGGCACGTTTAAGTAAAATAAAACTGTATGACTTTGCTCGTTACAAACAAGCATTGAGCCCAACACATTTATTATCCTATTTTTTGAATCCCCACTAAGCAGGAGAAAAATTAACAAGCTCTGAGAAAATATCAACATTATTGTTTGCTAAAGAGAAATTCTCTACTTTGGTGATGCTTATTATATTAGCATTTGAAGTAAAATCTGAACCATCCAATGAATTTTAGTCTCCATCTAATATAGTGAAAGAACTTTGTCCTTTAGAATGGTGGAAGACATATATTACAATTACCGAAAAGTATAAAAAACTTAAAGAATTCATAATCAACAAGCTTTTTACTGCAATAGTTTCGTCTGCTTCCGCAAAACGATTGTTTTCTGCTTTCTGTTTTGTTTGGTACATTCGAAAATTAGGAACTGTAGCTGCTAAACTCTTTTTTCTGTGCCAGCACTTTAACAAAAAACAAAAGTTAACATCTTAACATGCTTCCAAAATTATTTACAATTTTTATGTGCTGCAGTTATTTCACCTAAAATATGTAAGGTGGAATTGATTTTTGACATCTGATTTGTAGTTTTTCATGCATTTTTTATAATATAATGTATTGATAGCCTAAAATGTTACAATTTTAATCATTTATGTAAATTGTGTAATAATATTAATATATATTGGTAATACTTATATAGCATACATGTGTATGTGTGTCTGTGTATATAATTTTTACTATACAAATTAAAAGTCATATAAAATAATAATATTGTGTGAGAATTTTAAAAAAAAAATCTGACTTAAGTAAAAAAGATCCGATTTAAATAAAAAAAAAATCCGATTAATTTTTTTTAAATCAAAAAAATCACGAACCCTGTCCAAAATTTTCTTCTTCTATAGATAGAAGAAAGTAAAAAAAAAAAAAAGTTATTATTAGTATAATACAGAAAATACGGTGTTTAAAAAACAATAATTTTGAAACGATAAAAACTCTGTTTTGTCTCATTTAAAACACAGCTCCGTGTTACTAAAATTTTGAAAGATATGCTAAAAAACACTATAAATGTGACTGTGGGACAGTCTGAAAGTGGACTATGGTTTAAAAAAAACAATTACCCCCCCCCCCCCGCCTCTTAGGCTGGGGGAGGTGAGAAGAATTTTTTTTCCAATCAGAGCTCTAGGGCATCAATTCAACATGCCCCAGAAAAAAGCAATATAACACCAGAAATGAGATTGCAAATTTATTGTACAATTATAAAAATGTTAGCAGACATTATTTAGATAAATTCTAAAATTACTGAAGCATTTAAAAAAAAATTAGTAAATTTGAAAATTCAATTTTTAAAAAATACAGAAAAAAATCAATACAGAAAAAAATCATAAAAGTACTAAAAAATAAAAACATATCAAATTTATAGATGAAATAGATATTAGAAATGTTTAAAAGTTTCTAGAAGCATTTAAAAAATACGAATTAAAAGAAATTGAAGAAATATCTTTTAGAAATCAGATCAAAAGATTCCTGAACAGAATAGTCAAAACTGCGAGGAGCGACAATGGGAACAAGTTTGCTAACGAACATTTCAGGAAATTTTGAGGAACGTGGCATTAAACATGAATTTACAAATTCATATTCTCCAGAACAAAACGGCGTTGCAGAACGGTAAATAGAATTTAAAAAAACTACCTAAGAAAATGCCAGGTTGGGAGGGATGTAAATCCCTTTTTCTAGCTAAATCCCTTTTTCTGTACCAAGCATTACCATTCCCAAATGTTCCAACCTCGTAAAAAATAAATTCAGGGTCCTCGTGATCCATTTACAAACACCCTTCTGTTGATTTTGAAAGACCTACAAATGCCATATTCGTTGGTGCTGCCATCTAGTGACAAACATTAGTTGGCTCTTGAGCTCAAACGGGTAAAAATCAGCCCTTACTTAATTCCATCCATAGAAAGTATTCAAATTTTGAGATTTATTATCAGATACTAGCTGCGTCCAAAAGAAAAAAAAATTATCTCGTGTAAAAAAAAATCTTTATAGCGTTCGAAAAATACAAACTTTCTAACGCTTGAAAATTAGAAAGTTTTTATTCATCTAGGAAAAGCAATTAAGCATCATTGGAGAGTAGGGTGGAGCGAAAAAAAATAATTTTTTAAAATCAAAAACGGGTAGGGCCAAAAGTTGCCTTTATACTAGTACATCAACTGCGTGAAATTTTTTTACAGCTGAAAAAAATGGCTTGAGTCTGCGCTTTTGGTCCAAATGCCGAAATTTTGGGTAAAATTTGACATTTTTTTCAAAAAAATAAAAACATTCCTATGGACATAGTTATTATTTAAATGTGTTATTTAAATCTTTATTATTAATGACTTAACATATTTAAACGATGAAACGATACCTTTATTCTGTATAACTGGAGCAAAACTGACAACTTTTGGTAAAAAACAAGGCATTGCCACTCTGTTGTGTCATACAACTAATTGTTTTTTAGAATGCAGCTCTTACCTAGTTTCTTTCAAAACTACCCAGGAGGTATCACGTGGAGGTGGCTGCATTTCATGTCACAACAGCGTATAGCTCGACCACCCTACCATTGAACACAATGTTTTATTTATACATTGAATTGTGATTTGCTATCAAAGTCTGTCGTAAGTTTTCTATGTATCAACCTAGTCCATCTCTTCTTTGTATCCACAGACGTTGGATGATTCTGCTGTGACACTCCTTCGCGTATATTTCTACTGCTTGTGTATGATAAGGCAAGCAGAGTAAAGCAGTGGAATTAATGGAATCTATTCAGCCGTCTATTATCTTCACCAAAATTGCATCCAGTTAATGCATAATGATTGGGAGTTCTGTTACTACAATATTCTACAATATTTAGGTATTTCAGCATTGGGTATGCCATCATTTACTCTATCTCTTGATTTTTTTATATTCTGAGAAGCTTGCTGTTTAATGTGATGGCGATCGTCAGAGAACATTGCAATAAGAATTTACTCTCGATGTACAAAGCAACCATTGTCCTAAATAATTTTTTTTAGCATTTGTTTTATGCCGCTTTCTGAGATGTTTAGAAGCCGAGTAATTTCCCATAAGTTTATAGATCCATTTTTTTTTATGTGGATTACATTTGGTGTAAACCATCCTGCGGCATAAACTTGGATTACATTCTTTGTGAATTAACCTACATACTCTGATATTCAATCAGTGCTTATACAAAGGTGAAAATTTTTATTCCTTTGTGAGCCATCTTGCATAGGACTTCCTATTCGCTAGTTCTTCTGAGCAATATCTTGATGAAATAACTTTGCAAATGTCTAGCAGGTATTTCTAGTCTGTGTTGAGTACCGTTTTCTCGATTTCAGGAAATAATGTTACAAAGTTTCTCTCTATGGCTTCAAAAATTGAAATAAGAAGGGAATGGCAGGTGGACAAAGATTTTCCTATTGCTCCGGCGAACCCCTGTGGGTTAGAATCTACTTTTTGCCAATGATCTTGTCTAATAAATGATGAGAGGAAATTCACTGGACTCTGAGGTGGCATATGATCCATTGCAATGGTTCATTTTCTAAACATGTCCCATGCAGAATGTATGGCAACGATGAACAGAATTCTCCGCCTTTAAATGAGCACTCACTTCCCATCAGAGTCTCTATGTTCACTCAAAAAGTACTATGTAATCCAAGTTTGGCCCTAGGATGGTTTACCATAAGATGTAATCTACATCTAAAGAAAGGGTCTAAAAACTCATGGAAAATTATTCGGCTACTAAACAACATAGAAAACGGAATAAAACAAATACTAAAAAAAGTTATTTGGAACAATGGTTGCTTTGCATACGCAGAGGAAATTCTGATTTCAATGATTTCTGACGATCTCCATCTCATTAAACAGCTAGCTGCTCAGCACATAATAGTTGAAACATGAGAGTAAATGATGGCATACGCATATCTGAAATAGCGATAATCAACATTGAAGCGAATAATTATATAAATCAAATTCATTGGAAAATTGTTGTGGTAACAGAACCCCTAATCAATATGCGTTTATCAGGTGCAATCTTGGTGAAGATAATAGACGGCTGAATAGATTACATGAATATCATCCCCACTGCATTACATTATTTGCCTTCTCTTACACAAGTAGTAGAAAAATACGTGAAGGAGATCACAGCAGCAGCATCCAAAGTCTGTGGATACAAAGAAGAGATGTACTAGGTTGATACATAGAAAACTTATGCCAGTCTTTGATAAAAAAAAAAAAAAAAAAAAAAAAAAAAATCACAAATGTATAAATAAAGCATCGTGTTCACATGGTAGCGTGGTCGATCTATGTCCTAGGTAGTTTTGAAAACAACTAGGTAAGAGTTGTATTCTAAACAACAATTCGTTGAATGACACAAACAAAGTGGCAACGTCCTTTTTTACCGAAAGTTATCAGTTTTGCTCCAATTATACAGAATAAAAATATCGTTTTATCGTTTAAATATGTTAAGTCATTCATAATAAAGTTTTAAATAACACTTTTTAATAATAACCATCTCCATAGGAATGTCTTTATTTTTTTGAAAAAATGTCAAATTTTACCCAAAATTTCGACTTTTGGACAAAAAGCGCAGACTCAAGCCATTTCTTTTTCAGCAGTAAAATTTCACGCAGTTGATGTACTGCAACTTTTGGCACCTACCCGTTTTTGATTTTTAAAAAATAATTTTTTTCGCTCCACCCTATTGGAGAGTGTGCTGCTGCCATGTAAGTGTGGAAAGCAGAAGTAAAACCTCTAAATCGCTTTATTTATTTGAATAACAAAGGAATTGGATTGTAACTAAAAAAATTATGTGGGAAGAAGAAATTTGCTCAGCAAAGCCTAAAAGGTTAAGGACAAAGTTCCGAATTTCATACGCTTGCGAACAAACATGAATTAAAAAATATGTCAGAAAGTAACTGTCATATTGCGTGGTGCTCTTTACTTTAATAAATAAATAAGCATAATCGTATACTAACTACTTTTATTTATATTAAGTTAAGCAGATAAAGGATATGCCACACAGGCCTTTTATATTAACGTCTTTTTACTAACCAGTAAACATTCGATCAACAACAGTTACAATTACAGCAGAAGTTGAAGTAGTAGTTGGGTCATATTATTGCATGCCCTTTCTTTTCAAAACAGCAAAATTTAAAAAAGATATTTAGAGTCCAAAGAAGTGTTCGAATGAAAAGTCTTTAAAAAAAACCCTTAAATATAGTCTTTGAAGCGAGCAGGTGGTTTTATATTTCTTCTAGGTCTTTCTATCTTTGGTGTATTTGGAGTTGACAGTACTGGCAAAGCAGGTTTGGGATTGATGGTGACTGTTTGACCAGACGGAGAATCAGGCTGAATTAATGGACTGTCATGGGGTTGAGGACTTGACATTTTTGGAGTCTCTGTATTAGTCAGGTTACAAGTTTGCGTTGCATCAGCATTTTCTTGTGAATTTACAGGAACTTCAATCGCTAACTTCCTAGGTCTTAAATGAATTCTGTTGCGACGAAGAACTGATCCTTCTGAAGATTTCACAATGTAAGATCTTGGACTGTGTTTTTGGACAATAGTTCCTGGTGTCCATTCTCGATGACCAGATTGAAGATAGACTGGATCTTGAATATTCAATTCTTTTAATTTTGTGGTCGATGAGTCATAATAATATTTCTGTGTTCTCTGATTTTCCTGTAATTGATGATGAGTATTCTTAATTGGAAATCTAGGTCTTAACAATTTCGTTTTACAAGGAATGGAGGTTCTCAAAGATCTTCCCATCAGCATCTCTGCCGGAGAAGGCAATTTAAATTTTGGAGTGTTATTATACTCGAGAACAGCTAGATTTGGATCTCCTCCCGAAGCTCTCACTTTAAAGAGAAGGTTTTTCAATGTCCCAATAGATCTTTCAATCATCCCGTTGGATCTTGGATACTTAGGTGATGATGTAACAGGGCAAATATCATAAAACTTCAGAAATGAAAAATATGCTTGACTATCAAATGGTGGACCATTATCGGAATGAATTTTTCGTGGAATACCATGAGTACGAAAAATCTGTTTCAATGCACTAATTACTGCAGAAGCTGTTTTAGCATTAACTTTTCTTAATTCAATAAACTTGGAGTGGTAATCAGTTACTTGTAAAAAGTCATCTCCTGCAAAATACATAAAATCTACACCTACCTCTTCCCAAGGTATACTAGGAACTTCATAAGGCATCAAAGGCTGTTTACAATTAGCACGCTGATGCTGCTGGCAAATGTGACACATTTCAACATAATTCTTGATGTCTTCCATCATATTGGGCAATATAAAGCTGCCTTGGCTTTTTCTTGACAAGCAGTGATACCTTGATGTACTTGGTGCAGTTTCGATAACACATAAGTTTGCATTGTTTTAGGTACTACTAATCTATTTCCGATAAAAATTAAGTCATTAAAACAATTCAACTCTTCTTTCTTATTCTAATAAGGTTTTAATTTTTCGGGCAATTGACTACACTGTTGTGGCCAACCATTCTTAATTAGCAACTTTAACTTCGAAAGATCTTCATCTTCTAGTGTTGCCTTCTGCATTTCTTTTGTGCGTTCTTCAGGGGTCGATAGAATTGTATGTACAATAGCAGCTCCATCTTCCAAAAAACTTGTATCTACACTCATGGTAGTGGGATTTCTGGAGAGGGCATCTGCTACGTAAAGCTTTTTCCCTGGAACATGCACAAGTTTAAATCTATATTTAAATAATTCAATTGCCATTCTCTGTAATCTTGGAGACAAATTTTCAATTGGTTTATGCAGTAAACCGAGGAGAGGTTTATGATCGGTTTCTACTATAAAATCAGTAGCATACACATAGTAATGAAATTTTCTACATCCGTTGACAACAGCTAATAGTTCTTTCTCGATTTGACTATATTTTTGCTGGGTATCGTTTAGAGCACATGAAGCATAGGCAATTGAATGTTCTTCTTGAAGTAATACTGCTCCTAATCCATACTGGCTAGCATCAACAGAAACAACTGATTTCAAATTTGGATTATAATAAGCCAGAATAGGTGAATTAGCTACCAACTTCTTCAAATTTTCAAAAGCTTCTTGCTCATTAGCCGTCCAAATAAATTCATTTTTCTTGCTTAAGAGTTTTCTCAAAATTCCTGTTTTATCTGATAAATTTTTAATAAACTTCCCTAAATAGGTAATCATGCCTAAAAATCTCTGTAGCTCTTGTTTATTAGTAGGGGCTTTGAAATCTACAATTGCTTTAATTTTATCACCATTTACTGAAATTCCTTTTCCAGTTAAATTATAACCCAAATATTTTACAGAACTTCTTTTAATTTGACTTTTTTCCAAAGACAATTTCAAACCAGACTCTCGAGCTCTTTTCAGAACTGCTTCAAGTCTTCTATCATGTTCTGCTTCTGTCTTGCCAAATACTAAAATGTCATCAATGTAAACTAAAGTTCCATCTAAATCTCCAAAAATATTATCTATTGTTTTCTGGTACACTTCAGGGGAACTCGTCAATCCATAAGGCAGACGACAGAATTTGTATCTTCCAAACGGAGTGGCAATTGTACATAAATCTGAACTTTCTTGATCGAGCGGTATTTGCAGAAAATCTGACGATGCATCAAGTACTGTGAAAAATTCACCTTCAATTTGAGAAAATAAGCTCTGTTGGGTTGGAATTGGATAATGTTCTCGCTTTACATATTTATTTAGCATACGTGGATCTATACAGAGTCTTACACGATTATTAGGCTTCTGTACTGTAACTATAGGATGCACCCAATCAGTTGGTTTTACAACTTTTTCTAATATACCTTGATCAACCATTTTATCTACCTCGTGCTTTACTTTCAATTTTAAGGCATGTGGAATAACCCTAGAGGCTGATATTTTAGGTTCAGCATTGGCATCTAATTTTATCTTGTACGTGTATGGTAATTTTCCCATTTTGGCTGTAAATACATCTGTAAATTTTTCTATAAAATTTCTAGCATGTACAGAGTCAACACTGATGTTTCTATTTACAAATCCCAATTTTTCACAAGCTTCAATTCCTAATAAAGCACTCGATTTTTGATCAATAATGTAAAAATCTAGAAATTCAGATTTATTTTTAACTTTACATTTTAACTTACTAACCCCGATTACGTTTAAACTGTGTCCTGTATAAGACATCAACTTTCTTTTAGTTTCACTAACAACTTCATTATTTCTCACATCATTAAAAATATTAAGTGGCAAAACATTGACTTCAGCTCCGGTATCTATTTTAAGAGACACTTCTGAATTATTTATAAGAACAGTTTCTCTCCATTCAGATTTTAAAGAATTAACCTGGCACTTAACTGAATCCAACTTAACAGAACCGTCATCACTCGATGGGTAAAAATTATCATTATTAGAAATTTCATGTACTTTTTTATTTATTCTTTTCCCTTTATTTTTACAGCCAACCGAGAAATGATTTAATCCGTTACAATAATAACATTTTTTACCAAATGCAGGACATTTTCCATAATCATGAACAGTTTTACATTTAGAACAACTTTTATTAACTTTCTGGTTAACATAATTACGTTTTTCCTTATTGTATATTTTCCTATGTGTTTCGTTTTTGTTTGCACGAACAGCATTTACGGTGGTAGAACAATTATTTTTATTCATTATTTCCATTTGCTTACCACTGGACTCCTTAGCCCTACAATATTCTATTGCCTTTGCAAGGGTTAACTCAGTTTCCATTAGCAACTTTTCTTTCATAGCGGAATCTTTAACACCAATAATTAACAAATTCCGGATTAAACTATCTTCTTGATCCTCAAAAGAACAATCTTTAGACAAATTTTTCAAATTTGTAACAAACGAATCAACAGATTCACCTTCTTTTTGTCTATAGTTAAAAAATTTATAGCGCGCAATAACAGTATTCGTTTTCGGTTGAAAATACTGGTCAAAAGAATTTATAACAGTTTCAAAATTATTTGCATTGTCATCACTAAGTTTAAAACTATTAAATATATCAATGCATTCTTCACCCATTATTCCTAGTAATAGCGCTACTTTAAGCTTATCAGGTTTAGCTATTTTCTCAGAAGCTTCTAAATAAAGCATAAATCTTTGCTTAAATTTATTCCAATTCTCGGCCAAATTGCCAATTAAACTCATATTTGAAGGTGCCTTTAAATCCATTATAACGGATACAAAAAATTATTTTCAAAAGCGCATACAATCAATTGCTCTTAAATATAAGTATAAAAATATCTGACCTTTACGATGCCAAATGCAGCTGCCACCATGTCATATTGCGTGGTGCTCTTTACTTTAATAAATAAATAAGCATAATCGTATACTAACTACTTTTATTTATATTAAGTTAAGCAGATAAAGGATATGCCACACAGGCCTTTTATATTAACGTCTTTTTACTAACCAGTAAACCTTCGATCAACAACAGTTACAATTACAGCAGAAGGTGAAGTAGTAGTTGGGTCATATTATTACAGTAACCAAAGCGATTCTCAAATCCAAGGAAGCCACTTTCTGAATTCATCCCCCCCCCCTCCCCCGAAATACATGAAATTAGCAGATGTTCTTATTGAGAAGCTATGTAATCAAATGGTGTTATCTATATTTTGCTAGATGCATATCCTTCAGAAAATATTTTCATAGTGAGCGTTTTGAACTGAATTTCTGGACGCGACAGCGCAAGAAAGGGGGAAAAGTCTGCCGTCACGTGACCACAATCGCTTATAACTCGATATGTAATTCATTTATAAGTACATTCATACTCTATAAGTAAAACTGAAAACACCATTCTATTGCAAATCGCTTCAATAGCCAGGCCTGCCAATGTTATGCCTTTACGTTTAAAAATGAGTCAGAAAATGTATCAAAAAGTTTCGCGTTGTTGAGGAAGGAATTTGAGAACTGCCTCAAGTAAATAAAATCTGTCAGTACAGCAGTTTTTTATTTTTACACTAATAATCATTTTGTTATTCTCTGCGTTTCCCTTTCTCTAGAACTAACCATTTTTTCAATCAACACAGAAAAAGAGAAAAGTAAAGCGTTATAACGAAGAGCATAAAGGGATAGATAATTTTTCCTGAAAAAAAGTGGGTTACCGGGACAACGCCCTCCAGCGGAAGCGCTTGTCAAAAGTGCGGGTGGATGCAAGTTCAAGGTTGAGAGAGAAATCGATAGGGTTTCAGTTACGCCGCTAAAGCTGTTAAGAACTTAGCGGCATTATCACTCATTAGGGTGAAAATAAAATTTTTCCATTAATCTTTTCTCACTTAACGAATTGTTTTTACTTTTCATTGGTGGAATCACTAATCAGAGACTGAGAGGAAAACAAAAATGTTATATTATAAGTCTGCAGACATAAAACACAGTTACAGCGTTACAGCAAAACCTACGAAAACAGAATCGCTTAGGTCTGGAAAAAATTCTTTATTAAAGTGGGTTTCTTCTCATCAAGTAGATTTGTATGGTATCATTCCATACAGTAGTGTACAGTGTTGAATTCAGGGGGTGGCCTGGGGGGATATTCCCCCCGCCCGGAAGATTTGAGATTTTGTGTTTTCAATGGTCAAAAAGTGCAATTCCCCCCCACGGAACTCTAGAATGTCCCCCCCCCCCAGAACCACAAAAATCCCTCCCGGAGAAAAGTGTCTGAATTGAACACTGCCCGGAAGGGATTTCTGCGGCTCCGAGGGAGATATTTTAGGGGGAAATCGCACTTTTGTCCATTAAAACGCATAAAATCTCAAACCTTTCGGGGAACACATTTCAATGTTCCGGGGGAATGTCCCCCCACCCCCTGAATTCAACACTGGTAGAGTTGCCAAGTGTCGGGGAATGTCACAATTTTCAGGGCTCTAAGATCTGTCCCGCGTAAGCACTATGCGGAACGCCAAAAGTTCCAATTTTTCATGCATCATGATTTTTGATAATTTTTTTAATTATTTTTTTATATTAATTATATGATTAATTATTTTCATATTATAATATATTATATTTAATTTCATTATTATATTATTCATTATATTATACATTAATTCAATAATAATGAAATAATTATACATTATATTATATAACTCATTAATTATATTATATTTCATTTCACATAATAATTCAATATAATATAAATAATATAATATAATAATATAATATATAATATTATATAGTTATAAATTAATAATATATATAATAATATTCATATATTTTTATATTAATAATTTTCAAAATCATAATTAATTCATTAAAAAAAAATCTCACAGTACCCTGCTATTCGTTAGTCTCCATCGAGCGTAACTTTAAAACAATAAAACTTATGAAGACATAACCTTTCTGTAACGGAAAATTATGCCTTAAAATCTACCTGCCTAGACAGGAAACTGGTCCAAAATCCAAAATGGATTTGTCTGCGGTTCTTAGCGATTCTGTTTTCACAATTTTTCCTGTACTTTGTTGTAAACGAAACCAGTCTGTAACGGAATTCTGTTTTAACCCTCAATGTTCCGACGGGACTTTTAAGTCCCATTAAAGAAAGTGCAGCATAAAATTTATTTAATTCGTGTACTAATAAAAGTATGTGGTATTTTCCATACCAAAATACTTTGCAGGATCCCATTCAGTAAGCACAGCGAAACAGTCGAAGCTCAATTACCTTTTAATGCGGTTTTTTTTTTTTTTCCTCATATCATTTACATGGATATAGCTTTTCTCCTATTAAAAACTGTTTTACGAAAAACTGGCAACTACAAAAACACTTCTGCGTTACAGATAAGATCGAAATACAGTAAAACCTCCCTAAAGCGACCACGTTCCGTTCCAATAAAAAACGGGTCGCTCCGAGAGGTGGTCTCTCAATGGAGGTCACGTTTAAATCTAGATTTTAATTGTTGAAAAAAGGTAACAAAATTTATTTTTCACATTAGGAAAAAATATGAAAATTTAAGTATCAAAACAAAAGTTAATTTTACATAAGTTAATTACTGCAGCGTTTAAAAATGAATCCATTGACGTTTGCTTTGATTTTACGGTTTTATCTTTTATAACTTTTATTTCGAAATTCAGTAAATAAATTCAATTTTTTTTTTTTTTTTTTTTTTTTTTTTTTTTTGGACAGGAACAAATAATGACGATTTCATTAATTTATCTATTTCTTTAAGAGTTTCCTGACAGAATAGGGCAGGGGCGTTTATTGGCAGTCATTCTTAATTTGACATCAGAGTTAAATTCATTGCCTAAAAAGACACAAAGGGGTTTAAACACTTAAAAGTTACCGGAATAAAACAAATTCTAAACTTAGTTTAGAAGTTTGATGAGTAACGCTGTCTTCGGAATTATTTTTCTAATAAAACCTTCTTCAAGCGACTAGGAAAAAAGGGAATTTGTTTCATTCTCTTCAAAGAAATGGGTCGCTCATGGAGGGAGTTCAACTGGGATGGTCTCTGAATGGAGGTAAAATTAGTATTGAGCCTATGGGAATAAATTTCGTTCCATGAAAAAATGGTCGTTCAGGGAGGTGGTCGCACAGGGAGGTTTCACCGTACGTTTATTTACATTGCTGTTGAAAGAATTGCGATATTTCCATAACAGTATTTTTTCTCAATTAATCTAAATATTCTTGTAAATATTTTACAAAAACCCCTCTAACTACCGATTTGTTCAATCAGTTTTATTTAAAAATCTGTTTAAAAAGCAAATTGTTATTTTATAAGTTGTATCAGATATCTTCAGACATTAACTCTTTATGTACTGAATTATGAATTCATGAAAATTTTATCTTCTAAAGCATTTTTCGTGAATTGTTTAAGCTACATTAGAAGATTTACAGAATCATTTAATAAATTTTAGAAGGATTGAAAGATTTAGAAGGTTGGTTGGTTGATTTTGTGACGGCCGATTATCTACACTAGGGATATAGGCCCGAGGGGGAGTGCCCTTCGTGGGGGTCTTTCTAAGGGAACCTAACCCGTATTAACGCATGGAAATCCATGGTTCGAAGAAAACCACGAAAACTCCGAACGATTAGGCCGACGGGCGCGATTGGGATCGAACCCAGCACTTCCCGTCTACCAGCTTCGAGAGCAGAACCTCTCGGCCACTGGTGGGGCAGATTTAGAAGGATTCATTAAATTTGAATTTATAAGGATTTTTTGCACTATTTATAACCCCACTCGAAACTTTTATTTTAAATATTTTTCTCAGTATTTTGTAGAGTTAGGAAATGTACAAATGTAACGTTCTTACAAAAGAAATATAGAAATATTTTGGAATTGAAAAATTCTCTCGCCCCCGCCCCGAACGCCAAGAAAGCTGAAAAGATGCAAAGGCAAAAGAAATCATCCTTTTAAAAATATGTTTGTTTTGTGTAACGCATAATGCTTTTGGAACAAGATAAAGTAATGCATCTATAACTCATTCTAAACTGTATTATAACTAATCGATGTATTAAAGGAATTTTAATATACGTTATTTTAATGGTACTTATAAGTACCGTCAGTAGATAAAGGGTTAACGAAGATAATTATTGAAGAGGAACAAATTTCTGATTTATAATTCGGGACATAATGGGTTAAAAGTGAAAATGCCATTCTCCCCAAGATCAGAGTCAGATAATATAGACGAACACGCGAACGCCGTTCGCAGAAAATTTTCCAAGTTTGCAGACAATTTTGATGTTTTCTTTTTTTAACAAATTTCTTTATAAAAAAAAAATATATATATATATATATTAAGACCCTGGGCGGAGAATTGGTGCGATGCACGTCACAGACTCTTGAGAAGGTCTGCAAACTATTTTCCAACTGTGGGGGGGAAAAAAAAGTTTTTAAAATTTTTAAGAAAGAGTCACAATATTAAGGAATGGTTTGTCTCAAAAACAGTAGATAAACTGATGAGTAAGAGTTCATCTCTTCCATTCATGGACTAATAACTTTTTTATTTTAACATTCATTTATTCGTATTTCAGCTATTTTATAGATTAATAAAATAACAGTTTTGTTGAGCAATCATAAATTGATATCTTTATATAAGTTAATGATTAAAATATTTCTCATTGTAATAAACATATATTTTTTAATTTTCATTAGTTTTTCTTTCATGCATAGGTTG
Organism: Maratus speciosus; assembly: GCA_963932465.1. Classification (NCBI taxonomy): domain Eukaryota; kingdom Metazoa; phylum Arthropoda; class Arachnida; order Araneae; family Salticidae; genus Maratus; species Maratus speciosus. The sequence goes on along the minus strand of OZ010790.1, from coordinate 4,368,480 downwards.
TCTGTATTAAGCATACCATTCAATACTACATTTCTTGACTGAGTTTTAATAATGCTTGTAAATTAATATTTTTCTTTTAGTGGTGTTGCTTAGTGACACTCCACTCGCATATAACTTTTCATTTATGCTGTTAGCGGCGATATGGGAGGGGCGCGGCGTTTTTTTGCAGAAAATTTTTAAGAAATTATTAGAGTTCGCAGACAGTTTTAGATTTTATCTAAGTCTGCCCAAGATAGGAATACTATAGCCAGCTAAACTGGAATTCTGTTTTAGTCTCTAGCGATTCCCATTTCGTAAGTTTTACTGTATAAAATTGTTGTGTTTATGTAGTGTAATAGAACCTGCTAAGACGCAATCGCAAGGGACAGGAGAAAGAAATCCGTTTTGAACAGGTTTTCGTCTTAGCAGGTATAATCGTATGGTATTCCTACCGTAGTTACCATGAAATTTTAACGCTTAAGATAGAATTCGTTATAGACAGGTTCTGATTTTACAGGTCCAAAAATTCTGTTAGATTAGGGTCGATGGGGAAAAATCGTTTGCGGAGTATTTTAACCCGTATTTGCTCGCGCTGGGTATGTCACACCCAGTGCAGCTTTTTTGCAGTTTTTCTCCCTAAACTTTCTTCAGAAATAGATGAGTCTTTGTGTAGCTGTCTCGAAGGTCATAATCTTAGAGGGGGGAAAAGCTGTTAAATAATTCGAAACATAGATCTATCGTAATCGCCACATATGGGTATCTCACACCCAGCGTGAGCATTTCTGTAACAGCTCTGAGTACAGATAGACACAGGAAATTTGCAGAATAAATGTAAATAACATTTTTAATATATCTTTAAAACTATATTATCCCTTCCTTTTTCGTAGTGTTTTATGTTTTATGTAAATTTTAAGGTAAAAATATTGGAAGAAACCGCCATGGGTATGACATACCCAGCGCGAGTAATCCCGTTTGTTTTTCTCGCGCGTGTAAAGCCGGGTTAATGACGCTATTTCAAATGTATTGGAATTCATGTAAATCACCGAATTTCTTTACAAGATGATTACGACAGAATAGAGTATTCATACCATTTGGCAGTTGTCATGTTTGATCTTCAATTTAATATATGTAGATGGCAGCACCAAAGTATCAAAGCTTTCTTTCTTCACACAATTCATTTCCAGAGAATTCTCTTCTGTTTACTTGTGTAGTCATGTGACTGACGTTCTGTAAGTTATGTGTTTGTTTGTGAATTGCTTATTAAATGTTTAAATGTCTACAAGCGACCTCGTTATTAAGAGTTGTGTTAATTATTATTAATTAGTTACTAAATATCAGGGTTCGTTGATATATATCGATGGATATATATCCGATATTTATTTTCAAAATATCAAGATTTTTGATATTTTCGATATTTTCATATTACTTGATATTTATTTTCAAAATATGAATGTGCAAGATATTTTTGATATTTTCAGTCAAAACAAATGCAAATTAAATTTCCAACTGTTATTGACTGTGTTGTCCTGTAGTCTCTAATAGTGACTTTTCTAGCCAAAGAAGAAAACAAATATCTTTTCAAAGCTTTATGTTTGAATTTTTTACTTGTAATTGTAGATTATGTGGGACATAATTATTTCAGAGCAGACACTAAATTTAGGTACTCAGTTATATACAGCTTCATTAGAAAATAATCTATTCTGGTACCTATTGATTTAATTCAGTTTAAACTGTATAGCATGTTAGGGAATAAAAAATAAGATAAGCTTACATTTATGTTAAAAAACTTCAATAAAAAATATTTTGTATGTAAAATTTTGTTTTATAAATTTCCAATATTTATTTTCAAAATATCAAGATGTGTGATATTTTCGATATTTTTCTATATTTGATATTTATTTTCAAAATATCAAGATGTGTGATATTTTCGATATTTTTCTATATTTGATATTTATTTTCAAAGTATCACTGTGCAAGACATTTTTGACATTTTCAGTCAAAACAAGTACAAATGAAATTTCCAACTGTTATTGACTGAGTTGTTCTGTTCTGTAGTCTCTGATAGTGACTTTTTTAGACAAAGAAGAAAACAAATATCTTTTCCAAATTTTATGTTTGAATTTTTTTACTTTTAACTATAGATTATTAGGGAGATAATTAATTCAGAACAGATGCTGAAAAATAAACTGTCTAATTTAGATACTCAGTTATATATACAGCTTCATTAGAAAAGAATCTGTCCTGGTATTGATTTAATTCAGTTTAAACTGTATATAATGTTAGGGAATAAAAAATAAGGTAAACTTACTTCTATGTTAAAAATGTTCAAAAAAAAAATTGTATTTAAAATTTTGTTTTATAAATTTCTAATTTCTTGATAGTTGATACTAAATCCTATAGCTTTTTTTCTTTCTTTTTTTATGTAAGTGTATAAAACAAATTGTTTCTGTTTTCAATTAGTTGATTTTCAATTTTGTTTTAAGTATAAAAAAAAAGGGGGGGGGGGAAGAAAAATGCACTTTTAGTGCATTGTTTAAGTTTTCATGTTAAGTGCAATATGTTTTAGTTTCTAATTTATATTATGCTTGAAAATATTTATTATCAGCAGTAAGATGACTATTTTTAACCCTTAAATGCCTGATTTTTCAAAAATCATTGTAATAATGTTTTTCGGCTTTCATTTTTTAAATAAATCATGGGAAAAATACTTAAAAAAATCATATTTTGTTTTAAGTATGGTTTACGGCTAAAAAACAGTTTGTTACTAATCGGCAATACTGGTCTTTAATTGAAAAAATAATTTTCCTTCATAAAATTATATAATATTAAACACACAAGAATTTTAGGAACTATAATAAGAAATAAATTTTACTTGCTCACTGCAGAACAAAATCGGGTTTTTCGCAAGCTTCCAAACAAAACAAAAAGAACAAGTAGTAACAATTCAAAAAATAAATCTATCTTTATTCTTAAACAGCACAAGTGTTGCCATCTACATGTTGAAAATCGATTTAATAATATTTTAAGAATGTGTTTTATTGGCAACATTCGGCATTATAGCTTCAATAATATTATACAGTACAGCCCCGTTTATCCGCGGAATTATATGGCAAGGGCACCGCGGATAATCGGAAAAGACAGAAAATGGGGTGCAAGCTCGAAAAAAAGAAAATTCAACATGAAAACTATGTTTTAGTGTACAAAAAACATAATAAAATGTTTAAAATACATACATGTGCACAATACAGCTGAAACATTTGCTTTACGTCTAAATCACTAAAACAAAGAACAGTAAAAAAAAAAGATGGGAACAATGCCATACATACTGTACAAAAAGTGTTGAGTTATACCTTTAAAAAAAAAAAAAAAAATCAGTCACTTATTTTTGCTTCTTGCTTTAGAAACACCTTTTCTATCAAAAAAATGAAGCTATTCTTGATATGCTCCCTGGAATTTATCATAATATTCTTAGGTAATTGTTAAATATTTTAATTGCTGTGCTTACGTTTAGTTAATTAAATCAAGAATAGACATCAAGACTTTATAACAGATATTTTAAACATGGCAACCGAATCTAGAAATATTCTTCTATTACTTTCGAATACATGGATTTTTCTGTTTATATTTATTAGTAGGGCTTACTGTATTTTCCTTGCTTAAATTTAAAAATTTGACTTAAAAATTTGGCTTAAATTCAAGAAAAAAAAAATCGCTTCGCGGATAAACCGCACCGCGGATAATCGGGGCTCTACTGTAATAGTATTTTAGAGTCTAAATTGGGAATGGTGCCGAAAAGCAACACCCGACATTTAATGTTAAAATATCGGATATATATCGAAAATATCGGATGTATATCAAAATATCGGATATTTTTGATATTTTCGAAAATATCATGATATTCACGAACCCTGCTAAATATACAATATCAGTCATTGACAGTGACATACAAAAGAAATCGGCTACAGTTAGACTCTCTTTTAATAATAATGGCTGGAAGTGCGTTTTCAATTCCGCATTTAAATGTAACTCATTTTTTGCATGTGACTGGTTTTGTATAAATTCTATATCTCGTAATACAGGGCTGCACAAAATAATTCGCGTACCATACTCCTCATGAGCGGACAGGGGCGTAGCTACAAAAAATTTTTCGTGGGGAGAGTTCAAAATTTTCTCAACTTATAATTCAAAAATTTCCCAACGTAAAACAAATTTCTCTATTTTCCAATTAAAATGATACGTTCAATGTGTGTTTAATAATAATGATACTTATACGAAAAATAAAATCTTTCCAAAGAAAAAAAGTTGAAACTAAAAACAAAAAAATTATAATTATTGGTTCATTTAATGAAAATTTTTGTCTTCAATTATGTACGAGTCATAATCATACTTCATATGAAAATAGCCTCATATTTTAGAAAGGAACAAAGCTTTGGAGGAAATGTATTAGAGACACTGTTGATGGACAACAGTAGAGAAATTCAGGTCTGGTAGATGTATGATATTTTCGTAGCGCAGAGAAACACAATGACAAATTGGCTGCTTTTTGTATTTCTTTTGAAAGTTTAACTATTTTAGTAGTACAGAACTCAGAAAGGTAGTCAGCAAAACAATAAGAAATTCTTTTTTTTTCTTTCTTTTTTACTTTTTATTAAAAAAGAAAGAAAGAAAGAAAAGTGTTTCAAAAATCTATAATTTCCCAACTCTAAGATCAAATTACCCACGTTCACATAAATTAGGGGGGGAGAGGCTCCCCCATAACCCCCCATCGCGACGCCTCTGTGAGCGGAAATGGCCGAAGGGGAATTTTCAACTGTGGTCTGTATTTCCAAACTGAACTCAATTTTGGCGTGCACGTAGTTTATAGATACAAATCTATGTATCATATACAGGGCTACTCAAGGAATTCGGATAATTTTCCGACTGTTGATGGGAATTGGTGAATTGTGGTTGAAAATGTGTTATACGTTTCAAATGGTTCAATTAGATACCCTATTTCAACTTATTCATCGGTGAAGTTTTGTTACATTATTCTGAATATTTCGGAGAGGGTTCATAATCTATGCTGGACGCGTGATTTTTGTTTCTTGTTATTATTGCACTTGATTTCATTATAGATGAGATCGGGTGGTTTTTGTTTGCCAGTTTTTTCAATTTAAAAATTTTGTGTGAAAATATTTGTATCATTATAAATCTTGAGAAAGACGTCGTCTGAGCGATGAAACCTGTCGATTTGAATAAAGGTATTTTTTTGCCTTGTAAGTGTATTTTTATCCCTTTTAGCAAGTATTTAGTTTGATGATTTTAATTGATTTTCATATATAATTTTATAACTGCATAATTGTACAAAAAAAAAAAAAAAAAAAAAAAAAAAATCAACAACTATCTGCAAAAGTAAAGTAATGTTAGACTCCAATTGAACTATTTCTTACCATTTCATTTGAAAGAAGTTTAAGTACTAAAATAACTAGTAAATCTGCAGATCAGGAGCCTCAACGTCATCTTTGCAAGTCATTGTTTTTTAACACTCATTGCATAATATTCAACTTCCTACAAATCGCTTTTTAAAGTTTTCAAATTACATAAATATGTATGAGCATACAAGATACTTCGTAAAGTTTCAGAAATTAAAAGTGTTAAACAAGTGATTGTACATTAATGTTCTGAAATTCTGATGAGCTACTTATTCTGGTAACTTTTTAAATCAAAAATTGCATTTCTTCAGGGGGGGCTCTGCCCCCCTGAACCCCCCGTAGTCTATTTAAATTTACATTCGCAATTTTGTATTGATTGTGCGGATGGTTATAGTATATCTTAGCCTTTTTTTACGCTGTGATTTATAACGATAAGCATAAGTTTTTTAAATAAATTAATAAAATTTAAATTTAAAATAAAATATTCATGTTAACTGTACACAGACAATAAATATTGAAGTGACGCCTAAAATCCGCTACATTCGGCACAACACAACAACGTGCTTAAAAAAAAAAAAAAAAACGTATGAAGTCAAAGAATTTGGTCCCTGTTCCACGTGCTTGTTTTGTTTGGACCGAATGAGAGCATTTAAATCTGAGCGATAACGCACATCGTATTGCAAACTGTTTTTACGGCATACTGCATCTCCATCTACAGTACCGGACCTCAAATCCGGAATCCTAAAATCCGGACGACCCAAAATCCGGAATGGAAAAAAGAAAACTGAAATTCCGCGATGATCTCGAATAAATATTTCGTAAAAATGTCCATAGATGGCGCTACGTGCGCGCGTAACACAGTGCCGAGCCAAACTAGACTCAGCAATTTTATTTTATTGCAATGTTTTTCATTCATTAGTTTTAATCCAAATTTTCTAACAGAATTATCGTAGTTAGTGTGTGCACACATTTTAAATTTATTTTAAAAAGAAACCCTTTTCTTCATTTATATAGAAAATGTAAAAGGAATAAATAAATAACCACAAGAAAGAATTATTTTTTAAAAGGTTCGTAGAATATATTTATAATATTTATATGTAAAAATATTTTACAACGCCCTCCCTCCAATTTTAATATGTTCAACAAATTTCATTTTTCGAAAAAATTCTGTTTGTAAGCACCGTACCAAAAAAACTCAAAGAGAAAAAAAAATCTATGCGAAGTTCCTTTCTCCATAACAAAACAAGCTGTCCACCGAAAGCTAATGATCACATTCTGATAACGTTGACTTTCCACTTCACGCAGTTAAATAAACATGTTGAATAAGCAAAACAAACAGCGGATAGATATGTCGTTTTTCTTTACTTTCTTTTCATCTAGTGGCCTTTTTTTTTTTTAGAGGTACCCTAGCTTTCTAATAACTTATTATAATTTAATAAAAATTTGTTACACAAGCTGATTCACTATTATTGTAACTTGCTGAAAATTTGAAAGAAATTCGTCAATTAGCCTAATTCGGTTCTCGCAAACAACGATGTATTTTCATTTTCTAAAAAAATGTTTTTATGTTCCTAATAATGTGCAGACTTGTATAAAACCAAAAACTTTCTGCGCACATAAATATTGGGTCAAAAATTTTCTGCAAATTAATTTAATGTTTAATAAAATAACGTGTTATGCTACTTTGACTGTATGAATTTTAAACAGTAGTTTCAAAATAATTACGAAAATATTATAATTAAATATAATAAATAATTTAATTTAATTTAAAATGCATTAATATTAATTACAGAATAATTATGTTGGCTAAAAAATTATAAAGCTAAAAATCCATGATAAGAAGGGGGTGAATTCTTGTCAGTTATTTTGTCAATGCATTTAGAAACAGCCCAATCCTTAATATTTTGACCACTTCTCACAAAATGCAATAATGGACATTGCTTCTGAAACAATTGAATCGCATTTTGTAAGGAGAGGTCCATTCATAGGTATCATCATTAAAGAGACAGATGATTTTTTATTGCGGTATTTTTACGAAATTCTCATTTTTACCACGATCATTTAGCGAAATTTTCGATTTTCCGCGACATTTGCGGGTTTTTTTGCGATTCTTTGACGACATTTGCGCTTTTTTTCTCTTATCCTTTAACGAAATTTGCATTTTTTGCGATCTTTTGACGAAATTCAAGCTTTTTTCGCGATTTTTTTGACGAAATTCGCACTTTTTTCGTGTTATTTTTGACGAAACTTCTCGTTTTCTCGCGATCCTTTAACGAAATTAATTTTTTCCGCTGTTCTTTGACGAAATTTGCATTTTTTCGCAATTTTTTGACAAAATTCGTGCTTTTTCCGCTATGCTTTTGCGAAATTTGTTTTTTTTACGTATTTTTGGATGAAATTTGTTTTTTTCGCGATCCTTTGACGATATTCGCGTTTTTTCTGTGGCCTTTTGAGGAAATTCGTGTTTCTTTCGAGATTCTTTGACGAAACGCGCGCTTTTTCCGCACCCTTTTACGAAATTTGTGTTTCTTTTGCGATCTTTTAACGATATTAGTTTTTTTCCGCGATTATTTTACGAAATTTGCGGGTTTTTTTTTTCACAAACCTTTGACAAAATTCGCGCTTTTTCCACTATGCTTTTACGAAATTCGCGCTTTTTCCGCTATGCTTTTACGAAATCCGTTTTTTATCTTGCGCTTCTTTGACGTAATTTGCATTTTTTCTGCGATTCCTTGATAAAAGGATATTTTTTTTCCCACGATTCTTTAAAGAAATTCGCGTTTTCTCCGCGGTCCTTTAATGAAATTCGCGTATTTTCCGCGATGTTTTGACAAAAGTGGGTATTTTTTCTGCGAACGATTGACGGAATTGGTTTTTTTTGGCGACCATTTGTTGAAATCCGCAACATATTTCAGTGATACTTTTTATATCTGAATTTTTGGACTGACGGCCGATTTGTTTTAATTTTCGGGACCGAATGCCTTAAATTTTCGGAAAATTCGGAACAGCATCACCCCTGTAAAACAATAAATAAATCGTACATAAAATTGGGGAACATTTTTAATTTTTCGGTATTAAAGAACCAAATTTACTTTTTTTTTTTTCTCTAAGAAATTTTCCGCAAAGTTCCGAACTTTGCGGAAAATTTTCCGCGCACGGCGTGCGTCTATATTATACAACTCTGAAATGTGATGTGCAGGATTAACAAAATTCTTATCCTTATTTTAAATTATTTTTTTTAATTTATGTTTATGTTTGTGTACTTATACCTCATATGGCAATCCGCGATATAGATTCCTAGGCCTAACTCGCGAGCAACAACGCATTTTCATTTTCTAAAAAATGCTTTAATATTTCTAAAAATATGCAGTAATAGTATTTTTTTTTTAAACTTATTATTATTTTGAATTACATTTTGTAATTTGTATTTTTGGTTTTATTTACACTAAGCCTAACATGGCAATTCGCGGTATAGATTGCTTCGTGGCATGTAAAATTTTGCTAAGAGCATGTACTGTATCAGTTTATTTATTGTTTTGGTTGAGGACCTAAAATCCGGAAAATTCCGAAATCCGGAACGGCCGCGGTCCCGACAAGTCCGGATTTGAGGTCCGGTACTGTATCTCTTTCCTCCGTGAATAATAGTTAATTTTATTTTACCCAAGATCTTTTTATTCCAGCATCTTTGTTTTCGGTAAATGACGTCTAATTCACCTGCTATGCGTACATACTCAAAACTTTTCATCTTGTTATATTAAGAAATACTCGAGAGTTTTTTTTTTTTTTTTAATATGCCGCCATATTAATTTTTCTATTCTTAATTTTATTTTTCATTTTCCTGTTTCACGACAAAACATTTCAATTGAAAATTGTTTAAAAGAAAATATTATTCCGGGTTTTGATTTTCTTGGCAACAATTAAAGAAATATTGGTAAATGTTATGGGAAAATGTTACGTTATTCTGTATGAAAATAATGAACTTTTGTATTTTTAAGCAAGATATTTCAATAAAATAAATAAAATAAATGAAATATTGCCTATTTTTATTTCTGGGCTAAAATCCGTCTATATGCAAAGATACAAATGCATTAATTCATCTGTTTTGACGTTGGCTTTACTCAAGCATTATACACGCAATTATACTAATATTATTTGGACCAAATTCGTTGCTAGGCAACAGAGAAAGAAAAGGAAAAAATGAAATATGCATTATGTCAATTTGATAAAACAAAATCCCTTATATTATTGGAAAACATGCATAAAATTCCCCCCAATATTATAAACCTAATTAAAAAAATCTAGCAAATATATTGACATAATTTATTGGAATAATTTAATAATGTTATTTAAAAATTTCAGCATCAAAAATTTACCATTTAAATCCATTTTTCATATGAGCCATTTCTTTCAACAAATGAAAATCAGAAAATCGTTTGACTTGTCATTGAAAAGCATTACAGAGCAAAATAAAAGGTTCCACATTTCCCGAACGAATGAACCAAATTTAACCAAAAACTATACAGCTAAGTCCGGGTACCTCATCAATATGCCCAGTGAATTTCAAGCCGATCGGATGCTTTTTGCGGCTGTTATCGCGGAACAGACAGACAGACTAACAGAAACCAAAACTTTTCGTGTCTCCACAGTAAGCCTTCACTGACGTTTCGGCAATAATAATAACTAGTAAATCTGCAGATCAGGAGCCTCAACGTCAGCTCTGCAAGTCATTGTTTTTAGACTCACTTTGGTAATATTCAGTTTCCTGCAAACCGCAATTTAAAGTTTTCAAATTATGTAATTATTTATAAGAATAAAAAATACGAAGTTTTCAGACATTAGAAGCATTAAATTAAAAACGTTATGGAAGGATATTTCGAAAATTTCATGAACTGTTAATTCTGGTATATTTTTTAAATAATAAAGTAGATTTCTTCAGGGGGGCTCCGCTCCCCTGAACCCCCCGTGGTCTTATTAATTTACATACGTAACTTTTTATTGATTGCGCTAATGATTAGCGCAAATCTTAGATTTCTTTTTACACTTCCGAGCCTTATTTTTCAATTCTGGTAACACAGAAAATGACGCAATTATATTAAACGTTTAGGTTTTATGAATGAAAATGTAATTTCCTTTAAAAATAAAATAATTTTCATTCATATTTTCTGAAATGAGGCGGCATTAATAAGTAACACCCGTCAAAAAACATTTTTTCAGGCGATCTAGTTAATGCTTGGTTTTTAAGGATGAAAATATTTATTTCCTGATACAATGACGTCATTTTCGACAGCGATAATTTTGCGGTGCATAATTTTGATATTTACTATATATTTGCTCTTCAAAAGTTTTTTTTTTTCCTCATTGGAATTTTCGATTAAGAATTAACATTTCTGTTAGCTGGGTGCAGACGATAAACCATGAGATATTAGTAACATTTTTTTTTTAATAATAAGAATTAATATCATAACACAAGCCCCTTTTATTTCAACCTCAAAGCGTATTCGTTTTATTTTTGATATATGAGATCAAATTCACCTTCTTTTCGTCTTTTCACTTTTATATTTCTAATAGGAAGGCGTATTCATGTCTATTTTTTATTTCATTTTCCTCTCGCACATAAAAATCTTTCAAATCAAAATTAACTGTTTAGGATAAATTTTTATTCCGGGATTAAATTTTCGTGGCAACGGCAAAAAAAAAAAAAAAAAAAAAAAAGATTGTTAAATTTTATAGCAAAATGTCGATTTATTCCTTATGAAAATAATGAACTTTTTAATTGAAAAGAAAAATATTTGAACAAAATAAATAGAACACAGTCTTTCTTTATTTCTGTGGTAAATTCCATCTATATGTAAAGACACAAAGTCATTAATTCGTCCCTTTTGACTTTGATTTAACTTCAAACAATTACACATACTTTCATATTTACGATATTTTTAGGTGTAGTTCGCTGCTAGGTAACAGTTAAAAGATAATAAAATCAATTAAATATGTGCTTAAAAAGAAAATTTATATAAAAAAAAATATTTTATATTATTGAAACACAGATATAAAATCCCTCCATAAAAGTTATACACCGAATTTAAAAACTCTGACAAATGTATACACAAAATTTCAAACTAATATGAATAATGTATGGTTCTAATTGGGAAATTTCATCATCCTTAATTTAGCATTTAAATCCTTTAATCATATGAGCCATTTCTTTTCAACAAATAAAAATGGAAAAATCGTCTGAATTGCTATAGGAAAGTATTAAGTCGCAAAATAAAATGTTCTATATATTCCGAACGAATGAACCAAATTTAACCAAAAACTATACAGCTAAATCCGGGGATTTCACCAACATGCATCCTTAATTTTAAGATAATCGGATGCTTTTTACGGCAGTTATCGCGGAACAGACAGACAGACTAACGGAAACCAAAACTTTTCGTGTCTCCACAGTAAGCCTTCACTGACGTTTCGGCAACTAGTAAATCTGCAGATCAGGAGCCTCAACGTCAGCTCTACAATTCATTGTGTTTAGCATCCTTTGAGTAATATTAATCTTTCTACAAAAAACGAAATTTAAAGTTTTGAAATTACATAAACATTTATAAAACGAAAAAATATTTCGAAGGTTTCTGACATTAGAAGCGTTAAATTAAACCCCTTGTTATGTAATGGTATTCTGAAAATCTCATGAGCTACTTATTCTGGTAATTTTTATATAATAAAGTAGATTTCTTCAGGGGGGCAGAGCCCCCCTGAACCCCTTCGTAGTGTAATTTAATTTACATGTGTAATTATCAATTAATTGTGTTAATGTCCTTTAGTAAATTCTACCAATAGACGGAAACGTACATGAATTCTTTTCTACAGCCCTGTATATTACGTGAAGATTTTTACGCGTCGTCTATAACATTTAAATTTAATGCAGACAAAAAACCCTCTTAAAACTGCTCATATCACATTTCCGGGGATTAGTATGCATAGTGTGCACCATATATCCAGTTTCTGAGGAGTCCTGTATATGGTTCTATTTAAATTCTGCAAACATTTGTTAGTATACTAAATGTATTTGGGCTGGGAAATACATAACTCAAAAAAAAAAAAAAAAAAAAAAAAAACACTGAAGCAATTCGCGCTCATTTTCATTTATACTTACGAATTCATTTGTGTATCCCTGTACATGGTCTATACAATATTTAAGCACTACTTATTAAGCACAAATTTACTTAACGTTAAAACGCACACCATAATCGAAAATGCTCTTCAGCAATCATCCCTAATAGACCAGAACTGTATCCGAAATATTTTATGTGACCCTATAAATGAACGATAAATACGATACCAATCATATTCAAGCTTCTTGTAGTCAATCACAGTAATGTAATTTAATTTCATAATGTTTGAATTAGTGCAACACAATTAACACACTGACGACAGGCAATTTAATTAAATCTGGGTTTAAAAACAGTAGAAGCTCCTCCCTCTTCTGAAAGTGTCTCGGAATTTGGTTTCTGAGATATGTTTTTCATGTTTATGCAGCAGTAAATATCTTTCAATGTACGGATGTAATATATAATGTCTTACAATCTATAAAAAATATGGACAACACAATATAAATGTCTTTTCTGTAAGGTAGAAGTCACTCCCTTAGCCAATGATGTATTCTGAATAAAAACGAGAATTTTCGTTTCCCGTCGCTAATGTGTTAAAATAAGCTGTGAAGAGTTTTTTTTCCCCGTAGACCACATTTTAATCGACCACTTTTGTGTGACCCTGAAAAAAACATATGCTTTGCACCCCATATACTACAAAAATGTTTCAAAAATACATATCAATTTTATTATTTTGTAACAGAGTAACATCATTAAAAAACGCCACAAAAGGATTTTCTTCAAAGATTGTAATATTATGAATACTTTTGAGTTACCTGTACGCATGCTGTAAGTGCTACACATAACATATTTTATAGTAACCAGGTTCTAGTGCACCTTAATAAAGTATATAAATTTCATTACGTTTAAAATTGTGTAACATTATTAAAATACACCGCAGACGATTTTTCCCAAAGACTATAATGTAACGGAATAGTTTTGAGTGCCCCTGTAATTAAGCTATGAATGCTACACTCTTCATTTTTAATACCAAACATACTTTGGCAAACCTCAATAACGTATATCAATTACATGTAAACCCGACTATATTTACGCGAGTTAGAGCACGTAGAGAAACACGGCAGGCGACAGATAGAAAAACTGAAGTCATAAATACTTTTCATCCATGTTGGAAAGTGTTAAAAAGGATTTACATGCCTTTAACTGTACTTTTTTTTCACTTATAGCATGGTTAAACATTAGTTTAAACATCCTAATCCATGCGATAGCAATAACATATTAAAAGCCCCCCAAAATAGGCATATCTGGAGATCTATAAATCTACTGGAAAATAATTCATTATCGTGCCCACTGTTAATTGCATAAATTGCATCGATTTGGCGCGATAAAATATTTTTTGTGATAGCCTTTTAATAGTACCTGCAACAAAATTAACGTAATTTACTAACTTCATTCATATTTGACGCAATGATAGGCTACTAATAACAGTCGCTAGGCAACGAAGAAAAGGAAAAAAAAAAGAAATATGTATCATGTAAAACAAGAAAATTAATTTAAAAATTCTTTATATTATTGGAATACATGTATAAATGTCCTCAAAACATTATACACGTAAATAAAAAAATCTTATAGATATATTGATAAAACTTCAATATAATAGGAATAATTTAAAACCTTTATTTGGAATTTTAGTATCCATAATTTGACATTTAAATCCATTAATCAAACGTGCCATTTTCTTTCAACAAATCGAAATTTGAAAATCGTCTGACTTGCCGTAGAAAAGCATTATAAAGAAAAATAAAATATTCAATATTTTCCGAACGAATGAACCAAATTTAACCAAAAACTATACAGCTACGTCCGGGTATCTCACAAATATGCCCAATTATTTTCAAGCTGATCGGGTGCTTTTTGCGGCAGTTATCGCGGAACAGACGGACAGACAGACAGACAGACATCCGGAAATCAAAACTTTTCGTGTCTCCACAGTAAGCCTTCACTGACGTTTCGGCAATAATAAATAATAATGTCATAGCAGTGCATTTGGCCATTTTCCTTCTATATACAGGACCAGTGTTGATTCCAGGGGGTAACCCGGGGGACATCCCCCCACCCGGAACTCTATAATGTTCCCACGGAGCCACAGAAATCCCTCCCGGAGAAAACTGTTTGAATTCAACACTGTACAGGACAGCCTGTAAATTTAAAGATAATAAAATCTTGGTAATTTTTTCAATTTTATGTCTTTCCTTGTATCTTTATGAAGCTAAACCATAATTTTTGAACAAAAAAAATATTTTTTTTCAAAATTTGGTCAAATATGGGTTAACCACAAGTGCGTTTCTTCATAGTCTACATGCTAAATCTAAAGAAAATAACATATTTTGTTCCTTTATTTTTTTAATTCTTTTTCCCACTTATTTTATTTATTTATTTCAAATTTTGTGTTAAAATTAAATTTTAAACAATAATTCTTGTATATATTTTGGTTTTAGGTTAGCTTTAAACATGTTATTATTTTATTTTGGTCAAAAATTGTTTCTATATGCAAAATTTGCAGTTTTATCATGCGCGCAACAGTGAATGACATTCATTCACGTATTAGTGATATGAATTTTTTAAATTAAAATTTAAATATTATTTTTGTATATACAACATTTATTTTTCTGTATAAAGAATATACACTTTAGGCAGAAAAGAAAAAAAAATTAATTGCATATTATTTGAGTTTTGGTACTTTGAAAATAATGATGTCTTTGATGGTTTCTACAAACTCAAAAATCCTGTGCCTGTGCGCTCATAATGTTTTTTAGGTGCGTTCGTAATTATATAAATACGTAGCACCTATAGTCGTCGTTCAGTCCGTCTGTCTGTCCGTCCGTCCGCATATAATAGAGCAAAAACTACCCAACCGAATGGTCTGAAATTTTAAATATAGGATTGTTGTAAAATTTTGTCGAGCCATTTCAAATTTTATGAAAATCGGATGTATAGTTAAATTACAGGGACAGTCAAAAGTTTTTCTTTACATTACGGCCAATGGGAAAAATTATTGCACGTGCATTTTAATCATGTTAAAGCTTTCCGAATGGTCTCAAATTTTAAACATATAATTATTGCGACATTTTGTCGAGCCATTTCAAATTTTATGAAAATCGGATGTATAGTTTAATTACAGGGACAGTCAAAAGTTTTTCTTTACATTAAAGCCAATGGGAAAAATTATTGCAAGTGCATTTTAATGATGTTACAGCTTTCCGAATGGGCTGAAATTTTAAATATATAATTGCTGCAAAATTTTGTCGAGCCATTTCAAATTTCATGAAAATCGGATGTATAGCTTAATTACAGGGACAGTCAAAAGTTTTCCATTACATTAAGGGGAATGGGAAAAAATTATTGCAAGTGCATTTTAATGATGTTACAGACTATGCACTTATGAATTGCAAATAAATACACATTCAGTACAATGTGGGGTGCAAAAAATAATTATAAAACTAGTTATAGTACGAACGCACCTCATTTGCCACGTTTGACGAGCAATTTCCAACTTGTTTAATCACAATGTGGTAATATTTTAGAGGTATAGTAAGAAGACCTTGTATAAATTGATTTAGCACAGAAATCTCAAAATCAATATTTTCCATATCGAATATTTTTACGTAATGAGTCTTTCTTAAGAAGTGATGTATCAGCACTGTTTTTTAGTTCTGCTTATTCCGAACAAAACTTTGAGAAGTTTCAAAAAACAAACGCCCCTTTCCAAAGAAAATGAAATGAAATCGTCGGAATTTGGCATCCTGCCAGAGGTATTGTTTCTGAAGTAATTTTTAATTTTGGAAGATATGTACAACAACTGTTATTGCAATTTTGTATTGCGCAGTTACCTTTCGTAATTTTTGTTAGTGTTAAGATAAGAGATAATTATTATTTGTTAATGCCAAGTGAATAATACTTTTTTTTATGCATATATTCCAGGTATGAGAGCGCTCCGCCACAAATGATTGGTTTTCGCCATTAAATTTTAATGGTATTCCTTGCTTTATTAAATGTAAGAAATTCTGCCATTAAATAAGACGAGAAATACAGTAAAACCTCTAAATAACGGACACCTCGGGAGCGCGGAAACTGTTCGCTATTGGGAAAACCTCAGATTCAAAAATTGCTAATAAATGCTTAATGTTTCATTAATTGACTTTTATATGTTCTAAAGCCTCTATTATATGATTATCAGAAATTAAAATTATTTTTTTAAGTAATAAAACGAAAATAAAATTGTGCATAACTTTATCCACTGTTTATTACATTCTTACAAAAAAAATCTGTTGCAAAAGTTTGCTTTTGCTTGCGATGACATGCAATTTGTTTTTCAATGTGAAGTTTTAACTCTGTCAGTAGTTTTAATCCTTCTGAATCATCTTTTTTTACAAAAAAAAAAAAAAAAAAAGTGCAACTGATAACCATATTTTGCTGCTTCTTGGAAATTCTCGATATTGCAGGAAGCATCTCCAGTTTCCGTATCCGTTTCATCATCACTAATAGAGACAGATTTTGTCGAAAATTCTGAAGGAATACACTCGCATACATCAACTGATTCTTCTTCAGTAGGGAACTCATCATCAATACTAATGAAATTTTTGGCAGTTTCTTCACTCCTGATACATTTCATTAATTCATTTATTTCGCTTAATTCTTCATTTGTATCGGAAATGTTTGTTTCGTTTTCTTTTAATATAAAGCCTGCTTTTCTGAAACATTGTCGTACGCTTTCCGATTTTATGTTTTTTGCAGCTGAGGAAATCCAAATTATAGCATCGAGAGCATTAACTAACTTTAGACAGTTCTCAAGTGTTTTCATACAATCTAACATTGAAAGAATGTGGCGAAGTAAAATCTTTCTGTGCTAGGCTTTAAAATTGTGTGTTACGCCTTGATCAAGTGGCTGGTATAATGAAGTTGTGTTTTGGGGAAATAACACAAATTTAACATCGTCGAATTTGAAATGTTTTGGATGAGAACTCGCATTGTTCAAAAACAAGAGAACTTTTATTTGTTGCTTTTTCATCCTATTATCAAAGGAAGTTAAAGGCCTACTGATAGGAGTGTTTTTTGAACGAACTAAAGTAAACCGATTAAGAATTATAGAATCAATTTCAGTGGAATTAGTCTTCCTCAATTTCACATTTTTGGTTTCTCGTTAGAGTTAGTAATCCACATTTTTTTTAATTTCTTTTTTATTTCGTAAAGTCTTCCCCACCTGTGTTTTACCTATTTTAAAACGTTCAGGAAGTATCCGTAAACTCAATTTCCCTTTCTAAGATACACTTATAAGTTGAAATTTTTCTTTTAAAATTAATCGTTTTCTTTTTGAGGCCATTCTCGAAATATTAATCACAGACAAGTATCAAACAGTAATCGACATTGCGAAAGTTTTCCTCTGCTCTCGTCGCATTTTTGGCGCCTTTAATTCTCGCTGCCAAAAAATCAGTACGCAATTTCCCAATAAAAAAAAAAAAAAAAAAAAAAAAATAGAGTAACTCTCTTCTTTGTTTTATAAAAGAGTAAAAATAAATAAATAAAATCGTATGTTAGGTTTTCAGTGATTCAGTTCTTTTGCTCAGGTTATATGACTACATATAACGTCTCTGATTACTCTCTTCTATGTTATTCAATGATGCAATCTAGTTAATTACTTTTTGAATTTTACGAACGAGCCTTACTAAAATGAATTTTTTGTTTTTTCTTTGTTTCTTGATACTTGACACGTTACCCTGATAAATTAGGAGGGCTTTTTTTTTAAATTGTTTTCCATTTTTTTTTCTCGTTAAAAAATAATTTTTTATCCTTTATCGCCAAAATTACTGTCCGCTATTCGGAATGTCCGTTATTCAGAGGTTAAACATACAAAAAATAGGTTTTGGGAGTGGGGATTGGAAAACTGTCCGTTAAATAGAGGTGTCCGCTATTCGGGAGTGTCCGTTATGGACGTTTTACTGTACTATTAAAGTTCAGTGGTAGCAATCGGTCATTTGTGGCGGAGCGCTCTCATCCTTGATATACGAATAATTTTGTTTTATGATTATTTTATAAATAACTGGAAATTGAAGAATAAATAAAATCAAATATCATAAGTTATTAAAAAAATTATTGTAAAAAAAAAGTTATTTAAAAGAAAATAAAACTTTTTCCAAAGTGCCACACCTGAAAATGAAATCATCGCATTTGGCATCTTGCCAGGGGCGCCATTTCAGAACTTTCTTGGGGGGAGCAAACATTTCTTGAGGGATGCTATTATAGCTGAGTGCAGGATGACCCCCCACCCCGTATGAGAATCGTTTACTGACTTATGCTTACAATAACAGTAAAAACTTGGAATACGGAAACTCAGAACCAATTAAATACTTCGTTTCAGACAGGTTTCCGTCTTAGAAGGTAAAATTTTAATATATTGGACATGATTTGTTTTCTTTTTAGACAAGATTCGATTATAGACAGGTTTCATTTTTACAGGTATCCTCACTGACTGTTAAACCTTCCGCTTTATAGTATAGCTCTGAAAAGAGATGTATTAGAGTAAAACTTGTGAAAACGAAACCTGCCTATAACAGATTTCTTTCTAGAAGGGGAAAAAATCAAATTTCGTTGAACAAAAAATCATACAATTATACTTCCTAAGACGGAAACCTGTTTAAATGGAGCTTTTTTCTAATCCCTTTCGAAGTTTTACTTACAGGGGCGCCATTTTTGAGTTTCCTGACGAAAAGGAAAATTTTTCTTTGAGGAACAAGGAACGTGGAAAATTGCACAACTTGTGGAACTGCACAAATTACACAGAAAAAAAAATCCCGCACAATAAAAAATGCTGTACGTGATTTTGTCTCCATAACTTCTTTCACAAGCATGTAATTATTCCACACTTTTTTTTTTTTTTTTTTTTTTTTTTTTTCGTGAAAGTCTGCGATTTTTCTTTCTTTCAAAATCCGCAAAATCCATTCGTCAATGGATCGCAGAAAAAAATTGCGAATCTTGGAAATTTTGAAAAAAAAAAAAGTCTCCAAATGGCCGTTTAAAAAATCACTAATTTCTTCAAATGACCGTGGAAAATATCGCTAATTTCCTCGGAGATCGCCAAAAGAAATACAGATTTAGTCAAATGATTGCACAAGCAGAAATCTTAAATTTCGTAAAAGGATTGCGAAGAAAAATCGCGAATTTCGTAAAAGGATTGCGAAAAAAATCGCGAATTTCGTCAAAAGATTGCGCAAAAAAATCACGAATATTTAGTCGAACAATCGCGCAATAAAATCGAGGAGAAATCCGTCAAACGATCGCGTAATAAGATCCAAAATTTTGCCTAACTCTCGCGCAAAAAAAATCACAAATATTATTAGTCGGTGGCAGAAACAAAATCACGAATTTCAGTAAATGATAGTGATAAGGAATCGTGAATTTTGTCAAAAAAATCCCGGAAAGAAATATCGAATTTCGTCAGTTGGTCGCGGAAAAATATTGTGAATTTCGGCAAGTGCTCGCGCGAAAAAAATCCATTTCGTATAACGCTTGCAGAAAAAAATTGTGAATTCCGTGAATCGATCGCGGAAAAAATCTCAAATTTCGTCAGATGATCGCGAAACAAATTCATGAAATTCAATCAGTCATGAGATAGCCAATGAACGTCATGAATAGGTCATGAAATTTGCAAATTTTGTGATCTGTAAGTATAAGAAAATTTTCGTTAATGATTTTCTGCAAGTGAAGGTAAAGCGTTAATTTTTTTGGATTGTGTTTTCACTATTATGAGATGGTTTCATGTTAATCCGATTTTTCAAAAAATTCTGAATATTTTTCAGATTAAAAAAACTACATATTTGAACATTAATGAATACTATATATATATCTTCATTTTTCTACAGCAAAGGTAAAATTTATAATTAATATTCATATAAAAAGCACAAATAAATGCACAAGAATTACTTTCATGTGCATACATATAATTTAAAATCATTTAAAAGACATTAGAAAAACCCAGAACGTTTTCAGTCATCACAAGACTGTCATCAGTGGGATTTAAATGTTATTATTTTCTTTGCGCTTATTCGAAAATTGGCTAGAAAAAAAACCATTGTGATTGTTGTGTCAATGATTTTGACGAGTTTTCCCTTGATCAATTTGCACACAGCTGAGAAGTAACTGATGAAAAAAAAATCTCACATGTATTTTTAAAATTAACCAAAGTACTCATTAAAAATATATATCTCACCTTGAGGGAGTTTGAATAGGAACTTTAGGAACTTTTTTTGATAATTATTAATTTCTATGCATAAGCATTTATTTAATGCATAACGGTTTTATTGCAATAAAATCTGATAAGTTATTTTACAGTTTGAGCAATTTTCTAATGTTTGTTTAAGTCTGACATTTGATTAGGGATGCACCGAATATTCGGTATCTATTCGATATTTGGCCATACTACCGAATATCAAACTATTCTGTTTGACGAATACTTAAAAAACCTCTTAAAAATATTTTTTGAACGTTACACAACACTACTTTTAACTGTTAATTAATAAAGAAATTCAGAATAATTAGAATCTTGAAATAAAAGAAGGATTTTATATTATTTATTTGTTATTTTAAAAATGTCACTTAAAAAAATTAACCATTAATGACATGTCATTTGTTCATGGGAATTAATAAATGTGGAAATGCAAGTTACTGAGCATTGTCTGGTAAATAATCCGTTTCGTGCTTTTTCGCAAACAGGGTGTTTCTAAACAAAATGGAAGAAAATTTCAGGGGTAATAATAAGCATCAAAACAGGCAATTTTTTGTCTAGTAAACCAGGATCGCAATTTACTTATTCAGTCAGAAATCAGTGCAGTGTATCCCCAAGTAAAACTTTAATTTTCTTTTGTTACTTTAACAATAATGAAGGTATTGTAACTATATTGTCAACAGAGTTACTTTAATTTCTGTAAAATATGATACAATGACGAGAAGTTCTGGAAATACCAACCATTTATATCTATACAGCACTGAGCTAGACATTATTTTATTAAGAATGCAGCTAACAATACTTATACTGTACCACTGGCCAAAATCCAGTCTCTCCCAAGGATATCGTCACATTCTATACAAGCAAATTAATGTGATGCAAATTTCGCTAAAATATCTTCATTTTTATACAGTTATAAACGAAAATTCTGCTATGGCTTGTACACCTTTCTTTTTTGATAAAAGGAGTGGGATGATATCGTCGGTACCATGTCAAACTATCCAATGTGAAAACAATGTGCTACTTTTTAAAAATTCATATTTCTTGATAGGCGTCACTTTTCTGTAATGGTAAAATTCCCCTTGTTTTCACCTTAATTAATACGTTATTAAATAAGGTTAAATAAGGCGAATTTCACTATTTCAAAAAAGTGGTGCCAATCAAGAAATCTGAATTTAAAAAAAGTAGCCCACTGTTTTCACATTGGATAGTTTGACATTGTATCGACGATATGTTGTTTCTGGTTCAATATTAGAGAATTCTTTTCATTTGTTTTAATTAATTGAAGAAAGCATGGAATTTAAATTTTGTTATTTAAAATTTTTTTAAACCATCCGCTTCTTAAATAATAACTCAAAACATACTTTTTTTAGTACAAAATTTACTTAGAAAAATAGTCTTGTTTATCAAAATAGAAGTATCTGCGCTAAATATTATAAAAAACTGTTTAAAATTTAACTTTTAACGTTAAACACTGAGATATAAAAGCATTTAACCAGCCGAATATTCGGTATTCGGCCAAATGGATACTATTCGGCTGGCCTAATATTCGGTATTCAGCCTAACACTTGCTATTCGGCTGGCCGAATATTAGGTATTCGGTTTACCTGCAGGCCAAATATTCAGTATTCGGCCAAAATCACTATTCGGTGGATCCCTACATTTGATGGTTGATAAATTTTCTGAAATATCAAATTCCTTGGGGTGGGGGGGGGGTATTGCCCCACCCCCAGCCCCCCCTCAAATGGCGCCCCTGCATCTTGCCAGAGGTATTGTTTGCGAACTAATTTTTAAGTTTGAGAGAGATGTAAAACAGCTGTTATTGTAATTGTAATGTTATATTGCACAGTTACTTTCAGCTTTGTAAAGTCTGTGTCGTAATTTTTATGAAATTCAGGCGTTTTCGCAGAAGTTTTGTTTCTTTTATATTGGCGCGCCATTTCAATATTCATCGATTTTTTGCGCTGTCCCTGAACTTGACCTCATTCAAATGAGCGCCGGTATGATTCATCCAATCCAATGCGGCAACACCTTGGAAAATGAAAATATCAGTATTGTTGAATGCATTTTGTTTAAAGGTTCAGCGGAAATATTTTTATTTATTTATTTTCGTTTTCTGGCATAATCATTTATTGGCATGTGCATCATTTCATTTTATAATATCTTTTATAAATACAGTAGAAGATTACAATAAGAAATTACTTGGCGCAGTACAATATAAGTGGATAATAAATAAACAACGTTAATAGCATAGTATCATATTTTGTACTGATTACGGTACGCTACGGCTACCGAAAAAAGTTTGCAACAAGTAAAAGTGTTTTGGTGCTATAAAAATATCCGCTTGCTTCTAAAAGATTCAAAAATATGCTTTATATCTTATATAAGCCTTCTAATTGTAAAGTTATTCTCGTAATTATGAAGTATTCGCGTTTCAAGGGGGTGGGCAAAAGTCGCGTATTAAGCGGGATCGCGTATTAAACGTGATATGTATAATGTTGCAGGAACTGGGCTTATTTACACATTTAATCGTCTAAATGAACGTTAGAGATTTCCTTCATATGTTTACAGTCGAAAAATGTGTCTTTTACATATAGTTAAGTTAAAATTTAACGAATTGTATTCCACTTTACATCATTGTTTCTTTTTATAGGATGGAATAATAACTGAAAATAAATATCAATTCCAACATGGCATTATTATCGATTAATACGTTGCAACCAAAAATAAAACAACAGAAATAATTTTCCTACTAGACTTATTTCTTTAACACACAGAAAAATATAAAATCTTTAAAGCACAGGCCAGTTTTTAGAATAATATTTAGTACTTATAATCAGTGACCCGGAGCTGAACAATTTTTTATGCTCCAGCTCCAGCTCCGCTCCTAGTGAAAGTACCGTGGCTCCAGCTCCGGCTCCAACTCGGCTCCGACTTCGCGCTTTTAAGTTGCAGATTTTAATTTACACGTTTAATTTTTTGCTCACAAATACTTTCTATCTTCATTAAAGATCTGACAAAATGCATTTCTCTTCTCATCAAACTTGAAATGCTTGTTCAGAAAATATGACATCTTTTAGCTTTTGCTTTTAAAATAGAAAGTTTGGTAGAATTTTAAACACAAAAATCTTAAATTTCTTCTACA
Organism: Maratus speciosus; assembly: GCA_963932465.1. Lineage (NCBI taxonomy): Eukaryota > Metazoa > Arthropoda > Arachnida > Araneae > Salticidae > Maratus > Maratus speciosus. The sequence continues at coordinate 4,344,564 of OZ010790.1, read as the reverse complement.
CTTTCCGAACAGTCAAATTTGTACGACTACACATGTAAACAACAGGCGGCCATATTTGTTTTCAAATAGTGTTGTCACTTAGTTCAAGTAGAAAGTAGAAGTAAAGTAGTGTTGCCATTTTTTGAGAAGTTTTCCTTCCCTAATAATAATAATAATAACCTAAAAAATGATATAATTAAAATACTGAATAATGATATAATTAAAATACTGAATAATGATATAATTAAAATATTTTAAGCCTAGAAATTTAAAAGACTGAAAAAAAAAAAAGATTTAAAAGAATATTAAAAACTAAAGGAGCCCTGGAGCTGGGGAAAATTTAGAGCTCCAGCTCCTGCTCCGGGCTCCAGCTCCAGCTCCGGGTCCCTGCTTATAATAATGAGTACAACTATAATCTGTCCTTTTTAATGTAAGAAAAAACTATCCTTACTAATAATAACATATAATCTTTGTGTAAAACATATTGTTAGCATAGCAAAAATTAAAGAAAACATAAAATATTTCATTTTTTGTTGTCTATAATATGTATTATGAAACATAGAAGTGATATAACGTACATTTAAAACCTCACTAACAACAGGTATGATCATCTCTAATCATGGCAATTTTTATGACGTATCAGAGTTCTGAGTAACTCAAATCGTTTATATCTCTTTACTACAGTGAAAAGATACACGAAGCGAGAGGCAAAGAATGCTAGGAAGCGGTACCAAAAAAAAATTGCAGTTTTGCTAGTTTAGCGGGGTTTTGTTTTATTTAAATATCTACCACAATTTCTGATTTGCAGTTTTCGCCTTAATTAATCTATACTAATACTATAAACAAGTAATGTTTGTTTGTTTGTTTGTAGGAGGTAATCTCTGGAACTACCGAACCGATTTCAAAAGTAGTCAAAATGACGGTGTTAGTTCAAGTTCGAACATAGGCTATATCTTAAGTCGATTCCACAACCATAAAGGGGGTGCAGGAGTAAAAAAGTTCTAAAAATGCGATTTTTGTGTTACTGAAGGGACTCGAAACATGAAATTCAGCATGGTAGTTACTTATTAGATATAATGATCTCTAAGAACATTTCCTGAAAAAAATGGAAATTTAAATGGGGTGAATGCGCGAAAAGCGTTCTAAAAAACGTTCTAAATTGCGATTTCTACGCAATCTCATGAAGTACCGAACCGATTTCAAAAATGATAGTCTGAAAATGATGGTGACAGTACTTGCTCCAAGATAGGCTATTTTTTTATGTCTGTGAAACTACCCCAAAGGGGGTACAGGAGCAAAAAACATTCTAAAATAGCGCTTTTTGTGTTACTGAAGGGCCTAGAAACATGAAATAGGGCATGGTCGTTATTTATAAGTTATAAATGATCTCTAAGAACATTTTTTAAGAAATTTGAAATTTAAGAGGGGTGAAAATGCGCAAAAAGCGTTCTAAAAACGTTCTAAATTGCAATTTCTACGCAATCTCATGAAGTATCAAACCAATTTCAAATGTGATGGTTGGAAATTGAGGGTGACAGCCCTTGCTCCAACAGAGACTCTATTTCATGTCAGTGCCACTACCACCTGGGCGTTACAGGAGCAAAAAACATTCTAAATTGAGAGTTTTGTGACACTGCAGGGACTAGAAAATTTTAATTTTGCATAGTAATTAATTACTTATATATAAATGCTCTCGATGAACCGTCGAAAGAAAATTCCAAAATTAACAGGATGACGTGAGCGAAAAGCGTTCTAAAAATGTCCTTAATTACGATTTTTATGCAATCTTATGAAATACCAAACCGATTTAAAGATAATGGTTGCAAATTGGGTGGTGATAAAACCTGCTCAAACATAAGCTATTTCCGTGCCACTACCATCACAGGGTTGCAGGAACAAAAAAACTCTAAATTGCGATTTCTGTGATACTGAAGGGGCTAGAAACTATAAATATGGCATGGTAGTTACCTATAGAATATAAATGCCCTCTAAGAACTGTCTGCGAAAAGCATTGAATCTAAGAATTGAATGCGAAAAGCATTCTAAAAAAATCTTAAATTACGATTTGTATGCAATCTCAGGAAATAATAAACCGATTACAAAAGTAATGGTTGCGAATCAATTTTGACAGTCTCTGATCGTACACAGGCTATATTTTATGCAGGTGTCACTACCACCTGGGGTTGGCAGGAACAACAAACGTTCTAAACAAGCCTTTAAAAAAACTTTCTAAATTATGTTTTCTATGGAATATTAGGAAATACCAAACCGATTTCAAAATTAATGTCTGCAAATTAATGGTGACAGTGTCTATTTCAACATAGCTATTTTATGTTAATGCCACTACCTACGGAGAGGTGTTAGACAGTTAGACAAGAAGCTTGGAATTTGACAGGATGGTTAATTCTAAGATGTAAATGCCTATTAAGAATTGTTTCGAAAAAATTCAAAACTTCAAACGAATACTGAAATGAGTGTATGAAATAAGCATAAAAGCTTCAAAATACTTTCGAAATTATCCTTTATTTAGAACTGGTTTTAGTTCTTCTTATTAATTCAAGTCTCATTTCTGAATAATGCAGTGTAATAATGAAGTTTTGTCAAACTGTGGCTTAATTAGTATTTTTTTAATTATTCCAACAAGTATAATTTCTCCTAATAAAAATTAGACATACGAATATCACTTGGCATATTTCAACTATTACGCGAGCAAAGCCGCGGGTTTTTCTAGTATATTATAAAATAAAAGAAATAATGCTATTTGGTAAAATTGTTTTTATTTAAATAAAAAAAATCCGCTGAATTGGAAAAAATTCGAGAAAAGAGAAAGAATTTGCATCTTGATCAATGAATTCGCGTCTTCAGCGTGATTTTTTCACCCAAAGAACCGAAAATGTGTTGCGTATTAAGCGGGATCGCGTAATAATTGTTCGCCTGTTAAGCGTGACAGTTTTGCATTAGCCTTATGCGCGATGTTCAAGGGAGCGGAAAAAATCCGCGTATTAAATGGGATCGCCTATTAACCGTGAGCGCCTTAAACGGGTTCGACTGTACTTATACAAAATGTAATCAGAATTTGTGAATTAGAAATTGCCCTTATGTATTTAGGTTCTTATTTAGACATTTTTAATAAAGTTCTTCACACATATACATACAACTTGATAAGATTCAGCTTGTTATATGACAAGAGATTTTTTTTTTCTTCAGTCATTGCATCTGCGAAAGATTCAATTTGGAGATTAAACTTTTTTTTTTAAATGCTATTCTTAAGAGAAATTTTGTGAAGGGTCTTATGTTTCAAAATAGAAAAAAAATGAAGGATTCTTTAAAGGATCTTTTCAAGTCTTCTTACAGATCAGATTTCTCATATTAATGTTTTCGTGTGAGGACATTTAACATAAAAATAAATAAAATTTTAATAAAATAAATTTAATTTAATTTAAATAAAATAAAAAGAGTATCAGAATGTAGCTATTACAAAATTTTGAATACATTATTTTATAAATGAAATTTCAATTTTTCCAGTTTGGAAAAATTAAAAAATAAGCCTTCGGAAAAAAAACTGAAAAAAAGAAAAAAACGGTTTTTTTTTTCGACCATTCCCATCTCTAATCATACGTATTTAATTCAATGATATCTCATTATAGGTAATGATTGTAGGTTACCATGGTGAAAGGTGGAGTCCTATTATTTGCGTATTACTGAATTTAATATACAGTGAAATATGTTTACCACGAAAACGCTTAACATGAAAAATCGGTTAACACGAAATAATATAGCGGTTCGGACATTATACTAAGCAATTTAATACATTTTGTTTCTTTTAACACGAAACAAAAATCGTTTAACACGAAAAAAATTCGCCTTCGATCTAGTTAGTGTGAGTTGAAATTGGTGAATTTTGTGTTAAAAAACCACTGAATTTTGGGTGAAAATCAGTGATTTTTTTTTTTTTTTTTTTTTTTTTTTTTTTTTTTAAATTAGCTTATGTTTTGTGATCACAATGGCTGAGAAATCGGTGCGAAAACAAACTGCTATTTCGCTTCAAATGAAGATGAAGCTACTTAATGTAGTTGAGGAAAAAGAATGACGAAAACAGAAATCTGCAAAGAGCCATTGCCAATTCTACTTTATCAATAATAATAAAAAACAGGGATCCCATTACGTTAATGTTCGAGCGCAGTATGTTTAAGCCAGAGAGAAAACGTATCAGAACTGCTAGGCACGAAGATTTAGAGACAGCTTTGCTTATTTGGTTCAAACAAGCTAGATCTCTGAGTGCTGAAAAAGACACTTTAAAAAAAGAAATCTGATTTTTTTCCCCAAAAAAGAATGTTTTTTAAACTTGCTTTTTATCCCAATGGATGCAACTTATTAGTAGTTTAACAGGAAATCGAAATAAAATTTAACGACGTCGAAAATGTTTGTGAATTTTGTTCTTTATCTACGAATCTTTTAACGCGAAATTCTTTTAACACGAAAAAAAAATTTCGGTCCCCTCAGTTTCGTGTTAAACGTATTTCACTGTATATTTATAGAATCGTAATAAATTTTGTATTTATGCATTTTTCCATAAGAGTGCAACAGCTATTACAGCAACCAAGATCTGAATATTTATAAAACTAGTTATAGTACGAACGCACCTCATTTGACACGTTTGTCGTACAATTTCCTACCTTTATCCTTTAAGTTAAAACATATATAATAAGCATTTATGTTCAAATAGGTATATTGTTTTTCACCCGACCAGAATAATTATTGACAAATCGACCGGACCATGCATTAGAGGTCTGCACGGGCCGGAATTTCCAGGCCCGGGCCCGGCCCGGCCCGAACGAAAGCTATCTTGGCCCGGCCCGGCCCGAACGAAAGCTATCTTGGCCCGGCCCGGCCCGGTGTAAAAATTGGAAGTTCGGCCCGAGCCCGGCCCGGCCCGTCTGCATTTTTACACTTCTCGGCCCGGCCCGGCCCGTACAAAAATCAGTGAAAACAGGCCCGGCCTGGCCCGACACAATTTCTACCAAAAAAAATCCGTTTTTTCTCAACATACAATTACGATTCTTTTAATGAATACTACATACATATTTATGGGAGCATTTTGCAGTATATTTTACATTACTATGATGTTCGCAAAACAGAAAACACACAATAGTAAACATTAACGATTACTTACAGTGTTTTAGTCATCGATTCTACAGACATTTCAAAATGGAAATAAGGATTCATTAAAAGATTAAGGTAGTTCACCAGAATAAATTAAAAACATGATAACTTTTGAAGCTGTATAATAAAAAGTAGATTTGGGAAGATATTTCTCTCATTTTTAAGGCTTTTCTCAAATCCAAAGGAGCTACATTTCGACACATTTATGAATTCTTTTCTTTTCGGAAACGCGTAAGATTGGCAGGTATTCTTATTCAGAAGCTATGTAAATGTCGTTTTTTTTCATAGATAAAAGCAATATATCTTTCTGAAAATACTGTCAAAGTTAGCGTTTTGAATCGAATTTCCGGAAGCGATGGCACAGGAAAGGAGAAAAACGTACAGTCACGTGACAGGAATCTCTGTTATCTCTGTAAGTAATTTATCAAATATGGAAAAAGCTATTCGTTTCCAAATGCCTTCAATAGGCAGGCCTGTCAATTTTATGCCTTTATAGTTAAAAATTTTGTCAGAAAATGTGTCCGAAAGCTTCACATTGTTGAGCAGTGAATATGAGAACCACCTTAAGGTATATTTCCAAAGATACTGTTAAGAGAAGTTCATTACCACTATTAATACTACAAAACACAATGACTGTTCTACACATCCTGCGATCGATTAAGACCAGTTCCGTCCCGGCACGAGTCTGCTGAAAAAAAAGTTAAACTCGGACAGACATCTTGCAACTATACGATGCCGATCTCTACGATGGACATGTTACATTTCTGTATTGATGTTGTTAAACTCGCATCCGCTCGTGACGCACATTTATACTTCTCGAGAAAATCATATTCATTGAAAATGGCTCGTATTTTATATGCTTCGCTGAAATTCTTATATCGAGCCGATAGGCCCGATTAATTTTTTTGCCGGCCCGGCCCGGCCCGTTGAAAAAATTGTCCTAATTCTGCCGGCCCGGCCCGTTTGAAAATTCGCCTTCATTCCGCCGGCCCGGCCCGGCCCGCGGGCCGGGCCGGGTACGGGCCTCGGGCCAAGCCCGGGCCCGTGCAGACCTCTACCATGCATATATATATTAGAATTATTTAAAAACGATGTTCTGAATGTAGTATTATATTCAGGAATCGAGGCAGGATCTCCTGGTTTTTATAATTACCTACTTATACACTCCGTTACCTTTAAAGAGCCACACTTAATGGTATCTTACTCGCTAAACGTTTGCGGTTACGTTAACTGCTAAAATAAACATTAAAGCCATAGAATGGGATAGTCTTACATCACATTAACCTGATGATCTTCTTTATGATAAAAAAAAAAGCATGAGACCTTTCACATTTTTATGGGGAATGAAAATGATGTGGCAACAGCGTTATCGTGTTAAACTCCTTCCACTGTCGTTATTCAAGGAACGTTACATCAGCTTCTGTAATAGTTTCATTAACTTGAATTATGTCACAGGAGATGTTTCCAGGAGGTTTGCGCAATTTCTTTCAAAAATATTTATTTCTGCTGATTCCTCTGTTTGTCTGTTTCTTTCGTAATACTGTATAAAACCTGTGAAAACAGAATATGTCTTAACCCCTTGAGGGGCGCCGTTTGCAGTCTGCAAACGGTTAATTTTAATGCCGAAATTAACAAATCAGACCAGAAATGTTTTAATACACTTTCGATCTCATAATATACGCGATAAAAAGCCTTTGATTATTTTAAAATAAATTTGGTCTTAAATTGCGGTGTGAATTAAATATATGAACATTTTTAGAGCAGAAATGCCTTGCCCCTGAAAGGGTTAAGCGAAATTCTGTCAGAAATGGAAAACTGATATTTCCGAAAAAAAGAAGACCATGCAACTATACCTGCTAAGACAGACACCTGCCTAACGCGGATTTTTTTCCCCGTTTTCACATATTTTGACATAATATTTACAGATTAGAAAGGTTCGTAAATAACACGATAGTTTCGAAAGTACGAAATATATCCGGTATTTTGATCGATTTTTCCACATACATCCAATAGTTTCAAAATAATCAACGTTACTTACTCAAAACAAATATTTTCAAATAAATTAAAAACTAAAACACATTGCATTTAAGGCTACTAGTCACTTAGCTTCAAAATTTCCCTCGGTAATATTAAGTCTATTGGCGTTTGACGCATTTTTATATTCAAAATATTTCCTCAAGAAATTAATATTTTTAACTTCTTTTTTCTGCGTTCTCATCTTAAAGGATGTCTCTTTTTTTTCTTAGTTGTCAAAAATATTTCAGAAATCTACGCTTAAGGCTGTTCTTAACTGCTCTGCTCAACAAGCGAAAAACGTTCTGACACATTTACAAATTCATTTTTTATAGGAAAGATATAAAATTGGAAAGACTGGCCATGGAAGCGATTTGGAATTGAACTATTTTTTCTATTTTTTGATCCATCCATTACCCATTGAGTTATAAGCAATATCGATCACGTGACAAACCCGTTTTTCGCCCGCTCTTGAGTGATTTTTCTACTTTCGCGCGGAAATTCGGTTCAAAACGTCCACTTTGACATTATTTTCTGAAAGATCTATTGCGTTTGAAAAAAAAATGAAAAAAAGAGCTGGATGACATAGTTGCTGAACAACAACACCAGCTAGTTTCATGCATTTTCGAACAAAAATAAATTAAAACTTATGTCAGGAAGTTGCCCTTTTGGATTTGGGAGCAGCCTTAATTTTACATGAAGTGTTAAAATCCCACTCCCAGTTCGTCAGTGTTTAACACATAAAATATTAAATTCAGCCTAGATTTTAGAAATATTTTGAAAACCGAGAAAAAAAGGAGACATCTTTTAAGAAGAGTATACACAGAAAAAAGAAGTTTAAAATATTAATATCCTGAGGAGATATTTTAAACACAGTACAGCCCCTATTATCCGCGAAATTGGGTGGCAAGGGCACCGCGGATAACAAAAATCGCGAATAACCCGAAAAAGACTGAAAATGGGGTGCAAACATGAGAAAAAAAAGAAAATTCACCAAACTATGTTTTAGTGTACAAAAGGCATAATGAAACGTTTAAAAGCACAATAATGCACACAATAAAGCAGAAACCTTTGCTTTACGTCTAAATCACTAAAATAAAGAACAGTAAACAAGAAACAATGCCATACATATACAAAAAGTGTTGAGTTACACCTTTTTTTTAAAAAAATCAGTCACTTGTTTTTGCTTCTTGCTTTAGAAACACCTTTTCTATCTCAAAAATGAAGCTATTCTTGATCTGCCCCCCTGAAATTTATCATAATATTCTGAGTTAATTTTTAAATATTTTAATTGCTGTGCTTACGTTTAGTTAATAAAATCAAGAAAAGACATCAAGACTTTATAACTGATATTTTAAACACGGCAACCGAGTCTAGAAATATTCTTCTATTACTTTCGAATACATGAATTTTTCTGTTTATATTTATTAGTAGGGCTTACTGTATTTTCCTTGCTTAAATTTTAAAATTTGGCTTAAATTAAAAAAAATTTCTCTTCGCGGATAAACCGCACCGCGGATAATCCGCTCACGGATAATCGGTGCTCTACTGTATATGAATGCATCAAACGCCCATGCACTTAACATTACCGAGGAGAATTCGAAAACTGAGTGACTAGCAGCTTTAACATGAAACTTAATAAAACAGCATTCTAAAATGCATTTTTAGGTGCTTACTAAATTATATAAATACGCAGGTCATCTGGTCCGTCCGTCTGTCTATCTGTCCGCATACAACAGCACAAAAATTGCCCAACAAAATAGTGTCAAATTTAATACTGTAAAAGCACTTATTTTCGCGAGGCTTTAATTTTCGCTAGCCCGTCGTAATCGCGAAAATTTAAGCCTCGCGAAATATTTTTTTTTTTTTTTTTTTCGCCTCAAATAATTAAAAAAAAAAAAATCCGAAATTTTTGACTTATCCGAAATTTAATGATTACAGTTACTTAAATAAGAAATAAGTACAAAAATTGATTGAATGCTTACAATTATTTCTTGAATAAAAACAATAATACAACTATACAACTAATAGAATGCAGCTCATTCACTCACAATATTTATACAAGCTTCTTTGAAGCTATTCAAAATTGTCATGTTTGGCAAAAGGAAGTTTATTAAAATGCCTTACTCAAAAGGGGTTCTATTTAGCTAGCTTCGGGATTTTCAACTTTTAGTTCTGTTCATATAAAATTCGCGAACTTTTCAGCTCGCGAAATCACCGATATCTTCATTTTCGCGAAAATTACGGCTCGGGAAAATAAGTGCTTTTACAGTAGATAGAATCGTTGCAGAATTGTGTCGAGTCATTTCAAATTTTATGGAAATCGAATCAAAACTTAAAAAGATTTAGTAAAAGTTTTCTTCATTCTACGAAATCCTATTACACGACATTAATTCAACGATATCTCATGATAGGTAATGATTCTAGGTTGCCACGGTGAAAACCAATACATACTAGCTGGATGTACCATGTGCCAATCCCAAAACTTTCTTCTATCTCATGTATATTAATATTTCAAAATGTTGTTACAAATACCAATTACCAATAATTGATTTTTATTAGTTTTATTAGTATTTTTATTAGAATTATGCATAACTTCATACACTTTTCGATGGTACAATATGGAAAATTGCACAAAAATCGCTATTACAGAGCCCCCTTCCGGTGGAATTTTTCAATATTAACGGTGAACCTTCTTGCCATGGTCAAAAGCATACACAAAAAAATTGGTTCAATTCTGTGCATAACTTCAGACACTTTTCGAAGGTACAATATTCAAAATGCATAAAAATGGCACAAAACTCGCTATTACAGTCTTAGCAATACTTTTCATTCATGAACGGAGAAAGAATCGATAAATTTAAGAAGGGAAGGAATTTTTTCTCTTTTTGAAATATTCTTAATCTGAAACATCCTCAAGCTTTTCAAAACCAAAGAATATTGACTGTCTGATAATAAAACTGGAAAGTCTTGTTATTTCTTTCTTCTATCTTCAATAGAAGAAAGTAATGCAAATTAAATTTTTTTTCATTTCCGGTTTTCGTCGGATTTACACGTTTTAGAGGTCAGAGATCCTAAAAAACATGTTTATACAAAATGTCTGTCTGTCCGTGTGTCGCCATTGTAGCACTGAAAAGTGCATGAAGTTATGCATAGGGGAATTGAACCAAATTTTTTGTGTTATGTTTTCGGCTATGGCAAGCACGTTCTCCTTGAATTTTGAAATATTCCGCCAAAAGGGGGCGTTGTAATAGCGATTTTTGCGCCATTTTCATTATTGTACCATCGAAAAGTGTTTGAAGTTATGCACAGAATTGAACCAAATTTCATATTTATGTTTTTTTGCTATGGCAAGTTGGTCCTCTTTGAATTTGGAACTATTCCACCGGAAGGGGGTGTTGTAATAGCCATTTTTGTATAATTTTCTGAATTTTTTGTAACTCTATTGTGCATCGGCGGTTCGTCAGCAATGAGAACTTCTCATCATGCTAAGCCGGCTATTCGCAACAGAATAACGAAAATCTATTGACTTTAATAAATGTCATAATCTAGAATAACTCGTTTTTACTCCGATTAGTTGACTGAAGCAGAAATTTAAGATGAAAATCAAAGTTGGTATAGTATATTGAACTAATAATATTGAAGTATTGACATTCCTAACTACTTATTAAAATATTAAGATGTATGAGATAGAAGAAAGTGCTAGGGCTGGCACATCCAACTAGTATTAGAATATTAACGGTTTGTTTCGATTATCTGTTATAATAAGAAAGTTGCTGTAATGAACGATCGTTATATCCAGCATTTACAGTATATGCACTACGGAGTTTTTCTTTGTTCAGGGCATTGTAAATCCATCCTTACGCAAAAACTTCAAATTTGTAGTATCTCTCCGTGCTTGGAGATTTTCTAGATCCGCCCCTGCAATAAATGGTTATTTTCTGCTTTTATAAAGTCAGCGTATTTCATCAAAGGTGTTAGGATTTTCTCAGGTATGTTTGATGTTATCATAAAATATTTTCTTACATAACATACAGTTATCAACAGTGGCGCCAACTTATATGCGCCCATGGGGTGCGAACCCACCCAATTTCAATTGATTTAATTCGTAATTTATTTTTTCAATTCCTACTATTAGCTCACACTCTCCCTATATATACAGTCGAACCCGGTTAAGACGCGTTTCAAGGGAGTGGGCAAAAGTCGCGTATTAATCGGAATCGCGTATTAAACGTGATTTGTATAATGTAGCAGAAACCGTGCTTATTTACAACATTTTCGTCTAAATGAACTTTAGAGCTTTCATTTATATGTTTACGGTCGAAAATTGTATATTTTCGGTATATTTTGATTAAAATTTAATTGAATTCAAATTTAACTCATTGTTTCTTTTTATAGAACCAAATGGAATAATAACGGAAAATAAAAAGCGAATCAAACGACTTTATTATGGCTTAATATGCTGCAACCAAAAAAAAAAAAATAAAAAAATAATATTAATTTCCTGTTAGACTAATTCTTTAACAGAGCTAAAAAAATTACTTAACCTTTGAAGCACTTGTTAAAATCATATTTAGTACTAATAATGATGGGCACAATTAATGAGCACAATTATAATCTGTCCTTCTTTTCATTATAACAAAAACGTGTTAATGGTATTTATGTAAAAAAAACATTGTTAGTATAGCAAGGAGTAAAGAAAACATAAAATAATTAAACAACCGCAGTCGTATTTATTTAATCTTTACGAGTTCCATTTTTTTGGCCTATAATATGTATTATGAAACATAGTAGGGATATAACGTACATTTAAAGCCTCACAAACAATGCGTATACTAATCTTTAATCATAATAATTTCATGACATATATGAGTATCCTGAATTCGCCTATCTCTCTCTACTACAGAAAAAACATACACGAAGCGAGAGACAACAGAATGTTTAGGACGCGGGATCAAACAAGAATTGTAGTCTTGCTAATTTAGCGGATTTTTTAAAATTCAAATATCTGTCACTATTTTCGATTAGTAATGTTCGCCTTAATTAATCTGTTATTAAATAAAGCAAATATTACTATTCGTAAGCAGTGTTTTTTATTTGAATATAAAAAAATCTGGTAAATTGGCAACACTGAAGAAGAGACAAGGAACTCGCATCTTGATCAATGAATTCGCGTCTTAAGCGTGATTTTTTGCTTCATAGGACCGAAAATCAGTCGCGTATTAACCGTTCGCGTATTAAACGTGATATTTTTGCATTAGCCTTATGGGCGATATTCAAGGGACTGGAAAAAATCCGCTTATTAAGCGGGATCGCGTATTAACCGTGAGCGTCTTAGCCGGGTTCCACTGTATATTGTTCAAATTTTCAATCATTAATAAAACTAGGTGATCGTACCCGGGCTTCCCGGGTTAAAGAATATAGGTGAAAACATTTTTTTTTTTAATTGAAAATTAATGAATTTTTTAGAATGCCCACTTACATTAAAAAAGCATTTTTCATATGGAAAATACAAATTATACAATCAAATATTTTTTTTTAATTTATCGAAGCGATATTTTCTTATTAGCCGCATGCTAAGAGTTATTTGACCAAGATTTTGCTACTTATGGCATCCTTTTATATTCTCATATTTTCAGAGCTTATACATGTACGTTAAATTTGTGCTTTATTTATATTATTTTATTTATTTATTCATAGGGAAGGTTTTTTATTTTTTCAATGGATATTAACCGTAAGAAAATGATGAACTCTTTATTTTGTTTTAAGGGCAAACGGATTAGTCTTTCGTAATCGAGCTCCGCGCAATATTGATAAATTAAAAAATATTTCATGCTTTAAAATTGTTTTTAAAACCATAGACAGTCAGTAAACTGAGATGAACTTTGCAAACAAATTCCATTTGAAAAAAAAAAAAAAATCCTATTTGGTGATCTAAAAATTTAAATTGTACAATTACAAATATGTTAGATTTGTGTTTTTATAATATTATTATTTTATTTGTTTATAAAAGAAATATTAATTTCGTTAATTTGTCTTTCACAAATATGTTAGATTGGTGGTTTTTTTTAATATTATTTTTTTATTTGTTTATAAAAGAAGTATTAATTTCGTTATGCAAAAAATAGTCAGAATCAAATGCTGAAAAATGTTTGTTGCTTAAAAAAAAAAAAAAAAAAAAAAAAGCCTTGCTTAAAAATTATTTTAGAAAATATAATACACCAGTCAATTAAGATACAGTTTTTAAACAAATTTCATTTGAAAGTAATTTTTTTCCCTATGCGATGAAAATTGAAAATGGACGATGGTCAGAAGATTAAAAAATTGCAGTAACAAAAATTTCGAGACCGAAATTTGATCGTGAAATGTTGCCATTCGCAAAATGCCGTCAGCGTTACGCACAGAAACGTTTGTTCTTTATAATATAGATACTTAATCAATAAAATATAATAAAGATCAATTAGGATTTGGTTATCAACTGAGGCTCTTATGCTTGGTATTCCGGAATGAAAGACAGCAATTTTCACCTTCTCAAAATTTGCATACGCACTTCTCATATCCATATTCATCATTTTAAAAAAAATGTATTTTGTTTGATCATTTAAAAATCATTTTAACTCAAAACTTGAAGTCACGATTGTCAGCAACATCTTTTATTTGAATAGACGCACCCTTTATTTGAGATTCTAATCTCAATTCCGGACAGTAAAAATATCCGTAATTTATGAATTTCCGTAATTTATGATTTTAAACGCATTTGTGTTAAAATGTTTAGTTTTATCTAAGAAAATGGTCGTTTTCTTTTAAATATGACTTCATTTTCACTTAAATAAGCATTTCGCCTAGTGTCTGAAACTTAGTATCAGTACACATGCAGAAGGAAAAACAATATATAGAAAATTTATGAGGAAAAATGCGTGTTTTCAAAAGCAGTATGTCATTTTCCGTTATTATGCCCCTAATATAATATTCTGCTCCTAAAGGGATTTTGCGACACTAAACCCTATACAACAATTTTTATCAGCAATTTAGAATTTTTATCAGAAAATAGCATGAATAAAGATAAAAATACCTCATTATTTCTCTCTTGTCTGCAATAATGAAAGCTATCTAATTTTCACCATTTTGAAGAAATTTCATAAAATGCTTTTAAAACTAAAATATTAAAATGGAGCTATTAAAAAAAAAAAAAAAAAAAAAAAAAAAACAGATAGTGGGATCACATCTACAAATGAAGAGCTTTCAGTTTAAAAAAATGTAAAATTGATTCAGCAGAAAGATCAGGGCAGATGATTAAAAAACAGAATGGTGCTTTAAATATATAGATTATATAAAATTACGAAAAATTAAATTAAGCGCATTATGTTATTTTTTATAAAATTATAGTAGAATGTCCTAAAGAATAGCATTAAAATGTCTTTATTCGAGAGAATTTTGGACAAAAACTTCAGGAACATGATATTATTTTAAACCACGAATTATTTGTTTGCTTGTCAAACTCGGCCAAGCAAATACATCCAGGCGAGAATCATCAATTTCCGTAATATAAATCGCTATTATTAGCACGTCACCTCTCTTCTATAAAGACACTCTAAATTTTTGTAAAGCATTGCGTTTTATCAGTGTGTGATTTCGATTAAAATATTTTCAAAAGTGAAGCATTTTCAGCTATAAAGAATTTCAAAGGAGCTGGGCTGTTAAAATGACGCACTTCTGCAAAACATAATTCATTTTTAAGAATTAAAATGCATGCTTTTTTTTTAATAAAATAACGTCATTTGCATCCGCTAAAGCAATCCACTTTTGCAATCCAGTCTTAAACTTCGTCTATAGAAAAGTATGCATATGACGTCATTATCACGGAATAACAGACAATATTCTTGACATAGCCCATATTTTAATTTCAACTTGTGTTTTCAGTTTTTATTAAAAAATATGGCATCAAAAAGATATAGTATCTCCTATTTTCCGTTTACTTTCAATGACTTTCAATAGAAATGGGGTACTTTTATTGCCACGATAAGGAAAATGGTATTAAAAACTACGAAAAAATTAATATCTCAAAAATAAATTGAGATACAGATTTCAAACAAATTGCATTTAAAAGAGCATTTTTTTTCCTTATACGACGGTGTAAAAATTTAAAATGTGCCATGTTTAGAAGTTTAAAAATTTGCAGTAGAAAAAAAATATCAAAACTAAAATTTTATTTCAAATTTCAAAGTGTTGCCATTCGCAAAATGACGTATGCGTCACGCACAGATATGTTTGTCCTTTATAATATAGATACTTATTATTCATCCTATCAAGTTCAAGTAAATTTTTTTTAACTTGTAGTGGATGACACTTGGTGTTAATACAGTTTTTTCAAATATTAATTCATTAATTAAATTTAATTAATTAATTTTAGTTTCATATGGGAGACAAAATGGCGGCCATTGGTTATTGAACAACATTTAATGCATCTCCATAACTATAAGAGGGATTACCATAGGAGGGACCCTATTCTGTCGCCCAATACTGCCAAGTTTATCGCCAACTTCGCGGTATATTGCCAAATTTGGCGACCAAAATGAGTCGCCAAAAGTGACACCAACTTGGCGATATCTCTAATATTTCGCCAAATTCCCATAGACTTCCATTGTAACCCAATAGGGTTTACTTGCTTATCGAATTGAGATATTTTAATGCAACAAAAACTAATCTTAGCTTAAGGGATTATATTAAATTTTTCTTTGATGACCTAAGTAGGAATTGACTTTAAAAAAATTTCTTATATTACTTGTTATTTATTTAATCGCAGAAATGAAATTTGGTTTTATTAAAGTTCTCAAAATAATTTTGTTTGGAAAATGGTAAGAACATCAATTAGACTTGCAGGAGCACTGGAAACCCCTTCGGCGGATGTATAGTTGAATTTCTCACAAAAAAAATTTCCTGCCTAATATTTTGCCATTTGTCTTGATGTCTTGAATTGATGAAGCTCTTAGGTGACTAAAATGTATGCTTTTCTGGACATTTAGTTTTTTGCACTTGCAGAAGTTAGCCATTCCAATGTTATTAAAAATAAATATTAATGTATTTATAAGGAAGAACTTATAAGAATAATAATGTAATAAAATTATTTATAAACTTATAATTAAATTGTAATAATTTAAAAATTACCTTACAAAAAAACATATTTAATTTCGAATTATCGCTCTCTCTCCACACACATACATACAAAGGGGGGGGGGAATATATATGTGCTATTTTACTTAAAAATTTTGAGCACACACTGCAAATAGGGGCGTCTTAAATTCAGACACTTATGTGACTGAAAAAGTAATTCAGACACTTAAGTGTCTGAATATGAAATTTCAGACATCAAGGATGTCTGAATTTAAGACACTTAAGTGTCTTACAAGGATCATGATATAAATGAACTGAAAAAAATGTCTGAATAATGATGACACGTTTGAAATTAAGACATTTAGAAATTCAGTCACTTAAGTGTCTGAATGTAATGCGGTGACTATATATACAATTTTATTGCAATATATAATATGCCAGCATAATCAGAAAAACTTTACTATTGGAGGAAATGTTTTAAACGTGAATATAAACATAAAATAAGCTAACTAAGATTTTTTTCAGAATCCTTGTACAAGACAATTTTTATTGTCTTATGCACAATAAAAATTCCTAAAACAAATAGAAAAATTTTATACTTAAGAAATATTAAGTATTGAAAAATTAGTTTTTAACATTTCTCAAAATAAAGAGCTGAAACAAATATTTTTTTTCTGTCCTGTACAATAAAAATTTCTAAAATCAATAGAAAAATTTTACAATTAGGAAATATTAAATATTCAAAATTAGTTTTAATATTTGTCAAAATAAATAGGTGAAACAACTTTTTTTCTGTCTTGCACAATAAAAGTTTCTAAAATCAATAGAAAAATTTTACAATTAAGTAATATTAAACATTCAAAAGTCAGTTTTTAATATTTTTCAAAATAAACATAAAAAACTTTTTTTTTCCCTCTGGCAGGCTGCTCAGCTTCCTGAGCCCTCCATTTAAGATAAATTAGAAAATAATTAAAAAGAAAACAGAATTTTAAATTGTTTTTTACGAGACGTTCAGGAAGGGAGGGGAGGGAGTGATGAATATTTCCCCTTTTTCTGTTAGTATTTGATTATTCTACAGTTATTTGGAACTGAAATTACTTTTTTAAAATTCAGATATAATTAGAAATAATAGATTTTAAGTCATATAATCGTATCAATCTTAAAAGTTTTTAAATCAGATATAAAGAAAATTTACCCCCCCACACACACACACACACACACCACCACACACAAATACGCACACGAAAAACATTGATATCAAAGTAGTATCAAAGTTCGATTAAATCAAGGTTTGTCAAAGTTTCGAAAGCAAAGTTGCGCGCGCACCGCACGCTTTCTCCTACACCGGAAAGAAAAGTAATCATATAGTTGGGCGGGAATTCTAATTTCGGTTCGTGTTGTGCTTGTGTTGATTTTATTTCAAGAATACAACATGTCGGATAACAAATTAAAAGGTATTTATTTATACTTTTTTATTATTCTCGTAATAAAAATGTGTGTTTATAACATACAAAACTGATAATATTCTAACTTCATAACTGAAATCATGACAGTAGCCATTATGTTGTACCTACCGTTGAGAGGAACATTTTCCGTTTGTTTTTCTGCCAATGTATTGAAATACTATATCGATTATATCTTAGTTTGCGACGTTTTTTTATGTGAAGTGTCAGTTATTTTGTGATTTTATGTACTAAATATTTAAACTAGTTTTAATCAGTAATTTGTACTACATTTTAAACATTTTGAGGTTTTAAAAAAGAATATTTATTCAATTATGTATTTATGTGTTCATATATGTATTCTAGAGCATTGAATTCCTTTTGATAAAATAGGAAGATGGGACTAAAATTATAACATGTTCTGGGACTCTTCTTATATCTTAAGTAATGATTCTAAAGTTTATACATTATAAAATATTCATTGCAAGATATTTTAATATAATGAATATAATAAAGGATTAGTGTATATTTAAAAATAGTTATAGCAGTACTAATAAGTATAATAATTATAAGTTAAATAATAATAAGAAAAAATATTAATGTATTTGAAAACTTTGATTTATCTTTAAAGATACATTTCATTAGATTTAGACTTAGTTAAAATTTCGTTACGTTCTTGTTAATTGAATTGTATTACATGTAAAATGATGTTAGCATAATATATTTAATTGTAGTGTTAGAAATTGTTTAGTGGATTAGGCCTGTCGATTTGATTAAAAAACGATGGGGAAACCACTATTTTTTTTATAAAAAAAAAAAACGAGCTGCGTCGTCTACCTCCTGGGTAGTTTGGAAAAGGCGACAACATTTATTTAAAATTTGATTGAATAATTCATAATTATTATTAAAATTTATAGTTAGCCACTTAAAATTATTTTGCATAAAAATATTGAAAGATTTCATTTCTGTAATATTTATGTTACTCATCATTATACATTGTAGATTTTCTAATTGAGGTACATTAAATACAGGTATAAATGGTAAATTATTTAATCATGTTTTATTACTATGAGTGAAATAGTAATTTTTTTGTAGTGCATTTAGAAAATGTGTGGTTTATTTATATTTTGAGGTTATGTTTGTGTCTTTTAGTATTATTTGCATGTATCACAACTTTCAGTTAAAATGAGACTTTTTTTAAGATGTATAATTATAAGTTGTAAGTAATCTTAATATATGATTTGTGTTTTTAAGTATTATTTACATTTATCACGCTTTTTAGTTAAAATGTTTTACAAAATTATAATTATTAGTGCTGTAATGAATAATGATTTTGTCGAACACTGTGTTTTTGATTAAAACTTGGATACTCAAACTTGGTATGAAATTTTCTTAAAATTGATTTTTTAAAATTTGTTTTGACCTTGTGCTGATTATCAATATTCTGTACTTGTATGGTATAATGAGGTTAAAGAAAAAGATATATCAATTGAAATATGTATTTATATCTACACATATATGTATTTTAGGACACTGAATGTTTCTTTATTTGTGATAGCATGTGATTGTCAATGTAGGGGAGTGGGGTGGTAAATTTATACGAGACTTTGGCCATGGGGTCCATTTTCTATACTGTTACCAAAAAATTAAACATTTTCGTTATCTTAGAATACATATATGAATTATAAATACATATTTAGATATTAATTTTTTGTTTTTAATCATTTCTTAATCTAAAAGTATAATATATTGATTGTAATCCGTATAAGATGAAAACAAATTTAAAATATCAGCTTTATGAAAATTTAATGCTAAATTTGAGCGCCTGTAAAACAAAATCAAAAGCTTAAAAAAAGGTCAAAGATGGCTGCCTATTACCCCGGTAAAAAAAAATGACAGCAATTCAGACGTTTTAAGTGTCTGAAATTCAGTCGCAAAAAGTGTCTGAAAAAATTCAGACATTTTAAATGTCTGAAAATTGAACACTCCGTTTCAGACACTTAAGTGACTGAATTTCAGACATTTTTATTTGCAGTGCACCCAATATTTTTGAGAAGTTGGCGCTACTGGTTATCAGTCAAATAGCGTTATCAAAAACTCGTGGTCCCAAAGTGATTCTATTAAAAGGAATCTACTGCATTGTGCTTCATTTTACTGGGAATCTCACTTATAAGCACTCTCAGATAAAATGAATAAAAACTAGTGCTTTCGTAGAACTAGCCAGGTTTGTTTGATTTGCGTTACAATTCATAGCACCGCAGCACGATATAACCGAAGAATAAATTAATAAAAGTCAGAGTCGCTGGGTGGAAAATATTAAACACGAAATGTCCAACAGGAAGAAAAGGAAAAAAACTCCCGTGCGGTTGAACAGTTATTTAAAATACTAGCATGTAAACGGGGTTATTCAATTTATGAAATCGTTATAGAATTACAAAAAGGAGTCGTTAAGATGAAATGATGGCCAGGAGCCATCATGGAAACGCAATCCGTTTGACATTACTTGATACCATTTGCATATTGACCTCCCAAAATTAAATTAATTTTACATGTTTTTATTTATACATCAGAAAAATCAGAAAAACATCAATAAAACCGAAAAAAATTAAAGTTCCAGCGTAAAGAATACAATTCCTTCAGGTGTTGCACCTTATAAGACGAAAACTTATCTAAAATGGAATTTTCTTTCAATCCCTTGAGTGCATTTTAGAAGGTTTTATTGCATTTTAGAAAATGTTATCATTCTTTTTCCTGTTTTTACTGCTTAAAAACTCAAACGTAGGTAAGTATCTTGGACTTGTAAATTCTTCTCGTCATTTTAGGATATTAAGCGCCCAAAATAAGAAATTATATCTCAAACACTACTGTATATAATTTGTTCAAGCTTTGGTGTTGAACAATATTAATAACGAAAATTAATTTGCGCACTCATTTTTTGTTTGTTTTTGTATGATTTTTTAGCCTGTTTCTTTTCTTTTCTTTCTTTCTTTCTTTTTTCTTTCTTTCTTTTCTTTCTTTTTTTTTTTTTTTTTTTTTTGTATATGTGTGGGAGTGATTTCAATTTAATTTCGGGCAATTTTTTTCTGCCACCCTGAAGTAAGACTCCTGCACGGGTCGGGTTGCATCCGACCCGAACCCGAAATTTCTGCTAAAAGTTGCATGAACCAAACAAAAAAAAAAAGTTATCGACCCGAACCCTACACACTTCAATCCGTACCTTAAGTGAAAGAAAATTAATACATACTTTAATACAATTATGAAAGAATTGTCAACAGTTTATCTTTAATATCAATTTTATCTTTCTTGTATAAAAATGAACGCATATACACTTATTAATATTCAAATATTATAGTTTTTGTTTCAATTGAAAAATAGTCAGAGCTTTCTTTTGAAAAACAGAGTCAACCCGAACGTGCCAAAACCTAACTCGAAATCGAAGTCAAAACGTTTAAACTCAACCCGACCAGCAAGGAAAAAAACAGCGTCAACCCGAACTGTGGGCGCGTCGGGTTCGTGCAAAAACGGGTAATTCGACCTGATGCAGGACTATACTCTGGAGGTAATCGAATTACCGACATAAATTAACGAAAGACAGATCCGCTGTCTGGAATATATTCAGTATGAAATGAGAGAAATTTTCTGTTATTACTTAAGAAATGCTCGCACGTAAGCAGTGTTTTCGATTTATAAAAACGTGCTACGAACAGAAAGCGTTCTTTCTTTCTCCCCTCCTCCCACCTTTCTGTAAACAAACTGATGGCTAGCAGCCGGCTCGCCATCACCGGAACCCAATCTGTTTGTTCCAATTAGCTTGACATCCCTTGACACCAGTTGCATGTTAAAAAGAATTCGAAGTCATCATCTGTTGATGCTACTGGAAGATTGCCATCTCTTCTCTCTTTATTCTTTTAAGTGAAAGGATTGCTTTTGAAGAAGCGCCAAGGAATGTCGTTAATCCGTGCTTGCGTCTGCCAGCGTATACAAATTCAAATGACCGAAATTCCACTTTCTCTTGTGTAGCGAGAATTCGTTTTGCATCGCCGGTTTCTGTTTTTGCTACTTCCTTTATTTGAAATGTCGAATGTTAATATAAGTTTTAAAGTTTAATATCTTAAAAGTTATTAGGACTTCGACCCGAAACCGGTCCGAAATCAAAGAAATGTGATCAATAATTTAATACTGTTATGAATAAATAAAACAGTCTTCAATCAGATCTCTAATATCAATTCTATTTTTGTGTAGAAAATAAACTTGTAATGACTCATTCATATCCAAATACTATATAGTTTTTTAAAACAATATTCTAGACTTTGTTTTAAAAAAAGAGGTAACCCGAACCCGATCCATAAGTATTAAAACTCAGCCGCAATCGACAGGGTTTTCCAAGAAATTCCCGGTGTATTTCCGGGGATGTACAATTTTTCCATGTCAACAATTAATAGTCAAGGGGAAATGTACATTTTACCTTGCAAAAAGTCAGGTAAAAGATTTTTTTTTCTAAATTGTTTATAATGATGCCAACATGGAAAAACCAAGTTTTCTAACAAAATTTCTTAAGGCTAAATTTTCTGTGGCCGAAAAACAACAAAATTTTGGGACATTTTATAATTTTTGGAAATATCTCGAGACTCGTTGCCATAGCATATTATTTGTCAATTACAATATTAAAGAGGATAAAATTCTCTACAACTTTCATATTTACAACTTTTTTATACACTCAATAGCAAGCGCAGTACGCTATTTCAAAAATGGGACAATTTTTTCAATTTTCTTAAAAACCGTGAAAAACGTAAGTTTTGCCGCTATTATTCAAATGTTCCCTGCAGATTTAATTGCGTATGTCGACTTCTTTTGGAATAACAAAATCAAATTTTTAGAAATAATCAGAAAGTTTTAATCGTTTGTAAATAATTACCTTACCTCATAAACATTAATATACACGCATCAGCAGAGACCAAATTACTAATTTAACATTTTAAAACTATCTTGTAAATTTTAATGCACTTGGTATAATGACATAAGTGAGCACGGTAATGATAAATTAAGCAAAATATTTTAATTTTTCCCCAGGCATAAATGGCAGCAATTATATCTTCTGTCCCATACAATGATTTTCTATTTCTCATATAATGAAAGCAGATTAAGAAATAAAAGTTCATTTAATTATCAATTAGAATTGGGTACGGTAATGGCTTACAAAAGAATACTCACCAAAACATTCAAAGTCTTTGCTTGTTTTATTGAAATTATAAAACTATTTACTCTATTCACCTAAACCTGATAACAACTTGACTTTTAAGGAGTACTTTTGCCTTGATAAAAAGGCATGTGCCGTCCTCTAAAAAAATCCGGAGGAACTTTTTGTCAGAAGCATGGCAAATTTTCTTGGGACACGGTTTTAAAAAATTATTAAGAATTATAGATAAATTTAATTAATGAAAATAAATATTTTTTTTAATTAGTAGCATCTTAATAAATAAAAATGTATAAAAAAATTATAACCATCTGTTTTAAATAGAACTTTGTGAAATATTTACCTAATAAATTGCTTGTTGGGACAACCTACGGTAATGATATTTTGATTACAAAAGGAAATATTTCTTATTTTTAAATTTTTTATAAATAATAATGTATCTATAAATTATTATTAAAAAACATGATAGTTAAAATGCAATAATTAAAATTATGATATTTAACTATTTTTCTGTGCAAATGTGCTCTGAGGTGATTACCTCTTTGAGAAGCATTATGAATAGTATGAAGGCTAAGAGTGCCAATATCAATTTAAAAATGTCCTTTGTTTTTCTTAAGTTCCTCTTGAACTGTTGTCAGACGTCACGATGTTAGAAGGTGTGTCTAGTGACTGAATGGATGTCGACAGAACAGGGTTCATACTCATTTTCCAAGTAAAAATCCCCTCACGTATTTTCAGGGATACAAAATTTTTCCATGTCAACAATTAACGACATTTTTTAAACCAGTATCACAACCCCTCACCCCCCCTCTCCCCTTTTAAAAAAATACAAACTAGATAACCTCAAAAATACAGTTTATACATCACCTATATGAACAAAACTTTAAAGGAAAAACATTAACTTGTGTAAAACAGAGATGAAGTCTGCATGCCTTGTGGGGCTCTCCTAAGGAGGTAAAACTTGGTAGCTTGAGGTAAGAATTAATTTCCACTTTGGGATTTCATTACCTCTTTGAAAAGCATTATGAATAATATGAAGGCTCAAGTGTCAATATCAATTTTAAAATGTCCTTTATTTTTCTTAAATTCTTCTTTAAGGGGTCTTGTACCTTTTAAACACGTCGAAAATTAACGAAAAACTTCAAAGTTTGAATTAGTCTATTTTCAAATCCTTTTTATGTATAAACATGGAATTTTGGATATTGATTAAACAGATTGGGGTTTGTAATATGCTACCATTAGAATTTTATTAGCCTTTTACAGAATTTGTGTGTTGTTGAAATCAAATTAGCTCTTTTTTTTACTCCAGAAGTCATTGCGTGCATGATATCTTGAGAAAGATTGTATGGATTGTCATGGAATTTGGTATAGATACTATTCAAATATGTGTGTTTAAAATGAACTACTTTTAAGTATTACAATGGTAAGATATTTAGTTATGACTATTTTTATTCATTAAAAATATAAAATTTTTATTTTATTTTTTTACAAAAATATATTTCTTATATAATTAATGAAATAATTTTGGCCTAAGAGTAACATTTTAAACACACGTTTGTTTATTATCTTTACCAAATTTCATGACAATCCATACATACTTTCTCAAGATATCATGCGCGCAATGACTTCTGGAGTAAAAAAAGAGCTATTTTGATTTCAACAATACACAAATTCTGTAAAAGTGTAATAAATTTCTAATGGTAGCATATTAAACAAAATCTGTTTAATCAATATCCAAAATTTCATGTTTATACATAAAAAGGTTTTGAAGATTGCAAAGGTTTTGAAGAAGCCAATTGGGACCGGTGCCTGTTCGGATTACAAAAAATTCGGATTATTCAAAATTGCGATAAAAATAGAAAAGAAAAAAAAACGTGTTAAAAAAATGCAAGTTACAAGTTTTCAGTAGTATAATACACATCCTCTAATCCGGCATCCTAAGGTCCGGCATGTTGGATAATCTGGCACGACTTTCGAAAAAAAATGGTAATCTTGTTTAATCACTCCTGATGTTTACAATAACCCAATGGAACTTCATAATGAGTAATTACGTAACAACCCATTTACAAATGGTTCAAAATCGCGAATCTATAAATAACTCAGTCGACGGGGGGGAGAGAGAAAAAACATTTCTGTAGGTAATTTTCGAAATCAAACTGTTGAAAGGAAAAATAAATTTTTATTATCTGAATTAAATACTTTTTGCATTATAGAAAAGAAATTTATAGTGACTGGCAAGCAAATTGATATTCGAGATTTTTTTAAAGATGGCTTCTACGAGTGGGCCTACAGTGCACGTTTTCATTTTATATCCGTGTACATATGTTGTACTCTTACATTATTGATTATTTTTTAAAATCCTATTTAAGCTTTTAAAGAATAAAAATCATGCTTTACTGCCACTTTTTAGTTAATTCTAACTTCTACACGTTTTTCCCGACATTCATCCTGCAATCCGTAAAATTTCGTAATCCAGCATGGTTCAATTTTCGAAAATGAAATCGGTTTAGATTAACCGGAATTTCGGATTAGCGGTGTTCTACTGTATTATATTTTCGTAGCTTAAGAAACATTTGTCTTCTTTTTTACAGTATGGCATGAGTTACAGTTAAACTTGCAAAACAAAACTATAAAACACAGTATTTGAAAAACACCCTTACACTTTTAAACAAAACACCCTTACACTTTTAAACAAACACCCTTAAATTTTAGCTATTAAAATTCAACACGCATTTCCACTTCAAGGCCCTTCGCCCCATGGAATGAGTTCATTCGATTCAAGAGATAGGTGTTGTTAAAACTTGCATCATTTCAGAGCGGTCGCAAGCAGTTCACCTTGGCACTTGACAACGAATCCCAAATTTCACATTTTCTGTACGGAATACTCGAATACACAAACTCTTCTATCATGCTAATAATATATTACCCGTAAGAAAATGACGACAGAAATTTTCAATTTCCAATTGAACTGACAATGAAAAATTAGAAAGTCTTGGTTTTGCTTAATTTTAACATTATAATTTTAATAAAAAAGCTGGACATTTTAGACAGGGTTCATAATTTTAGTGTGGAGCGTTCTTTAAGGGTGTAATCCGATCCAAACTGCTTATTTTCTGATTCATTTTCAAATTCATTTTTGCTCTCAAACACATCAAACTGGGAAATTCTCTTATTTAAAAACTATATAATGTGCCGTGCTTCTTAATTTTTTGATAAATGCAGAAAATACTGTATTAAACGCTGTCAAAGTTGGCGTTTTGAACCGAATTTTCCGAAGCGGGCGATCTGGGAATGAAAAAAATGGTCATACTGAGAAAATAATTGTTTAAAAATCAAATTCTAATTAATTGAGCTGAAAATGAAATCACACGGCATGTTAAACATGTCTTCAGAAATCACCCCAGCAAGTTTCATGTTTTTACTTTTAAAAATGAGTCTGAAAATGTCTCAGAAAATTTCGAGCTGTTGAGGGTGAAAAAATATTTTTTCGGATACACCCTTAATGTAATTTTTATTATTAACCATTTGGAAAAATGGTTATTGTGCTTGGTCAGGGTAGGAAATCAAAAACATATCTGAAGCGTTTTATTAGTTGAATTCCGCATTTTATTTGTTTTCTGATTGGTCTATACAGTAATCTGTATTTTCCCTTTACTTTCAACAGAGATGGATACTTCTGTTGCCACTATGACAAAAAAAGTAATAAAAACTACCAAAAAAAAAAATTTAATAACTCAGAAACAAATTGAGATACAGCTTTCAAACAAATTGCATTTAAAAGTACATTTTTTCCCCCGATACGACGGTGTAAAAAGTAATATTGTGGGATGTTTAGAAGTTTAAGAATGAAATTTCATTTAAAATGGGTCCAGGAATATTAATGTTTAATCCATAGCGTGCGTAATGTATGACCAGCTCCGTAGGATTTTTATGGCTTAAATTTTAGACTTTGAAAAAAATCGTTTTCCAAATGGTCGTTGTAATTTGTTAAATTGCATTTTTTTATTGTTATTAATATTATTCATGGTTGGAAGAAAGGCGGCTAAAATAAATATAAAAACCCACGCCAGTGGTTTTACTTAGTTTTAACAGTCCTTTTTTCCTGGAGGGTGTAGGGAGGGCGGTGCGAAATTTGCCATTTTAGGCCAAAAGTGGCTTTAACACAGTGCAGCGTTTTAATTCTTCACTGCACATTTTAAAGTGTTTTTTAATAAAATTTTAAATTTAATAAAATTTAAAATTTATTTAAAATTTATTTAAAATTTAATAATAATTTTAGTGTGGAGGGTTCTTTAATGTAATTTTTATTATTAACCATTTGGAAAAATAGTTATTGTGCTCAGTCAGGGTAGGAAATCAAAAACATATCTGAAGCGTTTTATTAGTTGAATTCCGCATTTTTTTTCGTTTTCTGATTGGTCTATACAGTAATCTGTATTTTCCCTTTACTTTCAACAGAGATGGATACTTCTGTTGCCACTATGACAAAAAAGTAATAAAATCTACAAAAAAAAATTAATAACTCAGAAACAAATTGAGATACAGCTTTCAAACAAATTGCATTTAAAAGTATATTTTTTTTCTATATACGACGGTGTAAAATGTAATATTGTGGGATGTTTAGAAGTTTAAGAATGAAATTTCATTTAAAATGGGTCCAGGAATATTAATGTTTAATCCATGGCGTACATTGCATGACCAGCTCCGTAGAAGTTTAAAAATTTACAGTACCGAAAAATGCAATCCATGGCGTACGTAATGTATGAAATTTCATTTAAAATTGGTCCAGGAGTATTAATGTTTAATCCATGGCGTACGTAATGTATGACCAGCTCCGTAGAAGTTTAAAAATTTACAATACCGAAAATTGTAAAACTGAAACTTCTTTTAAAATTTGTTCATGATGGGTCCAGGAATGTTAATGTTTAATTCATGGCGTACGTAATGTATGATCAACTCCGTGCGATTTTTTATGTCTTAAATTTTAGTCTTCGAAAAAATCATTTTCCAAATGGTCGTTGTAATTTGTTAAATTGCTTTATTTTATTTTTATTGCTTTAAATAAATTGAATAATACATTGGTTGCTTAGTGACATATTTTATTACTTAACTAATTTTAAGGGCTATTGATATGCAAATATTATTTTTTTTCGCATAGCCATTTAAAATCATAAATAAAGTTTAATAAAAAATACTATTTCTCACTATGAAAAACAACAATGGGATATACCGGGGCTTTCTGCAGCGTTCGAAATCCTTGGTGTTCCGCTGATCCGAGATCACTAAAAATTCAATCGGACCACAAATTTAAAAAATGTAGTAGTCCGCAGGACCAGTAAACTTTTTTCCTCTTTGATAGGTAAACGTAAATTTTCCCGTTCCCGAGAAAACCGCAACCAAACAAAAGCCACAGAATTTTATTTTATTTAAAAAAAAAAATAAATAAATAAATAAAAATTTGCCTTAAACTTATTAGCAGTTGAAATAAATAATCGGAAATAAAATACATAATTAATAATTTTATAGTATTTGTTTATGTACTGTTTATTTAATTTTTAGCAAATTATAATTTTACATTTCATTATGTCGAAATAAATTTTGGGTAACTGAGAGGAAGTTTGATTTATATTATAGGAGGAGGAGAGAAGGGGTGTCGCTCAAAGGGTTAACGGTACTTAATAGAATTTTATGTAGCGGGCCAATGACGAAGTCTGCGGGGCTTTTTGGGTTACAGAATATAGATGAAAACCATTTATTTAATTCATAACTATATTAGATTTTTTACATTTAATATATTTTTTAAAATACGCACTAACAATACCAAAAATCATATTTATATGAAAAATAATAATTATAATAAAGCACACATAAATTAACGTCTGAATGTATTTATTTAATTATTAAAGGTACACACACACACATATATATATATATATATATATATATATATATATATATATATATAAAGACAGACTTGAACACAATTAATACAATAACCCAACACGAGTGAAAAATTAGGACACAGGATTTGAATCTAGGTCCACAGCGTACCGTGCTGTTGCTTTACCACTAAGCTACCCTGGCCGACATCTTGGCCCAGCAATTTCTCACTAATAAACCATGTTGAGGAACGTTGGAATATTAAATTATTCATAGTTTTTCCCGTTATCGTTTGCCGTGCAGTTGCCGGCCGATGACGTTCCCCAACATGGTTTATTAGTGAGAAATTGCCGGGCCAAGATGTCGGCCAGGATAGCTTAGAGGTAAAGCAACAGCACGACACGCTGTGGACCCAGGTTCGAATCCTGTGTCCTAATTTTTCACTCGTGTTGGGTTATTGTATTAATTGTGTTCAAGTCTGTCTTAATATAT
This sequence comes from Maratus speciosus, assembly GCA_963932465.1. NCBI lineage: Eukaryota > Metazoa > Arthropoda > Arachnida > Araneae > Salticidae > Maratus > Maratus speciosus. The sequence goes on along the minus strand of OZ010790.1, from coordinate 4,315,290 downwards.
ATATATATATATATATATATATATATATATATATATATGTATGTACCTTTAATAATTACTAATTAGTTTAAATTAAGTTTTGAAATTTATTAAAATCTATAGTTTTGTATTGTCTCGCGCCAGGAGTTAACAGCAAATGAAATCGCCAAAGATCACTATTTAAAATCAGCCTTTTCTTACTCTGATCATTTTAGTGGTTTAAATCTATAGTTTGATTACGAATCTTAAATTCGCGTTTTGTTTATACAGTCGAACCTCGTTATACCGACACTCTAATGACCAGAAAAAAGTGTCGTCATAAGCGGAGTGTCGCGGTAACTGGAGTTGGAGAAAAATATGCTTATAAAAATTTATAATTAATTTTTATTTATAAGTATTTTTAATTAATTTAAGACAATTTTAAATTCATAACTGTTTTTGCAGTTTTAAGCAATGAAACATTATTATTAAACAAAATAAACACAAAAACAAAATGGAAAAGTATAAAAATCAGATTTATGGTGACTGTTTTTTTTTATTGTTACATGAAATATTGATGAATTAAGGTTTACTTATCCGATGATTAGATGTGCTTCCTACAATTCTTTTTTTAATATTATACAATGAATTGTAATCAATATTCATTGTTTCAGAAATGGATGTTAGATAATTTCTGATCGTTTCAATGCAATGCAATGCTTCGGTTTTAGTCGGATGAAAAATGCCATGTAACCAGAAGAAAGCGCCGCCTGACTAGAACAAAAAGACCGCAAGTGGACTGATACGTCTATCTGGAGATTAAGAGAGTAATTCATAGAGTGTGGGTTTATTTATTCATATAAAGGATTGAAGTAAAATTTCTCATTTATCTCAATAGGTATTTTAGACACTTTTGTGAAAAGTTTGTTTAAAACATTTCTTACTGCTTAATTTTCGCGCTTATAAGATGGATTATCAAAAATGGACAATTTTCCTAAACCGTCGGGATATCCGAAGTTGAAAATTATTCAACGACGTAAAATCCGGAGTTTATTTACATTAAAGTCCTATACAGAAAATCGGGACTTTGAAAAACTGACGTGATAAGCAGAGTGACGTGAAAACCGCGTGTCGGGATAACGAGGTCCAACTGTATTTCATTGTTTTATTAATTGACTGATGAATGTTTTAATTTAGTAATGTCATATATACTGGGAACAAATGTTGAGCTATTTATATTCATTTAAATACAAACGGATTTATCTAACATAATCGTCCGCACGCAATAGACATAGATTTTTAAAAAATCATGCTTAAAAATTATTTTAAAAACATTAAAAATTCAGTCAATAGATATACAATTTTCAAATAAATTGCGATACAGTTTTTAAACAAATCTCATTTGAAAGCACATTTTTTTTCTCTATTTCAGGGTGTAAAAATGTAAAATGTGTAAGTAAAATGTAATGTAAAATGTAAATGTAATTCACAAGTTTTAAAAAAAATGCGGTAAAAATTAAATTTAATCGCTTCGGTTTGACACCGTCAAAATGATGTCAGCGTTACTCACGGACACTTTTGTTATTTATAATGTACATATTATGAATAACATAAGCATGAATAACATTTTTAAATGGCAACAATCTTTTCAAAATTTTAATTCAACAAAATTTATTTTGAGAATATTGTTTTAAAATTGTTCGCTCAATTTTTAAATAATTACATGTAACTAATACATCTCCTTAAATCAGGGATCTGTTTAGGAAAATTTTAGGTCCTTTAAAGGACCTTTCACAAAATTTTTCATCTTAAAACAAGACCCTTTACAATACTTTTCATCCCAAAACAGGACCCTTCACAATACTTTTCATAATTACATGTAACTAATACATCTCCTTAAATCAGGGATCTGTTTAGGAAAATTTTAGGTCCTTTAAAGGACCTTTCACAAAATTTTTCATCTTAAAACAAGAACCATTCACAATACTTTTCATCCCAAAACAGGACCCTTCACAATACGTTTCATCCCAAAACAGGACCCTTCACAAAATTCTTTGCCTTTTAAATAAACATTTTATAAAATTTTCTCACCTTCAAATTGAACCTTTTGCAAATTTAATCATTTTAAAATAAAATCTGATTTGTCAAAAAAAAAAAAAAAAAAAAAAAAAAAAACAGCTGAACTCATTAAAATAACATATTAGCTTTTTTGTATATGACGGATAGAACCTGAATATAACGATAATTTCAAATTCACAAAATTATGACTAGAATTTTCACGAATATAAGGAAAACTTCACAATTTCACAAAAACAGGACCTTGTGAAAAAAGTCGGTACAGACCCCTGGCTTTAAGGCTGTTCTCAAATCCAAAAGGGCAACTTCGTGACATAAACTTTAATTTATTTTTGTTCGAAAATGCAAGAAACTAGCTGGTGTTGTTGTTCAGAAACTATGTCATCGAGCTGTTTTTTCTATTATTTTTTTTTGCAAACGCAATAAATAGATCTTTCAGAAAATAATGTCAAAGTGGACCTTTTGAACCGAATTTCCGCGCGAAAGTAGAAAGATCACCCAAGAGCGGTCGAAAAACAGGTTTGTCACGTGATCGATATCGCTTATAACTCAATGGGTAATTGATTGATCAAAAAATGGAAAAAACAGTTCAATTCCAAATCGCTTCCATGGCCAGGCTTTCCAATTTTATATCTTTTCGTTAAAAAATGAATTTGTAAATGTGTCAGAACGTTTTGCGCTTGTTCAGCGGAGTAGTTAAGAACAGCCTTAAATAATAACCACATGTAACTATTACATCGCCTTAAATAATAATCTCTTTAAATATTACATACTTCTTAACTTCTTTTTCAACATGATCATTGTATGATTTCATACGGATCTTATAGTGATTAAGTTACGTAATCGCTTAGTAGCGAGAAAAAGATTTTTTTTTTTTTTAACTATTTGGATGTATCATTTTTATGAGTCATCAGAATACTGATAATTACTAACTAAATACGGATGTTCTTTAGTATTACATCAGATATTCTCATTTATTAAATTCATATAAATTATTTAGTTTTAATCAATTTTAAAAGTAAAAGAACGTTTCTTTTTAGATGTGTGGCATTTGTCATTGTTTAATTAAATATAATCCTAAAATGTATAGTATATGGGGAGATATGTAATAAAGAATTTCAAAACACCATCTTGGAGTCTAATTTAATGTATTCTTTCTTCTCTATATTTTTCTTTCAAACTTAACGCCTTCGTAGTTGCTTCTAGCAGTTATAAACACTTATTTATTTGATCAAATTTAATAGAAATTTATAATTTTTTTAGTAGAAAACATTTATGAGTGCATTGAAAACATATTAATGCAATTTTAATATGAATTAGCTGAAAAATCGCTTTTTAAAAAAATAAAAAACGGTTTTTTTTTCAAGTGGTTAAAATAGAAATAGACCAATGTGTAGTTCCTACACCCATTGTGTAGTAGTTGGTAACCCTGCATTTGGCTATAATTTTTCTACGGTGATTAGGCAAATTGCTAAGGTTAGTTGAAAGCCTGTGAGAACCCTGAGTGCATTGGAAAAATACAACAACAAACAACGGCCTACTTTAAGCTCTTGAAGGGCACCGGTATATTCTACTTAATTTTAATCTCAAAATGACACAATGACACCGGAATTTCGGAAGAAACTTTTGCATTTATAATAATGCACATGGAAAAAAGCTTTTAATTATTTTCAAAGAAATTTGTTTTTAAATCTTGGTGTCAACCGATCATTTCAATATTTCAGCAACAGAAGTTACTTTGCCCCTGAGAGGGTTAAGTAGAAAGCTAAATATTCGTATTATATTTACGCATATTTTTTTAATTCTATTATAACAGACCACGTGTGTCTTTCGATAAAAAGTTTATATCAAAGGGCTAAAATTATATTAAAAATTTTTCAAAACGATTGTTATTTTATTTTAATGGCTAGCAAACGATTTTTTATTAAAATTATGGGTGCGCAGTATTTTGAAAAGAAAAATCTTTAATAAATAAAAAGAGAAATACTTTTAAAGACTGAATTAAAACTAAGAAAAATGTGTTCGTTGTTCAAAATTTATAAAAGTGAGGTAAAAATAACTTACACACTATTTCAACAAAGCACAGAAGTTTCAAAATTCTTATACACTTAAGTGACACATCTTGCAAAGATTAATTTTGCGTTTTATTCCACTAATAGGTTTGTCACAGGTGTGTCTTGCTACACAAACAGTTTCGTAAGTGCAGTTATACGGAAACTCCCTTTATTACGCTATATGTCCATTTGTGACCACAGAAGGGGGGGGGGGGTGGATTGTGTGAGGAGGTAAAATTACACAACCCTCCAAACGTTATCCTACGTCTTCATTTTTAAAGGTTTTATGCTTTTATGCACGTTTTTATTCCTGTATACAGAGCTAAGTGCTGCAATTTCATTTTATAGTAAAATTATGCAAACTTTCCCCCCTTTTGCCTCTCCTGTGAAATTTACTTTTGTCGAGATGTGTCACTTGTCTTGCGGGTGAGCGATATAAAATGCAAATGGGAATTTCATTCATCTCTGCTTATGTCTTGCGGGTGAGCGATATAAAATGCAAATGGGAATTTCATTCATCTCTGCTTATAACTTAAGTTCTGCTGAATGGATTTTGATGCGACTTGCACCGTTGTGTTAGATATCTTTTCAGAAAATGTTTTAGTGCATAACCTGTCGTTCTACGTTTCTTATAGAATTAAGGGGGTGAAGTTCTATAATCAGATGAACCCGATTATGAGAGATTAGCCTTTTTAAAAGACTTTCATGAAAGCAGGGTTGCCGGCTTTTAGCCAGGCCAAAAAAAGCCGGCCGGCTTTTTTTTTTTGGTTTTAACTAGGGATTGACCGAATACCGAATAGTTGATTCGGTATTCGGTGGTTCGGCATGTAAGCCGAATATTCGGCTCCGGCCGAATACTTTTAAGTATTCGGCCGAATAATTGCAGATAAGTATTTTTTTAGAATTAGAAGAATTCTCTTTTACTTAGCAGTAGAATAGGCTAAACAATGAGTTTTAATATTATGTGCATGAGTTCAGAATTCAGCTTGCACTACAAAAAACAAGCCAAAGGCCATTATTTATTTTAAAAAAACCTTTTTCCTTCCTAAAATAGTCTACATAGGGGTGACATCAAAACAACTGCCAACTAGAGAAAAAAAAAGTAAGGAAGATGCACATCTTTCCCTTATCATTTAATTTTAATTACTTCTACATTATTTTTTTTTAATTGAAATTTATTTAATATGTATTTTCTTTAATATACACATAAAATAAGTATATTAGAGTTCATATCTGTATATATAAGGTTATTAAAGAAAATACACACATCCAATAAGTATACCCCAATGCTTACCCTATAGCTTTTATAACCATTATATCAAAATCGCTCAAATTTGTAATCTTCATCACCACAGCGTTAAAATATTAATCAAAATATAAATATCTATCAATAATTTGATAGAAAATAGTTAAATGTACAAATTGATATGATACCTTTTGTATTCTGAGAGCATTCCTATTCAATATGTTTATAATTAGACAATCAGTAAATCTACTTAATAACAACATTGTTTCTTTTTATTTGAATGAACTTTTGTTTTTCTGGCAATCCTTATCCTTAATAATAGCTTGCATAGTTTAATACTTTCATAGGTTATTTTTGGGTATTGACTAGTGATAAAATTAAAAATAAGTGATGGGTTAATAAATTTGTGAGTGGAAAGAAGTCATTAATTTTTTTGTTAATTAGATTTAAGAATAAAAATGTAACTGAATTAAATTATTAAGAATTTCATTTCAATTAAAGTTTATTAAAAAAGCTAGCATATACAAAAATGCGTATTAAAAATTTTCAAGTATTCAGTTGCCGAATACCGAATATTCGGTGTACACTTCGACCGAAGCTTCGGTATTCGGTATTCGGCACAATTGCTGCTTCGGTCAATCCTTAGTTTTAACCACTTAAAAAAAGCCGGCTTTTATTTTTCAAAAAGGTAGTTTATAGATAATTCATATAAAATTTGGATTAATTTATTTTTAATACACTTATAAATATTTTCTACTAAAAAATTACAAACTTCTATTAAATTTTGTCAAATAAATAAGTCCTTATAACTGCTAGAATGCAACTGTGAAGGCATTATGTAAGAAAAAAAATTATAAATATTCAGAAGAATACATTAGACTCTAAAATATTGGTTTGGAATTCTTTATTATAGCTCTACACATACCACACATTTTAAAGATTATATGAAAGAATAAGAAATGTCACACATCAAAATAGAAACATTCTTACATACTGATATTTACTTTTAAAATTGATTAAAACTAAATAGCATATTATGTATTTAATAACTGGAATTATCTTATATAATACTTGAGAACACCCAGTGATAAGCAATTGATATTCTGATAACTTATAAAAATGATATATGTAAAAAGTTTTTCTGTTACTAAGCTGTTGTGTAACTTATTTCAGATAATGTCCATATGGACAGATTAAAATCGTAGAATGAGCAATGTTGAAAGAGAAATTAGGAAGGACATAACATTTGAAGAAATTTTAGTACATGTAAGTGCATAAAATAAAAAGAACAATTAAAAAAAATATTCTCCAAATAAAACTTGTTGAATTAGAATTTTAAAAAGGCAGTTGCTACTTAAAATAGTGCATATTCATGCATAAATTAATGCATATGTTATTCATAATACTGTTTTAATAGAGAGAAATTATGTTTTTATTAAATGACTTTATGTGTGAATTTAAATAAATGTTTATGAGAAATAAAATAAGACTTGTATATTAATATCTGCTAAAATTAGTTAATAAAATACATAACTAAGCAACCATTGTCCTTTTTAACTATATAAAGCAGTAAAAATGAAAAAAAGAAAAGGTGTTAAGGTCAGTGTAAACCAGAGAAAGCAATTGGTATGGCCTTTTATTCCAATATTAATGTCTTCATTATTGAAAAATTGGGTTACATTGATTTCTACCTCAATTAAATTTCTTTAAAACTAATTAAAAAACACATAAAAATGTGTCATTTATAATTAAAATGCTTCACTGTATAAACGCCAATTTTAGCCAAAAAAAAGCCGACTAAAGCCAATAAAAGCCACTGGCGTGGCTTTTTTAAATTTTAGCTGGCTTTTTTGCAACCTTGCATGAAAGCCTTTCCATAGAAATAGCACTGTTAATAATTTTCCGGAAAATGTTTTACTGTATTGCATTTCGTTGCTTAGTTACACAATTATGGGTGAAAGTTCTATAATCAAATGAACCCTATTATGAAAGAATATCCTTTGATGAAACCTGTATTGTTAGTTAAATAATTTTTCAGGGATGGTTTTAGCATTTTGCATATCATTCTTTACCAAATACTACTGTAAATGATCAATTGAAAGAGTTGGTCCTTAACTGCCCAAATTTTGTCTGGCACATTAGAAAATATAACAGTGCAATGGTGTCCGCATCTTTTTCAGTATATTCCAGGTGAAGGTCCATATTGCTTTAAAACACAAGGTCAAATTCACAGATACATTTTCGTTTGATTCAAGGTTCGGTTGGAGAAATCGACCAGCGTAGCCTGCTAGTTACGAATACAAATAGAAAAATGTATTTTCTTAAAATCTTTAAGTATATGTCTTAAGAGCAGGGTTGAGTTTTAGACGTCAAAAACTGGTTTTTGACATGGCAAGCGTCAAAAACTGGTTTAAACTCTCATAAACTGGTTTAAACCGTCGAAAACTGTCATAAACTGGTTTAAATCGTCGAAAACTGCCAAATACATGTAACACACTAAAACATTTTAACAACAATAGGTAAACATTAAATAAGTCAATGATTTATGTGATCTTTTATTTAAATTTATCGTAATTTAATAATTTAAAAAAATTATTTGCAATAAAATATTTTTATTTTTTGGATTTTTCAATCAGAAGAAAATAATTTTGTACAATTAAATAATCCGGATCAATTTTACTCCGCTGCATGCTGCAGCACACAACGTGTTTAGCACATTTATTTACACCCAAACGATTTCTAAGTTTAGGGTGTATGAAGCGTTAGAAAATAGTATCTCTCTTAATTGATGCTGAGCTAGTAGAACTTGATAGCAAAAGCATTGCTAGATGAGCAAATTTTGAAGCAGGCTCAAAAAGCTATTGCATTTAATTATACCTTTCCACCAAGTAAGGTCCTCCCTATAGCACTGAAATAAGAAGACGGGAAAGGACAATCTTTAACTTCATACACAATCAGTATGGGTAAGCATCCATAAATTCTCTCTGCAGCTCAAGCGCGAGCTGAATCAACTCATACATCAGTCAACCCTTGCCCCTGATGGTTGGGATGCAAAATATAAGCCAAACAATGGCATGGTTTCATGATTTGATCCCTTCTATTATGCACTTTTTCAATATCGGGGTTAAGGGAATTTTCTTTTAGAAGACCGAGCCAATTTTGTTCGGTTTTAAAATCGGAAACATTTTTATATATTTAAAGAATGCATGTTTTAAACAGATTTTGACTTTAAGTTTTTTTTTTTTTTAATTATTTCTCTTATTTTGTAAATGTTTAAGATTAATAATCTAATTTCAATTTTGAATGGAATGGTTATTGCCTAGACTAGAATAACATTGATGCACATTGTCTTGTTATGTATACAAAAAAATCTACAATTTTCTAAGTTTTTTTTCTTATAAAAAATCCCTAGCTAATGCTTTAAGCTCTCAAAAGTATGAGAAATTAAAATGATTTTAGGTAACAGAAAAAAATGTACAGCTCAGGTGAGTTTAATGTTTACTTTTTAAAAAAACACAATTTTACAAAAAAAAAAAAAAAAAAAAAAATTAAATAAAAAATTTTACCCTGTTAAAAAGTTGCACTTAACACTAATACTTTACTATGTACTCATTATTGATATACAGTAATAGTCAATTTAAAATATTACATGTAATGTTGTCATGTATGACATTTAATGTGAATTTTTACAGATCAATTTAGTATTTGAGCTTTTTGACGAGCTTTTTGACAGATGGTTTATGACAAGAGGTTTTTGACATGACGGTTTAAACCATACATAAACTGACACATGTCAAAAACTACCGACTAAGTACTACTTACATATCACAGCAGGAGCCCAATAAAGCAGTGTCCTCCATTTAGTATTTATTCCTTAAACAATTAAAATTATAGTGTGACCTCAAAAATCCGGCATTAAAGTCGTCTTACCCTGCCCCCTTTTCTTTTTTCTTTTTCTTGTTACGAGAGAAAGAAAAATAGCAATTGCTTACGATTTAAAACCTTGGAGATCGAAAGCGATGGATTAGTGGAGAACGAGATCGCTGATGCTGAGCTAACAAGGGAACCACTTTTGGTGTTGCTCGCACCTAGCATTGAGATCTGGTGCCTTTTAAAGCACTATATTATGAAGTTTGAGAATCGATAAAATTTTTCTGTTAAAATAATATTTCTTGATTATACAGCAGCATAACTTTCTGAAAATGCAATTTTCGAGAGCACTTATCGAACTATTAATATTGAATTTTTTTAAAGAAAAGCATTTAAAAATAAAATTAGTTAATAATAAGTATAAAATATTGAGAAAAGTTTGAAAATGCCTCAAAAACCCACGAATTTGATTTTGAAAAATTGCAACTTTATATTCATATTTTTGGCGTGGAAACAGTTGGCGTTTATTTTCAAAAGTAGAGCTCTCCGGCAACCCTAGGCAAATGTCATAGCTGAATTTGTAATAGCTAGAAATTGCAATGTCCGGACCTATTTCGCCGCAGTATTTTTTCTAAATTGTGTAACAATATTAATTTACTTTATGATTACTTTTACAGAAGGGCCATTTAATACAGCAACATTTCATTTTAAATATTCAAAACTTTATTTCATTCGATTTCAAAAGAAAATAATTTGCTTATTTTGTATTTCACTAAAAAATAGTTTTCAATGGTCTTCGAAGCTGTTATAGGATTATATTTATTACTTATATATTTATCGTCTGAACAGAAAAAATAAATAAAAACCTAATATTTGTTTCTTATGCTATCAATTATTTAAAAAAAAATCGCAATCTGATATAATTCTAGTAATATCTAGTAAAGGCGACTTAACTCACTTTTGGCGTGAAATAAACAAATAAATATGTAATAATAAAAAAATTAAAAGTATAAAAAAGTATATAAAATATTATTTTAACAGAGAAATTTTTCCGGTTCTCTAACTTTTATGTATAGGGCTACAAAACGCACCAAGTCTCGATGCTAGGTGCGAGCAACACCAAAAGTGGTTCCCTTGTAAGTAGAATCGTCGGTAACTCTGATACCAGCTCAGAGGAACGAGGACGAGGAGCCGGCAGAAGAAAAGGTGCCACTGTAAAAAAGCATCAATTTGGCTGTAAAATTAATAACTGCTTTAGAGAAACAAGACTAAATTTCTCTGAATTCGATATTTTTCTCGTGTATAAAATTCAAGAAAACTTTTTAAAGAACGACCGAAAAAAATTGAAGTAAATAAAATTGACATTCATGTTTCGGAAATTGCACGAGAAGAAACCACTGTTTATTAGTTTTTGTTGTTGTTGTTGTTGTTTTTTGTAACATAGAAAATATCATATAGAAACATGTATAATTATCAGGATTATCAGTATTATCAGGAGTATACGAAATACCTTTCACCAAAGAAGATGGAACAAAGCAGTTTTATATAGGTATGACAAGTAGAAAACTTAAAGCTAGAATCAAAGAACATATAGCAGAACAATAGAAGAACCACAGCTTTGGCTAGATTATGCACCGAAGAACCTTTACAGATCGATTTTTAAAATAGCAAGTTAATTTATACATCAAGATTTTATTTACCATCCATAATCCGAGAATCAATGGAAATATTTTTAAGCAACGAGAATATTTGCAATGATTCAGTGTCCCTTGATTTACCTAAAATTTGAAAAGGGATGCTATGTAATTTTAGTAACAATAGTAAAAATTAATCCACGCTCGCAAATATGGAAGATAATTTTATTTTTATTTTATGTTTTGCAATGTTTTTCATTATGTATGTTGTCTCGTGACATTGTTTACTATGTTTATTGTTTTTTAAATTATGTGAAAATATTTTCTATCCTGAATGATTTTGAAAATGTCGCCGTTAGTGCGACGAAACAATCGTCAGTCTTAATAAAGATATTTTATCACTTTTTGTAGCATTATTTAACTTAATTAGAAAATATCAATTAAAGTAAGTTAATATATATATATATATATATATATATATTATATATATATTCAATTTCCTCTTTTTCCCACATAAATATCACTTTGACATGATTTAAATTATGAATAAAGGTACCATTACGAATATCGGAAGTACTTTTGATGTTCTTTCCGAAATCCGTCTTAGTCTAGGTCCGACGGTGCCGGATTTTCAAGATTACACTTTACTATCTTTACAGACTCCTTCTCCAAAGTAATGACGAATTGGCGAAGGGATACATAATTTTTTATTAGATCACGTGAAACTATTTAAAGAGTGCGGTCTACATCGTAAACACTTCAATGGGTATAAGAAATGCCGTCTCTACGACACCTATCCCAAGATTGCTTTCAGGGTTTTATTCCTATGGCAACCAAATTATATTGGGTTTCTCAGCGGCACCCTTATTAAGTGCATGATATTAATAAGAAAGATTTCCTGGGCGGTGAGTTTCATTTATTCTTGCATTAAACCAAATGCCTAGAAATGGGGAATATTGTCTTTGTTTATATATGAAGGAAAAATATTTCAGAGATATAAAATATGACGCAGAAAAACTGTCGGCTGCGAGGGATGAAAAAAACATGTAAAAATAAATTACAAAAGAAAAAAAAAACTATCATTTACTGTAAAAAAAAAAAAAAAAAAAAAAAAAAAAAAGTATAGAAAACAATGGATTACTTTCATTGTTGCAGAGAAAAAATAAATACTTTTTCTAGGCTTGAAAACAGGAATTCTGCTTTTTCAGAATTTAGTGTCGCCCCCGATGAAAAAAATATGTATAGGTATATAAATATAGATAGTACAAAACATATTTCAGTTTTAAGACTTAAAATACTCGCTTTCATTTTATATAAAATGACGTCATTCGCATCCACTGAAGAATTCCACATTTATGATTCATTCTTAAACATCTACAGTAAAGCATGCATAGGACGTCACTATCGCAAAATAATACACAAATGCAGCAAAAAGATGCCGTCATTAAAGAAACTCTACAAAATAAATCGACTATCTAATGATTCATATCATAGAGTATAGAAAAAGAATAGAGATGAAGTGTGATGGCTAAGGGGGACGCCAAAAATGTAACCCTAAAATCTGCTACATTCGGCCCAAACACAGCCATGCGCTTTCGCAAAAAAAGAAAACTTTTAGTAAATACAGTTTTTAATTCTTAATACAATGAAATACTACTTTAGAATGCTTAAATATACGCAGATCATTTTCATTTAGAGAGAAAATGCACAGATGATGTCAAAGAATTCGGTCCATGTTCCACGTGCTTGTTTTGTTTGGGCCGAATGAGGGCATTTAAATTTGAGCGATAACGCGCATCATATTGCAAACCGTTTTTACGGCATACTGCATCTCCATCTATCCCTTTCTCCATGTATTCATATTCCTTCATGTGTTTGCAATATTAATATAGATACTTAAATTTAAATATAGTTTATAATAGCTTCTGTTTTACCAGAAATCATTCATTTGTATTTTTTCAAAATAGCGCGTATTTTAATTACATTTTTTCTTTTGTTATTGCAAATGGCAACAAAAAGATAACATTATTATTTTTCCTTTACTTTCTACAGAAATGGAGTACTTGCGTTGCCAACATTAAACAAATGGCGCTAAAAACTACAAAAAAATTAATGTCTCAAAAATAAACGGAGATGCAGTTTTCAAACAGATTGCACTTAAAAGTACTTTTTTTCCCAATACGACGGTATGAAAATTGAAAATGTGCGATGCTTAGAAGTTAAAAAAATTGCAGTAGAGTATTTAACCGTACAATGATACATCTGCTTTGTTTTACGGCAGGCTTATACAACGGAACGTTATTTTCTAGAGACGACACATTAATTTCTGGGAGAGAGAATAGCATATCGGGGTTTAATATCAAATACAAGAAAACCTGTAATAAAAGTAAAAATAGTTACAAAATACACAATATGAACTTTAAAAAGCTCATAGTTTTACTTAAAAGGCGGCAAGGATAATAATAATATATAGATGTGGCAAGTTAAAAATGTACATTTTAGTTAAATTTCCTCGTACTTTCGGCCTGCAATCCCGCGACCATCGTCAGGGAATATTTTTATTAATTGCTGTTCCATTCATTCAAATTCGTCACTTTTTTTGAAGTGAGAGAGCAATTAATAAAAAATATTGCCTGACGATGGCCGCGAGATTGCAGGCCGAAACTACTAGAAAATTTAAATAAAATGTATATTTTTAACTTGCCACATCTATATTACCAGCAAAAGCCATGCTTTGTTTGGATTCGCGAAGAGTTATTTAATAAGATAAATATTTGACAGTAACAATGTTTTTTTATATTATTTTTGCATTTTATTAAGCAAAAACATTATTTTATGTTTTGGCGCATTTTAATTTTAGAAATGTAAATACAGCCAAATAACTAAGAATTTCCTCGGAATTTTTTATTTATGATAAAACGAATTTAACAATAAATTTTATTTGTTTACAATTCTTTTGTTGCCACTTTACAAAAAAAAAAAAAAATCATAATATAATTCTTTTAAAATGCGTAAGTATCGTCTGCGTAAATGATTTCACATAATAAGAATAAATTGTGTATTTGAATTCTTAACACTGAAAAATACTTTTTATAATTGAATGTAAATAATTGAATTTTCACAAATTTTAATTCATTAAAAATATGCTATAATTTTGATGAGGTGATTGTCTGTGCTGCCGGCTACCGGTCTATTAATCCTGTTAATGAACGACAAATGCGATGCACCCGAAATCTATAGAAAACATGTTGTAGTTCACTTTAATGATTTCATGATGTTTGAAGCAGCATAATAGCATTAAAATTCATCGCAAACGAATTTTCCCCAGAGATAATAATATAATAGGTTTTTTTTTTTTTTTTTTTTTTTTGTTCTTCCTTGTAAACGAACTATAAATGCTACTCATTTTACTCAAGAGAAAGTATGTTGTAGTCTTCACAGTAATGCATATAAATCTCATTGAGCGCTTTATCTACGGACGGTACTTATAAGTACCATTAAAATAACTTGTTATAAAATTCATTTAATACATCCATTAGTTGTAATACAGTTTAGAATGAGTTATAGATGCATTACTTTATCTTGTTCCAAAAGCATTATGCGTTACACAAAAAGAAAATATTTTTAAAAGGATTATTTCTTTTGCCTTTACATCTTCAGCTTTCTTAGCGTTGGGGGGGGGGGGGGGGGATTTTTTCAATTTTGAAATATTTCTATATTTCTATTGTAAGAACATTCTATTTGTACATTTCCTAATCCTACAAAATACTAAGAAAAAGATTTTAAAAAGGAGATTTGAGTGGGGTTATAAATATGGCACAAACTCCCTAAAAATTCAAATTTAATTAATCCTTCTAAAATTTATTAAATGATTATGTAACTCTTCTAATGTAGTTTAAACAATTTTAGAAAAATTCTTTAGAAGATACAATTATCGTGAATTCATAATTCAGTACATAAAGGGTTAAGAGGCTACTTCACTCACGTGAAAACATCCGCTCTCTCATGTTAATCCTATGGGGGAATTTTTTTTTAATATCTCGTTTGCCTTTCAATATTTTTAAACTTTTTTTTTTTCATTGGATAGTTGGGGTTGATTTTTACAAAGGCCATTTTTTAATTTTTCGTTTTGTTGGCATTTTTTTTATTTTTTATTTTTTGTGTGTGTATGTGTGTGATACTTTCACTTTTAGAACCGGTTTGAAAGTGAAAGTATCCTCATAAATAATAAAAAATTGCCGCAAAACGCCAAAATCTCAAAAATTCCCAAAGAATTTAAAAATCGCTTTTCGAATCCCAAAAACAACAACTACTATATTGAACTAAAGAATTGAGAACGGGTTAATTTAAAAAATGTAGGAAAATCACCGAAAGATGTGAAAAATCACATAAAAATTAAAAACCTCGCTTCGAGGTGCATACCTTCAGATATATACAGGCACATACATATACACACGCGGGGTACACGACACTTCGGTCCCGCCGTTTCGGTCCTGAGACATTTCGGTCCCAAGACATTTCGGTCCTGAGACATTTCGGTCCCGAGACATTTCGGTCTCTGGCCATTTCGGTCCTTGGCCATTTCGGTCCTTAACAATTTCAATCCCTTGCAATTTTGGTGCTCACCACCTTATAACTCGGATTCTAATTGTCGCGGGCCCGCCAAACGCTGCAATTTGAACATTATTTGGGCTCTTTTAAAAAATATCCCCCCCCCCTTCAAATTTTATAAAAATTTGAATATAACAATCCGATAAATTTAAACTTTTATTTATAACTCGTGATTATGAAATCACAGCGAGCTGAAAATTTGTTTGATTGAACAATGGGATATAATTTTACAGGGGACATTGTCTTTTTTTTTAACTATTATTATTTAACATAATGGGTTTTTTAAGTTTTATTATTTATTATTATTATTAGGTATTTTATATATACTATAAACTGCCATAAATGTTTTTTTTTGTTGTTGTTGTTGTTTTCATACATTTTTTAGAACGTTTAAATTATCATTAATTAAATAATTAAACTGTGATTTTTTTTTTCTTCCAATTAGATTAATCATAAAAGTCTTCAATAATTCAGTTAGACACTTATAAGCTATTATATGCAAATATTTCCTCAAATCACCCCTCTACACCCTCTCCTTTAATAATTCAGAAATGAGATATATTTATTGAAGCACAAATTTAATTTTTCTTATTATTTTTATAATACAAACTTGCATCTTATAAATTTGTTTTCATAAGTTACTTTACCATTATAAATATTGGGAAAACAATAGTGATTTGGTAACTAGGCGTGCTATGAAAAATATTTTGTTTTCAGAAAACTCCACTCAACACTTCTTTTTTTTTTTTTTTTTTTTTTTTTTTTTTTTTTTTTTTTTATAATTATTGTTTGCAATTTTTTAAGTCTTCTCACCCTTTGAAGACGATTTTTGTGAGCTAATTTTATTGAATCTGATCCTATTTCTTTGTAATAAGAATATTATTTTCAATTTTATATAATAATGTAACTATCATTTTAATTAATTTTATTTGTAAATTTTAAATGACAAAACTAAGCTTTTTTATATTTGTCTTTTATTTATTTATTTTTTATACTACCCTTTTCCTCCCACTTTCCCAGAAAAATAATAATATATTTTTATTTTACTTTTATTAATAATTATATTAATAGTTTTACATTTCAGTAACTTTAAATATAAAAATAAACAGGTAAAGGATAAATTTCAGTTTATAACTACTATAAAATATAATGGTAAATTGAATATAAAAAATATTATGTATTGATTTTATTTTAAAGTAGAAATTTGTAATGTATATTAATAATGTTATTAATTTAATAAATTAAGGGTACATTAAATTTAATATATATATATTTAATAAAATATTAATTTACTTTTTATACTAAAATTACTAACAGTTTTCAGAATTAATTAATAGCAATTATTCATCACTTAAAGCTTTCATTCAAAATTTCTGATTTATTATTAAAAAAATAAATAAATAAAATAGAAATTTTTTGAAAAATCAGCCAAAAACATAAAGTCTAAGTAATAATTAATTAATTAAACATATTAGTAATAAGAATAATAATAATGCAACATTGCACAAATACATAAAAATAATTTTTAACAGTCTTAGGTGACATTATTGTCCAGATGAAGATTTTAATTTTTTTTTTTATAGCACAGTTATAGTTTACAATTCGCAAAAAGCAAGATATTAATTAATTATAATTAAAGAGCAAGAAAAATATTATAAATTAACTAATAAATAAATAAACAACAAACAATTTATCTTCAGAATCCTTATCATTTTTATACATCCCAATGAAGTTAATAACATTATAATAACCGATAATTTAAAAAATATATTTGCATTTACCCTAAAATAACTATTATATAGTTCATGTAATAGTTTTAAACAAGTAATTGATAAGTTAGTTATATAAACAATTAATAATTTAGATTATTTTGAATTGTTATTAATAAATACCTTTAATAAAAACAATTGATGATAATTTTTTTATTTAACAATTTAACTATGAATGTTTTCAATTTTTCTAAGATGATATTAACTAATTAATAAAATGCAGTATGATATTAATCAAATAGCAAATCAAAACCCGGTGCCGGGATTTTTTAAAACTTTTTTACGAGGGTGTTGGTATATTATTTGAAATACTAATAAAGTAGCATCTAAATACTATTATCCCCTTCTTAACGAAAATTCTGCATGCCAATCAATTGTGAACGCCCGTCTTAACAGTTTGTCATCTTTATACAAATGTCACATGCAAATTCCCTTTCCATACAATAGCCTTTTCGCGCCCGAGTTCAACCGTGGACCGGACCTCCCACATAATTACTTTCATTCTTTAAAGAAATATGAATGTTTTGAAAAGAACAGCATTTATCGATGTTTTTTATGCTTTTCACCCTGTTATCTTGATTTCAGGAGTAACTGAAATGCCATTCTACACAAATTTAGAATATGTGCAGTGCACGGGCATTTATTTGCAAATGAAAATTAAAGCTCGACTTATAAATGTTTTTAAATTGTCTGGACTTTATATTTATTATAGGCTAAAATATGAGGAGCTTCTATAAAGAATCCACAGAACTCCCTCTTTCACCCACTCCTAAAAACGATTTCTTCTACCATATGAAATTCGCATGGGGTGCTACAACTTGTATCCGAGTTATAAATGTTTGCGGTTTTCGGGACCTTATATTCGGGTTACACTAAAATTTCGAGAGTTCAGTTAATGCGATAATATCCCTCCTTTTATAAAGATTACGTTTACTATACAAAATATGAGTGTTTTGCGATAAGTATAGATCGAGTTATAAATGTTTTAATTTATCAGGACCTTTTACTTATGATACACTAAAATATAGAAAAAGCGAACAGAGCCCCCCCCCCCCCCCCCCGGTTTTTTAAAACGATTACGATTATCATACGAAATTTGTGTGAGCTGCGACAAGTTAGATCTGTGTTATAAGTGTTTGCGTTTTCAAGTCCTTATATTCGGGTTATACTAAAATTTAGGGCGTTCAGTTTAAAAAATCCGATAATGTCCCTCTTTTTATAAATATTACGTTTACCGTACAAAATATGAGTGTTTTGCGATAATTATAGATCGAGTTATGAATGTTTTAATTTATCAGGACCTTATACTTATAATACACTAAAATATAGAAAATGTCAATCCCCCCCCCCCCCATGCTTTTTAAAATAATTACCATACGAAATTTGTGCGAGCTGTTACTAAAATTTTATGGTCTTTATTTAAAAAACTCTACAATGTCCCCTATAAAATTATGTCACCTATTTCAAATGCATAAAATTTCAGCTTGCTGGAGAAGGGACCGAAATGGCAAGGGACCGAAATGGTTAGGGACCGAAACGTCTCGGGACCGAAATGGCCAGGGACCGAAATGACTTGGGACCGAAATGTCTCGGGACCGAAATGTCTTGGGACCGAAATGTCTCGGGATCGAAGCGGCGGGACCGAAATTACGGGACCGAAACGTCCTGCTTCCACACACGCGCACGTGCGTAGACATGCATACAGAGGGACAAATTTCTATCTTTATTATTATAGATAGAAATTAAATACAGTAAAACCTCCCTAAAGCGACCACGTTCCGTTCCAATAAAAATGGGTCGCTCCGAAAGGTGGTTTCTTAATGGAGGTCATATTTAAATCTAGATTTTAATAGTTGAAAAAAGGTAATAATTAATGTCACTAAAATTTATTTTTCAAATTGGGAAAAAATGGGAAAATTTAAGTATCAAAACAAAAGTTAATTACATAAATTAATTACTGCAGAGTTTAAAAAATGAATACATTGACGTTTGCTTTGATTTTATAGTTTTATCTTTTATAACTTTTATTTGATTTCATTAATTTATTTATTTCTTTGGGAGTTTCCTGACATAATAGGGCAGTGGAGTTTATTGACCGTCATTCTTAATTTGTCATCAGGGATAAATTCATTGCCTAAAAAGGCACAAAGGTGTTTAAACAATTAAACGTTACTGGGATTTTAAAAAATCTAAACTTAGTTTAGAAGTTTGATGAATAATGAGCTCTCCGGAATTATTTTTCTAAGATAAAACCTTCTTCAAGCGACCAGGAAAAAACGGAATTTGTTTCATTTTCTTCAAAGAAATGGGTCGCTCATGGAGGGAGTTCAATTGGGATGGTCTCTGAATGGAGGTAAAATTAGTATTGAGAGCCCATGGGAATAAATTTCGTTCCATGAAATAATGGCCGTTCAGGGAGGTGGTCGCTTAATGAAGGTGGTCGCACAGGGAGGTTTCAATGTACCTTTAAAAATGTTATTTACGAAGTCCCTTATTAATTATCTAGATTTATTTTTATCCCTATTAATGTGGTTCACTTTTTTTTTATCGAGGATTTAAATGCGAAGGATTTATTTTCTGTAAGCTGTCAATGTCATCCGATTTTCTGAAACAAGGTGTCGGAAGCATATGGAAAACTTTTTTTATTGAATCCCACCCTTGACCCACTTTCGAGTTTTTAAAATGTTTGCGCAATACGATATAAACCTACTACATTTACTAGTGTCCTCTTCCCTTTCTCTGAAACTTCATTGCGTTGAAGATTTTAATAAATATTTAACTTGCAAAAATTTAATCCCTTTTTAACGGGTTTTTTTTTTCACATTTAAAGTTAAACGGTTAAACAAACATATATGTTTGTTTAACCGTTTATGTCCTGAAGTACTTTAAAGTGCCACTAACCTGATGGGTTGCATTTATATTTCATGAGATTTTTCGATTTCTCGAGGGAAAAAGAAATCCAGTATTCCTGTATATTTTGAAAAAGTCGATAACCTTAATTTTATTCTACTAAATTCCAAGTAAGAAATCGTATTTACAATGTAGAGTCACCCGGGTTAATTCCTGGTCAAAAATCAACAACATCCAATTATTATAAAAAATATTAAAGGTATTGTTCCCAATTTTGGTATGGAATAAGCCCCCTCTGATGGCTATATAATAAAATAAAAACATAGAAAAAGAGGAGGGGGATATCAATTGCATATCCATTTCATTCTGTTCGAAAGGCTGTAACATCATTAAAATGCACATTAAATAACTTTTTCCCATTGGCCGTCATGTAACGGAAAGACTGTTCCTCCTGTCATTAAACTATACATACGATTTTCATAAAATTTGAAATGAATATTTATGTAATTAAGAACGCACCTAAAAAAACAAAACAAATGGGAGTGTGTATAAATCGCAAGGCTTCATCATCAGTGCTTAAAAATTAAAATGAAAATAAATTAAATGCCGTTGACAGTCGAGCTGTGAGGTACGCCTCAAAGTTCAAAGGATTAAAATTGCCTACGCTCTAGTGCAATTACATTAAGAAAAAGGAAAACACAAAGCAATAGAATTGACAGCGTAAGTTTTATTTAATTTTTATTATATTCCCAAATTCATCGAATACGATAAAATATAAATACAATTTTACTTTTTTTTTAAAAGTCTTTTATAAAATTTTATGCAGTAAAACTTATGAAAATTGAACCTGTTATAAACGTATCTTGTCTTAAGTTTGAAATGTTTCATAGTCCCGCCAGGGAAAATGTTTTAGACTACTTTAGACGGAAAACTGTCTAAATCGATTTTTTTTTTAACCTCCGGTACGGTATGCTATTTCTTTCTCCCAGCTTATTTTGTGTCCAAAAAATAACGTTACCTTATAAAAGTTAGCCGTAAAACAAAGCATTACGATTAAATACTCTTTAGCAATTTTTTAAACTTCTAAGCATCGCACATTTTCAATTTTTATACCGTCGTATTAGAAAAAAAAGTTCTTTTAAATACATTTTGTTTGAAAACTGTATCTCCATTTATTTTTGAAATATTAATTTTTTTGTAGTTTTTTCTAACAATTTGCTTAATATTGGTAGCGGAAGTACTCCATTTCTGTAGAAAGTAAAGGAAAAATAGTTTTAAAATAGTAATTATATATTATTGTTGCCATTTTCTCGTAACAACCGAAAGAAAATGTATAAAATACGTGTTATTTTGAAAAAAATATAAACAAATGATTTCTGTTAAAACAATGGAGCTATTATATACTATATTTAATTGTAAGTATCTATGAATCATTAGACAGCCGTTTTTTGTCGGGTTTCTTTAATGACGGCATCTTTTTGCTGCATTTGTGCATTATTTCGCGATAGTGATGTGCTATGCATGCTTTACTGTAGATGTTTAAGAGTAGATCGTAAATGTGGAATTCTTAAGCGGATGCGAATGACGTCATTTTACATAAAATAAATCGTGTGCTAATGAAGTAATAGAAATGCCGGGGGCGACACTAAATTCTGAAAAAGCACAATTCCTGTTCTCTAGGTTTTTTTTTTTTTGTCCTGAGCGGTTCTATTTCATTTTTCTTTTACTGTTTTAGAATTCAATTATAAATGAATGTATTTTGTCATGTCATAATATTCTTTTCAAGTGCGTTCGTAATTATATAAATACGTAACACCTATAGTCGTCGTCTGGTCCTTCCGTATGTCTGTCTGCCCGTCTGCCCGCATATAACAGCGCACAAACTACCCAAACGAATGGTTTGAAATTCAATAGATAGAATCGTTGTAGAATTGTGTCGAGTCATTTTAAATTTTAGGAAAATCGAATCAAAATTTAAAAAGATATTAATGAAAGGGTTTTTTTTTAATCCTATTAAATTCTACCATACGTTAATAATTCAATGATATCCCACGATAGGTAACGATTCTATAGGTTGCCATGGTGATGACGTCGTATTTAAGATGGAGTCCTGTTATTCTTATTTATGTATTGCAGAATTTAATATTATAGAACCGTAATAAATTTTGTATTCATTAAAGATGCACCGAATAGTGATTTTGGCCGAATACCGAATATTCGACCTACAGGTGAACCGAATACCGAATATTCGGCTAGCCGAATAGTAACTGATACGCCGAATACTGAATATTCGGCCTGCCGAATAGTAACTATTCGGCCGAATACCGAATATTCGGCTTGTCGGATACTTTTATATTTCAAAGTTTAAAGGCACTAAAATGTTACATTTTAAAACAATTTTACATAATATTTAAAACAGGAACTTTTATTTTAAGAGCTTTTGTCAAGTAAACTTTTTGCTGAAAAAAATCTGCTTTGAGTTATTTAAGAAGAGGATAGTTATAAAACATTTTTAATTAAAAAATGTTTAAATTTTATGGCTTCTTCTGAGAATTAAAACACATGAATAAAATTTTCTTGAATTCTAAAAGAAACATTTTAAAATCAAAGAGAAATTGTGAAAAAATTGGAAGAAAAATTGTACAGGATCATATATTATTTGTTTGTCAGGAAGAGACTAAAGTAAAAGTAAATAAATAATACAATCTATTCAAATTTTATATGGTGGAAACTTAGCAAGAATAACCGTTCTACTCCCTTTGATTAAGCAAGGGAGCTTTTAAATGCATCCTAGATCGGTTTCTGGAGTGAGCAATCCTTTTCAGAGATTGTAAACGTTGTTCTGAAATCTTAGCAAAAAACAGATTATTTACTGGATTAATGTTCAGAAACTTGAATTTGTACATAATTATTTCCTCTGAAAATCCTCGTGATTGGTTAAGTTTCTTAAATAATACTTAACAAACAGCAAATAAATAATGTAAAAACATTCTCTTTTATTTAAATATGATTTTGTTTCTAATTATTCTGAATATCTTTATAAGTTGACTCTTAAATGTAGAAGTTGTATAAGGTTTTTAAAAATACGTTTAAAAAGTTTTTTTTAAGTATTCGGCTCAGCCGAATATTTTGATATTCGGCCAAACCGAATATTCGGCACACCGAATAGTTTGCTATTCGGCCAAGCCGAATATTCGGCATACCGAATAGTTTGCTGTTAGGCCAAACCGAATATTCGGTAACATGGCCGAATACCGAATAGATACCGAATATTCGGTGCATCCCTAGTATTCATGCCTTCTTGCATAAGAATGCAACAGCTATGGCGCCCCGATCTGAATATTTATAAAACTAGTGATAGTACGAACGCACCATTGTCAACGCACCAATGTCATTGGCACGTATGACGTACAATTTCCGACTTGTTTAACCTCTTCGGTCCCTAGGTTCCCAAACGGGGACCTCTGTTTTTTTTTTTTTTTTTTTTTTTTTTTTTTGCGTTCAAAGCAAGCGAATAAATGGCAGCATCTAAGCTGATTGATTTCCACATAAAATAAATGTTATTTTTATCTGAGTTTGCAAAATGCGTGAAAATGCCCAAAAGACAGTATGACTAAGAAACTGAAAAATTTTTATAAGTATTTAACTTAAATCTTTTTCAGTAAAATTTTATTGAGGATTTGTAGATTATTTACTTGTTTAAAGCTCTTAAATTTGTGATTGCGTTCATTTAGGTTAACGGTTATTAAATGGATGTTTTTAAGGGGGGTTTGTAGTTTTAGATCCCTATTTTTGAACCTAAATGACTAAGCGCCTAAAGGATCCATTTCAGAAAAGATATTTTTTCTGTCCTTTACGATGTCATTTTGTTTGGAAAAAACCAACGAATAAGCATTTGTATTATTATTTTAGCTTCGGAACTGAAGAGGCTATAAACGACAACACTAAATTCGCCTGTGCACTAACTATACGCAAAGTTATTAATAAAGAAAAGATCGTTGTTTTCACTGCATATCACATCTGTTCAGTGTTTTTCATTCTTGAGCATCGGTTCTCCATCCATCTGCAACTGCATCCTAAATGTGAAACCGGTCCGCCTAGGCGACATTCAGTTTGCGTTCCAAGTCCAAGGGTCCCGCTGCGTCTTATGTCATTTTTAACAATTTATAAAACTGGTTATTTGCGAAATGCTCAAATTTCATTCCTGCAGTTAGATAATAAAAATAGAACGGGATACGGAAAATAAAGGGTGTAAGTAATGCATAAGAGAATGATCTGTTAACGTACTGTGGCTAACAAGAAATGTGCTAGGTCGTTCTAAACGCTGTTTCTTTTCTTTCTTTCTTTCTTTCTTTCCCCCCTCCCCTGTTCCAAGTTATCCTTTATCCTGTTCGTTGTTTCACAATAATTTATGATTAAATTCCTACTATTAGTTCACACTCTCCCTATACAGTAATACCCCGAATTACGTCCCCTCGACTTATGTCACCCCGCATTTACGTCATCTAGACTGAAATAAAAAATTTCTTGATTAAGACGTGTACTTAGAACTTTTTTGAAGATTTTTAGAAGAAATTGAACATCTCAGATGCAGTCGCAGTCATAGGGGATTCATGGGGTGAAGTTCAGCAAAAAACAATGAGAGATGCTTGAAAAGACTGTGCCCCTTTTCTTTCGCAGAGACTGAGAAAACATCTGAAAATTGTAATACTGTATCTCTCTTAATTGATGAAATCGTCGACAATGGAAGAGAACTCAACTTAGACATTGGATGCTGAAAATGTTGTTGAACTCATAAATTCACCTGATCCGGAATTAACCATCCACACATTTATCGAATTAAAGAAACACTGTCGAAAAAAATAAATAAATATTTTGAGCCTAGGGGGGAGGGGGAAGATTATAGCTGTTGCAAAATTAACCGAAGGACTAAACATTATTGAAGCTGGAATGACGGTTCTTGAAAATATTGATTCAGACGAGCAAAATGTAGCAACGACTAGAAAAAGCTTTGGAAACTTACTCTACTGTTACATAGAGCTTCTAAGAGAAAAAGAAACAATTGTCGGTTCAAACTTCATTGCAAGATTTTTCACATGCTCAAAGACTCGAACGGGGCAGCTAGAAGAACAATAAATTGTACGATAACAACTTATTGATTTATTCCAAACTCTTGTATTGCAAACGCATTTTTTTACTAATGTTAAATGTACGTAACATAATCCCTAAATACGATAGAATATGTTTATTAGATTTTGGAGGAATTTTCTTACTTATCCTTTTTTGGTCATCTCAATGTACCTCGACTTACGTCATTTTCGACTTACATCGCTAGTCTTGAAATGTATTGCTGACGTAAGTCCAGGTATTACTGTACATATATTGTTCAAATTTTCAATCGTTAATAAAATACTTATTATTCATCCACTCAAGTTCAAATACATTTTTTTAACTTGTAGTGGATGACACTTGATGTTAATACAGTTTTTTCAAATATTAATTCATTAATTAAATTAAATTAATTAATTTTAGTTTTATATGGGAGAAAAAATTTCTTTTTCAGATTCTTCTCTGTCATATGTATATACATATTTATATTAATTGTAATTATTTTCTAAAAAGTAACTAAAATAAAAATTTTCTTTGTTGACCTAACTGGTTTTAACTTGTTTTTAAAGTTAATTCCTACTTAGGTCAACAAAGAAAAATTTTATTTTAGTTACTTTTTATGAAATAATTATAATTAATATAAATATGTATATACATATAACAGAATCACAAAATTAAGTGGCAATATAGAAAGCGAATTTCCTTGCAATTTTCCGTTTTCCTTTCTACATAGGGTGTTGGAATATTTATTGAAAATTTTAATAAATATAATTAATTAAAATTTAATTAATGAATTAATATTTGAAAAAACTGTATTAACATCAAGTGTCATTCATTACAAGTTTAAAAAAATGTATTTGAACTTGAGTGGATGAATAATAAGTATTTTATTAAAGATAGAAAATTTGAACAAGATATAGATAAATATATACATATAGGGAGAGTGAGAACGAATAGTAGGAATTGAAAATAGAATGGGATACGAAAAATAAAGGGTGTAAGTAATGCATAAGAGAACGAAACGTTCTGTCGCTAACAAGAAATGTGCTAGGTCTGCGTAGGTCGTTCTAAACGCTTTTTGTTTTGTTTACTGTTCCAAGTTATCCTCTACTCTGTTCGTTGTTTCAGAATAATTTATGATCTTTCAAAAATGGGAGACACAAGTAACGATGTCGGCACGACGCGATTTTCGCTTTTTCTTTTTTCTTTTTTTCCCCACTTTTTTTCTTTCCTTGACAGTAATTTCCGCCATGTCTGTATTGAATAAGTTGCGTAATGTTGGCGAGGAGTGTGTTTATTTTTAAAATTAGTTCAGCTACTTAAATAATAATTAATCGACCGTTTCGTCTCCGGGAAAAAAAAAAAAAAAAAAAGGAAGAAAGAGAGAAAGAGAGAATACGGATATTTTGTAAAGGTTGTGGCACAACTTTTGAGAACTTATCTAAGCTGCATTAAACTTTGATTTCCACTACAAATCGAAATAAAATCCCCTTTCAGCAATTTCCTCTAATAAGGAGAAGGGTACGTGAATACTTTTGTGCATCCCTATATATGAGGTATAGAATCTATTTATATAAAATCCAAGTCTCTGTGTATCCCTCACAATTCCGGTTGGACCGCCTCATTCACCGCGGCCGTGTTAGGATTCCTATGGAGAAAGGATTCTGTATGAGCTTCAACAATGAGTAATTGTTGAAAAGTATCTACTAATAGCAGCCAGAAATAGGTTACCACAATAGAGCCAAATTTTGACCAACTTGGCAAGATATCACCAAATTTGGCGGTATTACGACAAATTTGGCGACAAAAGTAAGTTGCCATATATGACGCCAACTTGGCGATAGCTGGATAATTTGGCGAATTTTCCATTAAAACCACTAATTTTTCATAATCGACCTCACCGAAATTTAACTTAAATTCAGTGCATTTAAAGTTTTTTTCAAATTCTATGGGTCAGAATTTACAGAGAGACACAAGATTTAAAAGAGAGAGTGTACCAAAATTTACGTCTTTACATCTTCAATCCGGATCTACTAATAAAACAACCGCCACTAGATGCGCTGTACTATCTGAGCTCCTAACTGCCGATTTTAATGCGCTTTACATAGTCGAATACGGAAATTAAATTCTCGGTACTTTTCCAGTACAGGGACCTTGACGAAATAGAGAAAACTGTATATACCTTGATATCTCCTTTTCCGTCATTTTTGACGGGCCGTTTTTTGCTCCTGCACCCCCTTTGGGGTAGTGGCACCGACATAAGATATAGCCTATGTTCTAAGTTGGGCGAACACCATCATTTTGATACCATTACTTTTGGAATCGGTTCGGTAGTTCCTGAGCTTATCTCCGACAAATAAACAATTTTTTCCTCTTTATGATATGAGTATAGATAGATTACTAGCAAACCCCGCGGCTTTGCTCGCGTAATATTTGAAATATGCCAAGTGATATTTATATGTCTAATTTTTATTAAAAGGTATTAACTAAATTTTTATTATTAAAAGGTAATATTTTATTTTATTAAAAGTTACTTATTACTTTTAGGAATAATTCAAAAATTACTATTTAAAACACAGTTTGATTAAACATCATTATTACACTGCATTAGGCATAAATGAGACTTAAATTAATAAAACGAAATAAAACTAAATAAGTAATACTTTAGAAAATATTTAGAAACTTTAGAAACTTTTATGCTCAATTAATACGCTCATTTCAGTATTCATTTAAAGTTTTGTATTTTTTAGAAACCATCTTCGTACATCTTAAAATTAACTATCATGTCAAATTCCTAGTCCTACCATCTCTCTCAACAGAAAGGACTATGTTGAATTAGGAACTATCACCATTAATTTCCCAACATTAATTTGAAATCGGTTTGTTATTTTTAATATTCCACAGACACGTAATTTAGAAAGCTTTTAAAGGCCTTTTATAGAATATTTGTTGTTCCTGTAAACCCCACGTGGTAGAATCATCGGCCTGTGTAGGATCAGAGACTGTTACCATTGATTCGCAACTATTACTTTTATAATCGGTTTATATTCCCTGAAATTGCATAGATAATAATTTAGGTCGTAACATAGATCGTAATTTAGGACTTTTTTAGAATGTTTTTCACACCTCCCCTTCGCTTCACCTCTTTTCAATTTGAATTTATTTTCGACAGTCCTTCGAGGGTATTTATATTTTATAAGTAACTACCATGCCATATTTAAAGTTTCTAGCCTTTTCAGTATCACAGATATCGCAATTTAGAAAGTTTTTAACTCCTGCAACCCTCTGGTGGTAGTGGCACAGATATAAAATATCGCTTATGTTTGAGCAGTTTCTAACACCAGCAATTTGTCATCATTTTTTTTAATCGGTTTAGTAATTGATAAGGTTGCATAAAAATTGTAATTTATAACGCTTTTCGCTTACTTCATTTTTTTAAATTTGGAATTTTCTTTCGACTGTTCTTAGCAGTTGCATCTTGTAAGTAAATACCATGCCATCCTTGTTAGACCAAGTCCAGTGTTAGACCCCTCAGTTGTGCAAAAAACGCAAATTAGAACATGTTTCGCTTTTGCAGCCCTCAGATGGTAGTAACAGCAACATAAAATATAACCTATGTTATAGCAGGGACTATCACCATTGATTTGAAACCATTACTATTGAAATAGCTTTGGTATTTCCAGAGATGGAGTATAAATCGCAATTTAGAACGTTTTTAGAACGCTTTTCGCGCATTTTCACCCCTTTTTAAATTTCTAATTTTTTCGAAACTGTTCTTAAAGATCATTTATATCTAATAAATATGTACCTTCCCTAATTTTAAGTTGCTAGACCGTACCGATCACAAAAATCGAAATTTAGAACGCTTTTTTGCTCCTGCAACGTCTAGGTGATAGTGATACCGACATAAAATAGCGTCTATGTTAGAGCAGAGTCTGTCAGCATCAATTTCCTACCATTTCTTTTGAAATCAGTTTGATTCTTCCTGAGATATATCTGGCAAATCGGTATTTAGAACGTTTTTAGAACGCTTTTCGCGCATTTTGCTCCTGCATCTCCTCTTGGGTAGTGGAAACAGATATAAAATATAGCCTAACTTGGAGCAAGATCTGTCAGCATAATTTTTACACCATTATATTTGAAATCGGTTCAGTACTTCCTAAGATTGCATAGAAATCGCAATTTAGAACGTCCTAATTTATATATAACGTCCTCCTAATTTATATATAACGAGTAGCATGCAAAAAATTAAGTAAAGTTAAAAGTGCATACCGAATTTTAAACCGTACACTCCAGCAATTATTATTCAAAGACAGTACTGTAACCGATTTCTGTTGTGTGTCCCTGTAAATGAATATAAAAATGCTATGAATACCCTGTTTTAACGTGATCGTAGTGAAATTCAGTGATTTATATGAGTTTCAATACTTTTGAAATAGTGTCATGTCATTAAAATACTCTGAAAACGATTTTTCCACATATACCATAATGTAATGAAATAGTTTTGAGTGCCTCTGTCAATGAACTATTAATCCTATATACTTCCTATACAATACCCGACATGCTTTGGTGACCCTAAATAACCTTTATCCATTTCATGAAAATCCGAGTCTATTTACGGGAGTTAGAGCGTGGACAGATTGACAGACAAACCGAATGCATAAACGTCGAAAAGTGTTAAAAAGAAGACAAGCAAGCTTAAATTTATGTTAAAATTCTTCAATTAAAGAAAACTATTTTTTATTTAAAATTTTGTTTTATAAAACATAAAAGTTTCTTCATACTTGATACTGAATCCTACTTTTTTTTGTTTTCTTTTAACTATTTTTTACCTGAACCCTATTTTTTTCATTACACAAAAAGATGAAAAGTTACTCATATCTTGGGTAAAGAAGATCTTAAGAGAAATTTTTGACCCATTAAGGAAGGCAATACAGTAAAACCTCCCTGCAGCGACCACGTTCCGTTCCAATAAAAATTGGTCGCTCTCAGAGGTGGTCTCATTCATAACCCTCTCGCTGCGTAATTGTTTTATCAAAACCCCTTCGCGACGAGCATCTTTTAAGAATTTTTATTCTTTTGTCACCGGTTTTTCAAAACAAAAATTTTTGTCTAATTTAATCCGGTAAATGAACCGATTATATAAGGTAAAGTTTACAATAAAAAAATCACTGGTGGAAATAATAAAGGAGGGTTAATTAGACGGAAAAAATGCATGCCCGAGAAAATCTCGGGTTGCGCAGCGAGAGGGTTAATGGAGGTCATGTTTAAATCTAGATTGTAATTGTTGAAAAAAGGTAACGATTAATGTTACTAAAATTTATTTTTCACATTAGGGAAAAATATAAAAATTTAAGTATCGAAACAAAAGTTAATTACTGGAAAGTTTAAAACATGAATATATTGATGTTTGCTTTGATTTTACGGTTTTACCTTTTATAATTTTTATTTCCAAGTCCTTTCAAAGTTCAGTAAATAAATGCATATTTTTTTTTTTTTTTTTTTTTTTTTTTTTGGACGTGAACAAATAATGACGATTTCATTAATTTATCTACTTCTTTGAGAGTTTCCTTAGAGAATAAGGCATGGGAGGTTTTTGACCGTCATTTTTAATTTGTCATCAGAGTTAAATTCATCGCCTAAAAAGGCACAAAGGGGTTTAAATACTTAAAAGTTACCGCAATAAAATAAAAATCGAAACTTAGTTTAGAAGTTTGATGAATAATACGCCCTCCGGAATTACTTTTCTAATAAAACCTTCTTCCAGCGACCAGGAAGAAACGTAATTTGTTTCATTTTCTTCAAAGAAATGGGTCGCTCATGGAGGGAGTTCAACTGGGATGGTCTCTGAATGGAGGTAAAATGAGTATTGAGCCTATGGGAATAAATTTCGTTCCATGAAAAAATGATCAGGAGGTGGTCGCTTAATAAAGGTGGTCGCACAGGGAGGTTTCACTGTACATGGCGAATCAGATCAAATATGGAGATTGAACAGATAGCTATATAATGAAAGGAACATAATAAATACCATTAAAATAAGAAGAATCCAGTGGTTAGGCCATTTAATCAGAATGAGGAATGAGAGAAGCACAAAGAAGACATACGGAAAATTAATGGGGAAAATGGTACGGATAGACCCAGGAAGCGATGGATAGAAGAGGTGTAGGAAGACCTAGCACAAAATCAAATTAAAAAGTATAAATTAAAGGTCACGGATCAGAAGGTCTGGCGAAGGAGGCCAAAATCCTTCATGGATTTTAGAATCATTGTGTATGTATGTAATAGCAAAATTTCAAACATTTAATAATCTTTTGGTTCAAAAAGGGAATCAATAATGTTTGAAATTTCACAGTTTCAGTGTTTCCGATAACACTAAGCATCGGTTAGCAAGGATGTTTTCGAAATTTAAAAGTGAACTTATAATTTGTCTAATTTTGAAATTATTTAAGTATAGCGCAGCAGCGCAATACTTATTTTTGTACCTTGGAACAAAAAGAGCCAATGTCCAAAATTGAGAAATTTGACTTAAATGCACGAATGAATTCAGGATGCGATATAAAGTAATTGTTAAAAGAGCCAAAGTCCTGCCAATATTAGATCATTGAAAACAAAATATTTTGTCGAGGCCAATGTTACTTACTGTTAATGTAATGTGTCAAACTTAAATTGGGTTTCCTGCCATTTGAGAAAAATGGACATAGGTCCTTTTTGTTCCAAGGTACAGATTTATTTCCAGTGTCACTTCTCAATGTTAATTTAGCATAGAAAAGCCTATGGAGCTCATAACTTTTTGACGTTTTCTTCCCACCGTTTTGTCCCTCATGCCACAATTTTTTTATTCTTTGCTAATTCTAATAATATTATAAATTTAAAGTGTGAAAAGGTTCGCCTGACTTCAGGGTCAAATCGGATCATAAAATGCCTTTACATATGGGTGAATTTTTACCCAGAGAGTAACATGGGCTATTTTGTATGTACATTATTCAAATATTTCTTTTTTAATAATTCAAAATTTCGCTTTTTTCATTGAGAATCAACGGAATTTTCCCAATAAAATTTAACGTTTTTCTCTTCATTATTGTAAATAGCTAGGGGGCGCTGCCCCCTACGCGCTACGCTCGACACCGCAAACTCTAAAAGCACGCTAATTTGATCGGCTTTAAAAAGATTTCGGAGGATTTATTTATAAGTTAAAAAACAGTGGCGATCACCCTATAAACGTGTTTCTATTCATTTCTCTTTGATTGGGGAATTTTAAGGCCAAATCAGCTGCTGTTAAAAGATAGATAATGACTGTTTCCGTCTTTGATTAAATAAAATCAGTTAAACATTTCAAAATAAGCTAATATAAAATGAATTAAATAAACAAAGTCTTTGTCTCCCGGTATTTTTTAGCAAAGCGAAAACAAAGTTTTTTTATATAAGACATTTTAAATGTATCGTTTTTAATCTGAAGTAATTTTCACCAAACTTTTCTTTCTCTTTTTAATATTCGCGTAATAAATACTTTTGTTAGAAATGAAATATTATTTGCGCTGTCCTAATAAAAATAGTTGAAAAGATCATCTTTATCAAATAAATGTCTTGCGCAATTTTTAAATTTAAACTGTTTTGCAATATTATTTTTTGTTCATTTTACGTAATAAGTGTAATGTGACGTAAATGTGACGTAATTTCTCCTATTTAAGACTTACGCATGATGATGAATTTATTATTTTACAATATTCTTTCTCATTTAAAATTCACGTGTAAATATTTTTAGACATAATTTTCAATGAGTTCCTGCTTTTTTATATTTTCTGTTTATAATAGTCACGTGTAAATAAATTTTTAATTTGACGCAAACATTATTGTTTGCGCTGTTTATACAGTTGGCAACAGTTTAAAATACCATTTTGTAAAATATGTAAAAAATATCTCTCGAAATGCTGAAAATTTAAATTTAAAATAGAAATAAAACCTCAAAAAATGAGTCAAATTAAAAAAATAAATGCAGTCTGCACATCGGGAAATTCTAACGTATAAAATGATCTAAAAATGATTAAATTCCCATGTATAGTTTTTGCTTCTATAAAACTTTTTTAATGGAACGAATTTGTCTAACTTTAGCATTACATATCTCTTAAAATAACTCTTCGATTTGAAAACTGTCTACATCAGCGTGTTTATCAAACATTTCTCTATAACACCACCGATTTTCATATTTTTGTATGCAATATTTTGCTTAATATTAACGAAGAAAGACCTCCGGTTACAAAAAAATTCAAAGCCGGCGGCGGTGACAGCGTTAGTTACTTTTTTTTAGAATAGAGAGATTCAAAAGCCTTGTAATAATAATTTGTCTATTTTCAGTTGAATGATTTTCACGTAAAAAGTGAAACTGAAATAATTTTCTTTTTAAATTAAAACGAAGATGAATATGGTGTCATAGTGGAAATAAAAATGACATTTTCAAACAGATTTTTTAACTTTAGATTGGAATTTTTTGTCCAAACTATAGCAACTTAGATTACACTGCACTGGTGAACTTTTTGAATTGTACATAGGTAAAGAACATCACAAATTGTGATGCAATATCCCATAAATCAAAGCCTGGTGATGATACCCTCCAATAATTTTGAAATGTGTTCGCCTGAATGCAGTAGTTATTAAAAAACTTGACATATTAAACAAAAACCTAATTTGCAGAACAAATTAAAAAAACAAAATTTATTTCCTAAATTGTTAAACCCGAGAAGGGACAGATATTAAGAAATTTTGTTCTACATTTAATGTTAAATTTTTGTAACAAATAAGTTAAACCAACGGAACATTAAAAAATAAAAATGAAATTCATATAATATACTCTTTAAATACCCTAAAAACTTAGATTCCGTTCAAATGAAATCGAAATAAATCTTAGACTTTTTTTAAAGTTTTGTATTTTGCATGTATCTTATCATATTATGTACAATCGTCATAAACATAATACAAAATCTGCAATACAAATATTTGCAACTTAAAATGCAAATGAAATCGAAATAAATCTTAGACTTCTTCCATTTTTAAATTGCAAATATTTGTATTGCAGATTTTGTATTATGTTTATGACGATTGTACATAAAATGATAAGATCTATGCAACATACAAAACTTTAAAAAAGTCTAATATTTATTTCCATTTCATTTAAACGGAATCTGAGTTTTTAGGGTGTTTAAAGTGTTTTATTGTATGAATTTCATTTTTATTTTTTAATGTTCAATTGGTTTAACTAATTTGTTACAAAAATTTAACATTAAATGTAAAACGAATTGAATGAAATATCTTAATATCTGTCCCTTCTCGGGCTTAAACAATTTTGGAAATAAATTTTGTTTTTTTAATTTGTTCTGCAAATTAGGTTTTTGTTTAATCCTTTTTTTAGATATGCAAAACTCTGTGTACCAAATTTCAAATGCTGTTTTTTTTTTATTTATTTATTTATTTATTTTTTTTTTTTCGCAGTTTACTTTAAGTCTAGAAAGAATCAAATCCTTTTCGTTATTTACATTCATTCGTTTACTTAAAGGCATCTGTAATTTTTAATATTATTATTATTCACATTACTTCTAATTATCTCTTTAAAAGAGAAATGTAAGTGAAACAACACCCCCCCTGTCTGGAGCTATGGTTAAACAGAACTTTAAAAAAAAAATAGTGTTGTGCCAACTGAAAAATAACTGAAAGAAAATATTAAGCGAATACTTAGAAGCGTTTAAAAAGAGTTCATTAACATATGTCATTGCTGAAAGATTTAAAGAGGTTAATAATTAACTTGTCTGCTGATATTATTGATTATGGAATCTATTAGGCAGTGAGAAGTAGAATATCGACATCGTTTATCATTCTTATCGGATACTAAAATCGTATCATTTTCATTCTCGGCCAATAGCTATGTTCACTGCGAACTGTGCCTATTCGCAAAAGGGGCACAGTTACAGTCAGAATACCAGATGAGACTAAATACATACATATATATATATATATATACCAAAACCCTCAAAAAAAACTACTTGGATGTGCCAATCCCAAAACTTTCTTCTATCTCAAATATTTTAATATTTCAAAATATTGATAGAGATGTCAATATTTCATTTTTAGGGTTCCGTACTTAAAAAGTAAAAACGGAACTATTATAAGATCACTCCTGTGTCTGTCTGTCTGTCACAGCCACTTTACTCGTAAACTATGGAACGTGGAAAGTTCAACAATAAAGACTATTGACCCAAATATTTTCAGATTATTAAACATTGACAAATATATTTAGGGAAAATGTAGAGGGGCTAATTACGTTACTTGAAAAAAAAATCTCTTTCTTTGTATATCGTGTGAAAGCTTTCGTAACGCTGAACTCAAAAATACATTTCTTTTAATTTTAGGTATTCTAATTTCAGAGATATTGTCGAAAACGTAGTGGAAAAATATGCCCTCCCCCCCCCTCTATTTCCGAATGTACTGAAACTAAAATTATGAAAAAACTAGAGGTAGTAGACGTTAACGTAAACCTTGCAGGAAAATTATAGCGATCACCCTAGGTCACATAGTTTTTGAGAAAAACGCATTTTTACTGTATACACAAATTTCAATTTGCAGTCATTCACCAAAGGTGTTGAGGAGCGCTGGAGGCACTTATCGCAGCAGAAGTATAAAAACATCGTTGATAATGATTTTCGAAGAAAATCGTAGGTAATTGGCCGAGATATTAACCCTTAAAGATACGGACGGTTTGGACATACATAATGACAGGGGCGGTGTACTCTACACTCTCAGAAATGAATACTCAGATTTCACGAAATTTTCTTTGTTTTTGACGAAATAGTTTCCTGGAAAATGCTCCGAGCGAACATTTCGTCAAATTGATGAAATTAGTTTCTTCACTTGCTTGACGATATAAATTTCGTCAATAGTTTCGTCAAAAGAGGGCTGGTGGCGCCATCTCTCAATCAGTTTGGAAGCTCCAATATTTGACACGGGGAAAGAAAAAATAATCACCTCTCTCTTTCCCCGGCTTGATTCGAACTCACGACCTTTCGTATGGGAGGTCGGTGTTCTGCCAACCTGGCTGCTGGGAAGTTAAAAGTGTCTGCTTTTAGCCTGATATAATGAATTCTACTTCGTATTTTATTTTTATAACGTAGATTGCAATTTTATCGGGCTGCTATATTTTCTGAAAGTTTTAAGGAAAGCTAATTTATTTTTATGGTTTTCTCGTATCAATGAATAATTATAATATGGCTTGATTAAATAATTTACAACTGAAATTTTCTTTGATCAATGGATGATTAGAATATGGTCTGGTTAATTTATTGCTCACAAATAATGAATTGTGAAGTGCATATTGCGTGAGATTTTATCACTTTGAGTAGGAAGATAAGATTTTAACACTTTACTGTTTTGTTTATAAAGAGGAGAGGGATCAATTATGTTTATTTTTAATTTGATTGAAAACATAATGTACTTCTTAAAAAAAAAAAAAAAAAAAAAAAAGATATCCTAGAAGTTTGAAATTTTATTGACCTAATTTTCTTATTGAATGGTTTTGAAAAACACAGGAAATTTATTCTTTTCGAATTAAGACATAACGAACGACAACATATAAATAAAATAATAATAATATTAATAAGCATTCCTAAAAATTCTAACAGCTAAAAAAAATAACTAATGAAGAAACAATAACTACCTATATTTCAGTATTTTCTGAAAAGCACTAAGTGCTGTTTTAAAATAAATTATTACAGGACTAACACAAACAAGCAAATATCTGTAGGATTTGAGGATCGTATAGGAAATAATCGTAGGATTTGAGGATCGTATAGGAAATAATCGTAGGATTTGAGGAGGATTTGAGGAAATGTTTCCTTAAAATGCATTGAGTCTGACCGAGATTGAGGCAAAAATTTCGTCAAATATTTGAGGGTTTACGTTTCGTTACAAGTCATGTGATGTTAATAGTAAATGATCGTCAAAAACGACGAAATACAGCTCGAGGATTTCTGAATCGTCAAAAGGGAGAGTTTTATTTCTGAGAGTGTATCTACCATCAACTTTTAAAGAACAGATAACAACTTTTAATGATATATTTGTGTAGTGCAATAGCGAGTAGCAGTATAAAAGCAATAAACGTCAAATTGTTAAAAACAGACTAATTTAAGGGGTCTTGTACCTTTTAAATGCGTCGAAAATAAACGAAAAACTTCAAAGTTTGAATTAGTATCTACAAAACATTTTTATGTATAAAAATGAAATTTTGGTTATTGATTAAACAGATTGTGCTTTGTAATATGCTACCATTAGACATTTGTTAGCTCTTTACAGAATTTGTGTATTGTTGAAACTCAAAATATCTCTTTTTTTACTCCATGAGTCATTGCGTGTATATCCTAAGGAAGTATGTATGGATTGTCATAAAATTTGGTAAAGGTACTAAACAAATACGTGTGTTTAAAATGATCTACTTTTAAGTATTTACAATGGTAATATTTTTAGTTATGACTACTTTTATTCTTTAAAAAAGTAATTTTTTTTTCTTTTTTTTTTTGCAACTTGTTTTATATATATATATATTTAATGATATAATTTTGGCGTAAGAGTAGAACGTCATTTTAAACACACATATTTGTTTAGTATCTTTACCTAATTTCTTGATAATCCCTACTTACCTATTAAGATATCATGTGCGCAATGACTTATAAAGTAAAAAAAAAAAAAAAAAAAGGAGCTATTTTGATTTCAACAATACACAAATTCTGTAAAAGTCTAATTTCAAATAGTAGCATATTACAAAGCACAATCTGTTTAATCAATAGTCAAAGTTTCCTGTTTATAAATAAAAAGGTTTTGAAGATAGACTAATTAAAAATTGAATTTTTTCGTTAATTTTCGTCGCGGTACGAGATCCCTTAACTAGAATTAATCACATAAATACTATTGGATTCGCGACTAGTTTGCATTGAGTGGATCTCTCAATACGCCTCCCGTGTCTTTAAAAGTTAAGTAAAAACCTATCTGGAAGCACGCGGCACGGACCAAGGGGGCCTTGAAACTTCGCGACCTTCTTTCGAAGCTCGCTTAGCACAATGCCAAATTTAAAATTTTAACAAGGGTTTTGTTTTAGCTACACTGTAAAAAGAAAAGATTATTAATACGCTGAATTAGTTTTATGAAATGCCAAATGAAATACTACTTTTATTGACAGTACCAAATTAAGTTAATCATAAACAGATTCAGATAAGATTAAAGAAAGAGTTATGCAGAATGGTAATATTTGGTATCATTTAGCCTGCATATCTCTTTGAACTTTTATGGTAAACTCATTCGCACTTTTCTAGTATATACACCTATACCCAACCCTACGTTGTATAGTTTTTTAAAAGTCTTTTTATTCTTTTCGCACCGATTTTTTAAATAATACAGTTAAAAATTCATACATTTATTGTACGGAACCCTCTGAGCGCGAGTAATACTCGCACTTGACCGTTTATTATTAGTTCAATACTATACCAACTTTGACTTTCATCTTAAATTTCTGCTTCAGTCAATTAATCGGAGTAAAATCGAGTTAATCTAGATCATGATATTTATTAAAATCACGATTAGTCGCGATTAGTCGGCTTATCAGGATGGGAGGTTCCCGTCGATTCACGAGCCGCTGGTGCACAATAGAACTACGAAAAATTAAGAAAATTACACAAAAATCGCTATTACAGCGCTCCCTTCCGGCAGAATCTTTTCACATTCAGGGAGGACCTTCTTGTGATGGCCAAAAACATACACAAAAATTTTGATTCAATTCCATGCATAACTTCATACACTTTTCGAAGGTACAATATTGAAAATGGCACAAAAATCGCTATTACAGCGCCCCCTTTCGGCGGAATTTTTCCAAATTTAGGGAGGACCTTCTTGCCATGACCAAAAACTTACACAAAAAATTTGGTTCAATTCTATGCATAACTTATTACACTTTTCGATGGTACAATATTCAAAATGCCACAAAAATCGCTATTACAGCAACAGCGCCCCTACCGGCGGATTTTTTCCAAATTAAGGAAGGACCTGCTTGCCATAGCCAAGAACTTAAAAAAATATTTTGATTCAATTCTACGTACAACTTCATGCACTTTTCGGTGGTACAATATTGAAAATCGCACGAAAATCGCTATTACAGCGCCCGCTGCCGGCGGATTTTTTCCAAATTAAAGGAGGACCTGCTTGCTATAGCCAAAAACGTTTTAAAAAAATTTGGTTCAATTCTATGCATAACTTCTTCATTCACTTTTCGATGGTACAATATTCAAAATGGCACAAAAATCGCTATTACAGCGCCCCTTTCCGGCGGTATTTTTCCAAATTCAGGGAGGACCTTCTTGCCATGACCAAAAACATACACAAAAAAATTGGTTCAATTCTATGTACAACTTTATACAGTTTTCGATGGTACAATATTCATAATCACACGAAAATAGCTATTACAGCGCCCGCTGCCGGCGGATTTTTTTCAAATTAAAGGAGGACCTGCTTGTTATAGCCAAAAACTTAAAAAAAAAAAATTGGTTCAATTCTATGTATAATTTCATCCACTTTTTGATGGTACAGTATTCAAAATGGCACAAAAATCGTTATTACAGCGCCTCTTCCGGCGGAATTTTTCCAAATTCAGGGAGGACCTTCTTGCCATGACCAAACACATACACAAAAAATTTCGTTCAATTCTATGCATAACTTCATACACCTTTTGATGGTACAATGGCGAGACAGACGGACACACGGACAGACAGACATTTTCTATAAACATGTTTTTTGGAATCTCTGACACCTAAAATGTGTAAATCCGTCGAAAGACGGAAGTCGAAAAAAAAATTTCGGCTAAAATACTTTCTTCTATTGAGGATAGAAGAAAGTAGCCAGTAAAGGAATGAATGAGCTCCTCCTCTGATCCGTCAAATACAGTAAAACCTGTCAAAACGGAGTTGCTAGAGACACAAAGAAACCGCTTTACACAGGTTTTCGTCTCACTCATCAGATTTGGTATTTTTTTCGTTGAGATCTTAAAATTTTACATTAAAAAAAAATATTACGTTATAGACAGGTTCCGTTTTTACAGGTTTAATTGCAACCAAAAAGAATCTTGGCCAAAGAGGTTTGAGATACCCTCGTGTGAGGTGTATAGAATGTGGTGTATAGATGTGAGATGTATAAATTCAAACACAAGTGAAAAAATATTAATCCATATATTAATATATCTAAGAAAAAATCACTTACAATTATATCTCTAATATTAGTTTTATCTTTTTCATATAAAAATGAACACATACACAGTCATTAATATTCAAATACACCTTTTTTTTTTTCATTAAAACAATATTCAGACTTTCTTTCCAAATGTCGGATCAACCCGAACCCAGCGTTTTTAAATTCAACCCGATACGCACCGAAAAAATAGCGCAAACCGGAACTGAACCCGAAAATTTTGCTTTAAGTTCAACCCGAAACCCGATCGGATTCCGGCATACTTCAACCCCGAAACCGACCCCAACCCAAAGGGAAAGAATATTAATCCATATATTAATATAATTTTGGAAAAGTAGTCTATAAACAGTTTTATGTATATATCTACCCTATATATATATAATCCTAATGAAACGAATTTATTAAACGGATATCATGAAACGACTGAAATGAAACGAATTTATGAAACGATTATATGAAACGACTGATTAAACAACTAATTATGTTTCACGGCGATTTC
Source organism: Maratus speciosus (assembly GCA_963932465.1). Lineage (NCBI taxonomy): Eukaryota > Metazoa > Arthropoda > Arachnida > Araneae > Salticidae > Maratus > Maratus speciosus. Next base: position 4,274,347 of record OZ010790.1, on the reverse strand, counting down.
TCCTAAAATACGGAATACTTTGCGATGAAATTAACACCAAAAATCTGTATTGATCCGCAGATCTCAAAACTGGTATTAGAATTTTTAAATTCGAATTAGTTTTCGAAATATTAATTTTTTTCTAATTTTATATACTTTTCTCTAATGATGGCAACTCAAATTTTAATCATAACAGATATTTTTTTTTTCATATTTTAGAAAAGGTGATTATTTTAAACTAATTTGGCGACCAGTTTGACTTCCCTTAAATGTATGCTAAGAAATGTATCATGTTCCTTTTATTCATAATTCAATTTGTATTTCATTATCATTTTATTTAATACAAAACTTTCATTTAAAACTGAAACATTTAAAATAAATGGCTTTCGCCTCTTTCTTTTTTTTTAAACGAAACGAAAAGAAAAATATTAGGCACAGATGTCATATACACAACGCTGTATCTAATTGGTGCCAAAATGGCGTTATTTTGCCTGACATGGTAACCTGGCTATTGTTGCTTATTTATTAATAAATGTTTATTTGAATTTATTTTCTTTTTATTTACAAAAAATGTTATGATTTGTTTTGTTCAATAGTTATTAATTAAACTTTTTTTTTATTTATTGTTATTTCATTTTAAAAATAACAGAAAATAATTTAAAAATACATATGTAACTGGTATTCGAAAACGAGGCTTTCGCCAAATTGTCGCAAAAAAAATGCACGCCAAACCCGGTGCGTATATGACAATACAACAAATCATGACATTTAATTTCAACTTCAAAGCAGTGTTTAAATGGTAGTGCTTCTCCCGTCGACCAATTTCGCCAAATTATATAAATCGCCAAACCACTCGCCAAATTATACAAATTGACAATTTTTTTTATTTTAAATAACTAAAGAAAAAATAAATTAGTATAACATTAATAAAAATACAAATAAAACGTCGAAATAAAAATCACTTGATGGCGTAAACACGTGTAACTTCCTTAAAGTCAAGTGAATGTGACATTGAAGATCAACTATTACTGGCATTTAATCTTATAGTTTGGCGACAGATTTTTGGTCGATGGGATAACCAAGTAGCACCGGTTATAGTAGCACCTGTAGATATAACAGGCAACAGATTGTGAATCAAACATGAAAACAGCCATTGGGTGTCTTAACAGCAACTGATTCTGCCTTAAATTTTTGCAATCAAAGGGAATTGAATGGAAACCCGTTTACAGGGAGATCGCTACAGCTTTTTTCAGTATAATCCAATCTTCTCTAATCTTTTTAAGGGGTCTCAGGACTCTTAAAGCTTTAAAATTTTCGAAATTTTAATTATTTAGATATTAAACTACTATCTTTTCTGAACATTTTGGTATAAATGTTTCCTTGAAATTCCTATTAGAACAGAAGTTATGTCTTTTAGAATTATACACGCTCAATAGCTGAAGCGGCGTTTCAGAAACTTTGAAGTCAATTTTCTCCAAATGACGTTTTTGGGCATAACGCGCACGATATCTCAAAAACTTCTGAATTTTTTTCATGAAATTTTCCAAACGTATCTTTCATGCCAGTCTGTATAAACTGAACCTAAAATTTCCTTCTTATTGTTCAGAAATATATTCCTTATAGGTGATTATACTGTTGAAAATTTCTAAATTTTGTATTAACTAAATACAACTTTGTATTAAAAATAGAAAAATGCTTTAAATACAAATTTATTTAGGTTCAGAGTAATTATTACAATCTGAAGCATAAGTAGGACCCAAAATTTTCCTTCTACTTGCGAAATTTATTTTGTAATCATGCGCATAATCTGTTATGCCGATTTTCCGCTCGTCAAATGTCTGACATTTTGGAGCCCACTGTAAATTCTAATTCTGCATCTTGTAATTTTTCAAATACATGAAATGAAAGAACATACTTATATCTTTCATCCCAATATAAAATTTTGTCTTAAAATCAACTACATTTTAAGATATTATATGTTGAAAATGGTCTCTTTTTTTTCGATTTTTCCAATTTTAAGAGTCCTGAGACCCCTTAAAAGCGATCAGATTAGCGTGCTTTTAGATTCTGCAGTGTCTGAACGGGGGTTGACGAGCGTAGCTTGCAGGGATATATATATATATTTGTATAAAAATTAACACGTACATTCATTAATATTCAAATACGTAGTTTTTTTTTTTTTTCATTAAAAGAATATCTAGGGAAAGAACTTCCCTTTCTGTTGAAATTTCGGATTAACCCGAATCCGAAACGTTAAAAATCAACGCGATGCATTCCGAACCGGGAGTCGGGTCGGGCTCGGGTCAAGTACTCCAACCCGATATAGGACTTCAACTTCTACTTGATCCAAAAATCTAATCGTTTACATTCTGATGTTCTTTAAGAATACTTACTCTATAAAGCCCCGCGGATTCAAATGCAAAGTAGATGCATTCGGAATTCTGAATGCGATTCGAATGAATCTAAGCTAAAATTCTCAACCATGCACCAGGAGGATTTGCTCCTACTTTATTGAGCCAGGAGAATAAGAGGGGATAAAAGTGCATTATTCAAATACAGATACGCGATGGAATTCGAGATGATATTGCATGAAATTGAACGCACCTTGAAAACATTTTCGAAAAAGAATTTGAAAGATTCCCCATATTTTTTCGAACTGAATTTTCAAGTAAGGATGAAGTTTCGAATAGTGTGGGTGAGTGTTGTATATTATAATGGAATACTAAATGTTTTTCGAACTAAAATTCACAAAATTTTAAAGACGTACTCGTATATTAAACTCTTCGCGAAGAGCGTCTTTTACACAATTTTTAATCTTTTATCACCGGTTTTTCAAAACAGAAATTTTTGCCTAATAAATCGGAAAATGCCCCGATTAAATAAGGCAAAATTTTACAATAAAAAATAACTGGTGACAGTGATGTCGCTGTACTTGAAAAATCCTGGGTCCCCAGGACGCAGGATTTCCAAAATTCTGGGTCCCTTTTTTACAAAAGCGGGTCCCCATCAATAATAATTCATATTTTAAAGGAATAAATGAAACTTGTTTATTTGGAAAAGATAAAATAAATCCATTAATTATTGTTTTAATAATAATTAAATAATGAATTAAAACCAGTATTATTTGCACTCAAATAAGATATTTTTAAAAGATATTAAGAGAAGTTTTCTTTACTTTTTTAAAGGTAAAAATGCAAAATACAATTTTAATTGTAAAATAATGCTTATTTGAGAGCAGAAGATATTAAGTTCTACTAACAAATATCACTAATGTTCGCATTTCTTTTAAAAAGGGGCAAGACGGGTTTATTGAAAAAGATATTTTTGCTGAAAAAATGAATACTTATGTCAAGTAAAGGGGTACTTTTTGTTGAATAATAGGTGCTTTCATTGCACTTCCCATTGAATTATTTGTCAGCATAGATCTGTGTTGGAATCAGACATTTTCCTTGGAAGGGAAATTCACATCTAAATCAAGCATCAAATCATAAAGCTTCAAAAGGTGGGAGACATTTCAATGGAGTAAAAAAGGGGATGGGGGGGGGTGGGGGTTCACTGATCCACCCCCTGAAAACATTAATCAAAGTACACTGAAACCATGCTATTTTTAAGAATCTCATAAAAAAAGAAATTAAATCCCATTTTATGAATGTTCTACCTATAAGTTTGGTTTGCACATCTTTTTTGGTGCTTTGGATGCTTTGACTAAATTCGTGTTTTCTCCGCGATCCTTTGACGAAATTCGCTATTTTTTTCGTGAACCTGTTACGAAAATCGTGTTTTTTCCGCGATACTTTGGCGAAATGTGATCTTTTTTCGAGATCCTTTGACAAAATTCGGCTTTATTCCTCAATTTTTTTTTTGACGAAATTCGCTATTTTTTCGCGATCTTTTGACGAAATACGTTATTTTTTCGCGGCCCTTTTACGAAAATTGCGTTTTTTCTGTGATATTTTGATGAAATTTGCGCTTTTTGTCGCAATCCTTTGACAAAAATCTTTTTTCCGCGGCTCTTTTACGAAAATCGCAATATTTTGATGAAATTTGCCCTTTTTTCGCGATCCTATGACAAGAATCGGCTTTTTTCGCGATTTTTTGACGAAATTCTCAATTTTTTCGCGATCCTTTGACGAAATACGCTATTTTTTCGCGGCCCTTTTGCGAAAATCGCGTTTCTTCCGCGATATTTTGATGAAATTTGCGCTATTTTTTGCGATCTTTTGACGGAAATCGGCTTTTTTCCGCTATTTTTTGACGAAATACGCTATTTTTTCGCGACCCTTTTACGAAAATCACGTTTTTTCCCGCGATATTTTGATGAAATTTGCGCTATTTTTTTCGATCCTTTGATGAAAATCGGCTTTTTTCCACGATTTTTTGACGAAATTACGCGTCCGACGGGACGCGTAAGAGCTATTTTTTTTGCGTCCCGTCTCCGATTTTTCGCGTAATTTACGCGCTATAGCGCGTCCGCGGCATCGCTGTGGTGAGAATAATCACAGAATCTGAGCAACTTATCCGCCACATCGCCCCCAACGGGATAAGGGCTAACCAAGTACTCCCTATACAGGGTGACCCCTTTTTATCGGTCTTTAATTCCTAAACCCTTAGTTTTAGAGGTACAGTTCCAATTGCAAAAATATTTCAAATGTTGGTCTTCGTCATAATACGTCGTCCACTTACGTCAAGATAACTAGCTATCTTGACAAACAGCTATTTGTAAAAATGTTACGGAATTTAAATTTAGTTATTGAAGAGGGTATGATCGGAAATTTAGTTCAGCTTGTACTTACACACCCAGTATCACGCAAGAGATTCATTTTACTAGGATGATTTTCAAACATGGCATCTTTCAAATAACCTTTGATTTGTGGTTATTTTGCTTATTACTTTTTATTAAAAATAATTGCTAATCATTTTAAATAGATTGAGCACATAATATTAACTTTAAAAATAAAATAAGCTTTAAATATTAACTTTAAAAATATAAAGTAAAATAAACATAAATCAAAACTTTAAAATGTGTCAGTTGATACAGACGGGCAGGGCCCTACTTTTTTCCAAAGACTCTAAGTAGTCACTAATATTGTTGTTATTCTATATTCTATCAATTTCGAATGAATTTCCAATATAATGTGAAAAGAAAATCTATGCATATGTAAGCGTTCTTTTTTAATACACTTAATGATGCTTCAGAAATATCGGCATGTTTTGTAGAAATTAAATCGGGCCGGGCCAATTAAGTATTTCACTAGCCGAACCGAACTTTTAGTTTTTATACCGAACATGGCTGGGCTCGAACCGATCTTTTAGCTTTTATATCGAGCCGTGCCCTGGGCTGGAAATTTCGGGCCCGTGCAAACCTCCAGTTTACACTCTGAAATGAACCTTACGAAATTCTTATTTTGTTAAACTAAGTCTCATCACAAAGTAGATTAAATATGCTGCTTTAAAAAAATTATGTTTCTATCACTTCGTAAAATTTGAATAGAATGTGACACTATTTTCGCGGCACACCCGACATCCAGTCACGGTTCACAGGTATGCTGCGGCTAGTGTTGTCAGGTGTCCCGATTTTCAGAGGCTCCAAGACCTGTTGCGCGTAACTACTGTGCGGAACGCCAAAAGTCCTGATTAGAGTCCTGCATCGGATCGGGTTACCCGCACCCGACCCGCGGTTCGGGTCGAGTCGCGTTGGCGCTACATTTTTTCGTTGCGGGTTCGGGTCGGGTTGCGGGTCGAGGAATTTTTTTTTGTCGGGTTCGGGTCGCGTTGCGGGTCGAGGAATTTTTTTGATGGGTTCGGATCAGGCGCAGGACTTTAGCCCCGATTCTTTATAATAAAAAATTAAAAAAAAAAAAAAAAATTAGCATCCCGTTATTTGTTAGTCTTCATGGAATGGAACTTAATAGAGTAAAATTGTGAAGACAGAACCTTTTTATAACGGAAAATTTGCATAGTTTAACTTACAAAGAAAACCTTATAAATCTAAAAGTCTAAATTGGAAAATTTTGCGGTTCCTAGCGATTCTCTTTTCCATAAGTTTTACAGTGCTATGTCAGTAAACATTGTTTACACTTGTTTAAAAGGGATTTCTGTTGGGGTAAAGTAAAATTGTACTACGATAGGAATACTATACAATTATACCTGCTAAATTAGAATTTTGATTTCGTCTCTGGTAATTTGACTTTCAGTTGTTTTACTGCATAAGACTGCTGTGTTTATTTAATATAACTCAGGGGCTCTGCCCCCTACGAGCTACGCTCGCCAACCCCCGTTCAGGCACCGCAGACTCTTAAAGCACGCTAATTTGATGGGCTTTAAAGATTTCGGAATATTGAATTGTAATTTAAAAAACAGTGGCGATCTCCCTGTAAACGGATTTTTATTCATTTCTCTTTGATCGGGAAATTTTAAGGCCAAATCAGCTGCAGTTAAAAGATACAATGGTTGTTTTCGTCTTTGATTAAATAAAATCAGTTAAACATTTCAAAATAAGCTAATATAAAATGAATTAAGTAAACAGAGTCTTTGTTTCTCGGTATTTTTTAACAAAGCGAAAAGAAAGTTCTTTTAAATAAGACATTTTAAATGTATCGTTTTTAATCTGACGTAATCTTCACCAAACTTTTCCTTCTCTTTTTAATATTCACGTGAAAATACTTTTGTTAGAAATGAAATATCATTTGCGCTGTCCTAACAAAAATAGTTGAAAAAATCATCTAAAAATATCGAATAAATGTCTCGCGAAATTTTTAAATTTAAACTCTTTTGCAATATTATTTTTTGTTCATGTTACGCAATAAGTGTAATGTGACGTATTTCTCCTATTTAAGACTTCTAACCCATGTTAATGAATTTATTATTTTACAATATCCTTTCTCTTTTAAAATTCACGTGTAAATATAGTTTTTATGACGTAATTTTCAATAAGTTCCTTCTTTTTGTACGTAATTATTTCATTATAATTTGAAGGGGGGTTTTTTTCTGTTTATAATAGTCACGTGTAAATAATTTTTTAATTTGAAGCAAACATTATTGTTTGCGCTGTTTATACAGTTGGCAACAGTTTAAATGAATACCATTTTCTAAAATATGTAAAAAATATCTCTCGAAATGCCGAAAATTTGAATTTAAAATAGAAATAAAACCTCAAAAAATAAGTCAAATTAAAAAAATAAATGCAGTCTGCAGCTGCACACCGGGAATTTCTAACGTATAAAATGATCTAAAAATGATTAAATTCCCATGTACAGTTTTTGCTCGTATAAAACTGTTTTAATAGAACGATTTTGTCCAACTTTAGCATTAAATATCTCTTAAACTAATTCCTCGATTTGAAAACTGTCTGCATCAGCGTGTTTATCACACATTTCTCTATAATACCACCGATTTTCATATTTTTGTATGCAATGTTTTTCTTAATATTAACGAAAACCTCCGGTCACAAAAAATTCAAAACTGGCGGCGGTGGCGGTGACAGCGTTAGTTACTTTTTTTTAGAATAGAGAGATAAAACCTGCTAAGACAGAAGGAACAGATGACAAATTCCGTTTTAAACAGGCTTTCGTGTTAGCACATATAATTATAAGGTATTCCTACCATAGGGACTAAGAAGTTTTTATGTTTAAGACAAGATTCCGTTAAAGACAGGCTCTTTTTTCATAGAGTTTACTGTATTTTTAATCCCGATTTAGAAGACACTGTCCAGTTTTTTTTTTTGTCTCCATGTTCCGCTTTTTCAAACGCTGGACCTGGCAACACTAGCTGCGGCGCATAGGTTGAAAGCCCCGGCTATATGACATTCACAGATGCAAAAAATAACAATCGAAAGTGAATAATAAGATATTCAAAGTAGACCGGAAGCCTATCATCTGCTATGCCACCGCAAAACGCACTGCGCACATTTTAGCTCGTTCATTGTCTTTAATAATCGCTCAATTTCTCATCACTATGATGTTTTAAAAGCGATGTTTTCCTGACAATCCAAAAACCACCTGCAAGAGTTTTCACATCTGCGTGTTTCCATTCATTGACCTCAACGCTTTGGAGATGTTCCAGGGCTTATGCTTTTCCTGCGATGCTTTAGAAATGTGAGATGTCGCTTTTGAATGTCTCAGAGATCGTGAGATTTTTCTCTCTAGCGGTCATCAGTGGCGTAGGAATTTAAAAATTATGTGTGTGTGGGGGGGGGGGGCCTAACCCATTAAATTATTTTCCTCTTTAAAATGCAAATCTTGCATTTCACACCAATTTTTTTTTTTTTTTTTTTTTTTTTTTTTAATTAGCAATTTATGTTTGATTTTATCACGAATTTTAAGACAACAAATAAAAATAACGTTTCCGTTAAAAAATACTGGTGTAGAAGCAAAAACATGGTTGAAACTTTCCCAGTACCATATGGTACCGCTAGGCTTTTGTGGGTTAAATAGTTCAAATAACTAAACAATTTACGTCTGAATCGAATTATTAAAATTAAAATGACATTTTAAAATCAGACAATTAATAATAATAATAATAATAAAAAACAAGAATTGGATGACATAACATACCACGTAAAAAAATTTCCATTCTCTTCAAACAACATATTTTTTGTCATTTACAGGTACTCCAATTGTTGCGGAGAGTCCCTTCATGTTCTTGACATCATTTCGAAGAGTTAACATTTCAATACGCGATGTTTTAGTGTTTTATTTTCTGTATTACTCTTAATGTATTATGTGTACTTTCCATTTTATACCTTTACTGTTTTGAATGGTTTTCTTAGTTGGTTTGCTTCCTTAATTTTTTTTAAGAGTGTATATGAATTTATGTATGGTATTTTGTAATTCTGCCATTTAATTTGCTGATTTTCATTATTCTAATCTGTAAGCGCTTTTAGTTAGGGCTGTATATATATACCGTTATAAACTTTTTGGTAATTTTAGACCTCCCCCCTCACTCCCTTACGATATCATACGTTATCATTCCCCCCAAACCTCTCCCCTCCTCCGTAATGTTATCGTTATCAATGTCTAAAAAATTCTTTTGATTTTTGTAATTTTTTTCTTTTATATACATATATGGTTATATTTATTTTTCGCATACTTTACTGATTCAAATGAAGAGAAGGTAATAAAATATCACTATTTTATATGAAACTAGGGGGCTCTGCTCCCTACGAGCTACGCTCGTCAACCCCCGTACAGACACCGCAGACTCTAACAGCACGTTAATTTGATCGGCTTTAAAAAGATTTCGTAAGATTGAATTCTAATTTGAATCTGACAATTATAATCTGACGTAATTTTCACCAAACTTTTCTTTCTCTTTTTAATATTCATGTAAAAATACTTTTGTTAGAAATGAAATATATTATGATCATCTTAAAATATGAAATAAATGTCTCGCGCAATTTTTAAATTTAAACTGTTTTGTAATACTATTTTTTGTTCATTTTACATAATAAGTGTAATGTGACGTAAATGTGACGTAAATGTGACGCAAATTCTCCTATTTCAGACTTCTAACGCATGTTAATGAATTTATTATTTTACAATATTCTTTCTCTTTTAAAATTCACGTGTAAGTATAGTTTTTATGACGTAATTTTTAATGAGTTCCTGCTTTTTATATTTTCTGTTTATAATAGTCACGTGTAAAATAAATTTTTAATTTGAAGCAAACATTATTGTTTGCGCTGTTTATACAGTTGGCAACAGTTTAAATTAATACAATTTTCTAAATTTTGTAAAAAATATCTCTCGAAATGGTAAAATTTGAATTTAAAATAGAAATAAAACCTCAAAAAATGAGTCAAATTAAAATACTAAATGCAGTCTGCACAACGGGAAATTCTGACGCATAAAATAATCTAAAAATGATTAAATTCCTATGTACAGTTTTTGCTCCTATAAAACATTTTTAAGGGAACGATTTTGTCCAACTTTGGCATTAAATATCTCTTTAAATAATTCTTCGATTTGAAAACTGCCTGCATCAGCGTGTTTATCAAACATTTCTCTATAAAACTACCGATTTTCATATTTTTGTATGCAACAGTTTTTTTAATATTAACGAAGAAAGCCCATGATTAAGCATTCAAATTGGATGCCGATCTGCCGAGAATATCTACGCAGATTTTCATTGGTCCATTTCCAAATCAAAACTTTTTTTTATATATAGTAGGATAACTTTATATCAAATAACTTTTAAAAGAAATAGTTACCATTTAAAAATACTTTTTAGTAGTTTTTTGTTACATAATGAATTCAACAGTAATAATGCCTTCTTCTTGCGCTTGCCCCCGCACTGGGGGAGAGGGGGGGGGGCAGACAGAATTTCTTATCAACAAAATAAGCAGACAACATTCTTTCGAAAATAAAATAGGGCAACGTGAAACATGTTAAAATATTACGCGCGTGATTTTTATTTTTTATTTATTTTTAAATTTCATTTGTAATAGTTTATTGTCATTTTCCATCTTAGTGTTTATTTGTTTTTCTGATGATGTTGAGTAAATTCAATCGAAACATGCCAAATTATTAAGATCTTTTAATGTATTTTATTAGCATTTGACGTCCTTTTTAGCAATTAAATGTTTAATATATATTTTGAGTGTGTTTTTAGAATATATATTTTTGAAATAGTAAACACGTCCTTAATTTTAATAATTTTATGAATCACAAAATGAAAAATACAATTAAATAACTTGTTTTAATAATATCCTGCTTTTTCTGAAAAAATAAAGTTATATTATTTTTGCAAGATCTTGGGCACATGAATTTAGGGATACTGTTGAATGAGAAAGTTTTTTACAAGAAATCTCTGGCACAACTACAAGTGAATTGAACTTTTTTTTTTTTTTCTTTTTTTCTTTTTTTAAGGCAGGGTGCATTTTGCCAATTTCAAAAGGGGCAGAGTGAAAAAAAAATGGCCTAGAAGAAACAGTAAGTAATTACAGAATTAATAAAAAATGCAAATAAGTAATTTCATTAGTTAATAGCACAAATAACAAAACTAACCAATATTATTTGCAGCTCGTTTTGCATTTGTAGTTAGAAAAATTACTGTTAATCACCAAAATCTAAACTTACACACATGTATGTGCATGCTAACCAAAGAAATTATGAAAATGAGTTAAACCCATTCTTACACACATACAGAATAAATATAAGGATAGCCAGTTATATCTGAAATCCTCAAAATATTTAAATAACAGCATTATTACATTTCAGTGGGGATTATTAGCTTTCAATGAATCTTTTTTTTTTTTCTTTTTAAGGAAAGTTTTGCTGCCTTTTCTATCCCTAATTAATTTTTTTTATTTAGTATATATGAGTTACAAAGTAAAAAAAAAAAAAAAAAAAAAAAAAAAACTTACTCTTATTCTTCTTTAACTCGAGATTGCTATTAATTTATTATTACAAAAGTTGAACGAGAAACTAAGACACTGACTATTTATTCTTTTACTTGTTCAAATTTATTACACTTGCTATGTTTGTTTTATATAAAATAAAGCATAAATTGATTACCTAAAAGAAATTATGACATTACAAATTGTATTAGATTTAAATATCATTTTTAAATGAAACTGTTTTATGTTGGATAAAAAAATGGTTTCTACAAACTTAACTGTTTTTAATTTTTTACAATACTCAGGAATTAAGCTTAGAAGCAATTATTTAGAGCTTTTTTTTTTTATATATATAAGTCAAAATACCTGTAGAAACTTTTAAATTATGTTCATCTTAGATTTTAATACTTTTTATCTGACATTTTAAACATTTAAAAAATTTTTCATTTTAATCAATGATTTTTTTTTAAAAAATCAGTTGATTAAAATCACGATTTAATCGCTGATTTAAATCAACTCATTAAAATCGTTGACACCCTACTAAAAAGTGGAATAGTTGACAGCTAAGTATATGCAAAAATATTTAAAATTTTTATTTTGCTAAAGAAAAAAAAATGCTTTAAATTTTGCAAATAATGTAGGAAATATAAATATGCGGATTAGAGTGACGGTGGAGAGGGTGGGGACGCTACGGTTATTAGTATTAGGCCCAAATATTAGGGCTCCGGTACTTTTTTTTGATAGAAATTAAGCCCTGATCTGGGAGGGACATTTTAATCATTGGTTAAGGGGAATTTCAAATCTGCGTAAAATTATTTAAAAATTTTATTGGATTGAAATTACACTCGAACTGATTTATCAAAGGAAAATTTAAAACAATGATTTTTTTGTTGACTTTTTATTTAATTAATTTTTTTTTTTATCATTATTGGCTCACTTTCAAAATTCACCCTCCTCTCAAAGATTTCCAGACTGTAAACAACTCGACGAAGTTGCATTTAAAGAAACCATGTTAGTGCCACATCTTACGCAATCTAATATCTGTAATAACGAAATGAGAATATTAATTAAAAAAATAATATTAAAGGCGGCAATAAGAAATGACACGTTGAAATGCATACACATATGAGAGTTCAAAATAATAAAGATCTAATTTGAATAGTCATCCATCATTTTAAAAGGTTTCTCAGCTGTAAACAACCCGACGAATACTTCTCTGCAAGCAAGAAGAACGAGTGACACTATAGCAACGGTACAAAACATTCTTATTCTTATTGCTTCAGCTTTTGTGAAATAAACTCATATTGTTGGGATTCTAAATTCATTTAGTCTAATTTGGACATTATTCTTAAGTACTATTCAGTAAAACTTGGCAATATGAAATTCCAAGTGACCTGATAAAGTTCTGCTTTTCAATCTTAGAAGGTTTGATTTGTACTGTATTACTTCTGTCGGAACAACAAAATTCTTCCCTTTAAGGCAAAATCCTTCTTTTTCAAGTTTTACTGTATAATATCAAAATTCGTAATGAACAAGAGAAACATTCTTCCGAAAATATATATAGATTGGTTTATCTATTCAAATGTTATGCTAAAGTACATTTAAAAAATCGTATCCAATTCAATATGTTTATTTTATTTTCAAGTTGATTATTAAATCTACCCTATATATATAAAATCCTAATGAAACGAATTTATGAAACGGAAGTATGAAACGGAAATATAAATCGACTGATTAAACAACTGATTATGTTTCACGGCGATTTCTCCTAAAATATGGAATACTTTGCGATGAAATTAACACCAAAAATCAATATTGATCGGCAGATTTCAAAACTGGTATTAGAATTTTTAAATTCGAATTAGTTTTCGAAATATTAATTTTTTTTCTAATTATATATACATTTTTCTAATGATGGCAACTCAAATTTTAATCAAACAGATATTTTTTTTTTATATATTTCAGAAAAGGTTGACATGATAACCCGGCTATTGTTGTTTTTTTGATAATAAATGTTTATTTACTTTTATTTCTTTTTACAAATTATATAAATTATTTTGTTCTATGATTATTAATTATTTTTTTTATATTTCCTTTAGAAAATAATAGAAAATAATTAAGAAATACAGTACTACTTAGTTATTCCGTCGACCAATTTCGCCAAATTATATAAATCGCCAAAACACTCGCCAAATTAAACAAATTGACATAATTTTTATTTTAAATAACGAAAGAACGAATAAATTAGTATAACATTAATAAATATACGAATAAAACGTCGAAATAAAAATCACTTGCTGACATAAAGGAAGCAGGACGTTTCGGTCCCGGCACTTCGGTCCCGCCATTTCGGTCCCGAGACATTTCGGTCCCGAGACATTTCGATCCCTAACCATTTCGGTCCCTTGCCATTTCGGTCCCTTCTCCAGCAAGCTGAAATTTTATGCACTTGAAATAGGTGACATAATTTTATAGGGGACATTGCAGAGTTTTTTAAATAAAGGCCTTAAAATTTTAGTAACAGCTCGTACAAATTTCGTATGGTAATTATTTTAAAAAGCAGGGCGGGGATTGACATTTTCTATATTTTAGTGTATTATAAGTATAAGGTCCTGAAAAATTAAAACATTTATAACTCGCTAATTAAATTATCGCAAAACACACATATTTTGTATGGTAAACGTAATCTTTATAAAAGGAGGGACATTATCGGATTTTTTAACTGAACTCCCTAAATTTTAGTATAACCCGAATATAAGGACTCGAAAACGCAAACACTTATAACACAGATAAAAATTGTCGCAGCTTACACAAGTTTCGCATGATAATCGTAATCGTTTTAAAAAGCAGGGGGGTGGGGGGGCTTTGTTGACTTTTTCTATATTTTAGTGTATTATAAGTATAAGGTCCTGATAAATTAAAACATTTATAACTCGTTAATTAAATAATCGCAAAACACTCATATTTTGTATGATAAACGTAATCTTTATAAAAGGAGGGAAATTATCGGATTTTTTAACTGAACGCCCTAAATTTTAGTATAACCCGAATGTAAGGACTTGAAAACGCAAACACTTATGACACAGATCAAACTTGTCGCAGCCCACAAAAATTTCGTCTGATAATCGTAATCATTTTAAAAAACCGGGGGGGGGGGGGGGGGCTCTGTTGACTTTTTCTATATTTTAGTGTATCATAAGCATAAGGTCCCGATAAATTAAAACATTTATAACTCGATCTTTAATTATCGCAAAACACTCATATTTTGTATGGTAAACGTAATCTTTATAAAAGGAGGGATGTTATCGGATTTTTTAACTGAAGTCTCGAAATTTCAGTATAACCGAATATAACGGCCCGAAAACCGCAAACACTTATAACTCGGATACAAATTATAGCACCCCATGCAAATATTATATGGTAGAAGAAGTCGTTTATAGGAGTGGGTGGAAGGGGGTGTTCTGTGGATTCTTTATAGAAGCTCCTCATATTTTAGCCTATAATAAATATAAAGTCCAAACAATTTAAAAACATTTATAAGTCGAGCTTTAATTTTCATATGCAAATGCCATGCACTGCACATATTCAAAGTTTCTGCACATATTCTAAATTTATGTAGAATGGCATTTCAGTTACTCCTGAAATCAAGATAACAGGGTGAAAAGCTGTTCTTTTCAAAACATTCATATTTCTTCAAAGAATGAAAATAATTATGTGGGAGGTCGGGTGCACGATTGAACTCGGGAGCGAAAGGCTATTGTATGGAAAGGAGATTTGCATCTGACATTTGTATAAAGATGACAAACTGTTAAGACGGGCGTTCACGATTGATTGGCATGCAGAATTTTCGTTAAGAAGGGGATAATAGTATTTAGATGCTACTTTATTAGTATTTCAAATACTATACCAACACCATCATAAAAAAGTTCTAAAAAAACCCGGCACCGGATTTTGATTTGCTAATTGATTAATATCATACTGTATTTCATTAATTGGTTAATATCATCTTAGAAAAATTGAAAACATTCATAGTTAAATAGTTAAATAAAAAAATTCTCAAAAATTAAATTGCTTTTATTAAAGGTATTTATTAATAATAATTCAAAATAATTTAAATTATTAATTGTTTATATAACTAACTTATCAATTACTTGTTTAAAAACTATTACATGAACTAAATAATAGTTATTTTAGGGTAAATGCAAATATATTTTTTTAATTTTCGGTTATTATAATGTTATTAACTTCATTGGGATGTATAAAAATGATAAGGATTCTGAAGATAAATATGTTGTTTATTTATTTATTAGTTAATTTATAATATTTTTCTTGCTCTTTAATTATAATTAATTAATATCTGCCTTTTTGCGAATCGTAAACTTTAACTGTGCTTAAAAAAAAAAATTAAAATCTGCATCTGGACAATAATGTCACCTAACAGTGTTAAAAATTATTTTTATGTATTTGTACAATGTTGCATTATTATTATTGTTATTATTATTATGTTTAATTAATTACTTATTACTTAGACTTTATGTTTTTGGCTGATTTTTCAAAAAAATTCTATTTTATTTTTTTGAAAATAATAAATCAGAAATTTTGAATGAAAACTTTAAGTGATGAATAATTGCTATTAATTAATTCTCAAAACTGTTAGTAATTTTAGTATAAAAATTAAATTAATATTTTATTAAATATATATTTTTTAAATTTAATGTATCCTTAATTTATTAAATTAATAACATTTTTAATATACATTATAAATTTCTACTTTAAAATAAAATCGATACATAATATTTTTTATATTCAATTTACCATTATATTTTATAGTAGTTATAAACTGAAATTTATCCTTTACCTGTTTATTTTTATATTTAAAGTTACCGAAATGTAAAACTATTAATATAATTATTAATAAAAGTAACATAAAAATATATTATTATTTTTCTGGGAAAGTGGGGGGAAAAGGGTAGTATAAAAAAAAATAAATAAAAGACAAATATAAAAAAGCTTAGTTTTGTCAGTTAAAATTTACAAATAAAATTAATTAAAATAATAGTTACATTATTATATAAAATTAAAAATAATAATCTTATTACAAAGAAATAGGCACAGATTCAATAAATTTAGCTCACAAAAATCGTCTTCAAAGGGTGAGAAGACTTAAAAAATTGCAAGCAATAATTATTTTTAAAAAAAATGAAGTGGTGGGTGGAGTTTTCTGAAAACAAAATATTTTTCATAGCACGCCTAGTTACCAAATCACTATTGTTTTCTCAATGTTTATAATGGTAAAGTAACTTATGAAAATAAATATTTATAAAATGCAACTTTGTATTATAAAAATAATAAGACAAATTAAATTTGTGCTTAAATAACTATGTCTCATTTCTGAATTATTAATGGAGAGGGTGTAGAGGGGTGATTTTTTTTTTTTTTTTTTTTTTTTTTTTTTGAAGAAATATTTGCATATAATAGCTTATAAGTGCCTAATTGAATTATTGAAGACATTTATATCTAATTGGAAGAAGAAAAAAAATCACAGTTTAATTAAATTATTTATAATTTAAACGTTCTAAAAATGTATGAAAACAGCCAAAAAAACATTTATGGCAGTTTATAGTATATATAAAATACCTAATAATAATAATAAATAATAAAACTTAAAAAATCCATTCTGTTAAATAATAATAGTTAAAAAAAAAAAAAAAGACAATGTCCCCTGTAAAATTATATCACATTGTTCAATCAAACAAATTTTCAGCTCGCTGTGATTTCATAATCACGAGTTATAAAAGTTTAAATTTATCGGATTGTTATATTCAACTTTTTATAAAATTTGAAGGGTAGGGGTATTTTTTAAAAGGGCCCAAATAATGTTCAAATTACCAGCGTTTGGCGGGCCCGCAACAATTAGAATCCGAATTAAAAGGTGGTGAGCACCATAATTGCAAAGGCCCGAAATGATTAAGGACCGAAATGGCCTGGGACCGAAATGTCTCGGGACCAAAATGGCCAGGGGCCGAAATGTCTCGGGACCGAAATGTCTTGGGACCGAAATGTCTCGGGACCGAAATGTCTTTGGACCGAAATGTCTCAGGACCGAAATGGCGGACCGAAGTGTCGTGTACCCTGACATAAACACACTGTAAAAAAAAACAGACTGAAAAACGGAAATACTACTGGCAATCTAGACGCCAGTACTATTTCCGTTTTTTTACGGGAATTTTTACCCATAAATTAGAGAAAATTTTCCGTTTTGACGCCAGTACTATTTCCGTTTTTTTACGGGAATTTTTACCCATAAATTACAGAAAATTTTCCGTTTTGAAAAAACGGAAAATTTTCTCAAAACGGAAAATTTTCTGTAATTTATGGGTAAAAATTCCCGTAAAAAAACGGAAATAGTACTGGCGTCAAAACGGAAAATTTTCTGTAATTTATGGGTAAAAATTCCCATAAAAAAACGGAAATAGTACTGGCGTCTAGATTGCCAGTAGTATTTCCGTTTTTTAGTCCGGTTTTTTTTTTTTTTTTTTTTTTTTTTTTTTTTTTTTTACAGTGCACGTGTAACTTGCTTAAAGTCAAGTGAATATGACATTTACGATCAACCATTACTGGCATTTAATCTTATAGTTTGGCGATAGATTTTTGGTCGTCGGGATATCTAAGGAATACCAAAAATGCATATGTAACTGGTATTTGAAAACGAGGTTTTCGCCAAATTTTCGTAAAAAAATCAAAATCACGCCAAACCTGCGGTGCGTGTCTGGCCAAATATTACCACTCGAAAAAAACAATGCTAACTGGCGAGTTGAAAAAAAGCTATTGGCGAGATTTGCATTCTGCTAGCGTAACAGTACCTAGAATTCTTTGCGACCATGGCAACTTTTATGTAGTTTTATTCGAAAAAAAATTTTGATTTTTTAATCAAAATGGAAAACTTACGGTTTCATATTGACGCGATTTTTTTCTGACGCCAATGTCATATACGGAACGGGCACATAACTGGCGCCAAATTATCGTTATTTTTGCTCGATATGGTAAGCCGGATGTTGCTGTTTATGCTGTTGATGCGTTCTCCAAATTGGCGTCGTTAAAAAATCACGCTAATATGGGACGTATATGACATCTTTGCCAAACTTTCATATGAACGGCGAAGGGATCAGACCGTATTTGTTTATGGCAGTTGATGACTTGAACTATTATAATATACAGACGTGTAAAAATTATTAGAATAATTGTGAAATTTACAATAAAAATTTGTTATATTAAAGAAATATTTAAAAAATATTAATACATTTAATATTTAGTGTGCATCCTCTTGTTTTTTATTAAAGAAATGATAGCATACTTGTCTTGGCATACTTTGTATGGGTTTTTGGCAATTAATTTGTATTTCGTTGTCATGATGCCAAATTTGGATGAGTGTTTCTATTAGACTAGTCTTGTTTGTGGCGTTGTATTTCTTTAATTTTTTCTTTATAATGGCCCAAAGGTTCTTTATGGGTTTCATATCTGGACTGTTTCCAGGCTATGAAAATGTTTTCTTTAATTAAATTAAAGAAATGAAACATCACAAACAAGAATATTCTGATAGAAAAATTCATCCAAATTTAGTATCATGACAACGAAATACAAATTAAATGCCAAAAACTCATACAAAATATGCCAAGACGTATTGAACCTTTAATAAAAAACAAGAGGGTGTACGTTAAATATTAAATGAGTCAATATTTTTAAATGTATTATTTCTTTAGTATAACAAGATTTTAATGTAAATTTCACAATTATTCTAATAATTTTCACACGTCTGTAGGTGAAATGATGGCGATAGGATAATATTTGGCGACTTATCACCTGTGCCTGGCTAACATTAAAGTACCAAAATGGTACCTAGAGTATAAAAAGCGAAGTGGTCCGCCTGGAACTGTTGATGACAGTCACATGACTTAGGCTATTGTTATAGAGATTGTTTTAAAATACCGGGAGAAAAAGACTCTTATGCTTAATTTATTTTATTTTAGCTTCTTTTCAAATGTTTAACTGATCCCCTTTAATCAAAAACGAAAACAACCATTGGATGTCTTAACAGCAACTGATTCGCCCTTAAATTTTTTCAATCAAAGGGAATTGAACGGAAACCCGTTTACAGGGAGATCTGCACAGCTTTTTCAGTATAATTCAATCTTCTCTAATATTTTTAAAACCCGTCAGATTAGCGTGATTTTAAATTCTGCGGTGCCTGAACGGGGGTTGGCGAACGTAGCTTGCAGGGGGCAGAGCCCCCTAGTAAAGAATAATGTTTTGCAAGGTTTTGTTTTTTCCAAAAATTACGATTAAATGAACGGACGATTTCAAAAAAGTAACGCAAACTATTTTATGCAGTCGAATATTTATAAATATGAAATGAGGATTAAAAAAAATAAAAACAAACCTAATAAAAATGGCTGTACTAAATAACTAAAATGCATACGCATTTGGAAGTCAAAAATAATAAAAATCTAATTTGAATAGACATTCATCATTTTAAAAGGTTTCTCAGTTGTAAACAACTCAGAAAAGTCGCGTTCTCTCACAAAAACAAAGACGGATTGTCGCCATGGCTACGGCGGAAATCTTTCTTACAGCTTGAGCTTTTGAAAAATATGTTCTGACTGTTAAGATTCTAGATACATTTATTCTAATATGCATATTTTTATTAAGCAGTATATTTTGTCCAACATTATAAACAAATCTTTCCTTCTATTCATCTTTTCTTTCTTCTTTCTTTAACTTTTTTGAAAAAATTGGAAGTTGTTCTTAATTTAAACTTTATATTCTATAAAGAACAGCGCCTTTAAAGGAAAATAAAAAAAAAGAAATGCATTTGCATATTTTTCTTAAGCATTATATTTTGTCCAACGTTATAAACCAGCATTTCCTTCTATTTATCTTTCTTTTCCTTTTTTGAATAAAAAATTAGAAGTCTTTCTCAATTTAAACATTACATTCTATAAAGAACAGCGCCTTTAAAGGAAAATAAAAAAAGAAATGTATTTGCACTATAATGTATTTGTCTTTAGAAATATCACATTACTCCGCCAAACCCATAAAGGAGTTTTATTTCTTTATTTTTAACATTTTCTATAATAACAGAAAAGTGATTATGACTTCTGTTTGTCTATCCGACTGGCAGTCCGGGCGTATACTCTGTAAATATACTCGTTGAGTTTTATATAGTGTTAGGGCTCGCTATAGAATATTTGCTATTGAAATTAAAGTGCGTAGCATTTATAGTTCGCTTACATGTTTACAACAATGTAGGACAACGACGCATTTTAAACTTATTTTTAGTACAGTGAAACCTCCCTGTGCGACCACCTCCATTAAGTGACCACCTCCCTGAACGACCATTTTTCCATGGAACGAAATTAATTCCCATAGCCTCAATACTAATTTTACCTCCATTCAGAGACCCTCCCAGTTGAACTCCCTCCATGAGCGACCCATTTCTTTGAAGAAAATGAAACAAATTCTGTCTTTTCCTGGTCGCTTGAAGAAGGTTTTATTAGAAAAATAATTCCGGAGAGCGCATTATTCATCAAACTTCTAAACTAAGTTCAGAATTTTTTTTTTTTTATTCCGGTAACTTTTAAGTGTTTAAACCCCTTTATGCCTTTTTAGGCAATGAATTTAAATCTGATGACAAATAAAGAATGAAAACTCCCCTACCCTATTCTGTCAGGAAACTCTCAGAGAAACAGATAAATTAATGAAATCGTCATTATTTGTTCCCGTCCAAAAAAAAATTGCATTTATTTACTGAACTTCGAAAGGTTTTGGAAATAAAAGTCATAAAAGATAAAACCGTAAAATCACAACAAACGTCAATCTATTCAGTTTTTAAACTCTGCTTATGTAATTAACTTTTGTTTTGATACTTAAATTTTCATGTTTTTTCCTAATATGAAAAATAAATTTTAGTAACATTAATTGTTACCTTTTTTTTTCAACAATTAAAATCTAGATTTAAATACGACTTCCATTAAGAGACCCCCTCTCGGAGCGACCCATTTTTATTGGAACGGAACGTGGTCGATTTAGGGAGGTTTTACTGTATATTACATGGTGTGCATAAATGTTTTTATTCCAAAACATTATTTTTTACAAATAATAAACACTACAGACGGCAGCACTTCACTGATTCCTTGGACAACAAAGTAGAATTCATTTTAAATACTCTACAGAGGGAGCTGGTCACATATATTGCAGTTTGTACCTGACTATACTGTCATTATTACAACATGTGCAAATAATCTTACCCTTGTTTTCTTTTTGCCGAATCATTGCTGGTAACAATGGCTCTCAAAGTGGTAATATGTTTTGTTTTTCTTTTTCAATCCATTTTCATGTAACTAAATAGTTTTCCAATATTTTATTTCTGGATTTATTGTGTGTGGTAGCCGTAAATTCGTATTATTTTTTAGATTTTATTAGATGTTTTATGGCTAGTACGAAGATGAGACCACACTCTTTATTTGTTGTATCAAGGCACTGGGACCTGATGAATCTGCCTTTGTTCTAGAAACTTCCATTATATTTCTTTTATCACATTTTTACTATGCTTTTATAAAAAGTTATATATATATATACATATACATAACCTCTTTTGGAAAACTCACTTTTTTTAATTGTGTTATTTTATGAGTAACAATGCAGTGCTCATTTTATTTCTTTAAAAATAGTAATAGCAATAAAATGTATATAACTGAGCAAAACAGAAACGAAAACCAGTATTATTACGTAATCCATAACCCATGAGTCTTAAAAAACAAGTGGGTAAGTGTGATCACAGATCGCACAGAGGGTTTCGTTTAATACTCCTTTCAAAACACTTTATCCTTTTGAAAAATCTGTTAGTTCTAAATTTCGCAACCAGGGACGCACTCTATTCTGAACAAATCTCTATCCGAACGAAACTCCGTTTTACATACTATCCGTATATATATTAGTCGAAGGGATTGGGCACATAGCACCCGAGATAAGTAGGCGCCCCTGGCGGTAAAAAGTGGAACTAAAATATGTAAGGCTATGGTGCATAATATGAAAGAATGCTCAAAGGAGTGTCGGCAAAAGTTGGAAAAGTGCTCCCCGGGTGAAAAGGACGGAGGTTAGAAAAATTGCTTAAAATATACAAGTTAGAACACGGAGGAGTAAATAATATAAGACTTTTTGAAAATTTTATGATTTGTCGTGTGGTCTGAGGTATTCAGCTATACCTACGCAAAAATTCATGTCTCCAACTTAATTAGGGGCTCTCTTAGAAAGAATTGCTTAAAATACATATGTGGTAGCTCAAAGGATTAAACGTAAGACTTTTCAAGATTTTATGATTTGTCGCCTAGCCTCAGGTGTTCTGCTATAAGTATGCAAAATTTCAAATCTCCAATTTAATAAGGGGCTCAGTTAGAAAGAATTGCTTAAAATACGCATGTGGGAGACCAAAGGGTTAAATGTACGATTTTTTCAAATTTTTATGATTTGTCGCATGATGGTGTTCAGCTATAAGTATGCAAAATTTCATGCCTCCACCCTAAATAGGGTGTCACTTAGAAAAAATTGTTTAAAATACACATGTTGGAGCCCAAAAGGTTAAATGTATGACTTTTTCAAAATTTTATGATTTGTCGTTTGATGTGAGGTGCTCAGCTATAAGTATGCAAAATTTCATGCCTCCAACCTAATTAGGGGCTCACTTAGAAAGAATTGTTTAAAATACACATGTGGG
Source organism: Maratus speciosus (assembly GCA_963932465.1). Lineage (NCBI taxonomy): Eukaryota > Metazoa > Arthropoda > Arachnida > Araneae > Salticidae > Maratus > Maratus speciosus. Next base: position 4,251,263 of record OZ010790.1, on the reverse strand, counting down.
AGTCCAAAGGGTTAAATGTACGACTTTTTGAAAAATTTATGATTTGTCGTTCGATGCGAGGTGCTCAGCTATTCAAAATTTCAAGTCTCCAACATGCTTAGTTTCTGAGAACGGGCTCTGTGACGGACAGGCAGACAGACAGGGGAGCGAGACGAATAGGGTTTCGTCAGATGAACGAAACCCTAATAATAATGATAATTTATAAAAGAAATAACACATTAAAATGCATTCGAAAATTAAATATAATAAATACATGATGCACATATTATTCTTCCATCATTTTAAAAGGTGTTTCTCATCTGTAAACACAATGCCATGATGCTGCGTTCTCTCCAAAAGAGATGGAGTGTCGCCATTAGCAACGGAAGAAAACATTCATATTGCTTCACGTTGCCAAATGGTCCTTTGAGATCTGATTCCAGACGTATTTATTCTAATTTGGACATTTTTCTTAAGCATTGTAGTTTTATCGAAAGTTAGAAACAATCCTTTCCTTCTTATTTTTCTTTTCCTTTTTCGCAACCGAAATAAAAAAGTTGAGGTTGTTTGTTCTCCATTTTAAATTACTACGAAATCATTGCCATCCACTTAAAACGTGTAGATATCATGCAGGTTCCAATCAATTGAACCTTTTCATCTATATAATAAAATGAAAACATGTTTCTTACTAACGCTGACGTCATAACAATAATGGCAACGAACTTCACCAACATCTTCGCTTTTATTGCATATACCCGCTTCTTAATAGCACATGATTTGATATTTTAATTAATTTACAATAATATTTTTTTTCCCTCTTAACAGTAAACATTTGTTTCATATTGAAGAGTTGTAATAAATAGAAACCGATAAACCATTAGAAACCGAGAAACGAATACGCCTTTAATGTTCGAAAATGATGGTAACAGATGTAAGTCTAAGATAAATTTTCATAATACAGAAAGTAGTTGAATCATAAGTTAAGTTGAATGACCAATTTCCGTTGACATTGGGTTCATAGATTGCGAGAAAAAAATGCACCGTTAATGTTCGAAAATGTTGGTAGCTGAAGTCGAAGATGAACTTTCATGATACAAAAAGTAGCTGAATCGTAATATATGTTGAATGAACAAATTCCCGTTGAAATCGAGCCCACAGAACCCGAGGAAAGAATGCGCCCCCAAACGGTGGAAGGTGCCCCACCCCCTGTAAAGTTAACGAATTTCTTTTAACATTAATGCGATATTTAATTTATGGATGAAATTCCCCCACACTTCTTCTAAAGTGAGCCAACTTATCTTTAACTGTAACGCGATTTTTAATTTACGACTACAGTGAGTAAACGTAAGTTGATGCCGAAAAAGAAGATTAATATTCTAAAAAGGAGTTAGCTGGGTTAAAAGGAAATTTTTTAGCAGTTTATAAAGTAGCCGAAGGACCCAAGAACTACATTAAACGAAATTGCGAGAGAATCAGATCATTTTTAAAGAAGCTGCACCGAGGGCCCCAAGAAGGCGATTAATGTTCAAAATTGGTGATAGCAGAAGTCTGAGAATTTTTTTTTTTTTTTTTTTTTTTCGTTCGTGTAGTAGATGAAAGACCAAAGAAATTGTTAGAAAAAAAAAGTTAGTGAATCGGGTCATTTTTAAGGGAGCTATGATAAAAGGCCCAAAAAGGACCAAATGATAGTTGGGAGCAGGACCCTAAGATGAAAACATATTAAAAGGTCTTAGTATTTAGCCAACACCGTCTCGATATTATAGACATGCCTTCCGACGGTCATAAAAAGTAGCCCGTGACGTCACAGATGTAGTTCCAACATTTTCTCTCTCAACCCCTCAAATCTAGAGAAACTCCAAGTTGGAGCTTCTCTACTCAAATCTAGTGGGAATTCCCGATTCCCGAATCCCGCGCTTGTTTCAAATGTTTTCCGTTGTGTCTTGTGCGTGACGCTTTTCTGAATGGATTGGAAATACGTTTCATTGTTTGTTTTTAAACTATTTTATTACTTATTATAAGTAAAAACTTTTTCTATTCGTGAAGAGGATCATCCAATGTCTCTGAGAGTTTTTGTAAGGATTAGATACAGCTTCATGTAATACAAATATGCCAGCTGGGATGGTTATAGAGCTGAATGTAAAATTGAATTCCAGTTCTATAGCCAGACTAGCTAGATTTCATACTGCATCTTTTTGGATATACAAAGATAAAAGCGAAATAGTAAGTAATTAAAGATTTAATATTTTTTGAATTTTTCCTACCCGTTAAAAAAGTCTAATCTGTGTTGATTGTTTTTGTGAAGAAACATGTTCATTTTATTTTTAAATAACTACTTATACTTAAATTGCATTTTATTTTACTGAAAGAATAAAATTTTGTAATTGAAAATTTATTTTATAAATAAAATAAGAGCTTTTTAAAAGGCTTTAATTACTGAATATTAACTCCGAATTAAGTGGTTAAAATGTCAAATATACCTATGATAAAAAACCAAAATACAATTTGTTTTAAATAAAACTATGAATGCTTTTTATATACTGTAATATCTAAAAAAAATTAAAAGTTTGAAAAAACTTTGGTTTGAAAACTATTCATCATTAGTCTTAAAAATGAAAATTTTAAGTACAAGATTTAGTAAAAATGTTACTGACGAATTATTCTTTGTTGGATACTTATTTTTAAGTAATTTCATTAATGTTTGACCTGTATTTGTTTCATTGAAAGAATAAAATGTTGGTAATCAAAAGTTGATATTATAAAAACAAAGCTATAGAATTATTTTAATAGCAGTAATTGCTGAATTACTGACGTCAAATTATGTGGTTAAAATGTGAAGTTGTCATAAAAATCATGAAAAATTATTTAATAATATATTCATCTAATGTAAAAAAATAAATAAATAAGTAAAATGAAATGACATGAAATAAAAGTTAGTATGTATCAATGTTAAAGGTATTTACTATTTTATATTTTATTGAAATGATATAATATTTTATTGTAATATAACCGCAAGAAAATATATTCTCTCAGAAAAATAAATTGTTTTTTTCATCATTTCAAAATTTTCTGAAATTCTACTCCTATATATATGATAAAAATAAAATATATGGTAAAGCATATCTGTGAATGTGAGCAATATTTTAATTTCAAGCTTTTAATTTAAAAAGTACGGATTATTCTTATCATCTATCAAATGTTCTTATTTTTTTTAAATTCATAATGAAGTAATTAAGGTTGAGAAAAATATTACTTCTTTTATAGCTCTTTTATATAAACAAAAGTATATTACTTATTGTACTCACATCTTTTATGGTTTAAAGGATATGAATGGTATGTAATATATACTGTTGAAATTAATTATGTAGGTGAAAAGTTAAATTTTTAATAATAAAAAAAATCATGAAAAAATATTTAATTACATTCATCTAAAGTAAAAAATAAAATAAAAACTTTAAATCTAATTTTTAAATGTTGTAGATACTTATTATTGCATATATTTTTTAAATGATTTATATTTAATTGAAATATAACTATAAGGAAGAAATATAATAAATCAACTTTTCCACGGGGAAAAACGATAAAATTGTTTTCCACCACTTCAAAATTTTCGGAAATTTTACTTTTCTGTATCTGACGAAACTAAAACATATGTGTGAATGCAGTCATATATTTTAATTTCAGGCTTCTCATAAAAAAAAAAAAAATAGATTATTATTAATCCTGTATGAGAATAATATGATTTATTTTTACATTTCATAATGAAATGGAAGAGATAAATATTACTTATTATATATCTTTATTAAATAAACAAAACTTCATTACTTATCAAGATATTTATGTTTTCTTACATGTGATTAAATAAGAAAAAGGTTACTTATTAGTAAATAGTGGTACTTATTTTTAAATAATTATTCATCAGGAGTCTGTCTACGATTTTCTTACATGGTGAAATTGTGAATTGTTTTTAATATTTTTGAAAATCACAATTTCATGAATTTGAATTTATTGTTATATATAGGTTCCTGTTACAAGATTATTTATGTCTAAAAAAGCTATGAATAGGCACTTTGGTAACTTCAGCTATTTTGTGGCAAGTTAAATTTTTTTTAAATTATTAAATTTGTTAAAGTTTAAGTTTGTATAGGGAAAAGTTTTATTTTTAAGTCAATGAATTTTGAGAAACGTCCTCTTTTAGGATAAAAAAAATTGTGAAGGGTTCTGTTTTAAGATTTAAAAAATTGTGAAAGGTCCTTTAAAGAACCAAATTTTTTCTTTAACACATCCCTGTTCATATCAATGTTTAAACTGCAGAAAGAATAAAATATTGTAATTGAATAATATTATAAATTTTTGAAAATATTAATAATTATGAATTTAATTAATTTTATAATATTATAAATTTAAAAAAAAATCTTTTAAAGGCATTAACTACTAGATACTAACTCAAAATGTTGTGATTAAAAAGTGAAAGATATCCATGAAATAAAGAAAAGAAATTCAAAATCCACTTTGTTTTAAATAAAAGTATGACTGATTTTCATATCCTGGAAAATTTAAAATTAATTTGAAAAAATCTTTTGTTTGAAGAGTAATTTAATAGTTACAACCCAAGGACGTTTTGTTTGTCGCAGTTTCGATAGCCTTTGCTTTGAAGCTCTATCACGGAGTTTTTTAATATTATTAGTTCACTAGTATTACAGCCTTTCTACTACTACAACCATGTCAAACCTTTTGCAAAAGCTTCAGAATTGCTAATTTGTTCGTTTTCTTCTTTCCACTCCGCAGCCTACAGTATCTCAAGTTAAATTCGAAGGAACTCTAAGAAAGGGGATCGAAAATATTTATATGTACTCGTAGTTCGGAAAGGACCGCTTGCACACAGGGAATATGATACTTAAAAGAAAAAAAAAAAAGCTTTCAAAATGGATTTTGCACACAAGGAATGTGAGTTTAAAAAAAAAAAAAAAAAATCAAAAACGGATTTCGGTTAACCGAGAGTTTCGGTTAAAAGAGTTTCTACTGTACTAATAATTTTTCTTCCTCATCGAGTTCGACACTAAATTCTGGAAAAGGAGAATTCCTACTTCCTGCTTATTTTTTAAATAATTTTTTCTGCTCGTTCAATAAAAATGTTTTGTTTCAAGATCTACTAGTGTGAGTGACTAGAAAGAAACAACAGAGAGAAAAGTAGGGAAAATTCTACAATTGTGCAAAAATAATTTGAATGGCGTAACGCGCGTAATAACTTATGATCGTTATTATAAAAATAATAACAGTAATAAAGATTTACATCCTAAAAAATGAAAAAAATACATGTTTGTGTATAAATACAGCGCTGCGGATGAAATTTAAGGAAAAAAAAATCTATACCTGTATTACCTTGCCCGCTCAGACAATGGTCAGATTTTGCGATAAAAACAAATAAACATTTCAGACCTTTATCATAACACGTATCATGATTATTTTCGAAGGAAAATATTGGGATATTTATTCCAGGGACCGCGCTCACAAATTCAGACGAAAACGACAAAATGTGATTTTAAAAAAAAATAAAATAATGGATTTTTAAAATTATTTTATTATTATAAAAATAAGATTTAAAAGAAAAATCTAATTCGATTTTTATTTTTATTTTTTATGTTTTTATTTTATTTTTCTTAAAAAAATGAATGATCAGCAGAAGTTGTAGGTTTCTGAAATAATTTCTTTTCGTTCAATTCGTCCACGCTTGAAGTAAATACCTTTCTAAATTCATTTGTGCTTATTATTAAAATTATTATTATTTTAATAGCTGTATTATTTTAAATAAAACTTTCAAGATGAAGACATATTCTGAAAAGGAAGTAGTTAAGTTTGGCAGCACATAAATCATTTTAATTTATTTGCACACCTGAGCTTTTGTTTATTTTAGGGATGCACCGAATATTCTGTATCTATTCGGTATTCGGCCATGTTACCGAATATTCGATTTGGCGAATATCAAACTATTCGGTATTCCGAATATTCGGTTTCTCCGAATATCGAAATATTCACCCGAACCGAATAAACATATTTTTTAAAACCTTATACAATTTCTACGTTTAGCAGTCAACTTATAAAGATATTCAGAATAATTAGAAACAGAATCCTATTTAAATAAAAGAGAATGTTTTCACATTATTTATTTGCTGTTTCTTAAGTATTATTTAAGGAAATTAACCAATCACGAGGATTTTCATAGGAATTAATTATGTACAAATGTAATTTCTTGAGCATTGTCCAGTAAGTAATCTGTTTCTTGCTAAGATTTTAAAACCAACGTTTACAATCTCTGAAAATCTCGCCCACTCCAGACACCGATCTAGGATGCATTTAAAAACTTCCTTGGTTAATGAAAGGGAGTAGAACAGTTATTCTTGCTCAGTTGCCACCATATAAAATTTGAATAGATTACATTATTTATTTACTTTTACTACTTTAGTTTCTTCCTGACAAACAAATAATATATGATCCTGTGCAATTGTTCTTCCAATTTTTTCACAATTTCTCTTTAATTTTAAAATGCTTGTTTTAGAATTCAAGAAAATTTTATTCATTTTGTTTTAATTCTCAGAAGAAGCCATGAAATTAAAAATTTTATTAATTAAAATTTTTTTATAACTATCCTCTTCTTAAATAACTCAAAGCAGATTTTTTTTCAGCATAAAATTTACTTGAAAAAAGCTCTTGTTTATTAGAATAAAAGTTTCTGTTTTAAATATTATGTAAAATTGTTTTAAAATTTAACATTTTCATGCCTTTAAACTTTGAAATATAAAAGTAATTCGACAAGCCGAATATTCGGTATTCGGCCAAGCAGTTACTATTCGGGTAGCCGAATATTCGGTATTCGGTTAGCCTGTTGGTCGAATATTCGGTATTCGGCCAAAATCCATATTTGGTGCATCCCTAGTTTATTTTTTTTTTTTTTTTTTCTTCAATAGAAGTATCAGAGAATGTCTCTGATATGATTGAGAGGAGCCAGAAGGGTCAGAATATCATGTATTTTACACTATGCATAAAAGTTTTCGCAATCATGTCTTCCTCTTCCAAGCATTTAATCGAGATGGTTTAATAAATGTATATAATCTATTTACATATAATAAATTAAATTGCATTAAAAAATCTATCAGACAGCAAACAAAAAGTTTTGTTCAAGAGAATAATAATGAAAATTCTTTAAATAACTACCAGAAAAATAAGTATAATGATATTACAAAGCATTTTTATTAATATTTATTTATGAGGTAGAGCGAATTCTATTTCAAAAATAGTAGATTTCGTGAATCAATCAAATTTCAGCTCGTTTAAACTAAAAGTTTTTTTTATTCATAATATTTATGATGTAGAAATAAAATAGAATTAAATTAGCCAGTTACCAAATCCATACTATGCAATAAGACATAAATCATTGTTTAAAAATGTATTACGCATATTTCTACGCCTTTTACGATCCAAGTAAGTAATACCTTTCCCGTGGGATTTTGCCGCCGAAAATGTTCTTATTCACAATTCACAACAAGATAGTACATTTAATGAAGTTGGAAAGCTGCCAAGACTAGTTCAGCTGTTTCATACACTTATTGAATGATATACAGTGGTTCTCAAAAGTGTTCGTACACTTACGAATTTCAATGAAATAGTTCTCTGTCCACTCATTAAATTAATATTTCAGAATGGGTATTTAATGATAAGATATATAACTTATTCTTGACAAAACCACATAAAATATTTTTAAAACTTAGTAAAACGTTATTTTGAAGAAATCAATAATCAAAAAACAACAGAAAGTTACCTCACAAAAGTCTGCGTACACTTAAAAAAAAAAATCTCTACATATTGGTAATACTGCATTTAAATTAGCACTTAGTAGGATATCCCTTGTCATCCACAACAGCTTTTAAACGTCTGAGAATAGATTTGACTTTTTAAAAATATTTAAATAAGGAGCATGGCTCATTATGCCATCGTTAAATACCAAATTACAATAGTCTAGATGTTGCCATGCACTAGAGGTCTGCACGGGCCGAAATTTCCAGTCCCGGCCCCGGCCCGACTCATCGAAAAAAAATTCGGCCCGGCCCGATAAAAAAAATTAAAAGTTCGGCCCGAGCCCGGCCCGGAAAAAAGTTAAAATATCGGTCCGAGCCCGGCCCGGAAAAAAAGCTAAAATCTCGGCCCGAGAAAAAAAAAACCCAGCCCGAGTGAATTTTTTACAAAACTTTGATTTTTACGTCGATTTAGTTAAAAATTTGTTTCGTACGAGATAGCTCTGACCAAAAATATATATCTTAACTTTTTTTCTCATGTTTATAATCTTCATTTTTAAAGAAGTGACACAGATTGCGACATTTATTTTTTTAACGAATCTCTATTTCTTGTATGTAAATGTTTAGGTTATCATTAATGTTGTTAATCCGTATTCCATGCATTAACATACATGTATTCCATGTATGCCAAAAATCTGAAAAAATTCTATACAGTAAAATCTTCTAAGACGGAATTGCGTAGAAAAGAAAAAAAATGCGTTATAGACAAGTTCCATTCTTAGCAAGTGTAAATGCATCATATATTATTTTCTTACGTATTAGTATATTAATTTTGCATGGATCAACACGTTTTTCAGTTTAAAATAGGGTTCCGTCATAGGCAGGTCCCTTTTCACAAGTTTTACTATATTTTAATTTAGCTATATTTTAATAAGCGTAGAAATATACTATTCTTTAAAAAGAAAAAATTTTAATGTATAAGTGTAGAATAATGGCAATTTAAAAATGCATGCATTTTTTGCAAAAAATTTTGAGCCAGGCCTAATTTGACTAATCTTTGAATGGATCTGGCCAAGCTGATACAATGATTTTCATACGGGCTGAGTCAAAACTAGGACTGAAAAGCTTGGGCCGTGAAGACTAAGAATGAAACCAATCCCGACTCTGTACAGAAAAAATAAGTTAGGTCCGCCCCGGCCCGAGCCTTAGAAATAAAGTATGGCCCGGGCCCGGCCCGGCCCGGCCCGAGTGCCGTGAATGAAAATCGGCCACGGGCCGGCCCGTGCAGATCTCTACCATGCACCCCCACACAAGGACACCTCCACCTCCATGCTTAATTGTTCCAACTAAGTTCTTTATTTTTTCTTCTCCATACAATTATTCGCCCATCAGAACCAAAATTGTTAAATTTGCTTTCATGTGTAAATAAGACATTATTCGAATACGATTCGGTTTATTTATTAGTGATTTTGCCAAAGAAAGTGTAAGCTTTCTGTTTTTCACATTAACAAAAATAATTCTACGGGAAGAACGTTTATTTAATCCAGCTGATCTCATCGAACTGTTTCAGGTGAAATTGAAGTAAACAAATTTTCATTAAATTCTGTAGAAACTTTTGAATTTATATCAATTACTCTCTGAATGTATATCAATTATTTAATGTTTGAAAGCGTGTAACATCGTTAAAAATCATTTGAAACGATTTTTTTTCCCATTGGCCGTAATGTAACGGAATACGTTTGACTGTCCCTGTAAATGAACTAAACATGCTACAAACTTCATTTGAAATAGGGATCGTGCTATGGCAGAGGTCACTAACATCCAAAAATTTCAGAACGATTCGAGTATATTTACGAGAGTTAGAGCGCGGCCAGACAAATCGAAATCATAAACACTTTTCAACTTTGTTAGAAAATGTTTTAAAAAAAAACTGTCTAATAGTACCCGGAAGTTAGGATGTAAATGACGCAAACAGTGAGAGGCTCTCTCTGATAAATAGGCATGCTCGTTGCTCAACCCTCATTTCAGACTTTTACAGAAAAGAATCAGTAAATCCTAGCATCTACCAAAATGGTTTGGTAAAATCCCGAAATTTCAGGCTTTTACAAAATTACTTTGATAAATGCTGGGATTTACCACATTTCTGACTTTTGTATATATGAGTATTGAGCGTTTTTATAGTATCAGTTAAAAGTAATGTGAAAAATGGAAAAATGGCGAGAACGAAAAGGACTTTTAGAAGCATAATAGAGTAAAACCTGTGAAAACGGATTCGCAAGGGACTAGAACAAAATCCGTTTTCGACAAGTTATAGCAGGTATGGGTTTGTATGGTATTTCTTCCGTGGAGACCTTGATGACATGTTCCCGCTTAACCTTTAACTGATGTTACCGGTGTCACAGACCGCTGCTTTTTTCAATTTTTATAGTTTAACTTGTAACTTTCAGTTTAACTACAAACTCTACCGAAATTTTGTTTCGTTTGGAACTTTAGTATTTATTATCACCAGAGACTTTTGGATAGGTGAATTTTAATTGAGTACATCAGAAGCCAAGGGGTTCAAGTGACAAAATTTCGAATTGGAGTAAATTCAGTTCAAAGATAATTGACCTTAAAGTTGAACATCAATAATAGACTGAACTGAAATAGGAAACTGCTGCTTGTTTCACAGTGGTCTTTGATCTCTTATTTCAATAAATGTGAAAAAAAGTAGAGTACAATTTTCTTTAAATTTACAATTAATCAATATTGATCATTATTCGGCAAAAGTGGTTGATCTCTAAAACACAACGCATACTTAGAAAATCACTTATATTTCTTTACCTGAAAAGAAAAAAGCATATTTCCAGGTCGCCTGTGCACTTAGTTCAATTTTTTCCATTTTCTCACTTATACCCCTTGGCTTCTGGGGTCCTCAGCTACAATAGTCCAGTAGAAAAAGTTTAGTACAAAAACACTATCTTATGAGTTAATCCCGCGTTTTATTAATCTTTCGATGGAGCGGCCTAACAGACCGCTTCACAGTAGTTATGTGACAATTTCTGTCACATCAGTTAAGGTTAAGGCAGACTCCGTTTTCAAGAGGCTTAGTTATACATTATACAAAACAAAACCAAAATAAACAGAAAGAAGAGAAGTTCTAAATTTGATATTTACATTACACGTTATTGACATTAATATGCTTAAGGGTCAGGTGAGATTTCAAATTCCCCATGTTAAACCTATGGGAGTAAACGCATTCTTATTATTAAAATATCTCATCAGAAAGTTAATATTTAAAATATATATAGATATTCTACATTTTCTTCTTAACCCTGTCAGCGGCAAGTAATTGTGTTCCTGTAATTCAGAATTCGTACCGAAATTTTCGAAGAATTTTATTTCAAAATAAGGAAAAGCAATTTTACATCTTTTTTTCACCAACGTTATAAAAGTAAAATTTAATTAAAAGTTTCTGGCGTAAATCTTGATTAAAATTAGGTGGGATATAATATTACCCACCGTATCTCAAGGGGTTTTAAACAGTGTGTATCTTTATTTTAATTGACAAAACATTTCTAAAATATATGCTCCATTTAATATTTTATGTGTTAAAAGCTGACGAGCTATGTTTCACCATTTCAAATACAATTAGTTAACTTTTTGGAAATATTTTGACAGATAAAATGGGAAGACATTCTTTAAGAAAAGAACACAGCTGAAAATTTTTTTAAATAATCATTTCCTGAGGAGCTATTTTAAAAATACAAATGCATCACACGCCCATCGGTTTAACATTAGAAAAGAGGAATTTGAGATCTCACTGACCAACACCCTTAACGGCTTAACGCTTACAATAAAATCAGGAACATGACACAATATCACAGATTATTACTGTCTATTAGCAATAAAGAATTTTAATTTAAATATGGATTTCGCTGACAGATCAAATAACAATTTTTCTCATTGATATTTATTACGCATCCAAAAAACATAATTTAAAAAAAAACCTTTTTCTCGAAATCCACACTGTATTTAGTAAGACGTAAATCACTGCTTAAAAATGTAAATTAGGCAATTTTTCTACGCTTTTCACTAGTAGAAGTAGTAGGTAGTAATACCTGTCCTGTGGGATTTTGCCGCCAAATCTATGCGGCAACACAAAACGGCATGAAGTTGGAAAGTTGCCAAAACTCACTCTCTCAATCAGCTGTTTCATACATGTATCCACAGACATAAAGAACTTTTATGCGAATTCAGCATCACTTGTATAATAGTAATTCGCATTAAAAATAACGTGATAGGTAATGCGCCTGGCAAGCCTATTTCTGTTAATCATTGCATAAGAAACAAGATAATAATTAAAAATTATAGTAGAAACATTCGATGTAAAAAAATAATAATAAGCCAAGTAAAAGCACTGAAAAAACTTCGGAGACAGAAAAAACGCTCCGCTCCCCCATAAAATAATGGATTTTGCCCGTATAATAACGAGTTTTGGTCCGAACAATATATTTTCCCACAAAAAAAAAAAAAAAAAAAAAAAAAAAAAAAGTTATTATTTAGGCAATCTACTTTACTTTGGGGGGGATTTGCCTGGATTCTCAGCTTTAGGGCTTTGCCTGTTTTTTAAATCCTAGGCAACTAGTATTATTAGTTAGTACCAGGGTTGTTTGGTTTAAACCACGCTGGTTTAAACCAAATGGTTTTTTTCATCTGGTTTTTTTCTCTTTTTTTCCTGATGTTTTCATTTATTTTACACATTATTGAAAAATGCAAAATCCAAGTTATGCAGAAGCTACAAGCAAAACTTTAGAAAAATAATGAATTAATAAACTTGTAAAGTAACATTATTAGTCAATCAAACTTTTCTTATAAGCTTTAAATCTACATGGCAGACTAACTAATTTTTCTAAAATTAGCTGGGGGGGAAAAAGTAGTTAGTTTTTTTTCTTCTTTTTCAAGCCTTTTATCTTTAAAAAAAGCCAAAATGGCAGATTTAAGCTAAAAATACACTTTTACTTCTTGGATTGCTTGATTAGTTAAGATTTACTAAGGATTACATTACATTATACCTCAATGATGACATAATCATAAGTAATTCTCTCCATTGGTTACTCTTTGTTCTGTATGCTAATGAATAATTGGCTGTGTTTTCTTTGCTTGTATCATGGCTATTAAGTTTAGTAAGCCTTTGTTTTTCTTGCATTCCTACATTGGGAATGGGGTTTTGCTTTATGATTTTATTCTGTTACCAACAGGGTTGGCATGGTTTAAATCAATTGGTTAACCAACTGGTCTTTTAGAAAAAATCTAATATAATATTTTCTCAAATTTGTAATTTAAGTGTTTCAAATTATTGGATATAAATAATTTCTACTTTTAACCAGGGATGTAGTGGAGGGTATACGACGTATACCTTCTGAATTTTTTTTAGAAGCTCCGTATACCCTCTGTTTCTCAAATAAAGCTATAGGGTATACCCTAACCATGAAAGTTTAGGACTCTAGCGTATACCCTCTGCTTATAGCGTATACTCTCTGCATTTTTTACGACTACAACACTGCTTTTAACAGTCTTATCCCAGCAGTCACCGTGAGACATAGTGAGTCTAGGTAGTGATGGGCGATTCTCGAGAATTCGACAATCGAGAAAAATCGTCATCGTAAAAAATCACAATCGATACAGCCATCGATTAATTCATAGAATCTACAATCGAGATGTTTTACAATCGATTATAACGAGAAAAGTTAAAAACAGTTATTGGAAAACTTAGCTATTATTCTGGCCGACAATTTCATAGTAGTGATAGGGCTTAGTGATGGGCGATTCTCGAAAATTTACCAATCGAAAAAAATCGTTATCGTAAAATACACAATCGATACAGTCATCGATTACTTTCGAGAATCTACAAAGGAGATGTTCTAGAATCGATTATTGAAATCATTGTTTTTACATATACATAAGGCAGATTTTATTAAATATAGGGTAGCTAAAAACAGATGGAATAAAAAAACAACAAACCAAAGGGAAACTATAAAGGAGCCATAAGACCGGAAAAGTCTTGTAAGGGTGCCCCCTGGTTGAAAAAAGCTGAAAAAACGCGAGTAGCTATGAAGCGGTAAGGGGAGTTAAAGTATCAAAAATTAGAATTTTTCGGCAATTAGTACCAAAATGGCCAAAGAAATAAGAATCAAAAGCACCCCCTAGTGGCAAAAATATGAACTAAAGGATGATAAAAGGGATCAAAATTTTTTATTGATTTTTCTACGTCATTTGAGATTGGATCTTTAATTTCCCCATTTTTATAAAGTCTTCGACTGGAATACATTAAACGAACTCCCGCGGGGAGCAAAGTAGGAGGGAGGGGCAAAGAAAGTGCATAATATGAATAAGTGGTCACAGGACTTTCCAACGATATGGCACAAGAGGGGTGTCGGCTAAATTTAGTAAAGTGACCCCGCTCGGGGGCAAAGTAAGGGGAGGGGAGCGGGCGATATATAAAATGAAATAATAGTCACAGAGCTTTCCAATGATATATCACATGAGGGGTGTCAGCAAAAGATAGAAAAGAGTCCCAACTCCCAGGATTCCAATTATCGTGCCCCCCCCCCCCCCCCGAAATATACCCTGCCCATCCTTCTCTTTGAAACTTTCATATATTAAAAATTATTTATCGGAGGGCTCCGTAAAAAAATCCGATCTAAAATGTTTAAAAACGCTACGATTTCAAAAAAGTTCGAAAAGTGCCTCTCTCGGGGCGCCAAACTAAGGAAGGAAGAAGAAAGGTTCATAATATGAAAGAGTAACTTTGCGATGATAACCGAAAACTTTCCGATGATAGATCAAATGACTGGTCCAAAAAAAGTTTGAAATCTACCACTCCCACGTGGGTTCCCTCTTTTATCCTAGAATATACCCGGAAATCACGCAGCCCCACTTTTAAAATTTTATATTTAATAAATAATATTTATCGGAGAGCTCCATTAAAAAACCTCATTTAATGATATTTATTGTAGAAATCTCTACAATTAAAAAAAAAGTCACCCCCGAACCCCTTCCGGAATTCAACTCTGGGAGGAGAAAGGTTCATAATATGAAAGAGTGGTGAAAGGGCTTTCCGATGATATGTCAAGGAGAGGTTTGGTAAAAGTTTGAAAATTACCCCCCCCCCCTCCCTTTGTGCGCTCTCGCGCACCCCAGAATTCACTCACCTTCCTCTTTGAACTTTTTATATTTAATAAATAGTATTTATCTGAGTCTCCAGGTATGGGGCAGCTTGGCAGAGCTAAAATAAGAGAAACATTAAAAATTCGTGGCAAAATGACACTAAATTTAACAGTAAAGTTTGAAACTAGGACTATACAGAACTGAATACATAAACCACTATGCTTCATAACCCACATCGGTTAATAGCAATAAAATGATAAGTGCCAGTTAAACTGATGGCATTGAGCTCACAGGTTATTAACACTAACTGTATATTATACTCTTATTTCAAAGAATAATGTCCCTCAAAAAATAAATGAAGGGAAATATCCCCCGTTTGCCCCTTTTATACTTAACCAATGAACCTCCAAATCTAATCACGGAAACTCCTTAACTATAATAAATCAGTATATCAAATTTGAAGCAAATCAGATAATTCTGCATGAAAAAAAGAAACATATCGCTAAATTAAGGGTGGTCTAACCCCTTTAACCCTTTTATACTTAACTAATGAACCTCCAAATCTAATCAGGAAAGCTCCTTATCAGAACAAACATAGAAAAAAAAAATTAAAGTAAATTGAATAATTCTCCATGAAAATCCATTTATCTAAATTAAGGGGACTTGCCCCCTTTTCGCCCTTGTATATTTAACCAATAAACCTCCAAATCTAATAAAGGAAGCGCCATATAGGAATAAATCGGTATATTAAATTTGAAGCAAATCCAATAATTCTGCATGAAAAACCCTTTTATCTAAATTAAGTGGAGACTAGCCCCTCCCCTTTATACTTAACCCATAAACCTCCAAATCTAATCAAGGCAGCTTCTTAACATAATAAACCGGTATCCCAAATTTGGAGCAAATCGAATAATTCTGCATGAAAAACCCATTTATCTAAATTAAGGAGGGGTCTACCCCCCTTTCCCCCCCTTTATACTTAACTAATGAACCTCCAAGTTTAATCAGGGAAGCTCCTTAACATATTAAACCGGTATACCAAATTTGGAACAATTGGAGTAATTCTGCATGAAAAACCCATTTATCTAAATTAAGTGGGGGACCAGCTCCCCTTCTCCCCCTTTATCCTTAACCAATGAACTTCCAAGTTTAATCAAGGAAGCTCCTTAACATAATAAACCGGTATAACAAATTTGGAGCAAATCAAATAATTCTGCATGAAAAGCCCGTTTATCTAAATTAAGGGGGGACCAGCCCCCCTTCTCCCCCTTTATACTTAACCCGTAAACCTCCAAATCTAATCAAGGCAACTTCTTAACGTAATAAACCGGTATACCAAATTTGGAACAAATCGAATAATTCTGCATGAAAAACCCACTTATCTAAATTAAGGGGGGGCAGACCAGCCCCCCCCCCCTTCTCCCCCTTTGTCCTTAACCAATGAACTTCCAAGTTTAATCAATTCCTTAACATAATAAACCGGTATACAAAATTATGAGCAAATCAAATAATTCTGCATGAAAAGCCCATTTATCTAAATTAAGGGGGGGGGGGGGCTAGCCCCCTTCTCCCCTTTATACTTAACCCGTAAACCTCCAAATCTAATCAAGGCAACTTCTTAACATAATGAACCGGTATACCAAATTTGGAACAAATCGAATAATTCTGCATGAAAAACCCATTTATCTAAATTAAGGAGGGGGTCTATCCCCCTTTCCCCCCTTCATACTTAACTAATGAACCTCCAAGTTTAATCAGGGAAGCTCCTTAACATAATAAACCGGTATACGAAATTTGGAGCAAATCGAAGAATTCTGCATGAAAAACGTATTTATCTAAATTAAGGAGGGGGGGGACAGCCCCCCTTCTCTCCCTTTATCCTTAACCAATGAACCGTCAAAATTAAACAGCGGAACGCCTTATCAGAATGAACATAAAAAAAATTGAAGCAAATCGTACATTTTAATCAAGAGTTATCGCGTTACGTACATACATACGTACTTACGTACAGTACATGCATACACACAGAACCGACGGGTACATTAGCTCTCAGGGCCTCAGGCTTAGATAGCCTGTGAGCTAAAAAGAGATTGGATAAGCAGATGGACTCCTTTGAGAAATTATGACTTAAACCAGAAATGCGGTAAGTTTGACTCTGAAAGTTTCATTTCCATCTCGCATTTCGGCAAATCTCATCTCGATGATTTTTCCAGCATTTCGACGCTTCCAGATGGCAAGCTGCTCGATGGTTGGTTCTCTCGCGGTTTTAAACCTTTCGGGGTGGGAAGTCTCTCGAGAGTTTCCTCTCGCCCTTTTCAACCTTTCCCGATGGGAAGCCTCTCGCTTGTTACTCTCGTCCTTTTCGAAATCTCCCAATGAAAAGCCTTTCGAGGATTTCTCTCGCGCTTTTCAACATTTCGCTATGAGAAGCTTTTCGAGGATTTCTCTCGTCCTCGGCAGAGAAGAAAAGTAAGAAAATTTATCGAGAGTACCAAGGGACGAGATAGAGAAAAAGGCACGACAATGAGCTGTGAAATGAAGCTTTAATTTTCAAAGTTTCTCTTATTTTAGCACTACCAAGATGTCACATACCTGGAACCCTCCGATAAAAATTATTTATTAAATATAAAATTTTCAAAGAGGAAGGTGGGTCGGGTGATTTCGAGGGAGGAGGACGTGAGAGTGGACTCATGGGGTGCAATTTTAAAAATTTTACCGAACCCTTCCTGTGGCATATAATCGAAAAGCCCTTTGACCACTCTTTCATACTATGAACCTTTCTTCGCTCAAAGAGGGGTGGGGAAGGGGCGAACAAATTTTTAAAACCGTAGCCGATTTCTATAATAAATTTAAATATCACTTTAAATATGGGTTTTTTATGCAGTCTTCCGGTAAATATTATTTATTGAACATAAAAATTTTAAAGTGGCGGCTGTGTGAATTCCTGGGTGAAAGAGTGGGCCCACGGGGGGAGAGAGGGGGAGCAATTTTCAAACTTTTTTTGGACCAGTCATGTGATATGTCATGGGTAAGCTCTCGGATGACTCTTTCATATTATGAGACTTTCTTCCTTCCCTCCCCAATTTGGCCCCCACTGCGAGGGTAGTTTTTTCCACTTTTATCATTTTAGATCGGATTTTTTATGGAGCCCTCCGCTAAATATTATTTATAAGATATGAAATTTCAGGACACTTTTCCAAATTTAGCCAAGACCCCTCATGTGACATATCGTTAGAAAGGTTTGTGACTACTTATTAGTGCTATGCACTTCCGGTGGCCGCCCCTCTCCACTTTGCCCCCCCCCGGAGGACACTTTTCCAAATTTAGTCAGTACCCCTTTTATGAGATATCGTTGAAAAGGTCTGTGACTACTTATTGATGTTATGCACTTCCGGTGACAGTTCCCCCCACTCTTTGCCCCCCCCTGGGGGACACTTTTTCAAATTTAGTCAAGACCCCTCGTGTGAGATATCGTTGGAAAGGTCTGTGACTACTTATTGATGTTATGTACCTACGGTGTCCCCACCACCACTTTGCCCCCCCCCGGGGGCACTTTTCCAAATTTAGCCAACACCCCTCATGTGAGATATCGTTGGAAAGGTCTGTGACTATTTATTGATGTTATGCACCTCCGGTGACAGTCTCCCCCAATTTGCCCCTCCCGGGGGACACTTTTTCAAATTTAGCCAAGACCCCTCATGTGAGATATCGTTGGAAAGGTCTGTGACTACTTATTGATGTTATGCTCCTCCGGTGTCCATCCCCCCATTTTGAACCCCCCCCCCCCCCCGAGGGGCACTTTTCCAAATTTAGCCAAGACCCCACATGTGAGATATCGTTGGAAAGGTCTGTGACTACTTATTGATGTAATGCACCTCCGGTGACCGCCCCCCCCACTTTTCCCCCACGGGGGTGTTTTTCTAAATTTAGCCGAGACCCCTCATGTGACATATTGTTGGAAAGGCTTATGACCACTTACTCATGTTATCCACCTCCCGCACCCCTCCCCCCCTTTCCCCCCCACGGGGAGAGCATTTTTATAAATTCAGATCCAGACTTCTCATGTGACATATGGTTGGAAAGGCCTAAAGACCTGTGACGACTTAATCATATTATGCAGCTGCTGTGCCCCTCCGCTCGCTTTGACCCCTCCCCCAAGAGATCTGGTCCGACGTTCATTCGTTTCGATATTATATTTTTTACAAGATTTTGTAGTGCGTGCACACCACACCCGCCTGCTATCATATATCAGTGCCGTATATAGCGGGTAACCTGTTCGTGATTTCATATTACAAGATTACGTATAAATTAGGGGCCCCGATTAAAGGAGGGGTCCGCTAGCGGTCGAAGTCACCTAGTCTTTATTAACATCGACTCATTCCAGTTCACCCGCAGACGATTCTTGATAAATGTAATATAATACATAATATATGATTTATAAAAGAAATTTGCAAACTGTAGTCATCGAGAAAAAATTTATACAATCGAAAAATATCGAGATGTCCATACAATCGAGAAAATCGAGAAAAACATCTCGTTATCGCCCATCACTAAGTCTAGGTTAATTTGTATGCATGTAGAATGCAAATAGAATGCATGTGTTGATGAACATATCTGAAGCTCTAAAGAGAAAATTTAAAACATGTGAATTTAGTAAAGATAAAATAGACTAAAAATATCCAATATTTTGATTAAAATATTTTCCTTTGAGAAAACGCAGATTATTTACTATTAATAACATAAAATAACCTTTAAGATTTCAGTCAAGCTATAAAAGAAAATTTTCTTGATTGGGGAGATTATCTTTTAATACTATTCTCAACTGCTCTACTCAACAAGCGCAAAATACTTTGACACATTTACAAATTAATTTTTTAACGGAAAGATATAAAATTGGAAGGCCTGACTATGGAAACGATTTGGAATCGAACTGTGTTTTCCATTTTTGATAAGTAAAATACTTATTGAGTTGGCAATTTTGATCATGTGTCAAAGGTGTTTTTGACCTACCTTGAGTGGTTATTCTTCTTTCATGCGGAAATTCGGTTCAAAACGCCCACTTTGACAATATTTTCTGAAAGATCTATTGTGTATGCAAAAATACGGAAAACACAGTTCCATTACATAGTATCTGAACAACAGCATCTGCTAGTTTCATGCATTTCCGAACAAAAATAAATAAAAACTTGTCATAAAGTTGCCCTTTCGGATTTGAGAACAGCCTTAAGAATAAAAAAGAAACTCAAAATATGAAGTCGAATAAGAGGACATTGAAAAATTGAGTGCTAGTGAAGCACCTGTTTACTTTTAACTAAAATATGCAATAAGATATATTTAAATCGTCTACTGCATAATCGAATCTACTATTTAGATCTGACCAAAAAATGAGAGAAAATCGAGATAAGGTTCACTTGAGACATAATAGAAAAAAGTCTTTTAAAAATGCTTAAAAAAGTATATTATTAATTTTTAGTTTAGACATTTAAAAGTAATATGTATTATAAACATAGCTTTAAAAAAAAAAAGCCTGTGTATTAAGTCTGATGGCTAATTAAATGTTTTAGTGGATGACAACTTTTATAAATCTACTTTCCATTTTAAGATCAATGTTTTCAGAAGTCTAAAAAGCTGGTAAGTAGGTATTTCTGTTTGTTTTACTGTTGCCTTTTTTTTTTACCTGGCAGTTTCTGAGAAGTGTCAAATAACAATATACAATACTTCTTGAAACGTGTAAAGACCCTACTGCTAAATTTAAATCATTCCAGGAATTCTTTGTAAAAAGCTTTACTCTCAATAAAAGATAATTGCTCATGTAGTATTCTAACAGAAAAATCAGATATCTCAGATTGCAAATATTTCAAAGAAATTATTTTCAATAGCCATGGCAAGTATATTGTATTTATGAAACTACACCATATATTTATTTATAGTACTATAGTAATCAAAAGATTGTTTATTAAGATTTTCAAGGTGTCAATGTTTCCCTATGTAGAGCATTTTATTCATGGAACATAAGACATAGCTTTTACTAAAAATGTTTAAATTATTTCAATTCTCTACATAATTACTGTAATTATTTAATTTAAATTATTTTTAAATAAAGTTATATTACTTATATATCAAACAATGTTTATTTTTATCAATAAATATGCATGCATATGTAATAGGACAATATACTTTAAAAAAAAACCCGGTTTAAACAAAAAAAAACCGGGTTTTTTGCCAACCCTGGTTAGTACTATTACCAACTATTAATTACTAGTATTAAATCCTAGCCAACCGCAAGATAATACGTCAACGCAACCGCCGTTATACAGTGTTTCCAACCACCGACAGAAATCTGCAAAAGTCACACTTGTATTCTTTTAAAATATCATTGTACAACTAGGGCAGAAAGACATGAGTGCTACTTTCCAGTCATTCTGAAAAAAAGAGTTCCAACAGAAAGAAAAAATAGACAAGGGATATCCCGCGGCTTATTTGAAGAAGAAAAAAAATTCATAACTTCGTCAATTCACAGGATCTCCAATCCGCTTAAATTTATTATAAATCTTCTTAATATTATCTACAACATTTATATTGACAAGTTTTTGATAGGACCAACTCTTACAGCAAAAACAAATTAAACAAAAATAGGGGTTGAAGAAAAAATTATCGTATCAGCCCTTAAATGCGCGATTTTTTATTTTGTTTCGAAAAAATTATGTATGATACTCTGAAAGGTTTATAACACAGGAAAAATTATGAAAAAAATCAGAGATATATTTTCATATAACAGGTCAATTTTTTCTTCTGTTTCACATCTGCAATAGTACAAGTAAAAACTACTGTCGTGTGGCTGTTTTACGCTAAAATAATGAAACTTATTAAATACTTTAATAAGTATGTCTCCAAATACCTAATTTTATATAATTATTTATTTTATAAAACTTAACCTTTAACCCTTTAATTCCCATAATTGAATACGTTCTAGAAATTACGTAGTTCAGAGAATCTGACTTGACACCAGAAAGTTTCAATGGTTCATTTCGCTTTATTTAAATACGGAATGTCTGTTTTTTAATTAAAGCAAATATTTCTATTTTAATTTTCTGGTGTAAATTAGGTACATGCGAATAAAAAAAAATCCATTAAATTCAATCAGTGTTGTTTGCATATAGGCAAAGCTGCGCACTAAAAGGTTAACATGATTCTGATAGAGCCAGCTCTTACAGAAAAATGAAATTAAAAACTCATCAAAGTGGCCAGATAAAATTGCTAGAGTGGGTTTATCTCTAATCTTGATTTAGTTTTTGTTGGTGAAATTAGTATTTTTCTTCGAAACCTACCCCCGCCTGTAGGCCGAGCCGGCAGGGATTTTTTATTTTAAACAATTCTTGTCTATTTTGAATTTTGAATCTGAAGACTCATAAACGGAATATAACGTAAATACTGTGGAACAATATATGCTATTCAAATGCATTGAATGTTTTTTAAAAACAGGAAGAAGAAAAACCCATCAGGTGCTTTTATTGTGTCGGTAGAAATAAAGAGAAAAAATATATTATAGTTCTTTTTCTTAAACCTGTCTTACTATGACAGACAATGAAGAAGAATTAAAAAAGTAATCGCAATTTATTTTATTTTTTAATTTCTGCTTATTTTTTTCTTGTAAATTTTGCCTTAAATTAAAAAATATTATGGTTCCGACCCTAGTCTGCATCGATTTATGTAACCCAACTTTACCGGCTCAGGTCGGATTAATGCTAATTTATATAGTTGGGTTGAATTGTTTCAGGTTCGTGTAGGTTTCGGATTGAGTCTTGATATTTGCGGTTTGGGTTAACGCGGTTTTTCCCCTACTAAATAATTTTTAAGATAAAAACTCTATATATTAATATGCACGAGCTAGCCTATAAGTACATATTAGGGTTTTTTTTTTTTTTTTTCATAAAAGATAAGATATTATTGTAAACTATTTTTTCGCAAATGCATTAAATTATGGATTAATATTCTTTTATATCGGTTCGGGTTCGAGTCGGGTTTGGGAGTGACGTTAACTAGAATTTTCGAGTTCGGGTACTAAGAATTTTTTAACTAGGGTTCGGATCGGATTTCAGATTGACTTTAAATACGATTGTCAGGTTCGGATCCACGAAATTTTTATAGGATTCGGGTCGGGTTTCGGATTGATTTTAAGTAGAATTATCGGGTTCAGATAGGGTATAGCTCGACCTGCACAGAACTATAGTCCCGCCAGGAGGAATGCTATAAAACTGTATATGCTAAGATAGTACTGTCTTTAAAATGGAATTTGGTATTTCAATCCATTTTGCAACCGATTCTATAAGGAAAATCACCGAGGAAATGTAACAGAGTCCAATGCAAAATTATTGAGGTGATGTTATTAAGTATGAGTAGCAAAAAGGTAACGTCTCCCGCTTCAAAACGGGAGTTCCAGCGTTCGATTCCAACAGATTTCAGTGTTTCAGAAATGTCCCCTTTTTCTTTTTCTTTTTTTGGGTAAGTTGACATTTTTTTCCAAATATTTATTGAATTCATGACACAAAACACTTCTTTGAAAAATTTCTGTTTGAAATATGTAATGTATAAATAATGAAACATAATTTATAAAGTCCCCTTAAAAATTTACGCTTTCTTTTAATGGTATAGTAAACTCAAGACTCATCATTTTGGAAAAGAAAAAAAAAGGGTGGGGGGGGGGGGGTTAAAAGTAAACAGTAGCTCGGTCGTAAAATTACAATTGAACGAGGCACGAGGCCTTAACTGAGATAATAATGCAATTTTTAAATGCGGTTTTTTGCAGAATGTGAATAAGTTAAGAACAGAAAATCGATTTCTGACATTTCTATTGTGCCGTTTAAGGCGAAAATTTTTCTTTAAAAGCAGATTCTGTTTGAAATCGCTTCGAGCGACATTTCACCTTCGAATTTAGGGGCCCATCTGCAAACCATGGCAACTACGACACGTGTGCGAATTTGTCACGTGAAGCCCATTCAACCTAAACCTCCCGCCTCCCCCCTCGACACAGCGGGGTTCTACGCCCCAAGGAGCACCCACCACACTATTTACGGAAAGGATCAGTTCAAAACAAACGCCACAATATCCAAGATTGAAATAAAAAAAATACGGATTGATCTTTTAAAATCATGTGATCACTGCTGAATTTAAATTGCCAAATTCCACTGTTTAAAGTCATCTAAAACAATTTCCTAATACGCAATTAAATTAAACATAAAGGGGGTTGTTCACTGCAAAACAAAATTAAACAAAAGATAAAGTAGGAAAGCACCATCAGGGGCCTCGCTAAGGGGGGAAAGGGGGGAACATTCCCTCAAAAAAAAAAAAAAAACGTTCGCGAATGTTGTTACACTTGGCAAGTTTACAAACTTAGTAGGCAAATTTGTTTAAAACGTTAATAAAAACTATAATACAATTTCTATTTCTGATAGACTTGGCAAAAGTTACAAATCAATTTGGGAATTACATTAAACTTTTTATTTTTGGTTTAACTAAACAAATAAGAAGCATATTATGTTTTGTAATTGTGGTAACTTGGCAAAATTATAAAGCTTGTTGGCAAATACTGAAATTTGACTTTGCAATTTAAGGTCCTCTCCCCCATGAATAAAAAAGTCTTAGCAATGGCCCTGGGCACCATTTCGCACCGCCCTTTCTGCAGCTATGAGTATGAGTGAGTCAATTACAACTTCTTCTCCACAATAGAACTATCGCTACCACGATCGTTTATTTTGTGATTTGTTAAAATATTCAGGTTACCGTCTTAGAGAGAATAAATATAAATGAGTTATTTGCCTTCTGCCGAGATCATAAAATTTCACCGTTTACGAAAAGATTCCGTTATAGATATGTACCGTGTTCACAGGTTACTGTATTTTTATTTTTGAATTACTAAAATTCCATAAAAATGAATAACAGCTTTATTATCTTTATTATATACCATTCTATGATATATTCAACTTAAAAATAAATTTTATTACTCCAGCATTGCAGTATACATTGGACCCCGCTAACTGCTTTGCCAGGGCACCGCTCGATGTTGCGGCGGCCCTGCGGGGGACCCTGACACCAGAGATCTGCACAGGGCGGGCCTCGGGCCTATTTTCGTGCACGGCACTCGGGCCGGGCCTTACTTTTTTCTGAAGGCTTGCGCCAGGCCAAGTTACTACACTGTTACAAATTTTGCAGCATTCTGGCAGGTCATTCGATCGTTTTTTGAAAAAACGGTTTCATAACCATAATTTAACTATATTCTGACCATAAAATGGCCAATAATATGGTCAGAATAGTGTTAAAATTACGGTTGTGTAACCGTTTTAGGAAAAAACGGTCGAATGACCTACCAGAATGCTGCAAATTTTTAAGTGTACTCTTTCCGGGTCGGGCCAGGACGGGATTTATTTTTTTCCTGAAGGATCGGTCCGGGCCTAATTTAATTTTTTTCCGTACCGAGCCGGGACTGGTTTCATTCTTCCTAGTCTTCACGGGTCAAAATTTTTAGCCCCGATTTTGATCCAGCCCATATGAAAATCATTGTATTGGCGTGGTCTGGTCCGTTCAAAGATCAGTAAAATTTGACCTGGCTCAAAAATCTTTGCAAAAAATGCATACATTTTTAAATCGCCATTATTCCACAATTAAACATTAAAATTTATTATTTTTCAAGAATAGTATATTTTTAGGCTATCTTTAAAATATAGTAAAACGTGTGAAAAAGACGCCTATGACGAAATCCTGTCTCAAACGGAAAAAAAAATGTGTTGTTCCATAGAAAATGAATATACTAATACGTAAGAAAATAACACATAATACATTTACACCTGCTAAGAATGGAATTCGTCTATAACGCATTTTTTTCTTTCCTATGTAATTCCGTCTTAGAAGATTTTACTGTATAGCATTTTTCAGATTTTTAAATCTTCAATACATGGAATATGGATTAACAATGTTAATGATAAGTGAATGATACCGCAGCCTGCGGCACATCTGTAAAAGTGGTGATCATAAACATGAACAAAAGAAGAAAAAAAAAAAACTATGTATTTTTGATCAGAACTGCTCGTACGAGACAAATTTTTAACCAAATCGACGTAAAAATCAATGTTTTGTAGAAATTCACTCGGGCCTACAATTTAAATTTTTTTCTGGCGGGCCGGTTTCGAGCCGAAATTTTAGCTGTTATACCGGGTCGGGCCGAATTTCTGTATATGGGTCGGGCAAGGCCCGGGCCTGGAAATTTCGGCCCGTGGAGACCTCTACCTCGCACATCGTCAGCTTAACCACCCTACGGCTGCACATTGGACTACTGCTGATGATGTATTAGCAGGTGAAAATTTTTGTTTCAACTGCTTTTCCTTAATATTAAAACGTACTACACACAATCTATACGACTTAACTTCTGGCTTTACCTTTGCCTTCTTAGACAAGATATTTTTTCACTTTGTTAGATATTTTGACTGGAAAATTTTACATAAAAAAAAGTACTCGAATTTATTTCTTTGCTCTTTTATTTTAAAAGGACCCGAGCATGGCCTTTTAAGAGGGCCGGTTCCCGATAATTTGCAGCGGTTTCACTCCTCACTCTGAGACAGGCCGAATACAATATACAGTAAATTCTGTCTAAGGCGGACTCTGTGCAAGCCGGAAATCTGTCTACCGCGGAAAATTTTCCAAGTCCCGGCGAACCCATAAAAAATTACATTAATTCATGCTGCATAAGGCGGAATCTGTCTAACGCGGAAACGGAAATGATTTTAAGGTTTCACCGAAACCAAAATTTTGCATAACGCGAAAAAAAGGATATTTTAATAATGAAAGGCATTTTGTTTGTCAAACTTTAAAACTGTCAAATACTCAATGTCAAATACTTTAAAGTCAAATACTCAATGTCGAGCATGTTAGTTAAATTGTGTAACACTTCGAAAAAGTTAATTCAAAAGAACAGAACCTGTTTAATTTTTAAGGAGTTCTTGCTTATGCCGTTTTTTCCTATACAAAATTGCATTTAAAAGTTATTATTTCTAGTAGAATGCACATTTATCAACATATGTATTTTCTAAAGTACAATATATTATACTTTAAGGTTGTACTCAAATACAACATTATGCCATTCTGTCTCATTCTCTAAATTTATTGTTTTTTGTGCGTATAAACATCCTATTCGCATATATTATAGCAGTACTAAGAAATTGAATAGCGTTTCTCATTTATTTATAAAGACAAAGGATCTTTCAGAATTTCAGTTTTCAACCGATTTTCGAATCGGGAAAATCAATGAAAGAACGTCATCGGCAAGGGATTTTTTTTTTTTTTTTTTTGGGGAGGGGGGGGGAGTTTTTTTGCATAAAACGGAATATTGTCTACCACGGAAAATTTTCTCAGTCCCGACCGATTCCGCCTTAGACAGAGTTTACTGTATTTAAATACGAAAGCATCTGAATAATATAAAACTTATCTTTTATAATGTAGATTTAGTAGAAGGCTTTACAATTTTATTAAACAACAGAAATATTCCATAATTGTTGAAAAACTAGATTATTCTAAAATAATAATAACATTGAGGCCATGTTTAATGTATAAAGGTGTAAAATAATATAATAATGAAATTAATTATTTTTATATTCCTTTAAATTAAAAGCATTTATTTTAAAGGAGTATTTGGGTTGTTCTCTACAATACTTGCAAATTTGACCAAGCAGTCTGACTTGAATGATACATATGTAAATTTTCATAAAAATTAGATAAATGGTAAGAAATCAGTCAATTATTGAAGATTTTAATAGCAGCAGGTATTGTTTTAAAAATTTGACCTAGCAAAAAAAAAATAAATAAATAAAATAAAAATTTGTGGAAAAAATAAAATAAAAAATGTGAGGGAATGATGAAATAAGACATTTTTACTAAGTTGTAGGGGGAAATGCAAAATTATGAAGAAATCCAAACTGTTTCCTTTAACAGCAACACTTAATATATAATGTATGATAAAATTAAAAGTTTTGATATTTGTAAAAAAATTAGTATTCACTGTGAGGGAATGACTGCTAATAAAAACGCTTCCAGATATATTGATTGAATTTTTTTTTTTTTTTTTTTGAAAAATTAACAAAATCTTACACCACCAATTTATGTTGCTGGACTGACAAGTGCTCAAAATGGCTTCTTCTCTGTGACGGATGCTAGACTGCTACTGCTCTTTAGTGGTAGATATTTGAGATAATAGCAATGTGTGAGGGAATGATGGTCTAACATGGGGAAACATATAATTGATTGAGTAGACTATATAATAATAGTAAAAAATAATATTTTTATTATTTTTTGTAATGTACCAAATAATAACTTTATTTTGCTTAGGGTATTTTTAATTATTTTTATTTCTGGATGGAAAGAAATAGGCAATAAAATATGGTAGTACAGGTGGGGGAAAGGTGAGGGAATGATGTTTGCATGATATATATTACATTTTTTAATACTAAATTTATTTATTTTTAAAATTTTACTTTCTGTCCCTAATAAACTATGTTTAGATCTTCCAATAAAAATAAAAATAAATAAAAATGTAATGAAATTAAGAGCATTTATATGACTTGGAAACACTTTTTGCACTATTGTAGAGAATAACCCATTTGCTTATTCGAATGAATTAGAAAAACAAATGATATGATAATAACAATTTGAAAAATAACTTGGTTTCATAAATTAAAGAAATAAATAATAGGAGTTTACGTTTGAAAGATTTTTCTCCTTAACGGGAAAAATCGAAACATAAATGTTAAGTTACAATTAGTAATACAATTTCGTTCTTCTAAACTAATTTAACAATAAAAATGTATCCATGTAAGAATCATTCATTATTTTTTAAACAACTAAATGAATTCTGTTTATAAATAGATGTCTCAATGTGTTGTATCTACTCGTATGTATATTTTATTTTAAGAATAAACAAATTATAAAATTCATTAAAAGTACTATTGATAATTTGTTTCAATTATTTATACCGCTGATTGATTTATTATTACTTATAGCCCCACTTAAAATTATGATGATAAAATTATTGCATAAATCATTTGCATGCAATAAGTAAAGCCTTGATTAAAAGGATTGAACTTCCCATGTTTTTAATTTTTAGTTTTACTTTAATATTTTTAATTTTTAATTTTAGTTTAATTTTTAACATGTGTTAATATAAATAATACAAAATACATGTAAATTTTAAAACCTTTTTTTAATGCGTTTTTAAACATGTTTTAATATTATTACTTTCGTTGTTTTGGCATCGTTAAGATGATTTTTTGATCTGAAAGAATTATTCTAATTGTATGCAGTTAAGATATATTAAAAATATGGGGATGCTCAATACATTTAATGAAGGCTATATTTAGAATGCTTTATAATAGACGTCTCGGAGAGGAATTTTTTTTTAAAATAAATAAATAAAATAAAAGAATAAAAATCTTTAACAGTATTATTGATAAATTATTAATTATTTATATCCATGTTTATGATTATCACGATAAACTTATTTTCATTGATTACTAATTATTGCATTACATCATTTACATATAAGAAAATACTTAGATTTAGAATGCTTACGGTTTATAAACAGACGTCTCACAGTGGAAATCCAAATAATATCCAAGAGATTTTATGAATGCTTCGTCGCACAAACGTCACAAATCTGTCACAACTTTTCTGATAGACACCCCAGATGTTAATCAGTTATTTTATGATTGAAATTCTAATCGAGTTTTTAAACGGACACGTGAGTAAAGATATCAACAAACAACACTACACAAAATCACAACAAATGTTCACCCGCGCTGCTGCCAGTGTTTTTCTCTACTTCTGATTATAGCTTACCAACGAGGTAGAGCAGCTCGCCAGAAACCAATCAGAGCTCGCTAACGGTAAAGCTACTTAAAGTTTCGCCAACATAGGATATATAATAAAAACTGGTTCTATAATAATATTGGCTTTGGGTTTGTATATATTTTAGTATAATTCCTCTTTCATGTTCCCAAAATTCACGTTTTTTCTTTTTACCTCCTTTGAAATGTGTAATCAGTAGGGTTGTAGTAGAGAGTTTACGCCGTATGCTTTTTGCATTTTTCAAAGAGATTCCACGTATAATATTTTTCTCAAATAAAGCTATAGTGTATGCACGTTTTAGCCTTTTTTTTTTCTTTTTTTTTTTTTTTTTTTACGACTACAGCGTGGGTGAACAGTGCCAGATTGTCACATTGGATATTACTTCCATCAGTATTTTAGTACAGAAATTTTCGCCTCCTTCAAACGCCTATTTTTTAAAAATCTTAAATAAAGCGAAAATTCCTTTTATAAAATATTGGTGGAAGTTTGCGCCTGCGGTGAAAATACGGGGTTCTACTGTAATTTCCCACAATTTACACTTTTTCTGTAACCTCTCTTGAAAAGTGTAAAAGCGTACACACTCCGCCCCGCCCCCCTCCCCTTACATTTGATTTTGAAATTTAATTAACTAAATTTTCTTTTCCTCTGATGGGTTCGAAAAAAAGCTAGCAAAGTTTTATTCTTCACAATTGGCTTTAAATAACTAAACACTAAGAGGAAATAAGAATTTTTCGTCAGGCGAGTGTACTCTTCTTTTCCTAGCCCCCCCACCCCCCCCTTCCTCGTAGAAGCCCACGTAGTTTTAGCTTGGTTTTTCTTTTTACGTCCATGTGCTTAAAATCTATTTTGTTAAGAGTTGGGGGGGGGGGGAGGCCAATGACGAAAGTATAAATTATTGTTTCCCCTTTAGAGAACATTTTCTTAGTATTATATATTATTTCTTAATTGCGAATTTATGTTTTTTTTTATGTTGATATTTTTTTTATTGTCTTCCAGCGGCATCTCACCCACGCATTCTGATAAAAGACAACCCACAACCCAATCCGAACACGGTACAAAAATTTTCGCACACTTGCAACCAGAACCGAACCTGACAAAAAAAAAAAAAATCGTCGGTTCGAATTAATCCCGAAGGTCGCAATAAAAAAAAAATTGGTGTAAAATTTAATGTAAGAATGGAAAAGTAGTTTGTAATCATATCTCTAATATGAATTTTATCTCTTTTTATGTAGGAAAATGAACATTTAAAGAGCCATTCATATTCAAATATATAGTTTTCATCTGAACTTTCTTTTAAAAAAATCTGGTCAATCCACAAGAATCAAAACTCAACCCGAAACCAAAATCAGGGTCAACACGACCCACGACCCACAGAAACAGAAAAAAAAAATTACTGATCCGACCTGAACCGATTCGCAGACCGGACCGGGTCGAGTCGGCTGCGGGGCGGGTAAAATCACAGAAACAGCTATACAGAATTCTATGAGTAAAATGGGTTACCCGACTCGATGCTTAGTTTTTGTTTTTCTGCGCGTTGGCGAAGCTCCTCCGGTAGTTCACTGTGATTGGTTGCCCTGAAGCCGAGATTCCCAGCTCCTAACGTATAGTTAATTCTGTGAGTAGTAAAAATGTTCCTGTCGGGGTTACCAGAATCGATAGCTTGCTCGCATCGAGAAAGTGCGCCAAACGGCTATTGTCTCTGTTACGTAACATAACGGGAAAAAATCCCCATCAATGGCCTCAAAGGACGAGGATCTTTTGAGGGGAAGGTCGAATTTAGATGAGGCGGGAAAATGACTCGCGGGCTCTTATTTATTTCTCTGATTTGTAACCGCCAGTTCAACGGCACACGCTCATTTCTTTAGGTAGCTTGGGTGGCATTTGAAAATTTTATGCTATTTTATTTATGTTTAATGACTAAAGTGGAATAATTAAATTTTATTTCCATTCTGCTTAAGGCTGTTCTCAACTGCTCTGCTCAACAAGCGCAAAACGTATTGACACATTTACAAATTCATTTTTTAACGGAAAGATATAATATTGGAAAGCCTGACCATGGAAGCGATTTGGAATCGAGCTGTGTTTTCCATTTTTTGATCAATAAATTACCTATGGAGTTAGAAGCGATTTGGATCACGTGACACGGCATTTTTCTCCCCTTACTGACTGGGTTTTCTTCTTTCGTTCGGAAGTTCAGTTCAAAATACCAACTTTGACAGTATTTTCTGAAAGATCTATTGCGTTTACAAGAAAACGAAGAAAACAGTTCGATGACATAGTTTCTGAATCGCAACACCTTCTAGTTTCATGCGTTTCCGGACAAAAATGAATTAAAACTTATGTCAGAAAGTTGACCCTTTGGATTTGAGAACAACCTTAAGGGATTAGGAGCGTTTGAAACTTTTTTTAAAACTTCTTCCTTTACCTTTTTTCAAAATTTAGAGAACACTTTTAGCTTGCTATCTTAAAAATTATTAGGCGTACTGGTATAAAACTTTACAGGAATGCATATTTAAACAACCCTAGAAATTATAAGTTTTGCTTTATAAGAAATTAAATTTATAGTAAGACTTGTGAAAACGCAACCTCAAAAAATGCTTGTTACAGTCATAATTTTATTTAATGCGAACGGTGTTGAATTCAGACATTTTTCTCCGGGAGGGATTTCTGTAACTACCAGAAAGACACTGTGAAGTTCCGGAAGAAGATAACACTTCTAGGCTTTTAATACGAATAAAATCCTACATTTTCAAAGGGGGACATTTCGATGCTGGGGGATGTCTGCACCAGGAAACACTTTGAATTCAACTCGTATTGAACACTTTAAAGTTTGTTACAATTTCTATATAAAGACGATCCCCTAAACAAAACTTAAGTATGGCATTCATTAACGGACGTTATTACTGATCGATTAGCGCCAGTCACATTTATACGATGATTTTTAGAGTCAGTAATGGCAGTGGATGATTCCTTTTGTTATTCAGACTATACAATTGTATGGCATTTCTTCCATCAGGACCATGAAATATTTCGGTTTATGCATTATAGACAATTTCCATTTTCATAGGTTTATTAGTACAGTAAAACCTGTTGAAGCGGAATCACTAAGGACAGGAGAAAGTTCAGTTTTCGATATGGAGATCGACCGAAATTCGGTTTCGTTTTCGGTTCAAAATCTGAGCTTCGCCGAAATACTGAGGAAAATTCGGCCGAACCGAAATTCGACCGAAACTATTTGTGTTCCAAAAATCTCGTTTCTTCCTTCGGAAATTTTCAATGTCATTCATTGATTTGAGCTCTATCGGCTGAAATGAAACACTCTTTTTTGATTGCTATGAACTTCACTGCCTATAATTATCAGTCATGACTGACTTAAGACGTGAGTGCAAATTATAAAGCAAGCAATGTCTATAGGACTAAACTTTGAAGTTGCTCAACTGCTCATTAAAAGCTGCTGACTTAACAGTAAAGGCAATATTTTTGATGACCCAAAGTTCGGACTTGGTAAAGTCCCGAGATTTCCGGACTTTAGACTTTGTACGTTATTTTTTAAATTATCTAATTATGTTTCATGTTTTAAGCGTGAAACTGAAAATTCCAAATTTTGAAGCATTTTATATCATCTGTGCCCTTAATGAAATTTATCTTCACCAAATCATCCGGCTGAACCAGTCGGATATAACTTTCAATGACAATAAAAGAAGACGAAGGAAAAGAAGAGCCATTTTTAAATAAATGAATACAGCTGCGTAATCACACCAACATTTTTTTGTTATTTTTGCGACTTAATAAAAAAAAATGTCTAGACGACCTTCCCAGACGTCCTATAGGGGCACCTAGGGAACAACCGACCCATCACATCCCCGTGACCTTTCAAGAGTCGGGAGGGGTAGGGGATGAATTCATGTGACGTCATCTCTGTGCTTTTTGGAACAGGTCACGAACTGCTTAAATCGGCAGAACACATTTAGATACTATATATATATATATATATATACTATGTACTACTTTTTTTGTATGAGACATTGACGAGGTAAATAATGAGTGGGATAGTGAAATTCCATTTAAACGCAATCAAACGCGAGTACAGAATAATAATGCAAAAAAAAAAAAAAAAAAAAAAACAGGTTTCATTGGAGATTTGCTATAACATACTGGTTTTCCTGGATGGTTGATAAATAGAGCTTTTAGTAATTTGCGAGCTCTGTTAGGTTGATTTTAGCAGTAAACGAACCAAGACCTGACTATCGCATGCTGGAGCCGTGGGTAATGTGCTCTGTAAATAGTTTCTGTGGGGGTTTTTTTTGTTGTTGTTAGTATGCAAATAAGTGAGATTTCAAGAAGTTTCAGGTTTTTTAAATAAATTGTAAAAAGAAATATGGTTACATGCACTGATGCCCCACTTCTTACATCAAATGTTTTTTTTTTTTTTTTTTTTTCATAATGGTTCTTCTCCCCTGAACCCCGTTGTTTCATTACTTTGAAAATTTCAATTCTTTAAAAAGTAATTGAAAACAGTGACTTCGTGATAATGGCATTATTATGAAGTTTTAACCGTGATGAATAACAGCGGCGTATTGTAAAACAGTGGCGTATTGCATTAGTGCAAGTTTTTTTTAGGAAATCTTGAAAAATCCTTTTCTGGAAGATAAAAATAAATCAGACATATTATGGACGTTTTAAAATCTTTGATTAAAAATATCTAGATAGCCAGGATGAAATGGAAAGGTGAGTGGTGCCTTAATAAAGGTGCACAATGTAAAGTGACTACATGATTGCTGAAGGCTGGTCAAAGTAGGAATGCTTCAAAACCTACGCCAAAAATGGTTCCTTTGACTTATTATGGCATATTTAATTTTGTGAGAGTATAATAATCATAAGATAGCTATTAGGTATTAATCTAGAAAGGCCTTTGAATATGTAAAGAAAAACTTGGTAAGTTAGCAAGGATGAAAGCCTGCCAACAATACGTTAATAATACATTTTTGGAAACCCGGTGAGAAGCTCATTCAATCATCAAAATAGGGCAAGAGCGGCTACCGCTTAGCTATAATATGATTAAGAAAGAAACAAATACAAACTGACACATTATAACGAACTCTAAAAGAGGAATAGATATTTCTTTTATTATTTAGCATTCGAATGCGGCCGATTACATTGCGCTTAAAATTTGTAAAAATTCTCTTTTTTTCTGAACACGTTAGGGAAGTCTAATGGAGTCACTGCATATTATATTATTTCTATATTTTTTTATTATTATTGTTTCATATCGAAGACCAGTTAGCCATAAGGCGACGAGAATTTCATTTACAGCAGAGCAGGGCCCAACTAGCAAGTTTCTGCGCCCAGGACACCTACAATTTTTCGTGCCCCCTTAAATTACTTGATTTATTGATACTAGTTTTTTTTTTTTTTTTACATGTTACACATTTATTCAAAAAGTGTCAACTCAAAAAATTATGTTTTCCGGAAAATGGTTCCAGGAATAAAAATAATATAATCAAGAAAACGATTAGGAAAAAATTGGATTCTCTAAAGGACCCTTCACAAACATTTTCATTTCAAAACAGGATCCTTCAGAATTTTTTTAATTTCAAAACAGGACCCTTCACAAAACTTTTCTCTTAAAACACGACGTTTCACCAAATTCTTTGCCTTAAAAAAAAAGCTTTTCACAAAAAAATTTCCATCTCTAAACTGAACCTTTAACAAATTTAATAATTTTAAAAAAATTGACCTGTTACTTTTACATATATAAGGATAATACATGTGTTTTACATAGATACATCTTCTGAAAATTGTACGAAGATCAGAATATAGCGATTACTTCAAATTCCCAAAATTATGACTAGACATTTCACAAATGTAAAAATCTGTTCACAACTTAAAAAGAAAAATGCAATTTAACAAATTACAACGACCATTTGGAAAATGATTTTTGCAAAGACTAAAATTTAAGACATAAAAAATCGCACGGAGTTGATCATTCATTACGTACGCCATGGATTACATTTTTCGGTACTGTAAATTTTTTACTTCTGCGGAGCTGATCATACATTACGCAAGCCATGGATTAAACATTAATATTCCTGGACCCATTTTAAATGAAATTTCATTCTTAAACTTCTAAACATCCCACAATATTACTTTTTACACTGTCGTATAGAGAAAAAAATGTACTTTTAAGTGCAATTTGTTTGAAAGCTGTATCTCAATTTGTTTCTGAGTTATTATTATTTTTTAATTATTTTTTTTTTGTAGTTTTTATTACTTTTTTGTCATAGTGGCAACAGAAGTATCCATCTCTGTTGAAAGTAAAGCTAAAATACAGACTACTATATAGACCAATCATAAAACGAATAACATGCGGGATTCAACTAATAAAACGCTTCAGATATGTTTTTGATTTCCTACCCTGACCGAGGACAATAACCATTTTTCCAAATGGTAAATAAAATATTTTTTCTATTATTTATTGAAATGGGTTTTTAACCATATATTGAGATATATTTTTGTCCATTTGCGGTATTAATATCTTGCATTTTTTCACAATTGTTTAATGTTTTAATTGAAATTTAGATGAAATTATGAACAATTTCGTGCCCCTCAGAAACTTCAGGCCCAGGGCATGGGCCCCGCGTGCCCGTGCGTTAGTCAGGGTCTGCAGCAGAGATTTCTTATTCCTCAGCGAATCATTAAGGAAAAACGGCGATGAAAAAATTGCTCTGTTACCGATCCTGACCTCGTGACATTTATTTACACAATAGATAAAAACTCGAAGCGTTTTGAACAGTGACACAACTCATATAGGTATCAGTTTGTTGAAGCACTTCAATTCATAAAATAATAAGAAGGTTACATGCGAAAAAAGAAATAATAATCTAAGTAAGCAAGTGGCTATGTGCCAAAACCAACTCCATTCTAGAAGGGTTTTCTGATTAACAGACACATTGTTCTCGGAGAGTTTAAAAACCCTTCTTCACAAAGTTTTGTGTTATCTATCTTCACGTCAAGATCTATTCATTATTCATTATGTCAACTGACTTGTTACGGATATGCGTCGCTCATGATCTTTTTTTTTTTTTTTTTTTTTTCAGAAAAAGGTTTATAATAGTTATTTATATTTATATAATGTTGTATTGAAACAGGTTCTCCCGGAAATATAAGAAATGGAAGGTCAGATAAAAACACAGGGTCGTCTTGAAACAGTCATGTGCCCTGGGCCTAGACGAGCCAGGTCATACCCGACCCGAACCCGAAAATTCTGCTTAAATTCAACTCAAAAACTGAACAGTACACGACAAAAAAAAATTCGTCAATCCAAAACTCAACACACTTCAACCCGAATCCGAAATATTTAAACCAAAACCCGAAGTGGAAAAAGATTCATACATATTTTAATACAATTATGGAAAAGTTGTCTACAGTTATTAATATTACTAATATTAATATTACTACTAATATTAATTTTTTCTTTGTTGTATAAAAACACATATACACTCATTAATATTCAAATATATAATTTTTTTCATAAAAAAAATATATTCAAGACATTCTTTTAAAAAATCAAGTCAACCCGAACCCCAAACATTTAAAGTCAACTCGACCAGCACCAAAAACATTTAGCTTCAATCCGATCCGAGCTGAAAGAATCAAACGCGATCCGAATCCGAAACATTTAAAGTCATCCCGATCCGCACCGACAAGATATCAGCATCAACCCGAACCGCAGGTTCGGATAAAATCGAGTAACCCGACCTGATACAAGACTCTACCTGGGCCCTAATAATTGTCGGGGGGTTGCTACATATTAACCAGTATTTACTTACCGTACATTTCGTCGTATAACGGCCCCTTTGTAAGAAGAAACTGAATCGCATTTTACTGGTGCGCGTTATACGCTGGTAATAAAAATGAAAGTTTAAAAGAAAATGATTATAAAAATCGAAATTTCTGCGTTCATAATAATAGTAATAATGTCTGCTATTTGCTTACGAAAAATAAATTGATAAAATACCAATTATACTATACTTTTCATAATTCTTTACTGTAATTAATTAATTTGGTACGTATTTTATTAAGATTTCTTTGCATGGAAGGAGGTGCGCGAATGTACCTAAATTAGAAGAATGCAGTTTAAAATTTTAGGTGCATGTTATACGCCGGAATATATTTGTTTTTAAAAACATGTTCACTTAATAATTTGCATGATGTGATTTTAAACAAGGACAGGTAATGACATTAACCGTTTGACGGCTATGCAGCGATATCGCGCTTCCAGATTTCAAGTCCAAAAAGGCTAAGCAGCGCTATCGCGCTGTCATTTCAGTAATTAACAAATCAGTCTGTATCTCTGCGCGTGAGCAAGTATTTTGCCGCTCTTGCGTTTTCGTAACGAAACTGTG
This sequence comes from Maratus speciosus, assembly GCA_963932465.1. Taxonomy (NCBI): domain Eukaryota; kingdom Metazoa; phylum Arthropoda; class Arachnida; order Araneae; family Salticidae; genus Maratus; species Maratus speciosus. The sequence continues at coordinate 4,213,057 of OZ010790.1, read as the reverse complement.
TCTTTTAAAGCATAAATAGCGTTTTTAATTAGTTTTCATTCAAAAAAAAAATTATATATAAAATTATCAGTAAAAACACATTTTTTTTATTTTGAAATATCCAAATTATCTGTAGCACTTTTGGAATGTATGAGGATTTTGATGGATAGCTGTCAAACGGTTAAGTTTTTCCCATGACAGTAATACTTTTGCATGGCTTGTATTTTTTTCTGTGCAAAAGTTTAAAGAAATGCACAGAAGTAAGCGGCTATGTGCCAAACTAACTCCATTTCAGAAGCGTTTTCTGATTAACGGACGTATTGTTCTTGAAGAGTTTAAAAACCCTTCTTCATACAGTTTTGTGTTATACCTATCTTCACGTCAAGATCTTTTCATTATTCATTGCCAACTGACTTGTTACGGATATATCGCTCACCCGCATGAAAAGTGACACATCTCGATAAAAGCAAATTTCACAGGAGAGGCAAAAGAAAATTTGCATAACTTTACTCTAAGATGAAATTGAAGCACTTAATTCTGCATGCAGGTCTAAAAACATGCATGGAAGCATAAAACTCTTAAGAATGAAGACGTAGGACGAGGTTTGGAGGGTTTGTAATTTTACCTCCCCACACAATCCATCCCTCTTCTGTGGTCACAAATGGACATATAGCGTAATAAAGGGATTTTCTGTCTAACTACACTTATGAAACTGTTTTTGTAGTAAGACACACCTATGACAGACCTATTAGTGTAATAAAACGCAAAATGAATTTTTGCGAGATGTGTCGCTTTTCTTGAGGTTAACAATATGTTGCTGAAAAATATAATAGTCTAATTTATTTTTTTCAAACAAAGTTTATTAATACTTGTGTTAGTGTTGCCGGGTGTCCCGCGAAAATCGGGACTCCAAATGCTCTGGGCACCAGTATTTTAAAGTAATTTTCGCCTCCTTATCTAATGGCAGAATTATCTCCGATTAAAGTTTGGCGAAATAAACTGTAAGAAATTAGGGGTGTCCAGAACATTTGGAGACCGATAGGAAAAGATTTTTTCCCACTGGCCATAATGTAATGTAATACTTTTGACTATCCCTGTAAATGATCTAAACATGCTACAAACTTCATTTGAAATAGGTTCGTGCTAGGCTAAACGTCAATAACATCCAAAAATTTCAGGGCGATCCGAGTATACTTACGAGAGTTAGAGCGCGGACAGGCGGCCAAACAAACCAAAGTCAATAACCCGTTTCAACTTTGTTGGAAAGTGTTAAAAAGGCCCAATATGTATTTTCATTCGTAATTTTAACAAGGAATAAAATCGAAATAACATTGCTTTGAGTGATATGTTGCATCATGACGAGAAATGAGAGGAAGCCCACAGTCATTGGGTCAGTCACACCATAGGCAATCTCAGCAACATTTCGAAGTAGTGAGTGTCTAGCTCAGCGTCATTTGGACGCGGAGTGTGATAACTTCCAGCCTATCTCGTCAGGTTGTGCCATTTCACATAAGGAAAAATAAATCTGTTGGAAATATGTATTCACATAGAGAAAAATAAATCTGTTGGAAATATGTATTCACATAGAGAAAAATAAATCTGTTGGAAATATGTAATATCATCAAAATATCAACGTTGTTATTAAAGTCACTCTGTATCTTTGACAGGATACATTGATTGGGATCATAGATTCTAGCACAAATAGTGTTCATCGCACAGTGTTTAAGAGTCCTGCCCCGAACTCGAAAATTCTGCTTGAAGCCCCCGAACCCGACAAAAACTTTTCGTCGACCCAGAATCGAACGTGAAATTTTTTTCATCGACCCCGAACCTGAAATATTTCAACTCAAACCCAACCCGACATCCGAAATCAAAGAAAATTTATTTATTATTTAATACAACTATGAAAAAATAGTCTACAATCATATCTCTAATATCCATTTTATTTTTTACATAGAAAAATAAATATTTATACACTCATTCAAATTCAAATACTATATAGTTTTTCATCTGAAAATATATTTTAGACTATCTTTTGATAAAAAGGGCTAACCCGAAAGTACGAAAACTCAAAGCCGAAACCGACCGAACCCATAAAACAATTAGAGTCCACCAGAGCCGCAATGGAAACAATTAATTCTAAACCAACCCGCGGTTCGAATCGGGTAGGGTACAGGTAAAATCGGGTTACCCGACCCGATGCAGGACTGTGTATTATTACCCCTCTTTATTTGTTACAAAAGCTCAGGGACACAGGGTATGCCTTTAAATGTATGCATAGGTCCTGCTTACTCTTATAAAAATTGCTGATGCAAAAATAAATAAATAAATAAATAAAATAGGGCCTTAAATTACAGGGCTATTACAAATGTTGGACCCGATTTTAAAAAAAAATCATATTTTCGAAACTACTGCACATATTGCAATAAGTGATACATGAATTTAAAGAGAAATATACCAAGTTTTTTTCAGTTACTAATGTTCGATGTTCGATGTGTAACCCTCTTGTTACATGGCATACGTCCAATCTGTAATCCAGTTCGTCCCAAACATTTTGTAGCATCACTCTGTCAATGGTTCTGAATTACGCACAAATGCGCTCTTTAAGTTCTGACAGTGTCAAAGACATTGTTTATGTACCACCAATGCCGAAAACAAAGTGTTCAGAACTTAAAAAACGCATTTGTCAAGCTTTCAGAACCATTGACAGAGTGATGCTAGAAAATGTTTGGAACGAACTCGATTACAGATTGGATGTATGCCGTGCAACAAAAGGGTCACACATTGAACATTTGTTACTGAAAAAAACTTAGTATATTTCTCTTTAAATTCATGTATCACTTATGGTAATATGAGCAGTAGTTTTGAAAATATGATTTTTTTAAATCAGGTCCATCATTTGTAATAACCCTGTAATTTAAAATATAAATTATATGATTTTTTTTTTCTTTTTCTAATTCTTCTTTTTTTCCCTTTCAAATAACAAGAGAATCTTATAGGATCTCTATTTTAGGATCTACTATACTTTGGATACCATTAGCATTGGATCCATGCTATAGGTGATTATACTAATAATATCCTATAAATTAGAGCATCCTATAAGCATGGGAGCCAGCTGTAGGAGCAGGTGCAAGCATTTTCAGGGACCTAGATTTTTGCTTCGGGGGAATAAAAAAGGGTCTTTCAGCCTCGTTGTGGAGCCTTACAAGGGCGGAGCCTGGATGCATTCCATTCGCTGCCCCAGATTCATTACAGTTTTGTATCTCTGGGGCTTTTATGGTAATACTAAAATACACGTAGCTCAGGTGCATTCCACATGAAATAAGATGTGAGATTTTAAAATTAGTATGTATCATTTCTCCTAGGTAATTACAGTGAGGTAGTTGGGTGGGAACGCCGTTCAAAGAAATATTTGGTTTGTTACCGTAAAAAAAAAAAAAAAAAAAAAAAAATATTGCGAACGAGCACAATTTTCTTTTCTTTTTTAAAGCGAAACGGTAATTTATGCTAGTTTTAAGATCCGTTTCACTTATATTCATAAGCCGCTTTAACCGAGTTATTTTCTTCTGATGGACTGATGGCTTCTATTATTGTGAAACAGCCATTATATATGAAGTGTTAAAAAAAAATATGGCCATTTTTTCCCCATTCTGACCAGAAAATCAGAGTTCTAACTTTTTACGACTGCTCATTCATCTTCACCTAACACTTCCTTTATAATGCCTGTTTCATAATAATAGAAGCCGTCAGCCCATCAGAAGAAAATGATCCATTCCAAAGGTATAAGTTCGATTGAAAAAAACTATTTAATACTTTGAGCAGAAAGAAGAGGCTACACCTGCAATTTTCATGACACTAACAGAATCACATAAGCTGCCAATGTGTACGGTTTTGTTACCTCTAAAATTGAATTAAATTTTTTGCCCTATTTAATTGTTGACAATTGTTAGATTTCGGCGATTGAATGAGGCAAAATTGACTGGCAAGTTTTAGTGGTAAGAAAAAAATCTTAGAAATTGGTAGCTATGCAGTCGCGTAATACTGCAGCAAAATTGACATTCAACAAACAAAAAACTATCAAGGGCTTTTTCAAATAAACCGTTTCATCCCCCGTTTTACTTAAAAGTAACAGAAATGTACATCAAAGAAATGTTACTTGTACCTTAAAAATGAATGAATGAAATGAAAATTTATATTTAATCTCCTTAGTTTGTGACGATTTTTGTCAATCCGGTTTATCCGAGTTTTTTACTGATCCGGGGTGAGCTTGGTCCCTATTAACTCGGATAATCGGGATTCTACTGTAATAATTATAACTGCTAATTGAAAAAAAAGTTGACTTTCGGCTAAATGTTTTAAATTGGATTTTGGCTTAGCAAAAATCCGGTAGCATCACCATCTACTCTATGAAAAGGTGAGCTCACTGTAAAAAAAAAAAAAAACGGACTAAAAAACGGAGATTCTACTGGCAATCGAGACGCCAGTACTATTACCGTATTTTAACGAAAATCCCCCCCCCCCATAAATCCCAGAAATCCGTATTTTTTCGGAAATTTCTCCCCCATAAAATTCCAGAAATCCGTATTTTTGCGGAAATTTCTTCCCCATAAATTCCAGAAATCCGTATTTTTGCGGAAATTTTCCCACATAAATTACAGAAAATTTTTCGTTTTTCTGGAATTTCTGAGGGAAAATTTCCGTTAAGAGGCTACTTCAGTCAAACGGAAAGACGCATTCGCTAATGCTAATCCTATGGAAGAAATTTATAAAGATATCTCGGTCGCATTTCAATATTTTTAAATAATTTTTTTTGCATTGTATAGCTGAGATCGATCTGTATAAAGGCCGTTGTTTACTTTTTCGATTTTGTTTACATGTATTTCTTATGAGGACACTTTCATTTTCGGAACCGGTTTCGAAAGTAAAAGCATCCTCATAAAAAATATCTGTAATCAAAATCGAAAAAGGATAAAACGGCCTGCATACAGATCGATCTCAACTATACAATGCAAAAGAAATTATCTAAAAATATTGAAATGCGACCGAGATATCTTTATAAATTTCTTCCATATGATTAGCATTAGCGAATGCGTCTTTCCATTTGACTGAAGTAGCCTCTTAAAATACGGAAATAGTCCTGGCATCTCGATTGCCAGTAGAATCTCCGTTTTTTAGTCCGTTTTTTTTTTTTTTTTTACAATGTTCCCACAAACATTTTTTTTCCAACTGCAACACCGCACACATTCAGCAAGGTTAAAAAAAAAAAAAAAACATTCTACCAGCCGTTATTGCAGCTGCTTTTTAAAAAATAAGGAGGTTTTTATTAATGGATGTCTTAATTAATTAAATCGTTATCTTGATAGGCGACCGAATGGCATAAGCGATTTTATCTGCTATATGTAAGAGGTCAACACGCTTTTAAGGACAGTCGTCGTTCTGCTTACTAATTTTTTAAAGAAGCAAAAGTCTTTCCAAATGAATTGAAAACTAACAAAACAAGAAAGAAAAATCATGCGTTAAACATAGATTATGAAACACTTTTCAACACTTCCTGAATGCTTTAACAGAACTTCGTTATGTAGGGAAATAAGATAACTAAGTAAACATTTTAGAAAACGCATAAAACATTTAAAAAACTGATTTCAGCAGTTACCTCCCATAGCCAATAGTACCTTTATTACACGCCACTGTTTAGCTAAAATTTAATTTAATCTAAAACACACTTAAAATTACTGAAATCACATTTCCAGATATTATCATGCATAGACGGTTATGTATCCGATTCTTTGCATGACGTACATCATTTTATCTATAGTCTACAAACATTTCTTAGTAAACTAAATGCAGTTCAGCATAAAAATGCATAACTCCTTTAAAAACCACTTTTAAGCAATTTACGTTCATAGTCAGTGACCCTTACGAATTCTTTTGTGTAGCCCTGTATATGAACTATAGCATTTATACACACCGTATAGTATGCATAAATATAGTGAAACATAAAAGCGCATATCATAATTAAAAATGCATTTCAAGCAATCATCGCTTATGTACAGTACTTCGAACACAATATAGTCTCTGAAATATTTTGTGTGTCCCTCTAAATGCTATGCACTTCTTATTATGCATGAAATAACTTATAGTAAACCCCAGCGACGTATATCAATTTCATTATATATATGAAATAGTTTAACATAATTAAAATACGCCACAAACAAGCCCCTCCCCCATATCATTATGTAACGGAATTCTTTTGTGTGGCCCTGTAAAGGAATAATAACTATTCATTGCATATTTTTCAGAATGCTTATTTTAGTGCATTTCATAAATACATATCAATTATTTTATGCTTGAAAGTGCGTAACATCATTAAAAATCATTTCTAACGATTTTTTTCCCATTGACCGTAATGTAACGGAAAACTTTTGACTGTCCCTGTAAATGAACTAAACATGCTACAAACTTCATTTGAAATGGGGATCGTGCTAATGGTAAACCTTAATACCATCCAAAAATTTCAGGGTTATTCGAGTATAGTTACGAGAGTTAGAGCGCGGACTGTTGGAAAGTGTTAAAAAGAACTAAGGGTTTTTTGGTAGGGAGGGGGGGGGAGAAGGGGGGGGGCAGAACCGCCTATGAAATACAATATTTAGTATTGAATGTTCTCTGTAAACAATGACACAAAAAATTCTTACATTGGCTTATTTTTAAATGTGCCATTTTTTAGGTGCGTTCGTAATTACATAAATACGTAGCACTTGTCGTCGTCTGGTTCGTCCGTCTGTCCGCACATAACAGCGCAAAAACTAACCAACCGAATGGTTTGAAATTTAACATATAGAATCGTTGCAGAAGTCTGTCGAGTCATTTCAAATTTCATGAAAATGGAATCAAAACTTAAAAAGATATTAATAAAAGTTTTCTTCTTTCTATTCAATCCTAAATTATGTAATGAATTCAATAATATCCCATGCTAGGTGTAGACATGGTGATGACGTCCTATTTAAGATGGTTTCCTATTATTCCCGTAATTTAATATGTAGAATCGTAATAAATTTTACATTCATGCATTTTCGCATAAGAGTGCAACAGCTACTGCACCAAGATCTGGATATTTATAAAACTAGTTATACTACGAATGCATCTCATTTGTCACGTTTGACATATAATTTCCGACTTGCCTTAATTTTTCCGTTCAAAGTAAAATTCTGTTGCAGACAAGTTCCAATTTTACAAGTTTCAATGTATGCAGTAAAACCAGCTGAGAGAAAATAGCCAGGGACCGTTTTAGACAGGTTTCCTTTTAAACAGGTTAAACTCTGAACTTCCATTTAAACTCTGAAAAACAGCGAATTTCTTTAAAAGATCGCGGAATAAACGCGAATTCTTTCAAAGGATCGCGGGGAAAAAATGCGAATTTGGTCAAAAGATCGCGGGAAAAATGCGAATTTCTCAAACGACCTCGAAAAAACGTAAATTTTATCAACAATGGATCACGAAAAGAATTTCGTCAACGGATGGGGGGGGGGGGGGGGAATGCGCATTTCGTTAAAAGATCGAGAAATAAACGCGAATTATGTTAAAGGATCGCGGGAAAAAATGTGAATTTCGTCAAAGGATAGAGAAAAACGCGAATTTCATCGAAGAATCGTGAAAAATTTGCTGCAACATTATTTTCACCGGATTTTTTTGCAGCTGAGTGGCAGGTTAAACATTAGCTTGCCATGCTTATTAACTGGTGTTTTGAGTGAAATCATGCTAAAATTTGAATTGGACGACTAGCTAAGATTGCTGTGTAAAACATTGTATTATGAACTTAAAATAGAAACTTTCATTTCAGAATTACTTATAATATTTGCATAAATTATTAATTTAATTCTCCCCCCCCCCACCCCCAAACACACACAACAAATAAAGCAAGATTTAAACAGAAATATTGACAATTTTATTGAAAATAAAATGACTTTTTGTTAATTGTCTTAACCGTGCACTATTTTAAACAATTTCTCATTTTCCCATTTCACGCGCTTTACCTCTTTTTTAATTCTTTTGCAGTTTCAAGATGATTTACAAAATGTCCTTCAAAGATCTCTATTAGTTTTTCACTGTTTTGTATGTTTGAGATGCTCTCAGAAAAATATCTCAGGGGAAAAAAAAAAAGATTTTTTCCATTGGAAAATACCGTGTATATGCACTGTAAAAAACGACAGATGTTTCTAGGAAAATATAATATAACCACGAACAAAAACATTACAATATTATTATTATGTGCAATTAAAAATTGCAAGGATGTAGTACAAAAGTGTGCTGACGAACATATCGCTTATCCGCAACAAAAGTGACACATCTCGCAAAAATTCCAGGGATGCAGAAAATGTTTCTATTCCCAACATTTCCCCCAATCCACATGAAAATTTCCCCAAAATTTTACGGTATGTTATAGGTAAATGCCGGATTATCGTACGTATAGAAAATTTTTCCAATATTTCTCAACTTATGTGCGAGTATACATAACAAGGGTTGATTACGAGTGAAAAAAAAAAAATTCTGAAATTCACAGCAAATTTTCTGAAAAGTTACAGCGCAGTGGGGGGAAAGGGGGGGGATCCACTCCCAGCACTAACTATGTTTTTTTTTCGTGGCCCTTTGACGAATTTCGCGATCTTTTGACGAAATTTGCGGTTATTTCACGATCTTTTGACGATTTTTGCGGTTATTTAGCCTTCCTTTTGACGGAATTCGTGGTTGTTTCGCCCTCTTTTGAAGAAATACGGGTTTGTTTCGCGATTTTTTTGTCGAAATTTACATTTATTTCGCGATCATTTGACGAAATATGCTAGGTTTTTCGAGTTCTTTTGATGAAATTCGTTGTTATTTTGCCATGTTTTGACGAAAATCGTGGTTGTTTTGCGATCATTTGACAAAATTTACGGCTGTTTCGTGATCTTTTGACGAAATTGCTGTTGTTTCGCGATCTTTTTCAAAATTTGCGGTTGTTTCGCGATCTTTTGACAAAATTTGCGGTTGTTTCGCGATCTTTTGACAAAATTTGCGGTTCTTTCGCGATCTTTTGACAAAATTTGCGTTATTTCGCGATCTTTTGGCAAAATTTGCGGTTATTTTGCGATCTTGTGACGAAATTCGTGTTTTTTTCGTAATTCTTGGACAAAATTCGCTGTATTTCTATGTCCGAGTTTTTAGATTGATGAACGATTTTTTTTACATTTTCGGAACCAAATGCCTTAATTTTTCGGAAAATTCGAAGCAGAATCACCCCTGATTTACTGTACCTATTATTCTGAGATCGATTTTGTGAAGGTCACCATACGTATCTTTTTATTTGTAGTGAAATTGTTCTATCTCGGGGAATTACAGGATTTGCTGTTCAAATCGAAATCAATTGTACATATTTCTGCAAAATTTCCCCAGGTGGTTAAAATTTCCCCCGATCCTAGATCGCCGGATCGGACATATTCTGCACCCCTGAAAAATTCCTTTTGCGTTTTATTCCAATAATAGTTCTGTCATAGGTACGTATTGTTACACAAAAAGTTTCATAAGTGTAGTTATACAGAAAGCCACTTTATTACGCTATGTGTCCATTTGTGACCACAGAAGAGAGGTGGATTGTGTGAGGAGGTAAAATGACCCAACCCTCGAAACCTCATCCTACGCCTTCATTGTTAAGGGTTTTATGCTGTTATGCACGTTTTTATTCACGCAGAGCTAAGTGCTATAGTTTCACGTTACTGTAAAATCTTGCAAATTTTCTTTTGCCTCTCCTGTGAAATTTACTTTTGTCGAGATGTGTCACTTTTTTTGCGGGTGAGCGATATGTAAAAATACGTTCAGATAAAAATTAAAATATTTTAAAACTCATATCTGGCATTTTAAAATTTAAATCGCAGTCAAAATGTAAAAAAAAAAGTATTATTGTATTATTTGATACATATTTATAGCCCTGATCTTTACATTTTTCTGTTAAAATGGCTCCTCCTTATAAAACCAATCGTTGCAGGAGAACTATTATTTGCAATATAAGCTTACTTTTTTTTGCGACAAACATTGTTAAGTCAAAAATGTCACGTATGTTGGTTATATCAAGAACACGAATAATTTGATGATGCTTATCACATCATGTCTGCGAATAAAAACAGCCAACTAAGTGGAATTTTGTTCACCTGTATTTTCATGAATTGCAAATATTGAAATTATAGATTTGTTTTTATTAATCGAATTTCTTACTATATCACGAATCATTTTAGCAATGATACGTATATAATTCAGTTTATAATTTTTTTTCAAATTTCTAAAACTGCTCGGTGCATTATTTCTGCTACATTATTTAATCGTGTGTTTTTTCTCTCACATTGATAGCTTAAACTAATTTTTTTTAAATACTAAAATGCATGTGAGTACGAATACGTCTGTGAAAAGGCAATAAAAAGAAGATAAAGAACACGTAGGTCTCATTAATAATGACACATTTGCTAATCTAAATAATGAAAATAATTAATGAGCTCAAATACAACATTCTCGTGTTCGACTATGTTTGCTACAAGTGAAGAGTGGGGGTAATATTTAAAAAAAAAAAAAAAAAAAGTGTTTTTTTCACAAAAACAAGACCGGAATTCATTTTACTTTCAAAGTTACTCATTTAAAAATTATTTTTTAAAACGTTTAATTATTGTAAATTAACGCCGTATTTTAACAGTTTTTCAATACACTTTTTAGTAACTAATAAATACTGCACATTGTTTTGTAATGCGCTGTAAAATCGAAGGGAGAAGTAAATCAGAGTATTGGTTTCTACTTAGCACACATAATACTTTATAAAAAAAAATACAGTAAACTTTTGATTAACCGCCACCTCCCTTTTCTCATTTTTAAAAAATCAGAAACGAACAAAAAAAAAATTTCAATTGTACATAAACCGAGGTGAGCTTGGTCGATATTAACTCGGATAATCGGGACTTTACTGTATAGCAAATTTATATTTAACCGTAGAAAAATTAATTTAAAAAACTGCATTCAAGATACTAAATGTAATTAGAAAAAAAAAACGTTACAGAGAGCATAGTGCATTACATGTATGAAACTGTTATAATATTTTATAATAATTAAACGAACCGGAGCAATATTTTCCATACTTTCACGAACCGGAACAATATTTGTCACAATTTCACGAACCGAAACATCGCTCCGGTACATTTCGAGGCCTGTCTGTTACCAATTTCAATGTCCACCATTCCCCATTCCTTTCATGTTTTAAAAAACTTTCCGTAACCCAAGTTTCGTTTGTTTTGATCTTCCGATTCACTCATTTAACTTTCGCTCTCTATTCCTCAGCCAATTTCCGTCGCCAAGTTGGCGACCTATTTGTCTTCCATCTGTTTCCTACATTCCTCTAAGTAACGAATCCAATTCATTGGGTCACATGATCCGAGGAGGCCCGAAATCGGGTAAAAAAAAGAAAAAAAAAGAAAAAAAAGGAGGAGGACAGAATAGGGCCGCACAGAAAGCGATTGATGTCTCACCTCTGATGACTTATTCTGTAAATATTCTTTATTTTATTTTGAAAAGAACAAAAGAGTGAAGGGGTTATCTTTTGCGCCTCATTTGTTTTAAATGTTAAGTCTGTTTACATTCTTCCAGTTGCGTGATTATTTAAAAGACATGATGAACAAGTAAAAATTAAATTTAAAAAATCAAAAAACCCGACTGCAACGAATTAATTATTTCTCATCAATGTGAAACTATTTTTATTTTATTTACCTGTATTGGTGACTTTTAAGTTGTGTTATAGATGTCTATGAAGGTTAGAGTTGCAGTAAAGCTAGAGATCCTACCCACACAACTTCCAGGTTGTGCAATATTTAAACGGAGCTTCTGACGGTAAAACAGTTAATGAAACATCGTCTTCATTTTGAAAGACCCATCCAATGACATGCCACTCAATAGGGTGCATAAAATTTTTTTTCGTCTCTACCGCCATTTTGAATTTATAAAAACAAAACCTAGCCTATAACCATCGGACGGTTAAGACGAATCGTTAGAGACCCCATTCATTAAAATCCCTCCAGCTGTTGGGATGTTTCGAGGGTATAAAGAAATCCACATACCCAGATACGCGTGAAACACATAACCCTTCTTGGCAGTCGGGTAAAAATTACCACTTTCATTTCTTGAAAAATGAAGTTTTATTTCTATCTTAAAAGTTTTAGCCAATGTTTAACCCATGCATGTGTGTCTTGCATCTTGCATGGCTTGCTTCCTTAATTATTTTTTTTTAGTAGTATTTTGTAATTCTACATTTCAATTTGCTCATTTCCATCATTTAAATTTGTGCCAGTATATAATTAGTTAAAGGTCTATCTCATTTTCTTTACTGGTCAGAAGTTATTACAAAATCTATGTTCTCAGGAATATCGCTCAGATTAATCCCTCTGAGGGAAGTCCTGGTTAAAAATTCAGATTTAAGATTTTAATGTTGATCATTTTTACTTTCTTCTATCTTCAATAGAAGAAAGTATTGTAATCGAAATTTTTTTCGACTTCCGGTTTTCGACGGATTTGTATGTTTTAGGGGTCAGAGATTCCAAAATACATGTTTGTAGAAAATGTCTGTCTGTCTGTGTGTCCGTCTGTCTGTCGCCATTGTACCATCAAAAAGTGTATGAAGTTATGTATAGAATTAAACCAAAATTTTATTATAAGTTTTTGGCTATGGCAAGCAGGTCCTCCCGGAATTTGGAAAAAATTCGCCGGTAAGGGGCGCTGATATAACAATTTTTGTGCGATTTTGAATATTGTACCATCCAAAAGTGTATAGAGTTATGCATAGAATTGAACTAAATTTTTAGTTTAAGTTTTTGGCTATGGCAAGCAGGTCCTCCCTGAATTTGGAAAAAAATTCGCCGGTAGGGGGCGCTGTAATAGCGATTTTTGTGCGATTTTGAATATTGTACCGTCCAAAAGTGTATGAAGTTATGCATAGAATTAAACCAAATTTTTATTTTAAGTTTTTGGCTATGGCAAGCAGGTCCTTCCTGAATTTGGAAAAATTCGCCGTTAGGGGGCGCTGTAATAGCGATTTTTCTGCGATTTTGAATATTGTACCGTCCAAAAGTGTATGAAGTTATGCATAGAATTAAACCAAATTTTTATTTTAAGTTTTTGGATATAGCAAGCAGGTCCTCCGTGAATTTGCAAAAAATTCGCCGTTAGGGGGCGCTGTAATAGCGATTTTTGTGCGATTTTGAATATTGCACCATCGAAAAGTGTATGAAGTTATGCATAGAATTGAACCAAAAAAAAAATTTAAGTTCTTGGTTATGGCAAGGTTGTCCTCCCTTAATTTGTAAAAAGATCGCTCGTAGAGGGCGCTGTAATAGCGATTTTTGTGCGATTTTGAATATTGCACCATCGAAAAGTGTATGAAGTTATGCATAGAATTGAACCAAAAAAAAAAAAATTTAAGTTCTTGGCTATGGCAAGGTTGTCCTCCCTTAATTTTTAAAATGATCGCTCGTAGAGGGCGCTGTAATAGCGATTTTTGTACAATTTTTGTGCCATTTTGAATATTGTACCGTCGAAAAGTGTATGAAGTTATGCATAGAATTGAACCAAAAAAAAAATTAAGTTCTTGGCTATGGCAAGGTTGTCCTCCCTTAATTTGTAAAAAGATCGCTCGTAGAGGGCGCTGTAATAGCGATTTTTGTGCGATTTTGAATATTGCACCATCGAAAAGTGTATGAAGTTATGCATAGAATTGAACCAAAAAAAAAATTTAAGTTCTTGGCTATGGCAAGGTTGTCCTCCCTTAATTTGTAAAAAGATCGCTCGTAGAGGGCGCTGTAATAGCGATTTTTGTACAATTTTTGTGCCATTTTGAATATTGTACCGTCGAAAAGTGTATGAAGTTATGCATAGAATTGAACCAAGTTTTATGTGTTTATTTTTGGTCATGTCACGAAGGTCCTCCCTGAATTTGAAAAAATTCCGAAAGAAGGGGGCGCTATAATTCCGATGTCTGTACCATTTTCATTATTGTACCATCGAAAAGTGTATGAAGTTATGCATACAATTGAACCAAAATGTTTGTGCTTGTTTTTGGCTTTGGCCAACAGGTCCTCCTTGAATTTGGAAATATTGCGCGGTAAAGGGGCTCCGTGTTAGCGATTTTTGTATACTTTTATGATTTTTCGTAGTTCTATTGTGCATCGGCGGCTCATGCAGCGGCGGGAACTCTCTTCCTGCTAAGCCGGCTATTCGCAAACAGCTGATAACAACAGAATAAGGAAAAATGAATAATTTTAACAAATATCATGATATAGATTAACTCGTTTTAGTCTGTTTAATTGACTTGAGCAGAAATTTAAGATGAAAATCAAAGTTGGTATAGTATTGAACTAATAATATTGAAGTATTAACGTGTGTAACTAGGTTTTGAAATATTAAGATGTATAAGATAGAAGAAAGTTTTGGGATTGGCACATCCAACTAGTTCATTTTATCACTATATTTGCCAAAATTCTGCATTAGTAGATAAAAGTTTTTTAAAACTAAATAAAAGCCTCTTGCCTACTTTTTTTTTTTATAATTGTATTATAGTACATGGTATATACAGCAAAAGTTTGACTTCCATGACTTATTTCACGAAGTGCTACACCATAAAAAAAAAAAAAAAAAAAAAAAAAAAAAAAAAAAATCTGTAATTCTACAGATCTAAAGTTCCATGCTTACTAAACTTTCATCTGTAATTGCACAAAAAAAAGCTGTAAATCTACAAAACTAGTTTTTGTAAAGCTACAGAAATCTGTAGCTTTACAAATGAATCTGTTAAAATTACAGTAATCTTACTAAATTTTTATCTGTAACTCTGGTTGCAGTTACATGAAAAGTTCTAGGCATCCCAGTTTCCTGAAAAATTCTTAGTAACTTTACAGATTTTTTGATTTACGGTGCAAAAGTGTATCTGTTACATGAATTTTCGTTGTTGCCGTTACATAAAAAGTTCTAACAATCCCAGTTTCCTAGAAAAACTTTCTTTACAGTGTAGGGTGGAATGTTTTAAGTTATTCCACTCAGGTGTTTTTTTTTTTTAAGGACAGGACAGTACTGTACCTTTAGCTATTCACCTATCACAAAATACGACATTTACAGCTGTTGAAGGTTTATTATTTATAAAGGAGGTTACTTCAGGTTATCTGGTATTATAATCTACACGACAGAGCTGTTCAAAGTTTGTTCTTTTCCGCACTCAGCGCGATTAAATTTAGCATCATTTGATTACGTGTAATTGTTTTAAGATAATAAATTGTGTACAACTGTTGTACGACAGGAAGATTAAAAAAAAAAAGTTCAGGTATCACTGATTATACGGGAGCACTTGTTGGTGATAACTAGACATTGAATTGTCTGCGAATGCATGTATATTCACGTGTGTCATTATACGTTGTTGTGGATAAAAAAGACAGGATTTTTGGTTTATTCCAGTGTATGTCCTTGACATTCATCTTTACTTTATCGCATCATCTTTATTATTATGTGTTTTCTCTTGTCTGAATTTATCTTGTGCATATTAATTTATTTTTGTTGAGTTTGCTCAGAATATTTGACGAAAAGTTATTATAATGGTTGGTTGGTTGATTTTGACAGCCGATTATCTACTCGAGGGATATAGGCCCAAGGGGGGAGTGCCCTCCGTGGGGGTCTTTTTAAGGGAACCTAACGCGTATTTACGCTTGGAAATCCAAGGTTCGAAGAAAACCACGAAAACTCCGAACGATTAGGTCGAGGGGCGCGATTGAGTTCGAGCCCAGCACCTCCCGTCTACTAGCTTCGAGAGAAGAACCTCTCGGCCACTGGTGGGACTTATTATAACGAAGAGGAAATTCCTGATAATTCAACAGTCATTGTACCACGAGCAGGCAAAATGAACAGTACTGTCTCATTTATGGACAGTCACAGAGGGGGAAAAAAAAAAGAATAAATAAATTATGTCTAATGTATAAAATATTTTATGCAGTGTATAAACGACAGTTATTTTGCAGAAAGTTATTTTGACAAAAAAATAAAGAAATAAACGAAAAAGAAAGAAATTAAAACAAAAAAGAAAAGGAAAGGAAAAACACCATGAAAGAATAAAAATTAAATAAAATTAAAACTCTGCCTCATTCATAGGCTTTTATCCCTAGAATAACACACTGGCGTCTCACAAAAAATACGGGACAAAAAAATAAAAAAATAAATTGAATACATATAAAATATAATTTAATCTAACATAACAAAGCATAACTTTAAAGCTATACGTTACCACTGCTTCGGTCGATCGATGGTATCTATTTTTCTAAACGTTTCAATTTTGCAATCATAAATATAAAATAAACCCGTGCGGAGATATCACACTTTATCTTATTTATACTATTTATTTTTTTATAATCATTCCTCAGCATGATATAATACGGTATTTTATTTTTGTGGCAACACTAATTTGGGAACAACTTTTCACTTTATTTATGAAAAGAATGCTGATTTAATGTTTAATCAAAAACACGATCTAACGAAATATGAGCGTATTATGTCAGAAGCAGGTTCAAAAACCTTTCGAAGGATACCTCATTCATTGTTCTGCGTTTTCTAGATGGTTAGAAAAATGGATATTGACAACAGAAATAATAAATAAATGATTTCAGGCTTCCAGCCATGTGCATAATGGCGCCCTCCACCGTTTGCCGTCAGCTGAGGTGCTCCTCTGCTTATTGAAAGATTTAACAGCCCTGTAGAGCATAATATAAAATCTATATAAGGCATTTCATGAATAAGTGTAATCTAAACGTAACTCATAAAATTACTCAGTTCTTTGTACGACTTTATGTGCAGTTCGCTTATGTACTTTTCGAATCCTACACCAATATTGTTACATAAAAATCTGCTCGTAAAACCGTACCGAACCTCTTTGTAGGTCGCTGACAGGAAATGTTTGCTACGTTAACACTTTTGTGCGTTTGTGTATTTTTATAGCTTACTGAAATGTTACGTTAAAATGAAACATTTTGAAAAAATGCGCTTTGTGTCAATAAAATTGAAACCGAGACGCATATAGTATAGACGCATATATCTTATTATTTTGTGGATGTTCTGTCAATCGATAGAGGGCTGGGGGAACTCATAAAAAGAGAGAGACCTCTCTAACCTGACGGGGGTGACAGGGCCAGACGCTCCCGGGGTTGATCGATACGTATTTCCCAGACAGGGGGTAAAAAGTGTGTCAGGTTGTATGATATCAGAAACTTCCTGATATTGACCGCTTCTCGTGTTCTCTTTTCAAATCAATTAAATTATTTATGATTCTTAAAACATCCCAAAACCGTTGGAAACATTTAATTGTAGTTACCTATGTATAACGGGATCTTTAGGGTTCCTAAAAAAATTGTAATACGATAAAATCTACCAAAAAAAAAAAAAAAAAGAAGAAAAGAAAAGAAAAGAAAAAAAGATACCCCCCCCCCCCCCAAAAAAAAAAAAAAAAAAAGATACGAAAAAAAAAATTCTTTTTAAGCAGGTTTCCGTTTTAGCAGAGAAAGTAAAACGTATGAAAACGGAATCTGTTTTAAGGGGGGGGGGGGGGGAGAGAATTCAGGGTCCAGACAGAAGAAATACCAAACAACTCAAACTACGAAAACCTGTCTAAAACGAAATTCTTATCCGGCCTCTAGAGATACCATTTACAGAGATTTTACAGTAAAACCTGAGTAAAGGAAAAAAGTCATTTTAAACAGGTTTTCGTTTTAGCAGACGTAATTGTATGGTATTCCTTCTGTTGAGACCATGAAAAATTTTCATTTAAGATAGCGTTCCATTATAGATAAATCCTGTTTTCACAGGTTTCACAGATAGAATCTATAGAAAATGATGCGTGAATTAAAAAAAGAAATCACAAAATATCACAGAAATTGCATAAATAACGTGTAAGTTTACCTATGGGGCATAGTTTATACCACAATTTGTCTCACATTTTTTTCTTTCACATCATTATGATATTTCAGAGGTTTCTGAGGATTTATTCAGAAAAGTTTTACTTAAGGTTTAAGGTTAAATTCTCTTAAAGAATTTAAGGGGCGCTCTTGCGTCCTGACTGGCTCGTCAGGACGCATGGCTGCAATTTTTGCGGTTTTTCGTTACCAGTAACTTTAAAACAGAATCGCCTTACTTAATAGCATAATTTCTACGATTAAGTAAGGCGGCGATTTCTGTTAAAATATAGTGGTAACAAAAAAAAATAGTAAAAATTGGAGCCATGCATGAAGGGTCTTAAAGAGTCGCCACTGTTTCCTTTTAAGAAGTATTGTTACTTTTTATAGTCAACAAAAAAACCTAATTCTTGGGTCATTCAGTTTTGGAGTGAATTTAAAAAGGCATTTCTCATGGGATATAACGAAATATTTCATTGGTTCTTGAGTTTCCGTATTCGAAGTTTTTACTCTTATAATATAGAGCCATAAGCTAACACGGGATTTCATGATCGCGAAGAAAGAAACAATATTTCTAACTGACTACCGCATCAGTTTATTTGATGATGTATTACAATAAATAAAAGCATATTCTAAGCCCCCTCACACCCCCTCCCTAAAAAAGGATTTAAAAAAATATTAATAAGGAAAAAGAAAAAAGAAAAAAAAATTGCTAACTTCTTCCTTGAAATTTGTTCTGTCGACCCAATGAATACATACATAGAAAGACCCATACAATAGCAAGAATCATCCACATTAATCCTTTATCTACTGACGGTACTTATAAGTACCATTAAAATAACTTGTTATAAAATTCATTTAATACATCGTTTAATTGTAATACAGTTTAGAATGTGTTATAGATACATTACTTTATTTTGTTCCAAAAGCATTATGGGTTACACAAAACAAAAATATCTTTAAAGGGGTGATTTCTTTTGCCTTTGCATCTTTTCAGCTTTCTTGGCGTTGGGGGGGGGGGGGGGATTTTTCAAAATATTTCTATATTTTTATTGTAAGAACATTATATTTGAGTATTTCTTAATTCTACAAAATACTAAGAAACATATTTAAAATAAGATTTGAGTGGGGTTATAAATAGTGCACAAAATCCGTATCAATTCAAATTTAATGAATCCTTCTAAAATTTATGAAATGATTCTGTAAATCTTCTAATGTAGTTTCAACAATTCACGAAAAATGCTTTAGAAGATAAAATTTTCATGAATTCATAATTCAGTACATAAAGGGTTAAAACACAAGAAAATGGATTCGGCAAGGGACCACAAAAGTATTCCGTGTTAAACAGGTTTCCGTCTTGTCAAGCATAACTGTATAGTATTCTTTTCCTCCGTACCGCGAAAATTTTCTGTTTTGAGCAGGATCCCGTTCATAGGCTCTACTACTATATTTTAATTTCTTATTCGTAATTTTTATTATTTTCTTTTCTTCCTTTCTTTACTTTTCATCCATACAAGTGTACCTTTCACAAAACCTCCACAAAATGAAAATAAAAATATACAGGAACAGACAATTTAGCCTGCATAAAAACGGTCCATTTTTTTTTAAACTCCTCACCTTTCATGTTTTCTCTTTTGTGCTACAGCGTGTGTGAATGAGCTGTGTGACACAATACAAGCTGCTTACATGTGAATGGTGCGACATATGAATGCAGTATTCACGCATTCACGGACGCACAGCTTTCTTCTGGTGACCTTGCGCGATTTTTCATGACTTCCCGTACAGGGGCGTAGAAAAGGGTGAGGCTCACTGAGCTCGAGCCCTCTCCATTAAAATGAAATTAATTTATCTGAAGTCCCGTGAACCATCTCAAACACTTTTATCGTCTGTCTTCAATGTTTGATAATAATTTAGCACTAAAAAAAAAAAAATCAGTACGTAAAGAAATTCTATAAATATTGATTATATTTCTAATTAGTAAATCTGCAGTTACGATTACATGCACTCATACTCTAAAATTGCTTATTTTCTGTGAGGACTTTTTATTATATGGGGAGGTTTCTACTCCCCATTCTTCAATTCTCTGTTGTTTTGTAATTTGAGAATCGCAACTCTGTACAAGTTTCAGCATATTGAATCTTCTGTCTAAAATAATCCAAATGTTGATTTCGCGATAATGACGGTATTGATGAGTTTAAACGATGTATGAATCATAATAAATGGTGTCCATAAAAAATGTCCCATTTATAAATTTTAATAGTATCAACTGTATGCGTTGTGAGTGTTGGTTAAAGTCACGGATAAAGAATAACTCAAAGAGTTTTTAATAAGCGCATGTGCAAATGCTGCTTTGTTATTGACTGGCTTGCAGTGCCACATACGCAAACGGATGACTCCTGAATGCAAGTTGTTTTTGCTGGGCTGAAGATTTAAAAGACCTTAGAGGCATGCGATTTTTTTTCCTTCAGGGCTTTATAAAAGATCGTGTCTACGTTCCGCCGCTACCTAATGATTTGCTAGAGCTGAGACACAGAATAGAAGAGGCTATTGCTTCATTGCTCACGACTTGTTAACCGAAATGTGGGAAGAATTGGACTTTAGGTTGGATGTGTGCCGTATAACTGAAGGTGAATCTGTTGAACATTTGTAAGAAAAACTAGGTTAGTGTGCCTTCAATTTGGTATAGGATTTGTTGTAAATAGTCTAAATTAAACTCTTATAATATACCACTAATACTGGGACATTTTTTTTTATGGAAATCTTATATAAATAGTGTATTAATTATTGATAATCGCAATTATTCAATTTATTTGAAACTCGCTACGTAAAACTTTTCCATAATTTTTCAATGGCTACAGCGCTGTACCAGTGGGTTGTCAGCATCGTCTACTATAGAAATTAGATCTTTTTTCAACTTATGCTTAAAAAATAAGCTATGGGGATCATACTGAAAAATTACCAAACTCGGAAATTTTCAATACGAACACCTAATTGTTCTATCCAATTTGGCTTTTTGTTCAATTTTACCAAAAGATGCCAAACGGGAAATCATTCGGTCGAGTAGTTTAGGAATTATGTATAGTTTAAAGTTTGGAACTCCCAATGTTTAATTCGTTTGTAATTGTTATAAAATAGACTGCAATGCAGGGCTGCCACAGGTGACTATTTTTATATTCTATTATGTGAATCTTTAGATAGCCGATTTTTTTTGTAGAGTTTTTTGAATGACGAAATCTCTTTTTTTGGATTTGTGTATTATTCAGCGATAGTGACGTTCTAAGCGTACTTTACTGTAGATGTTGTTTAATACTGGATCGCAAATGATGAATTCTTCAGCGGATGTGGATGACGTCACTTTATGTAAAATAAAATAGCGTATTTTAAGTCTTAAAACTGAACTACAGTAGAGTCCCGATTATCCGAGTCTCGCTTAACCGAGTTTCTGCTTTCACAGAGTTATTTTCTTCTGATGGACTGATCGCTTCTATTATTATGAAACAGTCATTATAAATGAAGTGTTAGGTGAAGATGAAAGAGCAGTCGTAAAAAGTTAGAACTTTGATTTTCTGGTCAGAATGGGAAAAAAATGGCCATAATTAAAAAAAAAAAAAAAATATGTATATATATATATATATGTCCGTTTTTTATCCCATTCTGACCAGAAAATCAGAGTTCTAACATTTTACGACTGCTCTTTCATCTTCACCTAACACTTCATTTATAATGACTGTTTCATAATAATGGAAGCCATCAGTCCATCAGAAGAGAAGGATCCATTCCAAAGGTACAAGTTCGATTAACTCGGATAATCGGGAATCTACTGTATCTATATTTATATACATATATTTTTCTTTCATCGGGGGCGACACTAAATTTTGAAAAAGCAGAATTCCTGTTTTCTAGTTTTATTTATTTTTGTTTGTTCAGGTCCTACACTATAGTCACGCGAAAAGACTTGGAAGCTAATGTTAATCCTATGGGGAAATTATTTTCAAATTTCTCCCTTTAATTTTAATATTTTTGAATGATTTTTTTGCATAGGATAGATGAGGACGATCTTTAACGGGGCTAGTCTTTACTTTTTTGACTTTCGTTTCAGATTTAAAAAAAAAATGATTTCACTTTCGGAACCAGTTGGAACCGGTTCTGAAATTAAAACTATCCTAATGTAAAAAAAAAAAAAAAAAAAAAAAAAAAAAAAAAAAAAAAAAAAAAAACTGTAACCGAAATCGAAAAAGTAAAAACCAGCCCGGTTAGAGATAGACCTCAGCTATCATTCAGGAAAAAAAAAAAAAAAAAAAAATTAAAAGTATTAAAATGCAACCGAGATATTTGAAAATAACATTTACTGTAAAAAAAAAAAAAAAAAAAAAAAAAAAAAAAAAAAAAATATATATATATATATATATATATATATATATATATATCTGAATTCACAAGAAAAGGTGCTGGCACCCCGGCTGCCAACACAATTGCTGTAAAATTTATCTGCTGCTGTCTTTAAAAGCGCTGTAAAATTTCTCAAATCTAGATAAACTCGAGTTTCTATTGGTTGCGTGGTGCACGTGACAGGAATAATTCGATATTTACTTTACTTGTTGCTTGAATACAAAGCTTTCACAGCATCATATAACGTGAAAAATTACAGCAGAAAGTGCATGAAAAATCACATTTTTTTTACAGTGCTTCCTTAACATTTACTTAACATTAGCGTTCTCGTTCAACGGTTCAAAATGTCCACTTTAACAGTATTTTCCGAAAGATTTTATGACTTAACCAAAAAAGGGAAAAATCTGTTCGATTATACCGTTTCTGAATAAGGGCATTTACCAATTTCGTGCGTTTACGAACAAAATTTAATTAAAAATTTATTATAAAGTAGCCAGTTTGGATTTTTTTAACTGGTGCATTGTAACTTCAAACGACTTGTGGGAAGACTACTGAAAATTCTGCGATTTCAGAGGCTGCCCAAACTGTAGCTTAGCATCGTTTTTAGGTAGATTTCGTATGAAATACTACCTATTGGGATCGTTCCTATGTTGGAATTTCTGAAAAATTTTTGCAGATCTACACCGATCATGACTCCTAGAACCCAAAACCACCCTCAGTAAAAAACTTTATATATCTATCTATCTATCTATCTATGTATCTATCTATCTATCTATATATATCACTTTCTTCTGGACACGATAACTTTTGTAATTCTGCACCAATCTCTTCCAAACTGATACATAAAATCAAAGGGCATAAAATCTCGGTCAAGTTCGGCAAAATCGGACCAAGGGGATGGAAATAGGGGAGGGGTTTTGTGAAAACCGAAAACCCCCCCATAACTTCTTAATTTTTGTACATATCAAATCAGTTTAAAGTTTTTATTACTTCTAAAAATAGGACCAAAAATTTATGTATCACAGATTTTTGATAAAATTAAAAATGGACTCAAGGGGCGCAAAAAAATAGGGTTTTTGTTGAGAAAAAAATTCCAAACTTCGTCAGTTCTCAAGATATCAAATCCAATTAATTTTACTATACATCTCCTTAATAATATCGACAACTTTTATATTCACAAGTTTTTGATAGGACCAATTCGTACCGCAAGAAAAAAAAAAAGGGGGGGGGGGGTTGAAGAAGAAAAATTTTCATAACTCCGTCAATTCACAAGATATAAAATCTCCATGAATTTATCATATATCTTCTTAATATTGTCTTCAACATTTATATAGACAAGTTTTTGATAGGGCCAATTCTTAGCAAAAACAAATTAAAAATACATAGCGGTAGAAGAAAAAACTCATCTTATTAAGGGTGCATTCAAATTCAAACTGTCTATTTTCTTACTCATTTTTAAATTCATTTTTGCTCTCAAACGCATCCAATTGCTAGATTCTCTTATTCAGAAACTATATAATGTACAGTAATGATCGATTTTTTGATAGAGGCAGAATATATTTCAAAAAATGATGTCAAAGTGGGCATTTTGAACAGAATTTCCCGAAGCGATTGTGTTAGAAACGAAAAATATTGCCCTACTGAGAAAATAATTGTTTATTAATCAAATTTTAATTATTTCAAAGAAAAATAAAAACACAGGTCGCTTATAAATCTTTTCAAAAATCACGTCAGCATGTTTCATATTTTTTTTTTATTAAAAATTAATCTGAAAATGTGCCAGAAAATTTCGAGTTGTTGAGTATGGAAAAATATTTTTTTAATATCGCCTTAACATGATTCTCATAAAACCAGCTATTTTATAAAAAGGAAATAAAAACTCGTCAAAAGCAGACAGATAAAACTGTTAAAGTGGATTTATATCTAATAATGATTTAGTTTTTGTTGGTGAAATTAGTATACTTAACTTCGAAATCTACCTCTGCCTGTAGGCCGGGCCGGCAGGGATTTTTTAAAACCGTCGTTTCTTAAAAATTATTCTACTAATTATGTTCAAATTTAATGCATTTACACGAAATAATAAGTTTGGATTTGTTTAACTGGTGCATTGTAACTTCAAACGACTTGTGGGAAGACTGCTGAAAATTCTGCGATTTCAGAGGCTGCCCAAACTGTAGCTTAGCATCGTTTTTTAAAACCATCGTTTCCTAAAAATCATTCTACCAATTATGTTCAAATTTAATGCATTTACACGAAATAATAAGTTCATGAATGTTTCTAATTGTTAAGCGAAAAAGGAGAAAACAACTTAAGGCTGGTCTCAAATCCAAAGGAGCTGCATTTTGGCACAATACATTTCTCTTCGGAAACGCGTGAAATGGGCAGCTGTGCTTATTCAAAAACTATGTAATCGAAAGACATCTTCCACCATTTGGTAAAGGTGGAAAAATCCTTCAGAAAATACTGTGAAAGTGGCCGTTTTGAACCAAATTCCGAACGCGACACCACCAGAAAGGAGGAAAATGTCACGTGACCACAATGGCTTATAACTTGATAAGTAATTTATTCGTCGAAAAATGAAAATTTCATTTCGATTCCAAACCACTTCAACAGTCAGGTCTGCTAATTTTATGCCTTTACATTTAAAAATGATTCAAAAAGCTTTGCGTTGTCGAGCAGAGGATTTGAGAACCGCTTTAAGGTAACATGCTTTAAAACTTTCGGTATCTTTTTACAGTTCAAAGGTATCTGACCACAGAAACGTGAAAAAAAAAAAAAAAAAATGGACAAAATGAACCTTTTGAAAGACTACAATGCAAATTTCAAATCACTCATTGAATAACTAATTATATTCTTATTTCACGTAATTCATCATCGGCCACTCGCCTGTAGCGATGTCTACCTCTCCTATACGCATTCAAATAAACGATAACCCCTCATTAGTCTACTTCTTCTAAATAGAGCATTTTGAGTTGGAACAATGCTGTGAACACGTCTGCCGAAAATTCTTGGAAACGAGACGCTGCCCAAACCGTGGCTTAGCATCGTTTTTAAAACAGTCATTCTTAGAAATTATTTCACCAATTACTTTTGGAGAATGGGAGAATAAAATTTGGGTCAAATGCAACGGTATGAGGGTAGAACCTGTTTTTCTATGGCAATTGTAAATTATCACGATGTCAAACCGCAAATTTTTGAAATAAATATGATTTCTGAAAGAGATTGATAAAGCAAAAAGCGAGAAGGTACAGCAAATGTTTGTCTTCTTTTTTTCGAATTATACAGTAAAACGTGCTAAAACAGAATCTCATGGGACCGGACATAATTTCCGTTTAAGCCAATAAAATTGCGTGCCTTTCTTTTCACCGGATCACCGGAAAAATATTTTCTTTTCTCTTTACAGCTGGATTTCGTTATAACAGATGCCGTTCATACAGGTTTTATTATATCTTCGTTCAGATAGCATTTAACGGCCCCATCGTTCAGACTCTTTTTCAAAGTAAATAGAGAAGTATTTTGTGGAACGTCGAAGAAAAAAAAAAAAAAAAAAAACAGGAATTCTGCTTTTTTCAGAATTTGCTGTCGCCCCCGATGAAAAAAAAATATATATGTATATATAAATAGTACAAAACCCATTTAAATTTTAAGACTTAAAGCACACGCTTTTACTTTATGTAAAATGACGGCATTTGCACCCGCTTAAGAATTCCACATTGACGATCCACTCTTAAACAGCTACACTGAAGTATGCATAGAACGTCACTATCGCGATATAATACACAAATGAAGCAGAAAGATGCCGTCATTACAAAAATTCGCCAAAAAAAAAAAAAAAAAACAAAAAAAAAAAAACTATCTAATGATTCATAGGCCTTCATTTGTTTGTAATATTAATATAGATATTTAAAATTAAATATAGTTTATAATGGCTCTATGTTTTAACAGAAATCATTCGCTTATATTTTTTCAAAATAGCACATATTTTAATTACATTTTTTCGGTTGTTATGAGAAAATGGCAACAAAAATATATAATTACTATTTTGCAACTATTTTTCCTTTGCTTTCTACAGAAATGGAGTACTTCCATTGCCAATATTAAGCAAATGGCTCTAAAAACTACAAAATAAATAAATAAATAAATAAATAAAAAATGGATATTTCGAAAATAAATTGAGATACAGTTTTCAAACAAATTGCAGTTAAAAGTACCCCCCCCCCCCCCCCAATACGACGTTATAAAAATTGAAAATGCGCGATGCTTAGAAGTTTAAAAAATTGCTGTAGTGCATTTAACAGTACAATGATAGATCTGCTTTATGCTGCTGGCAATGATACATGCCGCTGGCTTATACAATGCAACGTTATTTTTTGGAGATGGCACAAAATAAGCTGGGAGAAAGAAATAGGATACTGGGGGCTAAAAGAAAAAAAATGAGAAAACCCATTAATCATCAAATTGTCTTCGAAAAAAAAAAACGGAAATAGCCATTAGACTAAAAAATATATTTTCTTTCAATTATATGTCTAAAGAAAAGCTTAGGGAGTCGTCTTCATACTGAAATTGAACCAAACGCTGAAATTTTCAGTACAAAAACCTAATTTCGACATCATATTTGGCTTTTTCGGTTGAATTTACCTTAGAATACCAAAACGGAAAGTGATTAGACCGTGTAGTTTAGGATTTATAAAGGCTTACAGTTTGTAATTACTAATGTTACATTCATTTGTAATCATTGCAAGACAGATTACAATGTGCGTAGTTTTTTAAGCATAACTCATGAACCTACATGGCGGAATGAGTTGGACTTTTGGATTCCCCTATTTGAAACTTCTAAAAATCGATTTTTATTTACAAAATTATAGGTTACATATCATAATATTTTTCAAAAAAATATACTTTTTAATTTAATCATTGAAGAAAATATGATATGAATTTTTTTTAACAGAAATCGATTTCTAGAATCTTCAAAATGCGGAGATTCAAAATGACGAGATTGCGGAAATTCAAAATGACAGCTCATTCCGCCATGTAGTTCTTGAATTATACTTAAAAAGACTCGAATTGCAGGGCTGCCACTAACAACTATTTTTATATTCTATCTCGCGCCACTTTATCAAAACAAAAGTCTACCCTATACACTTTGACATTATGTGCAAGAGAAATATGCCACACAATTTATTTTTAAGCAATAATGGTGCGAATAGGCCTTCATTTTTTTTGTATTATTAATATAGATATTTAAAATTAAATTTAGTTTCTAATAGCTCCATGTTTTATCAGAAATCCTTCATTTATATTTTCTCAAAATAGCACGTATTTTAATTTTTTTTTTTCAGTTTTTATGGGAAAATGGCAACAAAAAGATATAATTGCTATTTTTCTTTCACCTTCTACAGAAATTGAGTTCTTTCGTTGCCAATATTAAGCAAATGGCTCTAAAAACTACAAAAAAAATAAATAAATAAATAAATAAATAAAATAATAATAATAATATCTCAAAAACAAATGGAGATGCAGTTTTCAAACAAATCGCATTAAAAAGTACTTTTTTTTTCCAATACGACGGTATAAACATTGAAAATGTGCGATGTTTAGAAGTTTAAAAATTTTCTATAGAGTATTTAATCGTATTGCTTTGTTTTACGGCTGGCTTCTGTAAGGTAACGTTATTTTTTGGAGACTACACAAAATAACCTGGGAGAAAGAAATAGCATATCGTACCGGGGGCTAATAAATAAACTGTTCGATTCCTAATCACTTCAATAATAATGACTGCAAGCGTCATGCTTTTTATGTTTGAAAACGAGTCTGCACTGTAAAAAAAACGGACTAAAAAACGGAAATACTACTGGCAATCTAGACGCCAGTACTATTTACGTTTTTTTACGGGAATTTTTACCCATAAATTACAGAACAATTTCCGTTTTTAATCAGAAAAACGGAAAATCTTCTGTAATTTATGGGTAAAAATTTCCGTAAAAAAACGGAAATAGTACTGGCGTCTAGATTGCCAGTAGTATTTCCATTTTTTAGTCCTTTTTTTTTACAGTCTGACAATGTGTTAAAAGGTTTCGCGATTGTTAATCAAGGAAAAATATGTTTTTGAAAATCGCCTCAAAATAAATTAGAGTGCCGATCGGTCATCGCTTATATGTGAATGCATAGAAAGGTAGGCTTATTGCCACTGGCAAATGACCGATGATCGATTACATGATTGCAGATAATTAGCTATTAAATTGTACTATTTGATTTCAAAATAGTATTGTTTATGAAAAGGCTCATTTTGTCAATTTTCTGGGAAAGTTTAAAGGATTATTTATCATAAAATGTCTCACGAGATTCTCAGGAATAACAGTATGTCCTTAACCTGGCGGTAGTTCGCAGTCGGGTTTTTTTCGTCATTAGTCGTAATGTACCTCACAGATACAATATGTGTTTCATGTTGTTTTTATTGTTTTTATTTGTGTCTTTTTTCTGGTATATTAAATGCTTTTTTATAGAAAAATATTTATTCAGAAACAAAAGTTACATATTATAATTTTTTCGTTAAATTAAAAAAAAAATTTATTAGATACAAACGAATATGTAGAGTACCTATTAACCAAGTTTCCGCCTTAACTGGATTACTGAAAGAAAAAAATAACAATAAAAATAAATTCTGGCCATTTTTCTTCATTCTGACAGAAAGATAAGAGTTCTAAATTTTTTTCTAGTGCTCCTTCATATTCGCCTAGCACTTCATTGACTGTTTCTTAATGATGAAAACTATGTCCATTAGAAGAAACTGGCACATCCGAAAGGTTTAATTTCCGATTGAAAAAAAAAGCTATTGAAAACATTGAGCAGCAAAAAAAAAAAAAAAAAAGGTCTGGCAACTCTGATGACACTACTACAATGGAATCGCTGCCAACTTGTACGTTTTTTTGTTACCACTGAAATGTAATAAAATTTTTAGACTTATTTAATCATTAAATATTGTTAGAGTTCGGTGTCAACATTTATTATTAAATTTTAGTGGTAAGAAAAATGCCCAAGTTGGCAGCTAGCAATGGCGTGATGTTGCAGCAAAGAGACCTTTATATCACACAGAAAAAAAAAAAAAAAATCAAGGACTGCTTCAAATGAACAATTTCGTTCCCCTGTTTTGTAAAAGCAACGGAAGCGTACATCAAAGAACTATAAGTAGTACCATAAAAATTAATAAATCGTGCGTAAATTTGTATTTCATCGTCTTAGTGGATGAGTTTGTGTGTCAATCCGGTTTATCCGAGTTTTTTGCTTATCCGAGGTGAGCTTGTTCATATTAACTCGGATAATCGGGAGTCGTACATAAATGGAAAATATAATAAATATTTGGAAATAATTCACGTTGGTCACTAGCTGTTGATAATGTATCATCATTACCGGTGGGAGGAAGGCAGAGGGAGACACAGGTTCCGAATCTACCGGTTCAAAACTTACAAGAGGAAAATCACAGAGATGCATATGTGACTCACGCAAAGATAAAATATGTCAAAAGTGAGATAAAGTAGCAGGTTCGAAAACGAGAATTACAATTATACATTTTTTCTCTGCGGCTTCTTTCCATTTCGCGATGAAAAAGGAAATCCTTCCAAGAAACTGGAACATAGCTGTGTAATAGATTTATTCTGGTTTCTTGTGCTTTTCTTTGCGTTGTTTTTTTACGCATCATGTAGTAAAAAATCTGAAGTGACACCACTCGACTTCCTGAACACATGTGCAGAAAGTAAAAAAAGAATTCAATACCTTATTAGACGGCCGATTTGTATGGAAATCTATACAATTCTTGCGACAGTGGTTTATAATAACGTGTACACCCAATGGGAACTCAAACGGACGAACCGTTTGAGAGTTATTGTGTTACCCCACCCCCGTGTTGAATTCAGGGGGTGGTCCGGGCGTCCGGGGCGAACATTCCCTCCCATAACAATCAGTTCACTCCCCCCCGGGAAAATTTGAGATTTTGTGTTTTCAATGATCTTAAAGTGCAACCCCCCCCCCCCCCTCGGAGCCACAGAAATCCCACCCGGATAAAAGTTGATTCAACACCCCTCCCCCCCACACACACACAAACAAAAATCATTATTGCACTATTTCTTTATACTACTGTACGAGTTCCTGATTGAATCAGTTATCGGTATTAAATTCAATTTTACTCATATGATATTTAACGGTTGCTATCCGCTTCTAAATGCATACCTGTCAACCTTTAATTAAAAAGCCATACAATTCAAAAATGTACGTAGAAAAAGAATGTGAAATATTTTGTGAACAAAACTGGGCTGCTTTTTAGTCGAAATAAGTACTTACAAAAATCTCCGGATCAACATAATAGATTTTGTAAAAGAAAAAAAATATATATATGGATTATAATAGAAGGTTGGACGAGGGTCACAGATAAACAACAACAACAAAAAAAAAAAATTGTGAACAATTTTAGAATATAAGTAAACGCTAAACTTTTTTTTATTTAAAAAATTATTGAATACAATAAAAGATTTGCCATTTCTAGAAGAAAAGAAATCGAGGTGTATTGCCAGGTCACATTTGAAGAAATATTTGAATAAATTCCTCTAGATGGCAGCACCAAACATGTGCAAACAATTGGAATTTGAGAATTTTACCTTTTGTAGGTAGAGCAATACTATTTCCTTTTCCTTAGATGAAAATTAAAATACTGTTAGTTGCTGTAAAAAATACCTCCCCCCCCCCCCTTGCTTAAGTTATTGCAATATTTTATATTTTATTGTCGATTAATCCTCAGACACAGAAAAGAAGACTGCACTGTAGAAGTGCGTTAGAAATAAAAGTTTCTGGCAGCTATTTTTTTAAAATTACATCCAGTAAAATCGGTATATTAGAATCAAAATGCTTTTTTAATAATGTATATTTTTTAATCATTTATATAATTTTACTTTAAATAAATAATTTTTATTTTTAGATGCATAAAAACTGTATAACTCTCATCTGTCAAGCCACTCAGCCGATCTGACACTGACGACGATAATTTGTGTGTATTTTTAATACTTTTAAGTCAAATTTGTAAAATGCTAATATGTAAAAAGTCTATAAGTAAGTACTTCAAATTGAAAGTCGTATATATATTTTGCATTAAAAAAATCATTAAAATGACTTCTTATCAGGGTCGTACTGGCATAACTGAGAGGGCGGTGGCAAAATGGATAAAAAGGGCGCCGATTGCCTTACAAAAGGGCGCAAATGCTTATATATATATATACATACATATACACACGCACATACTATATAAATTATGTATAAAAAATTACTTTAAAAATATATACGAGTATATTGCTATAGCGAAAACTTTATTCCTAAAATAATTATGTCACCCAAATTAGTATTTTACACTATAGAAATGTAATATGCACAAAAATAGTTCCCCGCAAGACTTAAAAAAAATCTGATGTTAGACCAGTGTTGCCAATTTAGAGGTATTTTTTTCCACCACACTTTTCTAAGAAAGCTATCTCTATTTTCGAATTTCGCTCACCTTATCTAAGGAGTTAATTCAAACTTTACACCGAATATTTGACTAACAATCTCCACACAATTATCTCCAAATGGAAAATAAAATATTAAAATAAAACAAACAAAAACAATTTCGTTGGGTCAAAACTCAAAAGTGCAAAACATTATTTAATACAATTCAATAATATTTTATATAATACAATCTCTAAAATACAAATACTAATTATGGTGTATACAATTTCAGGAAAGTTATTTTTGTTTAGGGCAAGAGTGACGCCTATTTTACGTGAATTATTTTAAAAATATGTTTTATTTCTTTATTTTTTCACCATCCAAAAGATATCATAGATTTTTTTTTTTTTAATTATGGCCATTTTTTTTTCCCATTCTGATCAGAAACAAAATTATGGCCATTTTTTTTTTTCCTTTTCTGACCAGAAAATCAGAGTTCTAACTTTTTACGACAGCTCTTTCGTCTTCACCTAACACTTCATTTATAACGGTTGTTTCATAATAATGGCTGGCACCAGTCCATCAGAAGAAAATGATCCATTCCAAAGGTATAAGTTCGATTGAAAAAAACTATTTAATACTCTGAGCAGAAAGAAGAGGCTACACCTGCAATTTTTATGACACTAATAGAATCCCATAGCTGCCAATGTGTACGGTTTAGTTACCTCTAAAATTTAACACAAATTTTTGCCATATTTAATCGTTGACAATTATTAGATTTTTTAAACTGGAATTCCGGAAGTGGCAGCCAATTGTTCTCTTGCGACGACATTTCTGTGGCTTCAACTCGTAAAACTTGGCTAAAAGTGCTATCTTTGACAACATTTTCGGAATGAATCTTTGCCTTTATAGGAAAATGGGAAACTCTAGTTTCCTGGTATCTGAACAAAATCGGCAAATTTTATATTTTTACGAATATTAATGCAAATTTTTTGTATTTACGAATGAAAATGACTTCGCGAAAGTATCAGAAAAGTAGTTAGTTTTGATTTGGGAATAGCTTTCAATATAAAAAATTCTCATAACGAGGATGTGATCGCCTCCCACCCCCCAAAAAAGGAAATCCATCACCTCCTCTAAATGATGAGCTGAATCCGTCCTTGGATTTGTCGAATATTGATTGATTAAAATCTCGGAAACGGAATCGAAAAAAATTCCGCTTTTTACAGGATCCTTATGCCATACCATCTTTAGATTCTTCTAAGTTTTGTCATACGCCAGACAGAATGATTTTAACAATACCGTGCAAAACGCAGATGCGAGAAAAATCGACAAACAAAATCTTCATTTGGCGCCCGGGGCAGATGCCCCTTCTGCTCCCCTTAATTTTGGCTCTGCTTTCAAATGAGCAAACTTACAAAGGCTGTGTCCAATAATGGAGTTGTTTCTGTTTTTCAAAGATCTTGTCATTTTTTACCGCAATTCATGTGTATACGCAGGGTATGGGGGGGGGGGGGGGGGGCAGAAAATCTTTGGAAAAGTAATACATTCTTTAAAAGTATTACATTGAATGTATTATTTTGAAAAGTAGTATTACTTGAATTTTATTGCATGATAGTTTTGTTTTAAAGGTTTTCATTAAATTTCATTATAACTGCTGACTGCTTTACTTGGCTGAAAATACCAATTATTTTTTATTGCCCACCAGAAACTTTTTAATCGAACTGTCTTTTATATTTTTTTGAGAAAAGCAAAAGATCTTTCAGAAAAGGCTGCCAAATGTGGCGTTTTGAACCGAATTTCCGGACGCGACAGTGGAGGAAGAGAAAGAAAACTGTTGTCATGAGACAACAATCAATTTTAACTCAAGGTGTAATTAATTTAAAGAACAGAATCTATTGTATTACAAAGCACTTCAATAACCAAGCCTGCAAGTCTCATTCTTTTATGTGGAGTTTGGCCGAATATTCGGTTTCATTTTCGTTTTCAGCCCAAAATCCTAGTTTCGGCGAAAATACTGCCCTATATTCGGTATATAACTGCCCCTCCCTAGCCTCCCCCAAACGGCACTCCCATCCAAAGAGCCGTACATACTATATATTCACATACAAGGGGATAAATCTAGAAGGTATTACTAATATTGATTAAATTCGTTATTTTTAAATTAAATTATTTTTTAATATATTTTTTATGTTTATAGCACCTTATATTTAATTAATTTTATTTCAATCAAATTATTTTGTTAATTATGTACTGCCGTTTCTACGCAAAACATTATTCAGATAACATGCGTATATGTATGTTTGTGTTACTTACTTTGAATTTATTTTTAAAACAATTTCGCTTTCGTTTTCAGTCGATACTAGGAAGGTAACCGAAATTCAGTTTCTTTCGAACACTATTTGTATGTTTGTAAATGAGCAGAAATTTTCGCATTATTGAACGTTAAAAATTTTTTTTGTTGAGAACCACTTTAAGGATTTACACGTAATCATAACTTATAAATTTCGGAAAATCGAGTTTTTATTTTAGCGGCTTTATCAACGGAATTGAGACTTCTTAATGTGGCCAGAATCTGGAATAGACAATTCTATGTAAGTAAAAAAAATAAAAAAATACAATAAGCATTCTATTATAATTATAACATAAAATTGAAACTAGTTTTTTTTTCTCAAAATTGCATTTTTTAAT
This sequence comes from Maratus speciosus, assembly GCA_963932465.1. NCBI lineage: Eukaryota > Metazoa > Arthropoda > Arachnida > Araneae > Salticidae > Maratus > Maratus speciosus. Next base: position 4,178,561 of record OZ010790.1, on the reverse strand, counting down.
AGATGACCACGGCATGATTACTTTAATAATAATGAATTGTTTTTCACTTTTAATTTGGTCAGCTTTTTTTTCTTATATAATTATGCAGTGCATTAAGGATTTTTTTTTTTTTTTTTTTTTTTTTTTTTTTTTTTTGTCAATCATCAAAAATCAGCATTTTTCTACGATAAAAGTTGAATACCCTCTTCAAATAATCAGCATTAAAGAAAAAAAAAGAAAAAAAGAGAGAGAGCTTTTCATAATTTCCACCCTTTGTCTCGTCTAGTCACTAAAATAAGTCATATTTAATTAAAAATTACTGTTTATTTTAATTTCAGATGAGCCAAATTTAAACTACAATGGTCGTCGCAACTCACACGCGCAAAAAAGAAAAAAAAAAAAAAAAAAAAAAAAAAAACACCAACAGCGCGTCGTGTCGCGCATGTGTCGTGTGTTAATTAGTATTTCATGGGAAAATACCTCCACATCCTATTTCTATTTTCTCCAGAAAGATAGAGAGCTCCAGAATACGGTATAATAATAATTAAAAAAAAGTGTCACATCTGGTATTACTACAGAAACCACTGGGTATCTATAGAACCGATTTGAAACCCCGCCGAAATGGTAATTTGTCTTCTTAGGAACTCCCACGTTACTGACTAACAGCATTGAAAACTGAACCCAAACACATCTGCACTTCTCTTTACTTATATTTATCCATTCTTTTGTAAAAGGACTTTTACAATTTTAGTGGTTTATCTATTTATTTTAATTACATATACATTTTTCAATTTATATATCGGGGTGGTGTTTGAAGTTTAAAGAGGTTAAGCAGATCCGGTTTAAAAAAAAAAAAAAGTTTTTAGATATTGGCTTTTTCGGATGCTAAAAATATTATCGAATTTTTAAATAGATATGAAAAATTAACATTTTCTTCTTTCAAAAGCAAAATTTACATAAGTTTCCATTGCAAAATCTTGTGAAGAATTAGTCTTGGCGCCCTTGGCGGTCTAACACTTATATTATCATTAAGAAATTATGGAATGCTCCACTTTAGTAGAACTAAGGGCATCAATTTATGGGTGTATTTGTGGGGAGTGTGCGTGTGTGTGCAGGGCCCGACTAATGCAGGGGCATGAGGGGCAGCTGCCCCGGGCCCCCAGATTTGAGGGGGCCCCCCAAGGACAGATATAAGTTTTAGTTAAAGAAGAGTCAAATGATAAAAAATATCCAAAAGTGACCAGATTCTAATTTAAAGTTTTTTTCATTTTGTGATATTTAATTTCTTCCTTACTGATTTCATAATTTTTTTAAATACATAATTTTAATTAAAATATTACAGTTACAGTAATATCACACATCTGCTATCTGTTTTCATATTATGAAACTTCATACCAAAGTACTTAAAGGCATCATGGGGAATGCAGTAACAACATAACAAGTATTGAAATTTGTTGCTATTATTATTAAAAGCATTCCACCACTTGCCTTTCTATATGATAGAATCACACAAATGCATGTTGATTGAATATAAAGATTAAGTTAAATAGAAAAGTATTAACACAAACAACCAATAATACCTGAGAGAACTGTATTTACATTTTAACGGCTCACATTTATCCTTATATTCCTATTACAAAAAAAAAAAAAAAAAAAAAAAAAAATGTATGCTATAACTTCTTAAAGTTATCTTTCTTGTACTATACTGTATACAGATGTGAATAGTACTTGGTATGAAATTTAAGTCTACATACAATAGGTATGAAATTTAGTTTTAGTCATTTCAAAATAATTCACGAAAAATTTCAAAAGATCGAAGAGGGCCCCCCCGGATAATGTTTTCCCAAGGGCCCCCCACTGTCTAAATCGGGCCCTGTGTGTGTGTGGGGGGGGGGGGCTTACTATTACAAAAACACGATACTAGTTTTTTTCAAGTTATTTTTGCAGAGGCGCTGGAAAAAATCTGGCCAAGTGACCAAGGGCGCCATGATTACAAAAACACGGTATTAGTTTTTTTAAACTTATTTTTACAGACGCGCTAAAAAAATCTGTCCAAGGGCGCCATGATTACAAAAACACGATGATAGTTTTTTGAAAGGGATTTTTACAGAGGCGCTGAAAAATATCTGACCAAGGGCGCCATGATTACAAAAACACGATATTAGTTTTTTAAAACTTATTTTTACAGAGGCGCTGAAAAAAATCTCTCTAAGGGCGCCATGATTAAAAAAAACACGATAACAGTTTTTCAAAATTATTTTTACAGAAGCGCTGAAAAAAATCTGACCAAGGGCGCCATGATTACAAAAGCATGATATTAGTTTTCTGAAAGTTAGTTTTACAGGGCGCTGAAAAAATCTCACCAAGAGCGCATTGATTACGAAAACACGACATTAGTTTTTTGAAAGTTATTTTTACAGAGAGGCGCGGAAAATAAATCTGACCAAGGGCGCCATGATTACAAAATTACGATATTAGTTTTTTGAAAGTTATTTTTACAGAGAGGCGCAGGAAAAAAAAAATCTGCCCAAGGGCGCCATGAGTACAAAAACGCGATAATAGCTTTTTGAAAGTGATTTTTACAGAGGCGCTGAAAAATATCTGACCAAGGGCGCCATGATTACAAAAACACGATATTAGTTTTTTAAAACTTACTTTTACAAAGGCGCTGAAAAAATCTGACCAAGGGCGCCATTATTACGTAAACACGATATTAGTTTTTTTCAGGGCCGTAACCAGCGAGTCCAGTCAGAGGGGGCTCTGAATTATTTTGGTGGGGCTAACATCTTTCAACAATCCATATCTTAAGCAAACTAAATATAGTAAAACTGATAAAATGGACCTGTCTATAAAGGAACCCGTCTAAAGCGTAATATTTCTATAACGGAACTACCTATAATGAAATTCTTAAACGGAAAATACTTCATGGTAATCGAAAAATGAATATAAAACAATTAGGGGCGGTGTACCTCTTAAGAAAACCTACCTAAAATAGAACTTTTCTCCATCCCGTGTGATTTAGTCTTAGGTCTTATTGTATTTAAGGCTCCGCTGCACACAAATTTATTTTCGTCTTTCAGAAAAAGCACGTCAAATAAATAGATAGCATCCGACACCCCATAAAAAAAATAACTTTATTTAAATTTTAATAAGGAAAACTAATGGATTGTACACTGTATTCTATTTCCTTTGCAATTTTTGCATTATTAAGCATATTGCTTCTTACAGAAGCGGATTAACTACCTTCCGGGCCCCTAGGCTAAACTTCTTTGTGAACCTCCTCTTCTTCCCCCCCCTCCCCCCCAATAAAAGCAATACATTTCAGTGTTTTCTGGCACTAAAACTGGAAAAGAGTACTTTTAGTGCAGGAAAACATTGAAATTTCATAAAATTCAAAATGCAAGTTTTGATCATAAAAATGGAATATTTTTTTTAATTTTGTTCTTAGTCCTTGAACAATATTTTTTCAAATATAAATTATTAGGAACTAGCGACCTGAAGTAAAACATGTACTTAATTTGTATACTTCTTTTTTTTTTTTTTTTTTTTTTTTTTTTTTTGTAATTGGAAGAAGGTTTCTATCTCAGCTGTTTCTATCATTAAGCGGTTATTGACGCGAAAGAATCCGATCTCTCATGTTAATACTATGGGAGAAATTTTTTTAAACATCTCATTTGTATTTCAATATTTTTAAACAATTTTTGCATTGGATAACTTAGGTCGTTCTCTTCAAATGCCGTTTTTTTACTTTTTTGAATTAGTTGAACTTTTTTTGGGAACAGATGTCATAAGTTCCCACGGCCGCTATCTTGGATTTTTACTTGGCGTGAAAACCCCTTTTCCGCCAAGTAGTAAATGTCGCCAACACCGGCTTATACGTATGTTTCGCTTAACGAAAATTAAATGTAAATAATAAACAAAATTCGCTAAAGTGGTAATCAGTAAGTCCCGGTTTAGCATTCTCAAAATTCAGCAGCTCTCGCTTTCTAGCAATTTCAAAATGTAAAAAACTCTTAAAGCAGCAAAATATACATAAAAAACGAAATTCGCTAAAGTGGCAATCAGTAATCTTGTATGAGCTCTTCGCGCATATTTACCGAAAAAAAAACATCACTGCATTCAGAAGTTCTCCCGTTTTAGCATTCTCAAAATTCAGCAATTCCCGCTTTCTAGCAAACTCAAACTGTAAAAAAGTCCTTCCGGCCAGTGCCGGGAGGAAGAGGTAGCTTTCATATTCTTTATTTTAAAAAAGCCAACTTATATTATTCAAACACACGAAGCTCAATTAAGTGGAAACCGAATGTAGGAGATTCAATACTAATTTTTATCAATACTAAATCATTATGAATGAGAATTTCGCGAAATTAGTCAGCTTTATCCAAGCTGCTTTTAATTAAAGTAACTTATATTTGGCTGCCAAATTCGGCGATTTCTTAAAGTGCCTGCCATTTTAAGACAACATGGTGGATGAGGCTAACCAGTGAGCTTGGTCGAGACCTTAGTAATTGCTGTGCACATGCTCACTCACATCGGAATCGGTTGATATATACGAGTGCTGTCGCAGGCAAAAAATCAGATTTTTCAAAATGTCACCCACGTTAGGAATTGAAACTACTATATCTGAGCCATTTTTTAAGATAAAGGCAAACAAAAAATGCTCCTGAATCCTTATATCAAGGTCAAATACTTAAGAAAGAAACCTTTTTCAATTTCTAATTTTTTTGCACCTCACTTTAAATATAATTTTTTTTAATTTAATGGCCGCCATTTTGAAACAAGATGGCTGATGAAGCTGGCCAGCGAACTTGGTCGAGATATTGATGTATACTATCCACATGCCTTCTTCCATCGAAATAGGCGAATACGTGTGGTATCGCGTGACAAATACAAGATCGTTTCAAAGTGTTAGTCATGATAGAAATTCAAAGTGCTATAATTCAACCACTTTTTAAGATATAAACAAAAGAACAAATTTTCAGAAACAAAAACTGCTCCGAATCTTTGTATCAAGGCCAAACACATAAAAAAAATCTTTTTCATTTTCCAATTTTTTAATACCTCATTTTAAATTTTAAAATACATTTAAAAAAAAATCGCAACCCTTTTGAAACAAGACGGCGAATGAAGCTGGCCAACGAACTCGGTCGAGACATTGGTATGCACTATGTACAGACCAAGTAATATCCAAATCGGTTCATAAATACGCCTGTTATCGAAAGACAAAAATCAGGTCGTTTTAAAATGTCAGCCACAATAGAAATTCAAAATGTTATAACTCAGCCATTTTTTTAGATATAGACGAAACAAAACCTGTTCCGGAATCTTTGTATTAAGGTCAAACACATACGAAAAAATCTTTTTCATTTTCCAATTTTTTGGCATCTCATTTTAAATTTAAATTTTTTTAAATGGCCGCCATTTTGAAACAAGATGGCGGATGAAGCTGGCCAACGAACTCGGTTCAGTTATTTGTATGTACTATGTACACACCAAGGTACATCCAAATCGGTTCATAAATAGGTCTGCTATCACGTGGCAAAAATCAGGGCGTTTCAAAATGTCAGCCACGCTAGAAATTCAAAATGCTATAACTCAGCCATTTTTTAAGATATAAACGAAACAAAAACTGCTCTCGAATCTTTTTATCAAGGTCAAACACATAAGAAAAAAATATTTTTTCAATTTTCAATTTTTTGGTACAACATTTCCAATTTAAATTTTTCTTAAAATTTTAAATGGCCGCCATTTTTAAACAAAATGGCGGATGAAGCTGGCCAACGAACTCAGTCGAGACATTGGTCTTTACTATGTATAAACGAAGTTACATCCAAAGCGGTTCATAAATACGCCTTTTATCGCGTGACAAAATTCAGGACGTTTCAAAATATCAGCTTTGCTAGAAATTCAAAATGCTATAACTCAGCCATTTTTTAAGATATAGACGAAACAAAAACTGCTACGGAGTCTTTGTATAAAGGTCAAATACATAAGAAAAAAATATTTTTCCATTTTCAATTTTTTGGTACCACATTTCAAATTTTAAATTTTTTAAAAAATTTTAAATGACCGCTATTTTGAAACAAAATGGCGGATGAAGCTGGCCAACGAACTCGGTCGAGACATTGGTATGTACTATGTACACACCGAATTACATCCAAATTGGTTCATAAATACAAGAGTTACAGTATGACATAGGTCAGATATATATATATATATATATTGATATATATATATATATATATATATATCAATTTTGAACGGAGGGTGGTTTCGGGGTCTGGGGGTCATGATCGATGAAAATATACCAAAATTTTTTGAAATCGCTTTCCTCCGAACGGCTGCAATAGGTAGCTTTTTATAAAGAAAGCTACCTAAAACTCTTAAAGCAGCAAAATATATATAAAATTAACATACCTTAACAGATATGTACTTTCTTGAGAGTTTCAGCACGAAATCTCTCTCTCATAACACTACCGTCATTTTCCAAAATAGGCTTATGAGTACGCATTGAGACACAATAAACAAACCTACTTTTCTTCTAAAAAATTCCTCATATTTCTTAATTACTTCAGCAAAAGCGTTCAAACGGATTACAGAAACCATAGTCAGTCAAATACATCCAATAAATTTAACAAAAATAAAAAGACAGAACTATACAACACGATAACAAAATACATCCACAAAATCCACCACTTCTCAGGGGTTGCCAGAACACAACACGTCAGAATACACACGGCACACGGGGTTCCACATATCGAGGTAGCCATAGCTATAAACACCGCCAACACGCCAAAAAAAATCGCCAAACAATTCAAAACAACGGCTGAGGGAACATAAGGCATCTAAGCCTTTTTTTGTTAGGATACATCCACTAAATAAAAGTATCTTCAATTAAAAAACCTCCAAAAAAGAAAAGAAGATTGAAAAAAATTAAAAATAGCCTTTTGGAAGTCGATATGAAGAAAAAACCTTAAGAAAATCTTAGCACCGGGGCCCTTTTCCTTCCGGGCCCCTAGGTTTGAGCCAGTGGCGTGGCGTGAAAATTTTCGGTGGTCATCGCAATTATTTAAGTTTGTGGTGAAAAATTATTAACTCTAAAATTCAATGGTTGAATGTTCAAAAAAGAAACTTTAAATCTTACCTTCACTTATACATGAACTCCAAATGTTCTGCTAAAACTGGATCGTAGAGTTTTAAAAGCTTATTAAGAGTTTTAAAATATTGCTTGGTCATCGCCGCATCCAGCGATGACCGGACGCCACGCCACTGGTTTGAGCCTACTCAGCCTAATGGGTAATCCGCCTCTGGCTTCTTATGTCCCTTGGTGTCTTCGGAAAAGGGAACCACCCCCCCTCTCTCAGCTCGCGTTTGTTCGTACAGTGTGTGCATATATACGCGCAATAATTTCTATGTGTACTTCGATGTATAACTTTTTACCAATTTTGTGGAAAATAAAAATTTTAAAAAAGTTAAAAAAATAATTTCTAAACAGGCCATTTGTAATATGCTAAAATGTGCACCACTACAATTGCCAGTCCTAAGCCTGGAAAAAGTGTGAAGGGAAGTTACCTGACAAACACTGCCATAGCTGTTTTTTAAAGTTGTCCAATTATCCGGATTTTTCATTAACCGGATCGGCATCGGCCCCGATTGGTCCGGATTATCAGCGCTCTACTCTATTGAACATTGATTATATATATGCATATTTGAACCGCTGATTAATCAAATAGTCTTTCTGTTGAATAATTTAGTGTAATTTATCATGCTAGCATTCTGACAGAAAAGTACATCTTTATTTACAAAAACACCAATTCATACAACAAACATAGACATCTTCAACCGCCCAGCATGACAATTTTTTTAAAGATGCGTTTTGAAAAAACTGAGAAAAAGGAACCTGTTGGTATAGAGGTCTGCACGGGCCGGAATTTCCAGGTGCCGGACCGGCCCGAACGAAAGCTATCTTGACCCAGCCCGTTCATATTTTCACAGTTCACGGCCGTACAAAAATCAGTAAAAACAGACCCGGCCAGTGGAAAAATAAATTAAATCTGGCCCGATCCGACCCGGCTCAATTTCTACAAAAAATTCAGATTTTTCTTAACATACCATTAAGATTCTTTTAAAGAATACTGCAGATAATTTTACAGCATATTTTAAATTTACGATGTGTTCGCAAGACAGAAAATACACAATAGCAACATTAATGATTTACTTAGAGTCTTAGACGTTTCAACATTCAAATAAGGATTCATTAAAAAATTCATATTGTTTAGAATAAAAGAAAAACGGGAAGGTTAAAAACATGATGATAACTTTTGAGGGTATATTATAAAAAGTAGATTTGCGAAAATATTTCTGTTATTCCTTCAGATTTTTCTCAAATCCAAAGAAGCTACTTTCTGACACATTTCTAAATTCATTTATTTTCGAAAACGTCAATATATTTTTGAGAAAATACTGTCCAAGTTAGCGTTTTGAATCGAATATCCGGAGACTATAGCACGGAAAAGGAGAAAAACCTGCAGTCACGTGACAAGAATCTCTTATATCTCTATATGGAATTCATTTATTAAAAATGGGAAACGCTATTCAATTCTAAATCCCTTCAATAGACAGGTTTGTCATTTTTATGCCTTTACAGTTAAAAATGTGACAGAAAGTTTTTCGTTTTTGAGTAGTGAATTTGAGAACCACCTTCAAGTATATTTCCAAAAATTCCGTTAACAGAAGTTCAATATCGTTATATTAATAATTTATTATTAATATTTTTACAAAACAATTGTCTAACCTAAACATCCTGAGAACAATTAAGTCCATTTCTGGCTATGTTGAAAAAAAAAATGTAAGCCTGATCTCGGTCCGGCACGAGTCTACTGGAAGAATTAAAAGCCCGGGCTCAAACGCCATGTAACTGTCCGATGCCGATCTGTACGCTGGAAAATGTTATATTTCGATATTGATGCTGGCAAACTAGTATCGGCTCGTAACGCACATTTATACTTATTCTCGTGAAACTCATATTCATTGAAAATGATTCATATTTTCTCGTCTGCGTTTAAATATTTATATCGGGCCGACAGACCCGCTTAATTTCTTTTATTGGCCCGGTCCAGCCCGGCAGGCACGTTCAAATTTTGCCGGCCCGGCCCGTTTGAAACTTCACCTTTATTTCGCCGTCCCGGCCTAGTACAAGCTTCTAGCCAAGCCCGGGATCGTGCAGACCTCTACTGTAGGATACAGTTCTTTACACATATTTTTTCTTTAAATTGAAGACATTACATAGATTTAAATATCATATTCTGTTAAATTTTTTAATATATAGAAAAAAAGAACGAAAATTTGAGATTTTGCAAATGTTTTTGCGTTATGCATAGATGCCAACAACACTTATCCGGAGTCTGTTGCAAGACGAAAATATTTTCAACAGGAAATTTCATTTAATCAAAAATTTCAAATTGAAATCTAAAATGTACCTTATCGAAAAAAGACACAATTCCTTATATATTTTTTCCAGTTTAAAACATGCTTGTTTTGGATCAGACTCCGAAATAATTAAGAGATGTTGGCATCTATGTTTATGTGTCCTATATTTATTAATTTGAATAATTCACAAACTTACTATTATCATTTAAAAAATATTTTAATATTTTAATTCCATACGTTTAATATTTATAATTAATAGCTATTTGTAATTTATTTAATTTTATTAATATTTTGGTTTCTGCTGAATTATTAGGTCATTTTTAAAATCACGGTTGTTTGTATACGATTTAATTTAGTGATGATATTGTTTCTCTTTAAAACGAGCGTTACCTAACCTTATTTATTAATAATATGATTTATAAATTTAACCATTTAACAATTCGCAATAATTAAATTTAAAATTCTGCATATGATTATATCATTTTAAATATGAATCAGTTATTACAAATATACATTAATTACATATTTTTTAAACATACCTGGACTTAATAATAAAAAAAGAGATTGTAATTTTAATATTATATACAATACATTTCTTTTTTCAAAGAAAACAACTTAGATTTAATTCATTTAAACAGCGATAACATAGATTATTTTTGCATACGTTTTACACATGTTTCATGAAATTTGTTCAATTTCATTTAGGAAAAAAAAAAAAAAAAAAAAAAAAGCACAAGAGCATGAACGCCCTTTTCGATCAGTTTTCATTAAATGTAGGCGACTATTTATTATTATACGTTTCCCCCATTTCTAAAGATCTTTAAAAATATTCTTCTTTCACTCAATAACGAAATTTTTTCTGATGCAGTTAAGAAGTAATTTTCTTTCCCTTTGCCTAAAATTTTCAGCTTCTCACATTCATGCGCCTAAGAATTGAATATCGTTTCTCATTTTCTTATAAATGCCATGATTATAAATAACATGATTTATAGTCATTTGCTACTCGATGACTAGCATTTCGTCGTTAAATGCCAAGAAAATCAGCCTACAAAGTCAAATTTGCCGTCATTTTTTGACAGATTTCTTTAAATTTTCTGTATAGTTTGAATACTTGCAAATATCTTTATAAATAAAAGAAATTCGCGAACATGTCAGAAAGTAGCTGGTTTAGATTGGAAAACAGCCTTATAAAACACAGAACACAGTTTAATTCCTTGAGCTTGAATAATATCTGCAAATTTTATGCCTTTATCATTAAAATTATTTCGAAAATGTGTCAGAAAGTAGCACATTTATACTTGAACATAGATTTAAATGAAGCATACGCCAAATAGTTGAAGACATTTTTGTCATAATCTTATAATAAACTTAACCTTAATCATGCTTTTTCACTTAAGGCTCCTGTCCCTGCCGGCGAAGGCACTCACGAGTTAATGCTAATTCTATGGGGAGGGATTTTTCTAACGTCTCGTTTGCATTTCGACATTTTTTAATTTTTTTTTTTTTTTTTTGCATTGGATAGCCGAGGTCCGTTTCTACATCGCATCTTTTTTACTTTCTCGATTTTGGTTGGAGATATTTTTTAGAATGACACTTTCATTTTCAGAACCGGTTTTGAAAGTGAAAGTAACTTTATAAAAAAATATCTGTGACCAAAATCGAAAAAGTAAGAAAGGTGCACTGTAGAGACGGACCTCGGCCAATGCTTATCCAATGCAAAAAAAAAAAAAAAAAAAAAAAAACTTAAAATTGTCAAAATGGGAGCGAGATAGTAGAAAAATCCCTCCCCATAGGATTAGCATTAGCTGATGAGTGCCTTCGCAGGCAGGGACAGGAGCTTTAATGTTTTTTATTGTTATAGGACAAATAGAAAAAAAAATGTTTAGCAAATTCATGGAACATAAGAAAAAAAATTAGACGACAGTTCAAAAAGCAAACAAAAAAATGCCCTACCTCTGCTTTTCTACTGCCTACACCCATAGCATGAAACAATTTTTGACTTTCAAGCAATTATTTTTCTTATTCCATTTGTATAAAATGACATTTTGTTATCTTTCTAATTTCCTTCTACAAACATTCTAGTTAGTTTCCAAGTGATATTTCATCATTAACTATATCGGCTGTCATATACATAATGTCAACAGGCAAATCATTAACATTTAGAAACACGTCTTTTTTGTGACTACGTTTTAGTGCAGACGTTTAACCATTTAACTTGAGCAGCATATGTCTATTTCAATTCATCCCGTATACGATCATTGCTTTTAAAATGTCAAGATGTACGAAAACATGTGGTGGCTAGTTAATGCATCTGGACTTAATTTTTTCGGGAGAAAGAAATGTTCCTACTTAGAACGCGTTTTGAGAATTGTATCGCAAGCAAGATAATAAAAAACAACTAATCTAATAGGGTTCTGAACGCAAAATGTTTGGCATATTCCATTGCATTTAAGCAGTTAAAAGATCCAAATGTTTTTTTTTTTTTTTTAAGAAAGTTAAAACATACATTTTGTTGAAAAAATAAAAAGTAGGAAATCGTTAGAGGGGGCTCTAGAGGAAGCTAGGGGGAGGGGGGGGCTCAGCCCCCATGGCCCCCATCTGGTTACGGGCCTGGCTTTTTTAAACTTATTTTTACAGAATCGCTAAAAAAAATCTGTCCAAAGGCGCCATGATTAGAGAAACACGATGATAGTTTTTTGAAAGGGATTTTTACAGAGGCGCTGCAAAAATATCTGACCAAGGGCGCCATCATTACAAAAACACGATATTAGTTTTTTAAAACTTATTTTTACAGAGGCGCTGAAAAAATCTGACCAAGAGCGCCATGATTACAAAAGCATGATATTAGTTTTCTGAAAGTTGTTTTTACAGGGCGCTGAAAAAAATCTCACCAAGAGCGCATTGATTACGAAAACACGACATTAGTTTTTTGAAAGTTATTTTTACAGAGGCGCTGAAAATAAATCTGACCAAGGGCGCCATGATTACAAAATTACGATATTAGTTTTTTTAAAGTTATTTTTACAGAGAGGCGCTGAAAAAAAAATCTGTCCAAGGGTGCCATGATTACAAAAACACGATGTAGTTTTTGGAATTTATTTTTACAGAGGCGCTGAAAAAAATCTCTCCAAGGGCGCCGTGATTACAAAAACACGATATTAGTTTTTTGAAATTTATTTTTACAGAGGCACTGAAAAAATCTGACCAAGAGCGCCATTATTAAGAAAACACAATATTGGTTTTTTTAAACTTATTTTTACAGAGGTGCTAAAAAAATCTGTCCAAGGGCGCCATGATTAGAGAAACACGATGATAGTTTTTTGAAAGGGATTTTTACAGAGGCGCTCGAAAAAAAATCTGAGTAAGGGCGCCGTGATTAAAAAATACGATATTAAGTTTTTGAAATTTATTTTTACAGAGTCGCTGAAAAAATTCTCTCCAAGGGCGCCATGATTAGAAAAACACGATAATAGTTTTTTGAAAAGCATTTTTACAGAGGTACTGAAAAAAAATCTGACCAAGGGCGCCATGATTACAAAAACACGATATTAGTTTTTTGAAATTTATTTTTACAGAGGCGCTGAAAAAAATCCCTCCAAGGGCGCCGTGATTACAAAAACACGATATTAGTTTTTTTTTTTAACTTATTATTACAGAGGCGATAAAAAAATTGTCCAAGGGCTCCATGATTACCAAAGCCGCCTCTGACAAAGGGACCAAATGAAATTAAAATGAAAATCTCCTGTCTTAAATTGGCATTTTTTTTTTGTTTTTTTTTTTTGTTGTTTTTTTACTTTCACAAAAAAACAGAAATACCAAACTACCGGGCAGCCACCCAGGGCGCTGAATATTTGACAGAAAATATACTAAATACATCATTAATACCAATATTAATTTATGTAGAAGTTACTATTCTTCGGGGTACTGAATAAAATCTGAACCAAGGTGCCATGACTATCAAAGTCTCTGTGTCTGTGTATGAATCCATTTAAAATGAGAATATGTTTCTTATACAGTGTTTCGTCCTTTATACTTGCACAAAAGACAGAAATACAAAAATACCTCACAACACCAGGGGCGCTAAATACTTAGACGCAGAAAATATGCAAACGTATTAGACGCAGACTTATTAGACACTTATTAGAAGCATTCTTAGAACAGAAATTATTTAGGCGTATATCTAAATAAGTGAGTACTTAATATTATTTTTCTTAGAATTTATCATTAGTACAGGCTTTGAAACAAAGTTTGGTCCTGGATACAATGTGTAACAATGGCATATCTGATTGTCGATAACTTATGTTATCTCGAAATTGGTTTATCTAATTGTCTTTGATCACACATAGTTTGCTTATGCTATACTGTAAAAAATAAAAAGCATTAATTTTTAATTTTCCAAATGAAAATCTTTGAAAATTTTATGCCTTTCAAAATGCGTGCTTAAAAAAAAAAAAAAGAAAAAAAAAAGAAAGAAAAAGAAAGGAAAAAAAAGAAAAAAGTGACGATGGGCGCACCGGGCATTTGCCTCGTTGCCCGGTGGGCCAGTACGACCCTGCTTCTTATTGATCCGTAAATGTTCAAACTTTTACGATAGATCGCCATGTCCCATGCCACTGACTTCGACATCAATTACACGAAGACGCTCCCAAGCTTCTAATAGCTCCATTTTTTACTTTTTCGCTTATGGCTGTAGATTTAAAAAAAAAAAATAAAAAAAAAAAAATAAAAATAAATATATTCGCACTTTTGAAACCGATTCCTAAAGTGAAAGTATCTTTATAAAAAAATCTGCAATTAAAACCGAAGTAAAAATAAGTAAAAAAGGGCTCTATTAGAGATCTACTTTAGCTATTACAACGATCTTATCCTATGTAAGGGGAAAAAAAAATTGTCGCACAAGAAATTTGGAAAGACTCCTCACCCCCCCCCCCCTCTTCCATTGTTTAACGGCCCCACCAGTGGCCGAGAGGTTCTGCTCTCGAAGCTGGTAGACGGGAGGTGCTGGGTTCGATCCCAATCGCGCCCGTCGGCCTAATCGTTCGAAGTTTTCGTGGTTTTCTTCGAACCTTGGCTTTCCAAGGGTTAATACGGGTTAGGTTCCCTTAGAAAGACCCCCACGAAGGGCACTCCCCCCATTAGGGCCTATATCCCTCGTGTTGATAATTGGCCGTCATACAACACAACCAACCATTGTTTAACATTAGCTTGCGAGTGTCTTCTCGTTTCGTGGGTCATTTTTTATCTAAAGGATAGATTTCTCCCAATAGACACTTTGAAAGAATCTTTCAATGTCGTTGAAAACGTTAATTTCTAAATATTCGAAATAATATGGGCGATAATCACTAAAAATCTCTCGGCGATACAGATGGAAGATTCCTACTTTAATGTGTATTTACATACAAAAACACGTTTTGTTAGGGAGCGGCCTTTTTAATTTATTTTATAGAAGCTGATCTTCGAATATGTACGATCGTACTTAATTAATCACGAAATCAGTGATTATCTGTCGCGATAGTGGTTGATATGCATCGGGGACCGCAATATCGCTGAATCAAAGCAAGCCCCGGTCATGATTAATTGGGGCCCTGGGCATAGATAAATTAGGGGGCCCTATTTAAATCGTTGCAACGTTATTCAAATAGAACTTCTGGTCAGTCATATGTGCAATACATAAACAATATTTTCGCACCTTGGATTTAAAATAAAAGAAAATTCTTAGCTCCATGAATTGTAAATGAAGTACCTTAATTAATAAAAATACTCTTTTTTTCTTAGTACAGAAGAAAACTTTTTTATATAACTTTAGCAACTTGTTATATTACTTTAACTTCAACTTATGGAAGAGTGTGAAATACTCTAACATGTAAATATATGTTAATCAAATTACTTTCTTTTTCATCTTTTTAAGTTGTGCTACACATAACATAATATCAAATCAAATACATTCTTCTTCACAAGTAGAAAGTATTTTTTCAATAAATCTAAAAAGATGGCAATTTTGGATTTGTTTTTCATAATTAACTCTAGTTAAAAGCAAAAAACTTTGAATACGGATGGAAATTTATCTCATCACAATTAGAACTGATTATTTTCAACCACTAAAGTTTAGATATTATTTAATTTTATTGCTAATACAATTTATTAAAGTCAAAATATTACTTCTTATTTAATAGTGGTTGAGGTTAGCTTTGCGAAAGCATTGAGCTCAGTGAGTTCAAAATGGAATTTACTTTTCAGAAAGTTTAGTAGAAGCTTTAAAAAATGAAATTTGTATTTGAAAATTTTTAGAGTTGGAATTTGGGGAGAAAAAGTAAATATTTTATTAACTAATATACGGATTTGTGGGCCTCTGGACAAAGTCCCGATTTGCCCATGCGATAATAAGGGCCCGAGTCAAAGCGAAGATGACAACGGTTTCACCGCCCTTTGAATACTAGGCCTGGGCGCTGACTTTTTTTCAGCGTCTGTACGGTCCCTTGAATTTGAACACCAACATTTCTTTAAATATTTTTTCCGCCTTGTTTTTCTGAGATACTTTTGGAATCTTTTGGACACTTCAAAGAATACTTTTGGAAAATACTGGTGTCTAAATTCAAGGGACTGTACAAACGAGTAGAAAAATCAGTCTACGGCAGCCGCATTTTTGGTGTCAGTGCTCAGGCCTAGTATTCAGGAATGGGGGATGAGTGATTGTTTTCATGATTAACTAAGTAATATCAATAACATATTCGAAGATCAGCTTCTGTAAAATGGATAACTAAAAATGTCAGCTGTGATAATCCATCTGAGTTCATGCAAAAATCAGATGGTCACTTAACTTAGTCAATACTTCTAATTGGGCCACCAGATGCCTCAGCTCTACGTCGCATGTCAATGCATTCACAAACTCCAAATATGGAGTATAAATTGTTTTAATGAGATCTGAGGCTCGGAGAGCAGATGCCTTTTTTTAGAACCATCTAGGAGGTCGCTTTTTGGCCGTCGCAAAGAGAAGGGGCGAGCAAGCCTCCGATTGACTTTGACGTTTTTAATGTTTCTGTGATTGTTGTGTCGTGTGCTGTGCTGTCCTAGCGTGAAATAAAAATGTAAAGGAAAGGAACGCAAGTTCTCTTTATTTAATTTTAAGTATAGTTCCTCGTATGATTTTATTTTACGCTACACTAAGTAATATCAATAACATATTCGAAGATTAGCTTCTATAAAATGGATAACTAAAAATGTCGCCGACTCTCGGACTCGCATGGCATTTTTTTGAAGACAGATGCGAGTTAAGATTCGTGTTCAGGTTCAAATTAACTTACATAGGAAGTGTGACAGTTCCTTTAAAAATTCCATTTGAACCCAAAGGTGTATGTATGAAATGAAACCGTCGGTGTACTTACATGGTGGTTCGAGATGGTCCGATCCACGGTATCCAGCTCGAATTCAAGAATTTTAGGATCATCTTCGTCTTCGTCTTCCTCCGCCAGGGGGAGCATGGGATGGCAGAGCGGAGGATACTCCTTCATGACACGCAGAGACACGCACATGCATGAGATAGTCAAGGAAATACCGGACAGATTGGGATTACCTGCAAATAATGAAAATATATCAACATGACACTTTTTGACAAAATACTCGGTATTAATAAAACAAAGCAGTATTAGGCTGAATGAACAGACAAGCTACAAAAAAGCGTGAGTCAAGAGATCATTTCACCCTGTTAACAAACAAGTAACCAGTTTGAACGCTACAATTTGTCCCCTGTCTCATACTTTTGTCTGCTTCTCTGTTCAGTGTGTATCTACCTTAAGGCTGTTCTCAAATCCAAAGGGTCAACTTTCTGACATAAGTTTTAATTCATCTTTGTTCGGAAACTCATGAAACTAGAACGTGTTGTTATTCAGAAACTATGTCATCGAACTGTTTTTTCCGTTTTCTTGTAAACGCAATAGATCTTTCAGAAAATACTGTCAAAGTTGGCATTTTGAACTGAATTTCCGAGCGAAAGAAGAAAATCCAGTCAGTAAGGGGAGAAAAAGGCCGTATCACGTGATCAAAATCGCTTATAACTCGATAGGTAATGGATTGATCCAAAAATAGAAAACACAGTTCGATTCCAAATCGCTTCCATGGTCAGGCTTTCCAATTTTATATCTTTCTGTTAAAAAATAAATTTGTAAATGTGTCAAAATGTTTTGCGGTTGTTGAGAACAGCCTTAAGCTGCTATCAGATTCAGCAAATTTTTGAGCAATTTTTGAGCCAGCTCTTGATTTCCTCCATCTTTTCGCGAAATATTGTCTCAACAGCCAGTGTGATAGATAACAGCAATATCCCCAAATTTTTATCCACAGCTCTAAAAAAGTCTGCGCTAGCCGCGACCCCCCGCCCCCCCCCCAACTTTCAACATTTCAGCCAATCAGAGATAAGCGATTGATACGAATAGGCGATAAATATTAATGGCTGGTACTAGTAGTACTGGTTTTCCTCCAACTTTAGTAACAACAATTGTAACCTTTTTATCCCCTTTGAACGGGAAAACGTTGGGCTTAAAATCGGCTGAAAAGTTGGTGCATCTGATAGCAGCTTTAATAATTACACAGCAATTTATCCTCACTTATCTCTGAAACGTAGACTTAGGCGCATCCCACACTGAGACGACAAGCGACATGTAGCGCAAAAACCGGTCGAAACAAAAAATGAAGTTGTTTTAAACCAGTTTTTCCAGCGAATTCAAGCGACATGTCTTATGTGTCGCCTTAGTGTGCCTTTATGAGAGAGTGACATATACGCAGGGCGCATCTCAGATTGGAAATTTATATGTTAAAACTATGGCAAAAGTTACTCATATAACAGAAATTCGCGGCACTCGACTGGATGAGTTCACATAACTCTTTCAGGGACAAAGTACTCCTAATTGTTAAATGCTGAAATGACTGAATGAAACCAGAATTCACAAACAAATTTATTTGAAAATAAGTAAAAGCTTTTCTTCTGCTTAATAAAAGAGAAATTTTTGTTCTAAGATTCTGGTGTCAAGTGGCATTTAGGGATTAAAATTAAGTGGTCTAAACATGAACCACTGCCCTTCAGGGGGTTAAACGAATTAGATAAATAAACAAACGCTACGACGCGAGACGATAACGAAATTGGGGATAATGGTAGACCAGTCATGTTTTTGTCCAAACCCCTCCCCACGCCATGATATTAGAAACACATGTTATACACATATTAAGATAAATTTTATATATACATTACATACAGTTTCAAAATAAGCAAAGCATTAACATAAAACGCAATCTTAATTCGTAAAAAATGAGTAAATTTTATTTTACTGTTTATTAATAAATGATTGCCCAAATATGAAAAGTTATGCATAAGATAAGAGTCAAAACTTACAGTTTTTAGTTTTTGGAAAAAAATCCTTAATAGAGGACTGCTTCTCCCTGTTAGCCCTTTTTCGCGACGCAGTGTCCCTCCATTTAGGCAAGTAGATGGTATCAGATGGCGTCGATTCCTGCTGACTAATGTACTACAGTGCTGCCCCAATCGTCTTGAACCCTTACGAATGTGGGATGAAATTTTTCCTACAATCCTTTTAATCTTTTTCTTCTGATATTTATCCCTCTGCCAACACTTCTACAATATCGTTTTCAATTAATTCATTGAGTTCGTCGTTTACCATCCATTCTGTAATGCCTTCTGCACTGACATCGTCAGAGCCCGGTATATTTTTCAGCAATGGAATAAGCTTATCTTTCTCCTCTTCCATTTCAGTTTCCCACACGGGTTTATGTCTAACCTTTTGGTGCAAAAGAATGTTCCAAGATATTGCAATTGCTATGTTTGGAATTTTTCTCCATGCTTTTGACACCCACCTGGACAGGACCGGCCTGCCTTGGCCGCTTACAACGTTTTTCATTTTTTTAATAGGCTGGATAGTACGGAGGGCCGGATAGTCGAGAGCCGGATAGTCGGGAGTTTGCTGTATATTGAATTTCCAAACGTATCGAAGTTTTTGAAGTATGTAAAACGTTATTCGATTGTTAGGCATCTATCTGCATGTGAAGACATTTTCATTACAACAGGAATCGAAAATGAGTTTGTGAATGTGTCAAGGATCTTCACCTGGGAGGGGTTTGAATCACTATTATTCATAAAATGAACAATTTTATTGTTTTACATATTCCTAAAATTAACTTAAGGTTGTTTTCAAATCCTAAGGGTCTACTTTCTGACACATTTTTAAACTCATTTTTGTTCGGAAACGCATGAAATGGGCAGGTGTTGTTATTCAGAAACTATATGTCATCGAAAGACGTTTTCCATTTTTCGGTAAACGTAAAAGATCTTTCAGAAAACACTGTCAAAATGGGCGTGTAATTAATTTATCAAAAAATGGAAAACGTTCCAAATCGCTTCAATAGTCAGCCCTGCGAATTTTATGTCTTTACCTTTAAAAATGAGTCAGAAAATGTGTCAGAAAGTTTTGCTTTAGTTGAGCTGGGGATTTGAGAACAGCTTAATTAAATACGTGGCGTGTAAAAACTGACCTCATGAAAAGTGAACTGACGTCATCACAAGCAAATAAAATGAGTGTTTAATAATTCAGTAATTTCAAAGCTTCTTTAATCATTCATTAGAGCAAAATAAAAGAAAAAGAGTGAAAAACAGCAGTGGTCTAGTAACACACATATACAGAGTTAGCAAAAAATAAGTTACCCACTCCAATTCTATGCTGCAATTTTCGGCACTTTTATATGTTAGTCGGGCGCAGGTGATAAATCGGCAAATAGTGTCCCCATACCAGTCAATAAAATTTATAAGCCTACTAAAGACTTATTTGAATACTACAAGCACTACCTTTCGAAAAAATTTTGCAAGAAAAATTTTTATTTAAAAAAGTCAAGCGCATCATTTAAGTTATCTGTAGCTAAACTCTCGTCAGATTCAGATCAATAAAACGCTCTGTAGGGTTCAGTGGAGCAGGTAACTTATGTCTTGCTAACCTTATTCTTTGCCGCTATTCAGTGCCGAAACTAGCCTTTTTTGCACCCGGGGCAAATATGGATTTTGGCGACCTTTCCCCCCCCCCTCCCTCTTCCGCAAAGTATATTTACAAAGAGAATTTTACTAATTTTCTAATAGCCGACTTATATTTAAAATATGTAATCTTAAAATATGCAATACTGAACTACGTAATCTACAATGCCGGATCCAAGGGGGAGGTCACGGGGTCATGAACCCCGTCTGAACACCAACAAAAATAGCCTAAAGATCATTTTTAAAATGAAATATACAGTAGAGTCCCGATTATCTGAGTCCCTCTTAACCGAGCTTCCGCTTTAAACGAGTTATTTTCTTCTGATGGACTGATGTCTTTTATTATTATGAAACAGCCATTATAAATGAAGTGTTCGGTAAGAAAAAAGAGCAGCCGTAAAAAGTTAGAACTCTGATTTTCTGGTCAGAACGGGAAAAAAAAATGGCCATAATTTTTTTCCCGGCTGCTCTTTTATCTCCACCTAACACTTCATTTATAATGGCTGTTTCATAATAATGGAAGACATCAGTCCATCAGAAGAAAATGATCCATTCCAAAGGTATAATTCTTCATTTGGCGCCCCTTCGTTCTGGCGCCCGGGGCACGTGCCCCCTCTGCCTCCCCCCCTTAGTTTCGGCCCTGCCGCTACTGACAAGGAATTCCTATTGTGAAGCCTTGAAGAAGTTGTATGCTAAAATTCTGTTAGTTGTGTATGCTTTTCTTTATGTTCGGTTCTACACACCATGTATTCATCTAAACGCAGCGGCTTTTATGAGCTCTGACAGGGACGAAACTAGCGGGGAGCAAGCTCCAAAAGAAGATTTGATTCGTATTTTGGTACACAAAACAAATAATGAAATTTGGCCCAAAGCGCATGCAATCGATCAAGCCAAAGTAAAATTGTATTTGTTTATTTTATACTGTTTGCTTTGAACAGGGTTCGTTTTACGATTAGGCGACCACGAAGGGGCGGTAAAAAGAATATTTGATAAACGAATTCATCCAAGATAATTACAAGATCAATACATTGTCTCAATTAGATTTGTATTGGTTCAGTATTTCGGAAATTACCGTGATGACAGGTTTTGCACGTTTTATGCTTTTCTTTGTACCTATTAACGAACTATAACAGCTATATATTTAATGAACGGAAACATACAAGATACTGGCAAATGAATTTACTGTCTCAATTAGATTCGAGTTGATCAGTGTTTGGGATGTTATATTTGCAATATATGTATATATAATATAGCCATAAACTTAAAAAAAAATACGGTATTAGAACTGATAGCCGTTTTGGTCCAGACACTGCTGATTACGTAAACCAACGAAATCGCAAGCGTTGAGAATCATTATATTGGATATTGTGGGATTTTCTGATTACCGCGGTCTTCCAGAACATTGCTCGTGAATAGGTTGAACAGTTCTATCTGCCCCAAACTTATATCTAGAGTTACAGACCTGTCAGGTATTCTGGAAATTGTAAGTCGGGTATGGAGAATCTGCTTGAGCTTCTTTTTAGGGGATATACATAAATAACATTATCAACATTTTGCTAATTTTGGACCCCCTCCCCCTTTACGATATCACACGTTATCATTCATCGACACCGCCCCTCCCCCGGCCAATGATATCGTTATCAATGTCTAAAAATCTTTTATTTTAGATTTTTTCTTTCTTTCTTTTTATACGCTTGCAGTGATATACACATATGATTATACATTTATTATTCGCATACTTTCCAGATTCAAGAAGTCAATAAAATATCAATACATGAAATAAATTTATATTAAATATCATTTAAAAGAGTCAGTTACTATTTAAAAGTATTTAATAATAGCTTATTGTTACATATTGCATTCAAAAGTAACATTGTCTTCTTGCACTTACCCCTTGCCCGGGAAGGTTAAAAGCAGAACTTATCAACAAAACAGTGTACAACATTTTCTGTCTTTCTATAGTGGTAAACTCAAGTATCATTTTCTAAATATTATGCTCCTGATTTCTCTAATAGCGAATTATATGCACATATACAGAAGAACAGGAATGCCAAACGCTGGAGAATTGAAAATTTTGGAATGAAAGAAATTTATAAACATTTAATGGCTTTCATAATAGCTTTGTATTTTCATAAAAACATATAAAAATAATAAGAAAAAAAGGGTAACAGACTATTTGGATGTAAAGAAAAAGTTAATGAAAAAAGAAAAATTTGGTTAGATAAAAATGATAACGATATCAAAAAGCAAACCCCCTTCTCCCAGAGATATTTTACGATATCAATTCACAGACCCCCCCCCCCCTAAACTGATAAAGGTATATATGCACAGCCCCTCAACCCCTTGGGGACGAGCGACCGGTATTCGTGCTGCGTAAAGTGCTCAGAATTATTAACATCAGTAAATTTTTATTGTAAATTTTGCCTTATTTAATCCGAGCATTTTCCCCATTCAATTAGCCAAAAATATCTGTTTTAAAAAATCGGTGATTAAAGATTAAAAATTCTGTAAAAGACGCTCGTCCCGTAGGGGTTAAAACCGCCTCTGCATTTCAGCTACATTCTTGAACTTCCAGTAACACTTGAGCGTAAATTTCCTTTTCTCAAAGCTTAGAATGATTTCAGCCATTATTTCAAGTTAGTTAACCCTTTGTGACTCAACAACTCCGATTTGAAAAATATTGACTCAGATATTAGAATACATGATTTTAAGCATGTAAAAAATAATTTTAAAAATGTAGAACATAAAACTGAAGAAATTATTGACCGAAAGGTACTTTTTTCCCACCTACAATAAACAGAAATTTACACACTTCTCATAAATGTTGTCCGTTTTCTAATACATAATTCTGAAGTATGCAAAGTTACCTTTAAAAAAAAATCTATTTTTGGACGTTTCCAGCTTTTTTATAATTTTGACAAAATTTACAAAATTAACTTTAGCAATATCGACGTGAAGCAGCTCAAATGATAACCAAAACTTTGATATGAAAAATTAACTTCAGTATTGCGCCTGTTGAGAATTATATGAAGAATTTATTAGCCCACGGTATGCTATTTCTTTCTCCCAGCTATTAAAATGTCGTCTCCAAAAAATAACGTTCCGTTGTATAAGCCAGCCGTAAAACAAAGCAGATGTATCATTGTACGAAATAATCTCTACTGCAATTTTTTAAACTTCTAAGCATAGCACATTTTCAATTTTTATATCGTCGTATTGGGGGAAAAAATACTTTGAAATGCAATTTGTTTGAAAACTGCATGTCCATTTATTTTTGAGATATTAATTTTTTTTTTCTAGTTTTCAGCGTCATTTGTTTAATGTTGGGAACTCAAGTACTCTATTTCTGTAGAAAGTAAAGAAAAAATAGTTGGAAAATAGTAATTATATCTTTTTGTTTCCATTTTCCCATAACTATTTTTTAAAAAATGTAATTAAAATACCAGGTGTCTCAAAAATGACTGATGGATTTTAAAATTCAATAACTTACGAACGGTGACAGATATTAAATAAGTTCTAGCAGGAGGGTTATGTATAATGTCAAAAGTTTTTTTTTACTGTGATTCTTGATTTTAGTTTGAATTTCAAACAATAGATGGCGCTGAGAGCAGTAGGTGCTCAGTCCAGAAACAATTTTTGGTACTTCGGGATAGAGATCTGCACGGGCCGGGCTCGGACCTATTTTTCACTCACGGCACTCGGGCAGGGCCGGGCCTGTTTTCCACTCTTTTCGGGCCGGGCCAGGCTTGGGCCATACTTTTTTCCGAAGGCTCGGGCCGGGCCGGTCCTAACTTTTATTTCTGTGCGGAGCCGGGTCTGGTTTCATTCCTAGTCTTCACGGCCCCTACAGATGCACTCTGTGTTTTGGCGGGAGCACCTCCTATTCATCTGGAATTCTCAGGTTCGGCATTAAAATATAGAATCTTAAAGGGCGTAGATTCAATCGAAATAGATAATCTAAAAATAGATGCTTCGACGTTGGGGAGGAAAAAGCTACGAGTATCCCAATTACTATGAAAAGCACCACATAATTTTTATAAATCCTGTTACTCGAATTGTTCCAAGGGTAATCCAAGGGTAAGTAAATCCGTGAAACATCACTGGGCACGGTATAATTACCTTTTCCTGCGTTTTCCTCCCCAAAGGTCAAGTTGGAAGATAGTGAAGTGGGAGGGGACAATTGACGGGACACTCGCGTGTGTTACTTGGCGTTGAGAGGAAGATTTTTCGCCAAGCATTGAATTAAAGAATCAAGACAGTCTTCTAAACATCGGACCTATATAAAAATTTAAATGAAGCCGATAACATATGAATAATTTTCAATGGATATGAGTTTCACGAGTATATATATGGCTGTTCTCAAATCCAAAGGCGGCTTTATACACAAGTTTTAATTCATTTTTTTCGAAAATGCATGAAACGGCAGGTGCTGTTTTTCAGAAATTATGTTATCGAAAGACGTTTTCCGGTTTTTGGTAAACGTAAGAGATCTTTCAGGAAATACCATCAAAATGGGCGTTTTAAACCGAATTTCCAGATTTAAAAAAAAAAAAAAAAAAAAAAAAAAAAAAGCAGCCAAAGAGAGAATAGAAAAACCGGTTATCATTTGACCACAATAGCTTAGAATTCGATTATTTATTTATCAAAAAATGGAAAACTCATTAAAATTCCAAATCGCTTCCATAGTCAAACCTGCCAATTTTGCACTTCTACTTTTAAAAAAGAGTTAGTACATGTGTCAAGCTTACATGGACATATCATGAGCATGGATCATACCAGGATCAAATTTGTTTTTCTACATAGTAGAACTGGAATAAATTATTTCCAGGATGTGTCAGGCAAGCAATATGTTTTGCAAAAATAGTAATAGTTATAATGAACTTCCGTTAATGGAATCATTGAAAATATACATTAAGGGTATTCTCAAATGCAAAAGGGCAGCTTTATGACATAAGTTTTCATTTATTTTTGTTCGGAAATGCATAAAATTAACATATGCTGTCGTTCAGAAGCTATCTAATCCAACTGTTTTTTTTTTTTTTGTTTTTTTTTTTTTTTTGCAAACACAATACATCTTTCAAAAAGTGGGCGTTCTGAACCGAATTTCCGCGCGAAACGAGAATAACCACTCAAGAAAGAGTGAAAAACGTGTTTGTCACGTGACCAAAATCGCCTATAACTCAATAAGTAATTTATTTATAAAAAAATAAAAAATACCGTTCGATTCCATATCGCTTTCATAGTCAGGCCTTCCAATTTTATATCTTTCCGTTAAGAAATGAATTTGTAAATGTGTCAAAACGTTTTGCGCTTGTTGAGCACGCGAGACTTTCTGACAGATTTTCCGACTCATTTTTAACTGCAAAGGCATAAAGTTGCCAAGTCGGACTATTGAAACGGTTGAAAATGAATAATAAGTTTCATATTTTGATAAATAAGTTACTTATTGAGTTATAAGCGATTCTTGTCACGTGCCAGCAGGTTTTTCTCCGCAAGTTTCGCGGGAGAAAATTCAAAGCGTTCAAGTTCAAAACGTTCACTTTGACAGTATTTTTGATAGATCTTTTGCTTTATCAAAAAATGGGCAGCACCATTCCAGTACAAAGTTTCTGAATACGAAAATCTGCCCATTTTATACATTTCTGGACAAGAATTAATTCAGAAATGTCTCAGAAAGTAGTTCCTTTGGATTTGAGAAAAGCCATAATAAATTACAAAGAAATATTTTCAAAAATATACTTTTATTATGCAACTTCAAAAGTTATTATATTTTAACTTTCTTTTGTTCTAAGTTACATCAACTTTTTTAATGAATCTTTATTTGAATGTTGAAAAGTCTTTAGTTTCTAAGTATTAATTAAGGTTGCTATTGTGTAATTCGTCTTGAAGAGACATAATCTGTAATATACTGAAAAATTTTCCTATAAATATGTACGCTGTAGTCGTGACCCGACCGAGCATATTTAATTGTTTATTTCATAAGCCAGAGCACATCTCTTTTTACTTATTTTTGTACGGGCTAGCCCTGAACTGTGAAAATATAAAAGAATCGGGTCCGGTCCGAACTTTTAATTTTACACTGACCGGGTCAGGAGAATTTGCATGCGGGTTTGGCTGGGCTGAAGCCGGTCCTGGAAATTCGGCCCGTGCAGACTTCCAGCTCTGACCCGAATTTTCTCTCTGCTGATTGTTAGCGTGACAACGTCAAAATATGTTGCGACAAAAATGTTAATAAATTAAAGCAATAAAATATGTGTATACAATATAATTAATATAGCTTTTATTGTAAAGTTTTTATTTCATTAAAACTGCACAAATAATAATAAATAAATACAATATGTAATTATTTGTCACTGGATGTGACTGAAATTTTAAGTGAAAACTTTCAATTACCTTTTATATAATATTTTATAAATATATATTTATGAAAGAAATAATATTATAAAAAAAAACAAAAGTTCATTTTTGTGCAATATAGTATAGTGTTTAGCATACATTGTATATATCAGCGAAGTTAGGTTTCATTATTTAAATGTAAATAATGTAACTAAATTTAAATATTGGTACTTAAAGTAGTAATCTATTATTTTACTTTATTAAATTACTATTCTCATTAGATTATTAATGTTCATTGCTTATATAACTTAATATTTTCAAATTAAATTAATTTTAAATTATATAAAAATTACTCTTGTATTCTGTGATATTAGAACTTTTTTCTACCTCTTCTTCCTTTCTTTTTTGGTTGTTTGCTTGTTTAATTTATTTATGTTTATTATTTTTGACTTAATAATATGAAATTAAATTAATTTTAGAGCAATTAAAAGTTACTCTTTTTGAAAGACAAAATAAAACTAGTATGTTGTGGCCATCACAAAACTTTCTTCTATATAAATCACGTCAATTAAATCATTTAAATAGTATAAGAAATTACATCAATTTAGAACCAATTTGTATCAAAGTATACCTGAATTCGAAGTTTGATGAAAATTCGTGCATTAGTTATTGAGATAGAGCTGTAGGAGAAATTCTGAGAAATTCAGCATAGCAGCGCCAGCTGTTGAGCGATCTACACCAAAACACAAACAGCACTAATTCATATTAAGGTATACCGGAATCTGAAGTTTGATGAAAATCGGTGCATTAGTTCTGGAGCTAGAGCTATTGTGGAAATCACAAAAAATGAAGCACAGCAGCGCCACCTGTTGAGCGATTTACACGAAAAGGTACAAAACATCATTTCATGTCAAGGACTAACTGAATCTGAAGTTTGATGAAAATCCGTGCAGTAGTTCTGGACATTGAGCTATTGCGGAAATCTCAAAAAATGCAGCATAGCAGCGCCACCTGTTGAGCGATTTACATCACAAGAGGCAAAACGTCAATTCATGTCAAGCACTAACTGAATCTGAAGTTTGATGACAATCCGTGCATTATTTCTTGAGATTGAGCTATTACGAAAATCGTGTAAATTCTACAAAATGCAGCATAGCAGCGCCATCTGTTAGGCGATCTGCACCAAAACATTACCAGCACCAATTCATATCAAGGATTAACGGAATCTGAAGTTTTATAAAAATCCATGCATTAGTTCTTGAGATAGAGCTTTTGCGGAAATCCTGAAAAATGCTACATAGCAGCGTCACCTGCAGGGCGATTTACACCAAAAACTAATCAGCACTAATCTATATCAGGGACTACCTGAATATAAATTTTTATTAAATTTATTCTCTTGAGATAGAGCGCCCACAAAATTTGTGTCACATACAGACAGACAGACGGACGGACAGACAGACAGACGGACGGACAGACAGACAGACAGACAGACAGACTCACAGACAGACATTTTGTAAAAACATGTTTTTTGGAATCTCTGACCCATAAAACGTATAAATCCGTCGAAAACTGGAATTCGAAAATTTTCATGAAACCAATACTTTCTTCTTGTCAAGATAGAAGAAAGTAAAAATTAAATGAAGGTGAATGTCTTATATGATAAAGTATGAATCAAAGCAATTTTGTTCAAACAAGTATTATTTTAATTTCTGAATATTTTTTATGAACAAAAGTTTTCATTATTTAGTCAAGAATTATTTTTATCATTTCATTTAGGAAAAATAAGTATTATTATATATACCTATTATAAGACCTTATCAAATAGCAAAAGGCTCGTTACATACAGTAAATCTGCCTTTTCATGGCAATCATATCTTAAAAATTAGTTTTAATCATACATTTTGTCAGGTTTTTTTATTTAATTCATTGACACCACAATAAAATTATTTTGATAAATAATTTACAAGTTTTTTAAAACTGGAATATTTTATTTCAGTAATAGTTGTTACTTTTTAACCTGATGAAATAAATAAAAATTATGTTCTGTTTTTCTAAAATTTAAAAAAGCGGGGGTCCTTATAAAATATATTCCTATACGTCTGATAAAAAGAATACATTTATATAAACTGATATATTAAACAATCAATAATACGGAACAGACATAATACAGTACACGTAAATTTACTGCAGCCTCCCCCCTCCCCAGACACACAATTTTTCTTTTTTATTAATCAATACTTTTGTAATGGCATAAGACATACCAAGGTTTAAAAAAATGTGCATTTTCTCTAAATCCAAATTTCTGCTAAATAACCATCCCTAATATGTCAAATAATAAACAGTCATCTGCACAAGCCGCACTCCCAGAGTAAAACCTGCATTGCTGCAATGTAACTTTTCAACTGTTTTATTATAGATCACAGTACTTTATTTGTCTCCTTGATGTAAAGCATATTTTAAAAATATTTCAAAACAAAAATGCTCAATGATAAATTCAGGAGATGGCTTTGGTGTGTGCATGTGCGTGTTTGGGAAGGGGGGAGGGTATTTCTGAAAGTTTTGCTTGAGTTTAATGCTTATTAATGTGGTTTAAGTGAAAATCCTCCCTGCAACCACAGAAGCTTTAAAAATTCCTCCTGGAGAAAAATACCTGATTTTAACCCTAGAAATATTAAAGAAATATTAAAGTTTCTAAATTACTTAACGCACTTAGTTTTTACTTATTCTCGTACTAAATGTGGCAAAAAGGGTATACATATAACATATTAAATGAGTTAAAGGAAATATTTTTAAAAAAATGCTAAAAAATTATTAAAATTTACAAATTACTTAACGCATTTAGTTTTTACTTATTCTCTTACTAAATGTGGAGTAAGGGGAAAATAAAGGATTCATATAGCGTATTATAAAACATATTAAATGAGTTAAAAGAAAATTTTAAAAACGAAATTTCTAAAAAAGTTATTAAAATGTACAAATTATTTGACATATTCAAATTTTATGTATAATTCTCTTAGAATTATTTACAAAAAATCTATATAACTATATATTACAAAAACCAGACGTTGAAATTTTTTTCTCAAAAAGAAAACTAATAAAAAGTTATGTTTTCTAAATAATTTAAGCATCTTTTTTTATTCCCTTGACAATTGTAAACACACACACACACATATATATATATACACACATATTATAAATTTGAGATGTATCAAATTTTCAAAATAGAAAACTGTAATATTCATTTTAATAAAATCATAATCAAAATACTTGCATTTTACTTATTGCATACAAT
The DNA here is from genome assembly GCA_963932465.1 of Maratus speciosus. NCBI lineage: Eukaryota > Metazoa > Arthropoda > Arachnida > Araneae > Salticidae > Maratus > Maratus speciosus. Next base: position 4,148,505 of record OZ010790.1, on the reverse strand, counting down.
TCTATATCATGTAACCCAAGCACATCTAAACAATAATATTTTTTTAATTGCAGATTATCTTAAATAAATCTTTTTTGGAACTTGTTCTTGCCCGGTATATTAATAAAAATGAAATATTTATTAATAGAGAGAAGGTACAATTTTAAAAATAAATATTTATTTTGTACGCGATTTTCTTTTCTAATTCGTTTTCTGGCGGGACCAATCCTACATGTTGATTATTTTCTATATAATAAATAATATTCAGTTAGCCAAACGAGGGATAAACTGCTTAATACAGTAACCCTACTCGTGCGCCGTAGCTTAGGGGGCATTTAAAGCTGGGGAGAATTCTATTGTTCGTGTGACCCGTGCCCAGCGTTGTGCAGCCTGTATAAAGGTAGAAATTATTAAACTCTGTAGAACGGCACCAGTCTGGCTGCACAACGCTGGGCACGGGTGCCGTTCTACGGAGTTTAATAATTTCTACCTTTATACAGATAGCCTATCCTCATATAGTGCCATGCAGAGACTCTTTCCAACAGATGAGATATTATATAAAATATTTACAAATTTAAGACTTCTGAATAACAAGATGTTACATATTGGTTGGGTGAAGGCCCATGTGGGAATTACCGGAAATGAAAGAGCTGATTATTTAGCAAAATCAGTAATCTAGGAAGACGTATACGACAAGGAAATAGAAATTTCAATACCGCAAAGTTATTTGAATTTGCATATTAAAAAGACCTTGATTAAAGAATGGCAAAGTTATTGGAACAAGACTACTAAGGGGCGTGATACTTTTGCAATTATACCGAGAGTCAGCTTGGATTACCTGTGTGATTCACAAATCAGTGTATATTATATAACAGCCCATGGTTCTTTCCCAAGTTTTTTACATAAGATTGGCAGGAGGGAAAACGACAGGTGTAACTGTGGGAAGAGAGGCGACGTGAGGCATTTCTTGTTTGACAAATGTCCATTAATACCATACAGATTCTCATTTATTCGAAACCGCTCAATAGAATGGAACATCAGAAATGTTGTTCTGGCAAACTCTAATTATGATAAACTCCGAAAGATTTATAATCAGCTTAACAAGTACTATTCATTTATAAGATACGTCTTTTAGGTGTGATTCTTGTTTGACGGAAACTTAATTAATTATTCAGTGTTATACAGTTATAATTCATCAGTCTTCATTTTTAACGAAGAACTGGTGTTTTAATAAAAACTATCTTAAAAACTTGTTTTTTTTTTGTTTTTTTTTTTTTAACTTTTCAATTGACAATTTTATTAAGATAATTATTCAGCATTTTTTGGTTTTGTGGCATTGTCCTTACCATATGTGATTGTGGTATATATATATATGTGCGCATATATATACTATATGTATATATATATATTTTTTGAATTTACAAGTTAAATAATCAATCACGAGTTTCTTACTCAATAATTTTTCTTCGAGCTTCTACGTCACATTCGAATCTTTTGTTTAAAGGGACTTTTTGAACACTTTCATTGCTGACATTGTAAAGACTTTTCAGTTTCTTATAAACGGACTAACAAGTTGTGGTCAACTGAGGACTGTAATAGAATGTAACATCGGATATGTTGTTCTGGCAAATGCTAATTATATAAAACTTAGTAAGAATTATGAACAGCCTAATAAGCACTATTCATTTGTAAGACACGTCTTTTAGGCGTGGTTCTTGTATGGTGGAAATTCAAGTAATTATTCAGTGCTTTACAGTAATTCGTTCATCAGTCTTCTTTTTAACAAGAACTGGTGTTTTAAAAACTATTTTAAAAACTTTCCAATTGACAATTTTATTAAGGTATTTATTCAGCATTATTGATTTTGTTTCATTGCTCTCAACCATGTGTGATTGTGGTATTTTTGAATTTACAAGTAGAATAATGAATCAAGTGTTTTCTAATCAAACAATCTTTCTTCAAGCTTCTACGTCACATTGGAATCCTTTGTTTACAGAGACATTTTGAACACTATCATTGCTGACATTGTAAAGACTTATCAGTTTCCTTATATACGGTCTACAAGTTTTGGCTAACTGAGGACTGTTGGACATTTACTTTTCATGTATCATGCACTGTAAAAAAAATGGTAACGTTCCATGTAAAATCCAGGAACGTTTCGCCTTTTATCAGGTTTTCAGAATAATTTAGCTCTTTCCTGTGAAATTCTGGTTTTCTTATCTGAAACGTTCCTGAACAAAAGTTGGAAACAGCAAAACGCTGCGGCCGCCATTTATTATTTTTTTCCCCTATAATCCGCTGCTCGCGCGCGAGTGTCAAAAACGAATTCCTTAAATGAATGTAATAAAATCAATATGAAATACAAATAAATCAATAAACGACATAATCCTTTACGTCTCTATTGTCAAGATAATTCAGATGAAAATACAATACCTCTGTGACATCACTAAGAGATTATCTCTCGTACTTGTCTGTGAAATCTTTAACGAGCAGACTGTGTAAAAAAAATACACCTATTATTTGGATCTCCATTAACCAGGGGGCAATCAAATATGATTCTCACCTATTTTGATTAATTTAAAGTATGTTTTAGAGTTCTTATCTCTAATTATTCTTGTGAAAGGATTTCTTCAAATGGGCCTTAGATTTTCAGAAATTAGATGCCGAGTTTTAGCATACGTTTCAAATACCCATTAGTTTGCAGCTCTCAACGGGTCTTTCGTGGTGTGGAAGCAGAAAGCTCGCACGCCACCCGTACGGCCCGAGTTCGATGCTACCTCCTGACTTTTTTTTTTCTTTTTTAATTAATTTTATATTTTAACACTTTATTACAATTTGATTTAAATTTGAAATATATTTGACACTTTGAATTGCTGCAAATTTGAGTTTTTTTTTTTTTTCGGAAAAAATATACAATTACGTTTAGGTTTTTTTTTTTTTTCCATGAAAATTTATATGTATTTTATCTAACTTGTAAACTAACATAATTACTGATGAAAATCCAAAATATTTCATGTCTAGATTTTTTTCTAATTATTATTTACATTTATATATTTTTATATTTTAAGCAAAGTTCAGAAACAATATATCACATATATATTTACTTTATTGAATTTTAACTGAAAATTTATTTTTTCTTGTAAATTATAAATAATAATTTTGATGTCAATTTCAAAATATTTTTTTCATTCTAACAAATAATGATAATAAAGCGAAAATTGTCAACTGGAAATGTAAAAATCGTCTGCGGATCCCGCATGCTGTGAAATGTCAGTAATGTCATAATGAAGGGAACGAACATCCAGAGTGAATTATGTCAGCCAGGTATCGGTCCGGATAGCCTAACAGGTAAGGCATTGGCACGGCACCCCAAGTATCCAGGTTCGATCCCTGGACTGGACATTTTTCGCTCTTGTGCTACTCCAGCCTTGAATATGTCAGTAATGTTTTGCTGTCATCAGAAATATTCCTGGTATTTCGCACGAAACTTACTGGCATTTCTGTAGAAAGTTTTTAACATATACAGTAAAGTACCAGTCATTTTCAAGAAATGTTTCTTGGAAATAATGGGCAACTCAGCTGCCCATTTTTTCCCAGGAACGTTGCGGAATTTTTTTTACAGTGTGTAGTGAACTATGATGTTCTGTATAGACTTATTCTCCGTTCAGGGACTATACCTGTTTAAAAATTTGTACATTAAGCATAGCTTTATAGAGTTTTGTCATGCACTAATTAAACTTTTTTTTTTGAGTTAAGAGGCTTTGTTTAGAGAAACCTTTCAAGTTGTTTTTAGTTATCGTCACAGCGCAGGTATGTCTGTGCCATGTGTAAAATTTGTTTTGTAAATTTTGATTTCATATTTTCAGTGCCAAGTTGGCCCATGCACTTATTTTATGGTTATCTTCAGCGAATTCGCTGATTCTGTTGAAAAATTATTTTATTCATTGCCGCTGTTTTTCCGGGCCCGTTTCCTGAGCTGTGTGGTCGTGGATGGTAGAGGGGATTTTTCCTCCGGGGCATTGAGCCTATGCCAAATTTGGTGGGCGCCCCGGTTGGGTGATTCTGATTCTGTTCTGTCTTCACGGCCCAAAATTTTCATTCCTAGTTTTGACCCAGCCCGTATGAAAATCATCGTCTCAGCATGGCCTGATCCATTGAAAGGTCAGTTAAATTAGGCCTGTCACAAAAATTTTTTCAAAAAATGCATACATTTTTAAATAGCCATTATTCTACACTTAAACATTAAAATTTATTCTTTTTAAAGAATAGTAGATTTCTACGCTTTTTAAAATATAGCTAAATTAAAATATAGTAAAACGTGTGTAAAGGAACCTGTCTATGACGGAACCGTGTTTTAAACTGAAAAACGTGTTGATATATGCACAATTAATATACTAATACGTAAGAAAAGAATATATAATACATTTACACTTGATAAGAAGGGAATTCGTCTATAACGCATTTTTTTTTCTTTTCTATGTAATTCCGTCTTAGAAGATTTTGCTGTATAGCATATTTCAGATTTTTAACACTTCAATATGTGGAATATGGATTAACAATATTATTGATAATTGAAACATTTACATACAAGAAATAGAGATTCATTAAAAAAAAAATAAATATCGCGGCCTGAGGCACTTTTATAAAAGTGAGGATTTTAAACATGAAAAAAAAAAGTTAAGATAAATATTTTTGGTCAGAACTCCTCGTACGAGAAAATTTTTTAACCAAATCGATGTAAAAATCAATGTTTTATAGAAATTCACTCGGGTCGAGATTTTAAGTTTTTCCGAGCCGGGCTCAGGTCGAACTTTTAAATATTTTACCGGGAAGGGCCGTGTCGGTCTCGGGCGGAACTTTTAATTTTTCTATGGGGCCGGGCCGATCGTGGAAATTTCGGCCCGTGCAGACCTCTACTTCGGGATCCATTCAATACAATTTAAATTCCTTTTTTCGCATAGAAGAAGAGAGAGGTAGAAAAATCGAGCCTGAATTTAGCGGTTTGCTTGCAGCGCCATCTATCAATGCTATTTGAAACTAAAACTCAGAATCGCAGTATGAAAACTCCTGACATCTTACATAACACTCGTGCAAGAATTTTTTTAATATCTGTCACCGTTTGCAAAGTATTGAATTTTAAAATCCATCATTCATTTTTGTGATACCCAGTACGTGCTATTTTGAAAAAATATAAATGAAGGATTTCTGATAAAACATGAAGCTATTATAAACTATATTTAATTTAATTATCTATATTACAAACAAATGAAGGCATGTAAATCATCGATAGCCGATTTTTTTTTTTTTGTCGGATTTTTTGAGTGACGACATCTGTTTTTTTTTTTTTTTTTTTTTTTTTTTTTTTTTGATTTGTGTATTATTCAGCGATAGTGGCGTCATACGAATACTTTACTGTAGATGTTGTTTAAGACTGGATCGTAAATGAGGAAATCTTCGGAGGATGCGAATGACGCCATTTTATATAAAATAAAAGCATCTGTTTTAAGTCTTAAAATTGAAATATGTTTTGTATTATCAATATTTATATACACACACACACACATATATATATATTTATACACACACACACACACACACACATATATATATATATTATATATATATATATGTAACGATATCGGGAGCGTTCCGGACTTGTATAGGGAGTCGCGGGCCGTTCACTTCCCGGCATGTGTCCGTGCAGCCGGTTTCTCATATAGAAGGACATCTTGGGGTGTCATACTTGGATAAATAATTAGACTCGGGAACCTTTTGGTGGATCGAACTCATTTATTTCGTCCTCCATCATACAGTCCGATCGCGAGTCCGGTCGGAGGTCCTCGAGCCCGTTACGTTGATTTTCAGGAGCTACATTGGCATGGGTTTTGCCGGCATCTCAAAATGGCAAGATCTCTCGTTTTTGGCGCGCGCTTTCGCTAATATCTTGGGGTTTAACATATTTTCTAGCAGAGGGCATAGTTGTAAATTTGGGAGGAACATTTCTTTAATTGGTTGATTAGCTTTTGATTGATTGCGCGGGCTCAGATTCCAGAATTGGGTTTGGCCAGCCCGGGAATCGGCTAACCACAACTGCATGAGAATATTCCGAACGTCAGCATTTTTACTTTTAAAGATCATCCGAAAATGATGTCTGAAAGTAATAAGATGTATTGCTGGGAAACAAAGTTACAAGGGGTAAAACTGGAGGGAAAAAAAGATATTAGCAAAAAATTGTGTACGCATTTTTTGGACCATCCTGTATATATAAACGAAATGGTTGCAAATGCTGGATTTCTAAAGAAATCAATCTAAAACTATTATCATTAGTCTACTTTCTAGAGGCTATTTCACATTTAAAATAAAAAATAAAAGCAGTGGATCGAAAACTTCTGTTTATAAATTTATTTTAGAAGGAAGCACCAAACTTCATACCTGCCCCGGGTGAACAAAAACTTGGTTTTGGAACTGAGCTCTGGGAAGGTTTTCAGTCACTAAATCTCCCCACCTCATTTCGCTGCGATAGTGTATCCGAAAACAAACAGTGTGTCAGATTGGCGTTGTTAAGCGAAGGAAATACAAAAAACAGAAACAAAAACCCTTAAATCATTTGATACAATGTAAATTGTTATTTCTTCTAAAGATTGATAGGGTTTGTATGCTATTCACAGGTGATGCTGATCTATCTGACACTAAGTTTTATGTTTCGACACTAACCTTGGCCATAAAATTCAAAAGACTGCGCATATATTATGTCTAGTTCGTACGCTGGTCACGCGGTACATGCGCTTTGTGTTCGTTCACCTTCTCAAACTATATAACTCTAAGCTTAATCCATTTTAGTCCCCGCCGATGTTATTGTGTATCTTCCAGGATCATTTCCTTCTGTGACGTCATGATTAAACGATCAGAAACAATGTTCAAAATTTCGATAAAGTCTGTTTTTGCACACCCAGTGTCTGAAACACAGGCATAGAGACACGATTTTATCATGGTAGAGAACGAATAAGGCAAACCAACGGCCTATGATGAGGAATTTGTGATGAAAAGTGTATGCTGTGTTGTGGCCATCGCAAAACTCTCCTCTACATAAATTAAATCGCTTGCAACCAAAATTAAATGACAATCTATTCGTTCTTTTGGGTATAACTGTATATATTAGAAAAGTGTAAATGTGTATACCATGAAAGTTCAAAGAGATATGGAACCTAAATAATATCAAATATAGCTATTAGTCTAACTCTTTTTACTTTCTTCTATCTTTACAAGAAGAAAGTATTGGATTCGTGAAAATTTTCGACTTCCGGTTTTCGACGGATTTACACGTTTTAGAATGCCCAGAACACGATTTGATGATTTTTAGAAAATGTCTGTCTGTGAGTCTGTCTGTCACTCTGTCTGTGAGTCTGTATGTGACAAAAATTTTGTGGGCGCTCTATGTCAAGAACTAATGCACAGAATTTCACAAAACTTATTATTTAGTTACACCTTGATATAAACTGGACCTGATTAGTTTTTGGTGAAAATCGCCCAACAGGTGGCGCTGCTATGCGGCATTTTTCACGATTTCTGCAATAGCTATATCTCAAGAACAACTGCACGGATTTTCATAAAATTTCAGATTCAGTTAGTCCAGGATATAGTTTGGTGCTGATTACTTTTTTGTGAAAATCGCCCAACAGGTGGCGCTGCTATGCTGCATTATTCATGATTATCGCAATAGCTCTAACTCAAGAAAAAATGCACGAATTTTCATCAAACTTCAGATTTCGTTAGTCCTTGATATAAATTAGTGCTGTTTAATTTTTGGTGTAAATCGTCCAACAGGTGGCGCTGCTGGGCTGCATTTTCACGATTTTCGTAAGAGCTGAATCTCAAGAACTATTGGACGGATTTTCATCAAACTTCAGATTTAGTTAGTCCTTGACATGAATTGACGTGTAAATTAGTGCTGTTTAATTTTTGGTGTAAATCACTCAACAGGTGGGGCTGCTATGCTGTATTTTTTGCGATTTCCACAATAGCTTTATCTCAAGAACTAACGCTTAGATTTTCAACAAACTTCAGATTCAGGTATACCTTCATATCATTTAGTGCTGTTTATTTTTAGTGTAAATCGCTCAACAGGTGGCGCTGCTATACTACATTTTTCAGAATTCCCGCTGTAGCTCTATCTCAAGAACTAATGCACGAATTTTCATCAAACTTCAAATTCAGATGTACTTTGATATGAATTGGTGCTAAATTCATGTAATTTCTTGTATTTTTTAAATGATTTAATTGACGTGATTTATATAGAAGAAAGTTTTGTGATGGCCACAACATACTAGTTTAATATTATCCTAATCTGTTTATGATGAACTTTATTCGGTACTGACAATAAAAACAGTGCATAGTTAAACTTCATTTGGCATTTCAGGTAACTAAATTCAGCGTAGTAATAACCTTTATTTCTACAATGTAGCTAAAACAAAACCTTTGTTTAAAGTTTAACTTTGACATTGTGCTAAGCGCGCTTCGAATTGAGGTCTCAAAGTTGCAACGCCGCCTTGGTCAGTGCCGCGATTTTCCAGATAGGTGTTTAATTAACTTTTAAAGTCACTCGAGGCGTATTGAGAGATACAATCAATGCAAACTATCGCGAATCCCACAGTATTTATGCGATTCATTCTAATTAAATCTTTCGAGGGCGATGCCTTTAAAAAACGGACACCTAATTTTAATTCCAAAACAGACAAACGGCACCAAGAACATTTAATTAAAATTTTACTTTTATCATGTACGTGAAAATAAGCAAGTTCGCATTTGCTAATAAATTCATTTATAAATTCTGGTGTCAGTTCATTATTTCATAAGTTTATAAATAGAATTACTCTGTGTCGGAAAGGATTAAGTGGTCGCAGGACTCTTAAAGCTTCATAATTTAAGAAATTTTAATTTTTTTTTAGATGTTAAACTCCTATCTTTTCTGAATATTTTGATATAATAGTTTCCTTGAAATTCCCATTAGAAGAGAAGTTTTGGCTTTTAGAATTATACCCGCTCAATAGCTGAAGCGGCGTTTCCGAAACTTTAAAGTAATTATTTTCCAAATGGCATTTTTTGGGCATAACGCGCATGATAAATCAAAAACTTCTGAATATTTTTTTCATGAAATTTTCAAAACATATATTTCATGTTAGTCTGTATAAACTGAACCTAAAATTTCCTTTTTATTGTTCAAAAAAATATTTTTTTAGGTGATTTTACTGTTGAAATTTTCAAAATTTTGTATTAGCTAAATGCAACATTGTATTAAAAGTATAAAAATGCTTTAAATACAAATTTATTTAAGTTCAGGGAAGTTCTGAAGTACAAGTAAGCACCAAAATTTTCATTCTAGTTGCAATATTTATTTTGTAATCCTGCGCGTAAACTGTTATGCCAATTTTTTGTGCGACAAATGTCTAACAGTTTCGAGCCCCCTATAAATACTAATTCTGTATCTTGCAATTTTTTAAATACATGAAACGAAAGAACATACTTATATCTTTCATCCCAATTAAAATTGTGTTTTAAAATCATATACATTTTAAGACATTAAATGTTGAAAATGGTCTTTTTTTCATTTTTTCCACTTTTTAGAGTCCCGAGACCCTTAAATTAGTATGTTTTTAACAATTTGACGTTTATTGCTTTCATACTGTTACTGGACATTACATTACACATATACTATATCATTAAAAGTTGTTAACTAGGCATAGAGTACGCCGCCCCTGTCCTTGTGTATGTCCAAACTGATCGTACCTTTAAGGGTTAATATCTAGGCTAATTACCGATGATTTTTTTTTCCAAAATCATTATCAACAATGCTTTTATTCTTCTGCAACGATAGGTATATTCAGCGATGCTCAACAATTTTTCTGAATGCTCGTAAATCGAAATTTGTGTATAACAGAAGAATGCTAATTACTCAAAAACTATGTGACCTAGGGTAATCGCTATAATTTTCCGGCAAGGTTTACATTAACGTCTACTACCTCTAATTTTTTCATAATTTTAGTTTCAGTAGATTCGGAATTAGATGGGGGGGAACATATTTTTGCGCTACTTTTTCAACAATATCTTTGAAAATATAATACCTAAAATTAAAAGGAACGTATTTTTGAGTTCAGCGTTACAAAAGCTTTCACAGGATACCCCACATGATATACAAAGAAAAGATTTTTTTTTCAAGTAGCATAATTAGCTCTCTACTTTTTTACTAAATATATTTATGAATGTTTATTGATCTGAAAATATGTGGGTCAATGGTTTTTATTACTTCCCCCAATTTGAGCTTTCCCCGTTCCATAGTTTACGAGTAAAATGGCTGTGACAGAGAGGCAGACAGACGGACAGACACAGGAGTGATCTTATAATGGTTCCGTTTTTACTTTTTAAGTACGGAACCCTAAAAACAACAAAAAAAAAACTCAGGAATTCAAAATGAAAAATAGTTTAATTAATAAATACAGATGTACAACAAAACACAGACTAATTATAACAAATGTGTATATTTAATTTAATCCTAAAATTCTTGTAACTTTGATATTAAAAAAGTATAATATAAATCTGGAAAAACAGAAGATAAAGTTGGACAAGATACAATTGAATAACAAAACATGTATAAGCTAAGCAGTCATGATAATGGGAAATATTAGGAAAACTTTATTTCTTATTTTGATTTTGCCATATAAAAGTAAACATATAAAAAAAATTAGGAATGTGTAAGATTATTTTGCACAGTAAAAATTTCGCACTTGCAGAAAACATTTACAGAGCAAGAATATGCGTCGCGTTAAGTATTTTTTCGTGCGAGTTCTTTTTCTTTTTGTTCTTTTTCTTCGGAGTTCGAAATCCCCTATCTTCGCGACTCCATGATCCAAAACCCTTACATAATCACTGAGATCGCAAAAATTCCCTGACTTTTTATCAAAGTCATACTTGATCTTGACCTATGAAAAGAGCAGGTGTTTTTCTATTTGCAAAAGAAAAAAAAATCAAAAGTCCACGATGGGGATTAGGAACACTGGAAATTGATTTCTGGCGACCGTAAATCTGCACCTATACCAGCGACACGTGTTGGGCGGTCCCAAACCTAACGGTTATCCAAACCTAATAAGTAATAAGGGTCTAATTATGCCAAGGTCTATCAAAATATGAAGTTTGTTGAAAATCTGTCCGTTAGTTCTTGAGATATAGTTATCGGGGAAATCGAGAAAAATGCAGCATCTGTTAGGCGATTTAAACAAAACCTAATCAGCGTTTATTTATGTCAAGGTCTAACACAATATGAAGTTTAGTGAAATTCTGTGCATTAGTTCTTAAAATAGAGCTATCGAGGAAATCGTAAAAAATGCAACATAGCAGCGCCACCTGTCAGGAGATTTACACCAAAACCTAATCAGTGTCTATTTATGTCGAGGTCTAACGGCGTATGAAGTTTAGTGAAATTCCATGCATTATTTTTTGAGATAGAGCTTCCACACCATTTGTGTCCCGTACAGACACACAGACTCGTGGACATACATTTTCTATAAAACCAAATCGTGTTCAGAACTTTCTAAAACGTGTAAATCCGTCGAAAACCTTCACAAATCCAATACTTTCTTTTTATGAAGATAGAAGAAAGTAATACATTGACAGAACTTTATTTATTCGGGTAAATATGGAACAGTTCTAACTGTATCGAAATACATTAAGTACACGTGAAAATATATGTGTGTATAAAAGAATCCTGCCTTAAATCGAAAAATTGCACAGTAACGATGAAAAGAGTACCATGCAGTTATACATGCTCAGGTGAAAATTTGTCTGTTTTTTATCCCCCGGTATGCTATTTCTTTCTCCCAGCTTATTTTGTCTCCAATAATTAACGTTACCTTGTATAAGCCAGCCGTAAAACAAAAGCCGATGTTTCATTGCGCGATTAAATACTCTACAGCATTTTTTAAAACTTCTAAGCATCGCACCTTTTGAATGTTTATACCGTCGTATTGGGGAAAAAAAGAGAACTTTTTAATGCAATTTGTTTGAAAACTGCATCTCCATTTATTTTTAAATATTAATTTTTTTGTAGTTTTTAGCGACATTTGTTTCATTTTGGCAACTCAAGTACTCCATTTTGTAGAAAGTAAAGAAAAAAATAGTTGAAAAATAGCAATTACAGTAAATTCCCGACTATCCGGCCCTCCGTACTATCTGGCCTAGCAAAATGTTGAAAGTACTACTAGCACTTGCAAATGCAATAGCAGAGAATTCGAAATATAGTAATTGCAAGGTCTTGAAATATTCTTTGGACCATAATGGTAGACATAAATCCGTGTGGAAAACTGAAGTGGACGATGAGAACCACAAACTTCTTTCGTTGCTGAAAAATATGCCGGGCTCTGACGATGTCAATGCAGAGGACATTACAGAATGGATGGCACGCGACGAAGTTAATGAATTAACTGACAACGATATTGTAGAAATGGTGTCAGAGGGAGAAGTAACAGAAGAAAAACAGGAGGAGGATTGCAGGTAAAATCTCATCCCACATTCGGAAGTGTTCAAGACGATTGAGGCAGCACTGCAGTACATTAGTCAGCAGGAGGAACTGATATCATCTGCTTGCGTAAATGGAAGAACATTGCTTCACGGAAGAGGGCTAACAGAGAGAAGCAAAAAACACTAAACCCTTTTTAAAAAACTAAAAACAGTAAATTTTGACTCTTTTATCTTGTACACAAATTTGCATATTTGTGCAATCTTTTATTAATAAACACTAAAATAAGATTTACTCATTTTTTGCGAATTAGTTTTACGTTAATGTTTTGTTTATTCTAAAACTTTATGTACTGTATAATATGAAATTTATCTTAAGGGTGTATCCGAAAAAATATTTTTTCACCCTCAACAGCTCGAAATTTTCTGAGACATTTTCAGACTCATTTTTAAAAGTAAAAACATGAAACTTGCTGGGGTGATTTCTGAAGACATGTTTAACATGACGTGTGATTTCATTTTCAGCTCAATTAATTAGAATTTGATTTTTAAACAATTATTTTCTCAGTATGACCATTTTTTTCATTCCCAGATCGCCCGCTTCGGAAAATTCGGTTCAAAACGCCAACTTTGACAGCGTTTATTACAGTATTTTCTGCATTTATCAAAAAATTAAGAAGCACGGCACATTAAGTAGTTTTTAAATAAGAGAATTTCCCAATTTGATGTGTTTGAGAGCAAAAATGAATTTGAAAATGAATCAGAAAATAAGCAGTTTGGATAAATGTGTGTAACATGTATTTCTAATATCATGGCGAAGGGAAAGAGGAAAGGAGTATACATTTATAGAACTCCGGCAGGGTTGTCGGCTTTTAGACAGGCCAAAAAAAGCCGGCCGGCTTTTTTTGGTTTAAACCACTTAAAAAAAAGCCAGCTTTAATTGAAAAAAGCCGGCTTTTATTTTCCAAAAAGGTGGTTTATAGATAATTCATATAAAATTTGGATTAATTTATTTTTAATACACTTACAAATATTTTCTACTAAAAAAATATAAACTTCTATTACATTTTGTCAAATAAATAAGTCCTTATAACTGCTAGAATGCATCTGTGAAAACATTATGTCAGAAGAAAAAAAATTATAAATATTCAGAAGAATACATTAAATTAGACTCTAAAGTATTGGTTTGGAATTCTTTATTATAGCTCTACACATACCACACATTTTAAAGATTATATGAAAGAATAAGAAAATGTCACATCAAAATAGAAACATTCTTACATACTGATATTTACTTTTAAAATTGATTAAAACTAAATAGAATATATTTAATAACTGAAATTATCTTATATAATACTTGAGAATACCCAGTAATAAGCAATTGATATTCTAACTTATAAAAATGATATATGTAAAAAGTTTTTCTGTTATTAAGCTGTTATGTAACTTATTCCAGACATGTGCATACGGACAGATTAAAGTCGTAGAATAAACAATGTTGAAAGAGAAATTAGGAAGGATATAATGTTTGAGGAAATTTCAGTACATGTAAGTGCAGAAAATAAACAGAACAATTAAAAAAAGTTCTCCAAATAAAACTTGTTGAATTAGAATTTTGAAAAGCTAGTTGCTGTTTAAAATAGTGCATATTCATGCACAAATTAATGCATATGTTATTCATGATACTGTTTTAATAGACAGAAATGATATTTTTATTAAATGACTTTGAGTGATTTTAAATAAATGTTTATGAGAAATAAAATAAGACTTGTATATTAATATCCCATAAAATTAGTTAATAAAATATATAACTAAGCAACCATTGTCTTTTTTAATTATATAAACCAGTAAAAAGGAAAAAAAGGGTGTTAAGGTCAGTGTAAACCAGAGAAAGCAATTGGTATGTCCTTTTATTCCAATATTAATGTCTTCATTATTGAAAAATTGGGTTACATTGATTTCTACCTCAATTAAATGTCTTTAAAACTAATTAAAAACACATAAAAATGTGTCATTTATAATTAAAATGCTTCACTGTAGAAAAGCCAATTTTGGCCAAAAAAAGCCGGCTAAAACCAATAAAAGCCACCGGCGTGGCTTTTTTTAATTTTAGCCGGCTTTTTTGCAACCCTGAACTCCGGCCTATCCGGCTTTTTCGTTATCCGGCCTACCCTTCCGCCACATTAGACCGGATAGTCGGGAGTTTACTGTATATCTTTTTGTTGCCATTTTCTCATAAAAAAAAATAATAATTAAAATACGTGCTATTTTGAGAAAAATATAAATGAATGATTTCTGATAAAACATGGAGCTATTATAAACTATACTTAATTTTAAGTATCTATATTAATGCAAATGACGTCATTTTACACAAAATAGAAGCGTGTGCTTTAAGTCTTAAAATTGAAATATGTTTTGCACTACAGTAGAGTCCCGATTATCCGATTCTCGCTTAACCGAGTTATTTTCTTCTGATGGACTGGTGGCTTCTATTATTATTTAAAAAAAAAAAAAAAAAAAAAAAAAAAAGTGGCCATTTTTTTCCATTTAGACCAGAAAATCAGAGTTCTAACTTTTTACGATTGCTCTTTCATATTCACTAAACGCTTCATTTATAATGGCTGTTTCATAATAATAGAAGCCACCAGTCTATCAGAAGAAAATGAAGTAATGGGAATGTTCGGGGGGGGGGGGGGCGACACTAAATTCTGAAAAAGCAGAATTCCTGTTCTCTAGTTGTTTTTTTTTTCTCTTTGTCGATCCCATTTTTTTCATGAGATAAAAATTAGTGGAGAGAATTTTGGGATACAGAACTTCGTAATAAGCTGCACTCTATAAAACCGGTAATATCCATCTGGCTCCCCAATTCATCAAGGAAAAGGGAAGTTCTGACTCGTCTCCGTATAGGCTAATGAATAATCTTCATGATATTCACGAGTTTCACGTTATTGTAATTTAAATAAAAGTTGGGAGAGCAATGTTCAAGATTTTGAATTTATATCATTTTAAAGCCAGCAAGCATATTTCACTACTGAAAGTGGCGCAGGTGTTGTTGAATATAAATAAGCATAGGATGATTAAAAACTTTTCTAATTCTATTTTACACTTTTAAATATATACAGTCGAACCTCTATTTAACGAACCTCTATTTTACGAACTTTTCCTTGGAACCAAGAATATTTTGCGAATTTCTTCGTAAAATAACCTCCAAATAGCGAAGTGCATTCTCTATTTAACGAACTTTTTCTTGTGATCAAAATCTTTTTTTCTCCCCATTTCTCAAAATATTTCTGGATATTTCAAACTTATTCTTTCTTTAAACACATTTTATGATGTTCAATGGCCTTGAACTGGTTTTACCAGGCGCCTTCTTTGTCAGCAGTGAGAATTCGGTAAGTACGGAGGACGAAGACGATAATCCCTTAGAGTAACTTTAAAAAATGTGGATACAGTGAGAAAAAAAGAAGAAATCAACCATGATGTGCTGATTGATGATTCTATTTCACTTAATTCTGAAACTGAGACCTCGGAAACACTATCCGACTTGGATATTTTCGACAGTGTGAAAAATAAAAACAATACAGCAATGAATTGCGATGAAGACGAATATGATGGTGATGGAAATGGTCATAATGCAGGAATTAACAAAACTTCGTATGATGAAATGCTAAAATCATTTGAAACAATCCGACGCGAATTATAGTTAGAAAAAAATACGCATGAAGGTGTTTTCGGTGCATTGCAAAGATGCGAGACGTATTATGAGAGAAAGCACTTTTTTAAATAAAAAACTCAGGCAAAATTAACAGAGTTTTTCAGAAATTAAATTTAAGGACGCATATGTTAATGTATGTTTAAAATTATTTTCTATAATAATAATAAATACGATAATGTCATTAAAATTCTTTAATTTTAATGTAAAACTATTTACTTTAAACAGAAAATACAGTGTATTCCCGGACAATGTTTTGTTTTCCTTGCAGATTTCAAAGATTTAAACACATAGAAAAAATGAATTGATGATGGATATTGGTAGGTAAAATAAATAAAACAAATCGATATAATTTATTAAAAAAAATGTGATTAATTACTTTTAGTAAAAATATTTAGTGTTTATGTCTTTAAAATCTGTTTTATGTAGTTTAAAGCATTTTAAAAGGTGAATCTCTATTTAACGAATTTTCCATATAACGAACTTTTTTCCGGGATTTAGCCACTTCGTTAAATAGAGGTTCGATTGTACATTATTTACAGCGAAAACATTTGAATAATACTTGTTAAATATATATGTTACCGGCCAAACCCGATTTTAGGCCAAACTAGATTGGCCTAGGCCAAACGAGTTTATCCTAACGCCCATAGGATAAACTAGTTTTTCCTAGGCCAAACTAATTTATCCTAACGCCCATAGGATAAACTAGTTTTTCCTAAGCCAAACTAGTTTATCCTAACGCCCATAGGATAAACTAGTTTTTCCTAGGCCAAACTAGTTTATCCTGACGCACGTAGGACAAACTAGTTTTTCCTAGGCCAAACTAGTTTGGCCTAATGCTCATAGGATAAACTAGTTTAGCCTGCTATTCATTGGTCTGAACTAGTTTATCCTAGGCCGATCTAGTTTGTCCTAGGCCAATTCAATTTGGCGAGCTTTTATTGATCCCAAAGACCTCCTCGGCGCCAACCTTTTAGTTTGTCCTAGGCCAATCTAGTTTATCCTAGGCGAATTCAATTTGACGTGCTTTTATTGATGCCAACCAGTGTTGGACACACAAAAAAATGAACCAATGCAAACTCAAATTAAATTTTTCAAAAATGAGTCGAGTTCAGGCTCAAATTCAAAATTTTTCTCACGAGTCCGCTCAACTCAAACTCATCTATGGAAGTGAGCAAACTTCACTTCATACTCGTTTTTTTTTTTTTTTTTTTTTTTTTTTTTTAATATAAGAGAACTTTAGCGTCCTAATTTACAAAATTTTGTGAACTAGTCTTTTGGTTATTAGATGTACGGGTCTGTACGGCCCCACCCAATTTCCCTTCCTGACACTCGGTCCGGTCTTGTTTTGAGAATTACTTTTTTCGAGAGGTTCGGACCGAGATGGACCGTGACTCAATTTTTTTTTCTGGCTTCTGTCGGGAGTTGCCTGCATTCTTCTTGAGGTCTGATCAAGCAGGAATTTTCAGTCGGTAATAAAATAAAGTACGTTAAAACCTGAGAAAAATAACCTGCCTATGACGGAATCCCGTGTTTAAAAATAAAACAAAAATGTTGATCTATGTAAAATGAAGATACTAGTACTTGTGAAAAGATTATAATGCATTTAAAACAGACATTGAACCTGCTACTAAGGGAATCTGCCTATAACCGCTTTTTCTTCTTTCCTATGCAATTCCGTCTTAGAAGATTTTATTGTATAGAATTTTAACAATTTTTAAATCTCCAAGCAATAATAGAATGTAGATTGACGATATTAATGATTCTTTTCTGAACTATATTCATTTTTTAATGAATCTCTATTTGTATGTAAATATCCGAATTACTACTAATACCATTAATGCTTTTACACGGAGACTTGAAAATCTGAAAAATTTTATATAGAAAAACCATCTGAGCCGGAATCACAAAGGAGAGGAAAAAACTTCGATTTTGTTAAGTTCCTTTTTTAGCAGGCCCGTCGTCTTTAGCAAATGTATTATGTTTTTTTCAAATGGATTATTTTATCTAATTTGCACCGGTAAAAAAAAAAAAAAAAAAAAAAAAAAAAAAAAAAAAAAATCCATTTAAAACAGGATTTCTTCATACGCAGTTTCTACTAACAGGTTTTAGAGTACTGTATCCCCATCCGTACCAGGGGCGTGCCGAAGGCTGTTTTAGTGGGGGGGGGGGGGGGGGGGTGAACTAAATTTTGCCGACTGCAAGATCGGGGGTGAGAAAGGCTTTGTGATAGCCCCCCCCCCCCCTCAGCGATGGAGTCAATTGTTCTACAATACTGTGAATTTATAAAAATCACTAAAAATCTTAAGTGTTCACCTGCATTCTCCTTAACTACAGTCGAAATTAAATGCTGTTATTCAGTATGTGTAAATTTTTTTTTATTATTTTGCTATATAAGTAGAGTTGAGAATCCTGTTATTAATTAGGATTCTGCTTACGATTTAAAAGGAAATGTGTACGGATGTACCGTACATTAACCAGTTCTCAAAAGTAACAATTTAAGAATGTTGAAGTACTTCGGAATTTATGTTTCTATGAATAAAACCGCATGCTGTTGTGTAATGTAAGTGTATAAATTTTAAAATACATAAAAAAGACAAATCTTGCTTGCTAAAAATAAGATATATATTAGTATAAGAGACTAAAAATTATCCTTCTAAATTTTTAAATTATTACCCGCCTATCCTTCAGAATAGCCCATTTTCCAGCTACACTGTCTAAATCCAACATGTCAGTTATGTCTGTTTCACAGGTTAATAGCATTAGCTTGTCCCGTCGCTCTTCCGACATGGTGGTACGCAAGTAATTTTTTACTAACTTTAACCTGCTGAAACTTCTTTCATTACTTGTCACAATTACTGGAATAATTAAGGCCAACTTGTAGGCCAAAGAAAGGTTAGGATACAAATGAGCCTTCCCCACAAGTTTTTGCGCTGCTGCGCCAATTGTATCCGATTCAGAACTAGCTATTTCTGAGGACATGTGATCAGTTTCACATTCCAAGTTATCTACATCTTTGAGATCATCAGGGAATAATTGACATAGTTTAGAAATGTCCTCGGTAGAGCTATACTTGATCCTAGATGGAAGGAGACAGGCCAGTGGTTTAACTTTCTCAAATACCAACTTATGAATGTCTCCAAATGCAGTTGTAAGCCGATCTTCCACCTTCAAGATCTCTGCTTTAAAATAATTCTCTCGTGTAAATAGAACTGCAGTTTCAGGATTTTCGTCGATCTTCGATGGAGGCCACCGTCGCCTGTGCCGCAAATTGAACTCATAATCTTGATTTATTCCATGTGTCTCGCAGATGTTGTCAGCTTCCTTAATGATGTTCATTATTGCCGCTGCGTCATCATTCCGGAGTTTCTGAATGCTTTCGTAAGTTTTCTGCATTATTCTCTCGTGTAAATAGAACTGCAGTTTCAGGATTTTCGTCGATCTTCGATGGAGGCCTCCGTCGCCTGTGCCGCAAATTGAACTCATAATCTTGATTTATTCCATGTGTCTCGCAGATGTTGTCAGCTTCCTTAATGATGTTCATTATTGCCACTGCGTCATCATTCCGGAGTTTCTGAATGCTTTCGTAAGTTTTCTGCATTATTCTCTCGTGTAAATAGAACTGCAGTTTCAGGATTTTCGTCGATCTTCGATGGAGGCCTCCGTCGCCTGTGCCGCAAATTGAACTCATAATCTTGATTTATTCCATGTGTCTCGCAGATGTTGTCAGCTTCCTTAATGATGTTCATTATTGCCGCCGCGTCATCATTCCGGAGTTTCTGAATGCTTTCGTAAGTTTTCTGCATTATGTCGGTTCCCTCTAAAATGTTCAGGTCTTCAGGTTGCATTTGCTCTATTGCTAACTTGGTCTTAAACATAATTGTTCTCATTGCAAGTAAAGAAACAATGAAATCGGATGACATCATTTTGCTTCTTAACCCTGCCGCCTTAGCTCGAGCATCCTTGTCAGCCTTCATGGCTTCAGAAATAATTTGCAGAGTATAGATGAGGGCATCATAGGACGATAAAATAGCTCTGACTGAATCCGCTCGCATAGTCTTTGAGAAAGATTTCAAGGAAAGACTTTTCTGAACTTCCATTTTCTCTCTGAAGAATAAAACCCATCTTTTTTTTTTTGGGGGGGGGTGGAGAGGCTATACAGGAGCCTTTTCAAAAGATAATTTTACATCTGGATGATCTGTTTGAATATGACTATGCAGGCCTCTAATAGAAATGCAGAAATATCTACATATTGTACATTGAATCCGTATTCCTTTCTGGAGGTCGATGTTTTCATTCGGATGAAATTTTCTTATATGGCGGTATAATTTTTTTTTCTGTGAAATGTGTGTGTACGCGATCACAGTGTCTGCATAAAATTTTCACTGAATTATCTGCCATCATGCGACAAAAACAAACTTTTGCAAATCGCTCTTCTTCTGTGTCCGCGACTTCATCTTTTAAATGCAGTAACCTCAAATAACTAGCACCAAATCCAGAGCTAAGAGGTCACCAAATTCTAAGAATCAGTCCCTAGCACAAGGGAGCAATTAAAGATGCTACAGGGGAAAACTTACAATAGAGATTGCAACAACCCCCCCCCCTCCCCTTCCAATCACAAATGTCTCAAATTCTCAGAAACGCGATTCTCTCTCTCTCTCTCCATCACCTCCGCTCTCTGACAACCCCCCTCCCTCTTCCAATCACGAAAGTCTCAAATTCTCAGAAACGCGATTCTCTCTCTCTCTCTCCATCACCTCCGCTCTCTGACAACCCCCCTCCCTCTTCCAATCACGAAAGTCTCAAATTCTCAGAAACGCGATTCTCTCTCTCTCTCTATCTATCACCTCCGCTCTCTGACAACCCCTCCCCCACACACAGAATCATACACAATCTTCCGTGAGAGGTTCTTTCTTTTCCCCTTTAAAGATGGACAACAGAGAATTGAAATGACACTGACGACGGGAGAGGAGCCTTTTGGCAGGGTGTGTTCTTAACTTTCCGACTATTCTAAATTTTACCAACTCTTCCAAATAAGTGGGGGGGGGGGGGTGTTACACCCCCCCCCCCCGCTAGGCACGCCCCTGATCCGTACAAATGTATATGTAATATTCTGTAAAGAGAATTTTATTTGCTGAATAATTTTTTCCAGTTTGGTAATAATCCTTAATTTTACTAATTGTTAAAGTTTGAAGAAATTTGATAACTTATTTCTAACACACACACACACTCAGTCACACTCACAAAAGAAAGAAAAAGAAAAAAAAAGAAGTAAAAATTTTCTTATAATAAATATTATTCTATTAATTGAGTGATTTTATTTACAACACAAATGAGCTTCGACAAATATTATTATTACTACTAATAATAATTTAAGATTTTTTTATAAGCAGCATAATTGTGCAGTTATGAACATCAGTCAATTATATTTTTATTCAAATATTAAATTTGTTTTTAAAAAAATATATGTGTATTTGATTTAATAGCGATTAAAGATTAAAAGCAAGCTGCAACTAATTAAAATTCAATTGAATTCAGTTGCAATTAGGCTCAATTGCAAATAATGTATTTTAGTTGTATACTACAATTAAATGAATCACAGTTAAAATACTTTCAATTAAATTAAGTGTGATTTGAAGCGCGCATTAAAATTTTTATTAAATAAAAATCTGCCCCCCGCCCTCTCACAGCACACAAAATTAAAAATCTTTAAAATTTTGTAGTTTCATTTTTTTAATTCTGCCGATTTTATTTTATCCTTTTTTTACTTTTAAATACTAATACATTGTGACCTCGAAAATCTTGCATTCTGAAATAAGGCAACTTCAAAAATCTGGGAACGAAGGCCAGCTCTCCCACTTTTTTTTCCTTCCAACTTATGGGACAAAGAAAAATAGCAATTGTTTACGAATTAAAATTTCGAGATCGAAAGAGATGGATTAGCGGACACTGAGATCGCTCAAGCTGTATTAAATAGAACCGCCGATAACGCTATATTAGCAGCTCATAGGAAGGAGAACGAAAAACTTGCAGAAGAAAAGATGTCACTAAAAAATGTATATGTTTCACTGGAAAATCACTAAATGGTTTAGAGGAACAATACTACATTTCCGAAATCGATATTGTTCACTTATAAAATCCAAGAAAAACTTGTTAAAGAACGGCAGAAACTATAGCAAATAAAATTTTATCGATAAACACAAGAATTGATTTCACTGTTTATTAGAATTTATGTACCATAGAAAAAATCAATGTTTTTTTTTTATATTTATTTTTCCCACATAAATGTCACTTGGTTTTGAATTAATTATGAATAAATGCACCATTAAGATATCAGAAGTACATTTGATATTCTTTCAGAAATCTGGAGTTTTCAAAAATCCGGCGAAGTCCCGGTCCTGACGATGCCGGATTTTCGAGGTATAACTGCACATAATTAATCAATTCTCCAAATTATTCCTCTCCTAAATTTTATGATAGCATCCGACCCCATTCTTGGTCCTCCAGTACATAATTTGTCATATGGAACATATTTTGTAACTAGCGATGGCAGTGAAATGGGAAAGGTAGGGGAACTGTATTCCACTCTTCATCGAATAAAATATATTATACAGCGGTGACAGCAATACTACTTTGCACAAGGTTGATGCCGGAG
This sequence comes from Maratus speciosus, assembly GCA_963932465.1. Taxonomy (NCBI): domain Eukaryota; kingdom Metazoa; phylum Arthropoda; class Arachnida; order Araneae; family Salticidae; genus Maratus; species Maratus speciosus. Next base: position 4,125,655 of record OZ010790.1, on the reverse strand, counting down.
CGGTAGTTGGGATCAATAAAAAGACGTCAAATTGCATTGACTTAAAATAAACTAGAATGGCCCAGGACAAACTAGAAGGTTGGCGCGGAGGAAGTCTTTGAGATCAATAAAAGCTCGCCAAATTGAATTGGCCTAGGACAAACTAGATCGGCCTAGGATAAACTAGTTCAGACCAATGAATAGCAGGCTAAACTAGTTTATCCTATGAGCATTAGGCCAAACTAGTTTGGACTAGGAAAAACTAGTTTGTCCTACGTGCGTCAGGATAAACTAGTTTGGCCTAGGAAAAACTAGTTTATCCTATGGGCGTTAGGATAAACTAGTTTGGCCTAGGCCAATCTAGTTTGGCCTAAAATCGGGTTTGGCCGGCAACATATATAAATTCCTCGCTGGGAATCCAAGATAATATTTTATAAATTTCAGCAATTATTTTCTTCTAAAAAGAAGCCAAGAAAATAGCATGATTTCATATTCGAAAATAAATTTCCCTTTTTAAAATCACAACATTAATTCTTCTATTAGAAGACCAAGACAAAAAACATATACGCATTCTACCTGCTGCGTTCAACTTTTATCATTACTACTTCAAAACTAAACTAAAAGAACAAGAAAAAATGTTTTTTAATATTAATTCTTTAGTCAGATCATGGAATTACTGGCGCCTATTCAGTCTGGCTGAGAGAGGCTCGCTCAAGAGAGTTGCGAAATATTCCACATAGGCCACTCAAGAGTGACTCATAAACATATTTTTTTTTTTTTTTTTTTTTTACGGGATCCAGCACCCATACATGCCCACATTCTTACTTTACTGAAGTTACCATTCACCACAGTTTAACCCTTTGTGTACTGAATTATGAATTCATGTAATAATCCCTTTTGACTAAGAAATCGGCATTTAAGTTTTAACATAATTATAAATAACAGGACAAAATTTGTCTTCCTACGAAAATATAAAAAACGACAGTGCAGGTCTTAAATACTTTTTATGCACAGCTCAACTAATTTTTAAAATAAGGATTAATGAGTATGTGTCTCGGGCCGCACATAAAAGGTCGCCGGGCCACACGCGGGCCGCAGGTTGAGTATGGCTGATTTAGAAGGATTCATTAAATTTGAATTGATAAGTTTTTTGTGCCATATTTATAAGCCCATTCAAATCTATTATTTTAAATCTTTTTCTTAGTATTTTGTAGAATTAGGAAGTGTACAAATAGAATGTTTTTACAATAGAAATATAAAAATATTTCCGAATTGGAAAATCCCCTTCCCCCAACGCCAAGAAAGCTAAAAAGATGCAAAGGCAAAAGAAATCATCCTTTTAAAAATATGTTTGTTTTGTGTAACCCATAATGCTTTTGGAACAAGATAAAGTAATGCATCTGTAACTCATTCTTAACTGTATTACAACTAATCGAGGTATTAAATGAATTTTATAACAAGTTATTTTAATGGTAAAGCTAAACAGCACCGAAAACTGGCGATTTGAACCAATTAAAATAATAAAACTTTGTAAAAAAGCACCATAAAATAAAACAATACACAGGACGCGTTTCGAGCTAAAAACACGTGTTTGCTGTAGCTGATGACGAGCTGTTACGTTTTTAGCTCGAAACGCGTCCTGTGTATTGTTTTATTTTATGGTGATTTTTTACAAAGTTTTATTATTTTAATTATTTTAATGGTACTTATAAGTACCGTCAGTAGATAAAGGGCTAACGAATAACGAATCGCCCTGCACTTAGACATTTGTATACGGGGACTTACTTCAAAGTGTCATCACCTCATCCAGGGATCGCAGCATATAGGACAAATCGTATTGTTCTTACCAGTATATTTTATCAATAATCGTCAAGAGACATTTTTATAAGATATGCAATAGGACTATACTATGAAGATTATTGATGAAAGTTACTGGTAAGAACAATAAAATTTGTCCTATATGCTGCGACCCCTGCCTCATCTGACCAATCTCATTGGAGAAAAACCCAATGAGAATATTTTTATATGTTTTTAAAACATGTAGGATTTTAACATCCTATTTAGCATTTTTTTATATTTAACTTTTATCAACAAAATTGTTTTATTTTTACCTTAAATATCTAACGTATTTCTTTAATTATTAATCTGGATGGATACTCCATCTAGATAAGTTTGTTTATCCTATAGACCTAGTATATTGTTTTTATGTTCGTTACCTCATGACTGCATACAGAAGTTTTTTTTTTTTTTTTTTTTTTTTTTTTTTTTTTTTTATCGTTATATTTTGACTTTTGTTTGGCGCAGCATGTCCAAATATGGACTTTGTGCCAGTAAAACCAACCAACCAGCCACATTTTTTTCATAGGTTTTGCTGTATTATGAGAGAAAGAAGTCAAAGTCTTGTTTAAATTATCGAGGTTACGGCACAGTAAGGTACAGCAAACACAAGCAGTACTTTAACACATTTATTTTAAGTACATTTCCTGTTATCAACATTCAACAAAATAAAGCTATCTAAAAAAAAGAATAAACGTTGAATTACGGTGAGTCTGCGTAATGCGATATAGTCAGAACACCTCAAATCCTTTTAATTAGGAATTGCAATCCTGTAAAGAATAATCCAGCAAGAATGCCGAAATCCAATACTGCGGATTTCAATAACTGCTCTGTTGATCAGGTCTGCCGGATTTTAGCCAGGCCGGTTTAAACTGGCCAGCTTTTTCTGATTTAAACCACTTTAAAAAGGCCGGCTTATATTAAAAAAAGCCGGCTTTTATTAAAACAATTTTTTCTTTTACAAAAACTGCTTAAAACAAAATGTTATTAATTAGTAACTTTTAATTACTGTTGTCATGAAAATGTACATCAATTTAAAGTTAAACTGTTAAATAAATTGACAATTAAAATATAAGTGAATTGATAGTAGAAATGTTGTGGCGGTCAACAGATAATAGGAATGATTATTAGAAATTTGTGCAATAAAAACTTTTTAAAATAGTTCAAATGATTTTTACCAAATAAGATATTTATTCAAAAAGTAATACACTATTGGTTTATGAAATTTACCAATCATTTGGCTCAGTTTTTAAATAACGGTACACTTTTACCAATTTTTCAGCACCTAAGCTGTTTCTGATCTTGTTACAAACAAAACCATATGTTGAAAAAATTCTCTCAATCGATGCAGAACTTGGGGGACAGCTGTGTAGTTTAATAATATGTGGGTAGATTTATGGGGGAACAAGAACAAAATATCCAGTCAGTATATAAGAAAAAACAAACAAATTAAGGAAAAAATATGTACCATTTAAAAAGATAAAATTAATATAAAGGTTATGCAAATTAATTATTAATTTATATTTTCTTATTTTTAAAGTGGCATGCTGCCTCATGAAAAAATTCTTTTTACATAAACAATTAACTTATTCTTATTACTAATGCATTCATATATGCTAAGAGCCATTTTCCAAGTGCAGTACTTTATAGACAGTTTCATTTTGTATATTATTTATTTGAATATAATTCTTACCCGTAACAACATGAAAATATCTTTACTAAGCAGAGAAAGTGCCGCTGGACCTATAGATTGTTTTTTTTTTTTTTTTTTTAATCATATTGGCTACTTATGAGGCTTTTATGGTAAATCAATTATTAATTGGCTATAAAAATGAACCTCTGAAACAAGATTTTAAATAAATTTCATAACATTTTAGTTGTAATTTATAGAAAATAGCTATTAGTAAAGTAAATTAACAATAACATATATATAGTTGTTTAAAATAAATAGTAACATATGCCCTGGGAAAAAAGCCAATAAAAGCCGGCTTTTTTTTAAAAAGACCGGTTTTTTCCAATAAAAGCCGGCCGGCCTGGCCTTTTGTTAAAAAAGCCGACTTTTTTGCAGCCCTGCTGTTGATGAATTAAAACAAATGAAATAATAGCTTATTCAGTGTTGAGAATGCAATTCCATCTAAGGAATGTCCTAAACAAAAACCATTAATAGTTAAACTGTTCAAAATTGTTTATTTAGTCTTGGAACAAAAATATCCTGTAATTTTAAAGCCAATCGTATACTAACTGTGTTTGATTAATTAAAATTCTTAAAAATCTAATCTACATAAGCAAAGCTGGTTGTAATTTTTTACCAATGACTTGCAGAACATATATGCTGGCCTTACAGTAAAAATGAAGGATTTTTACAGACTATTAAAAAATACTGAATGAAAATAAGGAAAGTAGTGGAATAACAAACTTATATTTGCCGATTATGTATGATTATATAATTTCAAAGTATAATTAATACTGCTATATAATTGGATATCTTAATGTTTTGTTTACATAAAACAGCGACCTGTTCTGTAAAACTCTATTTTATAAAATTACTTTAACTTTTCCTATAATTAAAATTGCGTGAAAAATCGTTATCTTTGTTTTCTTTAATATAATTTGTATTAAATGCACAAAGAAGATTAAAAACGCCTTTTATCGCAAATGAATTTGAAAAATAAAAGCACGTTGAGGAATTCCGCAGGATCCTTCTGTATTCGATAGGAATCCCGCTAGAATCCCATGTGATTGGAAATTGTATGTGAGACAGCAAGAATCCGGCTTGAATCCTATGTGATTGGAAATTCTATATTACAGGACAGCAAGTAGCACATTTGATTTGAAACTCTAAACGGGACAGCAAATATCCCATTTGATTGGACAGTCAATGCAGGAAAGCAAAGATTCCACTTGAATCCCATGTGATTGGAAACTCTATGCGGGGTAGCAAGTATCCTATGTGATTGGAAACTCTATGCGGGATAGCAAGGGTCCTACTTCAATCCTATGTGATTGGAAACTCTATACGGGGCAGCAAGTATCTCATGTGCTTGGAAACTCTAAACGGGATAGTAAGGATCTCGCTTGAATCCCGTGTGGCTGGAAACTCTATGCGGGACAACAAGAATTCCACATGAATCCCGTGTGACTGGAAACTCTATGCGGGACAACAAGAATTCCACATGAATCCCGTGTCATTGGAAGCTCTATACGGGACAACAAGGATCCCACTTAAAACCCATGTGATTGGAAACTCTATGCAGGACAGCAATCCCTACTTAGAATTGTTCTTTCCTTTTAAATAACGGTGGTTAGTTTATAGGATACAAGTCTAGGAATTCTGCCTAACGTGAACTTACATTTAAAAAATATATTGTCAAACTGATTAGTTATTTTTTCTTTATAATTGCCTAAACGTGATGTGGTCGCAGTGTAAAAAAAAGACAAATGTTTCTTCATTTACGAAATTATTTTATATAAATTACGAACATAAATATCCAATAACCTCTTCCGAGTTATCCACGATTCCGACAAGCATTCTTTATCTTTAGAAACCTTAGAACAATATATCTTTTCGAGATTTAAAGAGGTATTCATAAAAAAAGGTTCTTTTGTTGTTACTGATTTTCGGAAACGTTTCTGAGTATAGTTTTTTAATTCTATGAGCGTCAGGAGATTCTTCTGCATATCTATAAGAATGACTGCTGAAAAAGAATTTAGTTCCTTTGTTTTGCATTTCTGTTTTAACGCATTGGGGACGAGCGACCGGTATATGTGCCGTGTAAGGTGCTCAGAATCGGTGATTATTCTCATCAGTAATTTTTTATTGTAAATTTTGCCTTATTAAATTCAAGCTTTTTTTAAATTCAATTTGGCAAAAATTTCTGTTTTGTCAAACCGGTGATAAAAGAAAAAAATTCTGTAAAAGACGCTCGTCCCGAAGGGGTTAAGAGGGAGAGTACATGTCGTGTGGCCAAAATATTCCTCTTACAAAACCACATATTGATGGAAATGCTTTTCAGTGATGTTCTAGTTTTTTAACTGGACGAAATTTTATTTTAGATACGAACTTCTAAAATCACTTTTCTGCACACGTTCTATTGTAGCCGTAAATATAATTTTATTGGCATAATGCACTGGCCGAGCTTGTCGACAAAGTTGGCGACGTTTTAGCGACAAAATTTATTGCAAAACACTTATTTATAAAATTCTAGAAAGATATCTTCTGCGACCTAAGGAGGTCTTAGAAGACCTACAAGACTTCGGATGAAAAATATTAAAATTAGAATAACATCAGGGAACTGAATCTAGATTCAGCTCCACACAGAACTCTCTAGAACGAAATTGTTTTTCTTCCGACTGTATCACATAATATCATAAAATGAAATGTTTAAAAAAAAGTAAATTAATAAAAACACAAAGAGGAAAAGCCTTCAAACGGAAGTCGATAGATTGTATTTAATTTTAGCATCCAAGGGCAAGGACGACTTATTTACATATTCAGCCGACGGCGGCAACCTTTTCTTTTTTCTTTATTAATGTTAAAACGTCGCCGCTGAATAATCCACACTTGCTTTATCATGGTAAAGAAACAGCTTAAATAAATGTAGTACATTTCAGAGGACTTCGTTACTTTTTTGTGGAGAAGAAAAAATAATAGATTACTTCGGTTCCGAACCACCTAAAACTGAACTGCATTAACAAGTGATGTATTTAAACAAAAACTTGCAAGATAGTTATAATCTGGTGTAACTGCTTCCAGTGCACACTTTTTTTTTGTTAATGTAATACGTATTGAACTAAAAATTAATACGGAAAAAGGAAAATAAAATTGACATTATTTTAGACCCAAATATTTTTTGATTACGCGAATATTTTTAACAGATTTTGGACCCTTTTTTTTTTATCAAATTATGACGTCAATGATTTCTCAATACAGTAAGACCTGCGAAAGCGGAATCGTCAGGGACCAGAAAAAATTCTGCATTATACAGATTTTCGTTATAGAAGGTACGGTAAATACTGTGAAAACGGAACCTTTCTTAACCGGAACAATTTCATAGTTTCAAATTAAGGAATACCATGGAAACGTATCTGCTGAGATGGAACCTGTCAATAACAGAATACTGCCTTAAAGTAGAAAAATACCTCAGGCCCACTGGAAAAAACACCATGCAGTTATACCTACTAAGGCAGAAACCTCTCTCAAATGAATTTTTTTCCAATCCCTCGTGATTCTATTTTAATTTTAGCATCCAAGGGCAAGGACTGCTCTGCTCATATGCATGCATGTTCGGCCGACGACAGCGAGAATCTCGCTATTTTTTATTTTAAAACATTTTCGCTGACTGATCCACACTTGTTTTATTGTAGTAAAGAAACAGCGTGAATAGGTGTAATCCAATTCACGTGATTTTTTTTTCTTTGAACGGAAGAAAGTAATAGACTGTGTCTATTCCGAAAACAATTGAATTTCTAACAGTAAAACCAGTGAAAATTGAATTGTAAGAGACTGGGGAAAAATTTCCTTTTTTTATATTATTGTTATTAATTGTGTTCAAGTCTGTCTTAATAGCCGTGTGCCTTTAATAATTAAAAAATAAATAAATTCAGACGTTAATTTATGTGTGCTTTAATATATATTGTGGATCGTTGGAATATTAAATTATTCATCGTATTTCCCATCATCGTGTGCTGTGCGGTTGCCGACCGATGACGTTCTCCAATATGGTTTATTAATGCGAAATTGTCGGGGTAGGATATCGGCCAGTGTAGTTTAGTGGTAAAGCAACAGCACTGTGCGCTGTGGACCCAGGTTCGAGTCTTGGCCCCGGCTAATTTTTCACTCCTGTTGGGTTATTGTGTTAATTGTGTTCAAGCCTGTCTTAATATATGTGTACCTTTAATAATTAAAGACCATTATTATTCTCAGTATAATGAAAAAGTGGCGAAGTACTTAAAGCTCTGAAGAAATTAAGTGGTCTTTCAATCCACCCTCAGCTCCTCAGTTTGGGGGAATTTGGGAGGCCGGTATTAAATCCATGAAATTTCATTTAAAAAGTACCATTGGCAATTCACTTTTAACATTCGAAGAACTTTCAACTCTTTTAGCTCACATTGAAGCCTATTGAAATTCTATGCCCTTAAATTCTGATCCTAATGATTTAACTGCCTTAACTCCCTGGTCATTTTTAGGTGCGTTTGTAATTATATAAATACGTAGCACCTATAGTCGTCGTTCAGTCCGTCTGTCTGTCCGTCCGTCCGCATATAATAGAGCAAAAACTACCCAACCGAATGGTTTGAAATTTTAAATATATGATTGTTGTAAAATTTTGTCGAGCCATTTCAAATTTTATGAAAATCGGATGTATAGTTAAATTACAGGGACAGTCAAAAGTTTTTCTTTACATTACGGTCAATGGGAAAAATTATTGCACGTGCATTTTAATGATGTTAAAGCTTTCCGAATGGTCTCAAATTTTAAACATATAATTATTGCGACATTTTGTCGAGCCATTTCAAATTTTATGAAAATCGGATGTATAGTTTAATTACAGGGACAGTCAAAAGTTTTTCTTTACATTAAAGCCAATGTGAAAAATTATTGCAAGTGCATTTTAATGATGTTACAGCTTTCCGAATGGGCTGAAATTTTAAATATATAATTGCTGCAAAATTTTGTCGAGCCATTTCAAATTTCATGAAAATCGGATGTATAGCTTAATGACAGGGACAGTCAAAAGTTTTCCGTTACATTAAGGGGAATGGGAAAAAATTATTGCAAGTGCAGTTTAATGATGTTACAGACTATGTATGCACTTATGAATTGCAAATAAATAAACATTCAGTACAATATGGGGTGCAAAAAATAATTATAAAACTAGTTATAGTACGAACGCACCTCATTTGCCACGTTTGACGAGCAATTTCCAACTTGTTTAATTGATACTCTTCTTATTTCAGTGCCAGAAGGTGATATTTCATATGTACCTGAATCAAGATTGACCAGGTGGCAATTAATGCAGCGTGTGCCACAATACTTGTGAAAGAGGTGGGGTAATGCGTACCTCTCTAATTTGCAATGAATAAAATGACTTAAAGAAGAGTCTGATGTGGAGGTAGGTGATTTACTGATCATTCAAATTAAAGGTCACCCTCTCCCCTTCACAGTGAAGATTGGATCGGGTTATCAAAACCATCCTGGACCTTATAAGAATTTTCGTGTTGTGATTTTTAAAACTGGAATTAGAAAGTTGGCCCATTACTAAGTAAATTATTTTAGAGGAACTTTTGAAATCCTTACAGCTTTCAAGTCTGGAGGAATGTTTATTCCCTAATTGCATTTAAATCAACGTGTTAAAAAGAAAGCTGATCATTATAACCCTTTATATTACTGAAAATCTTATCCTTAATTTTATAAAACGTTTAATTTACAATAAACAAGTAATATAAAAATTTTGTTTTCAAAGTCAATTCCTACTTAGGTCATCAAAGAAAAATTTAACATAATCCCTTAAGCTAATATTAGTTTTTGTTGCATTAAAATATCTCAATTGGTTGATTTTCTATAAGCAAGTAGGTTTACAATGGAACTCTATGGGAATTTGGCGAAATATTAGAGAAATCGCCAAGTTGGCGTCACTTTTGGCGACTCATTTCGGTCGCCAAATTTACCGATATATCGCCACGTTGGCGACAAACTTGGCGGTATTTGGTGACAGAACAGGGACCCCCCTACGGTAATTTTCCCCTATAGATATGAAGATGCATTGTATACTTCAATAACCAATGGCCGCCATTTTGTCTCCCATGTAAAACTAAAATTAATTAATTAAAATTTAATTAATGAATTAATATTTGAAAAAACTGTATTAATATCAACTGTCATCCAGTACAAGTTAAAAAAAATTTTTTTCAACTTGATAGGATGAATAATGAGTATTTTATTAACGATTCAAAATTTGAACAAGATATATAAATAAATAAATAAATAAACAAATAAATATAGGGAGAGTGTGAACTAATAGTAGGGATTGAAAAATAGCGAGCTATTTGAACTTTGAACATTTAAGTTGAAATTTTGTCACTCTGAACAAACTGATATCTGTAAAAAATACAAACTGAGCGAAATTAATTTAAAGATTGCAACTCTAAATCATTTATAGTAGCGGGTCATAAACTTTATAATACGACTTACACAAAAGTTTGAAAATTTTTCGAGATCTACTTAATATGTAAGTATATAGGGGCTTTTGAATACTTTAGTATACAGGGTGTCCGGTCTCAACGGTGTCCAATACTAATTCCTAAACCGTTAGTCATAGACATAAAGTTCCAATTACAAAAATGTTTCAAATGAGGTAAAGAAGTATTTTTACAGCGATTTGGGTCAAGAAAAACATTTTTTAAAAAATTACGAAATTTAAATTTTTATACGGTCCCCAGGTCCTATAAGTGATATTTAGTAAAAATATCCTATTTCACTGACAAGTAAGACAAAAAAAAGTCCCATTCCTCTGCGATTAAAACTGACCGAGTAATAGATGTTTAAAGTTGGAGTATCTTTTTTGCTGCAAAATAGGGGTTAGTCACAAATTTACTAGAAATAAAAATAATCGTCAGATATAAAATTTAATATTAAACATTGATAGTAAATTAACATTACAAATATATTTTGAGATTTTTGTTCATTCTCACATATTAAAACATTTTTTTTTTTTCCAACCACATTTTGCATTTATGCTGTATCTCGTAATTTGATTGGTCAGAGTTTCAGCATCAAAGTGACAATTCTTGACGGGAATCGTGCTTGACGAAAGCCATCAGAGGATAGAGTTTCGATAAAAAAAGTGATTCGTATGAGGTCCAGGAGAATTAGAAAAACTAAACTATCTTAGAATTAATAGAATTATATTAAATTAGTTTTCTATTTGGAATTTTTTTTTTTTAATACAATCAATCAATTCTAAATATTAACTTACGTTATTTGAACTTTTAATGTGTAAATATCGCCTCCACGCTCGAACAAAAAAAAAGGTAATCTGTATCATCTACAACAGAAGAGGGGGGGGGGGATATTCTGCGACGAGCTATCTTAAAAAAAAAAAAAAAAAAAAATACTTCCATGGGATTAACAATAGCGAACGGGTGTTTTCGCGTGAGTTGGGGGAAGAGAAAGAATTTTTAGGGGGGTTGATGTGGTAGATTGGTTAGTTATTTCTTGCATAATAAAATAAAATATAGGGAAAAATGCATACATAATTTTAGACAGTATGTATTGGCCGAGCAAAAGTTGGGGGGGGGGGGGGGGTATAAATTTTAGGGAGGATTGAGATGATTAGTAACTTACTATAACTATAAGGTAACGGCTAACTACAAAGACAAAGTAAAAAATTTTCCTAACATTTTAATAAAGTTATTAATTTTAATAATTTTAAATTTAATATACTTTTTTATATTTTTTAATTTAAGAGTATGTATATAGAGAGTATATATTTTTAGGAGAGTATATATTTTTAATTTAATCAGTAATTTATACTTAAATAAAATTATAATTGAAATCTATAATTACTTATATAAATTATAAATTTGAATATTTTTTTAATGATTTTAAATTTGATAATTTTTAAAATTATTACCTCTTTATGCTCTAATAATTAAGTGTTATAATTAAGACAATAGGAAATAAAATTTTTAACGGGCGTGGAGTTTTAGAAGATGCATTATTTAATTAGACAAAGAGAGTAGAATAGTAAAAAATATATATATAAACCTCTATAGATTTTTAACTTTGCGTGCAGGTGAAGCAAAAAGTGGGGAAGTAGAAATTTAAGGGGCCGATTAATTTAGATAAAGTCTTCAAAAAAAAAAAAAAAAAGCGAAAATCTACTGATGTACAAAGAATTATCACGCTGTAAAACTTGGGAAAAAAAGGTCCGTCTTCTTTATTGCTTCAATAATTAATAAGTAATCCATAATCTAAATTCCACCTGAAATTGTAATTTAAACTTTTCCCTCACTGGCTCTCATACACACAAAGTTTATAATCCTGAAAACTACATTTTTTATGCAGCAATATCTGTTGTAGTAATGAACACTAAACAGCCGTATCAATTCCCCCTGAAATCTCCACTCCAAATTTTGTTACATCTCCCCCCCCCCCCCCCCCATCCCCATCCTTCCTGTCCCAAGCACAGACACAAGAAAGCTCAATTTGTAAGTAATTTGTTTGTACCATCTTAATGTTTTTTTTTTTTTTTTTTTTTTTTTTTTTTTTTTTTTGTATGCCTACATTTTTATACATAACTTTTGAATGGCTGCTCTGAATATGTTAAGGAAATTAATATGTCCATTTTTGAAAATGATCCTCGTATCACTTTTATTTTCTTTTACAATAAACATCAGTTATTTGAATTATATGATTCAACCTGTGCGATCACTTCAATGATTTAAATAAACATAACAAAACTGTTACAATATTTTAATATTTTGTTCTAATAGAGCACAGATTTATCCATTAAAGGTCGGACATCATATAACCGCCCACATTCTCTCTTTTTAATTAACTTTTCTTTTTTTAGGATTTTGTTCCATTTGTCATTTTATTGTAACGATAAAAATAATAATTATTATTGTAACGCGCGCCTCCCGTTTCAAAAATAGACTTTACCGGCAATCACGTGACCGGCTTGCGTGAGCTCTGCCGAATAAGAATATGCTGTGAGTTCGTTAGAGTTCTGTTCTGTTTTGAGTTGTGGAAACATGTAGAAAGTTATTTGCGCTTTTATTATTTTATATGTACGTGTGATGTTCTATTTGTTATGTGCCGTCTCACCAAGAAGAAATAAAAAATATTTAAAAAGCTACCCCGAGAAAGTGTTATTTTGAAGTTATGTGAAATTTCTGTGTGATTTTAATCTGAGCTAGCCCGATTATTATTATTATTTTTACATTACCCCTTCTGAAAATTCCACTGTCTCTCCCCTCAGCAAATATTCATTAGCTCAGTTATTTTTTTAATTATTTTTTAATTAAAAATTATAGAAAAAATATTGTTAAATCAAAACATGTATTAAATTATTGAGGACGTCAGTTTCGAAACTGACCTTATCCGAAATTTAAAAAATCGTGTTTCTCTATCAATCTATTCTATTGGTATAACTGTACCAATCAAACACTACAATCTCCAAATTTTTAATGAATACCAATGGGCGCATTTAAAGGTTTTACGCGATTTCCGAAAATTTGATTTTCTCGATAAGGCGAGTTTTGAAACTTACTTCTTCAATTATTTTAACCAAATCTGAAAGTTAATTACTAAAAATTAACACTACCGTAATATTTATACGGGGGAAGCACCTTCTGTAATCGCTTTAAAAATGCTTCTTTATATTATTTAAAACCTTTTTGTAATTGGAACTATATGTCTTTGACTAACGGTTTAGGAATTAGCCATTGCACATCGTTTGGAGTGGACGCCCTTTATAATACTTCAAGCACTTCGCGAACGACCCCTGAAAGCTTGGTCCAACTCATCTGTTTTCAGTTACAGAAAAGTGGTTTAAGTCATAAAATTGAAAATGTCATAACTCGGTCAATTTTAGCGTTAGATGAATGGGACTTTTTTTGCCGTACTTGTTAGAGGAATAGGAAAAGTTTACTAAATATCACTTATAGGACCGGGGGACCGTATAAAAATTTAAATTTCGTAATTTTTAAATAAATGTTTTTCTTGACCCAAATCGCTTTAAAAAAACTTCTTTACCTCATTTAAAACATTTTTGTAATTGGAACTATATGTCTATGACTAACGGTTTACGAATTAGCCATTGGACACCGTTGAGACCGGACACCCTGTATACTTTTTCTAATGTTTGAGACTCTACAGTGCATCTCTCACAGTAGACTTCTAATGCCTACTGTGAGAGAAAAACCTAAATGATATCTAACATTGGCAAAATTCAATAATACGGGAGACGTTAAAACTGCCATTCGTTAACTAGATAAACATTAAACTATTTTTATATAATGCTTTGATAAAGATTAACGATCACACAATTAAAATTATATAAAAATATTTAACATGATTTAATAATGCTTTAATGAATAAGCATAATATACTGGCAGCTGAATTAGCATTAAGTATGTAAAAGCAGTGAAAACCAAAGTAAAGGAAAAAAAACACTAATACATACCTACTCTCTCTATATAAAATCCAAATGAATCGAATTGAAACGAATTTATGTAACGATTCTATGAAACGACTGATTAAACAACTGATTACGTTTCACGGCGATTTCTCCTAAAATATCGAATACTTTGCGATGAAATTAACACCAAAAATCCGTATTGATCCACAGATCTCAAAACTGATATTAGAATTTTAAAATTAGAATTAGTTTTCAAAATATCATTTTTTTTCTAGTTTTAAATACTTTTTTCCTAATGATGGCAACTCAAATTTTAATCATAACAGATATTTTTTTTTCATATTTTAGAAAAGGTTATTTTAAATTAATTTGGTGACGAGTTTGGCTTTGGTCTCCCTTAAATATATGCTAAGAAATGCATCATGTTACTTTTATTCAGAATTCAATTTATATTTCATTATCATTTTATTTAAAACAAAACTTTCATTTAAAATTGAAACCTTTAAAATAAATGGCTTTCACTTCATTCTTTTTTTTAAACGAAACGAAAAGAAAAATATTAGACACAGATGTCATATACGCAACGGGGTACCTAATTGGCGCCAAAATGGCGTTATTTTGCCTGACATGGTAACCCGGCTATTGTTACTTATTTATTAATAAATGTTTATTTGAATTTATTTTCTTTTTATTTACTAAAAATGTTATAAATTGTTTTGTTCTATAGTTATTAATTTATTTTTTTATTTATTTATTGTTATTTCATTTTAAAAATAACAGAAAATAATTTAAAAATACATATGTAACAGGTATTTGTAAACGAGGTTTTCGCCAAATTGTCGTAAAAAAAAAAATCACGCCAAACCCGTATGTGACAATGCAACAAATCATGAGATTTAATTTCCACTTCAAAGCAACGTTTTAATGTTATTACTTCTCCCGTCGACCAATTTCGCCAAATTATATAAATAGCCAAATTATACAAATTGACATATTTTTTTATTTTAAATAACAAAAAAATAAATAAATAAATAAATTAGTATAACATTAATAAAAATACAAATAAAACGTCGAAATAAAAATCACTTGATGGCGTGAACATGTGTAACTTCCTTAAAGTCAAGTGAATGTGACATTTACGATCAACCATTATTGGCATTTAATCTTATAGTTTGGCGACAGATTTTTGGTCGATGGAATAACCAAGTAGCACCGTTTTAATTTACCACTCGAAAAATAAAAAAATGCTAACTGGCGAGTTAAAAAAAAAAAAAAAAAGCTACTGGCGAGATTTTCACCCGGCTAACATAAAAGTACCAGGAGTTCTTTGTGATCATGGCAACTTTTATGTAGTTTTATTCGAAAAAATAATTTTGATTCTTTAATCAAAATGGAAACCTTTCTTATGAAAAGCGAAGGAATCAGCCCGTTCTTTATGGCAATTACATGACTTGGACTATTATAATATAAACGAAATAATGGGGATAGAATAATATTCGGCGACTTATCACACGTGTGGCTGGCTAACATTAAAGTACCAAAATTACCGCCTGGAATATAAAAAGCGAAGGAATCCGCCTGGAGCTGTTGATGATAGTCACATGACTTAGGCTATTATTATAGAGATTGTTTTCAATTTTAAAAACAGCGCAAAGAATAATATTTCCTAACGATTAAAAATTTATTTTCACGTAACTATTAAAAACAGAAAAAAAACTTTAAAATTACTATTAAATGAGTACGTGTTAAAAGCAGGAAAATATTGAAAATTATGTCCTGAAAATTGTATTTACACGTGAATATTAAAAGGGAAAGGAAACTTTAAAATAATAAATACATTAATATACGTTTAACCCTTTCACGGACAAGGTACTTCTATTCGTAAAATCTTGAAATCAGTGAATGGCACCAGAATTTACAAACAAATTTCGAAATACAAAAATGCTGTTGTTCACTTACTTAATAAAAGGGAAATTTTCATCCTAATATTCTGATGCTAATGTGGCATTTAAGAATTAAAATTAAGTGGTCCAGAAATAAACCACCGCCCTTGAAGGGGTTAACGCAGCAAATTTTAGTAATTGTATTATGTCAATCGTTTTATAACTCTGTTAAAAAATATCGAGACACAAAGACTCTGCTTACTTAATTTATTTTATTTTAGCTTCTTTTCAAATGTTTAACTGATCATCTTTAACCAAACACGAAAACAACCATTGGATGTCTTAACAGCAACTGATTCTACCTTAAAATTTTGGAATCAAAGGGAATTGAATGGAAACCCGTTTACAGGAAGATCGCTACAGGTTTTTTCAGTATAATTCAATCTTCTCTAATATTTTTAAAACCGATCAGATTAGCGTGCTTTTAGATTCTGCGGTGTCTGAACGGGGGTTGGCGAGCGTAGCTTGCAGGGGGCAGAGCCCCCTAGTTATGATATAAAATATATTTTATATGTTAGATCAAGTTAAGGTTATATCATAAATTCAAAATTTATTCTACAAAAAGATACTTTTTGGAAGGTTGTTTAAATGATAAAGTATTTTTACATGAAAAACAAACACTAACGCTCACTTAGATACAATTTTCAAGAACAATATATGTTCACTTACCTTGAACTTTTTCAAAATTTCCAATAGTTCTTGGTATAGTGATATAATTAATTAGTTTATTTCTTTGATTATAAACTTTTTAAATGTATATGAATGGAATTATTTAAAATGGCATTGCATAAAAATTTGAAAAATATATAATTGAAAAAATAAACAAATTATTTAATTAATTCACTATGTAGAGAAATGTGTTTTAAATGTTTTGGAAGATTTCAAGGTGAGTGAATTTATAGTTTTTTTGAAAAATACTACCTAAGGGAGCATTAGTATTCTTTTTTAATGCAAAACCACTTTATCATTTAATTAACCTTCTAAATAATATTTCCTTTTATAGAATAAATTTTCATTTATGCATACGTAATCTTTATGGCATGACTGTAGCTGGCTTTATACTAATTTACATTTATAATAACCACCAAAGGCATAATTGTGGACAGCTTTGGACTAGCTTTTACACTCGACAACTAGAAATGAGATGAATACGGCGAGTTTCTGGCTAGCTTTTATTCATGATGATCGTTAAGCTGTGGCTGTCTTTCATTCATAATAGTCTTTAAAGGCATAATTGTGGCCAGTTTCAGATTATCTTTCATTTATGATAACCGTTAGTGGCATGATTGTGGGCATCTTCATGCATTTATGGCCAATTGTTGTTCGGCTTCATTGTAGCTGGCGTGACACTGTTTCGACGGAGCCAGCCAATGATAATGCGCCCCTATTAAACACGTTGAGCCAAGGGTAGCGTAGCCGTCAGCGGGTCACAAGTTCTGTGTGTGCTGGTGCTTTTTCACGAAACTGTTTACCTAAAAATCGCCTGCGACTCCTGGCAGGTCTCGACCCATAGTTTGATTAAGGCTAATGTCAGATGGACGTCTTTTTGCACGCTTTTTTACTTACGTATTATCCCTACACAATGCTAGCGGCATTGTGTAGGGATAATACGTAAGTAAAAAAGCGCGCAAAAAGACGTCTGTCTGCCATTAGCCTTAAAGAGAACAGTAAAAAAACTTTTTCGCACACTTACGGCACTTTGTGAACGTGTATACTACGGATGACTAAATTGATTTTCAGAAAAAGTTGGAAAATTGACATTTGCATCCACTTACGCAAAATGCATCGTCGGACACCGGGTCGCTCTCAAACCTGTAAATAAAACTTTCAAAAACAGTTTTCTTAAAAGTGCGTTTTCCATATGGGTAAACAGGATTTAAATAAAAATATTTCGATTGTGTCCCCTTTTCTGTTTACCAATTCTCTTCTTAGAAGGACTTACCCCAGAGACATGTTTTACCAGAAATAGAAAGGTGTACGTGAGGAATTATAGCGCCTCTGAGATTCCTAATTTCTCTTTTTCCAGTGGATTCAACTTGGATTGCTTCCGCGTAAACATTGTCGGGGCTTTTCCTTGATTTCTTTAAAAGAATTCCTTTTCGCGGGCTTTTGTTGGAACTCAAATAAATTTATGTGAGCTTAGGTATCATAAACTATTGAAAAAAAGATAAATAAGTAAAAATAAAAATGCACTCTTATGTTTATTAAAATGGCAGGCGCCTACAAATCTGTAAATATAAAATAATAATAAGACAATAAAAGTTGTGAAAACGGAATCTGTCTATAACGGAGCCAGCCTTAAATGGAAAATTTTCATGGTCACGTTGATGGAAATACCATGTACAATTACCATACCATACCATATGTACTTGTTATGCAATGCCGAGCGAGAGAAGCTGCGGACCCTGGTAATGATTCAGATGCGGGCCACTAAGTATGGTACTCTAAAATAAACTTGTTTAATAATTGCTTTTTAAATGTAATACACATTTATTTGAAATTTAAACATCTTAACATTAACAAAATATTTACGAAAATAAAACTAGTCGGATATGCCAATCCCAAAACTTTCTTCTATCTCATACATGATAATACTTTGAATTTCGCTATCGCAGTGCCAAAATTAAACGACAATCTATGCCCAATCTATGTCTAAAGGTAAAGGTTTGTTGAATTCTGTACATTTAAAAAGGAGATATAAGCATCGCATTTTTCAAACAAATCATTGATTTTTGGCACCCACCCTCTGAGACATATGCAATCAAAATCCCCAACCAAAAGAGCATAAAGACGACGCCTGCTGGGCAGTATATACCCAAGCCCGATAAGAATCTATTTATCTGAAAGTTTAACAGAATGTGAAGTTTGATTAAATTCTCTGCATTAGTTTTTGAGACATAGCTATCGCGAAAATCGTGAAAACTGCAGCATAACAGCGCCACCTGTTATGTGATTTACACGAAAATCTAATCAGCACCAACTTACGGCAAGATCTAATAGAATATGAATTTTGATGAAATTCTATGCATTAGTTCGGGAGATAAAGCTATTGCAACCAACTTACGGCAAGATCTAATAGAATATGAATTTTGATGAAATTCTATGCATTAGTTCTGGAGATAAAGCTATTGCAAAATTCTTGTAAAAGGGTTAAGTGGTATGGCAAATTTTTCGCAACCACGAGGCTCGATGAAATTGAAGGCCCCTGGCATTCCGTCAGTTAAGTCCCCCTTTAGTTACACTACTGATGACGATTTCTTATTAGTGTTATTTTTATTCGTATTATTTACTCATGCAGAATTTATGAAACTCATGTTTCATGTTTTTAATTTCTTTACCTTGTTAGTTACTTTTACTTGAAGTTTTCACGTAAAAAATGTGCTCGAGTCAATTTCTTCGCTATTTTATTTTTAAAAAGTGCAAGAGACGGGACCTTTAGCCTGGCCCTGGTAATTTGTATCGCATCCGTCCCTATCTCTGCGGGCCTGTGTTTAAGGTGGATATCTCCCTAAAACGCAATTTTTTTCTCTTCTATTCCGTTTTCACAGATTTTATTCGTATTATAATTTTAAAATGTTATTTTCAAAGAAATTTTCATTGCTCTTCCTGTGGAGAGGAAAAAAAAGGGGGGGGGGGCGTCGCCTTAAAAAAAATTCTACGGCTACGACTAGACCATACTATATCACCAACTTTTAACTGAATCAGTAAATAAAACTTTAAACACAGTTTTTTTTAACTCGGTTTTAGAAATCCAATAGTAAATTTAAGGATTGCCCTGAGAGAAGAAGGTCCTCTCCCTCACCCCCAACACCGGAAGCTTATAGATTATATTTACAAATTTCTGAACGTGCAGATCCCCTTTTTCCCTTCCCTCTCCACGGAACTGTAGAAATTCTTCTCATAGAAAAATGAGACATGAATAAATGGGATTCTTTGGAAACTAATTAACTGATTTAAATAAAACTGATTCACCGGTGTCACCATGCTACAAACTCTCTAAGGAGAAGGATTTGCTCCCAAGAGATGTTTTACCAGAAACAGAAAAGCGTACGCGAGGAATTATAGTGCTCCTGAGACTCTTAATATCTCTTTTTACCAATTGAGTTTAAGCTTGAATTGCTTCCGTGAAAACGCGCCGGATTCTCAAGATTTCTCTAAAAGTATCTGTTCGGAAGGACGTTTCGAGGAACTTCGATAAATTTATGTGAACTTAGGGACGTTGAACTAGTGCAAGAAAAGAAGAAATATAACTTGAGGTAAATTTAAGTAACATAATTTTAATTCAAAAAGTTCAAATTTAACCCATTAATGACGAGTTTCTTTTACGCATTTTTAATACCTAGGTACCAGTTGACACCAGTTTTCCTATATTGTAATTTTAGCTTATTTGATCTCTCAAAGTTTGATATTAAGCAATATGAAAATTTCCTTACTAAAATACTGGTTTCAATATTTAAAATTTTCGTATTTCGTACATGGCAGATTTTCTTACCAACCGGCATTAATGGGTTAATACATCGTTAAAAAAAATACTTTTGTTCAAGTCCTTTTTAAGATATGGCAACGGGAAATAAAACAAGTCGGAAATTGTACGTCAGACGTGGCAAATGAGTTGTGTTCGCCCTATATCTAGAATAGTCAGATCTTGGTGCCATAGATATTGCACTATTACGCAAAAATGCATGAATACAAAATTTTTTGCTATTCTATATATTAATTCAGTCATACGGCAATAATAGGAATCCATCGTAAATGGGACGTCATCACCATGGCAACCTAGAATCATGACCTATCATGGGATATCATTGAATGAATGACGCGTAAGATAGGATTGAATAGCATGAAGAAAACCTTTATGAGTATCTTTTTAAGTTTTTCATGAAATTTGAAGTGACTCGACACAATTCTGCAACGACTCTATATTTTAAATTTCAAACCATTCGGTGTGGTAGGTTTTGCAGAATACACGACGACTACATAGGTGCTACGTATTTATATAATTACGAACGCACCGAAAAAGCATTTACAGTTCCGTCGGAAGAGTGGAGTGGTTTCTTTTCTTTTCTTTTTTTATTTTTATTAACATGCTTGCAAGATCAATACATTCTACCAATTATGTTAAGATTGGTTCAGTATTTAGAGCGTTATGGTTGATGACAAAGTATGAAATACCTCTAAGATATATATACATTTTAACGTCTGAATTCAAAATATTTAAATAGGAAACAGTAGACAGACTTTAATACAATTACTAAAAACATACAAAACAATTAAAATGAGATAAAATCATATAAAATTATACACTATAAAATGATTGTGATAATGTTTACATAGGGTGAAACCGGCAGATCCATGGAAATTCGTCTTAAAGAGCACATCGGTGCATTTAAAAAAGGTAAATTAAATTCCAGGTTAGTGCAACATGCACTTGACAAGGATCACACCCCCTCCTTCATAGATTCTTCAATTTTGAGAAGTAATTGCATAGACTATTATTATAGAATTTTTATGGAGGGATGGTTTACTAAATTGCATCCATTAACCCTGAATGAATCAAGTCCTGTTCCGAATGAATATTTTGTTTTCTTAAATCATTGACTTTAACTTTGACTGGGTCCGGTGTATGCACGTTGTTTTGTTGTAAGTTGATTCGAATACTGATGAGGCTATGCGGTGCATAGTGAAACGTTTATTTTATAGTGTATAATTTTATATGATTTTATCTCATTTTAATTGTTTTGTATGTTTTTAGTAATTGTATTAAAGTCTGTCTACTGTTTCCTATTTAAATATGAAATACCTATTTTTTATTTATTTACTTATTATTTTTTGAGCTTACATAAAATTTTATTTCTAACAAATATCAAATTAAACATTTATGATGAAATTAAATAAAATCTGTAGTGTTTTCAATAGGAAAAATATATTAGTGAAAATTGTAGAAACTTCGTCCTTTAAAAAAAAAAAAAAAAAATCGAATTTGAATATATCTACCCCATACTGCTCTACGGGAGAAAATCTGTGTTTTACCGAAAATTTTGATCGGAAATTTTATGGCATTGTATTCACGAGTGGAGCGGTTGATTCAATGCAACAGAATAAGGAATTAGCACTCCGTTATACAGTGAGTCCCGTTTAAGCGAGTTTCCGCTTTAACGAAGTTACTTTCTTTTAAAAATGTGGCCATTTTTTTCCCCATTCTGATCAGAAAATCAGACTTCTATATATTTACGGCTGGTCTTTCATCTTCACACAACACTTCATTTATAATGGCTGTTTCATAATAATGAAAGCCATCAGAAGAACATGATCCATTCCAAAGGTATAAGTTCGATTGAAAAAAACTATTGAATACTTTTAGCAGAAAGAAGAGGCTGCATCTGCCATTTTCATGACACTCATAGAATCACTTAGCTGCCAGTTTGAACGGTTTTGTTACCTCTAAAATTGAAACAAATGTTTGCCCTTTTGAATCGTTGACAATATTGTTAGATTTCGGCGATTGAATGAGGCAAAATTTACAGATAAGTTTTAGTGGTAAGGAAACATCTTAGAAATTAATAGCTATGCAGTCGCGTAATACTGCAGCAAAATTGACATTCAGCAAACAAAAAACAATCAAGGGCTTTTTCAAATAAACCATTTCATTCCCCGTATTTCTTAAAAGTAACGGAAATGTACATTAAATAAATGTTACTAGTACCCTAAAAATAAATGAATGAAGTGAAAATGTATATTTCATCTCCTTAGTGGGTGACGATGTATGCCAATCCGGTTTATCCGAGTTTTATGCTGATCCGAGGTGAGCTTGGTCCCTATTAACTTGGATAATCGGAACTTTACGGTGTAGCAAATTTATATTTAGCCAAATTTATATTTTAGTCAGCGAGTTTGGGTCGAATCCGGAAACCCGCAAAACTCTTGTTTCCTATTAAGGCTGTTCTCAAATCCAAAAGGGTAACTTTGTGACAAAAGTTTTAATTTATTTTTGTTCGAAAATGCATGAAACTAGCAGGTGTTGTTGTTCAGAAACAATGTAATCAAGCTGTGTTTTTCGTTTTCTTTTGCAAACGCAATAGATCTTTCAGAAAAGAGTGTCAAAGTGGGCGTTTTGAACCGAATTTCCGGGCGGAAGTAAAAAAACACTCAAGAAAGGGTGAAAAACATGTTTGTCACGTGATCAAAATGGCTTATAACTCAATAGGTAATGGATGGATCAAAAAATGAAAAACACAAATTGCTTCTATGGTTAGGCCTTCCAGTTTTATATCTTTCCGTTAAAAAATGGATTTGTAAATGTGTCAAAAGGTTTTGCGCTTGTTGAGCAGAGCAATTGAGAACAACCTTAAAATACTATTTGTTGTAGTGTCTTTACCACCTCTTGGTCTTTCAGCACCATTTGAAGACTTACCAGTGAAACACTCTCCATGTATTTTTACGTTCTTCTATCTTTACCAGAAGAATGTATTGGATTCATGAAAATTTTCGACTTTCTGTTTTCGGCGGATTTACACGTTTTAAGGGTCAGAGACCCCGAAAAACATGTTTATGCAAAATGTCTTGTGAGTCCGTGACTGTATGTATGTATGTGACACAAATTTTGTGGGCGCTCTATCTCAAGAACTAATGCACGTACTTTATTAAAAATGTATATTCAGTTAGTCCCTTTTATAAATGGGTGCTGATTAGTTTTTGGTGTAAATCGCCCAACAGGTGACGCTGCTATGCTGCATTTTTCAGATTTCCGCAATACCTTTATCTAAAGCACTAATGCTCGAATTTTCATGAAACTTTAGATTCACGTTGACATAAGTTGTTGCTGATTAAGTTTTGGTGTAAATCACCCAACAGGTGACGCTACTCTGCTGCATTTTGCAGGATTTACACGATTTTAGCGAAAGTCCTATCTCAAGAACTAATGCATGGAATTTCATATCTTTAAAATCCTCATGATGGGCATAGATTGCCATTTAATTTTGGCACTGTGATAGCGAATTTCGAAGTGCATATTAACATATTTGAGGTAGAAGAAAGTTTTGGGATTGGCACATCCGACTAGTTAAAAATTGAAGAACAAGATTTCATAACTTTGAATCGAGTAGGTGGCTGAGGTTTTGTTCAGTTCAAAAACATGAAGAGAATTCGTTTCAGACAATGCCAAGGGATGTAACTGGCAAATCTCTAAACAGGAGTCTCAGTTGTTGTGTGTTCTGTTCACGGTCATTGTGAAGGTAGGAGGTGAAAGACTGCGAGAGGTTTGGAAACGTCTCAAATTTTGTTGCGAAACGGGATGCCACGGAGATGAGATCGGAAGCTCGCCTCAAATAAAACAATACTCAGTTACGGGTTTATTTCGGAGAACCTGATGATGTTCTATCTAGATTCTGTTTGTAGAGTCAAGTCAAGCTTATTAAATTGTATCGTCTTTCTTTAGGTAGTCAGGGGTTCGTTTAGGGGTATGTTAGGGTTAGTCAGAGATATTAAAAAACAGATATTAAAAAGAAAATTAACCCTTTATCTACTGACGGTACTTAAAAGTACCACTCACTTTAAACTTTCTTCCCATAGTGAATATTATTAATATTCTAATGGTTCTTTGGAAAAATACTCTTTTAACCCCACTTTATTAGGAAAAATGGCAGCAATAGCTCTAGGTTTGTTATTTTAGCGAGGTAGGAGGCTATCTCTGAAACAGTCGAGGTGTTTTGTGCGGACATTTTGTACAGATTGTCTTTTTATTTCTGCAAACATAGAAAAGGACATAAGATAAGTGTTGGGTTTTTTTTTATGATGCTCATTATCATCTTAGAATACAATTTGACTAGCTATTTTAAGTGAGTGGTGTAAGCATTTGATTTAACAGTTGAATTACTCGGCGGTACTTATAAGTACCGCCAGTACACTGGGAGTTGGAGAAAAAGTTTTTATTTACTTTTCGTCTGTGTAGTTATCCATCTTTTTATCTGCTTTATAACGTAATTAATAAATTGTAGTATAGTAATATTTTTCCTGGTATTTCTTTTCTGCTTCATTATTATTTTTTTATATGAAATCGTTGTGGTACCGGCTCTTTTTTGCTATGCTAGAAATGGCATATGGGTCATTCCACACGAATTCAACCAATGGGTGTTGCAGCATAGTCACGTTTTTTTTTTTTTTTTTTTTTTTTTTTTTTTTTTTTTTTGTAGACAGACATAGTAGTGAAACCCTCAAATCTGAAATTTAAAACTAATTTGCGCAATATTCACTGAGATATACCCTTTTAAAAAATGGTTATTTTTACCAAATGGCGGCCATCTTGAATGCTATCCCAATGTCTATAAATGTCCATAACTTGACAACTAATGATTCAAAATTTTATATTTCTGGTACCAATTTAAAGATATTTATATAAAGAATGCATATATGATATTAAAACAATGGTAAATTTTTATTTTAATACTGTTTATTACATTTAAACAGAAAATATCACCCTCAAAAATTGGCTTACTGTAATGGGTCATAAAAAAAAATGGCCCATCATAAATTTTTTTCAAACTTGCTAAAAACATTGCTCCATATGTATACTTTAAACAGAAAAAAAAATTGGAGAGGTAAAATTTTTCATTAAAGAAAAATAGCTTTTTACACATAGGATGTCATTTACCTAACAGTGACTATCTTAAAACACGTAAGTATCTTTGGTTTAACAAATAATGGTTAAAAATATTTTTTTCTGGCATATGAATTAATGTATGAGCATCAATATATAAATAATTCAATTTAGAAATACCAATCAGCAATTAATTATACTAAAAACACATACATATTAAAATAACAGTAAATTTTCATTTCAATACTTTTTATTTCATATAAAATGATAATATATATAATTCTCAAAAAGATATACATAATGGAAAATATTTAGAAGGAAAAAGAGCCATAAAACATATTTTTTTGAAATATGGCAAAAATACTAGCTGTAAATCAGTTGAATTCAAATAAAAGATTAAAAATTAATATTAATGAGTTGATTGAGTTGACATTAGTTATTCAGTTCACTGCCAATTTCAATTTAAATGAACAAATCTTGACAAAATGAGTACACAAATCTTGTGTGATACAAATGTACAACAAAAACATCAAATATGTATAAAAGTAAGACTTAGATAAAACTTATATGAAACATTTTTACATAAAATAAGAACAGGATACTTACATGGATATAACTTTATAATATATTGTTGAAAGGAACTTGATAATATGTTGTTGAAAATTACCAAGGATTTAATCTGTCTTGAAGTTTAAGAATAAGAGTTGAATTGCTGTATGCTCCTCTGGAGCAACAGTATATGTTCTTCCTGTAGCAGTCATTGGGGTAGACACTACTTTCATTATATGCTCATATGGAATCCAACAAACATCTGAAGATTTTGGCCATGAATATGATGAACTAGGACCATGAGGATGCATGAACATAATTTTATAGTCATTGAGTTGCTCGCAGTAATCTAAAATCTTACCAATCCACCAATTAACACCATATACACATGCAACATATTGTTCATTTTTAAATGTTTGTGGTTTGTCGGTTTCACTAAATCTCACAGTAGCAATAAAATTTGTTGAGGAGCCTGATAACCTAGAAACCAGTATTTGGCCTTTATTTATTGGCACAAAGCTGTGATTAACCCTTGTTCCTACGATTGTATCTGCCTTTGCATACCTATCTGCTAACTGATTATTGGCAATTTCAATTTCAGATTTTGTTATAAAAAAAACTTTCAATTCCTTTAACATATTATTTTGCAAATGTATACAGATCAAATGCATTTAAGATACCATCTTTGAATGGACGCTGAAGACTTGCTTTGGTGGCCATGCGTTTTATGGTGCCAGCTATTCCATCACAATCTCCTTTTCCGTGGCAAGAGGCAAAAAAAATGCCATTCAGCTTTCACACCATGGTCTTCTTCATGATGGCAGAGATTAATAAAATTTTTATAATTTTTGTATTGGGCTGATGATCCATCACTAAAATATTTTATGTATTTAATCTGTGGAATTTGTGAAATTAAATAATTGACAATTACTTTTTGAAAAGCCCAAAATGTAGTAGTGTCATGAACTAAATGCTCGCTTACTGCACACATAGGAATAGATTTCACAGTATCAGTGATACTGTCCCTTATATAAGCAAGAAAGGGGTGAACTGTAACCTGTTCTTTTTGCCAATGGATATTTTGAATAGCATCTTGCACAATGCAAGTATAGTTTTCAGAAAAATCAGCTGAAATAATAGCAGTTTCTGTATTCAATTCATCCTTTGTTTTCTTGAAATATAAACTTTGTGATTTTGCAAAAAAGTGGTGTGAACATAAAGCAAGGAGTTTTGTAATTAAATCATCAACAAATTCATCAACAAGCATAATCACTTTTTTTAATTCTGCTCCATCAGTCTTTACCCACTGTTTATAAATAATATCATTACTCATTTCCAATTCATCTAAACCCATTAAATCTTTCTTTAAAATTTCAGGAGATGGACATTTATCACACCTGTGCAACATGCATTCTTCAGATTCAATGCAACAAACAAGTTTTTTTTAGCAGTGATATGTAGTCATTGATATGAATAGCATGAAACATAAGTTTAATATTTTGATGGTATACACACACACGACAGAATGAATACCTTTGCTTCCAGCAGTAACACATTCTCTTGGACGTAGTGAGCAAAACTTAGACAATCCAATTTTTAAGTCATGTTGTTCTTTAAATGCAATATATAAGCCCTTTAAATTGTGCAAAATCAATCTCTTTTGTTTTAATATTCTACCGTTTTCAGTTGGAACAGATATGAAATCTTGTTTTCCAGGACACATGCGGCTGTTATTATCATCATAATAAAAATTAATAACTTTTTCTATAACGTCTGGACTCAGTTTAACACTTTTTCTTCCACTAGGCATCGATAACATCCCTTCTGTTGTTTTAAACTTCCTTGCCTTTTTTACAAGATACTGTGTAGTATTAAAATAAGTCATTGTTTGCTGTATTGTCCATGAATCTGGAACTAGTGTTAGAATTTGAACTTTTTCTTTAAAACATGCGTTTGTAAACTTCTCCAATAATTTATCCATCATAAATGTGCAGTCAGGACAAGTTGTGTCTTTACTATTTTGAGGCTTATTTATGGTTTCAACACCTAATACTGTAGCTGCTTTAGTTGCAACACACTTAGTTATTTTTGAAACTTTCTTTTGCATGTAATTAAGTTTTCTCTTTGAGGTACGCCTACTTACATTTATTGGAGATAACTCTAACAATTCACAACTTTTGTTTAATTGTTCTATTACTACTGTGGGTTCATTAAAATCTGAATCAGAGGGGCAACAATAGACAACAATCCGTCAACAATAGACATTTTTTTCATATTTACTGATGAATAACAGGAAACACACAATTTTTTTTCCTGGAATGAGGATATCTGGATTTGTTTTAGACATATCTAATGATATTGTTTTTAGTGATTTTGCTCTGATGCTATTTGGATGTTTATTAAATGGATCACAACACTGTCTCTGTCTTAAAATATACCATTTTAGATATTTATCCTTGTGAACCTTGCATATACTATTTCCATTGACAAAGCATTTTTCATCTGGGATTACATAATGCAATCTTTTTTTTAATAACTGCAAATCACGTGAAGACAATTGAAGAACAGGAATCAGATCAGTACTCAATGAAACACCAAGTTTCTTGCATACAAAACACTCCATGTCCACTGTAGAATCTTAAGCACAAAATAACTATTCTATGCCAGTGCATACTACATTGAAAACATCAACAGAAATGATGTTTAAAAGGGATAGTCAAATTTATTTGTACATTATGATGTAATATTTCATCATACTTTAATTACAACCAATTAGAAAACAGATGACGGTACAGCAGCAATCTTTTCCCAAAATTGCATCAGCATACAACATGATGCAATAATTCATAAATTATGTCAAATATTTTTTTTTATTTAAAATTTTATGTATAATGCAGTTTATAATAAGCTTACCCACAAAAGGTTTCAAAAATTTTCAACAAAAGATTTGTTGGATACATTATGATAAAATTGCATACACATATAACATGATGCAATATTACATCAGGATAGAAGATGATGCATTATTACATAATGTTTTGAATTCAAATAATAAGGAAAATAGATTATGCAAGATTAGCATTCATTTCATGAATTCTGTCATTCTTAGTATGTAAATTTATTGAAATAGAAAATACATAAACAGACATATTTATATCTGAATATTTAATGCAACTTGAATGATGTAAATACATGCATACAGCAGAATTTTTCTATAAAGTCACATACAAATGTAAAACTTTTTAAGTGAGCAATTTTTAAAGTAAGAAATAGAAATTTAGGTATAAAAATTGAATTTCTTGCATGGAAAACGTTTTGAATAGATTCCACATATACACATGCAGTAAAATCTCATTTATATATATTGCATTTAAAGGTTTTTCACAATTATACATTATATTTCTAATGAAAATCAAATTTCAAATTATTTTTGCTTAAAAGGCGCAAAGACCAACTTAGTGAAAAATATTCCATGCCGGGAATCGAACCCGGGTCATCAGTATAGCGCACTGACGTTCTACCGCTAAACCACATGGAACGATACCCAACCTGGAACTTCTCACTATTACAAGTTGGCAAGGCTACAAACGCAGCACAAGATGGAATAATCAAGGCGAAATTGTATTCAAGGCGAATGTTTCTCTCTGGAAAAAATTTCCAAATATTAATATACATTATATTCTTTATTTATTTTCTTATTTTCTTCAGTGTTAATTTTTTTTTTCAATTATACATTTTTAGCAATGACTTTTTTTTCTTTTTTTTTTGGGGGGGGGGGGAGCAATTGGAGGGTGGTCCTACAAAAAACTTATGAGATTATATTTCATTATAGTTTTACATTAATTCAGGGATTAAAAAATATTTAGTTTTGGCCATTATTTCTTAAATCAGGGATATTTACATGTTTTAAGATAGTCACTGCTTAGTAAGTGACATCCTATGTGTAAAAAGCTATTTTTTTTTAAACGAAACATTTTACCTCTCCAATTTTTTTTCTATTTAAAGTACACATATGGAGCAATGCTTTTAGCAAGTTTGAAAAAAAAATTATGATGGGTCATTTTTTTTATAGCCCATTACAGTAAGTCATTTTTTGAGGGTGATATTTTCAGTTTGAATGTAATAAACAGTATTAAAATAAAAAATTACTATTGTTTTAATATCATATATGCATTCTCTATACAAATAGCTTTAAATTGGTACCAGAAATATAAAATTTGAGTCATTAGTTGTCAAGTTATGGACATTTATAGACATAGGGATAGCATCCAAGATGGCCGCCATTTGGTAAAAATGATCAATTTTCAAAAGGCTTTATCTCAGTCAATATTGCACAAATTATCTTAAAATTTTAGATTTGATGGTTTCACTACTACATCTGTCTGTAATAAAAAATTTAAAAAAATCTGTGACTATGGTACAACAACTTTTCTTTAAATTGGTTGATTTCACATGGAATGACCCATATGTAAATTCATATATGGTATATGTGAAGATGCGAAAGAACATGCTGTCACTGAAATATAGGAGTCGCATAACTAAAGAGCTGGGCTCACCGTGGCTGAGTGGTTAAGGCACCACACCGCTAATCGCTTGAGAGCCTAGGTGGGCTGCGAGTTTAACTCTCGCTAGTTCCGTTGCACTCTGTTTGTGGAGCTTCTGGATGTAATTCTCAACCGTTGAAAGTTTTCGTGTGCTATCTCGTCCTTATATATTGAAAATGACTTATAA
The DNA here is from genome assembly GCA_963932465.1 of Maratus speciosus. Classification (NCBI taxonomy): domain Eukaryota; kingdom Metazoa; phylum Arthropoda; class Arachnida; order Araneae; family Salticidae; genus Maratus; species Maratus speciosus. The sequence continues at coordinate 4,094,882 of OZ010790.1, read as the reverse complement.
GCGGGCCCCCGATGTCAAGCATACAAGTCAGATGCTTGACAAATAAATGAATAAATAAACTAAAGGACTGCTAACAAGATTGAAACCTTACAATAAAACTTTTTTTAATGCCATTAAATTTTAATTTTTTTTTCATTTTTCATGTGTAAAATAAAATGATGTCCATTTAATATTTTTTTTATTGTTAACTTATGAGTGTCTTCTGGTTATTTAGCATTTTTTAAGTGTTTAAACTTTATTTGAAATATCATGTGGGTTTTTCCATTACGAGAATATTTTAGGCATAGTGTACTAACGGTACTTTTTAAATTTCTCACGGGTGAGTATTTTTTTTTTTAATGAATATCCTTTAATTTTTATTGTAGCAACCGAAAAAAAAAAGTTACATGAAAAAAATTGCTGTAGATGATAATGCAGCAGATAAAGGGTTAAACTGTTGTGTAATCACAAAATATACAATAGAAACGTTTTACTTAAAAGGCGACAAAGATAATAATAATATAGGTGTTACAAGTTAAAAATATACATTTTATTTAAATTTTCTAGTACTTTTGACCTGCAATCTCGCGGCCATCGTCAGGGAATATTTTTATTAATTTCTGCCCCATTCATTCGAATACGTCACTTCGTTTGAAATGGGAGAGTCTATAATTATTAAGATAGCTGGAAGTAGAAGTAGCAGTGTCTTGGATTAAACTTATGTAGAGAAAAATATTTAACTGCCGTTCCATTTATTTTAATACGTCACTTTGTTCGCATATGTCACTTTCATTTTAAATGCGTAGCTGAACAGTAGCAGAAGTAGCAATTCTATAAGCAATTTTTTTATCAAAAAATAGAAACTCATTTCCATTCCAAATCTTTTCAATAGAGACCTGTAATTTTATGCCTTTACGCTTAAAAATGAGTCATAGAGTTTTCCGTTGTTGAGTAGGTGGATTGCTAACTTCCTTAAATCTCGAAAGTATATATATTTTTTCGAGGTCGCTAAAGATAAAGAATGATGACTCGCTCCTTAAAATAAACAATTTTGAAAATTTTTATATACCTTTTATCAGAACGAATATTTCGAGAGTCCGAAAAAAATAGTTTCGGATAATCGAGGTTACTGATATTCAATAGGCTTCTTCCCATTATTACATACTAAGTACAGACCAAATTTCAAGTCTCTATCTCAATTTGTTCTGGAAATAGAACGTTTACAGACACACACACACAGACGGACGGCAATTTTTTTTTTCTAAAAATATGTTTTTCGGAATCTCCAGTGTCTCAAACGTGTAAATCCGTCAAAAATTTTTTTTCGATTTTTAAAACGATTACAAGACTTACCCTATACGATGGGTAAGTAAAATCAGCCAGAAGGCAATCAGAATAGATTTAAAAAAAAAAAAAAAAAAAATCATCCGTGCCAACCTCCTCTGTTTCTCTGAAAAGGATTCTCTTTTCGAAAAACGGGGAATGGTGTCAGAATATTGGTTTTTGTTCGAGATCGTAAATAATTCCTTTCCTGACCTTTTTATTAACTTTCTTTATATTTCCTATGATAAAAAGATACAGTAAAACGTGTGAAATAAACCTGCCTACAGCGGTATCCTGCCTTAAGTTGGACTTATCTGGTGGGGAAGAAAAAGTGGAATATCCATGTAATCCTATGAGAAAAAATACGTATCCTTATTCATTCAAATTTGCAAACTTCAACATTATTTTTTTTTCAGCACTTCTATAGGAAGGTTCTTTATCCCTCTGTAAGCTTAAAATATTTTAAAGATAATTACAGTAGAGCGCCGATTATCGGAACTCCAATTATCCGAACAGCCTATTCCTCTCAAAAAACTTTTTTAACCGAACTTCCAGTTATCCGAACAGCCTATTTCTCCCCAAAAAATTTAACCGAACTCCCAATTATCCATTGATTTGGAATAAAATTTTAAATAAAGAAAAAACTGATAGTGGATCAGAAAATGAGGAATGTAAATCAATAAAGGAGATGGGGAAAATCCTAAGCTATGGAGAAAATGAAATTAACGAGTGGTTAAATAGTGAAGTACATGACCCTGGATATCAGATTTTAAATGATGATGAAATTGCGAATGAGATTCATGATGAAAAAGAAATTGAAGAAAATGAAAACGAATGCTCTGAAAATACCCCAGGTCCATCATATAACGAAGCCTTTGAATGTTTGGAAACAGCTATAAAATGGCTCGAACGGCAGATGAACGTTGATCCTTATTCCACTAACGTATTTTAGAAGAATTAGAGATAGGGCAGCATTGAAAAGAATGTCTTCGTTCAAGCAAGCAACAATCACAAGCTTTTTTGCTTAAATTATAATCTCTGGTGTTCAGAAAATGATAAAAAGAGAAAAAAAAAATTAATGATAAAATTTTAGACAAACATAAAATTAAAAAGAAAAAACAAACAAACAAAAAAAAAAAAACAATTTTTAAACATGCCAGCACTAACTGGTGCTGCCAGTCCTAAGCTTAGATAACATGTGAAGGTTTTACTATAGTCAGGAATATCGTTTAAATTGTCTGTCTATTTATCCGAACTAGGGTCGGTCTCGACTTGTTCGGATAATGGGCGCTCTACTGTATGAGTACAATAATCCCTTAACATTCGCGAGGGTTAGGTTCACGGAAACCTCCGCGAATGTCAAAATCGAGAATGTTGAGACTATCTTCTCGTGCATAAAAGAGGGTTAGGTTTTATGATTTTTATCTTTTTTTATTTAACCATTTGGAAAAATGGTTATTGTTCTCGTCAGGATGGGAAATCAAAAGCATATCTGAAGGTTTTTATTGGTTTAATCCGCATTTTATTCGTTTTCTGATTGGCCTATACAGTAATCTGTATTTCCCTTTACTTTCAACCAGAGATGGACAACAGAGTGTTGCCACTATGACAAAAAAGTAATAAAAACTACAAAAAAAAAAAATTAATAACTCAGAAACAAATTGAGATACAGCTTTCAAACAAATTGCCTTTAAAAGTACATTTTTTTCTCTATACGACGGTGTAAAAAGTAATAATGTGGGATGTTTAGAAGTTTAAGAATGAAATTTCATTGAAAATGGGTTGTCAGATTTCTTGGAAATCTGACGATGGAAAAGCCTTTTCCCGAACAGCCAATGAAATGCTTGGATAATACATAAGTTTCTGGTGGATAATACGTACGAGTCGAAGGCGATTTTTGTCGCTTGGAAATTTTACGTGTAATAACACTATTAATGTTTAATTCATGGCGTACGTAATGTAGGATCAACTCCGTGCGATTTTTTATGTCTTAGATTTTAGTCGATAAAATCATTTTCCAAATGGTCGTTGTAATTTTATAAATTGCTCTCTCTTTTTCTTTTTTCTTTTTCTTTTTTTTTTTTTTTTTTTTTTTTTTTTACGGAAAAAAGCAATTGAAACGCAAAAATATATTTATTAAGCATTAAAAAGTACATACTGTAAATAAATTGGAATAATTATAAACACATCGTACAAAGTTTCGTTGCTAGTTGATTTCTGAAAAAAATTATTGATATACGATTGTTTTTTGAAGAACACATCTTTTGCTTATGAATTTACATATAAAGAAAAGTTGCGGTCTCGATTTCTCTTTTAAATTTAAGGCATCTCACCAGTTAATGATCTTATTTTGTTGCTTTATCAGCAAGTTGTTGTTGAAGCTTTTAAATTTCCCATACAATTTTTGCAGAAAAAATTTTACTTGCAATAAAAATTTTGAATTTTTAGAAAATTAAGGATTTTTTTTTTTTTTTTTTTTTTTTTTTTTTTTAGAATCAAGTCACGTTTTGGGTTTCTTGAAAATACCGATCTATATTTTGTCTCAACACAAGGTTTGAAAATAGTTTATGGAATTGGTAAAACAATGCGAGTTTAATTTGTAAAAAAATATTCATTTATAAAACAAAATTCGGGAATAACAAAGTTAAGTATTCGCGAATGTTGAAATGTTCCTCATTTTATATTTCGCGAATAATCAAAACTCGCGTATGTTAAATCCGCGAATGTTAAGGCATTACTGTATTTTAAAATTTGTGTAAAAGTTTAAAAAAAATTCCGAAAAGTATAGGGTAAGGTGACCTATTATCGTCCACCAGTCACTTTTAGGCCCTTGGAAGTTGTAATTTTCAGTGAAAATCTACCAAATTTGGGTTTTAAATAGACTAACTACCCACGTGCATAGAAACATAGGCAAATATCGTACAAAAAAATTTTAACGGTGCGATTTTTTTTTTTTTTTTTTTCAAAAGTATATAAAAAATGCAAAGGAAAAAAAATGGTCCCAACTTCGTCCTCCCTAAAAAATCCAATACGCCGAGGATTGTAACTAAATCAAAATTTATTTCTAAATGACTAAGTAATTTAATTTACATTAAAGTAAGGCACAAAGAAATGTACTAATTATCAGCTCAAGAATAACATAACGAAACATTAGCCATCCAAACATGAGGAAAAAAAATGAAAAACATTTCATGAAAAAGCATTCCTAATTTTGTCTCCATGACGAAAATAAGACTTGCAAGGGGGACGAAATTGGGACCACGCTACTTCCCAATATGACGGAGCTTCAGTTCCCGTAAGATGAACTGAGCGTCTTAAAACTCACTGTATGCTACTGTCAGCATCTTACCAATGTAAAATACATGCAATGAATAAGAAATAAATTCTTACAGTACAGTAAATAACGTTCTACAAACGACGTAATAATGAGAACTCAGGTCTTCTAAAAATAGGAAATTCGGCTTCTTTAATTTATGCATACGTCTTGGCGAATGAAACTTTCAACACTGACCCCTTTCACCTTCCGTCTCCTGTGCCTTGTGTCATAAGTGGCGCCACTTTCGCAGAAGCGGAGAAGTTAAGTGGGACGAAATATGGACACTTTACCCTAAACTCTTTACTCGTTTGTACATTTAGGCTGTAAAAAGATGTAAAAATTTGGAGCTCACGAAGGGATAAAGAACCTTCCTATCTACGTGCTGAAAAAAATAGTGTTGAATTTTCCAAATTTGAATGAACAAGAAGGATAAGTATTTTTTACCACAGGATGTTATGGGATTCCACTTTTTTCTTCCCCACCAGATAAGTCCCCTTAATCGAAAAAATTTCGCTGTCCCGACGAAATAAATTCCTTTTAAGACGGAAAATTGCCGAAACGGAATATTTTCAGGTCTTTACCGATTTCGTTTTAGCGGGTTTTACTGAGCTCATTCAGACAGAAACCTCTCTCTAAAGCGGATTTTTTTTCTCCGGTGCCTAATGATTCCATCTTAGCAGGTTCTCGCTTATTATAAAACCCGTCAATATAAAATCCTCTATGTAACGGAATCCACCTTAAACCGAAAAATATTCATGATTGCGATGAAAACATACAGTAACACTTTAAAAACAGGTATAATAATCATAAACAGAATAAGTTATATAATGCTATAAAAAGAGATAAAATATCTTTATTAAGATTGACGATCGTTTCATCGCACAAACGGCGACATTTTCAAAATCATTCATGATAGAAAATATTTTCACATAATTTAAAAACAATAACATAGTAAACAATGTCACGAGAAATGATGCATTATGAAAAACATTGCAAACATAAAATTAAATAAAATTAGCTATTTGCGAGCGTGGATTAATTTTCTTTAAATTTAATCTGTGATTTAAATGTTTTGAAATATTTCTCATTATGCATGATGTCTCGTTTACCATGCTATTGTTTTTTAATTATGTGAAAATTAATCCATGCTCGCAAATAGCTAATTTTATTTTATGTTTGCAATGTTTTACATTATGAATCATGTCTCGTGACATTGTTTACTATGTTATTGTTTTTAAAGTATGTGAAAATATTTTCTATCATGAATGATTTTGAAAATGTCACCGTTTGTGCGATGAAACGATCGCCAATCTTAATAAAGATATTTTTGTTACATATGAGAATCTTTGAAACAAAACTTTTATAATATCCCAGACTTTTTAAATTGACTATCTTTTATTTTAATTCATTTCTGTTACTTTCATTTCAGAGTTTATTAAGGTATATGTATCTGTCCAACCTAATTACTGTGGTTACACGTCACCAATACTTGCCATGCAGATGCAGATGTATGAACTTTGATCTGTTCGTTTGTACCGCGTTTTTATTCCTCTCTTCTATAATGTTTTCTAGTCGGAAGGGAAGAGGTGGTTTTTCCCTCTCCCCCCATTTTCTGTTATAATTGCATTTAACCAAGAAAATTTCATTAAATCCTTTAAATGGAAAGAAATAAGCTTTAGTGGCTCAAGCGTGCACACACTATCCATTCGAAAAAAAATATTAAGCAACACACAGTCAACTTTTTATTTATAACACTATAGGTAATTTTCTTGTGAAATATGTTGAAGATTTCGCTGACGACGTTCATCCAAGGATCGCGGCGGACCCTGCGATATTTTCAGGTAAGCCAAATTCCTTATCTCTTTTTTTTCTAACTTTGAAAAAATGATATATTAGAATATACAATGTTTAAGAGGTCACTCCTTATATCAATTTTATCACTTTTTATAGCATTATTTAACTTAATCTTAAAAAACAGATTTTGTATATAGCGAATTTCTTTCTGAAATGGCAAAATGTCATGGTCCAGACGATAGAAATGCATATCAAGAAATTATATCTGCTAAGGCGAAAACCTGTGTGAAACGGAAACCTTCTATGGTTTCTTGCGATTAGCAGGTTTTAGTGTGCTAGAATAAAACCTATAGAAACTGAATAATAGTAAAAAAAAAAAAAAAAAAAAAAAAAAAAAAACGGCTGAAATTGCATTTTTATTTGTCAGTGATAAAAATGTGGTAGATTAAGGAATGGAAAGTATGCGGTAGAACTGTCATTTAACACAGTGTGTCGTGTAACTGGGTGCCGGATAATAAAAATTCTGCTGTAAGATAAAAATAAAAAATAAAAAAAAATAAAAAAAGACGTAAAAGAAATTAACAGATCCGTAACTAAATCCAGTTAATTCATAGGCGTAACCAGGGAGGGGGGTGTGTGCCCTGGGTGCCCGGGTACGCCTCCCCCCCCCCCCTTGCGCAGACTCAAGCACAATTATTTAAAAAAATCGAAAGCTACAAAAGAAAAAAGAAGTGAAAGCAGAGTTCAATTAGTTTAGCAAATTAGTTTAGTTCAGAAAACTAACAGCCTAAATTTTGAACTGTGATGAAAAAATGAATTCCACGTTCTTTTTTTTAAATTATGTTCTTTATTTTTTTTTAAACTATAATATTTACAAGAATCTGTATTAGTCATAGTAATTCAAAAAGGAGGTTTTATAATCCCACTTTGACGTGTTTTTTTGAGGGAGATTTTTTTTAACACCGTTCTTTCTATTGCATGTCTGCAATTTCATGAGAAATTAACGGAAGTTCTTGACGAGGATAGAAACAGAAATTATTTGTCTCTTTGATTTCGCAGTCTAAAGTTTAGAAAGAAGCAAAAAAATTTCAAAGGGAATGCAGATGTGAAACAGTAATTGTAAAATGCGATTAGCCGGGGTAAAGGTGGGGGTGCACAGACCCTGCCTCCTTTGAAAATGAGAAATAATAGCACAGAACATTAAAATTAATCTGGAGTTGGTTGGTTGAATTTCGTGTTTCGCGACCATATTTTGACATTCGTAAAAGGAATATGGTTGCAGTTTTTCAAGCCAATATAGTACTTTTTTTCCCTCTGATTATTTTTATGCGATTTTTGTAGTTTCTTCTCGTTTCGCGAAGTTCTTTTGAAACAAGGAAAAGGACCTGGTTTCAATCTTTTAGCCCAGTGCAGTAAATTTTGACGAAATTCGCGATTTTATTCTGCGATCATTTCAAGATATTTACAATTTTTCCCAAAATCATTTGACGAAATTCACGTCTTTCTACGCGATTTTTTTGTCGAAATCCGCACTTTTCACCACTAACCTTTGACAAAATCCGTGTTTTTCACCGCGATCCTTTGACGAAATTCGCATTTTTTACCACGATATTTTGACGAAATTTGGATTTCTTTAGCACGATTCTTCGATGAAATTCGTGTTTTGTTTACACGCTCTTTTGATGAATTTTTTCTTTCTGCGATCTTCTGACGAAATTAGCATTTTCTTTCTGCGATCCTTTGATGAAATTCTCGTTTTCACCGGGATCCTTTGACGAAATTTTTTTTTTTTTTTTTTGGTGACCTATTAACGAAACTGATTTTTTTTACTGGGGTCATTTGTCGAAATTCGCGATAGTTTTGCGCGACCGATCGGGAAAATTCTCGATCTTTCCGTACCAATTATCAAAATCCTCTACTATTTTCCGCGACTTTTTGACGAAATTTGCAACATTTTCTCGTCGATCATTTATCGAAATTCGTGATTTTTTTACGCAATTTTTGACGAAATTCGCGATTTCTTTCTGCACTCTTTTATCGAAATTCACGATATTTTTTACGATCGTTTGAAAGAATTCTCAAATTTTTCCGGGACCGAGTCACGAATTGATTTTAAGAAGTTCCACAAAAGAAATAAAAATCGCGGACTTAAAAAAAATTTAAATACTCACTGAAGAATCACAGATCTGTGAAAGAATTTTGAGGGCGGAAATACTGCACAGCATTTTTTATTATGCGGGACTTTCTTTTCTGTGCACAAATCGTGCGATCCCGCACGTTATTTCAAACCCTGCCCCTCAAAGAAAACTTCATTATTAGTGGAGTTTCACTGGTTGCTTTTTTTTTAAAACGAACATAGAATTAAATAAATCTAGGATTTGGGGGAGGGGGGAGGAACTGCCTTCGGTAACCTACCTCCGACCAAGCTACGATCACTTCTGTTTCGAAACAAACGAATCTGAATTATCGCGATTTTTTTTTATTTCGAGCCAAGTTAATTTTTCAGCTTTCTTATAAAAACTGATTTGACATTCTAATTCGAATTTAATCGCGGCAATTGCAAAAATTACCGGAGAGTTTTTTTCTGTTCCAAAAAAGTAAAAAAATCGCCTCAAAGTGCAAAAACCCCGCTAAAAATTGCATTAAAAATTCGGAAAAGATTAAAAAAAACAGCAGGGAACGAAATTAACTAATTAGGTAAAATATTTAAACCGGGTTCCTTTTAGGAACGCGAAAAAAAAAATCCTCTAAAAATAACATTAAAATATTGTTACAAATTGAAAAATCGCTATAAGAATCTCGAAAAAACTTTATTGAAAAGAAGATAAAGATTATTGGATGAAATATATAAATCGGATTCTTTTTTACTAATTTGAAAAAATTCGCATAAAAAATTAATTGAAAAATTCCAGAAATTATCTTCGACATGCATAACTTCAGGCAAACAGCTACTTTCCTGTCAAATCTTGCGGCTGTGAGGACTGCATTGTTTTTTTTTAGAGTTTAACGCGCGCGCGTACACACACACACCCAGAGGCAGACAAGCACCTATCTTTATTATTACTGTCGCATCATGATAATATAATTTTTATCATCTTGACAAAATTTAGTGTATACAGTAGACGCTCAATTTTGTAAACCTCCTTTTTGCGAATTCTTTGTTTTTACGAACTGATGTACTGGTCCCGACCAGCATCCCATTGAACTAATGTTATTCTCATTTACGAACTTTCGATTTTACGAACACATTATATGAGTCCACTCGAGTTCGTAAAATCGAGCGTCTACTGTATTATCATGACCTGCTTTACCCAATACATTGGACACATTCTGGGGTAAAAACATGAATTATTAATGAAGATTGCAATTATTTATAATATTATAATAATTATTTGTATGGAATTTCCTTCAAAATTATTTGGGTCACCCCCCCCCCCCCACCCCCGGTGATCCCTCAGAAGTCATGGAGTCACATTCTGAAAAACTTTCGTGGGTATGTACTGGTGTACAGCATGTATTATCTGAGATTTATCATCCGGCAAAATTTCATCTACAAGACTTTGACATAGATAATGTTTGGTCACATGCAATGCCCCTGTACCTATAGAAGTTTCCAGCATGATTAAAGGTCTTTTTTAATCTTTATAAGAAGTTAGAGTGCCAAAAGGTTTTACGCTTGTGACCACACTTAGTCACTGTCTTATTTCACTGCTGCAAGGATATTTACATATCTTTTTTTTTACCATTAGATTTAGTTTTGATGTTTTGAACTCTTTCTCACACCCCCTCACGCAAACAAAAATCGCACTTGAGCCCTTTGTAAAAGAAATACTACACAATTGTGAATTCTAAGAGGAAAACCTATCTAAAACGGAAATTCAACCGGTTTCATGGGGTTCCGTTTTAGCAGGTTTTACTATATAAGATATTGTTTGTATCCAACATATTCAGGTTAAAAAGTCTGGGCACCCCTCGTTCAAAAGGCTAGTAGTTACGCCTATGTAAATAAAAGTGTCTTTATTAGTAATCAATCATTTTTTTTATCATAGCAAACAGTGAAGAATGGATAAACCTGGATACACAACACATGAATTCTAAATGCATGCACAAATGGCGAAAGGTCGCGCTGCTCGATTTTTTCAAGATCAAAATAAAGGGTACACGGTAGAACTGTTGCAGTTTGTTTCTCTCTTTTTTTCCCCCTCTGAAATAGGATATTGAAAAAAAAAATCCTTGTAGGATATACGGGCACGAAGCCAGAATATTAGTTTTCGGTCGAGATCATCCGCAATTCCTTCGTTGAATTTTTTGTTGTTTTTTTTTTCGTTCATAGGATAAAACAGAAAGCATTCTAACGATTTTAACATTTTGAAAAATATTTAGCGCTTTAATTCCCACATATAGTCTACTAGAGCCATTTTCATTTGTTCAATTGTTTTTTAGTTATTTACCCTCTAAATAAGATAAATACAAGTTTCCATTTATTAGTGCGGTTAATTTATCCCGTAATATGACAGCACTGATCGAAACACAGATTGAATGCGAAAAACTGCCATAGATCCACAACCAACTTTCTTTAAAACCCAATATACATATATGAACAGAATAATAATGTACTACGATATTGTCTTTGATGTGTTATTTTCAGAAAGTACAGTCGTGGGAAAAAAAAGTAAACACCCCCTACTAACTCTGCAACAAATTATAGTAGAAGAAAGTTACTGGTACCAAAACGATTGGACATAAAGTCTACTTTTAAGATATGTCTGTAAAATTGGCATTGGGGTGGGGTGGGGGGGATACAAATCAAAGCCAGGCCAAACTTTCCAAGCCTACTTGCAAGTGACGATTTTTGAAATTAATGATGAAAAAACAATATTCAGAGCTACTTCTAATAGTGCGTAAATGCCACCTTTTGGTATTAGAATAATAATACAAAAAATTATTTAAAATCGGTTAATATCTTTAGGTCGCGCATTGCACTTGTATTTTGGAAAATATGACCAAAATTGACAATTTTTGAAATTACATAATGGAAATAAAAAAATATATATTCAGACCTAGAAAAATAGGCAGACCGAAAGAGCGAGAACTGTGCGAGATTTTGTGACACAAGTTAAATTTTAGTGCACACGATTACTCATAACTTAATGACTGGTCTACCTTCAAGGTTACCTCGCCTCCCATATTGCTCAGAGAGCATTTTGTCTCACATTGATTCAAAAACTCTCTCAGACAGTCACAGATTGCATTGCTTTCCAAATCCGTCTGAATCCCAATTCCCTTATTGTTCTCTTTCATCTGTGATCATTGACAATCACAGGTTTTTGGGAGGATCAAAGACTCCGTTACGCTCGGTAACAGAGTGTATCACCTCCTCCAATTATTTTTGGTAATTGACGCGATATTGTTATTGTCTTGAACAGATGCATTTTTCCTAGAATAATAGAATGATTGATTACTAATAATGTCAAACAATATAGACGTACATGTCTACATGGCGTATAAAACTAACTGTTTCAATTCATTGATAGAATTTTAAATGGATCTATACAGTCTGAGAGTTCTGTTTGCGGTCGTTAGTGAGAAATCAGCCCTCGATTACGGACTGCAAGTTTCCCAGGACAGAAACCTGTTGCACAGCGTTGAATATCTACAGTATATACATATTTTAAATCTTAATTGAAGTTATTTGATTTATTAACAGTCATTGTTGGGACATTGCAATTGATTAATTAAAATTTGACAACAAATAGTGTTACAAAACCAGGCATGCTTACAGTGTTAAAAATCGGCAGCAAACTGTTTAATCATTTGACCTTTTTGTAAATAACGGTTACTTAAACCTTACTGTTAACGTTTTATGACCATACTATTGACCATATTATGGTCACGATCATAAAACAATACGTGTAATAACTGTTATCTGTAAAAACGGTCGAATGACTGGGCAGTTTGCTGCAATTTCTTAACTGTGTACTTATAGGACCAGAAAATAATGCCGGCCCTGTGCTTTTTCCATCAATATGGTGAAACAAGTGCCTAAAAGGTAATTCAATGAAAGGCAAAATGCAAATAAACCAATGAAAACCTCTCGGCATTTCTAAATATCAAATAGGCCCTTATTTTCTATCCCGTATTGATAGAAGTGCCGTCACATCCAACTACAACGGCTTCATCTAAGGAGATGTTCTTTTCAGGTAGAAAACTATCTCTATACCGATTCTAGCTGTAGTAGTTATATGACCAAAGTGTTTTGAACCCGTCTTCTGGTATTGCAGAAATGTGCTATTTTTGACAATGTTTTCAAAATTTCAAGTGCAATGCGCGACCTAAAGATATTAACCGATTTTAAATATTTTTTGTGTTGTTCTTCTAATATCAAAAAGTGACATTTACGCACTATTAGAAGTAGCTCTGAATATTTTTTAATTTTCATCATTAATTTCAAAAATCGTCACTTTTCATCATATTTTCAAAAATTCAAGTGCAATGCGCGACCTAATAATATTAACCGATTTTTAAAATATTTTTTGCTTTATTCTTCTAATTACAAAAGGCAACTTTTCTGCGCTATTAGAAATTGATCTGAAAAATTTCGCTTTTTTTCGACCCACCCTACTGTACATATTACACCTTGATTTGAAACTTTAAAAAAAGTTTACATCGTTTTTATTAACTTTCATTTACCCTTTCACCCTTTCAGGCGAAGAGTAATTCTGTTCGTAAAATGGGGAATTGATGGATTTACACCGTTATTTACAAACGAATTTCTTAGCAAATAAATACTTGCTTTTCTTCACGTTTATTATAAAACCAAAATTTTATTAAACAATTCTGGGTGTCGGATGGCAGTTTCGAACTGAAACTACTTCTGACGACCGCCTTTTAAAGAGTTAGCATAAAACATGCGAGCTAATGTAATAAGTAACAGTCGAGAAACATTAAAAAGTCACTTTTAATTTTAATTATACTACAATTCTTTAGGTTAGTTATGCTAGTCATTAGGTTGATTAGAAAAAATACATAATTTGATTTAAATCTTATTGTAATATAAAATTTGATTACTTCAAACTTACATGTATTTTTCTTTATTTACGCCAAAACTTATTCCGTGCCGATGCTACCTTTTAGGTAGCTTTCTTTACAAAAAAGCTACCTATTGCAGCCGTTCGGAGGAAAGCGATTTCAAAAAATTTTGGTATATTTTCATCGATCATGACCCCCAGACCCCGAAACCACCCTCCGTTCAAAATTGATATATATATCTATATATATATATATCTGACCTATGTCACACTGTAACTCCCGTAATTATGAACCGATTTCGATGTAATTCGGTGTGTACATAGTACATACCAATGTCTCGACCGAGTTCGTTGGCCAGCTTCATCCGCCGTTTTGTTTCAAAATGGCGGCCATTTAAAAATTTAAAAAAAATTTAAAACTTGAAATGTGGTACCAAAAAATTAAAAATGGAAAAATATTTTTTTCTTATGTATTTGACCTTTATACAAAGATTCCGGAGCAGTTTTTGTTTCGTCTATGTCTTAAAAAATGGCTGAGTTATAGCATTTTGAATTTCTAGCGTGGCTGACATTTTGAAACGTCCTGAATTTTGTCACGCGATAAAAGGCGTATTTATGAACCGATTTGGATGTAATTCGGTGTGTACATAGTACATACCAATCTCTCGACCGAGTTCGTTGGCCAGCTTCATCCGCCATTTTGTTTCAAAATGGCGGCTATTTAAAATTTTTTTAAAAATTAAAAATTTGAAATGTGGTACCAAAAAATTGAAAATGGAAAAATATTTTTTTCTTATGTATTTGACCTTTATACAAAGATTTCGGAGCAGTTTTTGTTTCGTCTATATCTTAAAAAATGGCTGAGTTATAGCATTTTGAATTTCTAGCGTGGCTGACATTTTGAAACGTCCTGAATTTTGTCACGCGATAAAAGGCGTATTTATGAACCGATTTGGATGTAACCTCGTTTATACATAGTACATACCAATGTCTCGACCGTGTTCGTTGGCCAGCTTCACCCGCCATTTTGTTTAAAAATGGCGGCCATTTAAATTTTTAAGAAAAATTTAAATTTGATATGTGGTACCAAAAATTGAAAATTGAAAAAATATTTTCTTCTTATGTGTTTGACCTTGATAAAAAGATTCGGGAGCAGTTTTTGTTTCGTCTATATCTTAAGAAATGGCTGAGTTATAGCATTTTGAATTTCTAGCGTGGCTGACATTTTGAAACGTCCTGATATTTCTCACGTAATAACAGGCGTATTTATGAACCGACTTGGATGTACCTTGGTGCGTACATAATACATACAAATATCTCGACCGAGTTCGTTGGCCAGCTTCATCCGCCATCTTGTTTCAAAATGGCGGCCATTTAAAAAAATTAAAAAATAAAATGAAAAAGATTTTTTTTTGTATGTGTTTGACCTTAATACAAATATTCCGGAACAGTTTTTCTTTCGTCTATATCTAAAATAAAATGGCTGAGTAATAGCATTTTGAATTTCTCTTGTGGCTGACATTTTAAAACGACCTGATTTTTGTCACGCGATAACAGGCGTATTTATGAACCTATTTGGATGTAACTTGGTCTGTACATAGTACATACCAATGTCTCGACCGAGTTCGTTGGCCAGCTTCATTCGCCATCTTGTTTCAAAAGGGTTGCCATTTAAAAAAATTAAATTTTAAATTCAAAATGAGGTATTAAAAAATTGGAAAATGAAAAAGATTTTTTTTATGTGTTTGGCCTTGATACAAAGATTCCGGAGCAGTTTTTGTTTCTGAAAATTTGTTCTTTTGTTGATATCTTAAAAAATGGTTGATTTATAGCACTTTGAATTTCTAGCATGGCTAACATTTTGAAACGATCTTGTATTTGTCACGCGATAACACACGTATTCGCCTATTTCGATGTAAGAAGGCATGTGGATAGTATACATCAACACCTCGATCAAGTTCGCTGGCCAGATTCATCAGCCATCTTGTTTCAAAATGGCCGCCATTAAATTAAAAAAAATATATATATTTAAAGTGAGGTGCAAAAAAATTAGAAATTGAAAAAGGTTTCTTTCTTATTTGATCTTGATATAAGGATTCAGGAGCATTTTTTGTTTGTCTTTACCTTAAAAAATGGCTCAGATATAGCAGTTTCAATTTCTATTGTGGGTGACATTTTGAAAAATCTGATTTTTTGCATGCGACAGCACTCCTATATATTAACTGATTCCGATGTGAGTGAGCATGTGCACAGCAATTACTAAGGTCTCGACCAAGTTCACTGCTTAGCCTCATCCACCATGTTGTCTTAAAATGACAGGCACTTTAAGAAATTGCCGAATTTGGCAGCCAAATATAAGTTACTTTAAAGAAAAGCAGCTTGGATAAAGCTGACTAATTTCGCGAAATTCTCATTCATTATATTGATAAAAATTAGTATTGAATCTCCTATATTCGGTTTCCACTAAATTGAGCTTCGTGTGTTTGCATGATATAAGTTGGCTTTTTTTAAATAAGGATTATGAAAGCTACCTCTTCCTCCCGGCACTGGCCGGAAGGACTTTTTTCTTTTTTTTTTTCTTCTGGGTGCGGGGGGGGGGGGGGGGGGATACATATTGTAGTAACAAAAAATTTGATTTTCTAAACTTCAATGCACTTGTATAGTAACTTCCACTAATGTATGGGTCAATTCTAATTTCTAAAAAGTTGTTAAAATTCGTTATATTAGCTTACTTATCATTAATTTAATTTTTTTAATTTACTTAATTTGATTTAAATCTTATTGTAATACGATTTGATTACTTCTAACTTACCTATATTTCAGTTTATTCAAAAGAAAACTTATCCATTGCCGATGGAACAGTTTTTCCTTTTTTTTTTTTTTTTTTTTTAAACTAGGGGGCTCGGCCCCCTACGAGCTACGCTCGCCAACCCCCGTCCAGACACCGCAGACTCTAAATGCACGCTAATTTGATCGGCTTTAAAAAGATTTCGAAAGATTGAATTATAAGTTAAAAAACAGTGGCGATCTCCCTATAAACGAATTTCTATTCATTTCTCTTTGATTGGGGAATTTTAACGCCATATCCGCTGCGGTACTACTTGATTATCCTGTCGACCAATTTCGCCAAATTATATAAATCGCCAAACCACTCGCCAAATTATACAAATTGATATAATTTTTATTTTAAATAACGAAAGAACAAATAAATTCGTACAACATTAATAAAAACACAAATAAAACGTCGAAATAAAAATAACTTGATGACGTATACACGTGTAACAACATTTCAAAATAAGCTAATATAAAAGGAATTAAGTAAAGAGAGTCTTTGTCTTCTGGTATTTTTTAACAAAGTGAAAAGAAAGTTCTTTTAAATGAGACATTTTAAATTAATTCTCAAAATATCAAATAAATGTCTAGCGCAATTTCTAAATTTAAACTTTTTTGCAATATTATTTTGTGTTCATTTTATGTAATAACTATAATGTGACGTAAATATGACGTAATTTCTCCTAAGACTTCTAACGCATGTTAATGAATTTATTATTTTACAATATCCTTTCTCTTTTAAAATTCACGTGTATACTTTTTATGACGTAATTTTTAATAAGTTCCTGCTTTTTATACGTAATTATTTAATTCTAATTTGAAAGTTTTTTTTCCTGTTTATAATAGTCACGTGTAAATAAATTTTTTTGAAGCAAACATTATTGCTTGCGCTTTTTATACAGTTGGCAACAGTTTAAATTAGTACAATTTTCGGAAACCTGTAAAAAATATCTCTAGAAATGCTGAAAATTTGAATTTAAAATAGAAATAAAACCTGAAAAAATGAGTCAAAATAAAAAAATTAATGCAATCTGCACTCCGGCAAATTCTAACGCATAAAATGATCTAAAAATGATTACACTGCCATGTATAGTTTTTGCTGCTATAAAACTTTTTTAGTGGAACGATTTTGTCCAACTTTAGCATTAAATAACTCTTAAAATAATTCTTCGATTTGAAAACTGTCTGCATCAGCGTGTTTATCAAACATTTCTGTATAAAACCACCGATTTTCATATTTTTGTATGCATTACTTTTGTTAATATTAACGAAGAAAGGCCTCCGGTCACAAAAAAATCAAAACCGGCGGCGGCGGCGGCGGCGGTGACAGCGGTAGTTACTTTTTTTTAGAATAGAGAGATACATATTGCGGTTACAAAATTTTTGATATTCCAAACTTCGGTGCACTAGTATAGTGGTCGAACCTGTCGATTCTTTTTTTTCACGAACTACGGAGTGTTCCATCAAATGCTGGAACTTCACATTTCACGTTCCGCACTAAAGAGCTTATACTTCGACCTTATAATTAATATAGGATTATAAAAACAACTTCAACTACTACGGTTAAAAAACACATTACAACTTTGACTTTCATAACTGAAGAATTTGCCGGCATGTGTTGATCTTAGCATTTTCCCACCCGTTTATTATATTAAAACACTACGCATACACTGCAACGTACAATGTATCATTTACAGCAATTCTATTCGCAAACTAATGTGCAGTCTTTGTATATAGTCTTTCAATATAAGTTTATGATGTTTAAATTAATCCTTCTTTCTAATATTATTCATAGCACTGCACAAACACAGAGAAGAAAAACGACGCACCCTAGAAGGTGCATTGGAATCTCGTTTCTGTAAATGCAGTTTTTTGCACTACATTTTCGACGATATCTCTGAAAATATAATATCTAAAATTAAAAGAAATGTATTTTTGAGTTCAGCGTTACGAAAACTTTCACACGATTCCCCACACGATATGTAAAGAAACGATTTTTTTTTCAAGTAACTTAATTAGCCCCTCTACATTTTTCCTAAATATGTTTGTGAATTTTTAATAATCTGTAAATATGTGGGTCAATAGTCTTTATTACTTCCCCCAATTCGAACGTTACACGTTCGTTAGTTTACAAGTAAAATGGCTGTGACAGACTAACACATCAGAAGTGATCTTATAATGGTTCCATTTTTACTTTTTAAGTACGAAACCCTAAAAATTGTCAAAGTTTGACTTTTGACCAATTTTTTTAGAAACGTTTTTACACAATTTTGAAATAAAAAATATACTAAGGAACTTCTTAAGTTACTAGCACCCGAGAGAGAGTCAGTTAGGAGTGATAAGCTGTTAAATTCAAATTATGATTTTACAAAAATTTTAGCATTTTCAGAGGCAAAGTACATCTATTCGAAAAATGTTGAAATGATTGGCTGAAAACATGAATTTACTCGTACAAACAAATTTATTTGGAAATAAGTGACAGTTTTTCTTCACCTACTTAATAAAAAGAAAATTTTTATTCTAACATTCTGGTGTCAATGTGGAATTTAAGGATTGACATTCAGAGGTCCAAAATTGAACCACCGGCCTTAAAGGGGCTAAAATAAGAAAATGTTTTTTGTGAAATTTAACAACTTTAAAGAAAAATTCTTTTATTTTCTATGGAAATTCTCAACTATTATGCGCAAAAAAAAAAAAAAAAAAAAAAAAAAAAAAAAAGCGCCGATGCAATGTAAATATCTATGGAATTTTCTATAGGAGTTTTATATTTTGGCTGTAACACTGAATTAAATAACAACTTCCAGAAAAAATATGAGAGTTTGTTTTCGAAGAATTTGGAGATGAATAATTTCGAATACTAATAGTAATGATGATGATGGTAAACTGAATACCGAAAATTTTATAAAAGATTCAATCCGTTTTCATAGATGAAAATATTAAAAAACTGTTTTCCCCTGCGAAACTCTAACACATTTACGAACTCATTTAAAAACGTTAAAAGCATGTCATTTGCAGATTCATAACGCCAATTTTGACAAACTTTTCTCAAATATCGTTTTCTTTCATAGGAAAAACAGAAACGCATTCGATTTCTTGGTATATGAGTAATAATATATGCAAAAGTTATGAAAATATGAATAAAACTCACTTTGTGAATGTGAAAGAAAGTACTTAGTTTGGATTTAAGAATACCTTTAAGAACAGTCAAGGCATTATATTTTCCCTTAGTGTATTGTATTATTCTTTCCGTAGATAAGTAAAGCTTTCCCTCATAAAAGAGATCGTTTAATGATTTATATAACTAATATCGATTTATTTTATTTTGTATTAATTATTTATGAAAATCAAACATTTCTTTGTACTGAACGCTATTAAGGATTGTTTAAAAATTGTGTGAATGACTTTTCTCAAGTAATGTAAAAACCGATTAATTTTGAAAAGCAATTAATGTTCCAGTCATATTTTTTCATGAGATTATTATTTTCTATTTGTGTTTTTCAAAAAACATTAATAATATCCAAAATAATTTATTTTTTCTTTCAGTCGCTAGGGGAAAAAAGTGTAACTGCCACCTTTGCAGAGACCTTTTAATCTTTTGGAGCCCAGCTAAAACTCATTACCATTTCCGTTGTTTCTGTCGGTTTTCTGATAACTATATGCAAATGACCGTTTTCTTGAAGGGCGGGATATTGCACACTGAATTTTATAGCTAATTGATCGGTGGTACTGCCATCTAAAGGTTTAACCCGTTCGGGACCATGGGTGCATATATGCACCCTCAAAAAGAGCATACAAAATTTGTTTTATAAAAAAAAAAAAAAAAAAAAAAAAAAAAAAAACGGAAATACTACTGGCAATCTAGACGCCAGTACTATTTCCGTTTTTTTACGGGAATTTTTACCCATAAATTACAGAAAATTTTCCGTTTTTAATCAGAAAAACGGAAAATTTTCTGTAATTTATGGGTAAAAATTCCCGTAAAAAAACGGAAATAGTACTGGCGTCTAAGATTGCCAGTATTATTTCCTATTTTTAGTCCGTTTTTTTTTTTTTTTTTACAAGCCGCCAGTAAAAAGGAAAAGTAATATTTAGTTTCTTTAATTAGAGCATTTTTGTGATTGTTTAACTAAAGGTAACTTTTAAAAAAATAGTGGTGGAAACCGAATAAAATTTGTGTAAAAACCGCCGGTCCCGAATGGGTTAAAACCCGTAAGATTTTTAATTTTGGCAGTCTTAAAAAAATAAAACTTTACAATCAAAATAACTTGCAGCAATATTTTGTTTGATCTTCGGTGAAATGTTCGACGGAAATATTTCCCTGATATGTAGAAATACAGGGTCATCGAAAAAGATAGATGGGATAATAAAATCACATCAGGAAAAGTATATTACACTTCTGTTAATACATTAAAACCTTTGAAAACGGATCTGTCTTTAGCAAAATCTTGCATTAAACGGAAAACTTTAGGGACCTATAGAACAGCATGTAACGGAATTATACCTGCTAAGGCGGAAAGTTATCTAAAATGAAACATTTTTCATATCCCTAACAATTCCATCTTAGTATGTTTTATTGTAGTAGAGTAATTTTGTACAGTAAAAACTATTCAGATGGAATCACTAGTATCAAATTCTGATTTAGACAGCTTTCCGTTTTATTATTGCCGCAAGATATAATTTTATGATATTCTTTTCACCTGCAAATTGAAATGTTTCCGTTACAGACAGGATTCCGTTATAGACAGGTTCCGTTTTGACAGATTTCACTATACTGATCCAAAATCTGACATTTCAACAGAACTGCTAAGGTCAGTTCAAACCATTCATGCAATAACTTTTCATTCCCTTGATTTATCATTGCAGAAATGTTAAACTATACATCAATCCCAATAATAATACCATTTTCTGATTAATTTAACTTCCGCACTAAGAGAAGGAATAAAATAAAAATAACATTAATAAAGAATTTCACCTATACACACTACAAAGTGTATGCTATACATCCTACGTTTTGTTGAAAGAGTTGCTAGGGTGACGTCCGATTGATTCTATTACCCTTTTTATCGACTGACACACAGTTCAAAAACCTTGGCGTTTTACTTAAACGATTTTTCTTTTGTTATATTGGGTCAGCGTGTAAAGAAAGACAGATGTTACTCAATCTAGGAAAAATATAATAAAATTACGAACGAAAATATACAATAACCTCTTCCGGGTAACCCATGATTCCGAAAGACGTTTTTTATCTTTAGAATCCCCAGAAACCAATCTACTTTTGAGATTGAAAGGAGCGTTTATAACTAGAAAACAGGAATTCTGCTTTTTTAGAATTTAGTGTCGCCCCCGATGAATATATATATATATATATATATAAATTAGAGGGCTGCACAGGCCGAAATTTCCAGGCCCGGGCTCGGCCCGGCCCGGTGTAAAATTTAAAAGTTCGACCCGAACCCGGCCCGGCCCGTTTACATTTTTACAGTTCTCGGCCGGCCCTACTCAATTTCTACAAAAATTTCCGTTTTTTCTCGACATACAATTAAGATTCTTTTAATGTATTCACTTCTCAACTACATACATATTTATGGGAACATTTTACTGTATATTTTATATTACTATGTCTTCGCAAAACCAAAAACACACAATAGTAAACATTAACGATTACTTACAGTGTTTTAGTCATCGTCTCTACAGACGTTTCAAAATTCAAATAAGGATTCATTAAAAAATTCATGTAGTTTAGAATAAAGGATTAAAAACATGATAACTTTTGAAGATGTATAATAAAAAGTAGATTTGTGAAAATATTTCTCTCCTTTTTAAGGTTTTTCTCAAATCCAAAAGAGGTACATTTCGACACATTTACGAATTCATTTCTTTTCGAAAACGCGTAAGATTGGCAGGTATTCTTATTCAGAAACTATGTAAATGTAGTTTTCCTTTTTCTTAGATAAAAGCAATATATCTTTCAGAAAATACTGACAAAGTTAGCGTTTTGAATCGAATTTTCGAAAGCGATAGTACAGGAAAGGAGAAAAACGTACAGTCACGTGACAAGAATCTCTTATCTCTGTAAGTAATTTATCAAAAATGGAAAAAAAACTATTCGATTCCAAGTGCCTTCAATAGTCAGGCCTGTCAATTTTATGCCTTTATAGTTAAAAATGAGTCAGAAAATATGCCTGAAAGTTTCGCATTGTTGAGCAGTGAATACGAGAACCACCTTAGGTATATTTAAAAGATACTGTTAACAGAAGTTCATTATCGCTATTAATACTTTCACTAAACATAATATCTGCCCTGCACATCCTGAGAACGATTAGGACCAGTTCCGTCACCGGCACGAGTCTGCTGAAGAAATTAAACACGGGATCAGACATCATGTAACTGTACGATGCCGATGTGTACGATGCCGATCTGTATGATGCCGATCTCTACGATGGATATGTTACATTTCTGTATTGATGTTGTTAAATTCGCATCGGCTCGTGACGCACATTTATACTTCTCGCGAAAGTCATATTCATTGAAAATGGCTAGTCTGTTTTGCTTGAATTCTTACATCGGGCCGATAGGCCCGATTAATTTTTTTTATCGGCCCGGCCCGTTTGAAAATTTGCGTTCATTTCGCCGGGCTGGGCCGGGTACGGGCCTCGGGCCAAGCCCGGGACTGTGCAGATCTCTAATATAAATAGGGGAGACTAGGGAGGGTTGACCCACTTTTTACAAAAATATTTTTAATTTTTTAAATATTGATTGTAGAATAAAGTTTTATATATCATTTTATTCGTTATACAATCAGTTATCAAAATAAAATTGCTACATAAGTGTAATATGTAAGAAATTTGAAAAATGATCGATTTAACCATAAGCAAATAATGGATCAAGGCTCCCCACATATGGGAGGGTTGACCCACTATATGGGAGGCTTGACGCACTTTGTTTTATATTGAAATATTTGTGAAGAGAAATAAAGTCTGCTTAAAAAAAGGCAATAAAACGTTATGCTACATGCTTTAGTTATTATTAAAAACATTTTTGAAAATATGATGCTTAAACAAACTCGTTTTGACGCAATTGCAAATCAGAGGAGAAAAATTTTGTTTTAAGCAGAATTTCGTCTAAGCAGGTATAATTGTACAGCAGGGAAAATGAAATTTTAACATTTAAGACAGTATTCCTTTAGAGACAGGTTCCGTTTTCATGGATTATTATGCCCGGAATTTATAGCCACTGTCCCGCTCTTTTTTGTCTCCTTTTCCTACTTTTTGTGACACTCGACTTGACAACTCTAATTGTCACATAGTTTGGCTTCATCTCACTGTATTCATGCTGGTGAAATTTGTCTACATACCTTCCAAAAGTTTTTCGATCAATTCTATGTTCTTTTACCGCCGTATGTGTAATTAACTGATCATTATCTTCTTTATCCCTTTCAGTGGCAAAGCACTTTCAGTACTAAAATGTTGAAATAAATGACTGGCACCGCAATTTACGAAGACATTTATTTGGAAATATGAAAAGGGGTATATTTCACATACATATTAAATGAAAAAAATTTTAGCAAATTTCTGGTGCCAATGTGGTGTTTGGGAATTAAAATTAAGTGGTTTCAGAAGCATGCCACTGCCCCTGAATATGTCAAGACTGCTGCTTTCATATTTTCTAGTCTTTTACACTGTTTCTATTTACCTATTTAAGTAATATTTAAATGGAAAAAGTTCCTATCAACTTTCCCATTTATATCTCATTAAATTTTTTCTTGCAGTGGATACTGTAGCGATTTTTCATAGCTTTCTTTAATCTAAACATTTTCTTTTCCATCACCCTAGTTTACCGTGGCTTTGCAGAATAAATTTATATATATATATTTTTATATAACCATTAATCTTTCATTATGCGTAGTGTATAATAAAAAGATTTCATCTGGTCAACCCTCCCTTACATTGACTGGGTCAAGCCTCCCCACATAGCCTTTTTTTAAAGAATAGCACATTGTTATGTTAAGCCTAAGTTACTGTACAATCTTTATGCCTGGAATGAAAGCTCGATATTTCTGCATTACTTAAAACCTACTTACTTAAATTTCTATGATATATTTTATCTGAAAAAAGCTTACAAAATATTTCTAAAAAACACAACTTTTAGGTTAAAAACCCCCACAAGTGATTTTTTCCACACCTATTTTGATTATCTGTATGAAACAAAGTCTGTTGTTTGAGCATTCCGTTGGCTTTTGTTGACACCTAATGATAAAACTCTGAAATTCTTTTAAATACGAAAACTGATGGGTGGGTCAAGCCTCCCTTATGGTCAACCGTCCCTAGTCTCCCCTATAGATAGTACAAAACATATTTCAGTTTTAATATTAAAACACACGCTTTTATTTTATATAAAATGATGTCATTCACATCCGCTGAAGAATTCCACATTTCCAATCTAGTCTTAAACAACATCTACAGAAAGGAAAAGTAGGCATAGGACGTCACTATCGCAGAATAATACACAATTCTTCAAAAAACGATATCGTCATTCAAGAAACTCGGATATCTAATGATTCACATGCCTTCATTTGTTTGTAACATTAATATAGATACTTAAAATTAAATATAGTTTATAATAGCTCCCTGTTTGATCAGAAATCATTCATTTATATTTTTTCAAAATAGCACGTATTTTAATTACAATGTTTTTCCTAGTTATTATGGAAAAATGGAAACAAAAAGATATAATAGTCCACAATTTCCCAACTACTTTTCCTTTACTTTCTACAGAAATGGAGTACTTCAGTTTCCAACATTAAAAAAATCTCGTTAAAAACTACAAAAAAAAAAAAAAAAAAAGAAAAAAAATAGAAAAAAAAAATAATAATATCTCAAAAATTAATGGAGATGCAGTTTTCAAACAAATTGCATATAAAAGTACTTTTCTCCACAATACGACGGTATAAAAATTGAAAATGTGCGATGTTTAGAAGTTAAAAAAATTGCAGTAGAGCTTATCCGTATTTAACCGTCCAATGGTACATCTGCTTTGTTTTACGCCTTATATAACGTAACGTTATATTTTAGAGACGACACTTTCATTGCTGGCCGAAAGAAATAGCATATCGCCTGCTAATAACCTCTTCCGTGTGACCCATGATTCCAAAAGATGTTCTTTATGTTTAGAAACCCCAGAAAGCAATCTATTTCGTGATTGAAAGAAGCATTCATAAAAATAAAGTTTCTTTAGCTACCGCTATTTTCGGAAACCTTTATGAGTCAGTTATTAAAGTGTATTAACCAACTTTCAGAACCTGGAATATAGATTTTTAGGATGTTATCCATTCTCAAGTATACATATTCATGTTCAACCAACATGTTTTACAGACAAACGGGATCAATAAACAGCCTTAACATTAGCATTAAAATTAGTACAGGGTGTTCCAAAAGTCCTTGACACATTTTAAAATTCAATAAAAAAATCAAGTAATTGTTGTACAAGAGTGCGGTACAGAAGGACTAAAATGCTTCTCATGATGAATTTTTTTTTCAAGCGATTAAAAAAATTAGTTCCTATCATATTCCATAGATGGCGCTGTACCTTAAATTAATCAGAAAGAAGCATGAAACACTCAAGACAATCAGTTACAGATCATTTTATTTTGTCAAAATCAGTTAAAGAGTAATAATGTGTGCACTCCATTAGCATAGTTCAATGAGATCACTCTTTGTAACTCGAGCCCAGTCATATTGAGCCCCAATTCAATTCACGTGTTCGCTAGCAATGCTTGTGGAATTGACTGGATCACACGCATGATTCTTGTCTTCAGTGCTTCAATTTCAACCACAGCAAAAGCATACACTTTTTTTTTTTTTTTTTTTTTTTTTTGTCTTTTCCCTGAGAGTTGTCATTTATGTGTTACAGCGTCAAATTTAATCTGAAAATCAGAAAAAAACCATGTTTGAAAACATTAAAACCAAACATGCGGACAAGTGGCGCCACCTAAGATAGAAATTTGGAACTAATTATTTTCATTCACTTGAAAAAAACTTTCCATCCTGAGAAGCATTTTAATCCAAACCGGACTCCTGCACGACAATTACTTGATTCTTTATGGGATTTTAAAATGTGTCAAGGACTTTTGGACTCTTATTTTGTTACTCTTGGACGTACACAGGTGAAAATGCTTCATTAGGAAGGGACAGCCTCCTAAAAATCGAGATTCCGGTTTGACAAAACTAATGAATACACTCTAAAAACGACTCGGAAACTTTTCCGAAAATCAGTGGCAGCCAAAGAAACGTTGTTTTTATAAATGATTATATTTAAATCTCGAACACTAAACCAATCTGGTTTCTGAGGTTTCTAATGATAAAAAAACGCTTTTCGGAAACGTGGGTCACTCGGAGCAGGTCATTGTTTAGTTTCGTTCGTGGTTATATAGTCCAGGGGAAATGTACCAAAAAAGGGGGTTACCTTGCAAAAGGTCGGGTAGAAGATTTTTTTTTCTGAATTGTTTATAATGATGCCAACATGGAAAAACCAAGTTTTTTAACAAAATTTCTTAAAGCTAAATTTTCTGTGGCCAAAAAAACAACAAACTTTTGGACCTTTTTTGGCTTTTTTGAAATATCTCGAGACCCGTTGCCGTAGCATATTATTTGTCAATTACAATATTAAAGAGGATAAAATTCTCTACAACTTTTATATTTACAACTTCTTTATACACTCAATAGCAAGCGCAGTACGCCATTTCAAAAATAGGACAATTTTTCCAATTTTCTTGAAAACTGTGAAAAACGTAGGTCTGCCCCAATTAGTCAAATGTTTCCCACGGATTTAATCTTGTAGGACAACTTCTATATATTAGTAGCATTAAATGATATGTTTCAGGGCCAAAACTAGCCTTTTTCATTTTCGCACCCATGGCAAACATGGATTTTGGACCCACCCCCTTTAAAAAGAAAATTTACTCCACGAGAATAATAAATCTCTAATAACTGGATTTTGGAAAATTTTAAGTGTGTAATTATTAAATACGTAATGCTGAACTACGTAATCAGCTTTGTGAAATATTGATTCATCAAAACCTTGAAAACCGAACCAAAAGAAATCGAAATATTTCTTTATTTCGCTTTAAACAAGTTTCCATCTTAGCAGGTATAATTGTTCATATTCTATCTCTTGAAAAAATATATTTTTTTCTTTACAGACTGGATTCCGTATATACAGATTACATTTTCAAAGATTTTATGGTAGTTTTAGTATTTAGGCGTTTAAAGTCACAGTTATATGAGTTATGAGACTAAATCAGTCACACGAAGACATTCGCAAAATAATACAGTAGCGCTCAAAAGTATTTTGACACCATTATATTCGCTCTTATTTTGTTTAATATAAAAATATAAAAGAAAATATATTCCCTATCATTAAGAACAATATGACTGCAAATTATTCTAAGGTATTAAGTTCCAACTTTTTTTGTTTACATTCGGTGCCAGAGAAGAAAAATGACTCCTCCTTAGCTCAAAAGTATTTTGACAATCAGTTTGCATTTAATTCTTGAATGCGTCAGTTGCTCTATAGCTTCGATTAGTGTTTATATTAACTTATTGTGATTATTTTTAAATGACGAAACGCAAAGAATATTCTACAGATTTTAGAACAGTCGTTTTAAATGCACTTAAGCAAGGAAGGACGCAAGCAGAAGTTTCTCGTTCTTTTAACGGGTCTCGGCAGCTTGTTAGTATATGGAATAAAGTTTTTAATAAACAGAATTCTATCGAAAATAAGCCTCGAAGTGGCCGTCCGAAAAAAAAAAAAAAAAAAAAAAACTTGCAATGTTGACCATATTATAAAAAGAGCTATCTACAAGTGATTGTTGTAAGTCGGCTGTAGCAATAAAAAATGAATTGAAAGAAAATTATGACACAGACATACACGTTTCAGTTGTCAAACATTGCCTAAATCTCTATGGTCCACATGGCCGAAGACCAGTAAATAAGCCGTTGATACCTGCTAAGAATAGGAAGGCTAGACTTGCATTCGCAAAAGGCATAAATTGTGGACAAGTGTAGAGTAGTCTAAGGTTTTGTGGAGCGATGAAAGCAAGTTTAATTTAGTGTTTTCTGGTGGAATCAAGTACATTAGACTCCTGAAAACAAAAAATATGATGTTCAATACCAAATACACAGGGTCAAACATGGAGGCGGCAATGTGATGGTTTGGAGTTGTTTTTCTCGCAGCGAAGTTGGACCCTTAGTTCGAATTGAGAGGAATATGGATCGGTTCATGTATGCTGATATATTAAAGACTCATATGCTACCACATGCCAAACAAAGCATGCCTGCTAAGTGGTATTTTCAGCAAGGAAATGACCCGAAACACAAGTCCAAGTACCTAAGGGATTTTATGAAACGCAGAAATGTCAAGGTTCCAGAGTGGTCAAGTCAAAGTCCGGATATGAACCCCATAGAGCATCTGTGGGAGGAGTTAGATCGTACAGTAAGATTATAAAATTATTCAAATAAGGAGGCTTTATACGAAGCCCTTAAAAATGAGTGGGGTCGAATTCCTTTAGATCGAATACAAAAGTTAATCGGCTCGATGCCCGCGCGTGTGACGCTGTCATAAAGGCCAGAGGATAGGCTACTAAATATTGACTGACACATTACTATATTTGATAATTATTGTGTTAAAACGATTTTTTATTATATTGTCAAAATACTTTTGATATATCATTTTTCTGATTTTTCATGGGTTTCACGTCATTTTCTAGCAAATGATAGTTAATTTACTAAAATTCTGGAAAACACTGAACATGGTTAAATAAAATAAATGATTGATTTTTGTATTTTATTATTGCTTTTAATTAGGTCAATTATTATCTTTGTCAAAATACTTTTGAGCGCTACTGTATTAAACCTATGGAAGCGTTCTTGACAAATATCTCGCTTGCATATTAATACTTTTAAATATTTTTTTTTTCGTGGGATACCTGAGATCAATATCCAATGTTGTGTTTTTGTACTTTTCGGGTTCGGTTGCATTTTTTTTTTTTTTTTTTTCGGACATATTCATTTTTGGAAAACTGTTTGGAACCCGTTCTGAAATTTAAAGTACCTTTATTAAAAAAATTCAACCAAATTCGAAAAATTAAAAAAGCACAACGTTAGATATCAACCTCAGGTATGAAAAAAAAATTAAATTATTGAAATTCAAGCAAGAATTCTGAAAAGAATGTTCCCATAGGTTTAACATTAGCATGCAAATGTTTTCGCGTGAGACTACACTAGTCACTCGAAGAAACTGGAAGAAAGTGCAGGAAAATGCTAATGAATGGGAAGTATGTATTAGACTTTATACCTCTAGACGATCCAGATATTTGTTTTATTGAGGATAAGGATATTCCTTTGAAACGGGATGCTAATAATCCTACAACACTGCCATCAAAGAGAAAAAAAAATATTGTTAAATAGCCTGTAGAAATTATTTTTATTAAAATAAATTTTTTCATTTAGCTCATGCAGTCATATTGCGTACCTTACTTTATTGTATACGGAAAGTGGAGTTGAAATAAGTCTGGGGATCAATGCGAAAACAAAAATGCTTATATGACCTACAATCATATATAAATTGGTATTTCATTTGATAAATGGT
The DNA here is from genome assembly GCA_963932465.1 of Maratus speciosus. Classification (NCBI taxonomy): domain Eukaryota; kingdom Metazoa; phylum Arthropoda; class Arachnida; order Araneae; family Salticidae; genus Maratus; species Maratus speciosus. Next base: position 4,064,966 of record OZ010790.1, on the reverse strand, counting down.
ATCACTGAGATCATTAAACATATATAGTTTTAAAACAGTACATAATACAGAAGATTAGAATATTCCACAACGCTTATTTTTCAACAACCAAAGTAAGATTTCTGTTTGAGCTTTAAAGCAATTAATAGATAATCTTTAACTTTTATATATTTTTGCATGCTAAAAAGGTATAATCTCTTGTTATATTTATTTTTATAAGTGGAAAAAAAATTGACAATATTTTTTTTAACTAATCTTTTAAATATTTTTATGAAACTAGTGATCTCAAATATTTTATTGACAGAAATTTTTATTTCACAAGAGATAAAGGCATAACATTAGTTAGTGAAATAATCTGTTATCATTTTTATTGTAGTTGTTTTATAAGGTAAAAGTATTTCTTGCATAAAAGATATTTATTTTTTGCGTCCCCCTTTTATATAGAACTACAATCCAATGTTTGCTATCTTTAAAACATTAAAACATATGTTATCCATAATTGGTAAATAAAATATACCATTGTAGTGTGGAACAAAATATGTTTTTCGCAAACTTTCATACCTATCCCTTTGATACCTGGGAAAATATGTATGCATTATAAAAGTTATTAAATTATAAAATTATAAAAAAAATTAAAATGAAACAAGAATTTTTTCTTAATTGAAACTATTGTGCCAATAAGTTACTAAATATTGAAGTATTCTTTTAAACAATGCTTTCAAGTTAACATTGTATACCCTTAAAGCTACTGTCTAAATATGACAATTGTCTCCTTCATCTACACTCTGCCCTACTTTTAAAATTATTTAAATTTATTGAATATAAAATGTCTGTTGAGATGAAAATAAATACGTGAGTGTGCAAATAATAGATAATTCATTGCTAGCAATTTTTAGAAGTCGACATACACGATTAAATCAGAGATGAACATTTGAATAATCGGGGACAAACTACGTTTTTCACGGTTTTTAAGAAAATTGAAAAATTTGTCCTATTTTTGAAATAGCGTACTGCGATTGCTATTGAATGTACAAAAAAGTTGTAAATATGAAAATTGTAGAGAATTTTGTGCTCTTTAATAGTGTGATTGACAAATAATATGCTCCGGCAACAAGTCTCGAGATATTTAGAAAAAATAAAAAAAAGTCCCAAAATTTTGTTGTTTTTTAGCCACAGAAAATTTAGCCTTGGTTTTACCATGTTGGCATCATTACAAACAATACAGAAAAATAAAATCTTCTACCCGACTTTTTGCAAGGTATAATGTACATTTTCCCTGGACACTAGTATATTTTCGTAGATTAACAATCATTTGTAAGACTCATTTGTAATAATCATTTGTTTAGGAGCGTTCGTAATAATATAAATACGTAGCACCTATCGTCGTCGTTCGGTCCGTCTGTCAGTCTTTCCGTCCGTCCGTCCGTCCGCATGTAACAGAGTAAAAACTACCTAACCGAATCCTCTGAAAATTTAAATATATAATTGTTGCATAATTTTGTCGGGTCATTTCAAATTTTATGAAAATCAATATTGCACGAAATCCCTATAAATTCAAATTTAATGAGTTCATCTTAATTGGCAAAATCCTTCTGAAATGTATTAAACAATTGTGTCAGTCTTCTGATGTAGTCTCAAAAATTCATGAAAAATGCTTTAGAAGAAGAAATTTTCAAGAATTCATAATTTGGGACATAAATGGTTAAAGTTATTTAAAAAATGAATTGCTCCATGCCTTTCAATTGAAAAAATATATTCGAAATTTTTTTCATTTTATTATTTAAAATACAGCTGGCGAACGTATGGTATGGCGTGCCCATGTTGGCAGGTACGAAAATGTATCTGATACGCGAAAAATTTACATTTCATAATCATTAGACAGGTAAAATTGATTTTTTTTCTTGTTGTTATAATTAACACGTACAGATTATCACAAATAATGTAATTGCAGTTGCATGAATTAACATACCATTTTTTTAAAAATCTGACATGCTATACAGTCTCTAACTATTTTGCATGTGTATATGAATTTAAAAAGTATTAATTGTTTCAAATGAATTTCATCAGGCAGGCACTGCAATAAAATGACAATAAAGCCAATTTTGCTATGTATAAAAATGTCTAATATTGGTATACCTAAAAATAAGAAAACATGAAGTGAAGTCCTGCGCGGAATCCGAAAATTCTGCTTAAAGTCAACCCGATCAGAACCGGATACACTTCAACCCGAAATCATTTATAACAAAACTGTTTTTTAAATAAATTCTTCTTTAAATCTTGAAAATACATTAGTTTTTGTGGTTTCTAAAGATAAAGGGTGCTTTTCGGAATCATTGGAAACTCGGAAAGGGTTAGTGTATATTTTATATTATAATTTCCTACGTCATGAAATATATATATTTTTTTTTTTTTCACAGTTAAAGATACTAAGTGAGATACTAAATATTTTTACTCTAAAAATCAGCTTAAGAAAAATTAATAAAGTAGTCAAGTCAATATTTTGTTTCTATTGTGAACTAAATCCTTATTCCCACTTTCTAAAAAGTTCCAAGGATTCAGCAACTTTAAGAACGAACCATTAAGGCTTTACTTTAAATTGCTTTTGCACACGTTTCCGGCAAAAACTCAATGTTGACAAAAACGCAGCTGAATTTGTTTGCCTGAAGACTTAAAAGTGCCCTGAGATTCTTTATAAAAAAAGATGCGCAAGGCAATTATGCGCTAAAAGTGGCCGAGATTAAACACACTTTTCAGAGACAAAATGTTATTTATCTCACTGCGGGCTTCTGTTGACAAAAAATTGCAGTCTATTTTTTGATAACTGTAAAAAAACACTTTCAATTTTTAAAAATGCATAATGTCGGTGACCATAACAGGCGCTACCGTTATTGTTTTTATTACTCATACATAACTTCAAAAAATCGCATAATATCTTCGAATGGAGGGGGGGGGGGAGAGTAATTACGAATGAAACTACTTTTAAATTGTAGTTCAATTTAATGACTTTCTATGATTTTTTAAATAATTTAAATTCATGATTGTTTTTTTTAATTATCTTTGCAATAATCATTTGTTTGCTACAATAAAGTAAAGCAACTAGTGGCAGTGTTACCAGAATTGGCAATGGATTGTCCAGACCCCATAGTAAATTAAGTGGACACAGTACCTTGAAAATGGTCAAAATGGTGATTTTTTTAAAATCATTATTGGCTTAAATTATAACTACATCTTTTTAAAATATACTGGTGAAATTTCAAAGGCTCTTCATATTGTTGAAATGCTCTTGAATATTTCGAAGAAATTATCTATCTATTCTATTCTAAAAAATAAAAAAAAAGTAACTACGTTGTCACCACCGTGTAAATGAATGTTTTGTGACCGGGGGGAAGGGAGTCTTTCTTCATTAATATTAAGAAAACTACTGCATACAAAAATATGAAAATGTGTAGTATTATAGAGAAATGTTTGATAAACACCCTGATGCAGACAGTTTTTAAATCGAATAATCATTTTAAGAGATATTTAATATTAAAGTTGCTCAAAATCGTTCCATTAAAAAAGTTTTATAGGAGCAAAAACTATATACTACATATGTAGTATATAGTTTTTGCTCCTATAGGAATTTAATCAGTTTTTCTAAGGATAATACATTAGAAGCTCCTTATGAGCAGACTGCATTTGTTTTTTTTAATTTGACTAACTTTTTGCGGGTTTATTTCTATTTTAAATTCAAATTTTCAGCATTTCGAGAGATATGTTTTGCATATTTTAGAAAAGGTTATTATTTTAAATTGTTGCCGATTGTAAAAACAGCGCAAAGAATAATATTTCCTTCAAATTAAAATTTATTTACGCGCGACTTAAGCAGAAAAAAACTTTCAAATTAGAATTAAATGATTACGGATTAAAAGCAGGAAAATATTGAAAATTACGTCATAAAAACTATATTTATACGTGAATTTTAAAAGAGAAAGAAAATTTTAAAATAATAAATACATTAATATGCATTAAAATCCGTAAATGGAGAAAATTACGTCCCATTTAAAATGGCCAAATAATAATATTGTCAAGCAGTTTAAATTTAAAAATATATTTACACGACACATTTTTTTCACATTTCTAGATGATCTTTTAAACTATTGTTGCCAATTCTAAGGCAGCGCAAATAAAAATATTTTCTTTCTAGCAACAAAAGTATATTTTCACGTAAATATTAAAAAGAGGAAGAAAACTTTAAAATAATAAATTTAATATGCTTTAAAAGCTGTAAATAGGAGAAATTACGTCATATTTAAACTTACCAAATAATAATATTGGAAAACAGATTAAACTAAAAAATATATTTACACGAGACATTTATTTCATATTTTAAGGTGATCTTTTAAACTATTGTTGTGAGTTCTAAGACACCACAAATAACATTTCCTTTCTAACAACAAAGGTATTTTTACGTGAATATTAAAAAGGAAACTTTGGTGAAAATTACGTCAGATTTAAAACGATATATTTAAAATGTGTTACTTAAAACACACTTTCTTATACCGTTGTTAAAAAATACCTGGATACAAGGACTCTGTTTGCTTAATTTATTTTATATTAGCTTATTTTCAAATGTATTACTGATCTTATTTAATCAAAGACGGAAAGAAGCATTGGATCTCTTAACAGCAGCTGATTCGGCCTTAAAATTCTCAAATCAAAGGGAAATGAATAGAAAACCGTTAACAGGAGATCGTCACTGTTTTTTTATTATAATTCAATCTTCCGTAACCTGTTAAAGCCGAGGCAAACTAGCGTGTTTTTAGAATCTGCGATGTCTGAACGGGGGTTGGCGAGCGTAGCTCGGGCCCCCTAGTGTTACAAAAAATTGTAATCAAAAGAATGTTACAAGTTATTATGATTAACCCAAACCTTAAAAAATAACAGAAATAACAATAAAATAAATAAATAAATAAAAATAAACAATTTTACATAGCACTACTTAATTTTTTTTTCAACTTTTTCCCTCCCCCAACTATATAGAAATTGTAATGAGAAAAACATTCTATTTCTTCAGATAGCATTGCATTTTTAATTATACTTTAAAAAACATTACTAAATTATTTTGAAAAAATAGCTGTCAAAGTTACATATTTAGAGAATAAATTTCTAGATAATGATAGTAATTTGGAATGTGGAATAAATAAAATATCTAGAAAGACTTTATAAAAATATTTTAAAGTAAATATTATTATTTCTTCTAACTGCATTTGTGCACCTTAATAGTATTTGTGATGTTGAATCATATGTAAATACAGATTTTTTTTTTCACATTTATTCCAGGTTTTCTTGTGTGCCAAATGTTGGATATAGATGCTGTCGAAACTGCATCAGCGTGTTCCGTGTTTAAGGAAATTTTCTGTACATATTTGCTTCCTCAACTTTTTTCTTTTTTAAGATTATAATTCTTGGTATTGTTTAAATACAAAAATTAAAAGGATAATATTTACAGGTACTATTTTATTACATAGTTAGACTTTCAATTGTTTTGCCAATTCTTGTAGTTTATTTACCTTTATACACATCTCTCTTCTTGCACCTACTACCAATAGAATTTATATAACTGTGTCCCATTTATTTTTTTACAACATTGTAGATAACAGATGTATTGAAATTCACTTAATGCAGTATATTTCGTAGTTTCACATTACATAATGATACTTAGATAATTGAACAAAAACAAATATTGTCCATAATATATTTTCTTACTTTACATTATAGTATTATGTATCATATTATATTGTCCGTATTTATAATCAATACTAAATGCAAATATCGTATATGAATGCCATTTTTTTCCCTTTTCAGTCTTAGGCTCTATATTTAATTGCATAATTTATTATTATTATATACATATGCTTAATATTTATGAACATGCACTGTACATGTAAAAAGTTAATCGGTGACAATGTGGAAAGCTTCCAACCCTATTATAATATATTCACTTGCGGTGAAAGAAAATTTCACATCACCTATTTTCATAAATGTGAGGGACTTTTGTTGTCATATCTTATGATAATTCTACTAAAAAATTTAGGTGAACTCTAACATTTTATGGTATTCTTTAAGTTTTACTTGTTCGATAACATATTTTCGGAAATTCATTATCTTATAATATTCTAACACCAATTACATTTTTCTTCTTTACTAATTGCTAAACCATGTGAGTTATATTTTTCTACCAGGACATTTATTTTCTTTTTTGCCGACCTAGAGAAATATGTGATGTTAAGTCATATATAAATACTTTTTTATTTTGAAACTTTCCTTATCTATCAGCGTATTATAACTTTTTTTCTTGTAAATTTAACCTTTAACCCCTTGAGGGGCGGTGGGATATATTTTATCACATCTACTTTTAATTCAGATTCGCACTAGAAACTTTTAATTAAGTTTTACTTTTATAACTTTGGTGAAAAAAAAGCTGAAAAATTGTTTTTCGTTATTTTGAAATAAAATTTTTCCAAATTTCCGGTGCGAATTCAACATTACAGAAACACAACTGCTTGCCCCTCAAAAGGTTAATTATTTTATCTCTTACGCAAAATTAAAATTATTCCATCTTATTATCATATATATTGTGATTCGGCACGATTTATTTTTCTTCTAGCAATTTAACTCTTTTGCCTTAATGCATAGAGAAAATAAAAATACATCAGAGTAACTCTATGTTTTGTCTGCAATAATTTTCTGAGTTGTTATAAGATTTGTTATATTCATTGAAAGACATTTTCTATATGATAAAAGCCACTAGACTGTTTTAGATGCATTTAATTCAATTTAGTTTATGCATTCCAGTTAATCTTTCTATTAGCGTACTGCTTGGAATCTTTGCTTACATGGTAACTGTCTGACATGTTATTGTCCTGTTTGAAAATATGTAAATAACAAAGCTTGACTGATTTTCCGTATGATTCACGTGCGCTGGAAAAAAAAAACAAAAAACAAAAACAAGTGTTACTTAATCTAGGCAAATATAATATAACCAAAAACCAAAATATGCAATAACGTTTTCCGATTACCTCACGATTACAAAAAGCGTTCTTTATCGTTAGAAACCACAGAAACTAATACATTTTCGAAATTTAAAGAGACATTTATTAAAACAAAGTTTCTTTGCGCCTTTTAAGCAATTAATTTGAAATTTGATTTTCATTTGAAATATTGTATGCAAGGCGAATGTTTCTCTCTGTTAAAATTTCTAAGTGTTAATAAAGTTTCCTTTTTTGCCACTGATACGGATAAACTTGATACATCAAAAGCATCATTTTGTTACTCGTGCGTCGTGCATGTGAAATTCAGTTCCGCAGCTGAAAATACTTTATTCAGAATAAATAGCATCCTAAAAACCAGGGCTGCGGAGTCGGTAGGAAAAATGGACGACTCCGACTCCGGGAATTTTAACAGATCCGACTCCGACTCCGACTCTTTCGCTCAAAAATGAGCCTGACTCCGACTCTTTCGCTCAAAAATGAGCCTGACTCCGACTCCGACTCCGCAGCCCTGCTAAAAACCTATATCACGGTTTGAGAAAACTGATTATGATACACTCTAAAAATGACTCGGAAACGTTTCCGAAAATCAGTGGCAACCAAAGAAACTTTGTTTTTAGAAATGCTTCTTTAAATCTCGAAAATAAATTGGTTTCTGGTGTTTATAACGATAAAGAATTCTTTTCGGAATCATAGGTAATTCGTTACTGTACATTTTCGTACGTGTTTAGGTGATATTTTCGTAGACACTTTTTTTTTTCCTCATTGTGCCTTGGCGATATCCGATATCCCTTAATTGTGCCTAAGTTTCACGGCGATTGGTGAATTTCTTAATCGGATACTCACTCACTATATCAAGTAGTTAAGAGGCCACCCTAGTCACGGCTGAAAATAAAACAAGATGGCCGCTGGCATTTCAACTGAATTGAAAGGATGGTCCAGATTCAAATGATTGACAAGCGATCTCTTCCAATCAGCAAATGGCCAATTATCTGGCACGATTCCAACCCCCACCCCACTTCGGCTGAGCGCTACATGTGATAATTTCCAGTAGGTTTCAGGTGTAAAGGATTTTTTTTTTCAATTGTCTTCGCTTTACAAGCGTAGATTAAAGCCCGCTGCTTTGTGGAGACTCGATAACGGTAAAAGCCGTAAAAAGAATTTTAGTCTGTTTATGATAAAAGTGCAAAAATTAAAACGATTTGACTTTCATTTTTTTTTTTTTTTGGTTCATTTTACAGCTTTTACAAACATAAAATTGAAATTAGTGCAGTATAAAAACTATTTTATTTCACATAAGGCAATTACATTTAAAATCAAGGGGGAGATATTGAATGAGGGGGGAAATATATCAGGTACAAATATTCTAAAATAACTATCTTTTGTGCGAATTCTTTTTAGAACATAAAATTTATGAGATTTATAAAAGCTAAATAACATTGAAGGTTAAAAATAAGATGTTCATAAAATTAGGAGAGGAAAAGTTAAACAAATAAACTGTATATTTTGTACTGTACATCTGTAGAGGGGGTATAAATCTAAATCCCAGCGTAGTCATTTATAGATATAATACACAATTTATTGTTGTTAGCACTAAAATATGCGACAGAAAAAATAAAGTTTTTCAAATATTAAAAACTTTGTGTGATGTTAGCAGAAAGGAGGATGGCAAAAATTTTAGTGAAATTTTCAGGCAGAAGAAAATTTAGATTATGGATTATTTTTACAAGAATGTTATAAAACATAAAGGAGTTTTAACAATTTGAAATTTTAAGTGCACAAGAGTAAATTCAGGTGTGTGTGTGTGTGGGGGGGGGGGATTTCTGAGCACTAAATATTTTTTAAATGATGCGATCAAATAAGAATGTTTTTGTAGCGGTTCGTAATCTAAATAACACGAAAATACTTTTATTTTCATTACATTTTTCCATTTTTAACACTTCCCAAGAAAGTTGAAAAGTGTTTATGGATTGGGTTTGTCCGTCCGTCTGTCTGTCCGTGCTCTAACTAGAGTAAATGTAGTCGGATTGCCATGTAATTGATATACGATATTCAAAATCATCATGGTATGTTCGGTATTCAAAATGAAGTATGTATCATACATGGTTCATTTACAAATGCACTCAAAAGTATTCCGTTAAATTATGTTCTGTGGGGGGGGGGGGGGAATCCTTTAGGGTGTATTTTAATAGTGTTACACAATCTTAAACATAGTTAAATTTATGTACATTGAGATACACTTTAAAACGGTTACTATAGACTATGTTATGTGTAACGCTTAAAGTATGAGTATAGGGGACTCAAAAGTAATCCGTTATGTTATACCCCATGAAGAAATATCGTTTGCGGCGTATTTGATTGATATTACTCTGTCACAAAGACAATGAAATTGATATGAATTTCTGAGGTGTCCTAAGCCTACTTTCTGTACAACATGAGCATTTAACAATTATTTACGGGGTCAGACAAAAGAGCTTGCTTGTATATGGTCTACGAGGAAAATCTGTAGCGTATTTCGATTACGTTACATTATTTCAAACATGACGAAATAGATACACATTATTTCGATTTACTACAAGATGCTTGCATTCAAATATGGTCTGCATTTCATTTAGCGTTCATTTACAGGCACACATAAAATATTTTGATACAATACTGTATCCGACGTGTTAGCTATTAAAATTTAATGCTGAAAGTGAATTTTCAATTATAGAATGCACTTTTAAGATTAACTAAATTTTGCGTACTACATGGTGTGCATAAATTTTACAGACCCTATACAGGACTACACAAAAGAATTCGTAACCATTACTGAGAATAAGTATGAATTGCTTAAAGGTGTTTGGTTTTTTAGTTACAAATGCACAAGCTCAACTACATTTAGTATGCTAAGAGATATTTGTATCATACAAATAAAATCCTATACAGGGATATTAAAAAAACTGGATACATGGACGCTTATGGAAAATAATTCCTGGAAGTGTGATTTCAGTAATTTTAGGCATGTTTTTGCTTGAATTAGATTTCAGGTTAGTATTTGACGTGTATAAAAATCTGTATGCTATATACAGGGCAGCACAAAAGAAATCAAGCATGTTTCCGTCTATTGGTAGAAATTGCCGAAGGTGAATTTTCAACTTTTTATGTATTTTCTTACAAAACTAAATTTCAACATAGTATGTAGAATCTGTACAAATATATGCAGAACAAAAATATATACAGAGCTGCACAAAAGAATTGGAGTACCTTCCGGGTTATGGACGCAATTGTTGAAATCTGGTTTTGAAATGCTTCATACGTTTTATAACTGTTTAGTTCGATATCTTCTTTACTTTATTAAACGGCGAAGTTTTGTTACAATGTTCTGGAAGTGTTGGAAAGTGTCGACGTTGACGCATGATTTTTCTTTTTTGTTTATGGATATACTCGGTTCAGTCGATAACTCAGGCACCTTTGGTATCTAAGTTTGGTGGTTCTTTCTGAGCTAGTCGGAATGAAATTATTTCGGAAGGTTTTGAGAATTTACTTGCAAGTTGACGAGAAACCAAAATATTTTCCTTAGAAATATCTCTCCAAAGACATTTTGCTTTGAAAAATACAGTTAAAATGTTTTTTATGCACAATTAAATGTCTACCTATCGCTTTATTGTTAACACTTTCGTACATAGTTGAAAAGATTTAGTTACTACTATAGATAGCAAAGATTTATAATTAGGACCAAAAAAGTATAAATTAAAAAGTTTTAAAGACTTTAAATTAGATTTTTTTAACTTCATGAGTTGAGGGTAAGAAAAGGAAAAAAAAAAAGATTTTCCTTTTTTTTTTGGGGGGGGGGAGTTTAATAGATGACTGATTATGTAACTTATTAAAGATTTACAAACAGGACAAAAACATTGAAATTAAGAGTTTTAGAGACTTTAAATTTTGTATGCATGGAAATAATGGTGGAGGAAAGAAAATGTCGATTTTATATGGGGGTGGAAGAAATTATATAATCGATTATTTATTGTTCAATATGAAACAGATAAAGCTGAAAATGTATTAAAATAAGATTTTCAAAGATTTTAAACTTAGATAAGCGAAAAAAGGAAACAAGGGAGGGGGCATTTTATTAGATGACTTATTTATTTACCTTACTAAAGAATAACAAATCGGACAAAAAAAGACTAAATTTTGTGTGCTTGGTAAGGAGAGCGACAGAGCAAACGTCAATTTTGATTGGGGAGGAGTATAGTTATATGACTGATTATTTATGACATCAATAAATTAACAGATAGAGTACAAAATGTTTTAGAAAAATCAATGATTTTTAAGGTTTAAATTTTGTGACCTGTAAGAAAAAAGAGAAATAAGCAGAATTATTCTTTTTTGGTGGGTGGCGGAAGTTTATTGGATGACTTATTATTTATTTACCTTAGAAAATATTTACAAATAGGTTAAAAAAATAATAAACGAAAAAGTTTTAAGAACTTTAAATTTCAGATGCTTGGTAAGAGGGAGAGGCGAGGGGGAAATACCAATTTCAGTTGGGGGGGGGGGGGGGGCGGAGAGAAATTTTTATTATCGTTTGCTTATTGTTAAAATAAAGTGGCATATTGAGCAGAAAAGATTTTTAAAAAATGAAAGAGTTTTAAAGGGTTTCTATTTTAAAATATGGGTACTGTGGGAGAAGAAACAAAAGGGAGAAATGACATTTTCAGAAGGGGCAATTTACAAGAACTTTTAATGAAATGAATGCGGTGAAATAAATTGATAATGAAATATATGACTGATTATTTATTGTTACTTTGAAGTAACAAATAAAACAGAAAATTAAAGAAAAAATTAAGGAGTTTTAATGATTTTAAACCTTGATACTCTAGGTGGGCAAAAGGGGAAGCAAAATTTCGGAAGAAGGGGGGGGCAAAGGGTGATTTATATTATTATTTTTTTAAATCAGAATTTCAAAGAAATTGGGAAGAGTTTTACCCTTGATTACAAAACAATACAAGAGGAAAATTAAGAACTTTTAAGGCACTTTTTGCAGATTTTGCATAAAACAATGTACTTTTATGAAACAAAAATTACTTTTGAAAAATTTAAACATCTTTAAGGACTAACAGGAACCCATTGCAGGGTCACTCAAAAGTATTTTGTTACATATGGTCTATGTGGAAAAACCATTTGGTGGTGTGTTTTAATAGCGTTAAACAAATTTGTACATAATGAAATTCATTTACATAATTAAGGTGCACTGGAAGAAGGTTACTACACAAAAGAGTCATACAAAAGAGTTTGGTTTTTTAAAGTTCTTCGTAGAAAAGCTGTTCGCAACGTATTTGAATTATGCTACACTACTTCAAACATAATGAAATTTCTGATGGTTTTACTGCAAGATGTTTGGATAAGAATATGGTGTACATCGCATTTATCGTTCATTTACAGGGAAACATTAGGGATGATTGCTGAAAGTGAGTTTTAAATTATGATATGTTTTATTTATGATAAGTTATGGTATAAGTTAAGTTAAACTAATTTTCTTGCACTGGCACATAGGTGGTGTATATGAATTGCATAGACGCTACAAAAAAGATTTCGTGAGTATTACCGAGAATAATCATGAATTACTTAAAAGTGTTTTTTTAATTTGAGTTATGCATTTTCAAGCTCAACTACATTTAGTATACTAAGAGATGTTTAACCCGTAGCCGGCCGCAGACATTCAGCCGGCAGCCAAATAGCCGTGAAGACATTTAGCAGATAGCAGTTAGCTGACACGTGCATTAAGCCGATACGTACATATAGCCGACAACACAATTAGCTGAAATTTACATACAGCATACAGGACAATTGACCGAAACGGACATATAGTAATAATTTTAGCGATACAGACAATTGGCCGATAGGCAACTGGCCGAACGTGGCAAATAGCCGGGAGGACATTTAGCCAAAAAGACGATTAGCCGACAGGACATTTAAAAGACAAGACGATTAGCCGACGGGACATTTAGCCGATAGGATATTTAGCCGCACTTTTCTATCATTTTTCGACACCCCTCATGAGATATATCGCATTGGAGCCCTTTGATCACCCTTTCATATTATGTACCTCCCGTTCCCTCTCCCTCAAATTGTATCACTGGATGTATTTTTCTGACGTTTCCGACATCCCTCAAGTGATATATCATTAGACTAGGCAGCCCTTTGATCACTTTTTCATATTATGCACCTCCCGTTATGTTACAGTTAATTTGCAGTTTGGTTACAGTTAGGATACAGTTGCGATTAGTTACTCTTGGATTATGGTTAGGTACCTGATAGGTTATAATTAGGTTACGTTTAGGTGATAATTAGATTACGCTTAGCTTACAGCTTGGTCATGGTAAAGTTATGTTACAGTTACATTACAGTTAGCATACGATTAGCTTATAATTAGGTAAACGTTAGTTACAGTTAAATTACGGCTACGTCCCAGTTAGGTTACATTTAGGCTACAATTAGTTTACTTTTAGGTTTCAGTTACGTCACGGTTACTTTATAATTAGGCTACACTTGGGTTACCGTTACGTTACACTTAAGTTACATTTAGATTACAGATAGGTTACGTTAAGTTACAGTTACGTTACTGTTAGGTTATGCTTAGGTTACGATTATGTTCCGGATAGGTTACAGTTACGCTAGAGTTAGGTTACTCTTAGGTTATAATTAGGTTAAGGTTAGGTTAGAGTTAAGTTAGAGTTAAGTCACGGTTAAGTTAAGGATAGGCTACAGTTACGTTATGATTATGTTACAGTTAGGTTACGGTTAGGGGATATTTAGATTACGGTTAGGTTACAGATAGGTCATGGTAACGTTACGGCTATGCTACAGTTAAGTTACAGTTAGGTTTGGTTATAATTTGGTTAACGTTAGTTTACAGTAAGTTTAGAGTTAGGTCAAGGTTACGTGACATTTAGATTTCGGTTATGTCACAATTAGGAAACGTTTAGGTTACAATTAGGCCGGTAGCACACTGAGGCGACCCATGGAACATTTTGGTTGACTTCGGAGAAAAACAGCTTTAAAACATGTTTGAAACAGCTTTCGTCTTTGTTTCAATATTTTTTTTCTCCTAAATCGTATTTCATGTTGCTCGTGTTGCGTCAGTGCGCGGCCTACCTTAGGTTACGGTTAGGTTGCGGTTAGGTTACGGTTACGTTACATTTAGGCTACAAATAGGTTACAGTTACGTTACAGTTGGGTTACGGATAGGTGATAATTTGATTACAGTTATGTTACGGTTAGGTTACTGTTAGGTTATTAAGTAACAGTTAGGTTACGACTTGGATGCGTTTAGGTTACGTTTATGGAACAGTTAGGTTACGGTTACGAGGTTACGGTTACGTTATAATTACTATAACTGTTACTTACTTTGCAGCGCGCGCGCCCGCTATACATATGAGGAGTAACGGCAAAATTTTGAAAATTGTCCCGCCCGGGAGCCAAAGAGGTGGGAGAGACGCGGAAACTGCATAATATGAAATAGTGGTTACAGGGCTTTCTAAACGATATGGCCCATGACGGGTGTCGGTATATTCTAGAAAACTGCCTCCCACTGTGAGGGCAAAGGGGGGAGGGCTGCGGGAGGTGCATAACATGAATAAGTGATCACAGGAATTTCCAATGATATGTCATACGAGGGCTGTCGGAAAAATTTAGAAAAGTATCCACCGGGGGCAAAGTGGAGGAGGAGCACGAGATATGCATAATATAAATGGTCACAGGGCTTTGCAACGATAAGTCTCATGAGGCGTGTTGGCTAAATTTAGAAAAGTGCTTCCCATTGGGTGGGAAATTGTGTCTGGGGTGCGGGAGGCGCATAACATGAATAAGTGGTCACAGGTCTTCCAAACTATGATGTCTGGATAGCATTTCTTTAGCCAGTGCTGGCGCCCCTTTGGTTATGTGACTCACGTGACGTGCGAGCGTAGGAGTGAAGGGAAGGAGATTTCCATTTTAGAGAGTGAAGGGTGGAGGTTTTTAAGTCGTGCATGTGTACCGGCGGAGTTTTTGAAAAACCAAAAGTTAGATATAAAATTACACAGGTGCTACGGGCACTGGTATGTAAAAAGTTTGTATTGTAGGTGAAGCCAAATGGTGTAATAGCACAAAGTGTATAATTGTGGAATATTGTAGTGTGTTCCACTGGATATAATTCATATACTTCGTGTGAGTATTATCGTCTTGTCCTCGCCGAATATCTGTACTGTCCTTCTGCATTTTTATAAATAAACTTAGTTTTGTGTTAAAAAGAACTAGTGATCTATGATCTAGGAGTATACATCTGATATCAAAGAGGGGAACCAGTATTAGACAAATGATATATCATAAGAGGGATGTCAACAAAATATAGAAAGTTCTGCCCGGGGAAAAGTGCAGAAGACGCACGGAAGATGCATAATATGTATAAGAGGTCACAGGGCTTTCCAAAGATATATCACGTAAGGGGTGTCGGTAAAAGTTAGAAAAGTGGCTCAGGGAGCAAACTGGGAGGGAGCGGCGCGGAAGGTATATATTATGAAATTTGGGTGTCACACTGCCTTTCCAACTATATATCACATGAGGGGTGGCGGCAAAAGATATAAAAGTGCCCCACCTCTTTGAAATTTGTATATAGTATTAAAAAAGTATTTTTGTAGTTCTCCGTAAAAAAATCGGATCTAAAATGATGAAAATTCTACGATCTCGAAAAAAATGAAAAATGCCCTCTTGGAGGGGTGGCGAATAGGGGGAGGTGAGAAGAAAGGGTCACAATATGAAAGAGTGGTCCGAGGACTTTCCGATGATATATCACGTGACAGATACGAAACAAGTTTAAAAATTGCCACACCGTGGGTCCTGTCATTTATTCCCGGAATTCACGCACCCCTTTCTTTTAAATTCTTATGTTTATTAAGTAATATTTATGGAAGGGATCCGTCAAAAAACCGCATTTTAAACGATATTTATTGTAGAAAACGTCATTAAAAAAATTATTGGCTCCTCTCCGAGTTATCGAATTTTTTGTGTATGTTATAAATATAACTGTATTTGTAAAATATAATGGCAGTTTAAGAGAATGACGAGTTATTGAGGTATAATGAATAATTAAAATGAATTATTTCCGTTTTATTTTATAAATTCCTAAATTAATGAGTATAATGAGCTATCGAGAGTCTAAGACTTAAACATAAGTAAACAATATTTATCGGAAGGATCCATCTAAAAACCGCATTTCAAACAATATTTTTTGTAGAAAAAGTTATTTTTGTATATAATTTTGTTCGAATGAACAAAAGAATATTACGAATGTTAGTTATTGATGTTTAATTGAAAAGCTTTATAGAATAACAGTGATTGAAGAAAAAAATTACTTTATGAGGGTGACGAAATTTCGATGTTTAAGTGTATATCATAAACAAAAACGCTGAAACAATATAAAAGCTGATTTATGATGGTGACGAGTTACTGAGGTTTACATTGTTGATGTAAGACCGAGTCTTCTAAATTCTTTTGGCAAAATGTAGGTGTCAGCTAAATTTCATGTCGGATAATTCCCTTATCTGGTATTTGCTCTTTGGCTAAATGTCCTGTCGGATGAATGTCCATGTCGAATAATTGTCCTCTGTTGGCTAACTGTCTAGTCGGCTAACTGTCGCTGTCGACTAACTGTCATGTCGGCTAAATATCCTGTCGCCTAATTGCTGTCTGCTAAATGTCTTGTCTGCTAAATGACATTGTAGCATATAAGTATATAGGGCTATGGCAAAAAACTAGGTACATGGCCGTCCATGGATAGCAATTCTGAGGCTAATGTCAGACGGACGTCTTTTTGCACGCTTTTTTCCTTACTTATTATCCCTACACAATGCTAGCGGCATTGTGTAAGGATAATACGGAAGGAAAAAAGAGTGCAAAAAGACGTCCGTCTGACATTAGCCTTAGAAGTGTGATTTCAGTAATTTTCAGCATATTTATTTTTGAATTAAATTTCAGCTCAGTATGTGGCGTGTATAAAAATGTATAAGGAACGTACAGGGTTTCACAAAACAATTGAAGTACGTTTCCGTCTATTGTTAGGAATTAATAAATGTGTATTTTCAAGCGTGTTATGTTTTTCTAACTAAACTAAAAATGTAGGAAAAGGTTCATAATCCATACTAGGCACATGGTTTTCCTTTCTTGTTTTATTTATCGTCAATAATTCATCTTCTTATGTTTTTTTATTTCTCAGTTGCAATAATCATGATTTTTAGGGTTCCGTTCTTAAAAAGTAAAAACGGAATTGAGTAAAAACGGAATTAAAAACGGAAACATAAGATCACTCCTGTGTCCGTCTGTCACAGCTATTTTACTCGTAAACTATGGAACGTGGAAAGTTCAAATTGGGGATGTAATAAAGACTGTTAACCCACATATTTACAGATTATTAAACATTCACAAATATATGCGGGAAAAAACGTAGAGGGTTAATTAGGTTATTTGAAAAAAAAAATATTTCCTTTGTATATCGTGCGGGATATCAGTTAAAAGATTACGTAACGCCGAACTCAAAAATATTCCTTTTAATTTTAGGTATTATATTTTCAGAGATATCGTCGGAAATGTAGCGCAAAAATATGTCCCCCCCCCCCCCCCCACATCTATTTCCAAATCTACTGAAACTAAAATTATGAAAAAAAAATTGGAGGTAGTAGTGGTTAATTTAAGCCTTGCAGGAAAATTATAGTGATTATCCTAGATCGCATAGTTTTTCATAAAAGCGCATTTTTCTGTTACACGCAGATTTCTATATGCGGGCATTCAGCAAAGGTATTGAGGAGCACTAAAGGTACCTAACGTATCAAAAGTATGAAAGCATTGTTTATAATCATTTTCGAAAAAAAATCGTCCGTAATTCGCCGAGATATTAAGACTCCTGTCCCTGCCGGCGAAGACACTCACGAGCTAATGCTAATCCTATGGAAAGGGATTTTTCTAATATCTCATTTGCATTTCGACATTTTTTTTTTTTTTTTTTTTTTTTTTTGCCATTGGACAGCCGAAGTCTGTCTCTAAATCGCACCTTTTTTACTTTTTCGATTTTGGTCGCAGATATTTTTTATAAAGTTACTTTCACTTTCAAAACCGGTTCTTAAAATAAAAGTGTCATTTAAAAAAATATCTGCAACCAAAATCGAAAAAATAAAGAAAGGTGCGATGTATAGACGGATCTCGGCTATCCAATGCCTAAAAAAATATTTAAAAATGTCGAAATGCAAAAGAGATATTAGAAAATCCTTCCCCATACGATTAACATTAGCTCGTGAGTGCCTTCGCCGGCAGGGGCAGGAGCCTTAACACATAAAGACACGGGTAGTTTGGACATACATAATGGCATAGGTGGCGTACTCTATATGCCATCGGTTTTTAAATACTAGATAACAACTTTTAACGATATATTTGTGTAATGCAATACCCAGTAGCAGCATAAAAGCAGTAAAGGTCAAATTGTTAAAAACAGACCAATTTAATTAGAATTAATCACACAAATACTATGGGATTCGCGACTAGTTTGCGTTGAGTGGATCTCTCAATACACCTCCCGTGTCTTTAAAAGTTAATTAAAAACCTATCTGGAAAAACGCGGCACGGACAAAGTCGAGTTGCATCTTTGCGACCTCCTTTCGAAGCGCGCTTAGTACAACGCCAAGTTTAAACTTTGAACAAGGATTTTGTTTCAGCTACACTGTAAAAAGAAAAATATTACTATGTTGAATTTAGTTTTATGAAATGCCAAATAAAATTTAAATATGCAGTACTTTTATTGTCAGTACCGAATTAAATTCGTCATATGTAGATTAAGATAAGATTAAAAAAAAGAGTTATACAAAATAGCAATATTTAATTTTATTTCGGCTTCATATCTCTTTGAACTTTTGTGGTATACTCATTCATACTTTTTTAATATATACAGCTATACCCAACTCTATGTTGTATAGGCTTTTACAAAGTTTAATTACTCTTTTAAATAATACAGTTAATAATTCATATATTTATTGTACGGAACCCCCTGAGCGCGAGTAATACTCATACTTGACTGTTTATTTTATATAAAAGTTATATGCATTGGTCTGCTAAGTCGTATCTTGGTGGAAACCATCTGCAGAACCTCAATTTAGTGGTTGATCTGCAGGTTTATCATTGTATTTTCATGCACCCAAACTTCAATGTTTTCTTACATTTGGGTGCAGGAAAATACAATGATAAACCAATCGATCAAATACTAAACTCCGGTGTGCAGGTGTTTTCTATGAAGATATGACTTGGCAGACCATTTGCATTTTAATATGCTTATTAAGTTCTATATAATCCTAAAATTTCAGCCTTGAACTTGATGAGCTGATAGTCTGTGCAATTGCCACCCGTCGAACAAATCCCTTCCTGTGAAATCTTGTATCATTTTTTAGGAATCTGTGGACAGGCACAAAAACATTCTGTGTTTTTATACCTAGATAGTGTATAAAAACATTTTTTAATTCATTAGTCTCATTTTGGAGTTTTTTGTAACAAATACAGCTGTAATTTTTTTTTTTTATAATTGTTTGAGAAAGACTGTTTTTATTTTCTCTGAAAACTGCATGGATTTTTCATTACATTGATATGTAATTCTGATAATGAATTTCTTAGAATTCCATTTCAAAGCAAAATTTCGAACTTCTTCCAATTTTACCAAAGCATTCTTTTTCTTTATCAGAAGTCAGAGGAAATAAATTTATTTTTCTCTCCATCTTTATCTTTAGATTAAGTTATAATTTTATTTTCCCCTCATTGCTGATAGAATTTTTTTTTTACCTTGTCAGTTGCAAGCTCACTGTCAGATATCTCCAGAAATTCTCCATCTTCTTCCTCTATTTCCAAGTTAATAATCAGGAAGAGTTGCCGTAATATCCTTTACCAATCTATTTTTTATTTATATTGTAAAGGATGTATTATTATATTATTACTTATTATGTATTTATATTACCACTAATTTACCAATCCTATATCGGAATTTGGTAAATTGGCAGTGCTTTTAGTTTATAGTCTCTACTTGAACTTGCCGATCAAGATTGTGTTAAGCTATCATTCGTTGTCGCTCAGAAACTGTTTTTATTAGTTTATAAATTAATTTGGTAAATTAGCAGTGGTTTTAATTTGCAGCCTCTACTTGAACTTGCCGATCAAGACAATGTTAAGCTGTCATTCATTGGTTCCCATAAAATGTTTTTATCAGTTTTTTAAAAATGTCCTACTGACATTTTCTATGTAAATAACGCAGTCTTTCAAAGTGACAGACTGGTTGATGACGGTATTATCCTTCTCGTATAATTCTTGAAAAGCTAATGACAAATTTACTACCTGTTGCTTTGTGAGCCTTAATTTCCTCTCTACTCATTTGATAAAAGTCCTTCCGGCCAGTGCCGGGAGGAAGAGGTAGCTTTCATATTCCTTATTTTAAAAAAGCCAACTTATATTATTCAAACACACGAAGCTCAATTTAGTGGAAACCGAATATAGGAGATTCAATACTAATTTTTATCAATATAATGAATGAGAATTTCGCGAAATTAGTCAGCTTTATCCAAGCTGCTTTTCTTTAAAGTAACTTATATTTGGCTGCCAAATTCGGCGATTTCTTAAAGTGCCTGTCATTTTAAGACAACATGGTGGATGAGGCTAAGCAGTGAACTTGGTCGAGACCTTAGTAATTGCTGTGCACATGCTCACTCACATCGGAATCGGTTAATATATAGGAGTGCTGTCGCGTGCAAAAAATCAGATTTTTCAAAATGTCACCCACAATAGAAATTGAAACTGCTATATCTGAGCCATTTTTTAAGGTAAAGACAAACAAAAAATGCTCCTGAATCCTTATATCAAGATCAAATACTTAAGAAAGAAACCTTTTTCAATTTCTATTTTTTTTTACACCTCACTTTAAATATATATATTTTTTTTAATTTAATGGCCGCCATTTTGAAACAAGATGGCTGATGAATCTGGCCAGCGAACTTGGTCGAGGTGTTGATGTATACTATCCACATGCCTTCTTACATCGAAACAGGCGAATACGTGTGTTATCGCGTGGCAAATACAAGATCGTTTCAAAATGTTAGCCATGCTAGAAATTCAAAGTGCTATAAATCAACCATTTTTTAAGATATCAACAAAAGAACAAATTTTCAGAAACAAAAACTGCTCCGGAATCTTTGTATCAAGGCCAAACACATAAAAAAAATCTTTTTCATTTTCCAATTTTTTAATACCTCATTTTGAATTTTAAATTTAATTTTTTTTAAATGGCAACCCTTTTGAAACAAGATGGCGAATGAAGCTGGCCAACGAACTCGGTCGAGACATTGGTATGTACTATGTACAGACCAAGTTACATCCAAATAGGTTCATAAATACGCCTGTTATCGCGTGACAAAAATCAGGTCGTTTTAAAATGTCAGCCACAAGAGAAATTCAAAATGCTATTACTCAGCCATTTTTTTTTAGATATAGACGAAAGAAAAACTGTTCCGGAATCTTTGTATTAAGGTCAAACACATACAAAAAAAATCTTTTTCATTTTCCAATTTTTTGGTAACTCATTTAAATTTTTTTATTTTTTAATTTTTTTAAATGGCCGCCATTTTGAAACAAGATGGCGGATGAAGCTGGCCAACGAACTCGGTCGAGATATTTGTATGTACTATGTACACACCAAGGTACATCCAAGTCGGTTCATAAATACGCCTGTTATTCCGTGAGAAAAATCAGGACGTTTCAAAATGTCAGCCACGCTAGAAATTCAAAATGCTATAACTCAACCATTTCTTAAGATATAGACGAAACAAAAACTGCTCCCGAATCTTTTTATCCAGGTTAAACACATAAGAAGAAAATATTTTTTCAATTTTAAATTTTTGGTACCACATTTCAAATTTAAATTTTTCTTAAAAATTTAAATGGCCGCCATTTTTAAACAAGATGGCGGGTGAAGCTGGCCAACGAACCCGGTCGAGACATTGGTATGTACTATATTTAAACGAAGTTACATCCAAATCGGTTCATAAATACGCCTTTTATCGCGTGACAAAATTCAGGACGTTTCAAAATGTCAGCCACGCTAGAAATTCAAAATGCTATAACTCAGCCATTTTTTAAGATATAGACGAAACAAAAACTGCTCCGAAATCTTTGTATAAAGGTCAAATACATAAGAAAAAAATATTTTTCCATTTTCAATTTTTTTGTACCACATTTCAAATTTTAAATTTTTAAAAAAATTTTAAATGGCCGCCATTTTGAAACAAAATGTCGGATGAAGCTGGTCAACGAACTCGGTCGAGAGATTGGTATGTACTATGTACACACCGAATTACATCCAAATCGGTTCATAAATACGCCTTTTATGGCGTGACAAAATTTAGGACGTTTCAAAATGTCAGCCACGCTAGAAATTCAAAATGCTATAACTCAGCCATTTTTTAAGATATAGACGAAACAAAAACTGCTCCGGAATCTTTGTATAAAGGTCAAATACATAAGAAAAAAATATTTTTCCATTTTTAATTTTTTGGTACCACATTTCAAGTTTTAAATTTTTTTAAAAATTTTAAATGGCCGCCATTTTTAAACAAAACGGCGGATGAAGCTGACCAACGAACTCGGTCGAGACATTGGTATGTACTATGTACACACCGAATTACATCGAAATCGGTTCATAATTACGGGAGTTACAGTGTGACATAGGTCAGATATATATATATATATATATATATATATATATATATATATATATATATATATATATATATATATATCAATTTTGAACGGAGGGTGGTTTCGGGGTCTGGGGGTCATGATCGATGAAAATATACCAAAATTTTTTGAAATCGCTTTCCTCCGAACGGCTGCAATAGGTAGCTTTTTTGTAAAGAAAGCTACCTAAAACTCTGTCATTGAATAATGAATTTTAGTAAACGAAAGTGTGTGCCATTACAAATACATCATGAAATAAAAATGTTAACTAAGGCAATCTTTAACCAGGATACCAATGTAAATTGAAAGTAAAGATGGAGTGTTACTAAAATTCATAGATAAAGACCAGAGAAGAATCCGTAACCAAATTCAGATTTTTGGGACTGATGTAAAAGTTTGTTGCATATTGTTGATGGAAATTAAAGAAAATGTATTTCGTGAAATTTTCAATTCCTAGCAGTTACATAATTAGAGCTCATCTGGCTAAAGAATCGATGTATTTTCTCAAATCTTCCAAAAAATAAAATACCTTATCCTCAAAATATTTTTAAGTGATTTAAATAAACGGTCATTCGACGAAGTAAGTTTTGGAGAATGGTACTTGGATTGAAACATTTCATCTCAATTATAATATTTTGTGTCTACAGTGGGCAAAGATACGTGTGGTCTTGTTGGAAAACAATGCCTAATTGTTGATTATTTGAAGCTGCTTCTAGCGGATTGCTTGATTTAATTCACTTAATTATAAACAGTATTTCTGCAAACTAATGCTATAGTTTCCAAGTAATATCTATTAATAAACAATTTTCTTGTCTCACTGAATGCGAAGAAAAATCTTCTGTGGGTAAGAAACTGACTTTTGCTTTGATTAAAAGGCCTCTTCGAAGTAGTCATCAATGTAGTCTAAATAAATATTAATATTGTTATTATTCCTTATATTCCATGAATTACGAATATAATCTGAAAATAAAAACTATGCGTAAATCTGGTTTTTGAACAATGTAGAATAATGTTGTTTTAAAAATATTGACATATTCTGTAGAAATTGAGTCGGGCCAAAGTTTTAGCTTCATAATACGTAATTTTTGTGTACTGCCCGGTTCCGGGAACAAGAAATTTCCGTCCGAGGAGACCTGTACATTCAAATTTTTAGGCAACAAAGGCTTAGAAACTGATACAATCAATTATGACTCGTATTCAATCATAGAGCCTCGCTTATAGAAAAAATTTCAGGCCGAAACGTGCTGGATCGAACCGTAGGTTCCGACTTCACGAGGATGAAGTAGGCATACTTCTATTAAAAATTGTTACTTTTTTTATCCTATTTAATAACTTCAGTTAATTAAGACAATAATAACATTTTAAAATAAGTGGTAGAAATTTGTCTGATTTGCCTCCATTAGAACATCGCTTATAGATCGAATTTGGCAAATTCAAAAGTGGAGATTTTATTATGATTTTATCACATACTAGGGGGCTCTGCCCCCTACGAGCTACGCTCGTCAATCCCCGTTCAGACACCGCAGATTCTAACAGCACGCTAATTTGATCGCCTTTAAAAAGATTTCGGAAGATTGAATTATAATTTGAATCTGACAATTATAATCTGACGTAATTTTCACCAAACTTTTCTTTCTCTTTTTAATATTCACGTCAAAATACTTTTGTTAGAAATGAAATATTATGATCATCTTAAAATGTCAAGTAAATGTCTCGCGCAATTTTTAAATTAAAACTGTTTTGCAATATTATTTTTTGTTCATTTTACGTAATAAGTGTAATATGACGTAAATTCTCCTATTTAGGACTTCTAACGCATGTTACTGAATTTATTATTTTACAATATTCTTTCTCATTTAAAATTCACGTGTAACTATATTTTTTATGACGTAATTTTCAATGAGTTCCTGCTTTTTATATTTTTTGTTTATAATAGTCACGTGTAAAATAAATTTTTAATTTGAAGCAAACATTACTGTTTGCGCTGTTTATACAGCTGGCAACAGTTTAAATTAATACTATTTTCTAAAATTTGTAAAAAATATCTCTCGAAATGCTGAAAATCTTAATTTAAAATAGAAATAAAACCTCGAAAAATTATTCAAATTAAAAAACTAACTGCAATCTGCACACCGGGAAATTCTGACGCATAAAATGATCTAAAAATGATTAAATTCCTATGTACAGTTTTTGCTCCTATAAAACTTTTTTAATGGAACGATATTGTCCAACTTTGGCATTAAATATCTCTTAAAATAATTCTTCGATTTGAAAACTGTCTACATCAGCGTGTTTATCAAACATTTTTCTATAATACTACCGATTTTCATATTTTTGTATGCAACAGTTTTTTTAATATTAACGAAGAAAGACCTCCGGTCACAAAAAATTCAAAACCGGCGGCGGCGGCGGCGGTGACAGCGGTAGTTACTTTTTTTTAGAATAGAGAGATATATACTTTGCAATGAAATGCTAATTTGGGTGGACTTTCTGCTGAAAATTCCTTCATGAAAACACTTCATTTATTAACATAATCAAATTAAACCTCGTGAAATTGGTCTCCTTCTTCACGCCCAACCCCCCCCCCCCCCTCGTTTCTTTATCATTTTATGAGTTTCTCCATCTTCACTGTTCGATTTTTTTTTTCAAAAGAAGGTAGTGCGGATGGCCCACTGCCTTTAGTAATGTGGACTATGGTGATTTCAAGTTAAGTTAGAAAACTTAACCAATCTTCTGATTTTCATCAACGTTTTATAACGGTGGATTAAACATGAATTCGCCATTATTCACCAGAGATGAAACAGCAATCTAAACAATGTGAAAGAGCAGCTGAAATTGCGCCAAAGAAAGTGAAAACGGTTCCATCTGCTGGAAAAGCCATGGATACGGTTTTCGGGAATTCACAAAGTGTGGTGATCATAGAGCACCGGCAAAAAAGTAGAATCGTCACCGGACAGTGTTATGCATTTCTACGGGACCAATTAAAGAGTGCTTATTCCGACAAAACGTCTATACCTGAGCAACAAATACGTGTTCTTTCACCACAGCAGTGCTCTTGCACACATGCTTGTAGTTTTCGCTACGAAAGTCAATGACCTACGCTCTGTAGTGCTTCCACATGCACCGGATTTTGCTCCCAGCGATTATTTCCTTTTCCCAAGCCTGAAGAAATGGCTCGGTAGTCGGAAATTCACTTCAAAATATGGGGTTAAAGCAAAGACCACCACTTCATTTCCAAAGTTAGATAAGGCATATTATGCTAAAGATAATAAAAAGTCAGAAACTCGTTGGTTTAATTTTTTTAAGTTGTAAGGAACTACGTTAAAAAAATTAAATATTGTCAAATTTTTTTCATTTTCTTTGTCGGGCTAATAACCTTTCGAAACACACTCGTATCGATATCAAATTTTATTTTCCTTCCAAAAAAAAAAAAAAAAAAAAAAAAAAAAAGGCGGAGTTCAAGAAAAATGCGGGTCCTAGTTGTAATTAAAATTCGACCCCCTCATGCTGAGAACATGACACTATAAAACTTGCTAAGACGGAAACATAAACAATAGGTGCTAAATACCTTTTTAGATGGGTTTTTTGCGTCTTTGCAGATACAATTGCAGGGTATTTTTAGGGGAATAATGAGAATTCCGTTTAAACCAGGGTTTCGTTACAGCTAGGTATCAGAAAATAAATTTGTTACCTAGCAGACATTTATAAAATGTAATATTTTACCATACAGTCTCCTTATTTTCAGTTTAACATTATTATAGTTAATGATAAATTTTCGCGTTCCCTTTGCGTTACAAAGAATATATCTTTAGGTTACCTTTGAGAACACATACAACACTGTAGAAAAAAAAAGGACCAAATACGGAAATACTACTGGCAATCTAGACGCCAGCACTTAGACCGGAATTTAACGGATTTTTTCTGTAATTTAAAGGGAAAAAGTTCCGTTAAAATACGGAAATAGTACTATCGTCTAGATTGCCAGTAGTATTTCCGTAATTTAATCCTTTTTTTACAGTGTAGTGACGGGAAAAAAAATGTAAGCGCTAATGTTACGTCTATGGGAGCGTTATTTTCAAATATCTAGCGTCCTTTTTAATATTTTAAAATGACTTTTTTTGCATAGGATAGCTGAGAACGATCTACAACCGGGCTGTTTTTTACTTTTTAGGTTTTGGTTAGAGATATTAAAAAAAAAAATTACTTATACTTTCGGAACTGGTGGAATCGGTTCTGAAATTGAAACTATCATAATAAAAGAAAACTAAAATCGAAAAAGTAAAACCTAGCCTGGTTGTTGATCGCCCCCAGCTATTCTATGCAAAAAAAAAAAAAAAAAATCATTCAAAAATATTAAAATCAAAGCCAGAAAATTGAAAATAACGCCCCCATAGACTTCAAATTAGCATTTTCATTTCTTCCCGTGTCTGAAGTGGGCTCTTGGAAAAAATATGTTACGCAGGACAAATTTCGCATTTTCTTAGACTTTTAAAGGTATACTGTACCCATAAAAATGACAAATATTAAAAATAATAAATATTAATATATTTTTTTAAAGTTTCGAACAAATTGATCAACTCTTTTAAAGTTAACAATCTTTTAAACTTACAAATTTTAAGTTCTTGTTAAATCTTAGTAAATTTAAATTGTTCAAAATTAGGAAAAATTAAAATAATAAAGTCATCAATAATGTTCTTAGGCATGTTTTAAAGGCATGAAAAATATGCTAAAAATTAATATAATAAGAAAATGAATAATACAGATAAAAATCAACTTTCAGGAATTTCTGCCAATTAACGGAAGTGTATTTGCATTCTTTTGTACAGCCCTTACATTAGCAACAAGATTTTATACACATCACATGTTAAGATAAAATTTATTCCAGTATAAACATGCTTAAACTACTTAAATCGCACTTCCAGAAATTATGATCCATAGGCGTGCCCGTGCATGCATACAATTCTCTGGATAGCCTTGTATATTATTATATTTAGTTTTTTCTTTCGGAACCGGTTGGAATCCATTCTGAAGTCGAAACTATCCTAATATTAAAAAAAACTAAAACTAAAATCGAAAAAGTAAAAACTAGCCTGGTTGTCGATCGTCCTCAGCTATCCAATGCAAAAATCTATTAAAATAAAGCGAGAAATTTGAAATTAACGCCCCCATAGACTTAAAATTAGCTTTTTTATTTCTTCCCGTGTCTGAAGTGGGCCCTTAAAGAAAGATGTGTAATACAGGACAAATTTCGCATTTTCTGCGGCTGTTAAAGTTGTACTTTTTCGTTAAAAATAACAAATATTAAAAGTAATAAATATTAACAATATTCCTTTAAAGTTGATCAAAACTTTTAAAGTAAACATTCTTTAATACTTACTAGCTTTAAGTTTTTGTTAAATCTTAGTAAATTTAAATTGTTCAAATTATTGAAAAATTAAAATGATAAAGTCGTCAATGGATATTCTTGGGCTTGTTTTAACGGCATGAAAAAAAATGATAAAATTTAATATAATAAGAAAACGATTAATGCAGATGAAAGTAAACTTTCAGCAATTTCTACCAATAACCGGCAGTATATTTGCATTATTTTGTACAGCCCTTGCATTCAAACAAGTTTATATACACGCAACATGTGAAGATCAAAATTATTGCAGTATAAACATGCTTAAAACAACTGAAATCGTACTTCCAGAAATTATCATTCATAGGCGCGCGCATGCATCCAATTCTTTGAATAGCCTTGTATATTATTATATTTATATTTTACAAACAGTTTCTAATTATAGTTGAACTTGAAAATGTAGAATTTAATTAAAAAAATTAGCAATTCACTCTCATTCTCAGCAATTCTTCCTAGTTCTTTTGCGTAGCCCTATACACGGTCTATAGAAATCATATATATAATCAAGTATTAAAACGGATATCATAGGTGAAAACTCATTTTTAGCAATCAACTCTAATAGAGAATACTTCGTATACAGTATTGTGTCCAGCAACTTTTATATGCCCCTGTAAATGAAATAAAATGTGATTCACATCATATTCTAATGTAAGCATCTTGTAGTAAACCTCAGTAATGTATATGAATTCCATCTTGTTTGAAATCGTGAAACATAACTAAAACACACTTTGCAAGCAGTATTTTCTGTAATAAAACTGAACTCATTTCTGTGACCCTGTGAATGAATGATAAATGCTTTTCAACCCCTTCAGAAAGCATGTTTTATTGCGCATCATAAATTCATATCAATTTTATTATGTTGTAACAGAGAAACGTTATTAAAATACGCCGCAAATGTTTTTTCTTAATAGGCCATAATATAAAGAAATATACTTTTAATTCCCCTGTACACGTACCGAAATCACCCACTCG
This sequence comes from Maratus speciosus, assembly GCA_963932465.1. NCBI lineage: Eukaryota > Metazoa > Arthropoda > Arachnida > Araneae > Salticidae > Maratus > Maratus speciosus. The sequence continues at coordinate 4,035,815 of OZ010790.1, read as the reverse complement.
TGGACAGCCAGCCTTTCCGCATAGGAGCTGTGCACTTAAATAAGGTGCATAATTTTTATGTTAAAATTGTTTTACATCATTAAAGTACACCGCAAATGATTTTTCCCATATAGGCCATAATATAAAAGAATACGCGCGATCTGATAGTAATTAAAATTCGACCCCTCATGCTAAAAACGTGACGCTATAAAACCTGGTAGGACGAAAAAAAAACAATGAGTGCGAAATACCGTTTTAGGTGGGTTGTATCCGTCTTAGCAGATACAATTGTAAAATATTTTTAGGGGAACCATGAAAATATTCAATTTAAACCAGGATTGCGTTACAGTTACATATTGCAAAATAAATTTGTCAGCTGACAGACTTTTATAAAATGCTATATTTTACCTTACAGTCTCATTATTTTTAGTTTTACATTATTACTAGGGGGCTCTGCCCCCTGCAAGTTACGCTCGCCAACCCCCGTTCAGACACCGCACAATCTAAAAACACGCTAATCTGATGGGTTTAAAAAATATAAGAGAAGATTGAATTATACTGAAAAAAGCTGTGCAGATCTCACTGTAAATGGGTTTCCATTCAATTCCATTTGATTGCAAAAATGTAAGGCCGAATCAGTTGCTGTTAAGACATCCAATGGTTATTTTCGTTTTTGATTAAAGAGGATCAGTTAAACATTTGAAAAATAGCTGAAATAAAATGAATTAAGTATACAGAGTCTTTGTCTCCCGGTATTTTAAAACAATCTCTATAACAATAGCCTAAGTCATGTGACTATCATCAACAGTTTCGGGCGGGCCATTTCGCTTTTTATACTCTAGGTGCCATTTTGGTACTTTAATGTTAGCCATGCACAGGTGATAAGTCGCCAAATATTATTTTATCGCCATCGTTTCATCTATATTATAATAGTTCAAGTCAACAACTGTCATAAACAAATACGGTCTGATCCCTTCGCCTTTCATATGAAACTTTGGCACAGATGTCATATAGGATATTGGCGCGATTTTTTTCCGACGCCAATTTGGGAAACGCATCAACAGCATAAACAACAACATCCGGCTTGCCATATCAAGCAAAATAACAATACTTTGGCGCCAGTACCCGTTGCGTATATGCCATTGGCGTCAGAAAAAAAAATCGCGCCAATATGGGTCCGTATATAACATCTGTACAAAAGATTTCCATTTTGGTTAAAAAATCAAATTTTTTTTTCAAATAAAACTATATAAAAGTTGTCATGGTCACAAAGAATTCTTGGTACTGTTACGCTAGCCGGGTGCAAATCTCGCCAATAGCTTTTTTTCAAATTGCCAGACAGCATTTTTTTTTTCGAGCGGTAAATTAAAACATTGATTTGAAGTTGAAATTAAATGTCATGGTTTGTTGCATTATTGGGAAGAGTTCCATATTGTGTTCTGGTTGGCGCGAGTGGCGAATGAATCCAAAATGGCGTCAAAAAGCCATTTTTAGCGTCTTATAAATTTTTTCAGGATGTCGGAAAAACATGGTCTTTAAATATTTGTAAATATATATATATTTAATAAATCTTATGTATGTCACATGTTAAAAAAAGTACGATGTTTACACAGATAGTTTTATATATATCACGTATAGAGATATGCCTTATACAAATATAGTATATATACACCTATAAATAAATATTATGTGCTTATATTTTATGTATTTATTATATTTATTATACATGTCAAATTAAAACAAAGTTATATATTTTTCCGAAAAATATAGGCTAAATGCAAAAAAAAAAAAAAAAAAAAAAAAAAAAAAAAATACGCAAAAAACATATGAATAAAGTTCATTCCAGAAAAAAAAACAAAATCAAAGGCTGAAGATCGCAACGACATCGATTCATTTAACGCCAAAAAAAAAAATCTCGCCAAAAAAACCAGCACACAATATGGAACTCTTCCCGCATTATTTAACATTTGGCCAGATGTCACATACGCACCGCAGATTTGGCGTGTTTTTTTTTTCTTTTTTACAAAAATTTGGCGAAAACCTTGTTTTCGAATAGCAGTTACATATGCATTTTGTGTATTACTTAGTTATCCCGTCGACCAAAAATCTATCGCCAAACTATAATATTAAATGTCAATAATGGTTGATCGTAAATGTCACATTCACTTGACTTTATGTAAGTTACACATGTTTACGTCATCAAGTGATTTTTATTTCGACGTTTTATTTGTATATTTATTAATGTTATACTAATTTATTTGTTCTTTCGTTATTTAAAATAAAAATTATGTCAATTTGTATAATTTGGCGATTTACATAATTTGGCGAATTTGGTCGACGGAATAACTAAGTAGTACCGTATCATAATATTAAAATATTTATTTGCTTAAAAGACGTTATAAAAACACATTAAAAGTAAATTAAAAATCCATATTATAAATATATTTTATCTATATTTACAAAATATAGATTTTTAATTTAATTTTAATGTGTTTTTATAACGTATTTTAAGCAAATAAATATTTTAATATTATGATATGATTCGTAATGGACGTAATTTTGATTTACTACTCGCACTTATTTACGTAAGTAGTAGCGTATTTTTAAATTATTTTCTATTATTTTCAAAAGGAAATAACAAAAAAAAATAATTAATAACTATACAACAAAACAATTTATATAATTTTAAATAAGAAATAAAAGTAAATAAACATTTATTATTAAATAAACAACAATAGCCGAGTTACCATGTCAATCAAAATAATGCCATTTTGGCGCCAATCAGAATTTTTCGATTTGGCGAAAGATTGTTCAAGTAAATTGAATTATAAATAAAAGTAGCACGATACATTTTTTGGCATATATTTAAGGGAGGCCAAACTGGTCGCCAAATTAATTTAAAATAACCTTTTCTGAAATAAGAAAAAAAAATATCTGTTCTGATTAAAATTTCAGTTGCCATCATTAGAAAAATGTACTTAAAACAAGTGGGTAAGTGTGATCACAGATCTCACAGAGGGTTTCGTTTAATATTCCTTTAAAACACTTTATCCTTTTGTGAAATCTGTTAGTTCCACATTTCGCAACCAGGGGCGCACTCTATTCTACACAAACCTCTATCCAAAGGAAACTCCGTTTTACAAACTATGCGTAGGTATATTAGTCGAGGGGATCGGGTCTATAGCACCCGAGATAGGTAGGCGCCCCAGGAAATTGCACGGAACATTCTTTTATAAGCTTTTTATTATGTGCTATGAACTATGTCAAAGTTTCCAGCAGATCGACTTGTAAGATTTCATAATTTTAACAAAATTGCGTTATGTTAGTTGCAAATTCCACCACCAGGGAGCGCACACTATTCATAACAAAAGTGTATCAGATCGAAACTCTGTTAAACAACCTATCAGTGGATGTGTTACTGGAGTTGGTGGCGGCCTTAAGCGAGAAATTAAGAAATTTGCTGAAAGTACTATTCGGAAATAGTGGTAACTAAAATTTTGACATTTTTATATTTCATAAGCAGCACGTGTCTGAGTATATCATAGTGCTCAAAAAACGACACCTAAAAAGGGCGTAAACGCTATTTTTTTAAAAAGAAATCCAGCGCCCCTCCCCCGCCTTCCCTTCACAGGAAATTGCATGCACCATTATTTTATAAGCTTTTTATTATGTGTCATGAAGTATCTTAAAGTTGCAAACGGATCGCCTTGTTATATTTCCTAATTTTAACAAAATCGCGTTACGTTAGTTCCGCATTCCACCACCAGGGAGCGCACTCTATTCTTAACAAAAGCATATCTGAACGAAACTCCTTTGCGCAATCTCTCCGTAGATACATGGTCGGGAGGGTGGCGGTGCAGTCTTAACCAACAATTTAAAACATTTTCTGCGATAACAAACGCTAAGATTTAATAAATAAATCTAGTCCCCCCCCCCCTCTCCACTCCTCGAAATATCACACTCCATTCTTTTTTACTGTTTTTCTTATGTGTTATAAAGTATCTTAAAGTTTCGAAGACATCGAGTGGCGGTCTTAAACAATAATTTAGGATATTTCCTGAAATTGCTATTCGGAAATAGTGGGATGAACACTTATAAACCTATAAACTTTTTCATATTGAATAATTAATACTTATCTCATAGCGCGCCGTCGAAACACACCACGCAAATTGTTAATTTCCCAATTTAAATGAAATCTCCGTTAAAAAAGCACGTGCCTCCATCTTAATCTGGCATTTGATGGAAATAAAAGGAATAAAATAATAATTAATATCTCAGCTCGTAATGAAGCAATCTCTTTGAACCGGATATGTATGGAATCTGCGAGAAATTTCCAGCCCGGATGTCAAAAAATTTAATCGAAAAATTTAATATTTAAAAAGTTTAAATTTCGTATTAGACTTTCCTCCCCTTAAATTTCTCCCGCGCCAATATGTCGAGAAATGATGACAGTTGCCTTCCGGTGAATGGAAATCTGTTTTCATTGTTTTTAAAAACACAGAAATTAAATTTTTATCGATCGATTTTTAGTGGATTTTTTGCGTTCTATCCTATGCAGAAATTTGAAATTTATACCAAAATAAAGTAGAATTTTTTCCGCGTATTTCTACACCTGTTACGAATTTGTACAACCGATATTTCGGCAGATCCAATTTTGCTTTTTGAAGGTCCACTTCATTTATTGCTTAAAGTACTCCGTGGTAACCCTGCACCGGCTGATTTGACGGAGCATCCGCCGAGTTTACTGGCAACCATTAGGAGAAACTGGGGAGGATTTCGATAACGTGCATTTTCACCTGCATTCAAAAGGTTGATTGGTTAATTTTAGAATTTAATTAGCCCGTAATTAGGTTAATTACCAACTTTTTCAAAATTGTATGATTTGTTGTTTGATGTGAGGTGTTCAGCTATAAGTACCCAAAATTTCAAGTCTCTAACATGTATAGTTTCTGAGAACGGGCTCTGTGACGGACAGACGGACAGACAGACAGACAGACAGACAGAGGAGCAAGACGAATAGGGTTTCGTCAGATGAACGAAACCCTAATTAGAAAAAAATTAATATTTCGAAAACTAATTCGAAATTCTAATACCAGCTTTGAGAACCGCAGATCAATACGGATTTTTGGTGTTAACTTCATCGCAATGTATTCCATATTTTAGGAAGAAACTGAATCAGTCGTTTAATCAGTCGTTTCAAAGAATCGTTTCATAAATTCGTTTCATTAGGATTTTATATATATAGGGTAGATATTTAAAGATAAATTTTCGCGTTTCCTAACCGTTACAAATAATATCTTTATGTTTCATTTGAGAACCCACACTAGTAACGGGAAAAAAAATGAAAGCGCTAATGTTAAGTCTATGGGAGCATTATATTTTCAGTTATCTCGCTTCCTTTTAAACATTTTAAAATGATTTTTTTTTGCATAGGATAGCTGGAGACGCTCTATAACCGGGCTAGTTATTACTTTTTCGATTTTTGTTTCAGATATTTTTCTTTAAAATTACTTTTACTTTCATAATCGGTTGGAATCCGCTCTAAAATTTAAACTATCCTATTATATATAAAAAAAAACTATAGCCAAAATCGGAAAGTAAAAGCTAGCCTCACTGTCGATAGTCACCAGATATCCTATGCAAAAAAAAAAGAAAAAGAAAAAATCATTCAAAAATATTAAAATCAAAGCGAGAAATATGAAAATGACCCCCCCCCCCCCCCATAGACTTAAAATTAGCGTTTTCATTCCTTCCCGTGTCTGAAATAGGCGTGCATGCATCCAATTCTTTGAATAGCTTTGTATATTATTATATTTTTATTTTCCAAACATATCTTTCTAAATGTAGTTGAATTTGAAAATAAAATTAATCAATTTCTCAACAATTCTTCCTAGTTCTTTTGCGTAGCCCTATACGTAGTCTATCGAATTTATATATATAATCTAGTATGCAGAAATTTAGTTAAAAACGTATATCATAGCTGAAATCTCACTTTCAGCAATCATCCCTAATAGACAATACTTCATATGCAATATTGTATCCAATATCTTTTATGTGCCCCTGTAAAGTAAATAAAATGTGATCACATCATATTATAATGTAAGCATCATATTGTAAACCTCAGTAACGTATATGAATTCCATCTTGTTTGAAATCGTGAAACATAACTAAAACACACTTTGCAAGCAGTTTTTTCTGTAATAAAACTGAACCCTTTTCTGTGACCCTGTAAATGAATGATAAATGCTTTGCTGTCCCTTCAGAAAGCATGTTTTACTGCGCCTCATAAATTCATATCAATTTCATTATGTTGTAACAGAAAACGTTATTAAAATACCCCGCAAACGTTTTTTCTTCGTAGTCCATAATGTAACGAAATATACTTTTTAATTCCCCTGTACAAGTACCTATGCTCTTCAATAATGCGAATAAATTGTATGTTTAAAATTGTTTTATGTCATTAAAATACACGCAAATGTATTTTCCCACATAGACCATAATATAAAATACTTTTGAATGTCCATGTAAGTGAAGTATAAAATATTAAAAGGTAATACGTATTAGAAAAAAAAATTGCTAGCTAGTATATTTTTATAAAATGCTATATTTTATCTTACAGTTTCATAACTTTTAGTTTTACATTATTAAAGTTAATGATAAATTTTCGCGTTTCCTAACCGTTTCAAAAAAAAAAAAAATCTTTGCGTTACATTTGAGAACCCATGCAGGTTACGGGAAAAAAATGTAAACGCTAACGTTAAATATATGGGAGCGTTATTTTCAAATCTCACTTCCTTTTTATCTCACTTCCTTTTTAACATTTTAAAATGATTTTTTTTTTGTATAGGATAGCTGAAGACGATCTACAACCGGGCTAGTTTTTACTCTTTCGATTTTGGTTTCAGATATTTTAAAAAAATTACTTTTAATTTCGGAACAGGGGTGAATCGTTTCTGAAATTGAAACTTTCCTAATATATATATATATACTAAACTAAACTCTACGGCTATACAATCCATGAGGATCAGGGCCGACAGTGCCCATCTCTGTTTTCTTGACCCTAGGCCCGAGGTGCTATACAGCATGCGTCCCGGCCAGGTGGTCAGCCTAACGCGAGACCCTCATTGTTTAGTTCCCAAGCAAGCTTGGTACTCATTTTATCGACCCCAAAGGGATGAAAGGCTGAGTGAACCTTGCCCAGTCGGGAGTCGAACTCTCGACCTGCGGTGCGGCAGTCAGATGCCCTGACCACTACACCACTGTGCTTTATATATATATATATATATATATATATATATATATATATATATATATATATATATATATATATATATATATATATATATATATATATATATATATATATATATATATATATATATATATATATATATATATATATATATATATATATATATATATATATTTATATATATATATATATATATATATATATATATATATATATATATAAAGTAAAATCTAGCCTGGTTGCAGATCGTGCTCAACTATCCTATGTAAAAAACATCATTCAATAATATTAAAACAAAGCGAGAAATTTTAAATTAACGCCCCCATAGACTTCGTTTTACTTTCTCTCCGTGTCTGAAGTGGGCTCTTTAAAAAATATATCTGTTACACAGGACAAATTTCGTTCTCCGACTGTTAAAGGTGTGCTGTCCCCTTAAAAATAATAAATATTAAAGTAATGAACTATAAAAATATTTCTTTAAAATTTTGAACAAGTTGATTTACAATTTTAAAGTTAACAATCTTTAAAACTTATTAACTTTAAATTCTGCTGATTTTTAATTTAAAAAACTGTTTTTCGAACGTAAAATGTTAAATTGTCGAATATTTTATACATATACAAGAATAGGAGGCTTGAAAACCAGTCTCCTGGCCAGGCCACAAATATGTTCTAACAAATTATGACTTCGTAATTATTTGTTAACTATTTTAACTTAAAAAATAATTTAAAAAATACTCGTCTATTTTTTTACCATTTTACTTAATAAACTAGGACTGAAATTTGATTCCTTAATAACTTCTATATGTTGTAACTCTCTCTGTGCGGTTCTGAAATTGTTTATATAAACGAAATGTATAATTTCCTTCGTTATTCATAGAAATATAGAATTTAAAATATTTCATTCTTTCAAGAGTCTTTTGTTGAAATTAAACAATAATTTTAGAAAAAAATAAATCCAAGGTTTGAAATAGGAGTGATCTATTTTAACACGATACAATAATCCAATCACAATTAAATCGTTTCCATTTGCTAAAGTGTTTGGATACTAGCCAATCATATTTTTAATAGGCGTGGTTTTCATGGTCTTGGTAGAGGCGGAGAGCATAACATTACGAGGCCATTTTTGACACATTTTTCATCAAAATCTTTGCATATTTTGCTCAGCCTAATTGTAGTAGAACTATTGAAAGCATGTTATTGGAAAGCTTAAACTCTATATTTTCGTTGTTATTAAAAAAATTTTCCTGAATTTTGCTGATATGAATGTTATAAGACTAAAAAGGACACAATACCTCGAATTTCACTGGATCCTAAATTGACAGGATCCTGAGAATTAAACTACAACGAAAATCGGAAAAGTAGAAAATAGCCCGTAAACAGATAGTCCTCAGCTATCCTGTGCAAAAAAAATCATTTAAAAATATTAAAAATCAAGCAAGATATTTGAAAATATTGTTGCCATAGACTTATCATTAGCGTTCGAACTTCAAGCCGTGACTAGTGTGGCCTCTTAATGTCTTGATTCGATTTCGATAATATTATTATTATTTCGATTATGTATGTCTTCATACTAATATCCTTGCATACTGTGTTTACTTTATATCAATGAACCTGATATGCTTTCAGCTTTATAATGTCTAGTTCCGTAACTAGTTCCGTACATTTCAGAAATCCATGAAAGAAAAAAAAATCTATTCAACATCGAGTCGTGAAATATTCATTTTTGAGCATAATAGTAGAGATTACGGAGTTTATAAATCTTTTTCAAAGTATTCAAGACATTTTTTGTCTTAAACCTTCTGTGTCACATTCCTCAATTCCTTTTTATTCGAAAACGCATAAAATGGACAGATGTTGTTATTCAGAAACTTATACAATCAAACAGTGATTCCATTTTCCCATAAAGGCCGGGCAGCACGGGAAAAAAGACTGCCATCATTGACAACAATCGCTTGTAACTCAATATATTATTTATTTATCGAAAAATGAAAAAAGTGTTAGATTTGAAATCATCTTTTGACATTGTTTAGCGGGTATTAGCTCCCTATATGCTATTTCTTTCGGCCAGCAATTGGTGTCGTCTCTAAAAAATAACTTCCGTTGTATAAACCAGGCGTAAAACAAAGTAGATGTATCATTGTACAGGATAATCTCTACTGCCATTTTTTTAACTTCTATGCATCGCACATCTTCAATTCTTATACCGTCGTATAGGGGAAAAAAAGTATTTTTAAATGCAATTTGTTTGAAAACTGCATCTCAATTTATTTTTGAGATATTAATATTTTTTTTTTTAGCTTTTAAGGAAATTATTTTAATGTTGGCAGCTGCAGCACTCCATTTCTGTAAGAAGTAAAGGAAAAATAGTTGGGAAGTAGTAGATTATTATATTTTTTTGTTGCCATTTTCCCATAATAACTGAAAAAAAATGTAATTAAAATAATTTCTGATAAAACAGGGAGCTATTATAAACTATATTTAATTTTAAGTATCTATATATTAATTATACAAACAGATGAAGGCATACGAATAATTAAAAAGACGATTTTTTTTTGGTCGAGTTTCTTGATGATGGAATTGTGTATTATTCTGCGATAGTGACGTCCTACGCATACTTTTTTGTAGATGCAGTTTAAGACTGGATCGTAAATGTGGAATTCTCCAGCGGATGCGAATGACGTCATTTTATATAAAATAAAAGTGTGTGTTTTAGGTCTTAAAACTAAAATATTTCTTGTACTATCCATATTCATATACATATACTTTTTTTCATCGGGGGCGACACTAAATTCTGAAAAAGCAGAATTCCTGTTTTCTAATGTATATTTTCCAATTGACTCGATTTTTTTTTTTTTTTTTTTTTTTTTTTTTTTTTGGTTGTTCCTTATATGATCTATTTGATAAAATTAAGTATCGGATATACAATAAAGTAAAAAGTTTTTTTTTTTGTTTTTTTGTTTTTTTTACACATAAAAATGTAAAATAAATTCAGTTTTTACTGCAATTTTACACGTATTTGCACATTTTATTGTATAGTATTTATTTGTTCCTTTATTATTTTCTCTTTTCACAGAAACGCTTTAAATTTACTTGAAGCTTTTTAAAAGACACTGCATAGCTGTTTAAATGTTTAATTTGCGGAGAACCGATCACGAAATTCACGCATTATCCCATAAAGTAGGTTGGAAAGGTGCAAATTGGAGAATCGTGAGTTCGATATAAGAAGACAAATAAAATTTCGGAAGAAACGAGGACTTATTTCCTTTATTTCGCGTGCCGAAAGATCACTTTTAAGCTGTTGTACTATTTTAAGCAACGCCTAGGATGCCATAGCAACCAGGAAATTAAGAAATTACACATTCTACCTAAGTTCTTCTCGGGTCTTCAGCAAGCTATAGCGAGCGATATTTATTGGGTTGCGAATGAAATGAAAACAGTTTGACATTGATCTTATAGGTTAGTGATCGAATTTTTATTAAGTTGAATGTTTAACTCCTGCTTTAGATTTTTTTTTACTTTAAATATTTAAATAAGTTCGATGTATCAATCCCAAAACCTTCTTCTATCTCATACATGTTAATGCTTCAAAATTTGTTATCACAGTGCGAAAATTAAATGGCAATCTATGCTCATCATGAGGATTCTAAAATGATGAAATTCCGTGCATTAGTTCTTGAGTTAGGACTATCACTGAAATCGAGTAAATCCTGCAAAATGCAGCATAGCAGCGCCACCTGTAGGGTGATTTACACCAAAACGTAAACAGCACCAACTCATATGAAGGACTAACCGAATGTGAAGTTTTATAAAAATCTGTGCATTAGTTCTTGAGATAGAGTTACTGCGGGAATCCTGCAAAATGCAGCATAGCAGCGCCGCCTGTTGGGAGAGTTACATCAAAAACTAATCAGCATCAATTTCTATCAGGGACTGCCTGAATATAAATTTTTATTAAATTCTGTGCATTAGTTCGTGAGATAGAGTGCCCACAAAAAATTGTGTCACATACAGACAGACAGACTCACAGACATACATTTTGTAAAAACATGTTTTTCGGACTCTCTGACCCCTAAAACGTGTAAATCCGTCGAAAACCGGAAGTCGAAAATTGTCATGAATCCAATACTTTCTTCTTGTAAAGATAGAAGAAAGTAAAAAGATTACTTGCGAAAAAAATTTTCTACAGTGAAATTTTCACACGTTCGAATGCCACAGTGGAAATTGTGACGCTATTATACTACATAACAGTTATGATTCTTACTGCGGCATTTAAAAAATATGTATACCAATCTTCTGTAACCTAGCATTCATTACCAAAAATAATCTAATAGTACTATATTTTATACTACCGTGAAATTAAAATTATTCGGATTAACGTATTCCGGACACAATTCGGATATGCAGGAATCCCGGTAGCGTAATCATGAAAAAAAGTTTATGTTGCAAGGAAAAAAAAAAAAAAAGTTCTAAAATTGCTTTTGTTGTGTGAATGTTGAAAATAAAATCATTTTTACTACAAACAGTAATAATAATAATAATAAATACTAAATTACATTCCTAAACATAAGTAGTATGTTGTGGCCATCACAAAACTATCTTCGATATAAATCACACCAATTCAATCATTCAAATAGGACAAGAAATTACATCAATTTAGCACATATTTATATCAAAGTATATCTGAATTTGAAGTTTGATGAAAATTCGTGCATTAGTTCTTGAGATGGAGCTATAGCGGAAATTCTGAAAAATGTAGCATAGCAGCGCCACCTGTTGGGCGATTTACACCAAAACATAAACAGCACACATTCATATCAAGGTATACCTTAATCTGAAGTTTGTTGAAAATCCAAGCATTAGTTCTTGAGATAGAGCTATTGCGGAAATCGCAAAAAATGCAGCATAGCAGCGCCACCTGTTGAACGATTGACACCAAAATATGTAAATGTCAATTCATGTCAAGGACTAATTGAATCTGAAGTTTGATGAAAATCCGTGCATTAGTTCTGGAGATTGAGATATTGTGGAAATCGTGAAAAATGCTGCATTGCAGCGCCACCTGTTGAGCGATTTACACCAAAAATTAATAAGCACCCATTTATATCAGGGACTAACTGAATATTAATTTTTATAAAATTCCGTGCATTAGTTCTTGAGATAGAGTGCCAATAAAATTTGTGTCACATACAGACAGACAGACAGAGTCACAGACAGAGCCCGACTTAAGCAGGGGCATGCGGGGCAGCTGTCCCAGGCCCCCCTGCCTTTTTAGGGGTGGGGCTGGGACAGCTGCCCCCCATGAGAGTAATCAAGATTTTCATTAAAAGATGCCAAATGATTAAAATTAGCCAAAAGTAACGTAAATTCATATATTTTCACATTTTGGAAGGGATTGCAATCCCCCTTCCCTTCTCTACTTCGAGTACCCCCACCACCCATGCAAAAAACAAACTATTATCATTGGAAAACTAATGATTAAAATTCTATTATGACAACTTAGTATTCTATTGTTTTCAAAAGAAATTCTTTATTAAAGTTTTCTACGCCAAATGGCAAGTTAAAACCATTCATGATGACCCATTTGAAGCATTTTCTTTTAGACATCTTATAACGTATGTAGATAAGCCAAGTTTGCAAAAAAATACCCCTGTCAACCAATCTATTCTTTTTTCTGCTATTATCCTAATAGCATTTTTTCTTTAAGTCGTGACCATTTTTTGTGATACTCTGTATACAGATGTGAGCAGTACCGGGTACAAAATTTATGCATACTTACAATATGTATGAAGTTTACTACTAGCTACTTGCACATTATTCGCAAAAAAATTCTATAGATAGATAGAAGAGCCCCCCCCCCCCCCAGAATGATTCTTGCCCCGAGGGGCCCCCATAGTCTAAGTCGGGCCCTGCTCATAGACTGACATTTAGGAAAAACATGTTATTCGGGTTCTCTGACCACTGAAACGTGTAAATCCGTCGAAAACCGGAAGTCGAAAATTTTCACGAATCCAATATTTTCTTCTTGTAAAGATAGACGAAAGTAAAAACAGAGCAAAAATATCGCACGGGCACACGGGTCTGAGTCCTCGGCACAAAATTTCTAGAGCGCATTAAAATGTTCCATGATGTCATTAATGAAATTAATTTGTTATAATGATTTCACTTTCAGAAATATACTGGTTATAGTACGAACGCACCGCACTGGCCACGTCTGGCGTACAATTTCCGACCTATTATTAATGGTTTTCTATTTATTTAAAAGTATTTTTATTTATTATTAAAATATTATTAATATTATTATAAAGATTTGGGGATATTTAAAGTTCTTTAAAAATATTATAGAGCAACTTCGCCCTTTGTTGTTTACCGATAACTGATTCCTTTTACAGCAAAAACATGTCCGTGAATAACGTTGACGTTCTATCGACGCTGGCAACGACCGGACCCATCTATTTCCTTTTTTTTTCGAAAATGTAATTACAGTGAAACCTCCCTAAAGCAACCACGTTCCTTTCCAATAAAAATTGGTCGCGCCGAGAGGTGATCTCTTAAGGGAGGTCATGTTGCAATCTAGATTTTAATGGCTGAAAAAAGGTAAGAATTAACTAAAATTTATTTTTCACATTAGGAAAAAATATGAAAATTTAAGTATCAAAGCAAAAGTTATTTACATAAGTTAATGACTGCAGAGTTTAAAAAATGAATACATTCACTTTTGCTTTGATTTTACGGTTTTATCTTCCATAACTTTTATTTTTCCAAGTCCTTTCGAAGTTCAGTAAATAAATGCATTTTTTTTTCTTTTTGAGCGGGAACAAATAATGACGATTTCTTTAATTTATCTATTTCTTTGAGGGTTTCCTGACAGAATAGCGCAGGGGAGTTTATGGACCGCCATTCTTAATTTGTCATCAGAATTAAATTGATTGCCTAAAAAGGTACAAAGGGGTTTAAACACTTAAAAGTTACCGGAATTTAAAAAAAAAATCTAAACTTAGTTTCGACGTTTGATGAACAATGCGCTTTCCGGAATTATATTTCTAATAAAACCTTCTTCAAGCGAGCAAGAAAAAACGGAATTTGTTTCATTTTCTTCAAAGAAATGGGTCGCTGATGGAGGGAGTTCAACTGGGAGGGTCTCTGAATGGAGGTAAATGAGTATTGAGCCTATGGGAATAAATTTCGTTCCATGAAAAAATGATCGTTCAGGGAGGTGGTCGCACAGGGAAGTTTTACTGTATTTCCCTTTTTTCGAAAATGTAATTACTTCTAAACATCATACAATAGGCTGAATTTCAGTTGCTCTCTAAAAGTAGTTGGATGATAAGGGTTTTCTATAGTCATTTGCTACAGCTACAGGTCATTCAGAGTATTTCACTTTACAGGGTGATCGCAGATATTATTCTTTTTTATTCAGTTTTGTTGTTAATCGGCTAATTGCCTTCGGGGCTATACCTTCGTTGAAAAAAAAAAAAAAAAAGAGTGAAAGTAAAACGTAGCAAATGAGGTGCGTTCATACTATAACTCGTTTTATAAATAGTCAGATCTTGGTGCAATAGCTGTTGCACTCTTATGGAAAAATGCACCAATACAAAATTCATTACGATTCTATGTGTTAAATTCAGTAATACGGATATAATAGGACTCCATCTTAAATAGGAGGTCATCATTACATCTAGAATCATTACTTATTATGGAATCATTGAATGAATGATGTATGATAGGATTTAATAGAATGAAGAAAACTTTTATTAATATCTTTTTAAGTTTTCACTCGATTTTCATAAAATTTGAAATGACTCGACACACTTCAGCAACTATTTCATATATTAAATTTCAAACCATTCGGTTGGGTGGTTTTTGCGCTGTTATAGTCGGAAAAACGGACAGACAGACGGATGGACCAGACGACGACTATAAGTGCTTCGTATTTATATAATTACGAACGCACCTAAAAATGATGTCAAACATGTTGTCTATGTTTACTGAAGTTCCCGAAGATTTTTGTCAAGTATTTCTGTAGGTATTCGAGAAAACGTCTAAAACCCTAATTGTCCACTGAGTTTTGAACATATAATGTATTAATTATAGGACGCAGGGAATGTGTAAAAATGCAATGCAATTTTTACAAAGGTAACTATTTTGACGTAAGTGTCTCTTAATATGAGGGAGAACAACTTATATGAAACCTTGAAATTGGAAGTACTATCTTTGAAACTAACTTAATGCTAACTTAACCCATTAAATATGCCGAGCATGCCAGCATACAACGGGAAAAAAAGCGCGATATTTGAATATTAAGAATAATTATAACATAACCTATAAGCAAATGTTAAAATGCTGACATTGTGTCTGCACAATATTTGTTTGTAAACATATACAGTGAAACCTCTCTGTGCGATCACCTCCCTGAACGACCATTTTTTCATGGAACGAAATTTATTCCCAATTGGCTCAATACTAGAGCTGTAGCAAACCGCACATATTCGTTACTAAGTAACGGGTATTCTCTAAGATACGAAATACCGAATCGGTACTTCGAAATACGACTCGTTAGTCGTTACTGCGTCAATACGCAGCCGAACAAAATGAAACTAACTTCAAACGCTGCTTACGTTTGTATAATTCATGAATGGAGCAGATAGCCGGATGCGGTAAAAGATGCGAATTTGTATTCAGACTCGGATATTTCGGCGTTAGTTGTTTACGTATCAGTGTATGCGTATCATTCTGTTCAGTATCATTAGTCTAAAATGAAACACATTTCTTTTAAATATTCTGAAAATTTTTAAGAAATTCTGTTCTACAATTTACAGGTTTGCTTTCAGTGCATTCTTTATCCTATAAAAATATCTTTGTACGTGTATTTATGTTTTAAATTAAAAAAATATATATTTTTTTATGATAAAGACGAGTTTTTAGATTGCTTGTAAGAATGTTTTTATGATAACGTTTAATTTTTTTAACCTCCGGTATGCTATTTCTTTCTTCCAGCTAATAATTTCTTTCTAATAAAATGTCGTCTACAAAAAAAAAAAAAAAAAAAAAAAAAAAAAAAAAAAAACACGCCCCGTTGTATAAGCCAGCCGTAAAACAAAGCAGAGGTATCATTGTACGGAATAATCTCTACCGCATTTTTTTTTAACTTCTAAGCATCGCACATTTCCAATTTTTATACCGTCGTATTGGGGGAAAAAGTACTTTTAAATGCAATTTGTTTGAGAACTGCATCTCGATTTATTTTTGAGATATTAATTTTTTTTTTTTTTGTAGTTTTAAATGCCATTTGTTTAATTTTTGTAACTCAAGTACTCCATTTCTGTAGAAAGTAAAAGTACAGGAAAAATAGTTGGAAAGTACCAATTATATCTTTTTGTTGCCATTTTCTCATAAAAACTGAAAAAAAAAAAGGTAATTAAAATACCTGCTGTTTCGAAAAAATATAAGTTAATAACTTCTGATAAAACATGAAGTTTTTATAA
Organism: Maratus speciosus; assembly: GCA_963932465.1. Taxonomy (NCBI): domain Eukaryota; kingdom Metazoa; phylum Arthropoda; class Arachnida; order Araneae; family Salticidae; genus Maratus; species Maratus speciosus. The sequence continues at coordinate 4,019,102 of OZ010790.1, read as the reverse complement.
ACTGAACTTAATTTTAAGTATCTACATTAATATTACAAACATTAGCATATTAATCATGAGATAGCCATTTTTTTTTTTTGTCGAATTTCTTAAATAACGAAAGAAATTCTTCAGCGGATGCGGATCACGTCATTTTATATAAAATAAACGCGTGTGTTTTAAGTCTTATAACTGAACTATCTATATTTATGTACATATTTTTTTTTCATCGGGGGTGACACTAAATTCTGAAAAAGCAGAATTACTGTTTTGTAATTTTTTTTAACCATTTGGGAAAATGGTTATTGTCCTCTGTCAGGGTAGGAAATCAAAAACATATCTGATGCTTTTTATTGGTTGAATCCGCATTTTATTCGTTTCCTGATGGGTCTATACAGTAATCTGTATTTTCCCTTTACTTTCAACAGAGATGGATACTTCTGTTGCCACTATGACAAAAAAGTAATAAAAACTACAAAAAAAAAAAAATTAATAATTCAGAAACAAATTGAGATACAGCTTTCAAACAAATTGCAACTAAAAATGTATTTTTTTCTCTATACGACGATGTAAAAAGTAATATTGTGGGATGTTTAGAAATTTAAAAAAGAAATTTCATTTAAAATTGGATCAAGAATGTTAATGTTTAATCCATGGCGTACGAAATATGTATGATCAACTCCGTGCGATTTTTTATGTCTTAAATTTTAGTCTTTGAAAAAATCATTTTCCAAATGGTCGTTGTAGTTTGTTAAATTGCTTTTTTTTTCTTTTTTTTTTTTCTGTTTGGCTTGTAAAAATAATTGGCACAGATGTCATATACGCACCATATTGGCGCAATTTTTTTCTGAGGCCAATGTCATATAATCACCGGGGTACTTATCTGGCGCCAAAGTGCCGTTATTTTGCTTGATATGGTAACTCGGATGTTGTTTCTTTGTTAATAAATTGTATAGTTACCTTTATTTTCTTTTTTTAAATTATATAAATTGTTTTGTTCTATAGTTATTAATGAAACATTTTTAATTTATTGTTATTCCGTATTTAATATATATATATATATATGTAACTTGTATTCGAAAACGAGGTTTTCACAAAATTTCCATAAGAAAAAAATCACGCTAGTGTGATGCGTATATGACATCTGTGCCAAATATTTTTTTGCTATGTTTTTAAATTTCATATTTGAAAAGGGGGTATTTTTAAATATAAATCAATAATTTCAGAAATAATAATGTGACTGAAGTACAGTGTCATTTGATAGGATAATCACGTAAGAAATTAAATATATATATATTTAAATATTTTCATATTATTCCAGAAATTAAATTTTCATAATACATAATTACTTTTAGTGTAAAATTAATAAGTAAATTTGTTTGTAAAATATTTTGGCTGTGTAATTATATTTCATAGTTTTCGTATAAATTTGGTGAACTTTTACTCTTCCTAAATTGCTTTCTCCGATTATTCCTTATTTCATAAGTAAGAAGTTATACAATTTAGACATGTTATATTCAATTATTCATCGTATTTTAATTTTGTTTGCCTTTTTTTCATTAAAACTTAGAAAATTAAAAGTATTTTTAACGTACAGATGGCAGCACATATTTTACGTTAAAATAGTAACGAATTCTTCAAAAGACAAAAGTGCGGTATATAATTAGATTTGCTATTGCTGCAGGTTTGTAGTACATACGACGATTATTAATACCCGGTTTTTGAACAGTAACGAGTAACGAATACTTTCTAACGGGTAGCGAGTTCGAAAGTAACGACATCATACGGGTATTCATTTAGTCGTTACTTTTACAGCACTACTCAATACTCATTTTACCTCCATTCAGAGACCATTCCAGTTGAACTCCCTCCATGAGCGACTCATTTCTTTGAAGAAAATGAAACAAATTCCTTATTTTTCTGGTCGCTTGATGAAGGTTTTATTAGAATAATAATTCCGGAGAGAGCATTATTCATCAAACTTCTAAACTAAGTTTAGAATTTTTTTATTCCGGTAACTTTGAAGTGTTTAAACAACTGTGCGCCTTTTTAGGCAATGAATTTAACTCTGATGACACATTAAGAATAGCGGTCCATAAACTCCCCTGCTCTATTCTGTCAGGAAACGCTCAAAGAAATAGATAAATTAATGAAATTGTCTTTATTTGTTCCCTTCCAAAAAAAAAAAAAAAAAATTGCATTTATTTACTGAACTTCGAAATAAAAGTTATTAAAGATAAAACCGTAATATCAAATCAAACGTTAGTGTATTCATTTTTTAAACTCTGCAGTAATTAACTTATGTAATAAACTTTTGTTTGATGCTTAAATTTTCATATTTTTTGCTAATGTGAAAAATAAATTTTAGTAGCATTAATTTTTACCTTTTTCAACAATTAAAATCTAGATTTAAACATGACCTCTACTAAGAGACCACCTCTCGGAGCGACCCATTTTTATAGGATCGGAACACGGTCGCTTTAGGGAGCTTTTGCTGTATTATCTTTAAAACTAACTTCCCGCATGCCGGTATACAAGGGAAAAAAAGCGCGATATTTGAATATTAAGAACGATTATAACCTATAAGCAAATGTTAAGATGCTGACACTGTGTCTGCGCAATGTTTGCTTATAAGCATATATTACAATTTATTATAATTAACTCGTATCCGGAGTGACAAATATTGTCGCATAACTACCGTGAGCGGCCTGTTACACCGCTTCATCTAAAGATGAATAAAATGCTATACATTAACTCTCAAAATACTATTTTTGTACTAAACTTCGTGTACAGGTACAGGGCTATTATAGTACTTAAAATTCAACTATTCAAAAGTCTCTAAGTGAAAGTAAAAGGACTCCAAACCAAACAAAATTTAACCATTATCTATAGTTAAACTGAAAATTTGTGAAAATTGAAAAATGCAGCGGTCTGTGAGACCACTAACAGCGGTTACGGGTTAACGCTTTATCTACTGACGGTTCTTATAAGTACCATTAAAATAAATTGTTATAAAATTCATTTAATACATCAATTAGTTGTAACACAGTTTAGAATGAGTTACAGATACATTACTTTATCTCGTTCCAAAAGCATTATGGGTTGCACAAAACAAGAATATTTTTAAAAGGATAATTTCTTTTGCCTTTTCATCTTTTCAGCTTTCTTGGCTTTCGGGGGTGGGGAGGGGGGGGGGGATTTTTCATTTTTCAGTTCGGAAATATTTCTATATTTCTATTTTAAGAACATTATATTTGTACATTTCCTAATTCCACAAAATACTAAGAAAAATATTTAAAATAAAAGATTTGAGTGGGGTTATAACTATTGCACAAAACCCTATGAATTCGAATTTAATGAATCCTTCTAAATCCTTCAGTCCTTCTAAAATTTGTTAAATGATTCTGTAAATCTTTTAATGTAGCTTAAACAATTCACGAAAAATGCTTTAGAAGATTAAATTTTCATGAATTTATAATTCAGTACATAAAGGGTTAATACGAAACAAATTTGAATAAAAAAAATACGTTTTTTTTTTCTTTTGACGACTTGAAAAGAAAACGAAATCAGAATGGTTGATATAACCAGGCACAATGCAAGAAGGGAACTATTGGAAATTTAATTCCACACACTTAAAAAAGGAAGTTAGCGTTATAATATTATAAGTTAGTATTAATCCTTTCAGGCACAGAAAAATTCTGTTCGTAAAATGATAAAATAATTTACTGACACCAGAACTTAAAAACGAATTTCTTAGCAAATAAAAACTTCTTTTTCTAAATTTTCATCATAAACGTAAAGTTTTATTGAAATATTCTTGGTATCGTTTGTCTGTTATAATTAAATTTCGCGTGATCACCGCCTTTGAAAGGGTTAAATTATTCTATTATTAACTAGAATGTCACTTTTCAATAAATATTGATTTTTCAGGTAATACGTTTAATTTGATAAGAAATACATTTTATTCATCCTTAAAAATCCCATTAAAAAAGCTCCTATATTGTACCACAGTCGGCATGCATGGACAAAAAGCTAAAATACAAGAAATGAATAATATATTGCCCCGATCCATGCGTCATGAATTATATTTGTTCATTCTTTTACGCCCGGTAAACAAGTTTATTAATTGCCCCATTTATTTTTGAATGGAATAATTTTCAAATTGAAAATAGTAATAATAATAATAATAATAAATACTACCGGAAAAAAAAATAAAAGAAAAAAATATAACATAAACTAAAATAAAACCTACCGGAAGAAATAAAAGAAAAAATAGATAAATTAATTAACCTCTTTTTTTTTTTTTTACTCCTCATTCGTATCCAAGCTCATTATTTTAAAAAGATGAATTATACAATTATCAGCCAAACTTACTGTGACACTCCATAAAGAAAAAAATAGAAGAACATACATAAAATAATCCTTTACCTTTAATAAATGTTTATCCAAGTGCAGCCACGATTTTTTTTTTCATTCCTTCCAGCATGTAAACACAAAACCACACAATTACACAAGCACACAATTTCTTTTTTTCCCCCCGCACAAAATGATGAACCCCTCCACGACACTTTCAGTACAGCGTAGTCCGCGGACTGGCTGTGTGATGTTTTTCGCGAACACAAGTTGAAAAGATACCTCGCGCCGGAGAGCAGTCTTTCTTTTCCCACTGCAGTTCCGGCAGCACGAAAGGAGTTTCTTTTACTGGCGGGTATTCGGTTTTTGCAGTTTAGTTTTCTTGTTTATTTCAATACCTGTAGCCAGAGAGAGAGTGTAGCTGTGTTCAAGGGGTGCATTCGATGTGAGAGTGCCAAATTAGTTAGTAGGTAAGTATAGAAGAGGTGCAAGAGGGTTTTTTTTCATATGTATCTAGCGAGCACGTGCGGCGATCTGAGAGAGACAAATTGCTATAAATTTAAATGAAGATGAAAGAGATAGGATGGGGCTGTTTATTTAATGTTTAGAAAAACGTCGCGTTTGTTTAAACTGCAGTTTAATTTCATTTAAATAGTTTCTCCTAAAATGTTTCAGAATTGGTTTTAATATCATTCGTTTATTAACACTTTCCAACATAGCTGAGAAGTATTTCCCACATAGCATTTTTAGTTTGCAGAAACTTTCCAGAAGTCTTGCTTTGAAAACCTGCAAAGTTGCAGCAAGCTCAGCAGGACAAAACTGGAAGTTCATAAGAAGACTGCAGCAAGATAATGCAAACGCCGAAGTCACCACACTTTGAACTTGCAGCTAACTTGTCGTGCAAGTTAAATTCACACTGTATCAAATTTATTGCAAATTAACGGCAAACAGGCAATCAAAAATACTGCAAACTTACTGCAAAGTAGTAATCTTTCCATGCCACATCAACTGTTTACAACTGTTACACTATAAGTTTAACCCCTTTCCAAGGGGGCAAATAGACCTGATCAGGTCTATTGATGCATACGCACCGTTAAGGTGCATGTATCGTTTTTACCACCATAAACCAGTTAGGGCAATGTTTGTACTTTTCAATTCGAGCCCTTTTTTGGTATTTGATAAGTATAGCGTTTAAAAAAAAAGGTGCCAACCGAATAAAATTTCTGCAATTTCTGCGTATCTGCTGATTGTCTATTTTCTCAACAGAGGGATTTTTTGCTTTCGTCACTTTCGTGAATTAAAGACAGTCTTGCCATCAGTTTCACAACAAACTACTCATGCAAGTGGGTGATGGTATACCCTGCAAAAGATTTGCTGCGAATTTCTCAATTCAAATTTATCACGGCAAGATAATATCAGAAAAAACCAAACTTGCTGCTAATGTTCATACTGTTTGGGTTATGACTTCGGTTTGTCTGTCTGTCCGTGCTCAAACTCGCATAAATATACTCAGATTGACATATAGTTGATATACGTTATTGAGGTTTGCCATGGCATGTTCGGTATTGAAAATGAAATGTGAAGCATTCATAGTTCCTTTACAGGGCACTCAAAAATTTTCCGTTACATTAAGGTCTATGGCAGTGGTTGCCAACCTTTTGACTGCGGAGTCCTTTCTAGAATTATTTTCTATGACGAAGCCCCTTAAGCCTGCCGCATCGTATGTTACAAGGTAATGGTTTTTAGGCGCATTGCTACCACAGGAAGAAGGAATGGGTAGTAATCCGAACAATTGTGTATTGTCTCAAGAATAAAATTATATTTAAAAACTTTTACCGTAATACTCACTTTATTTTTAATTACTATCAACAGAGGTGATGTTGTTAAAAATTTACTTTCTTAAAAATCTTCCAAAACCAAACAACATTTGCCTTAGAATAAACTTTACATTTTTAGCATGACGAAAAGTAACGCATAAACTTTAAATGCAAGATATGTAATTGAATTGTTTTGTATAAATGTTTCAATTCCGGTCCAGTTGCTTGTAATTGCAGGCGAATATCTGATTCTGTATTTAAAGTTGGCTGCCTGAACTGAAAATCGTGCTTCAGACATATATGTCGTTGAGAAAGTCAACAAAACAATTTTGCTTTCTCAGACCAAGTTTTCTGAAAAAAAAAAAAATATATATATATATATATGATTTTGGTTTTGCAATAAGATCTTTAACATACCGAAAATTTATTCAAGTTTTGTAAAAATATTTCGCATCAGAATTTTTGTTTAAAATCATTAAATTTTCTATTTAACACTTTACGTACTGAATTATGAATTCATGAAAATTATCTTCTAAAGCATTTTTCGTGAATTTTTGAATCTACATTTGAAGATTTACATAATCATTTAATAAATTTTAGAAGGATTCATTAAATTTGGATTTATAGGGATTTTTGCAATTTTTATAACCACACTCAAATCTTTTATTTTAAATATTTTTCTTAGTATTTTGTAGAATTAAGAAATGTACAAGTATAATGTTCTTACAATAGAAATATAGAAATATTTCCGAATTGAAAAATCCCCCCCCCCCCCCCCCCCAACGCCACGAAAGCTGAAAAGACGCAAAGGCAAAAGAAACCATCCTTTAAAAATATTTTTGTTTTGTGTAACCCATAATACTTTTGGAACAAGGTAAAGTAATGAATGTATAACTCATTCTAAACTGTATCACAACTAATCGATGTATTAAATGACTTTTACAACAAGTTATTTTAATGTTATTATAAGTACCGTCAGTAGATAAAGGGTTAACTTATTTATCTGTGATTTATTTTATTTTTGCTAGCATATGCGTAAGCACCCGCCTGATCGCTCCATTGCTGCTCTATGATATCTAAGCCTCAGGCGCTGCCATACAAATACTCAAGGCCAGAGGACACGAATTGTGACGTCATCACTAATCGACCGACTTCTCGGCCGCATCTGGCTGATTTTTTATTCGGGGATTCCAGATTATCACCAGTAAGTTTAAATAGTTATTATTGTTTTATAAGATGATAGATATTCCACAAATAAAATAAAAGAAAATTGCTATTCAAAAATTTCGGGTGTGAATTCCAACACTATAAGTCGGTCGATTAGTGATGACGTCAGAACTCGTGTCCTCAGGCCTTGAGTATTTCGGTGGTAACGCCTCCCCACGGGTCTGGATCTTCAACATCCGGTAATGGTAAGATGAGTCGCACATCTTCTATCTCTACTATTTCCTCTAATAGGGCTTGCCTCACTCAAAATTCTCTTGAAAGTAATAGTAATTTATTGATTTTGCTATGTTATTACGCAAATAGAATTATGAATTATTAGGACCTAGTGAATATTCCGTTAATGATATTAACTATAAACTTGAATTTTTGGATAAATATAAAGCTAAGAAATTCTTAAATGACGGCAAAGCACCAACATTGTTGGAAGCAATTCAACTCGTTATTAATGATAAAATGCAGGATGGTAATGTAAAACATGGACATTGATGAGAAATTCACCCTCATTAAATCAAAAAACGTAAAAGTAAATCGCATCATGAAGCTGCTGCTAAAAAATCCCCTAATTACACTGATACGGAAAGCATTATCGACTAAGTGATGCTTCAATCAATAAGGAAGATCTTCCATCTGGAAATGTCAGCAAGGAAAAACTCAAATCAATCACGGTTACTGAAATTCAAATTATTATTGAATTTCTCAATGAACTGTCTTCCAATGAGAAATTTAAATTTTGAAGCAAAATTTCGTTAGAATTTCTCCTACAACTGCCCACGACAAAATGTCGCTTACGAATGCTTTAAGCAAAACAATATCCAACTTTATATTTTTCCTGATCATAAAATACTTGTCAGGTGGTTGTTAGAGAGCTCCCCAGGACTCTGGATATGGAAGCTATAAGAGAAATCTCTCCTATAGAGGTTTTACTATTCTTAAAATATCGCAAATGAAAAGCCATAGAGACGGGAAGCCCCTCCTTCTCCATTTAATGGAACTCCCTAAAAACACCACTTTATTTGAAATATTCAACGTCCATCCCCTCTACAATCTACGGGTCGAAATTGAGAAATTTCGTCCGGCAAAGAATCGTCCAGCACTTCCGCTGCCAGAAGTTATTTCATGTAAGTTCTAACTGTTATATCAACCCTAAATGTGTGTGATGTGGGGGCCCATACTTGTCACAAGATTGCAATGTCAAGAAAAATACCTCAACTGAGGTTCCTACCCCCCCCCCCCTAAGTGTACTAGCTGCTCTCTTGAACATCCTGCTAGGTACAAGTGTTGTTCACAATTTCCAGTAAAACGTCAGTTCCGCAAATCGTATGCTAATGTCACTGCAACTCCTAAAATTCAAAAATCTTCAAAAAACTGATTCTAAAGTTCTTAACCACTTAACTGGTTTGCCCCTACTCCGTACGTGCAAGAAGAGTTTGCTTGTTTCATTACTAAAAGTTTTTGTACATCACTAATTTCAAACTGCAATATTAGCTTTATTTAATGGCAGAAATATTTAATTACTGTCATCTAGGTCTTAGTTTGCTCTCCTGTCATTTCTCACCAGTTCTGATCCCGGGGATGTGTGGAGGTGTCCACAGGGGCCTCGGTTGAAAAGGTGTTCGAAGTCGAAGTTTCGATTATATAAGGCAAATATTTTAGTACAGTAAAAGTGGTGTATACTCTCTATTTTTAATTTATTGTGTCAAAAAAATTAACCACTTAACCCTTACCGGCGCGGAGCAATTCTGTTTATAAACTGATGAAATAATGGACTGACACCGCAATTTATGAACGAATTTATTAGAAAATACGAACGTGCTTATTTTCATATACATTATAATAGGAAAATTTTAGTTAAATATTCTTGGTGCCGTTTGTCAGTTTGAAATTAAAATTAGGTGTTTACCGCGCCGGAAAGTGTTAAGGAGTTAAAACTAACCCACCCACCGCCCATTCAAATTTATCTAAGACTATAGCTCCTCCCCTAACTCAGCAACTTTATGAGTTGCATGAATTCTCGGGATCTATCACTGCGACAGCTGAGATTCTTTTAAAAAGCAAGGAAGTACTGAATGTAAGTTCTTTTCTAGAAATTCTCTAGAAACTCAACAGTGTTCTCGAACACATTAAAAGTAAAAGTGATCCAATCTCTAGACTTTTTGCCTTCATTGAACTGTTGACAGGCACAGGTTACAGTAACCTTTCTTCTGGTAGCGAATCATAAGTTTTCTTCTGCTTCTGACTCCTACTCTTCATTCCAAATTTGATATTCTGTTATTTTAAAATAAATGGTCACTGATAAGTCATTTTTTTTTTCTTCAGGAATTGGGCTTTGCTTAACTTTTGTGTCCGTTTTCAACTTGTCAACCCCTCTTTTATGCTTTTCTATACGTTTTCTCTCTTTCTACTGCGTACTTCCCATTTTTGGTGAAGACACGCCCTCTCTATATTCGAATTGGCTGTTTGCGCGGCCGTCTATTTAACCCATTCGCTGCCAACCACGAGTATACTCGTGGCTTTAATTTATTAATTACTTTGTCACCACTATTTTAGAAATATAAAAATTGCCTTATTTATTGGCAGAAATTTCTCTGTATTAGAAAAGCGAAATTTACCTTTCTGAATTTGTGGTTTCAAACGACTTTCAGCAAGAAATTTGAAAATTCTTACTTTATAGTTTTGGCAGTGAACGTGTTAAATAGAATTTTTCTCGTTTTTCTATTTATTTCGCCTTTAACCCGTTAACGGTCGTATTAAATTACGGTTTAAAAATTTAAATTGCTTATTGGCACCACTTTTTTGAAAAAGAAATATTCATCTTATTTAATGACAGCATTCGTAAAATGATACCATAATAAAGCCAATTACACTATTTTATAAAACTGGTGAGAATCAAACAAAAAAGAATAAAATGAATAAAAGACACAGCCCGTGAATATCACTGGAGCGAGAATTGAAGGGTTTATCCTCTAAGTGTTCACACCATATGTTTGTTCTGCGGTGGAGAAAGTCCTTTTTAAGACTAATTTGTCTGCTACTGGCATTTGTGCGATTGGATGTGCTGTCGACATTTTCCTACTTTATGCTTTTGCTATCCATTCAAGTTCCTATTCATTCTTAAAAGTAGCCGCATAATGCACTTCGCATATCGTATATATGGTAGTCGCATATTGCGCTAGTTATACTTTTTTCACTTCTTCTTCATGATGTGCTATACTATTATTCATCTACAGGACGTGGAGTTGCTTCGCAACTAGATAGTCCCTACAAACTTTCACCTGTTCACTTGTTGTCTGTGATTTATTTACTTTTGACTCCTACTCTTTATTCAATTTTTTTTTTTTAAATCCTGCTATTTAAAATATATGGTCACTGAAAAGAGTCTTTTGTTTTAGGATTTAGTATTTACTTAACTTTTTCAACTTGTCAATCCTTTCTTTAATGTTTTTATAAACTTTTTCTATCTTTCTACTGCGGACTTCCCATCCTATGAAGCCACGCCTTCCCTATATTCGGATTTGCTCTTTGCGCGGCCGTCTGATTAAATAGACTTTTTTCTCGATTTTCTACTTATTTAATTTTCAATTCTCTAGGTGTTCACACCGTGTATTTGTTCTGCAGTGGGGACAGTCCTTTTAATGACTAATTTGTGTACTACCGGGATTCGTCGGTTGTGGGCGCTTGGCTGAGTTGTCGACATTTTCTACTTTACGCTTTTTACTGTTCTTTCATCTTTCTACAGTTTCTTTTTTAAATAGTCGCATAAAGCACTACAGTTATACTTTTATTACTTCTTTTTCATGATGTGTTAGGAAGCCCTGGAAACTCTCACCTGTTGACCTGTTCTGTAATTTATATTTTATTTATTTTATGAAGAAATTTCTTGTTCGAATCGAAGTATTTCCGGAAGTGTTGTTTCGCTGGGCTCCAGAGAGCAGGATTTATGATCTCTGGTCAATTCCGACCATTATTTAAATATTCATTAAAAATAAAAAAGTGCCGGCAAAGTAAGCGCTGCTCTTTTATAATGTCTAAGGCAGGTTTTCATTTAAGAGAGATTCCTTCTTAGCAGGTATACTCTATACAGTAAATAATGAGCATTTATCTTAAACAAAACACGTTTAATTAATCATTTATTCGTTTATAAAAAATGTTTAAATCAGTCCTTTATTCCTTTCATTAGCCATTTATTTATTCATCATTAAATTTGATTAATTATTATTAATTTAAGGGGTTTAGAAAACAAAAATCTTCAAATTTTCTAAAACATTTTATTGCATTAAAAATTACTCTTTTTTCTGCTTAAAATGACATTTAAATCATGTTTCTATCTTAACTGGAAAAAGGAAATATTATTTTTTTGGCTTTGGTTTGTTTTCAAAATCTAGCTTTCAAGCAATGGTTGTCACGGAAACTACTTCTTGTGAAAATGCGTTTTTCTTCATGATTTGTTTTTCACCATTTCTCGTATTTAAATTGTTATAAATCAAGAACCGTTAAAGACAAAATGTTTCAAAATTGTAACATGTATTTTTCAACTGTTTTACTTTAATTTTGATTCAGCAAATTAAAAAAAAAATTTACTTTTGAAAATATAATTTTTTTTCTTTTTTTTTTTTAAGTTACATCATTATTTTTTAATTTTTACTTTAAATATTTTTAACTTTTATTTAAATTAATACTTTTAAAAATGCTGAATCAAAATTAAAACTTATATATTTCTGTTTATTTAAATGAAAAAAAAAATTGAAATTTTACAAATAATATTTCCAGTTATAACGATTTTAAATTACTCCACTTTTTTAATAAATTAATAAATATATATATGGGAAGTTTTATTATGTGATTTTGTGTTCATATTATGTGTTCATAAATGATATGGTTAATAATCCCAAAAAATTTCAAAATTTTAACTCGATAAATAAAAATTATTTTAAAATATATCCCGGACCCCCTTAACATTAAAAAGAGGTCATTCCATTATCAGTTAGGTTGTTCCGTTATAAAGAGGTCCATCTTTCCAGGTTTCACTATTTTCAGTAAGTCATCAGTATTTCTGTTATAAATACTCAATTAAACAGTGTTTTATACATTTATTTTATATTCATTACTAATTTTTAATCATTTTCCGTTTTAGACAGGTTTACGAAAAGGTTCGGTTAAGAAAGAGGTTCGGTTTTGGAATGTTACCGCGAGTTTCTTATTCAAACATAGCATAAAATGTGTATGCTCATTTATTCTGAATTTCAAGATCTACAATTTTTGATAGCTTTTTATTTTAATCACAAAATAAATAAATAATCATTTTTCTCATTAAAAATTCACTCGTAACGACTAAAACTTCCCTAGTAGGAACAGGAAAACTTAGGATATGCATGCACTATAGATCTACGCTGGAGGGATTAAAACAATTTTCAATTTTCTACTAATTAATTCCGAATTCGGTCTTTTGCTGTTCCTCAGTCATTGGGCTAGCAAACAAGACAGACTTTCACGAATTGAGTTTAAGAACAGTGTTGCCAGTTTGGCCTCCATTTTTATTAAGAAAATCCGAATTCGTGTCAGAAATTAAAAATTGTATCTTCTGCTTTATTTAATGACAGAAATTTTGTGATTACGTAAAATAAAGATTCTTCTTTCAAAATTTCCGGTCTGAATTTGAAATTTCGAAATAAAAATGGAGGCCATACTGGCAACCCTGTTTAAGAATTCTACAGCAATTAGTTCTTAAATTTACTTTGATTCATTAAATTCGATTTTATGAAAGATTAAAATGCAGTTTATAATCAAAGACAGCACCAATAGCGAAACTTTTTTATGTTGCGAATATTTGAAAGAAAGAACGGAAAAGTAATTAATCGAATTTCAAGCCATTGTTTTCCTTATAGAAAAGTAACATCCCGTAAATAATTGAAAAAGATCGGTTGTCGGGCCTAATTAATTAACAAACTCCATTTGCGAACCAAAACTTGGAGTATGTGTTTATTTTTCAGCCTTGACTTCATTCTTTCATCCAGTTTATTCATTTGAAATGGCATCAGACCTAAACTTTCCGGGAAATTCGCAGGGCACCTACATAAATTCGTGAGCCAAACCTCAGACTCAGATGCAAGTTAAAAGAATGTTCGTAGAAGAATAATAAGAATTTACAATGCCAAATCTTTCAGCTGCTATGAAAAAGAAAATTAGGAACGCGATCTTTTATGTTTTTACATATAAAGGGTGTTTTTTTTAGAGGTGAGGTTTTGAAATTGGCAACACTGTTTGTAACAGTCAGTGTGAAAGCTGGTAGATGATTTGCGCTCAGTATGTTTTGCCATTTCACCGTGAATAGATTTATGCAAGAACAACGCTTGCAAATTGTACAAAACACCATCAATTTATTGCGAAAGACATTTGGAGAGCACATCCTTTCGCGTAATGGACCTGTGACCTGGCCTCCGCGGTCATGTGATCACACACAGTGTTGGGCATGAGCTAACTCATGGAGCGAAAACTCACGAGTTTAGCTCACTTTTTGTTGAGCATTGAGTTGAACTTGACTGACTTTTTGATAAACGAGCTGAACGAAAACTCAAAAAATCCGTGAGTTCGAGCGAAATTTACAACTCAAACTCAATTTTTTTCGTAATTTATTTAAAAATTTTCCAGCCGTTAAAAACACGTTTTCCCCATTCAAATGCCATTTAGAGGCCTATACGGACTCAGGACGGGCCGAGTCTGATCATAACATTTTCTAGGTCGTGCCCGGGTCGGGCCGAAATTTAAAAATTCATTTTGAATTAATCATTTCAAATTAATTTTCCTTTTAAACAGTGTCGTGAGCTGTGGTATTTATTTTTTAAATGCATCTGATTACATATAAATGTCACAGTTATCATTAATATCGTTAATCCACATTCTATGGCTTGGAGATTTAAAAATTTTATACAATAAAATCTTATAAGAAGGAATTGCATAGGAAAGAAGAAAAATCCGTTATGGACAGGTTCCCTTATTGGAAGATTCATCGTCTGTTGAAAATGCATTATATTCTTTTCACAACTTCTATTATCCTCATTTTACATATATCAACATATTTTTTTTGTTCAACACAGGATTCCGTCATTTTTCTCAGGTTTTACCGTACTTTAATTTTATTACCTAGAAATGCATCTATCCATCATAAATAAATAAATAAATAAATAAATATATATATATATATATATATATATACAGGGCTTAATTTCTAACAAAAGAAGTACCGGAGCCCTAATATTCTACAGGACTAAAACAGTAGCTTACGCCCCTCCCCCCCCCCCCCGCAATCACTCCAATCCGCATATTTATATTCATACATTATTTGCAAGACATAAAGTTAGCAAAATAAAAATAAATAAATATGCATATACTTAGGTCTCAACTATTCCATTTTTTTGTGCATCACTCTTTCCGAAGAAATCTTTGCCTAATTTAATGTTAATTAATCGCAGAATTCTGAAAGGATTATGATTCTAAAATAGTGTTAACACAAAAAAGGAATTGTTCGCAGCTATGCATATAAATATATATATATATATATATATATATATAATAAATGAACAAGTAGTAAAAACCTTTATAAGAAATATTTTCAGAAAGCCTTACGCGCCGTTTCATCTCCATCTCCTACGTGTGCGACGCACTACGTCACATATAAGTATTTTGATAGAAAAAAATGCAGTAACTTGGAGATGGGAGGGAAAGGAAAGGGTAATTTATGTTTCGGTTTTTCGGAATCGCTATTGCACTGGGCTCCGGAGCCCTGTATGTATGAGCTCCAGTGAATTCTGACCAACAGTTAAATATTTACTAAAAACAGAGCAGTACCGGAGCTGAGCTCCGGCGCAAATTAAGCCCTGTATATATATCAATTTTAAATGTGGAATAATAGCAATTTATAAATACGTACATTTTTTGAAAAAAAAAAAAAAAAAAAAGTTGGGCCGGGCCAAATGTTACTGATATTTTTACTGGACAGGTCAGAACCTCTATATATATATATATATATATATATATATATATATATATAAAACAGTGGCACTCCGGGAGTGCCAATAGAAGTGAAAACTTCAACAATTACGTGTGTGTTTTTTTAATCGTCAGGAAATGTTTTATGCGTTGAATTGTGTAGCAGCACTAATGAAAGCATCTGGGGACACGGCAGTGCCCCTGTCAAGTCTTGAAAGCACAGCCGTAAGCATCTTTTTCTGGAAGCAACTCAGGGTACTTTTGACCCCCCAATATCTTTGTGTTGGTGATTCCCAGAAACTTGAAACTTCGTAAATGTCTTCGTAACGTGGAAACTTTGTAATGTGGAAATGGAACTAAATGCTGAAATTTCACGTTTCTATCTTTTTTATTTCAGAAGATATATTAACTTAAACTTTCGCCTTTTCGACACTGATTCACCGATCATCAAAACTCAGAGGTACGTCCTGTATCCCTAGAATCTTGAAATTTGGTATGAAGGTAGTGTTTGGGATACAATGAAAGGGGAAATTTAAAAAATCCGGAAAATTTGGATAAAAAGTCGAAAAATCAAAAAACCGAGAATTTGGCAGAGATGTGATATACGAACAAGGTTTGGCGCGATTTTTTAACGTCAATTTGGCGAAAGCCCGTTTTCCAATACCAGTTACAATATATATTTTTAAATTATTTTCTATTGTTTTAAAAAGTAAACAACAATAAATAAACGGTAATTTCATTAATAACTATAGAACAAAACAATTGTACAATTTAAAAAAATAAAATAAAAGTAAATGAACAATTTATTAATAAATAAGCAACAGTAGCCGGGTTACCTTGTAAAATAAAATAACGCCATTTTGCTGTCAATTAGGTACCCAAGTGCGTATCTGACATCTGTGCCCCGTATTTTATCTTCCGTAATCGAAATTCCCGCCAATACTGTTGGTTATTGACCAGACCATCAACACGATAAAATACAGCATTATCGGTTTTTAGTTACACGAAATAGGTAGGTCACGAATACGGTATGATTCATTTTAACTGACGAAAAACAAAATAATAATTTGTTTTAGCAATACGCCGGGAGAAAAAGTGAGTTTTAGCTTCCTTCTTCTTTTGCGGATTGAGCTGAAGAGGGAAAAGTTCCTGTCATTCACCGCTTGGCGCGCTAGTGTCTATGTGTCAAAATGCTAGCATATGGTTACGTTACAGTGTCTCGAAATCAGTGGTTTTTCCCCATCTCAAAAAAAGCTCAACGCGCCTAAAGAAGTTTTGACTTCAAAAAACAGTGGCACTCCGGGAGTGCCAATAGAAGTGAAAACTTCAACAATTACGTGTGTGTTTTTTTAACCGTCAGGAAATGTTTTATGCGTTGAATTGTGTAGCAGCACTAATGAAAGCATCTGGGGACACGGCAGTGCCCCTGTCAAGTCTTGAAAGCACAGCCGTAAGCATCTTTTTCTGGAAGCAACTCAGGGTACTTTTGACCCCCCAATATCTTTGTGTTGGTGATTCCCAGAAACTTGAAACTTCGTAAATGTCTTCGTAACGTGGAAACTTTGTAATGTGGAAATGGAACTAAATGCTGAAATTTCACGTTTCTATCTTTTTTATTTCAGAAGATATATTAACTTAAACTTTCGCCTTTTCGACACTGATTCACCGATCATCAAAACTCAGAGGTACGTCCTGTATCCCTAGAATCTTGAAATTTGGTATGAAGGTAGTGTTTGGGATACAATGAAAGGGGAAATTTAAAAAATCCGGAAAATTTGGATAAAAAGTCGAAAAATCAAAAAACCGAGAATTTGGCAGAGATGTGATATACGAACCAGGTTTGGCGCGATTTTTTAACGTCAATTTGGCGAAAGCCCGTTTTCCAATACCAGTTACAATATATATTTTTAAATTATTTTCTATTGTTTTAAAAAGTAAACAACAATAAATAAACGGTAATTTCATTAATAACTATAGAACAAAACAATTGTACAATTTAAAAAAATAAAATAAAAGTAAATGAACAATTTATTAATAAATAAGCAACAGTAGCCGGGTTACCTTGTAAAATAAAGTAACGCCATTTTGCTGTCAACTAGGTACCCAAGTGCGTATCTGACATCTATGCCCCGTATTTTATCTTCCGTAATCGAAATTCCCGCCAATACTGTTGGTCATTGACCAGACCATCAACTAGTGATGGGCGATAACGAGATGTTTTTCTCGATTTTCTCGATTGTATGGACATCTCGATACTTTTCGATTGTGTAAATTTTTTCTCGATGACTCCAGTTTGCCAATTGCTTTTATACATCATATATTATATATTATATACGTCATACATTTATCAAGAATCGTCTGCGGGTGAACTGGAATGAGTCGGCGTTAATAAAGACTAGGTGACTTCGCCCGCTAGTGGGCCCCTCCTTTAATCGGGGCCCCTAAGTTATACGTAATCTTGTAATATGAAATCACGAACAGGTTACCCGCTATATACGACACCGTATAGCAGGCGTGGTGTGCACGCACTACAAAATCTTGTAAAAAAATATAATCTCGAAACGAACGAACCCCGGACCAGATGTCTTGGGGGAGGGGTCAAAGTGAGCGGAGGGGCACAGTAGCTGCATAATATGAATAAATCGTCACAGGTCTTTAGGCCTTTCGAACCATATGTCACATGAGTGGTCTGGATCTGAATTTATAAAAATGCCCTTCCCATGGGGGCAAAGAGGGGGGAGGGGTGCGGGAGATGGATAACATGAGTAAGTGGTCATAGGCCTTTCCAACAATATGTCACATGAGGGGTCTCGGCTAAATTTAGAAAAGTGTCCCCCGTGGGGGAAAAGTGGGGGGCGGTCACCAGAAGTGCAGAACATCAATAAGTAGTCACAGACCTTACCAATAATATCTCACATGTGGGGTCTTGGCTAAATTTGAAAAAGTGTCTCCCGGGGGGGCAAAGTGGGGGGACGGACACCGGAGGAGCATAACATCAATAAGTAGTCACAAACCTTTCCAACGATATCTCACTTGTGGGGTCTTGGCTATATTTTTGGAAAAGTGTCTTCCGGGGGGTGCAAAGTGGGGGGACGGACACCGGAGGAGCATAACATCAATAAGTAGTCACAGACCTTTCCAACAATATCTCACATGAGGGGTCTTGACTAAATTTGAAAAAGTGTCCCCTGGGGGGGCAAAGTGGGGGGGACTGTCATTGGAGGAGCATAACATCAATAAGTAGTCACAGACCTTTCCATCGATATCTCACATGAGGGATCTTGGCTAAATTTGAAAAAGTGTCCCCCGTGGTGGGGGCAAAGTGGGGGGGACTGTCACCGGAGGTGCATAACATCAATAAGTAGTCACAGACCTTTCCAACAATATCTCACATGAGAAGTCTTGGCTAAATTTTGAAAAGTGCCCCCTGGGAGGGAAAGTGGGGGGGACAAACACCGTAGGTGCATAACATCAATAAGTAATTACAGACCTTTCCAACGATATCTCACATGAAGGGTCTTTGCTAAATTTGGAAAAATGACCCCCGGGGGGGCAAAGTGGGGGGGACTGTCACCGGAGGTGCATAACATCAATAAGTAGTCACTGACCTTTCCAACGATATCTCACATGAGGGTTATTGGCTATATTTGGAAAAGTGTCCCCCGGGGGGGGGCAAAGTGGGGGGACGGCCACCGGAAGTGCATAACATCAATAAGTAGTCAAAAACCTTTCCAACGATATGTCACATGAGGGGTCTTGGCTAAATTTAGAAAAGTGTCCTGAAATTTCATATATTATAAATAATATTTATCGGAGGGCTCCATAAAAAAATCCGATCTAAAATGATAAAAACGGAAAAAACTACACCCCGCGATGGGGGCCAAATTGGGAAGGGGAGGAAGAAAGTCTCATAATATGAAAGAGTCATTTGAGAGCTTTCCGATAACATATAACATCAAGGTTCGAAAAAACGTTTGAAAATTGATTCCCCCCTCCCTCCCCCCCCTTGGGTCCACTCTTTCGCCCCGGAATTTACGCTGCCCCCACTTTAAAATTTTTATGTTCAATAAATAATATTTACTGGAAGACTGCACAAAAAACCCACATCTAAAATTATATTTAAATTTATTATAGAAATCGGCTACGGTTTTAAAAATTTGTTCGCCCCCTCCCCACCCACCGAATTTCACCTTCAGGGGAAGAAAGGTTCATAATATGAAAAAGTTGTCAAAGGACTTTTCGATAATATGTCACAGGAAGAGTTCGGTAAATTTTTTTTAAATTGCTCCCCGCCCACTCTCACGTCCTCTGAATTCACCCGACCCACCTTCCTCTTTGAAATTTTTATATTTAATAAATAATATTTTTTCGGAGGGCTCCGGGTATGTGACAGCTTGGTAGGACTAAAATAAGAAAAACATTGAAAATTAAAGCTTCATTTCACAGCTCATTGTTATGCCTGTCAGCTCTGTCCAGCTCGCCCCTCGATATCTCATCTCGGCCCTTCTTGGCCGAGCGTGAAATGACAATCATCGAGAGTAACATTTCGAGGAAGGACGAAAACTGATTTCTCATTCTCGACAATGTCATATGAAATGTTGAACAGTGACCGAGAGCGAGAAAGGCAATGGGAAGCAATGAGTTACAATCGATGAGATATCTCGAAGTAAGCGAGAGGTTTGCCCTCGGGTTTGCCATCTCCTCGAGATAAACGAGCAGTTTGCAGCAGCAGAAAATATATCTCGAAATGCGAGACAGAGGACGAGAGAAAGGAAGCTTTCAGAAGAGTCAAACTTACCGCGCTTCTGGT
The DNA here is from genome assembly GCA_963932465.1 of Maratus speciosus. Lineage (NCBI taxonomy): Eukaryota > Metazoa > Arthropoda > Arachnida > Araneae > Salticidae > Maratus > Maratus speciosus. The sequence goes on along the minus strand of OZ010790.1, from coordinate 3,998,933 downwards.
GTAAGTCATGATTTCCCAAAGGAGTACATGTTGTTTTCCATTCGCTTTTGTTATTAACCGATATGGGTTAGGAGGCATAGTAGTTTAAGTTATCAGTTCGGGTTTCAGTTGTTGATATAAAAGTTTTCTAGTGAATTTGGCGGCGCCAGTTTGTCTTGATTTTCAATGTTTCTCTTATTTTAGCCCTCATAGCTGTCCTATATCACTTAATATTAGAATGCTATTGTTAAAACAAAACTGCACTGCAAATTATGTGTTTTCAAGATTTTAAGTGTCGCCTCAAGAAAGAGGATTTTTCAAAATTATTTTCCCCCACTCATGTAATATATTAAAATAAGGGTAATCTCATAACCTTTCTAAATCTACCTTTCTTTTGTCAATCCACCGTTAATTTTAGGCCCCTGGGCTTAAAATACTCTAAAGGAATATACTTAGCGGCGGTTTTTTTCGTACTCTGGTACGGTATCTTGCACTCATAGGAAAATTATAAGACTAACATCAAATTGTGTCTAAAATCGAATAAAAAATATGGACATATGTTTCTTAATTTTAACTCCCTTCTTTTCCTCAAGAGGGCGCTTTAAAGTTTTGTTTCTTCAAACCTTTAGTATACTGTTTGTCCAAAAATTATAAAATTCACAAAATAAAGTCTTTTCACTCTCCCCTATCTTCTCGTATCAATTTTATTTTTACTACCACCAGGGGACGCCGCCCAGTGAAACATTTTACTTTTAGCCTCAGGCTATTGGTATTTTTCATCTGTTTTTCATAATGTTTTGTCTCATTGTTTTTCTTCATTGTAGATACTATTCTCCAAGTTCTTGACCCATTCTGACTACTTGGGCACTCATTCTGGACCAGCTGTGGCCCATCGGGCCCCTCTTCATTTGTCTGGCTCTAATCACACGCTTCACTTGTTCTTTTACTATTTTTCTTTTTCTTCAATTTTTTCTTATTCAATGGTTTATTTTTTTTTTTATCATTCTCAACTTCCCCTAGTCCTCTCTTACATGAAATTAACTTTCATCCTTGGTCTGCCCTACTGTCAATTTGGGGCCTAATGCCCCTTTTTTTTTGGGGGGGGGGGCGTTTCTTCTACCTTTTCCAGACCCATCATCTAATACCACGTTGGTAAGGATTGGAAAATTAAAATTATCCAAAATACCAAAAATGAAGTCCATTGAAGTTTTATTTTAGTTATAGAATTCCCTATTAGCGGATATATTTGCCTGTTTACTTTTCTATTTTACGATAACACTCCTCTGTTTTCGATAAACGGAGAAATTCAACAGCATTAGATACATTTTAGACATTTAAGGAACTTTAACTTGTATCAAACCTTCTGCCTTTATCGAAAAGAAGAAAATGCTAATCGATTCTAGCTAATGCGCCTAAAATAAAAAATGAGCTGGTAAATGTGTCAGAAACTAGCTACTTTGGATTTCGATACAGACTTGAAGAATCATGTTGGAATCGCAAGGCACTGGAAAACAATTTCCGTGTTAGGAAGGTTCCCTCTCAGTAGTTATATATGTCTGGTAATCCTTACATTTTTCGATAAAGATGTCTTGTCTTCGATAAACGGAGAAATTCCACAGCATTTGATACACTTTAGACTTTTAGGGAACTTTAATTTGTATCAAACCTTTTTCCTTTATCGAAAAGAAGGAAATGCTAATCGATTCTAGCTAATGCGCCTAAAATAAAAAATGAGTTTTTAAATGGGTCATAAAGTAGCTACTTTGGATTTCGATACAGACTTAAAGTGTCATGTTGGAATCGCTAGGTACTGGAAAACAGTTTCCGTGTTAGGCAGGTTCTTTCTTGGCAGGTATCTTTATCTTACTATCCTTACGTTTTTCGAAAGAAACTTTTGTTTTCGATCAATGGAGAAATTCCACAGTATTTGACATTTAGGGGAACTTCAAACTGTATCAAACTTTTTGGAGTTATTTAAAAAGTAGAAAGGTTATTTGATTCATCAAATGCGCCATAGTTACGCGATTTGGACATGGCAGTTTCATAAAGAAGAAAGGGGAATTTATTCCAATGCAAAGAAAATCATTTTAAAATACTGAAATTCAAATGAGATATCTTTATAAATTTCTTCCATAAGATTAGCATTAGCGAGCAGGTCTTTTCACTTGACTGAAGTAACCCCTTAAGCCTAAATCAGGAGAAAATAATTGTGACAGCAGAATTATCGAGCAAACCCTATCACTACTATGAAAGTTTCGGCCAGAATAATAGCTAAGTTTTCCAACAATTGTTTTTAGCTTCTCTCGTTATAATCGATTGTAAAACATCTCGATTGTACATTCTAGGAATTAATCGATGGCTGTATCGATTGTTATTTTTTACGATGACGATTTTTCTCGATTGTCAAATTTTCGAGAATCGCCCATCACTACCATCAACACGATAAAATACAGCGTTATCGGTTTTTAGTTACACGAAATAGGTAGGTCACGAATACGGTATGATTCATTTTAACTGACGAAAAACAAAATAATAATTTGTTTTAGCAATACGCAGGGAGAAAAAGTGAGTTTTAGCTTCCTTCTTCTTTTGCGGATTCAGCTGAAGAGGGAAAAGTTCCTGTCATTCACCGCTTGGCGCGCTAGTGTCTATGTGTCAAAATGCTAGCATGTCGGTTATGTTACAGTGTCTCGAAATCAGTGGTTTTTCCCCATCTCAAAAAAAGCTCAACCTGCCTAAAGAAGTTCTCACTTCAAAAAAGTAATCCCCAATCCAGGCCCGGACCGACTGTCGGGGTCGGGAAGGAAAATTAGGGCCCACGAAGACCCTTACGTTGAATAGTAAGCAAATGATTAGTTCACAAAAGTTTGTAAATTTGGACGACAAAGCTGTAATATATGTGTATATATGTGTTATGAGTTTGAGTTGAGCGGATACGTTTTAAAAAAAATTTAATTTTTAGAAATTGAACTTGAATTAGTTCGTTTTTTATTATTTATTTATTTATTTTGTGAACGTGGCCAATACTGATATCACACCATTGGATTATTTTCTGTAGGGATATGTGAAGGCGGTGGTCTAAGCCGATGAACCACAAACCACTTGGAAATCAACATTCGCCGCATTATTGCTGATATACGGTCCCAGCTCCTCGATAAAGTGGTCGAAAAATGGACTTCCAGATTTTGCTTCATTCGAGCCGCCGCGCAGACATATGCCCGAAATCATTTTTAAACGCTAATCGCATAAAATTATTTATTTCAAAAAACCAATATCGTGACCATTAATATTATTTTTAAGTGTTTTATTTCATCTTCAATTTGAATACCCCTTTAAAAAAACACTCTTTACAATGATTTATCACTTATGCGTCTCGTAACCTCTCAAGCCCAGAGACGCTCATATGCGTTTCGTTAGGTGTATGTAATCTTTCTTTTATCTGTACGGTGTTCTAAAAAAAATGTATACGCTCGGGTCATAGCTTTCTGAATTTTCTTTCTTTTCAGGGTGTAATGAATTGAAAAGAATGGGTGGATAAAAGTTAACTTTTGAAAAAAGAAAATTTATTAACCATTTGGAAACATGGTTATTGTTCTCGTCAGGAAGGAAAATCAAAAGCATATCTGAAGGTTTTCATTGGTTTAATCTGCAATTTATTCATTTTCTGATTGGTCTATACAGTAACCTGTATTTCCCTTTAATTTCAACAGCGATGGATACTTTCTGTTGCCACTATGACAAAAAAGTAATAAAAACTACAAAACAAAATAATAACTCAGAAACAAATTGAGATACAGCTTTCAAACAAATTGCATTTAAAAGTAGATTTTTTTCTCTATCCGACGGTGTAAAAAGTAATAGTGTCGGATGTTTAGAAGTTTAAGAATGAAATTTCATTTAAAATGGGCCGTCAGATTTCTTGGAAATCTGACAATGGAAAAGCCTTTTCCCGAACAGCCAATGAAATGCTTGGATATTTACGTAAGTTTCAGGTGGATAATACTTAAGCTTCATGAAATCTGACGGGTCGCAGGCGATATTTTTGGCTTGCAATTTTTTCGTGTAATAACACTATTAATGTTTAATTCATGGCGTACATAATGTAGGATCAACTTCGTGCGATTTTTTATGTCTTAAATTTTAGTCTTGAAAAAAATCGTTTTCCAAATGGTCGTTGTAATTTGATAAATTGCTTTTTTTTTAATTTTTAAAAAATGCTATTGGATGTATGAAAATGTAGAAGAAGTACGGAGACACTATCGGAAGGAGTTTCAGGAAGATCCACCTACGCGACTTACAATGAATAGAATAAAAGGTAAGTTTGAATGAATGGAACTGTTCAGGATGTTCATAGAAAACGTTCCGGAAAACCAAGAACATCAAAGAGCTTCACTAGCCAAGAAAGAGAGCTGGAGAGTAATCGCGAAACATCCAAAACACAAGTCGTGAGATTGGCATCAACAAAGCAAGTGTCCATCACATTTTTAGGTGCGTTCGTAATTATATAAATACATAGCACCTATAGTCGTCGTCTGGTCCATCTGTCTGTCTGTCTGCACAGAACTGCACAAAACTATTCAACCGAAATTAATCGTTACAGAATTTTTTCGACTCGTTTCAAATTTTATGGGAATGAAATCAAAACTTAAAAAGATTTCATAAAAGTTGTCTTCTATTAACCCCTTGAGGGGCGTAATGCAGATTCGCACCAGAAACTTTTAACTAAATTTTTCTTTTTAAAATTTGGTGGGAAAAAGTCAAAACATTGCTTTTCCTCTTTTTGAAGTAATTCTTTTTTTATATTCCGGTGTGAATTCAACATTTCACAAACCCAATTGCTAGCCCCTCAAAGGGTTAAATCCTATCATACGTAATTCCTTCAATGATATCCCATGACAGGTCTAGGTTGTCATGGTGATGACGTCCCATTTAAGAGGGAGTCCTATTATTTCCGTATTGCTGAGTTTAATATTATATTAAAGCAGTGAATTATCACTTTGCTAACAAGACGTAAACCGACATAGTGAAAAATGTCCAAGCCGGGAATCGAACTCGGGCCCCTGAAATAGCACTCCAGTGCTCTACCACTAAGCCACGAGGACGATGCCCAGCTTGGCATCCCTCACACATATAAGTCGGTCAGGCTGCAACCGCAGCTACTACATGGAAAGGTCTTCATGAGCACACAATCTTGTGGCGAAACATGAGACGTAAATAAACCCAGCATCGGTGAGCATCGGTTGTTAGTAAAGTGATAATTCACTGCTTTAATATTCAATAATTTCAAGCGTAGTTTCACTGCTGAAAAGTAGCTGAAAAATTAATTAAAATTGTATATTTACCGATGCTGGGTTTATTTGCGTCTCATGTTTCGCCACAAGATTGTGTGCTTCATGAAGACCTTTCCATCTAGTAGCTGCGGTTGCAGCCTTACCGACTTATATGTGTGAGAGATGCCAAGCTGGGCATCGTCCTCGTGGCTTAGTGGTAGAGCACTGGAGCGCTATTCCAGGGGCCCGAGTTCGATTCCCGGCTTGGACATTTTTCACTATGTCGGTTTACGTCTTGTTAGCAAAGTGATAATTCACTGATTTATTATTCAATAATTTCAAGCGTAGTTTCACTGCTGAAAAGTAGTTGAAAAATTAATTAAAATTTAATATGTATAATCGTAATAAATTTTGCATTCACGCATTTTTGCATAAGAGTGCAACAGCGATGGCACTAAGATCTGAATATTTATAAAACGAGTTTATAGTAGGAACGCACCTCATTAGCCAAGTTTGAGGTACAATTTCCGACTTGTAAGACGTTGTGAATGGAACGTCTGCGGTAAGAGGAAAAGTCAAAATATTAATTATATGTGAAGAAAACCTGAAGTTATGATCATGCAGACTGTGCATACATTTTTGGGGGACACCCCGTAGTGCTATTTTCGTATAGTAATCTTTGCTTTATTAAATTACTTAATTTCTCTAATTCAACAAGACAAAGAAATATTATAAACAAAAAGTGGTATTTATAAAATAACGTCGTATAAGAGATGCTGGTCCCTAAGATGTTGAAGAACCAAATAAAGTACTGAAGAAATATCAGTAATTACTACATCAGTATAATTTCCTACATGAGCGGTATACATTCTATATGTAATTAAAATAATAACTCTCAAAAATAAATTTCATTGCAATTTCTAAAATTTCCATTTATAGCGTCTGTGTAAACAAAATCGCAAAGGGACGGGAAGAAATTTGGTTTTAGACAGGTTTAGCAGGTATAATTGCACGATATTTTGGCCATCGAGGCCATGAATTTCATTTCAGAGAGGATTCCTTCTGGTTATATATACAGGGTCAGTTTAAACAGGTTTTGCTATAATTATTTTTTTTAAATAAATCTATTCTAACAAAATAAAGTTTCGCTCTGTGTGTGTGTGTGTGTATGTCTGCGATGACTAGCAAAATCTAACACACGTACAAGACTGAAAATTAGTGTGAGGTTAGTCCAAGGCCTCTTTTGGTGCACCTGAGGCTCAGAATTTAAAATTTCTAATAATTAACTGAGTTATTAATTAAAAAATCACAAAGAATTCTCATTAATACTCATCTCTGTCGTCTCGAGAGGGAAAAGCGATCGAGCAAGCCGAGAAACCGTATTTACGCATGGGCAGTGAAGAACTGAGCTGACGGATTCCTTTGTGATTTTTCATAGTTTTGATTTAACCTATATCGATTAAACCGCTCGGTACAGTTTAAATTGGAAGACATAATCCCAAAGATAGTACTCTAAGGCAGACCACACACTGAACAGAGAAGCAGACAAAAGTATGAGACAGGGGACAAATTGTAGCGTTCAAACCTGTTACTTGTTTGTTAACAGGGTGAAATGTCTCTTGACTTAGGCTTTTTTGTCCCTTGTCTGTCCAGTGTGTGATCTGCCTAAGTATGAGACAGGGGACAAATTATAGCGTTCAAACCGGTTACTTGTTTGTTAACAGGGTGAAATGTCTCTTTGCTTATGCTTTTTTGTCCCTTGTCTGTCCAGTGTGTGATCTGCCTAAGTATGAGACAGGGGACAAATTGTAGCGTTCAAACCGGTTACTTGTTTGTTAATAGGGTGAAATGTCTCTTGACTTATGCTTTTTTGTCACTTGTCTGTCCAGTGTGTGATCTGCCTAAGTCCTATATACCGCAATCAATTTGAAAAAATGTTAGAAAATGCTCTTTTGTTTCAAGAACATTCCACCAGATGGCAGCATCAGACAATCTTTTTATTTGATCTACTATGACAGACTCTCAGAACAGTTAGTTTTTTTCTCCTTCCCTTATAGCAGTTGGCAGAAAAATGCTGGTGGATTAAAAATCCAATAATATTCCAAAGGAATGATAATATGTTAAAATAAAACTGCAACAAACCATAGTTCAAAGTATTTCTTTGTGTTTGTAAATAGTCTTATTCATCTGTTTTGTTTTTATTGTGAAGTGTGATCAGTATTGTGTCCAGCATATCAAGCAGGACGGTCGTTCTGCCAAGCCAAGCTGAAAAAAAATGCTAACCCCGCCAAACAAACAAACGCCAAGAATAACGGCAAGACACCGTAACTGCTTATTATACTGATGACAACTTCTCCATGTAAAATGAACGAAATATGCCAGCGTAAAATTTCCCATATCAAAAGAAGCAATCATCGCAGAAAAATAAAACCACCACCAGAAGGACCTAATAAAGAAGATCTTCAATTTGAGATCAAATGCATCCTCATAAATTAATTATAAACAGAGATATAGATTTTTTAAAATAACGTCGAGATACTGAAAATGACAGATTTCTTTTCTTCGTCACAACTTATGTTTCAATTGAGGTAGAGACTTAAATAATGGACAGAAAAAAGTAAGGATTGAATTTTTGGATAGATATTTACTCAATCTACGTGCTTTTATAAAATTCAGCTTTAAAAACATTAATTTTCTATTCATAATTAGCGAAAAACTGTTAATTAGTTCTAAAGTTTACAAATTATGCCAAATAGCGATAAACCCGCCAAAATATTTTAGAAATCTTATACTTTTCTTTTATATTATCCTTTTGCATTGATTTCATCGAAGATAACTATGGCTGAGATTCAGATAGAATTTTCGCTGTTAGCGAAATGAGTTTGACCAATCAGAAGCCTGCATGTTTGAGAATATTTGCTGTTTCTGTATCCCGGCCTATGTCATGAAAGTTTTGAGTCATTTTTTTAGTGCCGTGGATGAAGTGCAATGTTTGTAGAAATGTAGGCTAGGATCCAGATAGATTTTTCGCTGTTAGCGAAACGAGAATCACCAATCAATAGCCTGCATTTCTGCGAACAGCGAAAAGTTCACAAAAATGCAGGCTTCTGATTGATGAATCTCGTTTCTCTAACAGCCAAAAATCTATCTAGATTGCGCCCAATGGAGGATATTCCAAATATGGGTTCGAGGCTGAAAAAAGTCACGTGATACCGGTAATTTATCCAAAGAACTTCTAACTGATAAGAAGGGAAGATACTTTGCCTCATGAACCGTTTCATTGGCTAGCGGGGATTTACATTACACGTCTACGGAGCCTTCCCTTCTTTACGATAGAAGTTTTTACCATGACCACGTGATGAAAATGTAGATGGAATATCCTCCATTATGTTGAACACAATTTTGCATTTCCACATCCAGGAAGGGTATTGATTGTCATAACAACAATACATATTCGAAACTATTTAAGGCACTGATTCTGAACTCCTTTGCTATACATTTCGATATTAAAGAAGTTGTTGTTTCCATAGTAACAGTACTTTTCTGTATTGCTTTCTCTAAAACACAAATATAGAAATTTAACAAAGAGCGCTCAGAATCAACACCATAACAGAGAGCCTTTATACATAAGAGTGGTGATATATGCACAGGAAGCATGCTCATTTCAAGTTTTTGCCGAAAGTATGGCTACAGCGTCTAGAATACCTTGTGTGGAAATATGCTATCCAAACAACGCTAAAAATTTGTATCCCTTAAATGTGCGACGATACTGCTAAAATCCCAAGTATCGATCACAGCGACATCTGCGGGATTTAGTATTACATTATATAGACTAGCAATATCTTGCAGTTTGAGAAAAAATCCTGCAGATGTCGCTGTGATCTGTATATTTCAGCAGCATCGTTGCACAGTTAAGGGATACAATATTTTAGCACTCTTTTAAGTATTACAGGGATAGCCAATTTCCACACTATATATTCTAGGTGCTATAGTACGGCAATCCACTTTCTTGAATAGAGGCTATTCTATCTACGTTATGATCACGTGGTCAAGGCAAAAACGTCTAACGTAAAGAAGGGAAGGCTCCGTCGACGTAATGTAAATCCCCGCTAGCCAATGAAACAGTTCAAGGGAGAAAGCAGTAGTAGTTTCCTGTTTCCCTTCTCATCAGTTAGAAGTTCTTTAGGTAAATTGCCGGTACCACGTGACTTTTTCAGCCTTGAACCCATATTTGGAATATCCTCCATTAGACGATACGCGCATGGACGAGCTTTATTAGACTAGGGAAATAATTCAATATGCATTAGCCTGACGATAATGACACGCTCGCAAAGACCTTTAACGATTTGTTTTTATCACTTCTACTAATAAACCTTGATTGACCATATGTCGCTACTTCGTTATAGCGACACACTTGTTCCTAATTGGATCCCGTCCTTAATGTATCAAAATACGGAGTTTGCTTTCTGTACTATTCTTGAGCTCAGTTATAACGTCTAGAAATATAGGCCGAGATCCAGGTACATTTTTGAAAACAGTGAAAAGTTAGCAATAATTCTAGCTTCTGATTGGTCAATCTCGTTGCGATAACAAAGAAAAATCTGGTCATGGTGTGGAAACCGGCTATTCCAGTAATACTTTAAAAATTGCTAAAAATTGAATCCCATAAATATTGAAAAATACTGAATGACAAATGTCGATATCAACAACATTTTCTAGATCTTCTCTGAGCGAAACGTTTTCTCATTTGATGTCTTTTGAAATAGTTACGTTGGAATTACCATATGTCGCTGTGATCGACATTCATCGTTCAGCCTCGTTCAACATTTATGGGATACAATTTTTTAGCACCTTTTTAATAAGCCGATTTTTAAACTGTATCTTCTAGATACTATAGCTCCGTTATAGGCCTAGATTATATGTTGTAGAAATCGACTATCCCAGCAATACTTAAAAAAGCGCGGAAATAGTGAATCCCTTAAATGTACAACGATGTTGAATTCCAAACAGTCATTTGCAGCGACATCTGCAGGATATTTTTTAAAGAAGAAAGAGGCACGTGTAATGCACCGCTATAGCGTCTAGAATACATAATGTGAAATTTGCTAGCCAAGCAGCGCTAAAAAGTTGTATCCCTTAAATGTGCACTGACGCTGAAATCCAGGGAGCTGATCGCAGCGACATCTCTGATATACTTTCAAAGTAAACATCGTATTATTACAGCGGGCTTGACGCCAAGCACATAGGTCAGATGTATGTTAATAAAATGTAAAAAAAAAAATGCTAGAGCGTCTAGACCAAATTATAGCGCCTAGAATATATAGTGTGAAAATTGGCTATCCCTGTAATACTTAAAAAAGTGCTAAAATATTGTATCCTTAAATGTGCAACGATGCTGCTGAAATATACAAATCACAGCGACATCTGTAGGATATTTTCTATAACTGCAAGATATTGCTAGACTATACAAAATGTAATACGAAAATCCCGCAGATTTCGCTGCGATCGATACTTGGGATTTTAGCAGTATCGTCGATCACTTATGGGATACAAATTGTTAGCGTTGTTTAATAAAATATTTCCACACTAGGTATTCTAGACGCTGTTACCAAATCGTCATAAAGTTTTAGGAAATATCCGGCAGATATCGCTGTGATCGACTCATTGGATTTCAGCATCATTTGAAATTTAAGAGATCCAATAATTTAGCACTTTTTAAAGTATTACTGAGATAGCCGATTTCCACACTATATATTCTAGGCGATATAGCACCGCGGTAGCTTGTCTTTTTCGTTTACCTCGGAGTAGATATAGATGAAGTCATTTGTAGCTGTTCCTAAACTGTGGCCAACAACATATAAGGCCAGTTCATAACGTCACACGGAGTTGATTATCTGTACACGGCAATGGACACAAAAAAAAGAAAATCGGCGCGCAGCTTTGTACTAATCATCGTGTAAAGATGCTCCAACTCTGAGGCTAACGAAAAAGACAGGCTACCGCGGTGGGTCCAATTCTTCTTTTTTTACAGACCGCTGGAGTCACGTGATGCTCGAATGCACCAAAGAAGATGCGTGAAAAGAGCATCACGTGACTCCAGCGGTTTGTAAAAAAAAGAAGAATCGGACCCACCGCGGTAGCCTGTCTTTTTCGTTAGCCTCGAGCCAACTCCGTATGACTTTTAAACATCATGAACTGGCCTATTATGTCATTGGTCGCGCTAACACCCTCCCTCCTGCGTCCACCGTATATAGCGGCATCTTGTACTGGAGACTGCTAAATGGGCTGCTATCGGTCAAAATCAAGAGAGAAAAGGGCAGAAGAGAGGGAAAGAACTCGTTTTTTTTTGGTAACTAGTTTTTCACACGGGAAGATTGACATGTCTGTTCCTTTCCTTTCATAACTTCATGGAGGTGAAATAAGCCAAAGCCTCCTAAATATTTGAGAAAGTCTTGACTCGCGTCACGAAAACATCACACAAAGCAGGCAAAGCAAAGAAACAAAATCATTCATCGGCTTGTTCATATTCACGAGCCAATGAATTATTTTTCTTCTTTGTTTTGCCTGCTTTGTGTGACGTTTTCCTAACACGTGTCAAGGCTTTCCCCAATATTTAAAGGGCGTTGAATAGGCCAGGATCAAGATAGATTTTTCGCTATTAGAGGGATGAGATTGATCAATCAGACGTCTGCATTTTTCCGAACTTTTTGATGTTTGCAGTAAACACCGAAAAGCCTGCAAGGATGGAGGCTACTGATTGGTCAATGTAATTTTACTAACAGAGAAAAATTTATCTGGATCCCGGACATTAACTTTGGTTGGTTAAAACAATTTTGAATAAAATCAAATCAGGAAGCCAATGTTTGTTAACTTTTCTGGTTAGTTTAATTGAAATCTTCCTCGCCTATTACTGAAAACTAAGTTACCGTACTTTGGACAAAAAATTGAAAATGAGTACACGAATTGTACATATGTCACCACTCTAACACAGTGTTGCCAGATGGGCTACTTTTTTTTAATTCAGATACTTGATTGGCACCACTTTTTTGAAATTGTAAAATGCGCCTTATTTAATGACATATTAATTAAGGTGAAAACAAAGGGAATTTTACCGTTTATAATAAGTGCTGGCAATCAAGAAATCTGAATTAAAAAAAAGTAGCCCACTGGCAACACTGCTCTAACATATAAATGTTCTCTGTTATGACCATGATTCTAAGTGCAGTTGGTTAAATTTGAGTATCTGGGCATTAGAGAAAGCAATAGTGGCCCACCGTGGCTGAGTGGATAAGACACCATGCCGCTAATCGCTTGAGAGCGTAGGTGGAAGCAGATTCGAATCCCGCCGTGATCCGCATGTGATATGATGTATGTGTTCAATAAATCAAACAAACAAATAAGCAAGGAATAGTGAAAGGTATAGTTGGCATGGAAACAACGACTTCTTTAATTCGTATAGAAAATTAATGAATAGTAGTAAATGACTCAAGTTTAAAATGTAGGCAAATGGTCTGGAAATATCAATGGCTCCCATCTAGTATTTCACAAAATTAATTTAATAGATTCACATGATGTATAACCTGATGCAACTCTTAGCTAATGAAAATTCTGCAACAAGTCTTATGTAGGTAGATCTTTTGAATGAATAATTCAGAATTCTGAGAGAACAAAACGAAGTTCTTAAGGGCTCTTCCTCACCCCCCCCCCCCCCCCCTCAAAAAAGGAAATACGATAGAAAGATATAAGAACTTGGTAGCTTCAATATGTCTGTGATCTTTTGTCAGAGTTCAGAAAAAGAATCTGGGCATAAAAAAACAACAAATTTGACGAACGATAAGACTATAGATTTCAGGCAAATTTTAACCGAAAAATATTTAATTCTAATGTATATGCGGCTTTAATAATAGACTATTAAAGAAAATCAATTTAGGGGAAATTTTATAGTAAATTAATATCCTCACATTCATGCAAATAGGTACGGATAAACAGACTTGAGTAAATTTACATATTTATTCTTTCTTCTCTATAACACGATCTAAATGAAGATGAAGTTATATGTACAGTTTATATCTTTAAATTTTTAGATTTTTTTATCAAAAATGTTCCTTTATTATGTCTAGAATTGCTAGATTTACAGATCTTCGATTCTTTAGATGCCTGCGGGGTTTCATTCTTGGATTAAGCGTAGGTATTTGTAAAGGTAAATTTATTTTGCAAAACCGTCAGCAAAAAAAGTTAGAAAAAACAATTAACTGACAGACTACCTGTAAATATATATTTTATTTCGACTCTGTTTTTTACTAAATTTTCATCTTTCGTAGAAAATTTTAAGGAGATATAAATTGAGAAAGACTGATACTTTGAAGAAGAAATTGACTTTCCTTACTTTTAAATTATTAATCACTATAAAAAATGAATGATAGGTAAACAAAATGTATAATATTGTGTTTGTTCCCTGCTTATAAAGTCTATACAAGGACTAATTTTAATTTGAGCTAGTACAATTATTTCAATTATATATCATTTGTTTTAAAAAAAGAACTGATATCTAATAAAAAACAACTTTTCAAAAGTAAAAAAAAGCCAAGCAGAAAAAAAAAAAAAAAAAAAAAAAAAAAGGTGAAAGTTGTGGCTAAAAAATAGTGTGATATCAAATTTCCAAGCTTATATTAAGGTACTTATTTAACATTTTTTGATAAAAATTTACCATATGTAAGTGGAGTACCTAAGTATGCGTTGATAGAAAGCCTTTTCTCCTTTACTAAATACATCATTACGTGTTTCGGAAAATTAATTTTTTTTAATTATGCATGATGGGCTTGGCGGCCATCTTTCCATATTTTACACAAATTTCTAAGCACTCAAGCTCGTAACATATTTGCATTATTAAGAATTTCGAACTTCTAGTTTTAGCTACAAACAGATATATTAAGAAAGTTTTTTATTTTGAAAAAACAAATTGATTTTTACTGCTTTAACTAATTAATTAACCCCCCACCCCCTTCGAAAAAAGAGAATCATAAGATGAAACCTGAAGTTACTTCAGCTTTATTTTTAGACACAAATTTTTAGGCACTCATTTCCATAAATTAAAAGAATAAAATGTTTGCTTTAGTAACAATTTCGAACTTCCAATCTTAACAATGAACTTGTGCTGAGAAATTTGTGTAAAATATGGAAAGATGGCCGCCAAGCCCATCATGCATAATTAAAAAAAATTAAATTTCAGAAACACGTTATGATGTATTTAGTAAAGGAGAAAAGGCTTTCTATCAACGCATACTTAGGTACTCGACTTACATATGGTAAATTTTTATCAAAAAATGTTAAATAAGTACCTTAATATAAGCTTGGAAATTTGATATCACACTATTTTTTAGCCACAACTTTCACCTTTTTTTTTTTTTTTTTTTTTTTTTTTTTTTTTTTTTTTTCTGCTTGGCTTTTTTTTACTTTTGAAAAGTTGTTTTTTATTAGATATATTATTCTAGTGTATTTAATCTTCAAATAAATGTTTTTTGTTCATCCTAAGAAGAATATATTTCTATTGAAATACATCAAAACATAAAGGTAAAACTTTTTAACTTTTTATTGTTTACCTATTGAGGAATTTCGTATTCATGCCTTCCATATGGAATAACATTCCAACAGTCGATTATGAGACTGAAGTTATCTCAATATTAAATATAATAATATGAAAGAAGAAAATATAATATAATTAAATTCAAAGAAATAATTATTTTCTGAATGTTGGTATTTTTCACAAGTGAATGATATAAAAGAAAATTCAAAGAATTGTTCTTATTTTGAAATCAAAAGTATTGTGTATTGATAAGAAAAGAAATTATTTTGAATTTTATTTTGCTAATTTCTTACTGAAATTTTATTATACAAGTTGCAAATGTAAATTTATGTTTTAAACAAACAATTGAACATTTAAGAACAGTTTTTCTGAAATCAAAAGTAACTGCAAAAATTGTTCTCAAGTTATTTTGTTCTTATTTCATCATTAGCATTATATTTGAGTTTATAATTGTTGTTTTGATGTATTAATAAGATAAAAAGTTTTATTTTCTGTGAAATTAGTAAATATTATTATATCATAATGTCTAGTATTAAAGAATCTCATTATGTTGATAAATTAACTGATGACAACTATTCAGTTTGGAAGTTCAAAATAGAACAATTGTTAATCAAAGAAGGTCTGTATGATGTTGTATTTGAACTTAAAAAGGAAAATGATGATAATTGGGTAAAAAATAATAGAAATGCTAGGGCATTAATTTGTTTAAATATCTCAGATTCACAAATTGTTCATGTCAGACATGCTAAAAGTGCTAAAGAAACATATGATCAATTGAAATCTGTTCATGAAAGAGTAAATTTAACAAATAAACTTTATCTTCTTAGGAAGCTGTATTCCACTAAATATAATGAAAGTGTAAAAATGCAGGAACATATTAATTCTGTCTTAGAATTAGCAGAAAAATTAAGAAGTATAGGTGAAGTAATACAAGATGATAATTTAATAGCTATTTTGCTCTGTTCCTTACCAAATTCTTATAGTACCTTTATAACTGCTATTGAAAGTAAATATGAAACAGATTTATCATTAAAATATGTTCAAACCAAATTAATTGACGAGTATCTTAGAAGAGTTGAAACTAAACAAATTTCAACAAAATTTGAATCTATTGCTTTAAAGGGTAATAGGGATAAACCAAAGCATTTGAATAAACAAAAATTTTGTTCTCATTGCAAAAAGAATAATCACAACCGTGAAGATTGTTTTCACTTAAAGGCTAATAATACTAACAAAACAAAACCAAATTTTACTCAAGATAGATCACGTCAACAGTTTAAAAAACCAAACAGTTTCTCTGCCTCTACTGCTAGTCAAAATGAAAATGTATCAGATTCTCAAAACTATCATGAAGTGATGGAAGAATCAAATTCTTCGAGTTTTGTTATGAAATCTCAACAAAATGGAAATAAAAACAAAAATTTGTCTTTTGTTATTGATTCAGGTGCGTCTGTTCATTTAGCTAATTCCTTGGAGCTGTTCTCAGAATTAAAAAGTTCGAATAAAGATACAATTACAATTGCTAATGGAACTAAATTAACAGCAAGGGGAAAGGGTAAATGTACTTTTAATATTGAAACACTTAAGGGTGTATTCCAATCCAAACTGCTTATTTTGCGATTTATTTTTAAATTCACTTTTGCTCTTAAACGCATCAAACTGCCAAATTCTCTTATTTAGAAAGTACATAACGTGCCGTGCTCGTCGATTTTTTGATAAATGCAGAAAATATTGTAAAATATGCTGTCAAAGTTGACGTTTTGAACCGGATTTTCCGCAGCGGGAGATCTGGGGATGAAAAATATGGTCGTACTGAGAAAATAACTGTTTATAAATCAAATTCTAATTAATTGAGCGAAAAATGAAATTACACGGCCTCTTATATATCTCTTCAGAAATCACCTCAGCAAGTTTCACGTTTTTAATTTTAAAAATGAGTCTGAAAATGTCTCAGAAATTTTCGAGCTGTTGAGGGTGGAAAAATATTTTTTCGAATACACCCTTAATGGTCAAACAAATAGAGTTACATTAGATCATGTGCTTTATGTTCCCGAGTTGAATAGTAATTTATTATCTGTCCAGTCTTGTACTGAGAAAGGTTTTGTTGTAACATTTAAAGATGATATATGTTTAATTAAAAAGGGCAACATCTTATGACATCGACATCGCGGTGCTTAAGGAGTGCCAACGCGGCGTGCAACGCCGCCGCGCGTAACCTCCAACTAAATATGAGTACGAACTAGAGTGAATTTCGAAACAATTCACGGCCTAAAAGTATAATTTGGAAGCTCTGGTGGAGTCCCGAGGGCCATTCCAGAGTTGAAAGCACGAGGTTAAATATAACCTCCAGGAAAAAGGGGCGCATAGGGCATCCAAAAATTTTTTGGTTGCCCTATACTTCGATGTCACTTCACCAACTGGCGTCGGCAAAAAACGGAAAATGCAAAGACAGTAGGGTACCAACGAGCACAGAAAGTTATAGCATAAGGTAGCCAAGCCTATCTAACCTTTCTAAGAACTTATAAAAAAAAGGGGGGCCACATAGCTCACTAATTTTGATGTCAAGCCTAGTGCGCATTACGTGTCGCGGGTCTCCCGGCTTTCACACAAACCGTTCAGCCTTTAAAAAGGCTTTGTGTTACTAGACATCGAGAGAACACCGCTAGTGCAAATTGCATGTTGGCATTGCCAGAGATCGAAAATGGGGACAAGTTAAGATTAAAATTAAATGCTAAAAAAATATTTAAACAACAACTTCAAAAATAACTATAAAACTGGGCTATGAATTTCGTGACCGGGATGCCTAAGCACCGCCGGTCGACTGAACCGAAATGGGGGGGGAAAGTATAGTTGGACGGGATGCCGTGAGCAAACACCCCAAGGCCGGCGGGAAAAAGGTAGGCAGAGCCTGACCTCTCCCTGGTGGAAGTACCGAAGATGCACTAAGACAATTTAAAATTTTGAAATAGCAGGTAACACCCATTAAATAAACAGTAAAGAAAAGGGAAGTCCAGAATATAAAAGATGAAAAATACAAACAATATTGTTAGGGAAGTTGAATTGCGCGGCTGTTAACAAAAACAGTGTGCTGCATGACGTCACGGGGAAAGCCAATGCTAGATGAAAGGGTTAGTCATCTTAGTTGCAGATGCAAAAGCTGATGAGGGGTTATACAGATTAAAAATAATACCAACAAATGAAAAGGTATATAGTGCTTCAGAAATATTACCCATTTGTTCTAATGTTAACTGCATTCTAAAATGGCACCAAAGGCTGGGCCATAGAAATTTGGAATCCATCAAGAAAATTCAAAAGGATGATTTAGCTTTAGGTATTACTGTGAATAATTGTTCTCATAATACTGAATGTCCAAGTTGCATAAAAGCTAAGCTAACAGAAAAATCATTTCCAAAAGAAACGCAATACAGAAGTAAAAAACCACTTGATTTGATATACAGCGATGTATGCGGTCCTACAGAAACAAAAAGTATGGGGTCAAAAAGATATTTCGTTACATTTATTGATGATTACTCTCGTTATACACAAGTATATTTTATTTCTTCTAAAGATGAAGTATTTGATAAATTAAAAGGGTATGTTGCATCAACAACAAATAAATTTAGATTGAAGATTAAATGCTTGCGTAGTGACAATGGAACAGAATATTGCAACGAATCTGTCAAAGACTACCTTAAAAGCTTAGGAATAAATCATGAAACAACGACGCCATATTCACCGTCCCAAAATGGAGTCGCAGAAAGAAAGCATCGCTCGATATTGAAATGAGTAAAGCCATGCTTATAAATGCTAAATTGCCAAAAACGTTCTGGGCAGAAGCCATAGCTACAGCAGCCTACATACAAAATAGATTACCTACAAAATCAACTGAAAAGACACCATATGAACTGTGGAATGGGCATAAGCCAAATTTGAGTCACCTTAAAGTATTTGGATGCAAAGCATATGTATATGTTCATAAACAGAAGAGACAAAAATTTGACGAAAAAGCCACTGAAGGAGTCTTTGTTGGTTACGATTTAAGAAGCAAAGGATACCGAATTTATATAGGCGGTAGAAAAATAGTGATAAGCAGAACAGTGAAGTTTTTTGAAAATATGAACTGTGAAAATGTCTTTAAAGAAAATCCTGAAGAGCGAATCTCAGATTTAATGCATTTCAATTTTTCAGAAGAAAATCTTGAAAATGATAGGGAAGCTATCCGAATAGAAAATACTGCAGAAGAAATAAAAATGGATGAAAAATCAGTAGATAGCCCAACAACTGAAGAAAGTGAAGATAATTTCCAGAGAAGAATATCTAACAGAGAGACTAAAGGAATTCCACCAGAAAGATATTCTTACAAAACTGAAGACAGTTATTCCAAAAATCAAGATCCTGAAACTTTTATAGATGTTTTACAATTACCAGTAAAAGATCAACACAAATGGTTTCAAGCTATGAAGGAAGAATTTAACTCTTTAAAGGAAAATGAAGTGTTTGAGCTTGTTACTTTACCCAAAGGCAAGCACGCCATTGGCTGTAAATGGGTTTACAAAACAAAACGTGATGAAAATGGAGAAGAAATAAAATGCAAAGCACGATTAGTTGCCAAAGGTTTCACTCAAAAATTAGGCACTGATTATGATGAAACCTTCTCTCCTGCCGTCAAACATACAACTATTAGAGCTTTTCTGACCTGGGCAGCTTATCATAAAGCCAGAGTGTTTCAAGTAGATGTTAAAACAGCCTTTCTACATGGTAAACTAGATAATGAAGAATTATACATGCATCAACCAGAAGGCTTTCATGATGAAGAAAATAAAGACAAAGTCTATAAATTAAAAAAGGCTATATATGGTCTTAAACAAGCCGCCAAGTGCTGGAATGAAGAAATAGAGAATACTCTAAAGGCATATGGATTTAAACAAAGTGAAGCTGATCCATGTTTATTCATAAAAGAAAAATCAAAGAAGACAATTCATCTCATACTGTATGTAGATGATATGCTGATAAGCTCAGAAGATGAAAATGAAGTTAATGAAGTAATAAATTATTTAAAGAAATCTTACCCCATAACATCACTAGGAGAAGCAAAATACTTCTTAGGTATAGAAATTTACAGGAAAGAAGATGGAAGTTATTTACTTTCACAAAGAAGTAAAATAAATCAATGAGTTAAGGATTTTCAGCTTGCAGAAGCCAAACCAACTTATACCCCAATGGAAACTAACTATTATAGTTTAGATAAAGAAGAAAATCTTTTATCATCAAATGATAATTATAGACAAGCTATAGGAAGTCTTTTATATATTTCCTCATGCACAAGACCTGATATTACCGCTCCTACACACATACTAAGTCGAAGATGCAATAATCCAAGACAAAAGGACTGGAATGCTGTTAAGAGGGTAATAAGATACTTAAAAACAACGAAAGACCTTGATCTCCACATTTCTTCAAAAGAATATCCTAATATAGTTGCATACTCGGATGCAGACTGCAGTCAAGATGCTACAGACAGAAAATCCACCTCAGGAAATGTAATCTTCTTAGGCAATAGCTGCATTTCTTGGTTTTCACGAAAACAAACATGTGTGACATTATCGTCAGCAAAAGCTGAATATGTGGCACTGTCACAAGGAACTCAAGAGGTGCTATGGATCTTAAAATTATGTAACGATCTCTATTTACAACAACATTTTCCTATTAGAATTGTTGAGGATAACCAATCTACAATTAAATTGGTTGAAAGTGAAAAATTTAAATCTCGAACTAAGCACATTGATACAAAGTATCATTACATACGAGATTTAAAAACGAAAAATGTTATAGATGTCAAATATCTATCAACAAATGAAATGATAGCAGATATAATGACGAAGCCTCTGCCAAAGGCCAAATTTGAACTTTGTAGAAACCTTATCCACCTGGTGTCAGATTCTATCACAAAACGGGAGAGATGTTAGGAAATGCTCTTTTGTTTCAAGAACATTCCACCAGATGGCAGCATCAGACAATCTTTTTATTTGATCTACTGTGACAGACTCTCAGAACAGTTAGTTTTTTTCTCCTTCCCTTATAGGAGTTGGCAGCAAAATGCTGGTGGATTAAAAATCCAATAATATTCCAAAGGAATGATAATATGTTAAAAAAAACTGCAACAAACCATAGTTCAAAGTATTTCTTTGTGTTTGTAAATAGTCTTATTCATCTGTTTTGTTTTTATTGTGAAGTGTGATCAGTATTGTGTCCAGCATATATATTATTCTAGTGTATTTAATCTTCAAATAATTTTTTTTTTTTGTTCATCCTAAGAAGAATATATTTCTATTGAAATACATCAAAACATAAAGGTAAAACTTTTTAACTTTTTATTGTTTACCTATTGAGGAATTTCGTATTCATGCCTTCCATATGGAATAACATTCCAACAAAAAATAACACAATTAACCCCTTTGGAAAAAAGAATTAAAAAAAGGTTGCTTTCCAAAAAACGTTTTTTCTTTCTTATAGCAACGCCCTCCAGAGGTTTTTTTTTTTTTAGAGGTACCGACAAACCAAAAATATACTTTTAAAGAGAAAACCGTCTTCTAATCGATGGTACAATCGGTTTTTAAAAATATGAATTTTAACCCTTTCAAATACACTGTCGAATGCAGGTCACTTTGCGCCTCACGGAGACGATATTTTTTCTACGGTAAACATAACTCAACGTCCGTATTTTAACACAATATTTTTAGAGCATCTCAATAAACCCAGTGTTCTCGGTGACTTTTTACCAACGTTAGCAATTTGGCTAATCAGAAATAAAAAACATTCGCCAAATGTAAAAAATATTAGCAAAATAAGTTCGTCGTGAAACATTGAAAATTCGATCTTGAGCCCTTAATGCACCGGTCCCATGTTTTTTTCAATATGTTCTAAAATAACCTAAGTTTTTGTGACTGCTTATAGATCAGTCATTCATCTAAATTTAATTATCCATGACAGAAACTATAAAAAAACTATATTTTAGATGTATTCTATTCTAAATCTATTTTTAAAGTTTTCTAAATATATTCAGAATAAACTATATTCTAAAGTGTTTGCACGATCAAGAAAAAAATTCCTAACCCGATTTAACTCATTAAAATGCTATGAAATAAAACTTCCAATCCCTGATAACTCGGGATTTTAAAATATTACATTCAATGATTTCTGAAAAATTCAAAATATAGACAACAAAGTATGTGTCAAAAACTTTATTTTTCGAGGATTCTTCGGCTTTCATTAAAGCCTATACTTTAAAGACAGTTTGGAAATTGTACTTATTACCTATTGGATCTATTAACACATACCAAAACGAGATGACATTTCTTATTCTAAATCCGATTTCTCAATTTAGTTTTTGTTGTGTTCATCACATTGAAGCCTCTCTCATAGATTACTGAATGTAAGCAGCAGCAATATTTTAGCAAATTATAGCATGTTCCACGTTATAGAATAAAGTTTCTGCAAATCGTTTTTTCAAATAAAATCCATGGTATCTCCTAAATTCGAGGTTCTGCAGCAAGAACTCAAGAAAGTTTTAAATAATTTCCATTTTGACAGTACCTCAGATAAGGAAATGTCAGTATCATCCAAATATATAAGGTTTAAAACTGATTCAGTTCCTTTTATACCATAGTTTTAAAAATTGTTCTTATCCGTTACTAACGGGATATTTTGTGTGCAAAACACAATTAAAATCTCTAGTTTGTTTGAATCAACAAAGCGTTCATTTAAATTTTGTAGGAGATACCTTATTAATCATTTGGAAAAATGGTTATTGTTCTCTGTCAGGGTAGGAAATCAAAAGCATATATGAAGGTTTTCTGTACGGAATACTCGAATACACAAACATTTCCATCATGCTAATAATAGATTACCCATAAGAAAATGGCGACAGAAATTTTCAATTTCCAATTGAACTGACAATAAAAAATTAGAAAGTCTTGGTTTTGCTTAATTTTAACATTATAATTTTAATAAAAAATCTGGACATTTTAGACAGGGCTCATAATTTTAGTGTGGAGGGTTCTTTAATGTAATTTTTATTATTAACCATTTGGAAAAATGTTTATTGTGCTCGTTCAGGGTAGGAAATCAAAAGCATATATGAAGGTTTTTATTGGTTTAATCCGCATTTTATTCGTTTTCTGATTGGTCTATACAGTAATCTGTATTTCCCTTTACTTTCAACAGAGATGGATACCTTTTGTTGCCACTATGACAAAAAAGTAATAAAAACTACAAAAAAAAATTAATAACTCAGAAACAAATTGAGATACAGCTTTCAAACGAATTGCATTTAAAAGTACATTTTTTTTCTATCCGACGGTATAAAAAGTAATATTGTCGGATGTTTAGAAGTTTAAGAATGAAATCTCATTTAAAATGTGTCGTCAGATTTCTTGGAAATCTGACGATGGAAAAGCCTTTTCCCGAACAGCCAATGAAATGCTTGGATAATCCGTAAGTTTCAGGTGGATAATACATACGAGTCGCAGGCGATATTTGTCGCTTGGAATTTTAATGTTTAATTCATGGCGTACGTAATGTATGATCAACTCCGTGCGATTTTTTATGTCTTAAATTTTAGTCTTTGAAAAAAATCATTTTCCAAATGGTCGTTGTAATTTGTTAAATTGCTTTTTTTTAAATCTTGTTTTAAATTTTCTAAAACACCACGTTCTTTTTTACTATCACGGACTGGGTAATTTTCATAAACAAAATCTTGTATTTCTTCAGGCACATTCTCCATAAGCATTTTATAGTTTTTCCCATAACCAGGAGATCCTCTAAACATTTAATTGTACCGTCGGTTTAACATTTTTAAAAGAAAAACCCATAATGCAAATAAGCATGTCGCCTGTCACAGACAAAAATAGTTGAGCAAATATTGAGCACTCGAAATTTGGCGAGTCAAATCTTCCGTTTACTCGCCAAATGAAGTCTTTCGTCGCGATGGCGAGCGGCAACGAGAACCCTGAATAGACCGGATTTACATCACCTGCAAAAATTTCGAAACGTTCGGACGGGTATAAATATTTTTTACAAAATAAACTGTATGAAAATTTTGACAAAGTTTGTAAAAACCTGAGTATTTCGTTGCGGTTTAAATACCAAATAGCGTATAATTTCAATTCAATATTTTTTCGCTTTAAAAATATGAATTCAGAAAAAAGGGAGTTAAAGATATAAAATCATTACGAATTTGAGGTTCATTTAAAGTTACTATCACGGGCCCGGGTGACGCCGGGCGGGACAGCTAGTAAATAATAAAAGAATGCTGTAATGTTAGTTTGCTATAGTTTGAGACGTGAAAAGTATCTCTTTCTAACTTTCAGAAAAATGTAGATTCCAAAAGATTAATTTATGACTTTCTAAAGAAATTATGAAGTTGAATTTAGAGCTCAAGAAAATAAAAAAATATCATTAAAATTAGCAATACGGTGGAATGAGGACATTATAGGTTTTACAAGTTTTAAATAACACGATTTTTATGTTAAAGATATGTTATGTATGTTATTTCATAGTAACTGATAAGGAAAAGAAAAGTAAATAAGGTTAAGAATAAGGAGTAAAATTAAATACGAAAGTTAAACTAGATAAAACTTAGAGAGGCCGAAAGATTAATGATACATATTTGATTTAGGGTCGTATAAATGAGAGAATGCATCGCATATGAAAGCTGCGCCAATGGAATATAGAATGATGATACTTTTTAGGTGCGTTCGTAATTATATAAATATGTAGCACCTATAGTAGTCGTCTAGTTCGTCCGTCTGTCCGCCTATAACAGCGCAAAAAACTACCCAACCGAATGGCTTGAAATTGAATTTACATAGAATCGTTTCAGAATTGTGTCGAGTCGTTTCAAATTTTATGAAAATCGAATGAAAACTTAAAAAGATATTCATAAAAGTTTTTTTTTCATTCTATTAAATTCTATCCTACGTCATGAATTCAATGCTATCCGATTCTAGATTGCCAGGGTGATGACGTGTCCTATTTAAGATGGAGTTATATATTATTTCCGTATGACTGAATTGAATACATATAGAATCGTAATAAATTTTGTATTCATGCATTTTTGCGTAAGAGTGCAACAGCTATGGCACCCAGTTCTGAATATTGATAAAACTACAGTCAATCAGGGTAACTTTGAACCACCTCCTATTTTTCAATATTTTTGACTCTAAAAGACTAAATAAACTCCAGAACTGTGCTCTGTTGGCAAGGTTCTAAACTGGGATTTCTACTCTTTATTTTAGAAAATAAATTAGCAACATTATGCGCAATTAAATGCATCATCTAACTATTTTTGTAAAGTACTGTTTTCAAGTTAATTTTGAATTCTGTTTTGAAGTTGTTGTAATCCAATTAAATTTTCATAGTAAGTAACAATATACTCATTTATAAGACATATTATTATCTAAATGTTGTAAATGTGTTAATATTTTGTGATTATTCATTTATTAATAGTTAATAAAATGTAAAATAAGAAGGCGCTAACATTTTACCACATTTTCAGGGTAACTTTGAGCCAGCTCAAAGTTATACTGGTGCTTATAATTTACTAATTATAGGTGCTACTGTCAAAAAGTTCCCATAGTTGCACGTATATGTTACATAAATGCCGAAAATGAACATTAGATATAACATGTAAATATTTCCCCAGATATATGTAAAATACATAAAATCCATTTAAAGGCGTTTTTCGGGGCGGAGCTACTCAAATTTGACATTTCATACATTCGACATTTTTTATTCTTGTTTGAATAATACTAGTACTAGTCGTATTATTGTAACTATGGATATATTATTGAGATAAAACATTGAAAATTGTTTTCCACTGCATTTTTATGTTTTATATGAACAATAAACAGTTTTTTTTTTTTTTTTTTTTTTTTTTTTCTAAATGTTCATGGTTCTCTTCTTCCACTTTTCTTATGCCTGATATTTGTTGTAATATCATAAATTATACAAATCTTGTGATGTTGGGAAATCTAAATTCGCAGTCTTTGCATATCTGAAAACATTTTTTTGGGGTTTAAAATTGTCCTGACTACAATACTTTTTTTTATAATGAATTATTTTATATAAAAATTTATCAGATGGTGCAAAGTTACCTTAAATGGCTGGGTAACTTTGAACCAGGCTAAAAGTCGATTTTTTATTGCTTTTATCCTTATTATTCCTTAATTTTTGATAGTCAAACAATAATTTAGGATCATTTCTTCTCTTTTATGCCCCTAGTTGCGACAATATTCTTCAAATAAGAGTGTGGCATATGAAAATAGAGAAAATGCGGATCAAAGTTACCCTGAATGACTGTAGTTATAGTACGAACGCAACTTATTTGCCACGTTTGACGCACAATTTCCGTCAATGTTTTTTTCTAATTCAACATTTAAAAATATTTTTGCATTCGTTATACTTGACGGTCTTCCACATTAATATATATAATTTCTAAACGCTGGCTGTTGCTATGCCGATTCTACTTAAAATCTTGAATAGAAAAATTGTTTCCTATCGAATCAGGTAGTAGTTTTTTCTCCACCCAAGAAAAAATCATCTTGAATGTCTTCCTCACCTCTAACAGAGCCAGTTCAAGGCCAAGAAACCCTTTCTCTTACAGAACCAGATCCACAGGCACACATTTCGTTTTGTTTTTTTCATACGTGAGTTGGTGTTAGGACTGAGCGATATTCAAATGAAGCCGCGCACGGCCAGATCGAGTTTCGAAGTGATTCAATGTATGCGCTCTCCTAACGATGTTTTTAAATCTTTCATTTCCGATTCTTCATTCAGAAACGCAGTTTTGATTTCTTTTTCTTTTAACTCCAGAATTATGATTTTAAAAAAAAAAATCTCTCTCAGTATTAATCTATGGGTGGCTGTATTATTTTAGCCAACCATTTACCAAAAGTATTATGATTGAGGTTTTACGATGTTGCTTAGTCAAAACATGTAAAAGCTATTGAAATGATTGATACTAAAATCACTTAACGATAAACAAAACAAATTATATTATTAGAAGTAAAAGATACAGGGGCGTGCATTTTTGCATGCCACACACAGCGGCGGCTTTCGGACTGCTTGACGACACAGGTATGGTTACAAAGAGAACTAAACTTCTTTCTGAGACATTGAGTTAAGTTGCAGCCTCGAAAACAGTTGAGTTGTATGACTGATTAAAAATTGGAATTTAAAATTGCAGTTAAAAGTTCATATTGGGAAATACGGTTGAAATAGCCAAATTTGCAGTTAACCCGCCACAAATCAAAAGAAATCTATGTCGATTTGGGTCGCGTGAAGTCCATCTTATACCACCCTAAATACAGGATGTTTCAAAAACGATGAGATAAACTCTAACAAGGAGAGGGCCAACCTTGTTAATCACAGATTTTGATTAATTTAATATATGTTGTAGGGTAGAGACCCCTTAGTCTCAGGTTAAACGGATTTTATCCAACGCTCCTTGGTTCTAGAGAAACCGGGGGGGGGGGGGGGGGGTCTAATAATAGCACACAACTTAAATACTTACTTTGTAACTAAAAGGATACGTTGGCCGTAGCTCAGTTGGTACGGCGTCTGCTGGCTGATCTGCGGGCCCGGGTTCGGTACCCGAACGCGCTACATTTGTTTTTCTCATTTTTTGTTTTATAAATATACTTGTAATTATAATTTAATAATTTAAATTAAAAATTTCAATGTCATATATTAATTATAATGTTAGCAAACTTAAATTTGTCATTTTTTATTTTTAAACTATTATTTCTCATCCTTTAAAGAGGTTAAAAAGAAATTGGATCTATTATTGAAAGATGAAAATTCCAAAATCGCGACAAAACCTGTTGTGGCGTCATCTAGTTATGATAAAATAAAAGAATACTCAAATAAAATAAAAATAAAAGCAGAAAGGAGATAACGGGGAAAGCAAAATAATTGAAAAGTGCAAGCATACGTATTACAAATTAAAAAATCGTTAATATGCAAAAAGTCGGTTGTAATTTAATTCTGATGCTAATTTTTAATATAAATGTTTTATATTAAAAATTATAAATTATTATAAATTTTTAATATATGCTTGTTACTTTAAAAACAGAATAATAGTATTATCGCATTGACTTCCTTTGTTAAAGCAATGCGTAAATGATGTTTCTTTAAAATCACGAATTGACACAATTGCTCAATATCATTGGATCGATAAAGAATATATGAAATACATTTTAAAAGGGATTTTAAAAAAATTAACAGTTTTATGATGTTTTATACAACTATTTAGTTAAAAGTAAAAAAATAAATAGGTTAAAATTATAATTGATATACAATATTATAAATTTTAATTGACGACGAGATTATTAAGTTATACTTACGAATATATTTATAAAACAAAAAATGAGAAAAACAAATGTAGCGCGTCCCGGTATCGAACCCGGGCCCGCAGATCAGCCGGCAAATGCCATGCCAACTTAACTACGACCAACCTATCCTTTTGGTTACAAAGTAAGTATTTAAGTTGTGTACTACTATTAGACCCCCCCCCCCCCGGTTTCTCAAGAACTAAGGAGCGTTGGATAAAATCCGTTCAACCTGAGACTAAGGGGTCTCTACCCTACACCATATATTAAAATAATCAAAATCTGTGACTAACAAGGTTGGCCCTCTCCTTGTAAGATATATTAGTGCTCATTACAACAAACAGTTTTTGTACAGGTAATCAGGGTCGATATCCAGACAAATATCCAGGTTTAGATGATCAGCCACCTTGTATTTTTACAAGGTGTTTCACTTGGGCGCTATTATTTACTTTATTATACTCCTTACTATGCAACAAACTATTGTAGAAGAAAGTTACTGTTATCAAATTATTGGAAATAAAGCCTACTTTTAAATGATGTATATAAAATTTGCTAAGGGAGTCATCTACGTATCAAAACGAACCCAAACTTTTTTTTTTCAATAGCAATACCCGACTTTGACACAATAAATAAATTCTACATCCTTCAATTAGCCTAAATACAATTTTTCATGAAATTCATACGATTAGTTTCAGCGAAATTAATTATTTTAAAATGACCCTATTTTAGGGGCTGTATCCAAATTCAAGTTCTGCACTCGATTGTTGAAATGCTACAGAATGACTATGTCACTCCTGTTAATGTACTATTTCTTGTCAATAGGACCAATTCGCTCGCTTAATATGTTTCGACTATTGCCAGCCCAAATGTTTCAATACAATGAGTAAAACATACATTTTTTCAAATTCAATGGATGCTTTCCGGCACATCATAGACAGACTCTTAAACCATCATTTTGACGTTTTTTTATCATAATTCGAAAACTGCTTGGAAAAAAATTTGTAAAAGAGAATTCGCATAAAGTAGAACATAATAAATGTAAATCTATCAAAAAAATTATAGCTTGCAATTCATTTTTTTTTTCGAATGTTAATTTCATAATTCAAATTCATAATTCATACTGTAATTTTTTTTAATTACAAATTCAATGTATTTATGTTTGGGTTTTTTAGTTTTATAACCACACAAAAAATTATCCCATTAGGACTATAATTTCAGGAGATATTATTAAAAATATGAAAATGTAATTTAACATTAGAAGCTCTCAATTTTGAATGTTTATCATTCAAAAACTTATCATCCAAATAATTTGAAGTTTCGTTTCTAGGCATAATTTGAACCGAAGATTTAAAATATAGTGTCAAAATGGGGTTTTGCCATTGAAAAAACAAAAACAAAGTTTGGTCTGGTTTTGATTTGTAGATGGCCCCCTTAGCGAATTCTATATATCATTTAAAAGTAGACTTTATTTTCAATCGTTTGGTATCAGTAACTTCCTTCTGCAGGGCTCCCACTGGTCCGTTTTTTGAAAACCAGTAATTTTTTAGAAAGAAATTCATGGTAGTTTTCTGCAACAATTTCAAGAAAAACGCTCTTCTTGGTATGTTTCTACGATATTTATAAAGAAGATTTTTCTTTAAATAAAAGTGGTGTTCAAAAAACGGACCGAGTGGGAGCCCTGCTTCTGTTATAATTAGTTGCAGAGTTAGTAGGGGATGCTTACCCCCTTTTCTTTACGACTGTTCAATTATATTACACAACCCATATGCCGAGAGAGGATCACAGGTGTGTCGCAAGACACTGGTGCGTCGCGAAAGGTCATCAGATGTCTCGCGACACATTTGTGAACCATATAGTGTGCTTAATAAAATCAAGGATGGATTTTACAATATAATAAAACAAATAAACTAGTAAATCTGCAGATCAGGAGCCTCAACGTCAGCTCTGCAAGTCATTGTTTTTAGACACACTTTGGTAATATTCAGTTTCCTGCAAACCGCAATTTAAAGTTTTCAAATTATGTAATTATTTATAAGAATAAAAAATAAGAAGTTTTCAGACATTAGAAGCATTAAATTAAAAACGTTATGGAAGGATATTTTGAAATTTTCATGAGCTGTTAATTCTGGTATATTTTTTAAATAATAAAGTAGATTTCTTCAGGGGGGCGGAGCCCCCCCCCCCTGAACCCCCGTGGTCTTATTAATTTACATACGTAACTTTTTATTGATTGCGCTAATGGTTAGCGCAAATGTTAGATTTCTTTTTACACTTCCGAGCCTTATTTTTCAATACTGGTAACACAGAAAATGATTTACATTGACGCAATTATATTAAACGTTTAGGTTTTATGAATGAAAATGTAATTTCCTTTAAAAATAAAATAATTTTCATTCATATTTTCTGAAATGAGGCGGCATTAAGAAGTAACACCCGTCAAAAAACATTTTTTCAGGCAATCTAGTTAATGCTTGGTTTTTAAGGATGAAAATATTTATTTCCCGATACAATGACGTCATTTTCGACAGCGATAATTTTGCGGTGCATAATTGTGATATTTACTATATATTTGCTTTTCAAAAGATTTTTTTTTTCTCATTGGAATTTTCGATTAAGAATTAACATTTCTGTTAGCTGTGTGCAGACGATAAACCATGAGATATTAGTAGCATTTTTTTTAATAATAAGATTTAATATCATAACACAAGCCCCTTTTATTTCAACCTCAAAGCGTATTCGTTTTATTTTTGATATATGAGATCAAATTCACCTTCTTTTCGTATTTTCACTTTATTTCTAATATGAAGGCGTATTCATGTCTATTTTTTATTTCATTTTCCTCTCGCACATAAAAATCTTTCAAATCAAAATTTACTGTTTAGGATAAATTTTTATTCCGGGATTGAATTTTCGTGGCAACGGCAAAAAAAAAAAAAAAAAAAAAAAAAATGATTGTTAAATTTCATAGCAAAATGTCGATTTACTCCTTATAAAAATAATGAACTTTTTAATTTAAAAGAAAAATATTTGAACAAAATAAATAGAACACAGTCTTCCTTTATTTCTGTGGTAAATTCCATCTATATGTAAAGACACAAAGGTATTAATTCGTCCCTTTTGACTTTGATTAAACTTCAAACAATTACACATACTTTCACATTTGCGATATTTTTAGGTGTAGTTCGCTGCTAGGTAACAGTTAAAAGAAAATAAAAACAATTAAATATGTGCTTAAAAAGAAAATTTATATTAAAAAAAATATTTTATATTATTGAAACACTTATATAAAATCCCTCCATAAAAGTTATACACCGAATTTAAAAACTCTGACAAATGTATACAAAAAATTTCAAACTAATATGAATAATGTATGGTTCTAATTAGGAAATTTCATCATCCTTAATTTAGCATTTAAATCCTTCAATCATATGAGCCATTTCTTTTCAACAAATAAAAATGGAAAAATCGTCTGAATTGCTATAGGAAAGCATTAGGTCTCAAAATAAAATGTTCTATATATTCCGAACGAATGAACCAAATTTAACCCAAAACTATACAGCTAAATCCGGGGATTTCATCAACATGCATCCTTAATTTTAAGATAATCGGATGCTTTTTACGGCAGTTATCGCGGAACAGACAGACAGACTAACAGACAGACAGACTAACAGAAAACAAAACTTTTCGTGTCTCCACAGTAAGCCTTCACTGACGTTTCGGCAATAATTGAAATGTTGAAGAAATCATGCTTTTTGCTGCGTTTTTGCCTATATTTGTATATTTTATTTTTTCTCATAAACTAATTCAGTAATTGTAAAATTGATCACTAATTTTATTAAGTACACTATATTGAGGATGCAAAAAAAAAATAAATAATGGAGTCATTTGACAAATATTTGTAGAAGTTTTAGTGTTTTAAACACAGCAATGTGTCAAAAATCAGCAAACTTTGAAATCCTTTAAATTACAAAAAAAAATTTAAATTCCCTATTTTTGCCCAAAAAATGATTTTTTTTTCGTGTCAAAATCACTTTTTCTAGGTATTATGTATAATAATATGTATACATAATAAGTAAATGTACAGTCGTGGAAAAAAAAAAGTAAACACCCCCTACTAACTCCGCAACAAATTATCGTAGAAGAAAGTTACTGGTACCGATTGTTTTTTAAATAAAGTCTACTTTTAAATGATGTATATAAAATTTGCTTAGGGGACAATCTACATATTAAAACGAACCATAACTTCATTTTTTTTTAATAGCAATACCCAATTCTGACAGCATAAATGAACTCTACACCCTTCAAATAGCCTAAAAACAAATTTTTATGCAATTCGTACCACAAGTTTCTGAGAAATTAATTATTTTAAAACGAGCGTATTTTAAGGGCTGTATCCAAATTGAAGTTGGGTTCTCGATTGCAAACCGAGAGAGCCGACTTCTTGATCAAGGCACCTTAAGCAGTCAATGAAGTCTGTTAGATAACAAGGCCGCAGAAGAAATTTCAAAATATCTACTCACTTCAATCATAGACGGCCCCTTAAACCATCATTTTGCCGTTTTTTAAGCATAATTTGAAAACTACTTGGAAGAAAAATGTGAAATTTGGGATTTTCATAAAGCAGGACTTAATAAATCTAAATCCATCAAAAAAATTGTAGGTTGCAA
The DNA here is from genome assembly GCA_963932465.1 of Maratus speciosus. Taxonomy (NCBI): domain Eukaryota; kingdom Metazoa; phylum Arthropoda; class Arachnida; order Araneae; family Salticidae; genus Maratus; species Maratus speciosus. Next base: position 3,966,046 of record OZ010790.1, on the reverse strand, counting down.
TTCATAATTTTTTCGAATTTTAATTTCATAATTCATAATTCATATCATAAAATTATAAAAATTGCAAATTCAGCGTATTTATGTTTGGGCACATTAGTTTTATTTCCAAACAAAAAATTAGCACATTAGGAGCATAATTTCAGAAGATACAAATAAAAATATGAAAATATAATTTAACATTAGAAGCACTCAATTTTGAATGTTTATAATTCAAAAACTTATCCTTCAAATGACTTGAAATTTGGGGCCTAGGTATATTTTGAACCGAAGATTTGAAACATCTCGTTAAAATTGGGTATTGCTATTGAAAAAAATGAGGTTTGGGTTCATTTTAATATGTAGATGACCCCCTAAGCAAATTTTATATACGTCATTTAAAAGTATACTTTATTTCCAATCGTTCGGTACCAGTAACTTCCGTCTACGATAATTTGTTGAAGAGTTAGTAGGGGGTGTTTACTTTTTTTTTCCACGACTGTACATCAGTAAAAAAAAATTCCAAAGTTCTTCAAAGTGTACAGTCCTCTTAACACGTTCGGGACCATGGATGCATATATGCACCTTCAAAAAGTGCTTAAAACGCTTGTATTTCATACCAGTAAAAAAGAAAAGTAAAGTTGATGTTATTTAATTACAGTGAAACCACCTCCATTAAGCGACCACTCCCTGAACGACCATTTTTTCATGGAACGAAATTTATTCCCATAGCCTCTAATTTTACTCCTATTCAGAGACCATTCCAGTTGAATTCCCTCCGCGAGCGACCGATTTCTTTGAAGAAAATGAAACAAATTCCGTTTTTTCCTGGTCGCTTGAAGAAGGTTTTATCAGAATAATAATTCCGAAGAGCGCATTATTCATCAAACTTCTAAACTAAATTTAGAATTTTTATTTATTCTGGTAATTTTTAAGTGTTTAAACTCCTTTGTGCCTTTTTAGACAATGAATTTAACTCTGATGACAAATTAAAAATGGCGGTCCATAAACTCCCCTGCCCTATTCTGTCAGGAAACTCTCAAAGAAATAGATAAATTAGTGAAATCGTCTTAATTTGTTCCGCCCACCCCCCCCAGAAAAAATTTCATTTATTTATTGAACTTCAAAAGGACTTGGAAATAAAAGTTATAGAAGAGAAAACCGTAAAATCAAAGGAAATATCAATGTATTCATTTTTTAAACTCCGCAGTAATTAACTTATGTAATTAACTTTTGTTTTGATCCTTAAATTTTCATATTTTTTCCTAATGTGAAAAATAAATTTTAGTAACATTAATTGTTACCTTTTTTCAACAATTAAAATCTAGATTTAAACATGACCTCCATTAAGAGACCACCTCTCGGAGCGACCCATTTTTATTGAAACGGAACGTGGTCGCTTTAGGGAGGTTTTACTGTACTACATTTTCGTGATTTATAAAATGAAGTCAAATAATTAACAAAAGGTGGTGCCAAACGAATAAAATTCGTGTAAAAGATGCTGGTCCTGAACGGATTAATCTAATACGGTGAAACCTCTGAATAACGGTTACCAGTGGGACTAAAGAAAAGTGACCGCTAATCAGAGGTGGGTGTTATTTAGAGGTTTCATTTTTCAAAAATCATAATTACATAAATTTAAATAGAAATACAGTCATTTTAATTAATTCTCATTGTTTTAATACACTAAAAAAATCAGTGATTTGCAGGTGCTTTTTTTCTGCAAACATCTTTCTCCAAAGAAATAATAGTATGAGTTGTTTTGCTGCACAACTCATCATGATTTTATGCAAAATTTTTGATTTCACGAAGATACGTAAAAAATTTGGTATATGTGTTAATAATACTGGAAATTTTAGGTGATTCTATAATCTCTTCTACATCCTCTTCCGCATCACTTTTCATAGGCGTAACCAGGGGGGGTGCCCTGGGTGCCCGGGCACCCCCCCCCCCCCCCCCCACCCGCTTGCGCAGACTCAAGCACAATTATTTAAAAACAAGTAGGTAAGTGTGATCACAGATCGCACAGAGGGTTTCGTTTAATATTCCTTTAAAACACTTTACCCTTTTGCGAAATCTGTTAGTTCCACATTTCGCAACCAAAGGGCGCATTTTATTCTACACAAACCTCTATCCAAAGGAAACTCCGTTTTACAACCTATCCATAGGTATATTAGTCGAGGGGATCGGGTCTATAGCACGCGAGATAGGTAGGCGCCCCAGGAAATTGCACGGAACATTCTTTTATAAGCCTTTTATTATGTGTTATGAACTATGTCAAAGTTTCCAGCAGATCGACTTGTTAGATTTCATAATTTTAACAAAATTGCGTTATGTTAGTTGCAAATTCCACCACCAGGGAGCGCACACTATTCATAATAAAAGTGTATCAGATCGAAACTCTGTTAAACAACCTATCAGTGGATGTGCTACTCGAGTTGGTGGCGGCCTTAAGCGAGAAATTAAGAAATTTGCTGAAAGTACTATTCGGAAATAGTGGTAACTAAAATTTTGACATTTTTAAATTTCATAAGCAGCACGTGTCTGAATATATCATAGTCCTCAAAAAACGACATCTAAAAAGGTCGTAAACGCTAATTTTTAAAAAAGAAATCCAGCGCCCCTCCCCCGCCCTCCCTTAACAGGAAATTGCATGCACCATTATTTTATAAGCTTTTTATTATGTGTCATGAAGTATCTTAAAGTTGCAAACGGATCGCCTTGTTATATTTCCTAATTCTAACAAAATCGCGTTACGTTAGTTCCGCATTCCACCACCAGGGAGCGCACTCTAGTCTTAACAAAAGCATATCTGAACGAAACTCCTTTGCGCAATCTCTCCGTAGATACATGGTCGGGAGGGTGGCGATGCGGTCTTAACCAAGAATTTAAAACATTTTCTGCGATAACAAACACTCAGATTTAATAAATAAATCTAGCCACCCCCCACCCCCCCCCCCCTCCACTCCTCGAAATATCACACTCCATTCTTTTTTACACTTTTTCTTATGTGTTATAAAGTATCTTAAAGTTTCGAACACATCGAGTGGCGGTCTTAACCAATAATTTAAGATATTTCCTGAAATTGCTATTCGGAAATAGTGGGATGAACACTTATAAACCTATAAACTTTTTCATATTGAATTATTAATACTTATCTCATAGAACGCCGTCGAAACACCCCACGCAAATTGTTAGATTTCCTAATTTAAATGAAATCTCCGTTAAAAAAGCACGTGCCTCCATCTTAATCTGGCATTTGATGGAAATAAAAGGAATTAATAAAATAATAATTAATATCTCAGCTCGTAATGAAGCTATCTCTTCGAACCGTGTATGTATGAAATCTGCGAGAAATTTCCAGCCCGGATGTCGAAAAATTTAACATTTAAAAAGTTTAAATTTCGTATTAGACTTTCCTCCCCTTAAATTTCTCCCACGCCGATATGTCTGAGAGACGACGACAGCTGCCTTCCTTCCGGTGAATGGAAATCTGTTTTCATTGTCTTTCCAAACACAGAAATTAAATTTTTATCGATCGATTTTTAGTGGATTTTTTGCGTTCTATCCTACACAGAAATTTGAAATTTATACCAAAATAAAGTAGAATTTTTTCCGCGTATTTCTACACCTGTTACGAATTTGTACGACCGATACTTCGGCAGATCCGATTTTGCTTTGTAAAGGTCCACTTCAGTTATTGCTTAAATTACTCCGTGGTAACCCTGCACCGGCTGATTTGACGGAGCATCCGCCGAATTTACTGGCAACCCTTAGGAGAAACTGGGGAGGATTTCGATAACGTGTGTTCGCACCTGCATTCAAACGGTTGATTGGTTAATTTTAGAATTTAATTAGCCCGTAATTAGGTTAATTACCAACTTTTTCAAAATTTTATGATTTGTTGTTTGATGTGTGGTGTTCATCTATAAGTATGCAAAATTTCAAGTCTCCAGTATGTATAGTTTCTGAGAACGGGCTCTGTGACGGACAGACAGACAGAGGAGCGAGACGAATAGGGTTTCGTCAGATGAACGAAACCCTAAAAATCGAAATCTACAAAAGAAAAAAAGAAGTGAAAGCATAGTTTAATTAGTTTAGCAAATTAGCTTAGTTCAGAAGACTAACAGACTAAGTTTTGAAATGTGATAAAAAAAGAAACCCATTCTTTTTTCTTTCTTTTTTTAAGAAAATTATGTTGTTTTTCTTTTTTAAAACTAAAGTATTTACAAGAATCTGTATTAGTCATAGTTAGTCAAAAAGGTGGCTTTATAATCCCACTTTGACGTCTTTTGTTTGGGGGAGATTTTTTATAACAGCGTTCTTTCTATTTCATGTTTCTGCAATTTCATGAGAAACTAAGGCTGTTCTCAACTGCTCTGCTCAACAAGGTCAAAACGTTCTGACACATTTACAAATTTATTTTTTAACGGAAAGATCTAAAATTGGAAAGCCTGACTAGGGAAGCGATTTGGAATCGAACTGTGTTTTCCATTTTTTGATCAATCAATTATATATTGAGTTAAAAGCGATTTGGATCACGTGACAAGCACGTTTTTCGTCCTTTCTTGATTGCTGTTTCTCCTTTTGCGCGGAAATCGGTTCAAAACGCCCACTCAGACACTATTTTCTGAAAGATCTATTGCGTTTGCAAAAAAAAACGAAAAAAAAAACCATCTCGATGACATAGTTTCTGAACAATAACAAAAACTAGATTCATGCATTTCCGAACAAAAATAAATTAAAACTTACGTCACAAATTTGCCCTTTTGGATTTGAGAACAGCCTTAACGCAAGTTCTAGACGAGGATAGAAACTATTTGTCTCTTTGCTTTCGTAGTTAAAAATCTAGAAAGAAGCAAAAAAATTTGAAAGGAAATGCAGATGTGAAACGATATTCTAAAATGCGATTAGCCGGGGGAAATAAGAGGGAGTGTACAGACCCTGTCTTCTTTGAAAATGAAAAATAACAGCACAGAAAATTCAAATTAATCTGGAGGTTGGTTGGTTGGTTCAATTTCGTGTTTTGCGGCCATTTTTTGATATTCGTAAAAGGAATATAGTTGTAGTCTTTCAAGTCAATATAGTAATTTTTTTCCTCTGAAAATTTTTATACGATTTTTAAAGCTTCTTCTCGTTTCGCGGCGTTCTTTTGAAAGTAAGAAAAGGGAACCCGGTTTCAATCTTTTAGCCCAGTGCAGTAAATTTTGACCAAATTCGCGATTTTATTCTGCGATCATTTCATGATATTTACAATTTTTTCCCAAAATCGTTTGACGAAATTCACGTCTTTCTATGCGATTTTTTGTCGAAATACGTACTTTTGACCACTAACCTTTGACAAAATTCGTATTTTTTACTGCGATCCTTTGATGAAATTCGCATTTTTTACCGCGATATTTTGACGAAATTGGCATTTCTTTAGCACGATCCTTTGATGAAATTCGCGTTCTCTTTCTACGATCTTTTGACGAAATTCGTTTTTTCTTTCTGCGATCCTTTGATGAAATTTATTTTCTGTTGCGGCCGATTGACGAAACTGATTTTTTTACAGGGGTCATTTGTCAAAATTCGCAATAGTTTTGCACGACCGATCGGGAAAATTCTCGATATCTTTCCGTACCAATTAACAAAATTCTCTACTTTTTTTCTGCAACATTTTGACGAAATTTGCAAAAAATTTTCGTCAATCGTTTATCGAAATTCGTAATTTTTTGCGCAATCTTTTGACGAAATTCGTGATTATTTTCTGCACTCTTTTATCGAAATTCCGAAGAAATTCTCAAATTTTTCAGGGGCCGATTCACGAATTGACTTTGAAAATTCCATAAAAGAAATAAAAATCGCGGATTTAATTTTTTTTTTTAGATACTCACTGAAGAATCACTGCTCTGTGAAAGAATTTGGAGGGGGGAAATACTGCACAGTATTATTGAGGTGCAGACTGCCTTCGGCAACGTACTCCCGAGCAAGCTACGGCCTCTTCTGTCTCGAAAGAAGCGAATCTTGAATTATTGCGTTTTTTATTTCTAGCAAATCAAATTTTCAGCTTCCTTATAAGAACTGATTTGACATTCTCCCAATTCGAATTTAATCACGGCAATTGCAAAAATTACCGGAGATTTTTTTCTGTTTCAAAAAGGTAAAAAAATCGCCTCAAAGCACGAAAACCACCGCTAAAAACCGCATTAAAGATTCGGAAAAGATTAAAAAACTACAGGGAACGAAATTAATTGGGTAAAAGATTTAAACCGGATTCCTTTTAGGAATGTAAAAAAAAAAAAAAAATCACCACAAAATGAAAAAAACCCTCTAAAAGTAACATTAAAAAATTTGTTAAAAATTAAAAAATCTCGAAAACACTTTATTGAAAAGAAGACAAAGTTTATACTTGGATAAAGTATTGAAATCGGATTCTTTTTTACTAATTTGAAAAAAAAAAAAAAAATGCAGCAAAATGCGAAAAAATTCGCATAAAACATTAATTGAAAAATTTCAGAAATTTTTTTCGATATGCATGATTTAAGGCATACATGTGCATATCGAAGACAGGTCCTGTCAAATCTTACGGCTGTGCGGGCTGCATTGTTTTTATAGAGTTCAGCGCTCGCGCATACACACACATACACAGACAAGCACTTATCTTTATTATTACAGTCGCATCATGATAGCATAATTTTTATCTTGATAAAATTTAGTGTATATTATCATGACCTACTTAATATATTCGACACATTTTGTGGCAAAAACATGAATTACCGTAATTTTCGGTCTATAATCTGCGGATCAAACAATTACGTTCGAAGCGAGAAATCTTGTTCCATAAAATGCAACTTGTTAAATCGTAATAAATATTTAACTTCAATAATAAAATAAAATTTCTGGATCGAAACATGATTGTTTGATCCACGGATTATAGGCAGGGAAATTAGGATATTAATGAAAATTATAATTATTTATAAGAATAAAATAATTATTTGTATAGACTTTCCTCCAAAATTTCTTGGGTCCCTCCGGTGATCCCTAAGAAGTCAAGGAGTCACATTCTGGAAAACTTTCGTGCGTATGTACTGGTGTACCGCATGTATTATCTGAGATTTATCATCCCGCAAAACTTCACCTACAAAACTTTGATTGAGATAATTTTAGATCGCATGCAGTGTTCCCCTGTTGATGCCTATAAAAGTTTCCAGCATGATTAAGGCCCTTTTTTAATCTTTATAAGAAGTTAGGGTGCCAAAAGATTTTACACTTGTGACCATTCTTAGTAACTATTTTAAGTCACTGCTGTAAGGAAATTTACATTTTTTTTTTTTTTTTTTACCATTAGATCTAGTTTTGATGCTTTGAATCCCTTCTCATCCCTCCTCACGCAAACAAAAATCGTGTTTGAGCCCTTTTTAAAAGAAATACAACACAACTAACAACACCTTCTAAGATGAAAACCTGTCTAAAACGGAAATTTTACCGGTTGTATGAGATACCGTTTTAGCAGGTTTTACCAATTAAGATACTGTTTGTATCCAGCATGTTCAGTTTAAGAACCTGGGCACCCCCCCGTTCAGAAGGCTGGTTACGCCTATGCTTTTCTCTTCCTCCCTCCTAGTCCAGTCAAATTGTCAAAAATAGATGCAAAAATTCTGCTAGAAGATTTTATGTTTTTAAACTGTTTATGGGGATGCTAATAACAGGAATTAATTGTTTCCCAACAAAATATCTCGAGGCTAAACTTTGTGGAGCCAAAAAACCACGAAATTTTCGGACTGTTTTCAGTTTTTTACCTATAACTCGAAAATTATAAAATTTTTGTGTACCATACTCAATTACAAAAAGAAAGAGCATTAAATTCTCTACAAATTTTATTATAAAAGTCTTTTTCTAAATCCATTATTAAGCGCGCTACAGCTTCCTGAAAATGATACTTTTTTTCTAACTTTGTGAAAAAATCGCAAATACCAACATTTGACACCATTTTTATTTCTTTTATCCTCTTTAATGTAACTTTTTATATTACAGGTATTTGCATGATAGTAATAATGATTAATTACAATGGTAAAACCGTAAAAAATTGACAACATTGTAATTTTTTTTTTGTATTTACAACTTAAGGTGAGAACAATAATAGTAGGTATTATGAATGTAGGTAGCATGAATGTAAGTAAAAAAATACTTACAGTAACATCTTTAATGGATTTAGTAACGTCTGGAGCGCTTGCGGGTTGATGAGTTTGGTTCGTCAACTTCAGCTTGAGAAGCAAAGGAGCAGGCTGCATGATCTTCAACAGCTTTGAACTGCTTTGAGCTTGTTGCGACATCATCATCCTGGCTGCGAAAGTCATCGACGTTGCTGGTTTGGTCGATGGTTTCCCAGGTATCAGCTTCATAATCCTCTTCTTCTGCATAAATAATATCATCCACATTTTCACAATTGACCCCGTTACACTTTTTGCAAATTGCCGAGCATTTGAGTCCTGATTTTTGGCAAGAGCATGCCTTGGTGCACCCTTTTTTACAGCTACATGAGACAACATGCAGCAAGGATTCAGGTGCTGGGTTTTGGTACATTTGAACTGGCTGGAAAAGACCGTCAGACCTGCGAACCCACCCCCATTCTTCAGGGGGCATGTTGTTTCCTAGCCAAGCTTGTACCTGATGATAACATCTTAGGAAATGATGCTGCGCAGCCTCTTGCGTCGGTGGCAGCCTTGCAAGATGAAGTTTGCTTTTTGTGGCTGATTTAGCAAATAACTGGAACCTCAAACTGTTCAATGTCTGCGTGGTATCTACGCATCCACTGTATAGTGCAATAAGGAATTTTTCTCCAGCCTTGATGATTTCTTGACGGGTAGACTCTAGTTTATTAAAAACACATGATACTTCCTCAAGCTGCTTATGTTTTTTTAAAGTGTTACAAAACTTTGGCTTTCCTTGCCCAAAAAGAGCAGATGTTGTATCGCATCCACTGATTGCATGAGTGAAAAGAACATTGTTGTGATTGTATTTGTAAGAATTGGTTGAAAACCACTTTGTTTCTATGCTTCCTCTTCCTGGTTTTTGGAAAAACAGATTTTTGTGTTGATATCCCAAGCTTGTCATGATCGCGATAATATCAATATTCTCTCCGACAATTACGATACTTTCAAAGGCTTTGGCTCTTGAAATGGCTAAGGTAACAATCATGACATCAGCGTCTTCTTCTGCCTGGTCAACTTGAATTCTGTTATTTTGAAGCTCTGTTTTAAGCAGTGAAATGAAGCGGTTCTTGTTTCTGTCATTGGCTAGAAGTTTGTCTTAAAGCACTGTGCTTAACATTTCTGCTGCAACTATGACTTCAGTAGAAGTGTGCATTCTAGATCGACGCGCTCTTTCTGCACTTTTCGTTCCACTCTGTTCTCCCTCAGATGGATATCCATCGAACACAACTGCGACCTGTGATCCAAAATTTTTCTGAATGTAAGAAATATAACTTTTAACAATAAATTTGAAGGAAACATTTCGAGGCCAAGTTACTTTGTGAAGAAGGTACCCTCCGTCAACAACAAAAAACTTATCTTTTCCAATAAGATCCAGATTGTCTAATGGGATAAAAGCACTCTAAAACGAAGATTTTGTGCCCTTTCTCATCCCTTCGTCGGAGAATAAAGACATCGGATAGGGAGCAAGTTCATAAGTTAGTAGATTCTGCACGTCTTCATCACTCTGCTTCATTAAACAAACCCTTTGGAATAGAGTCAATGGATGGACAGAAGTAACTGTAACGTTTCCTAATCTTAAACTACTGACAACAGAAGCTAAAGGTACAACCTTATCCTTTTTCTTGAATTTCACACTCTTGAAATTTTCGCCAACAATTCTTCTGACTCCTGCCTGCCCTACTTCTCCAGCCAAATAGCAGTTAACGTCAGTCTTTCCAACAATTCCACTACTGGTGGACATTATGTAATCATTTTCGGGGAAAGGATGATGCACTAGCAACCAATCTCGCAGCTTTTTTGAATCATTACTGTCTCTATCAATGGGCATCCACATGCTGTTCAGAAACTTCAAAGCCTACTTCACAGTATGCCTCTATATCATCGCATATGTTTTGCATATGAATCATTCCCAGAGTCCATCTTGCTAACACGCTGTCTGTCATTCCTCGTCCATGCGTTAATCCTCCAGTGCTCTTCATAGTTTTCATTAATGTTTGTTCAATCGCCATATCAGTCCAAGTCCCAGACCAATTCTTATCTGATCGCCGTATGGTGAAATAGCCTTCAGCTGTGAACTTTCGGTATTCGGAAGCGTGATACAATGCGTGTATCACGATTTGAAGCCCTTTGGCAAACGAAACACAATTTTGGATCGGGCTCGCTCATTTTTCACTACTGCACGAGAAGCAGACGCGCAATAAACTGAATAGTAAGATACCAGACCAGTGTAGAGAGGGAAGGGTGAGTCTTTAAGAAAGAACACCTGCGTCGGAAAGTCACGTGACCGCTATCTTCCAACTGCATTCCCTATTATTATCCCCTGCCACCCCCCCCCCACCTCCCTTCGTAACTGTTTTTCTGCTAGGGTTGCCGGATATCGTCCTTCTGCTAAGGTTGCCAGATTTATCTCAGAAAAAACGAAGATTTTGATTGGCACTAGTTTGTTTTTATTTTATCGCACTATCGTTCTTTTTCGTACCATGCTAAACTATATTGAATGCGCCAGTAATGTTTTCGTTAACGAATTTCTTTAAAAAGTGGTTATTATTAATTAATCGATCTAATCATTATTCTCTAACTGCATTTGTATTGCATTATTCTGTTAACATTTTAAAACTAATTTTGCAGTCTTATCCAATTACGAATGAAAAAGTAATTGAATTGTAAGAATAAAGATAAATCAGACCATCCTGCAATTTAATAATTAGGAAAATTTTAGCAATGGACACCCTACAAAAATAAATATTTGTATTTAACCTTGTAATCATCGCGCCCGATACAATCACGGACAAATTGCCCGTGAATGTATCAGGCTCAACGTTTAATGGTTAAGCATAAAAGGCGATAATAATTCAAACAAAGTATCTAAACTTATGATACAGTTAGACTAAATAAAAAATTTTATAATGTAGATATTTATCTATAATAAGGTAGAGTTCACTTGATCTATTTCAACAGCAAATGCGCACTTAATATTACACAACTCACCCAAGATTTTTGTATTACTGATCTAAAACAAGCCGTTTTTACATTTGATGCGCATATCCATAACTTATTTTTGCAAAAGGTGAAATTTTAAAGTAAACTGAAAAAGAATATTTTTTAAACTATCAAAAGTGGGATGGGGTAGAAAAATGGAAGAAAACGTTGTGCGGACACATTTAAACGTACACCTAATACCTAAAAAGCGCTATAGACCTAAAAAATACTAAAAACGTATAACGTACGAGAAAAACGTACTATCTGGCAACCCTACCTTCTGAAATAACCTTCTTGAAAATTTGCCTTCTTACTTATTCATCAATAGGTGCATTTCATTTCCACAGTTAGTGATGAAAAGAAATTTTTTTTAGGGATGGGAGGCGAAAAATAGGTCACTTTCTATGAAGTTGAAAAAAATGTGCTATTTTCAAAAAGTTGTAGCGCGCTTAATAATGGGTTTAGAAAAACGTTTTTAATATGAAATTTGTAGAGAATTTAATTTTCTTTCTTTTGTAATTAAGTATGGTACACAAAAATTTTATAATTTTCGAGTTATAGGAAAAAAACTGAAAAAAGTCCGAAAATTTCGTGGTTTTTTGGCTCCACAAAGTTTAGCCTCGAGATATTTTGTTAGAAAACAATTAATTCCTGTTAGTAGCATCCCCATAAACACTTTAAAAACATAAAATCTTCTAGCAGTAACTACCGCAACTAACTACCAGCAACTAACTACCAAATCTTTGTCTAGACACACGAACTTACTGACGTTCGTGTTAGTTATGCTTGCTGTTCTAAGAATGTTATCTAAATTTTCCCAATCATTATTGTCTTCATCTTCTATGTCTAGTTTTGGAAAAAGATTAAGTGTTCAAGAGATTAAGTAACATTTTGTTGACATATTAAGTAAACTTTGTTTGATCTGCTTTAGATTTTGGTTTGCAAATAAATATGAAATTGTACCAGAAACTTTTTTTTTTTTTCTCCTGACTTTTGAGCAGACGTTGTTCAGAATTCCTCATTTAGAGGTTCGTACTAATGTTAATGCTATGGAATGTGTTTGGTTCCATCAATATGTGGCCGGTATTCGGAGGTTGTCGTTGTTTAGAGGTGACCGTTCAAGGAGGTTTCCCTGTACATAAAAACTAGTAAATCTGCAGATGAAGAGCCTCAACGTCATCTCTGCAACTCATTGTTTTTAGCACACTTTGCGTAATATTAATCTTTCTATAAAAACGCAATTTAAAGTTTTTAAATTACATAAACATTTATAAAAGTAAAAAATATTTCGACGGTTTCAGACATTAGAAGAGTTAAATTAAACACGTTGTTATGTAATGATATTCTGAAATTCTCATGAGCTACTTATTTTGGTAATTTTTATATAGTAAAGCAAATTTCTTCAGGGGGGCTATGCCCCTCTGAACCCCCCGTTGTGTAATTTATTTTGCATTTGTAATTTTCTATTGATTGAGTTAATGATTATCTTAGATTTCTTTTTACACTGCGATTTATAAGGATAAGTAACAATTTCGTCAAGCATTTTACGTTATCCCGATATCCATACAGCAGTATTTACTTGCCTGCTAACTACAAACACCTGTATCTAATGGATAAAGAACTTTTGGAAATGTAAACTGAGACATCTAATTTAGAAATCTAATACCTTTATAATTTTTATTTCCAAAAAATAATTTTGATTACCATTCTGCAATATTTATATCTAAGATCTAATCTAAAATATCTAAAAAATATACTCGATAGCATTAACTTACTAAAATCACCCTAAAGTAGGGGGACTTCTAAATCTAACGGTTAATAATTCATCATCGTGTCCACTTCCAATTGACTAAATAGATAAACGGGATTTGGCACCTTAAAGTATTTTTTGTGACAGCCTTTTAATAGTATCCCCATTTAATTTAATGTTACAAATACCGTTGAAATTTGACGCAAACCTATGTTCAGGTCAAATTACGAAAGGTTAACTAACCTTTTATGTCCCTTAGCCGGACTTTCTGTTTTATTTTTCGTAATAGGGATTATTTTAATAATTTATTTTATACTCTACAAGCTGTTACACGGGACATCGTTCACGTAGCATTAAAATAGAGATAAATGCATTAAGTAAAACATTTCACTCCCCACCAGACATGCCAAGTCTCAGGCTTTTTTGCACATCACTATTATCTTTGAGAAAATGTTGTTCTTTTAAATCGCGCAAATGTTCCAATTAGATAAAGTAACATTTTCTGTATTAAAATACTGGTATCCAGAACGCCGGAGGCTTGGCAGCTCTGCTCCTCTAATAAAAACATATATAATTAACCAACACTTTATCACATTTTATAGGAGACAATACGGAATTTCTTATTTTTATGGCCTTACATATACCTCAGTCATAAAAATGTAAAACTTTGTGCCAATTAATATACACAATTGCGAAAATGAAATCGCAACCAATGAAAAAAGGAAGGCCAAGTAAAATCGTGTAAATCGAGTAATCTTTCTTCGTAGTGCTGGGAAAATACTACTACAAAAATTATTTTAGGTGGTATTTGGTGTGAAATGTTTATATGTATTCATTCCTGTCCTATTTATCTTTTCTTTTCTTTTCTTTTTTTTTTTTGTAATTTGCTTATTCCATTTTTCTTTTGCCCGTGAAAATCTTACAAATTAAACTTCACTTTTTGGAAGAAATTGTTATTTCTTTTCCTTTCTTTTCTTTTTTTTTTTTTTTTTTTTTTTTTAGGCAACTATAAATTTTATAAAATTTAATAGAATAATGTCAGTTCATTCTGTATTAAAATAACGAACTTCTTCATTTATAATCAAAATAGTTGAATAAATGAATTAAAATATTATTCTATCTAGTATATAAATACTATTTTCATTTCTGCGTTTAAATCAATCTATATGCAAATATCTATACAAAGGCATTCATTAATTCATTCCTTTTAACTTTGATTTGACTTAAAATAAAAAGAAAAGTGCCCAGTTAAACTGATGGCATTGAGCTCACAGGCTGTTCACACTAATTGTATATTATACTCTTATTTCAAAGAATAATGCCCACAAAAAATAAATGAAGGGGTTTAGCCCTCGTTCCCCTACTTTAAATTTAAACAATGGACCTCCAAATCTAATCAGGGAAGCACCTTAACATAATAAACAGGTATGCCAAATTTGAAGCAAATCAGATCATTTTGCATGAAAAACTATTTTGCTAAATTAAGGGGGGGGGACACTAACCCCCTTTATACTTAACTAATGGACCTCCAAATCTAAATAGGAAAGCTCGTTATCAGAATGAACATAGAAAAAAAAAATTAAAGCAAATTGGATAATTAAGGGGATAATATCTAAATTAAGGGGATGGGTCTCCCCCCCCCTCTTCTTTTTATACTTAACCAATGAACCTCCAAATCTAATAAAGGAAGCACCATATCAGAATAAACCGGCATATCAAATTTGAAGCAAATCGATTAATTCTGCATGAAAAACCCATTTTTCTAAATTAAGTTGGGGGGTCTAGCCCCAGCCCCCCTCTTTAAACTTAACCAATAAACCTCCAAAATTAATCAAGGCAGCTCCTTAACATAGTAAACCGGTATACCAAATTTGGAGGAAATCGAATAACTCTGCATGAAAAACCCATTTATCTAAATTAAGGGGGGGGGGGTGATCTAACCCCCTTTCCCCTTTTATACTTAACTAATGAACCTAAAAATATAATCAAGGCAGTTTCTTAACATAATAAACCGGTATACAAAATTTGGAGCAATTCGAATAATTCGGCATGAAAAACCCATTTATCTAAATTAAGCGGGGGGTCTAGATCCCCTTTCCCCCTTTATACTTAACTAATGAACCTCCAAATCTAATCAAGGCAGCTTCTTAACATAATAAACCGGTATACCAAATTTGGAGCAAATCGAATAATTCTGCATGAAAAACCCATTTATCTATATTAAGGGGGGTAGCCCCCCTTTATACTTAACTAATGAACCTCCAAATCTAATCAGGGAAGCACCTTAAGATAATAAACAGGTATGCCAAATTTGAAGCAAATCAGATAATTCTGCAAGAAAAACTATTTTGCTAAATTAAGGGGGGGTCTCTAACCCCCTTTATACTTAACTAATGAACCTCCAAATCTAATTAGGAAAGCTCGTTATCAGAATGAACATAGAAAAAAAAAATTACAGCAAATTGGATAATTAAGGGGATGGGTCTTGTCCCCCCCCCCTTCTTCTTTTTATACTTAACCAATGAACCTCCAAATCTAATAAAGGAAGCACCATATCAGAATAAACCGGCATATCAAATTTGAACCAAATCGATTAATTCTGCATGAAAAACCCATTTTCCTAAATTAAGTTGGGTGGGGGGTCTAGCCCCAGCCCTCCCTTTAAACTTAACCAATAAACCTCCAAAATTAATCAAGGCAGCTCCTTAACATAGTAAACCGATATACCAAATTTGGAGGAAATCGAATAACTCTGCATGAAAAACCCATTTATCTAAATTAAGGGGGGGGGGGGATCTAACCCCCTTTCCCCTTTTATACTTAACTAGTGAACCTCCAAATCTAATCAAGGCAGTTTCTTAACATAATAAACCGGTATACAAAATTTGGAGCAATTCGAATAATTCGGCATGAAAAACCCATTTATCTAAATTAAGCGGGGTGTCTAGATCCCCTTTCCCCCCTTTATACTTAACTAATGAACCTCCAAATCTAATCAAGGCAGCTTCTTAACATAATAAACCGGTATACCAAATTTGGAGCAAATCGAATAATTCTGCATGAAAAACCCATTTATCTATATTAAGGGGGGTATCCCCCCTTTATACTTAACTAATGAACCTCCAAATCTAATCAGGGAAGCTCCTTAACATAATAAACCGATATACCAAATTTGGGGCAAATTGCATAATTCTGCATGAAAAACCCATTTATCTAAATTAAGGGGGGATAGCCCCCTTTCCTCCTTTATACTTAACCAATGAACCCCCAAAACTAATCAGGGAAGCGCCTTATCAGAATGAGCCTAGAACAAAAAATTTGAAACAAATCGGATGTTTCTATCAAGAGTTATCGCGTTACGTACATACAGGGTGTTTCACAAAGGACACCTAACTTTAAAAATCAATAACTCGGAAACGGTGATAGATAGAAACATGAAACCAGTGGTATGTTTAATAAAAAAAATCATAAGAATTTTATACATAAATCTCAAAATTTAGTTCAAAATAGCCCCGATAGATGGCGCTGAGAGCGTTAAGGATCCTTGGGCGTGTTCAAGATGAACGCGCGCGAGCTCAAGAGACAGGAACATGGAGTGAGTCTTTATCGTAGATGGAATAAATGCTCAGTACGTTCAGGAAAGGATCTTGGATTTGATTAATTATTGTGCTAATTATAAAGATAATCTGTTGCAAATGAAACGTGAGCTAGATAGCTGAATGGACAGAGCATTGAAGTCGAAACTAGGGGTTATGGGTTCAAATCTCCGCGCCCCAAATTGTGCTTATGATTTTTTCAATTTATTGGTTGCTTTATTTTTTTCATAATAAATAAGATATTGTTAATAAAGATAATTTTTTATGTTAATAATACAGAAGCACATGTGAGTTTTTATCGGGACTAGAATGCAGATCATATTTTAAGGTGTTAAAATCAACATGGAAAATATTATAAAAATAAAATGTAATAGATGTACATTATTTTATATAAAAATATCTGAACCCATATTTTCTAGAAGAGATAAAATATATGGGGTTTGTCGTCTAGTTTTGTAGTAAATAAAGTATGATTAGAATGTTTATAAATTTTCAAGAATGTTTATAAATTAAAAAAAAATATGATCTGCATCCTAGTCTCGATAAAAACTCACATGTGTTTCTGTATTATTAACATAAAAATTTATCTTTATCAAAAATATCTCATTTATTATGATAAATATAAAGCTACCAATAAATTGAAAAAATCATAAACACAATTTGGGGCGCGGAGGATTCGAACCCATAACCCCTAGTCTCGAGTTCAATGCTCTGTCCATTCAGCTTTCTAGCTCACCTTTCATTTGAAAAGCGAGAAGTTACATTTTTTCTCCACCAGATGGCGATTCAAGCGCTCGAATACGCCATCTGGTGGAGAAGAATTGTAACTTCTCGCTTCAGGATACTGCCGTGCAAGCCCATTGCATTACATGTATTTTAAATTTGCTCGGAATGATTATTCTTTTGCACAATTTCAGATTTTCTGTGACATTTGTGTTCTGTCTTATATGACAAAGTAAAAATGATCCGAATTTGAATATCTAAAACTTTCAAATGCATTTACAATAAAAAAAATTTCAATGGCACTTTAGCATTAGTTAAAGGGAAATTAAAGGGACAATTTTCCTGTACCGAAGGCTGCGAGCAGCGCTTCTATAGGCCGTTTTAATTCCCAATAATTAGCACAATAATTAATGAAATCCAAGATCCTTTCCTGAACGTACTGAACATTTATTCCATCTACCATAAAGACCCACCCCATGTTCCTGCCTCCTGAGCTCGCGCGCCCGGCGCGCGTTCATCTTGAACACGCCCAAGGATTCTTAACGCTTTCAGCGCCATCTATCGGGGCTAATTTGAACTAAATTTTGAGATTTATGTATAAGATTTTTTTATTAAACATACCACTGGTTTCATGATTCTATCTATCACCGTTTCCGAGTTATTGATTTTTAAAGTTAGGGGTCCTTTGTGAAACACCCTGTACATACGTACGTACATACATACAGAACCGGCGGGCACATTAGATCTCAGGCTTTGATAGCCTGTGAGCTAAAAACCCATACATACTTTCACATTTATGATATTTTTAGATGAGATGCAGTTGGTACGCAACGGTTAAAAGAAAAAAAAAATGAATAAGTAAATTCATAAAATAAAATGTTCTATATTATTCGAACACATGTATAAAATTCCATCATAAGTTGTACACCTAATTTAAAAACTCTGACAAATGTTTTGACAAAATTTCTAACTAATTGGAATAATTTAAAACCCATATTTGTAAATTTTAACATTCATAATTTACCATTTAAATACATTAGTAAAATGAGCCATTTTCTTTCAACAACTGGAAATTTGAAAATCGTCTGAATGCCATAGAAAAGCATTATAGCTCAAAAGAAAATGTTCCATATTTCACAAACGAATGGACGAAATTTAACCGAAAACTATACAGCTGATTCCGAGTACCTCAACAGCATGCTTACTTAATTTCAAGCTGATCGAATGTTTTTTGCGGCAGTTATCGCGGAACGGACTAACAAACGGAAACCAAAAACTTTTCGGGTCTCCACAGTAAGCCTTCACTGACGTTTCGGCAATAAAAATTTGTCTGTCTGTATGCAATGCTATACAAATCCACAGTTTGGAAGTCAGAATTGTGAAATGTTACGTATATGTGTGTTAAAACACGGCTGAGGAAACTAAAGTAATCCGGAATCGGAATAACTTATAGTTAATTTTTAAATAATAAAAAACCGTAAATTTAAGAGCAATTTCCAATCAAATGTAAACATTTTTCGTTATAACTGTTGCCAACAATTAAAAAATCCACAATAAAATTCTTACCACAACAATTACCTTTCTATTGCAAGACGCAATGCATATTACTACGCCACGATGCACTAAAAAGCTGTAGTGGGTATTACGATAATTCTTTTACCTCACATGCAAATAATTAGAGATATGCTTATTACGTACGCCACGCTGTAATAATAAGAAGCTTTAGCGGGTATTACGATAATTCCTTTACCTCACATGCAAATAATTAGAGATTATTTAATTGCGCTTAATTATTACAATTTTTTTTAAAATAAAGAAACACATTTTATCACAAACATCAACAAAACTTCTTATTCTATTTATTTCTTTATTCCAAAGATATCGTTTTATCGTCTGCTGCCATAGTAACATGATAAATTAAATTTCATTAAAAAAAGGCACAATAGTACAAAAATATTTTACTAAATCGAATAGTTATTTTTAATTTTGGTTTTAGAATTAAATTCATGAACTCCCGTGCATAGAACGGGTTAAACAGCTAGTACACTATAAAAACTACCCGGAAACGTTTCCGAAAACCAGTGGCAGCAAAAGAAACTAAGTTTTCACAAATGTCTCTTTAAATCTCGAAAATATGTTGGTTTCTGAGATTTCTAAAGATTCGTGGTTATATTATATGTTTGTCGATTAAGAAGCATCTGTCGTTTTTTACAGTGTATATGTTTCAAAACATCAGTGTTAAAAAACCCTTGAAGCCCAACTTGGTCAAACATTATACGTTGCATAGAAAATAGAGTAATTCAGTTTAATTATGAAAGAGGTTGTTGCCTTCTTCGGAAATGACGAACAAAATAAAATATGCATTTTGTGAGCGAAACAACAAATTATTTCCGAGTCCCGATGAAGTGTGCAATTTTTATAACGTGACCCAACTTTGTCACGCAAATAAGAATCCTTTGCTTTTGAAAATCATTTATTTATTTATTTTCAACGCTTATTCAGAGAAATAATGGCATGAAACACGTTATTATATAAAAAGTTGTAAAGCAAAGTAGCTTTCGGCGAATGAACACAAGAATAACATTCATTTAAAATACATTACATTTGATTAAAAGACATGCAGGAATAGGAGCAACAGTGAATCACCCTGAAAAATGTACTTATTTTGCGTTGTTTTAAGTCAACCTTTAACTGATGTTACCGGTTTCACAGACCGGTGCTTTTTTCAATTTTCATAGTTTAACTTGCACATTTCAGTTTATCAACATACACTACTGAAATTTTGTTTCTTTTGGAACTTTAGTACTAACACCAGAGACTTTTAAATAGGTGAATTTTAATTATAACACTCCTCTACAAAAAATTTAGTACAAAAACAACATCCTATGAGTTAATCGCGGCTTTTATTCATATTTCGATGGAGCGGTCTCACAGACCGCTTCACACTAGTTATGTGACAATTTCTGTGACATCAGTTAAAGGTTATTATGGGTACTTATAAGTGTCAGTATACTACTGAATAGTTCGAACCCTAAATCACAGGATTAAGGCAGAATTAATTCATTATAGAGGAAGTTTGTTGTTTTGAGCTTACAAAAGTTAATGTTTACATCGTTAGATTTTTAGATTTTTTGCTAATAAAGGTTAGATTTATAGTAAAAAAAAAAAAAAAAAAAAAAAAAAAAAAAGGTGTTTAAGTATAATTATAAGCTACTCGTCGATCTGAAGGAAATTTTTAGACATTGGTCTGTATACATGTGGCTATGGTTGTAACTGACAATATGTAATACTTTTCGGTATAATCTATTTTTCCTGCCTTCTTAACCCTTTATGTCTCGAATTTTAAATGAGAAATTTGCTCCACTTTAATAATTATCTTCGTTAATGCCTGAAGATATCCAAAACAACTTACATAGTAATAATTTGATTTTTAGATAGATTTTTAAATAAAACTGATTTAATAAATAGGTAGTTACAGTTTTTTTTTTTGTGAGATATTTACAAGAATAATTAGATTAATTAACAAAAAGTACTGTTATGGAAACCTCACAACCCTTATAAGAACAATGTAAATAAATGTATTGTGATCCTATCAGTAACTGAAAAGTGTTTTGTAGTTGCCTATTTTTCGTAAAACAGTTTTGAATAGGAGAAAAGCTAAATCTTTGCAAATGGTTCAGAAAATAACCACATTAAAAAAAAAAAAAAAAAAAAAAAGCTTCGACTGTTTCGCTGTGCTTACTGGATGTGATCCAGCAAAATATTTTGTATGAAAAATACCGTCTACTTCTATTAGTACACGAATTAAATAAATTTTATACTGCACTTTCTTTAATGGGACTTAAAATTCCCGTCGGAGCATAAAGGGTTAAACACCAATATATGTATATACACTGGTCATCAAAATTAAAAGATAATTACAGAAATAAAACGTAACTGATACTTAATGAAAAATTATTAATAGAAATTTCTACAAAAGCATTAGTTAATAAGGGTGGGCCGAAAAAAACTTTTTTTCGATTTTCGATGATGGGTAGTGCGGAAAAGTTCTCACTGGTGGCACGAAGTTTACACAAAAAAATTGAGATTTTTCGGAGAATTCTTTCATTTGCCGCAAATGGCTTGAAGATTTGCTCAAAAGTTGATTTTTGAAATTTTTTAGCAAAAATTTAAAAAATGTTAAATTTATTTTCGCTGAATTTATTTGAAATGTCATGTTTAGTATGCGAAATGTTTAAATAAGCTCTGATTATCTATTAGTTATTAGTTATGTGTATTTTGAATTAGGCGATTTTTATAGCCTTTTCGCGTATAACTGAGCAAAAATTGTAAGTATTGTTTGGTTCGTTCGTCGATTTCATTCTTTTGTCTTTATTATGTTCCTCGCTCTTCCTTCGGTTTTTCGATGCGTTGTGAGTCACATATTTGAATGCGCATGTCTTGACAGCAATTCTGGAAAGAGAGGAGAATGTGGAGTAGAAACCAATGAAAACGCAATCAGTCATCATGAGGATGCGGGAGAAAATAGGAGATGGGATGTTAATTATTTTTCTACTCTAAAATACAGCTATTGTCAGAAGATTTAAGAAGTGGGAACTTTGAACCAAGCAGTTCGTCTGAATCAGAATTTGAACCAGGGCTTTCAAAAGCAGACACTCCCAAACGCATATCCCTTTCTCACACAGCGTTCGCCGGATTTAGAACTGGTATATCACATAGGTAAATTGAGTTAAGAGCTTCATCTGTGCTTCAGGATGCAGGAATTGTGACAACCAGGAATAAGGACCTCGTCATCGATAAAGACTTGGTCAGGAGGCAGAAAAAGAAACTTGAAAAGAAGATACAGGAGGAGGAATATCTTGGAAGATGTAAAATTACAAACAGATTTTTTAATGGTAGAAATAATAACACGACCTTCCTAGAAAAAAGGGAACAAGCGGTACCGTCGAGAGAAATACGAAGCACATATCATTAATGGCGTGCGAAAATGTACGTGTCCATTTCTACGAGCCTATTCCTGTTTCATAGACATCAGAAATGCAAAAAGCTGAAGGTTTGAGTACTCTATTAACCCCTTAATTCTCGCTTCCGTGATATTCACGGGCTGTGTCTTTTATTCAGATTGTTTGTTTCCCACCAGTTTTATAAAATAGTGCTATTGGCTCTATTATGATATCATTTTACCTATCATCAAATAAGGTCAATATTTCTCTTTCAAAAAAGTGGTGCCAATAAGCAATTTGAATTTTTAAACTGTAATTTAATGCGACCGTTAAGGGGTTAATCTAGCTCCGTTTCAGTTGGTAAAGGTCTTAGGTCAAGTGGTTCTACCATCTACTTTAGACAGTTGATGCCGCTGTCAGAGTAGAAGCTCGTTCGTATGAAGAATGCATATGAAATGTCGCAGTTCTCTTCTTGATTTTTTTCCAAAGCAAACTTTATTCTGGCTTAGAAAATTATATAATGATTTTGCTATTTCGCCGCAGTGACCAGAAGGAGGTGTCAGGTGACCCAAATATTCCGAACGACGTTCAGATAACATGGTAATATTTGTTTCGTCTTTCTGTCGACGGTGTTGCTAGCAGTGTTGCCAGACGAATACTAAAATTTTATTTTGAATACCACTATTTTCATAGAGAGATAGTCGCCTTATTTATTTACAAAAATTTTGCGTTTAAAGCAAGCGAATAATACCGTACGAAAATAGTGGTATTGAAAATAAAATTTTAGCATTCGTCTGGCAACACTAGTTGCTAGTCTTATACGAGCGACACATACATTTTCGCACGCCATTAGTGATGTGTGCTTCTTATTTCTCTCGACGGTGCCGCTTGTCACCTTTTTTTCTCTGAAGATCGTTTTATTTTTACTACTATCAAAAAGATGCTTGTAATTTTTCTTCCTCCAAGATCTTCCTCCTCCTCCTATATCTTCTTTCCAAGTTTCTTTTTCTGCCGCCTGACCAAGTCTTTATTGATGACGAGATCCTTATTCCTTGTTGTCACAATTCCTGCCATTTTTGCTCACTTATACGCGAAAAAGCTATAAAAGTCACCTAATTCAAAATGCATATAACTATTAAATAATACATAATCAGAGCTTATTTAAACATTTCGTACACTAACCATGACATTTCAAGTAAAAATTTAAGTAATCTAAAATAACTTAAATTTAACATTTTTTAAGTTTTTGCTAAAAAAATTCAAAAATCAGCATTTGAGCAAAACTTCATGCCATTTGCGGCAAATGAAGGAATTGTCCGAAAAATCTCAATTTTTTTGTGGGAACTTAGTGCCACCAGTGGCAACTTTTCCGCACCACCCATCATCAAAAATCGAAAAAAAAATTTTTCGGCCCACCCTATTAATTAAAATAAGTTACAATGTTTGGCAGTTGATTATTCTAAAACTATTGAAATTGAAACCAAATTTATGGAAATTGGAAAATGATGGAAAAATTAAGTTACCTCTTGTGGAATTTTGTTTTCCTTAATATGGTGTATGGCCACCGCGGACAGATATGCATACCTCACACCTTGATTTCATAGACTTTACCAAAGTGTTGATCAAGTCTTGTGGAATCGTACACAAGTCTTCTAAAAGTGCACTTTTCAGTTCCTGAAGGGTCCGGGGAAGAATTTGGCGCGCTCAAAGTCGACGCGTTAAAGCATCCAACAGAAGCTCTGCCGGGTTCAATTTGGGTGAGTAAAGTGGCCAATCTATTCGAGTGATATCTTCTGTTTGCAAGTATTCTGACACCACATAGGGTCCAAGAGCCGACAGCACAAAAACTTATGTTATCAAGCACAAGAAAAAAAAACCTTTATTTTATGAAAGAATAGGAGTAGGGGAAGCTAATGATCCATGTCTGCCGGAAGTGAAGTGGTGCATAAGCCAAAAATTAATACCATCAGTGGCTGACTCGTAGGTTTATTATTGTGTTTGTCCTACAACTATCCTCCATGTTTTCATACCTTTGTTTGTAGAACAAACACAATGATAAGCCTACGAGTCAGCTACTGGTGGTATTAATTTTTGGCTTATGCATCACTTCACTACCGGCAGACATGCATAATTAGATTCCCCTACTTCTACTCTTCCATAAAATAAAGGGATATTTCTTGTGCTTGATAACATTGGTTTTTGTGCTGTCGGCTCTTAGACTAATATGTTCGATGTGACCAAGCATTGTCATTCATTAGCAAAACTCTGGACCAACAGCATCCCTAAACACCTTAACTTTGGATTCTAATACCTCCTCCACATATCTCCGAATGGTTACATAATCTCCTTGAAAGATATGTAGCTCGGAGCGGCGTCATGATTAATTCCCAAACCATTAAACCGCGATCGCGGAAACGGTATTTCACGGATAAGGAAAGGCAAGTTGCGCGTTCCTTTCTCTCTCCAGATCAAAACACGTCTAGAATCAGTGTTCAGACTATATCTGTACTCGTCAGTAAACAATACTCGAGCCCAGTCTTCCTGACTTCATTGAACATGCCGACGGCACTAGTTTTTAAATGGGCCGCTTTGGAAGCTGGAGTGAGTGGGACACAAGCTATAGGTTTTCTCGCATACGGTCCATGCTCGTTAAGCCTTCGTGCCGCAGTAGAACGGTTAATTCGAGTTCCTGGGGCAGCCTGTAGGTCTGAAACCAAATGTAATCGCTTCGCGGTTTCTTCGAACCGACACTGACAGAAAACGGTCTTCGGATGCACCTATTGCTCTTGGTCGCCCTTGATCGAGATGTCTATCAACGGATCCAATGCTTAAAAAGCGGCTGCAAGCTCTTGATACGAAACTTTGACGGATATTGAAATCTTGGGCAACCTCCATTTGTGTTTGACCTCCCTCGATTCTACCAATTATTCGCCACTTTTGATCTTCACTTAAATGGTGCCTTTGAGTCATAACTAATGAATACTGATCACTCTCAGACACCTCATTAACTTTAAATAACACTACAGACTAGAATTCCAACATACGTCCATTGCGCACCACATTGTCAATCACCGAACTTCCATATTTCCGGCGCTAAAGTATGTGCGGAAGTGCAATTTTGTGCTCAATTGTATTTAATTAACATTTATAATTGTAACTTTGGGCATTGGTTACAACATTAACTTAGTGAGTATATTTTTTCTCATTATCCTTTAATTTTGATGACCAGTGTATATATATATATATATATATATATATATATATATATATATATATATATATATATATATATATATAGATTTTTGATACCCATTTATTTAGACAAATACCATTTTGACAAAAACATTATTTTTCACAGGTTCAACCATAACTGTAAGCCTACAGATTATAAAAGTGTTCATAAATATTATTTCTGATTTATAGAAAGCGCGGGGTTTTACAACTGAGAGCGGGCCGCAAAGGCTCAACTTCAACGCCATTTTGTAATGACAAAAAACGTTTTTTTTTTTTTTTTTTTGTTTTTTTTTTTTTTATATAAATTAAAAAGATAGTTTGAAATGAAACTACAATTTCTAAAATTTCTAAAATAAAAACTTTTATAGTAATAGATTTTGTTTATATGGAGGAAAAAAGAGTCCAAAAATGCTTAGATATAAGCAGTAAAATCCAGAAAAGACTCTTAAATTATTTTGAATTTTTCTAGCATTGTTATACCTTAACGCAATTCTGCGATTCGTGAAAGTTTCTAATCTGTTATTTTATCGACTTCCGAAAACATTGTGACGAAAAAACGAGAAAAAAGAAATGTAACCTTCAATTAAAAGAAAAACACCGGGGAGGTCATTCTTTTTTTTATTAACTAACTTGATCACGTTGAAAAGAAGTGTTCTTCTTTAGCGTAAGGGAGGAAAAAAATAGTGGAAGAACTGTTTCACTTAAAAAAATAAATAACATTGATGAAACTTTTGCATATCGTGAATACATCAATATTTACGTTTAATCGCGAATGACAAAAAAAAAAGACTAGTTTCACGAGCAAAACCTGACCTTCAGTTTTCCTCATTAACGTTGGAGGGTGTCCAATACCCTGATTTTAGAAACGTTTCACCAATCACTGATACATACTTAAAGACACGGGTTTTCTTGTTGGAAATTAAAAATCAGAAGCTCATAGTTTTGGTTCGACACTTTTCATGCGATGAAATGTCACGAAAATATCGATTTTCCTTCCTCTCCCCCACCCCCGCTTAGAATTTATCTAGCCGTCCGTATTTATATTCTAATGAACTTTCACAAGATCTAATAATTGTAAAGCAACAATTTTTTTTTTTTTTTTTTTTTTTTTTTTTACTGCACCTTTTAAATGAATCAGAGAAAGGGCCGGTGCAACTATCGGGTAAACGGGACGGCGGCGGCTGCCCAGCGCCCTGCGCCAATTGGAATCTTGTTAGAAGTAAAGAACTTTATATTCTACTCTAAAAAATTCTAATTTGATTTATCATAATTTGAAATATCTTTTTTACAAACTTTCAAAGAAAACAAAATGGCAATGTCATTTTACACTATAAGGATTTTGAATATATGTATATAAACATTTTAGGTGGGGGTGGTTTTGGGTTCCTGGGATTATAGTTATGAAGGAATTTTTCAAAAGTCGCACCATGGTAACGACTGAAATAGAAATACTACCTAAAAAAAAAAACTGTCACTCGAGCCTGAACACCCAACACATATTTTTCAGAACTTTAACGATAATGAAAAAATTAAAACGATATTTTGGACAGCTTTTTCTGAAATGTCATGGAATCCCCAGAAGGGGTGGAACCGACAGTGACACCGTACGTCTTGTGAGTTTTATATTCTGAATTATAGAGCGTCCAGCTCAGTGTTGGTTCGATATGAAGTATGGCCATTTCCAGTACATATCGCGGTGACGCCCTACTTTCATAGAACAAGTTAAGTCTGTTGAAAAATTTGTTAAAATATTTTGATTAAATTTTGAATGCAGAAATGAATATTTAGCGGCGGCAAGCAGTTCCACACCCTATATTTTTTATTAAATCAGGGAATTGGCAACCCTATAATCCTCGTGTTGCCTGATTTGTTCTTTAATTTTTGCCGGATATACATAAATGCGGGTATTACAGCTTATATTCAAAATATTAGAATAATTGAGAAAAAGTAATAAAAAAAAATATTTTTCATTTATTTATTTTTGATACTAAGTAAATGCAATTAAATTTCTTATAAATTAAATCTGGAATGTGTAGATAAGATTTTAACATTTACAAAATATAAAATACAGTACAATAAATTAGGTATACAGATTTCTGAAACACATCAAAATATTAGAATAAAATTTAGATTGGTTCAAAATATTAGAATACATATTTTATTTTACGCAACAATATTACCTTATGAATATGAGGTAAATGCTACTTAATATTTTGTAGCATTCCCTTTAATTTTCATAACAGCGTGCAATCGATCTTGCATACTATATACAAGGTGTTTACAAACATTTCTATCAATATTAGCCCAAATAGACTTTATACGTGCCACTAACTCAGTTTTACTTAAAGGAGGATTTTCTTGGAGTTTTTTCTTCACTATACACCATAAGTTTTCGACGGGATTAAGGCCTGGTGAGTTTGGTGGCCAAGGAAGTATCTTAATGTTACGTTGACGGAACCAATTCTTAGTTGACACCGAGGTATGCGGTGACGCTAAATTTTGTTGAAAGATGAAATCATCTTCAAATAAATCTTCTTCTGATGGAATCATGTAATATTCCAAAATTTCTTGATATATCTGAGAGTTAACTTTTTCGTAGACGATGCATAAGTTTCCAGGTCCTTCTGCACTTATGCAATCCCAAACCATGACACTAGCAACAAATTTTACGGAACGTTTAAAGCATTCTTTATCAAATGCTTCTTGCTTCATTCTCCAAACTCGAATAGCTTGATTACCATATGATAAACAAAACATACTTTCATCACTAAATAATATATTTTTCCAATCTTCTTCGCTTCATAAACGTCTTCATTTACACCAATTCAATCTTATACAATTTTGTTTTGCAGTCATGAGAGATTTTGTTTTTGATACACAAGATTCAAACTTAAATTTTTGGAGACGTGTTAATGTTGTCGATGTAGAAACTTCAACTCCTTCTTCTTTCCATTTTCGGTGTAAGAATCGTACACTTTTAAAACGGTTTTTCTTAACTATATACGCTTCAGTTTCCTGTCATCTCTAGCAAAAGTTTTTGGTTTTCGGCCGCCATTTTGGCGATTATTTTGAAATTTTCCATTTTTTTAATATTGTGTTAGTATTTTACTCACGCTTGACTGCGAACAATGTAAATAATTCGCTATATAACATTGATTTTTACCGTGCCGATATAAATCAACCATACGAAGTTTAATAGATTCAGGAATATCACTCACACGACCCATTTTAAGACGAAAAAGCAAACAAACTCTAAAAAGAATACTGATTTTAAATAAAATTGTCTGAATTTAATTAATGATGCCACCAGTTATGAATTGGTGATAATTAAAGGAGAATTAATGAGAAATATTCTAATATTTTGAACCACCTGAATAAATCAACATGTTTAATCAACAATAAGTTCTTAATAAAAATATTGTTTGCATATTTGCATTAAAAGAACGCGTTCAGAGACCGAAAAGCGAATTACCCGGGAAATTGGGGAATGACGTCATAATGGTTTCTCGCGAGGCTAACGAGAAAGACAGGCTACCGTGGTAGGACCGATCTGTCTTATTTACAGACCGCTAGAGTGACGTGATGCTCTTTTCGCACACCTTCATTGGTGCATTCGAGCATCACATGACTCCAGCGGTCTGTAAAAAAAAACATCGTACCCACCGCGGTAGCCTATCTTTTTCGTTAGCCTCGGGTTTCTCAGTGTAAGGTTGTCTAAAAACGGCTCTGAACGCTTTTGGGTAAAGTTGCGGGATTTTTTTTATTTACATTTACAAACATAACGGCAGTTGGACTTTCGATAGTGCAAATAGATTCAATCATCACTTTTCTTCCATGGGAAAGTGTTCCAAAAGTTAATTTTTATGTGGAATACTATCGCAGCAAATGTCTGTTTCAGATTTTGCTAGCCATTTTACGCTGAATCAGAGATGATTCATTCGATGGAAAATATGGTATGTTCAAATTATTATGTGGTTTATTTTTACATTTTGCAAGATTTATGCACTAACAAAATTCTCGCCCTCTCGCGAGAAAAAGTCTAAATCAAACGAACGGATGCCGTTGACATTTCTCTTGCATATTAATGCAAGAAACATAAATTTTATGAACTTCTAAATTATAAAATTGGACAGATTGTGTGTTTCTATAAATTTCGCAATTCAAAGAATTTGTAAACAGAATTGCAGGTAGCTGTTTAACCACGTTGCAATGTGTTTGTTTTGTTTAAATATTGTTTTGATGCTTACCTAGCTTATTCTTTTTTTTATTTCCAAGTAATATTGTTTACTTTATTTCTATGCTTTAAAACAAAAATAGTAATTGCTAGTTTTTCGTATTGATTACGATAAAATTCAATAGCTATGTCATATTTAACCTAAGCTTGACAACGTAATATCTACTTATGAAACTATAGCCTAAACTTTTAAAAGAAAGTAAAAGTTTTTAGGAATATAAAGCTTGGAATTTTTTTTAGACATAATGGATGATTATAACTGTGAGGTTTTATCTGAAAGTTGCAAATTTTGATTTGAAGCTGTTAAGCATGTCAGTTCTAGGTGTAAAACTGAATAAATGTGCTAAAGAATCTCTAATATATATAATACCTTACAGACAGCAGTATAAAATAAAAATATTTACTGAAAGTTAACCTTTAACTGATGTTCCGGTCTCACAGACCGGTGCTTTTTTCAATTTTCATAGTTTAACTTGCAAATTTCAGTTTATCTACAAACACTACTGAAATTTTGTTTCGTTTGGAACTTTAATACTAACACCAGAAACTTTTGAATAGGTGAATTTTAATTATAACACTCCTTTACAAATGTTTAGTACAAAAACAACATCTTATGAGTTAATTGCGGCTTTTATTCATCTTTCGATGGAGCGGTCTCACAGACCGCTTCACACATGTAACATTTTCTGTGACATCAGTTAAAGGTTAAAGAACTTTTTAAAGCTGTTATCTAAAAATATACATTTAAAATATCTTTTTCTAATTGTAAATGAACTTGGTATCAAGATATTAAATTATAATGAAGTGCAATGAAACTTCGTGTTATCTGAGAATGGAAAATCTTCTATCACAGCTGGGTGCATTATCAGGCAGAAATTTCTTTTGATTTTCTGTCCGTAAATGTAACTTGCTAGTTCTTGAATCTTCATGCCAACTCTTCACAGTAGAGATGTGTCATTTGTTGAGGAACGATTCTAAAGGAACGATTCCGGCAGTGAAACTGAAGTAACGATTCCATTCTGTAAAAAGGAATCGGTCCTTTTCGGAACGGTTCCTCGGATTCGGTCCTTTTCGGAACGGTTCCTCGGATTCGGTCCTTTTCGGAACGGTTCCTCGAATTCGGTCCTTTTTGGAACGGTTCCTCGGATTCGGTCCTTTTCGGAACGGTTCCTCGGATTCGGTCCTTTTTGGAACGGTTCCTCGGAATCGGTCCTTTTCGGAACGATTCCTCGGATTCGGTCCAAAATGTACCGACTCCGAAAAGGACCGATTCCTGGAGTCGGTCCATTTCGGAATCGTTCCAAAAAGGACCGATTCCGAGGAACCGTTCCAAAAAAGGACCGAATCCGAGGAACCGTTCCGAAAAGGACCGAATCCTTGGGAATTCGTTCTTTTCTTGTAGACTGGCCAGTTTTAATAAATTAAAATACGCTATTTTATTTCAAAATAACAGATTTTGATTCTATTAAAGCGGACTTTATTGCCAAAATATCCTTCTAATGTGTGTGCCCCCCCCCCCCTCCTCAAAAAAAAAAAGTAAAGTAAAGAAAGAAAGAAAAAAGAAATTGAAGTGCGGGGCGGAGTAGGGCGTTTAATAAACATTACTATTTCATCTTCTTGTGCTAAATTAATGTGAAAGAAATAAAAAAAATATTTTATACGAATTGGATTTTTTACACCTGAGTGAAAAAGTGCCCGAGATGGGATTTGAACCCAGAAACTTTACGTGCTTTACCGATTGAGTACCTGGACCCCGAGGGTAATGGAACACCATGTGTACTTTAATACACTAATACATTTTCTAATTGGTAAATGTATCATACGAAATGAATTTTTTCTAAATGAATTCTTAAGGCTGTTCTCAAATCCAAAAGGATAAATTTGTGACAAAAGTTTTAATTTATTTTTATTCGGAAATGCATGAAACGAGCAGGTGTTGTTGTTCAGAAACTATGTAATCGAGCTGTTTTTTCCGTTTTTTTTTTTTTTTGCAAACGCAATAGTCCTTTCAGAAAATAGTGTCAAAGTGGGCGTTTTGAACCGAATTTCCGCGCGAAAGAGGCATCATTTCTCTAAAATGAGTGAAAAACACGTTTGTCACGTGATCAAAATCGATTATAACTCAATAGGTAATTTACTGATCAAAAGATGGAAAACACAGTTCGATTCCAAATCGCTTCCATGGTCAAACATTCCAATTTTATATCTTTCCGTTAAAAAATGAATTCGTAAATGTGTCAAAACGTTTTACGCTTGTTGAGCAGATCACTTAAGAACAGCCTTAAGAAAAACAAAGAAAATGCTTGTTTAATTACTAGTGAAAAATATTTTTTTTTAATCTGACTAGAAACAGTTTTGAATAATGTAAGAAATATATCACTAGGACATAAAAATTGCATTTTAATAGGATAATAATAACTGATTTTCAATTATTTTAATAATTGTAGAGTTACGCACTTTTATGCATATTTCACTATTTCATGTTTTTTCCTCAAACATAATTTCAATTTCAGAATCCTCTTTGTCAAAATAAATATATGACCAGCTACGAGCGCTTGAGTACCACTTTATTTCCACAGTTTGGCGTCTTGTTTTTCTCTCCTGAAGAAGATGATTAAAAAAATCTCGAAACTCCCTAAGATTGTTGTTTTAATCAACTTACATTGAGGTTTATTACATAGAGTAAAATCTGTTAGAACAAGGAATTTTTTTAAAACGTTTCTTTCTTTCTTAAGATAATGAATATTTCAAAAAGCATAATGTCTAATAATAATAATAAGATAACAGTAACAGTGATGGGTGGGATTGAAATAATTTACCGCGGTTCGCTCTCTTAATGGCCGTTTTGAGTATAAAAACGGGGAAAAAAATCACGTGCTACATATAGATTATTGGACTTTCTCCAACATTGCGACATATATATATATATATATATAAAGCTGCATATTTTATGCTTGTTTCGGTTTAATAGATTTATGTTAACCCTCCGCCTACCAGAGGGGTTCAATGGCCCCGACAGGTACATTTATAATGATATTTCTAATTTATTTTAAAAACTGAAATTTCTGTAAATATGGGTTTTTTCTGGGATGTTCTATTCTTTTGAGTAGAACATTCCAGAAAAAGTCACATATTTACAAAATTTTCATTTTTTAAAATGTGAAAAATCAATTTGAATGTATCTATCGGGTCTGTTGCACCGGCCTGGTATGCGAAAGGTTAATATTGCATTTAAAAAGTTTTACAATATACGAATTTAATTATTGGTTTCCAAAGAATGCACGTTGTGATTTTGTACAGTTTTTTCAATTGTTATTTTACTTCTATTTCTTGCTAAATAATTAGAATTTAAATAACTGTGACTTTGTTTTAATTCAACGTAAAATAACAGCAAAAAAAATCGTTTATCGTAATAATTTCTTATAATAATTCAGATTTCTTGATCGTTATTGATACTAGTAAATCCCGAAATCAATGCCACGATTAATGCCTGTTACTGTGGTGATGGATAATACATATCTGAGTTTAGTTTCGATCAAATCAAGGCTCCCTTCATGCTAAACTAAATTTAATGTTTCAAGCCTAATACCAAACTTCCGTTTTTATTGAGGTAAAACTTACTGAAAATACGATACTAAATTTTATGTATTTTCCTTTCTTATTGTTATTCTTTTCACTTAGATTTGTTTATTTATTTTCTTAAATTACATAAAGTTTTCTGAAAAGTTCGAATTTAAAAAATGTTTTATCTATTTTAAATAGTTTTGACAATAAAAAGTTTAACTCCGAATAAAAAATAGTCAAATTCTCAAAAAATTAAGGTTGGTATTATCTATAACAAGTTTAATAAGTACAGAAATTGTGTGAAAATATAAATTATTTGAAAACAACGTTTAAACACACAATAAAAACAAGCAGATTTGACCATACGTATACGTTTCGTGAGTACTAGGGCTCACATCCTCAGTGTAAAAACTATAAAAACTTTAAAAACAATATCCTCCCAACTACATGTACATTGAAAAAAACCCAAATGTCAAAACATGATACCAAAAGACCATCAAGTTCTAACAGCCAATGAAATTAATGCGGAAGTGAAGTGTCGTGACACAACAAATCCATCCAGAAAGTTGAGATGTATGGTGTACTAGATAAATCATTAACCAAGGAGTCTTTAAATTTATGGATATGAATAGCCTCAAAAAAGTCTAAATCCAGAGGAGTAATGAATTTCTTGATAATGGTAGCTGACTCAAAATTAAAATTATGTCCCTTCCCCCAGCAATGAGAGGCGATAGAGGATTTCTGTAATTCATTTTTCTATAGTTTCTGTGTTCATAGATTCTGTAACGGAGTTTTCGAAAACTCCGTTAAGCTCCAAAGATCCCAATCCAAACAAACATATTAGCATCGCAATTCACTCACACCGAACTGAGGTTCTGTATGGTATAAGTTGAGAGAGGGTGTGAAATTAGAGAAATTCCTGTAGGTTCTCCTGAAATTGGAGATTCAAAAAGAGTTGTAAGTTTATTGAAATTCTACGTAGTTAACAGCAGTTCACAAATAGCGATGTTAGGGTAAAAGACAAGACATACATCAGTCACTCAGGAAAGACAGTGTGCAAAAACGTGCTTTATTTTTTAACTCTTTCCAATAAAGTTAGTGTTTATGAATGCGGTTTGTCTGCCCGTCAGACCGTCTGTTCACGCTCTAAGGCAATTCACACACTAAGGCGACACATAAGACATGTCGCTTGAATTCGCTAGAAAAACTGGTTTAAAACAAGTTTGCAACAACTTCGTTCTTTGTTTCGACAGGTTTTTGCACTTCATGTTGCGCTTTGTGTCGTTCTGTGGTCTCAGTGTGTGATATACCTAACTCCCGTAAATATACTCGGATTCTCATGCAATTGATATATGTTAATGATGTTTACCATGGGTTGTTTGGTATTCAATATGAAGAGTGTAGCATTAATAGTTTATTTACAGGGGCACTCAAAAGTATTTCGTTACATTATGGTCAACGGGAAAAAATCGTTTGCAGCGCATTTTAATGACATTAAGCTATTTCAAATGCATTAAAATTGGTATATATCACTGAATTGCACCACAAGAGGATTGCTATAGAATAGGGTGTTTCACTTCTGAACCAGATCCTGAAGGCGGTGATAATAATGTTGATGAATTATGCGAAATATCCTGTGTGCGTAAAGTTAGGGAGCTGAGGAGAAAGACGAACACTGGAACAAAAATGTAATCTATTTTAACTAGTTACATATCCAAACCAATAGGGCCATCCAAATAAAAAATGAAATTAAGATTACCTAGAGGTAGATTTTGAAGAGGAATCTATGAGACTAAAAATTCCTAGACCCTGGTGACAAATATCAGAGCAATAATAAAATTTCCTATACAGGATGTCCACTCCCAACGATGTCCAATAGCTAATTCCTAAACCGTTAGTCATAGCCATATAGTTCCAATTACAAAAATGTTTTAAATGGGGGTAAAGAAGTATTTAAAAAGTGATTTGGGTCAATAGAATCATTTCTTGAAAAATTGTGAAATTTAATTTTTTATACGATCCCCCGGTCCTTCAAGTTATAGTTAGTAAAACTTTCCTATTACACTTATAAGTAAGACAAAAAAAAGTTCTATTATTCTACGACTAAAACTGACCGAAGTAATGGCTGTTTAAACTTGGAGCATATTTTTTGCTGCGAAATAGGGGTCATTTACAAATTTACTAGAAATATAAATAATCTTCAGATATATAAAAAAAATATTTGATAGTAAAATTAACATTGCATTATAAATTTGAAATCTATAATCATTCTGAAATATTAATGCAAAATATACAGCTTGTACTAAACATATAACGGGAAAAAAATAATAGAATTTTCATTAAATAAAATGTCGAAAAGCAACAGCCTCGATTCTTTACACACTGAATCCAAAAATGGCCTTCATTTTTTATCACAAAGTACAGATTTTTTGTAAATCGTAAATTTGAAAGCTAAAAAGTGAAAAATTTTCGGAAATCTGATTCTGATAGTATAAAATAGACGTGATTGTTATTTCTTTAACTTTTGATAATTGATTTTTATGTATTTTTTACTATTGAATCCAAAAATGACCTTCATTTTTAACCATCACGTCAGGATTTTTCGCAAATTGTAAATTTCAAAGTTTAAAAGTTCAAAGTTTTAATTGAACCTCTTCCCTTCCCACATCATCAGATCCCCGAGCTGTTTAGCTGTAAAAATCCCAGTATAAGCCAAAAATTGAATAAATTCTTGAATTAAATAAAATTAAATTGAATAAAAGAAGTTTTACATCCATTTTATAGTATCAGATTTTCGCTATTTTTATAACTTTGAAATTTACCATTTACAAAAAAGTCTAACATGATAGTTAAATATGAAGGTAATTTTTGCGTTCAGTGCTAAAAAGCGCATACAAATCAATCGTAAAAGTTAAAAAATACAACCATCGACTCTATTTATATAGCTACGTATTAGCTATTTTTTCAATTTTTCAATTTACTATTTGCGAAAAATTCTGACATGATGATTAAAAATGAAGATAATTTTTGGATTCAGCGCTAAAAAACACATAAAAATCATAATTTTAAAAATACATAATTTTAAAAATAAAAAAACACAACCATCGCAGTCTTGTGTTATCTAATCTAAAACTTTTTAGTAAACTTGTTGGCAGTAATCTATCCGAAATTTTTTGTGTTACCCTGTAAAATAAGTACATAATGGTAAGCACTGAAAATCATAATAATATTACATTGTCATCTGATTTACGTCAATATGTAAAATTTAACCTCGATCGCATATTTTAAAGTGAGTTGAATTTCGAGTACAAATTTTGAACTGGAAAGACATACATACGATCGTTTCAAGTTAACCCGTTACCGGCTGGTGTTGCGTTCACGCAACGGTCAAAATAATTGCTCATGCTTACATTAATTACTTTGTCACCACTATTTTACAATTAAAAAAATTGCCTTATTTATTGGCAAAAATTTCGATATTTTAATAAAGCGGAAATTACCTTTCTGAATTTGTGGTGACAAGCGACTTTCAACAAGAAATTTGAAAATTCATACTTATAGTTTTGGCGGTTAATAGGTTAAATAAAAGCTTATAAAAAAAAGCATAATTTTTGTTAAAAAAATTATGAAAAGAAACAGCTTCAAATCCTTACAAAAATCTGTCGTAATACGATTTCTTTCAAAGCGCAGCTACACATGAAATAAATTCTTCAAATACTTTAAGCACTTTGTTTACGACCCCTAGAAGCATGGCTAAACTCATGTGTATTCGGATGCAGAAAAGTGGCACAAGTCTTGCATTTCAAAGTTTCGTATAACTTCATGAATTTTAGTGTTAGATGAATGGGACTTTTTTTGTCTTTCTTTTAAGAGAACAGGAAATTTTTACTAAATATCTCTTATAGGGCGGGTAACTGCATAAAAAATTAATTTCGTAACTTTTTTAGAAATATTTTTATTGATCCAAACGACTTTCAGAATAATTTTTTACCTTATTTAAAACATTTTTGTTTTAACACACAACAACACACAATTGGAACTATAAGTCTATGACTAACGGTTTAGGACTTAGCCACTGAACATCTTTGAGAGTAAAGACACACTGTATAAAATAATAATATAAATGGACGGTCATTTGACGACATATTTTCAAGAGAAACCAATGATTACACTGAAAATCGAATAGACCTTGCACCGCCCTTAAATTTCCAAGAGGAATTATGCTTTATACCATAAATCATAAAGTTAGAAATAACTGCAAATTAATTGCACACACTGATCAATGAAATGAATTCTTAAAAACAAAATCATCTGTCCAAAACATTACAAAATTAAGGCGACTGGATGCGTAAGAAAATGGATGGGTACATAAGAAAATAAATTAGTAAAAAATATTATGGATTGCATGTGGTTCTCTTTATCTCGGAAGTGTTTTTTTCCCGTTGGAATCCTTTATTTTTCAAAATCGTTCTTTTTTTCTCGGAATCGTTCTTTTTTTCTCGGAATCGTTCCTTTTTTCTCGGAATCGTTCCCTTTCCTCGGATTCGTTCCTTTTTTCGGAACGATTCCGAAAGGAACGACTCCAATGAACTCGTTCCTTTCCGTGAACGATTCCGGCTGGAACGATTCCTTAAAAGGAACGATGTTGCCCATCTCTACTTCACAGGAGCTGCAACTCTCAGTTTGTAACAGTGGACGTGTTACATTCACAGTACGTTAATATGAAGTTGATATTAAGTTCATTTGGGATTTCAAAAGTTATTTTACTCGTATTTTTTGGATAACAATAGTTAATGTTCTTTGTCTTCTTGTAAATATATTTATTTTATATCTTTGTCTGAAAATGTTATATGTTAGAAATACACGTATTGTTCAACTATAGGGACCTTGGCGAGAAAAGAAAATTTCTCATGCATATTTTCTGCATAGGTGTAACTAGAGGGGGGGGGGGGGGGGGTTACCCACTCCACTCCAGAATTTTAAATTGAAGAGATAATGTTATGATTGTGGGTATTTATTTGTAATAAACACTGTAATGTGTTTTAATGCCCATTTTTACCCTGTGCATTTCATTCCTATACCTTAAAAACTAGGATGCACCGAGTGGTCTCTATTCGTCCTATTTGGTCAGTTCGGCTAAATCGGAGATATTGTAACAATATTTTCAAGAGAACTGCTGGAAATTACTGAAATTCTTATCTAAACAATAAGCTAGACAATTCATTATTCAAGATTCAGCTGATGATACATATACTGTGTCACTGACCAAAATTAAGTCATTTCCAATGATTTCTTTATATTTCATACAAAGCAAAGTTAATATGATGCCAATCTCATTAAAATATCTTCTTTATTGTTAAAGTTATGAACAAATATTCGGGTTCAACTTGTCGCCCTATGTTTTTTTATTGACTGTATTGTATTTTTGATAGAAAAGTGAATTGCAATGCTGATTTACTGTGCAAAAAAATGTTTGTCTTGACCGCATTATATCTCATGAAAGTTTTTTTCAACACCCAGTTATGTTTACAAGTTCTAAAAATGATCGTTCTCTCTAGTGCATTTGAAACTTAATATATAAATCAAAAGCAACAAAAAAGGTTTTTTGGCTAAGTTGCCACCATTTGAATGTTTTTTTTTTTTTTTTTTTTTTTACTTTAGTTCTTTTCTGACAAATTAACACTATGACTGTCAAATTTTCCTTCAAGGTCCTTAAAAATCTCTTTTTGATTTTTAAATATTCGTTTCGAAAACAAGAAACTTTTATTAATTTATTTTAATTCATATAAAAAGTTATGGAGTTTAATGTTTTATTAATTTAAAAGGTTTTAAAACTATTCTTTCTTGAATAATAACTCTAAGCATATATTCATTGTTGATTGCAAAAAGGTCTTGTTCATGGAATAATTTGTGCTAAATATGAAATGAAATTGCTTTAAAATTTATCTATATATATATATATAATAAATTTGAAATCACAAATATATGAAGAAATTGATAAAGTTCTAAGATGATTTAGAAATGAACATATGAAACCAGTATGTAAAATAAGAAACTATGAATGACTCACAATATTTTTGTTTAAACAAAGTAATATTGGAATATGCGTTCAGCTAAATTTTTCATGTTAGGTTTACACGTTATGTTGAATATTCGGTATTCGGCCTAAATCCCTAACAGGTGCAAACCCATAAATACCTTTTAAATGCGATAGAAATAACTTTGACGAATACTTTGTTTTTATCCTTTTTTCGTAGAAAAAGAAAATAAAACTTTAGCTTATTGTGTTTATGCGAAAATTATTTTAGGTAAAAATATTTTCAATGCAAGTTCCTCTTTAATCAAATCTCTTTCATATTGAATTCTGGTTGGTTGGTTGTATGGGGTTTTATGGCGCAAAATCCCTGAGGGGACATGCTGCGCCAAAAAAGACTAAAAAACACAATGTAAATAAAAGAAATGAGAAAAACAATCTGGATGAGATCCCACCCAGATGTAGACAGAGACGTGTAGAAGTGTAAAATATTTAATTAAAAATAGTAGCGTAAAAAAGTTAAAAGTAATTCAATGCAAGAGCAGCCTGGATGGGGTTCCCATCCAGATGTCACAAAGGTGTAGCAGGAAACTAGGTCGCGTAACCAATGAAAGCAATAAAAATCATATTTCAAAATAAAATCCAGCATGTTTTAAAAAGGTAAAGAGTGCCCCATGCGGTGTTTCCCCAATGAGGTTTGTCAAGATTGGTGAAGATGAATTAAAGCAAATTCTGTACAGGTGCCGTAGGCCCGGACAGTCAGTTAAAATATGATGAATGGTCAGGTAATCAAAATGACAATGTGGACACATGGGTGCATCCTCCCGAAGTAAAAGATGTTTATGAGTGATCCTTGAATGCATATTGAATTCTGATAGAGATAATTGAATTTTAAATTAACACTTTACAGCTGTAGAGCTCATCATAATTTTATAACTAGTAAATCTGCAGATCAGGAGCCTCAACGTCAGCTCTGCAAGTCATTGTTTTTAGACTCACTTTGGTAATATTCAGTTTCCTGCAAACCACAATTTAAAGTTTTCAAATTACGTAATTATTTATAACAATAAAAAATACGAAGTTTTCAGACATTAGAAGCATTAAATTAAAACAGTTATGGAAGGATATTTCAAAATTTTCATGAGCTGTTAATTCTGGTATATTTTTTAAATAATAAAGTAGATTTCTTCAGGGGGGGTCCGCCCCCCTGAACCCCCCGTGGTCTTATTAATTTACATACGTAACTTTTTATTGATTGCGCTAATGGTTAGCGCAAATCTTAGATTTATTTTTACATTTCCGAACCTTATTTTTCAATACTGGTAACACAGAAGATGATTTACATTGGCGCAATTATATTAAACGTTTAGGTTTTATGAATGAAAATGTAATTTCCTTTAAAAATAAAATAATTTTCATTCATATTTTCTGAAATGAGGCGGCATTAAGAAGTAACACCCGTCAAAAAACATTTTTTCAGGCAATCTAGTTAATGCTTGGTTTTTAAGAATGAAAATATTTATTTCCGATACAATGACGTCATTTTCGACAACGATAATTTTTCGGTGCATAATTTTGACATTTACTATATATTTGCTTTTCAAAAGATGTTTTTTTCTCATTGGAATTTTCGATTAAGAATTAACATTTCTGTTAGCTGTGTGCAGACGATAAACCATGAGATATTAGTAACATTTTTTTTAATAATAAGAATTAATATCATAACACAAGCCCCTTTTATTTCAACCTCAAAGCGTATTCGTTTTATTTTTGATATATGAGATCAAATTCACCTTCTTTTCGTATTTTCACTTTATTTCTAATATGAAGGCGTATTCATGTCTTTTTTATTTCATTTCCTCTCGCACATAAAAATCTTTCAAATCAAAATTAACTGTTTAGGATAAATTTTTATTCCGGGATTGAATTTTCGTGGCAACGGCAAAAAAAAAAAAAAAAAAAAAAAAAATGATTGTTAAATTTCATAGCAAATGTCGATTTATTCCTTATGAAAATAATGAACTTTTTAATTTAAAAGAAAAATATTTGAACAAAATAAATAGAACATAGTCTTTCTTTATTTCTGTGGTAAATTCCATCTATATGTAAAGACACAAAGGCATTAATTCGTCCCTTTTGACTTTGATTTAACTTCAAACAATTACAAATACTTTCACATTTACGATAGTTTTAGGTGTAGTTCGCTGCTAGGTAACAGTTAAAAGATAATAAAAACAATTAAATATGTGCTTAAAAAGAAAATTTATATTAAAAAAAATATTTTATGTTATTGAAACACATATATAAAATCCCTCCATAAAAGTTATACACCGAATTTCAAAACTCTGACAAATGTATACACAAAATTTCAAACTAATATGAATAATGTATGGTTCTAATTAGGAAATTTCATCATCCTTAATTTAGCATTTAAATCCTTCAATCATATGAGCCATTTCTTTTCAACAAATAAAAATGGAAAAATCGTCTGAATTGCTATAGGAAAGCATTAAGTCGCAAAATAAAAAGTTCTATATATTCCGAACGAATGAACCAAATTTAACCAAAAACTATACAGCTAAATCCGGGGATTTCACCAACATGCATCCTTAATTTTAAGATAATCGGATGCTTTTTACGGCAGTTATCGCGGAACAGACAGACAGACTAACAGACAGACAGACTAACAGACAGACAGACTAACGGAAACCAAAACTTTTCGTGTCTCCACAGTAAGCCTTCACTGACGTTTCGGCAACTATACGTACTATTAAAATTTAAGAATTGATTAAAAAAAACTTTAAAATCATATTTGATTTGTCTTTTTTGAAAATTTTAAGCACTTTTTTTAACGATATGTCAACAGCGCGATTTAAAAGTTATGTTATTATAAAAGTATTTTATGCATGTAAACATTTTAGATTTTATTGCATAAATAGAAATATTCCAGTGTTGAGTAATCCAATGAATTTTGAATAAAGGGGAAAATGAACTAGGCCTGAAGTGTTTTATCACAGAGGAGGCTTCGCATTAAAAATATTTTATGGTGATGCACTGAGTTTTTGTTACAAGTGTGTTATACCATTTCTTAAGTGTACGATCCTATGCATTCCAATGAAACGAAAAGTAGTCTGTTTGGGTTCAAACAGACTACTTTTCTTTTCGTTGTAATGTTTTATGTGGTATTGCGCTCCCTTTCAAGTTTTATGACTTTCGTAGGATGCCAGGAGATCTTATTACATTTCGTCGGTTTAAAGCATATAAATTTTGGTTTATTTGCTTTACCCGACGAAACATTATAAATATTTCAGCTTGTCTTTCTTTTACAAGTATTCTGTGGTCGTCAACAAAAGAAAGAGGCTGAGATGGACATGTCAACAAAGTTCACTGGTGTAGTCTGAGTACAGATTGTAATAAAACTGTGAAAATGGAATGTGCTTATACTGGAATACTGTCTTAAACGAAAAAAATTCATAGTGGAATGAATGCCATACAACTGTACCGGCTCAGAACCTGTGTAAAGAGGATTTTTTTTTTCGATCAGGAGTGATTCCATTTAATTATATGTTTTAGTACATACAGTGTTGCAGTCGTAAAAATAACCATCGCGTATACCCTATAGACAGGGGGCATACTCAAAAGTCATGAACGTCATGCCTACAGTATACACTTATTTATTTGAGAAACAGAGGGTATGCGAAGCTTCTTAAAAAAATCCAGAAGGTATTCGGCGTATACCCAGTGGTGTAGTTAAAAAAAACAGAGGGTATACGCTCAAGGCAGAGGGTATACCCTAGTGTATAAATACTATAGCTTTCTTGAGAAACAGAGGGTATACGGTGTTCCTTAAACAAATCCAGAAGGTATACGGCGTATACCCTGTATACCATCCACTACATCCCTCCGTATACCCTCCACTACACCCCTGATTACATAGACTTGATGAAACGCACATCTGTTAATTTTTTTTTTTTTTTTTTTTTGGGGGGGGGGGGTCCCTTACCCTTACGATTCCGGCTTAGCAGGCTTTGATACTCCATCGGATAATTTAAGGTTTAATAATAAAATAAATATTTTCGATAACGAAGTCATTCAAAGG
Source organism: Maratus speciosus (assembly GCA_963932465.1). Lineage (NCBI taxonomy): Eukaryota > Metazoa > Arthropoda > Arachnida > Araneae > Salticidae > Maratus > Maratus speciosus. The sequence continues at coordinate 3,922,719 of OZ010790.1, read as the reverse complement.
AAGTAGAGTCCTTTTTAAAAAAAATATAAGCGCGAGTCCTGAGGGATAGCCAAACAGGCCCCTGCCGTATTATCTCGATGAAATAAAGCAGAAGAAGCTAGAAGTTGAACCTGACGCCATTTATTATTTAAACGATCCGGTCACGTTTCCTAGCCACACCCAACGTTTACAGGCCGCTTGTTTTATTGATCACCTATAACAACCGATGCGTGTTCGAGATAGGGACAGCAGTTTAGAAAAAGGCGGGCTTCATACAAATAAAATGACAAATTATTTTTAGACATGCAAAAAATGTAACGATTGACATTTGTGATTTTTGATTCAATCTTAGCAGATATTACTGTATATATGTATAGTGAAATACGTTTAACACGAAACTGACTGAGGGGACCGAAAATTTTTTTCGTGTTAAAAGAATTTCGCGTTAAAAGATTCTTAAAAAAAGAACAAAACTTACAAATATTTTCGACGTCATCAAATATTATTTCGATTTTCTGTTAAACTACTAGTAAGTTGCAACCATTAGGATAAAAAGCAAGTAAACAAAATATTCTTTTTTTTTTGGGGGGGGGGGGGGGATCATATCTTTTTTTTAAGTGCCTTTTTCAACATTCTGAAATCTAGCTTGTTTGAACCAAATAAGTTAAGCGGTCTCTAAATCTTCGTGCTTAGCAGTTCTCGAACTTTTTCTCTCAGGCTTAAACGTACTGCGCTCAAACATTAACGTAATGGGATCCCTGTTTTTACTTTTTTCTATCTTTACAAGAAGAAAGTATTGGATTCTTGAAAATTTTCTACTTTCGGTTTTCGACGGATTTACACGTTTTAGGGGTCAGAGATTCCGAAAAACATGTCTTTAGAAAATGTCTGTCTGTAAGTCTGTGCATCTGTCTGTCTGTATGTGACACAAATTTTGTGGGCGCTCTATCTCAAGAACTAATGTACGGAATTTAATAAAAATTCATATTCAGTTAGTTCCTGATATAAATTGGTGCTGATTAGTTTTTGTGTAAATCGCTCAACAGGTGGCGCTGCTATGCAGCCTTTTTTACGTTTTCCGTAATAGCTCAATCTCCAGAACTAATGCACAGATTTTCATCAAACTTCAAATTCAGTTAGTCCTTGACATGAATTGAAGCTTTGAACATTTTGGTATAAATCGCTCAACAGGTGGCGCTGCTATACTGCATTTTTTACGATTTCCGCAATAGCTCTATCTCAACAACTAATGCTTGGATTTTCATCAAATTTCAGATTCAAGTATACTTTGATACGAATTAGTGCTGTTTGTGTTTTAGTGCGAATCGCTCAACAGGTGGCGCTGCTATGCTGCAATTTTCAGAATTTCCATTATAGCTGTATCTCAAGAACTAATGCAATAATTTTCACCAAACTTCAGAATCAGTTAATCCTTGACATAAATTGACATTTTGTACATTTTGGTGCAAATCACTCAACAGTTGGCGCTGCTATGCTGTATTTTTCAGAATTTCTACTACAGGTGTATCTCAATAGCTAATGCACGAATTTTTATCAAATTTTAGAATCAGTTAGTCCTTGACATGAATTGACATTTTATCCAGTTTGGTGTAAATCGCTCAATAGGTGGCGCTGCTATGCTGTTTTTGTGATTTCCGCAATAGCTCTATCTCAAGCACTAATGCTTGGATTTTCAGGAAACTTCAGATTCAGGTATACCTGGATATGAATTATTGCTGTTTATGTATTGGTGTAAATCACTCAACAGGTGGCGCTGCTATGCTACATTTTTCAGAATTTCCACTATAGCTCTATCTCGAGAACTAAGGCACGAATTTTTCTCAAATTTCAAATCCAGATACACTTTGATATGAATTGGCGCTAATTTGATGTAATTTCTTGTACTATTTAAATGATTTAATTGACGTGATTTGTATCGAAGAAAGTTTTGTGATGGCCACAACATACTAGTTTATTATTGTTGATAATGTAGAATTGGCAATGCAAAACTCCTTGCAGATTTCTGTTTTCGTCCTTCTTTTTCCTCAACTGCATTAAGCAGCTTCATCTTCATTTAAAGCGAAATAGCACCGATTTCTCAGTCATTGTGCTCATGAAACGTAAGCTAATTTACAAAAACCACGAAATTCTCCGATTTTCACCAAAAATTCAGTGGTTTTAACACAAAATTCACCAATTTCAACTTTAACTAGCTCGGAAGCGAATTTTTTTCGTGTTAAACGGTTTTTGTTTCGTGTTAAAAGAACAAAAATGAATTAAATGGCATCGTATATTGTCCGCACCGCTATATCATTTTCGTGTTAACCGATTTTTCGTGTTAAGCGTTTTCGTGTTAAACGTATTTCACTGTATATCTATAATAGATGGCCGTATTCAAACACATAGCTATTTTGACTAAAACGGAATTTTGAACTTTCTAATGCAAAAAAATACAGACTATACCCGAACCCCACTCGCAAAAACCAAAATCCAACTCAAACCTAATCTGCAATATAGGAAAAATATAGTCAACTCGACTCGTTGCCAGCCAGTACGACCCAAAACATGCATTAAATAATAATAATAACTTTTCGCGGACTTAAAGGATTATGTCAGGTTCACAAAGACAGCCGCAAGCTAATGTTAAATCAATGGCAGCGTTTTTCATAAATTTCTCGTTTGCATTTCAATGTACACTCATCTTTGTGAAAATTGCAACGCCATGAAGGAATGACGCGATTCAGCTGAAAATTTCAGAGAATGCAAAGTATAGTGTGTTATGCAAATGACTCCATATTCAAAGTCACCACGCATGCGTAGGCTGAGCAGCGCCCTCTGGAAGGCTGCTGAAACCGTATAAATAGAGGGCTGTAGCGGGACGCTGAGAATTGTCTATGGTTATTACTTTCTTCTATCTTTTCAAGAAGAAAGTATTGGATTCATACAAATTTTCGAATTCCGGTTTTCGACGGATTTACACCTTTTTAGGGGTCAGAGAACCCGAAAAACATGTTTTTACAAAATGTCTGTCTGTGAGTCTGTCTGTCTGTCCGTCTGTATGTGACACAAATTTTGTGGGCGCTCTATCTCGAGAACTAATGAACGGAATTTAATAAAAAATCATATTCAGTTAGTCCCTGATACAAATTGATGCTGATTAGTTTTGGTGCAAATCGCTCAACAGGTGGCGCTGCTATGCTGCATTTTTACGATTTCTGAAATGGCTCTATCTCAAGAACTAATGCACGGATTTTCAGGAAACTTCAGGTTCAGTTAGTCCTTGATATGATTTGATGCTGATTACGTGTTGGTGTAAATCGCTCAACAGATGGCACTGCTGTGCTGCATTTTGCCCGATTCCCGCAATCGCTCTATCTCAAAAACTATTGCACGAATTTTCATCTAACTTCAGATTAATTAGATGTTAACACAAGTTGTTACTGATTGGGTTTTGGTGTTAATCGGCCAATAGGTGGCGCTGCTATGCTGGAATTTTCACCGGCGATGGGTATAGGAAAACAGTGCTTTTACCCTCCGAGTTATCTCGGGGCAAACGTTGAAGTGGTTAATATCGTTTTTTTGCTTTGAAAATGTAATCATTTGTTTGTACCAATACCCTTCGTTTATGCATTAAATTTCATTCAGCAATACGGAAATAATAGGACTCCATCTTAAAGAGAACGTCGTCATTATGGAACCTAGAATCGTTACCTGTCATGGGATATCATTGAATTCATGACGTATGATAGGATTTAATAGAATGAAGAAAACTTTTATGAATATCTTTTTAAGTTTTGATTCGATTTTCATAAAATTTGTAATTACTCGACACAATTCTGCACCGATTCTATACATCAAATGTCAAACCATTCGATTGGGTAGTTTTTATGTTGCTAGTATGCGAACAGATCAGACGACGACTATAGGTGCTACGTATTTATGTAATTACGAACGCACCTAAAAAGGCTTTAATTTAGAGAAGCAAGAATATTTAAGAGCTGTAATGCGTAATAATTCCGTGACGAAATCTCATTTTCTTGAAAGAATTCATGCGAATAAAAAATGAGTTGTTTTAACTAGTTCATTTGGACGCGAATTGTTTCTGTTAATGTTTCTATCTGGTTCTGTTAATGTTTCTGATATCTAGATGGAAATAAAAACAAAAGAACTTTTCTTGTAATTTTTTTTTTCTTCTTGTTTTCATTTACTGCATTAGTGAAAGTTCTATTATTGTACAACCACACGCGAAAGATGAATATGCAGTGAAAAATGTGAAAAAGAAATCTGTCTACAGAGTGTTCGTAAAGAGAAGGAAACACACTTTATTTTCCTGTTGGAGATAGGTAAGAAATAAGTATTGTAAAAGTGATAAAAATGAGGTTGGAATTACGATTATGCTGATGAAATTATCCAGCCCTTCATTTTCAAAAATACACATAAATTTACACATTTTAATTTTTTTTATGCGGGAAACCTTTGCTTGTTTGTAGAGGTAATCAATGGAATAGTAGCACCAACTTCAAAATTAATGGTGTCAAATTGATGGTGATAACCATGGAGCTATGAAATTAAAAGGAGACGACATATCAATGTAGCACCGTGGAAAGCGTTGCGGCCGAAACACAAGTTCTTTCCCCCTCTCTGGCGTCCGCCATATTTGGCTTTTACCGTAGTTGATTTGCGCAGCGGGAAGAAACTGGCTCAAAGCGCAGTTCACCGCGGTCAAATGTGGTGGAAGCAGTGGAGTAGGAACAGCTTCAAGTGTGATGTCATTTATGTTTTCTCTTTTAATCTTCATAGCTCCATGGTGATAACCTATGGAGCTATGAGATTACAACATGGACTATATATTTATGTTTGTATCACTACTTTCAAGGTGGTTTCAGGAGCAAAAAATGTTCTAAAATTGAGATTTTTGTCATACTGCTTGGAACTAGAAACTAGAAATTTGGTTACTTTTGAGATGCTAAGAACGGTTTTAAAAAAAAAATCGAAATTTAAAAGGTTGAAATAAGCGGAAAATGTTGTAAGAACGTTCTAAATTACGATTTATTTGAAATTGTTAAGGTATAAACTTGAAATTTGATATGTCTACTATTTTTAAGATACAAATGCTCGCACACAACAGTTTCTAAAAAATTCTAAAAAGGTTACAGGAATAAAACACGTTCTAAAATTGCAAATTTCTGTGATACCGTTGGAGCTAGAAACTTGAAATTTGGAATGGTACTTACTTTTAAGAAGTAAATACCCCGCTATTAACAGTTTTCCAATAATTCTAAATTTAAAATGGTGGAATGACAGAAAAACATTCTCAAAATGTTCTAATTTAGGATTCATTTGAAAGTATTATGAATAGAAACTTGAAATTAGACATAGCTCTTATTTTTAAGACGTAAATGATCACACAGAACAGTTTTTTAAAAATCGAAATTTAAAAGTGTTCAGGAGCAAAAAAAGCTCTCTAAAATTGCGATTTCTATTATACAATTGGGGCTAGAAACTTGAAATTTGGTTTGGTACTTAATTTTAACATGTAAATGTTCGCTTAAAAACAGTTTCTAAAAGATTCGAAATTTAAAAGGGTGAAACGTGCGTAAAATGTTCTGAATTATGATTTATTTGAAATCGTTAGGAATAGAAGTTTTAATTTGACACGGCTCTAACTTTTAAAAGGTGAATTCTCGTACAGAAACCTAACGAAAAAAATAAATAAATAAATAAATAAATAAATAAATTTAAAAAAAATAAAATTGTACGGGAGCAAAGAAAATGTCTAAAATTGCGACTTCTGTACTTGCGTTGCCTGTTGGGGCTAGAAACTTGAAATTTGGCATGGTGGTTAACTTCTAAGATGGAAATGCTTGCTAAGAATAGTTTCTAAAAAAATTGAAAATTAAGAGGATGAAATGAGCGGAAAGCTGTGTGCCTTCAAAGAGGTGCAAGAGCGACAAGCGTTCTAAAATTAAGATTTCTTTGAACATATTGAGGCGAGAAGTATGGTGTTTACATTTAACATGTAAATGTTCGCTAAGAGCGGTTGAAAAAACATCGAAATTTAAAAGTGAAAGTGTTCCGAAAATGTTCTAAAAACGCTATAAATTATTTTTTTTGTTTTGGGAATCTTAGGGCTACAAACATGAAATCTGTCATGTAGTTACTTTTAAGGTGCACATGTTCTTTCAGAACAGTTTCCAAAATTTCGAAATTTAAAAGGATGAAATAATAGGAAAATGTTCTAAAAAAGGTTGCTTTGAAACTACTGAACTGATCTTAAATCTCCTCTCTGCGGATAATAATGATGACAGTCTGTACTTAAAAATAGGCTATATTTTATCTCTTTACAAACTACCCTCAAGAGGGTCCTAGAGCAAAAAACTTGCTAAAATTCGGATTTCTTTGATCCGAAAATTTGAGTCTAAAATTTTATATGTTGGTTATTATTAAACAATAAATTCTCGCTAAGAACATTTGGTAAAATATTCAAGATTTAAAAAGATAGATGATTAGAAAATGTTTTATAATCATGATTACTCGGATACTATTAGGGCTAGAAATTTTAGATTTGAATAAAAGTTAGGACGTGATTTTAGATTTGAATAAAAGTTAGGACGTGGTTCCCCAAGAAAAGTTTTTTTAAAAAATCGAATTTTAAATGGGTGGAATGGAGAGAAAAGCTTTGGCAGTAATATGTTTACTATAATTTTCTGAAAATGTCAGCCTAGAAGTTTTAAATTCGGAATCGGAATAGTTTCTAAGACACAGATGGACACGGGCAATGTGATTTTTGATTTAAATTTAAAAAAATTGAATTAATTGTTTGCCATATCAGTGTCAGATACAACTTTTCTGATCAATAAGAGAAAACTACTATAGCAGTAACTGCTATAATTAATTAAAATGATAGTAATAATGAAATACATTCACCAAAAATTAAATTAGGCAGTATTCCGTTTTAAAAAGTTCAATTTTATGGAATTCCTCCCGATAAAGCCGTTGAAGTTTTTCTTTTACTATTGGTTTCCGTAATACACAGGCTCGGATTCCTTCACCGTTTTGCTGCAATCCGAAGATATCAAAAAGTAGACAGATTTCTCCAAAAAAATGTTTGTAGTGCTGCCATCTATTAGTAAAAGAATGAGCTTTATAGCCTCATTGAAATAGACATTTAGGTAAAGCATTTGTCAAATAAATTTCGTATGAGATTCGTTTTTAATAAATAAACAGTAATTCCAAAACAAACTTTTTAAAAATATACTGTCTGAAAAGAGCTAAAACAGAAATAAAACTTATCGAGGCTAATATTTTTATTCAAAAAGCATCTGTCTTTTCGGTATAAAGTTCTTCATTAGAATGCTTAAAAAAAAAAAAAAAAAAACAACGCGTGAAATAAACTAAAGAACTCATTGCTTTCAATACACAGAATTGAAGACCGAAATTTTGCTTCGGTTCGAAAATTATTCAAGTAATTTAATGTAAATAGTATAAGTAAAATAAGAATTTTATGCCTAATGCAATTTTAGTGCAAGAGTTCTATAGTGCTGCTATCTAGTAACAAGATAAATAGTAATTAATTTAACAGTTCATAATGTTTTTAAAATTAGAAAACTGCGTGTGAAGATAAAAATATATTAAACTTCAATTTACATGTACTTTGGAATTGTTTTTCGAAAGAAAAAAAATATGAAATGTAACTTATAAATTTTTTTTAGCAGAAATTGATTTCTAAAAGTTCCAAATAGACGAATCCAAAATGACAGTTACTTCCGTTAACCCTCGAATTCCTATGGTAGAATACGTTCTAGAAATTCCGTAATTCAGCTAAACCAAATTCATACCAAAAAATTTCAGTAATAAATTTCGCTTTATTTAAATAACGGAATGTCTGTTATTAAATAAAACAAACATTGCTATTTTAAATTTTTGGTATGAATTTGGAATATCCGAATTAAAATATCCACTAAATTAGAAACACTGGTGGTAGCATTAATACCACCATCTACCATGGGTATTAGAGGGTTAAGTCGGCACAAAAAGACTTCAAATTTTCTAAAAAGAACTTTTATTGCACTAAAAATTTCTCTGTTTTTTTTTTTTTGTGCTTAAAATGACGTTTAAATTATGCTTCTATCTTAAGTAGAACAGGAAATATTATTTTTTACTTTCTTCGATCTTGGCAAGAAGAAAGTATTGGTTTCATGAAAATTTTCGAATTCCAGTTTTCGACGGATTTACACGTTTTATGGGCCAGAGATTCCAAAAAACATGTTTTTACAAAATGTCTGTCTGTGGGTCTGTCTGTCTATCCGTCTGTCTGTATGTGACACACATTTTGTGGGCGCTCTATCTCAAGAACTAATGCACGGAATTTAATAAAAATTTATATTCAGGTAGTCCCTGATATAGATTGGTGCTGATTAGTTTTTGGTGTAAATCGCCATGCAGGTGGCGCTGCTATGTAGCATTTTTCAGGATTTCCGCAAAAGCTCTATCTCAAGAACTAATGCACGGATTTTTATAAAACTTCAGATTCCGTTAATCCTTCATATGAATGGGTGCTGGTAACGTTTTGGTGCAAATCGCCCAACAGATGGCGCTGCTATGCTGCATTTTGAAGCATTTACACGATTTTCGTAATAGCTCAATCTCAAGAAATAATGCACGGATTTTCATCAAACTTCAGATTCAGTTAGAGCTTGACATGAATTGACGTTTTGCTCCTTTTGATGTAAATCGCTCAACAGGTGGCGCTGCTATGCTGCATTTTTTTAAAATTTCCGCAATAGCTCTATCTCAAGAACTAATACTTGGGTTTTCAACAAACTTCAGATTCAGGTATACCTGGATATGAATTAGTGCTGTTTATGTTTTGGTGTAAATCGCTCAACAGGTGGCGCTGCTATGCTGCATTTTTGTGATTTCCACAATAGCTCTAGCTCCAGAACTAATGCACCGATTTTCATCAAACTTCAGATTCCGGTATACCTTAATATGAATTAGTGCTGTTTGTGTTTTGGTGCAAATCGCTCAACAGGTGGCGCTGCTATGCTGAATTTTTCAGAATTTCCCCTACAGCTCTATCTCAATAACTAATGCACGAATTTTCATCAAACTTCGAATTCAGGTATACTTTGATACGAATTGGTTCTAAATTGATGTAATTTCTTATACTATTTAAATGATTTAATTGACGTGATTTATATAGAAGAAAGTTTTGTGATGGCCACAACATACTAGTTTCGTTTTGGTTTGTTTTCAAAATCTAGCTTTCATGCGATGGTTGTTATGGAAACGACTTTTTGTGAAAATCCATTTTTCTTCATGATGGGTTTTTCACTATTCCTGGTAATAAAATTATTATAACTCAAGAACCATTAAAGATAAATGGTTCAAACTTGGAACACGTGTTTTTCAATTGTTTTACTTTAATTATGATTCAGAAAATTTGAAAAAAATATTTACTTTTGAAATTATGATTTTTTTTTAAGTTAGATTTTTTTTTAATTTTTACTTTAAATATTTTTAAATTGTTTAAAAATTAATATTTTTAAAAATGCTGCGTCAAAATTAAAACTCATGTATTTCTGTTTATTTAAATGAAAAGAAATTGAAATTCTACAAATAATATTTCGAGTTATATTTTAAATTACCCCACTTCTTAAATAGATTTTAAAATTAAAAAAAATATATATATATATGAGGAGTTTTATTATGTGATTTTGTTTACAAATGATATCGTTAACCATCACAAAAAAATTCAAAATTTTAACTCAATAAATAAAAATTGTTTTAAAATGTGTCCCGGACCTCCTTAAGGCTATTCTCAAATCCAAAGCGGGTACTTTCTGACATATTTTTTTATTCATTTTTGTTCGGAAACGTTGGAAATGTGCAGGCGTTGTTATTTAGAAACTATGTAATCGAAAGACGTTTTTCCATTTTTTGGTAAACGCAAAATATCTTTCAGAAAATGCTGTCAAAGTTGCCGTTTTGTATCGGATTTCCGCCGCGACACCGCGAGAAACCAGAAAAACCGATCGTCAAGTGACCACATTTGCTTATAACTCTATAGGTTATTTATCAAAAAAGTGAAAAACCCCATTTCGGTTCCAAATTGCTTCAATAGTCGGGCTTGCCAATTTTTTCCTTTACGTTTAAAAAAGATTAAGAAAGTTTTGCATTGTTGAGCAGGGGTTTACGAACCGCCTTAAAAAAGCTACCCGCATTCTGTTTTGCAACGATTAAAAAAGAACTTATTAGCATTAGGAGTTCCAATCTTCAAACTTCCATAATTCTAAAACTACATGGACGAAATGCTTGCCGTTTGGTATCCCAAGAGAAAATTTAACGTAAACTTCAAATTAGTTGTCAAAATCGAGTGTTAATATTGAAAATGTTTCAAGTTTAGTACAATTTCTATAGCTAGACGACCCTTTACGAAAAATTTAAGTATAGCATTAATGAGTATACGTTATTACTAAGCGATTGGTACCATTATATTTTATACGATGATTTAAGGCGGAGTTAGTAGGGGATGATCACCTTTTCACTTTCTTTTATCTTTACAAGACGAAAGTATTGGATTCGTGAAAATGTTTGATTTCCGGTTTTCGACGGATTTACACGTTTTAGGGGTCAGTGATCCCGAAAAACATGTTTTTACAAAATGTCTGTCTCTATGCGACACAAATTTTGTGGGCGCTCTATCTCAAGAACTAATGCACGGAATTTAATAAAAATATTTATTCAGTTAGTCCCTGATATAAATGGTGCTGATTAGTTTTTGGTGCAAATCGCTCAACAGGTGGCACTGATATGCTGCATTTTTTACGATTTTCGCAATGGCTGTATCTCAAGAACTAATGCATGGATTTTCCTCAAGCTTCAGATTCAGTTAGTCCTTGATATGAGTTGGTGTTTACTGCATTTTGGTGTAAATTCGCCCAACAGGTGGCGTGCTATGCTGCATTTTTTACGATTTCCGATCCACTCAAAAACTAATGCACAGATTTTCACGAAACTTGAGATTCAGTTAGTCCTTGATATGAGTTGGTGTTTACTACGTTTTGGTGTAAACTTGCTCAACAGGTGGCGAGCTATGCTGCATTTTTTACGATTTCCGATCCACTCAAAAACTAATGCACGGATTTTCACCAAACTTCAGATAGAAGTTGGCATAAGTGGTTGCTGATTAGATTTTGGTGTAAATCATCTAACTGGTGGCGCTGCTATGCTGCATTTTTCAGGAAGTATTAATAGGGGAGAGGGGGGCACCTTTGAACAATTTTTTAAAAAATCGACATATTTCTTACTTGAATTATATTTATTGAATTTTAAGTATTTCCTGAGAGAAATAATGTAATTCTGCATCATATGAAATAAAAAATTACAGTTTTTAAGATAAATTAAATATGTTGTGACGTTTTAAAAAGCTGAAAGTTTTCTGTTCAAACCTGCCCCGTGTAGGGGTACCTTTGAACAAGCTAGGGGCACCTTTGAACAAATAAACAAAATATGAAAATGTTGACAGTTTTTATTAAAAACTTCATATCTTTCCAAAATATAAAATAATAAGAATAAAATTACACAATTACATTTAACTGAAATTACTAATTTTTTTATTATTTAACCAAATTTGTATCCATCAAAGGACATTGTTGAGACACAACGGTGGATCCCTCCAATTATGTTTAATTGTAGCAATTTTTTTTATATAATATCCTTAAAATCCAACAAATTGATATCTGATGCATCTGGAAAATATATCGCATGTTCCTTTTTACGAAGAAACCTGACATTAAGCAATTTAATCTGACCAACATAATGAAGAGTTCTTTTTGCATGAAATTGAACTAAAATGAAATCATTTTCAATCAAATTGTTATAGAAAATGGATAAAGCCCTGCTTTATGAAATCCAGAAATAATTTTTACCATTGTAAATGAAACAGTATAGGGTTTGTTAGACAAATCTGCTAAATCATGAATTATTGAAGTTGTGTGTCCTGAATATGCCTGTAGTTGAAGCCCTGCATCAGTACAACTTTCATGTTAAGTATAACAACACTTAATTAATCTCTTAATTTTCATATTTAAAAGAAAATTTCAGCAATAATAATATTTAGATACATCTATAACTCTTTACTTCATAGTTTTTACTGTTCAATGGTGCCCCAACTTTTTCGTTCAATGGTGCCCCATCACATGGAGAGCATTACAACTATTTACTCAATTAGGTTTGAGAATTTGAATAAAACAAACCTTATAAGTTAAAGCTAACACCTTTATTTACGTATTAAATAGTAAATTATAATTTTAGGGATATTATCAACAAAAAGCTTACAACTTTTTTTGTTAAGCTTAGATTCAAGAAAGCAAAATATACATATCTTGCTTAGACAGTAGTGTGCATGCAAAATAGTAAAGCTTTGTATTCGTATTACATTGAAGCAGTAGTACTGTGCTGCCATATATATTTAAAAAATATAATTTATTTAAAGGAAAATATTTACAGTGTTCAAAGGTGCCCCCAGTTCAAAGGTACCCCCTTTCCCTATGTATGAGATAGAAAAATGTTTTTGATTGTCACATCCGACTAGTTTTTTTTTGTTTTTAATCTCAGGAATGTAAATTAAAACTGTACTAGTAGTTTAGCCTTTCATTCTGTATGAGTACATTGAAGTGCGGCTCTACTTTTTTTGAGGTTACACGTTTCTAAAGACAGTCTTTGAAAAACGTGGCATTCCGCTGTATTACTGAAAGCTTTTACTTGTAAAATACAGTGTGAAATTTATTACAAACTGCTCTATCTGTAGGATTTTTCAAAACTGGTATGTTTAAGTTGCATGAAATTAGATAGTTTTAGTATATTTCGTATCTAGATGAACTCCCTAACAATTCCAAAAATAACATTTTTAAGGTGAGAAGAAAAACAGCATTAGCATTTTATTGAATTGAGAAATTGGTTTTTATTGAATTGGAGTAGAAGAAATCACATAAACTTTGTGGGGGTTTTTTTAACACTCTCTCTTTCTATGTCCCAATTCTATAACACACTCTTATCTGTTGTGATGTCACTGCTTTTGCAACTGTTATTTAGAGTAGAGATGTAAAATTTCCGGAAATTTTGAAGTGGCGGAAAAAAACATGTTTTTCCTTTTTTTTTTCCGCTGGAAAAATTGGTAATTTTAGAAAAAATGACTTCTTACAAATGTTTTTCAAAAATAAGATATATTTCCTTTAAAAATATAAAATAATATATATATTTTTTAATTTATGCACGCTAAAAAAAAAAAAAAAAAAAAAAAAATATTTTCCATTTACATATTACAAAATCTTATATATATATATATATTGAATATTTAATACCTGATTTATCACATTGCTAACTAAGTATAGAACCAACAGAGGGGGAAATTTCCAAGCCGGAAATCGAACAGGAACCCTTGGAATAGCGCTCCAAGTTTAAGCTACGAGGACGATACCCAGCTTAGCATCTCTCACTCTATATCGGTATCGTCCAGGTATCGTCTTCGTAGCTTAAATGGTAGAGCACTTGAAGCGTTATTCCAAGGGTTCCGGGTTCGATTCCCGGCTTGGACATTTTTCACTCTATTGGTTCTACGCTTAGTTAGCAATGTGAGAAATTTCACATATTGAATATTCAATAATTTCAAGCGCTATTTCACCGTTGAAAATTAATTGAAAAATTAATTAAAACCCTATATATATATTACAAAAAGAAAGAGAGAGAGAGAGAGAGAGAAACCAGCTTTTAAAAATTTATCAACCTTTAAATCTCAGAATTTTGACAGCAGCTTTTCTTGCTTAGCTTAATATCATATCAGGAGCTTGGAAGAGCAAGGGCGAAGCTACTTATTTACGTGTAGAGGTCTGCACGGGCCGGAATTTCCGGGCCCGGTGTGAAAATTGAAAGTTCGGCCCGAGCCCGGCCCAGCCTGTTTGCATTTTTACAGTTCTCGGCCCAGCCCGTACAAAAATTAGTGAAAACAGGCCCGTCCCGGCCCGATTCAGTTTCTACAAAAAAAATCCGTTTTTTCTCAACATACAATTAAGATTCTTTTCATGAATACTACGTACATATTTATGGGAAAATTTTACAGTATATTTTAGATTAATATGTGTTCGCAAAGCAGAAAACACACAATAGTAGACATTAACGATTACACAGTATTTCAGTCATCGTCTCTACAAACATTTCGTAATACCAATAAGGATTCATTAAAAAGTTAATGCAGTTCAGAATAAAGGATTAAAAACATGATACCTTTTGAAGCTGTATGATAAAAAGTAGAATTGCGAAAATATTTCTCTCATTTTTAAGGCTTTTCTCAAATCGAAAGAAGTTACATTTCGACACATTTCAGAATTCATTTCTTTTCGGAAACGCGTAAGATTGGCAGGTATTCTTATTCAGAAACTATGTAAATGCCGTCTTTATCATAGATAAAAGCAATATATCTTTATCTGAAAATACTGCCAAAGTTAGCGTTATGAATCGAATTTCCGGAAGCGGTAGCACAGGAAAGGAGAAAAACGTACAGTCACATGACAAGAATCTCTGTTATCTCCGTAAGTAATTATCAAATATGGAGAAAGCTATTCGTTCCCAAATGCCTTCAATAGTCAGGCCTGTGAATTTTATGCCTTTTATAGTAAAAAATGAGTCAGAAAATGTGTTTGAAAGTTTCGCATTGTTGAGCAGTGAATATGAGAACCCCTTAAGGTATATTTCCAAAGATACTGTTAACAAACGTTCATTATCACTATTAATACTTTTACAAAACATAATGCCTGTCCTACACATCCTGAGATCGATTAAGACCAGTTCCGCCCCGGCACGAGTCTGCTGAAAAAAAATTAAACCCGTAATCAGACATCTTGTAACTGTACGATGCCGATCTCTACGATGGACATGTTACATATCTGTATTGATGTTGTTAAACTCGCATCGGCTCGTGACGCACATTTATACTTCTCGAGAACATCATATTCTTTGAAAATGGCTCGTATTTTATCTGCTTCGCTTGAATTCTTATATCGGGCCGATAGGCCCGATTAATTTTTTTTATCGGCCCGGCCCTGCAGGCCCGTTCAATTTTTTTGCCGGCCCGGCCCGTTTAAAAAATTGTCCTGATTCTGTCGGCCCGGCCCGGCCCGTTGGAAAATTCGCCTTCATTCCGCCGGCCCGGCCCGACCCGCGGGCCGGGCCGGGTACGGGCCTCGGGCCAAGCCCGGGCCCGTGCAGACCTCTACCTACGTGTTGTCTACATGTATCTAAGGTAGAAAAAAAAATCGATTTTTCGGATTCGCCCTTGCTCTTCCAAGCTCCTGATATGTCTGTTGAAATGATTTTTCAGTTGCATTTGTTTAATTACCAGTAGAGCTAATGTTCATTGAAGTTTAAAAGCAGTTTTAAACTGTATTATATATCCCATCTTGCATACGTTAAAAAATTGTTTTCAACTGAATTTTTCCCATAAAATTGCTTAAATTTTCTTTGCAAAGTTTATTTATATGCAGAGGTAATAGTGAAGGATATGCAGTGATATATGGCGGTATACCTTCTGGATTTTTTAAAAGAAACTCCACATACTCTCTCTTTCTCAAGTAGAAGTACAGCGTATACCCTCTGCCCAGAGTGTATATCTTCTATTATTTTATGACTACACCACTGTTTGTATGGATTTATATTTGTAAAAAATACAGTTAGACAATTCTAAGAATCTATAATTAAGAAAAATAAAGAAAAAAAATCGATAGTTTGAAATGCACGTTATTAAAAAAGAATTTTTTCTTATAATAGTAAAAATAATAATAATATTAATAATAATAATAATAATAATAAAATAAATGCATGTTTGAAATTTTATATTAAAGTTTCAAACTGACCCCTTTCACTAATTGCTATATAATTGACATAATTTTGCACATGGAATTTCATTTTTAACAATAGAAGTTGCATTTAATTATTTTACCAGGGGTTTGTGGATCTTTTTCACACGATCTGTTTTCGCGAAATTGTGAACTTTTGTACAATATTCGTAAAAAATGTAATCAGAATTTTGTGAATTAGAAATTATCAGTATAATTTAAGTTCTTATTTAGACATTTTTAAGAAAGTCCTTCATATCCAGCAGGACGGTCGTTCTGCCAAGCCAAGCTATAAAAAAATACTAACCCCGCCAAACAAACAAACGCCAAGAAACAAAAGCCAGAACAGCGTAACTGCTTATTATACTGAAGACAACTTGTCCATGTTAAATCGACCAAACGTGGCATTTTAAAATTTCAGATATTTAAGAAAGCAAGTATCGCAGAGAAATAAAATTAAGACTAGAAGAATCTACTGAAGAAAAGCTTCAATTTGAGACCAAACTCGTCTCTATAAAATAATTATAAACAGAGATACAGGATTTTTTAAAAAACGTCGAGATACTGAAAATGATCAAAAAATCCTTCGTCAAACATATATTAATTCAATTAAGCTACAGACTTAAATAATGGACAGAAAAAAGTATGGAATGCATTTTCGGACTGGTAATTACTCGATCTACGTGCTTTTATAAAATTTAGTTTGAAAAAAATAAAATTTCTATCTTAATATGCAAAAACTGTTAATTCATTCTAAAATAATAATAAAGGACTTTACGTTGTAATATCGATACAAATCAAATAGGTGTTGCTATCCAACGTACAATTTATACACAAGTTTAACATAAAACTCTACGTTTCGGTTTATTCTTTAAAACCTTCATCAGGAGAAAAATTTTCTAAAATATAAATCGACAACAAACTCTTTACATGCTACATTTTGAAATCAATTCAAAATTCAAAACATTCTAACGGAAATCTCTTACTCCCAAATAAAGAGTTCAGTGGCGCCATCTTTTAATCAAAGATGTAAACGAAGAAAGACTAGCTGAAAAAATGGAATTTTCATTGACTTTTCAAAATTGAAAGCCATATTGCTGGTATGTGAAAGGAAACATTATCATTACACACTTCATGGTTTCTTAGACGAATTTCTAAAGATTCACGAATAATAGCATTGAGCGGAATAACTTGTTTGGAAATAACTTTAGCATGGTCAAAGTCTATAAATGAAATGAGTCCTTTATGGTAGCTTCTTGAGAGTGCAGTAGAAAGTTTACGAAACTTCAAATCGTTTTTATGTTCTTGCAATCTTTCGAAAAATCGACGTTTAGTCATACCAATATAGGACGAGGTGGTCCCATCAGAAAATTTAAAGGGAATTTCATACACCCCAGAAAAAGATGAAAAAGGAATTGGATCTATTTTTTTACACAGAAGATTAAACAAAGTCATAGAATTGGAGGCAACGAGTTGAATGTTGAATTTCATGAAAGACTTTTTTAACTTTTCAAATAGGATAGGAAAATAAGGAACCTTTCGGTAAACTTGATGAAATTTGGGGGAGGGGGGATTAACGGAAACTTTATACTTATCAACCAATTTATAGATAAGGCTTGAATTAAAACCATGACATAATCCAATGTTAACGATGAAATTGATTTCATCATCCAAAAATTCATCGGAACAAACAAGTAATGCACGCTGGATAAATGACCTAAATGCGGCAATCTTATAATTCCATGGGGCAGCTGCAGTGACGGGAATAACATTGTTTAATTTCATAGATTTCCGGAAAATTTTCCGTTTTAAACAATTGTTTTCTTTGATAAGGAGAACATCAAGAAAAGGAAGCGAGTTATTGTTTTCTAACTCCATCGTGAACTTAATATTGTTATCAAGTTCGTTAATTTCGTCAAAAAAATTTTCTAAGGATTGTTTCCCATCTTCCCAGATAATAAAAATGTCATCGACATACCGTAACCATAATGAAGGTATAGGAAAAAGTTTCTTAAAGATGAGTTCTTCTAAAGGACGCAATTTGAATTCTGCCAGAATACTAGAAATAGGTGAACCCATAGGAGCTCCTTTCTGCTGTTTAAAATATTTATCTTTAAAAATAAATACATTACTTTCCTTAATTAAGTTTAAGCCCGACTTAATAGAAAATTTCATATTATCACTTAAATGAGGTAACCCATCAATGGATAAGCCTATGGAAAGAATAACTTCTTCCACATCGATGGACGGAAACAATGACACAATGTCAAAACTTGCCAAAATTGCATTATTAGGAAGATTAAAATCCTTAATTCGATTAATGAATTCCAACGTAGAAGAGATAGAAAAAGTTGAAGAGGGGAGAATACTTTTAAGAAAAAATGCAAATGCTTTTTCAACAAAGACCCGTTATATTTTGTTGAAAAAGCATTTGCATTTTTTCTTAAAAGTATTCTCCCCTCTTCAACTTTTTCTATCTCTTCTACGTTGGAATTCATTAATCGAATTAAGGATTTTAATCTTCCTAATAATGCAATTTTGGCAAGTTTTGACATTGTGTCATTGTTTCCGTCCATCGATGTGGAAGAAGTTATTCTTTCCATAGGCTTATCCATTGATGGGTTACCTCATTTAAGTGATAATATGAAATTTTCTATTAAGTCGGGCTTAAACTTAATTAAGGAAAGTAATGTATTTATTTTTAAAGATAAATATTTTAAACAGCAGAAAGGAGCTCCTATGGGTTCACCTATTTCTAGTATTCTGGCAGAATTCAAATTGCGTCCTTTAGAAGAACTCATCTTTAAGAAACTTTTTCCTATACCTTCATTATGGTTACGGTATGTCGATGACATTTTTGTTATCTGGGAAGATGGGAAACAATCCTTAGAAAATTTTTTTGACGAAATTAACCAACTTGATAACAATATTAAGTTCACGATGGAGTTAGAAAACAATAACTCGCTTCCTTTTCTTGATGTTCTCCTTATCAAAGAAAACAATTGTTTAAAACGGAAAATTTTCCGGAAATCTATGAAATTAAACAATGTTATTCCCGTCACTGCAGCTGCCCCATGGAATTATAAGATTGCCGCATTTAGGTCATTTATCCAGCGTGCATTACTTGTTTGTTCCGATGAATTTTTGGATGATGAAATCAATTTCATCGTTAACATTGGATTATGTCATGGTTTTAATTCAAGCCTTATCTATAAATTGGTTGATAAGTATAAAGTTTCCGTTAATCCCCCCTCCCCCAAATTTCATCAAGTTTACCGAAAGGTTCCTTATTTTCCTATCCTATTTGAAAAGTTAAAAAAGTCTTTCATGAAATTCAACATTCAACTCGTTGCCTCCAATTCTATGACTTTGTTTAATCTTCTGTGTAAAAAAATAGATCCAATTCCTTTTTCATCTTTTTCTGGGGTGTATGAAATTCCCTTTAAATTTTCTGATGGGACCACCTCGTCCTATATTGGTATGACTAAACGTCGATTTTTCGAAAGATTGCAAGAACATAAAAACGATTTGAAGTTTCGTAAACTTTCTACTGCACTCTCAAGAAGCTACCATAAAGGACTCATTTCATTTATAGACTTTGACCATGCTAAAGTTATTTCCAAACAAGTTATTCCGCGCAATGCTATTATTCGTGAATCTTTAGAAATTCGTCTAAGAAACCATGAAGTGTGTAATGATAATGTTTCCTTTCACATACCAGCAATATGGCTTTCAATTTTGAAAAGTCAATGAAAATTCCATTTTTTCAGCTAGTCTTTCTTCGTTTACATCTTTGATTAAAAGATGGCGCCACTGAACTCTTTATTTGGGAGTAAGAGATTTCCGTTAGAATGTTTTGAATTTTGAATTGATTTCAAAATGTAGCATGTAAAGAGTTTGTTGTCGATTTATATTTTAGAAAATTTTTCTCCTGATGAAGGTTTTAAAGAATAAACCGAAACGTAGAGTTTTATGTTAAACTTGTGTATAAATTGTACGTTGGATAGCAACACCTATTTGATTTGTATCATTCTAAAATTATCAAATTGTGCCAAATAGTGATAAACCCGCCAACGAGCGCGTACTATCCTCATTATAATAGCACAAATCCACTTCAACTTCAATCTGGTAGATGAATATTTTCCATCAAGATTATTTTTTCGAATAAAACTGCATAAAAGTTATTTTTTAGAAAGATTTTTAAAATAAAAATGATTTTATAGAGAAATGGTACCTTCTAAGAAGTATGCATTCAAAGTTAACGGCATTTTAGGTTTCATTCCTAATGTAAACAAAACTTTTGAAAATGAATTGAGTTGAATATGAAAAGGTTTTCAGGTAAAAAAACAAACAAACACAGAGGTCATATACGCATATTGGCGCGATTTGTTTCTGACGCCAATGTCATATACGCAACGGGTACTTAAATGGCGCCAAAGTGTCGTTATTTTGCTTGATATGGTAACCCGGATGTTGTTGTTTATTATGTTTATGTTTTCGCCAAATTGGCGTTGGAAAAAATTGCGACAATATGGGTTGTATATGACATCTGTGCCAAATCTCCCTATTATTGAACTTATTTCAACATATGTCAAACGGAGGCAAAGACGATGTCTCAGACGCATTGGGGTATCCTTTTAGTGCCAAAATGGCAATTTTATTCCATAGCAACCCAGAAATTTTTATGATATTATCCTTCATATGACAATCCAATAGAAGAGATTGCGTGTGTTTTACATTAAATCAAACTTTGTGCATTTTATAATAAGATAATTTGTGTGTGTTTCTAATAAAAGTTTTGGTACAGATGTCATATACGCCCCATAATGGCGCGATCTTTTTCTGACGCCAATGTCATGTACGCAACGGGAACTCAATTGGCGCCAAAGTGTCGTTATTTTTCTTGATATGGTAACACGGATGTTGTTGTTTATGCTGTTAATGTTTTCGCCAAATTGGCGTCAGAAAAAATGGTACTTATGCAAAAAATGGTACCAATGGTCGCAATGGAATATTGGCAACGGAAGTACTTCATTTCTGTAGAAAGTAAAGGAAAAATAGTTTTAAAATCGTAATTATATATTTTTGTTGCCATTTTCTCGTAACAACCAAAAGAAAATGTAATTAAAATACGTGCTATTTTGAAAAAAATATAAACGAATGATTTCTGTTAAAACAATGGAGCTATTATATACTATATTTAATTGTAAGATCTATGAATCATAAGCCTTTTTTTTTTTTTTTTTCGATTTTCTTGAATGACGGAATCTTTTTGCTGCATTTGTGCATTATTTCGCGATAGCGGTGTGCTATGCATGTTTTACTGTAGACAGGGGCGTGCCTAGCGGGGGGGTGTTGGGGGTGTAACACCCCCCCACTTATTTGGAAGAGTTGGTAAAATTTAGAATAGTCGGAAAGTTAAGAACACACCCTGCAAAAAGTCCCCTCTCCCGTCGTCAGTATCATTTCAATTCTCTGTTGTCCGTCATTTAAAGGGGAAAAGAAATAACTTCTCACGGAAGATTGTGTATGATTCTGTGTGGGAGGGAGGGGTTGTCAGAGAGCGGAGGTGATAGATAGAGAGAGAGAGAATCGCGTTTCTGAGAATTTGAGACTTTCGGGAAAGGAGGGGGAGGAGGGGGTTGTTGCAATCTCTATTGTAAGTTTTCCCATGTAGCATCTTTAATTGCTCCCTTTTGCTATGGACTGATTCTTAGAATTTGGTGACCTCTTGGCTCTGGATTTGGCGCTAGTTATTTGAGGTTGTTGCATTTAAAAGATGAAGTCACGGACACAGAAGAAGAGCGATTTGCGAAAGTTTGTTTTTGTCGCATGATGGCGAATAATTCAGTGAAAAGTTTATGCACACACTGTGATCGTGTACACACACATTTCACAGAAAAAAATAAATTTATATCGCCATATAAGAATATTTCATCCGAATGAAAACATCAACCTCCAGAAAGGAAAACGGATTCAATGTACAATATGTAGATATTTCTTCATTTCTATTAGAGGCCTGCATAGTCATATTCAAACAGATCCTCCAGATGTAAAATTCAGAGCTTTGTAAAAATGTTTCCGAAACATCATTTTCATCACAAACTTTTACTGCGAATGTTAAGGCTTTTGCAGACCGGGTTCGGCACTACAGCGAAAGTTTGATTGAGGAATGCGATAAAATCCTAACTAGCAATTCTTTGGAAAATGTCAATGTTTCTGAAAAGGAAGATTCCTCGACTTTTCTAAGTTGTGATCCAGCCGATCGTATTGGAAAGAATTTAACCGAAAACCAGAAACTTTTCATCCTGTCTCGTGGACCTTATCAACCTCAGAGATCATCTTACCCTGTGAATCATGACATAGATCCTAAGAAGCAGAATAAGTTTAGCTCCTGCTGGTATAAAGAATATCCATATTTAGAATACAGCGACCAACTGGATGCCGCATTTTGTTTTGCTTGTTCACTTTGCTCTGATGGCCCGGGGCCTGAAAACGCAGAAGAAGCTTGGATCAGTGTTGATATTCGTGTATGGCATAAGATGAAAGGCCGAGGAAAAAACCGTAAAGGCAAGTTAATGGTTCATTTTACGAGCAATGCTCATAGAACCGCAGTGTATAAATTAGATAATTTGGCCCAAAAAAAGTAAGCACGTTGACAACTTTCTATCTAGTCAACGTAGAAAGGCAGCAGCTAACGCGGAGCAAATTCGTCTAAGAAACAGAGAGATTATTAATATACTTCTAGACTGCACCAGATATCTAAGTCGTCAAGCATTTGCATTTTGGGGACGGGAAAGTGACAGCGGTAACTATATTCAGCTCATTAGATTAATGGCCAGGTGGATTCCAACTTTAAAAAACTGGATTGATGATAATCATCTTCGCCCATACCATGCCAACAAGTCACAAAACGACTTTATTGTGGTTCTTGGATCATGTGTCCGTGAAAAAATAGTTGCAAATGTCAAAAATTGTGGATTTTTTAGCGTTATGGCTGGAAAGCACACCCGATATCTCTCATCTTGACCAGCTTTCAATTGTAATCCGATACGTGACCCAGTTTCACCCAGAAGAAAGGTTGTTAAAACTAAAAGATTATCTAGCTAAAACAAGCGAACGAATGGCTAAGCTTATTTCTGAAATTCTACAGTCAGTTGGAATATCGCTTTCCCAAGCTCGTGCACAGTCTTACGACACCACGTCATCTATGCCCGGCGCATTTTAGGCTGTCAATCAAAACTTTCAGAAATAGCTGGTAGATCTATTTTATACATACCCTGCCTCGCGCATAAAGTGAATTTATGTGTTGAACATGCGTGCAAAGAAAACAATATAATAAAATTGTTCTACGACAGTATTCAGGATCTCTATAACTTTTTTTAACTGAGTACAAAGCGATTCGGCATACTGACAGAGAAAATAGAAGTTCTTCAGAAGAGTCTTACTTTGAAATTTTTGTCAAAGACAAGATGGACTATGCGAGCGGATTGAGTCAGAGCTATTTTATCGTTCTATGATGCCCTCATCCATACTCTGCAAATTATTTCTGAAGACATGAAGGTTGACAAGGATGCTCGAGCTAAGGCGGCAGGGTTAAGAAGCAAAATGATTTCATACGATTTCATTGTTTCTTTACTTGGAATGAAAACAATTATGTTTCAGACCAAGTTAGCAACAGAGCAATTGCAACGTGACGACCTGAACATTTTAGAGGGAACCGACATAATGCAGAAAACTTACGAAAGCATTCAGAAACTCCGGAATGATGACACGGCGGCAATAATGAACATCATTAAGGAAGCTGACAACATCTGCGAGATACATGGAATAAATCAAGATTATGAGTTCAATTTGCGGCACAGGCGACGGAGGCCTCCATCGAAGATCGACGAAAATCCTAAAACTGCAGTTCTATTTACACGAGAGAATTATTTTAAAGCAGAAATTTTGAAGGTGGTAGATCGGCTTACAACTGCATTTGTAGACATTCATAAGTTGGTATTTGAGAAAGTTAAACCACTAGCCTGTCTCCTTCCATCTAGGATCAAGTATAGCTCTACCGAGGACATTTCTAAACTATGTCAACTATTTCCTGGTGATCTCAAAGATGTAGATAACTTGGAATGTGAAATTGATCTCATGTCCTCAGAAATAGCTAGTTCTGAATCGGATACAATTGGCGCAGCAGCGCAAAAATTTGTGGGGAAGGCTCATTTGTATCCTAACCTTTCTTTGGCCTACAAGTTGGCCTTAATTACTACAGTAACTGTAGCAAGTAATAAAAGAATTTTCAGCAGGTTAAAGTTAGTAAAAAATTACTTGCGTACCACCATGTCGGAAGAGCGACTGGACTAACTAATGCTATTAACCTGTGAAACAGACATAACTGACATGTTGGATTTAGACAGTGTAGCTGGAAAATGGGCTATTCCGAAGGATAGGCGGGTGATAATTTAAAAATGTAGAAGGATAATTTTTAGTCTCTTATACTAATATATATCTTATTTTTAGCAAGCAAGATTTGTATTTTTTATGTATCTTAAAATTTATACACTTACATTACACAACAGCATGCGGTTTTATTTATAGAAACATAAATTCCGAAGTACTTCAAAATTCTTAAAGTGTTACTTTTGAGAACTGGTTAATGTACAGTACATCCATACACATTTCCTTTTAAATCGTAAGCAGAATCCTAATTAATAATAGGATTCTGAACTCTACTTATATAGTAAAATAATTTTTAAAAAATTACACATATTGAACAACAACATTTAATTTCGACTGTGGTTAAGGGGAATGCAGGTGAAGACTTAAGACTTTTAGTGATTTTTATAAATTCACAGTATTGTAGAACAGTTGACTCCGTCGCTGAGAGGAGGGGGGGCTATCACAAAGTCTTTCTCACCCCCGATTTTGCAGTCGGCAAAATTCAGTTCACACCCCCCCACTAAAACAGCCTTCGGCACGCCCCTGACTGTAGATGTTTAAGAGTAGATCGTAAAAGTGGAATTCTTAAGCGGATGCGAATAACGTCATTTTACATAAAATAATACGTGTTCTTTAAGTCTTAAAATTGAAATTTGTTTTGTACTGCAGTAGAGTCCCGCTTAACCGAGTTATTTTCTTCTGATGGACTGGTGGCTTCTATTATTATGAAACAGCCATTATAAATGAAGTGTTAGGTGAAGATGAAAGAGCAGCCGTAAAAAAAATTATGGCCACCCCCCCCCCCCCCATTCTGACCAGAAAATCAGAGTTCTAACTTTTTACGGCTGCTCTTTCATCTTCATCTAACACTTCATTTATAATGGCTGTTTCATAATAATAGAAGCCATCAGTCCGTCAGAAGAAAATGCAGTAATGGAAATGCCGAGGGCGACACTAAATTCTGAAAAAGCAGAATTCCTGTTCTCTAGTTTTTTCTCTAGTTCTTTTCTTTTCCTTTTTTAAAAAAAATTAAATAATGAAAGGCATGTATCTTAAACGTTTGTATTTTAAATTAAAGTTATGCATTTTATATAAAATAAGTGAAAGGATTAAAGTTTAAGTAAAATTAAGGCAATACGAATGCATGAGAAGGAAACAATAATAGGCGATTTATCACCTGAGCCCGCTAGCATAAAAGTAACGAGTTCATGATTTCTCTTATCAGAATCTTCTTACTTGGTGAAGGATTGAGATAGTTAATTAAATTATGAATAAAAGTAACATGATGTAATGCTTAGCATACATTTAACGGGGATTAAACTGCTAGACAGAGGCGAAAATAATCTATTAAATTCGAAATTGAAAAGAATAGAAAAGAAAAGAATTTAATAAAATTGAAATTTCTGTGATACCGTTCGGAATAGAAACCGACAATTTGGCACATAGTGGTTATTTTAAATACTCGATAAGAATAATTTCTAAAAAAGGTAGAAATTAAAAGTTCGAAACAACATAAAAGCGTTCTATGAACGTTCTAAATTATGATTTATTTGCAATTGTTAGTCTGCAATAATTGCTGAATATGCAAATTGTTAGAAACATGAAATTTGATGTGCTTTTTACTTATAAGGCGTAAATGATCTCACAGAAAAGTTCCTAAAATATTCGAAATTTGAATGGATGCAGGCGTAAAAAAAAGTTCTAAAATTGCGATTTCTGTAATATCGTTCGGGATAGTGGTCTGAATTTCGGCATGGCGATTTGTTTAAACATGTAAATGCACGCTAAGAACTGTTAGTAAAAAATCGAAATCTTAAGAGGTGATCCCGACCGGAAAACGTTTTAAGAACGGTTTGCAGAGATTGTTTGGGCTAGGAACATAAAATTTGACACAGATGTCATTTTCTAAGCCGTAAATTATTTGCATTTCCTAATACATTAGAAATTTATAAGTGTACAAGAGCAAAAAAATTCTTGTATTTTTGAATCTGTAATACTGTTCGGGATAGAATCCTTGAACCTGGCATGGTGGTCACTTACAAGATGTAAATGCTCATTAAAAACTGTTTCAAAATAAATCGAATTTTAAAAGGTTGAAATGAGGGGAAAGCTTTTTAAAAACTTTCTAAATTTTGGTTTGAATGGAATTGCTAGAGCGTGAACTTGAAATTTAACATGATTACGGCTACTAAAACGAAAATGCTCGTCCTAAGCAATTTCTAAAAAATTCAAAATTTAAGAGGTTGCAAGAGCAAAAGTCATTCATAAATTAAGATTTCTATGAAACTGTTGAAGGGAGAAACTTAAAATTTGATATGGTGATTACTTTTAAGATGTAAGTGCTCGCTAAATGCTATTTCTAAAAAAATCGAAATTTAAAAGGGTGAAACGAGTAAAAAAGCTTTCTAAAAATGTTCTAAATTATGATTTATTTGGAATTCTTAGCCTTAAGGAAATCGAAATTTGACATAATTGTAACGCTTAAAATGTAAATATTCCTAAAAAAATCGAAATTTTTAACGGCGCAGGAGCAAAAAAGTTCTAAAATTGGGTTTATCTTGATATCCTTAAAGATTGAAACCTGAATTTTGGCAAGCTGTTAATTTTAAGATCTAAGTGCTCGTTAACCCTCTTGATCCGCAGCCTGAGCTATGCTCGGGCACGCATTTTCCCGTCAAATTAATACTATTTGGTTATTCCCACTAGTTATCTTTTAAAGAAAACTTTGTCTGATTTAATCAGAACATTTTCCCCGATTACGATAGTCAAAAATTTCTGCTTTAAAGAGCGGATGATAAACGATTAAAAATTTTGTAAAAGACGCTCATCGCGAAGAATTACTTACACAGCGAGTGTGTTAAGAACTGTTTCGAAAAATGAAGTCTATCTTTAAAGAGATTAAACAAGCAGAAAACGTTCTAAATAACGATTTAAATAGAATTGTCAAAGCACGACCTTGAAATTTAACATGGTTGTAACTTTTGAAACATTAATGCTCTCAGAAATAATTTCCTAATAAGTTCAAAGTTTAAAAGGGTTCAAAAACAAAAAAAAAGTTCTAAAATTCCAATTTTTGTGATACCGTTCGGGGTAGAAGCCTGAATTTGGCATACTAATTATCTAAAATATGTAAAGGTTCATTAAGAATCGTTTCTAAAAATATCTGCACTGTTTTGTATGTCGTCCTTCATTCTCGGATTAGCCGTAGATATTTGCAAAGGTAAAACAATTTTGCAAAAAATAAAATAAAAAGTTATCTTTAAATAAATATCTGACTAACTATCTAACAATAAACAAATATCTAACTAAAAGACCAACTATTATGTCTATAAGTTATTTCGACTCTATCATTTTTTTTACAAAATTTTCATTCTTCATAAAAATTAAAATACCATATAAATTGAAGAAGATTGATACTTTGAGAATAGAAGTTAGCTTTCATTGCTTTTAAATCCTTAATTACTCTAAGAAATGAATGATATGTAAACAAAATGTACACATATTGGGTTTCCTTTCTACTTGCAAAGGTTCTAATAAAACTCATTTTAATTTAAGGGAGCAGATTATTTAAATTATATATAATTTGTTTTAAAAAAAAGAAATGATATCTACTAAAAAACAACTTTTCAAAAGTAAAAAAAAAAAAGCCAAGCTAAAAAAAAAAAAGATGAAACTTGTGGCTAAAAAATGGTGTGATATCATATTTCCAAGCTTATATCATGGTACTTTTTTAACATTTTCCACTAAAACATTTACCATTTGTAAGTCGAGTGACTTCGTATATGTTGATAGAAATCCTCTTCTCCTGTACTAAATACATTATAACGTGTTTCTGAAAATTCAAATGTTTTAAAATTATGCATCATGGGCTTGGCGGCCATCTTTCCATATTTTACACAAATTTCTATGTACCCTAATTCATAGTTAAAATCCGAAATTCAAAATTGTTACTTAAGCAGACATTTTAAGCTTTTCCGTTACGGACTTGTATTCGGAGAACTTTGTGTCTTAAAATAATAGTGACTTATCTAAAGGATTCATCTAGTGATTTATTTCATAAAGTAATTAATCATTTAAAGGCAATAAAAATATATTTCTTTTCTCAAAATATTAGTCTTTTTCAATTTATCGGATGTTTGCAGTTGAAAACCAAAGTTCGACATTTTTACCACAGCACACATTTTATGCCTTTCCTTCACGGAGTTGTATGCTTAGAAATTTGTGTGTTAAGGTAATGGTGACATATCTTCGCTATTCCTTTTATGATTACTTTTTTAGAGTAATTAAGCATTTAAGAGCAGTAACAATGAACTTTTTTTCTCAAAATAAAAGTCTTTTTAAATTTATTTGTCCGTAGTTAAAATCAGAAATTCTAAATTGTTATTAATGCAAACTTATTACCCTTTACAAACTTGGGTGCTTAGAAATTTGTGTAAAATATGGAAAGATGGCCGCCAAGCCCATGATGCATAATTTTAAAACATTTGAATTTTCAGAAACACGTTATGATGTATTTAGTACAGGAGAAGAGGATTTCTATCAACATATACGAAGTCACTCGACTTACAAATGGTAAATGTTTTAGTGGAAAATGTTAAAAAAGTACCATAATAGAAGCTTGGAAATATATCACACCATTTTTTAGCCACAAGTTTCATTTTTTTTTTTTTTTTTTTTTTTTAGCTTGGCTTTTTTTTTACTTTTGAAAAGTTGTTTTTTAGTAGATACATATATACAGTTAGATAATAAATTCAGTGGTGATTGCAGCTATTATGCAACAGATTATTTTACTTTAAAATCATTACATTTGTGAAGGATTCTATTTGGAAATCGAACATTTTTTTGAAATGTCTATTTTTAAAGACGGAATTTTGTGAAGGACCGTTTGTTTGTAAAAAATATAGTTTAACTATAATTTGTGGAACGCCATTTTCACCTTGATATTGCATAAAATATTCAAAATCAAAGCTTTATGATTAATTTTACTAAAAAGGTGATAAAAAAATACATGAAATAGGATTTTTTTAAGCATTAAAAACCGACGAATGTGTTAAAACTCGACACGCAAGCTCTTTCAACTATTTCAAACAGTCATCATCAGGGGAAATTTCTGAGGTGTGATTGTTCGTGTTCCTATGCTTTAAGGTTGTTCTCAAATCCAAAAGGGCAACTTTATGACATAAGTTTTAATTTATTTTTGCTCGAAAATGCATGATACTAGCAGGTGTTGTTGTTCGGAAACTATGCCATCGAACTGTGTTTTCCGTTTTTTTGCAAACGCAATAGATCTTTCAGAAAATAGTGTCAAAGTGGGCATTTTGAACCTAATTTCTGCGCGAAAGAAGAATAAAGAAAGGGGAAAAATATATTTGTCAGGTGATCAAAATCGCTTATAACTCAATAGGTAATTTATTTATCAAAAAATGGAAAATAAATTTCGATTCCAAATCGCTTCCATATAGTCAGGCCTTCTAATTTTATATCTTTCCGTTAAAAAATGAATTTGTAAATGCGTCAAAACGTTTTGTGCTTGTTGAGCAGAGCAGTTGATAACAGCCTTAAGGAGAAAGAATTGTGAAGGCTCCTTTGAAGAACTCAAGTTCTTCTTAAATAGATCCCTGCTTAGAGAACAGATTTTCCATGTTAATGTTTTCATGTGGGGCACTATAAACGTGGGAAAAAAATAAAGAACAGTATTAGAATTTAGCTATTATAAAATTTTTAATGTATTATTTTATAAATGGAATTTCAATTCTTCCAATTTGGAGAAATTGAAAAATACCCCTCCAAAAAAAAAAAAAAAGTTTTTCTCCCCAAATTTATGGGGTGTTTTGCGAGCATTTCCATCTCTAATTTAGAGCTAATTTAGATTTATAAAATTGTAATTATTAACTTTTACCTGCTACCTGTTATTTAATGCGTTTTATTCGTGAATGGCATAAAACCGCCAAGATCTTGGGTGAGCTTATTTCAAGCTCTTGTAAATCAGAGGAAAAATATACAAATCGTCACATTGTTTCATACCATGCCCTCTTGAAGTGTGACAGAAATCGAGCACTCGCAATTTGGCGAGTCTGATTTTTAGTTTACTCGCTAAATGAAACCTTTTGTCGCGGTTTGGCGCAATGGCGAGCGGCAGAGAGAAGCCTGCTTATATAAGTACCGTCAGTAGGTAAAGGGTTAAACAGTGGCTCCTAGGAGGTAATATTGCAAGTACATTTGTGACATTGTTGACCCAGATAGGTAGCATTTCACTGATCACACTGTGAAAAATGACAAAGGTTTCTTAATCCAGTCAAATTTAATATCGGAAACGGTGTAACTCGGAAGCGACCATTGTATATTTTCCATCGGGGTTATGCTATTATATTTTCCTAGATTAAGGCGGTATTCAAAAAACTATTTCTCCACGCTCAACAACTCGAAATTTTCTGACACATTTTCAGACTCATTTTTAAAAGTAAAAACATACTTGCTGACGTCATTTGGATTTATAAGCGACCTGTGTTTTTATTTTTTCGTTCCTTTCATTAGAACTTGATTTATAAATTCTTTTCTCAGTACAACCATTTTTTTCGTTTCAGCACTATCGGTTCGGGAAATTCGGTTCAAAATACCCACTTTTGACAACCACTTTGAATCGACCAATACACATTATATAATTTCTGAATAAAAGAACCTGCCAATTGTGAGCAAAAATGAATTTAAAAATGAGTCAGAAAATAAGCAGTTTGGATTTGAATACATCCAAGAATCATTTGTCTTTTTTTTTTTTTTAAGTGTGTGGATTTAACTCAAAAACGAACTTTTTGAATTATATTATGGTGACTTTTTCTGTGTGCTATGTATTCACCAAGTAATAAAGTCCTTTTAGGGAGTCAATTGTGCGATGAGGACTCCGTATGTTACATAAAGTGCTAAAATACTCAGGAAAAGATCTTTTTTGACTTGAAACATTCCCCAAGCAGTCAAACGGATGAATCTCGCGTTTTGCAAATACTCTATTTGTAGCTGAAGAGATTTCAAGACGTTTTTGCTTGGATATGTGCTTCCGTAATCTTGGAGAGCTATTCTAGCTGTGTGGCAAGTATCTTGGACGCTGTCAGCGCATAATATCATCCCCAAAAGTGAAAAGGCTCCGACAAAGCCCCAGTACAGCGAATGAACGATGATATCGAATTTCCATCGACCTTTGAGGTACATGAAGACAACTGTTTCAATTCGTAGAATTTCAAGAAAAGCACTGACGAACTGCAAGAAAACTACACTGGAAAACGCGCCATCGAATTCCATCAACAATTTCACAAGTTTAAGATAACCAGTCTTTATGTCATCGGGGGAAATAAAGTTTTTTTTTCTTAACATTTTGTCGATTTCAGTTGAGGATGGATTCAGCCAGTGTTTAGCATTGTTTTCCAAAAACTTAGCGAGACATTTGAGTTCCATGCAATAAAAGATGTAAAAGATGACGGCAATGTAAGCTAGACCCCTGCTTGTGTAATTGGATCCAGACAGCAACCAGAAATGCAAAAGGCGTGCTTTATCTTTCTGAGTCATCGCACTTTGGTGGTGCGAACAGAAGAACAGTGGATACTCATCCTCAATCAGTAATTTTATGCAGCAAATGACGCCTGGACCAAACACAATAAACACGGAAAAGACGCTCGCACCAAAGATCCACTTTTTCATCTTCATGTTGCAGCCACTTTTCAGAGCATCCTGTGTTCTTTCCACGGAGTTTATCAGGTGAGCAAGCTCTTTTTGCTTCTTGTACAAAATCCACCAAGTGAAGAGCGCGCATGAATATTTTATTATAGTAAACATGTGATAGGTCACATCCGTTTTATCGAAACAAGCCACTGCATTGATGAAAATCAAAATCCAAACAGCGTGGAAAAATATTGCCAGAAAAATACAGACTTTTTTGGCATCTTTTTTAACATTTATGCCAAATGCAAATAGTAAGAAAACTATGGGATGAAAATATGACTTTGAATGGTACATAGCGACAGCTTTTCGAGAAAAGACTGTGATGTTTTCTTTGATCATGTTGGGACTCTGTGTTTCATGCGAAATAAATTAGATTGTTAAACACAGCCAGTTGAGAGAGTTTTTTGCTATAAGTAATACTTCAGTTGCGCATTTCTTCAAGCAAGAGAAAACTATATTATTCACGATTTTGTGACAATGATATTGTTTAATAGAAATTTAGCGGAAAACAACTTTATTACGTACACCATAAAAACACCATTTTATTATCTAATGTCAGTTTCTTAGTGAGTTTTTACTTCACTGATTTAATATTCTGTTTCCAAGAAGCAGCTGTTTCCTAACTTTATCAATTTCGTGACACAATTTTAATAATTAGCCATAAAGAAGTCTCGTTTCAAAATAAAAGCTGGTACTTCTGTTATCATAAATTATCTAATAACCTCATTGAGTGTTCATACCAAACGATGTAATTGAAAAACAGGGGGAAAGTAACATGAGTTTAGGGAAAGTAACGCGAGTTTTATAATGCGCCAATCATTTCATATTTTACTCTTAACCAATATTGTTATGAAATACAGTGAATCCTTATAATCGTTGGCCATAAAAGTGGTCGACCTATTGAGGTAATTTCCTGAACAGGTAATTTCTTTGATGGGATATCCAGTAGCAGTGTTACTCCACTCCCTGTAGTTGAGTTATTGTTTATCACATCACAGAGGAGCCATAAAAATAAAGTCTATCCATATCACAATAGTTGTACTATAATTAAATTAAGATAGGATAAAGAAAAAATAGGAAAAAATGCGTTAAAACAGAAAATGAAGCGATAAGAGATATAGGAAAGGCTAAAAATTTCAGATTGGTTAATCAGAGAGAAGGAGGTTGATATTCTTGGAAAATCCAAGAGATACGATAAGTAGAAGAGAAGGTTCTACTTTTGTATGATTATTCAACTCTATGACTATAGTTTTCTTTTCGTTTTCTGAACAACTTTTAAGCGAATTAGACACGGAAATTCAATAATCTGTCTTTCTTCCGAAAGCAATTTGAAGTACATTTCGTTTATCCTCAAATTACTGAAAATATGAATCTTCTTTCCCCATTTAAAAAGATAAAAGGTCAACTGCGAATATTACTCGCGCTCAGAGGGTTCCGTACAATAAATATAGGAATTATTAACTATATTATTAAAAAAATCGTCGCTAAAAGAATAATAAGACTTTGTAAAAAACTATATAACGTAGGGTTAGGTATACCTGTATGTACTAGAAAAGTATGAATGGGTATACCAAAAAAAAAAAAAAAAAAGTTCAAAGAGATATGAACTCCAAATAATATCAAACATTGTTATTCTCTATAACTCTCTTTTTAATCTTATCCTAATCTGTTTATGATGAACTTAAATCGATACTGACAATAAGAGTAGTGCACATTTAAACTTCATAAAATTAAATTCAGCGTAGCAATAATCTTTTCTTATTACAGTGTAGCTAAAACAAAACCCGTGCTCAAAGTTTAAACTTGGCATTGTGCTAAGCGCGCTTCGAAAGGAGGTCACAAAATGCAACGCCTCCTTGGTCCGTGCCGCGTTTTTCCAGATAGGTTTTTAATTAACTTTTTAAGACAAGGGAGGCGTATTGAGAGATCCATGCAATGCAAACTAGTCGCGAATCCCATGGTATTTATGAGATTAATTCTAATTAAATTATTCTGTTTTTAACAATTTGAAGTTTTTTGCTTTTACTGGGCATTGCATTACACAAATATATCATTAAAGGTTGTTATCTAGGCTTTAAAAGCCGATGGCTCACAGAGTACGTCGCCCTTGTCATTATGTATGTCCAAATCGTCCGTGTCTTTAAGGGTTAATATCTCGGCTGCACTCCTAAACACCTTTGCCGAATGCCCGCAAATCGAAATTTGTGTGTAACAGAAAAATGCGTTTTTCTCAAACTATGTGACCTAGAGTAATCTCTATAATTTTCCTGCAAGGTTTAAATTAACGTCTACTACCTCTAATTTTTTCATAATTTTAGTTTCATTAGCTTGGGAAATAGAGGGGGGGGGGGGACATATTTTTGCACTACATTGTCGACAATATTACTGAAAATATAATACCTAAAATTAAAAAAAATGTATTTTTGAGTTCAGCGTTACGAAAGTTTTCACACGATATCCCACACGATATACAAAGAAAATATTTTCTTTTCGAGTAACTTAATTACCCCTCTAAATTTTTCCTAAATATATTTGTGAATATTTAATGATCTGTAAATATGTGGGTCAATAGTCTTTATTACTTCCACTAATTTGAACTTTGCCCGTTTCATAATTTACGAGTAAAATGGCTGTGACAGACGGACGCACAGACACAGGAGTGATCTTAAATGGTTCCGTTTTTTACTTTTTAAGTACGGAACCCTAGAAAAAAAAAAGAAATCCCGACTTTGCGAGAAAGTCTGTCAAATTATTCAGTTCTTCGAGATTATTTTCTAGCTTTATTAATTTCGTGATATATTTCTAACGATCAGTCATAAAGAAATCTCATTTCAAGCTGAAAACAGATATTTTCGCCTAACTTCTCAAAGTATTTGTTTGAGACCTTACATTAGACGATGTTATTGAAAAACAGAAGGCAAGTAACATAATATTAATGAAATGTTACGAAGTACGGTAAAAACTTTGGAAATAGACATCCGAAGAACATAAGTTCACTTAGTGAAATTCCAGTTTCTCAACTACATTTCGTTTTTTTTTTTTTTTTTTTTTTTTTCCCAATAACATGCGGATATTAATACTTTTCTTTTACCAGGAACTCGAAAATCTACCATTTTGAGTAAATGATTATTCTATAAGTAAGTTGAAGAGCAATTTTTTAATAATCAAATTACTGAAAAGAAATTTTTTGTTTCACTCTCCGTCCCCACAGAATTATATTCTTTTCTTTAATCACGTCGGCGATAGCTTCATTATGGACTATAGAAAATACTTAAAAATACTAAATGAATTGTATTTCGTACTCGATGGATTGTCCACATTTACAAAACTTAACAAAAAAATTTATTTACAAAAATATTCCAAAGGGACTGGCAGCGGTTGATGCACTGCACTTACGTCTAAGAACACATCATATGCAACTGGCGGTGAATTCTCGCCCGCGCCCCTTTCAGTCCAAAACGCTTGCAGCGCCCTCTCACTATCAATTATGATGCACGGAGGAAACACGCCCTCGGGGATTGAAATGCAATTTTCAATATACATTAGCATATAAATTTGCAAAAGTTATCATACAAGAAAAAATTATAAGATATAACAACTTACATACACAATAATAATACAAGAATAATTCACTATAATATTAGATTAAATACAGAATAATATATATTTTAGAGTTTGCTTAAGGAAAGAAAAGAAATTTGTTACTCAACTGGTAATAACAAACTCTCTGACGTTTCTTTTAAAAATTCGCCCATCTAACAAGCGTAAATTCACCGTTCGAATTATATTATCCCTTCCCTTAAAAACTTCAACTATTCTACCAACCAACCATTTGGTGGAAGGTAAATTTTCCTGCTTTATTAGTACCAAAGTTCCTTTCTGTACATCATCCTTTTTAAACTTCCATTTCCCCCTCTGTTGGAGATTATTCAAATAGTCGCGTTTCCAAAGATCCAAAGTTTCCAAATTTGTTGGCTAAATTTGCTGATTCTCTGCCATTTTCCTAATCGATTTTCATTAATCTCATCTAGTTCAGGTTCGGAGATCGAAGTGATTGGCCTACCGATAAGAAAATGTGATGGTGTCAAAGTTTCAAAATTTTCAAAATCTGGGGATAGTGGGGTAAGGGGGCGGGAGTTCAAAACTCCCTCAATTTCCGCTAATATCGTTAAAAATTCTTTTAAAGTTAATTTTTGATCACCTATTACCCTTTTCAAATGAAACTTGAACGATTTTACTGCTGCCTCCCAGATGCCACCAAAATTCGGAGATTTAGGGGGATAAATTCCCATTTGATACCTTCCTGGGTTAAAAAGTTACACAATTCCTCATCTGGGAAACTAACCAGTTTATGCAATTTTTTCAACTCGGTGTCAGCTCCGATGAACGTTTTTGCATTATCCGATAGGATTTTTGCACATTTCCCTCTTCTGCCAAAGAAACGTTTTAGACTAGCTATAAAAGCCTCAGTTGTGAGATCTGAAACAAAGTCCAGGTGTAATGCTTCGGTGCATAAACACTACTACATAAACCTTATTCAATACACCCTTCCTTTGATTTTTAAATTTAATACACTGCTCAAAACAATTAAAGGATATTTGAAGTTTTATATAAAATAAAGATATAAACGAAATTTTTTTTGCCGAAAATAGAAGAAGAGAATCACAAATGCAAATTTTTCTGGTTTTCAAACTGTGGAGTATGCAAATTTTGAGTTCGACGTCAAAAACGTCGCTTCAGCGGCAGCGAATGAAATTTGACTTTCAACTGGATAAAAGAGAATGAAGACAAGGATGACGGCATTCAGTGATTGCTTTGTTTCGATGAGTACGATGTCTCAGCGAAGTCATTTGACAGATTCAGAAGCTTTGAGAATTGTTGGTAGGTTAGAAGGGGGCCAAACTCAAGCCGAAGTAGCGCAAGCCATTGGAGTGTCACAAAGTGTCATTTCCAAGATCTGGAACCGTTTTTTGGAGAGTGGATGTGCAGGCCGAAGACCAGGGCAAGGTCGTAGACGGGCAAAAACGCCCAATGAAGATCGGTATTTAGCGTTAACAGCTCGGAGACACCGAACCATGAACGCTACTCTTCTCCAACAACACCTTCGCTCGGCTACAGGCACCACGATTTCAACTCAGACTGTCCGAAACCGGCTCAATGCTGTAGGTCTGTATGCTCGCCGACCGATGGTATGTGTTAGATTAACATCAAGGCATCGTCGCGACCGCAGGGAGTGGGCAACCGAGCATGTCAACTGGAGGAAAAATGAATGGAGCAATATTCTGTTTTCTGACGAGTCCCGTTTTTCTGTACATCCGGATAATAGGCGTATTTTCATCTGGAGGGACCGTGGCAGTAGGAATAATCCTGCGTTCGTGCACGAAAGTGTCAGATTTGGCGGTGGAGGAGTGTTGGTGTATGGTGGCATCTCCATTGACGGGCGCACTGACCTCTACATCATTCGATATGGAGCTCTGACTGGTCGCCGATATAGGGATGAGATCCTCAGACCTATTGTAGTCCCTTACGCTGCAGCAATCGGAGATAACTTCATTTTAATGGACGATAACTGCAGGCCACATCGTGCAAACCTGGTGGAGGATTTCCTTTTCGAGGAAGGAATCGTTCGAATGGAATGGCCAGCGTGTTCTCCAGACATAGGCGTAGAATTATATGGGCCCGTGGGGCTCGGGCCCCTCCAATAATTTTTCTCTGATGGGCTATATTTTTTTACGCCAACTGACATAGAAAAAAAATCAGATTTTGGAATTTCACATAATTTACAAAAGTTTTTAGCGTATAATGTTTTCGATGGGTAATTGTTCTTTATCTAAATTCGCTGTTTACTTTTATTCTTTGTAAACAAGTAAAAGAACTCGAAAATTTTAGCGTGGCGTATGAGGAAAAAACTAAGCAATCTCCATGGTGGGTTTTTCTTCCTTCTTTGGACACTGGGCAGGGCACACTTTCTGGGAAGAATTTCTTTTTCTGATTCGGCGTCATAGGGCAATAAATTCACGTTTTTAACGGACAATAAATGGTGTCCGATATGATGTGATTAGAGCACAGATAAGATGGTTCGCCGTTTCCCGAACCTACAAAGAAAGTGGCTTCAATTTACGAGTTTTGAAGAACTCGGGAGGAAGGGGGTAGAGGAGTTAAGTTTTGTTGCAAATGATGAAACTAGAAGCCAGGCAGGAAGAATCACCGGTGTTTCGAAAGCATGGAATGTAAAGGGAGAAATTCTTTGTCTCTAAATGATGCATAAAGCTCATATTTATTAAAATAGACCAAATCTATCAAGCGGTCTCTCTGTAGTAAATGGCGATTCACCAGGATCTGGTAACATTAAACAGTACATATTCAGTTGCTCTTATTTGGGCCGAGCAAGAAACCCTTTCTCAGGCCCATTTTCTTTCATTAATATCAGGCTGAGTAGGGACCGGATCTAATTTTTTTTTTTTTTTTGTAAGCCCGGGCCAGGCCATTTTTTCCGTGCTGTTTCGGACTGACATTTGATTCGATTCTCGTGATATTTTCAAACTTTTCGATGTTCATATGAAAGTATCTACCTGTACATGCGCATTCATGGCAAACACAGCAGGGCCGCTCTTTCGTGCGCAACCCTGTAGTATTTATATTATACATTTATACACTAACTAGCTGACATGCCCGGCTTCGTCCGGTCCATCGAAAAATAGTACGAAACACAAAAAAACTAAAAAAATCGTAATAAATTTCGCGAAAAATTAAAAAAAAAAGCTGTGCGAATTACAAATAAGTTATTTAAATGAAAAGAAAACAAAATTTACTATTTGGGCTAGAAGATAACCGGATTCCTTTTACTAATTTGGCAAAATTGTAGCAAATCTCGAACAATCGCTAAAAATTCGAAAACCGCATATGACAAACTTTTGTTATTATGGGCTAAAAGATTAAAACAGGATTCCTTTTACGAATGTAAAAAAAAGGCCGCGGAATGCGAAAAATCTCTGAACAATGTATAAAAATTCGCAAAAACTTACGAATTTCAAATAAACTTTATTGAAAATATAACAAAATTTATTATATTGGACTAAAAGTTTGACATCCCAATTACTTTTACGAATGTCAAAAGGTAGAATCGGAACGCTAACATCGCATTAAAAATCGATAAAAATAAAAAATTGCAGAGGAAAAAAATACTACTGCGTTTAACAAGTTTGAAACGAATTTCTTTTATAAATGTAAAAAAAAAAAAAAGGCGCGGAATGCGTAAAAACGCTAAAAATCGTGTTGAAAGGGTTAACTCTTTTTATCAGAAATCGCAGAAAGGAGAAAATTTGCTATATAAGGCTGAAAGTATGAAACCGAAAAAATATATGTAAGTCAAAAAATCGCTACGGAATACGAAAAAAAAAAGAGCATTAAAAATTCAAAAATCGCCGAGAACACAATAAATCATTAACCAGAATTATTTCACGAATGTCAAAAAATCTCCACGGAATGCATAGAATCACAATAACAATCAAAACTGTAATAATAAGCTCGACGCAGCAGAGGTCGTTCGGAAGCTTCAAAGCTCCGGGCCCTCCTTTCCTACTTTTCGGTATCTTTAATTTGTGTAATTTCCCTTTTAAATTTGTCCGGTTTCATTTTTTGAATTTTTTTCAACCTGGCTCCCGCAAGAGAGTCGGAATAAGAGAGGATAAGGCTAAAGGACTGCTGACGGAACGCGCGCGCCGCTCTCCGCGAATTCTGCGGCGGTATAGTATAAATATAGTAATAATATAGTGCAATAGTATAGGATAAATGCAAAGTGAACAAAGTCTACTTCATTAGACTTAAAGTTTAAAACCTAATTCCTTTTATCAATGTAAAAAAAGGTCACTGTAGAACGCAAAAAACCGCTGAAAATGGCATTAAAAAGCGCTAAAAATTCCAAAAGTCGTAAAGGCCGAAAATTACTATAAAATGCTCTAAAACATTTTAACCAGAATTCTTTCACGAGTGTCAAAACTCGTTGCGAAAAATAGCAAAAACACGCATTTAAAATCGAATTAAAAATTCGAAAATTTCGGAGGCCAAAATTTACTGTATAATGCTAAAAATTTGAAACCGAATTCCTTTTATCAATATAAAAAAATCGTTGCGAAACACGAAATAACGCTAAAAATTGCACGCAAATATTTGCGAAAAATTCAAAAATCGCTGTACGAATTCCGAATAAACTTTTTTGAAACAGGACACAATTTACTATATTATACGCTAAAAGACTAAAATCGGATTTATTTTAATAATTTAAAAAAAAAATCGCCTCGAACCGTGAAAAAACGTTAAAAAATGCATTAAAAATTATATTGAAAAAGTCTAATCAAAAAGTCCGAAATCGGGCTTTGGTGTGCATAACTAAATACATAGAGGTACCTTCATACCGAATTTTGTAGCTCTGTGTGCAGCGTTTTTTTCTGAACATAGCCGACAGACAGAGGAACTTCTTTCCTTATTATTATAGACTAACTGAACCGCCCGGCGTTGTCCGGGCCCGTGATAATAACCTTTAATAAAGCACAAATTTGTGTGATTTTATACCTTTAATCCAATTTTGTCCGAATTTATATTTTTAAATGAAAAAAATCTCCAAAAGATATCGACTTTTAATTGTAAAAGCACTCGTAAGAAGTCATTTTCTGTTTTTCATGTACGGTCGTTTTCATATTTTTTTTTTTTTTAAATAGTTTCTTTTGGTCCGAACTCTTTAAAATTTTTATCGTTATAAATATGACCATTTCTCAGCCCGTGTAAAAACTTCGTGAAAAAATATTGATATCTACTTCTAAAATAAATATTTTTTCTTCTCCCTTTTTACTTTCTTCTATTTTTGCAAGATGAAAGTACGGGATTAAAGAGAATTTTCGAATTCCGGTTTTCGACATATTTACACTTTTTAGCGGTCACAGATCCCGAAAAACATGTTTTTACAAAATGTCTCTCTGTGAGTTTGTCCGTCTGTGACACAAATTTTTTGAGCGCTCTATCACAAGACTAATGCACGGAATTTAATAACTTTAGGTTCAATTAGTCCTCGATATAAATTAGTGCTGAATAGTTGTTGGTGCAAATCGCCCTATGTCCCAAGAACTAATGCACAGATTTTCATAAAACATCAGATTCTCTTAGTCCTTGATATTGTTCGGTGCTGATTAATTCTTGGTGTAAATTGCTCAATAGGTGGCGCTGCTATGATGCATTATTCACGATTTCCGCAATAGCTATATCTCAAGAAC
Organism: Maratus speciosus; assembly: GCA_963932465.1. Taxonomy (NCBI): domain Eukaryota; kingdom Metazoa; phylum Arthropoda; class Arachnida; order Araneae; family Salticidae; genus Maratus; species Maratus speciosus. The sequence continues at coordinate 3,881,438 of OZ010790.1, read as the reverse complement.
TAATGATCAGGTTTTCATCAAACCTCAGATTCAATTATATCTTGATATTATTTTGTGCTGATTATGTTTTCGTGTAAATCGTCTAGCAGGTATCGCTGCTATGCTGCATTTTTCACGATTTCCGCAATAGCTCTTTCTCAAGAACTAATGCACGTATTTTCATCAAACTTTAGATCAGGTTAGTCCGTGATATAAAATGGTGCTGATTACTTTTTGGTGTAAATTGATCAAGAGGTTGACGCTGCGATACAGAATTTTTCATGTTTTTCGCATTATCTTTATTTTAAAAATTAATGCACAAATTTTCATCAAACTTCAGATTTAGTTAAACGTTGATAAATGTTGTTCTTTATTACGTTTTAGTGTAAATCGCGCAATAGGGGGCGCTGCTATGCTCCGTTTTTCACGATTTCCGCAATTGTTTTGTCTCAAAAACTAACACACAAAATTTAATCAGACTTCATATTCTGTTACACTTTCACATAAATAGATCTTTTTCTAGGCTTAGGTGTATACAGCGCGACTGGTGTGGCTTTTATGCTCTTTGAGCTGAAAATTTTTCTTTCTGGCATCTAAGAGGGTGGATGCCATAATTCAATTGTTTGTTTTAAAGATGCGATGCTTATATCTCCTTTTAAAATGCACACAATTTAATGAACATCTTTAGAATGCTTATGATGGAGATTAGCATAGATTGTCATTTAATTTTGGCACCGTGATAATGAATTTTGAAGTATTAACATGTATGAGATAGAAGAAAGTTTTGGAATTGTCACATCCAACTAGTTTTTCTTGTTTTCGCGTCGGGTTTTTTAACATAACAAAAAAAAAAAAAAAAAAAATAGTTCTCGTCGTCCGAATTGTCCGAAATTTTAATATATTATAAATATAACTGTACCCGAGTACTCTATAAAATTTCATGAAAAATATGCTTATTTAATAGTGAAAACGTGTACCGAAACCGTCGTTTAGCTTTTTCATCGAAATTTTTTAAGATTTTTTTTTAAATACTTCTACTCGTTCGAACATTACGAAATTTTGGTAATAGATGTAAAATCCAGTCTGTCGAAATGCTGTAAAAAGATTGTGGAAAAAAGATAGTCTCGTCACGGTGAGGCGCGAAGTGACCTGCGGTCGCGAATTTGTTTAAAGAATTAAAATTAGTCTTTTAGAAAACTGATTGCACCGGCGACGAGAAGAAGATCTTAACTTTAAATACGTATTTTTTGTGAATCGATACCTCTAAAATTGAGCTCCGAGTAAGAGTTGGCGAAAGGGAGAAATAGTCGACTGAGAAATCTCGTTTTGAAAAAATGTTTTAAAGAGTTAATAAGAACTACATTCTTTTTTAACTGAGTGCGGCGTTTGAGATGTAAAAGTACGAACTATAAGAATATGTCGTCCGTTTTTCCGTATTTTAAACTGCACGGCTGATGGGAATTTAAAAAAAAAGTATTTAGTTCTCCTTCCTTTCCGCGTGAAAAGCAGGTTCTGGTTATGCACAAGCGCGCCTCCGCCAATAAAAAAAAACTTTTTTTTGATGAGATTTTAATTAATATCTCGGCCAATTATTAAAAAATTAAAAATGTGAGCCTCGGGGCATCCATACCTGCATTGAACTATTCTCCTGTGAATTTTCAGACCTCTGCGGGCAGTAGATTTTCCTGGCCATCGGGAATAACACACACAAACAGAGATCTTGTCTTTTACTATTAGCTATATAGGTATTTATGATATATGTAGAGTAAAACTTGTCAAAACGGAATCTGTCTATGGCATAATCTTGTCTTAAATGGAAACTTTTCATGCTCCAGAAGGAAAGATTGCCGTACAATTTTATTTAATTAGCCAGAAACCTGTCTTAAACGGAATATTGTTTCATCGCTTACGATTGCTTTTAGAAAGGTTTTACTGTATGGATATAAGGTTACCCTGTGTAAACGGAACCTATAACGAAATCTTGTCTAAAGGAAAACATTTCATGATCCAATAGAAAGGAACACTTTGAATTTTTACCTGCTTAAGTAGACGAAAACCTGTGTAAAACGGAAACTTTCAGCGGTTATTTAAAATTTTTTTAGTAGCAGTTTTTACTATTTTTGTATTCATCACTTAATAAATTAATTCCCTGTTCCAGGGAATGTAGACCCCTCCCCTTTGTTTCCGCCACTGGCTGAGCCCCTCCAATAATTTTGAAAACTCTACGCCTATGTCTCCAGACATGAATCCAATCGAGCACGTTTGGGACGCTCTAGGAAGACGAGTTTCTGGCCGCCAACAACCCCCACAAACTCTCCAAGAACTGGAAAGAGCTCTTCTGGAAGAGTGGGGCAGAATACCCCAACTCGTCATTAATAGCCTCATTGAGTCCATGCCTCAAAGGTGTTCAACGTTGCTGGCCGCCCGTGGAAACCATACCCCCTACTGAAAATGATTTTCTTTGAAGAAAACACCTTTTCTTATTCTTTTTTTCTCACATGCACAAATTGTGTTTTTTTCCTTTAGTACACAAATGCGCAATAAAATGCATTTTTTTCTGCCAAACATGTGCAATTTATTCTCATATAACCTACTATGTCTGTCGACCATGTATCAATCAGCTAAACAGTTTATCAGATACAAAATCCACCTAAAACTGCAATATCCTTTAATTGTTTTGAGCAGTGTAGAAAAGGGCCCACAGTAATCCAGGACTGTCACTGAAAATACAAAATTTGGTGTCACAAGTTCCTTGGCAGATCGGCCATCAATTGGGAGCGGACAACAGGCTTATTTTTGAAACATGTTACACATTTGTGGACAATTTTCCGGCAATTATTCCTGCCATTAAGTGGCCAAAACTTCTGTCTAACATGGAAAAGCAAGGCTTGTGGGCCTAAATGAAAATACTTCAAATGGAAATAATTTAGGATAATATCCGTTAACTTATGATTGGCAGGCAACACAATTGGAAATTTAGAGTTAAGCGGCAAATCGGCATGCGATAAAAGGCCGCCAACCCTAATTAACCCTTCATTTCCTAGGAATACATTTAAAGAAGATAATCTACTTTTGTGTTGAACAGGCTTACCTTTTTCGAGACATTTTATTTCGTCCCGAAACTCACCTTTTTGTGCTGACCGAATTAAAAATAATTCGGCTGACCTCACCTCGTCAAGGCTTACCGCTCCACTTCTTCTTTTCTGGGGATTGCGACAATTATAAAAAAAATCTAAAAATAAAACTAATTATGCGTATTAATTTCATGAAATTATCAGTTAATGAAAAAATGTGTTCAATTATAGAAATGTCATTTGTAATAGATAAAGTGGCAAAGTCATGATTATTGTTCACTATGTCTCTTTTTAGTTCAGTTATATAGATCTGATCTGGAACTACTAGTGATTGTTCATTGTAGCACATATCTAATGAGTCCTTCAGAAACTCTGGACCAGTCCACCATTTGTGATTCTGAATAAGACTTTCCGATTTTATACCTCTAGTAAGTAAATCTGCAGGATTCTCAGACCCTGCACAGTGAAACCACCTCGATGGGTCTGTCAGCGATTGGATCTCTTTTACACGGTTGGACACGAATGATTTCCACCTGTTTGAAGACCCCTTGATCCAATAAAGGGCAATCTGCGAGTCTGTCCATAGAAATATAGAAGATGGTCCCTTGCGATCTAGCATCTTCTTCACCTCACAAGTTAAACGCGCTGCTAGTAACGCACCTAAGAGTTCTAGCCGGTGTAATGACACCTTTTTCAAGGGTGCCACTCTGCTTTTTGATGTAAGCAAATTAATGGAAGATTGGGTCTTGGAATATGTTTGTAGATATATGACAGCACCGTTTGCTCTGGGACTGGCATCAGCAAAGGTGTGCAGTATTAATTTATATTCAGAGTCTTCAGGGAACTGAAACACATTTCTAGGAATCTTTAGTTGTGCTAATTGGGGTAACTTGGAACACCATTGTTCCCACAGCTTTGAAATATCGGGCGGGGGGGGGGGGCAATTCTTAATCCCATGTTAAATTCCTACTCCATAGTTCTTGAAACAAACATTTTATTCGTACGGTAAATGGCGATATGAGATCCAAGGGGTCAAAAATTCTGACTGCTACTTGCAGAACGAACCTTTTTGTATTTTTTGCCTTGCACAAAAATTCTAATAAATTATCGATTTCCATCATCAACATGTCCTGTTTAGGTTGCCACAGCAGTCCTAATACCTTATGTGTTTTATTTTCCTCAAAGGCCTGAGGTAAAGTACTAAACCCGTTCTTCTCCCACGATTCCATTACTAATTCGTTGTTCGATATCCATTTTCGGAACGCCATACTAGCTTCCTTCATAATTCTGTGTGATTGATGTGAAATGTTCAGTGCATCTTGTACAGTGTCGGTACCGGCTATCAGATCGTCCACGTAAATACAACTATTGGGTATTTCGGTTGCTACCGGATATCCCTTCTTAAATTTACTAAGATGTTGTTTGATGGTGGCTGGTAATAAAAATGGGCTTGAGTTCAAATCAAATGTTAGGCGTAAGAATCTGTACATAACAACTTTAAACTCATCACAGGATTGTCATCTATAAACAGGAATCTTAAAACGTACCTGTCTTTTTTGTTGATCGAAATTCGTAAAAATGCCTTCTCTATGTCGGCCAAAACAGCAATTTTATTTAATCTAAAAAAATCAATAAATGGAAAATGTTCGGATTTAGGTTACTGCCTGCGTCCAAACAGTCATTTAGTGATAACTATCCCGCTTCATGGGAACTCGTATCAAAAACAATGCGACATTTCGTGTATATACTGTCTTGTTTGAATACCGTATGGTGGGGTAAATAAAAAATCGGGTTGTTAGAATTTTCTTCTGACTCAGGAACAATTTCAATAATTTTCATTTCTAAGTATTCATCTAAAATTTTACGATAATTTTCATATAAACTTGTGTCGCGTTTCATTCTTTCTACGAGAGTAGCGAGCCGTGTTTCAGCTATCTTGTAATTATTGTCTAATTGTTCCCACTTCCGTTTCCATGGGAGACAGATTTCATATCTGCTATTTGTAAACCGCACCTTTTCCCGAAATCCCTCTAGGATATCTTCATTTTTTACATTATCTGGATCATCCCTTATTCCTAATGTCTCTAAATCCCAAAAGGCCTTCAAATTTAATTCATCTTGATTTTCTAATAAATAGCAATTGTATTTAGTTTCATTTTTATCATGTATAACTCCACCTGCAATCCATCCTAAATGAGAGTTTTGTAAAATTATAGAAGTGTCAGGAATTTTTATTTGACCAGCTAATAACAATTCATAATATACATCTGCCCCCAATAACACCTGAATTCGCTGAGGTTCAAAACATCTTGGGTTAGCATACATCAAATTCTGTGGTAGGTGCAGATTTCAAATCTCTGCGGTACACGTAGGGGTTAAATCTGTTATTTTAGGAACTAAAAACATGTTAGAGAATTTTTTAAATGTTCTATCTTTGTTTGAAATTTCGACATGTATTCTGTTTTTAATTTTACAGATTGCATCATTAAATCCGGAAATCACTGACTTTACTTTATATTTCTCTAGTCCTAACATCTCTGCTGCAGAAAAGGTAATTGGAGATATATTACTAGCTGTATCTAATATTGCGACAAAGGGAAAAAAAGAATCATTACTGCCCCTCAAATAAACCACAGCTGTCGAAATTAAAGCGTTATAGCTGGCGCCAGACACAGATAGATTCTGATCAGAATTATTTTGACAGCTCAAGGTCTTCGCATTTGAAATAATTTCCACTGAATTAGTATTTACGTTATCTTCATTTTTGATCTGAGGTTGATTCATAATATAATTACTTTGTTTGTTTTCATAATAAGACTTTGAAAAATTAGCTCAATGAAGTGAGCTATGGTGATTAGAGAAACAATTTTTGCATTTATTATTTAATTTATTACATCGGTTAACGTTATGATAAGATAAACAATTATAACATAACTGTAATTTTCGTATTTGATTCAATCTTTCTTGAACCGATAAATCTAAATATTTCTGACGTCGAAAAATCAAATGCGGTTGTTTACAAAATGCGCAGTTAAGTTTGTCATTCTGTAAAACAAAACTTTTTTGCTTATGGGTAATTTCAAACCTGGGTTTCGTAACGATGTTGTTTTTTTCGTACATTTTCTAAAGCTTGAGCTCTTTTCAATAAAAAATCAATAAAAATATTCTATTCAGGCAATTCATTACAATTAAGAGACATTTCAAATGCTTTTCTTGACTCATCATGAATTCTTTGTAAAACAAAATACATTAAAATGGATTCCGATAAATTGTTATGTTCAGTCCTAACTATTTCAAAGCTCTCAAATGGCTCAATGAATTATCTACCAGATTGCGTATTTCTTTCGCGTTTTCAATTTTTATTTTGTTATTACTCAATAACTCTGAAATATGACTATTTACCAATAGTCTTTTGTTTTCAAATCGTTTTTTTAAAGCTTCGAATAAGGAAGTATAAGAATCATCAATATTTTGTAATTGTTTCACAGGGCCAGTTAAGTCTGATTGTAAATAATACAGCTTTTGCGCATCATTTAGCTCAACGTTATTATCAATTAATGTGGTGAATTGTAGCTTAAAATTCATCCACTCTGTGTAACGACCCGAAAATTGGGGTAGATTAATTGACGGCAATTTGATTTTTGCCTCATTAGAACTGACTCTATCATTACTATTATTTTGACTTTCGACATTACAAATACTAGGCTTTATTAAATCAAGAAGACTTACTTCGATAGCTTCTAACTGTTCTTCGATTTCGGTCAAGGAATTTTCCAATTCCTGTAAATCCTCATTGGCTATAATAGAATATGCTTCGTTTCGTAATTCATCAGTCTTCTTTTTTAACATTTGAAGAGAATTTAATTTCAAATCCAGTTCTTTAGGGCCGAGTTTCAATTTCAAAGCATTTGATATTCTTGCAACTTGGCCGCGTATATTTCCTCTGCTCGTTTAACTCGTTTTTTCAGGACCACGGTTCCTGAAATCACTGGAGTAGCAACAGACATTATATATCTATAAATCCTATAACAAGGTAATTCGAGTAATTCAAGGGCGTTGATTCTTCAAACAGTGTTCTAAATCAGCGCTGCGGCTCGAAGGTGCCAAAAACTTTGTCGGCGATAGCTTCCTTATGGACTGTAGAAAATACTTAAAAATACTAAATGAATTGTATTACGTACTCGATGGATTGTCCACATTTACAAAACTTAACAAAAACATTTATTATTTACAAAAATATTCCAAAGGGACTGGCAGCGGTTGATGCACTGCGCTTACGTCTAAGAACACATCATACTCAACTGGCGGGGAGCCCCACCAGTGGCTGAGAGGTTCTGCTCTCGAAACTGGTAGACGGGAAGTGCTGGGTTCGATCCCAATCGCGCCCGTCGGCCTAATCGTTCGGAGTTTTCGTGGTTTTCTTCGAACCATGGATTTCCATGCGTTAATACGGGTTAGGTTCCCTTAGAAAGACTCCCACGAAGGGCACTCCACCCCGGGCCTATATCCCTAGTGTAGATAATCGGCCGTCACAAAATCAACCAACCAACCAACCATCAACTGGCGGGGAATTCTCGCCCGCGCCTCTTTCAGTCCAGAGCGCTTGCAGCGCCCTCTCACTATCAATTATGATGCACGGAGGAAACAAATCACTTTTGCTTTCTGTTCTCTAACTAAAGTTGCATTAAAATATGTGACTGAGACCATTAAAAGATTTTAAAAAAAACTTTTAGAAAAGAATAAAGTATTCTTTCCTTTATCATTTTATTATTATTATTATTATTATTGTGGTATGATGATGATAATGAAAGCAATATACTTCATTGTTCATTTTGAAAACAAATTGATTCGTATGATCATATTTTTTAACACTTTCCAACATAAGTGTTAGTGACTTCGGTTTGTCTGCTATCTGCCGTCTGTTTGTCCGTGCTCTAACTCGCGTAAATGTACTAGGATTGACATGTAATTGATACGCGGTATTGAGGTTTGCCATGGCATGTTCGGTACTGAAAATGAAGTGCGTAGCAGTCATCGTTCATTTACAGGGGCACTCAAAAGTATTCCGTAACATTATGGTTTATAGGGGAAAATAATTTCGTTGAATTTTAACAGTGTTACACAAATTTAACCCAGAATGTACTGAATTATGAATTTTGAAACTATATTAGAAGATTTACATAATCATTTAATAAATTTTAAAAGGATTTTAGAAGGATAGAAGGATTAATTAAATTTGAATTTATAAGGTTTTTGTGCACTATTTATAATCCCATTCAAATCTTTTATTTTAAATATTTTTCTTAGTATTTCCTATAATTAGGAAATGTATAAATATAATGTTCTTACAATAGAAATATAGAAACATTTCCGAACTGAAAAATCCCCCCCCCCCCCCCCCGCCAACGCCAAGAAAGCTGAAAAGATGCAAAGGCAAAAGAAATCATCCTTTTAAAAATATTTTTGTTTTGTGTAACCCATAATGCTTTTGGAACAAGAGGAAGTAATGCATCAATAACTCATTCTAAACTGTATTACTACTAATCGGTGTATTAAATGAATTTTATAACAAGTCGTTTTAATGCTACTTATAAGTACCGTCGGTAGATAACAGGTTAAACATAATGAAACTTACATACATTATTAATGTGTACTTACAGTTGACATACAGGGGACCTCAAAAGTATTCCGTTATATAATGGAAAGAAGTTTGAAAAAAAGGCTTTCGAAAAAAGAAAACAAGTTTAAAATGTTACGATAAGGTTAGAATAACGAAATGCATTATATTCATAAGTAAAAAATATTGTAAGGAATTGGAATATCGCGAAGCTGCTTTAGGGCAACAAACTACACATTTAAGAGATGGGGGGGGGGGGGGGGGAGAAAACCGAAATTTTTGACACAAAGAATTAGGACCTCCCCGTAATGATAATATTGCATATCTATATTAGATAATGTTTTATCACTGTCGTTCTGTAAATAATTATAAAACGCTAAGGCTAAAACAACAAATAATAAATTTTTTATTTAATTTAAGCTTTTGGTTACACAAGAGCCGGTGTTTGAGATTATATTTAAGTAAGACATTTGACCTGTTTCATTAAAATGAGTTTAATTAATACATATCCAATAAAATTTGTCACTTGCTATAAAAAAATAAATATTTTGCGTGTATTTTTTTTTTTTTTTTTTTTTTTTGGTATTAGGGGAAGGAAGGATAAAATGGCCGCTCTAAGATTTGATGAATTTTTATGATACCTTTTTAATTTGTAAAGTTCTAGAAACAAGTACCAATAGTAACTATAATAACTTTAGTTTCAATTGCTATTTTACTTAATCAAAGCATTTCTGCGATTAAATTATTATTATTTTCTTTTTTGTAAAACAGATTATAAAAGTTTTTTTATAATCTTACTGTTACTTTATAATGTTCCTGATCTTTTCACCCCTCTGCAGAGAAATGGACTGAACTCCGCTTGCGCATGCGTGCTATTTTTGTTTTTGTTTTTAAAATGTATTTCTATTCAGTCAATCATATTTTTAACACTTTCCAACAAAGTTGAAAAGTGTTTATGACTTCGGTTTGTCTGTCCGTCTGGCCGTCTGTACGCGCTCTAACTCCCGTAAATATACTCGGATCGTTCTGAAATTTTTGGATGTTAGTGACCTCTACCATAGCACGAACCCTATTGCAAATGAAGTTTGTAGCGTGTTTAGTTCATTTACAGGGACAGTCAAAAGTTTTCCGTTACATTACGACCTATGGGAAAAAATCGTTTAAAATGATTTTTAATGATGTTACATGCTTTCAAACATAATAAATTGATATGCATTTATCAAGTTGACTAAAATATGTATTTTCTGTACAATATGCGGCCCAAACATTAGTTATTATTCATTTACAGGGCCGCACAAAAGAATTCCTTTACATAATGATATAGAAGTGGAGGGAATTTTTTCCGGCGCATTTTAATTATGTTAAACTATTACACGTATGATGAAATAATACGTCGCTAAGGTTTACTATAACTTATTTCATGGATAATACGAAATGCAGAGCATTTACAGGAACACACAAAAGATTTCAGATACTATATTGTACCCGAAGTACTGTAAAGTAGCAATGATTGCTGGAAATGCATTTTTAATTATGTTATGTGCTTTTATGTTTCACTATATTTATGCATTGTATATGGTGTGTATAAATGCTGTAATTGATGCACAGGGCTACTCAAAAGAATTCGTAATGGTTACTGCGTATGATTGCAAATTTCTTAAAGATGATTTTTAAATGAGTTAGGCATTTTTACGCTGAACCGCATTTGGTTTACTAAGAAATGTTTGTAAAACATATATAAAATGACATACGGGGTCACGCAAAGAATTGGATACATGGCCGTCAATAAATGATAATTTCTGGAAATGTGATTCTGGTAGTTTATAAGAGTGCTTTACTTTGAGTTAAACTTTAGCTAAATAGTGCCGTGTAATAAAGGTATTAGGTTAACTGCAGAGTTTTACAAAAGTATACAAGTATGCTTAAATTTATTAGTATAAATTGCTGAAAGAGAAATTTCAACCTGTTATGTGTTTTCTTGCTAAACTAAATTTCTCCATTATATAGTATATATATATCAACCTACATATCAAATACAGGGCTGTTCAAAAGAATTGGAATACATATTTGCTATGGACGGTAACTGCGGAAATCAGTTTTTCAAATGTTTTATGTGTTTTCTAAAATGCTTACTTAGTTCACTTATATACCTTATTTCCCTAAATAACGAAGTTTTGTTAAAGCATTCAGGAAGTGTTGGAAAGTGTTTCATAATCTATGCTTAACGTATGATTTTTCTTACTTGTTTCTCTTTGAAAATGAACGCGTGTGTGTTCGAAAGATCTTGGGTTACATTAAATAATATTTTTATATGTTTTTATATGTTTTTGTCACCTTTTAAGTAGTTATAAGTATATTATAAAGATTATAAAAGGTTAAACATTTTGTAAAATGATATTATCTCAAAAAGATTGAAAAAAAAAAAAAGACATGAATATTTTTGAAAATGTATCATTTTAACAGTTTCGTAATATATAAATCCCTAAAATAGATAGATCCCTTAAACAAACAATGTCATGCATATATGCTTATATATTAGAATTTCCATTAAGGTTTAGGTCCCTAGAGCTCATTCTTAGTGAAGAACTTAAATAAAGATGGCTTTACTGCTTTTTTCTAATTGTTTGTTTAATAATGTTTGTTTAATTTTGAAATTGATTTTTCAAAACAAACATTCTCAAAATTCCGGGCAACGCCGCACCGGGAAACTTTAGCTAATAAATTATAAGACCGCCTGAGAAAATTTGCATTTTACATGTAAATTCAAATTCATCATAAAGTGCATGCGTTAGTATTTTGTAAAATCATTTGCAGAGAGTTTTGATTGTGATATTCACGTTTTACTTCACGGTGCCGAAGAAGGAAAGTGCTATCTGAGTACGAGGTGTGAAAATTTTCTTTTATAAGGTAAATCTGAAAGACAAATAAGACACGTTCCAAAACTGCCCAGGAACAAAAACCATGCATCATCCATAGATTATGATAATAATGGGCTATCTCCCTGTCATTATCCTTAGAATCGTGTTTCTTTTATCTGTTATTTTTTTAGAGAAGAATTTCTTGTTCATAAAATCACAAAACTCATGCAATCTTATCATTAGAATATTGACACAAGCCGGTGCAGTTGGGAGAATATTTTAAATATTTTCGCCTTACCTGATTGAGTTCATTCTGTGAATATACGACGAGTTGGATACACGAATTTGCTTTACAGCGAAAGTTTGTCTGTTTTATTCAATGTACGCTGACAAATAATACGGATATTTCTTTGGCCCCAGCTATTCCGTTTACATAGGTTTCTTTTCCTGTCCAATTTGTTTATCAAGTAAATTCCATATTTGATTTCCTAAAATTTATTAGATTTATAGCAATTAGATATTTTTAAGAATAGGGTAAGGAAGGCTGTGGGTTAGGTGCTGGAAGAAATTGCGTGCTACATATACAGTAGAGCACCGATTATCCGGATTGTTCAATTAACCGGATCGATCAAGGACCATACCCCTTCCACGAAGGCTATCCCGCTTTCTCCATAATTTTTAAAGCGAAACTTCTTAAGCAGTAGAGTAAATTCGGCTGTATGTCACAAAAGTTATGCGTTAAATAGCCATTGCTTGAAATAATAAAATCGCCAACAAATGCAAACAGAGCAATGCATAAAATGCATGAAATCAATCTTTCTAGAACCTAAGAAGTTTAAATTCTAACGCGCCAGAGTTCCACGAAAATCCCTCTTTATCTTCAGATTCTCTGAAGGGGCTCAAAACATTGCTTCTTTTGCTCTTGAAAGGAGGACCCCTCTCTCCGCTCGTGTTTGTTCGTATTGTATATGTATATGTAAAAAATAAAAATAAAAAATTTAACTTCTAAGCTTGCCATGTGTAATAGGCTAAAATGTACACTACTGCAATTGCCAGCCCTAAGACTGGAAAAAAGAATGAAGGGAAGTTACCTAAAAAAATTTCCAAATCCATTTTTTAAAGTTGTCCAGCTATCCGGATTTTTTATTCACCGGATCGGTCTCGGTACGAACCGGTCCGTATAATCTGAGCTCTACTGTATATATATATATATACAGGGTGTCCCAAAACGACCGCATAAACTCTGCACAGCTAGATTCCTCGTTGGGAGTACATAAAAACTGCCCAAAGAAGCGTTCCTGTACGATCCATAGTTTACGAGAAAAATACGAAAAACAAAGTATGACGTCACTGCCGGTGCAAGAAAAAATCACTTTATTGGACATATCAACAACAGTATTTGCGTATCTTTCCAGACGATAATGTTTAAATCGTTCGCTGCGCATATTGCGTCATGCATCCTCGCTCGCCATGGAATGACGTTAAGCCGACGTTGAACTCGTATTTTTAAAAGGCTGCATCTTGCTGCTACCGGTAGTCTTCGTATGTTGGCCATGTATTCCGTTCGTGACTACTGCGACATGTACCTGATGTACGGCCGATGTAATGGAAATGCCTTACGAACTGCTAGGGAGTATGCCCGTCGATATCCGTCCCGCGTTGTTGATATCCAATAAAGTGTTTTTTTTCTTGCACCGGCAGTGACGTCATACTTTGTTTTTCGTATTTTTCTCGTAAACTATGGATCGTACAGGAACGCTTCTTTGGGCAGTTTTTATGTACTCCCAACGAGGAATCTAACTGTGCAGGGTTTGTGCGGTCGTTTTGAGACACCCTGTATAGCTACTCTTTTATTTTAGTACAAAGACAAACACAAGTAGAAGTAGCTACTACATTCACTATTTATCGCTGCAATTTTTTTTCCACCTATTTAACTGAATAGTTTAAAAAAAAAAAACACTATTACCCAACTACCTCGAATATCCAATTCTTACACCCACCCTGATTCCGATACATAACGCACAGATCGAACTTGGCAATTTTTTTTTTTTTGTTTACAGTTAATGATAAATTGAGGTGTAGTTTTAATTTTAAAGAAGAAAGAAAAGTCATGCGTCCGGCATTGGTTATGAGACACTTTCCAACACATTCAGATTTGTGTAGGACAACACATTTATGTAACAAAACGTCACAGTTTATTAAAGTGAAATAGGGTGTCTAATTGAACAATTTAGAAAACGCATAAAACATTTGAAAACCGAATTTCAGTAATTCCCATCTACTGTCGGAAAATTGTCCGAATTCTTTTTGTACAGCCCTGTATAGGATATGTAGATTTGTATGTATGAACTACATATATGAAAAAATTTAATTCAGTTAGGAAATACATACCACAGTTCAAAATTTCTCTTCAACAATTTCCACATAATAATGAGAAATGTATGTGAATTCTTTTGTGCAATCCTGTATACGATCTATAGAATTAACGAGTCACATTTAAAAAAAAAAAAAAAACAGTTTAATTTTAAAAGGCATACCGAAAGTGGAAACGCACGACCAGAAATTATTGCTCAAACACAATACTGTAACCGCATTGTTTTGTGTGGCCCTGTCAATGAGCGATCAACTGCATAATAATCACCTTGAGGTGAACTTCAGTGATTTATATCATTTCCAATTTTTTCCAAATTGACTATAATGTTGCAGAGCTCTTTTGAGAGCCCCTGTCAATGAACTAGTAATGCTATAAACACTTCATTAGAATACCGAACGCGTGATGGTAAACATCATTAACACATATCAATTACTGTAGAACATCGATTATCCGAAGTAACTGGGACCGACTCTCTTTCAAAAAATCGAAATTTTCGGATAATGGAGAATGCTTTAATTTTAAGATAGGGAGAAAATATATGCAATATTTCTTATTATGGTAACACGTGTTTAATAAAAATAAAGCAATAGCAAAATAGAAACAAGAATAAATTACCTGAATTTTAATTTTGAAATTAAGTACCTTTTACATATTTCATAAAGGTTTGAAAAAAAATTTATTTGTCGCAATTTCTATTGCCTTTGCTTTGAAGCTTTATCACGGAGTTTTTTAATATTATTAGTTCACCAGTATCACAGTCTTTCTGCTGCTCCAGCCTTGCCAAACCTTTTTTCAAAACATTCAAAAGCTTCAGAATTGCTAATTTGTTCGTTTTCTTCGTTCCACTCCGCAGCTTACGGGAGCTCAAGTTAAATTCAAAGGAGCTCTAAGAAAGGGGACCGAAAATATTTATATGTACTCTTAGTTCGGAAATTACCGCTTGCACACAAGAAATATAATAATAATAATAATAATAATAATAATAATAATAATAATAATAATAATAATAAACTTTCAAAATGGATTTTGCACATAAGGAATGTGATATTAAAAAAAAGGCTTTAAAAAGGGATTTCGGTTAAAAGAGTTTCGGATAAAAGAGGTTCTACTATACATGAAAATCAGAGTATAGAGGAGAAGGTCCAAATACCGGCTACTAGGTGTTCTGAGAACTGAGCGCAGCGCAGCCTAGCGGTGATAGGCAGAATTTGTAACTTTAATTGAGAGAAGAAAGTTACGAAAAGTACGTCGCTGAAGTCTGTGTCATTTACAAATAGTAAATGCAAAAGTGTCGAATCTACGTAATCTGGTACATCAAAAGTTTTTCTGATATGTGTTTCGCATTTTTTTAAAATATACTGATCGTATATTGGCTTGAATTGTTGATTTAGTTATTTTCTAGACATATTTAGCTCTCAATTGCCACGCGCACATTATTGGTATTTTATTATATGAATGAGTAATACTGGTTTTAACTTAAACATAGCAGTGGTCCGAATACTGGCTATCTAGAGTGGTCTAAATACCGGTTAGCTGGTATTTGGGCCTCTCTCGGTTGCTCTGCTTGAAGATGAGGAAAATAAATTAATTTAAATAGTTCCATAATTAATAAATTAATTTAAATGGTTCAGAAATAGTTCCAGCCCCATTTTACAATATGAAAAAAAGCACCATGGCCGTAATTCTTCAGGACCGACGCTGGTTACCGGATCACTTTCCAAAAAAGCGCTGTTGGACACTACAAAATTGCCTGTAATAAATGTGAAGAGAAAGAAAAAAATGACGGGGTAAACCAGGCGAAAGAGGCAGAAATTTGATTTTAACCCTCTCGCTGCGCAACTCGAAATTTCCTCGGGCAACATAAAAGTAGAAAATTTTGCACAACAAGAGATTTCCTTGGGGATGCATTTTTTTCCATCTGATTAACCCTCTTTGATTATTTCTACCAGTTTTTTTTATTGTAAATTTTGCCTTATTTAATCGGAGCATTTTCTCGGTTAAATTAGACAAAAATTTTTGTTTTGAAAAACTTGTGATAAAAGAATAAAATTTCTTAAAAGACGCTCGTCGCGAAGGGGTTAAATACCCAATTTCTGAAACTATTTTGATAAAACAATTACGCAGCGAGAGGGTTAAAAAAGTGAGAAAGGAAAATATCCAACAGAGGAAGATGATAAATTTGTGTCTTCTGCGTGGGTGCATTCTCTGTAGACAAGAATGGGGGAGAGGATTCTTGGTTCAATGTAAAGAATGCAATATGTGGGCTGATAGGGACTATACCGATGCAGACAGTGATATTATGTTTTTGATTTTTTCAGGTAAAATAATTCTCATTTCAATCAGCAAGCTTTTTTTTTTTTTTTTTTTTTTTTTTTTTTTTTTTTTTTTTTTTTTTTTTACACGTTAAAAAACAAAATTAGAAACATAATGGGAAGAAGACTGTGAGAGATATTCGTAAAGAATTTCAGAAATTTGACAAAAATACTTATTTATTAAAAATTGCGTATTTTTTCTGTGCATAAGAAATGTTGTTAATCAATACAGTTTATTAAAATAATATTCTTATTGCTTAATAATTGTCATTAGCTCTATTTGTGTGATCTTTTGGGGAAAAAAACTTAGGTTAGCCGGTATTTAGACCCCAATTTAAAAACTCAAAATTTGAAGACTTTCGGAATTTTGCTTTTGTAAACAGACAACGCTTTTTAAACTGATTGTTTTTCTCTAAACAGGTGTAAAACATGTCAAGGTATCCTGCTGTCACTTTTTATTTTATTAATTTTGAAAATTGTATGATCTAGATTGAAAACAAAAGTGGTAGCCTGTATTTCGACCTTTTCCTCTATTTATGCTTGTTAGAGCGGGGACAGAAAGACGGCCAGACAAACTGGATTCATAAACACTTTTCAACTATCTTGGAAATTATTAAAAATGTACCAGGTAAGAACCCAAGTACCGTAAAACCTGCTAAGGCGGAATTACTCGGGGTCGGGACCGGAAAAAAATCCGCAATTAATATATATTTATGTATTTTTTTTTTAACAGTGGTTTTTTTTTTTCGCTGTCACGTTCTAGAACTTTATTTCGTCACAGGTAATAACAGGCTGTCTGTCCTCCTTATGATTACACTATCATCAGTCATTATATGTAGTGAAGAATTCCTTTTTATCTTTATTGTTCACGAACTCGTAAAAGCACGCAATCTTTTCGTTAAGTTATGGACACAGCTTGGTGTAGTTGAGAAAATATTCAAACTGTTTTCACCGGACCTGATTTAGTTCATTCTTTGAATATTCGTCGAACTGGATACACGCAATTTTATTCAAAACGTTCACTGATATTAGTGGTATTGACAACAACAGAAGTTCATGTGGTTTATATACAAATTTTGATGCAGAAATAATTACTTTTATTTTCCTACTTTCATGGTAAGTATCCATATTTGTTTTTCTAAAATTTACATGATTTATGACAGTTTTATTTGTATGAGTATTTCTTCAGATATAAAGTACAAACTGAAAGTTTTCATAGTCAATACGAATTCTTATATAATATTAATTTATACAAAACATATATGATTATGAATTTCGCGTTTTTCACGGGTGAACATAAAACTTTCTTTCAAATCTTTTAATAATAATTTTCTTAATTGTTCATTATATCTATTCATCTATATCGAATAATTTTTAAGCTTATTGCAATTGTTCCCTTTATGTACTGAATTATGAATTCGTGAAAATTTTATCTTCTAAAGCATTTTTCGTGAATTGTTTAAACTACATTAGAAGATTTACAGAATCATTTGATAAATTTTAGAAGGATTGAAGGATTTAAAAGGGTTCATTAAATTCGAATGTATAGGGATTTGTGCCATATTTATAACCCCACTCAAATCCTTTATTTTAAATATTTTTTTTAGTATTTTGTTGAACTAGAAAATGTACAAATATAATGTTCTTACAATGGAAATATAGAAATACTTCCGAATTGAAAAATCCCCCCCCCCCCCCCAATAAAGCCAAAATAGCTGAAAAGATGCAAAGGCAAAATAAATCATTCCTTTTAAAAATATTTTTGTTTTGTGTAACCCATAATGCTTTTGGAACAAGATAAAGTAATGTATCTATAACTCATTCTAAACTGCATTACAACTAATCGTTGTGTTAAATAAATTTTATAACAAGTTATTTTAATGGTACTTATAAGTACCGTCAGCAGATAAAGAGTTAAAAGATCTTTTTTGGTGGCCAGACTTGGATATTTTTAGGTGCGTTCGTAATTATATAAATACGGCACCTATAGTCGTCGTCTGGTCCGTACGTCTGTGTATCCGCATATAACACCAGAAAAACTACCCAACAGAGTGGTCCGAAATTTAACCCTTAAATGCCTGATTTTTCAAAAATCATTGTATTAATGTTTTTCGGCTTTCATTTTTTAAATAAATCATGGGAAAAACACTTAAAAAAAAATAATATTTTGTTTTAAGTATGGTTTACGGCTAAAAAACAGTTTGTTACTAATCGGCAATACTGGTGTTTAATTGAAAAAATAATTTTACTTGATAAAATTCTATAATATTAAACACACAAGAATTTTAGGATCTATAATAAGAAATAAATTTTACTTGCTCACGGCAGAACAAAATAGGGTATTTCGCAAGCTTCCAAACAAAACAAAAAGAACAAGAAGCAACAATTCAAAAAATAAATCTAACAGCACAAGTGTTGCATCTACATGTTGAAAATCGATTTAATAATATTTTCAGAATGTATTTTATTGGCAACAGTTAGTATTTTAGTTTCAATATTATTCTAATAGTATTTTAGAGCCTAAATTGGGTATGTTGCCGAAAAGCAATAACCGGCATTTAAGGGTTAATATATAGAATCGTTGCTGAATTCTGTCGAGTCATTCCAAATTTTATGAAAATAGAATCAAAACTTAAAAATATATTCATTAAAGTTTTCTTCATTCTATTAAATCGTATCATTCGTCATGAATTTATTGTTATCCCATGCTAGGTCGTGATTCTAGGTTGCCATGGTGATGGCGTCCTATTTAAGAGGGAGTCTTATTATTTCCGCATGATTGAATTGAATCTGTGGAACGTAATAAATGTTGTATTCCTGCCTTTTTGCATCAGAGTGCAATAGCCATTGCACCAAGATGTGAATAGTTATAAAACTAGTTATTGCACGAACGCGCCTCATTGGCCATGTTTGACGTACAATTTCCGGCATGTTCTTGTTACATTGTTTCACTATTTTTTTAAACATTTTTATTTTTTAACATTATATGTATTTATTCCACACAGATAGAATGAGGGTACCTTTTTAACACTTTCCAACAAAGTTGAAAAGTGTTTATGACTTCGGTTTGTCTGTCCGTCTGTCCGCTCTCTAACTCCCGTAAATATACTCGGATCGTTCTGAAATTTTTGGATGTTAGTGACCTCTACCATAGCACGAACCTTATTTCAAATGAAGTTTGTAGCACGTTTAGTTCATTTACAAGGACAGTCAAAAGTTTTCCGTTACATTACGCCTATGGGAAAAAATCGTTTAAAATGATTTTTAATTACGTTACATGCTTTCAAACATAAGAAAACTGATATGCATTTATCAAGTGCATTAAAATATGCATTCTGTAGAATATGCGGCGCAAGGAATAGTTATTATTCATTTACAGGGCCACACAAAAGGATTCCGTTACATAATGATATAGAGGTGGAGGGAATTTTTTCCGGCGTATTTCAATTATGTTAAATTATTTCATGTATAATGAAATTGATATACGTCGCTGAGGTTTACTATAAGTTATTTCATGTATAATACGAAGTGCATAGCATTATTTACAGGGACACACAAAAGATTTCAGATACTATATTGTATCCGAAGTACTGTACCTTAGCAACGATTGCTGGAAATACATTTTTATGCGATTCTAAAATGTTTAGTTAGTTCTCTTATACACTTTATTTCCCTAAATAACGAAGTTTTGTTAAAGCATTCAGGAAGTTTTGGAAAGTGTTTCATAATCTATGCTTAACGCATGATTTTTCTTACTTGTTGATTTTGATATAGGTTTATGTTAGATTTGTAAGGATTCATAAAACACTAGCTGCGTGGCAACCTGTTGTGTTGCATTTAAATTGCTTGGTGTCATTCGATTGTGTGGGGGAAAAGTAAATCTAGTTATATTATACATTTCATGTTTCTAGCCCTAACAATTCCAACTAAATCGTAATGTAGAACGTTTTTAGAAAGTTTACCGCTCATTTCACCTTTTTAATTTCGAATTTTTTTAGAAACCGTCGTTAGAGAGCTTTGCATCTTAAAAGTAACTACCATACGAAATTTCAAATTTTTAGTCTCAGCAGTATCACAATTTCAGAACTGTTTTCCCCTGCACTTTTACACATTTATATATTTTTATAAACTGTGCAGTGAGTCTTAAAAGTAACAGCCATATAAAATTGCAAGTTTCTAACCCTAATAGTTTTAAATAAATCGTAATTTAGGACGTTTTTAGAAAGTTTTTCGTATCTTCACACTTTTAAATCTCGAACTTTTTTTTGAAATCGTAAATAACGAATATTTAAATCTTAAAAGTGCCACAGCACACGAAATTTCAAGTTTTCAGTCCCGAAAATATCACAGAAACCGCAATTTTAAAATGTTTTTTGTTCCTAGCAAACCTAGGTGAGAGGCGTTGTTGCATTGTAACCACATAAAATATAGCCTTTTTCAGGGCTTAATTATCGCCGGAGCCCACGGAGCTCGGCTCCGCTACTTCTCTGTTTCAAGTAAATATTTAAATATTGGTCGGAATTCACCGGAGCTCATACATACAGGGCTCCGGGGCCCAGTGCAATAGCGATTTCGAAAAACCGAGGCCTAAATTACTCTTTCCTTTCCCTCCGATCTCCAAGTTTCTGCATTCTTTTCTATCAAAACGCTTAGGTAGTGTATCGCCCACGTAGGGGATGGAGAGGAAACGGCGCGTAAGATTTTCTGAACATATTTCTTATAAATGTTTTTACCTGTTGTTTATTCATTAGCTACATATATGCATAGCTGCGAAAAAAAATTTTTTTATGTGTGTGTGTGTGTTAACACTATTTCCGAATCATAATCCTTACCTTATTAAATTGCAGGATTCTGCGATTAATTAACATTAAAATTAGGCAAAGGTTTCTATTCGAAGGAGTGATGAGCTAAAAAGTGGAATAGTTGACAGTTAAGTATATCCAGGCAGATATTTAAAATTCTTATTTTGGTAAAGAAAAAAAAGATGCTTTAAATTTTGCAAATAAGGCATGAAATATAAATATACGGATCGGAATGATGG
Organism: Maratus speciosus; assembly: GCA_963932465.1. Taxonomy (NCBI): domain Eukaryota; kingdom Metazoa; phylum Arthropoda; class Arachnida; order Araneae; family Salticidae; genus Maratus; species Maratus speciosus. The sequence goes on along the minus strand of OZ010790.1, from coordinate 3,860,183 downwards.
CGTGGCGGGGTGGAGGGGGGGGGGGGGGAACACGCTATGGTTTTAGTACTGCAGAATATTAGGGCTCCGGTACTTATTTTCATAGAAATTAAGCCCTGCCTTTTCTGGAGCAGAAATGGTCACTAGCACTTTGCCCCATTGCTTTTTAAATCGGTTCGCTAATTCCAAAGATTACCCTCTACAAACAAACGTAACTTCTTTATAACACTAGTATCTCTCTCTATATATAAAAACAAGTTGGAAATTGCTCGTCAAACGTGGCAAATGAGGTGCGTTCGTACTATAACTAGTTTTATAATTATTTTTTACACCCCATATTGTACTGAATGTATAATTGTTTGCCATAGTCTGTAGCATCATTAAAATGCACTTGCAATAACTTTTTTCCCATTGGCCATAATGTAAAGAAACACTTTTGACTGTCCCTGTCATTAAACTATACATCCGATTTTCATAAAATTTGAAATGGCTCGACAACGTTTTGCAACAATCATATATTTAAAATTTCAGACCATTCGGTTGGGTAGTTTTTGCTCTGTTATATGCGGACAGACAGACAGACAGACGGACGGACGGACGGACGGACTGAACGACGACTATAGGTGCTACGTATTTATATAACTACGAACGCACCTAAAAAAGTAACTAATGCTGTTACCGCCGCTGTCAATGAATTTTTTGTGACCGGGGGTCTTTTTTCGTTAATATCACGAAAACTGTTGCGTGTTGCATACAAACATATGAAAATCGGTGGTATTATAGAGAAATGTTTGATAAACACGCTGTTGCAGACAGTTTTCAAATCGAAGAATTATTTTAAAAGATACTTTATGTCAAGTTGATCAAAATCGTTCCATTAAGAAAGTTTTATAGGAGCACAAACTATACATAGGAATTTAATCATTTTTAGATCATTTTATGCATTAGAAGTTCCCGATGTGCAGGCTGCATTTATTTTTTTTAATTTGATTCATTTTTTGAGGATTTATTTCCATTTTAAAGTCGAATTTTCAGCATTTCGAGAGATATTTTTTACATAATTTAGAAAAGGTTATTATTTTAAATTGTTGCCAATTTTAAAAACAGTGCAAAGAATAATATTTCCTTAAAATAAAAAAAAATATTTACACGTGGCTATTATAAACAGAAAAAACTTTCAAATTAGAATTAAATGATTACATGTTAAAAGCAGGAAAATATTGAAAATTACATTATAAGAACTATATTTACACTTGAATTTTAAAAGAGAACGAAAATTTTAAAATAAAAAATTTATTATTATGCGTTAAAAATCGTAAATGGAGGAAATTACGTCATATTTAAAATGAGCAAATAATAATGCAAAATAGTTTAAATTTAAAAATATGTTTGCGCGTGAAATTTATTTCATATTTTGAGATGATCTTTTCAACTATTGTTGTGAATTCTAAGACAGCGTAGATAATATTTTCTTTCTAACAACAAAAGTACTTTCACGTGAATATTAATAAGAAAAAGAAAACTTTGGTGAAAATTACATCAGATTTAAAACGTAACATTTAAAATGACTTATTTAAAAGAACTTTCTTGTAGCGTCGTTAAAAAATACCGGGAGACAATGACTCTGTTCACTTAATTCATTTTACATTAGCTTATTTTCAAATTTTTAACTATTTTCTTTTAAATCAAAGACGAAAACCGCCATAGTATTTCTTAACAGCAGCTGATTTAGTCCTAAAAATCCCCAATCAAAGGAAAACGAATGGAAACCCGTTTACAGACAGATCGTCACTGTTTTTTAAAATTATAATTTAATCTTTTTAAAGCCGATCAAATTAGCGTGCTTTTAGAATCTGGGGTGTCTGAACGGGGGTTGGCGAGCGTAGCTCGTAGGGGCCAGAGCCCCTAGTATATTAAAAAGAAACTGATACCTTAATTCTTTTATTTGGAAAAAACATTTTAGAGTTTATTTCTTAGTAATGGAAGAAAACGTCTTAAAGTTAATTACACTGTATTTCGATTTTATATCTCTGCATCTCTCTATTCTAAAAAAAAGTAACTAACGTTGTCACCGCCGCCGACGCCGGCGGCGGTTTTGAATTTTTTGTGACCGGAGGTCTTTCTTCGTTAATATTAAGAAAACTATTGCATAAAAAAATATGAAAATCGGTGGTATTATAGAGAAATGTTTGTTAAACACGCTGATGCTGACAGTTTTCAAATCGAAGAATTATTTTAAGAGATATTTAATGCTAAAGTTGAACAAAATCGTTCCATTAAAAAAGTTTTATAGGAGCAAAAACTATAAATGGGAATTTAATCATTTTTAAATCTTTTTATTCGTTAGAAGTTCCCGGTGTGCAGATTGCATTAAATTTTTTTTTTCATTTGACTCATTTTTTGAGGTTTTATTTCTATTTTAAATTCAAATTTTCAGCATTTCGAGAGATATTTTTTACATATTTTAGAAAATAGCACAAATTTAAACTGTTGCCAACTGTATAAACAGCGCAAAAAATAATCCTTGCTTCAAATTAAAAATTTATTTACACGTGACTATTATAAACAGAAAAAACCCTTCAAATTAGAATTAAATAATTACGTATAAAAAGCAGGAACTTGTTGATAATTACATCATAAAAATTATATTTACGCGTGAATTTTAAAAGAGAAAGGATATTGTAAAATAATAAATTCATTAACATGCGTTAGAAATCTTAAATAGGAGAAATTACGTCACATTTACGTCACATTACACTTATTACGTAAACTGAACAAAAAATAATATTGCAAAACAGTTTAAATTTAAAAATTGCGCGAGACATTTATTTGATATTTTGAGATGATCTTTTCAACTATTTTTGTTAGGACAGCACAAATAATATTTCATTTCTAACAAAAGTATTTTCACATGAATATTAAAAAGAGAAAAAAAAAGTTTGGTGAAAAGTACGTCAGATTAAAAACGATGCATTTAAAATGTCTTATTCAAAAGAACTTTCTTTTCGCTTTCTTAAAAAATACCGGGAGACAAAGACTCTTACTTAAACAAAGATTGTTTACGTAATTCATTTCATATTAGCTTATTTTGAAATGTTTAGCTGCACTGTAAAGCAAATACAACCAGTTTTCCTGTAGGAATCGGAAAAATAGTTGCCCTTATCGTACCGGAAAAATTTCCTACCCAGCTCGGAATAAAATCCATAAAATACCGTTTTATTGACTATTTCCTTATTTTTACGGATTTTATTCCATGCTGGGTCGGAAAATTTTCCGGTACGATAAGGGCAACTATTTTTCCGATTCCTACAGGAAAACTGGTGGGATTTTTTTTTACAGTGTGATTTTATTTAATCAAAGACAAAACAGCCATTGTATCTTTTAACATCAGCTGATTTGGCCTCAAAATCCCCCAATCAAAGAGAAATGAATAGAAACCCGTTTATAGGAAAATCGCCACTGTTTTTTAAATTATAATTCAATCTTCCGAAATATTTTTAATGCCGACCGAATTAGCGTGCTTTTAGAGTCTGCGGTGTCTGAACGGGGGTTGACGAGCGTAGCTCGTAGGGGGCAGATCCTGTTAGTTTTACAAAAAGTAACTAACGCTGCTGCTTCCGTAAGTGAATTTATTACGACCATTTCACTTTCTTGGCTTATTCAGCAAAAATTATTGCATACAAAACCATGAAAACTGGTAATTTTACAGAGAAATGTATGATAAACACGTTAAAGCAGGAAGTTTTTAAATCAAAGAAATGGTTTGACCATTATTTAATGCTGAAATAGGTCAAGATAGTTCAGTTATATAAATTTCATTGGATCAAAAGGTATTGGTACAAAAGGTATTGGATCAAAAGGCATGCGTACCTTAATAAATTACAGATAACTACTTTGAAAAATCTACTTTTTTATTATACAGCTTCAAAAGTTATGATGTTTTTAACGATCTTTTTTCTTTTATTGTAATTTTCTTAATGCATCCTTATTTGAATGGTGAAAGTCTAAGTAATCATTAATGCTGCTTTTGTGTATTTTCAGTCTTGCGAACACATAGTAATCTGAAATATGCTATAAATTTCTTCCATAAATACGTATATTCTTTAAAAGAATCTTAATTGTATGTTAAGGAAAATAGGTATTTTTTGTAGAAATTTAATCGGGCCGGGCTTGATTTAATTGATTTTTGCACGGGCGGCGCCGGTCTTCACTGATTTTTGTACGGGCTGGGTCGTAAACTTCGAAAGCAGAAATTGTAAATTATTTTGACACAAAGAATATTTATTGTACGCTCTAAAAAAGATGCTGCCAGTTTTCCGGTAGGAATCGGAAAAATAGTTGTCCTTATCGTACCGGAATAATTTCCAACCCAGCTCGGAATAAAATCCGTAAAATCGGAATAAAATCCGTAAAATACCGTTTTACTGGCTATTTCCTTATTTTTACGGATTTTATTCCGAGCTGGGTCGGAAATTATTCCGGTACGATAAGGGCAACTATTTTTCCGATTCCTACCGGAAAACTGGCAGCATTTTTTTTACAGTGTATGCAACTGAATTTAACTTGTTATCGTTGAACTCAGAATGTAATTGTAATTTTTTGTTTTTCGATTGGTACCCTAAAATTGTTGGCAACTTTCCAGAACTAGTCATTATGCTGTCCCTAGTCGGACTTATTGGCAGCCTGGCTTCGGCCACAGTTTGTAAATTAATTTTAACTTGAATAAGTTTTTATTTTTTATTTATTTTTTTTTTTTTAATGTTTTGTAAAAGATTCATTCCCTTCTAGCTGGGATGGGTTTCTGCCTGCGAATCCCTGCGTGTCGGGAAGACCCCCGGGTGGAGCGTAAATAAGTCTAAACTAGATCTCTAATCGGGCGATCTGCTCCACTCAGGCCTTGAAACGGTCTGGGCCCGGGTCGAACTTGTAGCTTTCACACCGGGCCGAGCCAAGACAGCTTTCGTTCGGGCTAGGCCGGGTGCAGACCTCAAGAACATGAAGTTAAAATAATCGTTATATAAAACCAAAACCTTGAAATATTTTATAGATTGCTATCCGTTTTCAATGAATTTTTACACGGATTGCTTCTACAGTGATTTGAAAATGTACTGCAATATTTAATATCTCCATTTCACAACGAAATTGACTGTTTTGTACGTGTGTATGTTTTACTAAGATAAAATTACTTCTGCATCTGTTTATTATACTATTAGTCATGATGATATGAAATATTATAATGAAGATTATTTAAGATTAGCATTTCAATGATAGTCGTAAAACCTTGTTCCCTTTATAAAAAATAACAATATATTTGATTATTTTTATCTACACAGGACAGTTGAGTAAAAGTTAAGAAAGTTTATCTTTTGTTAGTTATAACTTTCTTGGGAAACATAGCAAAATATCCGAATGAGCGTTATAACAAGTGGCATTGTACTTTAATTATCTTTCCATTTCTGACTTTCATAGTAAGTGTATATTCATGTTTTATTTTCTAAAATTTATATGATTCATAAAAACTGTTTTTTTTTTAATTATTATTAAGAGTTTTTGGTGCTCATAGAAATAATTACTCTTAAGGGGTCAGGTACCTTTGAAGCTGAGAAAATGCATGCGAATGAGACACTGATATGGATTGCTATAACTCTGCATTTGATTAACTTTTGGACATGAAATTTTAAATACACATTAAAATATTCATAGGCTAACCGTTAATGTTCTGGAAAAAAGTCTAGATGCATATAAAGTTTTTTTTTACTTCATTTGAAATTTAATGTTTTTTAATAAACGAATTCACCTTGTATGTCTTGCGCGCAGGATTTCTCATAAATGAATTGTCAGAATGAGCCCAAAATTTTTTATTGAGTAGAGATATAATATGTGTTTAAAAGGACCTACACTGAAAAAAATATAATGATTAGTTTTTGAGAAAATAAATGTAAAATCAAAAATCTCAAAATTTTGAAATTATTTTTGTATAAAAATAGTCATAATTTCTAAATTTGTTACTTGATGAACATAATAGTAGGTCATTTTGTGCATCTATAAGGTTGTTACTTTCATTTAAAATTTCATGAAATTCTATCCAGCCATTTCTTAGAAATCATGCGCGCAGTGACCAAAATCAACGTTTTGAGAAAATTGACTTTAAAGATCCAATTGCCCCTTTATAACATAAAGAGAGCTCAAACTGTTTTCGTCATAACTTCCCTTCTAAAGTGAATTTTTGCATGGGGTTTCTTTTTAAATGTTCCTTAAAAATAAAATTTTAATATAAGCTATTAAGTAAAAAAAATATTTTTGGACACTTTCAAAGGTACCTGACCCCTTAAGGGAACTATTCAACTATGTTGGAAAGTGTTAAAAAGTATTTAATAGTCTTAACTATTCTAGTCATTTCGTAAAATTAAAAGACATGTTTTAGTTGAAAACTATATATACCAGTGATGAATTCAATGGGTGTCCCGGAAGGAATCCCTAAACTCCCCGGGAACATCGATGTCCCGCAGGAAGATTTCAGATTTTGCGTGTGGTAATGGTCTAAATTTGCAATTATCCCCCCTTTCCGAAATTCCACAATGCCCGCCCCCCAGGGGGTTCAAAATTCATTGCCGAAGAAGAATGTCTGAATTCAAAACAGAAAACTGAATTCAAAATTAAACACGTTTAAGGTCTGTTATTATGAAGGAAAAAAGTTAATACATATCATTTATAAAAATGAATTGAGTGCCCAATTTTCAGATTTAATTTTATTTTTAAATTTTAATTCTAATGCAATTTAATGTTTAAAAAGTCATATTTCGCATTTCATTTTGCAACTGACATGCACCTATTCTAAAAACAATATTCGCATTAATGAAGGTTCCTATTAAATTCTGCTAATGTTTTCGCGATAACATTTTTGTGCTGTTTTGAGGTAGGAAAATAATTTTAAAAATTGTAAAAATTCATGCATTGTCTGAAATTCAGACAAAAAAGGTGTCTAAAATAGATGGCTCAGTTGTAAAACATAAAAGAATTATCTCATTTATTTAACACCAATTGCAAACATGAACTGCCACATTATTTCAAACACTCGACACTTCTTATTATCCAGAATTCTAGTAGGTCAAAGTCAAACGAATTAGTTTTTCGAAATTTTTCAGTTACCAGTTATCTTGCTCTAGATTACAAGGATCTTAATACAAGCAGGATCTTATCCAGTTATCTTAATACTCGTGGATCTGAAGCTAAAATTCATTAATTACCTACAAATTAATCATTACATAAAGTAATAACAAATACAGTGAATGGAAGTATTTTACGCCCCTTGCATCCATACGAAAATATTCTTTAATGGCGTTGGCATACGTTGATAACAAATTTCTAAATGTCTAACAAGGAGAGGGCCAACCTTGTTACTCACAGATTTTGATTATTTTAATATATGTTGTAGGGTAGACACTCCTTAGTGTCAGGTTCAACGGATTTTATCCAATGCCCCTTAGTTCTTGAAAAACCAGGGGGTCTAATATTAGTACAGAAGTTAAATACTTACTTCGCAACCAAAATTTTAGGATAGTCGTAGCTCAGTTGGCATGGTGTTTGCCGGCTGATCCGAGGGCCCGGGATCGATGCCTGAATGCGCTACATTTGTTTTTCTCATTTTTTTGTTTTATAAATATAGTTGTAATTATAATTTAATAATTTCAATTAAAAATTTTAACATCATAGATTAATGATAATGTTAACAAACTTAAATTTATCATTTCTCATTTGTAAACTATTATTTATCATCCATTACAGAGGTTTAAAAAGAAATTGGATCTATTATTGAATAATAAAAATTCCAAAATCGTGACAAATTCTGTTGTGGTGCCATCTAATTATGATTAAAAAAAAAAAAAAAAAAAAAGGAATATTCAAATAAAATAATAAAAAAAAAGCAAAAAGAAGATATAGGGAAAAGTAAAAAAAATTGAAAGCGCAAGCATACTTATTACAAATTTAAAAATCTTTAATAAGCAAAAAATCGGTTGTAATTTAATTCTGATGCTAATTTTTAATATAATTATGCTTGTTACTTTAAAAACAGAATAATAGTATTATCGCATTGACTTCCTTTGTTAAAGCAATGCGTAAATGATGTTTCTTTAAAATCACGAATTGACACAATTGCTCAATATCATTGCATCGATAAAGAATATATGAAATACATTTTAAAAGTGATTTTTTAAAAAAATAACAGTTTTATGATGTTTTATTAAAACTATTTAGTTAAAAGTAAAAAATTAAATAGGTTAAAATTATAATTGATATACAATATTAAAAATTTTAATTGACAATGAGATTATTAAGTTATACTTACAAGTAAATTTATAAAACAAAAAATGAGAAAAACAAATGTAGCGCATTCAGATATCGAACCCGGGCCCGCGAATCAGCCGGTAAACACCATACCAACTGAGCTACGACTAACCTATCATTGCTGTTGCAAAGTAAGTATTTAAGTTGTGTACTAATATTAGACCCCCCCCCCCGGTTTCTCAAGAACTAAGGAGCATTGGATAAAATCCGTTGAACCTGACACTAAGGGGCCTCTACCCTATAACATATATTAAAATAATCAAAATCTGTGATTAACAAGGTTGGCCCTCTCCTTGTAAATATAAGAATTTCATATAGATTATGAATATTCAGTGTCATTTAACTTTTATCATGACACCTATGTGCCTTACACTGCGATACTATAACGGTTGAAGTTTCACATTCACATACATACATACAGAAATGTCTGACTATGACTTACATTTCCAAACTCATTTTTCTGTCAGATTTCTCTTGAAGTGCAAGAAACATAGTTTTAAAAAATATAATTACTGTATGGCTTCCATAAAAATGCGTTAATTATTCATATGGTACTTTAAAACGTTAATTTAAGGCTTGTTATTAGTTACACCGCAAATCCCTAGAGGTCTGCACGGGTCGGAATTTTCAGACCCGGGCACAAGCCTAGATATGGTCCTCTGAAATCAGGTCCGATCCGACCCGACTCGACTCAGTTTCTACAAAAAATTCTGATTTTTCACAACATGCAATTAAGAGGAGAGTTTACCTCAAAATTGATCAAAATATCGATTTTTATTTTTAAATGTTAAATGAAATCCTGTTTAATTGTAAATATTTTGACACCTCATTTTTACCCATACGCAATTACAGTGAAACCTCTCTGTAAGGGCCACCTGCCGTTGCACTGAAAATTGGCCCTTATGAGGGGTGGCCCTTGAATAGAGGTGACAAAAAACAACAACTAAAATAAGGAAACCAAAGCCTATATAGGTGAAAAAACTCTTTATTAACATTCTCAAACTCTATATATGATTGAAAAATTTTTCTATTGAAGTTTGTTTACTTTTCATATTTTTTTTGCAGACAATTTTGGTTTCTAATGATTCTTTTACTTTATGTTATTTTAAATTACTTAAATTTGCATAATTTATTAATGCCTTAGAATGAAATACTAGTTTATTTATTTCTGTTGGCGTTTCCTAACAGGTGTAAAAATTGTGCTTTAATATGCATTCACAGTTTAAGTAAATGTGGAATCAGTTTTTCTAGATAATATGTTATCCTTTGTGTGCCCAGAACAAAGGGTCAAGTTTCTCCTGCAACGCAACCCCTACAGGTTGAAAGGTCAAACAAAGTGGGAGGAACACCTGTTTGTTTCACTAGTGGAAAAGTTTCTGTTCCTTCATTGTGTTACTAAATCCTCCCCATCTCCCACTGTCTTCTTTTTTTAAAGTGCAGTTGTTTGATGAACTCTTATCTTTTGGTTCAAGGATTCAATGCACTTGTTTAGAATTTAAGGAACATGTGAAAAAAATGTCCTTTATGAGGGGTACGTGCGGCCCCTAATAGGAGTAAATGCAACATTCTGTCTATGGAGGAAAATTTTCGTTCCTAAAAATATTGGCCCTTAATAGAGGTGGCCCTTGAATAGGGGTGGCCTTTAAAAGAAGTTTCACTGTATATCGGTAAATTTTGTTAATACACCCAGCGCAATTCCCACACAAATAAAACTTTAAATGGCTTTTCTCCATGTTCATATTTTCTTTATTTTCCTGTTTTAAAAATGCTAAGGCTTTTTTTATTTGAGATAGAAATTTAAGCTTTTTTGTACATGTTCTTTATTATATGTGATAAATCTGCGCATGGAATTACGCTTCAGTTTTTTTTTTAAATAAAGGTATATGAAGATTTGTTGGATTTCATCGTTTTACATTATACTAGCAAACCCCGCGGTTTTGCTCGCGTAATATTTGAAATATGCCAAGTGATATTTATATGTCTAATTTTTATTGAAAGGTACAAACTAATTTTTTTTAATTAAAAGGTGATATTTTATTTTATTAAAAGGTTTTTTTTATTTAAAAGGTTCTATCACCAAAATTTGTCATCATTATTTCTTTAATCGGTTTGGTAATTTATAAGTTTGCTTAAAAATTGTAATTTATAACGCTTTTCACTCGCTTCATTTTTTTAAATTTGGAATTTTCTTTCGACTGTTCTTAGAAAGCAGTTGCATCTTGTAAGTAAATACCATGCCATACTTCAAAGTGTTAGACCCCTCAGTTGTGCAAAAACGCAAATTAGAACATGTTTTGCTTTTGCAACCCTCAGATGGTAGTGACAGCAACATAAAATATAACCTATGTTATAGCAGGGACTGTCACCATTGATTTGCAACCATTACTTTTGAAATAGCTTTGGTATTTCCTTAGATTGAGTAGAAATCGCAATTTAGAACGTTTGTAGGACAGTTTTTCGCGTATTTTCACCCCTTTTTAAATTTCCAATTTTTTCGAAACTGTTCTTAAAGATCATTTATATCTAATAAATATGTACCTTGCCTAATTTTAAGTTGCTAGCCCCTACCGATCACAAAAATCGAAATTTAGAATGCTTTTTTGCTCCTGCAACGTCTTGGTGATAGTGATACCGACATAAAATAGCGTCTATGTTAGAGTAGGGGCTGTCAGCATCAATTTCCTACCATTACGTTTGAAATCAGATTCATTCTTCCTGAGATATTGCCGACAAATCGGCATTTAGAACGTTTTTAGAACGCTTTTCGCGCATTTTGCTCCTGCATCTCCTCTGGGGTAGTGGAAACAGATATAAAATATAGCCTATCTTGGAGCAAGATCTATCACCATCATTTTTACACCATTATATTTGAAATCGGTTCAGTACTTTCTGAGATTACATAGAAATCGCAATTTAGAAAGTTTTTTACAACGCTTTTTGCGCATTTTGACCTCCTTTTAAATTTCGATTTATTTAGGAAAATGCCCTTAGAGATCATTGATATCTTATAACTATAACTACCATTCCAAATTTAACGATTCTAGGCCCTTCCGTAACGCAAAAGCCGCAATTTAGAACGTTTTTCTCCTGCACCCCCTTTGGGGCAGTGGCACCGACATAAAACATCACCTATGTTGGAGCAAGGGTTGTCACCATCATTTTGACGCCATTATTTTTTAGATCGGTTTGGTATTTCCTGAGAATGTGTAGAAACCACCATTAGAACGTTTTTTAGAACGCTTTTCACGCATTTTCACCCCTTTTAAATTTCGAACTGTTTAAGAACTGTTCTTAGAAATCCTTTATATCTAATAAGTAGCTAATATTTCAAATTTCACGATTTTAGGCCCTTCCGTAACGCAAAAGCCGCAATTTAGAACGTTTTCCTCCTGCACCCCCTTTGGGGTGGTGGCACCGACATAAAACATAGCCTATGTTGGAGCAAGGGTTGTCGCCATCCTTTTGACGCCATTATTTTTTAGATCGGTTTGGTATTTCCTGAGATTGTGTAGAAACCACCATTTAGAACGTTTTTTAGAACGATTTTCGGGCATTTTTACCCCTTTCAAATTTCGAATTGTTTAAGACCTGTTCTTAGAAATCCTTTATATCTATAAGTAGCTAATATTTCAAATTTCATATTTCTAGGCCCTTCAGTAACACATAAATCGCATTTTTAGAATGTTTTTTGCTCCTGCACCCCCTTTGGGGTAGTGACACCGACATGAAACATACCCTATCTTGGAGCAAGCGTTGTCACCATCATTTTGACGCCAATTTTTTTAAAATCGGTTTGGTATTTCCTGAGATAGTGTAGAAACTACCCTTTAGAACGTTTTTTAGAACGCTTTTTGTGCATTTTAACCCCTTTTAAATTTCGAATTGTTTAAGAACTGTTCTTAGACATCATTTATATCTTATAAGTAACTTATATTCAAAATTTCATATTTCTAGTCCCTTCAGTAACGCTAAAAATCGCATTTTTAGAACGTTTTTTGCTCATACACACCCTTTGGGGTAGTGGCACCGACATAAAACATAGCCTATCTTGGAGCAAGCGTTGTCACCATCATTTGGACACCAATATTTTTTAAATCGGTTTCGTATTTCCTGAGATTGTGTAGAAACTACCATTTAGAACGTTTTTTAGAACGCTTTTTGTGCATTTTCACCCCTTTTAAATTTCGAATTGTTTAAGAACTGTTCTTAGACATCATTTATATCTTATAAGTAACTAATATTCAAAATTTCATATTTCTAGGCCCTTCAGTAACGCTAAAATCTCATTTTTAGAACATTTTTTGCTCCTACACCCCCTTTGGGGAAGTGGCACCGACATAAAATATAACCTATGTTCTAAGTTGGACTAACATCATCATATTGATACCATTACTTTTGGAATCGGTTCGGTAGTTCCAGAGCTTACCTCCTACAAATAAACAATTTTTTCCTCTTTATAATAGGAGTATAGATATGTCAGTAAAAAATGATATTAAATGTACCGAAAAATCCATGTGCAGTCTTGTGTAATACACGTTTGAAAATCTTTAAAAAAAAGTTGAACAAAAACATCAATATTTAAAAAAGTAGTAGGATTTTAAAAAATTCAAAATTTTGTAAACTTTTAAAAATCTTAATTAAGTAGGCAGTATAATTTTATTTTAATCAAAATGTTCTTTTAGTTGAACATTGAAATGCAGTGAGTTCACCATTTGAACCACATTTTTAAAATAAGAAAAATCGTTGAAAAGGTAAACCTTAAGTTTTTTTTAATGAATACTGCATATACGTAATACGTATATATGGAAAAAAAAATTTACAGTATACTTAAAATCACTATATGTTCACGAGCCATAGAATACAGAATAGCAACATTGATGATTACTTAGTCTCGTAAACTGTTACATTAAAAAATAAATAATGTACTTTAGATTTTTAAAAAAAGATGGTTAAAAACATCATAACTTTTCAAACTAATATAATGAAAAAAAAGAAATAGATTTTTGAAAATATTTCTCTGTAATTAATTAGAGTATATTTCTAAGGATTTAGTTAACAGAGGTTTATTATCGCGATTACTATTTTTGGCAAAACAAATTGCTTGTTCGACACGTCCTAGGAACAATTTATTTCAGTTCCGATCTAGCCCTAGTATGTAGCAGGGCTGCGGAGTCGGGCCCATTTTTGAGCGAAAGAGTCGGAGTCGGATCTGTTAAAATTCTCGGAGTCGGAGTCGGCCTATTTTTGGGCCAAAGAGTCGCAGTCGGATCTGTTAAAATTCCCGGAGTCGGAATCGTCCATTTTTTCCACCGACTGCGCAGCCCTGGTATGTAGAATAAAATGTAAACCTGTTCCCGGGTCTGTTGAAAATATAAAGCCCAGGCTCAGCAGAATTTATTTGTCCATTGCCGATCTCTACGCTAGACTTGTTATATTTATGTATTGATGTTGTCAAGCTAGCATCACATTTATACTTACTCTCGTCCCAATCGCGTCCATTCAGAATTGTTCATATATTTTACCAACTTATTTTGATTCTTTTTATGTCGTGCTGGTATTTAATAGGTCCGGTCCGACCCATTTGAAAATTTGCTTTCATTTTGCCGGCCCGCGGGCCGGGCCCGTGAAGACCTATATAAATCCCCATCTCTAATGTTAAACGTATGTTCTTGGAATGCAACCGTATTTTTCCAATTTTTCCTCGAAAAGTTAAAATGTTTTCCTTCTCTTTTCGGTCTTCTTTTTAGCTCACAGGCTATCAAAGCCTGAGAGCTAATGTGCCCGCCTGTTCTGTATGTATGTATGTATGTATGTACGTACGTACGTATGTATGTATGTATGTACGTAACGCGATAACTCTTGATAGATACATCCGATTTGCTTCAAAATTTTTTCCTAGGTTCATTGTGATAAGGCGCTTCCCTGATTAGTTTTGGGAGTTCATTGGTTAAGGATAAAGGGGGAAAAACGGGGTTAGTACACCCTCCTTAATTCAGAAAAATGGGTTTTTCATGCAGAATCATTCGATTTGCTCCGAATTTGGTATACCGGTTTATTATGTTAAGGAACATCCCTGATTAGTTTTGGGGGTTCATTGGTTAAGGATAAAGGGGGAAAAGGGGGGTTAGTCCACCTCCTTAATTCAGATAAATGGGTTTTTCATGCAGAATCATTCAATTTGCTCCGAATTTGGTATACCGGTTTATTATGTTAAGGAACTTCCCTGATTACTTTTGGGGGTTCATTGGTTAATGATAAAGGGGGAAAAGGGGGGTTAGTCCACCCCCTTAATTCAGATAAACGGGTTTTTCATGCAGAATCATTCGATTTGCTCCGAATTTGGTATACCGGTTTATTATGTTAAGGAACTTCCCTGATTAGTTTTGGGAGTTCATTGGTTAAGGATAAAGGGGGAAAAACGGGTTAGTCCACCCCCCCCCCCTTAATTCAGATAAATGTGTTTTTCATGCAGAATGATTCGATTTGCTCGAATTTGGTATACCGGTTTATTATGTTAAGGAACTTCCCTGATTAGTTTTGGGGGTTCATTGGTTAAGGATAAAGGGGGAAAAACGGAGTTAGTCCACCCCCCTTAATTCAGATAAATGTGTTTCTCATGCAGAATGATTCGATTTGCTCCGAATTTGGTATACCGGTTTATTCAGGCTATCAAAGCCTGAGAGCTAATGTGCCCGCCCGTTCTGTATGTATGTATGTACGTACGTATGTATGTATGTATGTACGTAACGCGATAACTCTTGATAGAAACATCCGATTTGCTTCAAAATTTTTTCCTAAGTTCATTGTGATAAGGCGCTTACCTGATTAGTTTTGGGAGTTCATTGTTTAAGTATAAAGGGGGAAAAACGGGGTTAGTCCACCCCCCTTAATTCAGAAAAATGGGGTTTTCATGCAGAATCATTCGATTTGCTCCGAATTTGGTATACCGGTTTATTATGTTAAGGAACATCCCTGATTAGTTTTGGGGGTTCATTGGTTAAGGATAAAGGGGGAAAACGGGGTTAGTCCACCCCCCCCCCCCCCTTAATTCAGATAAATGGGTTTTTCATGCAGAATGATTCGATTTGCTCCGAATTTGGTATACCGGTTTATTATGGTAAGGAACTTCCCTGATTAGTTTTGGGGATTCATTGGTTAAGGATAAAGGGGTGAAAACAGGGTTAGTCCACCCCACTTAATTCAGATAAATGTGTTTTTCATGCAGAATGATTCGATTTGCTCCGAATTTGGTATACCGGTTTATTATGTTAAGGAACTTCCCTGATTAGTTTTGGGGGTTCATTGGTTAAGGGTAAAGGGGGAAAAGGGAGGTTAGCCCGCACCTCTTAATTTAGATAAATGGGTTTTTCATGGAGAATGATTCGATTTGCTCCGAAGTTGGTATACCGGTTTATTATGTTAAGGAGCTTCCCTGATTCGTTTTGGCGTTTCATAGTTAAGGATGAAAGGGGGCTAGTCCACCCCCTTAATTTAGATAAATGGGTTTTTTTTGCAAGATTATTCGATTTGCTCCAAATTTGGTATACCGGTTTATTATGATAAGGAGCTTCCCTGATTAGATTTGGAGGTTCATTGGCTAAGTATAAAGGGGGAAACGGGGGCTAATTCCCCTTCACTTATTTTTTTGAGTGGCATTATTCTTTACAATAAGAGTATAATATACAATTAGTGTGAATAGTCTGTGAGCTCAATGCCATCAGTTTAGCTGGGCACTTTTCTTTTTTATTTCGATATTAGACAAAGTGCTAAAATTCTGTGTCTTATTTGCAACTTTTCATCTTCACTTGTATTTTAACACTTAAAATCTAAAATTAAGCATGTATTTTAGAAACATTTGTCAAATGAAAAAGAAAGAAACGTTCTTTAAGCATACAGAAAAATGAAAGTAATTATTTTAATTTTCCTAAGAGAAATGAGTAAAATACGGATGCATTCATAGCCTATAGGCTTAACATTAGAGAGGGGTATTTGCGGTCAATGAAAAGTACCTACGGTTTACGAAAAGCTAAATAGGGCTTTGAAAAAAAAAAGAAAGTAAAGAGAAAAAAAAAATTCCAAGCGACAAAATTCGCCTGCGACTCGTACGTATTATCCACCTGAAACTTATGTATTATCCAAGCATTTCATTGGCTATTCGGGAAAAGGCTTTTCCATCGTCAGATTTCCAAGAAATCTGACGAAACATTTTAAATGAAATTTCATTCTTAAACTTCTAAACATCCCACACTATTACTTTTTACACCGTCGGATAGAGAAAAAAATGTACTTTTAAATGCAATTTGTTTGAAAGCTGTATCTCAATTTGTTTCTGAGTTATTAATTTTTTTTGTAGTTTTTATTACTTTTTGTCATAGTGCCAACAGAAGGTATCCATCTCTGTTGAAAGTAAAGGGAAATACAGATTACTGTATAGACCAATCAGAAAACGAATAAAATACGGATTAAACCAATAAAAACCTTCAGATATGCTTTTGATTTCCCATCCTGACGAGAACAATAACCATTTTTCCAAATGGTTAAAAAAAAAAAAAAAAAAGTTGGAAATTGCACGTCAAACGTGGCAAATGAGGTGCATTCGTACTATAACTAGTTTTATAAATATTTTTTTCACTGCATAGTGTACTGAATGTTTATTTTAGTTTATTATATATTTAAAATTTCAGACCATTTGGTTGGGTAGTTTTTGCTCTATTATATGCGACGAACAGCCAGGCAAACGGACCGAACGACGACTATAGGTGTTACGTATTTATATAGTTACGAACGCACCTAAAAATGATAGTCATAGGGAAGACTAAAGTCCCATTAAAAAACGAAACACGCAAGAGAGACAGAGATTATAATGTATCATGTATCTACATTCGCCCTGAACGCAAGAAATCGGAAAAGACAATACTGCCTGATAAATCAAATATCACGAATTATCAAAAACCTGATAACTAGTATAGAGTTAGGTAAGGAGATAGTAAAAGTAAACATAAGCACGTGGGATTTTATGACTTGAATAATGCCTTTGTCACAATCAACTCAATTAAGGAGACAGTTTTTTCTTTCATTTCTTTGGCTAGTTTATTGGCTGTTAGTTCAATTTTTAACACTTTCCAAAGTAGTTGAAAAATGTTTACAACTCCAGTTGGTACGTCTGTCTGTGCTCTAACTCTCGTAAATCTACCCGGACATCCATGTAATTGACACATGTTAATGAGGGTCACTGTAGAATGCCAGATATTAAAAATGAAGTGCATAGCATTTATAGTTCTTTTATAGGGGCACACAAAAGAATTCCATTACGTTACGGTCTAGGAGAAAACTCGTTTGCTGTGTAATTCAATAAACTCATACTATTTAAAACCTATTGAAATTTATATTAATGTATATCACCGAGGTACACTACTGACGCTGATTGTAGATTAGGGGCTACTTTTCCAAAAGAATAATCTACCTCTACTATATACCGGGTGTCCTAAAAATAACTGACTGATTTTAAAATTCAATAACTTGCAAACGGTGACATATATTTAAAAAATTCTTGCAGGAGAGTTATGCATGAGGTGAAAAGTTTTCTTACAGTGATTTTCGATTTTAGTTCGAATTACAAACAACAGATGGCGTTGCGATCAATAGACGCTAAATTCAGGCTCGATTTTTGGTACTTCGGGATCCATTCAATACATTTTATTCTCCTTTTCCGCATGGAAGAAGAGAAAGGCCAAAACATCGAGCCTGTATTTAGCGCCTATTGCTTACAGCGCCATCTATTATTTGTAATTCGAACTAAAATCGAAAATCACTGTAAAAAAAAACTTTTGGCCTCATGCATAATCCTCCTGCAAGAATTTTTTAAATATCTGTCGCCGTTTGCAAGTTATTGAATTTTAAAATCAGTCAGTCCTTTTTAGGACACACGGTATATATAATGCAAATGGCTGTTTCATTCCAAACTCACCTTCTTCTAAAGAGATTTTTATTACGCTTACATTGTCAAATAACGTTTGGCGAAAGGTAACACATTGTGTAACACAAGTAGTGTTAAGTAGCCTTTCTTAGTAAAAAGTTTGCAAAAGTATAACACATTTAAAAATCCTATTTCATGAATTATCATCAATAGTCGGAAAATATCTTAATCATTTTGTGCAGCACCGTATATGATTTATAGAGTTGTATCTATACTACATAGTATGCTAAAATCTGGTTCAGTTAGGAAACGTATTGCACAGCTGAAAATCCCCCTTCAGCCATTTCTGTCGATAAACGGAAATCCGAATTCCTTTGTGCAGCCTTGTATAAGATCTACAGTATTTATACACAATGAGTTATATGTAAAATATTAGCTAAATTTAAAAACGTGTACCACAGCTGAAAACGCACTTCCAGCAATCATTGTTCATAGGCAGCACTGTAAACAAAATCTTTTGTGCGCCCCTGTAAATTTAATATATAAAAATGAAAATATGTCTCTCTGTAATTCTACACAAATCCACAATTTGGAAGCCAGAATTATGAAATGTTACGTACATGTAAATTAAAACACGGCCGAGGCAACTAAAGAAATCCGGAATCGAAATAACTTATTGATAATTTTTAACTAATAAAAAAACCACCCATTTAACAGCAATTTCCCCCCAATCAAATTTAAACATTTTTCGTTATAGCTGTTGCCAACCATTAAAAATCCACAATAGAATTCTTACCACAACAATTACTTTTCTATTGCAAGATTTCCACGTGAAAAAATAAAATAAATGGTTTGACGAATTAAAAAAAAAAAAAAAAAACGGAATATTGCACCATAACTTTTCTTCTGCAAGATTTCCACGTGGAAAATGAAAATAAAATCAATAGTTTGACGAATTAAAAACGAAAGTGAATGTTACGTCATAATTTTTCTGTTTTATGATTTCCATGTGAAAAATTATAATTATTTAATTAATTTAACGAATTAAAAAATGGAATATTACGTCATATTGGAACTATAAAGGACGTGGTGAAAGTCCTATAAGTGTGAAAAATGCATTAAAGCATGATAAAAACTCGATTATGGAAATATTGGCGTATTTTAACATTATTCCTCCAAGGATGAATGGAAATAAGTTCATTTATAGTTGTATTATTTTACGTCTGTTATATGAATTTATACATTTTTATATTGGGTTTTCATTTGATTCATGTGTACAACACTTCGGCTGTTTTTTTTTCTTTGTGTGTGTTGTATGTTAAATTTTGAAATGGTTTTTTTAAAACAAACATTCTTAAAATTCCAGGCAACGCCGGGTTACTTTAGCTAGTGAAAGATAAGTGCTATGCACATCCTATTCTACAGTAAGCATCTTGTAGCGCACCTCAATGATTTATATCAATTTAAACATGTTTTAAATAGTGTGACATCATTAAAATACGCTGCAAACGATTTCTCCCCATAGACCACAATGTAACGGAATTCTTTTGAATGTCTCTGTAAACGAACAGTAATTGCTACATACTTCATTTTCGATATCAAACATGCCATTGTAAACTCCAATAATATATATCAATTGCATGTCAATGCGAGTCTGTTTACGCGAGTTAGAGCACGGACGTACAGACAAACAGAATTCATAAAAGGCTTTTCAACTACAGTAAAACCTCCCTAAAGCGACCACGTTTCGTTCCAATAAACATGGGTCGCTCCGAGAGGTGGTCTCTTAATGGAGGTCATGTTTAAATCTAGATTTTAATTGTTAAAAAAAGGTAACAATTAGTGACACTAAAATTTATTTTTCACATTAGGAAAAAATATAAAAATCTAAGTATCAAAACAAAACTTAATTACATAAGTTAATGGTACTGCAGAGTTTAAAAAATGAATACATTGACGTTTGCTTTGACTTTATGGTTTCATCTTTTAAAACTTTTATTTCCCAGTCCTTTCGTAGTTCAGTAAATAAATGCAATTCTTTTTGGACGGGAATAAATAATGACGATTTCATTCATTTATCTATTTCTTTGAGAGTTTCCCGGCAGAATAGGGCAGGGGAGTTTATAGACCGTCATTCTTAATTTGTCTTCAGAGTTAAATTCATTGCCTAAAAAGGCACAAAGGGGTTTAAACACTTAAAAGTTACCGGGAAAAGAAAAACTTAGTTTAGACTAAACTTAGTTTAGAAGTTTGATGAATAATGCACTCTCCAGAATTATTTTTTTTATAAAACCTTCTATAAGTGACCAGGAAAAAACGGAATGTTCTACAAAGAAATGGGTCACTCATGGAGGGAGTTTATCTGGGAGGGTCTCTGAAAGGAGGTAAAATGAGTATTGAGCCTATGGGAATAAATTTCGTTCCATGAAAAAAGGGTCGTT
This sequence comes from Maratus speciosus, assembly GCA_963932465.1. Taxonomy (NCBI): domain Eukaryota; kingdom Metazoa; phylum Arthropoda; class Arachnida; order Araneae; family Salticidae; genus Maratus; species Maratus speciosus. Next base: position 3,839,501 of record OZ010790.1, on the reverse strand, counting down.
CAGGGAGGTGGTCGCTTAATGGAGGTGGTCGCACAAAGAGTTTCACTGTATGTTTGAAAGTGTTAAAAATAGGTTTGAATGGAAAGGATTCATTTTTTCTTAAATGTTGTGTATCCGAAAACAGACTTTTGTGCTCAATAACAGCTGTTTAAATAAAGCTATGAATGAAAGTGCATAAAGCCCGCTTGTAACATATTATTTTTCTGGAATGTACGATAAAATAAAAAGCCTTTGGCATCCGCGAACAGCTGTTAAAACAAAACCAAGAATAACTAGTATGTTGTGCCTATCACAAAACTTTCTTCTATATAAATCACGTCAATTAAATCATTTAAATAGTACAAGAAATAACAACGATTTAGCACCAATTCATATCAAAGTATATCTGAATTTGAAGTTGGATGAAAATTCGTGCATTAGTTCTTGAGATAGAGCTATAGCGGAAATTCTGAAAAATGTAGCATAGCAGCGCCACCTGTTGAGCGATTTACACAAAAAGTAAACAGTACTAAACGATATCAAAGTATACCTGAATCTGAAGTTTGTTGAAAATCCTAGCATTAGTTCTTGAGATAAAGCTATTGCGGAAACCGCAAAAATACAGCATAGCAGCGCCACCTGTGGAGTGATTTACACCAAAAATTAAACAGCACTAATTTATACGTCAATTCATGTCAAGGACTAACTAAATCTGAAGTTTGATGAAAATCCGTGCAATAGTTCTTGAGATACAGCTCTTGCGGAAATCGTGAAATATGCTGCACAGCAGCGCCACCTATTGGGAGATTTACACCAAAAATTAAACAGCACTAATTTATATCAGGGACTAACTGAATCTGAAGTTTGATGAAAATTCGTGCATTTTTTCTTGAGTTAGAGCTATTGCAATAATCATGAACAATGAAGCATACCAGCGCCACCTATTGGGCGATTTTCACAAAAAAGTAATCAGCACCAAACTATATCTTGGACTAACTGAATCTGAAGTTTTATGAAAATCCGTGCAGTAGTTCTTGAGATATATCTATTGCCGAAATCGTGAAAAATGCCGCCTAGCAGCGCCACCTGTAGGGCGATTTTCACCCAAAACTAATCAGATCCAGTTTATATCAAGGTCTAACTAAATATGAAGTTTTGTGAAATTCCGTGCATTAGTTCTTGAGATAGAGCGCCCACAAAATTTTTGTCACATACAGACTCACAGAGTGACAGACAGACTCACAGACAGTCATTTTCTAAAAACCATCAAATCGTGTTCTGGGCATTCTAAAACGTATAAATCCGTCGAAAAGCGGAAGTCGAAATTTTTCACGAATCCAATACTTTCTTCTTGTAAAGATAGAAGAAAGTAAAAATGTATGATAGCATATACAATGTTTGAAAAGCAGATAAAGGAGGCTAATAGAAATCTTTTCTGTGACTCTGAGCATTACTTGAAGGTAAGTTATTATAATAATAATATAAAAAAGTCATTGTAACACAAAGAAAACAATTTTTAAGGTATACGTATGCTTTTAAGACGGCAATTTATATTAAAATATCAATTTAATAACTTACTGTTTAAAAAAAAGGTGAACTTTATGATTCCGGAGCTTTTTAAACATTTATATTTCTTAAAAACTTTTAAAAAACTAAGTTGAAAGTTGTTTTTGATTTTTCTGAAAAGTGATTTTTTTTGTTAAACAGTTTTGAAAAAATTGTCATAACTCAATTAACTAAATTCAATCGAAACGTAGTTCACCACTTGTCTGTTTCGTTAGCCTCGAATAGATATCACAACCCATTTTCAAAATGAAATTCGGCTGTGTATACAGCCGAAGAAAAATTTAGAAAAATTATATGTACGTAAGGAAATTTTAACGCAATAATTTTTCGTCTGCCTCGAATAGATAGGTGTGAAACGGTGGCTGTATGAAACGAGAAACGAAATTATTCTTTGAGCTTTTGACGAAACACTTGCTGAACAGGTGTGTTCAAAACTATTTATCCTAGAAATAGTTTAATTAGTTTTCGGCGATTTTATTTATGGCTAAGTTCAACACTATATAAAAATTTCATTTTTCTCTGAGTTTTACCTCTCTTTACCTCTGACTTTTAGGCTCTTTAAATATTCTTTTCTAGTCCTCTTGTCGACTGGCCATTTTAAACAAAAGTATTCCCAGATAGCAATTTTAGTTTGCAGAAAATTTTCAGCAATTTTACATTGCGAACTTGCAAAGTTGCAGCAAGATCAGCATGACAAGTCTGAAAGTTCATAACAAGACTGCAACAAGATTATGCAAACTCCGAAGTCTTTGAACTTGCAGTTAAGTTGTCGTGCAAGTTGCAGTCTTGTTGCATCAAAGTTACTGCAAACTCATAGAAAACTAGTAATATTGCGATGTCACACTATTTGCAAACGCATTGTAAACTTGCAATATTGTCATGTCAGAACATCTACAAATGAATTGCAAACTCGGAATCTTGTCATGACAAGTATAGCTGCAAATATGTAGTAATTTCACTGAAATGTTGTCAATTCTCTGAATTTTGCATGTAGTACATAGGTAAAATAGGATTTTTTGAGACAACAGATGGCCATTCACCCAAATTTGGGAAGAACTTCGTTTAGATACTAAAAATTAAGATTCGATGAGTACTAAAAAAATAAAGTTGTTTTATCATGTTTCGTGGGCAAAAGGGGGGACATGTTAGCTCAGGGAGGGGGGTAACTAAAAATAAATAAATAAGTAGGTGAAATGGGATATTGTTTATTATGTATTTTATAATTCCGAATTAGGTGAAATCGTCAGCAAGTCAATACGATCATTTCTTACAAAGTAAATTACGGCAGGTTTTATTAATACAAAGTCTAAAATTATACTTTTGCAGGTAAAATAGATTTTTACAGTAGCAAGGGATTGCTATTTATGAAAGCTTGAGACAAACTTCGGTTTGGCACTACAAATTAAGATACGATGAGTCCCCAAAATGTAAAATTGTTTTACCGTGTTTTTTTTTTGAGGGGGGGGGGGGGGAGCAAAATTCAACGTTTTTTAAATAGGTCAAGTGGGATATCGTTTCGTATGTATCTTTTAATTCCGATTTGAATAACATTATCCGCAAGTCGATACGATCATTTGTATGAAAGTTACAGAAAAGATTTTATCAATGCAAAGTGGAAAATTATACTTTATTTTTTAGCATAGTTCTGTCAGATTTATTTTACGTTTAAAAAGAGTTCTTTATATCATATTAAGTCATCTCAAAATTATTAAATGTGTTCAAAATAGCAATAATCAAAATCAGGATAATTTTGAGTTTACTTCAAAGTCATTAAATTTACCAAAATCCACTTCTTATAACCTGGCCTAACTTTGTAAACAATTGTCGTATTCGGTTTGCGTGCGATATCATTTGATTTAGAATAAAAATATTCATAACAAACGATATCCAATTTGACCTATTTAAAATAAGTTCTGTTCTCCCATGCCGTGTTAATGTCCCCGCCCCTCCTTAAAAAAAAATACCCACGATGAAACCACTTAATTTTTGGGGGGACTCATCGTATCTTCATTTCTAGGGCCAAAATGAAGTTCGAAATGAAGCCCAAATAAATATTTGTGAATGGCTATCAGTTGCTGCTGTAAAAACCTACTTTACATGCACTAAATTATAGTTTTCGACTTCGTATTCATAAAACTTGTCGTAACTATGTAACAAATGATCGTATCGATTTGCGAATGGTAATCATTCGATTAAAAAAAACATAATAAACGATACCTGTCTCTTAACCTACTTAAAAAAAATTTTAGCTTTGCCCCTCCCGCTCCCTGAGTTAAAAATGCCCCCAAAACATGATAAAAGAACTTTATTTTTTAAGGACTCATCGAATATTCATTTTTAGTGTCAAAATGAAATTCTTCCCAAACTTTGGTGAATGGCCACCAGTTGTCGTATTTTTACTCAATTTTTGATTGTATATTTTTTATAGCACGCTAATAATCGTAGTTTTAAAGGTTGTGCGAGTTACGTGCAGGATTCCATATAATCGGAGGTTTGTATCAAATGCGTGACATTTTTATGCTATAGAGACTGAGTAAACAAGGACTTATAGTTTAGATTCCAAATTACCTCAAATATGCTACCATACCCGCAGGAATTAAACCCGACATAGTAGAATCGAAGGCCACAGGGCTAACCATTCAACTACCTGGTAAGCCCCAATAACTTCCAATAATATACCTTAATTTGTTTAGAAGTTTTATTAGACTCGCCAATTCTCAATTAGTTTCTTATTCCCTTCTAATTCTTAAAAGGTAATTAAAAACATTATCTAAAAACTAGTATGTTGTGGCCATCACAAAACTTTCTTCTATATAAATCACGTCAATTAAATCATTTAAACAGTACAAGAAATTACATGAATTTAGCACCAATTCATATCAAAGTATATCTGAATTTGAAGTTTGATGAAAATTCGTGCAGTAGTTCTAGAGATAGAGCTATAGCGGAAATTCTGAAAAATGTAGCATAGCAGCGCCACCTGTTGAGCGATTTACACCAAAAATAAACAGCACTAAATGATATCAAGGTATATCTGAATCCGAAGTTTGTTGAAAATCTAAGCGTTAGTTCTTCAGATAAAGCTGGAAATCGCAAAAAATACAGCATAGCAGCGCCACCTGTTGAGCGATTTACACCAAAAATTAAACAGCACTAATTTATACGTCAATTCATGCCAAGGACTAACTAAATCTGAAGTTTGATGAAAATCCGTGCAATAGTTCTTGAGGTACAGCTCTTACGAAATTCGTGAAAATGCAGCACAGCAGCGCCACCTGTTGGGCGATTTACACCAAAAATTAAACAGCACTAATTTATATCAGGACTAACTAAATCTGAAGTTTGATGAAAATTCGTGCATTTCTTCTTGAGTTAGAGCTATTGCGATAATCATGAATAATGCAGCATAGCAGCGCCACCTGTTGGGCGATTTTCACAAAAAAGTAATTAGCACCAAACTATATCCTGGACTAACTGAATCTGAAGTTTGTTGAAAATCTAAGCGTTAGTTCTTCAGATAAAGCTGGAAATCGCAAAAAATACAGCATAGCAGCGCCACCTGTAGAGCGATTTACACAAAAAATTAAACACCACTAATTTATACGTCAATTCATGCCAAGGACTAGATCACCCTAACCTAGGCACCAACCAGAATCTGGCATAGGTGTTAAAAACCTAGGCAGGAAATTCCCTTCCATGACTCAGCCAAAGCCACAACCAGGGCAACAGACCCAGAAAAACAGCAGGTATTTACCAAAGAAAAATTAAATATAATACATAATAAAAAAGTAAGTGCCCCGACACTTACAAAGAAAAACATAATGGTATACAGAAATTTAGGACATTTACAATTTTTGACATATGTCTCAAGCTCTTAAAACAAGGCAAACAGGATTTATAGACAATTTTTTACAATATTGCAATTGTCTTTAAAATAAATTCCTAATCATATATAAAAACTAAAAATATATCCAAGCTTGAATTTAACAGATCAAATATCAGCAATTGTGATACAACTTTGTAGTTTTTAAAATGTTCAAAAACCATAAAAGCCAGTCCACAAAGTTCATAAAGTCATATAATGTTCAGAATTTATACCTTATGAATGAAAAATTTTTATTTAAATCATTATAGATTCTACACAATGTTCTATAGTTAGATCTCGTCAGAAGAACACATCTTAAGTTCCACTCAAGTGTTCTATTGCGTATCATAGGAAAACAGTCCCTTGAAACACGACAACTCTGAAATAAGTAATGAGGCGTATCACCACGTTTTCCACATGTACATTTGTCGTTCTGACGTTTACCAATTTTATGTAAATACGCCGGAAACGCTCCGTGGCCACTGATAAAGTATACTACGATTTGAGAATCACACAAAAAATCTAGGCTAACGTCCGGCAAAACTTTGTATGTGTCTCGACCTTTGACTGAATAAGACCAACGAGTCTGCCATTCTTTCATATTTTTCGTACGAAAATGGGATTTTAATACACAGATAGGTATCGAAAGCTTTTCTTCTGAATCAAAAGTGTTATTTAAAATAACAGACTTTGCCAGTTCGTCGGCACGTTCGTTTCCCGCAATTCCTACATGCGATTTTATCCATCCAATATGCACCATCTTATTCCTCAGAAGACGAAGACTAGTAAAAAGTTCAAATAATATATCGTTGCTGGGAAAAAGTCTGCGAAGAGCAGACACTGAAGACAAACTATCTGTGTAAATATAAAGCTGACGATAAGAAACTACATTGAACCATCTAATTGCCTCGAGGATGGCGTAGAGCTCCGCTTGAAAAACGGTATTATACTCACATAATCGTATTCTCTTAGTAAAAATTTCCACATTTTGAAAATATACTACAAATGCTGCCGCCACTCCCCCACGCATCCTGGAACCATCTGTATAGGCAATCGGAAAGTTTCTGTTAGGAACATACTTAATAACAGGTGCAATAAAGTTGATGTTATGCTTATCGTAAAAATTTGGATAGTTATATGTTGGCAGATTTTTCGAGACATCTTCGGAGTGTATCCGGTTGCCATCAATTTCCAATGAAATATCACCATGAATTATGTTGTGTAAATGGCTAGAATTATTAAGCTCAATATCCATTGGCAATACTCCCGCTAAGACGCACAGCGCCTCCGTCGAGGTTGATCGATAACTTCTTATTAATGTCAATAGACAAATCCTCTGACACGACGAAAGTCTTCTTAAACCGTGAATTTTCAAATCTTTATACCACACTTCGTGGCCATAGGATATTTGTCTTTTAAGCACTGTCTCATACCAGATCTTTAGAAGCTGCACCGACACTCCGATGTCTCGAGTTCTCACCTTTCTTACATTACAAGTGAAGGAAATAAGTTTACACCTTACCATATCAAGGTGATCCAACCAATTAAATGTACTATCCAATAGAAATCCTAGATATGTAATGTTATCCTTCACTGGAATTGATGTGCCTTGACATTTAAAAATCGGTTTTCTCTTCTTCATAGTGTTTTTTCCAAAAAGCATAGACTCTGTTTTAGTCAAATTTAAATGTAAATTAAGCTCTTGGCACATATTCGAAAAAACATTGATTGAGATATTAATTTTGTTTTCTAAAGCCGCTCTGGTGTTGGCACCTTCCACTACCACGGAATCATCCGCATAGGATATCAAATCAAGTTGATGTTCGCTGCTTCTTTTAATTAAACGATCTGCTACCAAAGTCCAAATCAAGGGGCCCAGACATGATCCTTGCGGACAACCCTTAAACAGTCTAAACCATCTTATACCACGTATAAATCTAAAACCAATTAATCTTATCGATATATAATTTTTTAAAACGTTCTTTAGGTATTCATATAATGGAAGATTATTTATTATTTCCGCTGCTATATTCCAATCTAAAACATCGAACGCACCTGCTATGTCGAAGGAAACTGCTGCACAGTATTTAAAATCTTTCAGAGCAATAACAATTTTCTTTTTAAGCGTATCCATTGCTGTCACCGTGCCTCTCCCTTCCCTGAAGCCTTGTTGTCTATCATCTAAGTAATAAGTAGCCTCCAGCATAGTTAAGATTCTAATCTTGATCATACGCTCATATATCTTTGCAATTATAGGCAATAAGGTAATGGGTCTATATGACTTATAATGTCCTTCAGGTCTATTTCTTTTTCTAAAGAAGATTACTACCCCCTTTTTCCAACGACTTGGGAAATGCGCAAAACGTAGACAGGTATTAAACAGCTGTAACATAAAAACTGTAAATCTTTTACATAAATTCTTGATGATCAAGGCATCCACTTCATCATATCCCGGGGCCTTATTATTATGTTGCTGCTTCAGTGCAAAGGCTAATTCTTTCCTTGTAAACTTATTATAATCAGGGTCGGTTTGATAATCTTTAGTGCTCGTAAAAGAGTGAACATGATCAGGTACATCCTCTATACCAAAGTGCTCTGTCATCAGATTATGTGCTACCTCATCATAAGAATCAAAAACGTTTGAATTTTCAAGCGTTGAGAAAGCCATATCTTCGTATCTAAACTTCTTCCCTGATACAAATTTGAAAAGGTTACCGTAAACTTCATCTGTTTTCGAACAATATTCTAACCAACCCTTTCTCTTCGCTTTTCTTACCTCTCTTTTATACTGTTTTCTAATACTGACATATGATTCTCTATAATGTACGTTCTCCAAGTTGCCTCTATATCTCTTATAACATGCTGACACTTTATTTCTCAACACTCTGAGATCCGGAGTATACCAAGAGACTGATGGCTTATGAGAAAGTTCGCCTTTTTTAAAAACTCTGTCCATGCAATAATGCAAGTAATCGCTAAATCCATCAATCCACTCTTCTAGTGATGTCTGATCACGTACTCGATCAAGTGTAGAAGACATTTCTTCATATTTCTTAACAAACTCCTTATTAAATCTTGCCATCGACTTGTTCTTTGTCTTATAACGCTCATGTGTACGACGTATCGGAACAAGACATAATTCAAACACTATGTAACGGTGATCCGAATACGAGAAAATTGAATCATCAACTTTCCAGTTCTTCAAATGTGGTAAAATATCTACTCCCAACAGGGTGAGATCAGGTCTTCCTAAATGATCGCCCTGGACATATGTATGCGGAGCTGTGACGTCATTAACAATTCTTAAATCAGAAGACATAATATAGTCCGCAAATATTTCAGTTCTTTCATTTTCTCTGGCATAACCAAGCATCTTTAATGGAACATTAAAGTCACCTCCAATGACAATGTGTGTCGCTTGTTGATAGTACACCATCCAGGGTGACATGTCATTATCCAAATTTCCAGAGGGCGGAGCATACACAGACCCCAAAATAACTGGACCACTCTCCAAAGTTACAGTTATAAAAACAGCGTTACTTGTCTCAAAACCTTTCACTATTGCATAAACCTTATCAGTGCATAAAATACAAGCAGAGAAGGAAGCCGAAGGAAAGCACAGCCAGCCCGGAGGAAGACCAGCAAAAAGACCATTATATGTATAAGGATCCTGACATAAAAAGAAATTAGCACCACTACTCTCCGCATATGATGCCAAAGCATCATTTGCATCCGAGCAGTGATGCAAATTGATCTGAACAATCACCAGACTATCTGCGCCACCACCCACAACAACCCCACCCATCCACTGTTATAACCGTTTGGAAAGAAGTTCAGCACGATATTCTTGGTAGCAAGGGCATTCCATGCTATCAGCTCTATGAGAATTATCCGTATCATCATCCCGTCTAATACAATTAATGCAACTTTCTTCAGTTTTTGTACAATCTTTTAATTCATGATCACCTGCACACTTGGGACATTTTTCACTATCTGCACATTTTTGACTAACATGACCGTAAGCCTGACACCTATAACACCGAACTATAGGGACGAAACGAACAATTCTATATCTATCCAAGTCAATACACACTCTCTTCCTCTCCAACAAAAAATCTGCTCCTTCCATATCTACATCTACGATCCAATTCTCCATTCCACGACGTGTCGGGTAATGGCGAACCACCTCCACATCCGAAGATGCAGGAAGTCCACCATCAGTCAACACATTAGCCAGAGAAGTCCTTATACCCTCCTCAACCACATCCGCACCTACGCTCAGGATCAAAAGACGTTGTCGTCTTCTCCTTGGAACCGTGACTTTTACTTTGTCCTTAATACGTTCGTCGTTTTGTAAAAATGTCTTCATTTTCTCTGTATCCTCTCTTGTTTTTACTCTTAAAACCAACTGTCCGGCTTTCGTAGCAACCACGTCATATGGGGTCGGGCTATTCGGTTTCTCCTTCCACACTCCCTTCAAGTCTTTTTTCATTTTGTCCACATCTGTTCCCTCGGCCGGAGAGACCAACACAGAGAAGCCTTGCTCTGTTTTTAAATTCGGTTTTCTCAATGTCGGAAATTGCGATAATTTCACCTCGCTCAGAGGTCCTCCAGAAACTCTTTTAACCAATGCTTCATAAGCTTTACTATCTGTTACCATGGTGCGAACCTTCGTCTCGTTTGCCACACTTTCTCTGTGGGCCCTAACCAGTCTAAGGTTTATGTAGTCAAAACATTTCTTTAGTGTCCTCATTATTTCACTCGTTACTTTACCACTCTTATCTTTCTGAGCCTCCAACATATCGTAAATATGTACATTCACTTTCTGTATTGCACTTGGATAATCTTCCACATCTCTATCCCCCAAAAATTTCTCCATTTTATCCAACTTAGCCATAATCCCTAATGAAAACACAGGAACACCTAACCAAACCAAACAACAAAAGACCCTCAATCTCCACGAGAAAATAACCAACGACCCTCTATCTAAAACAAAATCTCCAAAGACCCCCTATCCAACTAACTGGCCGTCAAAACGTAAGCTGTCGGTTACACTGAGAACACACTTTCACTATATATAGGAGTGCCTCTCTCACTGAGTGAGGACACACCACCTAAACAAAAAGCCTAATAATATAAAATACTAAAATGCCGTAACGAAAGCTAAAAACCAAACAACCGCTAGACGACACCCATAGTTACTTGTCATGTGATGAGCAAACAAAAACAAACAATCAAGAAATAAAATAGATGACGCTGCACACGTGATCAAACGAATAAGCACTAATTAATTAAGCAATAATACAACTACAAAAACCCTTAAGCTAAGCACAGAAAGAACACCTCCACATATAATTCAAACAACTAACTTAAAAATAAACCACTCCATCAAAACAAAACTCCATTATTTAAAACAACTGAAATAAATGACAAGCAAGAAAGAAGCACAGAACAACTCAACTCTACACCACAATCAAGATGGCGAAGTAAATATGAAAAGTGAAACGCTCACCAAAAATTATAAAAGGTACTTTAATCAACTTGTTAAACAGAATAACTAAATAATCTATATACCAAATTAAAGCCCCTGACCTAGGGAAACAAACCGCTAACTTTAAAATGCAAAATAATAAATTTAAATAAGAGATATAAGCATGAAATTAAAAGTAGCCATGGACTTCACCTCAAAACTGACAAGAAATAGCCATGAAAAATTTCAGAGTTCTCCTGACTCGAAAATAATACAGATAATTAAAGAAAAGAACACAGGAACAATAGAAAATGCACTGACAGGCAATACAAAGCTAATTGGTATAAAAAATTTGAATATTTACTTATTTACAGAACTTTACTTGAGAGCTCGCAAAAAAGCACGTCCGTCATCAATGGCGGCGGAAAAGTTCATGCCAAGGACTAACTAAATCTGAAGTTTGATGAAAATCCGTGCAATAGTTCTTGAGATACAGCTCTTGCGAAAATCGTGAAAATGCAGCACAGCAACGCCACCTGTTGGGCGATTTACACCAAAAATTAGACAGCACTAATTTATATCAGGGACTAACTAAATCTGAAGTTTGATGAAAATTCGTGCATTTTTTCTTGAGTTAGAGCTATTGCGATAATCATGAATAATGCAGCATAGCAGCGCCATCTGTTGGGCGATTTTCACAAAAAAGTAATTAGCACCAAACTATATCCTGAACTAACTGAATCTGAAGTTTTAGAAAAATCCGTGCAGTAGTTCTTGAGATATAGCTATTGCAGAAATAGTGAAAAATGCCGCATAGCAGCGCCACCTGTTGGGCGATTTTCACCAAAAACTAATAAGGTCCAGTTTATATCAAGGTCTAACTAAATATAAAGTTTTGTGAAATTCCGTGCATTAGTTCTTGAGATAGAGCGCCCACAAATTTTTTGTCACATACAGACTCACAGAGTGACAGAGTGGCAGACAGACTCACAGACAGACCTTTTCTAAAAACCATCAAATCGTGTTCTGGGCATTCTAAAACGTATAAATCCGTCGAAAACCGAAAGTCGAAATTTTTCACGAATCCAATACTTTCTTCTTGTAAAGATAGAAGAAAGTAATGAATGGTCCATGTACATAACCAATTCACAGCAAATTCTATTATATGTCTAATTTGATTAATAATTTATTATAGCAGAGTATATTAGTTCTTATTTTTTTAATTTACTCCTTATAAATTTCACGCAATTAGGAAATAAATTTAGTTAAACAGAATTATCATATCATAAAGATAAAGATATGATAGTTCATAATATGATATGATATGATAGTATCATATCATATATCAGGACATAACTGCCAATCAAGCAGTTCTAATTTCTTGCAAAACTAGCCGCCTTTGGCGGGCAGTTTGATTCTCCCTGAAATATATGCTAATTATTGCATTTCATAATTTAATTTACTTCCTTAAGTCTTCGCCGAATCGGAAGATTCAGATTGAGAAATAAATAAATCTGTATGTTTTTATGTTAACCGGGTGCAGGTGATAAATCGCTAAATATCTAAAATTCCATCGCATTTTTTTGTTTTTTCATTAATTTCATTTAAAATATAATCCTTTCATTCATTTTATTTAAAATACATAACTTTAATTTTAAACACAAACATTTAAAAAAAAAAGTAAAACAATAAATGATACCATAAACCAATCTATTTAATTTCAAAATCAAACTACTGTTTTTAGTTTAATACGTGAAAAAAAAAAAATGATCCTGGCGAGTTAAAAAGAAAAAAAAAAGCATAGTAGAAAAGTATGAATGGGTATACCATAAAAGTTCAAAGATATATGAAACCTAAATAATATCAAACATTGCTATTCTGTATAACTCTTTTGTTAATCTTATCCTAATCTGTTTATGATGATCTTAATTTGGTACTGACAATAAAAGTAGTGCCTATTTAAACTTCATTTGGCATTTCATAAAACTAAATTCAATGTAGTAATAGTCTTTTTTTTTTTTTACAGTGTAGCTAAAACAAAACAAGCGCGCTTCGAAAGGAGGTCACAAATTTGCAATGCCGTCTTGGTCCGTTCCACGTTTTTCCAAATAGTTTTTTAATGAACTTTTAAAGACACGGGAGGTGTATTGAGAAATCCACTCAATGCAAACTAGTCGCGAATCCCATAATATTTATGTGATTAATTCTAATTGAAGTAGTCTGTTTTAAACAATTTGATGTCTATTGCTTTTCTATTGCTACTGGGCATTGTATTACAGAAATATATCATTAAAAGTTGTTATCTAGTCTTTAAAAGCCGATGGTACATAGAGTACGCCGCCCCTGTCATTATGTATGCCCAAACCATCTGTGTCTTTAAGGGCTAATATCTCGGTTAATTACCAACGATTTTGTACGAAAATCATTATCAACAAAGCTTTCATACTTATGCTGCGATAGGTACTACCAGCGCTCCTCAACATCTTTGCTGAATGTCCGCAAATTGCAATTTGTGTGTAAAGGAAAATTGCGCTTTTCTCAAAAACAATATGACCTAGGGTAATCGCTATAATTTTCCTGCGAGGTTTAAATTAATATCTACAACCTCTAATTTTTTCATAATTCTAGTTTCAGTAGATTTGAAATAGAGGGGGTGGGGGGAGGGGGTAACATTTGCACTACATTTTCCACGATAACTCAGAAAATACAATACCTAAAATTAAAAGAAATGTATTTTTGAGTTCAGCATTACGAAAGCTTTCACACGATATCTCACAAGATATACAAAGAATTTTTTTTTTTTTACAAGTAACTTAATTAGCTCCTCTACATTTTTTATTAATATATTTGTAAATGTTTAATAATGTGTAAATATGTGGGCTAATAGTCTTTATTACTTCCCCCCAATTTGAACTTTCCACTTTCCCTAGTTTACGAGCAAAATGGCTGTGACAGACAGACAGAACAGGAGTGATCTTATAATGGTTCCGTTTTTACTTTTTAAGTACGGAACCCTAAAAAGGTATTGGCAAGATTAGCGGCAGGCTAACAATCCACTTTGAACAAAACTAGATGAATATAAACACACATCTCAATTTCAACTTCATATATAATTTTATTAAAGAAAATATAATTTATTTTAATTTCTTTGTGGCCAAAGTGGAATATATTTCTAAAACTTATTAACTTCCAGAGGGGAAAAAACTCATTTTAAAATTGAAATTTCCCTATTCTCAAATCTGAATAAATATAATTCCACAACATCAAAATATTTTAACCGTTTCAAGATTTTAAAAAGAACAAAGTTACAATAAAACAATATAGGCTATAAAATAATTACAAAGTTTATTTTCACACAGTTACAAATAATAATTTCTAACACGAAGTATTAACATAATATTTACCAAATTAACATTCAATTATTTAACATTCTTCTCTATATTATTTTCGTGTCTTTGCATCCTAAAAAAGAGAAACAACAGAGTGCATTTTAAAAGTTACACAAGTTAAATTTTTACTGTTTCCAAGAATCCTGCTTACAATTAGTTCTAAAGATGATCACATAGACTTTTTTTTAATTGAAATTTAGCGGGTCGGGTTCGGGTTAATTTGAACCCGAACCCGACCCGCTAGAGCCCAACTCGAAACCGAATCAAACCTGAATCAATCAAAGTCAAACTGACCCGCAACGAAAAAAATATCTTCAACAGACCCGACATGAATCTCTTGTCGGGTCGTGTTCAGGTAAAATCGGCTTACCTCACCCGATTTGGGACTCTAGAGCAGTGTTGTAGTCGTAAAAAAAGCAAGAGAGTTACGGTATAGGCAGGGGGTATACGCTGACGTCATAAACGTTCATAGCTAGGGTATAAGCTAATGCTTTATTTGTGAAACAGGGGGTATACCGAACTGCTTAAAAAATTCAGAAGGTACACGGCGTATGCCCCCGCATTCTCCCACTACATCCCTGCTCTAGAGGGCAGTTATCTTTTGAATACATTTTAAAGACGTTAAAGAATTCAATAACCACAACGAAATTTACATGTGTTCAATACAGTATGTTGCTTAATGAAAATGTTGTGTGCAAAATTTGTAATTCTTTTACAGGGATGCGCAAAAATATTAAAAAATATATTACAATCTACTGGCGGTTCTTGTTTAAAATACCACTTCACCGATGATGTATTGTTTCATTCTCAATAAATGTTTTTATGTAAACAAAATCAAAACATTTTATTTCAATTTATTTGAATGTGATAATGTATTAATCTACAGTGACTGAATTTTAGGAACTGAATTTCAACAGTGAATTTATCATTGCTTAATGTGATATCAGTAACCAAGTACACTTTCAAAAACTCAGTATCGAGAGTTTCATTTCTTTTCTTTCAACCTATTATTTCAACCTGTTTTTGTTTGTTTCTATAGGAACTGAAAAAAGTAATCGATAACGAAAATAAATCACAATATATGTAAAAGAAGAAGAAAAAAGTTCTTTATTTTTTTATGCGTAAGGGGACACGATTAACGCCCCATATAATCTGTGGCAGTATCCTGAACTATGAACGATAGTGTTAAGTCCGAACTCTGCAATTAACCTTTAGAACTATTTAATCGGTTGCTAACTGTAACTTTAGTTGTGATGTATGTTTACCGCTTGTATTCGTCTGTGTGCTTATTAAAATGTGTCGTTCGATATTACGTTGTATTCAATAGTGTTTAAATACACAAACACGCCAAAATGCTCGGTATATTAGCTAGTAAAGTTAATTAAACACGCGTAATAACACATGGCGGCAGCGGTTAAAAAGTAAAGAAGTAACTTAGCATATTCTACGTTGTTCGAAGTTCAGAATCAACTTCTAGTTTCGTTCTGCGAACAGCTATGGCAACTGCGTCGGCATATCATATAACACCGCCGGATTTATTTCAATTTTCGACTCCAACGGAGTGGCCCAAATGGAAACAGAGATTTCTTCGATTCCGAACTGCTTCGGGTTTGAATACGAAGACACAAGAGGAACAAGTTGATGCTCTGATATATTTCATGGGCGAAAAGGCCGAAGATATTTTTCTCGCTTTCACTTTAACAGATGCGGAGAAGAAAAACTTCCAGGCTGTATTAAGTAAATTCGATGATCATTTTATTGTAAAAAGAAACGTAATTTTCGAACGCGCGCTGTTTAACAGACGGCTACAGAGAGAAGGTGAGTGCGTTAATGATTTCATTACTGGTTTATATGCACTTGCAGATAAATGTAGTTATGGTGAATTACATGATGAATTATTAAGGGATTGCATAGTTGTGGGTATTACTGATCTGGCTTTAAGTGAAAAGTTACAACTAGATCCTAACCTTACTTTGCAAACAGCGATAGACAAAGTTCGTTTATCCGAATCGATTAAAAAGCAACAGTCTGTTTTAGTAAATAATTCATCAGTTAATGCAGTAATTCATAAAAAGAAATTGTTCAATTTTCAAATAGAAAGAATTTTCTTGATAATAAAGTTAATGTAAACATTTCAAAGTGTAAATGGTGTGGATTTTCACCACACGATAAAAAGAAGTGTCCCGCCAAGGACTCTTTTTCCAGAAAATGTAAGAAGAAGGGGCACTGGGATAAAGTTTGTTTATCCTCCACTAAAAGAATTAACGAAGTTAAATTTGAAGCAAGTTTTATAGGCTTAGTGGGAAATGTCGAAAATGAAGATGATTGGATCATACCAATTAAGATATTAGGAAAAACTATCAAATTTAAAATTGATAGTGGTGCTGACCACACTGTTATACCTGCTCATGTTGCACAAACAGCGTTGAAAAATGTTCAAATTAAAAGAACAAATAAAGTAATTTTGGGTCCTGATAGATCACCTTTAAAACTTAAGGGGAAAATTGTTGAAAATATAGAGTATAACGGAAAAAATTGTTTAGAAGAAATATATGTTATAGAAGGTCTCCAGACGTGTTTGTTGGGGAAACCAGCCATAAAAATGTTTGGGCTAGGTCCTAATATACTTGGTCAGTGTGTGCGTAGTATTAGTAGTTTCGATCCTGTTAATGAATTTCCTTCTCTATTTCAAGGACTTGGTTTACTGAAAGGTGACTACCACATAGAACTTATCGATGACGTTAAGCCTTATGCTCTTACTTCTCCACGGCGAATACCTGTGCCATTATTAGAAAAAACAAAGTTAGAAATTAAAAGAATGCAGGAATTTAATGTAATTCAGCCAGTGGAAAAACCAACTGATTGGTGTTCTCCTGCCGTTGTTGTAAGAAAAAAGGATGGAAATGTCAGGATTTGTGTAGATTTGACAATACTTAATAGAAGCATTCGTAGAGAATGGCACCCATTGCCAACCACCGAATACAATTTATCTCTATTGGTGGGGGCAAAAATATTTTCGAAATTGGATGCAAATTCCGGGTTCTGGCAAATACCTCTTGACGAAGAATCATCCTACCTGACAACGTTCATAACACCCTTTGGCAGATTTCGTTTTTTGCGTCTGCCATTCGGAATTTCGTCGGCTCCAGAGCATTTCCAGCGGAGAATGTCACAGGCCTTAGAAGGACTTAACGGCATTATCTGCAACATGGACGATATCCTTGTTTGGGTGTCTAGTCAGGCAGAACACGACGAACGGTTAAAAATGACCCTAAAACGGCTTCAACAAAAGGGAATTACCCTAAATAAACAAAAATGCGTTTTTAATGTCAAGACCATAAAATTTCTGGGTCATGTCATCGACGAGTTAGGAATACATCCCGACGAAGAAAAGATTGCAGCTATACGCAACTTCAAAATTCCAACAAATAAGACTGAGCTTAAACAACTTCTTGGTATGGCTAATTACCTCGCACGATTCATCCCAAGATTTTCCGAAACTTTAGCACCTCTGAATTCTTTATTATCCACGAAGAACGAATTCATTTGGGATTCACCGCAAGATGAAGCACTGAAAAAACTTAGAGATTTTGTCGTCCGAACCGGTGCTGGCATTTTTTGATCCTGGCAAGAAATCTATTGTGACAGCAGATGCCTCATCCTATGGTCTGGAGGCGACGTTGTGTCAAAGACAGAGTGACTCTACATTGAAGGTAATTGCATACGCATCTCGCACACTGACGCCAACTGAGCGACGTTACGCACAAATAGAAAAGGAAGCACTTGCGCTAACATGGGCATGTGAAAATTTTTGTAATTATTTGATAGGCACAAGGTTTTTTCTAGAGACAGATCACAAACCTCTTGTCCCTATATTGACAAGAAAATCCTTAGATGATTTAACTCCTCGTCTTCAAAGATTGAAAATGAGATTGATGAGATATTCTTTCGATGTTTTTCACACCCCAGGAAAAAATTTATGTGCAGCAGATGCATTATCTAGATCACCTCTCCAGGAGGAAGTTCCAGATTTCGAATTAGAAGACGAAGTTGAAGCTTATGTCAATCTTTTAACAGAATCCATTCCTGTTGCTCCGCAAAGACTCACACAGGTAAAATTGGAACAAGAGCAAGATTCAACATGTAAAATGTTAACAGCCTATGCTTTACGAGGATGGCCGGAAAAAAATAAATTGGAACCAGAATGTCTACCTTATTGGCCTTTGAGATACGAAATATCCTTGCAGAATGGATTACTTATGCGAGGAACTCGAATAATCATTCCACGCAAGCTAAGACATGAAATTTTAGAGAAAATACACGAAGGCCATATGGGGATAGGTAAATGTAGAGATTTGGCAAGATCTGCAGTATATTGGCCAGGTATCAGTAAAGACATAGAGAAGTTGGTGCGAGAGTGTACTTCATGTATACAAGAAGCTAAAAATCCTTCGGAACCATTGAAACCCACAGGATTTCCTCAAAGACCTTGGGAAGTAGTAGCTATGGATCTGTTCAAACTTCATTCAGACTGGTATTTGTTAGTGACTGATTACTATTCACGTTATCCAGAAATTGCTAAATTAGACAGGCTTACATCTCGAGAAGTGATTCTACATTGCAAGTAAATTTTCGCCAGACATGGAATACCTGATATTGTTAGGTCTGACAATGGGAAACAATTTGAAGTAACGAGAACAGCTGAATTCTATCAATTTGCAAAAACATATGGGTTTAAACATATCACGTCTAGTCCAAGATACCCACAGAGCAATGGATTTGTAGAAACTGCTGTTAAAATTATCAAGCTCAGATTGAAAAAATCCAAAGATCCTTATTTAGCACTACTCAGTTACAGAGCTTCGCCTTTAAAGAATGGATACAGCCCAGCTGAGTTATAGATGGGTAGGAGATTACAAACAACGTTACCCATACCACTAACAGCACTTCAACTAAAGCTCATACAGAAGGAGAAATTAGAAGAAATAGAGGAAAATCGAATAAAAACGCAAGAAAGATACTATAATCAAAGACACAACTCCCATGAACTCAAGTCAATAAATCCAGGGGAGAAAGTGTGGATAACCGATAGAAAGGCTGTTGGTACAGTACAGAAACATGCAGATACACCAAGATCATATTTCGTAAAAGAAGGACATCATATCCTGAGACAAAACAGAAAGCATCTAATTCAGAGTGCGAAACTGCAGCCACGTCCGACAGATGATGACATCGAGGAAACCCTACCTACAGGAATTTCTAAAAGTGGAGTACCTGAAAATGGAACGCCAAACCCTTCAGACTCAACTAAGAAAAATGATCAGCTTAACCCTTTAATCAACCAACCTGTTGTAACTCAAAGTGGAAGAACTGTTAAACCTCCAAATCGACTAAATCTCTAAAAGGGGGAGATGTGGCATTATCCTGAACTATGAACGATAGTGTTAAGTCCGAACTCTGCAATTAACCTTTAGAACTATTTAAACGGTTGCTAACTGTAACTTTAGTTGTGATGTATGTTTACCGCTTGTATTCGTCTGTGTGCTTATTAAAATGTGTCGTTCGATATTACGTTGTATTTAATAGTGTTTAAATACACAAACACGCCAAAATGCTCGGTATATTAGCTAGTAAAGTTAATTAAACACGCCTAACAACAAAGCCTTCCCATTGAAATCCGGAAGTGGCATATTTCGTAAAGGGTGTTGCCTTAGTACCTTTTTTTTTAATTTGTGTATTTCATAATATTTCTTGAGATATTATTAAAAATGATTTCATCAATAAACAAGTAAGAAAAATCATGCGTTAAGCATAGATTATGAAACACTTTCCAACACTTCCTAAATGCTTTAACAAAACTTCGTTATTTGGGAAATAAGGTATATAAGAGAACTAAGTAAACATTTTAGAAAACGCATAAAACATCTGAAAAACTGATTTCAGCACTTATCGTCCATAGCAAATGTTCGAAAACATTTGCCGTACATGTTTTTTCGAAAGAGTTCAAAATCGAACGATAACTGGATAAAGAAACCTTGAGCTTCGCAGTCGCTCGTGAATCGGAAAAGACTCCGTAAGTAATCTTCAGTTTTTCCTGCATCCAAGGACATTTCGCAGTTTGAACGTTATGATTTTTTTCTCTTTTTTCTTGTTAACTGTTAAAGTGACTGTTTTATATTGCGAGTTCAATTGAGAGCAGTGAGCTCGTGTGTGGTTTATAGACGGCGTCGCTGTCGAGTGTGTAACCAAGTGGGTTTTTATCGTTTTAATTAAACGTTTTTACAGTCCACATATGCAGAGTTGTGTTTAATGAGTGAATATAAAAATAAGAGTGAACCAGTCGCGGAAACATAATGGTCCGTTGCCGGAGTTTTTTGAGAGGGAAAATAAAATTAAATAAGGGATTGACCCGATTTAAAGGTGGTTTAGTGTTCAAGATTGGGAATTTTAAATTAGTACTGGTGGCAAGGTTTAGGTGCATGGTTGGTTGGATTGCGATACCGCTGCATTATTGATCAAGGCGTTTTTAAAGTTTGGTGAGTTCGTTCCTTTATTTAGATTTTTATTCAGTATGGATGACTTGAGTGATTTTTTGGTTAAAGAGAAGGGATTCAAATCGAGTATTACAAAATTGGAGAATAAGATTAATGGTTGTATTGACGAAGCAGATGCTAGTCAAGTAACATTGTTTGAAAATAGAATTGAAAGGTTAAATGAAGAATTGAGTGAAACATTTAATACGATTTTTGTTAAATGTGATAAAAATGATATTGAGGCGTACATTGAGGAACAACAAACAGAACAGGATAAACTTGATAGTATGTGGCTTAGTGTTAACCGGAAAAAGTCGGGGATTACATTAAACGAAAGTAGTCACAATGCAGGCGTTTTGAAAGCTCAAGCATCTGAAATTAAATTGCCGAAGCTTACACTCCCCTCGTTTAGTGGTAAATTGGAGGAGTGGTTGTCTTTTTATGATTTATTTAGGGCTAGTGTAGATTGTAATGAAGGTTTATCAGACTGTCAAAAGTTACAATATTTAAAATCAGCATGCAAAAATAGTGCACTTAAGATTATTCAATGCCTTCCAATCTCCGATTCAAACTATAAGACAGCATTAGAACTGTTGAAGGAGCGATATTCAAACAAACATGAATTAATTAATGCATTGCTAAAGAGATTTATTGGAATACCTTGTATTTCGGATACTGCACAGTCTCTTTTAGAAAGTGTAGACGTTATAAATGAATGTGCGCGTTCATTGGGTGTACTTAAACAGGATGTTGGCGGTTTTTCAGAAGTATTGGTTTATTTAATTACAGAGAAATTAGATAAAAATACGAGATATTGGTGGGAAAGAACACTTAAAAAGGAGGAATTGGGAACACTCGAAAATTTATTGTCTTTCTTGAAGGATCATACGAGAACACTTCAAAATAGTAAATCCTCAGTAAAAGAAATTAGAAAACCTAAATTCACTACATTGTTGTCTGCTAGTAATAGTTGTGTTTTATGCAAGGAATCGCATCCACTTTACAAATGTCAGCGATATTTACAGTTAAATGTACAAAAGAGAATAGAGATAGCTAGAATGAATGGTTTGTGCTATAACTGTCTTGTGGAAAAACACTATGCTAAAAAATGTAAGAATGCGGCTAAATGTAAGGTGTGCCATAAGCCTCATCATAGTCTCTTGCATATTTCACGAGACATTGGTCCTCAGGTGCAGAGTGCGGCTGAAACACCGTTTGCTCCTCTTTCCCCGAACGCAACAGAATTTCGACCGAAACAAAATGAGTTATTAAATCAAATTTCTTGCACCGGCACCTTTGAATTTCGAAACAATTCTGGGTCGGGAATACAATTCATGAATAGAAAACAAACTTTGTTTTGTACAGCAATGATAAGGGTTCCTGATTCGAGTGGTAATCTTGTAAATTGCCGAGCGTTGCTGGATAGTGGAAGTGAAGCCTCTTTTATAAGCGAAAATTGTATGCGAAAACTGTGCTTGCCAAGGCGAAAACTAGAGTACAGATTACATGCCTAGGTTCTTACAGCGCTGAAACAAATGGAGAGGTAAATTTGAATTTTACTCCTCATTTTAATTCTGAATAAAATTTGTCACTAAAGCATTTGTGATAAAAAGAATAATATCAAATGTGCCATACAGTTCTATTCCTTCAAATATTGTGAATAACTTTAATGATTTAGTCCTGGCAGACCCATTATTTTTTGAATCAAGACCAGTGAATATTCTACTGGGAGTTAATGTATTCTTTACATTACTAAATGGGAAAAGTGTGAAAAGAGGGGAAGCTCTGCCCTTCGCTGTAAGTTCTAAACTTGGATAGATTACTACGGGGACTACCTCACTTGATACAACCCTTTGTACATTTGCCGTTAATAATATTCAATTAAAATTAGATAACTTGGTGCAACAATTTTGGTCTTTGGATTCTGTTCCGGAAGTGGTTCAGATTTCTAAAGAGGAGCAGGAGTGTGAGGATCATTTTAAACGCAATTAATTTCGAGATAGGTCTGGAAGATTTGTTGTGAAAATCCCATTTAAAGAGTCTCCATCTCGATTAGGTGATACTAGAGAAATGGCTATCTGGAGATTTCTTTCGTTAGAACGCAGACTTTCAAAACAACCGTCTATTTATGAAGATTATAGATTATGAGAGAATATTTTGAATTGGGTCACATGGAATGTGTATCCAAGTCGGAGGGTGCTCCTTCAAGTGTGGTTTATTTACCACATCATGCGGTAATTCGGGAATCAAGCACAACAACAAAATTGAGGGTTGTTTTTGACGCTTCAGCTAAATCTACTTCGGGTGTATCTTTGAACGACATTCTTATGGTCGGTCCACGTATACAGCAGGAGCTGTTATCAATTCTTTTAAGATTTAGAACCTTATCTATAGTTGAATGTGCAGATATAGAGAAAATGTTGACAGGTATTGATTAATCCTGAAAGAGATTTTATGAGGATTCTTTGGAGAGAAAGTTCCCGAGATTCTATAGAGGATTACCGTTTAAAAACAGTTACTTACGGTACTGCATCTGCCCCGTTTCAGCCTACTAGAGCTCTTCATCAGCTTGCCTTGGATGGGAAGAGTGAATTTCCCTTGGCATCTGCGGCAGTGTTAAGAGATTTTTATGTAGATGATTTGTGGTCTGGAGGTCAGAAGGAAGAGGAGGTTGTGGAATTAATCGATTAATTGACATTGTTGATGAAATTAGGTGGTTTTAAGTTGCGAAAATGGATCTCTAATGTGCCTCGAGTGTTGAAAAACATTTCGGAAGAATGTAAGGAAAGTGCGGATTCATTGTTCTTAAAAAATGATAGTGGAATAAAAATTTTGGGAATCCAGTGGAATTTTCTAGGGGATTTCTTTTGTTTCACTGTTTTAGACCATGAAAAGAAAAATAGATATTCTAAGAGATATCTTGCAGAGGTCACAAGGGTGTTCGATCCATTAGGCTTGCTATCTTCTTGCGTCGTTTTCATGAAGATACTGTTGCAGGATTTATGGAAAACTTCACTTACCTGGGACGAGCCCATTGGTGAAGAGTTTGGTAGACGGTGGACGTCGTTTAGGGACGACTTAAGGGCAATTTCTCAGTTGAAGATTCCTCAATTTGCATTAGCTGTAGATAAAACAGGACTTCAGGTTCATGCCTTTTGTGATGCGTCGGAAAGGGCGTATTGTGCGGTAATATATATGCGTTCAAGTTTTAATGATGAACGAATAACGGTAAATCTTTTGACATCTAAGACTAAGGTAGCACCGATTAAGACTCAGTTCATACCACGACTTGAATTATGTGCGGCTCTTCTTTTGGCAAATTTGCTAAAAATGGTTTTACACTTTTACATCATTTGAACTTTACGAATACTGAAGTATTTGCTTGGACTGATTCTAGGGTTGCGTTGGTTTCTTCAGAGCCTCATCGAGGGCAAACATTTGTAGCTAACCGTGTTTCAAAAATCCAAGAGACAATTCCTAATGTTCCGTGGAGTCATGTTCCTGGACTGCTGATTGCGGAACAAGGGGTATGTTGCCGTCGGAACTAATAAATTTTGAATTATGGTTTAGTGGTCCTCAATGGTTAAGAGAGCCATTGAATAGCAAGCAGCCTAATGAGTCATTTAACGGTGAAGACATTCAGGAGATTGTTTTAAAAGAAGAAAAGCGAAACTGTGTTGTAAATGTGGTTGAGCTTAGTGATCATGTGATTTTCAGATATTCCAATTGGGATAGACTGATACGAATCGTTGCGTGGTGTCTGAGATTTGTGGACAGGGCAAGGAAGTTATCTAAGCAAACAAACGGTTTACTCTTGACGTCAGAGCTTTCAAGAGCAACGACGATGATTGTGAAATTGGAACAAAATCAGTGTTTTTTTGAGGAGATCGTTGCTTTAAGTCAACATAAATTGTTAAACCGTTCGAGTAAACTTTTAACATTAAACCCGTTTCTGGACTCTAACTGTATTTTGCGGGTTGGTGGAAGGTTGAGACATGCTAATGTTTCTGAAGATCAGAAACATCCAATAGTGTTGCCTAAGTCTCATCATATTACGGTATTGCTTATTAGGCATTATCATGTAACTTATCTGCATGCTGGTCCTCAACTTCTTTTAGCTGTACTTCGAACAAAATTTTGGATTCTAGGTGGTCGAGATGCAGTAATAAAAATTGTGAAGACATGCCTAAAGTGTTTTCGTGCTGCTCCAGCTATTGGTACCCAATTGATGGGTGATCTGCCCGCCATGCGTGTCTTGCCCAGTCGTCCATTTTCGAAGACCGGAGTTGATTATGCCGGACCTTTTATGTGTAAAGAGAGAAATCGTAGAGGCATTAAAGCGTTTAAGAGTTATTACGTGGCCATTTTTATTTGTTTTTCGACGCGTGCTATTCATCTTGAATTGGTCTCGGATTTGTCAATTCCGACGTTTTTGGCTGCACTGAAGAGATTCATTTCCCGTAGAGGCAAGCCAGCCGAACTATCCAGTGATTGTGGTACAAATTTTAGGGGAACCAGTAGGGAATTGAGAGAATTATACGGTTTTATTTCCTCCACCATTAAAGATCAATCCTTACAGAACTATGTGGCTAGTGAAGGCATCGTCTGGAAATTTAATCCTCCATCGGCTCCACATTTTCGTGGGCTGTGGGAAGCTAACATAAAGTCTCTGAAATATCATTTGCGTAGAACAATGGGAAATTCGTTGTCTACACTTGAAGAGTTCTCAACATTATTGTCACAAATTGAAGCTTGTTTGAACTCGAGACCTCTGTGTCCGTTGTCAAATGATTTACAAGTTTTGACACCAGGTCATTTTTTGACAGGTGCTTCTTTGACAGCTATTCCAGAGCTTGATGATACTGAGGTTCCGCATTCATGACTTCGTCGTTGGCAACTGACGCAGAAAGTGTTTCAGCACTTTTGGAAGCGCTGGAGTGTAGAGTATTTGTCTCAATTGCAACAACGCCCTAAGTGGTTACGTACAACAACAAATTTAAAAATTGGTGACTTGGTGGTGCTCATTAAAAATGAACTTGTTCCAGAGCTTCAATGGAAACTGGGAGGAATTATCCAAACCTTTTCAGGTAGTGATGGCTGTGTTAGAGTGGCCATAGTAAGGACTGCCACGGGAGAGCTTAAACGTCCTATTCACAAACTTTGTTTTTTTTCCCCCTTGATTGAGACTATTTAATTGCAACCCTTGAAGGTTTCAAGGCCGGCGGTGTATGTTCGAAAGCATTTGCCGTACACGTTTTTTCGAAAGAGTTCAAAATCGAATGATAACTGGATAAAGAAACCGTGAGCTTCGCAGTCGCTCGTGAATCGGAAAAGACTCCGTAAGTAATCTTCAGTTTTTCCTGCATCCAAGGACACTTCGCAGTTTTAACGTTGTTCTTTTTCTCTTTTTTCTTGTTAACTGTTAAAGTGACTGTTTTATATTGCGAGTTCAATTGAGAGCAGTGAGCTCGTGTGTGGTTTTTAGACGACGTCGCTGTCGAGTGTGTAACCAAGAGGGTTTTTATCGTTTTAATTAAAAGTTTTTACAGTCCACATATGCAGAGTTGTGTTTATTGAGTGAATACAAAAATAAGAGTGAACCAGTCGCGGAAACAGCAAATATGTATTCCAATTCTTTTGAACAGCCCTGTATTGGATCTGTAGGTTGATATAAATACTATATAATGGGGAAATTTAGTTTACCAAGAAAGCACATAACAGGTTAAAATTTCTCTTTCAGCAATTTATACTAATAGATGGAAACATACTAGTATACTTTTGTACAACCCTGTAGTTAACCTAGTACTTTTATTACACGCCACTATTTAGCTAAAGTTTAAGTCAAAGTAAAACACTCTTAAAACTACTGGAATCACATTTCCAGAAATTATTATTTATAGACGGCCATGTATCCAATTCTTTGCGTGGCCATGTACATCATTTTATCTAAGTTCTACAAACATTTCTTAGTAAAGTCAATGCAGTTCAGCGTAAAAATGCATAACTCGTTTAAAAACCACCTTTAAGCAATTTGCAATCATACCCAGTAACCATTTCGAATTCTTTTGTGTAGCACTGTATATGAATTTCAGCAATTATACACACCATATACAATGAACAAATATAGTGAAACATAAAAGCACATAACATAATTAAAAATGTTTTCCAGCAATCATCGCTACTGTACAGTACTTCGGATACAACATAGTATCTGAAATCTTTTGTGTGTCCCTGTAAATGCTATGCACTTCGTATTATACATAAAATAAGTTATAGTAAACCTGATCGACGTATATCAATTTAATTATACGTGAAATAATTTAACATAATTAAAATACGCGGAAAAGAATTCCATCTACCCTATATAATTATGTAACGGAATTCTCTTGTGTGGCCCTGTAAATGAATAATAACTATTCTTTGCACCGCATATTCTATAGAATGCATATTTTAGTGCACTTGATAAATGCATATCAATTTGATTATGTTTGAAAGCATGTTACATCATTAAAAATCATTTTAAACGATTTTTTCCTATAGGCCGTAATGTAGCGGAAAACTTTTGACTGTCCCTGTAAATGAACTAAGCATACTACAAACTTCATTTGAAATAGGGTTTGTGCTATGGTAGAGGTCACTAACATCCAAAAATTTCAGAACGATCCGAGTATATTTACGGGAGTTAGAGAGCGGACAGACGGACAGACAAGCCGAAGTCATAAACACTTTTCAACTTTGTTGGAAAGTGTTAAAAATGGAATTTTTGTGCTGAATATTGAAAAATTCAATTTTCGAAAAAAATATTAAGGAAATTTTAAAACTGCACTTGTACAGTTTTGAAACGGTTTTTTTCATACTGTTCTTTCATGTGTATAACTGTAAGGAACCTAATTTCCGAAAAGTTAAATAATTTAAGAAAAAATAAATAAAATGTTATGGCATAGGGTAAAAAATAGACTAAAAAATGTCTATTTACTTATCACTTTTAGTTTTAAAAATAAACTATTTATTTTACTGAAATTCCAATCCTTAATTTTATGAAATGCACCTTCAAAATTGTCCATAAAAAGTAGCGAATCATTTGGAAAATACATGTTGAAGTTTTATAATGTTCATTACTTTTTCATTATATTATTTAACATACCACTAGAAATACTGATTGAGAAAAGAAAGAAAAACAAGCTGAGAAAAATGAATTCAAAGATCGTATCTCTGAATCATTTAAAGAGAAATGAGTACATTAACAAAAAATCGAGCTATCTGGTCCGACGACCGGCGGGTGGAGGTCCATTACCTGTGGTTACCGAGTTCCATATACGTACAAATAACAGGAGTTCACAGTCGGCTGACGCTTAAGGCGACAGTGGAGCTTAAAATCCTTAAAAATATTTTTTTTTATTTTTGTAAATTTCAACTTAAATATTATTCAAGGATACATTATATACATTATAGCATGCATTTATCACAAAAAAATAAAAAAAAAAAATTTATTTTTGAGAAAAAAATGGAATTTTACGCGTCGTTTTAGAAATCTTCGAAATGCCCCATGCGTCTTCCATATCAATGAAAATCCCCAATATTTTTTATAAATGTTTGGTTTATATATAGAAATAAAATAGAGCATCGAATTTTATATATTTGAATTTAAAGGTTAAAAAAAAAAAAAAAAAAAATTCAAAATTTCAAAAAATTTTCGAAAAAATAAAATTTTTCCAAAAAAATTTCTTTTAAACCTTTAAATTCAAATAGATAAAATTCGATGCTCTATTTTATTTCTATATATAAGCCAAACTTTTATAAAAAAATATTAGGGATTTTCATTGATATGGAACGCGCAGGGGGCACTTCGAAGATTTCTAAGACGGCGTGTAAAATTCCATTTTTTTCTCAAAAATAATTTTTTTTTTATGATAAATGCATGCCATAATTCATATAATGTACCCTTGAATAATATTTAAGATGAAATTTACAAAAAAAAAAAAAAAAAAAAAAAAATGAAAAAATTTGAAATTTTGAAAATTTTTCACTTTTTTTTTAACCTTTAAATTCAAATATGTAAAATTCGATGCTCTATTTTATTTCTATATATAAACCAAACTTTTATAAAAAATATTGGGGATTTTCATAGATATGGAAGACGCATGGGGCATTTCGAAGATTTCTAACACGACGCGTAAAATTCCATTTTTTTTCACAAAAAAAAATTTTTTTTTTTAATTTTTTTTGTGATAAATGCATGCCATAATGTATATAATGTACCCTTGAATAATATTTAAGTTGAAATTTACAAAAATAAAAAAAATTATTTTTAAAGTTTTTAAAATCCACCGTCCCCTTGAAAGCTTGCAAGGCAAAATGAAGCATGCAAGGCAAAGGTAAAACATAATCCGCGTTGTCAATGTTAGATATTAGTGTTTTCATTTACTATTATCTTACTTTATGCTTCTCTAATTCAGATACACTTATCAAATTAATAGATGACTCTCTAATGATGTAAGGGAATGCGAACTAAAATTATCGTCACTGTATCCTTCCGCGCTGATCGCTGGAAATCATGTCGGGAAATAAGAAGACAGATCTGCTGTTATATGGAGCTCAGCGCCTGCGGCATATTCTGTGGAGCTGTCTACATGGCAGACCGGATGCTATCAGGGCTTGTTTACTGAATAGGCCCGTGCTTACCCACCGAAATACATACGGGCCCCCAATTTTACTTTTCAAAACTAATTTTTAGAAAAAAGAAACTCAATCACTGTAAAAAATACATTTTTTTTTTCCTTATGAATTTTTTTTTTCCTTACTATATAGCAATTTGTAAATCACAAAAAAATATTTTGAATTTCACATATTCTCAACTATAGTTCCATATTTGTCATTTACAAAATAAATTGGTTATTTACATTTAAACATATAATAAAATATCTTTATATAGGTAGTTTTAGTTTAATATTAAAAATGTTATTTACTCTAAACTTTGATGGTAAAATTTCAAATTATTTAAGCATACGAAAAAGAGATTTAGTAAATAAAAAAGCAATTTGTAGAATAATAGGGGGCCCCCTGTGTGACGTCGGGCTTCCCCTATTCCTAAGTGTTAAGCGGGCCCTGGATGCTATTATCAATAAGATTATCTGAGCGAAATGGGCCCGCCGGTTGTCGGCCCAGTTAGCTCAATCGGTAAAGCATTGATAATTTAAGTCAAAGGTTCTGTGTTTGAATCCCAAGTTGGGTATTTTTTTTTTTGCTCAAATGGGAAAATTCAATTCGTATAATCTTATATGGTTCTCGGGACCTCCTCAGGACTTTCAATACGCCTGTATCATTGATTTAGAGCAATAAACTATGTTTTGGTCATTGAAAAGATCCCCCAGTCAATTATTTTCACCAACCAAGCTAGTTGGATACAGTATGCTACAAATAATCCGCTATTTCATCAAGTAAGCCCTGAAGCTGAAAGCATATTTAACATGTAGTATATACGGTAAAACATGTTGAGACGAAACCTGTGTCTAAGTAATCCTCCTTTAAAAGGAAAATTTTCATGATCCCAGCAACAGGAATACCATACTTGCTAAGACGGAAACTTGTCTAAAGAACTAGTAAATCTGCAGATCAGGAGCCTCAACGTCATCTTTGCAAGTCATTGTTTTTTAACACTCATTGCATAATATTCAACTTCCTACAAATCGCTTTTTAAAGTTTTCAAATTACATAAATATTTATGAGCATACAAGATACTTCGTAAAGTTTCAGAAATTAAAAGTGTTAAACAAGTGGTTGTACATTGATGTTCTGAAATTCTGATGAGCTACTTATTCTGGTAACTTTTTAAATCAAAAATTGCATTTCCTGAACCACCCGTAGTCTATTTAAATTTACATTCGTAATTTTTATTGATTGTGCGGATGGTTGTAGTACATCTTAGATTTTTTTACGCTGTGATTTATAAGGATAAGCATAAGTTTTTTTATAAATTAATAAAATTTAAAGTAAAATATTCATGTTAACCGTACACAGACAATAAATCTTGAAGTGACGCCAAAACTGTAACGCTAAAATCCGCTACATTCGGCACAACACAACGACGTGCTTAAAAGAAAGAAAGAAAAAAAAACAAAAAAAAAACGGATGAAGTCAAAGAATTTGGTTCCTGTTCCACGTGCTTGTTTTGTTTGGGCCGAATAAGGGCATTTAAATCTGAGCGATAACGCACATTGTATTGCAAACTGTTTTTACGGCATACTGAATCTCCATCTATCTCTTTCCTCCGTGAATAATAGTTAATTTTATTTTACCCAAGATCTTTTTATTCCAGCATCTTTGTTTTCGATAAATGACGTCTAATTCACCTGCTATGCGTACTTACTCAAAACTTTTCATCTTGTTATATTAAGAAATATTCGAGAGTTTTCTTTTTATTTTTAATATGCCGCCATATTAATTTTTCTATTCTTAATTTTTTTTTTCATTTTCCTGTTTCACGACAAAACATTTCAATTGAAAATTGTTTAAAAGAAAACATTATTCCGGGTTTTGATTTTCTTGGCAACAATTAAAGAAATATTGGTAAATGTTATGGGAAAATGTTACGTTATTCTCTATGAAAATAATGAACTTTTGTATTTTTATGCAAAATATTTCAATAAAATAAATGAAATATTGCCTATTTTTATTTTTGGGCTAAAATCCTTCTATATGCAATGCAAAGATACAAATGCATTAATTGATCTGTTTTGACGTTGGCTTTACTCAAGCATTATACACGCAATTATACTAATACTAGAAAGGTAGCCCGTCAAAAATGACGGAAATTTAGATAAAGATATATACAACTCATGTGCAAGAATATGAATTTTCTCGCTTGTTCCGCAGTGATAGATGAAAATAACACATTTTAAGAACGAAACACATTTATGAAAAACTGTGTACAGTAGAGGACCACTAATCTGCACAGTTTGTTTCCAAGTGTTATGCAGATTTGAGGCTTTTTGTGGTCATGTCTATTCAATCTTTGTTTAAATTTTTTTAAATTCATATATTGGACAATTTAGATTGTTAAGCCTTAAAAATAAATAAATTTTACACTTGAAGTAAGGTAAAAACTGTTAAATTATCGTAGACGATTTCATGAAATGGTATTATATGGTATTATATGTGTGTGCTTCACGATTTTGATTACGACGTTGGCGAAATTGGCTGCAACTTGTCATAATCCTAATAGTGTGGGCCGCTATAACAAAAAAGTAACCAGTTTTTAGCAAAATTTCTGATATAAATTAGTTTTCAAAAACTTGTGTAAAATTGCAGGCCGTTCTCATGTTATGTCAGTCCTAAGAATAATATTTCTAACACTGAAGAGTTTCCATGTGTATATGAAATTTAGAAAAGCTTCTCCAAAAGAAAGGTCCTGAAAGGACATTGTAATTCCTCTAACTTCAAAGTTTAATCGGGCCCTGATGTTGGTTACTGAAATCTAATAAATACAGTTATTTTGAATATTACAACAGAATTAAACTGTTAAACTTATTTAACTTAAACCCGCTGTTACTTTCCGATGTTATTTTTTACTGTTAAGAAAGAAAATTATTTAAGATTTTCAAATCATGCATTTATAATTTTTTTCCGTCTTTAATAACTAAATAATGAAAAAATATGCTTTTGTTCTGAGCTCATAAATATGACAATAAAATAATGTAACTAAGAGACATTGCAAAATTAAATCTTTGTGATTTCAAACCATAAACAAACGATACCGCCACCATTTTACCTACTATGATGTCATTAGAATATTGTCCATTGATTGTTGGAGAACTTACTTTGTGAGTGATTACCTCAATGATTTAAATTTTTTTTAAGTTTCACGATGAATGAATCACTTGTGTTTGATTAGGTTTATGGAATGAGATATTAAGCTGTGAACCTAATTTCAAATAAAGTTATCCAAGGATATATGTATTTTTAGTTGAAATTAAAAACAATGCTTTGATCTCGAAATAAAAAGTTTTAGTTTGTATAATTGGTTATTTCTGTTAATTATTTATTTAGGTACTTTTCCATTATAGCGCATTTTTAAAAAAAGCTTGGCGCAATTCGGGCATCAGAAAGTGAGATATGTTGCCAAAATATATAAACAGCTATGAAAACAAATCTAATGAACTTTTATTTTTGTTTAAATATGCACTTATATACATAAAAAAATCGTTTCTAAATGTATATAATATTTTTTTATATGCAAATTACGGCACATATTTCAGATATGAACCGGGATACCTAACTGGTGCCAAAATGGTGTTATTTTGCCTGCAATGGTAACCCGGCTATTGTTTTTTATTTATTAATAAATTGTTTATTTACTTTTATTTTCTGTTTTTAATTATATAAACAGTTTTGTTCTATAGCTATTATTCAAACTTTTATTTATTTATAGTTATTTCCTTTTCAAAGTGATAGCAAATAATTTAAAAATATATAAGTAACTGGTATTCGAAAGCGAGATTTCTGTCAAATTGGCGTCAGAGAAAAATTACGCCAACCCCGATGCGTATATGACATCTGTGCAAAAATTACGGCACAGATGACATATTCGCCTCATATTGGCACGATTTTTTTTCTGACGCCAGTGTCATATACACACCGGGTACTTAACTCTCGCCAAAGTGTCGTTATTTTGCTTGATATGGTAACCCGGATGTTGTTGTTTATGCTGTTGATGTTTTCTCCAAATTGGCGTCGGAAAAAAATCGCGCCAATATGGGGGCGAATATGACATCTGTGCCAAAATTACTTCTGTTAAAATATGGGTAAAAAAAATAATTAAAAAATGGGTAAATAGCTTTTTTTACATTAAATAAAGGGACTTGTTAGTTATCCCGTCGACCAAATTACTGTCGCCAAATTGTAAGATTAAATGCCAATAATGGTTGACATTAAACATGATCATGTGTTTCTTACGTCATCAAGTGATTTTTAATTCGACGTTATATTTGTATTTTTATTAATGTTTTGCTAATTTAATTGATCTTTCGTTGTTTAAAATAAAAATTATGTCAATTTGTATAATTTGGCGAGTGGTTTGGCGATTTATATAATTTGGTGAAACTGGTCGACGGGATAGCTAACAACTACCTAAATAAATTGCATACATATGGAAAAAATTGCTTGTGAGTAAATAGTTGAGCAGTTGTTGTTTGTTGAGCAGTAAATAGGTTGTCAGAAAATACATTGGCAAACTTCTTTCTCGCCAAGCAACTTTTCTCCAAAGTATTGTACATAAGCAATGATTGCTAGAAATGCATTTTTAATTATGATATGCGCTTTTATGTTTCACTACATTTATGCATACTATACTGTATGTATAAATGCTACAGTTCATATGCAGGGCTACACAAAAGAATTCGTAAGGGTTACTGAGTATGAGAGTAAATTGCTTAAAGGTGGTTTTTAAAGGAGTTATGCGTTTTTACGCTGAACCAGGCCCGGACTGGCGCCTTTGGGGGCCCTCGGCTAGAGATTGAAAAGGGGCCCCTTACCGAGAAATTTAGACGGAATACAATATTAGAATATTTATTTTTTGAAAATTAGGCTTATGTACCTAAAAACCACATTTAGCTATTTTGTTGCTTGTAAAATATTAGGTTGTATCAAATGTCATTTTGTTTTCACAATGAAATCTTTGTTGCAATATTTCAATGTAAAATAAACGTATCACAAATCAGTATATAAACCATGAAATTCTATGGCTTCTTTCCATCTTCCTGAAAGTTAAACAATAACATTTTTATACCAGTCTTTGGATTTGGAAGCAAAAAAGCCTAGAAAACCAAATTGCAGATCGTCAATATTACACAAGCACCTGCCCCCCACCAAACAAAAAATGATGCCATAGAATGGAACACGTGGCAGACCGAAGGAGCAAGGTCCAGACTATGTGGGAGATGAAGTAAATTCCGTCAAGTTCTTCTACTTTATTGCGAGACGTGTTCAGTCTTGCATTGTCTTGTTGGAGAAGATGGTACACTAATGCAGGCCATTTGCTTTTCATTGGAGCATACATCGTGTCCATCTGTTCATAGTAAATTTCAATTTCAGAGTTGGCCGATCGAGCATGTGGAATGATTTCAAAATGAATTACATGCTCAAAATTCCACCAGACGTTGATCATGAACTTCTTTTCAAACCGCGCTTGTTTCGTAACATGTTGGACTGATTGTCCTACATCACACAATTATTTCTTGATTATCTGGGTTCTGTAGATACATCCATTTCTCATCATATGTCACTTTGCGTTTGAAAAACCGCAAATCTTGTAAGTTTTCCAGATTTTGTACATTTCCACTCTGTGATTTGCTTGCTGCATAGTCAGTTCATAAAGAACTTCCCTAGAGTTCTTGTATGTTTTCTGTAGTTTATGTAAAGTTTGGTATATCGTGCCTTTGGACGGTCCTATCTCCTCTGAAAGTTTCCGTGTGCTGGTGGTTGGTTTAATCTCCACTCTTTGCTTCAAACCTTCCAGATTAACAAGTGATTGCCTCTCACTTCTGAGTTTCATTTTAAGTGACAATTTATCTCCCTTAAAAAGTTTGAACCAATTTTGGGCTGTACGTTTGCTGATCCTATGATCCCCTTCAACTTCTCGAATTTTACGAGATGCTCCAACAACTTTATGACCAATTTTAAATTAATGTCTTAGGATGGATAATATTTCAATATTTGTATCAACCATTATGTAACCTATAAATAGATAAAAGAATAGATAATTATAATTTGAAGGAATATATGTTCTTTAATATAACATTTTGCACTAATCGTTAATTATAAGATAGTGTCATCTATAGTCTTTCATATAGATACAGAGGTTTCCTAAAAACGAAAACACTTTTGATACACCCTAACAATTGATTTAAAAAATGATATGCTTCTGTTGTAGTTTACTTACTTTCATAATAAATATTTATATTTTTTTATATATCGTATCTAAACTAGTTCCATGTTAAAAAAAATAAATATACTAATTAATTACGAGTTGTTTGTAACTTAAAAATGAGAGGGGAAAATGCCTTTAGTTTTAGTCAACCAAATCACTGTGTTGAAACCATAATAATCTAAATCCTACTATAATACCTAAGTAAATATTAACAAGAGCGAAAAATCATGCGTCCTGCAAATATTATGTAATATTTTACAACACATTCAGAAATTATAACAAAACTTTGAAGTTTATTAAGGTTAAAGATGTCTAAATGAACAATTTAGAAAATGCATGACACAGTTGAAGAGCTAAGTGGAAGAACTTGTTAAGTAACAAAAAATACATTTGAAAAAATTTGATGTGAAAGTTTTTGTTGTCAATTTTAATGATTTATTTTCTGTTTGATACCACGCGTTTAAAATATTAACAGGTGTGGTACTAAACTCTATCAAAAAAACTTATTTATATTTAATTTTTAAATATTAAAAAATATTATTATATTATTTGCATTATTAAATATTAAATATTAATTAATAATGTCTTAAATCTTCAAGGCTAAATAGAACTTTGATATTTTAGCTTTAATATGTGATAGAATACCTGATAAAGCCTTCGTCCAAAATATAAAATCATTTTTAAGAAAATGTAGCATAACATGTTCTTCCACTCATCTCTTCAGTTGTTCTACAATTACTGAAATTACGATCAATAATCTAAAATAACATCAGAATTTTTTGTGCAGTCTTCTATAGGATCTATAAATTTGTATGTATATTACGTTGTATGCTAAAAGACTATTAAATTAGATGCATAGTGCTGTTAAAAATTTCTAGCCAGCAATGTCCGCCAATAAATGGAAATGTACTTGAGACCTTTTGC
Organism: Maratus speciosus; assembly: GCA_963932465.1. NCBI lineage: Eukaryota > Metazoa > Arthropoda > Arachnida > Araneae > Salticidae > Maratus > Maratus speciosus. The sequence goes on along the minus strand of OZ010790.1, from coordinate 3,802,852 downwards.
GTAGCCCTGTATAGGATCTATAGAACTAATATTCGCCAAGTAATATGAAAAAAAAATAGTTACATTTTAAACCGTGTACCACAACTGAAAACACACTTACAGCAATTATTCTTCATATTCAGTACTGTAAACAAATATTTTTGTGTGTCCCTGTAAATGAACAATAAATTATATGCACACCAGATTCTACAATAAGAGCTTTGTAGTACATCTCAGTGTTATACATAAATTTCAATATGCTTGGAAAGTATTAAAAGGGACACAGCGGTAATAAAAAAATCAAGCTTATTGAAAAAAATAATGTCCTCTTTAATTTTGATTTAATTGTTACAAATTGTAAAGTAGATTTTACAACAAAGAGAAAAGTGACTCTACTATACCTTGGTATAGATACAGCGAACTAAGAAAGGTTATGTGATTGTGAATGGCTGTTTACTAACCTAACAGCTTTTTGGCCAGTTTTTCACTGATCCTGGCTACGCCATCTGTCACAAGGTATGGTTAGTGCAAACTTGTAAGCTACATATAGGTTTGTAAACATTCAAGATTGTGTGAGAGTTCGAAAAGAACAGAAAAGCACAGAAAACATTGTTTCTTGCCAGAGGAATAACCATAAAAATTCTTGTATTCTTCAAATTCAGATTCTACAGCATCATATTTACAGATTTCTCCAGCTCCATTCAAAGACTGTCTTGTTTTCTTTCAATGTTAGTCTTTTAAGCCATTGTAAAATTTTCACACTCATCTACAAACTATATCAGCTCTATCAATAATTGATTTCTTTCAACTTTACAAAGTTTAGAAATACTACAAATGACTTCCGTTGGAAAACTTTATAAAGCATTACGATTTCATTAATTTTCCTTGGTTCTAACTTGGAATCAATCGACTAAATCTTCCTTCGATACTTGTCCTGGAACAATCTAAAACACTGAAAAAGCCAATTTATAGTTTTGAGCAGTTGAGATTCAAGGAGCTTCGTCTATTGATTTTTCAACAGGCATTCCCCTACTTCTACATAAATATTGTTATCTTCAAATTTGCTATTACCTGTACTTGCATAATATTTTGTTTTTGAATACTGAACCTGAAAGTGTTTATCATTCCTTTTATCCCTTACTTGTTGAAGCAGCTTCTGTACCAAGTTCCAAGTTGTAGAATAGTCTTACTTTATAGTATTTTATCCCTTACTTTATAATAGTTTTACTTTGTAAATAATTTAAAGTAGCAGATGTAAGAAAAAATAAATCTAATAAAACAATATACATTAATAGGTTTTAAAATTTAGATTATTTAGTAATCAAATTTGTTCGGAACTTGTGCGCATGCCGAACGAGCTCCGCGGCTTTGCGGTCATGTGACGCAGTTATGTTATTCTTTAGCTGCCATTGCGGCACGTTGTGTATTCGAGCGGGTCTTATCCCCAAGTATAGAGTATGTTATTCTTTAGCTGCCATTGCGGCACGTTGTGTATTCGAGTGGATATTATCCCCAAGTATAGAGTATGTTATTCTTTAGCTGCCATTGCGGCACTTTGTGTATTCGAGCGGGTCTTATCCCCAAGTATAGAGTATGTGTTCTTTAGCTGCCATTGCGGCACGTTGTGTATTCGAGCGGGTCTTATCCCCAAGTATAGAGTTGTTCTTGAGCTGGCATTGTGGCACGTTATGTTATAGCGGGTCTTATCCCCAATTATTCTGTTGCTTATAGCGGGAGTATTCCCCAAAATATGTTTTACGAACGTCACTTGTTCTAACAGCGGGTTATTACCCCAAAGTCACCTCATCATTTTATATGTTTTTCAGTGTTTGTGATTGTTTGTAACATTTGTGTGCTGTGTGATATAAAAATGTGAAAAAGAAAACTATTTGTCTTCAATCTTAAAGTTACACACAGTATTCACATACAATTTTGTGGTCCGTCGAGCCGGAGCGAAATAGCTGCTATGGAAAAATTAAATAGAACAAAAGGTGCTCTAAAAGGCACTATAACGAAATTAGAAAATTTCGTAAAAGATAATACAGACGAAATTAATTACTCGAGTACCGAGCTCGAAATAAAGATTCGAAAATTACCTGAGCTTCAAACTAAGGTATCGGAAATACGGGATAAATATTATGATATCCCTGATATTAAGGACTGTAAAACCTTCGACTAACATGTGGAAGTGGTAGCGTGGAACTTCAGTCAAGCGGAGGCCCAAGTAATAATTAAATCAAACAATTTATTTAAATGCATAAGATAAATGAATATTTCTTGATTAGATACTTGTAATTACAACTACATTATATTTTTGGGTACTTTCAGCTGATGACAATGTTCATTAAAGACTTAATGTTCAGTGTATAAGATTAACCTTCAAAGTTCTATTAGCTTCGTTCTCGATACAAATCCAAAATCTTGTCGCGATAGTCTGGTAAGAAACAGCTGCCTCTGTTTTCTGGCGTATACCAGTCCGTTGTCAACTACACAATATCTCACGGTTTCCACTGGAGAAATCTTACCCAGCCCGAAACGGCAGGTTCCTCTATCCCTTCGGATCTATCCGAAAACTCAACTCCCAACTCAGAGAGCAGCTCTCTCCTTGGGATTCAAAAACGCATCTCCCCTCTTTTCTCTGTTCGTTCCAATTCACCTTTTTAAAACAAAGGCTATCTGTCGGCCCACTCAGAGCCTAGGTTGAATGATGTCACTAACAAACTTCGATATCATTGGTCAAGAGAGACCCTCTCTGCTAGCGTGAGAAAATTTCACATCTAGTTTCATTTTTAAATTGTCCTGGGAAAATATCGGCAAACTGGCTACTTAAAAGGGATTCCATAACTCCTCTTTTTTTTCATGCCGTTCTACTTTTCCGTCAACCTTTAAGATTGGTTTAGATGGATTGATTCTTTTTATCATTTCCGGCAGAACCTTGAGACTTAGAAATATTTTGAGCTGTTATGCTTATACATTGCTTTTCCTATCTAGAGTTCTCATTTGAAAATATATGGGACCTTTTTTGTGAATCCCATTGGATTCTTCACAATACCCCCCGCCTTTAAATGATATTTCGGCTGCAAGACGTAATATCTGCAAAGAAAAGGTTAGCTCATATATTAGAGTGGCCCTCCTTTATATATCTCACTCACCTTTTTCACAAAAAACTTTTCATACAATTTACATTTAACTTACTAATGCTGAGTACCTTTGATTATGAAATTTCACTTTTAAAAGACAAAACACATTTAAAATTTTACACTATGACATTTACACAAAATAAGATAAATTTAATATGTACACCTAGTTAAATCGAATTCGACTCACTTATGTACACTTAGTTAAATCGAATTCGACTCACTTGATCCGGCGCTAAATTTCTAACTGCTAGAGCCTGTCATGTGAAGGCCTATTTCTATATTTAGGATAGTGTCTCGGACGTGAATCTTCGCTTGTCCACCTATTTATTTTCTCCGCGTTTTTTTCTTGTGGTTTTTGTCTATTTACACGATAATTTTGCAACTTTTCGTGTCTACCTGTGGCGCTCGCCAGACAATAAGCCGGGGACATTTTAGAGTCACCCGTCCTCCGACTAATCCGTTTCGTAACACTTTCGCGCTCTTTATTCCCGTCCAAATCCTTTACTAGATTTTCTGACCTGAGATACTTTTTGTTCTCGTTATTTCTAAACCAAAATTCTCTTTTGTTCCTTCTCAGTGTTATTTTCACTGACGTATCCCTTTGATTATCCGATCTATCTATACTTTGACACGCCCTATTTGCTTGTGTTAAATCCTCACACTCATGATGCGATTTTTCTAACCCCTTTTTCAGTTTGACTTCTCGTATGGGGCAACCCATCTCATGATCCCCTTTGACATCTTTCTTTTTTCTTTTATTCGATCCTAAAACCTGATCTTCCTTTTTCGTGGGTGATACAGTATTATCCTTCCTTCCCTCCCAATTCTCATATCTCGTTTTTGACCGGGTACCTCCCATTTCCTTCCTTTCTCCCAAGTTCACGCTCGTCAATTTTGAGTAGTCCTCTCTTATCTTATTCTCTTCCCTTCGGGATGGATTCCCGTTTTCGTTTTTCGCTTTCGCTATGTTATGGATGACCACTGCATCTGAAATCTGCATTTTTTTCCTTTTAATATCATCAATTAATTTTTGAGTTTTGTTACCCAAAATATAGTAAGACAAATTCGTCTTTCTGTCCGTCACGATAGCTTTTGTTTTTAGTCTCCCGAGTCCTTCAATTTTTAAAACAACTTCGGCGGTCCGTAAGCGACGAGTATTGTTCATTAACGGCTGTCTAACTCGAATGGTGCCACCGTCTAATTGATTGCGTTTAATAAATCTCCTCGAAATTACATCATATTGACTTCCACTATCTCTTAATGTTGTGCATTCCCTTCCGTTGATTAGCGCGCGGCTTAGATAAGGCTTAAAACTTTCTTCAAAATTTGTACTTCCGCTAATATGATGAACGCTGGTAATTTGCTCTCCATTTCTTTTGTTTTCGGGACAATTAACCTTCAAATGGTTTGGGCTCGAGCAAATGAAACACCTAATAGCCCTTTTGCGCTCAAAGATTTTTTCCCTTTCTTTCTCTATATTTCGTTCTCTCCAGTTAGTTCTGGTTTCGGAATGCCCCCCTCTCGTTTCGTCTTCATTTTCCATTTTCTCATCCCGCGAATTTTCTTCGAATTTTAGCTTTTTGTTCCACGATTTTTTTGACGTCCCTTTTATAGTTTCGTATTCGTCCAGATCCTTAGCTAGTGTTCCTGGATCTTTATATTTGGCCCACGAATCTATAAAATGTTCCCTTAAATCCGCTGGAGCACGCCTCTTAATCTGTTCGGTGATTAGCAAATCTTTTAACTCTTTAAAATTAGTAACCTCAAGATCATTTAACCACCCTTCTAGAAAGCTATTTAGTTCAAAAATGAGGTCTTTCCACGGGCTATTCTGGTCTCGCAAATGCTTATCTAATTTTTGTCTATAAGCCTCGCCACTCAATCTAAAACGAGCTAACAGGATTGACTTCACATGCTGAAAGTTGTCAACTCGGTCTGTCGGTTCGCGCAAGATCAATTCAGCTATCTGTACGGGCAACAAAGCTAATAAATGCGTGACCAGATCCTCATTTTCTATCCCAGACCTTAATGCCTGTCGTTCAAACAAGTTTAAAAATAGAGTTATGTCCGAACGCTCTGGATCAAAACGATGCATTATAGTTTTTAGCGCTAATTTAGGTCTTTCCGATCCGTTACTGGAAATCGAGTTACGCCTCCCTGTATTTTGCGTTAATTTTAATTGCTCTAATTGAAAATTTCTCTCTTTTTCTTTCTCTTCTTTTTCTTTTTTCTCTCTTTCTATAAGAAGTAGATCTTCCCTATCTTTCACTATATATCCCACTTGCGTTAATGCAAAGTCGGCATCATAATCGTCCGCGCCCTCTATCTTTTGGATAATCGTCGCGATTATGTCACTTTCTTCTATCTGAACTCCTAATACCTCTGCTAAATTTTGCAGATCAGCCTTTCGGCAATATTTCAATGCCGTTATTTTCGCCATTATCTATCGATTTTATATTCCTACCGATACTACAAAGATAACCTAACGATTTCCCTCTTTATATATTTATTTTTTATTTATTTTTTTTTTCAACTACCTCAGAAGATGTGAATTTGACACTTCACCGAGAATATTCTAACCTTATCTACCGTTATAAAATGTTTTCAAACGTATTCACAATATACATAAATAAATTAGCAATACTGTAATAAATTTCAGACATTCTACGTTTTAGTGTTAGTTTCGAAAAGAAAGTATAATTTTTCCACTTTTTACATTCCCTACACACACAAAATATAGAACATAAAAAAAAAAAATATTTCCAAATGCTATAGGTAAACAATTTTCCCTATTTTACTCAGAATTGAACACTCCTTGCAACCTTTTCATATGCTTTTTCTATTTTGAATACAAGTATATATTTAGGAAAATCAATCATTAAATAATCCAAATTGATTCTAAAATATTTTTCAAACAAACTTTCCTCACAATGGTACTTTTCTTACATGACATCTAATTTCTTTTCTTTTTTTTTTTTTTTTTTTTTTTTTTTAAGAATCTAGTTCGATTTTAGTTTTCTGTATTCTTAATTTAAAAAAAAATTTCAAAATTTAAAACCAATGACAAAAGGGTATCAGCTCCCTTGTACTATAATTAATTAATAAGTTAATAATTTTCTATTTTAACTAACCAATTTTTCAATTTTAAAATTTTCATTTACCTCAAAACAAAAGTTTTCCTTTAAAATATTAATTTCTTATCAACATTTCAATTAATTAATAAATTAAGAGCCACTCAAAATAATGAGCTTACCTTTTGTTTTGCTGGGGCATTTTCTCTCGGGAACTGTACTGCACGGCACTGCACTGCACTGTAGTCTCCTTTCACTGCACACAGTCTTGCATCTGGATGTCGTCTAAAGCACCTTTTTGGGGAACTGTCCGGCACGATACTGGTGTCACTTTTCTCTACGCACAGTCTTGCGTCTGGAGCACTTTCTTAGGGGAACTGTCCGGCACTATACTGATGTCGTTTTCCTATGCACACGGTCTTGCATCTGGAGCTCTTTCTTAGAGGAACTGTCCGGCATGATACTGGTGTCGCTTTTTCTACACACGGTCTTGTGTCTGGAGCTCTTTCTCTTAAGCTAGTCTTTTAATGTTCAGAGTCCTTGCTGTGCATACCACCTTCTGCCACCAAGTTGTAAAACCTTCGACTAACATGTGGAAGTGGTAGCGTGGAACTTCAGTCAAGCGGAGGCCCAAGTAATAATTAAATCAAACAATTTATTTAAATGCATAAGATAAATGAATATTTCTTGATTAGATACTTGTAATTACAACTACATTATATTTTTGGGTACTTTCAGCTGATGACAATGTTCATTAAAGACTTAATGTTCAGTGTATAAGATTAACCTTCAAAGTTCTATTAGCTTCGTTCTCGATACAAATCCAAAATCTTGTCGCGATAGTCTGGTAAGAAACAGCTGCCTCTGTTTTCTGGCGTATACCAGTCCGTTGTCAACTACACAATATCTCACGGTTTCCACTGGAGAAATCTTACCCAGCCCGAAACGGCAGGTTCCTCTATCCCTTCGGATCTATCCGAAAACTCAACTCCCAACTCAGAGAGCAGCTCTCTCCTTGGGATTCAAAAACGCATCTCCCCTCTTTTCTCTGTTCGTTCCAATTCACCTTTTTAAAACAAAGGCTATCTGTCGGCCCACTCAGAGCCTAGGTTGAATGATGTCACTAACGAACTTCGATATCATTGGTCAAGAGAGACCCTCTCTGCTAGCGTGAGAAAATTTCACATCTAGTTTCATTTTTAAATTGTCCTGGGAAAATATCGGCAAACTGGCTACTTAAAAGGGATTCCATAACTCCTCTTTTTTTTCATGCCGTTCTACTTTTCCGTCAACCTTTAAGATTGGTTTAGATGGATTGATTCTTTTTATCATTTCCGGCAGAACCTTGAGACTTAGAAATATTTTGAGCTGTTATGCTTATACATTGCTTTTCCTATCTAGAGTTCTCATTTGAAAATATATGGGACCTTTTTTGTGAATCCCATTGGATTCTTCACACGACTTACCAGAAGTCGAAAACGAGTTAGATGAACTCGAAGATCGTCTCGAGAAACTTGAGGTAAGTCTCAACATATTTCTTAAAAATTTTAAAGTTTCTGAAATAAATGTGCATGCTGATAGTATTGAATCTTTAAGTTTGAATAATATTAAAGTTAAGCTACCTGAAATCCCACTACCAACATTTCAATGGTAAATATGAAGAGTGGTCAATCTTTAAAGTACAATTTACAAATTTAATTATCAATAATGTCCAGTTAAATGAGGCTCAGAAGCTGTTTTATTTGCGAGCTTCGCTAAAAAATGAAGCAAAACAATTAGAGAGTCCAGACGATTCTTTTGAGTCATTGTTTACAGCACTTACTGAAAGATTCGAAAATCAACGTTTGCTCATTGACACTCAATTATCAGCCATAATTAATTATGAAAAAATACATTACGAGTCTTCTAAAGAATTGAGATCCTTTATTGATTGTGTAAATAAAAATTTGAGGGCTTTAAAAGTATTACAATATGAACAAAACAATCTGTCTGATGCTATCCTTATCAATATTATATTGCAAAAGGTAGATAAGGAATCTCGAAAATTATTTGAATATTCGATTAAAAAATCAGAATACCCACAATTTAATGAATTAATGTCATTTTTGGAAAACCGAAGTTCTACGTTAGAAAGCGTAAATAGATACCCTGCTTCAAAACCCTTAAATAAAAACATTCCTCTTTCGAACAAACAAAAAAATTTCATGCTAAATTCGAATGATAAATCGAATGGAAAAACTTGTATTCTGTGCAAATTGGCTTTTCATAATTTGAACAAATGTTCTCAGTTTCTAAAAATGTCTGTTTCTGAACGATACGATTTTGTGAAGAAAAATAAGGTGTGTACCAATTGTTTGAATAATTCTCATTTCGTAAATTCCTGCATTTCAAAATATAACTGTAATACCTGTGGATTGCGACACAGCTCATCGCTTCATCGAGATAAAGAAAATAAATCCAAAAATGAATTGACTTCCCCCCAAATTTCCTCCCCTCTTGCAGGTACGGCAAATAGAGAAACGAAAAACATTTCAGTAAATAATGACGAATCTTTAAAGACCTTGAATAATATAAGTAAAGAAAAAAAATCAATTTTATTGAGTACATTCTTTGTTTATATTGAAGATAATTTCGGAAATAAACGAAAGTTATGAGTAATATTGGATAATGCTAGCAATGTCAATATTTTAACTAAGGATTGCGCTGACATGCTGAAATTTAAAAAAAGGATAATTAATGTACCCGTTACAGGATTAAACGGTTATACTTATAATGTAAAAAATAAAATTTCGAGTGTAATTACAAACGAAGATGGCTCTTTCAGGGAGAATATAGATTTCTTAATTGTTTCCAAAATCACGGATGTAATTCCATCAAAGCAATTAAATGTATCGGACATTAATTTACCGAATATTGTGGAATTGGCAGACCCCACATTTTTCAAACCGGGAAAAATTCACGCATTGGTTGGGGCTGAATTATTTTGTAGAATTTTAAAGCATAATTCAGTTAAGATAAACGATAAACTTTTTCTGCAAGACACTGTTTTTGGATGGGTCCCAACTGGGGCGCTAGAGGAGAACACGCAAACAAACAATATTGCTATGTGCAATTTCGTTAGAGATTTCGATGAAATAAATGATAATTTAAGACAATTTTGGGAATTGGAATCTATTGGTATAACGCAGGATCCGAAAATATCGGAAACTGAGCAAGCACAACAAATATTAGATAAAACTGTCAAACTTGTAGGCGATCGTTATGAAGTTCAGTTACCGTGGAAAAAAGACTGGAAGGATTTAAACGATAATTTTAATGTTGCGAAACAGCGTTTGGAAGGTCTAAAAAGAAAATTTTATCGAAACCCAGAGCTTTTTCGACAATATTCTGAAATAATCACGGAATATTTAAAGCAAGGAATTATAGAGCAGGTGCAAGAAAATGAACCTGTTTTAGACAGGGCAGTTTATTATTAGCCCCATCATGCGGTCTGTAAAGAAGATAAACTTACTACAAAGGTCCGAATCGTCTTCGATGCCAGCTCTCATGATAACAATGATTTGTCCCTTAATGATTGTTTATGGCCCGGCACCAACTTAAATCCACTTCTATATCATATTTTAATCCACTTCAGATTATACGAAATTGCCTTTTCTTCTGCTATCGAAAAGACGTTCCTTCAAATCTCACTCGCTGAAAAAGATCGGGATTCTGTCCGTTTTCTGTGGTATGATGATGATTTAAAATCTTTCAAGGTCTTCAGATTTAAACGTGTTATTTTTGGAGTCAATGCCTCCCCATTCCTCCTATGAGCTACCATAAAGGAGCACATCAAGCGGTTTACGAACCTACACCCAAGAACTGTTCACCTACTCGATAAATATATTTATGTGGATGATTTTATATCTGGCGAAGATACGCTGCAAGACGCTCTTGATGTTTCTCTGAATGCTAACAACATAATGTCTGAAGCAGGAATGATTCTTCGAAAATGGATAACCAATGATGAAGCGTTATTGAAGTGCTGGCAAAAGGAAGGTTTAAATATTCAAGCAGAACATGCTGCAATAAGCCTGGGAAGCAATCTAAGCAAGGTATTAGAAATGTCCTGAAAAACAGAAGAAGATTGTCTGACATTCGAAGTCAAAGGTTTAATAGAATTCTTGTCATCGCAAAAAAGCTCAAAACGTCTACTATTGCAAGCAGTTGGTAAAATATTCGATCCGTTAGGCATGCTCACGCCATTCACCATTAGAATCAAATGCCTGTTCCAAGAACTATGGCTAAAGAAGACAGCATGGGATGAACAGTTGCCAACTAATGTGCACGAAAGGTGGTTGAAGTGGTTCGAAGAACTTCCAAATTTAGCAGAATTAAAAATTCCGAGGAAAATTCTTGGTTGCTTGAATCAAGTAATAGCTGTAGAAATACATGCCTTTTCTGATGCTAGTAAAATAGCGTATGGCTCTGCAATTTATCTGAGAATAAAAAGAGAGAGTGGTGTGGAAGTCAATCTCGTGACTTAAAGGAGTCGTGTTGCACCGATAAAGGAGATAACTCTGCCGAGGCTGGAACTTCTCGGAGCCTTACTAAGTGCAAGACTGACCAATAAAGTAAAACCCATCCTAGATCAAAAAAATCGCATCGAGAGTGTACTATTGGACGGATTCCAAAATAACCTTATTCTGGATCAAAGGATCATCAAACCGATGGATGGCAAACCGTGGATTTGTGGCAAACCGTGTCATAGAGATTAATGCACTTTCAGATTCGAACTCTTGGTATCACTGCTCCAGCAAGGACAACCCTGCCGATCTCTTGACCAGAGGTGCGAGTGTTAATTCCCTTGTAAAGAATCCAATGTGGTTTAGGGGACCAAACTTCCTAGCAGCTGATGACTTAGTGACTGAGCAAGAAACTATTTCTGTGCCAGAAACAGATTACATTCCAAAGACTAAATCAAAATATAAAAATAACTGTAATGATTTCAATTCTAATATTTCTCTTTCTCTTTTCAGGAATCCTGAAGAAGTAAATTTTTTTCTCAACATAAGTGGTAAATACTATAGTATTCTTCGCATACTGGCATATGTTTATAGATTTTTTCACAATTGCAAGTGTAAGTTAGCAGACCGGCGCAGAGGCAGCATCACAACCCCAGAAATAAAAATTTCAGAAGTTTCTCTAATTACATTAGTACAAAATGCAGAATTTCAGGAAGAGATTAAGGGTTTAAAACGGGAATCAAGGGTTCCCCCTTCCAGTAAAATTAAATGTTTACCTCCCTGTAAGTGGATGCTAGGACGAATCTTAGAGGTTATACCAGGAAAAGATGGTAATATTAGGGTTGCAAAGGTTAAAACAGCCTCAAATATCTTTCTTAGATCCATATCTAGATTGTGTGTCTTGCCCATTAATGAAATGTAATGTATATACTTATTTCTCATTGTTTACTTATTTTAAAGTGCACCTAATATTTATATGTTATTCTACAGTAAACCTTTCTTAAGAACAACATAGAACTATTTTTAGAAAATAGCTTAAATTTTGTAACAAAGAATTTAATTTTATTGTATTGTATAGTCCTTGTTATTGAAACTTATCCTTATTGTATATGCATTGTAATATTATTTTATGGTATTGGTATTTTATTTAGTTCTTGTATTTATAGTGTATTTTAATATTTTGAATGTGCTACGCACATTGCAACGCGGGGCGGCATGTTCGGACCTTGTGCGCATGCCGAACGAGCTCCGCGGCTTTGCGGTCGTGTGACGCAGTTATGTTATTCTTTAGCTGCCATTGCGGCACGTTGTGTATTCGAGCGGGTCTTATCCCCAAGTATAGAGTAGGTTATTCTTTAGCTGCCATTGCGGCACGTTGTGTATTCGAGCGGGTCTTATCCCCAAGTATATAGGGTATGTTATTCTTTAGCTGCCACTGCGGCACGTTGTGTATTCGAGCGGGTCTTATCCCCAAGTATAGAGTTGTTCTTGAGCTGCCTTTGTGGCACGTTATGTTATAGTGGGTCTTATCCCCAATTATTCTGTTGATTATAGCGGGAGTATTCCCCAAAATATGTTTTACGAACGTCACTTGTTCTAACAGCGGGTTATTACCCCAAAGTCACCTCATCATTCTATATGTTTTTCAGTGTTTGTGATTGTTTGTAACATTTGTGTGCTGTGTGAGAGAAAAATGTGAAAAAGAAAACTATTTGTCTTCAATCTTAAAGTTACACACAGTATTCACATACAAAATTTTTTGCCATGAATTTAGATTTGCATTCAAAACTTCCATTTGATATTTCTTTTAAAACGATAATAAAATGAAATAGTTTCCCTGTGTTTACACTTTCCTCACATCTTAAAATTCCCTCATCGATAATCGAAGAAAGAGCTTTATATTTTTGTTGCTCCTATTTTTTGCAACCTGTGCAGTTTATCATGTGTAGTATGTTTTCTTTTTGTTTTCCTCCCCCATATTCTTTTTTGAGATGAGCTTAGAAAAACGACAGATTCTTACACTAACCTAAATAACTTTTCTGATAGGAGCAACGTTACTGTTGAATCAGCTACTATCAAGTTCAGTACGTGTCCTATACAGTGAGTGTAAATAAAATCTTTGTTTTCCCTTTTAAACTAAATTTACACACCATTATAGCAGCCTTTCATATTTGTTGCTCTGTCAAATGAACAAGAAATAATAATTGATGTAGCAATATCACACTTGGCTAATTCTAATCTTATAAGTTCGTACAAAGTCAATCCACATGAATTATCGACTACTGTTGTTTCTAAACATCTTTCATATATCTTTCCTTGAACGACATAGCGGACACAAATTGCAGCCGGTCCATAACAGCTGCATATTGAGTACTATCTGATACAATTTAAAGTTAAATATTGGTTTAATAAGCAAAGGTTACATATTAAGTTAGGAATATTAGCGTGAACTACATCTCGCTTCTTAAGCACGAGAATAACAACAACGCGGTAGATAAGAAACATTTAGGAGGTTGCAGTTGTACAACTTAAAACAGGGCGAATTACTTTTTCATATTCAGAATAAAAGCCTTTTTTAAGAAGCAGATTCCTACGAAATACAGCAGAGTAATGCGAATTGAAGGAATTACAAAAAACTTTTGGCAATTTGTTTCAGCTGTCTTGCCAGTCCTGGTTACTATTTTCAGTAGAAATTGAGCATGTGCAGTAAATCTTCGTAGGGAGGCTTCGCTGTTTCGATCAGCCAGTGTCGTGATGTGCTCTGAACCTGAGCCTATGAGCACTGCACAGAGCGCGATGAGGAAGTCAGCACTCCTCCTCCATTTCGCCAGCGACACGACGCCACTACCGGCGCTACTTACATAGGCTACCAGCTACTATAAACAGAAACCAGCTGGCAACTGCTTAAAATTGATTCTAAATGCGTAAGATTACGGGGAAACAGTCAAATTATCCTGATGTAACTAGTTATGAAGTAGTATATCCATTTTTGGAGGCTCCTCCGGGGCCCTCTTACATAGACTACTTTAAACCAAAACCAACTAGCAACTGCTTAAAATTAATTGTAAATGCGTAAGATTACGGAAAAACAGTCAAATTATCTTGATATAACTAGTTATGAAATAGTATATCCATTTTTGGAGGCCCTCCGGGGCCCTCTTACATAGGCTACCATAAACAAAAACGAACTGGTAACTGCTTAAAATTAATTGTATATGCGTAAGATTACGGGAAAACAGTCAAACTATTCTGATGTAACTAGTTATGAAATGGTATATCTATTTTTGGAGGCCCCTCCGGGGCTTCCTTACATAGGCTACCATAAACCAAAACCAACTGGCAACTGCTTAAAATTGATTGTAAATGCGTAAAACTACGGGAAAATTACGTTGAAACAGTCAAATTATTCTGATATAACTAGTTATGAAGTAGTATACCCATTTATGGAGGCCCCTCTGGCCCCCCCCCCATACATAGGTTACCATACACAAAAAACAACTGGCAACTGCCAACTTCTTAAAATTGATTGTAAATGCGTAAGATTATGGGAAACTTACGGGGAAACAGTCACATTATTCTGATGTAACTAGTTATGAACTAGTATATCCATTTTTTGATACCCCTTCGGGGCCCCCTTGAGCCGGGGGCCCTCGGCAATCGCCGACTAGCCGACCTGGCCAGTCCGGGCCTGCGCTGAACTGCATTTAGTTTACAAAGAAATGTTTGTGGAATATAGATAAAATGATATACAGGGTCGCGCAAAGAATTGGATACATAACCGTCTATGGATGATAATATCTGGAAATGTGGTTTCAGTAGTTTTAAGAGTAGTTTAAATTAAATTTTGGCTAAATAGTGGCATGTAATAACGATACTATTGGCTATGGACGGTAACTGCTGAAATCAATTTTTAAAATTTTTTATGCGTCTTCTAAAATGTTTACTTAGTTATCCTATTTCCCCAAATAACGAAGTTTTGTTAAAGCATTCAGGATGTGTTTCATATTCTATGCTTAACGCATGAATTTTCTTTCTTCTTTAGTCTTATTTTGAATTTATTTTATTCTTAATTTTTTAGTCTTATACTGCTTTATAGAAACTTTGGCACAGTTGTCATATACGCCAATTTGGCGAAAACATCAACAGCATAAACAACAACATCCGGGTTACCATATCAAGCAAAATAACGACACTTTGCCGCCAGTTAAGTACCCGTTGTGTATATGACATTGGCGTCAGAAAAAAATCGCGCCATAATCGCGTATATGACATCTGTGCCGAAACTTTAATATTTAATTTTTAAATTCTTCGTTCCACACCCCTTACATATAGTACAAACTATAACACAGATAGCGTAAAATAATAGACAATTTGGTACTTTTCCACTGTAGGAGCTTTGGCGTTTTTTTAAAAAAAGCTTGGTGTAATTTGGGCATCAGAAAGTAAGATTTGGGTTTGTTTCCGTTATACGGATACCTTTGTCGCCAAGCGTAATAGATGGCGCAAAATGAAAATCACGTGAATTGAAGCATTTGAAAAATAAAAGAAAAAACATTGTCGATACTAAAGTGAGCATTTAAAAAATATAACATTTGAAAATTCCAGACTTTTACGAACTATTTCATTAAATCACAATTATATACTTAAAATAAGTGAACAAATAACTGCTATAAAATAAAGCAATAAAATGAAACTCATATTAAACTGCTGGCATAAAATTAAAAATATCTTTTAGCATTTTGAAATAATTGGCGCATTAGCATACATTTTGGCATGGTGTCCGTATAACGGAAAAATATCGAGATTTGTTGTCAAATCATATAAACAGCTATGAAAACAAACTTGATGAGCGTTTTTGTTTGTTTTATATGTTTATTTTATATGTATATTATTGATGTTTTTATGTACAAATCACATCTGTTTCTTTATAAAATTAGTGAAACGTCTTTTTTATATTAAATAAATCGTATAAATATCGAAAAAAAATGCGTGTGTATATAAAATGAAACAGTGGATAAGGTTCCCGGAGAATGTGTTGCCAAATTTCCTTTTTCGCCAAGGCACCTATACTGGAAAAGTACCTAAAGCACATTAAAATCACGCAGTTAGGAGCTCACACAGTACAGCGTCGTCTATTGGCGGTTATTTTATTAGTAGCATCGGGAGGAAGATGTAAAGATGTACTTTAAATTCTCACTCATAGATTTTGTAAAGTATCTTAAAAGAGCGGAGCTTAAATTAAATTTCGGTGACCTCCGTTATGAACGATTAATGGTTTTAAATGGGAATTTCGCCAAATTAGCCAGCTATCACAAAGTTGGCTAACATTTGGCACTACTGTGGTAACCCTGCATTAGTTTTTTCAACAATTACTCATTTCAATGAGGCGGTCCTACCGGAATCGTGAGGGACACACAGAGACTTGGATTTTATATAAATAGATTATTAGGACCAAATACGTTGCTAGGCAACAGAGAAAGAAAAGGAAAAAAAATGAAATATGCATTATGTCAATTTGATAAAACAAAATCCTTTATATTATTGGAAAACATGCATAAAATTCCCCCCAATATTATAAACCTAATTAAAAAAATCTCGCAAATATATTGACATAATTTATTGGAATAATTTAATAATGTTATTTAAAAATTTCAGCATCAAAAATTTACCATTTAAATCCATTTTTCATATGAGCCATTTCTTTCAACAAATGAAAATCTGAAAATCGTCTGACTTGCCATTGAAAAGCATTATAGAGCAAAATAAAATGTTCCATATTTCCCGAACGAATGAACCAAATTTAACCAAAAACTATACAGCTAAGTCCGGGTACCTCATCAACATGCCCAGTGAATTTCAAGCCGATCGGATGCTTTTTGCGGCAGTTATCGCGGAACAGACAGACAGACAGACTAACAGAAACCAAAATTTTTCGTGTCTCCACAGTAAGCCTTCACTGACGTTTCGGCAACAATAATTTTATGGTCTCTTGTTAAGTAGGTCGTAATTTATGAAAAAAAAATAAATTTTATAACGTATTTTTTTTCTTATTTATCAGGCCAAGGTGAAGTAGTAGTTGTGGTCCAGAGGTCATTGCTCAGACCTGCCATGAAAAATAAACGCATTATAATGGATTCACTATTTTACAGTGTCATTTACACAAGTTTGGTTACTTTTCTATCGACTGAAGTTTCTTTAAACTGCTTAGTAGAAACACATTCGGAAAGTAAAATAGGCAAGTATGACGGAAATTGCTGCTCAATTCTAGCTACGAATTTTTTACGCAATCATCTATATTGCGATCTGCGAAACAGAAAGCCAGTTACGTCATTTGAAGTTGTTACCACCGCCCCCTGAATAGTAGGTCTGAGCGCTGACACAAAAATGGGGCTGCAGAAGGCGGATTTTTTTCAGCGTGTGTACTGTCCTTTGAATTTTGCTACCAATATTTTTTAAAGTTTTTTCCGCTTCTTTTTCTGTGATTAAACAAGTCAAAGAAATCTTTTATAAAATACTGATATCTAAATTTAAGGGGCCGCACACCCGTTTAAAAAAATCCGCCTTCGATAGCCGCCATTTTTGTGTCAGCGCCCAGGCCTAGTATTCAGGTTGCGATTGCTGTTAGTAAACACCCTTCTGCGACCGCCAGCAACTGCTGCGTCTTGCACTGGAGACCGCTAATTGGAAGGACCACTATTGGTCAAAGTCATATATAGCGGAGGACTCGTTTGTCCGCGGAGGGAGAGTCATATGTCGACTCTTCCTATTATATCATCTTAGTTTGGAAGTCACTGTTTTGTTTCCAGCACGTATTCAGTATTCGACGAACTTCTTTTCGAGGTTGGTTGATACAAGTCTCAGAGTATAAAGCTCCGAGCAGATCAAATTCTGCGATGAGAATCATTTCATAAATTATTTCTCTGGGCTATCTTTTCCAAAGGTTCTGATGGTCAGTTGTGATCTTTTTTATTGCTTTTCAAAGATTTGGAACAGGATGCATAAAATCAACTGAAGAAATTATGTCCAGGGGAGATGATAAGCATGTCAGGGACCCTCGTCGTCTATTCATCGCATTCTCTTCCAATGCGACAAAAGAGTCAACACATTAAAGAAGCCAAAAAAAAGCACCGCCTTCTGTCGTGTATGTGTGGTTTGAACGTAATGCGAGTAGCTTTTGCATGAAGCCAAGATTGCAATCCTACAACCGGTTACGATTCAATGCAAACATTTGCCGCTCCCTTTAACTTGTCGGTTTGAAACACCTGTTCAAAAAGTTTTAAAGCTTACAACGAAAGAACTGAGCCCTCGTCAACTCACGCTTACCTTGTTTCGGCCGAATGAGGACATTTATATTCTGAGCGATAACCGGGTACGTATTGCAAAGTCGTTTGGACGGTATATGTTATCTCTATTTATGTTTCTTTGTTGTGAGGGTACAAGTAGACACTTGATATAACAACCGTCAACTATTGACACCATTCCATTATAACGATCTCTCAAGAAAAATCCCGAATATTTACTCATTTACGAGATGTTACTTTCACATCTAATAAAATATCGATTAGACCAAATATTCTTATATAACTACCTTTTCCTATTTTTCTAGCAATATTTCTTGAAGGCAGATTGGATGTAAAAGAGTTTTAAAATGTTTTAGAGTCTTTTAAAAATATATAAAATTCTTGTCTTCTTAAAATTAGTCATTTATCGATGGCAAGTGCTGTTGAAATTGTTATGGATGTAAGAGTTAAGATGTAAAGTTTTCTGTTTTGACATGTTAGCTACCACTTGACACATGCACGTTCTGACCCTAGACGTCCAGGTTTGTAGTTTGGAATATAAATCGAGCAGACAAACATGAGGTCACTCGTAGTAGGTGTCCACGACCAGAATGCTGCAACGAGTTATCTCGTAATTGGCAGTCAACTTGGTAATAGAAGAGTTCAATGTGAATGATCACTTTTATAATGCTACAATACTCTTCCAATTTTTTCATAACCATAAACATTTTTTTTTCTTGTTTACTTTCCAGGTCGATATGCAACGATAGTCCAATAGCTGTCCAGATACGTTAAGAAATATAAATGGTTATGACGATGTCACTAGTTTACAGTGTCACTTACACAGGTTTTCTGATATTTTTATCGATTGAAGCTTCTTTATCCTACTTGGTAGAAACACCTTCAGGATTCGTAGAAGGTAAAATTGATCACTATGATGGAATTGCTGTCCAATCCTTTCTAGGAATTCCATACGCAAAGTCACCTACAGGTGATCTGCGATTCAGGAGACCAGTTCCTTTCGGAAAATGGAAGAGAACTCTGAAAGCCACTGCCTTACCTCCAGCTTGTGTTCAATATTCGACGAGTCCCTTTCCATGGCTGGCTGACGAATCAGATTTATCCTTAGACTGTCTGTTTTTAAACATCTGGGCTCCGAAAAATGCAACTCCACTGAACAAAAAGTCAGTTCTGTTCTGGATACATACTGGAGGATTCACTATAGGTACCAGTTCTTTCGACTTCTTGAATGGTAAAGTGATGGCCGCAGAAGGAAACGTTGTTGTTGTAACTTTCAATTACAGACTTGGAGTTGAAGGATTTTACTATTCTGGAACGGAAGATGCACCGGGAAATATGGGTAAGTAAAAGAATTTTCAAACTGTTGTTTTTATCAAAAATGTTTAATCTTGTTTTCTGTATTATAGCGTCATGCTCACTATGTATCCATGCCTTACCATAGCATGGCAATTTCTGATTTTTTGGCTTTTAATACTCCGTTCAGAATATATGATTTAAATACACTCAGTTCCCCAAACTAAGTAAGCTTATTCCAGAAACGAACTCAGTTAATTTCAAGCAATCTGCGGCTAGACATAGCCCGCTACCATTTGCTCTGATTGGCTGTTGAGATCCATTGTGTTATTCACTGTTTCTTAGGTTATTTTCAGATCTGGTAACCTTTTTTTGTTGTTGTTATATCAGATTTTTTTAGGGGAAGAGGCGTTTTTGTTGTTCAATTTTTACATAATTTTTTGTTAAATAATTTGTTTTTATTTTTAAATAAAGGTTAAAAGTTAGTTACAAATGTATTAAGCTACACTTCAGTTTCGTTCAGAGGAGTCACATTAATTTTTGCAGTGTGAACAGAAAATTCTGATTCTGGCCCTACTACCTCCAAAATCCGAGATAAGTGGATTTCAATATCGTAATCTGATCGGGGTATCACTCTGTGGGGATTGCACATACCTCCTTTTTTGTTCTATGATTACCCTGTTTGAGGAAAACTAACTAGTCAGAAATCTTAGTCCTTAAAAAAAAACCTCTTTTTGCATCCGAATTGTATTCAGCGTTCTGTATCGACGAGCTGTTAATATCAGATATTATATCGGTCGTCGGTTGCTGTAGTAGGACTTCGGTGACCCCACTCCATCCAACGCTCTTGTTTCTTCGATTCGAACACGTAACCCGAAAATAGCATTCCTTGCCCCTCCAACAGATTGCATTACACTTCACAGCATTTAACAGACTTCAAGAGTCCTGAATATTCGCAAAGTCATTTATTTCAGTAAATCGCGTTCTTGTGTTATTTTCTAAACTTTTTTTCAAAGAAATTCCTACAAATGCTTTTTATTAACGAGACAGTGAATGCAAGAAATCCTGTAAAATCACGATTTCAGAACTTATCTCTTTTTTTTTTTCGGATCTGAAGATACGAATCTTTGCATACAAAGTATTCATTAGCATGCTGATTCAGCGGCACGCACACTGGATTTTTCTTTTTCTCTAACACTTTGGCTGTACTTTTAATTTATTTTGAAAATAATAAAATTAGTAGTATGCTGTCGACATAAAATATTTTGCGTTGCTACTGATTCCACACCTTTGATTGTCGGAAAGAATAAAGAATTTGTTAATCTATTTGAAAATCATATTGGGCATCAATTATTAAGTTTTTATTACATTATACCTCAAGCAGGTCTAATAGCAAAGATCTTCTCCAAATGCTTGAATAATGTAATAGAAACTTTTATGAAAATTGTGAACTTCAGAGTGTCTCGTTCTTAGTTACTAACAAAGAATTTAAACCACTTTTGCTTGGAAACAGATATATGGATCTTCCCCTATACCAGGGATGGCGAACCTTTTTGAGTATGCGTGTCAAAAATTTCAAAATTATTATGTACCGAAATTCTAACGTGTCAGGAACATTTTAATGTAGATAAAGTCCAATAATTAATTTTTATAGAACTTTTACTTAAATATTTTTACAGTTATACTAGATTCGATTTCTAACTTATTTATCACACTGTATTTACTCACCAATATAGCCATGTCGCATCAAATTCCAAGTTAATACTCTATAAATGAGTTTTTCTTTTATTGTATTACTTCTGGATCAGATCATTTTTAGTTTTTTATGTAGAAGCAGGTTCAATAGAAAGATGATTATTTACACTAACAATTAAAATTCAATTTTCAAAATTAAAACCTAAATATAATAAAACCTAAAATAACTTAAAACCTTAAACCTAAATAAAATAAACCTAATCTGAAGTAGAATGGGTGTCAGTTAGGTATATATTATCTTAAAATTCAATTTTCAAAATTAAAACCTTTGACATTTGATAAAGAAGCAAAATAAATTGAATGGTTTGGCAAGAAAATGACGCTACAAGATTCTTTCATTGAAATTTATAATACCTTAAAACATTCAAAAGTAACGGATTATTTTAAAGTAAATTATATACCTGTTACACAAAACTATACTTTTTGTAAAAAAACATAAAATCGATAGTTCTGCATACACTGAATAGTCTAAGTTTTTTCGCGTGCCAGAGAAAGTTTCTTACGTGCCAAGTTCGGCACGCGTACCATAGGTCCGCCATCCCTGCCCTAAACAATAATATAAGCTTGTTTAGTCGAGGATGGGTTTTGGACAAATTCGTATCATGTAGAAATTCAGATGTTTCTTCATGGAAAAGGATAACATTTGACGCAATTAAATAATGGAAATGAATTATGCAATTTGTTGTTTCTAAATAATGTGATAACATTGAATATGATTAGTTAGAAAATGTAGCACTTTATAAGTATACACAAATTTGCTACAGTTGGCTTGGCAAATGAAGTGATTTTCTAAAACAAGTTCGGGTAAACGTTCCCCAAACTCTTTACAACAACTATCAGAAGGCTTATTTATATCATCTTGTTGAAACCAAGCGATTCTCTAATTTATTTGAGCTATGTATTCAACCAATTGTCTACAATCTCTAACCTTTTCTATCGTAATCTGTTTTTATTTTTCTGTGAAATGTCTGACCAGATTGCAAATTTTGATGTGAACTTTAAGGTACTGACCTGTTTCTTTCATTTGAGGTTTCTGGGACATGGTGGAAGCACTGAAATGGGTGAGGCAGAATATACGATATTTCGGAGGCGATGAAAATTCCATCACCGTCTTCGGTCACAGCGCTGGCGGCATCGCGACCGGAATGATGTGCGTTTCGCCCGTCACCAGGGGACTCTTCAAGAGGATCATCATGCAGAGCGGAGCACCCACAAACTTGGAAGGAGAAGAAGACAGAAGCTTCGAGACCAGCCAGAAAGTGGCCGTTGCAGTAGGTTGTGCCGATGGGGAGAATTCTCTGGAGCGAAATGCGAGGAAAGTAGTCGAATGCTTGAGAGGTAAGTTACATCGTAAGATAATCCTTTATTTCATCACTGTAATGTCCTCTGCTTTATTAAGAACATAATGATAAAGAAGCCCTCAACCACCTAACAATCTCTGTCGTCAGGCATGCGATTGAGCGTTTTCGCAAAAGCGGCTTCACCCTTGGCTTTTTTTTTTTTTTTTAATTTTATGTACAAGCTTTATCTCCTAATCTTATCGCCTTAGTCTTTAATCATTACTCCTTATCCTTAAATCTTAATTTTATCTCCTAAACCACACAAAATAATGTTATACAAACTATGTTTCCAACTTCAGAAAGTATAATAACTTTTAAATTTCTAATAGAAGACTTTTTCAGTTCTAAAATGAGGCTGTTAAGTGGTTAATATAGAATCAATAAGTTCTTGAATAAAAAAAGACTTCCGTACGTGGATTTTTTTAAACGCAATTGAATCATGAGAAGAATCTCAACTCAATCACGTGAACTCCAAAATGGAATAAATTTAATTATATACTACTAGTTTTATCGTAACCGATCAGCTCGCTATTTCGGTCTTGGAACTTTCACTCCAGTCTACTTCCAGCCTGATACCCTGTTATTTTATTTAAGCTGGCTCAAACTCCCAACTCCGCTCAACTTGTTCCAGAAAAATGATTTCAGATAATTTTAAGCAACAAGCTGCTACATATAGCACACTGTCTGTGCTCTAATTGGCTGTTGTGATTTTTTTTAAATTCAAATTATTCTTTAATATCGTGTGTGCCGATTCGATAAAAGGGCATCCTCCAGCGTCTGAGTTTTTGACATTTTAGAAATGTTAAGCTGACCAGTGTTGCCAGTGGGCTACTTTTTTTAAATTCAGATTTTTTGATTGGTACCACCAGGCCCGGACTGGCCAGGTCGGCTAGTCGGCGATTGCCGAGGGCCCCCGGCTCAAGGGGGCCCCGAAGGGGTATCAAAAAATGGATATACTAGTTCATAACTAGTTACATCAGAATAATGTGACTGTTTCCCCGTAAGTTTCCCATAATCTTACGCATTTACAATCAATTTTAAGAAGTTGGCAGTTGCCAGTTGTTTTTTGTGTATGGTAACCTATGTATGGGGGGGGGCCAGAGGGGCCTCCATAAATGGGTATACTACTTCATAACTAGTTATATCAGAATAATTTGACTGTTTCAACGTAATTTTCCCGTAGTTTTACGCATTTACAATCAATTTTAAGCAGTTGCCAGTTGGTTTTGGTTTATGGTAGCCTATGTAAGGAAGCCCCGGAGGGGCCTCCAAAAATAGATATACCATTTCATAACTAGTTACATCAGAATAGTTTGACTGTTTTCCCGTAATCTTACGCATATACAATTAATTTTAAGCAGTTACCAGTTCGTTTTTGTTTATGGTAGCCTATGTAAGAGGGCCCCGGAGGGCCTCCAAAAATGGATATACTATTTCATAACTAGTTATATCAAGATAATTTGACTGTTTTTCCGTAATCTTACGCATTTACAATTAATTTTAAGCAGTTGCTAGTTGGTTTTGGTTTAAAGTAGTCTATGTAAGAGGGCCCCGGAGGAGCCTCCAAAAATGGATATACTACTTCATAACTAGTTACATCAGGATAATTTGACTGTTTCCCCGTAATCTTACGCATTTAGAATCAATTTTAAGCAGTTGCCAGCTGGTTTCTGTTTATAGTAGCTGGTAGCCTATGTAAGTAGCGCCGGTAGTGGCGTCGTGTCGCTGGCGAAATGGAGGAGGAGTGCTGACTTCCTCATCGCGCTCTGTGCAGTGCTCATAGGCTCAGGTTCAGAGCACATCACGACACTGGCTGATCGAAACAGCGAAGCCTCCCTACGAAGATTTACTGCACATGCTCAATTTCTACTGAAAATAGTAACCAGGACTGGCAAGACAGCTGAAACAAATTGCCAAAAGTTTTTTGTAATTCCTTCAATTCGCATTACTCTGCTGTATTTCGTAGGAATCTGCTTCTTAAAAAAGGCTTTTATTCTGAATATGAAAAAGTAATTCGCCCTGTTTTAAGTTGTACAACTGCAACCTCCTAAATGTTTCTTATCTACCGCGTTGTTGTTATTCTCGTGCTTAAGAAGCGAGATGTAGTTCACGCTAATATTCCTAACTTAATATGTAACCTTTGCTTATTAAACCAATATTTAACTTTAAATTGTATCAGATAGTACTCAATATGCAGCTGTTATGGACCGGCTGCAATTTGTGTCCGCTATGTCGTTCAAGGAAAGATATATGAAAGATGTTTAGAAACAACAGTAGTCGATAATTCATGTGGATTGACTTTGTACGAACTTATAAGATTAGAATTAGCCAAGTGTGATATTGCTACATCAATTATTATTTCTTGTTCATTTGACAGAGCAACAAATATGAAAGGCTGCTATAATGGTGTGTAAATTTAGTTTAAAAGGGAAAACAAAGATTTTATTTACACTCACTGTATAGGACACGTACTGAACTTGATAGTAGCTGATTCAACAGTAACGTTGCTCCTATCAGAAAAGTTATTTAGGTTAGTGTAAGAATCTGTCGTTTTTCTAAGCTCATCTCAAAAAAGAATATGGGGGAGGAAAACAAAAAGAAAACATACTACACATGATAAACTGCACAGGTTGCAAAAAATAGGAGCAACAAAAATATAAAGCTCTTTCTTCGATTATCGATGAGGGAATTTTAAGATGTGAGGAAAGTGTAAACACAGGGAAACTATTTCATTTTATTATCGTTTTAAAAGAAATATCAAATGGAAGTTTTGAATGCAAATCTAAATTCATGGCAAAAAATTTTGTATGTGAATACTGTGTGTAACTTTAAGATTGAAGACAAATAGTTTTCTTTTTCACATTTTTCTCTCACACAGCACACAAATGTTACAAACAATCACAAACACTGAAAAACATATAGAATGATGAGGTGACTTTGGGGTAATAACCCGC
Source organism: Maratus speciosus (assembly GCA_963932465.1). Taxonomy (NCBI): domain Eukaryota; kingdom Metazoa; phylum Arthropoda; class Arachnida; order Araneae; family Salticidae; genus Maratus; species Maratus speciosus. Next base: position 3,777,514 of record OZ010790.1, on the reverse strand, counting down.
TGTTAGAACAAGTGACGTTCGTAAAACATATTTTGGGGAATACTCCCGCTATAATCAACAGAATAATTGGGGATAAGACCCACTATAACATAACGTGCCACAAAGGCAGCTCAAGAACAACTCTATACTTGGGGATAAGACCCGCTCGAATACACAACGTGCCGCAGTGGCAGCTAAAGAATAACATACCCTATATACTTGGGGATAAGACCCGCTCGAATACACAACGTGCCGCAATGGCAGCTAAAGAATAACCTACTCTATACTTGGGGATAAGACCCGCTCGAATACACAACGTGCCGCAATGGCAGCTAAAGAATAACATAACTGCGTCACACGACCGCAAAGCCGCGGAGCTCGTTCGGCATGCGCACAAGGTCCGAACATGCCGCCCCGCGTTGCAATGTGCGTAGCACATTCAAAATATTAAAATACACTATAAATACAAGAACTAAATAAAATACCAATACCATAAAATAATATTACAATGCATATACAATAAGGATAAGTTTCAATAACAAGGACTATACAATACAATAAAATTAAATTCTTTGTTACAAAATTTAAGCTATTTTCTAAAAATAGTTCTATGTTGTTCTTAAGAAAGGTTTACTGTAGAATAACATATAAATATTAGGTGCACTTTAAAATAAGTAAACAATGAGAAATAAGTATATACATTACATTTCATTAATGGGCAAGACACACAATCTAGATATGGATCTAAGAAAGATATTTGAGGCTGTTTTAACCTTTGCAACCCTAATATTACCATCTTTTCCTGGTATAACCTCTAAGATTCGTCCTAGCATCCACTTACAGGGAGGTAAACATTTAATTTTACTGGAAGGGGGAACCCTTGATTCCCGTTTTAAACCCTTAATCTCTTCCTGAAATTCTGCATTTTGTACTAATGTAATTAGAGAAACTTCTGAAATTTTTATTTCTGGGGTTGTGATGCTGCCTCTGCGCCGGTCTGCTAACTTACACTTGCAATTGTGAAAAAATCTATAAACATATGCCAGTATGCGAAGAATACTATAGTATTTACCACTTATGTTGAGAAAAAAATTTACTTCTTCAGGATTCCTGAAAAGAGAAAGAGAAATATTAGAATTGAAATCATTACAGTTATTTTTATATTTTGATTTAGTCTTTGGAATGTAATCTGTTTCTGGCACAGAAATAGTTTCTTGCTCAGTCACTAAGTCATCAGCTGCTAGGAAGTTTGGTCCCCTAAACCACATTGGATTCTTTACAAGGGAATTAACACTCGCACCTCTGGTCAAGAGATCGGCAGGGTTGTCCTTGCTGGAGCAGTGATACCAAGAGTTCGAATCTGAAAGTGCATTAATCTCTATGACACGGTTTGCCACAAATCCACGGTTTGCCATCCATCGGTTTGATGATCCTTTGATCCAGAATAAGGTTATTTTGGAATCCGTCCAATAGTACACTCTCGATGCGATTTTTTTGATCTAGGATGGGTTTTACTTTATTGGTCAGTCTTGCACTTAGTAAGGCTCCGAGAAGTTCCAGCCTCGGCAGAGTTATCTCCTTTATCGGTGCAACACGACTCCTTTAAGTCACGAGATTGACTTCCACACCACTCTCTCTTTTTATTCTCAGATAAATTGCAGAGCCATACGCTATTTTACTAGCATCAGAAAAGGCATGTATTTCTACAGCTATTACTTGATTCAAGCAACCAAGAATTTTCCTCGGAATTTTTAATTCTGCTAAATTTGGAAGTTCTTCGAACCACTTCAACCACCTTTCGTGCACATTAGTTGGCAACTGTTCATCCCATGCTGTCTTCTTTAGCCATAGTTCTTGGAACAGGCATTTGATTCTAATGGTGAATGGCGTGAGCATGCCTAACGGATCGAATATTTTACCAACTGCTTGCAATAGTAGACGTTTTGAGCTTTTTTGCGATGACAAGAATTCTATTAAACCTTTGACTTCGAATGTCAGACAATCTTCTTCTGTTTTTCAGGACATTTCTAATACCTTGCTTAGATTGCTTCCCAGGCTTATTGCAGCATGTTCTGCTTGAATATTTAAACCTTCCTTTTGCCAGCACTTCAATAACGCTTCATCATTGGTTATCCATTTTCGAAGAATCATTCCTGCTTCAGACATTATGTTGTTAGCATTCAGAGAAACATCAAGAGCGTCTTGCAGCGTATCTTCGCCAGATATAAAATCATCCACATAAATATATTTATCGAGTAGGTGAACAGTTCTTGGGTGTAGGTTCGTAAACCGCTTGATGTGCTCCTTTATGGTAGCTCATAGGAGGAATGGGGAGGCATTGACTCCAAAAATAACACGTTTAAATCTGAAGACCTTGAAAGATTTTAAATCATCATCATACCACAGAAAACGGACAGAATCCCGATCTTTTTCAGCGAGTGAGATTTGAAGGAACGTCTTTTCGATAGCAGAAGAAAAGGCAATTTCGTATAATCTGAAGTGGATTAAAATATGATATAGAAGTGGATTTAAGTTGGTGCCGGGCCATAAACAATCATTAAGGGACAAATCATTGTTATCATGAGAGCTGGCATCGAAGACGATTCGGACCTTTGTAGTAAGTTTATCTTCTTTACAGACCGCATGATGGGGCTAATAATAAACTGCCCTGTCTAAAACAGGTTCATTTTCTTGCACCTGCTCTATAATTCCTTGCTTTAAATATTCCGTGATTATTTCAGAATATTGTCGAAAAAGCTCTGGGTTTCGATAAAATTTTCTTTTTAGACCTTCCAAACGCTGTTTCGCAACATTAAAATTATCGTTTAAATCCTTCCAGTCTTTTTTCCACGGTAACTGAACTTCATAACGATCGCCTACAAGTTTGACAGTTTTATCTAATATTTGTTGTGCTTGCTCAGTTTCCGATATTTTCGGATCCTGCGTTATACCAATAGATTCCAATTCCCAAAATTGTCTTAAATTATCATTTATTTCATCGAAATCTCTAACGAAATTGCACATAGCAATATTGTTTGTTTGCGTGTTCTCCTCTAGCGCCCCAGTTGGGACCCATCCAAAAACAGTGTCTTGCAGAAAAAGTTTATCGTTTATCTTAACTGAATTATGCTTTAAAATTCTACAAAATAATTCAGCCCCAACCAATGCGTGAATTTTTCCCGGTTTGAAAAATGTGGGGTCTGCCAATTCCACAATATTCGGTAAATTAATGTCCGATACATTTAATTGCTTTGATGGAATTACATCCGTGATTTTGGAAACAATTAAGAAATCTATATTCTCCCTGAAAGAGCCATCTTCGTTTGTAATTACACTCGAAATTTTATTTTTTACATTATAAGTATAACCGTTTAATCCTGTAACGGGTACATTAATTATCCTTTTTTTAAATTTCAGCATGTCAGCGCAATCCTTAGTTAAAATATTGACATTGCTAGCATTATCCAATATTACTCATAACTTTCGTTTATTTCCGAAATTATCTTCAATATAAACAAAGAATGTACTCAATAAAATTGATTTTTTTTCTTTACTTATATTATTCAAGGTCTTTAAAGATTCGTCATTATTTACTGAAATGTTTTTCGTTTCTCTATTTGCCGTACCTGCAAGAGGGGAGGAAATTTGGGGGGAAGTCAATTCATTTTTGGATTTATTTTCTTTATCTCGATGAAGCGATGAGCTGTGTCGCAATCCACAGGTATTACAGTTATATTTTGAAATGCAGGAATTTACGAAATGAGAATTATTCAAACAATTGGTACACACCTTATTTTTCTTCACAAAATCGTATCGTTCAGAAACAGACATTTTTAGAAACTGAGAACATTTGTTCAAATTATGAAAAGCCAATTTGCACAGAATACAAGTTTTTCCATTCGATTTATCATTCGAATTTAGCATGAAATTTTTTTGTTTGTTCGAAAGAGGAATGTTTTTATTTAAGGGTTTTGAAGCAGGGTATCTATTTACGCTTTCTAACGTAGAACTTCGGTTTTCCAAAAATGACATTAATTCATTAAATTGTGGGTATTCTGATTTTTTAATCGAATATTCAAATAATTTTCGAGATTCCTTATCTACCTTTTGCAATATAATATTGATAAGGATAGCATCAGACAGATTGTTTTGTTCATATTGTAATACTTTTAAAGCCCTCAAATTTTTATTTACACAATCAATAAAGGATCTCAATTCTTTAGAAGACTCGTAATGTATTTTTTCATAATTAATTATGGCTGATAATTGAGTGTCAATGAGCAAACGTTGATTTTCGAATCTTTCAGTAAGTGCTGTAAACAATGACTCAAAAGAATCGTCTGGACTCTCTAATTGTTTTGCTTCATTTTTTAGCGAAGCTCGCAAATAAAACAGCTTCTGAGCCTCATTTAACTGGACATTATTGATAATTAAATTTGTAAATTGTACTTTAAAGATTGACCACTCTTCATATTTACCATTGAAATGTTGGTAGTGGGATTTCAGGTAGCTTAACTTTAATATTATTCAAACTTAAAGATTCAATACTATCAGCATGCACATTTATTTCAGAAACTTTAAAATTTTTAAGAAATATGTTGAGACTTACCTCAAGTTTCTCGAGACGATCTTCGAGTTCATCTAACTCGTTTTCGACTTCTGGTAAGTCGTGTGAAGAATCCAATGGGATTCACAAAAAAGGTCCCATATATTTTCAAATGAGAACTCTAGATAGGAAAAGCAATGTATAAGCATAACAGCTCAAAATATTTCTAAGTCTCAAGGTTCTGCCGGAAATGATAAAAAGAATCAATCCATCTAAACCAATCTTAAAGGTTGACGGAAAAGTAGAACGGCATGAAAAAAAAGAGGAGTTATGGAATCCCTTTTAAGTAGCCAGTTTGCCGATATTTTCCCAGGACAATTTAAAAATGAAACTAGATGTGAAATTTTCTCACGCTAGCAGAGAGGGTCTCTCTTGACCAATGATATCGAAGTTCGTTAGTGACATCATTCAACCTAGGCTCTGAGTGGGCCGACAGATAGCCTTTGTTTTAAAAAGGTGAATTGGAACGAACAGAGAAAAGAGGGGAGATGCGTTTTTGAATCCCAAGGAGAGAGCTGCTCTCTGAGTTGGGAGTTGAGTTTTCGGATAGATCCGAAGGGATAGAGGAACCTGCCGTTTCGGGCTGGGTAAGATTTCTCCAGTGGAAACCGTGAGATATTGTGTAGTTGACAACGGACTGGTATACGCCAGAAAACAGAGGCAGCTGTTTCTTACCAGACTATCGCGACAAGATTTTGGATTTGTATCGAGAACGAAGCTAATAGAACTTTGAAGGTTAATCTTATACACTGAACATTAAGTCTTTAATGAACATTGTCATCAGCTGAAAGTACCCAAAAATATAATGTAGTTGTAATTACAAGTATCTAATCAAGAAATATTCATTTATCTTATGCATTTAAATAAATTGTTTGATTTAATTATTACTTGGGCCTCCGCTTGACTGAAGTTCCACGCTACCACTTCCACATGTTAGTCGAAGGTTTTACAACTTGGTGGCAGAAGGTGGTATGCACAGCAAGGACTCTGAACATTAAAAGACTAGCTTAAGAGAAAGAGCTCCAGACACAAGACCGTGTGTAGAAAAAGCGACACCAGTATCATGCCGGACAGTTCCTCTAAGAAAGAGCTCCAGATGCAAGACCGTGTGCATAGGAAAACGACATCAGTATAGTGCCGGACAGTTCCCCTAAGAAAGTGCTCCAGACGCAAGACTGTGCGTAGAGAAAAGTGACACCAGTATCGTGCCGGACAGTTCCCCAAAAAGGTGCTTTAGACGACATCCAGATGCAAGACTGTGTGCAGTGAAAGGAGACTACAGTGCAGTGCAGTGCCGTGCAGTACAGTTCCCGAGAGAAAATGCCCCAGCAAAACAAAAGGTAAGCTCATTATTTTGAGTGGCTCTTAATTTATTAATTAATTGAAATGTTGATAAGAAATTAATATTTTAAAGGAAAACTTTTGTTTTGAGGTAAATGAAAATTTTAAAATTGAAAAATTGGTTAGTTAAAATAGAAAATTATTAACTTATTAATTAATTATAGTACAAGGGAGCTGATACCCTTTTGTCATTGGTTTTAAATTTTGAAATTTTTTTTTAAATTAAGAATACAGAAAACTAAAATCGAACTAGATTCTTAAAAAAAAAAAAAAAAAAAAAAAAAAAGAAAAGAAATTAGATGTCATGTAAGAAAAGTACCATTGTGAGGAAAGTTTGTTTGAAAAATATTTTAGAATCAATTTGGATTATTTAATGATTGATTTTCCTAAATATATACTTGTATTCAAAATAGAAAAAGCATATGAAAAGGTTGCAAGGAGTGTTCAATTCTGAGTAAAATAGGGAAAATTGTTTACCTATAGCATTTGGAAATATTTTTTTTTTTTATGTTCTATATTTTGTGTGTGTAGGGAATGTAAAAAGTGGAAAAATTATACTTTCTTTTCGAAACTAACACTAAAACGTAGAATGTCTGAAATTTATTACAGTATTGCTAATTTATTTATGTATATTGTGAATACGTTTGAAAACATTTTATAACGGTAGATAAGGTTAGAATATTCTCGGTGAAGTGTCAAATTCACATCTTCTGAGGTAGTTGAAAAAAAAAATAAATAAAAAATAAATATATAAAGAGGGAAATCGTTAGGTTATCTTTGTAGTATCGGTAGGAATATAAAATCGATAGATAATGGCGAAAATAACGGCATTGAAATATTGCCGAAAGGCTGATCTGCAAAATTTAGCAGAGGTATTAGGAGTTCAGATAGAAGAAAGTGACATAATCGCGACGATTATCCAAAAGATAGAGGGCGCGGACGATTATGATGCCGACTTTGCATTAACGCAAGTGGGATATATAGTGAAAGATAGGGAAGATCTACTTCTTATAGAAAGAGAGAAAAAAGAAAAAGAAGAGAAAGAAAAAGAGAGAAATTTTCAATTAGAGCAATTAAAATTAACGCAAAATACAGGGAGGCGTAACTCGATTTCCAGTAACGGATCGGAAAGACCTAAATTAGCGCTAAAAACTATAATGCATCGTTTTGATCCAGAGCGTTCGGACATAACTCTATTTTTAAACTTGTTTGAACGACAGGCATTAAGGTCTGGGATAGAAAATGAGGATCTGGTCACGCATTTATTAGCTTTGTTGCCCGTACAGATAGCTGAATTGATCTTGCGCGAACCGACAGACCGAGTTGACAACTTTCAGCATGTGAAGTCAATCCTGTTAGCTCGTTTTAGATTGAGTGGCGAGGCTTATAGACAAAAATTAGATAAGCATTTGCGAGACCAGAATAGCCCGTGGAAAGACCTCATTTTTGAACTAAATAGCTTTCTAGAAGGGTGGTTAAATGATCTTGAGGTTACTAATTTTAAAGAGTTAAAAGATTTGCTAATCACCGAACAGATTAAGAGGCGTGCTCCAGCGGATTTAAGGGAACATTTTATAGATTCGTGGGCCAAATATAAAGATCCAGGAACACTAGCTAAGGATCTGGACGAATACGAAACTATAAAAGGGACGTCAAAAAAATCGTGGAACAAAAAGCTAAAATTCGAAGAAAATTCGCGGGATGAGAAAATGGAAAATGAAGACGAAACGAGAGGGGGGCATTCCGAAACCAGAACTAACTGGAGAGAACGAAATATAGAGAAAGAAAGGGAAAAAATCTTTGAGCGCAAAAGGGCTATTAGGTGTTTCATTTGCTCGAGCCCAAACCATTTGAAGGTTAATTGTCCCGAAAACAAAAGAAATGGAGAGCAAATTACCAGCGTTCATCATATTAGCGGAAGTACAAATTTTGAAGAAAGTTTTAAGCCTTATCTAAGCCGCGCGCTAATCAACGGAAGGGAATGCACAACATTAAGAGATAGTGGAAGTCAATATGATGTAATTTCGAGGAGATTTATTAAACGCAATCAATTAGACGGTGGCACCATTCGAGTTAGACAGCCGTTAATGAACAATACTCGTCGCTTACGGACCGCCGAAGTTGTTTTAAAAATTGAAGGACTCGGGAGACTAAAAACAAAAGCTATCGTGACGGACAGAAAGACGAATTTGTCTTACTATATTTTGGGTAACAAAACTCAAAAATTAATTGATGATATTAAAAGGAAAAAAATGCAGATTTCAGATGCAGTGGTCATCCATAACATAGCGAAAGCGAAAAACGAAAACGGGAATCCATCCCGAAGGGAAGAGAATAAGATAAGAGAGGACTACTCAAAATTGACGAGCGTGAACTTGGGAGAAAGGAAGGAAATGGGAGGTACCCGGTCAAAAACGAGATATGAGAATTGGGAGGGAAGGAAGGATAATACTGTATCACCCACGAAAAAGGAAGATCAGGTTTTAGGATCGAATAAAAGAAAAAAGAAAGATGTCAAAGGGGATCATGAGATGGGTTGCCCCATACGAGAAGTCAAACTGAAAAAGGGGTTAGAAAAATCGCATCATGAGTGTGAGGATTTAACACAAGCAAATAGGGCGTGTCAAAGTATAGATAGATCGGATAATCAAAGGGATACGTCAGTGAAAATAACACTGAGAAGGAACAAAAGAGAATTTTGGTTTAGAAATAACGAGAACAAAAAGTATCTCAGGTCAGAAAATCTAGTAAAGGATTTGGACGGGAATAAAGAGCGCGAAAGTGTTACGAAACGGATTAGTCGGAGGACGGGTGACTCTAAAATGTCCCCGGCTTATTGTCTGGCGAGCGCCACAGGTAGACACGAAAAGTTGCAAAATTATCGTGTAAATAGACAAAAACCACAAGAAAAAAACGCGGAGAAAATAAATAGGTGGACAAGCGAAGATTCACGTCCGAGACACTATCCTAAATATAGAAATAGGCCTTCACATGACAGGCTCTAGCAGTTAGAAATTTAGCGCCGGATCAAGTGAGTCGAATTCGATTTAACTAAGTGTACATAAGTGAGTCGAATTCGATTTAACTAGGTGTACATATTAAATTTATCTTATTTTGTGTAAATGTCATAGTGTAAAATTTTAAATGTGTTTTGTCTTTTAAAAGTGAAATTTCATAATCAAAGGTACTCAGCATTAGTAAGTTAAATGTAAATTGTATGAAAAGTTTTTTGTGAAAAAGGTGAGTGAGATATATAAAGGAGGGCCACTCTAATATATGAGCTAACCTTTTCTTTGCAGATATTACGTCTTGCAGCCGAAATATCATTTAAAGGCGGGGGGTATTGTGAAGAATCCAATGGGATTCACAAAAAAGGTCCCATATATTTTCAAATGAGAACTCTAGATAGGAAAAGCAATGTATAAGCATAACAGCTCAAAATATTTCTAAGTCTCAAGGTTCTGCCGGAAATGATAAAAAGAATCAATCCATCTAAACCAATCTTAAAGGTTGACGGAAAAGTAGAACGGCATGAAAAAAAAGAGGAGTTATGGAATCCCTTTTAAGTAGCCAGTTTGCCGATATTTTCCCAGGACAATTTAAAAATGAAACTAGATGTGAAATTTTCTCACGCTAGCAGAGAGGGTCTCTCTTGACCAATGATATCGAAGTTTGTTAGTGACATCATTCAACCTAGGCTCTGAGTGGGCCGACAGATAGCCTTTGTTTTAAAAAGGTGAATTGGAACGAACAGAGAAAAGAGGGGAGATGCGTTTTTGAATCCCAAGGAGAGAGCTGCTCTCTGAGTTGGGAGTTGAGTTTTCGGATAGATCCGAAGGGATAGAGGAACCTGCCGTTTCGGGCTGGGTAAGATTTCTCCAGTGGAAACCGTGAGATATTGTGTAGTTGACAACGGACTGGTATACGCCAGAAAACAGAGGCAGCTGTTTCTTACCAGACTATCGCGACAAGATTTTGGATTTGTATCGAGAACGAAGCTAATAGAACTTTGAAGGTTAATCTTATACACTGAACATTAAGTCTTTAATGAACATTGTCATCAGCTGAAAGTACCCAAAAATATAATGTAGTTGTAATTACAAGTATCTAATCAAGAAATATTCATTTATCTTATGCATTTAAATAAATTGTTTGATTTAATTATTACTTGGGCCTCCGCTTGACTGAAGTTCCACGCTACCACTTCCACATGTTAGTCGAAGGTTTTACAGTCCTTAATATCAGGGATATCATAATATTTATCCCGTATTTCCGATACCTTAGTTTGAAGCTCAGGTAATTTTCGAATCTTTATTTCGAGCTCGGTACTCGAGTAATTAATTTCGTCTGTATTATCTTTTACGAAATTTTCTAATTTCGTTATAGTGCCTTTTAGAGCACCTTTTGTTCTATTTAATTTTTCCATAGCAGCTATTTCGCTCCGGCTCGACGGACCACAAAATTGTATGTGAATACTGTGTGTAACTTTAAGATTGAAGACAAATAGTTTTCTTTTTCACATTTTTATATCACACAGCACACAAATGTTACAAACAATCACAAACACTGAAAAACATATAAAATGATGAGGTGACTTTGGGGTAATAACCCGCTGTTAGAACAAGTGACGTTCGTAAAACATATTTTGGGGAATACTCCCGCTATAAGCAACAGAATAATTGGGGATAAGACCCGCTATAACATAACGTGCCACAATGCCAGCTCAAGAACAACTCTATACTTGGGGATAAGACCCGCTCGAATACACAACGTGCCGCAATGGCAGCTAAAGAACACATACTCTATACTTGGGGATAAGACCCGCTCGAATACACAAAGTGCCGCAATGGCAGCTAAAGAATAACATACTCTATACTTGGGGATAATATCCACTCGAATACACAACGTGCCGCAATGGCAGCTAAAGAATAACATACTCTATACTTGGGGATAAGACCCGCTCGAATACACAACGTGCCGCAATGGCAGCTAAAGAATAACATAACTGCGTCACATGACCGCAAAGCCGCGGAGCTCGTTCGGCATGCGCACAAGTTCCGAACAAATTTGATTACTAAATAATCTAAATTTTAAAACCTATTAATGTATATTGTTTTATTAGATTTATTTTTTCTTACATCTGCTACTTTAAATTATTTACAAAGTAAAACTATTATAAAGTAAGGGATAAAATACTATAAAGTAAGACTATTCTACAACTTGGAACTTGGTACAGAAGCTGCTTCAACAAGTAAGGGATAAAAGGAATGATAAACACTTTCAGGTTCAGTATTCAAAAACAAAATATTATGCAAGTACAGGTAATAGCAAATTTGAAGATAACAATATTTATGTAGAAGTAGGGGAATGCCTGTTGAAAAATCAATAGACGAAGCTCCTTGAATCTCAACTGCTCAAAACTATAAATTGGCTTTTTCAGTGTTTTAGATTGTTCCAGGACAAGTATCGAAGGAAGATTTAGTCGATTGATTCCAAGTTAGAACCAAGGAAAATTAATGAAATCGTAATGCTTTATAAAGTTTTCCAACGGAAGTCATTTGTAGTATTTCTAAACTTTGTAAAGTTGAAAGAAATCAATTATTGATAGAGCTGATATAGTTTGTAGATGAGTGTGAAAATTTTACAATGGCTTAAAAGACTAACATTGAAAGAAAACAAGACAGTCTTTGAATGGAGCTGGAGAAATCTGTAAATATGATGCTGTAGAATCTGAATTTGAAGAATACAAGAATTTTTATGGTTATTCCTCTGGCAAGAAACAATGTTTTCTGTGCTTTTCTGTTCTTTTCGAACTCTCACACAATCTTGAATGTTTACAAACCTATATGTAGCTTACAAGTTTGCACTAACCATACCTTGTGACAGATGGCGTAGCCAGGATCAGTGAAAAACTGGCCAAAAAGCTGTTAGGTTAGTAAACAGCCATTCACAATCACATAACCTTTCTTAGTTCGCTGTATCTATACCAAGGTATAGTAGAGTCACTTTTCTCTTTGTTGTAAAATCTACTTTACAATTTGTAACAATTAAATCAAAATTAAAGAGGACATTATTTTTTTCAATAAGCTTGATTTTTTTATTACCGCTGTGTCCCTTTTAATACTTTCCAAGCATATTGAAATTTATGTATAACACTGAGATGTACTACAAAGCTCTTATTGTAGAATCTGGTGTGCATATAATTTATTGTTCATTTACAGGGACACACAAAAATATTTGTTTACAGTACTGAATATGAAGAATAATTGCTGTAAGTGTGTTTTCAGTTGTGGTACACGGTTTAAAATGTAACTATTTTTTTTTCATATTACTTGGCGAATATTAGTTCTATAGATCCTATACAGGGCTACGCAAAAGGTCTCAAGTACATTTCCATTTATTGGCGGACATTGCTGGCTAGAAATTTTTAACAGCACTATGCATCTAATTTAATAGTCTTTTAGCATACAACGTAATATACATACAAATTTATAGATCCTATAGAAGACTGCACAAAAAATTCTGATGTTATTTTAGATTATTGATCGTAATTTCAGTAATTGTAGAACAACTGAAGAGATGAGTGGAAGAACATGTTATGCTACATTTTCTTAAAAATGATTTTATATTTTGGACGAAGGCTTTATCAGGTATTCTATCACATATTAAAGCTAAAATATCAAAGTTCTATTTAGCCTTGAAGATTTAAGACATTATTAATTAATATTTAATATTTAATAATGCAAATAATATAATAATATTTTTTAATATTTAAAAATTAAATATAAATAAGTTTTTTTGATAGAGTTTAGTACCACACCTGTTAATATTTTAAACGCGTGGTATCAAACAGAAAATAAATCATTAAAATTGACAACAAAAACTTTCACATCAAATTTTTTCAAATGTATTTTTTGTTACTTAACAAGTTCTTCCACTTAGCTCTTCAACTGTGTCATGCATTTTCTAAATTGTTCATTTAGACATCTTTAACCTTAATAAACTTCAAAGTTTTGTTATAATTTCTGAATGTGTTGTAAAATATTACATAATATTTGCAGGACGCATGATTTTTCGCTCTTGTTAATATTTACTTAGGTATTATAGTAGGATTTAGATTATTATGGTTTCAACACAGTGATTTGGTTGACTAAAACTAAAGGCATTTTCCCCTCTCATTTTTAAGTTACAAACAACTCGTAATTAATTAGTATATTTATTTTTTTTAACATGGAACTAGTTTAGATACGATATATAAAAAAATATAAATATTTATTATGAAAGTAAGTAAACTACAACAGAAGCATATCATTTTTTAAATCAATTGTTAGGGTGTATCAAAAGTGTTTTCGTTTTTAGGAAACCTCTGTATCTATATGAAAGACTATAGATGACACTATCTTATAATTAACGATTAGTGCAAAATGTTATATTAAAGAACATATATTCCTTCAAATTATAATTATCTATTCTTTTATCTATTTATAGGTTACATAATGGTTGATACAAATATTGAAATATTATCCATCCTAAGACATTAATTTAAAATTGGTCATAAAGTTGTTGGAGCATCTCGTAAAATTCGAGAAGTTGAAGGGGATCATAGGATCAGCAAACGTACAGCCCAAAATTGGTTCAAACTTTTTAAGGGAGATAAATTGTCACTTAAAATGAAACTCAGAAGTGAGAGGCAATCACTTGTTAATCTGGAAGGTTTGAAGCAAAGAGTGGAGATTAAACCAACCACCAGCACACGGAAACTTTCAGAGGAGATAGGACCGTCCAAAGGCACGATATACCAAACTTTACATAAACTACAGAAAACATACAAGAACTCTAGGGAAGTTCTTTATGAACTGACTATGCAGCAAGCAAATCACAGAGTGGAAATGTACAAAATCTGGAAAACTTACAAGATTTGCGGTTTTTCAAACGCAAAGTGACATATGATGAGAAATGGATGTATCTACAGAACCCAGATAATCAAGAAATAATTGTGTGATGTAGGACAATCAGTCCAACATGTTACGAAACAAGCGCGGTTTGAAAAGAAGTTCATGATCAACGTCTGGTGGAATTTTGAGCATGTAATTCATTTTGAAATCATTCCACATGCTCGATCGGCCAACTCTGAAATTGAAATTTACTATGAACAGATGGACACGATGTATGCTCCAATGAAAAGCAAATGGCCTGCATTAGTGTACCATCTTCTCCAACAAGACAATGCAAGACTGAACACGTCTCGCAATAAAGTAGAAGAACTTGACGGAATTTACTTCATCTCCCACATAGTCTGGACCTTGCTCCTTCGGTCTGCCACGTGTTCCATTCTATGGCATCATTTTTTGTTTGGTGGGGGGCAGGTGCTTGTGTAATATTGACGATCTGCAATTTGGTTTTCTAGGCTTTTTTGCTTCCAAATCCAAAGACTGGTATAAAAATGTTATTGTTTAACTTTCAGGAAGATGGAAAGAAGCCATAGAATTTCATGGTTTATATACTGATTTGTGATACGTTTATTTTACATTGAAATATTGCAACAAAGATTTCATTGTGAAAACAAAATGACATTTGATACAACCTAATATTTTACAAGCAACAAAATAGCTAAATGTGGTTTTTAGGTACATAAGCCTAATTTTCAAAAAATAAATATTCTAATATTGTATTCCGTCTAAATTTCTCGGTAAGGGGCCCCTTTTCAATCTCTAGCCGAGGGCCCCCAAAGGCGCCAGTCCGGGCCTGGGTACCACTTTTTTGAAATAGTAAAATAAACCTTATTTAATGACATATTAATTAAGGCGAAAACAAGGGGAATTTAACATTACAGAAAAGTGGTGACAATCAAGAAATCTGAATTTTAAAAAAGTAGCCCACTGGCAACATTGAAGCTGGCTTGAAACTTTTGTCGTCTGAACAGGCAGTTTTAATACCAGGTCTACCAACTAAGAAATCCTTACTAAGCTGTTGTAATACCCCAGTGCCTAGTCTAAACAGAATATAACAGTTCCTTCTTAGATGAGAAGCACTTCAAAAGTCTTTACTTACACACACAAGAGATAGAGGAAAGTAAATTACACCCTATTGCATATAGCACTAAACAAAATCGGTTTAGTCATTTCAAGATCGAACTTCCAAAAATCATTTTCTTCGTTGTCACATTTCTACTATGTTGCATTTTCATTCAAATTGTTAGTAGGTTTCTTAAAATATTTGTGTTGTTTTTTATTTTCATAACTGAGGTAATATGCGATTTTTTTTTTCAGGCAAAGATGGTTATGAATTGGCTATAGCTCTGAGTAACGTCACAGCTGGATTACCAAGATCTTACTATCCGAGATTCGGCGGCGAGCTCTTTCCGAAAAATGTCCGATTAGCCATAATCGACGGCGACTTTGAGCCAGTCGATGTGCTCATAGGAAGTAACAACGGTGATGGCGCAACTCGGATTACTAAATCTATGAAGGATGTCTTTGGATTTTTTGGCGAAAAAAATCCTCAGATAAATTACACTTTTGGAACGTCTATTATCAAGAAACAATTTGCGAACTTCCCTGATCCAGACGCTGTAGTGGAACAATATCTCGGGAAAGTGCAGGAAGACGATTATGAGGACATCAGATTCAAGGTAATTTCAAGCACCTTCTTATTACAGTAAACGGAACCTGTCTGTAACGTAAAAAAATAATTGTCTCGCCAAAAAGAATAACATATCAAACCTAACTGCTAAGTTGGAAAACCGTCTAAAATGAAATATTTTCCCTCCCCCTTGCGATTCTGTTTCAACAGGTTTTACTGTATACATAAAGAAGCATGCAAAGTACCTCGAGAACAACACACAAAATCTACACAGAATATTTACTCAAACTTTAAAAGCGATTATCACCAGTTAAGACGCAAAAGAGAAATTAAAACTGTGTTCAAACATAACTAAGTAATATCTACATTATCAAGCTCAAAAGGATCCGTTACCAAGTTGAAAAATAACACTAAATGTCGCATTTTGCGCTATCGCTTTTATTTCTTATATATTCGCTTTTAAATATCGCACGTGAATATTTACTCCATCCAAAGGATCATAAACGTACTTTCAAATAAAGTTTGTTTGGAAACTAATTTAAACTAGCGATTTTGCATATTTTGAAAATAATTTTCAGGCACGTCATTTTGTAATATATCATCATTACTTAATGCAAAAACAAACATTTTTGCAACAATAAAGTAAAGTAATGTAAATATAATGTAATAGAGCTTTAACTCTAGAATACTAGACGCTCGTAATTATCACGACTATGGTGTATTGAAATGTCTATGCCAAATAACCATGTCTAGTATTTTAGGGTTAATAAAATAGGAGTAAAAATGCGGTTTTTACATCGAGACATCATTTTCTTTTCAATATTTTGAAAAAAAGTTATTTTTAATTGTAATGCGCTAATAATCCGTAATGACAATTCCCATTGATTTCCTACTGTCCTCAACATTGGAAGCAACACGATTGCCACCCATGTGAAGAAATTTCATAAAGGACTTTTAAAATTAAAATATAACAAGTTGGAAATTGCTCGTAAAACGTGACAAATGAGGTGTGTTCGTACTATAACTAGTTTTATAAATATTTTTTGCACCGCATAGTGTACTGAATGTATATGTTAGTGCACTTCATAAGTGCATACCCATTTCATTCTGTTCGAAAGGCTATAACATCATTAATTTGCACTTGAAATCATTTTTCCCCCCATTGGCCATAATGAAGCGGAAAGCTTTTGACTGTCCCTGTCATTAAACTATACATCCGATTTTTATAAAATTGGAAATGAGTCGACAAAATGTTGCAACAATTATATATTTAAAATTTCAGACCATTCGGAAGGCTGTAACATCATTAAAATGCACTTGCAATAATTTTTTCCCATTGGCTGTCATGTAATGGAAAACTTTTGACTGTCCCCCTGTCATTAAACTATATAGTATCTGATTTTCATAAAATTTGAAATGACTCGATAAAATTTTGCAACAATTATACATTTAAAATTTCAGACAATTCGGTTGGGTAGCTTTTGCTCTGTTATGTGCGGATAGACGGACCGAATCTTTTAATGCAATTCGCGTTTTTTCCGCGATCCTCTGACGAAATTTGCGCTTTATTCGAGATCTTTTGTCGAAATTCCGGTTTTTTTCTCTAGTCTTTGACGAAATGCGCGGTTTTTTCCGCGACCTTTCGACGAAATTTGCATTTTTTTCCGAGACCTTTTGACGAAATTAGCATTTTTTAAGCGATCTTTTGGCGAAATTACCGATTATTTCATGCAAATGACTGTTGAAATTGATATTTTTCGGCAACCATTTGTCGAAGTTCGCGATATTTTCCAGCACTTTTCATTCCTTGAAAATGAATACTTTTTTTTCCAGCACTTTTTCTATTTTTTCCAAAGCGTACGAACCATGAGTGTTTGTTTGTAAACATGCCCTTTCCTTATAAAGACACCCTAGTTCAAACTGAAATATTCCTTCTATTGGAACAGGTATTCACCGCATCAGGAGATTATTCGAGGACTTGCCCCAGCAACTATTTTGCAGAAAGTTTCGCCAAAAAGAACCCGTCTGTCTTCATGTACTTTTTCACTCACAGACCTTCTTACACTCCTTGGGCACCTTGGATGTTGGCTGTGCACCATGACGAAGTGCCATTTGTATTTGGATACCCCCTGAGATATCCTCGTTTGTATACTTTAGATGAACTGGCGCTTAGCAAGCATATGATACACGCATGGAGTGCTTTTGCAAAAACAGGGTAAATATAATCTTACTCATTTCGACTTTAAAATACCGTGTACATATACCGTAAACTTCTCTAAAACAGATGCCTGAGACGGCAGAACATGTTTGCTTTTTGGGAGCTGTCAATTTTTAAAGGTAAAAGGAGATAGACATGTATGTATTGTGGGTTGCAAAGGTTTTTTCTAAATAGAAGTATTTGTTATAGAGGTTTTTCTGTATATCCTCCTGAGACCCAAGCAAAATATAATGCATATATATTTTTTAAAACATGAGTTTTTTTCAACAAATAGGCATAAAAAATTATGTTTTTAAAGAAATTAATGAATTTCGATTTTTTAATTTTGTTTTACAGCACATCAATTTAAATGGATGTTCAGGCCATAACTCACTTTAAAATAATTTAAAAAATGCTAAAAGTATGAGAAAGAATAGAATTTATTATAAAGAACATAAGGCAAGTATTAACATCTGCTATTAAAATTGCAAAAAAAAAAAAAAAAAAAAAAAAAGGTTAAACAAATTAAAATAACATAAAAACGAAACTTACCAGCAGAACGCAGAATTCCAACTTAACTCATTTATTACGCCACACAGTGGTCCCAAATTGCAATCAAGTGGCCAAAAATCATTTCTGGCTTTCATGGTGGTTGTATATCTTTCATTTTTAATTTTATAACATTCTAAATGACATTACATAGCGAATATAAACAAATGTAATTGGAGTTCTAGGGGAGGGGATTTGGAGGGGGTGCGAAATAGAGGGGCCAAGTTTTTATTTTCTTTTTTTACAGGAATGAGAATTTTTCACTTTTTATTATGGGGAATATTTTCCCTTTTTCAAAACAAATAATCTAATTCAATAGATGATGAAAATGTGAAATTTTAACCCCCCCCCCTCCTGCCCCTCCCTCGCTGAAAATGTACAGGTTAAAATCTTATTGATTTTTTCTCTTTTTAATGTTATTGCAAATTAACAATAAAGAGTATAAGCAATCAGTAAAATACATAAAGAATCAATCAGCTGAATTTCCCACCTCTCCCCCCCCCCCAACACACAGGCACACACACATGTGAAATTTCCCCTTTTTCCATTTGTCTCTATACCAAGGAAATTTTTAAAATATCATTGCTATTGTTTAAGTTTTCAACATCTATTTACTATGAATTAATAATAAAATCATTAAATTCATTAATTAGATTACTTTCAAAATTCCCCCCCCCCCTTCTTTTGTTTCTCTCTATTAACACAGAGAATAATACCTTTGAAATTCCAATAAAAATGAAGAATCTGCCTTTGTTACTTTATTTTTGCAATATTAAATAAATAATTACATCACTAATTTTATAATATATTTGAAATTTCTGCTCCCCCCCCCCCATCTCCTCTCCGGTATAAAATTCTATCATCCCTAACAATTTTAAAATTTTTACAAAAAAAAAAAAAAAAATCAAAACTATGTTTTAATATAAAACAATTTTATATCTTTTTATCAAAAATAAAATAAAATCTGTTTTTTAAATAAATCTTCAGAAAAGCAGATTTACACATTTCAATTAACTGCAACATTTCATCCCAAGGGCGAGTGAATTTTTCATATGTTTTTTAATTTGTTAAAGTATTAAAGTATTCATTAAAATGTAAATGCGCATATAAATTAATACAATTAAATTAACATTCATATAATAAACTGAAAAAAATAAACGCAATAAAAAAATTTACAATAGATTTATGTGACGATGCGTGAAAATTAAAGTAAAACTTAATAATACTACTTAACCCGTTCGGGACCATGGTTGCATATATGCACCCTGAAAAAGAGCATAAAGAATTGGTTTTAGGCACCAGTAAAAAAAATATATATACATAGTTAATTTAGTTTAGTTAAATTAAATATTTAGTTTCTTTAATTAGAGCATTTTTTTGATTGATTAAGTAAAAGTAACTCTTTTTTTAAAAAAAGTGGTACCAACCGAATAAAATTTGCGTAAAAGCCTCCGGTCTCGAAGGGGTTAATAATAAAATTTATTTCTAAGTAGTTAAAATATACATTTCAAATAATCAGGAAATTTAAAACATTAAATGATGTTTCCCAGTTGATTGAATTTCCCAGACATGCATGTTGCTAGAATTTAGTATAAACTGAACTTTAAATATGTACTTTTTAAAATAAGGTCAAGTTTTAATATTATTTTTGATGTAAACGAAAAAGGCAAGGGAAAAATTGTAAAAACAAATAAAAATATATATAAAAATAAAAAAAATATCCCCAACTCTTAACCCCCCCCCCCCTCCCTCCGCAAATTAAAAAAATGAAATTGACAGTGTTATGCCAATTAGAATGTTGCATTATATAAACACTGACAATTTTGGGTCAGTGCAGAAATTAGATTGACTTTAAACCCGATTACTCATGTTGGACTAATACTGGCAATATCCAATGTCGAACTTCAAACTGCTAGTTCTCAAAAAGTCGCAATAAATCTGTTGGGATATGATTTTAGAAGGCTCATTCTACATTTCATACTATAAAAGTCTGAGGAAATCGGAAGGACTTTTTTTATATATCACTTTTTATGTACAAAAATTCCTTAAAACTGTATTTTTTAAAAAATCTCTTTTTTTTTAATTTTTGAGATTTTTGCAATCAAAAAATCAAATTAAATATGTAACTTAATGTTGTTTCAGAGAAGTGCAAAGAAAAAAAATGAGAAACTATCTGAAATGGTCTTAGTTAGGGTGTGAATGCAGCGAATTTGCCTGAAATTCACGCAACAGCAGAAAACGCTAAAAACTCCTAACTTCACATAAGCAGTGCTAATTCATGTGAGCTGATAAAAGCAAAATATAACAGAATATAAATTTTCAGATATTTCTAAATACTGTAGAATAGATTTCATTTCAAAATACGAAACTTCGATTTTCTGATTTTTGGCCACATAATCGCGATTTGGGTCCACTGTGCGCCATTTTGTAAACAAAGTAATTACTGTTGCCAAAATCCAAAAGCTGAATGTTGATTTTTGATTCATACATTACCATGCCAAACTGGTTTTAGATTGCTACAATGAAATTTAATGCAATAGAAGGAGAAAGCAAAACATCCATTTAAATGGATGCCAGGTCTCAGGAGGATATATAGGGTGTCCCTGAATTCATGGGCCAAACTGTAAGGAAAGGTAAAGTACACATAAAGAAGCAATTTTGGTATAGCAATGTGGGGCCGGAAATAAAAAGTTTTGGCGAAAAACAAGAAACGCGGAGGAAATGAAAACGAGCATTTTATTGACTTAATAATCACAGTAAGTGCTCAAATGTGCCACTGGCAGCATTTACCAAGTGACTGGCATACCTTTTTGCAGATTCAAAGTGTTTCACGAACATTTGCAGCAATAACTGAAAATCTTGAAATGAGGTCCTCATCAGAGTCAATTGGTGTTTCATAGATCTGTCACCAATGGCGAGAAAAATTTTGTTTATTTTATCATGCTCTGCTAAGCATGTAAGCATTGCTTTTGTAATATATATTTCTTTAAATTTTTAATTAATGCCCGTTCGGGCTCATTTCTGCAGCACGGGTTTCCTAAATAATGAAAGGGATCTTACCACTGGAGCATTAATCCATAAACCGAATGGTTGGAGCTCCAGTTGGGTGATTACTGGTGTCTCGTAGATGAGACATCTGGAATCTTCGAAAGGGTACGTCAATACTTGCTAGATGCTGCCAGGTATGTACCGATGTTGGTGGTTTGGTAGTACATTTGAGCACTGTAATTATTGTGTCAATAAAACGCTTGTTTTCCTTTCTTCCGCATTTGTTTTTTGCCAAAACTTTTCATTTCCGATACCACATTGCTTCTTTATGTGTACTTTACCTTCCCTTACAGTTTGGCCCATGAATTCAGGGACACCCTGTATATGAAACATCAATCATGAGGGAGTTATGGCTGGTGTGAGAATTAAATTAAATAAACTACATTTTCGTGATTAAAGTACAGTTGAACCCTGATTTAACGAAACTTTTGGGACTAGCAACTTTGTTCGTTAAATCGAGATTATTTGTTAAATTGGTATAGTCAAATGAATATTTTTATACAACAGAACAAGTTAAATAATGGCTATAAATAAGAAAAGCAATATTCACTTACCATAATAATGACGATGTTAAACATTTGTTGCTTTAAAAAAATACACTGTGTGTATAAAAATTGATCCTTTTTTGTATGTGCTATAAATCACAAGCACTGTAATTAAAAAAAAAAAAAAAAATCTTATTGAAATTTTATAGATAAATTATAAGATATCTTTTATAGATGTTTGTTTGCTTTGTTTCAATTTTATATTTTAAACTTCTTTATCAGTTTTTTTTCTAAAGCTTTGAAAACAGTGTCACCAACCTTATCAGCCATCAAATACGGTTTCAAAGTATCCAAACTGCTTCTTTGAATGTTGCAAGCTTAATTTCTATTTCATCTTCATCTAATCTACTACTACTGCTATTAATAACCTCGGTGTAATGCACATTTTCGCATGTAGATATTTCTGCGTCACAAGATACATATTCAGAAAATTAACAATCAGGGACATTGAAATTTTTTAATAAAATATTAGAAAATATTTTTTTTTTTTTTAATTTTTTTTTAACATTGAAATTTATTTGTTAAATCACGATTATAAATTCATTAAATCGAAGTATTTTTGTTCCATTTTCGTGAGGAACATACTTTTGCAGGGTAGAACTGTGGATTGCACATGGACACGTTTTAGACACTGAGCCAGTGGTTTTAGACTCAAGTTTTTTCAGGGTGCAGTTTCTGTTAATTTTTTTCTATCAGACAATCCTCTTTTCTTATTTTGATTTTAGATAAAAGAAACTGAACTTCTTTTGTATGCTCTTTTTCATGAAATATTTCTAATGTGTTTTATTACAACTGCTCTTTAGTTTTTAACATCATATATTTTTCTTTACCTTTCAGGACACCTGAAATAACGTGGCCGCTGTATTCCCTACAAAATCCAATTTATCAGAAGCTGGACACTGACAACATTATTCGTAAAGGTTACGGTCCCCATCAAGAAAACTGCAATTTTTTTCGATCCTACTTTGGATTCTGAGATTTTTATCTTAGATATATTTTTATGAGGACAAGGACTTTATTCAAAATTTAATTATCAAAGAAAGGAATAACAAGTAACATTTAAATATGAAAAAAAAAAACTGTGATAGTTGGCTATTTTAGCAGAAGTGGAACAATATATATATACATATTTTGAGATAAAACTAAAGTATTCATATTTACTTCAAACCACACTATTTCAAGCAAAGCTCAAGATTAACGTTCAGCGGGCATACATTGAACATGTCCTCGTTAAGTGATGAAAAAAAAATATATATATATACACGTTATGATGAGATTATTACTTAAATGAAACCACATTTTCGTGATTAAAGTACAGTCAAACTCCAATTTAATGAATCTTTCGGGACTAGCAACTTTGTTAAATCGGTATACCTTTGATACCTTAGCAACACAATTGTGTAGGTGATCCTAAAGAAAAAAACATTTTTTTCTTTTGTGTGATTTAAAATCGAGCCTGCACCTACAGAATTGTGTGGAACCTGACTTTGGGTATTTTTTGAAACATATTTCTTTTCAATCAAATAGGATCCTATTAATTAGGAGAAACCACCAAAACTTTTCATTTCTACCAAAAATCTTACGGTCTTAAAGGAGTATAGTCAAAGTATATAAATAAAATATAAAGTATTACTGTAATACTGCGTACCTTTACAACAAATTCAAATTTCGTGGCAATTGGTGATTTTTATATTTTTTTATGAAAACGACTAGGAAAAGAACAGAGAAAGTAGGTAGATATAATAAAGGTAGCAGTATATCTAAAGTTAGGCAACTCGAAAGTTTTTTTTATTATTGTTATTTAATTTGTTATACAATTTTCAGCAGTTCTTTACCATTTCACAGCAATTATTCCGCACTACACTAGAAGGAATCCAGTTTCAATTTTTTAGCCCAGTGTAATAAATTTAGTCCTCTTTTCAATAAAATTTTTATTTGGAATTGTGTGGAACCTGACTTTGGGTATTTTTTGAAACATATTTCTTTTCAATCAAATAGGATCCTATTAATTAGGAGAAACCACCAAAACTTTTCATTTCTACCAAAAATCTTACGGTCTTAAAGGAGTATAGTCAAAGTATATAAATAAAATATAAAGTATTACTGTAATACTGCGTACCTTTACAACAAATTCAAATTTCGTGGCAATTGGTGATTTTTATATTTTTTTATGAAAACGACTAGGAAAAGAACAGAGAAAGTAGGTAGATATAATAAAGGTAGCAGTATATCTAAAGTTAGGCAACTCGAAAGTTTTTTTTATTATTGTTATTTAATTTGTTATACAATTTTCAGCAGTTCTTTACCATTTCACAGCAATTATTCCGCACTACACTAGAAGGAATCCAGTTTCAATTTTTTAGCCCAGTGTAATAAATTTAGTCCTCTTTTCAATAAAATTTTTATTTGGAATTTATGCAACGATTTTTTAATTTTTGCAATTTTTTTATGTGAATTTCAGCTTTTTTTTTTTTTTTTTTTTTTGCATTCTGCGGTGATTTTTTGACATTTATAAAATAAATTCAGTTTTAAACTTTTAGCTCTTATATAGTAAATTTTGTCCTTGCATGATTATTTCTTCTGATTTGAATTTTTATATATTTCCGATTTTTTAGACGAATTTTTATACATTTTGTGATGATTTTACTACATTAATAAAAGGAATCTGACTTAATTTTTTTTTGGCCAACATAGTAAATGTTGTCCTCTTTTCAATAAAGTTTATTCAGGTGATTTAATTTTTCAGTTTTTTGATATTTTTAAAAGAATCTGGTTTTAATCTTTTAGCCCAATTTAATAAATTTTGTCCTCCCTTTCTAAAATAAAATTTATTCGGAATTCATACAGTGATTTTTGAATTATTTTTCCAAAATATTTATGCACTTGAATTTTCTTGAATTTTTTTGCAGTGATTTTTTGACATTGGTAATAGCAATTCATTTTTAAGCATCTAGTTTAACCTCTTCGCTACTGAAGCTAAAATAATGCTACAAATACTCATTCATTGATTTTTCACAAACAAAATGGCATCGTAGACGGCAGAAAAAAGAAAATTTCTGAAATTGACATTATAGGAGACTAGTAATTTAGGTTCACAAATAGGGATCTAAAATTACAAATTCTCTTAAAATCAGTGACCCGGAGCCGAAAAAATTTTGATGTTGCACCTCCAGCTCCGCTCCCAGATAAAATACTGTGGCTTTGGCTCTGGTAACTGCTCCAACTCGGCTCCGACTTCGCGCTTTTGAGTTTCAGATTTCAATTTACACAGATAATTTTTTGAACACAAATTTTCCCTTTACCTTTAATAAAGATCTGACAAAATGCATTTTTCCTCTCATCAAACTTGAAATGCTTGTTCAGAAAATCTGGCAGCTTTTACTTTTAAAAAAGAAAGTTTGGTGGCATTTTAAACACAAAAATCTTAAATTTCTTCTGCATTTTTCAAACCAAAATTGTACAACTACACATGTAAACAGATGGCCATATTTGTTTAAAAATATTGTTGCCACTTAGCTCATGTAGAAAGTAGAAGTGAAGTAGCGTTACTAAGTTTTTGTGAGAAGTTTTCCATATTTAAAAAGAAAAAAAAAAAAAAAAAAAAAACCCAAAAATGATATAATTAAAATACAGAATAATGATGTAATTAAAATATTTTAAACCTGGAAATTTAAAAGACTGGAAAAAAAAAAGATTTAAAGAATATTAAAAAACTAAAGGAGCCCTGGAGCAGGGGAGAAATTTAGAGCTCCAGCTCCAGAGCGCTCCTTTCCGGGCTCCAGCTCTCTGTTTAAAATATCAATTTAATCACCACTAACCTAAATTCACAAAGTTAAAGCCTTTAAACAAGTGAATAATATACAAATCCTCAAAACTTTTTATTGTATAGTTAAATACTTATGAAAATTTCTCACTTTCTTGAAGGCATTTTGCAAACTCAGATGAAAATAACATTTATTTTATGAGGAAATCAGCAAAGATATTGTCATTTATTGGTTTACTTTTAAAGCAAAAAAAAAAATCAGCTATTAAAAAGTGAAATCAAAATGTAAAAAAATCAAACAGTTTAGTTTTTATAATAAAAAGATTAGAGGTCCACATATGTGGACCCAGGTAGCAAAGAAGTTAAAATGCAGTAAATTTTGTTCTTTGCAATTTTTGAACTTTTAGCGATTTAATGTTTTTTTTGCATTCCGCGACTATTTTTTTTTATTCACTGCCAGTATTTGCCAGTCACTGAAAGCGGACTATGTGGACCAAAATGCATAAGATTAGAGTTTAAAGTGGGACTTTAGAGGGGCAATGGCATCATTTGGATGCATTGCAAGTATGATTCGCAATAGAATTCTGAACTGGTTTGGGAAAGTATATTTTACTGTATTCATTTGCTGTAGGTTAGATTTTTATTAAAATCTCACAATCAAATGAGGGAACCCGATTCTGAAAGAATCTGAACCTTGTTGGATACACATTAAATAGAGAAATATGGATATACATGTGAGAAGGGAAAGACTCAATAGATAGCAATAATAAGAGTTTAATGCAGATCTAGACTAATACTAAAGATTTCAATACAATTTATATACAATTAAATTTTACAATTTTAGGAGGGAAAAGGGCTTTTGCTGAGATTTATTGGCCATTAATACTTCGACAATATCCGAGCTTGGCTGGGACGTCTTTCCAGACCAACTCGAAGAGGGACTCTGTGAATTTTAACATTCTGTTCTCAGGCTGGAGATGCAAATCACCAAGTCATCAAGTTTATTGTCTGTCGAGTTTTGCTAGCTTAGTTACTTCTCATGAGAAAGAGTTGCACCCTTCCTGCTGCGGTCAGGATGTTTTGGAAAGCGCAAACTACATCCACATACATATTAATAATTTACTATATAAAAAAAGTTTAAATGTATTTCTGATGTTAAGCAATATAAATGACCCCTCGCCCTTTTTTTTTAATTTCAACTCTGTTTTAAATTTCCATACAAATGTTTTTGAATAAAAACAAATAAATACTATGTGATTTAGTTGTTAAGAGGAAACCGTTTTTTTTTTTTTCTCCCCAATGTATACTATCATATATAGTGAAAAACTATGGAATTTAACACTTCTTCGTAAATGAGTGTACACTGTACTATTAATTTATAATTTGTGTGGAAGGGTGGAGGGCACTAGAAAATTACTGATGAGTAGAATTTTTCTTAAACCATATTTTGTGCTTAATAAAAACAATTCAGAGAGAGCAAAAACAAAAAAACATAAGTATAGTAAAATCCTACCACTGGAGAGTCAGTAAATGAATGGCATCTTAAATTTTCTCAAGATGATTTATTTTGAAATAAAAGCAACAAATTAGAATAGAAAAATACTTTACTTACATATATTTACATATTTTTAATTAAACCAAACATGCACAGATGCAAAGATTATTTGATAAATAAAACAGAACATGTAATATTAAATTTTCTCAATATTCTGAAAGAAAGAAAGGCCTTAAAAATGCT
Source organism: Maratus speciosus (assembly GCA_963932465.1). Classification (NCBI taxonomy): domain Eukaryota; kingdom Metazoa; phylum Arthropoda; class Arachnida; order Araneae; family Salticidae; genus Maratus; species Maratus speciosus. Next base: position 3,750,166 of record OZ010790.1, on the reverse strand, counting down.
CTGAAAAGTTATACGAAAACCTTAATTCACAAATACAATCTAGACTTTAATAATAAGCACATAAAAGTTTATTTGAGAAACTTGAGTTTTACTTTAATTTATGCACATTATAATACAATATACAAAACTAAAGTTTCATACTGTCGTTCCTATTAACTATGTGTACATATATATCCATATGAATCACTTATGGTAGTTGTATTACAAAATACAGCAAGAGGAATTAATATTAAACAATATAAGACTTTCAAGAAGTCCAATTTGCAACCCCCCCCCCCCCACAAAAAAAAAGTTTCCTCTTCCTAAAATATAAATGTTTTATATACTCAAGTGACTCAAAAATACAAATTTTTCAAGGGAACATTTTATTTACATAAATACTGTACATTATATACAATAGAAAAATGAACAAATTTTTCTAAGTGAATGTGCAAAATGATATATTTACAATGACAGTTTATGAATTAGGAAGATTAGTGATATATAAACTCAAAAGCATGCTAAATTATAAATAATAATAAAAATTGTTGGTGGGAAGTGTTAAACTATTTCCCAAAATACACAGTTTGGTGATATAAGATTAAGATCTAATAGCATTACAGAAACATGTTGACTAGTTAAAATAATAATAAATGTACTAAACAATGTCATTATTAAGGATGAAACTAGGAATCTCTTTCTCTTTTATTCATTGTGGATAATGAATAACTGTTTTGATTTTTAATAAACAATTATGTCATTACAGTGGAAGATTACTAAAATCAGGAACGAAAACAGTAAAATGTGAAGGCTTAAAAATGTTTAAAAAAAAGAGGAAAGCAAAAAGAAAATATACATAAGTATTTTCATTTGTTAATATTTTATTAATGTACCAGAATGATAATCTAACAACGCAAATTTTGGTACTTTTATTTTAGCTGGATGCAGTTGATAGATCATCAAATATTATCTATTCCCACTGCCTTCAATCTTGTTGCATTTATTTAATATAAAGTTTTCTTTCATTTCATTTAAAATAAATATATTGCATACAATTAAAATACATGCCTTTATTGCATTTCATTTAAAATATAAAAACAAAATAATAATAAAAAATAATGTCATGAACCAAAACATTTCAACATCAAAGCATTGTCTAATACACACACAAAAAATAAACATGCAATAACTCTGGAAAGCTACTATTGGTGATAATATTGGCTAACATAAAAGTACCAAAGATAAGAAGAAATAATACCATAAACATTTCTTTTCAATAGAAAAACATTGTTTCTAATTTACATATGTGAAAAATATAAGATGGTATTGGCAAAGAATAAAAAAAGAATATTATTGATGAGGTTTGTACCTGGCTAACATAAATGTACCCAAAAAAAATTTCTGCATGCTCCCAGAAATCTTTAATGTTCTACTTAACCTGATTGATAAAAGCAAAGTTAAGAGTTTAGTAAAGAATTTTATAATCCATTTTATAATGCAATAAAATTAGAAATCACCATAAATATAAAATAAAAATGATATATTTGAATTTTTCTATAATTATATTTAGTTTTGGTCTTAAAATTTCACAGAACAGCATGTATAACATGAAAGTAAACATTCATGCAGTGGTACAGGTCTGCACAGCCTGGAACTTCCACACCTAGACCCAGCTTGAACAGAAGTCTGCCTTCATTTTGCCAGTCAGGTACATGCCTCAGTCAAGGCCTAGGCCCGTGCAGACCTCTATGCAGTCGATGAAAACATTAAAAACTATCCAGTCAAAATCGGCACAGTTGGCATCTGTTATTGCCAAAAGATGTTAGGAAAATTCTAGAGAAAAACCTTAAAAGAACTATAGAATTTTTTTTTAAGTAATAAACAGCAGAAAATCTCAGATCTGCAGAAGATTTTTGTCCCTGTAAAAGAGACTGACTGGCCGTATTATGCAAACTGCTAACATCTAAAAGAGTTTTAGATGTTATCAGTTTGATTGAAAACCATGATTACTCAAAATGTATAACTGTTGACAATTCTGACAGCATTAAATAAATGGAATCTTCACTACAAGAAAATATATTATATTTTATGAAACAAAAGAAATCTATAAATTGTGGATTAGCTTTCCAAGGCTATGGAAAAAATCCTGTGCCACTCACTAATGCTCTCTGACTTGAATAAAACAGTCCTCATTTTACTGTTTTGGAAAAATTGATTATATATACCGAGTTGCTAAAATATAAGGGACACACATCACTCAAACTGACTCATCTGTACAGCATAAAATTGCTGATAAAAAACGCTCCCCTGGTCAGAAACATCAGTGAATATAGCAATTTTCCTGCTCATAGAGAATAGAAAAGATTTCAGTGATTTTGAATGCGGCATGATTAAGGTCACCAGAAAGTCCAGTAGCAGAAATTTCTCCAAGTGTCTGCGACAGATACTTCAGGGGCAAAAAATAATCTGCAGGTAAAATAATTTTTCAATTGAAGTGTTAATTAATCAAGCAATCGCTTACCTGTAGCGTTTTTAGGCATTTTATAAAGTTTTCATTAATAATAATGCTAACTTTTTGTATTAAGTAATAAAGAGCTAAACATAATATGAAGTAAAATAAAGGTTCGATGAAAGATAATCTGCAAAAGAGAAAAGAAAATTTGTGACGCCCGTCTCCTGTTTCGAACTTTCTGTTGCCGGTCCAGAAAAGACAGTTCCAGTATCTCTCAAACCACTAACTGTCCTGGCTTTTCTTGCACAACAGTCTCAGGTCTTCAAAGAATAGTACCTAATTCACAAAACTTTGAGCGAAAAGTAAAATATCAGGCGGAAATTGCTTTATAACAAAAAGGATGCTAGGCAACTGACACGGATCATATGCATTAACAGAAGGGGTACAAATGAAGCTGGTTTGGAGGTCCAAACGAAAAGTTATCTAGACCCAGCCTGGTCCATTTCAAAAACTAAAAGTTCAGCCCGGGCCCCACTCACCCCATTTGTATTTTCGCGGTTCACGGCCCAGTCTGTGCTGTTAATGGAAAGAGACCCGGCCTGGACCATGCAAAAATGAATGAAAACAGACCCAACTCAATTTCTCCAGAAAATACCAATTTTCTTAAGGTTGTTCTTAACTGCTCTGCTCAACAAGCACAAAATGTTTTGACACATTTACAAATTCATTTTTTAATGGAAATATATAAAATTGGTGAGTCTGGCCATGGAAGCGATTTGGAATTGAACTGTGTTTTCCATTTTTTTATCAATAAATTACCTATTGAGTTATAAGCAATTTTGATCCCATTACAAACACGTTTTTCGGCCGCTCGAGTGGTTATTCTACTTTTGCACAGAAATTCGATTCAAATCGCTCAATTTGACACTATTTTCAGAAAGATCTATTGTGTCTCAAAAAAAAAAAGGAAAAAACAGCTTGATTACATAGTTTCTGAACAACAACAACAGCTAGTTTCATGCATTTTCGAACAAAAATAAATGAAAACTTATGTCATAAAGTTGTCCTTTTGGATTTGAGAACACCCTTAACACACAATTAGGATTTTTTTTTTTAAGTATTGGGAGTACAAATTAATTCGGTCCGTTTTTTTTTTCGTTAAAAAAACATTTTATTTATTATCAAAATGAAAAAACATGTTATTCAAAGTATTGTCCATCGGCAGCCACAACCTTTGTCCACCTTTCTGGCAATTTTCAGATTCCAACTCTGAAAAATGAGTCCTCTCTGGACGCAAACCATGAATCGAGCCATTCTTGAATTTCTTCGGAAGAAGTGAAGCGGTGTCCAGCCAAATCGTGATGCATCCGTCGGAACAACCAATAATCAGAAGGAGCAATGTCTGGCGAATACAGCGGGTGGGGTAGGACCTCCCATTTCAATGTTTCCAAGTAATTTTTAACGACAATTGCCACATGGGTTTCTGGCCGTTTTTCCCGCAATGCTCGGCTCAAACGCATTAATTGCAGTCGGTAGCGTTGGCCAGTAACTATTTCGCCAGGTTTTAGCAGCTCATAGTACACTATCCCAGTCTGATCCCACCAAACGCACAGCATTACCTTCAGACCATGAATATTCGACTTTGGCGTTGATGTTGACGTCGATGGCAATGATTCACCAGGCCGAGCATAGTATTTTCTCTTCTTGGGGTTATCGTAGTGTATCCACTTTTCGTCTCCGGTAACAACTCGATGCAAAAAACCTTTCCTTTGTTGTCGTTCGAGCAGCAGTCCACTGATGAAAAATCGCTTTTCAACGTCGCACGGTTTCAACTCGTATGGGACCCAATTTCCTTGCTTTTGAACCATTCCCATGTTTTTTAAGCGCACGGAAATTGCTTGCTGAGTGACTCCCAACGATCCTGCAAGCTCTTGTTGCGTTTGGCACGGATCTTGATCGAGCAATTCCTCCAATTCGGCGTCTTCGAACTTTTTCGGCTGGCCCGGGCGCTCCTTGTCTTCGACACTAAAATCACCATTTTTGAAGCGTCGAAACCACTCTCTACATGATTTATCAGATGGCGCAGATTCACCATATACTTCCACAAGCGATCGATGCGCTTCAGCGGCACTTTTCTTCCAATTAAAAAAGAAAATCAAAACTTCCCGCAAATGTTGTTTATTTAGCACAAAACTCAACATATTGAATGCTCAGAAAACCAATTTTGTTGTATAAAACTCGAAGCTTCGTTGACTGAATATGGTTGACAAAGGTCAAACCTTTCTAACAATGCCAAAAACATCTATCATTATTCAGTAAACAAATCAGCCAGAGCCATCTATTGAAAACGGACCGAATTAATTTGTACTCCCAATAGAATACTGCATTCATTTTTATGGAAAAATTTAACATAAAGATTACAATATGTTTTAGATTACTATATATTCACAAGCCATAGAATGCAGAATAGCATCAGTACCAACCCACCATGTAGAAAAAAAATCTAAGCCTGATCCCAGCCCGGACTGAGTCTGCTGAAATAATTAAGCCCTGTTTAAATATGATGCAACAGCTGGTCTATGCTACATCTGTACTGATGTCAATCTAGCATCAGTTCATGCAGTATATTTATACTTATCCTCGTCTCAGTTCCATCCATTGAAAATTGTTCACATTTTATTAGCTGAAATTTGATTTTTTTAAATTTTATATCAGGCCGAATTTTTTCATTGGCTCAGCCCAGTCTGCTTATTTTTTTCATCGGCCCCGACCATTAAAAAAATTGTCTGATCTGCCGGCCTATTGAAAAATTTCTCATCATTTTGCCAGGCCAGGTACGGGTCAAGGGCAGGCCTGTGCAGACCTCTAAACTGGTTGGAGCACATTACAACTCAAACTCATCTTAAAACATATCTGTACACTTTGCAAGACCCATAAACAGAATGCAACAAGGTTCATGACAATATTAGTGTTGTGTAGCAATTTGTCCTTAATATTTTAGCCACTCACTGTACATATTCGACAAATTACGTTATAAGCACATTAATTGTAAGTTATGAGCTATGCACACTAGGGCTGGATTATTTATCAATATATTGACAGATATTGACATTTCTTAACTATCGCAATAACAATATCTGAACTTTGACTATGTTGATATATCCCAATAAAATAAGTGTTAACAAACACGGGCCCCGAAAATAATATCTATTCCAAGGTCTTCAACCACCTGCCTCATCCAAAACAGAAAATCTACATCGATATTCTTCCTTTCTGCTGATTATCTCCAATAGAAATTATCCCAATTATTGCAATACATCCCTTCACTGTAAACACAGAGTTTGTTCGACTGTCTGCGTAATACTGAATAACACTTATTGCCATTTCTTCTCTAGTAACTATGATTGGCCTACACATATTCCAATAACACCAGATAATTGATACATCATGAATAATCACGCATGACCACTGGTTATTCATTGTCCCATTTGATACAGAAGAGAGATGGTTATCATCAAGTCAATACCTAAGCAGCTAAATGCTCAGCTTGCAAGCAACCAATCAGAGCCTGCTAATGGGAAAGTTTCGCCTTCAGTTTATGGCCAAGTTGGTGAAAAGCCCAAGGTCGAAGCAGTCGTTCACTGTAATGATTGGTTGCTTTTAAAAAGAGCTTCCCAGTCAGTAATGCTTGTTCATATTGTACTATGACTTTCTTCTTTGTCGTTTGTTGTATTTTCATTAGAGCGAAGTTTTCTTGAGTGAATTTAATATATCTTGTCTTGATATTTTTCAGCTATGAGTATTTATCAAAAAACAAAATTTAAATTGGTATAAAACTATTCTCAAACATGATTTGAGTATTTATATATATATTTTTTAAAAAGGTTTCTATGTTGTTTTCTTGTAGTAAGTAGATAGGAAGATATAAATATAGTGATTTTTTTCTATTAAGAATGAATTGATTCCTTAGAGAAAGATTGAAAAGCAACATTTCTGTTGCATCTATCATCCACTGAAACCTGTTTAATAACAAGTATATTAGCATGACATGTGGCATTAAATTAATTTTAGTTTTTCCTGATCTTCCTCTTTTCTGTGCTAATTAAAATAAAATCATCAACGTACTAAATTTAAGAATGTTTTATTTTAGTTCGTATTTTATAATTTTGTCAGTTATTTGCAAAGTAATTAAACAGTTAAAATGTTACTGATAAATAGAGTAGAAAGAATAAGAAACATACTATTTTTGAAGGAAAATACTTTGCAACAAATGGTATAGGTGCAAACAGATATTAAACATTGGTTTCTTTTCTAAAATATTTTTTGTATAAATATATATACTTATTTTAATGATGCTGTGTGAACATATAGGTATAAGACATTGATCTGTTGCTCTCTACATCTGTTTTTACTTAAGTTGCTGCTACTATACCATTTATGTTTCAAAATTAGCAAAATTTCTATTCTTGCACAATTTAAGGTAGTTATTGCAATATATCACTAATATCAATATAAACCCATTGATATATTGTGATATTAAATTTCTGATATCATCCAGCCCTAATGCACACATTTTATATATTTTCAAATATAGGTAAGGTAATATTTTAATACTACATAGGTTCTGTGAAAAAAATTTTATTGTTCAAAATGTCTTTGAAATAGGCGATTCTTTTAAAAGTATCTACTTTTGAAATCTCAGACTTCAGCAGTAAAATCTTACCAATCTTTTACAGACTTATATACATGCAGTCATTCTATATGAAGCAGAATTAAAGATTAAATTAAAATTCATACCATTATAAACTAACTGCCATGTAATGAATTTGCAATCAACCTCAAAGATTTGGCAATATCTTTCATAATACTATTCTGCTCTTTAAGAACAGCAGTCTGTGTTTCGATTTGCCTTTGAAAAACTGATATAAATGACTTTGATCCAGATGAAGTAGTAGATGAAGTTTTGTCATCAGAAAGTACTTTTCTCTTTTTTGGAGTTGCTGAAAAAAAAAAAAGAGTGAGAGAGAGAGAGAGAGAAAATAAGTATAAAATGATTCCTTTAAGATATATAAAGCAGGACAAATGTAAAAACATAGTCATATGCATATAACATGGAGAATTTCATTTCCATACTACTTTTTATTTTTATTATAATAACCGGCAGATCCAACTTCGGCTTCCCAGGTTACAGAAAATATTGGCCGAGGTGTACAAAACATAAATGAAAACCATTTTTAATTAAAACTCTAATACAGCATTTGAAATCCTTGGTGCCTGAATCAAATACTAAACTACTTACATTGTTTTAAATGCAAAAAGGTTAATCTTTCGCAGCCAGACTGCATGTAGTCGAGATAGATTAAAAAAAGGCAGTAGAGGGTTAAAGAATAAAACTATGACAAAAAACAAACCTAGTGTCAAGATTTGAAATCTTTAAAACACTTTGCTTTTCGAAATTTTTCTATCCTATTGGTTATTTTGTAGTAATAATACAAGGTGGCCATAATTAAATTGACGGTACTCAGAGTGTTCTGTAGCGCGATCTAATTGCAAGAATGGCGCCAAATTTTGTAGGAAGATTAAACAAGATGGGGGACGAAAAAAAAAATTAGTTCCAAAAATCACCATCAGGGGAATATGTGGCGCTGTGTATTCGAAAAAGATTTTCAAAAAAGAAGAATCAATACTGAAATAAAATTACCGTTTATTTAGCACATCCAACTCAGGTTCGATGTGGCCGCCGTTTTTGTGGATCACATATTGCATTCTGTGCACAGTATTTACAACAGCAGAGAATAACATGTCTGCAGGAATCTCCCGTACAGTTCGCGATATGTTATCCTTCAACGTAGCCAGGTCCTGGACACCTTCGTGATAGACCTTGGACTTTAGGTAACCCCATAGCCAAAAGTCGCAGGGTGTAAGATCAGGGGATCGGGGTGGCCATGCAGTTGGAAAACAGCGGCTAATGACTCTTTCCGTTGTGAATTTCTGTCGTAGTAGCTGCTGTACCTGCAAAGCAATATGTGGAGGAGCTCCATCTTACATGAAAATGATTTTCTCCAGGCACTGTCTTTGCTAAAGTGCCGGAATAACAAAGTTGGTTAGCATTTGGCGATATTTGACTCCGGTAACAGAACAAGTTACAGGTCCTGTTGGAGTAATGTTCTCATAGAAGAATGGACCTATGATCATATCTGCTATGAAACCACACCAAACAGTTATCTTTGGTGAATGCAAAGGAATTTTTTTGAATGCTTTTGGTGACTTGTTATCCCAAATTGGGCAGTTTTGGGTATTTACAGTTCCATTCAGGTAAAACTGAGCCTCGTCTCCCCATAAGATTTTCCAGGGCCAAGCATCATCCAACTCCATTCTGGCAAGAAAAGTGAGAGCAAAAGTCAATCGCTTATCATGGTCAGCGTAACGTAACTCTTGTACACGGCTGATCTTGTACAGATAGAAGTGGATAATCTTTCGTAGGATTTTCCATACCATACAATAAGGCATATCCAGATTGCGAGCTATCCCACGAGCACTGGAAGTGGTAGCAATATTGTCTGGTGCTCTGTCGACAATCGCCGTTGCCACTTCTTCGATTGTATCCTGTGATACGGGTTTTCATCCTCTGCCTGACTGAACATTTAGAGAACCTGTTTTCTCAAACTTCTCAACCATTGCTTTTAAACCATTAACTGACAAAGGACCGTTATCTTTACACTTTTTTTTGTGGTTTCTAAAAGCACGAAGAGCAGCTGGCACATTGCACTGGTTGAGGTAAAAGAATTTGACAAGTAGAGCTCACTCGACTAAAGAAGGAGACATTATGAAAGATAACTTTCAATGAAATTGCTTCAAACAGTAGCACATTACCTTTTAAAGCCAAACAAGCTGACACTGAGCCAAAAGATATAACGTGAAATTTGAATAAAGAGCTTCTTCTGCTGTTGCTTTCTTTGGGGTTCTGTAAGTGAAATTGCAGATAAAGAAACTTTAGCAGTGTTTATGTAAATTTTTAACTTTTTATAAACTGTTACCATTTTGAGCTTGGATTAAATTACTAAATTCATTAAATAAACGTTAATTTTATTTCAGCATTGATTCATCATTTAGTGAAACTTTTTTTTTTTAATACACAGTGCCACATATTCCCCTGACGGTGATTTTTGGAACTAATTTTTTTTTCGTGGAATCCTTTGTCCCCCGTCTTGTTTAATCTTCCTACAAAATTTAGCACCATTCTATCATGCTACAGAACACTCTGAGTACTGTCAGTTTAATTATGGCCACTTTGTATATAGATAATTAAAAAAATTATTATAGGAAGTGAGGGGAAATTATAAGAGGTGGGTTGTATCCAAACTAAGCGAAATGGATGCAAATGGGTAGTATGACGCAAAGAAACCATTTACATCAATTTTACTCATAATTTTAAATAGCGTGGCACAAAAGATAAATCAATTTACTGAAATAAATACATTTCAATGAATAATATAGGTTCAGTGAAAGTGATATATTTAACAGTGTATTTGAAAAATAAAAATATTGTTTAGATGTGTAAATATATTGTTTAGATGCGTAAATATATTGTTTAGATGTGTAAATATATTTTAACCAAATCAAAAATAATTTAAACTGAATTTTAAAACAAACCTTTTGAAGTCATATTAAGGCGTCATTTAAATTTAATATCATATCATACCTTTTAAAGCCCACATTTTGAATTTATGAGAGATGCGGATGAAAGAGCATGAGCGAATAAATTTTTATACATCTTTTCGTGTTAAACATAATTTTTGCACATGCGATTATAAATAGAACAAAAATAAAATGATGAAATAAATAATACAAATATATTTTAACTAGTAACATAGCATCATTCAAAATTTTATATCATTATTTTTAAAATTATTAGAGCCATAAAGTGCTGCATCAAAAACTTTTAACCAGTTAAGCAGGGTTCATGATTTTTTTTTTATTTAAATCAGATATTTTTTATTTTTAAAAAAATCTCCCACAGCATTATTGTTTTATAAGTCTTTTCTTATAATTTTTAAACAAAAATTATACTAGACACATGTCATAAGTACTGTACTACCAATATCTACCCTATATATATAAAATCCTAATGAAACGAATTTATGAAACTAATATATGAAACGACTGATTAAACAACTGATTATGTTTCACGACGATTTCTCCTAAAATACGGAATACTTTGCGATGAAATTAACACCAAAAATCCGTATTGATTCACCGATCTCAAAACTGGTATTAGAATGTTTAAATTCGAATTAGTTTAAGAAATATTAATTTTTTTCTAATTTTATATACTTTTCTCTAATGATGGCAACTCAAATTTTAATCATAACAGATATTTTTTTTTTTCATATTTTAGAAAAGGTTGTATTATTTTAAACTAATCTGGCGACCAGTTTGGCATCTCTTAAATATATGCTAAGAAATGTATCATGTTACTTTTAATCATAAATTCAATTTGTATTTCATTATAATTTTATTTAATACAAAACTTTCATTTAAAACTAAAACATTTGAAATAAATGGCTTTCACCTCTTTCTTTTTTTTAAACGAAACGAAAAGAACAATATTAGGCACAGATGTTACATACGCAACGCTGAACCTAATTGGCACCAAAACGGCGTTATTTTGCCTGACATGGTAACCCGGCTATTGTTGCTTATTTATTAATAAATGTTTATTTGAATTCATTTTCTTTTTATTTATAAAAAATGCTGTAAATTGTTTTGTTCTGCGGTTATTAATTAAACTTTTATTTGTTTATTGTTATTTCATTTAAAAAAAATAACAGAAAATAATTTAAAAATATATATGTAACTGGTATTCGAAAACGAGGCTTTCGCCAAATTGTCGTAAAAAAATGCGCGCCAAACCCAGTGCGTATATGACAATACAACAAATCATGACATTTAATTTCAACTTCAAAGCAATGTTTTAATGGTACAACTTCTCCCGTCAAGCAATTTCGCCGAATTATAGAAATAGCCAAATCACTCGCCAAATTATACAAATTGACATAATTTTTTATTTTAAATAACGAAAGAACAAATAAATTTGGTACTTCTTAGTTATCCAGTCGACCAAATTACTGTTGCCAAATTGTAAGATTAAATGCCAATAATGGTTGCCATTAATTAATTAATTTTAAGATTAAATGCCAATAATGGCCAATAAAATCATTAATTTGACGTTTTATTTGTATTTTTATTAATTTTTTACTAAGGCACAGATGTCATGCGATTTTTTTCTGACGCCAATGTAATATACGCAATGGGTAATTAACTGGCGCCAAAGTGTCGTATTTTGCTTGATATGGTACCCGGATGTTGTTATTTATGCTGTTGATATTTTCGCCAAATTGGCGTCAAACGTATATGACATCTGTGCCTTATTAAAACATTAATATTAGCAATTCTGTGCCTTTACTAATTTATTTGTTTTTTCGTTTTTCAAAATGAAAATTATATCAATGTGTAAAATTTGGCGAGTTGTTTGGCGATTTATATAATTTAGCGAAATTGGTCGACGGTATAACTAAGAAGTACAATAAATTTGTATAACATTAATAAAAATACAAATAAAACGTCGAAATAATAATTACTTGATGGCGTAAACACGTGTAACTTCCTTAAACTCAAGTGAATATGACATTTACGATCAACCATTATTGGCATTTAATCTTATAGTTTGGCGATAGATTTTAGATATAATCGGCAAAAGATTGTGAATCAAACTTGAAAACAACCATTGGATGTCTTAACAGCAACTGATTCTGACATAAATTTTTGCAATCAAAGGAAATTGAATAGAAACACATTTACAGGGAGATCGCTACAGGTTTTTTCAATATAATTCAATCTCCTCTAATCTTTTTAAAAGCGATCAGATTAGCGTGCTTTTAGATTCTGCAGTGTCTGAATGGGGGTTGGCGAACGTAGCTTGCAGGGGGCATAGCCCCCTAGTATATTTAATAATATTACAATTTACATAAATTATTAAAAGGTAACATTTTAGGCTATGAAAAAATCTTAATTGCACAAAATGCATGGAAAAATTAATTTAACCTTAAGTATTTTAGTTAAAATAAAAATAACTGCAGGACATAAAATTTTTAAACAAATTTGGAAGCAAACTAAGATGTTAACTTTTGTTTTGTTAAAGTGCTGGTACAGAAAAACGTGTTTAGCAGCTTTATCAGTCGATTCCTAATTTTCAAATGTACCAAACCAAAGGCAGAAACATTCGTTCCACTAAAGCAGATGAAGCTATTGAAGTAAAAAACTAGTTGATCAGGAATTCTAGAAGATTTTTAGTATCAGCTATTTTGATAAACTCTAATAGGTACTTTCCACCATTTTAAAGGGCCAAGATCCACTATATTAGATCAAACGAAAATTCATTGAACGGTTCAGATTTTTCTCAAACTTTAATATAACAGGTATCACCAAAGAGAGCAGAAAAAGTCATACAATTTTATTTTACCTCAACTTGCAGAACATTTTCTAAATACTAACAAGCAGGGGCGGCCGGTCCATTGGGGCACGGCCCCACCAGTATTTTCTCTTCATAAAAAAATATATATATTCATATTTTTAATTTAAATATTAAAAAAAAGAACTGTTTACTGAAAATATATTGCAAACAAACTGCTTCTTACATCGCTCCCACTCATCCGTTATCGACTCTCAGCATCTATGCTTTTCTCAGAGGCAATAAATCACTTTACTGACCACTATTTCCTCCCGACACCAAGGTTACTTTATCTGGGCACGAGACATTTGTGCCCATATATGGGAAAAAACTGCGCTATTTCTCTACACAGTGGTTTGACAAATTCCGTGGATTTCAGCGAGTGAAGAAAAAAAAGCATTGTTCTGTTTTTATTGTTTATTGTTTGGAGGGGGAAAATTATGGAGTATGGCTGGCTGTACCGATTTGAAGCATCTTTCTGAAAGAGTAAAAAAACATGAAATGAGTACTACTCATTTAAATAATTAATGCTATCAACTATAAAACCTTCGGAACTGTCAATATTGTAGCGCAGTTGGATGAAGGTTACAGGATTTCATTACAAAAACATAATGAAATGGTTGAGAAGAACAGGTATGTGCTAAATCGTGTGATCAATTGTTCGAAATTCTGCGGATTTCATGAAATAGCTTTAAGGGGTCATGATGAACGTAAAGATTCTTTAAACCGAGGTATATTTTTAGATTTGGTCACATACACCTCAAAACTGGACACTATAGTGGAAGACCACTTAAACAATGCAACAGTATCTAAAAATACTTCAAAAACTATACAGAATGAGCTGTTGGATTGTATATATGAAACGTATATGCATGAAGTTAAAAATGAGATTTCTGCTTCTAATTTTGTAGCATTACAAGCTGACGAAACTACTGATGTAAGCTGCACTTCGCAATTTGTTATCATTTTACGATATATAAAAAACAACAAACCCGTGGAAAGGTTTGTTCAATTCATTGATGTCCATGACAGAACAGCAGAGGGACTTACTAAAATCTTAACTGAAAATTTAGAACAATTTAATTTAAAAGATAAGCTCGTTGCGCAAGCATATGACGGTGCACCTGTTATGAGCGGGTGCCATACTGGTGTTCAAGAGCGAATGAGAGACAATTTTCCTCATGCAAAGTACATCCATTGCTATGCCCACCAAATGAATTTAGTGCTGAAGAAAGCGTGCACTAATATTAAATCTATCAGATTATTTTTTGCAAATGTAAATTCATTTTCTACCTTTTTTTCGGCATCACCTAAGCGTAGTGATTTATTTCGTGAAATATGTGCTAAAAGAATTCCCGTACCGTCAGAAACCAGGTGGAACTTTCATTCACGCATCATCAGTTTCATAGAAGAAAATAAGTCCGAACTATCAGAGTATTTTGATAGAATTCAGAACGAAGTGCAGTGGGATGACAGAACAATCAGTGAATCGCATGGTTTACACAGAATTTTAGAAGATGATGATGATTTTCTCTTTCTCCTTTCTTTTTTCAATTCGATATTTCAACATGTAAATATTTTATATAATGTTGTTCAGATGACAAATACCACTTCATTAAATGCATTGCAAGCTTTCAACAGTTTTACAGATGCCGTTAATGAAATCAGAGGGAAAATCGATGTTCATCAAACTGCTGAAAATTATGAAAATACTTGCAAAAGGAAACGCATAAAATTCAGTGGCTATAACACAATAAAAATAAATGACAAAGAAGCGTGCGACATTATAATATCCGAAATGAAAAACAGGTTTGAAGAGCAGGAGACTCTTAAGAGTCTCCTGCTCTTCAAACCTGCTTTTTGCAGTACTGGATCCAAAAAAATTCAGTTTATTTAAGGATAATTTCCCTGAAAAAAATTTTCTATTATCGCAGAAAACTACAATATGATTGATAAAGGAAAATTAATAAATGAACTTCGTGTAATATATCATAATTCCACTTTTGAAAACATTCAAACAGTTTCGAGCCTGTTAACATTTATGAAAACCAATAATCTTTCCGAAGAATTTTCTGAGCTTTCAAAGGCACTTGAAATTGTCCTGGTGACACCAGTATCGACAGCAGAGGCAGAAAGGTGCTTCAGCACACTTAAAAGAATTAAAACATTTTTGAGAAACTCCATGGGACAGGAACGATTAAATGCCCTTGCTGTTCTTTCAGTCCACAAAGATTTTATTAGTACAATATCAGAATTTAATGTAAAAGTAATTGAAAGATTTGCTCGTCGAAAAAATCGATGTGCAGAATTTCTATTTAAATGATGCATTAAATTTTAATTTGTGAATGGATTAAATCTCTGCAAGAAAAGTATGTATTTTTTTCTATTAAATTATGAGATAATTATTTTTTCTTTGATTTGTGAATTTGTTTTTTAATTTAATAATATTTGACCAGAGTAAGTTTGATGTAAATAATGGTAATTAAATTTAATGTAGTGAAAGATTTGCGCAGCTAAAAACATACCGAATTTTTATTTAAATAATGTACTAAATTTTAATTTCTCAATAGTTTCAATGTCTGCAAGTAAAAAGTTTATATTTTTTTCGGTAACGTTGTGAGATTATTATTATTATTATTATTATTATTATTATGCATGATTTGTATATTTGTTTTTCAATTAAATAACAATTGATTAGAATATGTTCAATACTAATAACGGCAATTAATAGTATGTTAAAAATTATAATTTGATAAATTTGAAATTAACGTTGATTACTTGAAAAAATAATTATTTTTTTTTATCTCCAGAAGTAAGATTATTTTTTCATTTTATTCTTAAATAATTTGTTTTCATGTTTAAACAAGAAACATTAATACATAAAAATTTACAATATGTTATGAGGACCGGGCCCCACAATTGAAGATTGGCACGAGCCGCCACTGCTAACAAGTCAATATTCCAATATATAATATATTCCTGCTTAGATTCCCTTGCTGTTGCAAGATTATTTTATAATTTGATCCAAATGAAATTTGAAAGAATTTTTTTCCAAACTTTACATTTTACTTTTTTTTTTTTCAAAGATTAAGCTTTATCTTTCTAAAAGCTGTTTGATTATCTGTATTATATAAAACTAAATTATATTAAATTACATTATTGTGTTTGCTTACATCTTGAATTTATTTTAAAATAATTTAAAAGAACAACTGATTTAATCAATTCTGACTTACCTTTTGATGCTAAGTACCAATTAATTCTGCCCAGTGATCATAAGCTCACTAAATTAATTTTTGAGTACTTTCATAAAAGGTACTTTCACATAGGTGCTCAGGGATTAGTTCATCAAGTACGGATGAAATATTGGCCTATAAAGGCTAAAAGCATTGCCTGAAAAACAGTGCATACTTGTGTCACGTCACATGTTTCAGGCATAACCCCAAAACACTAGATCAGTTAATGGGAGACCTCCCATCACAACACGTAACACCTAACCAAACGTTTCTCAATTCAGGTGTTGATATTTGTGGCCCCTTCCACATTAAGTACAAAAATCGGAGAAAGGGCACTTATTCCAAAAGTTATGTGGCCATATTTATATGCATGGCTACCAAGGCTATTCATCTAGAGATAGTAAGTGAGTTATCCGCTGCTGCATTCATCGCTGCACTTAAAAGATTTTGCGCCAGGAGAGGCAAAGTAAATATGCTAACTTCTGACAATGCCACTAACTTTAAAGGTGCGTCAACAGAATTAAATAACTTTAAGAAATTATTGACCACTCCCAATGAGGAATTATCAAATTTCTTTTCCGAAGAATTTATAACTTGGAAATTTATCCCTCCACGATTTCCTAATTTTGGCGGTCTATGGGAAACTGCCATTAAGTCCTTCAAACATCCTTTGCTTAGGGCCGTAGGTAATAATAAAATCACTCTAGAGGGTTTTGAAACTTTAGTAGTCCCAATTGAGGGGCTCCTAAATTTTCGACCTTTATTTCCGCTTTCTGATGACATAAATGAGTTTGAAGTGCTTACTCCAGGACATTTTTTAATTGGCAGACCCATTAACAGTATTCCAGAGCCTAATGTTATGAATATTTCTGACAATAGATTAATCCATTGGCAATTAATTACCAAATATGTTCAATGCATTTGGAAACGTTGGTCTATTGACTACCTAAATCACTTGCAGCAGTGCAGTAAATGGCAATTTACAAAAGAAAACATTAAGTTAGGATATCTAGTGTTATTAAAAGAAGAAAATTTCCTAACATGTAAGTGGGCTCTTGCCCGAATGATAGAAATAATTCCAGGCAAGGACAACAGGGTTCGTGCAGTCAAAGTCAAAACTGCATGTGGTATATTTTTAAGAGGCATTTCCAAAGTATGCCTGTTGTCCATTCAGGACTCTTAACTAATGTTTATGCATCATTGTATTTCTTTTATATTATTTTAAAGTAATTTTCCTGATTGTTTTGTATATTAAGTATTTTGTATTTTAGTATCATTTGTAGTGTTAATTAGAGTTATCTATTGTATTATGTTTATATTAATTGCTGAAATATTTCATATTTCATCCCTGGGTGGCATGTTCCGTTCCGGAAATATAACCAGCTCCCCCTAGCGAGCAGTCTGTAAGAAAGGTTGTCATTAAGCTGTTGATCACAAAGCATCAACACATATCAAAACACTGCATCCAAACTACGTGATGGATATTAATTATACTTTGTAATCTATTCAAATTAGCCAAGTTTTATGTTTGTGTAAGTGTGTTGTGCAGTGTTTACGTGTGAATAAAATCAATTAAACAAAAATTAAAATGTTTACAGTCAATTATAAGAACATGTGGGTTGGTTGACTGGTTTCATTTTACGCATTAACAGGAAATGAAAATTACAGAATTATCAAATATAAGAGAGGGGGGGGGGGGGGGGGGAATTTCAGAAATATCAGGAGAATGATTAAAAAAAGTAAAAATGATAACTAAAATCAAGGGAATTGGAGAAGTCTGATTTTATTATTTTATTTTTATAACTAAATATAAAACAAAAGTCATACACACAAAAAAAAATCTTGGAAATTGACAAAAAAGGATTTCTTTTTTTTTTTTTTTTTTTTTTTTTGGTCAAAGGCAGAATTTTGCAGATTTAGAAAATAAGCAAAAAAGCAGAAATCCACATTTCAGAGGAAAAGTGGCATGCCTGTATAAATCAAATTGTAACCAAAATTAAATGACAATCTACTTGTTCTTGAGATATAGATATCACAGAAAACGTAAAAAACAGAGCATAGCAGCGACACCTGTTGAGTGTTGTACGCACAAACCCAATAGGGACCTATTTATGTCAATGTCTAACAGGCTATGAAGTTTGGTAAGATTCTGTGCATTAATTTGAGATATAGGTAGTTATCTCTGAATTGTGAAAAACACAGCATAGCAGTACCACCTGTTGGGCAATTTACACCAAAACCTAATCAGTACCAATTCATATATCAAGGTGTAATTGAATCTGAAGTTTGATTAAATACTGTGCATTAGCTCTTGAGACAGAGTGGTCACAAAATTTTTGTCACATACAGACACATACACAGACAGACATTTTCTATGAAAGTTCAAAACTGTTTAACAAACAATGTTTCTTGTGTTCAGAACTTTCTCAATGTATAAATCTGTCAAAAACAAGAAGTCAAATTTTTTGACAAATCCACTACTTTCTTCTTGCACAGACAGAAGAAAGTAAAAATTCACACATGTACATAAAGGAAGCTCTCACTGCCAGCATCTGAAAGATGTTTCAAGAACATTATATTTTTGCCCAGCATGTGAAGAAACAAGAAAAACCTCCTTTATGAGTAGAACAATGTTATAAATTATGACATAAGATCCTTTTTTTTTTATAATATAAAGATTAAATTGAATAAATCCTTTTTGCTTTTTCATTACTAATAAACCTTTAACAAATGACAAGCCAAATTTCCATCTATTAACCGTCTCATGCATAAATTATTTTTCCTTATTCACAAAAAATCTTTTTTTGTGATAAATGAGAACCAATTATAAAATAATTTTATTATTGTGCTGCATGCTAGCTATTATCTGTCCACAAATTAGATCTCTATAAATGAATGCTGAAAAGTTTTTTGCTTTATAGGACAATATTTATCTGTCATCATATGACGTCCGTATGAATGAGAGGGTTAACTTTTGGTTAGCTATTTTTATAAGTTATTATTAAAAAATGAGATAACCTGTAATAGGTGTCTATCAGCATTCTGTCAATCAACATTCTGTCAATTCTTTGTACAGGTTTCTCTCGATTAGTGCAGTTAATTCAACCCACAATGTTGCCACAGGACACAAATCAAACCATACATTAAACGGTAAAACCGACAATAAATCTGCAGCCAACTTCCTTAAAAACCAATACAAATAAATAAGCCACATAATAATGCATTACAATATTGTTTTTGATGCATCAATAAGACACACATTTTATTTAAAAAGTTTTAAATAAAGCTGTATCCGATTTATACAAACTTACATTATCATCAACTTGTAAAATAATTTCATAAGTCACAAACAAGAAATGTTAAAAAATCAATTTTATGATTAATTCTCCATAATAAAGACCTTTTTCTAGTTGTTTTGCCATTCATCACTTTTTTTTTTTTTACTTTTGTAACAAATTGGTGACATTTGACTGGAGAAAATAGGATAACCCATTTTGTACAACACACACTAATTGAAATTTCTCCCACATTAATTTATTGTACTAATTGAAACTCCATTGAGAAAGAGAAGCCTGTTAAGATGTTAATATATTCATATTCAATTATAACAAGACAAAATCAAGATAATATTGGTTTATATACGTTCTGAACTATTTACTCAGAACTCCATAAAAAAACCACATATATATATGTATACATGGACTTGTGAAGAAGTTGTTGAAAATTAGCTAATTAAAAAAACTTACGACTTAAAGGTTCATAGGATGGCTCAGGATTATCAACAGCTTCTTCATTCACATCACTATCATCATAGACAATATCATCATTACTACCATCATCTTGCCACGAAATATCAACATCATCACTGTTGATAGCAGGGTTTACAGGAGAATTGCTGCTAACTTCAGCACTGTTATCCCTTTCTTTCTCATCAGCTTCATCCTATCATAAAAGTTAAAAACATAAGAGACAAGCAGAATTACAAATAGAAATTGCATCACAATGTAATTTTAAAAAAATGCATATGCATCATAAAGATCAGAATAACAAACTAAAAATTAAAAAAATACATAGTATCTAATATAGAATTAAAAAAAAAAAAAAAAAAAAGATTAGTTTTTGACTAGGTGGTTGATTTTTGGGTGCTGTAATCACTTTTTGCTTATTACCAGGGTTCGCAAAGCTGGGTCCAGTTCGAAAAAACCCGGTGGGTTTTTTCAGAGTGGACCCACTTGAAAAAGCCCACTGAAAAACCCATAAAGTGGGTTTTTTCAATTTTCAGATATAATTTAAAAATTTAAACAACATATACATTTAATGAATTTAAGTCATTTCAGTTAATTTTGAAAAAATATTAATATATAAAAGCCATTACATGCACATCTGAAGTAAAATAAAATGTATTTCAGCACTTCGAAATACTTTACTAACATAGAACCAAGTAGGCAAAATGCATAGTACATAATTATAGGTATGTCTTTATATAAAAAATTCAAATCAACTATATTCATGGAAATAAAAAATATGTATTTTTACTTTCTTCTATCTTTACAAGAAGAATGTATTGGATTCGTGAAAAATTTCAACTTCCAGTTGATGATGGATTTATACGTTTTAAAAAGGTCCTGAAGACAATTTAATAGTTTTTAGAAAATGACTGTCTGTGTGTGAAAAAAATTTTGTGGGTGATCTATCTCAAGAACTAATGCACAGAATTTCACAAAACTTTAGATTGAATTAGACCTTGATGTAAACTGGTGCTGATTAGTTTTTGGTGTATACTGCCCAACAGGTAGCGCTGCTATACTGCATTTATCTCAATTTTTGCAATAGCTTTATCTCAAGAACTAATGCACTGATTTTCATAAAACTTCAGATTCAGTTACAAGTTAAGTTGTTGCTTATTGAATTTTGGTGCATATCGCCCAACAGGTAGTGCTGGTATGCTGCATTTTTCGCGATTTCAGCAATAACTCTTATCTCAAGAACTAATGTACGGACTTGAATAAAAATTTAGATTCACTTAAACCTTGATATAAACCAGGGTTGCAAAAAAGCCGGCTAAAATTAAAAAAAGCCAGGCCGGTGGCTTTTATTGGTTTTAACTGGCTTTTTTTGGCTATAATTGGCCTTTATACAATAAAGCATTGTAATTATAAACTACACCTTTTAAGTGTTTTTAATTAGTTTTAATGACATTTAATTGATTTACAGTTTAATAAGTAACCCAATTTCTCAATAATGAGGACATTAATACTGGAATAAAACTTAGATGATTTTGGAAGTGATTTGTATTCAGAATTGCAAATATGTCAGCTAAATTTTAAAAGGGCCATACCAACTGCCAATTTTTTTCATTTTTACTGCTTTATAAAATTAAAGAGGACAATGGTTACTTAGTTATATGTTTTATTACTTAATTTTAAGAGCTATTAATATACAAGTCTTATTTTATTTCTAGCAAACATTTAAAATTATACATAGTCATATTAATAAAACACCACAATTTCTCACTATTAAAAACATTATGAATAGCATATGCATGAAGCATAGCAACAAGCTTTTCAAAATTTTATTTTGAGAAAATTTTTTTTTCTTGTTTAAATGCTCTATTTTTTATACACTTATGTACCACTCTCCTCAAATAAAACATCTTTTCTAATTCCTCGTTTCCATTTTGATGTGTTACATTTTGTCATTAAGGCTGTTAAATCCAAAAGGGCAACTTTCTGACATAAGTTTTAATTTATTTTTGTCCAGAAATGCATGAAACTAGCAGATGTTGTTGTTCAGAAACTATGTAATTGCACTGTTTTTTCTGGGGTTTTTTGCAAACGCTATACATTTTTCTGAAAATAGTGTCAAAGTGAGCGTTTTTAACCGAATTTCCGCACAAAAGAAGAAACCACCCAGAAAAGGGTGAAAAAACATGTTTGTCACGTGATCAAAATCTCTTTATAACTCAATAGATAATTGATGGATCAAAAAATGGAAACAGTTCGATTCCAAATCGCTTCCATGGTCAGGCTTTCGAATTTTACATCTTTCCGTAAAAAAATGAATTTGTAAATGTGTCAAAACATTTTGCGCTTGTTGAGCAGAGCAGTTAAGAACAGTTTTAATGAAATATAATCTTTAAAATGTGTAGTATATGTGGAGCTATATAATATAGAATTTCAAAACATCAGTTCGGAGCCTAACTTATATCTTTTCAATGTTTATATACATTTTTTTTCAGACATAATGCGTTCACAGTTGTTTCCTAGAAGTTATAAAGACTTATTTATTTGATAAAATTTAATAGAAATCTATTATTTTTTTTAGTAGAAAATATTTATAAGTGTATTAGAAATTAATTGATCCAAATTTACTGTAAACCAACTTTAAAAAATAAAAACTGGCTTTTTTCAATAAAAGCCGGCTTTTTTTAAGTGGTTAAAACCAAAAAAAGCCGGCCGGCTTTTTTTGGACTGGCTAAAAGCCAGCAACCCTGATATAAACTGGTGCTGTTTTTGGTGTATGTCGCCCAAGCAGCGCTGTTATGCTGCATTTATTTCACCTTTTGCAATAGCTTTAACTCAAGAACTAATAATGCATGGATTTTCATCAAACTTCAGATTCAGTGAGATGTTGACGTAAATTGTTACTGATCAGGTTTTGTTGTAAATTGCACAACAGCTGATACTTATATCTCCTTGTTAAATGCATCCAATTCAACAAGTCTATGTTTTACAATCCTCATGACGGGCATAAATTGTCATTTAATTTTGGCACTGTGATAGTGAATTTTGAATTATTAACATGTATGAGATAGAAGAAACTTTTGAAATTGGCAAATCCAACTAGTTTACCCCTTTATTTCTTCCTACTTATATATTTTAAATTTTAATATTCTATTCATTATTTGATTTAAAGAAAATTAACAATTTTATATCTTCTATTACATTTCAAACTTATTTGTGAGAAACACTGACATTTAGTTAATTTAAATTCATATAATTTATACAATTTATAAACTTGTAAAATAGCATTACAATTACATTGTATATAAAGGAACAATGTACTTTTTTATGTATAGTGTATATAATATATAGAAAATATAGTATACAATAATGTAATTACGCATATATTATACTTTTGAAAAAACCCGATTTTCCCCGGGGAAAATTGGGTTTTTCATGAAAAAACCCGAAAAAACCCATGTGGGTTGGGTTTTTTCAGAAAACCCGGGTTTTTGCGAACCCTGCTTATTACCCCTTTATATTTTGATTTTTTTAGAAACCATTCTTAGCGAGCATTTACATCTTTAAAAGCAACAAACATGCCAATCTAGGCTTCTATACCAACTGTATCACAAATTCAATTTTAGAATGTTTTTTGTTCATGTATCCTTTTAAATTTTGAATTTTTAAAAAACTTTTCAGGGTGAGCATTTACGTTCTTAAAGTAATAGCCATGCCAAATTTTAAGTTTCTAGTCCTAACAATCTGAAGTAAATTGTAATTTGAAATGTCTTTAGAATGATTTTTCATTCATTTCACCTTTTCAAATTTTGAATTTTTTAGAAAGCAATTATAGCAAATACTTACATCTTATAAGTAACTACCACATCAAATTTCTAGATTTAACAATATCACAGAAATCGCATTTTTAGAGTTTTTTGCTCCTGCAACCCCTCGAGGGTTGTCGTACAGACATAAAATATAGCCTATGCTAGAGCAAACATGATCACCAGCATTTTGCCGCCATTGTTTTTTTTAATATGTTTAGTAATTCCAGGCCTTTAGGGTTGCTTTTTTTACTATTTGAATGGTACTAGTAATAATTTTGCATCCTTTTTTCAGAAAAATTTATAATTTATCTTTTTTAATTATATATTTCTGAAAATGTAATGTTTTGTAAATATATTTTATTGCATTTTTTATAGAAATGAGTGAACCTGTAAACGGGTTTCCATTCATTTTCCTTTGACTAGTTATTTTAAGGCCAGATCAGCTGCTGGAAAACATCTACTGGCTGTTTTCATGTTTGATTAAATTAGATCAGACATTTGAAAAAAAAGCTAATATAAAATGAGCTATGTAAACAGTCTTTGCCTCCTGGTATTTTTTTAACAATGGTAGAAGAAAATTGTTTTAAATAAGACATTTTAAATCTGATGCAATTTTCACCAAAGTTTTCTTTCTCTTTTTAATTTTCATGGGAAAATACTTTTGTTATTAGAAAGGAAATATCATTTGCACCACGGTTGGCAAAGTGGACCCAGCCCAGGAAAACCCACCCAAGTTTTTCTGGGTAGGTCCACTAACAAAAACCTGCCTGGGTTTTTGCTAAAAAATCATGTCTGAGTCTGCAAATCTCCTTACGTATTTAGAAATACAAAATACAAATTTACCTTTTAAGCCCAAAACCTAGGTGTTCTTTTATCAAAATTACAAAAAGTAAATAAAAATCAGTTGTATTTGTGATGATCAGGTAGTAGTTTAATTCAGAATATTTATTAAAAAAAATTTTTTTTTTTTTTTAGATATATTTCAAATAATTTACACAATGTAATATATTTAAAATAATTATAATTGATCTTTTTTATAGTTTACCAATCAAGATCACATTCACTTTGATTTTTTTTGGTAATATTTATTATAAATCTTTACTAGTTTTTCACACTGATCTGAGCCTAAGCCTAGTCTGTTGCGCAATTTAGAACATATGAATCCAAATGTAGAGAAAATCCTCTCGATGGAAGCAGAGCTAGATGGAACAGAATGCAGAGATTGGAAAAAAAAACTACAAAAATCAGAAACTAACTTATTGTTTCTCTTTTTCTGTACTTTTTTTTTAAGAATTTCCCACCATTTTGAAGCTGAAAATTGTGACAATATTTTCTGAGAAAAGTGATTTAGGAAAATAGTTTATGTCTTTAATTTTAAATGCCAATATTGCAAGTAACCACTCTGAATGATACTGCATTATCCATGCTTCAGCTTCTTCCCCTTCCGTTGAATTAAGCCTTTCCCTTCTAAGCTTTGCATCCATTACATAAGCTAAAAAATGCTCAGGCCCGATAATCTGTTTGTCGCGTTTCAGTATAACTTCCTTGTGTCCCTGCTATATGGTGCCGTAGGCAGCAGGCAGAGTTGTATAATATAGACGCACATGCGAACAGCGTGCGCGGAAAAAAGTTACGAAAAGAAAAACGCTTGTTTTGTTTTTGTAACTATTTTTAATACCAAAAATTTAAAATATTCCCCATTTTTATACACGATTTATATATTGTTTGTCCACAATTCAAAGTTTAAAGACTCAAAACATTGTTGTGACATCACAGACCCTTTTATTTCTATTTTCCGTAGACTAAAACTTGTCGCCGATCGGTTTTCCGTTGGCGGCTGCAGTGACAATTTAGCCTGGCAACGGCTGTTAACCCTTAAATGCCGAGTTTGCTTTTCGGCTACATACCCAATTTAGGCTCTAAAATACTATTAGAATAATATTGAAGCTATAATGTCTAATGTTGCCAATAAAATACTTTCTGAAAATATTATTAAATCAATTTTCAACATGTAAATGGCAACACTTGTGCTGTTTAAGAATAAAGATAGATTTATTTTTTCAATTGTTGCTACTTGTTCTTTTTGTTTTGTTTCGAAGCTAGCGAAATACCCTATTTTGTTCTGCAGTGAGCAGGTAAAATTTATTTCTTATTATAGTTCCTAAAATTCTTGTGTGTTTAATATTATAGAATTTTATCAAAGAAAATTATTTTTTCAATTAAAGACCACCAGTATTGCCGATTAGTAACAAACTGTTTTTTTAGCCGTAAACCATACTTAAAACAAAATATGATTTTTTAAAGTATTTTTCCCATGATTTATTTAAAAAATGAAAGCCGAAAAACATTATTAAAATGATTTTTGAAAAATCAGGCATTTAAGGGTTAAATCGAATAATTTCGTAGTGTTATAAGAGTGACTGGCATTTTGCGCGAAGAGATCACAATCTTAAGGATTGGGTTGTTTCTAAATGCATTGGCAAAACGATTGAAAAGAATTCCCCTTCCTATCATTGCTTTTTGCTTTCTTGTTTTTATATTAAAATAATTAATTCTTTAATCAATATTAATTATTTTTAAATTTAAATAACAATTATTTTAAACTATGATTTTTAGTTCATATCATCAAAATAATATAATACGTAATTTTATTAAACATTAAATTAATTTGCAGAAAATTTTTGACCTAATATTTATGTGCGCGGAAAGTTTTTGTTTTTATATAAGTCTGGCAGCAGGGACCCGGTTCGATGTTCGTTCGCTTCGAGATTTCATATTATTAGAGGCCCTAATAAAATGAGGGGCCTTGCTAGCGAGCGAAGCCAGCTAGTTTAATCATTATAGTTACTAATTATTATTGCAACTTTAATATAGTTACTACAAAAATAAAAATTAATTATTCATTATGACAACTAAAATGTATTTAAAAGTGCTAAGATAAGAACTCACTTTTATCACTTAATAGTACCGTGTTTACTCGCATAATAGTTGCGCTTTTATTGCCAATTTTTCATTGTGAAAGTCTAGGTACGACTATTATGCAGGGAAATATACTACATAATATTGTACACTCTAAAGATAAAACATTACTGGTATAAAAAAAACACAATCTTATACTATAATGCGAGCAAAAATTGTGTATGTGTGTATGTATGTAAATTTTATTTTGAAAACGGCTGTAACGATTTTTATTAAATTTTGCACCCTACTGTTTTCAGGCACGAAAAGACCATTGGGATGGGTCTCGTGTTCAAGAAAATTCGATTAGTGGGTCATTTTGGGTCAGGGTCAAGCTAATTATATCTAAAGAACGGCTCAATAGATTTTGACTAAATTTTGTATCTAATCATTTTCAGGCACGAAAAGACCATTGGGATGGGTCACGTGTTCGAGAAAATTCGATTAGTGGGTCATTTTTGGGTCACTGTGGGTCATGCATTTTTCTTCTCATCAAACTTGAAATGCTCATTCAGAAAATCTGACAGTCGTTAGTTTTTACTTTTTAAAAAGAAAGTTTGGTGGAATTTTAAACACCAAAATCATAAATTTCTTCTAAACTTTTCAAACAACCAAAATTGTATAACTACACATGTAAACAACAGGCGGCCATATTTGTTTCCAAATAGTGTTGCCACTTAGCTCAAGTAGAAAGTAGAAGTGAAGTAAAGTTACCATGTTATTGTGAGAAGTTTTCCATCTCTAATAAAATGCTAAAAAATGATATAATTAAAATACTGAATAATGATGTAATTAAAATATTTTAAGCCTGGAAATTTAAAAGACTAAAAAAAAAAAAAGATTTAAAAGAATATCAAAAAACTAAAGGAGCCCTGGAGCAGGGGAAAATTTAGAGCTCCTGCTCTCTTGCTCCATGGAAGACACAGCTCCGGAGCTCTCCGGCTCTGGGCTCCAGCTCTCTGCACAGGAGAATATTATTAATCAGCTAACCTATAAACTGCCATTTTTGTTTAATTTTTCCTGCAATTTTAATTGTATTTCTGATATATGAGTACGTTATCATATCATTTAATACTTTTTTTACTTCTTTAAAATAATAGTATGTATAAAAATATTTTATTTACTTAATTATTTTGGTAAATTAAGAAAATTTTTTTTCTTTAAAAAAAATATTTGTCTTAAGAAATAAATGCAATTTATAAAATTGAATATCAAAATATGGTAAAAAGTACCCAAAATATTATTGCAAAACCAAGCATTAAATATGAAAATCAACAAATTCTTATTTAATCTTTACACATGTATTTGCAATTTTCAGCTAAGAATAATGAAATTTCTAAAAACAAAATTGTATGGGGAAGCAGACAATTATGGTTATTAATCAGCACTGCGGAGTCGGGCCCATTTTTGAGCGAAAGAGTCGGAGTCGGCCCATTTTTGAGCGAAAAAGTCAGAGTCGGATCTGTTATAATTCCCAGAGTCTGAGCCGGAGTCATCCATTTTTTCAACCGACTCTGCAGCCCTGTTATTAATAGACTGCAACATACAATACAAAAACATAAATGAGCTGTTTTAATACAAACTATCATTGATGATAGACTAAAAAAGTATTAAAATAAATAAATTATTTAAAAAATAATTCATACTTTATATGTTTACATGCATAATTTATTTTTAATCTAATTACAATCTAAATATTTATCCAAAGCTGGAATAAAATAAATAAATGAACATGATGCATAATCTGCAAAATGTTTGATACAGCTGTGTGGATTATTAGTTTATCGTACTTATAATGAACCTTAGAAATGAAAGGTGAAAATAAGGACTTCTACGCACTTTATAGGGATTATGGAAACAATGATTTTGTTAATTACAAACTAAGAAAATATGCATTTGGCAATGAGAAAAATTGAAGAACTCACTTTTGCTGCAACATTCTCAACAATTGGCATCTGCTTGCGTTTTCTATTTCGCTCCTCAAGAATCTTAGACAATGTGGTAGGGAGCACTATTTGATTGGGTTTCTTCATTGCTTTTAGCAAATCCTCTTCTGTTTTCGCTAGATCTGCTTCCAGTTTCTTCAAGAACAGTTCCCCTGTTAACTTTTCCTGAATTAACAAAATATATTTGCAATGAGTTACTTTTTTTAATTATTTTAAAAACCATAAATCAAGTTTAGATTTGATAAAATTGTTAAAAGACAATAACAATGCATACATAAATACAGCAATTTATTAGATTAAAATGGAGTTTTGTTGACTTATGTTTGTGTGGTATGCCTGTCATCAGGGTTCACTGATTTAAATCAGCTTGATCTCAATTTCAAAAGAATTGATTACTTTTAAGCAGGCATGAAAGTGGGAAATAGAAAAACTAGTTGTTGGGAGCCACTGTAATACTTACCCATCATGGATATGCATAATATAAAATATGAAAATAAAACATGGGTATTTTTCGGTTAGCCGGGCGCCAGTGTTATATATATATGTATGTATGTATACCTATATATACATATATATGTATGTATATTTATACATATATAGAAGCTATATGTATACATATGTGTGTGTATATATAGCCTGGTGCCCGGCTAACCGAAAAGTACCAAAACATGTGTTAACTGAGCACTATGGACGGTATGCTATATGCTATCGAAACCGGTATGCTTAAAATTGAAATTTATTGGTGCTTTTAACATTGATATTTTTAGATTTCCAATATAATATTTATGAGTAAACTATTTATAAAATGCATTGCAATTCCAAAATAAAAGTTAAACGTATATTTAAATACTAGGGGGCTCAGTTCCCTGCTCGCTAACGCTCACAAACCCCCACGAATTGCTACGCAATTCATATTGGGATCGCGTAGCGATCCCAGCTCGCTTCGCTCGCTCGCAACTATTTATGTCAACTCTAGCCAGAATGAGTGCTATCATAAATCATTACAACGTATTAAATTTACAAATATTTTTAATGTATAAAAAAGTAATGGAAAACTGTTGAAAATATAAATAAAAACGTACCTTGGAAACAGAATTAATTAAAAAACTTAGTAAAAACAAAATAAAAAGTATTTTTAGTTGGGCCGCTATGAGATCCGAGCAAGCAACATATGAAATTTAAAAATATTTTAATTAAAAAAAAAAGTAATTGAAAATTTTGTTGAAAATATAGATAAAAATGCATTTATCAAAAGTTTGGCGCTGTGACTTGTTGATCATCACTGAGAAAGCTAAGCGAACAGGAAATCGACACCGTTAAAATTGAAATGGCATGTTAGTGTCAGATGGGGTCTTTCTCCTTTCATTTTGCCTATAGTATTTGAAAATCACGGCTTAAATTCATTTAAAACTATAATAAGATGCTATAAAACATGCTACGTATCACGCTATCGAAATGTAAACAAAACGTTTTCGCCTGTGTCTAAATACAACCTTAGATAAAAAAGCTACGTCACCGTAAAACGGACAAATAGCAATTGTCATTCATGTATTGCACAAACGGTTTGCATTAAAAGAGAGATCCTGTCTGGATTTTGATTTGCTGAGTGTTTTGGGACATGTGACCGTAACTACCACTGAGAAACGTCGCTTTGGCTGTTGCCAAATAGCAAGCTACAAATACAGCCCTTTTTTAGCGCTACGTAAGAGAAATATATGTATAGATTTTTAATCGTACATATTAAGGTTCTAATACTGAATTGTGGGTACTACTTGATTATTCTGTCGACCCATTTCGACAAATTATATAAATTGCCTAACTACTTGCAAAATTATACAAATTGGTAAATTTTTATTTTAAACAACAAAAGAACAAACAAATTAGCAAACGATTAATAAAAATACAAACAAAATGTCGAATTAAAAATTACTTGATGACGCAACAAACACGTGTAACGTGTTTAATGTCAAGTGAACGTGGCCTTTATAATAAGCCATTATTGGCATTTAATCTTATAGTTTGGATATAGCTTTTTGGTCGACGGGATAATCGAATAAAAGAAGCATCCTTATAACTCCAAAAACGATAATCATATTAACTAACAGTTTACTGCATCGGATTAAGTGTCTCATTTGCAATTAAAATATATCTTTGAATTGAAATTTGAATGAAATACAGGGTCATGAAAAATCGAACAGTGCGAAAAATAGGATTACAAATAACTCGGCAACTCATTATCTGATCGACTTCATTCTTTATGCAAAATTTAAGTTTTTTTTTATTGTATTTTATATTTACTCCTTAAAATAAACAATTTTGAAAATTTTTATATACCTTTTATCAGAACAAATATTTGAGAGTCCGAAAAAAAATAGTTCCAGATAATCGAGGTTACTGATATTCAAAAGGCTTCTTTCCATTATTATATACTAAGTACACACCCAATTTCAAATCTATCTCAATTTGTTCAGGAGATAGAGCGTTTACAGACACACAGACGGACGGCAATTTTTTTTTCTCCAAAAATATGTTTTTTGGAATCTCTAACATCTGAAATGTGCAAATTCGTCACTTAACGATTACAAGATTTACCCTATACTATGTATGATGTGTAAGGAGTGGAAAATTTTTTCCATAAATACTACAGTGGCAAATTCTGGTAATTCAGACACATTTTAAAAGATATTAAAACAACAAAATGATATATAACTACTTGAATGATTGTTATTTTCTTTTTGTAACTTATAAAAGTATTAAAAACAAAAAATTTTAAATAAGCAATAAAAGCATAAGTTCATTTGATAAAATAAATAAAAAAAAAAACTAATCGGATGTGCTAATCTCAGAACTTTCTTCTATTAATATTTCAATATTCGCTAGCATAGTGCCAAAATTAAATGGCAATCTATACCCATCATGAGGATTCTAAAGATATGAAATTCTGCGCATCAGTTCTTGAGATATGACTATCGCTAAAATCATGTAAATCGTGCAAAATGCAGCATAACAGCGCCACCTGTTGAGCGATTTACACCAAAACCTAATCAGCAACAACTTATGTCAACGTCTAACCGAATCTGAAGTTAGATGAAAATCCGTGCCTTAGTTTTTGAGATAAAGCTATTGCAAAAATCACTCAGCATAGCAGCACCACCTATTGGGCGATTGACACGAAAACCTAATCAGCAATAGCTTTTGTCAATGTCCAACTGAATCTGAAGTTAGATGAAAATTCGTGCATTAGTTCTTGAGATAGAGCTATTGTGAAAATCGTGAAAAATGCAGCACCTGTTAGGCAATATACACCAAAACCAAATCAGAAACCGGTTTATAGCAAGGTCTAACTGAATCTAAAATTTTGTGAAATTCTGTGCATTAGTTCTTGAGAGAGTGCCCACAAAATTTTTGTCACAGACAGGCATTTTCTAAAAACCTTCAAACCATGTTCAGGACCCTCTAAAACTAATAAATAAATCCACCGGAAATCGAAATTTTTCATCAATCCAATACTTTCTTCTTGTAAAGAAGGAAAGTAAAAATGCAAGACAGTTTGCTAAAAGTGTAAAACTAAATATATCGGATGAATTTAAGTGAAGTACAGCACCCAATTTTTCAAAACAAATATTATTCTGAATGTAAAGGTTTAAAAAATTCTCACTCTTTTATCAAAAGAAGAAAAAAAAAATCTGCATGCTAAATATATGCATGTCAACTGATGCTGATATTTGATCCAGAAATACATCACTGAAATTAATCATTGAGAAAAAGTGGCAATAAGTGTTATATAAATAAGACAAAATACTCTATTCCTAATGTAAGCTGACTTTTGATTTGGTGGCTCTTCTGCATGACAATTCTGAAACAAACTGGAATGGTTTGAGTAGGCAAAATGTCTGATTATTAAATTTCTCATACCCCCCCCCCCCCATATGCTTCCAATATTTTCTTTGCATTTTTGCATCAATTCAGAGAATATCCAAAATTGATTTTAAAAAGGTGGGATTCCTCCTTTACAAGGAACTCATTCATACCTTCTTAAAAAATCATTGATTTAAATCAAATTTTTAAGAATGAGATTTAAAATTTAGATATAAGCAGGGTGTAGTGGGGGATATAGAGCTATACAATGCATACCTTTTGGATAAAAAAAAAAAAATGTATATCCTGTGTTTCTGAAATAAAGCAATAGCATATGCTGCCTCTTGCATAATATTCTCTAGCGTACACACTCTGATATTTTTACGACTACAACACTAGATATAAGGTACTTTTTAAGTATAGAGGTTTGGGTGGAAGAAAGAAATTTAACAACAGATTTTTTGACAACCTCACAAATGACATATACACAAGCAATTTTTCCAATATTTGTACAATTTATTTAAAAATATAAAGAAGCCACTTGTCTATTTTTATATGAAAACAGAAAGGAAATTGCATAAAATAATAATAATATATATATATTCAGGGTCGTACTGGCATGACAAAGAGGGCGGTGGCAATTTGGATAAAAAGGGCGCCAAATGGTAATCAGACGGGCGCCAACTACTATTTAAAAAATATATTAAACAATTTTTTTTAAGTTAACGTAACGATTACAAGATTATTTTATGTATTTTGAAATAAATATTTTATTTTCTTCAAATGGAGTGTTCTTTATTTGGAGGTTAAATGCATTTGAAATCCAACTTAAAAGGATATGGATTTATGAAAATTTAAATTTCGTTGTCAAACACCTTTTACCCCTCCCTTTCCCCCCCGCTACCTCCATATGTAGTCCAAGAAGGTTGACCATAAATTTTCTTTTTTAATTTTCCAACTACAACTTCGTACTAATAACCATATATATGGCAAATTTCTATGCGAAAGAAAGTTTGTCATTGTAATTTACTTGAAAGATATCTATACTAATAAAAGAAAAGAGTTTCCCTTTCTCTCTCTCTCTCTCTCTGTATGTGTGTGTGTGTGGGTATGTGCGTGTGCGCAATGGCTAGGAAATTTTACTGTACGAAAAGTCTGATAGTTTGGATAAGGATAGTCAAAAACCGGTCCTAATGCACCTGAAGTTATTTTTTTTTTTAATAATTGGCCACTATATTAATTAAACCCCATAATTAAGAAGGCCGACTGAAAAAACATCCTGCAGCGCCTGTGAGGGCCAAAAACCATGTTCCGAATCGCAGAAGTAGAGGAACCTGAAAGCGGCCCGTCTTCCGAAACGCGCATCAGCTTAACTGTTCGGAATACGGAAAAACAAAAAACACTAAACCACATCTATGTTCTTTAAGCTTTCTGATTAATCAATACGTTTAAAAAAAAAAAAAAAAACGAAAGTTAATCCTCTCTTCCAGGTGTTGAATAGGTCAGAGATTGTTTTTAACCGAGGAATTCTGTTTTCATAATAGAAGTAGAATTCTTCAAAAGTAATGCAAACGACAATAGGTTCATGAACTTGTTGGAAATCTGAGATATAAAGAAAGTAGAAACAGAACAAATATCATAAGAAATTTTTTATTAAAATTTTTGCATACTGGCATTAGTAAGGTTTTCTTATTAATACATAGTTTGTATATATTTCTTTTATTAAAATAAATTAAAGGAAAGTTAAATTTGTTTGAGTGGTGTAGTGGTCAGGGCTTCCGGCTGCCGCACCGCAGGTCGAGAGTTCGACTCCCGACTGGGCACGGTTCACTCAGCCGCTCATCCCTTTGGGGTCGATAAAATGAGTACCAACCTTGCTTGGGAACTAAACACCGAGGGTTTCGCGTTAGGTTGACCACCTGGCCGGGACGCATGCTGTATAGTACCTCGGGGCCCAGGGTCAAGAAAACAGAGATGGGCACTGTCAGTCCCGATCCTTTACGGATTGTATAGCCACAGAGTTTGGTTTAGTTTTTAAATTTGTTTGAATGTAAACAGTATACTTTTCTTCGGTGCCCCTTTTTTTATGGGTGTTTTTTTTTTCTAGTGCCCTTATCGCGGAATTCCCAAATTAGTATTATATACTTAGACAAAGACCCCTTCATCATATTAACATTGTTAACATATTGACATACAGTAGGGATGCATACCTGTGGCCCGCGATGGGTTAGCATGTGGCCCGCAAATTTCGTCAATTTGGAAAAAATTGGAATTTTTGTCCGTAGGTTGCAAGAAAAAATCGTGAATTTCGTCACTTTGCCGAAAAAAACTGAAAAATTCGTAAGCCATTTAAGAATCACGAATTTTGTCGATCAGGCGCGGAAAAATTGCAAATTTCGTTGATAGGTAACGGAAAATCGCGAATTTTGTCGATAAGGCAGGAAAAAAATCGTAAATTTCGCCGATCGGCCACGGAAAAATCGCGAGTTTTGTCTATCGGGCTTGGGAAAAATCGAAAATTTCATTGCTCGGGCACGAAAAAGTCGCGAATTCTGTCGATCAGGCTCGGAAAAATCGCAAATTTTGATAATCGGGCACGGAAAAATCGTCAATTTTGTCGATGATACGTGGAAAAATTGAAAGATTTATTTATTGGCTGGGAAAAAGTCATGAACTTCGCCAGTCGTGAGAAAAAAAACACGAATTTCGTAAATTTGCGGCGGGAAAAAAGGACAAATTTTGTCATGTCAGTTAAGAATCGCGAATTTTTTTGATTAGGAG
Organism: Maratus speciosus; assembly: GCA_963932465.1. NCBI lineage: Eukaryota > Metazoa > Arthropoda > Arachnida > Araneae > Salticidae > Maratus > Maratus speciosus. The sequence goes on along the minus strand of OZ010790.1, from coordinate 3,714,897 downwards.
AGGAATAACCTCAAATTTCATTGATCGGCTTCGGAAAAATCGCGTGTTCGTCTGTTTAAGGTCAGAAAAAAAAATCGAGAATTTCGTCAATTTGCTGCAGGAAAAAAATTACGAATTCCGTCAGGGTCAGTTAAGAATCGCGAATTTTACTGATCGGGCTCAGGAAAAGAGCAAATTTAGTCGATCCATCTGAGAAAAATCGCAAATTCTCGATGGGGCACGGAAAAATCGCGAGTTTTGTCTATCGAGTTCAGAAAAATTGCGAATTTCGCCAATTTCACGCGAGAAAAATTACAAATTTCGTTAGATCCAGTTAAGAATCGTGAATTTTGCCTATCGGATGCGGAAAAATCGAGAATTTCGTTGGTGGGGTTTAAAAAAAATCACGATTTTTGTCGATCAGGCGCGTAAAAATCGGAAATTTCGTTGATCGGGAGCGGAGAAATCACGAATTTATTCGATGATGCTCGGAAAAATTGAAAATTTCGTTGATCGTTAGCGGAACAATCCTGAGTTTCGTCAGATTATCAGGAGAAAAAAACGTGAAGTTTGTCAATTTGTTGCGGGAAAAAATTGCAAACTTCGTCAGAGTCAGTTAAGAATCGCGAATTTCGTTTATCCGGCGCGGAAAAATTTCGAATTTTGCCAATCAGGGGCAGAAAAATCGCAAATTTCGTCGAACAAGTACACAAAAATCGTGAGTTTTGTCCACGGGGGCATAAAAGTTTGCGAATTTTGTTAGTCGGGCACGAAAAAATCGCGAGTTTTTTTAATCAGGCGCGGAAAAATCAAAAATGTCGTCCATCAGTCGCGGAAAAAATGCGAATTACGTCGATCAGACGTGGTAAAAAGCAAATTTTGTTGATAGGGTGCGGAAAAATAGCAAATTTTGTTGATCGAGTGCAGAAAAATCTCGAATTTTGTCGATCAGGCGCGTAAAAATCGCAACGTTTTTTTTATCTTCCGCGGAAAAATCGCGAATTTCATTGATCAGGCGCGGATTGGCTTCTTCTCTCCGCTTCGTTCATAAAGTTCACTTTTCAGCACTAGCCACTTTCATACCTATGTTTGTTTTTTAGCAGTTATAATAAATCAAAATTTACTCCCCCGAATAAAGCCAAGGTATATTATCACTCCTTGAAAACAATCCTTGCTATATCTGAGTTATATATACAAACGTGAACTTTTGATATAGCCAGCTGAATTAGATATTTTGACTGGATAAGAGAACCTCATTGGGCAAAACTCCCCCACCCCTGTATCTGAAACCATATTTTTATCTGATTATGGGTCACAAATCATCTCCCCGAAATAGAATTCTCTCAGTGTTACTGATGTGGCCCTCGACAAACTAGAGATTTTTTGTAAGCGGCCCTTCTCTAAAAAAGGTTGTGCACCCCTAACATACAGGCTTAATTTCGCCGATGAAGGGCTATATACCAGGCTGCTATGCGGTGTAAAATGTTTGCGTCATAAAACTCACCTTCGACCAGTGCCCTGTTATATCAGTTGCGTATCACAGACCAATCCGGTTCAAATATGCAACCATTACTGTGTGGTGAACGACGTACGCGGTGTACGTCATGGTCGTTGATTACTAATATGAAAGGAGGTATGCAGCGTACGTCCTGGAGGTCAAGGGGTTAACATGATAAGAGGGTCTTGCTATAGACTTGTGACATGCATAAAAAAATGTTTTTAACAACAAAAAATAAAACCGTGTTGAAGGGATATTTCCTTACCTTCGTGTTTTACGGCGATCCTATATTGTAATCCACAGTTGCACGAGTCGAATTATACGAGAAAATTCTTTTTGAAGCCAAACCGAAACCAGACACACTTCAACCCCAGATTTTAATGCATTTATCTATAATTCAATATAATTATGCAAAAATACCCCGTAATTATATTTTTATATTATACACACACACATACACATATATATACTATGCACTTATTTATATGGAGTTGTATAGTTTAATATTGTGGGCATTCCTTAAAAAAAAGGCCCGGGGGTACCAAAATCCATTCGCAAGAGTCAAAGCCAACCCGAAACAATTAGTGTCGAAACCGTGTCCGAAACAATTACAGTTAATCCAAACCTCAGTGAAATATATATATATATATAAGTGTATATATATTGCCAACCTGAACCGATCCGATCCAAATCACGGGTGTGATCGGGTAAAATCAGATTACCTGAGCTGATGCAGAGCTGTAATTCGCAATATTTTAAAATCTCACTTTCGTAAGTATCAAGATAGCTTATTTTGATGCGCAGTAGCCAATGATTTATTAATTTTTTAAGATGTCCCAGTAAGAAAAAAAAAATATATATATATATATATATATATATTTTTAAAAATCACACTCTTAATTTTTCATTTATAATTTATTTTCTATTTTTGATCTTTAAAATGTTTAATTGTTGCTGTTTCATAGAAATTTGGAAATTTTTGGCGGGCATTTCTTGACGTATCATTAAATACATTGTTTTTTATACTTCCATACAATTGTACGAATCATACAGAAGATATTTGTCGATTGATCATCCATGGCGGGCTAATTGAAAAATGCCTTAAAATTAATATATTAATTTATAATTAAGTTGTAAAAATGTTAAAATTTTGTATTCTCATAAGAAGTACACGTTTGTACACATTTTTTTTATCCTTACAATTCTAGCATTTCTGAAAGTGGGTTAAAAATCGATTGCCAAATTCTTTCTTTACATACAAAAACCAGATTGAGTTAAATAAAATAATATAAATTATACACCACAAAACGACGACTATTTTAAAAGTGCAAAATAGTGTTGTGTGCCTTAATTTTGTTCTCAAATCCAAACTGACAACTTTCTGAGAATTGCTTTTTTTTCTCTAAACGCATGAAATTGGCAGGCGTTCTTATTCAGAACTATGTAAGTGAACATTTATTTTTCATTTTTCGATAAAGATAAAAAATCGTTCAAAAAATGTGTCAAAGTTGGCGTTTTGGACAGGATTCCTGGCTCCGACAGCGCGGGAAAGAAAGGGCAAAAATCTGCCACCGTGGAGAACAATTGTTTATTACTCAGAATAAAATTTATGTGCAGGAAAATTAAAAAAAAAAAAAAAGAAAAAAATTACAAATCACTTCAATAATCATGCCTACAGCTGTCCAGCTTTTCCGTTTAAAAATGAGCCCCTGAATGTGTCAGAAAGATACGCATTGTTGAGCGAGGAAAAATACTTTTTTGAAAATTAATTGCCTTAACACTATATTAAAATTTCATAAAGATTGGCCAAATTTTACGAAAATTAAAACCTATAACGTAAAAAAAAAAAAAAAAAAAAAAAAAAAAAGAGACGTGAAAACAAACAGACAAAACTATCATTTTTAAAACTTAATGATATTGAAACGGGGCTATCTATGCAGAGACCCTTCAAAATAAATAAATAAATAAAATAAAACCGTCTAAGAGTTTTGCGTGGATAGTGCACCTTTTTCGGTGCCCTTTTTATAAAAAATATATGAACGTATACAGTGGTGTAGTCCTGGAAAAAAAAGTATGGATACTAGAAACGTGAAAATAAAGGACTTTGATACCTGGGGAAAACTTAATTTTAAAACTTTTTTTTTTTATCTTGAGCAAAAAATGAAAGTGATTGAAAAATTAAAGTTAACGTAATTTAAATTTATTTACCTGTAAATCATAAAGCTTACAACATAATTAAAAATTTGAGAACTTTGATAAATGACACAAAGTGACTTCAAACAATTACTCTATATTGAAAATAATAATACAATTTAATTATTTTGTATAACCCTGTAAATAAACAATAAAAGCTACACAAAGTTTTCTTTCTAATGCATCACAATAATAGATATCGATTTAATTGTTTTGAAGAGGTGTAACATCATTAAAATACACTGCAAATATTTTTTTCCCATAGTACATAATGCAACGGAATATTTTAGAATGTCTCTGTAAACGAATTACAAGTGCTAAACACCCCCTTTTCATTAAGAAACCTCCTACAATAAACCACAATAATACAAATAAATAATGGCAATCCAAGTTTATTTACATTTACGGACAGACGAACCGACGTCATACACACTTTTTAACTGTATTAGAAAGCGTTCTATTTTTATGTTGGTGCAATTTTTATAGAGATTATACACATATTTAAACAATATTCCTGTTACTCAGTAAAATATGTATCTTAACTAGAAAAAAAAATAAAATGAAATATCTTGAAAAGCTCATGTAAATTTGGTTTCATTTCATGGGCGCCCGCAGAACAAAATCCAAGGAGGGAAAAGATTTTGAAACAGATATGTGCTTGTAGTACGCTATCAAGACCTTTCGCCCCCCTCTTTTTTTTTTTTTTGCAAGAATTTTAACTAAGACAATTTTCACCAAGCATACCAACCGTGAAAAAAAAATTAGAGATTAGTTACTTAGTTAATCAGTTTTTTTCATCAATTTGTTTATTTTTTCCTGAACCACCATTTGAAATACATTTTAGCGCGTAAACGTCAAAGACTAAAAATGGTCTTTTACGGGGAATTCAGGGGGGAACAGCCCCCTCTCTAATGATTAATCATTGGTTCCTTTTTCTCTTAATTTTTATTTATTGAAAAACATTTGAGAGGAACAACTTACTTTTTCAATACTTTCACAATATTAGTTTTTTAAAATCATGAGAGAAAAGGGAAATTCAGTTAATTAAATTGGAAAATTCAGAGAGGGGCAGTTGCCCTCTTCTGTTTGCGCCCTCCCTCCACTGCTGGCATCCATATTTCATCACTTTCTACGAAATACATAGTTTTATATCGGAAGCATATTGATATTTGGAAAATATCTAACCCTTATTAACAGAAAATTCATGGCATAACATAACATATAATTAATTACCAGCATATTATTAGTCAAAACTTAAGAATTAAAAATACTTACAAGTCACTTGGATAGGATGTTTGATCTCCAATTGGAATTAAGAATTCGTATCTGTATGACCGCGTTTGGTAAGAATTATAAAGCTTTACAGGTTTGACTGTCTTATATCTTTTCGTTTTGTTATTGTATTTTTCAAAAAATTAAAAATCAAAATTCAGAAAGAACGAAAGAACACAGAATTAAAAAAAAAAAAAAGATACTCCAGAGTGAAATATACTTGCTGGAATTTAAATTAATCTAATGCTTGCAGTTTTTCCTGTTTAAAAGTGTTAATCCCTGGAGCCAATCAGGGAATAATTGTCATTGTGAATGATAAATGAAAAACGAAGATCTTAGGTAGGGAAACGGAGATAATGGCCTTTAGGATTCTTGCATACCAAGGAGTTGTCGGTCTCGATTGATGGTTTCTCCTGTTTACCCTAAAAATGTGTTTAAAACGGACCCCTTTTAATCACTTGTGCCAACCATCTGTTGTTAATTGTTGTTTAAGAAAAACGTGTCCATGTGATATCTTTGTGTGTAGATCTTTTTGGGAGGTCTTTCCTTTCATCTGGTGGCGGGAGGGGTAATATTAGTTTTCTGTTACTAGAATTCCAAGTAAAATTAATGTATGCATCTAAAGAAACTAATTATACCGCTGTATCTCACTACTGGGGATAATGAAACAGCAAATAAACATCACTTTTGTCTGAAATTCCTTTAAAATTTTTAAGCCTAAAATAGTTTAAAAAATCAATATATTTCTTCATAAAATTGAATTTATTAATGCGTTTGTTCTTTAAAGCATTTAATAAACTAGGAAGGTAGTTCACCCCTTTCTGTTCTCTTTGAAAACAAAAAAGTAAGAGGACACTTGAAATAAAATAAAAAAGAGGGGGGACGCCATCCGCTCTCGACTACACTACTAGATATGTATATATATAACGAATTTCATGCCTTCCTTCGTTAAAAGTTGGTTAAAAAATTTAGAAAATATATTTAAAAAAATAATTGCAGTAAGAAAAGGATTTCGTTCTATTAAAGCATTCGTAAAATGTATATTTTTAAAGATATACAAAACATTCAATAAATGACAGATACATCAAATAACGCTTAGTTATAGAATAAATAATAAATTTTATTTTTTTTTTAAATCATAATTTATAAATTTCGAATGTGTAAACAAGTCATGAAGAAATTCTAAAAACATTGCACTTAAAAAAAGAAATCTAATGCTAGCCCAGTGTTGATTTTTTTTTTTTTTTAACAGAATCTACCATTATTTTCAAATTGTTATATTCGCCTTATCTAATGACAAATTAAATAAGCCGAACATTACTATTCGAAAATAGCGGTAGATTTCGGAATAAAAAAATTCTCCAAATTGGTAAAAGAAATAAGTGTGGCTAAATAATAATCAAATGCTAGTCACAGTTTAGGGGCGCCTTTTAACTGTTTTAATATATTTTTTCAATTAATTTTATAGATAAAATGTGTAAAGGGGTACCAATTTCAGAAAAGTCTCTGGAGTGGGGCCACATGTCGTCGTGTCAGTCTTTTGACAAAAAATTAGATGAAAATCCAAAGCCAAGAGACTAATATGTCTTCAGAGGGAATCGGAGGGGAGGCGGCGAGGCTGGGAAGCTGCCGGTAAAACTAAAAACTAAGGAGCAGAAAAGATACAAAATTATTAATATTAATACATTCTTTAGAAGCCATCACCAATTGATTCAATGAAAAGATCTTCTTTGGGGCGCCGGGTACCAAAGCCGGCACTGTACTTAAGAGTAATTAAAATGGAAATCTGTTTTTGACATCCCATTTCCATCCCCTTTCTTAGTTTGCACTTGCGCAGAAGGTATATGCAAATAATATCTACTCTGTTTATTCTTCTTTATATTCTTTGGTACATATAATAAAAAAAACGTGCAACTACCGGGGCGCTAAATTCTCAAAGGCGGAAAATACAAAAAACGCTTAATATTTAACATTTGTTTCTTTAGATGTCATTTGTATTAAATACTGTAAAAAATATGACTCTGGACATCATGACTGCGAAAGCCACCTTTGCCAATGTGACCATTTTAAAATTAAAATCTGTTTTTCTTAAACTGACCTTCAATATTTTTTCATCGATTGTACTAGCACAAAAGGCAGAAGTATCAAAATGCCTGGCAATTACACAAGACGTAAATTACTTGGCAGAATATACACAAAATATATGATTAATACTTAATATTAGTTTCTTCGGAAATCATCATTCGTAGAGGCGCTGAAAAAAAGTTGGTAGGGGCGCCATTAATAGGCAGACATTCCAAAATACCAGGTAACCATCCGAGGCGCCAAATACATGAATGCAAAAAATACGAGTTTAATTCTTAATATCAGTTTCCTTATGATTCGTATTTTTTTTTTTTTTTCAGCATAGAGGCGCTGAAAAAAAAATTCTGTCCTAGGGCGTAAATGACTGCCAAAGGCGCCTTTTGTCAATGGGTCGAATAAAAATGAAATTTTTTTCTTGAACTCGCATTCGATACTATTTCGTCATTTGTACTTATATTACCCAATATGTAGAAATACCAAAAAAGCGGGCAACAATTCGAGGCGCAGAAAATATGCTAAACACCTATTTGTTTCCTTAGAAAGTATCATATCGCAAAAGGCGCAGACAACAGAATTTTGACCCTCTGACTCATGACATATTTTTTAAAATGTTAAATAAAAATTTTTGAATTTTCTTTATCGTTCAGAATAAATCATTTTAAGAGTGCTAGAAAGAAAAAAAAAAGGCGAGGGGCGCACCGGGCATTTGCCTCGTTGCCCGGTGGGCCAGTACGACCCTGTATATATTAGATATAGAAATGTAGAATTTTGGAAAAATTTATTTCTCACAAATAAGTTATATTTTCTTGAAAAATATAAAATAAACATTTTTTAAATTTCTGCACACTAAAAAAATTAAGAAAGTCAGTTTTTAAAAGTCTTTCAGTCTCAAAAATTTTATGGTAGCTTTTCTCGCTTTATTTAACATCAATGTGTGTAATATACAGGGTTGGCAAGTTTCTTCCAAAGTGGAAAAAACCGGCCAGAAGAAATGGAAGAAACTGTTATTCTTTAATAATTTACAATATAAGTTTCAACTTTGTAAGAAACAATAAATGTATTCTTCTTATAGATAACCTTAAGTAAATTTCATTAGACCTATATAAATTTAATTCATTATATAGGCTAAGTTAATAATTACATCATTTTTTTTAGCCAAGATCACACACCTGTCTAAAGCTTTTTAATTATTCGCTACTTGAAGAAAAGAAATTTTATCAAAATTATACAAAATCAATTAAAAGTTATCAATTTCAATTTAACCAGCATATTTTTAAAATTATTTAGACTTCTGAAACTAGTAGTAAACAGTGTGGATCACTTATGAATGGTAGAAAGAAATTCATGCAAGTAAAAGACAGTGCTTTTAATTTACATCAATGTTATTAAAGTAAGTAATACACAATAATTAATGCAGTGAAATCCTTATTCTTCTTACTACAGTGAAACATGGTATAACAAAAGTTTTTTAGCAGTAGGATGCTGCAATCGGTTTATCAACTTAGAATGGATACAAAAGATGAAAAAAATTCTTTCAAGTCTTACAGAACACAAAGGAGAGCTTAAAAGTATTTCGATATATCCACAGGCATTTTTAGAACATTAATCACAGCATGCTAGATGCTAGTATAAATACTTACACTTTCATTTATTTCCTGTGATGCACAGTAAAATAATCCATAAAAACCTTTAAAATAATGCATTTTTATATGAAAAATAAAGAATTTGCAGTTTTTTTTTTTTTAAACAGAATTGGCATGATTAATGAGAAAATATCCCTCTACCTCTAAAGTTGTAAAATCCATCACCTGTAAATGCATGCTGAACCTGAAGTTTGTTATTAAAAATAACTTATTTTTCCAAAAAAATTATTTTTAATATTAATTAAATTTTCCACTTTAGATTTCATATAGTTATACTTTGAGTTTAATTCTTTTACATAGTTAATATACTTTAATTTTGAGCATTTGTTTGTTCCACTGTCCTGGAAGAAACCCAACCCTGGTAATATATCATGTCTCTGTTGAAATTATTTTTCAGTTGCATTTGTTTAATTATCAGTAGAGCTAATAAAATAAAAAAAAAAAGATAAATTATTAGTTTCAACCAATATTACCACAGTTTGAAAGCAAATTTAAACTGTACTATACATCCCTTCCACATATTATTGTTTTGTAAGTACACTGATGCTCAAAAGTATTGCATATTTCAATAAATCACTGTTTTCTCAAAAAGTTGAAAATTCATACACAAGAAAACAGTTTGCAAACTAGCAGTGATTATGAATTTTGTACAAAACCAATCGAATCAGACATTTCAGAGGACTGGACATCAAAAGCGTGAATTGCAAAGTAGTTGGATTGTGAGAATGTATATGACTCTTTTAATTGTTGTTTCTTGTGGTGATTTCAATCATTTTTGTTAATTACATAACAAATGGATGAATTTACACATGGTCGCGTTAACTGCATAGAGGAGTCTGGCCAATGTTGCCAAAGCTGTTGGTATCGACCAATCTACAGTTTTGAGACTGTGACAAGGCTACATTACATTTTAACGAAAAATGCTAGTAGAAGTTCTGTAGAAGGTCGTCTGCATATAACACTAGCAACAAATGACCAATTTATGGTTTTAACGGCATTGTGCAACTGAAAAATGCCTGGAAGAACGATAGCCAGCACCGTGCGAAAGGGGGGGGGGGGGGGGGGGGGGCGAAGGGGGCGGTCGCCCCGGGCACGGAAATTTAGGGGTGCCAAATTTGTACTACCAATTTTCGTTTTTTTTATTGTCGTTGATCATTTTCATTGGAATTTTTTTTTCACTCTTCGATATTCTATTTTTTTTATTTTGTAAAACCAAATGTATGTATTTACATAGCGGGAATTTTTTTCCCAATGGAAGTATGTACATTTTGCATTTCCAGGTTATTGCGTCGTTCACATTTACTTTGTATTGAGCTCTTTAGATCTGATGATTTTATAATATGCTTTTGTGATATTTTATTGCAGTGTTTCTTAAACTTTTGGACTCTGCGGCCCCTTTTACATCGTACACGAAAGTTTCTGTGCTAACCTATCCTGATTCCACTATGGGATCATTCTTATAGTCATTCGGTCATTACTTTGCTATTAAAAAAAGGTCCAGCACAGGATGAAAATGCTGATTACATGAAATCTGCCATTGCAGAAGGACGACAATTTTCCAAACTAACGTTCAAGAAAATTATACCTAGTGGAGAAATTATTAACCGTGATTGCGGCTTATTGGATAACTTAATTAAGGGAATCACTATATTTTGTTTTCTCTGTTTATTATTCACCAATTATCATGATCGCCCACCAAAGTTAGCCAATCCAGATTGTGGGTTTTTCATGTAGAAGAAATTAAATCCTAAAATTCTTGAGCATAAAAATGCTCTAGAACACAGGAATGCATGCATTCAATAAAAGAAACTTGAGAGACGTTTAAAATTAAATCATGTAATCGACAGCAAATTTGAAAAGAGCAAAAGTGAAAAAGATAATTGGCGAAATATATTCAGGATGAAATTATGAACTTTCTTGTCAATGAAGTGAGAAAAACGATTGTAGAAGAAATTAATAGAGCAAGGTATTTTTCAATTTCGTTCGATCGCACTCCATATACCGCGTGTCCTAAAATGGACTGACTGAGTGATAGTGCCATCCCGAGGGGCAGACCACTAGCTGCTCACGTTACAAATGACTTTTTCAATTCTTATACAGCAGTTTTACAATTTCACATTACAACATAAATATCGATGATTTGTTGAAGAATTAAACAGGTTTATACTCAACTCAGGTTACAGCAGTATACTTTATTAAACTATATTCGTGAAAATCAATGAAGTTTATACTGAATTGACAATTATGCCAGCAATGTATAACCACACAAGCACTATAAAGACAACATCTAGCGCCATAGGTGCTCAATCAATGCCAAAACCGAAATCGCCCAACACTGATGCGAAAAGAAGAGGGTAAATGTATGGAGTGGGTCACATTCTCCAATACAATCTTATTTTTAGGGGCCTATTCTATATATTTAACCTTCTTCCTTCGCATGATGCCAAGGGGATTTCAGTTTATACCTCCTTTGAGCGCTTATTGCTTGCCACCTATCTCTGCTATTTGGAACTAAAACCGAGAACCGCAGTAAAAATACTTCTAATATCTTACATAACTCTCCTGCAAGAATTTCTTTTAATAATTGTCACCATTTGCAAGTTATTGAATTTTAAACACATTCCAGTTTAGGAATCCAGTACACCTCACAAATTACAAGATACCGAAAATAGAAAATTTTTATTCGAGGAAAGGTTTCTTGACTACATCAAGTCAAAAAGAAAAAAAAAAAAAAAAAAAGAAAGAGAAAAAAAAAAAAGGGAGCGTAAGAAATTTAAGATAAGCTAATGTCCGACATTCACAGCTGCACGAGAGGTTCTGTTCTCAAAAATGGTAGACGGGAGGTGCTGAGTTCGACCCAATCGCGCACGTCAGCCTAATCGTTTGAAATTGTCCGTAGTTTTCTTCGAACCTTGCCTAAATACGGGTTAGGTTCCTTTAGAAAGACCTTACAGAGGACACTCCCATCCCATTCCTTTCTACTCAGTGTTGATTTCAGGGGTGGCCTGGGGGGGAACATTCCCTCCTGGAGCAATGAGATGTCCCCCCCCCCCCGGAAGATTTGAGATTTTGAGTTTTCATTGGTCAAAAAGCACAATTTACCCCCCGGAACTCTATAATGTCCCCCCCCCCCCCCCCCCGGAGCCACAGAAATCCCTCCCGGAGAAAAGTGTCTGAATTCAACACTGGGCCTACTATATCCAACTTGAAGATAATCGGCCGTCATAAACAATACCAATATCAACCCTTCAGAGCTCAATGTTGTGATATGGTGCAAATATGGCTTCCCAATATAATGTTGTGTAAGCTCGAACTTTGAGTTCGTGCTGCTGGTGTATGTCCAAAAATGTCCGGAACTGCATAAAATGTGTTTTTTTTTTTTCTTCTGTTCTACTGAAAGGTGGGATATACTTATGTCCAACTTATCAGTTTATTTAAAGAAACATTGCGATACTCTATGGTCATGAAAAAATAAAGCTATATCTGCAGTTTACGAACAATCGCAACAGATTTTAAAAGCTCTGGAAGACCTTATAGAAATGAAGTAAAATGAGTAAACTTACTCAGGAGCAAAAAGCTTAATAACGCAAATAAAGAAATCCCCCTTTATTTACGGCTTAGTAGTTTGACACAGCATTTTAAATGAAATAGAAAAAGTTAATATTATTCTCACGAAAAAAAAACTGTCAATGTTTTGATTCACAGCAAACTGATTGAAACACTAAAAGACACATTTTAGACAATAAGAGAGGAAATTTTTGAACAAGAAAGCTAAGATTTGGTAATGTCCGTAAATGTAGAGTCCTTATTTGAGCAAAACAGAAAACGTAAAATTCGCAGAACACTTTGACTATGAAGCTCCTGATGAAAGTGGACATTTATATGAAAGTGAAAGATTTCGTGTTACGTAGAAACACTTTACCGGGCAACTGGACTGGAGGTTTAAGAAACTGAGAAATATATAACAATAATTTGAGTTTCTGGTGGTGCGAATCTAAAATCAGTTATCGAAAATCTGTTAATAATTCCTGGACCTGGCCCTTTATTGCTGACTTGAATGGACTAGAATTGTTAAGCGAGGTTTTAAATGCGAAAACCTTATTTCTACCATTAGATAAGAACTTTTATAAAATGGATCATTTAGAAATCCTTTAGTTGCTCCATAATTTTAACTTAGGGAAAACAGGGAATTACAAAAACATGGAGGCAGCGTACATAATTTATAAGTATTTCAGTTACAATAAAATAGCAAAAAACTACTTAAGATCTACTATTAGTCGAGAGATTAAGCAACCTGAATTTACTTTCTATAAAATTCAGTGTGTCGCAATCTTTACACATAAAATAATTTGCTACCCTAAATGCAAGAAAAACTAGTCGGATGTACCAATCCCAAAACTTTCTTCCATCTCATACATGTTAATACTTGAAAATTCGCTATCACACTGCCAAAATTAAACGACAATCTCTGCCCATCATGAGGATTCTAAAGATATGAAATTCCATGCATTGGTTCTTAAGATATGGCCATCTCTGAAATTGTGTAAATGCAGCAAAATTCAGCCTAGAAGCGCCACCTATTGGGTGTTTTACACCAAAACCTATGTTACTCCAAAACCACCAAGCAACCACTTATGTCAAAGTCTAACTGAAAGTTTGAGGAAAATCCGTGCATTAGTTTTTGAGATCGAGTTATTGCGAAAATCATGAAAATTCCTGCATAGCAGCGCCACCTCTTGGACGATTAACATCAAAACCTAATCAGCAACAACTTGTGTTAACATCTAACTAAATCTGAAGTTAGATGAAAATTCGTGCATTAGTTTTTGAGATAGAGCTATTGCGGGAATAGTGCAAAATGCAGCACAGCAGGCCACCTGTAGAGCGATTTACACCAACATGTAATAAGCAGCAAGTCATATCAAGGACTAACTGTATCTGAAGTTTCATGAAAATCCGTGCATTAGGTCTTGAGATAGAGCCATTGCGGAAATCGTAAAACAATGCAGCAGAGCAGCGCCACCTGTTGAGCGATTTACACCAAAACATAATCAGCATCAAGTCATATCAAGGACTAACTGAATCTGAAGTTTCATGAAAATCCGTGCATTAGTTCTTGAGATAGAGCCATTGCGGAAATCGTAAAAAATGCAGCATAGCAGCGCCACCTGTTAAGCGATTTGCACCAAAAACTAATCAGCATCAATTTGTATCAGGTACTAACTGGATATAAATTTTTATTAAATTCCGTACATTAGTTCTTGAGATAGAGCGCCCACAAAATTTGTGTCACACACACACACACACACAGACAGACAGACATTTTGTAAAAGCATGTTTTTCAGAATCTCTGACCCCTAATATCCGTCGAAAACCGGAATTCGAAAATTTTCATGAATCCAATACTTTCTTCTTGTAAAGATAGAAGACAGTAATAAAATGGAAGTAAATGTATTTGCCTGATATTATATTTTATTTTATATTAATTAAAACACTGTTTCAGTTATCTTCCTTAATTAATGTACTGAAAATATAATTTATTTTTATCTTTTACATTATGTTCTGCAGGTTTTTTGTTTGTTTTGCTTTTTTAGTACTTATTGGTTGAAGGAACCACTTGTTTCTAATCTGGTTGTTAGCGATTTTTACCCATTTTCTGCAGCTTAAAGACTAAAAACAACTAAAAATGGCTAGAAAAATATGTGAGAAAGGTTAAGAAAAATCTGCCGCAAAGCATCACGATATCATTAACAAATAAGTGCAATTTTCTTTCCAGTTATTTAGTTGTTTGAAATTTCTGAATTAAAATTAAATCTTTTAAAGTTCTAAAATAAATGCAAGATATTTATTCAATATAATTTATTTCTGTTTCTGCCCTTTATCAATTTTGAAGGAGGGGAGGCGCCAAATTGACACGCTGCCCCGGGCGCAGTTTTCTCTTCGCACGGCCCTGACGATAGCAGCAGAGTTAAAAGCTGCTGGTGAACCACTAGTTACATGACAAGCTGTACACATATACAGGTTGACTTAGTCAACAGGGTCTTCATGCCAGGTGTCCGACAATATACAGTATCGGACCTCCTATCTGGCATTCTGAAAACCGGCATTTTTTGTGATCTCATCGTGGATTTTAAAAAAAATAAAAATAAAAACAAAAGATATAATTTAAAAAATATTTTTAGCTTAGAATTTGGTCTTTCTTCTATTTTTTAGCTCCATCTGATTATCAAGGGAAAAAAATAATGCTTTAGCCACATCTTACTGTTAAAGGACAAAAAGAAAGAAAGAAAAAAAAAAAATCTATAAATATCGAAACGTAACCTCAAAGACGTTTGTTTCTATTTTTCTAAGGCGTTTAATGTTCGTTGAAAGAATGAACGAAATAAAAAGCATACTTTCCTGCTTCAAGGTCAAAGGGCAGAATGTTAGTAAGTCAAGAACGAAACAGTACTCTTTTCTTTACTAATTATTTTTAAAAAAAAATTCCATCTCCGTTGCTAATTGTCCCATTGAGAGTTCAAATTTTCAGCAAGTTCAAATAATAATAAATTAGACCACTTACCAAATTTATATTAAAATGCAATAAGTTTTCAAAAAATTAGAACACCCCTACCCCCCCCCCCCCCCCCAAAAAGCCTAATCTCTCAGCCACTTCAACAACAACAAAAACAAAACTGTGTAGCATGTTTTTAATCGTGATCGGAGAAGTAGGACGTTATCAGTTTGAATCTGATAACGTTCTTAGTTATGCAGAAAGGGTTTATTATTACTGTGTGATAACTGAGGCAATGCAAGTGAATCATACAGAAGTTAATTTTCCAAGCTTCCGTGTGC
Source organism: Maratus speciosus (assembly GCA_963932465.1). Lineage (NCBI taxonomy): Eukaryota > Metazoa > Arthropoda > Arachnida > Araneae > Salticidae > Maratus > Maratus speciosus. The sequence continues at coordinate 3,699,393 of OZ010790.1, read as the reverse complement.
TTTTTCCGGAAAGATGTCAAATAAATAAATTAAGAAATTGCATCCTTTGTGATTACTTTTATTTTTAATTCGGCAACAATTACTTTATCAAATACAAATTTAATAATAAGAGTTATTTTGATCGACTTCCTGATGACAGGAAAATAGGCTAAGAATCATTTTCCTGTTTCACTGTTACATCAATTACCCCCCCCCCCCCCTTCTTTCATGACAGATTTTGTAGCAATCAGGTATCCGGCAATCGGCGTTTCCCGAGCATGCCGGTTGGTTGCACTTTTACCATACAGTGGAGAGGTGATTTTTGCCGATGCTATATTTATGTTTTTGGCATGGATCCGAAAACCGGAATCGGAAGGATTTCCATGATGCCGGATAATGGGTCCTATACTGTATGTCCCAATTACCTCGTCACAGGCATGATCCATATCAATGGTGAAGAGGCGTACATCCACTGATCATAATGTTGCCCCATACATATATGCCACCTCCTACCACATACTTGAAAAATACTTTTAAAAATAATCAATAATACAGGGTGACAAGAAATAACTTGGACGAAGTTTCAAACCAAAAATCTGTAACTACCACTAAAGTTATAAAGTTACTAGCAGGCTATGCCCGCTGCGCTGCTCTTTTTTTGTGAAACGAACCTTGAATCACCCGAAATAGTGAATGTTACCTAATTTGATCTTGTATTTTAAAGCAACATGGACCTTCACCTAGAATGTCCTTCAGCATTAATGCAAACAATGCAAACGCCATTGCGCTGTTGTATTGCCTCATGCGTTGGACAGAATTTGGGCTATTCAGAATCAGAAGAACTCTTTTAGTTGATCATTTATAGTGGAGTTTGGTAGGGAGATGAGGCAGTTATGACAACAGGAAAAATATTCTTTAGTCACCACTCTACTAAAATATTGAACATTACAATGATTGCAGAGATTGACCATTAAATTTAAATAATTTTCGGTTGACTCATATTCGTTTGTTAGTTCTTGGACTCCGGACCTCTCAGCTTGGCGATATGTGTTGTTCTAACAGCTTGAATACAACTTCACTCTACATTATGTTATATTTCCCAATATGCATTTTCTCCTGGCAGGTCTATTACAGTTTTCCATTTTTGGATTCCAGAAGAGAAAATTCAGCCAAAAGTGTAACAAATTATTTGCACACAAAGCACGGTGTTTAACCATCATATTCAAAAGAAAAATGAAGCATAAAAAACGTGGATTTTTAAAGCTGAATTGCTTGAATAAAATTAAAAGAACGTCATTTCATTGCCTTTTCACTTTATAGACCAATTCCAATCATATAATCGTTAACCTGAAAAAAACTTCGATGGCTGATACTGGTAGAAAAATAAACATTTAGTTTGCATCCAATAAAATCTTCCTTAATTGTATTAAAGCCAAGGCTGACGTCAAACATTAAAAGTGTTTGCAACGAAATAGTTCAAATGTAACAGAGTTAGATACAAACACGCCAAACTGCTTTTCATTACATTATGTCAAATGGCTATATTTACACAATTATAGATCCTTTACCAACAAAAATCCTTAAATAGAACTGACAATGATAAATAGCGTGCTGGGCAACATATAACTATGATATGTTCCCGCACCATGTTGGTTAAATCAAAGTAAAATTGCGTAATTTGTTATTTCTGTTTGTATAAATATTTTTTATAAAATATAATTATGAGTGTAAAATTATAATGTTTATATATTTAAGTAAAATAAGAGTGTAAGTTCATACAAAAATTATTAAGTTGATTTTAAATAGTAAATATATATTTTAAAAAAATTGTTGTATTGTAAAATGAATGTATAACGTTGAATGGAGTTCGGATCTCAGACAACAACTAGCCAGACGCCATGGTGTCGTTTTATGACAAGCCAATGGAAAGTGGTGTATAATTAGAAGTCGTAAAATCATAAAAACGTTGGAATCAATTTATGGCCTCAATAAAAGTGTTGGGATAAATTTATGACTTTTCAGACCACCCAAACTTTAAGGCAGATAATAATATTAAAGTATATGTAAGGGGCCATTTGCAGACTGCTAGCTAATAGGCCTATCGAAGTATAATAAAAAATCTTCTCACATCCAATAACAGTGGACTAGACAAAAATAGTTCCTCCCACTGCAGGAGCTGGTGTGCAAGAAGAATAAGTTTTAAAAAAGGATAGTCTGAAAAAAGATGTAGAGGATGCAAGAGCTCTCCTGAAAGCCCGTGCAATGAGTCCCGTAAGCCCTAGTAAAGCCCAGGCGAGATGGACATTTCAGAGCGAGCCTAAGCGAGCCTAATCGAGCCCTATCGAGCCTAATCAAGCCTAATTGAGGATGTATTCCTGAGGTACCTATCGGAGTGAGCCTAATCAAGCCAAATTGAGGATGTCTTCCTGATGTACATATCGGAGTGATCCTAATCAAGCCAAATTGAGGATGCGTTCCTGATGACACATTGCCATGATCCTAAGCAACGCAACAACTCGGAATTTGATAAATAAAGGCCACCATCCCGTATATTAAAAGAAGGTACTATTTTAAACATTTTCTTTTACCACTTAAGATCATATGAATAATCTTAAAAAATACTTTTCTGATATTTTATGGTAGAGAGTTATCTGAGATCCGACCAAACCAATAATTAAATAAGATTAAGGTAATTTTAAAAATGAAAGAGAGTATTTCTTTTAGCAAAAAGAAACAATTATAATAATTAGAGTACGGGAAATTATTGTCTTTTTTTTTAAAAGGATTAAACATACTTAAAATAATGAGAAGCAAACAAAAGTGTTGCTTTCTATTTTTTGAATTAATATTATGTTTTTCTGTAAATAGATTTGTTCAATGTAAATAAATTATTTAATCAAGTTTTAAAAAGTTTCTGTAATTATTTAATTAATAATATTTAAAGTGTGTCAATTCTTTTTTTTACAGCTTAAATTTTAGTTTAATTCATAAGTGGAAGAGTTCGTCTAAATAATTCACAACGCAAACTCTTAATTTTATTCGTAATTATTCAAATTTAATAATTACTTTTTGACGCGAATTATAATTTAATCTTATTAATGCTTCGCGTTGCTCTTCTACTAGAATTTAGGTAAGTACGATCACTTATATTATTTAAATTTATCTAAGGTATATAAAACTATATACCAATTTGCTATGAGGTTGCTTGGATGATTTGGACCAATTAACAATTTTGAATATATTTAATAAAAAATAAACAGGTGTAATTATCTGTCCAGCATCCCCCCCTCATTAAGTAAAATGGTGCTCTGACTCAGGAACGATCATCTGAGGTCATTAGATAGTAAAATGGTGCTCTGACTCAGGAACGATCATCTGAGGTCATTAGATAGGTAAATGGTGCTATGACTCAGGAACGTTCATCTGAGGTCATTAGAAATAATAGTAATAATAATAATAATAATAAAAAAGGAAAATAAATTTAAGTATTATTTTAATGTCACAATTTTAAAGATATTGTAGGTATGTAAGTTTAATTGATTAAAATTTTATTAAAATTAAATTTATTATTGTAACAATAATGACACACATATAATAATTTTATATAAATAAAATGAATAATATATGTTAGTAAAAAACAAAAAGGAAATAAAAAAATAATTCTGGGATTTATAATAGGTAAATTTAGGAATTACAATTTTGTTTTTTTTTTCTCTCTTTTCTCTTGTGGTTGGATCTCAGTTACCATTGAAAAATAATGGCATTCACATCACAGATGACACATTTGTAAAAATATTTTTTTTTATATAATGTATAAATAATAATAATAATAAGAATAAGGAGTAAAATTTTATAATATGTCTGGTATAAAAATGATTGAAATGTCAATAGATCACGATTTTTGAAATTGTATCACCTTGATACAAAAGAAAATTTATGAGTCGTACTACGAAGTAGTAGTACAATATTTACAAAAAAAAAAAAAAGATTGTTTTTTCTGTAGAAAAAGACAGATATTTTTCTGTTAAATGAAATTATGTTGTTTTTTTATATATACGTGTATTATAAATATTTTAGGGGTATTTATGTGTGTAAAAGAATAATCTACAAAACAACTTCATCTCCTAAGAATTTTTTTTTAAATTTTAGTGTTGTTGTTTTTATGTATTTATGCAATTTAGAATATTTTCATACATATGTTGTAATATAGAGAAAATAGTATGAGATGCAAAAATATTCTTTTAAGAGGTATAGGATCTATTTTCAATTGATATTTTGAAAAAGTATACATTGATTACTAATATTTGTTAAAAATGACTCAGACGCTGGATATAGATACACGTATTAAGTTAGTGTCACCATTTGACAATAAAAAGAACAAAAACATTATATTTTTCTTAGAGGAATTTGATAATATTTTGAATTCGACAGATATACAGGAAGAAACTAAATTATTAATTTTAAAGGCTAAAATTACTGGGGACGCAAAACATATTTTAAGTAAACAGATTGAAAAATATAACGAGACCAATTATAATTTATTTAAAAATAATTTGGTGGAGTTATTTGGTACAAAACTAAGCTTCCTTAATGCTCAGAGCAATTTCCTAAATTTAAAACAGGCCGCAAGTCAAACGATAGAGGATTTCATTTTGGAGTTTAAAAAGGGTGTAAAATCTTATATCGAAAGTGCAGGCGAAAATGTGAATAATAAGGAAGAGAATTTTATCGAAATCTTAAAAATGTCGAATTTTTTAAATTCAATTAGACAGGATATTGCACTAGATGTGCGTAAAAATGCGCCCAGGTCCTTCAAGGAGGCATGCGAGTTAGCAAAACTTATGGAAAGTGCGTATAATGAATCAAAGTTTGAGGAAATTAACGCAATAAATAAAGAAAACAAAGATCTTTATGAGAACATTATAGAATCAAGTAAGCAAAACAAACAGCTAATCGAGAAATTAAAAGGGGAGATTGAAAAACTAAAAAAATCAAAGAAAAAAAACCATGCAATTAGAGATGATAGTGTTCCGCGGAATAAGAAACTCTTTAATAAACACAATGATTATCAGGGTTCCCATTTCAATAACAATTTTCATTATAATGATTATGAACGATATTATACTGATTACTACAATTCCTTTAACTACCCGACGCATTATGGGATGTATGATTATTCACAACCTAACTGGAATTCGGGAAATAGGGATTTTGGATATATTTCTGAGAATTATGAGCAAAATGGTTATCAATTTGAAAAGCGCAAAAAGAAAAAAAAATGGGCAAAGAAAACAGCGAAATCGGATCAAGATTCGGGATTTTCAGAGACGGAAATCGATAAAATAAATAAAACAATCGCAAATATAACAAATGCAGACAAAGATAGTCTGCCAATTATATCACTAAGTATACAGGGCGTCGAAATACAAGCGTTACTGGATACCGGAGCTGCTGTGTCCCTTTTATCACCTTCTTTATTCAAAAAAATTAAAGATACAAACGTCAAAATCAAATATTTGGGCAATCAGATCCAAATTAAAACTTTAACAAATTCAAAGATTTTTTTTAAACAATGTGTAAAATTAACTTTTCGATTAAAAGGTATATTCACAACAGGCACATTTTATGTCACTAATGATGATTTTGATAGGCAGTACCAAATGTTATTAGGGTACGATTATCTCAAAGAAAATCATATGATTTTGGATTTATGCAATAAAACATTAAAATTTAAAAATCAACAAATTAAATTAAACGTTGCAAGTGAAGTAAATAATTATGAAGTGAATAACATTACGCCATGTAATTCAGGGGAACATTCAAATAAAAGTATGTTTGCCATTACTAAAAATAGAATTTTTCTCCAACCTGAAGAATCGAAAATTGTAAAATTAAAATGCCCAGAGGATATAAATATGTCAGATATAATTATTTTTGACCCCATTCAAGAAAATAGTAAATTTTCATGCGAGACTTCGTTACACGAAGTTGAAAAAAATAATAACATAAATATTATAATAAAGAATAAACTGTTAGAAAAGTTAATTATTCAGAAAGGAACTAAAATAGGGGAAATTATAACGAACTTTGAGTGCAAGCAAGATGACTCAACTGATAATATAGAGAAAGGGACATTTTATGAAATAAATAATTTAAATATAGAAGATGTAAGAAAATTGCGAGAAGCAGAAATTAAAGAGACGGATTTCGATTTAAGCCATTTATCAGAGGAAGTACAACAAAAATTTCGAAAAATTTTAATGGGCAATGTTCATGCATTTTCAAAAAGTTATCAAACATTGGGGCAATCAGCGTTTGTTGCACCAAGTTTTCAATTGAATCATGAATTCCCGGTACAAGCTAAGCCATATAAATTGCCTCAGGCAGTAAGACAGTATGCGAAAAGGGAAATCGAACAACTGTTACAGGCTAAAATTATAGAGAAGACTGACTACGAGTATGCTTTTCCAGTTATTTTCGTTAGAAAGAAAAATCCGAGTAATAACCCGAATGCAGAACCCAAGTTTAGAATGGCAACGGACCTAAGACTATTAAACCAAATTTTACAACCTTATACTTATCCGATGCCGGACGTAAAAGACTTATTACAAAAAATAAGCGGTAAAAAATACTATACGGTGCTAGACTTACATAGTGCTTTTTTCCAAATAAATTTAAAACCAGAAGATTGCAAAAAACTAGCGTTTATTACGGAATTTGGAAAACATATGCCACTTCGTTTAGCTTTTGGCACACGAAATTCTAGCGCAATTTTTGCAGAAGTAATCGATAAAATTCTGGGACATTTTGACAAAAGCAAAGTATCATACTACATTGATGATGTGTTGATATCTGCAAATACAATAGCAGAGATGACGAAAACCTTAGAAGAAGTTCTACAGGTAAGAGGCATACGAAAAAGTAAAGGATTTAAATTTGGGTCAAACAGTATATTTAAAATGTATTGGAAAACCAGGCGCATTAGAGCCAAAATTTCAAGGACCCTACGAAGTTACTAAAAAGTTTAGAAACTTTAATTATTTATTACAATATGTTCCAGATAAATCAATAGAGCCGATCAAACGACATATGGATCAGCTGTACGCTCCGAAATACGCAACAGGTCATACAGAGGCGGAAATTACGAATTTACAAGGGTCTCAGAAAAAAATTAAGGGTGATAAAAATTACAAAAATAAATGTGACATTTGTAAAAGAAAATCGCACTTAACTGAAAATTGTTGGTTCAAATTGAACAAAAATACGAGTCAAAAGGGTGACAAACTTACTAAGAATTATTATAAAAAAAATAATAAATATTCTGAGAATGTAGACCCATATTTAAAGTATCAAATAGATCATTATGATCAAAATATGTCGTTATATGGTTATACAACATATACAAACTTATACGGGGATGTTATACAAGATCATTACCCTTTCCCCCCTCCCCAAGATTATCCATGGTATATGAATTGGTATTAAAAATAAATCAAAATGCATAATTAATCGAATTTCAAAATTTAAAAAAAAAAAAAAAAAAAAAAAATTTCAAAATTTAAAAATAAATTTTTTTTTCCTTTTAGGTAAAAAAAAAAAAAAAAAAAAAAAAAAAAAAAAAAAAAAATTGAAACAAAATTAATAACTTGCCTTTTTAAAATTCAAAATAATAATGAGAAAGGATAGGAACATGGGAACGCCAATTTGTCTCAGGGTTACAATATTGAGCAAATGTGCAGGGCGCACCCGAAAACATACTTATAAAATTATGTAATGTGCTTCACAAAACTTCAATGGAGCAGTGAAATATTTCGCTCCAGGCAAAAGTTTTTTTTTTTTTCTTTTCGAATATGAATTAGAAAATATAAAATCTTAACAAAGCCAAATAACATTAAAACTTAATTAATTTCATAGTAAATAATGTTGGAATAATTTTCAAAAAAAAAAAAAAAAAAAAAAAGAGAATTTTTTTCTGTCTTCTATAAGGGTAGCCTTTGCTAATAGCCTTACAATTTAGATGACAGAATTTCAGAATTACTCTTTAAAATGAGTAGGTGTAAGCTATAGGTTCAGGGTAGTTAGAACAGCTTTATAGCATACTCATATATATATTTTTTTTTTATATAAATATATGGTTGACAAGGAATAAATTATTAGTGCACTCTATATTAGGATAGCGGTCAGCTATAAGCCTAAATATAATAAAATATACAAATAGTGCTAAGATTTATTCCGGTAGTTCAATTACAACTTATATGCTAAAGTCTAGAATTTAGACAGCAGGGATAAGTTTTATGAACAAAAGTGTTATAAAAAAAATTTAAAAAAAGGATTTTGGTGTAGCACATTGGTTTTTAAAAAAAACACATATATGTATAACAATGGACAAGGCAAGTTATTTCAACATGATTGCACACAAAAATAATAGTAAAAATACACAAATAAATAATTGAAGTAAAATTAAAATTTTCTCACCAAAGGCTTTCTGTATAGGGTGCAATTTTGGCCTACGGCTGGGTATGCACCAACACCAACAAAATATTTGTAGAAAATTTATCAATTCACAGATACATCAATATATGGTCCACCTAGGCATAAATTTCAGGATTCTTGGCTGAAAAAGGAATCGAAGAAAAAATTAAGTATGGTATAATTACTAGATGTTATGCTCAGAAACAATAAAATTAGTAATATTATATTGTAAAAAGCAGCATTTTGAGTTTTCTTTAGGAAAATTTTTGATTTTTAGGTTTTACACATTTATGGAGTGTCTAGCTCAGTGTATAGTTCCTAGATTTAATAAAAAAAAATAATAAATAAAAATATAAGTTCGTGTTGTTTTCAAAATAAATAACAAAAGGTATAGCAATTAGCATTTACAGTTAAAATTTATGGAATTTTCATCAAAATTAACATTAGACAAACATAGTTTATATTATATTTAACTTGATAAGCTAATTTACTTTTATTAACGGTATTCAATTAGAATTAAAGTAGGCTTAAATTCAAGTTAAATTAATTAATAACATTGTTGTAGTGTAAAATTTTATGTAAGACTATTATATTTTTATTGTATATATAAAAATATGCAAATTTAACAATTAATAAAATGTATTAGCAAAATTATTTAATATAAATATTAAATGACATCTTGCTGAAATCAGCTAGAAATTAGATTTTTTTTTTTTTTTAAATAAAATATTTTATAAATTTATGTTAGTTTAGAATTTAAGCATTTTTTTTTCTCTTTACTTTCCCTTAGAATTAAATGCAATTCTAAATTTAACACATATAAATATACATAGTATTGATAAATTTGAGTGTGTGAGTCCATAAATTTTTTTTTATATAATTTGGCCAATTTAACATAAGAAAACAAAATAAATAAATAAATATATTTATATATATTGGCCTTAATTTTATTAAAATATGTAGTATGGCTTAATAAATTTATTTACTTAATTTTTTTTATAGTATGTACAGTAATTATTTTAAAAACTTGATCTATAAAAAAAATTGGATGTGGTTGTTTGTGAGTATACAAAGATTTTTTCTGCTGGCAGAAGTTCTTTGGTCCGGCCGGGTACTCATAGAGGGCTGCATACGATTTTACGTAGTAATTATCATTTACTTTTGTTTTTTTTTTAAATTATACAAGTGTATTAAGTACATTTTTTTTATAATTAAATAATAATTATTAATGTTGGATTAATAATAATAATTTATTATCTTTTATTTTTAAACATATCATTAAATTTTAGATAGTAGAATTCACATATGGAATGTTAATGATAAAATAAATTTTGAATAAATAAATTTTTATTTCATTCAGTAAAAAAATAAATAAATATGAACATTTAACAATCTTTTAAGATAGAATTGTTGGCTAAATAAATAATAATTTAAGACAAAAAAATTGTTCTCTTCTTCGTCAATGGCATTCTCTGACAACACTATTTAATAGTATTAAATGAAGGTGCATTTTTAAGGTCAGCGTAATGCATATTTTGCATTTTTGAGAGGCCGTAGAAGTCATTTCTCCGTGTTGTTTACATTTTAATAGTACACAATATCATGAATCAAAATTTGTGTTTGTTAGAAAGGTCTAAAAATATACAATGTAATCAGTTAAAGAAAATTATATGCATTTTTTTTTAATCCTGAAAGGCAATTTGGGTTAGATTTAAACCTGAATGAATAAAAAGCCACCCTCGCTTCAGTTCCAGTATGAGGCAGGAGAATGCAGATGCTAGAATCGCCATTTTTCCCCTGCAAAATAATAAAAAAAAAGCAGAAGGTTTACATTAGATACGATACAAATACATACACTGTTTATGCATAGATTATGTTTAAAATTACATACAGGCATGCACAGTGAGTTAAGAAGAAAGTATATCAAGAAATTATACTAATTAATACGGTAATTACAAGCATGAAATGGTTTTAAATACATACCTTTGGGAAGTCGTAAAATTTTGTCACAGCACAATTCACCTCACAGAAAGCGATTAGTAGCTTGACCAACCCCTCGTTTCGAAAGAATCGGGGACGTTCAAAACTGGTTTCATTCAATCCTCCTTCTTCTTTTTTTTTTTTTCTCTCTTTCTCGTATCGGGTAAAGTTGGAAAGCATTGCGTAATGATATATTAAAGGAGATGAATTAGCTTGTACATTTTGACAGATCATACATGTTTGAAGTAACAAATAAATAAAATAATGTAACAAGTTTGTATACAATATTTTTTCTGATTATAATTTGAATACATCAGATTAATTATGTGAAAATATAACATGTCATATTACAAGCATTGTATTTACTTTTATTCAGTATAAAATGTGTTTTAGATAAAACACTGTGTCATAAGGTTGTATGTGATGAAATAATATGTCAAATGCGTATGCCATTATTTTTCTTATAATGAGGTTTATTTCGGCATATTAATTTCAGACAAAATTATAGCTTTGAATGTATTTTGGGCACTTAAACTGTAAAGTTACAAAATTAGTAAACATGTGTGTGGTAAAGAAAAAAGGCTTCGAGAAAGACGTCTGATTGTCAGTACAGAGGTCTTCTATAAATGTGAATGTCAACAGACAACTATGCTATCATGTGTTGAACTTTCTGTTATGAAACAATAGAAGAACTTCTTATAAAATATACCAGAACCATTCATAATTGAACTTTACAGTCTTCGCTCAAAAACTGTGTAGATACACAGTCATATGGACACGTACATTCCTTCAAGCTTTACAAAAAAAATAAAACCAGCAATCAGTTTTTATTTTTTTTTTTTTTTCCGATACCGGGAGAGATGCTGGGCAACATATAACTATGATATGTTCCCGCACCATGTTGGTTAAATCAAAGTAAAATTGCGTAATTTGTTATTTCTGTTTGTATAAATATTTTTTATAAAATATAATTATGAGTGTAAAATTATAATGTTTATATATTTAAGTAAAATAAGAGTGTAAGTTCATACAAAAATTATTAAGTTGATTTTAAATAGTAAATATATATTTTAAAAAAATTGTTGTATTGTAAAATGAATGTATAACGTTGAATGGAGTTCGGATCTCAGACAACAACTAGCCAGACGCCATGGTGTCGTTTTATGACAAGCCAATGGAAAGTGGTGTATAATTAGAAGTCGTAAAATCATAAAAACGTTGGAATCAATTTATGGCCTCAATAAAAGTGTTGGGATAAATTTATGACTTTTCAGACCACCCAAACTTTAAGGCAGATAATAATATTAAAGTATATGTAAGGGGCCATTTGCAGACTGCTAGCTAATAGGCCTATCGAAGTATAATAAAAAATCTTCTCACATCCAATAACAGTGGACTAGACAAAAATAGTTCCTCCCACTGCAGGAGCTGGTGTGCAAGAAGAATAAGTTTTAAAAAAGGATAGTCTGAAAAAAGATGTAGAGGATGCAAGAGCTCTCCTGAAAGCCCGTGCAATGAGTCCCGTAAGCCCTAGTAAAGCCCAGGCGAGATGGACATTTCAGAGCGAGCCTAAGCGAGCCTAATCGAGCCCTATCGAGCCTAATCAAGCCTAATTGAGGATGTATTCCTGAGGTACCTATCGGAGTGAGCCTAATCAAGCCAAATTGAGGATGTCTTCCTGATGTACATATCGGAGTGATCCTAATCAAGCCAAATTGAGGATGCGTTCCTGATGACACATTGCCATGATCCTAAGCAACGCAACAACTCGGAATTTGATAAATAAAGGCCACCATCCCGTATATTAAAAGAAGGTACCATTTTCAACATTTTCTTTTACCACTTAAGATCATATGAATAATCTTAAAAAATACTTTTCTGATATTTTATGGTAGAGAGTTATCTGAGATCCGACCAAACCAATAATTAAATAAGATTAAGGTAATTTTAAAAATGAAAGAGAGTATTTCTTTTAGCAAAAAGAAACAATTATAATAATTAGAGTACGGGAAATTATTGTCTTTTTTTTTAAAAGGATTAAACATACTTAAAATAATGAGAAGCAAACAAAAGTGTTGCTTTCTATTTTTTGAATTAATATTATGTTTTTCTGTAAATAGATTTGTTCAATGTAAATAAATTATTTAATCAAGTTTTAAAAAGTTTCTGTAATTATTTAATTAATAATATTTAAAGTGTGTCAATTCTTTTTTTTACAGCTTAAATTTTAGTTTAATTCATAAGTGGAAGAGTTCGTCTAAATAATTCACAACGCAAACTCTTAATTTTATTCGTAATTATTCAAATTTAATAATTACTTTTTGACGCGAATTATAATTTAATCTTATTAATGCTTCGTGTTGCTCTTCTACTAGAATTTAGGTAAGTACGATCACTTATATTATTTAAATTTATCTAAGGTATATAAAACTATATACCAATTTGCTATGAGGTTGCTTGGATGATTTGGACCAATTAACAATTTTGAATATATTTAATAAAAAATAAACAGGTGTAATTATCTGTCCAGCATAGCGTTAGTTACGCAACATTTTTAGTAAAAATCTTTTTGGTGAATACTCGAACCGAAACTTTTCTTTACATTTTTCTAATGAGTATAAAAACACAGAGAGATAAATAGATTTACAATTTCCATTATATTTAAGAGATAATTATTCTTCAATATGTTGCCTAAGTAATCCCGATATTGAAAATAATCGTTAATTTGTTGCTAAGATAAATTGATAGGACTGTCTGTCAGACGAAATTGCTTTATAATGATATAAATTTTATCTAATCAGAATTGTATTTTTTTTTCTTACATAGGCTAACTGATAAATTCACAAATATTTTTCCATGCATTGGTAATATGTAGTTTTTCAGTACATTGCAATTAGCACTACTTTTTTCGTGATATTACAATAACAGAAGATGAAAAATATATAATACTGAATTTTATTCTTCTGTAATCGCATTCACCATCCACAGTCTTCAAACATAAATGAATCTTTCAACAATATAGAAAAATATACCAATTGGCGGATAACCCGATTATAGAAAATTAGTCCAACATCTTTTAAATACCTTCTGAAAACAATAGACGATATTAACAATAATGTCAGAAATTTATTTCAGCATGCAATTTTTTTTCTTTTTCAAAATGGTGAATTTGTTTTATAGTACTAACACATAATTGCATAAATCCTCCTAAGAATAACTTTAGTTCCTATCTTTGAAGACGTGAATCTTTCTATAAAAGAAATAGGCGATATTGTAGAAAAAAAAAGAGGGAGTACAATACTTGGTAATCTGTGTTAGAGTCTATAAGAATTACATATTTGGAAGAAAACAAATCACCATTTTCCATTTAAAAGTATGGTGAATTTTTTTAATGTGTGAAATTAAATATTTTTTACAATATGTGTGTGTAGCAAACATTTACGTTGAAATTTAAATATTTGAATCCATTTTTATAGTATTAACTGCCATTTATACAATTTACACTGGAATATAAAAATTTACGCCTAAAAAGTCTCTCAAAAAACCACCATCATAACTCCGGCTGAAGTCATGCATATATATTTTTGGCTTAAAATCGCATTGTTTGGCGACAAAAGTAAAGCAAAATACCTGCAACTCACAAGTACAGCCATTTTCAGAATTATTTCTCCTAGTATTTGTTGTAAGACACGTAATGGGAGAATGAGATAAAAATCAAAGTAATTAAAAAAAATCAGGGTTGGGGTTTTGGACGCCCAAAACTAGTTTTGGACAGGGCATGTGGGTTTTACTGTCCAAAACTGTACTAAAGTGTCCAAAACTGTACTAAAGCGTCCAAAACTGTACTAAAGTGTCCAAAACCTTAAAATAAAGCAACATTCCACATGCGACCACTGCACACTTATTAAACGTATGAATAAATATAAATATCTCACACTATATTTTTCTAACATTCCATTTAATTCTTTGGTAAATGAAAAAAGTTCAAATTTTTCTAATATCTGTGTAACATAAAAAGTTCTGTTTCTGTTGAAATTGAGTTATAATAATAAGAAATTCTTTATAATACCACACATGAAATATAGGGAGGGGAGATTTGCTTAACACTAGTGCTTTTGTTTCAATTTTTGTGCAAGAAAATGTTACAAAGAGATTTCTTTTAAATAATGTTTCATTGTAAATTATTTTTTCTAGATTATAAGATAATGAAAGAAAACACAAATATTTAATTTAAAATCTAGAAGTTATTTTTTTTAAATATGTATTTTTAGTATGAATTGAATCTAAATCTATAGTGAGCATTCTATTTCTTAAGAGTTAAATATTGTTGTTATAATAATAGTCATAATCTAAATATCTCATAATCAAACAAAATCAATTATTTTTATTTATACTATTGTTTAATATACACATATACATAGTTGCCAGCATTAAGCTGGTTAAATCAGCATGCTGAACCTGAACTCCATTTATCAATTATTTCCAGTAACAACTCTCGGGACTTTCAGTAACAGAATCAAAATGTATGTATTCTTCACAAAAATCGTTAGTATTTCTATTAACTACTATAATTTAAATGAATGACATTAAAATTATGATACATAATTAAATTTAATATCTTTTTAATGTAATTACTTTGTTACGTAGGTCAATTAGGTTGCTATACTACTAAATTGTTAGGTAGTATAACGTAGGGTAATTAGGTTGTTAATACTAAATTGGTATTTTTGTATTGTAATCTTTTTGCCAATTTTTTAAACTTTTAGCATTGTTCTGATAAATACAATTTTACTACAAAATATAGTTTTGGACAGTTTAAGACAGTTTTAGACAGAAGGGTTTTGGACAGTACGGTTTAAACCATGGATTTTACCGTGGTTTTTACCATTGTGTCCAAAACCTTGCCAACCCTGAAAAAAATAATACTGATATTTTATATTCAAATTTTTGAGCTGCATTTTTCGGTACTACTTGATTATCCCGTCGACCAAAAATTGTCACCAAACGGTAAGATTAAATCCCAATAATGGATTATTGCAAATGTCACATTCACGCGTTTGTTGCGTCATCAAGTATTTTTAATTTGACATTTTATTTATATTTTTATTACTGTTTTACTAATTTATTTGTTCTTTCGTTATTGAAAAATGCTGTAAAATTTAAATTTTTTTCTTCTTCAATTCCATAATGTTTACATACATTTTATAGTTATATCTGCCTACATTTCTCGACTAAATAAAGAGCATCGGGATCCATGCAATTTCCTGTTATCATTGATACTTATTGTGTCCTTTAATAAGTTCGATGATTACATTTAAAATACTGTATCCTAAAAATATTTCTTTGTTTATGGTTTAATTTAATAATTCTGCATGTAAATACGTAAACTATTAGTATTATTTTCTCCGAAATTATCTAAATAAATCAAATTTTATATTTGATATATCGCTTTTCGCCATAAGTGAACGTCATCATTAAAGTAACCCTATTCTTAAGTGATTTTTTAAATTTAAATAAATTAATTTTCCTTTCTGAAAAGTTTAGAGTGGCAACACTCATTCATGTGTATAATTTGGCGAAATTGGTCTACGGGATAATCAAGTAATAAACCATTTTTCTTCACCTGGCGGAAGAGATGAAGCGCCAAATATTGTATGAATTGAAATATTTCATATTAAATTCATTTTTAGGCATTACGAATATTCCTTTCATGTTTAAATTAAATATTTTAATTTCTAATATTTTCCTTCATTAAAGCGGTTTTTCTTTCTTTTTAAAGTTAAATATTAGTAATTATTTTCTTCTTTTATTTGCAAGATGTTTGTGTTATTTTCTAACTGGTATAACCATTTCAATTCATTTATCAAAGATAATTTTCGCCAAAATGACCACTGGTAACCCTTTCGTCAAAAATATCAATAAAATACGAAAATTTTAATCAAAAATTATGGTTATCGATGTATATTTTACTCACAAACCTCCACATGAATATTCTCTATCGGATGATACATTCTACAAAAAAATCCACCGGGTAGTTTTTGAAAACATTCGAGCGGAACTTTTAGAGCTTACTGCTTTATAATATATATGATTGTCACAGGAAATTGATTCTAGAAAGCTACTAAACGGGTGTAAGTTAGTTGTGATAACCATTATGGTTAACAAATGATCTGCCATACTTGAATTACTTAAGCAAGGAATGAAACAATGTAAAATTGTTCAATGATTGAAAGTGCCTAAGCAGACAGTTTCATACACAATCAAAAGGTTTAAAGAACTTGGACATGATGGTGACAGGCCAGGAAGAAGAAGAAAGAGCACAGTTGACACATCAAGAAACCGGGTAGCGAGTAGTTATAAAAAAGCGAGTTCAACGAATTGAAATCCTAGGATTTCAATGAGAAAGGTTGCTAGAGAAATGAAGATCAACAGAGAAAATGCATGCTTGATGGCAAGAGTACAGCTTGGTCTTCACCCTTACAAAATGAAAGAGGCTCAAAAGCTAACAGCAGAGAACAAATGCACATGACTTCAATGGTGTAAAAAACTGTTAAAGTGGGCCGCAGGTGATCGATGGCAAACATTTGTCTTCGCAGATGAGAAACTGTTTTCGATTGAACAAGCTCACAATAGCCATAATGATAGTTTCGTCAGCAGAAGCACCTGAACCTTCTTGCATTGTTGAACGGCATCAACGACCCCAATCTGTAGTGGTTTGAGGTGGGATATGTGTTAGTGGGAAAACACCACTTGTTTTTGTTGATCAAGGGATACCTTACCAACTTATATGTGTGAGAGATGCCAAGCTGGGCATCGTCCTCGTGGCTTAGTGGTAGAGCACTGGAGCGCTATTCCAGGGTCCCGAGTTCGATTCCTGGCTTGGACATTTTTCACTAAGTTGGTTTACGCCTTGTTAGCAATGTGATAATTCACGTCTTTAATATTCAATAATTTCAACCGTAATTTCACTGCTGGAAAGTAGTTGAAAAATTAATTAAAATTGTTTATTCTGTTTGGTCCATCTTGGAGACAACGGTGTGTGCTAAACCTCATAAAACTTTGGCATCCCTAAAAAAATCCTTATGCAAAGAATGGGATAAAATATCAGTAAGTGAGATGGAGCCCATAGCTGAAAATTTTGTGACACGTTTAAAGCTCTGTATTAAGGCTAAAGGTAGCCACTTTGAAAATTTGTAAATATATTAGAAGAAATAATGTATTCATATTTATTTTGAAGTTTGGTCGTAATATTTTCATTAGCATTAAAGTTATAAAGTATCATGTGTGTCCAAGTTATTTCTTGCCACCCTGTACAAACAATCCTATACAATTACTAATACAATCTCTTACAAACAAATATAATAAAATATGTCATATAAATGAATTATTGTATTACAAACAAACAAACACACACAATAAACACTCACTTTACTTTCACTTCCTTCTGAATTATCAATTGTGATATCACCGGACAATTGCAATACACGTTTCTCTAGATGCGACAGTTTTTCATTCATCAAGTCAGTTCCACCAGCGAGTTCAATTTTAGCTGCTTTAGAACGAGTTGCACACTTCAGATCAGACCAACTCTGAAAGAAAAGAGAATGTCAAAAATAGAGTTTTGAATAAAAATGAAACTCTGCATACCTTATCTAATAGAAAATTTTTTATTTATGCAGCATTTTCATATTATTTATATTACATCACTAGAAGTATTCAATCTAAAGATACTTTATTTTACACACATTAATATCATACCAAAATACATCACTTCAGGGTATAATACCACCCTGCACATTCAACATGTTTACTTCTCTTGACCCACTGTTACCATTCCTTGTGTCGCGGACAGCTCCCCCTGTATCCCTTTGCAGTAACAGTGACACCTGAATTTAAAAACTTTTACGTCTAAATGAACTGAACCGAACTGAAAAACTTTAGAATAATTCTTGTTTTTGTGAACGGAGTTGCGCCTCCGTGATGATTCGATTGAAGTTAAAGCTTTTTAAATGTTAAAGTCCTATAATCCTGTATATATTTTATAATATATTTGTATATAAGTATTGAAGATTAACCGAGTGATGTCTTATTTTAGTTGAGTCAGTTGTTAGTAGAATTAGGTTAAATCAAAATCCGGCAGAACGAACATCGGAAGCAAGCGAGAACTTACCTCTGACAGAAATGGTAAGTAAAAGATTTACGACATTCTTTTTGTCTATTTGAAAGCTTGTTATTATATTTTTATGGCGCCCGAGAACAGCGACGCCGTTTTTGATTTGATCTTAATTGAATGAAAAATTATTTATAGACGAAAGTTTTGAATATTCAGTTCTATTGAAAAGAATTGTTGATGGTTTGTTTTGACCTTGAATATAATGAAGAATTGAGTATAAAAATAAATAAAAGTCTTGAATGCTTAATTCTGTTGAAGATAATATTATTAATAATATTGATTGATAGCGTATTTTAAGAACAGGATTATTTTGAAAGTTATTGAATATATTTTGAAAGTTATATTATTGTTGTTATATTAAGTTGTTATAAAATTAATTATATTTAAAATTACGGATTAAACATGTCTGATATTGAAAAACTAAAGAAGAAACGTGCTGTTTCTAGAATGGCGACTACGAAATTAATTAATACTTGTGAGCTGTATCTTGCAGAATCAGTACAGGAAGTTCCTGTTCTTACGGAACATATTGATCAGTTAAACTCAAAGTATAATAATTTAATAACTTTAGATGAGCAGATCCAAAATTTAATGGATGATGACGGCGAATTAGAAACTGAATTTGAAACTGCCGAAGGTTATGCTGAAAAAATAATTTCTATGAAATCGAAATTAACGTATGCTTTAAAAATAAAAGTTGAACCTGAACGTTCTATTAAGAAAACAAATTCGGTTAATGAAAGTATTTCAACAGAGAATTTGACTTCTTGCTCTCCTTCTAAAATTAAATTACCGAAATTGAGTATTAATAAATTTAATGGAGATCCTGCTTATTGGTTATCTTTTTGGAACCAATATAATGCGATACATCAAAATGATAGCTTAACTGACATTGATAAATTTAATTATTTGCATTCCTTCCTTACTGGAGCTGCTTCTAGTGCAATTAGTGGGTTTTCGCTATCGAGTGAAAATTATATAGCAGCAATTGAACTACTCAAAAAGCGTTTTGGTCGTAAAGACCTGATTATAAATGCTCATATGGGAAAATTATTGAATTTAGAAACAGTTAAAAATGTAAATAATACTTTTGCATTACGAAAGCTGTATGATAACATTGAGACTCAAATAAGAGGTTTAAATTCACTTGAAGTAACTTCCGGAACATATGGTACGTTACTAACGCCAATTTTGCTTAAATTAATTCCCAATGAGTTAAATTTGGAATTTCAACGTAAACGGAAAACTCAGAATAATCTTTTTGAAGTCAACGAACTGCTTGAATTTCTACGGGCAGAAATAGAATGCAGAGAAACTGCGATTCAAATACAAGATAGGGTTATCGTTCAAAATCCACCGCAAGTGCAGAGGGAGAGAAAAATAAATAAGTTTACAGTTCCTACTGCTGCTTCATTGAAGGTTTCGATAAATAATTGTATTTTTTGCGGAGATTCCGCTGAATCAGTTAATCACAATTCTGCAGCTTGTTCTAAGTCTGTAGCAGAAAAACGAGCACGTTTGAGAAAAAACGGAATGTGTTATCTCTGTATGAAAAAGGGAAATCATTTAGCAAAAGATTGCTTTTCAAAAATAAGATGTGAGTTTTGCAGTTGAAAACATAATTCTTTAATTTGTGACAAGAGTAATAAAGTAGATGAGAAAAAACAAATTGACGATAGAAATGTCACTTTAACAAATAAAACATTCACACAGAAAGTTTTGTTACAAACTTTAATTGTAAAAATCTGCGGAAATAGTGAAGATAAGTTTGTTAGGTGCTTAATCGATACTGGATCACAAAAGTCGTATATTTTGAAGTTTGTTGCTGAAATGATGCAATACAAAAGTATAAATGAGAGCAATATTGTTCATAGTCTATTTGGTGGATCGGAGGTTTCTGAAATCCATAAACAATTTATTGTGAATCTTAGTAATGTAAAGGGTGATTATAAATGTAATTTTAAGGCCTTTGATCAAACTAAAATTTGTTCCGATGTACCACAAATAGAAATAAAACCCATATTACATGAGCTTAAAGCAGGGCTGCGGAGTCGGTAGGAAAAAAGACCGACTCCGACTCCTGGATTTCTGAAACAATCGACTCCGACTCCGACTCTTCGACTCCGACTCCGGCATACACACAGGGTTTCTCAAAAAGATTGAAATGCGCTTTAATTTTTTACCTTTTGGAGATATATAGATAATGCAAATTGAAAAAGTGTTCAAAATTAAATAGTAATTAAGAATAAGGATCGACCGAAATCAAAACAGAAACCGAATTTCGGTAATATTTCTATTTTCGGCCGAAAATTTCGTGCAATTAGTTCTAAATACAGTAATAAAAACAATTATATTTATTACTTTTTATGGGGTGTCCATTACTGGAATAGAGGGTGCCCATTAGTGGAACAAAGGGTGTCCATTACTGGCATTTTAGGGGTTTTGATATATTTCTGCTAAAAAATATTTATATCTGGGCTATAATTAACGTTGTAATAACTAAATGAGTACAATGAAACGCATTAATAGATTCAAATTAATAATTGTTGACTACTTTCACTATTAAAATTATCGACTTATTATTTTTGCATTAAATTTTAATTGTTATTTCCACAACATAACATCAATGTATTAGAAAGGGAAAAGAAAAAAGTGAAATTGTGTTTACATAATTTATTTGTTAACCCTTTCGGGACCGGTGGCTTTTACACACATTTTATTCGGTTGGTACCACTTTTTAAAAAGAAGTTACCTTTACTTGAATAATCATGAAAATACTCTAATCAAACAAAGCAAATATTACTTTTTTTTTTTACTGGTGCCATAAATAAATTTTGTAAGCTCTTTATGAAAGTGCTTATATGCACCTATGGTCCCGAATGGGTTAAGGGACATGTTTTGTCGACTACAATCTACAGAAAAAATGTCGAAAAAGTACAGTCTTTATGTAACTACATTTAAACACATGATGCAACGAAACCAATTACACTTCCTCTTTTTTGGAGTAGTTTGCAAAGAACGTCTGCGTTACGCGTAATCCAATTTTTCATTATTATCATCTTGACATGCATTTTTCGTGCCCTTCTTACTTTTAATTTTCCCCTTTTTCTCCTTCGGTTTTAGTAAACTTAATAACATGCCTAACATGGTTAGTCTATGCGAAAAGAAAAGGAAAAGTTAATAACACTTAATCATCCCGTACAAAAGAAACTGCGGCATGTATACCGGAACAGCAGTGCGGCATGTATCCCATTTTGCATGGTGCACTTGTCGGCCATCACAGTTACCTGTCATCGCTAAGGGGAATGGCGTAAACATACGCACAGTACCCTATACAAACGCTATACTTAGTTTTGACTTCGAAATCATGTTGCATTTAGTAATTAGTGTATGAAAAGTATTTAACATAACGTGTTTAAAATTTTGGACACTGAAATCATGCACTTACGTCAAATTAAGGATTGTACTTCTACAAGTAAACATCGAAATGGGATTCACGCTATACACTGGTTAAAATAATCTCATTGCGCACCTATACTGTGCGTCAGACGACCATCTATCGAAAATTACAAGAAATACAAGGGGTGCGGCATCTATCCCGTATGCGGCAACTCCCGGAGTTACCCTATAGAGTTAAAAAAATAATAATAATAATTCCGTTCATAAATTTAAAATTAAGCGTAATTGGTTTTATTTTTTGTTTCACTTCAAACTGTTCAGCAAAAAGTTTGGAGTCGGAGTCGGAATATTTTTAGCGACTCCGACTCTTTTCACCGAAAATCACTCCGACTCCGACTACGACTCCACGACTCCGACTCCGCAGCCCTGGCTTAAAGAACATAGAATATATTTGAATGACACTAGCCGTATGAAGGAAAAATTGTTGTTTGAATCATCCCCAACTGAAATTCATATTCTTATTGGAGCGGATATTGCAGGAAAATTACTCACCGGTAAGATAAGAAAATTAAAATGTGGTTTAGTATGTGTCGAAACTTACTTAGGCTGGACAGTTATGGGGAAAGTTCCTTTGGAAATAGAAAATAAAACTGACAACTCATTTACATTTTCGATGCATGTATCAGATTATAAAATTTCTGAATTGTGGAATCTTGATACTCTAGGAATTTTAGATCCATCCGAAAATGAAACTAAAAAAGAGTTGCAAGAACAAACACTGCAACATTTTCTTTCAACGGTTAAAAGGGATAACGAAGGCAGATTTGAAGTCTGTTTACCTTGGATAGAGGGCCATCCCCCATTCCCTAATAATCTAGAGATCGCTGAGAGAAGATTAAAAAATACAGTAAAAAATTTGAAAGACAAGGGTTTCTTAGAAGATTATGAAGCGGTTTTCAAATCTTGGGAGGAAGAAAAAATTATAGAAATTGTACCTGAAAATGAATATAATAATTCCTGCCATTATTTACCCCATCGTGCCGTTATTAGAATGAATTCCACAGCAACAAAAATAAGACCAGTATTTGATGGGTCAGCGAAAATTAAGGGGTTTCTGTCAATAAATGATTGTGTAGAAAAGGGGCCTAATTTGCTAGAAACTATTCCTGCAATTATCAACAGATTTCGAGAAAAATGCATCGGTGTAAGTTCTGATATCAAAAAAGCTTTTCTTCAAATAGGACTTAATCCGAATGATAGAGATTTTTTGAGATTCTTATGGTGGGAACAAGGTAATCCGGAACATTTTAAGATGTATAGACATAGGAGAGTCGTTTTCGGAATTTCCAGTAGTCCCTTCTTATTGAGTGCTAGTTTAACTAAGTTACTAAATGACGTACCTGAGCATCTTACATCAACGGCAGAAAAAATTTCTGAAGCTTGGTATGTTGACAATTTAATTACAAGTGTAAATAATGAAAAAGAACTGCAAAAACTTAAAAGTGATTCTGTTGAAATTTTAGCGAATGCTAAATTTGAGTTGCAAGATTGGGCTTATAATTTGCCAACGAAGAACGAAATTACAGGTAATGACACTTTTTCGGAAATTTCAGTGTCCGAAAATTCAAATAAAAGGAAAACGGTTTCTATTCTTGGCCTCATTTGGGATTTAGAAGAAGATACATTAAGTTGCGACATTAAAGGAATAAATGAATCCGATAACCAATGCATTTCAAAAAGAGTGATCTTATCAGAAGCACATAAAATTTATGATCCAATAGGTTTTACATGTGGTGTGACACTGACTCCGAAACTCTTACTACAAAAGTGTTGGGAGCTAAAAGTTACATGGGACGAAGCTCTTCCCGAAGATATAAGTAAAAAATTTTTTAAATGGGAAAAAGATTTGTGTCATTTGGCAGAGTTGAAAATTCCCCGGTATATGATGCTTAATCCTAATTCAAATACAGATTTGTCTTATCATGTCTTCTGTGATGCCTCCCAAAAGGCATATGCCACATACATTTATTTAAGATGTAAAAACACTGATGAAGTATCGTGCCAACTTGTACAAGCTCGTGCAAGAGTAGCCCCCCTGAAACCTACAACAATTTGTAGACTTGAATTGTTAGCTTGCGCTATTGGAGTGAGACTAATGAAAACGGTTAAGCAAGATTTAAAATTGGAAAATATTCCTATATTCTACTGGACGGATTCGATGAATACCTTGTATTGGATTAAAAATACAGAAAATTGGGGTGTATTCGTGATGAATACGGTCAAAGAAATTAGGGCACATAGTAATCCGGAAAACTGGAAGTTTGTTCCTGGGAATTTCAATCCCGCTGATATTATTTCAAGAGGATGTTCCGTAGAAACACTTAAAATTAAGAAATGGCATGAAGGTCCGACGTGGCTGAAACTTGAGCCAGATTTTTGGCCAGCCTTTGATATAACTCCGAAAAAGGATGAGGTTGATAAAGAAAAGAAGAAGACAGTTATATCTTCTTTGATTTCTCTAGATGAAGAATTTCCATATTTTTCTCGAGTTTCACAGTTCAAGAAGATAATTAGAATCACTGCTTGGATGAAGAGATTGACAACTGTAAAACTAACAAAAAGGAACGAGAATTTGGGAATTTAAAAATTGAAGAAATTAAATGAGCTGAAGTCATTGTATGGAAAATTGTGCAAAAAGGTTGCTTCAAATCAGAGAAGGATGAACGCTTACGTCATTTAAAACCCTTCGTTGATCCATATGGACTCATAAGACTCAAATCCAGAATAATTATGAGAGAAGACTCGGAGGATTTCAGATTACCTATAATTTTGCCATCTGACCACCCAGTCATTACGAAACTAATAATTGAGAAACATAATCAATCACTACATTATGGAGTTCAAACATTAATGGCAGTCTTAAGAGAGAAATACTGGATCTTAAAAAGTCGTAAAACGATCCGGAAAGTTCTGAAGAATTGTGTAAGATGTAAGAAGTTTGATGCCAAACCCCACGATGTTGAAATACCACCATTGCCAGAAGATAGAATTAAAGACTGTTCTGTATTTCAAGTTATAGGTGTCGATCTGGCTGGACCTTTGTTTTTGAAGAATGGGTCAAAATCTTGGATTGTCTTATTCACCTGCGCCGTATATCGAGCTATTCACCTCGAAGTTGTCACTTCATTATCCACTGACAGTTTCTTGCTTGCATTTCTACGATTCATATCACGACGTGGAAGACCTCAGATTGTCTATACAGACAATGGAAGCAATTTCGTTGGTTCAAATTGTTTATTGAAGAAAATAGATTGGGAAAGAGTGATTAAGGAACATACCGTAGAACGAATTACTTGGAAATTTATTCCGCCTGCATCTCCTTGGTGGGGAGGATTCTGGGAACGTATGATAGGATTGATGAAGAATATTCTCAGAAAAATTTTAGGAAATGCATCATTGAAATATGAAGAAATTAATACTATTCTTTGCGATTGTGAAAATGTTGTAAACTCCAGACCGTTAACATACATATCTGACGATCTTGAATTAGAACCCTTAACCCCTGCCATGTTTCTTCGTGAAATTAAAGAAGTGGTGTTCCTGATCTGGACAATATAGATGCAAGTTATCTTCAAAGAAGATATGAATATCGGATGAAAATTCGTGAAGATTTGAGAAAACGTTTCCGACTAGAATATTTGGGACAGCTGAAAAATTATCGTAAAAAGTCAAACAGGTATCCTGAACTCTCAGTTGGAGATATTGTTATAATTAATACAAAAGAAAAGAGAATGAATTGGCCTCTGGGAAAAGTCATCCAGTTGTTTCCAGGTAAAGACGGCATAGTACGATTGGCAAAGTTACGAACTAAGTTTGGTGAGTTGCTTCGACCAGTACAAAGGTTGTATCCGATGGAAGCGAATTTCCAGGCAAATGACTTTTCTCCGAAAACCATTGAGTCTGCTCACCTTAAAGATTCTCCTGGTTCTGTTGAAAAGGATTTTCCTAGAATGTCTAAATTTGGACGCGTGATACGAACACCAGAACGGTTGGACCTCCTAAACTTGTCCACGACTGTGGTTGAGTTTGACCTGGCAAAACTCAACGGGGGGAGTATGTCGCGGACAGCTCCCCCTGTATCCCTTTGCAGTAACAGTGACACCTGAATTTAAAAACTTTTACGTCTAAATGAACTGAACCGAACTGAAAAACTTTAGAATAATTCTTGTTTTTGTGAACGGAGTTGCGCCTCCGTGATGATTCGATTTAAGTTAAAGCTTTTTAAATGTTAAAGTCCTATAATCCTGTATATATTTTATAATATATTTGTATATAAGTATTGAAGATTAACCAAGTGATGTCTTATTTTAGTTGAGTCAGTTGTTAGTAGAATTAGGTTAAATGTAAATCCAGCAGAACGAACATCGGAAGCAAGCGAGAACTTACCTCTGACAGAAATGGTAAGTAGAAGATTTACGACATTCTTTTTGTCTATTTGAAAGCTTGTTATTATACCTTGTACAATAATACAGTTATCTAACAACTTTCCTTTTTCTTAATATAAATAAACTAAAATCTAGAACTCTATTATAACAATTCTTATAATGAACAATCACAAAAATTGCTGTGGAGTTCTTACAATTTTCCCTGATCTTATCACCAGAAAACTATAAGGCAATTCATTCTTTTGGGATATAACTTCTGATTCAAGTCCTTTTTTTTTTTTTTTTCCCTTTTTGCAGCTGTTTTGTTCAGGATCAATCTCAACCTTAACTGCCTCTTCCTTGTCAATATCCTGTTCCATTCTGTTTTCCTGTCCATCTTTCATTTTGTCATCAAATGCTATAGTAGTTGCTTCTTTTAAGATGGTTCTCAAGTACACTGGTTCAACAAGCCCAAAACTTTCTAATACATTTACTAACTTATTTTTAAATGTATAAATGTAAAGGCCAAAATTGGCAGGGCTGACTGTTAAAATGATTTGAAATAAAGTTTTTTTTTTTTTATATAAATTATTTATCAAGTTATATGCAATTTTGGACCACATGAGACTGGTTTTTCTCCTTTTCTCCAAAAATTCAGTTTAATACACCCACTTTGATGATATTTTCTGAAAGATCACTCACATTTCACCAAAATATGGAATCTTTTGATTACATAGTTTCTGAATAGCAACACCTGCCAATTTCATACATTTCCAAACAAAAAATGAATTAAAACTAGTGTCATAAAGATATCCCTTTGGATTTGAGAACAGGCTTAAACCAGCTCTAATTTTTTCCCAGGATTCCTCCTTTAATACTAATATTGTAAGATCTTGAGTGATGAATGCCACTCCTGGCCAATTTCAAGCTGAGATAACTCTGTTTCATTTTTTCGTCATAATAACTTTTAGCTTCCCTTCTATCTAATGATATATTGCCTGGAACTAAATTTTTAATTTCTGGTTTTAGTAGTTTCCGAGATATAGGCAAAATAGATCTTGCCCATTGAGACATCAACCTTTGAACTGGACTTGAGTACATATTGACCGTTAGATATTTCTCTAGTGTAAAATATTTAACCATGCATCTTCCTTATTTTTAATTTCTTCATAATATTTTTTACGATTTTGCCTTCCCATTCTTTGAGTGTGATATGGTGTTGATGTGGAGTGCTTGAAACTTATGTGCCAAATTTAGCACATTTTAAACTTCCGAATTGTTTTTCCTTATAGGTATTTAAAACTTTCGGAATATCATGCCTACTAAAATGCTATTTGCATCTATTTAGCATGTTTTCCATTGCTATGTCAAACAACTCAACTTCAAAACAGTCTGAACAGGGGTCTGTCCAGACTTTTTTCACAGGATCCTGTTTTTGTGTAATTGTGAAGTTTTTCTTACATTTGTGAAAATTCTAGTCATAATTTTGTGAATCTGAAACTATCGTTACATTCAAGTTCAATCCTTCATATAAAAGAAAAGCTAAGTAATATGTTATTTCAGGAGTTCAGCTGCTATTTTGCAAGTCAAATTTCACTTTTAAATGAATAAATATGTGAAAGGTTCAATTTGAAAGTGGGAAAATGAAGTAAAAGGTCTATTTATACAAAGAATTTTGTGAAGGGTCTTGTTTTGGAATAAAAAGTTTTGTGAAGGGTCCTGTTTTGGAATAAAAAGTTTTGTGAAGGGTCCTGTTTCAGGATGAAAAGTTTTGTGAAGGGTCCTGTTTTAGGATTTAAAAAAATGTGAAGAGTCCTTTAAAGGATCTAGAATTTTCCTAAATAGATCCTTGCTAATAGTCTACCAAAATTAAACAGTAATTACCATTTATTAAAAAAAATATCAGATTATACTCTTTCCCACAGCAATTCTGGTATCCCATGTGGCTGCATAGGTTTTTTTTTTTTTTTTTTTTTTTTTTTTTTTTTTTTTTTTTTTGCAAATAGCTTTGATTTAAGTTAAAAATTTTGCAATTTTTAATTATTTTTTTTATAGATTTCTGGATATTCTGGGCCAAAATAATTATAATTTCATGTTCAGCTTTTGGTCTTGGCATATTAGCAATTATTTTCTTCAGACCTGGCTTTAGGGGAGACTGAGGATCGATACTTGATCCCTGATCATAAAGTATACAATCAATGTGTAGAGTTTTGAAACCGGGCAACAAATTTTAAGATGCATTATTTCAGATAATCTAGCAACATAAAATCATTTACAGCCATTTCGTTTCAGCATGAAAAGGAAATATTTAATTGTTGCAAGTTCAATTTTTTTAAAGGTTTTTAAAGTTTTGTTTTTATTTTCTATTGTTGGAAATTTGATAAATTGAATTGTGTATCGTTTTAAAGCATAAATTTTACTACCGTATATACTCGCATATAAGTCGAGGAATTTCTGACAATTTTCGGTAAGCAAATTTGGGGGGTCGACTTATACGCGAGTCAGTTAAAAAAGAAAAACCAAAAATTTCGAATACTGCAAAATTATGGCTTTTTATGTGTATGAATAAAAAATAATGCATAAAATATACAAATAATAATTTATGTTTTTAAAAATTTTCAATGATTTGTTTTTGTTTACTTACTACCTTTTCGCATTGGCAAGTGAAATATTTGGTTTGATTTTGAGCAAAATTGAATAAAAAGTTAGAGGGTCGACTTATACGCGGGGTTTTTATTTTTTCTAGAATTTGCATTCGAAAGTTAGGGGGTCGACTTATATGCGAGTATATACAGTATTCTTAATATAACTTCTTTAGCAAATTAGTTAAAATGATAAATTGAGATCACATGATAAATTGAGGGTACTTTTCGGACAGCCAGGCGCCAGTGTTTTATATACATATTTATATACATACATGATCACATGATAAATTGAATTGTGTATTATTTTAAAGTATAAACTTTACTATTCTTAATATAACTTCTTTAGCAAATTATTAGTTTTATTTATTTACCACCTAAAATGTACATTTATGTCTAAACACAAAATGGGGATACTCGGTCCCCCTTTTTCTAGGGATACTTGATCCTAGGGATCATGTATCCCAAAATAGCTAAACTTTAAATACAAACAGAAATATACTTCAGTTTTGTTATTAAATACAGAACATTAGCATCAATTTAGCAAAAGGTGTTTGTGATACTTTAATTTCATTTAAAATACTACCCAGAAAATCTTGTATTACGTAGGTCAAGTAGAACAAAAAGTGAGACTTTTTGAATATGAGATAAATTTTTTACGAAGAAAACGCACACTCAATCGATTCTATTTCCCGGAAAAAATTGATAAAACCATAGTTGATGAGTTAGATTACATTATTAAGTTGCTTAATCCACTTATGGCATAGGAGGAACCTTAAAAACTGCTACAACTATAACCTTTCACTTTGACTATTCAAAGTTTCAAAATATCTGCTGATAATGAGGCTGTGTCATTATTTTTTGAAAGCTTTATTCATTACTTTTACTTTGTATTATTGCATACTTGTATTATTTATTAAAATAAAGTTTAACTATTTGTTGAATTTCTTTCTAGGTTTTGTTTCTAAAGTTTACCTTTTAGCTTTTTAGGGTTTTGTTCATCTGACGAAACCCTATTTGTCTCGCTCCTATGTCTGTCTGTCACAGAGCCCATTCTCAGAAACTATATATGTTGGAGACTTGAAATTTTGCATACTTATAGCTGAACACCTCACATCAAACGACAAATCATAAAATTTTGAAAAAGTCATACAGTAAACTCCCGACTATCCGGCCTAGTAAAAAAAAATGATGAATGTTGCAAGTAGCCGAGACAAGCAGGTTCTTGCCCATAGGAAAGTGCTAACAAATGACGAGAAGGAGCAAGAAGCGATTACAGCATCCAATAGCAGAGACAGACGGGAAGGGAGGGGGGGAGTTAATGCTTGATAACTTGATTCATCAGTTGTGCAACAGATATTAACAAGTGCGGACATTATTTTCCACTTATCCTGGTTACTGTCACAATGTTTTGGTGTGCTTCGTGTTTATTTATTGAAGATTAACGAAATGGATGATAAACGAAAGAAGGTTGTAGTGACTATGGAGGAGAAACTGCGAGTCAGCAGAAGGAAGCGATGCCAGCTGATATTATCTGCTTGCGTAAATGGAGGGAAATTGCATAGCGGAAGAGGGCTAACAGGGTGAATCAGTCATCTATCAACTACTTTTTCGAAAACTGAAAACTAAGTTTTGACTCTATTATCTTATGCATAACTTTTCATATTTGTACAATCCTTTATTAATAAACAGTAAAATAAGATTTACTCATTTTTTTACGAATTAGGCTTACGTTTTACGTAATGTTTTGCTTATTTTGAAACTATATGTACTGTATATATAACATTTTCTTAAAATGTGTAACGTGTTTTTAATGTAATTGGGAAGGGTGGGGGGTTGCAGGAAGTGAGTAAATAGTTATAGAACTCCGCCCTATCTGGCTTTTTTGTTATCCGGCCTACCCTTCCGCCACATTAGGCTGGATATTTGGGAGTTTAGGGGAGAGTGTTGTACCTTGGGACGCTTGAACCTAGGGACATCGACAATTTCTAATAAAGTATTGGCAATAGTTATCTTTTGCGTATTTCTAATAGTGACCTATAACCAACAGATCTCATCATAATAACAGACAACATCAGAAGCATCGAATTTTAACGGCTAGGTAAAAAAAAATAAATTTCATTAGTCCAAAGTAAATATTTTCCTCCATTCTAATTTCATTTTTTTCCTATGTATTTCTACAATAAGTCAACTGCAATTTATTTTTTTTATAAAAGAGAAGATTTTAAAATGTTTTGGTTATGAGAAAATAATGATAGTGCTTCTAGATTTACCGCCATTTTGATTTTATTTAAACCGTGTGGTGATTGTACCTCGGGACAGTAAAATATGTTGTACCTTGGGACATGTCCAATGGTACACAAGAAATACATGGTTAGTAATAATTTGGATAAATAAAAGTATTTTTATTACTTATTTTACAGAAAATTCCACAAATCATGTGAAATACAATAAATAAAACAACTCAACTTTATTTTGGATAAACTTTATAATGATTGAAGTTTGTAAATATGAATCTGGCCACTCCTGATAAAGTTTACTTACCTAAAGTTTATTTTCCATGTGATGCAATGTTCTAAAGAGCACATGTTCTGATGTATTTTTACGGGTTTTGAATCCATTTTAAAGTTATATTAAAGTATTTCGCTATGTTGTTTGTTAATCATGGATAACATAACAGCCATATTTCGATTCTTACAATGACGGGAAGTTGGAAATATTTTGTTTACAATTTTTTAACTATTCTACCCATAAACTACAGCCACTTGATTGTACTGTCTTTGGGTCATAGAAAACATACTACAGGACTTGTATTAATGAATGGATGATGTCACATTCTGCACAGCCAATGACAATATATGTTGCAGCAGAAGTAACTGGAAATGCATTTTATAAAGCGTTCACACCATCGAATATTATTAAAAGTTTTGAAGTAACAGGCATTTATTCAATCAATGAACACGGATTCAGTAAAATGAATTTTTAACATATGTAACCAACAGACCACTTCATTCAACTGAAATGCTTAATGAAACAGCTGAATGTACAGCAGCAAATGTGTTACCAGACGTATACGTAATAAGTTTATCTCCACATTCTCAAAATGTTACATCCCAGGTCATTTTCCAAAGCTGCAGATCATAAAAGCAATGTCTGTAGAAGAAAAGATAAATCTTTCATTTTAACAGTTTCCTTAGTAAAAGCTGAAATTGAAACTGCTGTAGCAAGAAAAGAAATTAAAAGACTACCTCCAGAAGAAAATAGCAGTTCAGAATCTGTTAATCATAAATTCGTTTTATCTAGTACTAAAGATGATGACAGTATTATGACTTTTACCAAAGATTTGTTAGAAGTAAGAAATCAAGGAAGTCGGGAAAAAAAAACTGTTCCCCATATGCGCATCTGAAGTTAATTGACGTCCTTGCCAATGATGAATTTCAAGTAAAAATTTTAAAGCGGATAAGGGACAGCAGCAAATTTGTTCACTGAACTGATTCCTATCCTATGATAATTGCTTATCAGATATTGAGTGTTAACTCTCACATCCAATTTCCACAGGTGGGTCAGAACGACAAATCACACAGCTGATTTTTCAAGTTTACTTTATATCATATAATGTTAAATAATCAGGACTTTTGTATTTTGCTGTATTTAAAAATATTTCTTGAACTTGAGTTTCATTCTCTATTTCCTTGAAAAAAAAAAAAAAAAAAAAGTTTTTGTTTGTTGGCATAAAATTAGTTATTGTTATTGTACAAAATATTGTATTAGTTATTGTACAAAATTGATTAGTTATATGCCTATTGCCTGAATTATGCAGTATGTCCCAAGGTACAACAGCAGCGATGCCACGGACGAGCTATAGCGCGTAAATTACGCAAAAAATCGCAGACGGGACGCAAAAAATAGCTCTTACGCGTCCCGTGGGACGCGGAAAAAAGCCGATTTTCGCCAAAAGATCGCAAAAAAGCACAAATTTCATCAAAGTATCGCGAAAAAATAGCGAATTTCGTCAAAAAATCGCGAATTTCGTCAAAACATCGCGAAATAAAGCCGAATTTCGTCAAAGGATCTCGAAAAAAAAGATCACATTTCGTCAGAGTATCGCGGAAAAAAATACGATTTTTGTCAAAGGATCGCGAAAAAGCGCAAATTTCATACAAAAATCGCGGAAAAAAGGCAATTTTCGTAAAATGGCCGCGACAAAATAGCGTATTTCGTCAAAAGATTGCGAAAAAATAGCGAATTTCGTCAAAAAATCGCGGAATAAAGCCGAATTTCGTCAAAGGATCTCGAAAAAAGATCACATTTCGTCAAAGTATCGCGGAAAAATACCATTGTCGTAAAAGGGCCGCGATAAAATAACGTATTTGGTCAAAAGATCGCGAAAAAATAGGGAATTTCGTCAAAAAATCGCTGAATAAAGCAGAATTTCGTCAAAGGATCTAGAAAAAAGATCACATTTTGTCAAAGTATCGCGGAAAAACACGATTTTAGTAACAGGTTCGCGAAAATTTAGCGAATTTCGTCAAAGCATCCAAAGCACCAAAAAAGATGTGCAAACCAAACTTATAGGTAGAACATTCATAAAATGGGATTTAATTATTTTTTATGAGATTCTTAAAAATACAGCATGATTTCAGTGTACTTTGATAATGTATTCAGGGGGTGGACCAGTGACCCCCCTCCCCTTCTTACTGCATTGAAATGTCTCCTACCTTCGGAAGGTTTAGGTTTTGATGTTTAATAATGATTTAGATGTGAATTTCCCTTCCAAGCAGGGCCGTAACCAGCTAGTAATGCCAGGGGGGGGCTCTGAAAATTTTTTTGTGGGGCTAGGCTAACATCTTTTAAAAATCCATATGTCTTATGCAATCTAAAGACAACTAAACCTGTTAAAACGGATCTCTCTATAAGCAGTGTTTATTTGCTTTTTTTTTCTAAAACCTCATACAAAAGCCATAAAAATGCCAATTGACCTTACTTTTCCAACTGTTCTGCGGTCAACAAAAGAAAGGGGTGTCTCAACAATGGAAAGAGGTGGAGATGGATTTTGTCGAATTGATTTCCGGATCGTACTATATATTACGAAAGTAATAAAACATGAAAAGCACTGCCTGACTGCTTAAAAGCTTCCGCTGTTAACGGACGCTGCCTACAAATGGCGATGTCTTTATCGCGGTTAAATAGTGCTTTTCATGTTTTATTACCTTTGTGGGATCTGAATCGGATTCGAAATCTTTCCGACGAATGCGTCTCTGCCTCTATCCATTGCTGAGACTCCTTTTTTTGGTGATGACCACAGAATTGTTGGAAAAGAAAGGCCAGTTGACATTTTTATTGCTTATGTAGAAGGAGCACTTTTTTCTTTTGCACTGACCTTAAAAGAACTTATCTGTAACGTAACCTGTTTATAACGGAATATTTGCATAACGAAATTCTTAAACTGAAAAAAAAAAATCGTAATCCGGGTAAAGAAGTACAAAACAATTAGGGGCATGTGCCTACTAAGACGAAAATCTATCGAAAATAGAATTTTTCCTCATTCCGTTGGATTTTGTCTTAGCAGGGTTTTGCTGTATTTAAAATGCAAAACGTAAATTGAAACCAACATTTCATAAAAAAGTAACTTCATTCAGATTTTAATAAAGGAAAATCATGCATTGCAGATTGGTTAGCATATATTTTCAAATTCTTATAGCCTATTACTGTTTTCACTTTATTGAGAATATTTTAGAAAATGTCGTAATTAAAAATATTTCTGATTACATTCACAATTGATATAAGTAAAAAATATTACATGGTGTTAAAACAAGTTTTCCTGACAACCGCTGACTACTTTAACAAATGTACAATGAAGAAAATTATGCATCGAATACTGATTTCGGTTGCACTTTACAATTTATTACATTAGTGCCTGCTATTGATCTCACTTAATTCAGCCCATTCAGAAATAATGTAAAAGCAGACAGCAAATGCAATTTCGATTATTCAATATTTCTCTGAAGTGTAAATAGCAGTTTTCTAAAAGACTTTTAAATTTCCATTAAAATAAAAATTTGAATCTAACCAAAAAAGGAAAAAAAAAAACCTTATTGGCAAATTTCATTTTCCCACTAGAGTGAGCAAGATAAATAAATGCTTTTTAATTTTAAGATTCTTTTCATGATAGATAATCCATAATTAATATACAGGGTGATTCATGACCTCAGGGTTTAAACTAGAGGGAAGCCAGGGGGGCATATACCCTGGGCGCCCGAGTAGGAGGAACCAAAAAATTTGGTTCGTCTTCCGGCTCAAAATACAAATAATTAAATTAAGTTAAAAATGTATCGTACAACCGAAAGTAAAGGTATATTCATTTAGGCGTTTCTCAAATTCCCTATCCAACATCGCGAAACTTTCTGACACATTTTCTGATTCATTTTTTAAAAGCATAAAATTGGCAGGCCTGGCTAGAGAAGTGGTATGGAATCAAATAGCGTTTTCCATTTTTTGATAAAGAAATATCAAATCATATAAGTGATTCTTGTCACGTGACAAGTGTTCTCCTTTCTCGCGCTTTCGCTTCGGAAATTCGGTTCAAAATGCCCACTTTGACAGTATTTTTAAAGGTCTTCTGTCTTTACCAAAAAATGAAAAACTCCATTCGATAACATAGTTTACGAATAAGAATTTCTGCTAATTTTATGCATTTACGAACAAAAATAAATTCACAAATGCGTTTGAAAATAGCTCACTTGGATTTGAGAGCTGCGTACTCTTTGTTTTGAACACGACCAGTTTTTTCATTAGGTGAGCACTTAGGGGTGGCAGAACAATACTTGATTAACGAATTCATCCAAGATACTAGCAAGATGAATACACTGTTCCAATTAGGTTTCAATTTGGTACGATATTTCGGGATTTATTGTGTTGACATGTTTTGGATGTTTGTTTTTGTGTGTTTCTGTAAACAAACAATAACATGTACATACTTGATTAACGAACTCATCCAAGATACTTTCAAGAGTTATGCAATTGCTACCAGATTGACCACCATTCCGTCGTTGTCATGTCATGAAAATCAGTCTAAAGCGTTGAATTTACCGTCATTTTCAGATAGATTGTTTATTGCTATACAAAAACGTAAAACGCTGTTCGATTCCTTACATCCCGATTACCTGCAAATTATGTGTTTTTATCAATAAAAAGTTTTCGCGAATATGTCAGAAAGTAGCTGGCTTAGACATGAAAACAGCCTGGTAAAATGTAAAACGCAGTTAAATTCTTAGTCTGAATAACCATAGGTGCAAATTTTATTCCATTGTCACTAGAGTGAAAAAAAAAAGTAAACATGTCATAAAATAACGAAATAAAAAACTTAAGGCTGTTCTCAAATCCAAAGGGTCAACTTTCTGACATAAGTTTTAATTCATTTTTGTTTAGAAACGCATGAAACTAGGTGTTGTTATTCAGAAACTATGTCATCGAACTGTTTTTTCCGTTTTTTTTATAAACGCAATAGATCTTTCAGAAAATACTGTCAAAGTTGGCATTTTGAACTGAACTTCCGAACGAAAGAAGAAAAACCAGTCAATAAGGGGAGAAAAATGACGAGTCACGTGATCAAAATCTCTTATAACTCAATAGGTAATTGATTGATCAAAAAATGGAGAAAACAGTTCGATTCCAAATCGCTTCCATGGTCAGGCTTTCCAATTTTATATGTTTCCGTTAAAAAGTGAATTTGTAAATGTGTCAAAACGTTTAGCGCTTGTTGAGCAGAGCAGTTGAGAACAGCCTTAACCTAAGACAAACTGAAAAAAATTGTTTTTCAAAGTCATGAAACACAAGGAGAAAAAACATAAAAATTCAAAAAACATGCTCCAACCACGTTTTCATTCAAACCTCTGCCGGCACCCATGACATGAAACAATGTCATTCAAACAAAATTTTTCTTATTTGATTTGTATAAATTGACAATATTTTATAGCTTTTTCCTTTCTCAGCTAAACACATGTTGTATGCAGGCTCGTCGTTGAAATTTAGAAACATGCTTTTATTGATTATCTTGAAGACGATTAGCCATTGCTCACTAATTACCTATCAGAATGAATAACACATGTCTATTTTCGTTCCAACCTGCGGAGATTATAGAGTATAAATTGTCCTCTACCATTTACTATGTATACCAAAACATATGATGTACATCTGGGGTTAATTTTTTTTAGAAGGAAATGTTCCTACTATCGCATCGCATTTCGGTTGCATATTGAGAATTGTACCGTAATATGCTTCTGACTGTAAAATAATTGGCATTTTCCGTTCCATTTCAGGCAACTGAAAGATCTAAATGGTTTTCTTGCAGATATAGTTTTCTCCTTCAGATTAGTATTAGTTAAAATGTACATTGTATTGGAGAAAAAAAAAGTGAAATGTCTAGAGGGGGCTCAAGAGGGAGCTAGGGGGGGCTCAGCCCCCTCTGCCCCCATCTGGTTACGGGCCTGCTTCCAAGGAAAATGTCTGATTCCAAAATGACAAATAATTCAATGGGAAGTGTAATGAAAACATCCATTCATTCAACAAAAAGTACCCCTTTACTTAACAAAGTATTCTTTTTTTCTGCAAAAATATCTTTTTCAATAAACCCGTCTTGCCCCTTTTTAAAAGAAATGCGAACATTAGTGATACTTGTTAGTGGAACTTGGTATTTTCTACTCTCAAATAAGCATTATTTTACAATTAAAATTGAATCTTGCATTTTTACTTTTAAAAAAGTAAAGGAAATTTCTCTTAATATTTAAAAAATATATCTTATTTGAGTGCAAATAATACTGGTTTTAATTCATTATTTAATTATTATTAAAACAATAATTAATGCATTTATTTTATCTTTTCCAAATAAGCAAATTTCATTTATTCCTTTAAAATATGAATTATTATTGATGGGGACCCACTTTTGTAAAAAAGGGACCCAGATTTTTGGAAGTCCTGGGGACCCAGGATTTTTCAAGTACAGCGGCATCACTGAACAGGATGTTGTACCTTGGGACAGTTTGCCTTCCCTACTTTAAATGAATGGCAATTTTTTATTTTCAAACTGTCTGAATTTCTAAAATTATATTATAGAGAAATATGTTGGTGTATTGAAATGTTGCCTTTAAATTTTAAATCTGATTATAATCATCGAAGCAAAAAATTAAAATGTGAAAATTGTCCCGAGGTACAACACTCTCCCCTACTGTATTTAACCCTCTGGGCTCTAACTTGTGTATTTTAAGCTTTTTTTTTTTTCTAACTGAGACCTTAATTAAGTTGAATACTTGAAATTTTGCATACTTATAGATGAACACCTCACATCAAACAACGAATCATAAAATTTTGAAAAAGTCTTATATTTAACCCTCTGGGTTCTAACCTCTAACTTGTGTATTTTAAGCTTTTTTTTCTAACTGAGCCCTTAATTAAGTTGAAAACTTGAAATTTTGATAATTACAGCTGAACACTTGCGATCACACGACAAATCATAAAAATTTCAAAAAGTCTTATATTTACCCCTCCAGTCTCTAACTTGTGTATTTTAAGCAATTTTTCTACCCTCCCCCTGATACGTTGTCATTGAGACTGCAGGTTCGGTAAATCCAAATTATTCCATAATGCATCGAAGAATAAAAACGTCTTCATAACTTAGTTCTAATATATTGTAAATAAAATTCGTAACTTGAATAAGTAAACACACTCTACAGTTCAAATTAAACTTCTTTCTTAAAAAACAACTATGTACATTTTATTTACAAATATAGGTATATTAATATTATTATTACTCTCATTTGAGAGTTCCATTATTACCGTCAGACCGGTTCAAAACAAACTTTACATCTACACTGAAAAGAAAATCGGAAAACAATAAAAAAGGGGTTGCCACAATGCCGACTAACAGAAAATGGCAAGCATCGCCAAGTTGGCATTCTCAACATCCTGCCCCGGGCTGAACACTTAGTTCAGCATCTATATTAAACAATTTAATAAACATAAGAATATACTTACATACATGACAAATTTTCAGATACATACAGCTACAGATATAAAAGCAAAAATAATAAGAATGCTGCAATCTACGAAAGAAAATAAAACACATGAATTGTATGAAAATTAAACAATAATAAGGGTAAATATGAGTAACAAAACAAATTAAATGTTCGATAATAGTTCTTATTTTTAGTGTAAGAGTTTTAGTGTCTTTTAGTCCACTAAGTCCAATTCAAGATTATATAGCAATTGCACAGGTCGTTTAAGATCGCCTTTTGCAGTCTGTAATACACATGATCTGATTTTAGAGTCACGACCAAATATGAGTTCTTTAACACGACCACACTTCCACATATGTTTTGGGAGCTTTTCATCATGAATTATCACTATATCGTTAACTTTGAACTGAGGCGTTGAATTTATGTTTTTCACTTGAAAAGCAGATCTAAGTTCTAACAAATATTCGTTTCTCCACCTTTTCCAAAAGTGGTCAGTAATTTGTTGCTTATATTTATATTTTCTCGTCAACAAAATCTTATTGGATTTCTCTTGCGTACAGACTGGTAATCCATAAGAAGGTAAGGACATTAATCGTTTACCAACTAAAAAATGAGATGGCGTTAAAGGTGATGGTTCAGCATTTTCTTCGTAGAGATAACATAAGGGACGTGAATTAATCACCGCTTCAATTTCTGTAAGTATTGTTTCTAGCTCTTCATAACGGAGACAAGTTTTTCCTAGAACCCTTTTTAAAGGTGTTTTAACTGATCTGACCATCCTTTCCCAGAAGCCGCCCCACCAGGAAGCCCTGGGAATTATAAACTTCCATATTATTTTATTCTTTCTCAAGTAATCAAAAATTTCTTGCTTAGAAATTCTTTCCCAAGCATCTTTTAACACCAAATCAGCCTTAGAAAATGTCTTGGCATTGTCACTGTACATTATTTTGCAGAAACCTCTCCTAGAGAAAAATCTTCGTAGTGCTAAGATAAAGGTTTCAGTACTTAGATTGGTGACTAACTCTAGATGAATCGCTCTGGTTACAGCACATGTGAATACGACAATATAAGCCTTCCCAGTGCCTTCAGAAGTTTTATAATAAATCGGACCGGCAAAATCGACACCAGAGGTTTCAAAAACTGGTGTTTTGATGATTCTATCTTTCGGTAAAGGTGCTATTTCCACCTTTCCAGGAATAGCATTAAGTTTTCGACATATCATACACGATCTTAAGACGGATTTTACAAATCTTCTTCCCTTTAATATAAAATACCTTTCACGAAGGTGAGCTAAAGTGACAGCTACACCAAAATGGTACATTCTTTCATGAGCATCCTTAATTAGTAATTTTACAAAATAAGATTTATTAGGAAGTATCCACGGATGTTTTTCCTGCTCTGTAACTTCAGAAAACTGAAGTCTTCCGGATAAAACAAGTAAGTCATTTTCATCGAATTGTGGATTAAGGTTGTACAAAGAAGAATCTTTATTAAGTGGTTTTTTTTGTTTAAGTGCTTCTATTTCAACTTTAAATGAAGTTTCCTGAGTTTGTTTAATCCAGTATTTTTCTGCTATTTCTATTTCTGAGGTAGTTAAAGGTCCTAAAATTTTAGGGTTTTTCGAATTGGCATTATGAATAAAACGCATTATCCAAGCAGTAATATTATACACGCGATTTAAACTACTGAACTTTGCCATATCAAATACTGGCTTAGGAATAGAGTTTGATTTGTTACACAATAATGTTAAATTTGGTTTTGCTTTCATTTCATTAAAAGCTTCGGGAACCATT
The DNA here is from genome assembly GCA_963932465.1 of Maratus speciosus. NCBI lineage: Eukaryota > Metazoa > Arthropoda > Arachnida > Araneae > Salticidae > Maratus > Maratus speciosus. The sequence continues at coordinate 3,658,521 of OZ010790.1, read as the reverse complement.
TCTATAGCCCTTTTTGAAGGCCACAAATCTTCTGATAGTGATAACCAAGGTGGGCCGCACCACCATACATTATTACCCATTAACTTCGATAAGTTTTCCCCTCGCGTAAGCAGATCTGCAGGGTTTTCTTTTCCGGGACAATAATTCCGGTCCTTTGGATCTGTCAATGACTGAATTTCGGTTACACGATTGGAAATAAAGGGTTTCCAGTTGGTAGTAGAACCCCTAATCCAACAAATAGTTATTTCTGAGTCCGACCATAACTTTATATTTAAATTCGAAATATGTAATTTTTGTTTTAAATATTTCCACATTCTAGCGGCAACTACTGCACTGATCAATTCCAGCCGTGGAATAGTTAACTTCTTGAGGGGGGCTATTCTACATTTACTCCAAACAAAACTTGTTTGAATTTCGCCAGTTAATGAAATGGAACGCAAATAAGCAACTGCTCCATACCCTTTGGGACTAGCATCACAGAATATGTGAATTTGTGAATTTTCAGAAATGTTTATCATATTAGGAAAATATTTTCGGGTTATTTCAAATGTGCGTAAATGTACAACTTCTGAACACCAAGTGTTCCACTCGCATTTCAAATCTTCAGGTAATTTATTGTCCCACTCTAAACCTCTTTGCCATGCTTCTTGCAACAAGGCTTTAATACGTATTACAAATGGATTCACAAATCCTAATGGATCATAAATTTTCAGTAACATTTTAAGAACTGTTCGCTTCGTGGGATCATCGATGTAATATTCTTCAAAGGGCTGCGCATCTAACATCAAAATATCAGATTCAGTATTCCATATCAGTCCAAGCACTTTTAAGATACTACCTGTGTTTTCCTCACTTATACCTAAGTTACCAGATTCCCACATTTCTCTAAGTTTAATAGAATTTGTTTTTAATTTCCTCAAATTCATCCCAGCTTCTTTAAGAATTTCAGAAGCTGTAACTGATAAATAATAAGCTTCGTTATCTAAATCTGATCCGGAAATTAAATCATCGACATAGAGGGAATTATCTAACATATATACAACATTTGGATGTTGATCTCGATATTTCTTTATATGATGTTTAATTGTGGCAGCCAAAATAAATGGTGAGCATGTAATGCCAAATGGTACACGTCTAAATCTTAAAATTTTGAAAAAGTTGTTTGCGTCATTATCGAACCAAAGAAATTTAAGGTAATCTCGGTCTTCTTCAGCTACAGAAATTTGAAGAAAGGCCTTTTCAATATCTGCACAAAACGCAGTATTGAATTTTCTGAAATTAATAATAATTTCTAATAAATCGGGGTTCAAATTTGGGCCACCATACAAACAATCATTTAATGATTTGCTATTTTCTTTTGAGGAAGCATCAAATACCATTCTAACTTTAGTTGTGGGTTTATCATCTCGCAAGACAGGTCGGTGGGGCATAAAATAACCGCTATCTACAGTTTTATTAGAACATGCTTCCACTATGTTATTTAATTCCTGTTCAATCACAATTTCTTTATATTTCTGCAATAATTCCTTATCTTTAAGCAATTTTCGATTTAAGTTAATAAATCGGTTTCTAGCATTGTTATAATTACTTCCTAAATCTCTTCTATCACCTTTCCATAACAATTTAGCTTCGTATCGGTGCTCAAGAAAATGCAAATTGTTTTCGAATTTTTCGATTATCTCTTTATCTAATTCAGAAATATTTTCTTCAGTGTTCATCCCTAAAGTTTCTAACTCCCACAATGTTTTCAAATCATTTTGAATAGGTTTCATAACCTGAGTGGACAAGACCGAAGCTTGCTTACTCTCACTATTTTTATTTACGTCAATTGTCCCGCAGAGGGAATGCCCAAATAAATTTTCACAGACGAACAATGATTTATTTATGGGGTATGTTTTGTCATTAATTTGATATAAATAATCAGCTCCTATTAATATATCAACATCACTATTTTCCAAATGTTCCCACGTGTCAAGACGAAATTTGGAAAGTTTTCTCTTAATTTTGATTGGAAGAGGAGGAATTTGTATCAAAGAATTAGTTATTAGCGGTGTGACTAATGCTTCAATTATTATACTACGTTTTCTATTCGTCAAGTGAATTAGCTTTAGCTTAACGACATCATAACATCGTTCTTCAGATTTTCTCGAACCGAAAGTATAGACAATTAATTTTTCCTTTCTAATGACCTCAGGTTTTAATTTTGAAACTAAATTTTCTGTAATAAAAGTTCGATGACTAGCAGAGTCAAATAAACAAAGAGCAGTTTCTGAATTTTCACCCGCTTCCACTTTTACATGAATTGTTTGCAATATTACTTCTCTACTGATATTATTTATATTGCCTTTGCAATGAGATACGGAGGAAATAATACTATCAGAATTTTTTGATTCTTCTGTTTTTTTTATTAGAATTACAAAGTATAGTATGATGATATGTTTTACCACACACTTTGCAATTTTCATTCGAAATTTTACAAAAATTCGCGATGTGAAATTTACGGAAGCATTTAAAGCACCTTCCTTCCCTTTTTAATTTTTCTCGCATTTCCGGAATGGTGAAAGACTTACACTTTTCAGTATCGTGATCAGTTTGATTACAAAATATGCAGTTATTTTTAATATTTGTGGTTAAGGCAGAAGCTGATGGAATGAATTTTTTATAATTTTTCTTATAATTTTCCTGCTTCTCAGGGATTTTTTCAAAATGGTTTAATTGGACAGTGGTCTCGCGAGATTCAATTTCATCTTTAATGAAATTTATCAGCTCATTAACATCCCAGTCAGTGTTTTTAATTCGTTTTCTATTAAATTCTAGTGCAATATCTGATGGAATAAGTTTCAGAAGAATCGGACATAACAAGTGCCCATATGAACCTGAGGCAACACCTAAAGAATTAAGATTTCTTATTTGAATTTCGCATTCATCATACAAATCTCTAAAAGCCTTAATGTTACTAGAATTTCGTACTGGTTTCAAATTTAGCAGTTTAGTCATGTGACTATTTATTACCAGGTCATTACGACCAAAACGATTTTTCAATAATTCTATAGCATGAGCATAATTTTCCTTAGTCAGCGAAAAGCCTGCTATAGTATTTGCAGCACTTCCGCCCAAAAGTGACTTTAAGTAGGAAAATTTATCAATCTGAGTTAAATGTTCATTATTGTCAATCGCATTCGAAAACTGACTCCAAAATTCGAGCCATAAACACGAATCACCATAATATTTAGATATATTAAGTTTAGGAAGTTTAATCAAATTTTGATTCAGAATTTTCTGACTTTTTAGTAGAGAACTATTGTTGCTACTACTATCACTTTCAATGTCTGAAGAATCTTGTTTAGTTTCAGGAGTAACTGTGTTATCATTTAAAAATTTGGAAATTTTATATTTCCATTCAATAATATTCTCATTATAAGATTCCGATTTCTCGATTTCTTTTTCAAATTCAGTACTTGGAACCAGTGGTTCAATTTCAGAATTTAATGATTTTAAAGTTTTCATTTTGTCATTCAATTGCTGTTTCAAAAGATCCAGCTGTGATTTTCTATTCTCAAGCTCTAATTCTTGTGTATTATCTAATAAATCCCTTATTTTATCAAATATTTTCGTAGTTTGACTACGAATCGTAGCTCTTTTTTTTTTCAAAGTTTCGTAATCCATCATAAAATAAAGAATTCAATTTATTCGATACAGTTCAGTTAATAAATGTATTCATAATTCTATTTATTCAATATAATTTAATTTGAGGTACTTACCTCAATCGATGATGAAATCCAGACATCCTGGAGCTTTGACGCCAGAAAAATGATACGTTGTCATTGAGACTGCAGGTTCGGTAAATCCAAATTATTCCATAATGCATCGAAGAATAAAAACGTCTTCATAACTTAGTTCTAATATATTGTAAATAAAATTCGTAACTTGAATAAGTAAACACACTCTACAGTTCAAATTAAACTTCTTTCTTAAAAAACAACTATGTACATTTTATTTACAAATATAGGTATATTAATATTATTATTACTCTCATTTGAGAGTTCCATTATTACCGTCAGACCGGTTCAAAACAAACTTTACATCTACACTGAAAAGAAAATCAGAAAACAATAAAAAGGGGGTTGCCACAATGCCGACTAACAGAAAATGGCAAGCATCGCCAAGTTGGAATTCTCAACACCCCCCCATTGCACCCGATGGGTACTTTTCTAACTTTTGCCGGCATCACTTTGACCACTCTTTCATATTATACACATAGCCTTACATCTTTCAGTTCCACTTTTTACTGCCAAAGGGTGCCTACCTATCTCGGGTGCTATGGGCCCGATCCCCTCGACTAATATATCTACGGATAGGTTGTAAAACGGAGTTTCATTCGGATAGAGGTTTGTGTAGAATAGAGTGCGCCCCCTGGTTGCGAAATGTGGAACTAACAGATTTTTCAAAAGGATAAAGTGTTTTGAAAGGAATATTAAACGAAACCCTCTGTGCAATCTGTGATCACACTTAACCCACTTGTTTTTTAATTAAATTGTGTTTACAGTTTTTATAAATATCTACACGTCAAGTCATCAACAAAGTGTTTAAATATTCATCATGTAGTCATAAATGAAAGAAATAAAAGTTAGATGCTTATTACTAACTTATAATACTGCGATGTATGCATAATGAAACAATATTAGCTTGATTTTTGACAAGGATAAAGTATCCCCAATGAAAGGATCAAGTATCCCTTTAAGTGGGGATACATGATTTTTCTTTTGAAAAACTGAAAAATGCAATTTTCTGAAATTAATTTGTCTTTTATACCAAGAAAAAAATTATATTGTATAAGAATTGGACACATGATTATTTTGGTAAAAAAATTTCTTAAAAATTCAAAATGACAACTGAGAAAAAAATAAAAACAGAAAGTGGGGATCAAGTATCATCGTTCTCTCCTATACCTTGAGGGGAAGGGGGGGAGGGGATATGTGCTAAATATTTAATTTCTTTCTCCTTGAGTTTTATTTTATTTTTGTTAAATTAACATTCATTAGCTTCCTTCGTTCATTGAAAAGATTTTTTAAATTATGATCATGCTTTTTCCTAGGCTTCTTCCGCTGTAGCACCACATTCCACAATAAGTATTTCATCAGCTATGATGATAATTATACTTAAGCCTTATAATATTTCATGCAGCCTTCTTTAATATTCTTCTGATGCAGTGCAGAACCCAAATGGGATAAGTAAATATTTGTAAAGTTTCGCCTACTGTTACCATTCCTTGAACAATTAAAATATACAGTTACCTAACCATAGCTATTTTTCCAACTATCAAAAGTAAAAAAATCCCCATTATTATTAACTGAATTATATGATCTGATTTTCTATATTTAGTTAGATGCTAAATTTATTAAAATCAAAGCTTATTTTTGTAATTATTAATATTTCTTTAATTTTCTTTTTTTAAATGCAATTAAATCACTTTAGTTTTGAAAGTAACCACCATGTTGGTTTGTTTAGCAAGGGCGGCGCCAGAGAGGGGTCCGGGAGGGAATATGCCCCCCCCCCCCCCATTGGGGTCAAATTTAATCCTCATCGGGGAAAATTTTTTGACTTGAGTGTAGAGTCCTGCATCAGGTCGGATAACCTGATTTTTCCCAACCCGAGTCGTGTCGAGTCGGGTGCATGTTAGTTTTTAAAAAATACTCTCTGGTTAGTTTATAGAAAACCCGACCCACGGATAAGTTTGCCGCCGATTTTTTTTTTCCTTTGAAAGTCGGATTGGCTTGGCTATATTTTGTTTGGTTTCAGGATGAGTTTTGATTCTTACGCCTCGTCTTTTTTAAGCTGATTTTTCAAAAAAAAATGCTTATATCTCAGATTAGAGTCCTGCATCGATTCAGGTTGCCCGATTTTACCTACACTCGATCTGACCCACAGCTTGGATTGAGGATAGCATTTTTTGTTGTGGTTGGGTTCAGTTTCGGGTTGAGTTTTGATACTTAAGGCTGTTCTCAACTGCTCAGCTTAGAGATGTAAATTTTCCGGAAAATTTGAAGTGGCAGAAAAAAACCTTTTTTTACCAGTTTTTTTCAGGAAAAATTGATTTCCTATAAATGTCTCTCAAAAATAAGCGATATTTTCTTAAAAAGTATACAATAATAAACTTTTTCAATATTTATGCACACTAAAAAAAATTATTTTTCCTTTACATGTGAATGTTATTAAAAAAGAGAGAGAGAGAGAGAGAGAGAAAAAAAGCCAGTTTTTAAAAGTTTATCCTTTCAGTCTCGGAATTCTGACAGTAGATTTTTTTTTTTTGCTTAATTTAACACCAGTGTTTGTAATATATCATGTGTCTGTTGGAATGATTTTTCAGTAGCACTTGTTTAATTATATCAATAGAAGTAATTTAAAAAACAACAAAAGAAAAATCTTTAGTTTCAACTAGAGATGCAACGAATATTCGGCCGAAGCCGAACATTCGGCGCATTCGGCCTGTCTGCCGAATATCAAGTCAATTATTCGGCCTTGGCCGAATAATACTGTAATAAATGTTTTTATATTTACACAGTATAACTTTTTAATTTGACAATTTATATTCATCATATATAATAAAAATTTTATTTGAAATTAACACCTTTTTTTTCATTAACTTTCATACTCCGAATGGGTTTTATCTACCCATTTTTATATAAGAGGCTAATTTAGTAATCATCTTAAAAAAATTTTATGCTGTATCAGTAAGTACAATAAGTATCTGTAATAAGCTAACATAATCTGTTTAATTTAAAATTAATCTATTCAAAATTGTTTTAATACAGCTGTACAAGCTAATTCATTTTTTTTTTTTTTTTCATAATGGGAAGTTTAACATTTAACCCTTGTTACATAAAAATATATTTCTTTCAATAATATTTTGAATTATACGTATAAAGAACATAAATATATGATTGATTAGATATAGATGTCTTATATGTATAAGATATTTAAGTCGTATATGTTGCAATACTTAAAGGTTTTTTTTTCTTTTTTTTAGTAAAATACGCTAAAAGTTAAATATAATTTAAGTTATTTTTTTAAGCCTGTTACTATTTCTTATTAAATAATGAAAGAAATGTAAATACTAAATTCTTTTAATTAGTATGCATTTACGTTTTAGATATTTTTTCAAGAATAGCATTGTAATGCCTTAAAAAACAGTTAAAATGTTTTCAATAAACGTAGATTGTGATGCAGAAATAATAATTCAGCATTGGGTCATTCCATGTCAAATCATCCAGCAATTTTACAAAATGTCACCCACCATCTCAGATTTTGACGAAACTTGAAACATGAAAACATACATATATAAGATGCTACCACATGAAATTTTAATTGAATCCAATTAAAATATTTCAAATTATAAGCATCTGAACATGTGACACTTTTCTTTTTGTATGGACATTTTTAAAGTGTTGATTTTCTGTATGGTTCTACAAAAAACTTCATAACTCTTTACCAAATAATTAAAATGGTTAAATTTTTTGGCAGAACTTTCTTTATAGTATTTATTTTATAAAGTAATACCAATTTTTATTTTCTTTTTACAACAAATATATTTTTTAAATTTTTGAATACTCATATAAAATTGACATTTCATATATGAATTTCACAAAAATATTTTTAGATGTGCTACCCATTTTATTTTGCTAAATATTTTTTTATGAGCTCTTTATTAGTCAATCTTTTCTCAATAAAAAAATTAAAGAGGTGTTTTTTGAAAAACTTGAGAAAAAAATTTTTTTTTGAGATTTTTTGAATATTCATATAAAATTGACACTTCATGTATGAATTTCAAAAGAAAAAATATTTTTAGATGTACCACCCATTTTATTTTGTTAAATATTTTTTTATGAGCTATTTATTAGTCAATCTTTTCTCAAAAAAAAAAAATAAATAAAATAAATAAATAAAGAGGTGTTTTTTGAAAAACTTGAGAAAAAAAAAATTTCTTAGATTTTTTTTTATATGCATGCATTTTGAAGACATATAAACATATAAAGAAATAATCTAGCATAAAGATGATCTGGAGACTGATAAACTTTATTAATATTCAATCAACTCGTAAATTCTGGACGCCCCTCCCCTTACATTCCAAAGATTCATGAGATACATATTTAGATAGATTCTTCAATATCCTGTCGAAATAAACATAAGTGCCATATTTTTCTAACTAATGCTAGATTTAAATATTTATTTTTTGGAAGGGGGTGGCATCTTGACAGTTTTTGTCAAAATAGTTTTCAATTATTAATATATGATATTATAAGAGGATTGACTTTTAAAACTAACATCAAGTCTTTTAACTTCATAAACAGAAATAAAATTATTGTAAATAAATTAAGTAGAATTAGTAGCAATTCAAAGTAAAAATAATGAAGTTATTAAAAAAGCAAATGAATAAAGATTTGATAAATTTTGTGTATAATTTAACAATATGTTACATAAAATTCTAAGTTCTATATCCTGTAATAAAATCATACTTTTTTTTCTTTGTTACTGATATAATATATACATACAAAATTTACTTACATATATGAGACAGAAGTTTTTCAAGTTTTAACCAATTTCAAATATTAGATTTATTTCTGTGCCAGATTTGCACTTTTTTATAATTGAATGGTTAAAGGTGTTTATGATAAATTTAAATGGAAATAGGAAATGGAAATTCAACATTATTTCACTAGATATTGCTTTTTATAAATGCTCCACTTACGATTGATTGTTTCAGTAGATTCTTTTGAAAGAGCATATGGCCATCCTGTTGCAATAGTCAATTCAATGCTACATAATATATGGTTGAAGGGCACGTTGCAATAATCATTATTTGGCCAGCAAAATTGAAGTGGAAGGTCCGTTGGGATGCATAAACTTTATATTTGCATCTTTTTCATCATAATCTATGCTCTGAATAATCTCAATATACCAGTGATTATTTAAGTTTTTATTACTTTATTTTTATTTCATTTTGAAGACTATAGGTGAAACAAAACTTATTTCCACATTTTTTAAAGAAGATGCAAAGCTTAGATTGTTTGAATGAATATAGCTTTATAAATCAGTTTATACTTACTGGTTGTTTTTGAGTTAGTATAATGGGAATTTTATTTGAATACATAGCGGAAGTTAATTTGGCACAGATGTCATATTGGCGCGATTTTTTTCCTATGCCAATTTGGCGAAAACATCAACAGCATAAACAACAACATCCGGGTTACCATATCAAGCAAAATAACGACACTTTGGCACCAGTTAAGTACCCGTTGCGTATATGACTTTGGCATCAGAAAAAAATCGCGCCAATATAGGGCGTATATGACATCTGTGTCGGTAATTTTCAGGAACAGAAATATGAATTTTATACTTTAATTTATTTAAATAACATTAAAAAAAGTTTTTAGAAACAAAATTATAGTTTAATTATAATATTTGTTTATTATTATTACACGTATTTTTGAAGAATTTTGAACTTTAACAATACTTTAGATATATTCTGTAAAATTAACAAAAAAATTTTTTTCTCAAGAATTTCAAAAAACACCTTTCTAATTTTTTTATTATTAAATGGTTTCCTTTTAAACTATATATATAAAAAAAATCAGCCAAATCAAATGGGTAGCACATGTAAAAAAAAAATGAATTACATATTTTCATATTTTTCTTAAGTCCTTAGATAAAATATTTTTTAAAAACAATATTTGAGTTCTAAAAAGTTTTATAAACCATTCTTTTAATAAAATACATTATTAAGAATCTCTAAAAAAATATATAGCTAATTTTATTAATAATATTTAGAAAAATGAACATTTTTATCCAACATTACATGTTTAACGGAAGATCATTTTCTGCAAAAAATTGATTGAGAGGGGTATTTTTAAATGCTTGTAACTCATGAAAAAATTATTATTTTAAACTGAAATTTCGTGTAACAGCATATTTTTGGACATTGTTTTTGTGTTTAAAATTTCATAGAAATCTGTGACGGTGGGTGACATGGTCTGGATGAAGTGACATGGAATGACCCCATTCTCAAGTGATAGTCTATTTCTTTCTTTTTTTTTTTCGTAAATGTTACCTGGTGCAGAAAGGTACTTTTGGGCTAATTGTGAAAGGTTTGGAAAGTCTTCCGAATTTTTCGCCCACCACTCCAAAGGACACTGTTGTTTTTCTAGTAGTGGCTGGGAAAGAAAATTACTATAATTTCTTTTACTTCTTCACACTGAAGGGCACTTTCTATAGAGGTTTCACTGCTGACAGCAAAGAAAAAAATAATAATAATAAAGATAAATAAAAATTTTGTTAATTGTGAGCATTATAAAGTCTACAATGATTTCTTTCCACAATTTTAGAGGATATTCCTTTCACCTTTTCTATCAGCGGTTTTTCTTAAGATATTAAGATTTCTTATTTTTCATTTTATTTCATCTGAAAGCTGAAACTTGTGTTTCCTAGTACTTTTAAAATTTTGTCATTATTTTAAAATGTAACAATAACACACATAATATCTATTAAAATGTAACTAGACAGTACCTGATGAGGAACTTTTGCTAAGAATTTTTTTGGGGGTGTCTGAATTACATTATTGAGGCAATTTTTAGGCCGAACATAGCCGAATATTTTTTCAGACTAAAATAATGCTTTAAAAAATTAAAAATTTGTATATAAATAATTTTTTTAAAGAAAACAATACATTTTAATTGTGAAATATACAAGAATTGTGCATATAGTGCATACTATATTTTGTTTTTAGGCAAAAATAAGTTCATTATTCGGCGGCCAAATAGGCCGAATATTCGGCTGTAATTTGGCCGAATATTCGGTAAAAGCACTATTCGTTGCATCACTAGTTTCAACCAATATCACTGTTGTTTTAAACTGTATATTGTATGCTTTATCTACATAGTACTGGTTTTCAAATACATAAAGGATGTCAAAAAAAACGAATTGTAATAGTTCTGGTATTATTATAAATACTATTATCATTTTCAAATATTCCGTTGTTTAAAAATCAGTATTATTTTACAGTATTGTTCCCCCCCCCCCCCCCCCTTCAGTTACAATTTTCATGTCCTGTATATGTAGTTTTAGTACAGCTTTCCAGACTAAACCCAAAAAATGATTTAGTAAGATTTTGATCCTTAATATTGGAAGTGATTTTTTTTTTAAATGAAACTTTTAAAACAGATGGATTTTTCCATATGTTTAAAAGTTGTTTTCAACTAGATTTTTCACAGAGATTTGCTTACATTTTCTTTACAAAGTTTGTATGTATTTATATTTTTTGAAAATACATTTAGACAACTCTAAGAATCTATATTCCAAGAAAAGAAAAAAAATGATACATAATTTCAACTGCATGTTATTATCAAAAGAAATTTTTCTAACAATAGTGAAAAATTACAGCCATGCAAATAAAAATAAATGCGTTTCAAATTTTACATTAAAATTTCCATCTTATTTTCATTTATTGGTGTAATATTGAAATACTTTTGCACATGAATTTTCATTTTTAAGAGAAGTTGCATTTAATTATCTTACAAGGGATTTGCTTGGATATATTTTTTTTTTTCACACAATCATGTTTTTGGGAAATTGTGATCTTGTAAAAACTGTGAATGAAATGTAAAAAATGTAACCAGAATTTTGTAAATTAGAAATTATCATATTTAAGTTCTTATTTAGACAATATTGAGGTAGTCTTTTGTACATATAAACAGCTAGATAACAGATTCATTGGTTATTGAAGCTTTTATACAACAGTTTTTTTTTTTTTTTTAATTCTAAATCATTACATTTGAGAAGGATTTAATTTGGAGATGGTAAAAAAATTCTGAAATTTCTATTTTTAAGAGAAAGAATTTTGTTAAAGGTCATACGTTTTAAGGAGAAAAAATTGTGAAGGATCCTTTAAGAGACTCAAGTTCTTTCTAAAGTGATCCCTGCTTACAGATAAGATTTTCCATTTTAAGGTTTTCATGAGGGACGCTAAACATGAAAAAAATATAAATAAAAGTAACAGAATATAGCAATTATAAAATTTTGACTACATTATTTTATAAATAAATTTTCAATTTTTCCAATTTGGAAAAATAGCCCTTCGGAAAAAAAACTGAAAAAAACCATTTTTTCCCCCAACTTTTCCGATTTTTCCCGAGCATTCTGATCTCTAGCTCTGCTCAACAAACCCAAAACGTTTTGACACATTGATAAATTCATTTTTTAACGGAAAGGTATAAAATTGGAAAGCCTGGCCATGGAAGCGATTTGGAATTGAACTGTTTTTTCCATTTTTTGATCAATCAATTTAGACAACTTATTTAGTTGTTTATATTCACCTAATGAGTTATAAGCCTTTTTGATCACGTAACAAACACGTTTTTCGCCCGCTCTTGAGTGCTCTTTCTTCCTTCGCGTGGAAATTCGGTTCAAAACGCCCACTTTGACGCTCTTTTCTGAAAGATCTATTGCGTTTGCAAAAAAATAGAAAAAACAGCTCGATGACATAGTTTCTGAACAACAACACCAGCTAGTTTCATGCATTTCCAAACAAAAATAAATTAAAACTTATGACAGAAAGTTGCCCGTTTGGATTTGAGAACACCCTTAAGAGAAGTGTTGCCAAGTGTCCAGATTTACGTGGAACGTACGTGGAATTTTTTACCAAACCCAAATTATGTCAAATATTTAAGAGTTTAACCTTTAACTGATGTCACAGAAATTGTCACATAACTAGTGTGAAGTGGCCTGTGAGACCGCTGGAACGAAAGATGAATAAAAGGCACGATAAACTCATAGGATGGTGTTTTTGTACTAAAGTTTTTGCACAGAACTGCTGTTAGAATTAAAATTCATCTATTCAAAAGTATCTGGTGATAGAACTAAAGTTACAAATGGAACAAAATTTTGGTAGTATTTGTAGTTAAACTGAAAATTGCAAGTTAAACTAAAAAAATTGAAAAAAGACGCAGTCTGAGAGACCGGAAACATCAGTTAAAGGTTAATCTAAATTAAAACTTTATGCCTTAGTCTGCGACGAGAAAATTTAAGAATTTAACCACATGTCGGTTACAGTCTGTCGTTACAACGACCGGATGTTACCGAAAACCTTACACATTTTCTCTAGAACTCATGTTCACTGCTGTTCAATGTTTATTCGATTGACCGCAAATTTAGGCACCTATAAGAAATACGATTTCAAGAAGAGACAGGACATGGAAATTAATCTGCTCTCTCCGATCGTCTTATTAAAAACCGTAAGGTAAGTATTTTTTTTATAAATGAATGAGTAAATAAAAAGAGAGTTTTGTATAATTATTCAAGCTAACTTAGTATCAAATTAAAAATTTCTTCTTTGTTCATTAATTTTAATATAGAGTAGTCTAATTTTTTAATAATATGGATATTAATCTCTATTTAATATATAGAAGAGAAATGGAAGGTATAAATGAGACAATAATTATATACATACATAACTTCATTGTAAACTGCGGGAAAATTGTTGTCGGGTTTTGGGTCAACGGAAATTTTTTGGTAAGTTTCGGATTGACTTTAAGTTGAATGTTTGAGTCGGGTATAACCCAACAAGCGCAGGAATCTATTTCAGATAAAAAACTACGTATTTGAATATGAATGACTCCTTACATGTTTATTTTTCTACATAAAAGATAAAATTAATATTAGAGATATGATTACAGACTATTTTTCTATAATTACATTATATGTATTCAGGATCAATTTTCTCCGATTCCGGGTTTCAGGTTGGGATTGGAGTTGAGTATTTCGGGTTCAATCGGGTTACAGGTAGACGGAATATTTTTGGTTGAGTTCGGTTCGGTTTGAAGCTTGGTTTTAAATAAAAGTTGCGGAGCTTCAAATTTTATTTATTACCTTAGCGGGACCCTAATTAGGTATAACGTTTAACTGCCAGTTTTCACGATGACATTTTCACTAACAAATTTAAATAATTTTTGGTCACTGCATGCGTTTTCGATAGGGATTTGTCAGCTGATTTTTCTCAGTTACCTCCGACATTAAAATACATGGTCAACCTGCCCTGAACACGAACCGCGTTTCAAAAAAAAATTGGTTACCCACCTTACCTGATGCGGGACTCTTGTTTCTAGACCTTTGTATTTTCTTAAGGGGCGGGGTGGTCCACCTCATAACCGGAGAACTGTTCCCATACGTTGTCGCTCACACACTGCTGTGTATGGGCCATTATATGTGCTGTAAAATCTGTAATATTGAATGACCTCTTATTGGGAGGTTGCTCGGTGGAAAAAGAGTACGAAACAGAGTTTTTTCTTTCGCGTAATGCTCAAACGTGTGGAAACTTTTTCTTTTGTGGATTCGTCTGTCTTCAGGGCTTAATTTGCGCCGGAGCCCAGCTCTGGTACTTCTCTGTTTTTAGTAAATATTTAAGTATTGGTCGGAATTCACCGGAGCCCTGTATTACAATAGCGCTTTTTTTGTATCATGAATGTTGCACATTTTAGGGCACATTTACGAAGTCATTTACATTTGAAAGTAGATATACAGTACAGAACCATTTATCTGGAATGCTTGGGGTCAGATGTATTCCGGATAACTGGTTTTTTTGGTTAACTGGTTGTGCATTAAAGCATCATCCATTTGATAAGTTTTGTGGATGTGTGGTTGTGGCATTATTTCTCATTTTAAATTATTAGATTACTTGGATTAAAAATCAATGCAAGAAAGATCAAAAGTTAACCAGAGTTTAAAAGAAGGTAATTTATGGGAATCCCTTAGGAACAAAAATTCTTCTGTTTCCTCTGCATAAAAATTAAAACATCTAAAATAGAACTAAATATGCTTTCTTTTCAAATACTAGATGTTGTCATCAAATTATACAATTGTTTCAAGCAAAGTCTATGTCAAACTGGCAGTATATGACACCTTTTTCTGCAAAGATTCTGAAATCAGTCTATCAGAAATACCATTCTGGATAACTGGTTTTCCGGTTAACTGGTTTCCGGATAAATGGTTCCATACTGTAATTGCCATGTTTTGTTATTCTGATAGAAAGCAACCGAGAAGTGTTTCCTCTTTTTCTATAAAAGCATCGAATCTTTTTAATTTAATCTGTCAAATTTTTAATTTAATCTGATTTTCAGAGGCTCACCACAAAAGATTGTAAAGTGGAAGGAATCGATTATAGTTTAAGATATGCATGTTTTATAGGAAATTGAAAAACATTATTCTATTCTTCAGCATATAAATATTAATTTCTGTAAATTTCATTCTTTTTTTTTTCATAAAAAATGCATAGCTGGCAAACTATTCCTTTTTTGTGTTACCACTATTTCCGAATCATAATCCTTACCATATTTAATCCCAGAATTCTAAAATTAATTAACATTAAAATTAGGCAAAGATTTCTATTCGAAAAGAATAGTTTACATTTAAGTATATGCTGATAGATATATTTAAAAATTTTATTTCTCTAAAGAACACGCATAAGAGTGGGTAAAGAGCAAAAAGTCTGAAAATACTTGTAAGCTAAAATTTGGTAAAAAACTAAAAGACCGGGCGCAAAATCCTATTTTGCACAAAAAAGGCAAAAAACAAATTTTGTCAAAGGGGCTCGAAAAAAATGTGGATTTCGTCATGATATTTTGTCAAATGTGGTTGCTGGAAAAACGTGAATACCGTCAAAAGATCGCAGTAAAAATGAGAATTTTGTCAAAAAAAACGGGAGAAGGACGAATTTCATCAAAAGATCGCAGGAAAAAACGAAAATTCCGTCAAAAGATCGCGAATTTTGGCAAAAGATCATGGAAAAAAACATGAATTTCATCAAAAAAGGGGAGAAGCACGAATTTCGTCAAAAGATCACGGAAAAAATACGAATTTCGTCAAAAGATCACAGAAAAAACACGAATTTCGTCAAAAGATTGCGAAAAAAAACACGAATTTCGTGAAAGGGCCGCTGAAAAAACACTAATTTAGTTTAAAGGATAGCGGAAAAAAAACGTGAATCGTCAAAAGGCTGCAAAAAAACTAATTTCGTCAAAGGATCGCGAAAAACAAAAGCGTGAATTTCATCAAAGGATCGCGAAAAAAAAACGCGAATTTTGTCAAAGGAAAGCAGAAAAAACGCAAATTTCGTCAAAGGAAAGTGGAAAAACACGATTTTCGTCAAAAGATCAAGGAAAATACGCGAATTCCGTCAAAAGATCGAGGAAAATGCGTGAATTCTGTCAAAAGATCACGAAAAAAAAAAACATGAATTTCGTCAAAGAAATGCAGAAAAAATGTGATGCAATTCTGGCGCGATATGTCTCGTTTGGTGCATTTTTTCATTTGCCAGGAAAAAAACCCCAGCAAAAGTCGTATTTTTTTTCTTTTTTTTTTTACAGATAAAAAAATCAAAAATTTACGAACAGTCAGAAATTCCGATAAAAGTCGGAAGAATCTCATCCCTGAAAGAAAGAAAAAAATACTTTAAGTTTTGCAAATAGCATATGGAGATTGGAGTGAAGGGTTTGGGGGGGGGGGGGGGGAGGGGTGTCACGCTACGGTTGTTAGTACTGCAGATTATTATGGCTCCGGTACTTTTTTTTTTGTTAGAAATTGAGCCCTGCCATCTATGAAGATTAGGTGACTAGTAGGGTGTTTCCAAATTAACCTTAAGAGCTATTTTCAATTTATTTATCTACTATATTCTTTGTAAGCTTCGAAATTTATATTTGGAATAAAAATGTTTTGGCCCTGTGCAATTCATCTCTAATTTAAATAGTAGTGTGAGTGTTAAAAATCTGCGCGTTTTGAGATATGTCAAATCCGGACGTGAAACATATTCAACCTGTTATTTAAAAAATGAAAAAAAAGAAAGAAAGAAATGTTTTATTGTTCATTTAAACCCCTAATAATAGAGAAAAGTTATCACGACATGGGGAAAAAAAATTAAATACAGTCCCGGTCTGGCCCGAATCAACAGAAAAAATATAAGACCCAGACGTGTCCTGAGAATGAAATCCGAGCCCGGACCAACTTTTTTAAAGCTAAAATTTAGCTCGAGCCCGTACCGAGTTTTCAGAGAAAATTTAAGCTCGGCCCGAGTTTAATGAAAGAAACTTTTACCGAGCTCGGGCTTGTTTAGATCTCTTATACAGTAGAGCGCCGGTTATCCCGACCAGTCGGGACCGAGGCTGATCCGGTTAATGAAAAATCCGGATAATTGGACAACTTTTAAAAACACCTAATAGCAATGTTTTTTACGTCACTTCCCTTCACACTTTTTCCAGACTTAGGACTGGCAATTGTGGTAGTGCACATTTTAGCGTATTTAAAAGTTTTTTTTTTTTAATTTAATTTTATTTTCTACAAAACTGGTCCAAACTTAGACGTATGCATAGAAATTATTACATGTATATATACATACACTTTACAGTACGTACATCCCAATAGCAGAAAATTCTCCAAGTGTCTGCAACAGATCTTTCAGGGACTGAAAATAATCTGCAGGTAAAATGTTACAAATGAACCTTTAATTAATTAATCATTTACATTTAAATGTTTTTAAGCATTTTACTCATTTTTATTAATAATAATCTTAAGTTTTAGTAATAAATAATAAAGAACAAAACATAATATAAAGTTGGAAAAAGATCCAATGGAAAAAAAATCTGCAAAAGGGAAAAGAAAATCTGCGACGCACGTCACCCATCAGGAACTTTCTGCTACCGGGACGTACATTAAAAAAAAATTCATTGTGATAGGAAAAAGAAATTCTTGATAGACTTCTGTTTCCTAGAGGGCATTTTCTGTTTTTCTGCATGGGACTCTCGCACGTTAGAAGTGAAACTTCTTAGGTTCTAGAAACAGTTGATTTTATGCATTGCTCTCTTTGCATCTGTTGGCGATTTTATTATTTCCTGATTAGGAAATCATTATTTAACGGTTAACTTTCGTGACATCCAGCCAAATTCACCCTGCCGCGCCCAAAGAAGATTCACTTAAAAATTTTTGGAAAAGGTTGGAAAAAAACGTATGACTTTTGACCGATCTGCTTTACTGGACAATCCAGTTAATCGGCGTCCAAATAATTGGCACTCTACATACAGTAGAGATATTATAAATTTGGCCCACCTGTCTCGGGATTTACTCTTCACAAAATGGGCCCCAAGAAAAAATTCCTGTATAGGATTAGCATTAGTGAGCGGGTTTTTTCTGGTGACTGAAGTAGCCTTTTAAATTAACCGCAATATCAAGTTTTTGTATTATAAAAATGGAACACATTTAAATTGGCTCAGAAATAGTAACAGTCACTAATGAAAGAAACTTTAGAAAATAAAAAGTTGTAACAAAAGCTGACATAACCTAACTGTAACTGATCTGCAATGTGCTCAGTTTTTGATAAATTATTTTTTTATGTTATACTTCTAAACTGTATACTAGTCGCATCCCACAACTAAGGTTCAAATAATCAGAACTCCATTGGTAAGATCAAGAAATATAGGTATACTTGTTAGTTATCCCATCGACCAAATTACTGTCGCCAAATTGTAAGATTAAATACCAATAATAGTTGATCGTAAATGTCACATTCACTAGACAACACGTGTTTATGTCATCAAATGACTTTTATTTCGACGTTTTATTTGTATTTTTATTAATGTTATACTAATTTATTTGTTTTTTCGTTATTTAAAATAAAAATTATGTCAATTTGCATAATTTGGCGAAATTGGTCGACGAGATAACTAACAAGTACCTAAATATACTATAATATTGTCATTTCATATAAGCAAATTAAATATAAAGGACTCCGTAAACTTTGTACTTCTAGAGATGGTATTGGAAGAAAGTCTGAAACTACGAAATTAATTTGTGAAATTCACATATAAAATCAAAGCACCCAAAGTACTGAACTGATTAGACAAAAATAAACGAATCATGAACATTATAGCAATATAAACAGCACTCAAGAGATTTCATTATTTTGCAAAAAGCGATTTAACAATATGTTACACGAGATTCAAACTCGGGAAATCTTAGAGCATCTGTCATTCAATAAAGCACAAGAGTCTACTCAAAGAATTCAATAAACTAATTTATAACAAAAGTATACCTAAATACCTTACCTTTCTCCATTGGTCTGGAGTTTTTTGGGGCCCCAAATCTTTCGAATTTAATAGAGTTGCAACAGCCTCCCATTTTTTCATTCGTTCCTCCCGCGGAAAACGGGCGGATAGTTTTCCGGAAGCTATTTCGGAATTTTCGTATAAGATGTCGACCAACATCTGAACCTGGATAGGAGTCATTTTGATTTTATTTTTCCTCATTCTTTTACCTAAATCAGACATCGAATCAATATATGAAAAATGAATTTTAATAAAAACCTTTCGAAGTCTAAAAATATTTGAGAGGTATCGAAATATAGAAATTAATTATAAACCAGATAATGACGTCGATCTAGAAACGCTTATTCCATCAGACAGAAATCGGAAAGTCTTTCCGTTTCACAACAACGGCCTCGCTTTCGATTAGATTGCGAATGAAAATTCGATTTCTTACAAGATTCAGTTAAATTTGCGACACTGCGAATATTTCGCAAATAGCTATTAAGTCTTATACTGCGCATTGTTTGCGCACTGTAAAAATGTAAACAGACCAATCAGTTAAGCTCATTGGACAACAGATTGGATTTTTGGGGCTTTTCAGAGCTGAATCGTCAAGCACTTTGTTTCCCACTTAGACCAATCAGCGATTGTTGCCCACGTGGCGAGGCCAATCGTTCTTCTCCGTGAGTCCAGAGACTATCAACTTTTTCCCACATGACGTCAGACGCGAGTGCCTCTAAACGAGAGTGGTGATAGACGGGTAATAAAATTTATTTAGTCGAGGCGATTTTGGGCAAAAACAAGCATCTTGAGAACCCTGCCATTATCGCCAACACCAAATTAATGTTGGCTACATAGACTAGATATACAATAACAATAGACTAAAAAATGGCAACCTTTTTCAGAAGCCGATATTAGCATTTTTCTTCCATCCTCACGTGATGGAGGAATACACAATGCGCCAAACCGTATTTTTTCCTCGATTGTCTATCTACAGCGTCTTAGAATAAATAGTGTATAAATCTGCTATCCAAACAGAGCTAAAAATTTGTAACCCTTAAATGTGCAATGATGCTGATATCCAAAGAGCCGATTGCAGCGACGTCTGCCGTGTATTTTCAAATTTCAATGTAAACATCGTATTAATACAACGTCTAGTCAGAGGAAATCGTCTTGGAGTTTTAGAAAATATCTTGCAGATGTCATTGCGATCTACTCTTTAGATAACAGCATCGTTTGACATTTAAGGAATCCAATATTTTAGCACTTTTTTACGTATTAGAGGGCTCTGCCCTCTACGCTCACCAACTCCATTCATACACCGCAGACTCTAAAAACACGCTCATTTGATCGGCTTTAAAAAGATAACGGAAGATGGAGTTTTAATTTAAAAACCAGTGGCGATCTCCCTGTAAACGGGTTTCTGTGAAGGTTTCTCGTTAGTGGTGCACGCTTATGTGCATTATATTTACTAAGTAATTATTCATTTCTAAACACTCACTATTTATTACTAAATTACAGGAACAAATACTAACATAAAACATAATATAACATATTCAATATTTTTTACCGCAGTTCTGTTATTTTAACAATTGCCAATATCTGCAAGTAAAAGTGGTTATTCACGTGTTGCCATTAAAGCACATAATGTTTATTTTGAATACACGACAGTTTCCATTCATTTTCTTTTGATTAGGGAATTTTAAAGCCAAATCAGCTGCTGTTAAGTGCAGGGGCGCCATTTCAGAACTTTCTTGGGGGGGGGGGGGCAAAGTTTTCTTTGAAGACAGTGGCATAGCCAAGGGTGAGGTTCGGGGGGGGGGCTATTATCTTCCCTCCGAACAAGAAACGATTCAAAATTCCGTTTTAAGCAGGTTTTTATCTTAGCAGGTATACTTTCAAGATACTGACTAATGTTTTCCGTTTAAGACAGTATCCCGTTGAGACAGTTTCCGTTTTACAAGTATATCTAAGGCTGTTAAGGGATCTCAGGACTCTTAAAGCTTTAAAATTTTCGAAATTTTAATTTTTTTAGATATTAAACTACTATCTTTTCTGAACATTTTGTTATAAATGTTTCCTTGAAATTCCTATTAGAACAGGAGTTATGGCGTTTAGAATTACACACGCTCAATAGCTGAAGCGGCGTTTCAGAAACTTTGAAGTCAATTTTCTCCAAATGACGTTTTTGGGCATAACGCGCAAGATATCTCAAAAACTACTGAATTTTTTTTCATGAAATTTTCAAAACATATGTTTCATGTTAGTCTGTATAAACTGAACCTAAATTTCCTTCTTATTGTTCAGAAATATATTCTTTATAGGTGATTATACTGTTGAAAATTTCTAAATTTTGCATTAACTAAATACAACTTTGTATTAAAAATAGAAAAATGCTTTAAATACAAATTTATTTAGGTTCAGAGTAATTATTATAATGGGAAGCATAAGTAGGACCCAAAATTTTCCTTCTACTTGCAAAATTTATTTTGTAATCGTGCGCATAATCTGTTATGCCGATTTTCCGCTCGTCAAATGTCTGACATTTTGGAGCCCTCTGTAAATTCTAATTCTGCATCTTGTAATTTTTCAAATCCATGAAATGAAAGAACATACTTATATCTTTCATCACAATATAAAATTTTGTCTTAAAATCAATTACATTTTAAGATATTATATGTTGAAAATAGTCTTTTTTTTCGATTTTTCCAATTTTAAGAGTCCTGAGACCCCTTAAAACATCCTTTCTATAGTAAACCTCTGAAGAGCATAGGTACATTTACTGTAAAACTTGTGGAAATGAAACATGGCAAAAAAGAATTCTTTCGGAAACGTATATAAAAATCACGTTTCTTTAAAAAAAAAAAAAAAAAAAAAACACCATACAATTACACTTGCTAATACGGAGACCTGTCTAAAAAAGAGTTTTTTTCCCTCCCTGACCTTTCGACTTCTTATTTGCAGGTTTTGCTGCAGGGGTGGGGAACCATTTCAAGAGGTTCTTGGAGGTTGGAACAAAGTTTTCTTTAAGGGGAAGGGCTTGAAACAGCGTACGGGATTTTGCCCTCTTAACGTATTTTAAAACCATGGGATTCTTCCGGGAACATTTTTTAATTTTCGTGAAAGACCGCAGTATTTTTTTCTTTTTTTTGCGGAGCTACGCGATATCAACTCGCCAATCGACCGCGAAAAAAAAATCTTAAATTTTGCCAATTGGACTTGGAAAAAATAGTCAGTTTGGCAAATCAGTCGCGGAAAAAATATTACTTCCTAAAAGGACCGTGAAAAAAATATTGCAAAGATCGTGGAAACAAACAGCGATTATTGCCAATCGGTTGCGGGGAAAAAAATGTAGATTTCAACATTAGGTCGAAAAAGAAATCAAATTTGCTCATCAGTCGTGCAAAAAAATTGTGAATTTCGAATATCTATTAAGGAAAAAAACGAGAATTTTGTCAAAGGTTTCGGATAAAAATCGCGAATTTAGTCAAAGAATCGCGCAAAAAATTCAAGAATTTCGTCAAACGATCGTGCAAAGCAATCGCAAATGATGTCAGTCGGTTGCGAGAAAAAACGAATTTCAACAAATGATCATTGAAAATCGTCGAATTTCGTCAAAATATCTCGGATAGAAACAGTGGATTTCATTAACAGTCGCAAAGATATCGTGAATTTTGACAAATGGTCACGGAAAAAAATTGTGAATTAAGTGACTCGATCACGGAAAAAAATGGCGAATTTCGTCAAATCGTCGGGGAATAAAATCGTGAAATTCAATCGGCCACGAGATAATCAGCACATTAACATAGTCAACACGTCAAGAAATTTGCAAATTTTGTGATTCATAGGGATATGAAATTTTCACCAATGATTTTCTATGAGTGAAAAATTTGTTTAATCATTTTCTGCATTCCTTTTCAGACTATGATCTAAATTCCACACAATTCAGAAATTTGCAAAACATTTGGTATCAGGTAGAATCTGCATTAGAGATGAGTTCCGGCTCTTTTTTCAAAACCCGGGCCGGCCCGAGCCCGACGATTTTAAATCCGAGGCCGCCCGAGCCCGATACCGAAAATATGCAATAGTAAAAAAATTGCATAATATTTAAAAAAATGTTTCAAATGTAATTATCATTTGTAAACTACTTTTTACATAGAAATGACTGTTAAAGGAAAATTTTAATTTAATATTATCAAAAGAAAAGTTTGGTATCAAATAAAAATGCACTTCATACTTTAAAAGGATTCTCATATACTTTCTCTTTTAATAAGAAAATCTTATGGGCATGTTAATGAAGTGTGTTGCATGAATAAATGCATGAAATTTGTAGAAATTACTATTTATCTAGCGAATAATCGAACAACATTTATAAATTTTCTAAAAAAGGTGCACATTTTTAATTATAACCAATTCCTTCCTCATAACAATCTTTGGGGATTGGCGTGACCCTGAAAATAATCTTAAATTAAAATTTTTAATGTCCCCGTGCTTTTACAGGAAAAGAGGAAATACTGCTCGATTGATTTCTATCGGAATAATATGGTAATTAAATTTACTTACGACTGAAAGTGACTTCGTAAATTGCAGCGTACAGCTTCATCATCAGCAGAGTTCATAATAGATATAATAATCACTAAAATTATTTGCATATGAAAAGCGTACAATAGAAACCTAAATTATTCGCAATCCGCAAACTATAAACAGAAGAAAATATTATCTTTGTGTTAGATCTCTAAATAATAATAATAATAAAAATAAATCCAATTGCAAAATAACCTCTGCCACAAACGAAAATCGAACTAAAAACAAATTAATTATTCCCGCCTCTTTCGTGGCGCCGTATTGTAGGACCATCGTCGTCGGTAATGCCAAACATAAATCTGTATATATGACTAATCATTTTCTTTTAAAATAGCATTCTATTCTAATAACTAAAATAGAAAAACACAATTTCTGTTTCCCCTTATTCTGATCAAAAAAGCAATATAATGATTTGAAAAGGAATAAGTAATTTTTAATGGAAAAAAAAAGTTCTTTTAATTTTTTCTATTCATGCATAAATAAAATTTTCAGGTTTCAGAAAGAATGAGTCCGAGCCCGCCCGAACTCGAAGACTAGTATAAAAATAGAGCCCAAGCCCGTGTCGGGCCCGGGCTTTCGGGCTCCGGCTGAACCCGTCTCATCTCTAGTCTGCATTGGGTCGCGCAACCGGATTTTATTCAAAACCGACACGACCCGATCTGTGGCACATATCGAGGCTGGTGGACGTTTCTTTTTTTCGTTTCGGGTCAGGTTGACAGTCTTGCATCGGGTCGGGTAACTTGATTTTACCCGAACTCGAGTTGCGGATCAAGTCAGGTTTATGCTATTTTTTTCGCTAGGTGTAAGGTTAACTTTAAGCAATCTCTCTTTGGATGAACCGATTTTTCAAAAGGAAGATCTGAATATTTTTTAAATGAAAAAGCTGTATATCGGAGTATTAATGGGTGCATATGTGTTCATTTTTGCATATAAGCTATAAAATTGTAGACTACTTTTCCATAAATGTAATTAAACATAGATTCATTTTCTTTCACTTTCAGTCGCGTTAACGATTTTTCTCAGGTTCGGATAGTGTAGAACCCGATCCGTGCAGAACTCTAGTATCAGGCTGAGGAGATTATTAAGAACATACTGTATATAATATGATTTAATAAAGCAAATGATTTGATAGCGTTGTAATGACTGCAGTAAATATAATGTGACACTAATAATGCAAAATAAAAAATTCCAATAATTAAGAACTTAAATTAACCCCCTTTTTTTAAAAAAAGAAAATCCTCTCTGAATTTCGGACTAAAGGGGAAATTCACCTTGAAAATTCTAGCTCTGAGGGGAACGAATTTTTTTTATCATTTTGCACACGGCTGGGAAGCAATTAATATGATTTTTTCTCACATATCCTTTTAAAATTAAACAAAATACTCCTCAATGAGAAATGTCTCACCTTGAGAGTGCTGGAAAAGTAGTCTTTAGATAATATTTTTGATAATTATCAGTTTCTGTGCATAAAGTGTTTATTTATTGCATGTGTTTTTATTGTAATAAAATCTGACAAGTTACTTTAGCTTTTGGGGAATTTAGGAAAAAAAAATATTGAGTCTGACCTGTGATGACAGATAGGGATGCATCGAATATTCGGTATCTATTCGGTATTCGGGCATGCTACCGAATATTCGATTAGGCAGAATATCAAATTATTCGGTCTGCCGAATAATCGGCTTGGCCAAATATCGAACTATTCGGCCAAATCGAATACTTAAAAATACCTTTTGAAAATTATTTTTAAAATCCTTACACAATTTCTGCTTTTAACTGTCAATTTATAAAGATATTCAGAATAATTGCAACAGAATCATATTTAAATCAAAGAGAATGCTGTTACATTATTTATTTGCTGTTTGATAAGTGTCACTTAAATAAAATTAACCATTAACGATGACCTGCATAGAAATAAATGATGCACAAATGGAAGTTTCTGAACAATGTCTTGTAAATAATCTGTATTTTGCTTTTTCGCAAAAAGAGTGTTTCTAAAGAAAATGGGGAAAACTTTCCGATGTGGAGACATCAAGACAGACCATTTTTGCCCAAGAAACCAGTATCGCAATCCGCTTAATCAGTAAAATCAAAAATACAGTGTATCTCATCTCACTTCAGGTTAAACTTAGATTTTCGTTTGTTATTTTAACAATAATGAAGACATCGTAACTATATTTTCAAAAGAGTTACTTTGATTTCTGTGACATATGATATCATGAGTAGAAGTGCCGGAAATTGTGCTTGTAAAAAGGTCTTGCTTATCAAAATGAAAGTATCTGTGTTAAGTATTATGAAAAATTGTTTTAAAATTTAATTTTTTAATATCTTTAAACTTTGAATTCGGCTAGTCGAATATTTGGTATTCGGTCCAACAATCAGTATTCGGCTACCCGAATATTCGGTATTTGGTTTACCTGTAGGCCGAATATTCGGTATTCAGTTTACCTGTAGGCCGAATATTCGGTATTCGGCCAAAATCACTATTCGGTGCATCCATAATGACAGATAAATTTTCTGAAATATCAAATTCCTTGGGGGGGGGGGGGCACAGCCCCCCCCAGCCCCTCTCAAATGGCGCCCCTGGTTAAGTGATCCAGTGGCTGCTTCCGTTTTTAATTAAATACGATCAGTTAAACGTTTGAAAATTAGCTAATATAAAATGAATTAAGTAAACAGAGTCTTTGTCTCCCGGTATTTTTTAACAACGATATAAGAAAGTTGCATTAAATAAGTACAAATGTAATTTTTTTAAAATGCTTTCATTAAAATTCACAAAATATAGAAAAAATATATAACCCTTGCGGAAATTATAATATACGCGCATACACATATGTATATACAGCGTGATCATAAAAAAAAAAAAAAAAAAAAAAAGAAAAAACTTTCTCGATATATGAACCCCTAGCGGCCTAATCGCTCAACCAATCGAAAAGAAATTTTACATGTACTTATTTGAAGGTATGAATAGGCTTATTGAAAAACCATAAATGCCGTTGGAATGATACACGTACGATGAAAATTGCCGGCGTAAAACACTTGCAAAAAAGACCATTGCGAGGAACGAAGGAGTGGTTACAAGACATGTTTTTCAGTAGCCGAATTTTATTAGTATTTTTTTACTCGTGAACTGAGTAATATTGTCAGATTTGTTTTTAAACGTGTTTTTGAGTTGTGTTTGTGACGCATAGCGAAAATAATAATGTGGGCTGAATATTACGTTACATAGGAACTGATTAGGATTGAGTGCCACGATATTACACCGGTAATCTTAGACATACGTGTATCGGTCCAACGTCATTTATGGTTTTTCAATGCGCTGATGAATTTGCGCAGGAAAAAAGGGTGTTGCCATTCCAAAATTTCGAAATTTTTTCACTGTAACCGTAACCGTGAGAGCCCTATTGTTTTAAATTATCACGATCTCGAACGCATATCTTCAAATAACTAAATCTGAAATTTCCTTTCGATTGGTTGAGCGGTTAGGTCGCTAGGGGTACATATATCGGGAAAGTTTTTTTTAATGACCACCCTGTATATGGAACAGCTTTAAAAATGGCGAAAAAAAATTCAGAGAACCTCAAAATGTTAAAATATGCGAATATTTCCCCAATTGTGTTTTCATATTTCAATACGTTTTTTCAAACTCATATGACGTTATATATATATTCACCTGCCGACGTCTATTACATTTCCAATAGGAGGTAATATCAACCTTTTTTTAAATTCGTCAAACTATTTATTTCATTTTCATTTTTCACGTGGAAATCTTGCAATGGCAAAGTTATGCGAAATATTATCTGTTTTTTTTAAATTCATCAAACTATTTATTTCATTTTTCACGTAAAAACCTTGCAATAGAAAAGTAATTGTTACGGAAGAATTTTATAGTGGATTTTTAATTGCAAGCAACTGCTACAACGAAAAATGTTTAAATTTGATAGGAAATTGCCGTTAAATTGGTCGTTTCTTTATTAATTAAAAATTAATTAAAATTATTTCGATTCCAGACTACTTTAGTTGCCTTGGCCGTGTTTTATTACACAAGTACGTAACATTTCACAATTCTGGCTTCCAGACTGTGTATTTATATAGGATTACGACAGACAAACAAATTTTCATTTTTATATATTAGATAAAATGACGTCATTTGCATCCGCTGAAGATTCCACATTTATGATCCAGTCGCAAACAACATCTATAGAAAAGTATAAATATGACGTCACTATCGCCGAATAATGCACAAACTCAGCAGAAAGCGATGTCGTCATTCAAGAAACTCGACAAAAAAATCGGGTATCTAATGATTCATATGCCTTCATTTGTTTATAACATTAATATGGATACAGAAAATTAAATATAGTATAGCTTCATGTTTTATCAGAAATCATTCATTTATATTTTTTTCAAAATTCGGAAAACGTTATGACACAAGGATTAATAAAATTGCATTCTTTCAAGGTTTTGATAGGATTCCAGACGATATTCGTGGAATAGCACGTATTTTAATTACGATTTTTTCAGTTGTTATGAGAAAATGGGAACAAAAAGGTATAGCAATCTACTATTTTCCCTTTACTTTCTAGAGAAATGGAGTTCTTCAGTTGCCACCATTACGGAAATGGCATTAAAAACTACAAAAAATAAATAAATATCCAAAAATAAATTGAGGTGTAGTTTTAAAACAAATTGCATTTAAAAGTACTTTTTCCCCGATTTTTTTCCGTATACAAAGTTGTAAAAATTGAAAATGTGCGATGCTTAGAAGTTAAAAAAAATTGCAGCATAGATTATTAGTATTTAACCGTACAGTGATACACCTGCTTCGTTTTATGGGTGGCTTATGGTTAGGTGTTATGTTATTTTTCAATTCCTACTATTAGTTCACACTCTCCCTATATTTATTTATTAGCCCCCGGGACGGTATGCTATTTCTTTCTCCCAGCTTATTTTGTCTCCAAAAAATAACGTTAGCTTACAGAAGGCAGCAATAAACAAAGCAGATGTATCATTGTGCGATTAAATGCTCTAGAGCAATTTTTTTAATTTCTAAGCATCGCACATTTTAAATTTTTATACCGTCGTATTGGAAAAAAAAAAAGTACTTTTAAATGCAATTTGTTTGAAAACTGTATCTCCATTTATTTTTGAAATATTAATTTTTTTGTAGTTTTTAGCACCATTTGTTTCACTTTGGCAGCAGTACTCCATTTATATAGAAAGTAAAAGGAAAATAGTTGAAAAAATAGCAATTATATCTTTTTGTTGCCATTTTCTCATAACAACAGAAAGAAAATGTAATTAAAATACGTGCTATTTTGGAAAAATATAAACGAATAATTTCGTTAAAACATGGAGCTATTATAAATTATATTTAATTTTAAGTATCTGTAGACGCTTTCAGTGTGACAATAGTGGTGACGGTTTGATTGGAAACTGACTCTAAACAAACGGTTGATTTGCGTCATTTCTTTTTAAATATAAATTGTGGAGAATGTTACCAGTACATATCAAGTATTAAAACACTTAGATGTGAGATATATATATAAGATATAGCTGCAACACACAAATAAAATAGAAAATACAACATACAAACCGTTTGTTTGGAGTCAGTTTCCAACCAAAACGTCGTGACTGACGTCACGACTGAAATCGTCTATATTAATGTTATAAACAAATGAAAGCCTATGAATCATTAGATAGCCTTTTTTTTTGTCGAGTTTCTTTAATGATGGCATCTTTTTGCTGCATTCGTGTATTATTTTGCGATAGTGACATCCTTATGCATGCTTTACTGTAGATGTTTAAGAGTGCATCGTAAATGTGGAATTCTTAAGTTGATGCGAATGACGTCATTTTAGATAAAATAAAAGTGTGTGCTTTAAGTCTTAAAATTGAAATAGGTTTTGTACTATTTATATATACATATATTTTTTTTCATCGGGGGCGACACTAAATTCTGAAAAAGCAGAATACCTGTTTTCTAGTTTATTTATATATCTTGTTCAAATTTTCAATGGTTAATAAAATACTTATTATTCATCCTATCAAGTTGAAATAAATTTTTCAAAACTTGTACTGGCTGACAATTGATGTTAATACAGATTTTTTCAAATATTAATTCATTAATTAAATTTTAATTAATTATTTTTAGTTTTACATGGGAGACAAAATGGCGGCCATTGGTTATTGAAGCATTTAATGCAACTTGATATCTATAAGGGGGTTACCATAGGGGGGACCCTGTTCTGTCGCCAAATACGGCTAAGTTTGTCGCCAACTTGGCGATATATCGCCAAATTTGGCGACCAAAATGAGTCGCCAAAAGTGACGCCAACTTGGCGATATCTCTAATATTTCGCCAAATTCCCATAGACTTCCATTGTAAACCTACTTGCTTATAGAAAATCAACAAATTGAGATATTTTAATGCAACAAAAACTACTATTAGCTTAAAGGATTATATTAAATTTTTCTTTGATGACCTAAGATGAACTGACTTTAAAAACAAAAATTTTATATTACTTGTTTAGTGACGACACTTTAATTGTTGTATGAAAGAAACAGCATATAGTGGGCTTAAAAAATCAAAATACGCTGACGAGATTGAGTGTTCGTTTTGAAAATTCCAGAATTTGGTATAGTATCAGTGCAGAATTTGAAAGAAGCCGTAATTTCCAATCGAATGGCTATTTTAATTTTTCTTTATGAAAATTTGGCGATTAAATTTTATTAGGGATGCATCTTTTTTTTTTTTTTTTTTTTTTGGCACAAACTGTGTACAATGCTTTTCAGTTATATATATTTTAAATTGCCGTCCGAATTTTTATTTTCGAAAGGAAATTTTGAAAATATGGTTTTCTTAGAAACAAGTATCCATAAAACGGGTATTTTTAGCACTTCACTTTCTATTAGACCGGGAGGCAGCTGCACAGACAATCACCTCATCGAGTTGAGGGCTGAAATTTCAGGATTAGACTGAACTCGATTAGTATATTAAAATGCAACTAGTTTACCAAGTCATATCTTGGTGGAAAGCATTTGCAGATCCGACTTTAGTCGTGGATCGGTAGATTTATCATTGTGTTTTCCTGAACCCAAAGGTATCAAAACACACAGGATTGGGAGCAGGAAAACACAATGGTAAACCTACGAGTCAAACACTAAAATCGGATTTGCAGGTGTCTCCCACCAAGATATGGCTTGGCAGACCAGTTTCATTTTAATAATATGCTAATCGAGTTTTAATTAATTCTGGAATTCCCGCCCTTAATTCGATGCAGGGCGGAAACTAAGGGGGGGGGGAGGGGGCATGTGCACCGGGCGCCAGAACAAAGGGGCGCCAAAGGAAGGATTATACCTTTGGAATGGATCATTTGCTTCCATTATTATGAAACAGCCATTATAAATGAAGTGTTAGGAGAAGGTGAAAGAGCAGCAGTAAAAAGTTAGAACTCTGATTTTCTGGCCAGAATGGGGAAAAAATGGCCATAAATTTTTTTCAAAAAAATTGTGGCCAAATATTGCCCTATCGCCATCATTTCCTCTATATTATAATAATCCAAATCATGTGACTGTCATAAATAATTACGGGTAGATCTTTTCGCTTTTCATATGCAACGTTTCCATTTTGATTAACAAATCAAAATTATTTTTTCGAATAAAACTACATAAAAGTTGCCATGATCGCAAAGAATTCTTGGTACTTTTATGTCAGCCGGCTGCAAATCTCGCGCCAATAGCATTTTTTAACTCGCCAGTTAGCATTTTTTTTTTTTTTTTTTTTTTTTTTTTTCGCGTGGTAAATTAAAATAATGCTTTGAAGTTGAAATTAAATGTCATGGTTTGTGGCATTCTCTAATATTTTTCTTTTCTTTTCGCTTAAAAAAGAAAGCAAGAAAATGAAATACAAAAAAAAAAAAAAAAAAAAAAAAAAAGAACAATGTTTAACAATTTATCACCTGCTCCCGCTAAAATTAAAAATACTCGGTTCTTGATTTCTCTATCAGAATCTCCCGATTTGGCGAAAGATTGAGCAAGTAAATTGAATTATGAATAAAAGTAACATGATACATTGCTTAGCATACATTTAAGGGAGACCAAACTGGTCGCCAAGGGCGGCTAGTTTTAGTATATTATGCGATTTCTATAAATGTTACAGATTATATAAAGAGCTGCACAAAAGAATTTGTAAGTATTATATCTATGGGCACAAATCGCTTAAAGTGCGTTTTGAACTGTGTTATGCATTAACTATCTGAAATGTATATTTTAGTATATTAATAGATGCTTGTAAAATATAAATAAATTTATTTAAAGGGTTGCGCAAAAGAAATTGAATTCATTGCAATCTATAGATGGTGGTAGTCAAAGTTTCTTTCTATTTTTAGTTTCTTCTGTCTTTACAAGAAGAATGTATTGGATTCGTGAAAAATTTCGACTTCCAGTTTTCGATCGATTTATACGTTGTAGAATGTCCTGAACACGATTTGATGGTTTTTAGAAAACGTCTGTCTGTATGTGACAAAAACTTTTGTGGGCGCTCTATCTCAAGAACTAATGCACAGAATTTCACAAAACTTTAGATTCCGTCAGACCTTGATATAAACTGGTGTTGATTAGCTTTTGGTGTATATCGCCCAACAGGAGGCGCTGCTATGCTGCATTTTTCACGGTTTCCGCAATAGCTCTATCTCAAGAACTAATGCACGGATTTTCATCAAATTTCAGGTTAAACTGGTGCTAATTAAGTTTTGGTGTATATCGCCCAACAGGAGGCGCTGCTATGCTGAATTTTTCATGATTTCCGCAATAGCTCTATTTCAAGAACTAATGCACGAATTTTCATCAAACTTCAGATTCAGATATACCTTGATAAACATTGATGCTGATTATGTTTTGATGTAGCTCGCCCAACAGGTGGCACTGCTATGCTGGATTTTTCACAATTTTTGCAATAGCTCTATTTCAAAAACTAATACACAGTTTTACATCAAACTTCAGATTCAGGTAAACGTTGATATAAGTTGTTGCTGATTAGGTTTTGGTGTAAATTCCCCAACAGATGTCGCTGCTATGCTGCATTTTGCATGATTTACACGATTTTAGCAATAGTCATAACTCAAGAACTAATGCACGAAATTTCATATTTTTAGAATCCTCATGATGGGCATAGATTGCCATTTAATTTTGGCACTGTGCTATCAAATTTTGAAATATTAACATGTATGAGATGGAAGAAAGTTTTGAGATTGACACATCCGACTAATTAATAATGTTATGCGTTTTAAAAGTGAATTAAATATTATTTAGCATATTGTTTGTAGTGTATAAAAATGTGTAGATCACACACAAGGCTGCACAAAATACTATAAATATATTACGGTCTATGGCCAGAAATTGCTGAAAGTGAATTTTCAATTATATTATGCATTTAGCGGCTGAATGAAATTTTAGTAAACTGTGTAGTGTGTATAAAAGTCTTTCGATCACATTCAGGTTTGTAGAATAAATTCGCATATCTTAACAACTAAGCGCGATGATTTCGGAAATTTGGTTTTCAACTATGTTATGCGTTTTCTTCTTTCACCGTATCCAAAGATGAAGTTGCTTTAAATATTATGGAAGTGTTGGAAAGTGTTTCATAATCTACACATGATGCATGATTTTTTTCTCGTTTCTTGCAAGAATTATTATTATTATTATTATTGTTAAATAAGTGTTTGTGTAAATCCCGAAGACAAATTAATATTTATTATTCTCTGTACACAAAAATAGAAAAAAAAGTATGCAAAATGATTTATTATTTCAGATGACATATTAAATTTTAAACATGCCTAAAATTTGAAATTTTTAATTTTTCAGAATTAAATTGTATTTTTTAAAAAAAAGATCTCATATTTATACTAATAAAAGAAAGTTTCTCTCTGTGTGTATGCGATGACTGGAAAAATCTACCGCATGTACAAGACTGAAAATTTGTGTGAGGTTAGTCAAAGGCCTCTCCTGGTGCGCCTGAGACTCAAAATTTCAAATTTCTATTAATTAGCTGAGTTATTAATTAAAAATTATAAAGAACTCTGATTAAAAATTCATCTCTGACCTTTCGAGACGGAAAAAGCGCTCGTGCATAAGCGATGCCCCATTTATGTAGCAGGAGGAAATAAGGATAGAAAAAAATGAATTTTGGGGCTATGTTTTTCATTATTTATTAACTAGCATCGGCCAAACCGCTAAGTAAAGTGAATTAACGGAAGACATATTCTGAAAGATCGTACTCCTACGTCTCAAATGCAGCAATCAATTAAAAACTTATCGCAGTTAACCCTTTGAAGAAATTTTTTTTCAAAAACGTTCGTTTTTCCGAAAAGTTTTTCCCCCTTATGGCAACACCCCTCCAGGGCGCAGTTTTAGAGATATCAACAAACTAAAAATATGATCTTAAAGCTGAAACCTTCTTCTAGTCGATGACGTAATCGGTTTTAAAAAATATGAATTTTAACTTTTTCAAATACACCGGCGAACGCCAGTCACTTCGCCCCTCACGGAGACGATATTTTTTTTCTACGCCAAAAGCAACTAAACGTCCGTATTTTAACACAATCTTTTTAGAGAATCTCAATAGACCAGATTTACATCACCTACAAAAATTTTGAAACGTTCGGACGGGTAGAAATATTTTTTACAAAATAAAATGTGTGAAAGTTTCGATGAAATCAGTAAAAAACCGAGTCTTTCGCTCGCTTTCGGTACGCATATATTCAAAAAACCAAATTGCGTAGAAAATAAAATACCAAATATCATATAGTTTCCAATTTAATATTTTTCCGAGATTTGTTTCATTTAAGAATATAAATTCGGAGAAAATGGAATTAAAGATTACATAACATACAAATTTGAAGTTCATTTAAGGTTATTATCACGGTCCCAGGCATCGCCGGGTGGGAGAGCTAGTTTGAAGATAAATAAACATATATTTCAAAGGGAAAATATAGCAAAAACATGTATAAATAAAGGAAGTAATGTCTTGTGTCCCGATACATTTTAACAGCATTTTAATACTTTGTATCACGCCTCGCCATTGTTTTTCTGCAACCGTCAATAAACAAAATTTTCGAGAGATTTTTGGATGAAAAATTCCTGCCGGTGAGTAAGGAAGGAAGAGTTTAGAGAGAGAAAGGCGAGACGTCATCCTGCAGTCTGGTGTTATTTGCGTATAGCCCCCCTTCCCGACTCATCTCGTCTTGCCTCAGCTAAAAAGAAGGAAGAGCGAATTCGGATGGAAATAGCATCCTCAGGCTCGGGAGTATTCGAGTTGCCCCAGTATCGCACCCTCTCCTGATCTTCTGGCTCTTGCATCTTCCTTCGTGAGTTTATTTCCTTTTTTATTATATATTTAGTGGTGAAAAATTATTATTTCTTTTTTTAGTAGGTCGTTTTCACGGTATCTAATATGCTGGAATATGGATTTATCTGCCAAACTTTTTAATGATAGGATATTATTTATTCCAAAGTACTGTTAATGTTTTAAACGTGAAGTGCTAAACATTGGAATGGGGATTTATTTGCCAAACTTTTAATGTTACGGTATTATGTATTCCAAACTACTGTTAATATTTTGTACTTTTTGAAGTGCTCAATATAGAAATAAGGATTTACTTGCCAAACTTTTAATGACAGGGTATTATTTATTCCATACTATTGTTAATGTTTTGACCTTCAAGTGTTAATCCGATTGAAATTAGAGGATAACTGGGACTATTTAAAATAATTTCTTGTAGAAAAATACTTCTCCTCGAAAATTTTACTGTGTCCATTTCAGTACTACGTACTAGCTTTAATTATTATCATTATTATTATTATTATTATTATTATTA
This sequence comes from Maratus speciosus, assembly GCA_963932465.1. NCBI lineage: Eukaryota > Metazoa > Arthropoda > Arachnida > Araneae > Salticidae > Maratus > Maratus speciosus. The sequence continues at coordinate 3,622,949 of OZ010790.1, read as the reverse complement.
TTATTATTATTATTATTATTATTATTTTTTTTTTTTTGTGCGAAATAAATATATTGTAATACAATCTGATGGTATTATTGTAAAAAAAAAAAAGGTTTTTTTTTATAGAATGTTTTTTATTTTTTAAATTTGACATGGAAAACATTATAAATTGTCATTTTTAAATTATTAAATATATATTTTATTTCTGATCTCCTGGCTCTTCTATCTTCCTTCGTTAATTTATTTCCTTTTTATTTATATTTAGCGGTGGAAATTATTATTTCTTATTTTAATATGTTGTTTTCACGGTTTCCAATATTCTGGGAATAAGTATTTCTTTGCCAAATATTTTAGTAACATGGTATTATTTATTTTAAACTATTGTTAATATTTTGAACTTGAAGAGCTAAATATTGAAATGAATATAACTAGGACTATTTAAAATAATTTTTTGAAGAAAAATATTTCCCCTTAGGAATACTTTTTTATTGTGGACATTTCAGTACTACATACTAGCTTTAACTTTTATTTTTTGAGAAATAAATACATTTTATTAATAAACTGATACATTCTATTACAATTTGATGGTATAACTGTTAAAAGAGGTTTACTTCTTCGTAGAAAATTTTCTTTATTTTTAAAATTTGATATGTGAAAAAATATAAATAGGAACTTTTACATTTTTAAAATATAGATTATATTTCTGATCTTCTGGCTCTTGCACCTTTCTTCGTGAGCTTATTTCCTTTTTGTTATATATTTAGTTGTGATAAATTATTTATTTTTTAGTATGCGTTGTCACGAAATCCAGTATGATTTATTTGCCAAACTTTTCAGTGTTACGGTATTATTTATTACAAACTATTGTTAATGTTTTGAATTTGAATTGTTAAATATTGAAATTAGGATAACTGTCACTATTTAAAATATTTGTTTGTAGAAAAATATTTAACGTTAAGAAATGATTTTACTCTGGGTATTTCAGTACTGCCTACCAGTTTAAACTTTTATTTTTTCAAAATAAATACAATTCATAAATTGATACATTTTATTACAATTTGATGCTGTCATTATAAAAAGAGGTTTATTTCGTCATAGAAAATTTCATTTATTTCAAAATTTGACATAAAAAAACAGTAAAAATTCTAATTGTTAAAATGTTTTAAATATAAATTATATTTCTGATCTTCTGGCTCAGGCAACTTCCTTCTTTAGTTGATTTCCTTTTTATTATATATTTAAAGGTAAAAAATATTATTTATTTTTATTTTATTATTTAGCATGCTGTTCTCGAATGGGATGAGAATTTGTGCATATTTTCCAGGATATTAGTGATAGATTATTATTTATTTCAAGTTACTGTTATTGTTTTGAATAGGATTTGAGGATAGCTATTTAAAATATTTTTTTGTTGAAAAATATTTTTACGATTTTATTGCGGACATTTCAAGTTATCTTTATAATCTTAATTTGATCTGTCACCATCATTGCTAAAAAAAGATTTATTTCTTCGTATTTTTGGAAGCAAAGAATTTTCTTGATGTACTTTTTAAATTTGACATAAACTAGATTTTCTTAATTTCTTAAATATAAATTATATACGCTAAAATACTTTCTCTAGGGTTTCCATTCTTCGCATTATTATATGAGTAAAATAAATAATAATAATATTAATTATATAAATAATAATACTATTAATTAGATAAATAACAATACCATTGATTACATAAATAATAATGTAATAATAAAAATAATCCACATACTGATAATTCTACCATGGACAATAGAGGGCTAATGCGTTATTGTGTGTGTCAGTGTGTCTTTTTATGGATTTGACATTAAAGTACATTGAAATGTTGGTTTTATTACCCTCTTTCTGAACTATTGAATGACGTATATATTTAAAATTTTGCGCATTTTTAATTTTCAATTACGCAAGAAAATTTTTAAACCCTTGAAGTGTAGAAAAATATTGTAAATCCTCAATTTTAATCCCAAATGCCACAATCGCGCCAGAAATTTCGAACAAAATTTTGCTTTTATGACATAAAAGAAGAAAAGCGTTTTACTTCTTTTGAATGCGCTTTATGTGAATCATGATGTCATTCATACATTTCAACATTTTAGCAACGAAAGTTCTTTGACCCTGAAAGGGTTAATTCCTTTATGAAATATATAAGTAGTTTTACTTTCTTTATGAAATTTATAGTTAAGCACATATTCATTAAAAATTCAATTCTATTTTGAATTTATCAGAATATGCTTAGAAAAATTAAAAAAAAAATAATAATAATTAGAAATTACGACTTTTACAATATGGAACTACATAAAAAATGAATAATAAGAAGTTACGATTTTTGAAATATGGAACTATAAAAAAATGAATTATCAGAAGTAACGATTTTTACAATATGGAATTATAAAAAAAAAAAAAAAAAAGAAGAATCTGTTTGTTGTTTCATCCCACAGATCGGATATATTATATATGAAATTTACAATGAAGATGTAGAATTTTAAATATTTAATTTAAAAATTTAAAATGAATATTTGATAATGTAATTATTATAAATAAAATAGTAAAATATAATTATAAATATTCTAACAACTTCATTTTAAATTTATAGATGTTTAGTAAGATAGCAATGAAATCTTTCTTAAGCTTTTAGTAGTAAAAAAATAGATTAATTTTTCAAATAATGCTATATTTGAAATTACTTATTTATTGTTAAAATTATTTTAGAGCTGTCATTAACAAATTTTGCTATATTGAATATAGAGCATTTTTAAAATGTACTTTACATCAGAGTGTGATGAATTTTAAATTTCGTAAAAAAGTAAAAACTACTCATAAATTTCAAAAAGGAATTAATAAAACTTTCTTGTGATTTTATAAATAAAGTTTTTTAGCAGTGATTTTTTAAATGCAATTATTTATTTTTTTTGGAGGAGTAGGGGAGAGAGATAAGATTTAATTGTGTAATGTTTGCTTTATTCTTACTAATTAGTATATACTTTTGCGTTACATTTAATATAAGAATTTAAAAGTATACTTTTCTAAATATTAAATATTTAGTTTTGTATGAAAACGTTTACTTTAATGTTGAATGTTTTTAATTATTAATTGAAGAGCTTAGAGGAAGAACATGTTATGATACATTTTCTCAAAAAATGTTTTATTTGATGGATGAAAGAGTCATGAGGTATTATATCCAATGGTAAAACTAAAATACTAACATTCTACTTAGTTTTGAAGATATGAGACAGTATCTTTTAATATTTGTATATTTAATAATTTAAAGGGTGAAAGTAGTTTCTAATAATTAATAATTAAATTTTAATATTCTTTTCTAGGAGAACTGAATATCACCTATTACCATTCAAACATATGCTACTAGCAAGGAAGGTCTCCTTACAGGGCATACTCAGAATATGTTGAAAAAAAGGCTAGTGAAACTACTCATATATGTAATAAAGGATAAGTCAAATTTAACGGCGGAATTTCAGTAGAAAGTCTGTAAAAAAATAAAATACTTTCGAATATTTGGCGCGAAAATACGAAAGTGACACGCGATTTGGCGAGCAGGATTTTTCCTCGCCAAAAGCAAACGATTTTAATGCATCTGAAAATTGTTTATTAATTGTTTTTTAGAATGCACGGTTTTTAATGAATTTAAGATTAATCAATGAAAAAGGTCATTATATATTTTTTATATTGCATATATATGTTGCTTGTTGCTGTAGTTATTTAATTTTATCATTGTAAAAATATTTTCTATGCTTTGCAAGTTGCAAATATATATTTTAAATTATAGTCAACTGACATTTGATTGCCATAATACATTTCCATATCGAAGACGAAGTCGTTTCCATAGCAACAAAATGAAATCGATAGCGTTTTATCTGCCTTATTTTTGAGCTTGAAATAATTTATATCAATTTAAATTTTGTTTTAAATGGTAAAATATGATATTTAAATTTTATTATAAATACATATAAATATATATGACAAACTATAGTTAAAACAAACTAAAAATGATAAAACTATAGTTAAAACAAATTAAAAATGACAAAATTAAAGTTATTTAAATTAAACTTATATAAACAAATTCAACATAAAAAGTTTTTTCCTACATAAAAACGTATTTTTTTTTCATCGCCAACCGGTGATAAATCGCCAAATAAACGAAAATTTTGTTATTTTTTTACGGACGCTGTATCGGGGTTCCGCCAAATTTTTTTTATAAACATATATATCCATATAAGAAGAACATTCTGTAATTTTTTCAGATTTTTTTGAGTATGCCCGTATGGAGACCTTCCTTGCAAGTACGAATTAAATAAATATCTAAATTACAACAAAAACTTTCACTTCAATTTTCTCGAATTCTATTTTTTGTTACACGACATCTTCTTCCATCCGGTCTCCAATACTCAAAGATCAGCCAGCAGTAATGAATTTTTTTTTCAAGTTTTAAAAGTTAGACATATTGAAAATGTATTTATCCTAATTTTTATTATTTTCAAAAATTAAAAACTCCATGATACAAGAGCTAAATTAGTTATTTTGGAAATATCTAACTTAATTTATCAAATCAAAAAGGTTTTCATTTAAACGTACACAAGAGAAAATTAAAAATACCAAATAAACTTTAAAATCTCAAATTAATTTTTAAACTATATCGTCAACAATGCGGGCAGGAATTCAGCAGTCATAAGAAAAAAAAAAAATGCATTTAGTGTTAAAAGTCAGTAACCTTCATTTTTTATTTGAAACAGTCCTTGAACCTATTGTGTTCGAATTAATAGGTACATCTCAATTAAGCTCGTGCGTGTACTTACAGCCTGATGTATCAGCATAAAGCATTACCGGAAATGTTATTTGCGTTGTCTATGGTTTCAGATTGCTTTTCTATTTCAGATATCCAGTGACTATGCAATATTATTATGTAATAAATGAATAAAAAATGGAACTGGATGGAATAATTTGTATGACCTTCAAAAAGGCACGCGAACTACATTCATATGAAAATAAATTCAATAAAAGTTTCATTTTCAATTTCTAACAGAGAAAAGAGAATAGACTGTTACCGTACGCATGCCCGGCCACTGATGGAGTTCGATGATGCCAAAACAGGGACCAAGGTTTTTTGTTTATTTAGAATCCATTTCTTTTAATTTCTGTATAATTATATTCTATGTAATGATCTGTTAGTACTCTACTATATAATATTTCTATAGCTCTAAAATTTTTATATAATTTCTTTCTCAAGAAATTGAATGTTTTCATTGTTTTAGAATACATATATGAACCACTTATAAAATTTCCATTTGCTTTTAAGCATAAAATTTTCATGAAATATTAATTTAAGTATTAATCAGAAATATTCGTAAATTTATTTTCAAATTATATTATATAAAATTTTAACTCAATGCAGATTAAATGTGAAGGCAAAGGGTACGGGTTCGTTGGTCTGTACTTTAATCAGTCTCGGCTCATTGAAAAAAAATTGCAAGTTGAAAGCTAGTTATTTTTGTATGGTCAGTATCTAATATCTTAAAAGTTATATAGGTATATATGAGTAGAATAGCATTATACGTAAAAAAAAAAAGAAATCGCTTTTTCTTTACAATAAATAAATGAAAATAATTATTTTTGTAAGATTTGTTTTAAACAAATAAATATCATTGAATATTTTGGTAAGATTTATTGGATCAGTTATTGCATAATGTTGAATACAAAAATGGCTGGAAAGAAGTGTCCTTCATAATAGTTCATGATAATAAATAAATAATAATTTTTGGCCATCCCTCTTTTTTCGATGAATGTTTTATCTAGTGAAATGTAAATCTTTGCAAACGTTATTTCAACGAGCATTGAAATTTCCATTATAAATAAAAGTTATATTTTGAAAACTTAATTAATTCCTAATTCAATTATATAACATTATTATTATTATTATTATCATTATTATTATTATTATTATTATTATTATTATTATTATATATGGATACGCTGTTTGTAGGCATATTCTTCTTTAAATGTACACAACAACAACAAATTCATTTTTCGTATAAATTTCACATAAAATTTCTTACTATGGAGCTCCTGTTGATCACTTTTATTTAAATTTAACACTTCTTCCTTTTAAAACTAATTGCTTACAAGGAAGCTCTCCATACCGGGCATACTCAGAATATTTTGAAAAAAATACCAATTAAACTAATTATGTATGTAATAAAGAATCAGTCAAATTTAGTGGCGGAATTGCAGTAGAAAGTCTGTAAAAAAATAAAATACTTTCGAGTATTTGGCGCGAAAAGACGAAAGCGTCATGCGATTTGGCGAGCAGTACTTTTTCTCCGCAAAAGCAAACGATTTTAATGCACCTGAAAATTGTTTGTTAATTGATTTTTAGAATGCGTGTAAAAAGTATTTAATGAATTTAAACATAAACAATGAGAGAGTTTAATAAATGCATTTTTTCGTATTACATATTTATGTTGGTTGTTATTTAATTTTATTACTTTAAAAATAATTTCATATACAAAAAAATACTTTCGTATATTTAAGCGTATTCCAAAATAAAGGTAAGATTCATTTAGCAGTTATTCATTTCAATTTCAATATCAAAGAATTCATCGTTTCCATAGCAACAAAATTGAATCGACAGTGCTCAACTGGACTTAATTGTGAGATATTGAAACAATTTTAATTTATTTAAATTTGTTTTAATTCATAAAATCTGATATTTAACTTTCATTATAAATATATGTATGACAAAACTGTAGTTAAATCAAACTAAAACTGGATAAAACTAAAGTTATTTACATTAAATTTATGTAAACAGTTCAATATGAATACAGTTCATTATCCGACATAAAAAGGTATTTTTCGAAATTTCATTTCATCGCCAACCGATGATAAATCGCCAAATAAACGAAATTTTCATTATTTGTTTTACGAACGTTCTATCGAGGTTCCGCCAAAATTTTTTTATAAACATATATATCCACATGAGAAGAACACTCTGTAATTTTTTCAGATTTTTCTGAATATGCCCGTATGGAGACCTTCCTTGTTAGTAAGAATATTCGAAAGTTTAAGAAATCATAAAACATACAGGGTATTGAAAAGTTCTGTTTTCATTCTTTCTCCGATTTCATGTAAAAAAAAACAAAATTTTTAAATGTGTATTATCATTTTTTTCATACAGTGAATCTATAATACTGTGGACTATAAAAGAGTATAATACTTTTAATTATAGTTACAATTTCTGTACGTATAATATCTTTCGTATTTCCTCTTTTATTTAAACTTTAGAATAATCACGCTGCATTTCAAGTGATATAGTATAAATGCGCCTTTTGTTTTATGTAAATGATATAAAAAATAAAATAAAAATACTTCGAAAAAAATATAAATATTTTAGATTTATAAAATATTTTTAGACGCAAAATATTATTGTTACTTTAATTAGAATTCAAAAAAGGTCAATGACCGAAAACACCCCAGAATTTTTTTTTCTAAAATTGGAAAATTTCATATATATATATATATATATACCATATACAAAATGTTTAATTCTGTACTATAAAACTATCCTGAAGTTTTATCAAATAGAATGCATAAATAATTTGGAAATTACGATATACATTTTATACTAATTTTAATTGCTAAAATGCGTAAATTAAAACTTTTAAAACACTAAAGATAGGTTTATTTGACTGTTTACATGTTTCGACTTTAACCGAGTCATTTTCAAAACAAATAAATGAAAATATTCTAAAATTGCACGGTCTATGAAACGCCATCACTCAAAATTTCACATGCTCTTTCATATTATGCATGGTATTTTCATTTTTATTTTACTTGTATGTTGCTTATTTAATTTTTGTAACCATTGAGTAGCTCGAGCCATAATTTTGGTAGTGGTGCGGGGTTAGAGTCAAAACATGTAAAGAGTTGAATAAACCTATTTTTACTGTTTTTAAAGTTTTAATTTATATCTTTTAGTAATTAAAATTAGTATACTATTATACAAGGTGCTAAATTGACAGATATACCTCTTAGTTACACTATAAATAATTATTAAAGTTGGATAAGCCGTAACTTTGGTGGTGTTAATATCATTTTAGTATTATGATATACAGTGGACTCTCGTTGATGCGTCCGCGCTTAATACGCATATCTGGTTAATGAGGACAATTTTGTTTTCCCCAACTGCTTAAAGTGCACTACTGATCGGATAATGCAGACAATTTTTTTATAAATTGACCGAACAGAATCTAAACCTCTTTTGCAATTTTTTTTTTTTTTTCAAAAGCAATTTTGATGTCTCTTTGGTTATTGAAAGATTAAGCAGGTATCAGTGACAATAATGAAGTGAAAGAAAATTTTCTATCCCCCAAAACGCGAGAAGTTCGGAAATTACTAATTTCTCTTCGTCGACATAACCTATCCAATGTGTTAGAATAGACCCAATTTTAGAGTGTGTCGCAACACTCGAAAACGATGTGCCAAAAAAGATAATTTGTTTAAGTAATGCAAAGAAAAGTGAGAAATTATTTTAATTAAAGTTAAAGTATGTAAGCACGGCAATTTCGTTACGTATTTTGTTTGTCCTTAGTAATTTATTCTTTTTTATATTAACACATTGTCAATAACTTGTTTTTAACTAAAATTTTAAGGTGTTTCAAAAGCTTCAAAATTTTCGAGAATTTAATTTTTTTAGATGTTAAATTCCTACCTCTTCTGTACATTTTGATATAATTGTTTACTTGAAATTCCCATTAGAACAGAAGTTATGGCTTTTAGCATTATACAATAGCTGAAGCGGCGTTTCCGAAACTTTAAAGTCTTTTTCTATAAATGACGTTTTTGGGCATAATGCGTAGGATATCTCAAAAACTTCTGAAATTTTTTTCATGAAATTTTCAAATCATGTTTCACGTTAGTCTGCATAAACTGAACCTAAAATTTCCTTTTTATTGTTCGACTGTGCTATTCGTTTAACGGAACTAACTTTTAGAATACTATGTCGCATACATGCAAATCTACAGGTCATATATAGAGCTGCACACACACATACAAAATCGGATTATTTTCCCGACTATTGATGCAAATAGCAGAAAATCGGTTTTCAAATGCGTTATGCGTTTTTCAAATTGTTCATTTAGACATCATCTTTCACCTTAATGAACCTTGAAGTTTTGTTAACTGTAGTCTGAATGTGTTGGGAAGTGTTTTATAATCTGTTCTGGACGCATGATTTTTCGTTCTTGGTTTCGCTCGGATCGATTAGGAGATTGCAATTGAAAAATTCCAAGTTTGTGCTAATCTGATATCAGTATTATTTTTCTACTATTATTTGTGGCATAATTAGCAAGGGTAGTATTCTTCCACCCTAGGAATATAGAAAAAATTAAAAACTTTATTAAACTTTTGATGATGGACAGTACTGCCGATTATTTTTGTACTTAACTCAATTGATTTTTGTATGTAAAGACGGAATTTTGAAATACATTTTTAACTAGTTTCCTGATATGCTAGAATTATAATAAAAATATACAGGGTGTCCACTCTCAACGGTGTCCAATGGCTAATTCCTAAACCGTTAGTCATAGACATACAGTTCCAATTACAAAAATGTTTTAAATGAGATAAAGAAATATTTTAAAAGCGATTTGGGTCAACAAAAACATTTCTTAAAAAATTACGAAATTTAAATTTTTATACGGTTCCATAAGTTATATTTAGTAAAATTTTCTTACTACGCTGACAAGTAAGGCAAAAAAAGTCCTGTTCATATAACACTAAAATTGACCGAGCTATGAAACTTTAAAAATGCCGGACTTATTCCACTTTTTTGCATCTGAACACAAATGAGTTCGGCTATGATTTGAGGGGTCATATACCACGTGCTTAAAGTATTCGAAGAACTTATTTCATGTGTATCTGCGCTTTGAAAAAAAAATCGTACAAGTGTTACGATTGAGTTAGCTTTTATTAAGTTTCACATTGGCTAAAATAATTGTATTTTAATATATGTTTTATTTTGTAAGGATTTTAGACTGTTTCTTTTCATGATTTCTTTTAACAAAAATTATGTTATTTTTGTACGTTTTTATTTAACTTCAACGATCGCAAATATGTTTTTCCAGTTCAAAATTTGTACTCGAACTTTAACTCACTTTCAAATATCCGATCGAGATTAAATTTTACATACTGACGTAAATCCGATGACAGTCTAATATTATCATGATTTTCGGTGGTTACCATTTATACTTATTTTACAGGATAACACAAAAAATTTCGGATAGATTATCGCCAAGAAGTTTAAGAAAATGTTTTAAATTGGATAACACAAGACTGCGATGGTTGTGTTTTTTAACTTTTATGCATTTTTTAGCATATTAATTATTAACCATCATGTCAGGATTTTTCGCAAATCATAAATTGTCAAAGTTAAAAAGTAACAAAAATAGGCTACTATAAAATAGAGGAGATAGCTGTGTTTTATAACTTTTGACAATTGATTTTTATGTACTTTTTATTTTGTAAATCGTAAATGTCAAAGTTAAAATATAGCGAAAATCTGATACTATAAAACAGATGTAAAACATTTTTTAAAATTTAATTTAATTTTATTTAATTCAATAATTTACTCCAATTTTGACTTATGCTGGGATTCTTACAGCTAAACAGCTGAGGAGTCCGATGAGGTGGGGGGGGGGGGGTTCAATTTGAACTTTGAACTTTTTAGCTTTGAAATTTACAATTTGCGAAATTTCATGACGTGATGGTTAAAAATGAAGGCCATTTTCAAATTCAGCGGTAAAAAATACATAAAAATTAATTATCAAAAGTTAAAAACACAACAATCGCATCTATTTTATAGTATCAAATTTTCGGTATTTAGTATCAAATTTTCGGTAAAAAATACATAAAAATTAATTATCAAAAGTTCAAAACACAACAATCGCATCTATTTTATAGTATCAAATTTTCGGTATTTTTTCCTTTTTTTTAACTTTAAAATTTAGGATTTGCAAAACATTTTTACGTGATGGTAAAAAATTAAGGTCAATTTCGGATTCAGCGGTACAGAATACACAAGAGTCAATTATGAAAAGTTAAAAAACATGACATAACTCAACTTTTGCAGGCTAGTGTAATCTAATAACATTTTAAAATATGTATCATTTTGTAACGAATATAGGCTGTTAATTTTAATCATTTTATTTAACAAAAATTCTGTTTTTTTCCCTTCTTACATGTTTATTACAAATTGTATATTCTGCATTGATATGTCAGAATGATTAAAGATTTCAAATTTATATTGCAATGTTAATTTTACTCTCGACCATTTTTTTACTATATCTGACGAAATAATATTTCTACTAAATTTGTGAATGACCTATAATTTGCAGCAAAAAATATGCTCCAACTTTAAACAGCTATTACTCGGTCAATTTTAATCGTAGAATAACAGGACTTTTTCATCTTATTTATCGGTGTGACAGGAAAATTTTATTAAATATAACTTCTAGGACCGAGGAACCGTATAAAAATTTAAATTTCGTAATTTCTTAAGAAATGTTTTTATTGACCGAAATCGCTTTTAATATACTTCTGTATCTAATTTAAAACATTTTTGTAATTGGAACTATATATGTCTATGACTAACGGTTAAGGAATTAGCCATTGGACACCGTTGAGAGTGGACACCTTGTATATAAAGACGCAGTTTTCCGATGATAATATGACATTTAAATATTTTTAGCACTTAATAATAAATTAATAACTTAATTTTTAGGCATTTTTCCGCTATCGTCCAATATACCTTCAACAAGTCCAGCAAGTTTTAATTGTATAGGAGTTACAACAACAATGGATTTAATAATGCGCCAAACCATGCTCGCCAAAATAGGACAAAACCATTTTCTCTCATTATATTCAGTCGTACCACAATTAAAAAAGAAAAATCTTGTGGTAGATTTCGTATGAAAATACATGTTAGTATAAATGTCTTGGCAAAGATTACTTTAAAAAAAAAATCCCTGCCGGCCCGGCCTACAGGCGGAGGTAGATTTCGAAGTTAAGTATATTAATTGCATCACCACCAACTAAATCATGAGTAGATATAAATCCACTTTAACAGCTTTATCTGACCGCTTTTGACGAGTTTTCATTTCATTTTTATGCAATAGCTGGTTTTATCAGAATCATGTTAAGGCGGTATTAAAAAAGAAAAAATACTTTTCCATGCTCAACAACTCGAAATTTTCTGGCACATTTTCAGATTAATTTTTAATAGAAAAATTACGAAAATTGCTGACGTGATTTTTGAAAAGATTTATAAGCGACATGTGGTTTTTATTTTTCTTTCAATTAAATGAAACTTAATTAATAAACAATTATTTTCTCAGTAGGGCAATATTTTTCGTTTCTAAAACAATCGCTTCTGGCAATTCTGTTCAAAATGCCCACTTTGACATCATTTTTTGAAATATATTCTGCCTCTATCAAAAAATCGATCATTACGGTACATTATATAGTTTCTGAAGAAGAGAATCTATCAATTGGACGCATTTGAGAGCAAAAATTAATTTAAAAATGAGTAAGATAATAAGTAGTTTGGATTTGAATACATTCTTAATAAGATGATTTTTTTTTCTTCAACCGCTATGTATTTTTAATTTGTTTTTGCTGTAAGAATTGGCCTTATCAAAAACTTGTTTATATAAATGTTGAAGACAATATTGAGAAGATATATGATAAATTCATGGGGATTTTATATCTTGTGAATTGACGGAGTTATGGAAATTTTTCTTCTTCACCCCCCTTTTTTTGTTTTCATTTTTAATTTTTTTGCGGTACGAATTGGTCCTATCAAAAACTTGTAAATATAAAAGTTGTAGATAATATTAAGGATATGTATAATAAAATTAATTGGATTTGATATCTTGAGAATTGACGAAGTTATGATTTTTTTTCTCCCAAAAACCCTATTTTTTGCGCCCCTTGACCCCATTTTTAATTTTATCAAAAATTTGTGATACATACATTTTTGGCCCTATTTTTAGAAGTAACAAAAACTTTAAACTGATTTGATATGTACAAAAATTAAGAAGTTATGGGGTTTTTTCGGTTTTCACAAAACCCCTCCCTATTTCCATCCCCTTGGTCCGATTTTGCCCATTAACGAACTTGACCGAGATTTTATGCCCCTTGATTTTATATATTAGTTTGGAAGAGATTGGTGAAGAATTGTGGAAGTTATCGTGTGCAGAAGAAAGTGATATATATATATATATATATATATATATATATATATATATATATAGATACATACATACATACATACATATATATATATATATATAAAGTTTTTTACTGAAGATGGTTTTGGGTTCTAGGGATCATGATCGGTGTAGATATGCAAAAAAATTTCAGAAATTCCAACATAGGAACGACGCCAATAGGTAGTATTTCATACGAAATCTACCTAAAAATGGTACGAATAGAAAAAAAAAATAGTAGTTAAGACGTGTAAGTCGTGACCCCATAATCAAAGGACACATAAGTAAAGGCAATACTGTGGAAACAGCTTATAATTCAGGTGGAGGTAACATTAAAATTAGTCGTTATAGACGTACCTCTTTATAACCAGTTTCCTTACATTTTACGATTTGCAGGGAATTTAAAAATTCGTTTTATCCGATACTTCTATCTAACTGGGCTCGTATTAATCCGGGGTCTTGTTTATAAATAAACTTTTTGCAACTAATTAAAGATTAACTATTATTTTAACACAATCAAACTGATTGGTAAAGTTATCACACGAATTGAATATTTCCAACTGAGCGAAAAAATGCCCAGGCTGGGAATCGAACCCAGATCCTTGGCTTACAAGGCCAATGCTTTTCCGTTTAAGCTAACTGGGCCGACAACCAGCCAGCATATTTCGCTCAGAAAACCCTATTGGTAGAACATCTGGTCTGTCATGTAGACAGCTCAACAGAATAAACCGCAGGTAAAGGAACTCCATATAAACGATGGATACGTAGATGAACTATTATTTTAACACAATCAAACTGATTGGTAAAGTTATCACACGAATTGAATATTTCCAACTGAGCGAAAAAATGCCCAGGCTGGGAATCGAACCCAGATCCTTGGCTTACAAGGCCAATGCTTTTCCGTTTAAGCTAACTGGGCCGACAACCAGCCAGCATATTTCGCTCAGAAAACCCTATTGGTAGAACATCTGGTCTGTCATGTAGACAGCTCAACAGAATAAACCGCAGGTAAAGGAACTCCATATAAACGATGGATACGTAGATGAACTATTATTTTAACACAATCAAACTGATTGGTAAAGTTATCACACGAATTGAATATTTCCAACTGAGCGAAAAAATGCCCAGGCTGGGAATCGAACCCAGATCCTTGGCTTACAAGGCCAATGCTTTTCCGTTTAAGCTAACTGGGCCGACAACCAGCCAGCATATTTCGCTCAGAAAAATAGGGTTCTACCAATAGGGTTTTCTGAGCGAAATATGCTGGCTGGTTGTCGGCCCAGTTAGCTTAAACGGAAAAGCATTGGCCTTGTAAGCCAAGGATCTGGGTTCGATTCCCAGCCTGGGCATTTTTTCGCTCAGTTGGAAATATTCAATTCGTGTGATAACTTTACCAATCAGTTTGATTGTGTTAAAATAATAGTTCATCTACGTATCCATCGTTTATATGGAGTTCCTTTACCTGCGGTTTATTCTGTTGAGCTGTCTACATGACAGACCAGATGTTCTACCAATAGGGTTTTCTGAGCGAAATATGCTGGCTGGTTGTCGGCCCAGTTAGCTTAAACGGAAAAGCATTGGCCTTGTAAGCCAAGGATCTGGGTTCGATTCCCAGCCTGGGCATTTTTTCGCTCAGTTGGAAATATTCAATTCGTGTGATAACTTTACCAATCAGTTTGATTGTGTTAAAATAATAGTTCATCTACGTATCCATCGTTTATATGGAGTTCCTTTACCTGCGGTTTATTCTGTTGAGCTGTCTACATGACAGACCAGATGTTCTACCAATAGGGTTTTCTGAGCGAAATATGCTGGCTGGTTGTCGGCCCAGTTAGCTTAAACGGAAAAGCATTGGCCTTGTAAGCCAAGGAT
This sequence comes from Maratus speciosus, assembly GCA_963932465.1. NCBI lineage: Eukaryota > Metazoa > Arthropoda > Arachnida > Araneae > Salticidae > Maratus > Maratus speciosus. Next base: position 3,607,793 of record OZ010790.1, on the reverse strand, counting down.
CTGGGTTCGATTCCCAGCCTGGGCATTTTTTCGCTCAGTTGGAAATATTCAATTCGTGTAATTAAAGATTACAATAATAAAATTTTGTATAAATCACCATAAAATCAAAACAACACACAGGATGTGTTTCGAACTGGAAAGTATAATAGCCCATCATCATCCAATGTAAACACGTGTCCATAAGGGGATAACACGTGTTTACATTGGCCGATGACGGGCTGTTGTCCCCTTACGGATACGTGTTTACATTGCTTGATAACGGGCTGTTGTATTTTCCAGTTCGAAACGCGTCCTGTGTGTTGTTTTGATTTTATGCTGATTTATACAATGTATTATTTTAATTGTGTTTTACCGCCAGTTTTTCGGTGCTGTTTCAACTGTAATTAAAGATTAATTTGAAGATTCCTCAGAAATTTACTGTGTTTTTATTCAAATAACATTAAGTATTATTTATTAACAACTTAAAAAAATTACTTGTGTGCTTTATAGCCTCATCCTGTTATTAGTATAACTAAGGTATAGTTTTACGTTCGTATCTTAGTAATTCACAGAACGAGTCAGTTTTTATCATTCTGTACGAAATATATGCATACATTTTTACGCATTTAAAAATGCTACGTGTGGCGTATCTAGACAGAATTTCGGAGGGTCTGAGATATAGGAAAAGTTCCTAAGAGGGAATCACACGAAATGGGGAAAATTCCTCTTTAAACAGGTTTTTATCATAGCAGGTAACGCATCTATTATACAATCAAACCTGCTGAGATGTAAACGCATAGAAGTGGGAATTTTTTTTTTTTTCGTTTGTTTTAGGCAGGTTTATGCCGTCACAAGTATAACTCCATGGTTGTAACACATTTTTGAAAACGGAATACTGAAAATTATCTACTAAAATGTATCTCAATAATTAGTATAAATAAAACCGAAGTAAACAGCAAATTTAAAATTATTTAAGAGCGTTCTCACTGTACCCTCTCGCCTCCTTCAACACATTCTAGTACTCACTTTGGAGCATGCATGCCTTTCATCTTAGCAGATTTCATTACATTTTGTTAAACTTTCGTAATTAAACTTGATATTTTCTATAAATTTTGTAGGGTGCTGGAGTCCCATCAGCCCACTCCCCTGAATACGCCACTGGCTACGATATTTCATCTTCTTTTTCATTTCCTTGTAACGCTATAATAACAGGAATGAAATCTAAAATTTCCTCCCAGCCACAAAAGAAATGTAAGTGGGAGCAATTCTCTCCTAACCTCTATCGCAAGACACAGGATCTGTTTAAAAATAGACTCGAAGATGAACTTTAGTTGTGTCAGCAAAAGACACAATTAGTCCCACAAAGATTGAAAAAGTGCTCGAATGTCTCTCAAACACAATAAAATGTCAGCTTCATTATTTTCATTTGACACTGATGATGCTACAAGCGATTAAAACAGGCGTGAAATTGATCAGAGTCGTGATTATTCAAAAGTATCGAATGGAGACACTGGGTGTGGGGTAGTACTGACAGGTGTCCCGATTTATGCGGAATGTCCCGATTTTCAGGTATGCTCCAAGACCCGCGCCGCGGAACCTCTGCGTAAGACGACAAATGTCCCGATTTTTCATGATGCATAAATTTTTCTAAAATCCTTTCAGTGCCATGCTTTTCGTTAGTGAAATTTAATACAGTAAAACGCGTGAAAACAAAACATGTCTACAAAGGAATTTTTATGATTCCGCTAAAAGGAAATGTATACAAACCTATTGGCTAAAATGGAATATTTTCCCGGTCCCATAGCTGGTTGTTTTTGTAGGTATAAAACAAATGTATTTTAAGTAACAAAATGTTTAAACAAGTTTGAAATTGCACATCAAACGTGGCCAATGAAGTGCGTTCGTACTATAACTAGCTTTATAAATATTTTTTGCACCGCATAGTGTACTGAATGTATATTTTAGTGCACTTCATAAGTCCGTATCCATTTCATTCTGTTCGAAAGGCTGTCACATCATTAAAATGCACTTGAAATAATTTTTTCTCATTGATCGTCCTGTAACAGAAAATTTTTGACTGTCCCTGTCAATAAACTATACATCCGATTTTCATAAAATTTGAAACGATTCGACAAAATTTTGCAGCAATTATAAATTCAAAATTTCAGACCATTGGGTTGGGTCGTTTTTGCTCTGTTATATGCGGACGGACGGACAGGCATACAGATGGTCCGAACGATGACTATAGGTGCTACGTATTTATATAATTACGAACGCACCTAAAAAAAATATCTGTGTATAACGGAATCCTACCAGAAATGTAAAAATTTCAGAGTGTCTGCGAAAGCTATAACATAAATTTATAATATGCTCAATCGGAAACCTCCCCAAAAGAGAATTGTTTTTTGGTCACTAGTGATTCCGCATTTTACTATATAAGATTATTGTGTTTATTTAATAAAGTAAAACGTTCTAAAATGGAATTTCAAATAACTACAAAATATTCCGTTTTACACAGGTTTTCGTCTTAGCAGGTATATTTGTATACTATTCCTTCCGTAAGCAACAGGAATATTTCCCATTATAGACAGGTACAGTTTCCATAGGGTTTATTGTATTTTTATGTCCCGATTTAGAAACCGCTGTCCCGCTTTTTTGTCCCTCTGTCCCGATTTTTGTGACAGTGGACCTGGCAACACTAGGTGGGGACATATGCATATGCCCTCTTTAACCCTTTGAGAGGCGATGTGATATATCTCCCACCTAATTTTAAGCAATATTTGCACCAGAATCTTTTAATTAAGCTTCACTTTTATAACTTTGGTGGAAAAAATTTGTAAAATTGCTTTTCCTTATTTTGAAATAAAATAATTCGTAAAATTCTGCTGTTAATTAACATTACAGAAACACAGTGCCCCTGAAAGTGTTAAAAAGAGTGTAGGAGAACAAATTCGTCCATTTCTCTCCAATTATTGTTGTTAAAGTGAAAAGCTTTTATTAAAGCCAGAAATCGTTTAGTTACCACTGCGATCTGATTGATATTCTTTTAGGTAGCTTTCATTACAAAAAGCTACCTATTGCAGCCGTTCGGAGGAAAGCGATTTCAAAAAATTTTTGTATATTTTCATCGATCATGACCCCCAGACCCCGAAACCACCCACCGTTCAAAAGTTGATATCTATTTATATAAAATCCAAGTCTCTGTGTGTCCCTCACTATTCCGGTAGGACCGTCTCATTGAAATGAGTATTTTTTTTAAAAATATTAATGAAGGGTTAACACAGTAGCACCAAATGTTAGCCAAATTGGCGATAGCTGGCTAATTTGGCGAAATTCCCATTTAAAACCATTAATCTTTCATAATGGAGGTCACCGAAATTTAATTAAAACTCCACTCTTTTAAGATATTTTTTCGAAATCTATGAGTGAGAATTTAAAGTACATCTTTATATCTTCCTCCCGATGCTACTAATAAAATAACCGCCAATAGACAACGATGTGAGCTCCTAACTGCGCGATTTTAATGTGCTTTAGGTACTTTTCCAGTATAGGTGCCTTGGCGAAAAAGGAAATTTGGTAACATATTTTCCGGGAAACTATTCACTGTTCATTTTATATACACACGCATTTTTTTCGATATTTATGCGACTTATTTAACATAAAAAAGCCGTTTCTCTAATTTTATACAGAAACAGATGTAATTTGTACATAAAAACATCAATAATATACATATAAAACAAACAAAGACGCTCATCGAATTTTTTTTCATAGCTGTTTATATGATTTGACAAAAATATCTCGAAATTTTTCCGTTATACGGACACCATTCCAAAATGTATGCTAATGCGCCAATTATTTCAAAATGCTAAAAGATATTTGTAATTTTATGCCAGCAGTTTAATATGAGTTTTATTTTATTGCTTTATTTTATAGCAGTTATTTGTTCACTTATTTTAAGTATATATTTGTGATTTGATGAAATAGTTCGTAAAAATCTGGAATTTTCAAATGTTACATTTTTTAAATGCTCATTTTAGTATCGACAATGTTTTTTTTTATTTTTCAAATGCTTCAATTCACGATTTTGCGCCAACTATTACGCTTGGCGACAATGGTGTCCGCATAACGGAAAATTACCCAAATCTCACTTTCTGATGCCCAAATTACACCAAGCTTTTTTAAAAAAATGCCAAAGCCCTATAGTGGAAAAGTACCAAACTGTCTATTATTTTGCGCTATCCGTGTTATAGTTTGTACTATATGCAAGGGGAGTAAAGCGAAGAGTTTAAACATTAAATATTAAAGTTTCGGCATGGATGTCACGCCCCATATTGGCGCGATTTTTTTCTGACGCCAATGTCATATACACAACGGGTACTTAACTGGCTCCAAAGTGTCGTAATTTTGCTTGATATGGTAATCCGGATGTTGTTGTTTATGCTGTTGATGTTTTCGCCAAATTGGCGTCGGAAAAAAATCGCGCCAATATATGATAACGTATATGACAACTGTGCCAAAGTTTCTATAAAGCAGTATTAGACTAAAAAATTAAGAATAAAATAAATGCAAACTAAGACTAAAGAAGAATAAAGAAGAAAGAAAAATCATGCGTTAAGCATAGAATATGAAACACTTTCCAACACATCCTGAATGCTTTAACAAAACTTCGTTATTTAGGGAAATAAGGTAAATAAGATAACGTTACTTCTTAGATATCCCGTCGACCAATTTCGCCAAATTATATAAATCGCCAAATCAATAGTAAAACATTAACAAAAATACAAATAAAACATCGAATTAATGGTTTTATTGTCCATTATTGGCATTTAATCTTACAATTAATTAATTAATGGTAACCATTATTGGCAATTAATCTTACAATTTGGCGACAGTAATTTGGTCGACGGGATAACTAAGAAGTACCAAGATAAGAGTGTAAACATTTTAGAAAACGCATAAAAAAATTTAAAAATTGATTTCAGCAGTTACCGTCCATAGCCAATAGTACCGTTATTACATGCCACTATTTAGCTAAAATTTAATTTAAACTACTCTTAAAACTACTGAAATCACATTTCCAGATATTATCATCCATAGACGGTTATGTATCCAATTCTTTGCGTGACCATGTATATCATTTTATCTATATTCTACAAACATTTCTTAGGAAACTAAATGCAGTTCAGCGTAAAAATCCATAACTCCTTTGAAAACCACCTTTAAGTAATTTACTCTCATACTCAGTAACCCTTACGAATTCTTTTGTGTAGCTCTGCATATGAACTGTAGCATTTATACACACAGTATAATATGCATAAATGTAGTGAAACATAAAAGCGCATATCATAATTAAAAATGCATTTTAGCAATCATTGCTTATGTACAATACTTCGTAAAAAAGTTTCTTGGCGAGAAAGAAGTTTGCCAACGTATTTTCTGGCAACCTATTTACTGCTTCATACTCACAAGCAATTTTTCCCATATGTATACAATTTGGCACAGATGTCATATACGCCTCATATTGGCGCGATTTTTTTCCGACGCCAATTTGGCGAAAACATCAACAGCATAAACAACATTCGGGTTACCATTACAAGCAAAATAACGACACTTTGGCGCCAGTTAAGTACCCGGTGCGAATATGACATTGGCGTCAAAAAAAAAATCGCGCCAATATGGGCGTATATGACATCTGTGCCGACAATTTAATATAAAAAAGCTATTTACCCATTCTTATAAAGAAACAGAAGTAATTTTTGCACAGATGTCATATACGCATGGTTGTCGGCGTTATTTTTCTATGATGTCAATTTGGCACAAATCTCGCTTTCGAATACCAGTTACTTATATATTTTTCAATTATTTGCTATCATTTTGAAAAGGAAATAACTATAAATAAATAAAAGTTTGAATAATAACTATAGAACAAAGCAGTTTATATAATTAAAAAACAGAAAATAAAAGTAAATAAACAATTTATTAATTAAAAAAAACAATAGTCGGGTTACCATAGCAGGCAAAATAACACCATTTTGGCGCCAGTTAGGTATCCCGGTTCATATCTTAAATCTGTGCCGTAATTTGTATATAAAAATATATATATATATATATATTTAGAAACGATGTTTTTATGTATATAAGTGCATATATAAACAAAGATAAAAGTTCATTAGATTTGTTTTCATAGCTTTTTATATATTTTCGCAATATATCTCAATTTCTGATGCTCGAATCGCGCCAAGCTTTTTTAAAAAATGCGCTATAATGGAAAAGTACTTAAATAAATAATTAACAGAAATAACAAATTATACAAACTAAAACTTTTTATTACAACTATTTAAACAATGCTTTTATCAAAGCATTGTTTTTAATTTCGATTAAAAATACAAATATTATTGGATAACTTCAATTTAAATTAGGTTCACAGCTTAATATCTCATTCCATAAACCTAAACAAACACAAGTGATTCATTTATCGTGAAACGTCAAAAATATTAAATCATTGAGGTAATCATTCACAAAGTAAGTTCTTCAACAACAAATGGGAAATATTCTAATGACATCATAGTAGGTAAAATGGTGGCGGTATCGTTTGTTTACGGTTTGTAATCACAAAGATTTAATTTTGCAATGTCTCTTAGTTACATTATTCTATAGCCATATTTATGAGCTCAGAACAAAAGCCTATTTTTCATTATTTAGTTATTAAAGACGGAAAAAATTCATAAATGCATGATTTGAAAATTTTAAATAATTTTCTTTCTTAATACTAAAAAATAACATCGGGAAGTAACAGCGGGTTTAAGTTAAATAAGTTTAACTGTTTAATTCTGTTGTAATATTCAAAATAACTGTATTTATTAGATTTCAGTACTCAACATCAGGGCCCGATTAAACTTTGAAGTTAGAGGAATTACAATGTCATTTCCGGACCTTTCTTTTGGAGAAGCTTTTCATTCCATATATACATGGAAAATCTTCAGTGTTAGAAATATTATTCCTTGGACTGACATAACACGAGAACGGCCTGCAATTTTACACAAGTTTTTAACAAACTTTATATCAGAAATTTTACTAAAAACTGGTTACTTTTTTGTTATAGCGGCCCACACTATTAGGATTATGACAAGTTGCAGCTAATTTCGACAACGTCGTAACCAAGATCGTGAAGCACACACATATAATACCATATAATACCATTTCATGAAATCGTATACGATAATTTAATAGTTTTTAACCTTACTTCAAGTGTGTTATTTATTTATTTTTAAGACTCAACCATCTAAATTGTCCAATATATGAGTTTAAAAAAAAATGTAAACAAAGATTGAATAGACATGACCGCAGAAAGCCTCAAATCTGCATAACACTTGGAACCAAACTGTGCAGATTAGTGGTTTTCTGCTGTACACAGTTTTTCATAAATGTGTTTCGTTCTTAAAATATGTTATTTTCATCTATCACTGCGGAACAAGCGAGAAAACTCATATTCTTGCACATGAGTTGTATATATCTTTATATCTAAATTTCCGTCATTTTTGACGGGCTACCTTTCTAGTATATATATATATCTGATCTTTGTCACACTATAACTCTCGTATTTATGAACCGATTTGGATGTAACTCGGTGTGTACATAGTACATACCAATGTCTCGACCGAGTTCGTTGGCCAGCTTCCTCCGCCATCTTGTTTCAAAATGGCGGCCATTTAAATTTTTTTTTAAATTTAAAATTTGAAATGTGGTTCCAAGAAATTGAAAATGGAAAAATATTTTTTTCTTATGTATTTGATCTTGATACAAAGATTCCGGAACAGTTCTTGTTTCGTCTATATCTAAAAAAAATAGCCGAGTTATAGCCTTTTAGGTAGCTTTCATTACAAAAAGCTACCTATTGCAGCCGTTCGGAGGAAAGCGATTTCAAAAAATTTTGGTATATTTTCATCGATCATGACCCCCAGACCCCGAAACCACCCTCCGTTCAAAATTTATATATATATATATATATATATATATATATATATATATATCCATATATATATATATATATATATATATATATATATATATCTGACCTATGTCACACTGTAACGCTCGTATTTATGAACCGATTTGGATGTAATTTGGTGTGTACATAGTACATACCAATGTCTCGACCGAGTTCGTTGGCCAGCTTCATCCGCCATTTTGTTTCAAAATGGCGGCCATTTAAAAATTTAAAAAAAAATTAAAATTTGAAATGTGGTACCAAAAAATTGAAAATGGAAAAATATTTTTTTCTTATGTATTTGACCTTTATACAAAGACTCCGGAGCAGTTTTTGTTTTGTCTATATCTTAAAAAATGGCTGAGTTATAGCATTTTGAATTTCTAGCGTGGCTGACATTTTGAAACTTCCTGAATTTTGTCACGCGATAAAAGGCGTATTTATGAACCGATTTGGATGTAACTTCGTTCATACATAGTACATACAAATGTCTCGACCGAGTTCGTTGGCCAGCTTCATCCGCCATCTTGTTTAAAAATGGCGGCGTTTTAAATTTTTAAGAAAAATTTAAATTTGAAATGTGGTACCAAAAAATTGAAAATTGAAAAAATATTTTTTTCTTATGTGTTTGACCTTGATAAAAGGATTCGGGAGCAGTTTTTGTTTCGTCTATATCTTAAAAAATGGCTGAGTTATAGCATTTTGAATTTCTAGCGTAGCTGACATATTGAAACGTCCTGATTTTAGTCACGTGATAACAGAAGTATTTATGAACCGATTTGGATGTACCTTGGTGTGTACATAGTACATAAAAATATCTCGACCGAGTTCGTTGGCCAGCTTCATCCGCCATCTTGTTTCAAAATAGCGGCCATTTAAAAAAATTTTAAAAATTTAAAATTTAAAATTTAAAATGAGATACCAAAAAATTGGAAAATGATAAAGATTTTTTTCGTATGTGTTTGGCCTTAATACAAAGATTCCGGAACAGGTTTTCTTTTGTCTATATCTAAAAAAATGGCTGAGTTATAGCATTTTGAATTTCCATTGTGGCTGACATTTTAAAACGACCTGACTTTTGTCACGCGATAACAGGTGTATTTATGAACCGATTTGGATTGTAACTTGGTCTGTACATAGTACATACCAATGTCTCGACCGAGTTCGTTGGCCAGCTTCATTCGCCATCTTGTTTCAAAAGGGTTGCCATTTAAAGAAAATGTAATTTAAAATTTAAAATGACGTATTGAAAAATTGGAAAATTAAAAAGATTTTTTTTATGTGTTTGGCCTTGATACAAAGATTCTGGAGCAGTTTTTATTTCTGAAAATTTGTTCTTTTGTTTATATCTTAAAATATGGTTGAATTATAGCACTTTGACTTTCTAGCATGGCTAACACTTTGAAACGATCTTGTATTTGTCACGCGATAACACACGTATTCGCCTATTTCGATGGAAGAAGGCATGTGGATAGTATACATCAATATCTCGACCAAGTTCGCTGGCCAGCTTCATCAGCCATCTTGTTTCAAAATGGCGGCCATTAAATTAAAAAATATATATATTTAAAGTGAGGTGCAAAAAAATTGGAAATTGAAAAGGTTTCTTTCTTAAGTATTTGACCTTGATATAAGGATTCAGGAGCATCTTTTGTTTTTCTTTATCTTAAAAAATAGCTCAGATATAGCAGTTTCAATTTCTAATGTGGGTGACATTTTGAAAAATCTGATTTTTTGCCTGCGACAGCACTCGTATATATCAACCTATTCCGATGTGAGTGAGCATGTGCACAGCAATTACTAAGGTCTCGACCAAGTTCTGTGGTTAGCCTCATCCACCATGTTGTCTTAAAATGGCAGGCACTTTAAGAAATCGCCGAATTTGGCAGCCAAATATAAGTTACTTTAAATAAAAGCAGCTTGTATAAAGCTGACTAATTTCACCAAATTCTCATTCATAATGATTTAGTATTGATAAAAATTAGTATTGAATCTCCTATATTCGGTTTACACTAAATTGAGCTTCGTGTGTTTGAATAATATAAGTTGGCTTTTTTAAAATAAGGAATATGAAAGCTACCTCTTCCTCCCGGCACTGGCCGGAAGGACTTTTGAATTTCTATTGTGGCTGGCATTTTGAAACGACCTGATTTTTGTCACGCGATAACAGGCGTATTTATGACCCGATATAGATGTATCTTCGTGTGTACATAGTACATACCAATGTCTCGACCGAGTTCGTTGGCCAGCTTCATCCGCCATCTTGTTTCAAAATGGCGGCCATTTAAATTTTTAAAAAAAATTTAAAATTTGAAATGTGGTACCAAAAAATTGAAAATGGAAAAATATTTTTTTCTTATGTATTTGACCTTGATACAAAGATTCCGGAGCAGTTTTTACTTTGTCTATATCTTAAAAAATGGCTGAGTTATAGCACTTTGAATTTCTAGCGTAGATGACATTTTGAAACGTCCTGATTTTTGTCACGCGATAACAGGTGTATTTATGAACCGATATGATGTACCTTGGTGTATACATAGTACATACCAATGTCTCGACCGAGTTCGTTGGCCAGCTTCATCCGTCATCTTGTTTCAAAATGGCAGCCATTTAAAAAAATTCAAAAATTTAAAATTTAAAATAAGGTGCCAAAAAATTGGAAAATGAAAAAGATTTTTGTCTTATGTGTTTGATCTTAATACAAATATTTCGGAACAGTTCTTGCTTCGTCTATATCTAAAAAAATGGCCGAGTTATAGCCTTTTGAATTTCTATTGTGGCTGGCATTTTGAAACGACCTGATTTTTGTCATGCGATAACAGGCGTATTTATGAACCGATTTGGATGTAACTTGATGTGTACATAGTACATACCAATGTCTCGACCGAGTTCGTTGGCCAGCTCCCTTCGCCATCTTGTTTCAAAAGGGAACATTTAATTTTTTTTAACTTAAAATTTAAAATGAAGTATAAAAAAATTGAAAAATGAAAAAGATTTTTTTATGTGTTTGACCTTGATACAAAGATTCCGGAGCAGTTTTTGTTTCGCCTATATCTTAAAAAATAGTTGAGTTATAGCGCTTTGAATTTCTAGCATGGCTGACATTTTGAAACGATCTGACATTTGTCACGCTATAACACACGTATTTATTAACCTATTTGGATGTAAGAAGGCATGTGGATAGTATGTAGCAATGTCACGACCAAGATCGCTGGCCAGCCTCATCCGCCATCTTGTTTCAAAATGTCGGCCATTAAATTAAAAAAAAAATTCTATTTAAAGTGAAGTGCAAAAAAATTAGAAATTGAAAAAGGTTTCTTTCTTAAGTATTTGACCTTGGTATAAGGATTCCGGAACATTTTTTGTTTTGTCTTTATCTTAAAAAATGGCTCAGATATAGCAGTTTGAATTTCTTTATGTGGGTGACATTTTGAAAAATCTGATTTTTTGCCTGCGACAGCACTCCTGTATATCAACCGATTCCGATGTGAGTGAGCATGTGCACAGGAATTACTAAGGTCTCGACCAATTTCACCGGTTAGCCTCATCCACCATGTTGTCTTAAAATGACAGGAACTTCAAGATATCGTCGAATTTGGCAACCAAATATAAGTTACTTTAAATAAAAGCAGCTTGGATAAAGCTGACTAATTTCGCGAAATTCTCATTCATAATGATTTAGTACTGATAAAAATTAGTATTGAATCTTCTGTAATCGGTTTCCACTAAATTGAACTTCGTGTGTTTGAATAACATAAGCTAGCCTTTTAAAAATAAGGAATATGGAAGCTACCTCTTCCTCCCGGTACTGGACTTTTTTCTTCCAGCTTCCTGACGAAAGATATCTTTTGAAAAAACTGTAACAAAACCCGAGAAAACGGAATCGGTACGCACCAAAAAAATTGTCATTTTAAACAGGTTTTCTTCTTCCTAACAGGCACTCTCTTCGTCGCAACCATAATATTTTCCAGTTTATGACATGGTTACATTACAGACTCTGCTTTAATAGGTTTTACTGTTTTAACTAAGTATGTAGCGTATAGACCTGGAGGCGTCAGCGCAGACAATCACCTCATCGAGTTCATGTCGAAATTTCAGAATTAAGTAAAACTCGATTCGCATATTAAAACGCAATCGGTCTGCCAAGTCCTATCTTGGCGGGAAACGCCTGAAAACCCGATTTTATTGGTTGACTCGTAGGTTTATCATTTTGTTTTCCTGCACCCTAAGGTATGAAAACATGGAGAACTGGGAGCATGAAAACAATATCGGAAACTAATTCTGGAATTTCAGGTGTGAACTCGGTGGGGTGATTCTCTGTGTTGCCGCCTCTCGGTCTAGTATCCCCCGCCCCCCTCAATTTTAGCGCCCAAGTTAGTTGTCCGACCACGCGACTCCTCTCACTGAAACTGCCCTGATTAAATCTCAGTCGCTTACAGGTGAAACGAATTGTTATGCCCTTTATATAAAAATATAACAGGTACGCTTTAAAAGATCTTTAAAGCCATTTTTGATATATTTAAGAATAACTATTTAATACGAATTTCCAAAAGCATTAAATTGAAATAAAAAACCGAAACCACTTAATCCAACATTTTAGTGTGGAGATATAGTTAAAAACAAACGAAAAAAAACCATATCTTTAAGGCATTCACAATGCCTTAGTATGGTTCTGTAATATATTATTATGCTACTAGTGTATACCCCCGTCAAAAATGACAGAATGCTGATCTGCGTTATGGGGGTTTTTTTATTGAAAGATTTGCATTGTAGATATTTATATTTTAAAAATATGACAAATAAATGCCAATGATGAGGATATTTTTTTTACTGAATATTTAATATCTGAAATTGTTCAACGATAAATAAATGTCCCGATTTCTTTAGATTTAAATTAAATTTACTATAGATTTTTCTTTAAATTAAATTTACTATAGTGCGCTAAAAGTTTGAAACCGATTTTAATCATGAAGGTAAAAAATCGCCGCGAATCGCGAAAAAACGCTAAACATCCAGTTAAAAATCGCATTAAAAGTCGCAAATAAATCCAAAATGGCAGGGGGACAAAATATACTATAATAGGTTGAATTCCATTTATCAATGCCAAAAAATCGCCGTGGAACACACACACAAAAAAAAAACTTTAAAAATCGCTGTACGAGTTTCGAATAAATTTTGTTGAAAAGAGAACAAAATTTACTACATTGGGTTAGAAGATTGAAATCGGATTCATTTTAATATTGTAAAAAGTCGCTGCAAAACGTGAAAAGATGCCAAAACTAAATTAAAAAAATCTAATAAAAAATATGAAATCGGGCTTAGAGGTGCATAACTATATACATAGAGGCACATTCCTACCAAATTCTGTTACTTTGTGTGCAGCGGTCTCTTCAGAATAGACAGACAAACGGCTTTCCTTATTATTAAATTAATATTTATTTATTCCTAACTGGCCTGCCAGGTGCTGCCCAGGCCTGTGATAATAAGCTTAAATAAACCTCAAACTTGTATGATTTGATTTGAGATCATAAACTCGATTTTGTATGAATTTATATCTTTAAATGAAAAATTCGCAAAAAAATATTGATATTTGGTGGTAAAAGCGCTCGTAAAAAGACATTTTCTTGTTTTTATACATAGGGTCATTTTATAGTTTTTTTTTTAAATAATAGTTTGAAATTTTTATCAGCTATAAAGTTTTGCAGCCCGTGTAAAATTTTTGTGAGAAAATATTGATATCTAGATGTAAATGAAATATGTTTTTTATTTCGTTTTTTTTTTTTTTTTTTTTTTTTTTTTTTTTTTACTCGCGTCAAGTCCTTTAATACATAAAAAAAAGTTCCTATCATCTAAACTCTCTGAAGTTTTAATTGGTTGTAAATGTCCACACTCCCTTTAAAATTTCGTGAAAAATATGCATATTAAGTATTGAAAACATGAGCCGAAGCCGCAGCGAAACAGCTCGTGTTTTGGAGTTTTCATTGAAAATTTCTGAGATTTTTTTCTTTTTCCTTTTTTTAAAAATACTTCTACTCTTCCGAACGCTTAAAAATTTTTGTAAGTGACGTAAATACGGTCTGCCGATACGCTCTAAAAAGATTGTATCGAAATACCGACGTTTATATAGTTACTTTTAACAAGAAAAAGGCTGCTTTCAGGATGCGCGCGAAGTTACCTGAATTAGCGAGTTTTTTTTCGAAAAGGTTAAAATTCCTATTTTTCAAACCGATTGTACCGTCGGAGAGAAGAAGGTCTCAGTTTTAAATAGATATTTTTTTTTTTTTTTTTTTTTTTTTTTGTGAATCGGTACCTCTAAAATTGAGCCCTAGGGCTGTGTTGTCGCAAGGAAGAAAAGTCAACCCCGTAAATGAACTTTTATGATTTTTTTTTATCGAACGTTTAACAACAATATTTTCTCGAAATGATCGCGGCTTTTAGACTTTAAAGTACGAAATTTAAGAATATGTCTTCCTTTTTTTTCCCGTATCTCTAACAATTCAGCGATAAACGTTAACCCTTAAATGCCTGGTGTTGCTTTTCGGCAACATACCCAATTTAGGCTCTAAAATACTATTAGAATAATATTGAAGCTATAATGCCTAATGTTGCCAATAAAATACATTTTGAAGATATTATTAAATCGATTTTCAACATTTAGATGGCAACACTTGTGCTGTTTAAGAATGAAGATAAATTTATATTTTCAAATGTTGCTACTTGTTCTTTTTGTTTTGTTTGGAAGCTTGCGAAATACCCTATTTTGACCTGCAGTGAGCAAGTAAAATTTATTTCTTATTATAGCTCCTAAAATTCTTATGTGTTTAACATTACAGAATTTTATCAAGGGAAATTATTTTTTCAATTAAACACCAGTATTGCCGATTAGTAACAAACTGTTTTTTAGCCGCAAACTATACTTAAAACAAAATATGATTTTTTTAAGTATTTTTCCCATGATTTATTTAAAAAATGAAAGCCGAAAAACATTATTACAATGATTTTTGAAAAGTCAGGTATTTAAGGGTTAAGACAAAAGCCCCTTCCCCACAAAAAGAAAAAAAGAAATCAGCATTTGGATCATAAAAGGTCGTTTACGGGGTTGACTTTTCTTCCTTGCGACAACATAGCCCTAGAGCTCAATTTTAGAGGTACCGATTCACAAAAAAAAAAAAAAAATAAAAAAATATATATATATATATTTAAAGCTGAGACCTTCTTCTCTCCGGCGGTAAAATCGGTTTGAAAAATACGAATTTTAACCTTTTCGAAAAAAAGCTCGCTAATTCAGGTAGCTTCGTGCATCCTTAAAACAGTCTTTTTTTTGTTAAAAGTAACTATATATAAACGTCGGTATTTCAATACAATCTTTTTAGAACGTATCGGCAAAACCGTATTTACGTCACTTACAAAAATTTTTAAACGTTCGGAAGAGTACAAGTGTTTAAAAAAAACAGAAAAAGAAAAAAATCTCAGAAATTTTCAATGAAAATTCCAAAACACGGGCTGTTTTGGTGCGGCTTCGGCTCATGTTTTCGCTAGCCATCGCAACTTCCCTTCTACACATTCTGATGGCAAGTTTAGGTACTGAGCATGCCTGCTCGCGTTTGTCGGTTTTGAAAAAAAAAAAGTACCGCTTTTTGATGTGTTTTTAATTATCTCGAAAAATTAAAAATATGAGCCTCAGGTGCATCAGGACCAGCCGTGGACTATCCTCATCCAAATATTTTTCAGACTTTTACTTGCACTAGATTTCGCTAGCCATCACCAACAGACACACACACATACACATACAGAGAGATTCTTTCCTTTATTAGTATAGATTGGCAAACTAAGTAATGAAGAAATGCATATCATTCATTGTGTAAATATTGAGCAAAATAAGTAAAAAATACAAATATTAATTAAAATTGTCCCATGGTACCCCATTCTCTTCGACACATACTTATTTTTAAAACGATTTTTTGATAGACACCATATTGAAAACTTTAGTATCTTGCTCTAATCTAGGAAGAAAAAGTAGGAAGAAGCAGTGTACTTTTATAAATACTTTTATAAATAAACATTCGACGAGTTTTAAACACTATCAAACATTAAATTTTTTAAAGTTTGACGTTTAAAGTTAAAATACACGAAATTTGGAAGACAATCGTATGCAGGCATCGCTATATTATTCTGCCTCAACAAAAAGATTCTTTGGTGGTGCTTCATTTAGCTGGTCGTACAAGCAAGAACTATGCATCACAAGCATTATTTCAGTTTGAGGATGTGCCAAAGCCACGTGCATACGTGTTTCATTATCTTTGATTAGATTAATTTGATGTTGCTTCTATATACATCAAGAAGACAGCAACCTACTGGCATCTTGTCACGTTGTTTCAGAATTATTAGGAGAATCAACTTTACAACGCAAAATATAGATTAAAGCTCCATGATGGACTTGACATTTCTTAGTATGCTGATGCACTTTTATTGGTGTTGCAAAGGTTTTTGAGACTGTTTGGCTCACTGGCCTAATTTACAAGCTATTGAGTGCCCACTGCATACAGCATTTTGTATATAGGTACCTTCGCATCGGAACATTCTGCGTCCGATACGCCAATATCTTTTCTACACCTCTCCTGGTCAATGTGGATGTGCCACAAGCAGTGCTGCAGTTGGAAAAAAATGTTTGTGGAAACGTACTTTTTTATAAAGTAGATGTTGATGTTATTGCATTTTTGCTAAGCCAAACGCCAATTTACAGCATTTAGCTAAAAGCCCACTTTTTTTCAATTAACAGTTATAATTATTATATTGTAGTTTTTATAATATTGTATTTGTATAGCAAAAATCTCATAGTAACATTTTCCATTATGAATCAAAATAAATTGCAATAACAGGAATTACTGGCACATCTATCCTAGAAGTTTCCAAAAGAAAGATGTTGAGATGTGTTTTCTGTGCTCTCTGATTTAAGACAAGCTGTCTCATCTGATCTCGTACTTAGTAGTGATCTCGCCATTTCACACTGATCACTACCAAGGTTTCACGTATGGTTCAGGACAAAAAAAAAAAAAAAAATTACGGGGGGTCCTACACAGCTTGTGAATATAAGTGAAACGGATCTTCTTAAAATTAGCATAAATTATCGTTTCGCTTGAAAAAAAGATTGTGCTGGTACGAGATTTTTTTTTTCTTTTTACAGTAACAAACCAAATATTTCTGGGAACGGCGTTCCCACGCGTTCCCACCCAACTACAGCACTGGTCACAAGGCTCTAAATTGGGCCTCTGGCTATATAAAGCCTATATCTTAGATATTCCCACTTCTCCAGATACGTTATTGGCAATCTGTACGGGCGATACTACTGTGATGGTTCGTGACAAGGATTGCCTTATCATGCACAAGCATGTTCAACAACATATTTGAAAATTGGAATCCTTCTTTACTAAGTGGCGTATTAAAATTAATCCTTCTAAAGGTTAGTCATTTTATGACGTATTCGCTCTATTCCACACACTTATCTTGACGGCTCTTTTCTCAACTTTGGACGAGGTGTTAACCCTTTTGGCTCTGGCGGTCACAAATGTATTCCTTACTTTTAAAATGCCTTAAACTATAAATAACGCCTTGGAGATATGTAAAAACCTCATAATCACATATGATCACATATGTGCATTCTATATTTTGACTTTTTAGTGGACAAGTAGCGCCATCTAGCTTTGAAATAGTAAAAAAACAAGAAAAGTTGACAAAAGTTTTAATTTTTTTGGACTTTAAGAAAAACATCAGGGCCGAAAGGGTTTAAACTTAAATTAGGGACTACTTTTCCGAATGAATAATTTGTGATAATCAATAAAAAATACTAGTATGTTTTTATGTCTGTTAAATTCTGTTGTAATACGACATTTTCCAAACGTCTTCGACAATTCTTCCTTCAAATATTGTCATATGCAAAGAACGCGAAAAGTTTCAAAAACTAACATATTCGTTAAATTTCAGTAAAACCTAACTTCTGTGATTTGGTTAGTTACTTTTAATTTTATTAGCGTAAAAGAAATTTTTACCCCAACATAAAAAAAAAAAAATCAGGACCGAAAGGGTTAAATACCTGGATGTTTTCCTGGACAGCACTCTCACTTGGCGAAAGAAAATCAAATATAGCGTCCAAAAATTCTATAATGCTAAACGTGATCTTATCCACCTTCTGTATAGTAGTTAGATGGTTATGGGAAATAAAACACTGTTATTCCGTTTCATACTCCTATGTTGGCCGCATAACCCCAAGTCGGCGGCCAAAGCTAATCTTCAAAAGATAGTCTGTCCAAAACAAGACTTTACGAGGCATTGTTCATTCAAAATGGTACAGAAGAAATTGAACGGTTTATCATGATGTCAAAATTTTTTCGATTATATCAACTATTAAAAATCAAGCTCAAGCCATCAAGTTCTTGAATAATATGCCTACTATACCTAATCCTGCTTTTCAAAATATCTGTATCTATGATGAACGTGCCTGTTGGCGTAGGCCTCTTGGAACACTTCATCTTCCTGAAAATATGGACCCGGTTAGTTTTCCTGCCTTTTACATTGATAAGGTTTATTTTCTCGTTCTCTATATTACACCTTTTCTAATTTTTCCCTATATATTTTTCTAATATTATTTTAATTCTTCTCTACTTGTTACGCATATTTTATTTTTATTTTTATTTCTAATGTATGGTGCCTTTAAATGGCTTTTTTGTTTGGAGGAGTGCCAGGGCTTTTCCTCTTTCCGCTTTTCTGGAAAGCGTCTTATGGTTTCTGGACATTGGCTATGGGGCAAATTTTTCTACACCATAGGTCTCTACTGGAGATTGAGAATCTAGGATTCCAGGGACTCTTCTCCTCTTCTCATCCAAGTATCGATTAAAGGATCTCACTTGAGGGGGAATTTACCTTTTCTCCTCGAAAAAATCGATTTTTCTTTTTTTACATTTTTATAATTCCTATAGTCTGTAGATTATCCGTGTACGACGATTTGCCCGAATTCGAAGGAAAATGACTTTTTTCAAACTGGCCGGGATCAGAACGCAAAAACTATTAAGCCGATATTGCTATTTTTCTTATATTAAAGAGGATATAATTTATTGGAGCTTGGAACACTTTCAGCCATTTTTATAAAAAATAAAGATTTTTAAAATTGCAAAAAAGGGGTCAAAAATAGATCTTTTTTCAAATTTCTGTCACTTTGTTGATTATTAACTTTTTGATCTCAAAGTGGTTGAAGCTCCAGACAATATTTTCGACTTTCATAATGCGTTACGGAAATTGATTGCAAACGACTCTGGCGATCTATAGGATCTCACCCGATTGGAAGTGTACAGTGCGCACGCGAGGGCATTCACCCAAGCATTTCGCGCCACACCATCAATTTTTTATTAAACTTTTTTTGAAATGTTCTTCAAATGCTAGCAAATAACATGCAAAAAACCCGGAGCTGAAATCTTCATTTCTATTCCAGAAAAAATTGCTAAAAAATACTCCTTTTTTCTGCCTTACAGGCAAAAACCCCTTAATGCTCCCCAGTGTTCAATAATAATGATCAAACACGAACAGTAGACAGATTTTTTTTCAAAATCAATTCAAATATTGCAGTGGCTTGCAAAATTGCCGTAAGTTAATCGTAAATATTTGCGTTGTATTAACACTAGAACTACCGATGTTTCATATATACCTAGTTTTACCGCACCCGTCAAATTGACGGATTTTTGATAATGGCTTTCATTGTAACTTTTGACTTAGTTAATATAAATAAAAGAATACAATTTAACAAAAACAACATTTAATATAATAATTCATTAATTATTAATAAAAAGAACAAACAAAAACAGTTTCTATTTGCATTTATAGTGTACCACATTTGACACGTATGAAATAACTATGAGACACATATTTTACAAGTACATGCTATCTTAGACGAACACTTGCCACTTAGTTAATGTAAATAAAAGAATATAATTTAACAAAAACAACATTTAATATAATAATTCATTATTAATAAAAAACAAACAAAAACAGTTTCTATTTTCATTTACAGTAGAGCACAATTGACACGTATGAAATAACTATGAGGCACATATTTTACAAGTACATGTTATCTTAGTTGAACACTTACCACTTAGTTAATGTAAATAAAAGAATATAATTTAACAAAAACATCATTTATTTTAATAATTCATTAATTATTAATAAAAACAAACAAAAACAGTTTCTATTTGCATTTATAGTATAGTACATTTGATATGTATGAAATAACTATGAGGCACATATTTTACAAGTATATGTTATCTTAGATGAACACTTGCCACAAACATATTTGTTGCATACATTGCAGGTATAAGTCGCTCTGTTTTGTTGCACAATCGAATTTGGTAAGATTTGCGTTCATAAGGACTTTTTTGAGTTTTCTGGAGTGCAATCCATTACTTTCCGTTCTTTTTTTTTGAGAGGAGGCTTCTTTTCTGCAACACCTATATTCACTGGAGAGTTCTTCGTATAATTGAAATAAAAATTATTTTCTAGTTATATTTTCATCACAAGTCTCTTTATAGAAAATTCACGCATTGATTGCTGCCAAGTCCAAAATATTATAAAATACCTGCAAAGGCCATCTACGTGACCCTGCTTTTATGCTATATTGGCGGGCCATCTGGTCAACTACATCTACTCCAAACTTAGTCTCATTGTAAAACGACGCAATTTTTACGGATTTAGATTTTGATCTAAGAAGTAGTACTATTTATACGAGTCTTACTTTTGTAAATTGTTACAACAATATCAATTTATTTGTAGAGTTTTGTGGAGAAGAGAGCCATGTTATCTTTTCTAACTTCAGCTATTTACGGATATTCTCTTTTATTTGCTCGCACAGTTCCAACAAGACTTGTTTTGTTTTGTTTTGCCAGTAGCGTCTGTGCGAGTTGTATACTTGTAAAAAAATTATCCTTTGTTATATTTCTCCCACAATTTACATAGTTTTTTACAAGATTCAAAACTACAAATTCATTGAAAGGTACTCCTGATGGTCTAGGTTCATCTTTGCCTAAATAGGGAAAGCCCATTTATAAGATATTTACTTCGCACGTCTACAGTTAACCAAAACTTAATTCCGAATTTGTCCGCTTTATTGAACGGTCTGCATGGATGCTGCATTGGGCATATTGCAGAAATCTGCATGTTGCCTTTGTGGGAAACAGTCGTTCATCTACGCTTATATTCTGATCTGGTTTCTAACAAGCTTGGCTGTTATCAATAAAGGACTTCCACATTTCGGAAAATAATCCAAATTTGTCAATTCGTAAGCGAACACTCTTCTCGCTTTTTCTTGTCGAAACGAATGAATCTCATAATTTCTGAAAATCTGTTCCTATTCATACTTTCGTGAAAGATGAAGGTCCCCATTTTTCTGACCACAAATAAGATAATTTCACATTTCTCGCTTCGTAGGCTCTTCGAGCATACAAAATAGCTACAAACGCATATATTTCTTCAATAGTAATTTTCCAATCGTCCTTCTGTAAAACATTTCTGGCCCCGAGTAAACTGAATCGTAATCGGAGCAAAATAGACCCCGTTATAACGGCTGCCGAACACTTTGGATCATTCAGCATTGAAATTGCCAAAGCAGTCATTTTGACGGGTCTTGGTATAAATAGGTATAGGTCATACAGATTACGGAAATTAAAGTGGGCCAGTGGAAATTGAATACGAATATTTAACTATTCTTATATTTCATTAAAAGTCATATCATAAAATTCTAGAACAATACATAAATTATATCAAATTTTTAAGCATGAAATTTGAAAACCGCCAAAATGACGGTCGTGGTAGTTCTAGTGTTAAACCCGAAAATCATTTCGAAGAATCCAAGCAATAAATCAGAGTTAATTAAAGCTTATTATTGATACTGGTATCAATTCATTCCAATGAATGGTCTTGACAAACTTGTGAGTACCATGCCCAAACGATGTATTGATAATTATCAATAAAAGTTTTAAAATTAAAGATTAGTAACATATTTAATTTGAAGCATATTTGAAATTTACCTCGATATTTTGCAAATATATCTTGTTTTCTTTTTATTTAAAAAAT
Source organism: Maratus speciosus (assembly GCA_963932465.1). Classification (NCBI taxonomy): domain Eukaryota; kingdom Metazoa; phylum Arthropoda; class Arachnida; order Araneae; family Salticidae; genus Maratus; species Maratus speciosus. Next base: position 3,585,715 of record OZ010790.1, on the reverse strand, counting down.
ATTTCTAGTTTAGTAGAGAATTACTTGTACCAACGAAGTAAAACCAACGCCCCCTAGGTAAAGGAGAAAGCCTTGACACGCTTTGATGTGACGTCACGAAACGTCACACGAAGCAGGGAAAACAGAGAAAAAACTTCGAAAAGTTGCATGTTTCGATTTCAGTGGAATTATTAATTTTTATTTACTAATAATAATTAATAATTCCACGAGTCAACGAAATCGAAACATGCAAGTTGTTCGAAAAATTTTTTTTTCCCTGCTTCGTGTGACGTTTCGTGACGTCACATCAAGGCTTTCTACAATAGTGCAGGATTCGTACGGTTACCGTTATTTTCACGGCCAAATATCAGTATTTTTTTTTTTTTTTTTTTTTTTTTTTTATAGAACAATAAATCTAGTTTAAATGAACGAAATTTCGCCTTATTTAAGGAGAGATTTTCCTTAAGAAAATACTGGTACCGAAGAATTTCTTTGTTTGGAAATTCAAGGACCCGTACGAACCCTGTAGGTGTCGTTGGACAAACCTGCGAAAAATTCCAAAGGAAAAACAAAACAGTTTTAGTCGAAAGAAGATATAAATATGGTGCGGTTCTTCTCGGAACTTCCGTTTAAAGTAAGATTCTGTTATAAACTTTTCCCAGCGTTTAATGTATTAATTTTACATTCACTTCCCATTTACATTAATTTGTTATTTTAATTCATAATTTTTTTTTAACGTGACATATAATTAAATTCATACATTAATTTTAACTTTGGAATTACATTAAATTTTTAAAAATAATTAAATGAACAAGATAATGAAGTTCTAGATAATCATTGCAGCAGTTGTAGTATCTATCATGTTATGTAAAGGGTGGGTCAAAAGTGGGTATACAATTAATTCTACAAAGCATATTCTTTGCTTATTTTAACATTTCCTATAGCGGTATTTTAAAGAATTTCAGGGATTTCAATGATGAAAAAAAAGAAGTTGGACTTTTAGGCAATATTAGAAAAATTGAAAAATATGTGGGCGGATCAGTAGATGCAATTAATGTAGGAAATGTGCATGATTTGATTTTTTTAGCCCATAATTTTCATTTTATTTATTATTACATGTATATATATATATATATATATATATATATACATATACATATATTATATTTTTAATTTGGTAAAGTATATTAATTAAAGTTAAACAGCAGCTATTTCCTTACAAATATCATAAAATTTTACATTACTATCTTTGCAACTATTTCTTTTGAGATATATTTTTTAAAATATTGCTGAAACGTTCCCTAATATACACTCTCGAAAAAATCTGTGACTTAAACAAATTTTTCCTCAGGTTATATTTCGTTAACACACGAAAATTTCCGCTTTGTTTTACCCATTCCCCACAAAATACAGAAAATTCTCCAATATAGCATAAATATTACCGGAAATCCTCCAATCTAAGGCTGCATTTTCCTGAAATGTGTTGTCCACAAATGATTCGAATGTTCCGGCAACTGTGCTGCTTAGTACATTTTCGTATCCGAAACGGAATTTTCACGTGTTTCTTTTTTCACTCAAAACACAAAAATTTCGTAAATCTATGCTCGAAATTTCCTGAAATTCTCCAATCAAGAGACAGAAATTTCTTCAAATAACAACAACAACAACAACAACAACAACAACAACAACAACAAACAGGTAAGAAAAATCATGCGTACAGCATAGATTATGAAACACTTTCCAACACTCCCTGAAAGCTTCAACGAAACTTCCTTACTTAGGGAAATAAGGTAAATAAGATAACTAAGTAAACATTTGAAAATCTGATTTCAGTAGTTACCGCCCATAGCCAAATATGTATTTCAATTCTTTTGAAGAGTCCTGTATTCGATCTCTGTATGTTGATATATATGCTATATAATGGGAAAATTTAGTTTAGCAAGTAAATGCATAACAGGTTTAAATTCATCTTTCAGCATTTTATACTAACAGATGGAAACATACTTGAATACTTTTGTACAGCCCTGTAGTTTACCTAGTACCTTTATTACATGTCACTATTTAGCTAAAATTTAATTCAAACTGAAACACGCTTAAAACTACTGAAATTACATTTCCAGAAATTATCACCCATCGTTGGCCATGTATCCAACTCTTTGCGTGGCCCTGCATATCATTTTATCTATATTCTACAAATATTTACTAGTACACTAAATTCTTTTCAGCGTAAAAATGCATAACTCCTTTAAAACCCACCTTTAAGCAATTTATGCTCATACTCAGTAACCTTTACGAATTCATTTCTGTAGCTTTGTATATGAACTATAGCACTTATACACACTTTATAGTATGCATAAATATAGTGAAGAAGTAGGTAAGTGTGATCACAGATCGAACAGAGGGTTTCGTTTAATATTCCTTTCAAAATACTTTATCCTTTTGGAAAATCTGTTAGTTTCACATTTCGCAACCAGGGGCGCATTCTATTCTAAACAAACGAACGAAATTCCGTTTTATATACTATCCGTAGATATATTAGTCGAGGGGATTTGGCCGATAGCACCCGAGATAATTAGGTGCCCCTGGCGGTAAAAAGTGGAACTAAAAATGTAAGGCTACGGCGCATAATATGAAAGAATGGTCAAAGGGATGTCGGCCAAAGTTGGAAAAGTGCTCCCCGGGTGAAAAGGGCGGAGGTTAGAAAAATTGCTTAAAATACACAAGTTAGAGCCCGGAGGAGTAAATAATATAAGACTTTTTGAAAATTTTATGATTTGCCGTGTGGTCTGAGGTATTCAGTTATACGTATGCAAAAAATCATGTCTCAACTTAATTAGGGCCTCTCTTAGAAAGAATTGCTTAAAATACATATGTGGTAGCTCAAAGGGTTAAACGTAAGACTTTTTCAAGATTTTATGATTTGTCGCCTGACATCAGGTGTTCTGCTATAAGTATGCAAAATTCCAAATATCCAATGTAATAAGGGGCTCAGTTAGAAAGAATTGCTTAAAATACGCATGTGGGAGCCCAAAGGGTTAAATGTACGATTTTTTTCAAAATTTTATGATTTGTCTTATGATATGTGGTGTTCAGCTATAAGTAAGTAAAATTTCACGCCTCCAACCTAAATAGGGGCACACTTAGAAAGAATTGTTTAAAATACACTTGTGGGAGATCAAAGGGTTAAATGTACGGCTTTTTCAAAATTTTATGGTTTGTCATTTGATGCGAGGTGTTCAGCTATAAGTATGCAAAATTTCACGCCTCCAACCTAAATAGGGGCTCACTTAGAAAAAATTGTTTAAAATACACATGTGGGAGCCCAAAGGATTAAATGTACGACTTTTTCAAAATTTTGTGATTTGTCGTTTGATGTGAGGTGTTCAGCTATAAGTATGCAAAATTTCAAGTCTCCAACATGTATAGTTTCTTAGAACGGGCTCTGTGACAGACGGACAGGCAGACAGACAGAGGAGCGAGACGAATAGGGTTTCCTTAGATGAACGAAACCCTAAAAAAGCGCATATCATAATTAAAAATGCATTTCGAGCAATCATTACTAATATACAGTAATTCGGATACAATATAATATCTTAAATCTTTTCAAATATACCGCAAACAATTCCTTCTATACCATTATGAACGGAATTCTTTTGTGTTGCCCTGTAAATGAACAATAACTATTCTTTGCACCGCATATTCAACCGAATGCATATTTTAGTGGACTTCATGAATCAATATCAATTTTACTATGTTTGAAAGAGTGTAATACCATTAAAAATCATTTGAAACGAATTTTTCCCATTGGCCGTAATGTAATGGAAAACTTTTGACTGTCCCTGTAAATGAACTAAACATGCTACAAAGTTCATTTGAAATAGGGAACGTGCTATGGTAGAGGTCACTAACATAAAAAAATTTCAGAACGATCCGAGCATATTTACGAGAGTTAGAGCGTGGACAGACGGCCAGACGGCCAGACGGACAGACAAACCGAAGTCATAAACACTTTTCAACTTTGTTGGAAAGTGTTAAAAAATCGCTTCCAATCACAGTGCTGTTCCGACAACTTGTTGCCGGTACTTCTTACGTTTTTTGACGAAGTTATTTTTGTGAGCGTAGAAGAAAGGTTTATGAAAATTCAGTGTAACTTTGTCATTACCAATGTTTCGGGAAACCTTTCTCTTATTTTTAGAAATATTTAAGATAATAAATTGTTTTTGAAATTAAGATAAATGTGTTTTCCAAAATTTATGTCTAGCGTTGGGTTGATGGGTTGATTTTTGACTGCCAATTATCTACTCGCGGGATATAGGTCCGGGGGGGGGGGGGGGTGAGTGCCCTTCTTGGGGGGTCTTTCTAAGGGAACTTAACCCATATTTACGCATGGAAATCCATGGTTCGAAGAAATCCACGAAAACTCCGAACGATTAGGCCGACGGGCACGATTGGGTTCGAATCCACATTTATGTCTAGCAAGGTAGTCTTTTTATTTCAAAAACGTTTGCGTAAACTTTGGAATTTTCTATTGTTTTTTGAAGTTTTTGATTTTTTTTTTTTTAATGTGAAAAAGTGTTCAAGATTAAAAATAACGAAGAAAAGTGTTCTAGTCACTGTTCACGAGTTTTTACTTATTTGAGAAAGTTTAAAAAAATTGAAAGAAAAAGGAAGAAAAAAATGCTTCTGAACTAAAATGCTGATTTCTTTTCAAAGTTTAATAAAATGTAGGCTACATTTGATTTTTATTTTATATATTTCCTAAATAACAACTAAGCATTGAAATTATTTTGGTCCGAACTTTTTTAGCACTGAAAATTTGAAAGACACGAATCTTAATGCAAGTTTGTCACCTGCTTGTTATCTGTTAACAGAACTACAAGAAGGATTTCTTTGTAACGATGCAGTGTAGTAAAAAAATAAAGAGAGAAACATTTTAGCATAGTGCCAGACTGACCTTGGTGGAATCCTCTGCCTTGGAAGAAAACTCAGCGTGATTGCATAAGGAAGCTTTCTCTGTCTAAAAATAAAAATAGAAGATAAGTAAAAAAAAAAAAAAAAGAGCTTGAAAATTAAAAAAATATATAAAAATGCCAGTTATGCAAAATTGCTTTAAAGTTTGGACATCCTGTGTTATATCGTTCATGGTTTGTTGATTTTAAGAACTTTAAATTTATCGATTCTTCCTACCTTTAGCATTTGAAGAAAATAAAAGAAATAAAAAGATTGCACACGTGTTATGGAATACTTCCAAATCTACCCTATATATATAAAATCCTAATGAAAGGAATTTATGAAAGGAATTTATGAAACAATTTTATGAAAAGACTGATTTAACTTATTGTGTTCTACAGCTATTACTCCTAAAATATGGAATCTTTGGCGATGAAATTAGCACCAATTATCCGTATTGATCTGCGTATATCAAAAATGGTATTAGAATTTCTAAATTTCAATTAGTTTTCAGATATTAATTTGTTTCTAATTTTTACAATATGTCTGTAATGATGACAACTAAATGGCTCCATTTTTGTGGAAAAAAGGAAGGAAAGGGAAAAATATAGGAATTATTAGATTTTTTTTTTTTTTTTTTTTTTTTTGTCAATTTCAAATTGAAATTGAAGTGATCTTTTATTTCAATCGACAGTGGAGAGATTATTGTGATTAAATTATGTTTTTCAGGAAAATTTGAAAAAATAATTCATTAAATAATAATAATAGTAATAATAATAATAATATTAAATAATTATTTTTATTTATTTTAATGAAATTTTCCTCATTTCAAGAGATTTTTTTCATATTTTGAAAAAGGTTATTATTTTAAATTGCTGTCAATTGTAAAAACAACACAAACAATAATATTTGTTTATGATTAAAATTTATATACTCGTGGCATTTAAAAACAGAAAAAAGTTTAAAATAAAAATTAAATGATTACGTGTTAAAAACAGAAAAATATTGAAAATACGTCATAGAAATTACATTTATACGTGAATATTAAAATAGAAAGAAAATTAAAACATAATTGAATTTTTTATACGTTAAAAGCCGTAAATGGAAGAAATTACGTCATATTTAAAATGGTCAAATAATAATATAGCCAAACAGTTTAAATTTAAAAATATAGTATTTACACGAGACATTTATTTCACATTTCTAGATGTTCCTTTAAACTATTGTTGCTAATTCTAAGGCATCGCAAATAATAATATTTATTTTCTAACAACAAAATTATTTTCACGTGAATATTAAAAAGAGAAAGAAAACTTTAAAATGATAAAGTCATTAATATGTGTTAAAAGCCGTAAATGGGAGAAATTGCGTCATATTTAAAATGGCCAAATAATAATATTGACAAACAGTTAAAAATTAAACATATACTTGTGCGAGACATTTATTTTATATGTAGAGATGATCTTTTAAACTAATGTTGCTAATTCTAAGACAGCGCAAATAATAACATTTCCTTTCAAACAACAAAAATATTTTCACGTGAATATTAAAAAGAGAAAGAAAACTTTTAAATAATAAATTTAATGTGCTTTGTCAAAAAAACCCCTTTCAAATTAGAATTAAATGATTACGTATTAAAAGCAAGAAAATATTGAATATGACGTCATAAAAACTATATTTACACGTAAATTTTAAAAGAGAAAGAAAATTTTAAAATAATATATACATTAATATGCGTTAAAAGCGGTAAATGTGGGAAATTACGTCATACTTAAAATGGCCAACTAATAATACTGCCAAACAGATTAAATTAAAAAATATATTTAAGAGACATTTTTTTTCATATTTCGTGATGATTTTTTTTTCAAACTTTTGTTGCCAATTCCAAGGCAACACAAAAAATAATATTTCTTTTCTAATAAAAGTATTTTCACGTGAATAAAAAGGGAAAGAAAACATTAAAATGATAAATTCATTAATATGCGTTAAAAGCAGTAAATGAAAAAAATTGCATCATATTTAAAATTGCCAAATGATACTGACAAACAGTTAAAAATTAAAAATATATTTGTGCGAGACATTTATTATAGTTAGAGACGATCTTTTTAATTAATGTTGCCAATTCTAAGACAGCGCAAATAATAAAATTTCCTTTCTAAAACAAAATTTTTTTTTTTTATGTGAATGTCAAAACGAGGAAGAAAACTTTAGTGAAAATTAGCTCAGATTTAAAACGATACATTTAAAATGTCTTATCTAAAACAATCTTTTTATAGAATTAATAAAAAATACCGGGAGGCGAAGACTCTGTTTTCTGAATTCATTTTACATTAGATTATTTTCAAATGTTTAACTGATCTTATTGAATCAAACATGAAACCAGCCATTGGGTGTCTTAACAGCAGCTGATTCGGTCTAAAAATTTCCCAATCAAAGGGAAATGAATGGAAACCCGTTTAAACGGAGATCGGCAATGTTTTTTAAATTATAATTCAATCTTCTGTAATCTTTTTAAACCCGATCAAACTAGCGTGTTTTTAGAATCTGCGATATCTGAACGGGGGTTATCCAGCGTAGCTCGCAGGAGGCAGAGCCCCTAGTATTTATATATTTTACTGTTGAATTTATTTTTTCCCCTATCGTTGTTGTCAAAAAGGATTTTATAATTTAAAATAGCAATAAATGTTTTTTTCTCCAAGCAATCGAATTTAGCAACATTAATTTCTAAAAACAAAAGAAAAAATCCCTTTGAATAAAAATACAATAAATATGAAAGAAAAATCATGCGTCAAGTATAGATTATGAAACACTTTCCAGCGCTTCCAGATTAGGTAAACATAATTTCGCCGTTTAATAAGGGTAAAAAAGCGACCCAAGTAAACATTTTAAAAAACGCATATCACATTTTAAAACCACAGATTTGAACAGTTACTGTACATAGCCGGAGAGGAACTGCAATTCTTTTGTGCATATCATCTATATGTTTGTATATATTTTATATAGTATGCTAAAATTTAGTTTAGTTTGAAAAATAACAACACAGTTTAAAATTCACCTTTAGCAATTTCTACTAATAGGCGGAAACGCACTTGAATTCTTTTGTACAGCCCTGTGTATTACATGTAGATTTTTCTACACCAAGTGGAAATCTGAAATTTAATTCAATCAAAAACATGCTTAAAACTACTGAAATCACACTTCCAGGAATTACTAAGCATAGGCAACCATGTAACTAGTTTTTTGAATAGCCCTGTATATTTTTTTATTTACATGCTTCAAACATCTCTTAGTATCTAAATGTAACTGAGCTTGTAAATACATAACTCAAATTATAAAGCAGCTTTAATCAATTCTCGCTAATTCTCACTAATGCTTTCGAATTCTTTTGCGAAGCCCTGTATATGATATGTAGCATTTATACATACCACGTATAGTATGCAAAAGTATAGTTAACCTTAACTTTTTCAGTTCCGAAGCTAAAATAATAATACAAATGCTTATTCATTGGTTTTTTCTAAACAAAATGACATCGTAAATGACAGAAAAAATATCTTTTCTGAAATGAATGCTTTAGGCGCTTAATAATTTAGGTTAAAAATAGGGATCTAAAACTGCAAACCCCCTTAAAACATCAATTTAATAAGCATTAACCTATATTAATGCAATCACAAATTTAAGAGCTTTAAAAAAGTAAATAAAATATAAATCCTCAAAATTTTTTATTGAAAAAGATGTAATTTAAATACTTATGAAAATTTCTCACTTTCTTGGTCATACTCTCTTTTGGGCATTTTCAGGCATTTTGCAAACTCAGATGAAAATAACATTTATTTTATGTGAGAATCAGCTTAGATGCTGCTATTTATTCGTTTGCTTTGAACATTCAGAAAAAACATTCAGCTATTTAGACGTGATGTGAAAATGTAAAAAAATCGGACATTTTAGTTTTTATAAGGAAAAGAACAGAGGTCCACGTATGGGGACCCAGGGACCGAAGAAATTAAAACGCATAACATAACCGAAAACACACTGCCAGCAATCATAGCAATCATCCCTAATAGACCATTCAGTATTGTATCCGAAATCTTTGATGTGTCCCTGTTAATGAACCAGAAATGCGTATAAATCATATTCAACTGCAAGCATATTGTAATAAACCTCAGTAATGTATATCAATTTCCTCATGTTTTAAATAGTGCAACTTAATTAAAATACGTTGAGAACTGTTTTCCTCCGTAGACCACTGTATGAAACGAACTCTTTTGTGTGACCCTGTAAATGAATGATAGATGCTTTACACCTCATATTCTACAGAGAGCATGTTTTAGTGAACTTCAGATACTCATAATAAGTTTCATTATGTTTGTTACAGAGTAACATAATTAAAATACGCCGAAAAAGATTTTTCTTCATAGACAACGGAATACTTTTGAGTTCACCTGTACGTATACTGCAAGTGCTACACATAACATATTCTGTAGTAACCATGTTCTAGTGCACCTCAATCAGGGTTGCCGGCTTTTAACCAGGTTAAAAAAAGCCGGCCGGCTTTTTTTTGGTTTTAACTACTTTTAAAAAGCCGGTTTTTATTATTAAAAGTTGTTTTACAGCTAGTTCATATTAAATTTAGATTAATTATTTTTTTCTACATTTATAAATATTTTCTACTAAAAGAATTATAAATTTCTATTAAATTTTATCAAATAAATAAGTCTTGACTGCTAGAATGCAACAGTGAAGGCATTATATCTATTTAAAAAAAAATTATAAATATTGAAAAGAATACAAGTTAGACTCTAAACTGGTGCTTTAAAATTCTATATTACATAGCCCCACATATACTACACATATTAAAGATTATATTTCATTGAACAATCACAAAATGTAGCACATCAAAATGGAAACATTCTTAATTCTTACGAGTCCACATGGAGAGATTACGTTATAATTGTAAAAAGAGACATTTGAAAAGGGTATAATATTTAAGGAGAGTTTGGTACATAAGTGTATAAAAATAAATCTAGCAATTATGCAAATTAAATAAATAAATAAATAAAATACATTCTGTAAGTAAAATTGAAATAAATTTTTGAAAAGTTTGTTGCTATTTAAAAGAGTGCATATTCATGCATATGCTGTTCATAATATTGTTTTTAATAGTGAGAAATTGTATTTTTATTATATGATTATGTATGATTTTAAATATTAATGAGAAATAAAATAAGACTTGCATATTAATATCTCTTAAAATTTCTTAAGTAATAAAACATGTAACTTAGTAATCATTGTCCTTTTTAATTTTATAAAGCAGTAAAAATGAAGAAGAAAAGGGGGAGGGGTTAAAGATAAGTGAAAACCAGATAAAGCAGTTGGTATGGCTCTTTTTAAATTTAGCTGACATATTTCTAATTCTCACTTCAAATCACTAGCAGATCCATCTAAGTTTTTTTTTTCAGTACTATGTCTTCATTATTGAGAAATTGGGTTACTTATTGTATTCTAAATCAACTAAATGTCATTAAAACTAATTAAAAACACTTTAAAATGTGTAGTCTATAATTAAGATGCTTCACTGTATAAAAGCCAATTTTGGCCAAAAAAGCCAATCTTGGCCAAAAAAAGCCGGTTAAAACCAATAAAAGCCACCGGCCTGGCTTTTTTTTAAATTTTAGCAGGCTTTTTTGCAACCCTAACCTCAATAATGTAAATAAATTTCATTATGTTTAAAATTGTGTAACACCATTAAAGTACACAGCAATTGATTTTCCCCCATAGACCATAACATAACGGAGTGCTTTTGAGTGCCTCTGTAAATGGACTATGAAATGAATGCTACACACTCGATTTTCAATATCAACATGGTACGGCACACCTCAAACACACACCTGTAAATCCGAGTATATTTGCACGAGTTAAAGCACGAGCAGACGAGACGGTAGACCGCAGACTGACATCACATACCGGAATCATAAATATCTTTTAACTACTGTTTGTTTTCGGATAGCAAAAGCCTCCGCGCTATTGCGCATGCGTCAGGTCTGTTTTGATTTTATCAAAATAGGGGTAAGCGGAGTTTGTTTAGCTGCATTTTTTAAGAATGCGCTTTTGAAGAAATAATATCGATTTATGTAAAAACGTGTTTGTAGTTAATATTTATAAAAAACGAAAACACTTAAAACTTTAAAAAGTTATGCAACATTTTTGCTTTTCGCGAAAAAAAAAAATATTATTATTATTTGCAAATTGTATTAAAAAAGCTAACTTGTTAAAATATGTCTTTAAATGTTATCGACCTAATTTGCTGAAATTCATCTATATCTGGTTTTTTTTTTTTCAAAGATATTCTTTTTAGCTCGCTTTTTCGGTGAACAAAAAGCAGGATTATGCTCATCCCCTGCTTCTCGGCGAATATTTTTAATAGTTCTACTAGGGTTGGGTTGGGTTGATTTTTGACGGCCAATTATCTACACGAGGGATATAGGCCCGGGGGGAGTGCCCTCCGTGGGGGTCTTTCTAAGGGAACCTAATCCGTATTAACGCATGGAAGATCCACGGCTCGAAGAAAACCACGAAAACTCCGAACGATTAGGCCGACGGGCGCGATTGCAGTTCTACTAGAAACCCCGGCAATTTGACTGGCTCATTTTGTAGAATGAGCTATCGGAATAATTAACTCTCCTTTTTCTACTTCTTGATCACAAAATTGAAGGACATTATGTATAATGTTCTTACTATCTTTGCTGAAAGATTTATTTCTACTCGAACTAATCATCTGAGCACTAAATATAAAAATTTTAATTTTAATTTAAACGAGATGTTAATAGAATTTTAAACTTTGATCGGAAGTAAAAAATAAACAAATAAGCGCCAATCTTAATGACAACGCAGACGAGAACTTCGGAAAATCACATCTCAGCGTAACACACCTTTGGATAGTAGAATCGTCCCAGAATGCTAGGCGCGGCTTTCGAAAACGAACAGTATGTTGGAAAATCAAAATATTAAAAAAGTAATGAAATAAAAGTATAAGTAAAATTAAATAGAATAGAACTCTATAAAAATGTTGGTGTGAGAAAAATATTTAAAGTTGGGTTATCGTATGGTTATCACCTATGATATTTTTCACTCATGTTGCTTTTTGAAAAGTTTAAATTTATTGATCTTCTATGCATTAAAAAATATGGGAAAATCACGTTTTAAACGTGTGTTAAAACATGCTTGGGAATATTATTTGTGCTTCACTATTCCATTTGTCTTTATTTTTTCCTATTACTTTTTTAGAAATCTTATTATAATACAAGTGAACAATAAATATTTTTCTCAAAGAAAAGCAATCAAAATAATCAAATTTAGCAATTTTTTTTCTTCTAAAAACAAAGTACAAATTATTTGTGTATAAAAATAAAATTAGGTGATAAAAAGGGAAAAAAAGATTGAAAATTTTAAAATACCCTTTTTTTTTTTTTTTTTTTTAGTTTGCCGGTGTAAGCAAAGTTCATCTAAACTTGGGCTATGGTATATCACTCATGATATATTTTACAGACGTTGCTTTTGAAACCTTACAATTTATCTTTCTATCTTTATCTTTTGAAGAAGATAAAAAAATAAACGACTAAAAAAATAAAGAAGGAAAAACGACGTTTTACAGGGGTATTATGGCAAACTTCCAAATATTATTTAAGCGTCTATTTCACAATTTAATTGTTTTTAGTTTTTTTCCGTCAATTTTTCCGAAATAATTTTATAATAGTAAGTGAGTTATAAATATTATTTCTCAAACCAATCAAATTTAGCAACTTTAGTTTCTAAATAGAAAAAGGAAAAATTTCTGCGTCAGAAAACAAAAATAAGGAATAAGAAGAGGAAAAAAAGATTGCAAATGCAAATAAAGTTAAGAACAATTTACAAAAATCTTGGAGTAAGTAAAGTTGATTTAAAGATGAGTTATCCTGATGATACATTTCTCACGCGTTGCGCTTTGAAAAATTTAAATTTATCGATCTTTCTATCTCTCTAACATTTGGTTAAAGTTAAAAAGAAGTGATAATTTGGCCGCAAGGCCTCACAGTACAATTTAACCATTGTAACCATTGTCTTTAGTTTGTTCCCGTAATTTTTTCAGAAATAATGTTATAATTAGCAGGAATGACCGATCTAAGCTCGGTCAAAATTGGCTTTGTGCTTATCTCGATATATTATTCCCACTGAATCATTCCTGCTGTTTTAGATGCAATTAGCTTGACCCTGAGCCATATTGACCCAAAATGATCCACTAATCGAATTTTTTCGAACATGCGACCTAACACAATGCTTTTCTCGAGCCAGAAAACGATGGAATACAAAATTTAGTGAAAATCATTAGTCGTTTTCTAGATAAAATAAGCTTGACCCACGTTATTCAAAAATGACCCACTAACCGAAATTTATCGAACATGTGATCTATTCCAATGGTCTTTTTGTGCAGTGAAACGGTATAATAAAAATTTTTGTCAAAATCGTTTGAACCTTTTTGAGATACAGTTAGCTTGCCCCCGACACATTATCACCAAAATGACCCACTAATAGATTTTCTTGAGCATGCGGCCCAGCCCAATGGACTTATCTTGTTCAGAAACTGTGTAATACAAATTTTTGTCAAAATCGTTTGAGGCGTTTTTTAGATACAATTAGCTTGATCCTGATCCATTAGGATCCAAAATGACCCACTGATTGAATTTTCTTGAACACGCGATCTGGCCAATGGTCTTATCTTTCCCGGAAACGGTATTATACAAAATTTTGTCAAAATGTTTTGTACTGCTTTTTAAATACAATTAGCTTGACCTTGACCTACTGCAACCGACTAATCGAATTTTCTTGAACATGCGACCTAGCCCAATGATCTTCTCGTGCCCGAAAACGATAGAATACGAAATTTAGTCAAAATCGTTGAAGCCGTTTTTTAGATACAATTCGCTTGACCCTGACCCATTGTGACCCAAAATGACCCACTAATCGAATTTTCTCGAACATGTGACTTAGCCCAATTCTCTTCTCATGCCCAGAAACTGTATAATACATGGTTTGGTCAAAATGTTTTGAGTGTTTTTTTAGATTCAATTAGCTTGACCCTGACCCATTGTGACCCAAAATTACCCACTAATCGAATTTTATCGAACATGTGACTTAGCCCAATGGTCATCTCATGCCCAGAAACGGTATATTATAAAATTTTGTGAAAATGTCTTTAGCTGTTTTTTAGATTTAATTAGCTTGACCCTGACCCATTGTGACCCAAAATGACCCACTAATTGAATTTTCTCGAACATGCGATCTGGCCAATGGTCTTATCATTCCCGGAAACGGTATTATACAAAATTTCACTGCTTTTTAAATACAATTAGCTTAACCCTGACCCATTGCGACCCACTAATCGAATTTTCTTGAACATGCGACATAGACCAATGGTCTTCTCGTGCCCGAAAACGATAAAATACGAAATTTAGTCAAAATCGTTTAAGCCGTTTTTTAGATACAATTCGCTTAACCCTGACCCATTGTGACCCAAAATGACCCACTAATCAAATTTTCTCGAACATGTGACTTAGCCCAATGGTCATCTCATGCCCAGAAACGGTATATTACAAAATTTTGTGAAAATGTCTTGAGCCGTTTTTAGATATAATTAGCCTGACCCTGACCCACAGTCACCCAAAAATGACCCACAAATCGAAATTTCTCGAGCATGTGACCTAGCCCAATAATCTTCTCGTACATGAAAATGGTTGGATAGAAAATTTGGTCAAAATCGATTGAGACGTTCTTTAGATATAATTAGCTTGACCCTGACCCATTATGACCCAAAATGATCCACTAATCGAAATTTGTCGAACACGTGACCCATCCCAATGGTCTTTTCGTGCCCGAAAACGATAGATTACAAAATTTCGTCAAAATCGTTAGAGTCGTTATCTAGATAAACTTAGCTTGACCCACGGTGACCCAAGAACGACCCACTAATCGAATTTTCTTGAACATGTGACTTAGCCCAATGATCTTCCCGTAATCCAAAATTGTAGAATATAAAGTTTAGAGAAAATCGTTACAGCCGTGTTTTTTAGATAAAAATAGCTTGACCAACAGTGACCCAAAAATGACGCACAAATCGAAATTTCTCGAACATGTGCCCTAGCCCAATAGTCTTCTCGTACCCAAAAATGGTTGGATACAAAATTTAGTCAAAATCGATTGAGCCGTTCTTTAGATATAATTAGCTTGACCCTGACCCATTATGACTCAAAATGACCCACTAATCGAATTTTCTGGAACACGTGACTCATCCCAATGGTTTTTTCGTGCCCGAAAACGATAGATTACAAAATTTCGTCAAAATCGTTAGAGCCGTTATCTAGAAAAATTAGCTTGACCACGGTGACCCAAAAAACGACCCACTAATCGAATTTTCTCGAACATGTGACTTAGCCCAATGATCTTCCCGTAATCCAAAAGTGTAGAATACAGAGTTTAGTGAAAATCGTTAGAGTCGTTTTTTAGATAAAAATAGCTTGATCCCCAGTGACCCAAAAATGACGCACAAATCGAAATTTCTCGAACATGTAACCTAGCCCAATAGTCTTCTCATACCCGAAAATGGTTGGATACAAAATTTAGTCAAAATCGATTGAGCCGTTCTTTAGACATAATTAGCTTGACCCTGACCCATTATGACCCAAAATGACCCACTAATCGAATTTTCTCGAACACGTGACCCATTCCAATGGTCTTTTCGTGCCCAAAAACTGTAGGGTGCAAAATTTAATCAAAATCGTTTGAGCCGTTTTCAAGATAAAATTTACATACATACACACACACACACACACACACACACACAATTTTTGGTCGCATTATAGTATAAGATATAAGTGAACAATAAATGTTTTCCTCAAAGCAACCATCTTAGTCAAATTTAGCACCTAAAAATAAAAGAGAATAACCTTTGTAGCTAAAAATAAAGGAAGAAATAGGAACATGAAAAAAACAATAAATAAATAATTGAAAGCATAATAGAGGTCTGCATGGGCGCAGCCCGCGCGCTGGGCGGCAGAATTAGAACACTTTTTTCAACGGGCAGGGCCGACAAAAAAATTGAACGGACCAACAGAACCGGGTCGGGCCGATAAAAAAAAAAACGGCCCGATATAAAAATTTGAACGAAGCCGATAAAATATGAGCCATTTTCAATGAATATGACTCTTGCGGGAAGAAGTATATTTATCCGTCACGAGCCGATGTGAGTTTGACAGCACTAATAGAGAAATGTAACATGTCCATCGTAGAGATCGGCATCGGACAAGCTACATGGCGTCTGATCCCGGGTTTAATTTTTTAAGCAGACTCGTGTCGGGCCGAGATTAGGATTGCATTTCTTTCTATATAGTCGTGTCGGCACGGAACTGGTCTTAATCGTTCTGAGGATGTGTAAGGCAGGCAGTATGTTTTGTAAAAGTATTAATAGCGATAATGAACTGCTGTTAACAGTATCTTTGGAAATATACCCTAAGGTGGTTCTCAAAATCAATGCTCAGCAGTGCGAAACTTTCCGACTCATTTTTAACTGTATAAAGGCATAAAATTGAAAGACCTGACTATTGAAAGGATTCGGAATCGAATAGCGTTTTCCATTTTTGATAAATTACTTAGAGAGATATAAGAGATTCTTGTCACGTGACTGTAGGTTTTCTCCTTTCCCGTGCTACTGCTTCTGGAAATTCTATTCAAAACGCTAACTTTAGCAGCATTTACTCAAATTCTCAGCGATTTACATAGTTTCTGAATAAAAATACCTGCCAATCTTACGCATTTCTGAAAAGAAATGATTTGAGAAAAATCTTAAAAAATGAAAGCGAAATATTTTCAAAAAATCTACTTTTTATTATACAGCCTCAAAAGTTATCGTGTTTTTAGCCCTTTATTTTAAACTTCATCAATTTTTTAATGAATCCTTATTTGAATTTTGAAACGTCTAAGACTGTAAGTAATAATTAATGTTACTATTGTGTATTTTCTGTTTTGGGAACACAAAGTAATCTAAAATATACTCTAAAATGTACCCATAAATATGTATGTAGTATTCATTAAAAGAATCTTAATTGTATGTCGAGAAAAAACGTAATTTTTTGTAAAAATTGAGTTGGGCCGGGCCAAGATAGCTTTCGTTCGGGCCTGGAAATTCCGGCCCGTGCAGACCTCTAAAGCATAAATAAAATTGAGATTACTAAAAATACTGGTGTAGCAAATTTGATTTAAAGTTGGGTTATTCGCTACGCTGTACTTCACCTTCATACCCGTTGCTTTTTGAAAAGTTTAAATTTATCGATCTTTCTAACTTTTGAGAGAAAAAAAAGGGGGTGGGGAAATCCTGTTTCACACATGTGTTATGATGGCACACTTCCAAATATTGTCTATACGGATCTCTTGTTAACTGTCTTTAGTTTGTTCCCATTAGTTTTTAAGAAATAATATTACAATATAAGTGAACAATAAATGCTTTCCTCAAAGTAATCAACTTAGTCAAATTTAGCAACTTTAATTGCTTTAGCAATTAAAGTTGAACAAGAGAGAAAAATCTTTGTGACTAAAAATAAAAGTAAGAAACAGGAATAATAATAAAAAAAAATAATGAAAAAGTAAATAATGATTGAAAACATAAATAAAATTGAAAATATTTTATAAAAATACAGGTGTCGGCAAATTTGGTTTATAGTTGGGTTATCCCTCACTATATATTTCCTACGTGTTGCTTTTTGAAAAGTTTAAATTTACCGATTTTTTCTAACTTTAACGTTTGTTTGTTTTTTTTTTTTTTGGGGGGGGGGGGCAGGAAAATCATGTTTTGCACGTGTGTTATGATGGCATACTTCCAAATATTGTTTATACCTATCACTTGTTAACTGTCTTTAGTTTAAACTAAGTTAATACATGCTAAAATGATAAAAGTACATTTATAAGCTTTATTCTGACCTACATGATTCATCGCTCAAACGGCAACTTTAACAAGAGAACCACAGCTCTAGCCAAACTGTATAACAAAGAGCCTTTACGGATTGATTTTAAAAATAGCAGAATAATTTAATCCATGAAGATTTTATTTCCCATCCATTATCCGAGAATCAATAGAAATCTTTTTTTACGAAGCGAGAATATATGCAATAATTCAGCATTCTTGTAGCTACCTAGAATTTGAAAAGAGATGTTTTGCGAAATAAGAAACAATAGCATAAAATAAGTCACGTTCACAGATGTACTTTTTTATTAGAGTACCTACTTTCATTATACCTGTGATCTCGTGATTTTTGTCTACTAGTTTCATATGAACAAGTAATATAAAAATTTTGTTTTTAAAGTCAATTCCTACTTAGGTCACCAAAGAAAAATTTAATATAATCCCTTAAGCTGATATTAGTTTTTGTTGCATTAAAATACCTCAATTTGTTGATTTTCTATAAGCAAGTAGGTTTACAATGGAATTCTATGGGAATTTGGCGAAATATTAGAAATATCGCCAAGTTGGCGTCACTTTTGGCGACTCAATTTGGACGCCAAATTGGGCGATATATCGCCGAGTTGGCGACAAACTTGGCGGTATTTGGCGACAGAACAGGGTCCTCCTATGTTAACCCCTTATTGAAAATACTTTCATTGACCTTCGATAACCAATGACCGCCATTTTGTTTCCCATGCAAAACTAAAATTAATTAATTAAAATTTAATTAATTAATTAATATTTATAAAAACTGTATTAACATCCATTGTCATCCAGTACAAGTTCAAAAAAAATTATTTCAACTTGATAGGATGAATAATGAGTATTTTATTAACGATTGAAAATTCGAACAAGATAAATATATAAGTAAATAAATATATAAATAAACAAATATAGGGAGAGTGTGAACTAATAGTAGGAATTGAAAAAAAAAATAGGAAGTAATTTTTATCAATATCAATTTTAATAAAACCGCCGTTTGAGCGATGAAATATGTAGACCAGAATACAGATATTTGCCTTTTAAATGCACAGTCGTGGGAAAAAAAGTAAACACCCCCCACTAACTCCTCAACAAATTATCGTAGAAGAAAGTGACTGGTACCAAAACGATTGGAAATAAAGTCTACTTTTAAGTGATGTCTGTGAAATTTGCTTCGGGGCCATCTACATATTAAAACGAACCCAAACTTCATTTTTTTTCAATGGAAATACCCAATTTTAACAAGATATTTCAAATATTCGGTTCAAACTATGCCTAGACACCAAATTTCAAGTCATTTGAATGATAAGTATTTGAATTATAAACATTCAAAATTAAGTGCTTCTAATGTTAAATTACATTTTCATATTTTCACTAATATCTCCTGAAATTATACTCCTAATGTGCTATTTTTTCGTGTAGCAATAATACTAATATTACTGTATTACTGTATTACTGGGGGGGGGGGGGGGGTGGCCTGAGCCAAAGCACCGCGACCAGGGGTCTATTGTGCTATCCCCCAAAAGTGAAAGAGGAAAACATCCTCACTTAGTCCTTAAATAGACCAGTAGCTGACATAAAATTCAGCAGGCATTTGATAGGAATATCCTGAATTTCCCATGGCTCAATCAGATGTCAACCCATGTGTTCGAAACGGTGAGCAGCATATGCCTCACAGTTACAGAGCACATGTAAGGCAGTCTCCTCTTCATACTTACAACTCCTACAAAGAGGGTCATTAACCACCTTCATAGTACTAAGGTGTCCATTAAGTCTACAGTGTCTTGTTAACAGTTCCACCACATTTCTTAGGCTATTCCTTCTGAGCCCAATGAGTTCTTTTGCTCTTTTGCTAGGGCATCCGCTAATACTAATATTACTGTATTACTGTATTACTGGGGGGGGGGGGGTGGCCTGAGCCAAAGCACCGCGACCAGGGGTCTATTGTGCTATCCCCCAAAAGTGAAAGAGGAAAACATCCTCACTTAGTCCTTAAATAGACCAGTAGCTGACATAAAATTCAGCAGGCATTTGATAGGAATATCCTGAATTTCCCATGGCTCAATCAGATGTCAACCCATGTGTTCGAAACGGTGAGCAGCATATGCCTCACAGTTACAGAGCACATGTAAGGCAGTCTCCTCTTCATACTTACAACTCCTACAAAGAGGGTCATTAACCACCTTCATAGTACTAAGGTGTCCATTAAGTCTACAGTGTCTTGTTAACAGTTCCACCATATTTCTTAGGCTATTCCTTCTGAGCCCAATGAGTTCTTTTGCTCTTTTGCTAGGGCATCCGCTATTGAGCTCTTTCGCTTGTCTCTGTCCTCTTGAGTCAAGCCATTCTTGATACTGCTGCTCTCTTAAAATTCTAAAAACAGTAGTTCTAATGCAGTTTTTGGAAATGCCAATAGCTGGTTCAGGTCCAATAAATGGAGTAACCGACCCTTTCCTTGCTAGACTATCAGCAAGCTCATTACCCAGGATGCCAGTATGACCAGGTACCCAATGTATAGCAACATCATTACCATTACTGGCAAGCCTGTTCAAAGAGCAGTAACACTCCCAAACAATCCTAGAAGTAATTGTATGTTTCTGTAAGGCAAGTAATGCTGCCTGACTGTCAGAGTAGATATTAACAGACAGGCCACTATACCCCCTCTCAATGCAAATGTAACAACACATAAGTATTGCATAGACCTCTGCCTGAAAGACAGTGGCGTATATCTACCCAGCGTGTAAAAGAAGGATGTACCATCAGCTGGGCAGCACACCCCAGCTCCCGTACCAGTATTCATCTTGGAGCCATCAGTAAACCAGATCATACCAGTCTTAAGCTCCGTTACAGAAAGAGTCTCCCATTCAGCTCTAGAGTGAAGACTAACTCTGAACGACTTATCAAATACATGCTTTAAAGGCATGCCGTCACCCTTCATGATAAAGACTGGGTGCTTACTGATTTTACAGTTAAGCCTGCCCCAAGTAAGATACCTCGAGTAACTCTGCCACTGCCCATGTAAAAGGAGTCTATAAGAGCAGAGCAATGCTTCTGCCTCAATAATCATATGCAGTGGGTACATACCCAGCAGCAGCTCCATAGCAGATGTAGGAGTTGTCCTAAGTACACCTGTCATGGACAAGCAGATCATCCTCTGCAGTTTTGCTAATTCTGACTTGGCAATGTCAGTCATTGTTCTTGACCACCAAGCTATACTGCCATAATTGATCATAGGGCAGATCACCATATTGTATATCCACCAGATCACTTTTGGGCTGAGTCCCCATGTTTTGCCAATAGCATTTCTGCATGACCAGAAAATCTTTTTGGCCTTATTGATGCAGTGATCCATGTGCCTCTTCCAATACAATCTCTCATCGAAATAGACACCCAGATACTTCACCTCCTTTGAGCAATTCAAAGTGCGCCCATAAAACACAATCTCATTGAATTTGATTGACTTTTTCCTAGTGAAAGCAACAAGAGTCGTCTTTTCCGGGTTAACAGAAAGACCAACATCCCTGCACCACCGCTCTACCTTCTTAAGGATATTATTGAGGATGTCTGAAAGAATATTTTCAAACTTGCCTCTAATGATGATGACAATATCATCAGCATACCCAATACAGTATGCATCATGCAGATGAATCTCAACAAGGAGTCCATCCACCACCAAACACCAAAGTACAGGAGAAAGTACCCCGCCCTGTGGGCAGCCCTTCTTTACCTTAACATGAATTGTATCCCCCAACAACTCAGCATGGATAGACCTATCCCTGAGCAGACAGTCGATCCAATTCAAAGTTACTTCATCCGCACCCCTATTGGCCAATGCCCTAAGGATGGCATCCGTAGATACCTTATCAAAGGCACCCTCAATATCAAGAAAGACTGCCAAAGCAGTTTCATTTGCCTTAAAACTTTTCTCAAGAACAAAGGAAAGATTATAAAGAGCAGTGTCAGTTGACCTGCCAGTCTGATAGGCATGCTGGGAGCTCGAGAGTGGCTTTACACTCAAAATCTGTTCCCTGATGTGCCTATCCATTAATTTTTCCAATGTCTTAAGCATGAATGATGTTAAACTAATTGGTCGGAAAGATTTTGCTTCAAAATATGTGTATTTCCCAGGTTTAGGAATAAAGACCACCTTGGTATGTCTCCATGCATTTGGAATGTATCCAAAAGCGAGGCATGCCCTGTAAATCTGACTAAGCACTGGGACTAAAATCGTTTTCCCCTTTTGTAACAAAACAGGTACGATTCCGTCCATACCCGGAGTCTTGTAAGGGTCAAATGAATCGATAGCCCACAAGATCCTGTCGTGAGTGATGATATCACCAGCAAGATTCCAGCACTCCCTACTGCTACTAAAAGCAGCAGGTGTGCTTGGAGCTACATATGGGTCACCACTGGTGGAATCAGGAAAATGAATCCTCATCATTTCTGAGAGAATCTCCTTTCCTGTTTCAGCATACTGCCCATTTGCCAATTTAATGGCATTCAGACTGGAACTACTATCTCTAGCCATAATTCTCATAAGTTTAGCACTAGTAGAGACATCATTAACACCATCACAGAAGTTTTTCCAAGAGTCATACTTGGACTTCCTGATGGCCTTATTGTATGTGGTGAGTGCAGACTTATATTGCTGCCAGTCATCACCCTTCTTGGCTTTATTAAAAGCCCTGCGGGTAATTTTCCTGAGTTTGCTAAGCTCAGAAGACCACCAAGGCACAGGCCTTGGGGAGCTAGCAACAGGAGGTTCACAGTTGTTATAATAGGATTGGAGAATGGCCTGTTGCACTGAGTCAACAGCCAACTCCACGTCCGAAGAATTATTATAACTTAACTTACCCTTTAAAGACAGGATCCTTTCTTCAAGTTCCCTACAGTAAGAATGCCAGTTTGTTTTCCTGGCATTCCTCTTCATCATTGCTGGTCCAGTTGTCCCTGCAATGTTGAACATGATTAGTCGGTGATCTGATAATAATACAACATCTGACACCCCCCAATCTCTAATAATGTCATAGCAGTTTCTACTACAAAAAGTGACATCAAGAACCTCCCTCCTATTTTTAGTAATAAAGGTTGGCTCATTCCCCCTATTAAGAATATACAGGTTATAAACCAAAATATATTCTAAGAGGTCATCTCCTCGTTTGTTGCAGTCTGTGCTACACCAAATAGTATGATGTGCATTTGCATCACACCCGAACACTAACTTGTGCCCCTTCCGAGAACAGTAACCCATGAGAGCTTTTGCCTCATCAGAAAGAGGGTCCTGTTTCTCAAATGGAAGATAAGAAGACGAGATAATTATCTTATCAGGCTCATTCTCACCCTGAAAATCCACCTTGACGGCAACACAGTCACCACTCAGGTAGTTCACCATATTAATTGCATTTAGTCTTGGGCTGACATAAATGCAAGCTCTCGACCTGGGACAGGTTGTATCATAGTAGAGCCTGTCCTTTCTACATCCTAGACCAAGAATGTTACCATTCACAGTTCAGGGCTCCTGAATAAGAGCAATATCAACCTTCCCTTCAGAGATCATCTTTCCTAAAGTGGCAGATGAACCCTTACTGTGATGGAGGTTGATCTGAGCTACCTTAAAATGGGTCATCTGGTTTATTTATGACAACAACCTCTTCAGAGGTAACCATATCCTCCGAGTCCTCAGCCAACAACTGTTCCACTTCATCCAAAAACATGGAGGGGGAATTATGTTGAACAGAAATATTTTCAAGTTTAGCATTAATTTCTTTAATACTACTTGTTTCACTTACCTGAGAGGAAGTTTCTGTAGCCAGAGCTTCAGCCTCCTTCTCTCTCATCTTTTTAGCATTTGGATCATTCAAAATTTTGAATGATCCCTTGTCAAGGCCGGTATACTTGTAATCAGCTCTTTTTATAGCTTCAGAGGCAACAACATCAACCTCAAACGGATGGACTGGGGTTCTGCAACATGGTCCAGAACACGCCAGTCACCAGTCTTCAACTCCGGGTTATATCTGTTGAGCCTCTTGAGCAGCTCAATGAGATCTTTGGTGTAAACACCGCTTGTTTTGAAAGCCACCTTGACTGGTTTCGGCATCTCATTCATGGGAAGTACCTTGAGGGGAATACCCTCAAAGACGGTAGTATTGCCCTGATATGAGGTCCTAATCCAGTCCTCAGTGGCATCTCCTTCATAAGTGAAAATTAAGGCTCCATTAACAAGCCTGGAGTCATTTATCAGAGGCAAGGGCTTATCATTAGGAGTCTCATCAACACATCTGAAGACATCCCTTGAGATTATATCTACCTCTTCCTGTGTCAGCCTGGTCACTGGAAAGTCTTCCTTAACTACAGCTAACTTCCTAGTTGCTGCTACAGCGGCAAAGGACCTCTGGATATCCTCCTTAGGTCTTTTTGCTGTTGCCAACATCTTAGGTGAAGGTGTCAAATCTGTCACCTTCCTTTTACTTCCACTTTCCCTCGAATCCTTCGGTGGAGCATTAGCAGTGTTGGTTTCCACCTCCTCCCGCTTTTGCTTCCTCCGTCGGTTTCTTTTTTGGGTCTTAGTGAGTACTTTCGGCCCTCCTGTAGTGGTTCCAGAGTGTTCCCTACCTAGGTGGGTTCCACCTCCGTCTCCACTAACAGTCATGCCGATTTCCTCCTTCTGACATACTGCACTTTTCTCAGAAGAGTCAAGTACAGTCTTCAATTGGGTTTCACTAAAAGTGACCCCCTATCCTTGTTTTCCATTTTTTCCACTATTACAACCACCGCCGACCTTGGAACTCAATAATATTTCCTGATCAGCCATAGTTGTAACCATAAGAAAAATTTAATATCCACGGTAAACTTCCAGTTCGCCACTACCCCCGCATAGGTAGTGGTTCCCCACTCTTTCCTAACGTGTTCAGAGTAACCTCCGGAGCCATTCGTGAACTGGAGATTCGGTTGCCACTCATAGTGTGTACCAGGTACACAGGTCTCTGGCAAGCCAGAGAGGATTTCTCACTATGAGCTGGCCCCCGCCCCCCCCAGCCTAACGATACCGAGAGAGCTCACCTCTGGGACCGTTTTCTAAAAAACGTTCCTTAAAAACGATATTATGGTAGCACGCCACTCCTCTCCCGCACACAGCATTCAAACTGGAGACCTTTCCCACACCCAACTGGATGCCACTAGACAGAGCCTGAAAAGCCGGTACTGGGTCTCCATAAGTTCAAATGCCGAACGGGGACGATCGGTATTGATACTATCATAACCAAGAAGTAAGAAACTGAAAAGAGAAGATTAAAAAAGAGTGAAACAAAGAGGAAAGGATAGACAACTAAAATGAGAAGAATAAGGAAAAGAAGAAAGATCGCTCAGAAATCCGGGGTCGCGAAACCCGTGAATACCTAAAGAAGGTATCCCCCTGGGGGAATAATACTAATATACCCAAACATATTTAACAAGATATTTCAAATATTCGGTTCAAACTATGCCTAGACACCAAATTTCAAGTCATTTGAATAATAAGTTTTTGAATTATAAACATTCAAAATTAAGTGCTTCTAATGTTAAATTACATTTTCATATTTTCACTAATATCTACTGAAATTATACTCCTAATGTGCTATTTTTTCGTGTAGCAATAATACTAATATACCCAAACATAAATGCGTTGAATTTGCAATTTTTATACTTTTATGATATGAATTATGAAATTATTATTCGAAAAAATTATGAAATGCAACCTACAATGTTTTTGATGGATTTAGATTTAGTGAGTCCTGCTTTATGGAAATCCAAAATTTCACATTTTTCTTCCAAGTGGTTTTTAAATTATGCTTAAAAAACGGCAAAATGATAGTGTAAGGGGCCCTCTATGATAGATGCGAGTAGATATTTTGAAATTTCTTAGGCTATCCTGTAATCTAGCAGTCTTCAATGACTGCTTGAGTGGCGCTTATAAAGCCTTGATCAAAAAGGGGGCTCTCTCGGTCAACAATCGAGAAACAGCTTCAATTTGGATGCAGCCCCTAAAATACGTTCGTTTTAAAATAGTTAATTTCTCGGAAACTTATCGTACGAATTGCATAAAAATTTGTTTTTAGGCTAATTGAAGGGTGTAGAATTCATTTATGCTGTCAGAATTGTGTACTGCTATTGAAAAAAAAAGTTATGGTTCGTTTTAATATGTAGATGGCCCCCTAAACAAATTTTATAGACATCATTTAAAAGTAGACTTTATTACCAATCGTGTGGTGCCAGTAACTTTTTCCTACAATAATTTTTTGCAGAGTTAGTAAAGGGTGTATACTTTTTTTTTTCAACGACTGTACTTCTATAATTTTTACCATGTATTTGCTTAGTTAAATTATTGTAAGTGATTTTCTTACACAATTTTATGTCTTTAGTTTGTTCCCATCAGTTTTTAGAAATAATATTACAGTATGAGTGAACAATAAATCTTTTCCTCAAAGCAATCAACTTAGTCTAATTTATCAACTTTAAATGCTAAAAACAAAATCACTTTTAACGTTTTTTAGCTTAGTTTAATAATTATAAAGGTTTTCTTAGATTGTTCCTATTAGTTTTTCAGAAATAATATTACAATATAAGTGAACAATAAACGTTTACTTCAAAGAGGCCAACTTGGTCAAATTTAGCAGCTTTAAATGCTAAAAACAAAAGAGAAAAAATTTTGTGATAAAATTAAAAGTAAGAAATAGAAATATGAGAATTTTTTTTTTTTATAAAGGATTGAATAAATAAATGAAATTGAAAATATTTTATAAAAATACTGGTGTATGCAAATTTGATTTAAAGTTGGCTTATCACCCGCGCTAAATTTCACAAGGTGTTGCTTTTTATGAAAAGTTTAAATTTATTGATCTTTCTAACTTTAACTTTTGAAAAAAAAAATGGGAAAATCATGTTTTGCACGTGTGTTATGAAGGCATACTTCCAAATATTGTTCATTCGCTGACACGCTTGGCGTTGCCAATAATCGCAGAGGTAAAATTTGCTCTATTGGACTAAAAGATAAAAACAGGTTTACTTTTACGAATGTCGAAAAACCGCCCCGCAAAACGAGAGAAATCTCTAAAAATTGCATAAAAAATTCACAAAATTTCAAAAATTTCTGTACGAATTTCGAATGAACTTTATTGAAAACATAAGAAAATTCATTATATTGGGCTGAAAGTTTAAAACCTGATTCATTTTTACTAATGTGGAAAATCAAAACGAAACGCACCCCGCTAAAAATCGCATGCAAATTCGAAAAAAAACAAAAAAAAACAGATGACAAATTTTAGTATAGTGGGCCAAAACATTGTAACCGGAGTTCTTTCACAAATGTCAAAAAATCGCGTGGGTCGTGAAAAAACGCTAAGAATCGCACTGAAAATTGGTAAAATTTTAGAAATCACGGAAGAGAAAATGTACTATAATACGCTAAATGATTATAATCGAATTCCGTTGATGAATGCCAAAAAATCGCCGAAGAACTCAAAATAATGTTAAAAATCGCATGAAAAATCCCTAAAACATCAAAAATCGCGGAGAACTTCCAATTATTTTTATTATATTAGGTTTGAAACCTAATTCTTTTTACGAATATAAAAAAAGTAGCAGAGGAACGCGAAAAAAGGTTAAAAATCGAATTGAAAAGCGCATTAAAACTTGATAAAAATTCATAAATCGCAGAGAATGAAATTTACTATGACAGTGTGCTAAAAGTTTGAAATCGAATTTCTTTTTATGATTGCCCCCCCCCCCCCCCCAAAAAAAAAAAACAACAAACAAACAAAAAACAAAGTCGCGGAACGTGTAAAAACGCTTAAAATAGTGTTGAAAATCGCATTAAAAATCGATAAAAATTCAGAAATCGGGGAGGAGAAAGTTTGCTATATTAGGCAAAAATTTGTAAACATAATTGCTCTTAAGAATATCAAACAAGCCCTGCGGAACGCGAAAAAATGCAAAAAGTCGCATTAAAAATTGAATTTAATAAAAATTAATGAAAATCCAAAATCGGTTTTCGAGTTTAATAATTATATACATAGAGGTACCAAATTTTGTACCTCAGTGTTCAGCGGTTTCTTCAGAATACAGCCGACAGACACACACACAAACACACAGACAAACCTCTTTCCATATTATTGTTATAGAAGATACGCATCAGTTGTTAACTGTCTTTAGTTTGTTCCTATCAGTTTTTCAGAAATAATATTATAAGTGAACAATAGATATTTTCCTCAAAGCAATGTAATTAATCAAATTTAGCAACTTTAGTTACTAAAAGCAAAAGAGATAAATCTTTGTGTCAAAAAGTAAAATTAAGGAATAATAATAAAAGATTTGAAATTATACATAAAAAT
Source organism: Maratus speciosus (assembly GCA_963932465.1). Classification (NCBI taxonomy): domain Eukaryota; kingdom Metazoa; phylum Arthropoda; class Arachnida; order Araneae; family Salticidae; genus Maratus; species Maratus speciosus. The sequence continues at coordinate 3,557,419 of OZ010790.1, read as the reverse complement.
TCAAAAATCTTTATAAAAATGTGGTTTCAACGATGTTGATTTAAGTATGTGTTTTGCCATGGGTTATCCTATGGCAGGGACGACGAACCTATGGCATGCGTGCATAAGTGGCACGCTGAAGATTATTTTTGGCCCGGCATAGATTCAGGTTCTATGTCAAAATATAGTAGAATTTCACAAAGTGCATTAATTAATCTATCTAGATATTGTCTCTGTTTATCTGAATTCGATTCGTTCGGTTGGTTGTCATACAGATTGAAGAAACCGAAATATAACTTAATGTATCCCAATCTAGCTCAATATTGGCTCACAAAACTTTAAGAATAAGAGAAAATTTGGAGGTAATCACAAAAAAAAAAAAAAAAAAAAAAAAAAAAAAAAAAAAAAAGATTAAAAGGCATTATAAGCAAAAATGCCTATGGTAAAAGTATAATAACTTGCAATTCAATTCCAGACACTAAAAGCTGTAGAATCTGGCACTTGCTGTTTTGACAATTTTTCTGCGAGACATTCTTTTCGGAAATAAATAATATGGAAAATTCAATCAAATCTTGTCGACTGAGTCCAATTCTACTTGCATTCTCTTAAAAATAACTAAATACGAAGCTGATATAAATTATTTTGCATCTAAGATGATACAACAGAAATAATATTTAAAAAATAAATTTCTAGTGTATAACATCAAATATGTTTTTTTAATGCTAAAAACGAAATTTTAAGTAATTTTGATTCTTTATTACTTGATTTATTAAAATTTTTTATTGTTAGCACGTCATGATAACGTAAAATATATTTTTGGAAAAATTTGGCACGTGGATGTGGAAAGGTTCCTGTCCTATGATAATATGATGGTGCTCATAATGTATTTCACATGCTTTGCTTTTTGAAAAGTTTATATTTATTGATCTTTCTATTTTTATCTTTCGAAGAAGATGAAGAGAAATAATAAAAAGAAAAGTGCCCAGTTAAACTGATGGCATTGAGCTCGCAGGCTATTCACACTTATTGTATATTATACTTTTATTTCAAAGAACAATGCCCTCGAAAAGTAAATTAAAGGGGGATTAGCCCCCACCCCTCTGTTTCCTGTCTTTATACTTAACCAATGAGCCTCCAAATCTCACCAGGGAAGCTCCTTATCAGAATAAACCGGTATACTAAATTTCAAGCAAATCGCACAGAAAAACCCATTTATATAAATTAAGGAGGGATGGATCAGCCCCCCTGTTCCCTCTTTATACTTAACCTATGAACCTCCAAAACTAGTAAAAGTATCTCATCAGAATGAACCTAATGGCAAAATTTGAGGCAAATCGGATAATTCTGCCTGAAAAATCCATTTATCTAAATTAAGGGGGAGTGCTTACCCCCTGTTCCCCCTTTATACTTAACTAATGAACCCCCCGAAAGTAATCAAAGAAGAGTCTTATCAGAATGAACCTGTTTGCAAAATTTGACTCAAATCGGAAAATTCTGCCTGAAAAACCAACTTATCTAAATTAAGGGGGGTTAGCCACCGTTCCTCCCTTTATATTTAACCAATGAACACCCAAAAGTAATCGGAGAAGGACCTTATCAGCATGAACCTATTTACAAAATTTGATGCAAATCAGAAAATTCTGCCTGAAAATCCAACTTGTCTAAATTAAAGGGGGGATTTGCCCCCCGTTCCCTCCTTTTTACGTAACCAATGAACCCCCAAAACTAATCAGGGAAGCGCCTTATCAGAATGAACCTAGGAAAAAAAAAAATGAAGCAAACCGGATATTTCTATCCAGAGTTATCGCGTTACGTACGTACATACAGAACCTGCGGGCACATTAGTTCTCAGGCTTTGATAGACTGGTGAGCTAAAAAAGAATAGAAAACTATATTTTGCAAGCGTGTTTTGTCGCACTTCCAAATATTGTTTATAAGTTGCAGTTACACAACGATGTTAAATCTTCAAACAATTCGGTTTTTTAAAACATACATGAAAGAGCAATATTTTTAAATACATTATTAACAGTACTACTACTACTACTAATAATAATAATAAAAGCGCCTGTAAATTCTTATAATGTATTTTATGCGAACAATGCGGCCATGATAGCTATCGCATGCTGAATTTGATGGTCATCGGCAAAACTAGGGCTTCTACACTGTTAAAAATATCCCTGTAAAATTACGGGCAGAGGTCGGCAGCAGAGATTCCAGTCATACGCCGTAAAAAAAAAAAAAAAATAAATCTATGCCCATCATTTTGTGCAGCCCGTAATTTTACATCATTATCCTATAAACAGGATATAATGCACTTTAACCCTTTGTAACTCAACAACCCCGATTTGAAAACTTCTTACACATATATTAAAATGCATCATTTTAAGCGTGGAAAAAAAAAATCAGAACAGAAAAATAAAATTTTATTTGGAAAAATGGGTTTGTTGTATATCTGCAACATCTTGCCAAATGGCACGAAAACTGAAAATATTTAAAATTTTAATTTGCACGAAAATTTTTGAAACAATTGTTAGTTTTGTTGTAGCAAAGTCCCACACCACATTTCTCACAAACAGTTTGATTAAAGTTTTTACAATCAGGGTATTTACAATGTATTCTAGCTTTGGACTTGAAGTTAATTTTACAGAGGGGGGGGGGGGGGATACCTAACTTACACTATAGCAATTGAATAATTTAAAAACAGACCAATGTTTCCCCTTTTCAATAATTATGCTCTTCTGAAAGAAATGCAACTTAAATAACCATTAGAAGATATTTTCGATGCTCTTTCGATATTAAAAAAAAATCCATTACAAGGGAAGATATATGGCGCGTTATTGCAGATCTGCAACAAACAAAAGTTTACGTTTATCTTATACATATTATAAATTTCCTAGCTCGAAAATGGTCTTTAAATAAAGAATTTAAACTCACCTTTGAAAACAATATACTTGTAGACGTCTGGAGACTTTTTTAACTCCTGTATTTCAATTCTTAATTCAGCAAAAATCACGTGTAGCTGATCAAGCGATATATCAAACTTTGGCGCGAAAAAAAAAATCAGTATCGACATTTGTTGCGGATTTAATGAAATAATTATGTTAATAGTAGTGTAATAGAATAACAACAATCAACAAAATCGGCAAATTACCTTTCCTCGACATTATGGTTGAAAGAGTAGAGAATACTGATTTTCAGAAAGCTTTAACATCTGTATACAGTAAGGCTACAAATTCTGGGCAATACCTAAATTTTGAATCTATGAACCCACTCTCCCATAAAATCGCAGTCGTTAGAACTTTAATCCACAGAGCTAAAAGTTATTGTAATACTGATGCAGCCTTCCAATTTGAAAACAAGTGGGTAAGTGTGATCACAGATCGCACAGAGGGTTTCGTTTAATATTCCTTTCAAAACACTTTATCTTTTTGAAAAATCTGTTAGTTCCACATTTCGCAACCAGGGGGCGCACTCGATTCTAAACAAACATTTATCCGAACGAAAACCCGTTTTACATACTATCCGTAGATATATTAGTCGTGGGTATTGAGCCCATATCACCCGAGATCAGTAGGCGCCTCTATTGGTAAAAATTGGAACTAAAATATGTAAGGCTATGGTGCATAATATGAAAGAATGGTCAAAGGGATGTCGGCAAAAGTTGGAAAAGTGCTCCCCGTGTGAAAAGGGCGGAAATTAGAAAAATTGCTTAAAATATACAAGTTAGAGCACGGAGGAGTAAATAATATAAGACTTTTAGAAAATTTTATGATTTGTCGTGTGTTCTGAGGTATTCAGCTATACGTGTGCAAAAATTCATGTCTCCAACTTAATTAGGGGCTCTGTTAGAAAGAATTGCTTAAAATACATATGTGGTAGCTCAAAGGGTTAAACGTGAGACTTTTTCAAAATTTATGATTTGTCGCCTGGCCTCAGGTGTTCTGCTATAAGTATGCAAAATTTCAAATCTCCAATTTAATAAGGGGCTCAGTTAGAAAGAATTTCTTAAAAAAAGCATGTGGGAGCACAAAGGGTTAAATGTACGACTTTTCCAATTTTTTATGATTTGTCGCATGATGGTGTTCAGCAATAGGTATGCAAAATTTCACGCCTCCAACCTAATTAGGGGCTCACTTAGAAAGAATTCTTTAAAATACACTTGTGGGAGCTCAAAGGGTTAAATGTACGGCTTTTTCAAAATTTTATGGTTTGTCATTTGATGCGAGGTGTTCAGCTATAAATATGCCAAATTTCACGCCTCCAACCTAATTAGGGTTCACTTAGAAAGAATTGTTTAAATTACACATGTGGGAGCGCAAAGGGTTAAATGTACGACTTTTTCAAAATTTTAGGATTTGTCGTTTGATGTGAGGTATTCAGCTATAAGTGCAAAATTTCACTCCTCCAACCTAATTAGGGTTCACTTAGAAAGAATTGTTTAAAATACACATGCGGGAGCTCAAAGGGTTAAATATACGACTTTGCAAAATTTTATCATTTGTCGTATAATGTGAGGTGTTCAGCTATAAGTACCCAAAATTTCATGTCTCTAACATAATTAGGAGCTCACTTAGAAAGAATTGTTTAAAATACACATGCGGGAGCCCAAAGGGTTAAATGTACGACCTTTTCGAAATTTTATGATTTGTCGTATGTTGAGAGGTGTACAGCTATAAGTACCCAAAATTTCATGTCTCCAACATGTATAGTTTCTGAGAACGGGCTCTGTGACGGACAGACGGACAGACAGACAGACAGACAGACAGAGGAGCGAGACGAATAGGGTTTCGTGAGATGAACGAAGCCTAAAAAGAAGATATTTAGTGACTTAATTCAAAATGGCTACCCTTTAAGATGGTTAAAAAGGATTTTTTCTGAGCATCGCGTGTCATCCTCTGTAATTTGTAAGGCTCCCGCAATTTACATATTTCTACCCTACAACAAATATCTTTCTGAAAAAATCTCTAGCCTTTTGAAGTCCCATAATATCAGTACATCATTCAAGCCTCAAAATGTTTTGAAAAACTTACTTTGTAAATCTAAACCTAAAATTCGCCCCTTACTAAGAACCGGTTCAATTTACAGTATCCCATGTAAAGATTGCGACTCGGTATATATTGGCGAAACTGGTCGCACTTGCGCCATTCGCCTTGCCGAGCATAAACGTGCTTATAAATTTGGAAACCTACAGTCAAAAATTGTACAGCATTCTTTAGATACCGACCATATCCCAGACTTCGCAAATATGAAAGTTATCAGATCTGGTTGCAATAATATTAAAAGTAGAGTTTTTCTGGAAGGTGTGTTCACTCGTAAGCAAACGTCGCCGATAAATGAATCATGTGCACTTCCTCCTGAATACTCAGCATTGATTAAAAAAATTTTATACTTTATTTAATTTTAACTGCTAATAATTTTTAACTTTAAACATGATATATAGTTTTCTGTCATTTGAATGTTTTGTTGCACTGATGAGGGGCTAAAATTTAGCTCGAAACGTTTGCTTTTTAATTGTATTAAATGTAGTTATGTAATTTTACTTGTATGTCTGATGAATTGTAATATATATTTTTTATTTTTAACAAAATCGTCTTTTGAAATTTACTTTGAAATAACAATGACGTTTGGGGTATGTTGCAGATCTGCAACACGGTGATACAAAGGGTTAAAATACAATGACACTTTACTTACTGTTCCGTAGCACGTTAGATAACCATCACATAATCGCTCTTTTGGCGGGTTAAAAAAATACATTACAGTCGCGGTTAAGTGGCATTATTTTTCGAAACACGACTAAAATGAAAGGTTACACCCTAGCGGAGGAAAATGTATGGTGTCGTATCGTATTTTTGCTAACATATGGGCTAGAACTGTAAGAATATATAAACTTAATTTTCTAGGTATCTAAGGGATAAGGCCCTTTATTTAATGGATCAGACCGTTTTTCATCAAATAAAGTTGTTGCACGTGAAAATTGAAGGGCGAACGCTTATAAATTTACAGTTTTTTCTGAGAGTGTATGGTACAGGCTGACTCATCAAGCATTTTGTGTACCACTTATTGTTTGTTGCTCATTGTTGCCTATGAGGCGAGAAACATTTGAATGTTTATTATGTAACAAAATAATTTAAATAACATGATTGTTCAGTCGAAAATTTTCTAACCTTTCAAGGAATGGTTTTAGAATATTTAGATTCAATACAAATGAAGATAGGAGGAAAAGTTGTGTATAAATCTTTTTTTAATGATTTTCAGTGTGGATTAATTTCCATATTTTCCTGTTTTCAGTGATGCACTCTTCTACGATTGTTATTTTGACTCCGGATTTTTCATTAAAAAAGTTACTTTCTACTTTTAAATACACCAGTGTGGGACCTCAAATGAGGGTTGGTAGTGTGGCAGTTCTCTTCTGGGCGTATGACAAAATTCAGTTAAAGAAACAAAGATTTTATTTATATCAAGCACTAAAATGTTTTCTTGACTAAATATATGCATACATACACAACAAATAATGAGTTGAAATATGATAAACAAAGTTCGTTAGATGTAGCAGTTCTATCAAAGTCCTAATAAAGCGATTAGATAGTTCAGAATTTATAGAGTCTCAAAGATTCTATTATCTACTATTTCAAAATGTCATTTCTAAAGAGTAAAGAACTCTCTCCGTTTGACAGCCTGTTTCTGAATTTGACCGTATAGCTTTGTCCGCCGCGTGAAACAAGTGTATTTTACCCTCGCACTCTGTCTCCGAGAAAATGAGCGTACTCCCGAGAGGCTAATGCTCTCAACCCAGGTAAAGACCTATAACGTACACTCGCCAGAGTTGAAACTCGACTAACTTCAAATCTAATCTAGGATCTCTTAGATCCTGTGATTTCTCTCAGAAAAATAATAGTGAATTTCTGACCATTAGCAATGCTTTGCTGTGAAATCATCTGCAAGCTGTCACCCGATAGGATGACCTTGTACCTCCCTACTTTTTTTGCACACGTTCCTCCTCTGTCAGCTGTGCGTGGGAAAATTGTGGCCACTTTCGCTTTGGCGGTGCATGAAAGGTATACCAGGTGGTCTCTGTATTATTCTCGCTGTCTGAAAAGTGCTACATCCGAAGATGAATTTGGATTGATCGATTTCTTCTGATCTAACCGTCCAAAGTTGGAACTTAAAAGAAATCTCAGGTCTTTTTTGAAAACACATGGGGTTTCCTATACCTAGTGATATCTGCATCTATTTTGAGGGTTTCTTATGTAGAATCGTAATAATAGTTCGATGTTCTACACCAGTAAAAGCATGCTTCAAAAAATGTTTTTTCTCTACTTTTTAAGTCTTTAAGATATTTCATAATTCGCTATCGTAATTATTATGTAGTGTAAAATACTGAGCAAGAAGAAACGGAATTCGCCAAGCATGGACAATCAATTGCCAATTGAGATATCGTTTTCACTTTCTCCTTAGTTTACATATTTATGCATATTTCTGGATTTGTTACTTTATAGTATCATAGCAAACAAATATTTGTTATTGAGTCTTATGGTATTAGGTTTTTTTTTTTTAAAATCATGCCTGAAATTTATTTAAAAATCATATACATTTTTTAAATACATAATCAAAATTTAATTAAAATTAATCTAATTATTCATATTTATTATTAAGTTACATCTTAAAGTATTGTATTGCCATTGAAAACCCACAACTAACTGCACATGATTTCAGTATTCCAGTGCACGAGGAAGCGGATGAGAAAACGATTGCAAAAATCTATCTTTACAAACTCGGAACAAATTAAGTTAAGGGTTAACTCAATTAAATTAAACTCAAATCCAAAAGGGCAACTTTCTGACATAACTTTTAATTTATTTTTGTTCGAAACTGCATGAAACTAGCTGGTGTTGTTATTCAGAAACTATGTCATCGAGCTGTTTTTTCCATTTTTTTTGCAAGCGCAATAGATCTTTCAGAAAAGAGTGTCAAAATGGGCGTTTTGAACCGAATTTCCGCGAGAAGGAAGAAAGAGCACTCAAGAGCGGGCGAAAAACGTGTTTGTCACGTGATCAAAAGGGTTTATAACTCAATAGGTAATGGATGGATCAAAATATGGAAAAAACAGTTCAATTCCAAATCGCTTCCATGGCCAGGCTTTCCAATTTTATACCTTTCCGTTAAAAAATGAATTTGTAAATGTGTCAAAATGTTTTGCGCTTCTTGAGCAGAGCAGTTAAGAACAGCCTTAATCAAATATGACACAAAGTAATGTGACGAAGCAGTTTCTTTTGTTTTCCTGTTTCTGTAATGTCAATATTTGTAAGTGAAAATTTTACAGTGTCAAGTTATCTTTAATTAGATTTAAAACTTTTGAAAAAAAAAAAAAAACCCCTTTTGGCAGCATTTTAAATAGGATTTAACGTTGGCTTTGTTTCCAAGGTGATTCATTCTACATCAATGAGATCTTCCTCATCAAATCTTTTCTTGTTGATTTTTTTCTTTTTTAAAGAAACCTACCTTTGTAATGACTTTAGCGAATTAAGTTTTATCTTTTAATTTGACTTTAATATTAATTACACTCGTTAATGACCTAAAAACTACTTAGCTTTACACTTTACAACCTCTACGTGAAACAATTTACTTTAAATAAGGTGTATACGTTAAAACACATATACTTGCTCAATGGTACAAATAAACAAGAACTTTTATATGAGCTTGTACAAATAAAATTAATGATCAAGCATAATACCGACGTTTCGAAGTGCTTCCGCAGTCGTCTTCGGGATAAACAGGATGTTGAAATGTTTAAAAGTCTAGAAACGAAAGCTTCCTGTCGAGTCTTCATCAATTATATGAATGGAAAACTGCAGTGAGCACATCAGAAAAATTTAAAATGAAATAAGCTAAGATGAATCGAAGGATCGCATGAAGACCACGGAGACTCACCGGCTATGTAGGAGAATGGATTACTTTCAAACCAGGGCTCGAAATGGAAAAATCCACGAACAGGAACGCCATTTCAAAATTATTGCAGACTATTTTTTAAGTACAGTTAAGTCCCGATTATCCATGTCCTTCTTAACCGAGTTTCCCCTATAACCGAGTTAATAAAAAAAAAATGATGGCCATTTTTTTCCCATTCTGATCAGAAAATCAGAGTTCTAACTTTTTACGACTGTTCTTTCATCTTCACCTTACTATTTATAACGGCTGTTTCATAATAATGAAAGCTACCAGTCTATCAGAAGAAAATGATCCATTCCAAAGGTATAAGTTCAATTGAAAAAAACTATTTAATATTTTGAGCAGAAAGAAGAAGCTACACCTGCAATTTTCATGACACTAGAACCACATAGCTGGTAATGTGTACGGTTTTGTTGCCTCTAAAATTGAATATAAATTTTTGCCCTGTTGAATCGTTGGCAATTGTTAGATTTCGGCGATTGAATGAGGCAAAATTTAATAGTAAGTTTTAGTGGTAAGAAAAAAATCTTAGAAATCGGTAGCTATGCAGTAGGGTGGAACTAAAAAACGAAGTTTCGAATTTTATATTCTAATAGTGATTATTTTTTGCCTTTTTAACTCCATAAAAAGAAAATATTTTTCTTGTAATTTTAAAATGATATTTTCCGGTTCCTCAAAGCGCCTGATTTTTCCTAAAAAACGAAAAAAAGCCAATAATTGCTTGAAAAGTTTTTTAAGCTTATTGTTAAATTTATATTTTGCAAAATTAAATTAATTCAGTGTTAATGTCCTGTAATAAAGAGAATAATTTAGTTTGAGTGTCTTAGAAAAGTTAGCCCCACTTTATTTGACTTTTGTAGAAGCCAGCGTCGTGGGCGTCGGCTTTCATTGTCTCTGATTTATTTGGCTGAGACACATAACAAATAGTCCGATTTAACGTGTGTTAACAGTTTCTTTAATTAATTTTTAATAAACATCCGGTGTCAAAAGTGATAAAGTCTGTTAACGTACTTAAATCTAGATAATTGTTGAAGTGTCCTGTATTTCGTGAACCAAAACAATTAACATTAGACTGTCATCTTTGACGAACATATGAAGATGTTATGAAACATTATTTTTGGGTTCAATTTAACTTAAATCTGACAGCTGGAATCTGGTACACACTATTTCTAAAATTTCTAAAGCTGTTGATGATGCAATTAAAAATGTATTGCTGAGACCTTCAATTCCAACGGTTTCTGATACATAAATCATAAAAAATGATTAGATACTAGTGCGAGAAATGTCAAAATTTGAAGAAAAATATTAAGATTAGAAAGAATAATCCCACATCCAATATAAAATTGCAAAAAATGTTAGGTAATCCTGCAAAAAACATTTCTTTGTGTAAAAGCACTAAATATTATCGTGTATCAGAACAAGAACGTCACTTTCTCAAAGACCAAAGAGACATGGGGTGATGGCAATAGGATCAATAGATATGAAAACTACAAAAAATGTGTAGTAAGACCGGAAAAGGAAATATCAAGGAAAAAAGTTATTTTAAAACAAAAAAATGATGTTTTGATTGAATGATCGTCAAGTGTAAAAAATAGTTCGGAAGGAAATAGTTCAATCGGTTGTTTTTCTAAACCTGAATTTGATAATCAACAAGGTGAAAGAACCGAAGTATTAGACAGAACTGCAAATATTATTGCAAATGGCACCTTAGAAGATATGGGCATTTCTGATGATAATAAAGAAAGGTAACTGAAAGAAGGACTTGAAGACGACAAAGAGAAAAGAAAAGGAAGAATTTGAAAGAACAGGAAAGAACAGGAAAGACGAAATGAGTTAATTTTAGAAGGTTAGTATTTTGATGGCAGAAAGGATAACACTATGATAACTGAAGCAGAGGAAAAAAAGTATAACTAAGAATCATTAAAGACGAACACCTGGTCTTAGTTCAAAAACCAGGATAAAAATATATTGGTCATATTTCATTGACATCTTCTTCTTATATTAATATAGCCACTGCAATTTTGGTGTATTTTCAAAATAATAATACACACATTTCAAGTTAGAATGTTATTGGGTGAAACAGAAACGCCTTTAATGCAGGATGCAAATCTGGAGTTGTTAAAACATCGGAAGCAATACCCTAAAAACTTTATAATGGATAATTTGATTATTACATGCAAATGAACTTTTTTCTTAGATACTTATTTCAACATCTTGCTGGAAAAACTACGGGTAAAAAAGGATTTTCTGGACCAGTAGGAAAGTGACTTGAAAAAATATGATCATATTGAAATTATAGACTATAAAAACACTGATCCTATCTTGACGTACTGATCGGATGAAGAACTTAAAAAAAGTGCAAACAGGGGATACACCTGAATTTTAGATTTTCCTTGTCATACTCAAACAGTGAAAACGTGTGTCAAAATTGTCCCGCGAGCTGCGTCAACAGTCTTTAAATATTAAGCAAAAGATGGCTTAATCCTGGGAAAGTTGAATTCCCACAATGTAATGACAAAGTTTGCCTAAAAAGACAGTAGGTTGAATATCCAATTGAATTAATCCATAACAAAGGGAGGTAAGAAGGGTGGAAGTCGATGTTTAACCATCTCCTCGTGGTGACTTTTGGATAGTATTTGCTAAATAAAAGTAGATATGAGCTAACAGCTACGCTGTTTACTTTAAGTTACTTTATACTGAAATTTCAAAACTTTGACATCCTTGAGGAACCGGAAAACAACTTAATTTGAAAAAACCTTTTCAGCCAAAAGTTTTGACATCCAAAAAGGAAAAAAGTTTTCACTATTACACATTAAAACAAAAAAGTTTTTTTTTTACCCTATACTTAAGTTCCACCCTACTATGCAGTCGCGTAATACTGCAGCAAAATTGACATTCAGCAAACAAAAAACAATCAAGAGCTTTCTCAAATAAACCATTTCATTCCCCGTTTTTCTTAAAAGTAACGGAAATGTACAGTCGTGGAAAAAAAAAAAGTAAACACCCCTACTAACTCCTCAACAAATCATCATAGAAGAGAGTTAATGGTACCGAACGATTGGAAATAAAGTCTACTTTTAAATGATGTATATAAAATTTTTTTAGGGGGTCATCTACATATTAAAACGAATCCTAACTTCATTTTTTCCCATGGCAATACCCAATTTTAACAAGATATTTCAAATCTTCGGTTCAAACTATGCCTAGACACCAAATTTCAAGTCATTTGAATGATAAGTTTTTGAATTATAAACATTCAAAATTTAGTGCTTCTAATGTTAAATTATATTTTCATATTTTTATTTATATCTTCCGAAATTATGCTCCTAATGTGCTAATTTTTTTTGTGGTAATAATACTAATATACCCAAACATAAATAAGCTGAATTTGCAATTTTTATAATTTTATGATATGAATTATGAATTATGAAATTAATATTCGAAAAAATTATGAATTGCAACCTACAATTTTTTTGATGGATTTAGATTTATTAAGTCCTGCTTTATGGAAATTAAAAAATTTCACATTTTTCTTCCAAGTAGTTTTCAAATTATGCTTAAAAAACGGCAAAATGATGGTTTAAGGGGCCGTCTATGATGGAAGTGAGTAGACATTTTGAAATTTATTCTGCCGTACTGTAATCTAACACGCTTCATTCACTCCTTGAGTGGCGCTTAAGGTGCCTTGATCAAGGAAGCGGCTCTCTGAGTTAACAATCCAGTACGGAACTTCAATTTGGATACAGCCCTTAAAATACGCTCGTTTTAAAATAATTAATTTCTCGGAAACTTATGGTACGAATTGCATAAAAATTCGTTTTTGGGCTAATTGAAGAGTGTAGAGTTCATTTATGCTGTCAGAATTGGGTACTGCTATTGAAAAAAACAAAGTTATGGTTCGTTTTAATATGTAGATGGCCCCTTAAACAAATTTTATATACATCATTTAAAAGTAGACTTTATTTCCAATCGTTCGGTACCAGTAACTTTCTTCCACGATAATTTGTTGAGAAATTAGTAGGGGGTGTTTACTTTTTTTTTCCACGACTGTACATCAATCAGGTTTATACGAATTTTTTGCTGATCCGAGGTGAGTTTGGTCCCTATTAACTCGGATAATCGGGACTTTACTGTATAGCAATTTTATATTTAACCGTAGAAAAACCTATTTAAAAAATACATTCAAAATTCTAAATAATTAGAAAAAAAAACATTACAGAGAGTATAGTAAGGTATATGTATGAAACTGTAAGAATATTTTTTTTAATAATTCCACGAACCGGAACACTATTTGTCACAATTTCACGAACCGGAACACCGTTCTGGTTTGCTTTGGTACATTTCGACCCCTATTTCAAACAAGGTCATGGTAAAAGAGGGAAAATGAGTTATTGCAAACAGGTGAATAATTAAGAATTCTTTATGATATTAAGCCAGAGTTTTGGTATATTATAAGACAATCGTTACAGGCGTTATGCTCACGTGCAATGATTTCGACTGATTACCTAATTATGCTTTCAAATCGGTTATTACCTGAAACTATGACTTTCGCCTCCTCAGAATTAATATAGCAGCCTTCGTTATCCAAATAGAAACGAGAAAGAGCTGTATTCTGTTTAAATTGTTTGATGTTACTACGATGATCCTTAATTCTTTCAGATAACTTGTGTTTTGTCATGTCAATACAGACTCTTTTATCATTATTATTTTCTTCTACCTTCAATAGAAGAAAATGGTGTAATCGAAAATTTTTCTACTTCCGATTTTCGACGGATTTACACGATTTAGAGGTCAGAGATCCCATAAACGAGTTTATACGAAATGTCTGTCTGCCCGTGTGTCCGTATGTCGCCATTGTACCATAAAACATGTTATGAAGTTATGTATAAAATTGAACCAAATCTTTTGTGTATGTTTTTAGCTGTGGCAAGCAGGTCCTCCTTCAATTTAGAAATATTCCGCCGGAAGGGGCGGGGGGTGCTGTAATAGCGATTTTTGTACCCTTTTCAATATTGTACTAGCTAAAAGTGTATGAAGTTATGCATAGAATTGAACCAAAATTTTTGTGTATGTTTCTGGCTATGGCCAGCAGGTCCTCAAGGAATGTGAAAAAATTCCGCCGGAAGGGGGCGCTGTAATAGCGATTTTTGTGCCATTTTCAATATTGTATCATCGAAAAGTGTATGAGTTACGCATAGAATTGAACCAAATTTTTTGTGCATGTTTCTGGCTATGGCAAGCAGGTCCTCCCTGTATTTGAAAAAAATCTGCCGGTATAGGACAAAATTAGCGCTCGCCACTCGTCAATCGACGAGTAACACTGAACAAATGGCGATTAACTTTATTACCCCCCCTGGCCAAACTTAACCAACTTAATAGCAACCACTCATCCATCGCGATGACTGAATGAAAAATGTACGAAAGGGGAGTGGGTTAACTTCGTTTGTAAACGCGCCTCACACTTATCACGGCGCCCATCTCTTGCGCCATCACGATGTACACATCTCTTCTCCTAGGGGTGATTCTGTTGCGAATTTTTCGCAAATTTAAGGCATTCACTTCCGAAAATAAGAAAATATTGTTCATAAATCCGAAATTCTGACATAAAAAATATCGTGAATTTCGACAAATGGTCGCCGAAAAAATCGATTTCGTCAGTCGTTCGCAGAAAAATCATCAATTTCGTCAAAGGATACCGAAAAAAACGGGGATTTCGTATAGGAATTCCGGGAACAACGCGAATCTCGTCAAAGAATTGCGGAAAAACGCGAATTTCTTCAAAGAATCGCAAAAAAACCGCAAAATTCCTCAAAATATCGCGAAAGAGTTGCAAAATTCGTCAAAATATCGCAAAAACGAAAAATTCGTCAAAATATCGCGAAAAAACACAAAATTCGTGAAAAGATCGCTAAAAGACCGCAAAATTCGTCGAATGATCACGAAATGACCGCAAAATTCGTCGAAAAATTGCGAAAAACCCGCAAAAATCATCGAAAGATCGCGAAAAAACCACAAATTTTGTCAAAAGATCGTGAAAAAACTGTAAATTTCGTCGAAAGATCGCGGAAAAAACCTCAAATTTCGCCGAAAGATCGTGGAAAAAAGAGCATTTCGTCAAAGTGGCGGAAAAAAAGTTCCAGGATAGTGGATTTCCCTCCCTTTCTCCTCAATGTTATACCCTTTCAGAAAATTTTCTGTGAATTTCAGGATTTTTTTTTACTCAGAATTACCCCTGACTTCTGTCTTCAGGCCTCTGACGTCATCTAAAGGCACACCCACGATTCGGCCAACCCGACTATTACTAAGGGGGTTATAATAGGGGGCCCAAAAGGGGCCAACTGATAGTTGAGAAAAAGCCCTAACATGAAAACATGTTACAACGTTTTAGATCTTCGATTAGTTGAGATTAAGCATAGGATACGAATTAATCATTAGAATATAAGTTAAAAGAAATGTGCAAAAAATTGGGGAAATGCTTAAAAAAAGGCCTAGGGCCCCAATAAATATATGTGAGTGTTGGTCTAAGGAGAAGAGTTCAAGACTCAACTTTAAAACTACGCTTAGTGAAGGTGAGAAAATTAGGGTGTGAAAAACGCATGGCCCACATAAAATTTAAGGGGCCCTGGACTGGGCACTACAGGACCCTAGACGGGCCCTAGGTCTTAACTGGAATGTAGATACGAGAGTATAACTAAATGTAGAAAGTATCTCAAAAATGAAGATCGGATAAAAAGGAAGCAGTTTATTAACAATTTAGTAAACTAAAACTTCAAGGGGCCCGGTACCGGGTCCCTTGCAAGGGGGCCAGGATTTTAACTGAAATGTAGAAATGGGGTAGAAACTAAAAGGAGAATTCACCCCCAAAACGAAAAAGATTGGATAGAGAAGAGGCATGTTATTAACAATTTAGTGCACTAAAACATCAAGGGTCCCTGTATTGGGCCCCTTGCGAGGATGCCAGGGTCTTAAATGAAATGTTGAAATTGGATAGAAACTGAAAGGAGAATTCACCCCAAAAACGAAGAAGATCGGATAGAAAAGAGGCGTGTTATTAACACTTTAATGCATTAAAACTTCAGGGGGCCCTGTACTGGGCCCCTTACAAAGGTGCCAGGGTTTTAACTAAAAAATGGAAATAGGGCAGAAACTGAAATTAGAATTCACACTAAAAACGAAGAAGATCGGAGAGAAAAGAGGCATGTTATTAACAATTTAGTGCACTAAAACTTCAAGGGGCCATGTACCGGGCCCCTTGCAAGGGTGCTAGGGTCTTAAGTGAAATGTAGAAATGGGGCAGAAACTGAAAGGAGAACTCAACCCAAAAACGAAGAAGGTCGGATTGAAAAGGGGCATCTTATTAACAATTTAGTGCTCTAAAACTTCAAGGGGCCCTGTACCGGGCCCCTTGCATGGGTGCCAGGATCTTAACTGAAATGCTAAAATGGGGTAGAAACTGAAAGGAGAATTCACCCCAAAACGAAGGAGATCGGATAGAAAAGAGGCAAAGAGGCATGTTATTAACAATTTAGTGCACTAAAACTTCAAGGGACCCTGTAACCGGGAAAATTGCAAGGGTGCCAGGGTCTTAACTTAAATGTAGAAATGGGGTAGAAATTAAAAGGAGAATTTACCCCAAAAAAGAAGAAGATCGGATACAAAAGAGGCATGTTATTAACAATTTAGTGCACAAAAACTTAAAGGGGCCCAGGGGCCCTGACCCTTAAAAATTAAAAATCTGAGCCTATGGCGCATCAGGGCCTGTCTTGGGCTAACCTCACGTGAATTTTCAGACTTCTACGTGCGGTAGATTTCGCTAGCCATCGCACACAGGCAGACACACAGACAGACAGACAGAGTTTGTTATTTTATTTGTATAGACTACCGTGGTACATTTAAAGTTTCTAGCCTCTTCAGTACCACAGAAATCGCAATTTAGAAAGTTTTTTGCTCTTGCAACCCTCTAGGGCTTCTGGCACCGACATGAAATATAGGTTATATTTTATCACCATCAATTTCCAACCATTATGCTTGAAATCGGTTTCGTATTTCATACGATTACATAAAATCGTAATTTAGAATGCTTATAGAACGCTTTTCGCTCACTTCATCCTTTTAAATTTGGAATTTTCTTTCGAAAATTTTTAGAAAGCATTTGCATCTTTGAAGTAGTTATCATTCTAAATTTAAAATGTTAGACCCCCTCTTTAACACAAAAAATGCAATTTAGAACATTTTTTGCTCCAGTAACTCCCAGGTGGTAGTGACAACAACGTAAAATATAGGCTATGTTGGAGCGGGGATTGTCACCATCAATTTGAAACCATTACTTCTGAAATCTGTTTATATTTCCAGAGATTGCGTAGAAATCGCTATTTAAAACGTTTTAGAACGCTTTTCGTTTATTTTCACCCCATTTAAATTTCAAATTTTTAAGAAACTCTTCTCAGAGAGCATCTCAGAACATCTCATAAATAATTACCATGATTAATTTCAAGTTGCTAGCCCCTTCAGTACCACAAAAATTACAATTTAGAACGTTTTTTAATATGCAACCGCAAGGTGGTAGTGACGTCGACATGAAGTAGATCCTATATTGGAGCATGGACTGTCATTATTAATTTCCAACCATTACTTTTGAAATTGGTTTCGTACTTTCTGAGAAATCACCATTTAGAACGTATTTTAGAACACTTTTCGCGCATTTTCTCCCCTTTTAAATTTCGAATTTTTTAAGAAATGTTCTTAGAGATCATTTATATTTTATAACTACTAATCCAAGTTTCATTTTTCTAGGCCTTTCAGTAACACAAAAATCGCAATTTCGAACGTTTTTTTTTGTTCCTGCACCCCCTTTAGGGGTAGTGGCAACCGACATAAAATGTAGCCTCTGTTGGAGCAAAGGTTATCACCATCATTTTGACACTATTATTTTTGAAATCGGTTTGGTACTTCTTGAGATTGAGTAAAAATCGTCATTTAGAACGTTCTTTAGAACGCCCTTTTGCGCATATTCACCCCTTTTTAATTTCGATTTTTTTAAAAATGTTCTTAGAGATAATTTATGTCTAATAAGTAACTACCATGCCAACTTCCATGTATCTGGGCGCTTCAGTAACACAAAAATCGCAATTTCGAACGTTTTCTTGCTCCTGCACCCCCTTTAGGGGTAGTGGCACCGACATAAAATGTAGCCTATGTTGGAGCAAGGGTTGTCGCCACCATTTTGACACCATTATTTTTTAAATCGGTTTGGTACTTCTTGAGATTGCGTAAAAATCACCATTTAGAATGTTTTTTAGAACGCTTTTTGCGCATTTTCATCTCTTTTAAATTTCGAATTTTTTTTTTAAATGTTCTTAGAGATCATTTATATCTAATAAGTAACTACCATGCCGAATTCCATGTATCTGGGCCCTTTAATAACACAAAAATCGCAATTTCGAACTTTTTTTGCTCCTGCAGCCCCTTTAGTTTTAGTGGCACCGACATAAAATGTAGCCTATGTTGGAGCAAGTGTTGTCACCATCATTTTGACAACATTATTTTCTTAATTAGTTTGGTACTTCCTAAAATTGCGTAAAAATCGCCATTTAGAACGTTTTTTAGAACGCTTTTCGCGCATTTTCACCCCTTTATAATTTCGATTTGTTTAAGAAATGTCCTTAGAGATCATTAGTATCTTATAAGTAACTACCATTCCAAATTTCATGTTTCTAGGACCGACAGTAGTGATGGGCGATTTCGATTTTTTTAATCGATTTAATCGATACTATGGCCAACTCGATTTAATCGATACTATGAATTTTTTAATCGATGTCTCTAAGACAAAATAAGGTAATATCATTTTCATTTTCCTTCAAAAATTGAAGATAAATTAGTTGAATGTGCCAATCCCAAAACTTTCACCTGCCTCATAAATGTTAAAACTTCAAAATTCGCTATCACGGTATCAAATTTAAATGATAACATATGCGCATCATGAGGATTCAAAAAGCATAGGTTCGTTGAAGTATGTGCCTTTTAAAAGGAAACATAAGCATTGCATTTTCCAAACAAATCATTGAATTTCGGCTCACACCCTCTTAGGCTAATGTCAGACAAACGTCTTTTTGCTCGCTTTTTTCACTCTTACGCCATCCCTACACCTTCGCTAGCATGTGTAGGGACGGTATAAGAGCGAAAAAAAAGCGTGCAAAAAGACGTTCGTCTGATATTAGCCTAGATGTCCGCAACGGAAAATCCTAATTCAAAGAGCATAAAAGTGACAGCTGTTGGGCAGTATACACCCAAGCCTAATAAGGATCTATTTATCTGAAAGTGTAACAGAATATGAAGTTTGATTAAATTCCGTGCATTAGTTTTGAGATATGGCTATCACGAATATCATGCAAAAAAACAGTATAGCAGCGCAGCCTGTTACATGATTATCACAGAAAACTCAGGAACAACTTATGTCAATGACACATAATATTAAGTTTGATGAAATTCCGGTCATTACTTCTTGAGATATTATCGCTAATATCTTGTAAATTCTGAAAAACAGTGTTAAATTCAGGGGCTGGTATTGGTGGAACATTGAAATTTCCCTCATGAAGATTTCAGATTTTATGCTTAAGGGACAAAAGTCCATTCCCCCCCCCCCCCCCCCCCCCGAAACTCTAGAATGTCCCTCTCCAGAACCATAGAAATCCCTCCCGGAGAAAAATGTCTGAATTCAACACTGCTAAAAAAAAAGCAGCATGGCAGCACAACCTGTTATATCAGTTACCCGAAAACATAATCATGAACAACTTATGACAGAATATTAAGACTGATGAAATTCCGTTCATTAGTTCTTGAGATATGATCTCTAAAATCGTTTAAATCCAGAAAAACGTGTTGAATTCCGGGCTAGTCCGGAGGGACATGCGCCCCCCTCCCCCCCCCCCCCTGTGCAACATTCAAATGTCCCCCCAGAAGGTTTGAGATTTTATGCTTAATGTACAAAAGTCCAATCCCCTTCCCCTCTGAACTGTCCCTCTTTGGATGAGCAGAAATCCCTCCCGGAGAAAACTGTCTGAATTCAACACTGCTGATAAAATCTGCATAACAACGCCCCCTGTTGGGCGATTTACACCGAAATCTAATATGCAACAATTTATGCCAACGTCTAACTGAATGTGAAGTTTGATGAAAACCCATGCATTAGTTCTTGAGATAGAGCTATTGCGAAAATGGGAAAAATGCAGCATAGCAGCGCCACCTGTCGGTAGATTTACATCAAAAAGTAATCAGCACCAATTTATATGAAAGTCTAATTGAATCTAAAGTTTCAACAGATTCCATGCATTAGTTCTTGAAATAGCCCGCCCACAATTTTTTTGTCAGAGACAAACAAATAGACAGACAATGTATAAAAATAGTCAAATCGTATTCCAGACAAGATCTTCTAAAACTATAAATCCTTCGAAAACCGGAAGTCGAAATTTTTCACGAATCCAACGCATTCTTTTTCTAAAGACAAAAGAAAGCAAGAAAAAATGACCGCATCGATTCTGCCCGTAAATTAAGATCAGAAATGGCGAATCGATTCAGTTCAGATTCAATGCCGATGTCGATCTTTAGATGCGGCCAGAATCGCTATATTTTGATTTACTTCAATTTTTTAGATTCGGGCGAATCGATTCAATTCAGATTCGATGCCGATTTTTAGATGCGGCTGAAATCGTTATATTTTGATTTACTTCAATTCAAATCGCATCGCGCATGATCCACGATTCGGGTTGAATAAATTCCTCCAATTTTACTGTTTTAGTGGCAGAATTGCTGTAAAATTTTGTATAAGAGCCTTTTTTTTTTTTTTTTTCTTTCTAGGTTCAGTGTTGAATGGCGGGTTGATTTCTTGACTGCTCCGGTCGGAATGAGGGGGGGGGGGGGGATTTTAGAATTCCGTAAGGGGGATGCACATTTTTCCATTAAAAAGCATAAAATCTCAAAACTTTCGGGAGGGGCATTCCAATGTTCCCCCGGGTCACCCCCTGAATTCAATACTAGGTTAAATCGTTATACTTTTGTTTAGAAGCCTAGTTAGTCGGGTTACTAGTTTATTATGTTGTATTTTTCAAATTCGTCCCTTCTAATCCTTTCACCCCCCCCCCCCCCCTTCCTCGCCAATCTTAATTTACAAGGCAGTTCAAAATATGCATGCTATTTTAAAAATGCCCAATTCTCGTTCTATTTTATTATAAATCCACATTTTGAAACCTTGACCAAAGATACATTTGATGTCGCTCCTCCCACCGTTTGAGACTTACCTGCCCCCCGGGGGGCATATTTATTGTTTCTTCCAAACCATCTCGTGTAACATATTGTTGGAAAGCTTTTAACGTCCTCTTTTATTTTCTGTCTTTCCTCCCCCCTCCCTAGTTACACGCTCTTGGCACTTTTTAGCTCACAGGCTATCAAAGCCTGAGATTTAATGCGGCCGTCGGTATTGTATGTATGTATGTATGTATGTACGTAACGCGATAACTCTTGATAGAAATATCCGATTTACTTCATTTTTTTTTCTATGTTCATTCTGCTAAAGCGCTTACCTGATTAGTTTTGGGGGTTCATTGGTTAAGTATAAAGGGGAGAAGGGGGGCTAGTACCCCCCCCCCCCCCTTAACTTAGATAAATGGGTTTTTCATGCAGAATTATCAGATTTTCTTCAAATTTTGGTATACCGGTTAATTTTGATAACGAGTTTCTCTGATTATATTTGAAGGTTCATTGTTATAGTCTAAAGGGGGGAGGGGGGAACGATGGATAATACCCTCCTTAATTTAGATGGATGGGTTTTGCTATCCGATTTACTTCAAATTTGGTATACCAGTTTATTCTGATAAGGCGCTTTCCTAATTAGATTTGGAAGTTCATTGGTTAAATATAAAAGGGAAAACGGGGGCTAATACCCCCTTAATTTAGATAAATGGGTTTTTGTATCCGATTTGCTTCAAATTTGGTATACCGATTTATTTCAATAAGGCGCTTCCCTGATGATATTTGGAGGGTCATTGGTTAAATATAAAGAGGGGAAACGGGGAGGGGCAATTCCCCCACCCTCCCCTTAGTTTATTTTTCGAGGGCATTATTCTTTGAAATAAGAGCATAATATACAGTTAGTGTGAATAGCCTGTGAGCTCAATGCCATCAGTTTAACTGGGTACTTTTCTTTTTAGCTCACAGGCTATCAAAGCCTGAGAGCTAATGTGCCCGCAATTTCTGTATGTATGTATGTACGTACATACGTAACGCGATAACTCTCGATAGAAATATCCGATTTGCTTCAAATTTTTTTTCTAGGTTCATTCTCATAAGGCGCTTCCCTGATTAGTTTTGGGGGTTCATTGGTTAAGCATAAAGGAGGGGGTACGGGGCTATCCCCCCCCACTTAGATAAATGGGTTTTTCATGCAGAATTATTATACACTAATTGCTTCAATTTTGGTACACCGGTTAATTCTGATAAGACGCTTCTCTGATTAAATTTGGAGGTTCATTATTTAAGTATAAAGGGAGGAACAGGGGCTAACCCCCCTTAATTTAGATATATGGGTTTTCTATCTGATTTGCTTCAAATTTGGTAACTAGTTTATTCTGATAACGCGCTTCCCTGATGAGATTTGGAGGCTTATTGTTTAAGTATAGAGATGTATAGGGATGTATAGAGATCTATAGGGGGGGGGGGGCGATTCCCCCTTAATTTATTTTTCGAAAGGCCTTCTTTGAAGTAAGAGTATAAAATACAATTAGTATGAATAGACTGTGAGCTCAATGCCATCAGTTTAACTCGATACTTTTCTTTTTTATTTATTATTGTTTCAGTGCATGTGTCACTCTGCATGTCAGCGAATGAGACAATAACCGTGTATGATTTTTAGAATACTGCTGGGGGGGGGGGGGGAAAGAAAAAAAAACATATAATCAAGGAATGTACTTTTATTTATTCGTTAACCAGAGAAAAGTATGTTACTTCATTCTTAATGGCTCTAGGATGAGAATTTTTTTTTCTTTTTTTCTTAACAGCTAAATATTTGGTAAACATTAAAAAGAAAGATATTTATAAACTGTAAATGAGATAAGGAGATATATATTTTAAAAAGGGAAAGAAATTTTAGTTAAATATATTATTAAAAGGAGAATTTTGATTATTAATTGGGGGATAATTAGTATGTGATACTTGGTTAATTACATTCATCACAGCTATTTTAAAAGAAGATTTGCAATATTTGCATTTCCCCCACACTTATAGAAGACCCTAAAAAGACTGAAAAACCATTTAAGTTTTTAAATAAATTTAGAGCCTTCAAAATTTCGCTCATCTGCGCATTTTTAAGAATGACGTTTATAGGAAGAAAGTCCCCATCTGTTTGGTTGAAGGAAATAAGAGTTAGAGTAGAAAGTACATCTTTTCCGGATGAAAAAAAAAAAAATCATTTCTTTCTTTTTTTTTTATCTGACCGAGATTTTTTTTAAAAGATAAATTTAAATATAATATAAATTATTATCAAAATTACATCTTTAAAATAATAATTTTAAAAGTTAAAAAACCTTATTTTTTGACTCAAAGGTCTGTAGTAGCTTACTTCTGGGCCGCTAACATTGTCTATGGCCCACATAAATGGAGGTGAGGGATAGTCGTTACGGCCCTGTTGATTCGCTACGTTTTGGAATTACAGTAAATTCTGTCTAAGGCGGACTCTGCATAAGCCGGAAATCTGTCTACCGCGGAATTTTTTTCAAGTCCCGGCGAACCCATAGAAAATTACATTAATTCATGCTGCATAAGGCGTAATCTGTCTGACGCGGAAACGGAAAGGATTTTAGGGTCCCACCGAAACCAAAATTTTGCATAAGGCGGAAAAAGGATAATTTAAAAATGAAAAGCGTTTTGTTTATTAAACTTTAAAACTGATAAGTCAAATAACTCAATGTCGAGCATGTTAGCTAAAATTCCGTAAGCTTTTAAAAAAGTTAATTCAAAAGAACAGAAACTTTAAATTTTAAGGAATTTATGCTTATGCCATTTTTTCATATGCAAAATTGCATCTAAAAGTTAATATTTCTAGTAACATGAACATTTATGAAAATGATTACGTATTTTCGAAAGTACAATATATTATACTTTAAGATTGTACTCAAATTCAAAATTATAGCGTTCTTTCTCATTCTCGATTTTTTTTTGGTGTGTTACAGGGTTGGGTTTTTGACGTCAAAAACTGGTTTTTGACATGACAAGCGTCAAAAACTGGTTTAAACTGTCATAAACTGGTTTAAACTGTCGAAAACTGGTTTAAACCGTCAAAAACTGCCAAATTCATGTAACACGCTAACACCCCTGATGGTTGGGATGCAAAGTATAAGCCAAACAATGGTATGGTTTCATGATTTGATCCCTTCTATTATGCACTTTTTCAATATGGGCTTACAGGAATTTTCTTTTAGATGACCGAGCCAATTTTGTTCAGTTTTAAAATCGAAAACATTTTTATATATTGAAAGAAAGCATGTTTTAAAAAGATTTTGACTTTAAGCTTTTTTTTTTTTTAATTACTTCTCTTATTTTGTAAATGTTTAAAATTAATAATCCAATTTCAATTTTGAATGGAATGGTTATTGCCTAGACTAGAATAACATTGGGAACAGATGTGTTATTATCCCTCCATCCGCCATCTTGGATTTTTTTGAGCGTGAATTAAAAACTGTTTTTTAATTAATAGTTATAATTATTATATTCCAGTTTTTTTAATATTATATTAATCTATCAACAATATTTAACCATTGGCGACATTTACTACTTGGCGGAAAAGGACTTTTCACGCAAGAAAAAAATCCAAGATGGCGGATGGAGGGATAATAACACATCTAACCCTAACATAGATGCACATTATCTTGTTATATATACAAAAAAATCTACACTTTTCTAAGTTTTTTTCCCCATAAAAAAAGTTAGCTTAATGCTTTAAGATCTCAAAAGTAAGCGAAATTAAAACAATTTTAAGTAAGAGAAAAAATGTACAGCTCAGGTGAGCTTAATGTCTGCTTTTTAGAAAAACACAATTTTACAAAAAAAAAAAAAAAAAAATAATAAAAATTTTACCCTGTTAAAAAGTTGTACTTAACAATAATACTTTACTGATATACAGTAAGAGTGAATTTAAAATATTACATGTAATGTTGTCATGTGTGACATTTAATATGAATTTTTACAGATCAATTAATATTTGAGGTTTTTGACATGACGGTTTAAACCCGACATAAACTGACACATGTCAAAAACCTGCCAACTCTGTAATTATTACTAATACTATATACTAATTATACAATTACAGTAATAGTGAATTTTAAATATTACATCTAATGTGTGACATTTAATGTGAAATTTTACAGATCACTGTAAGTATTTGAGGTTTTTGACGAGGTTTTTGACAAGGGGTTTTTGACATGACGGTTTAAACCGCAGTTTAAACTGTCAAAAACTGACATGTGTCAAAAACCTGCCAACCCTGGGTGTGTATAAACTTCCAATATACAGTATTACAGCAGTACTAAGAAATAGAATAAAGTTTCTCATTTATCTTTAAAAAGACAAAGGATCTTTCAGAATTTCAGTTTTCAACCGATTTTCTAGTCAGGAGAATCCATAAAAGATCGTCATCTTCCAGGGATTTTTTTTTTTTTTTTTGGGGGGGAGGGGGGGGAGCTTTTTTGCATAAGCCGGAATATTGTCTACCACGGAAATTTTTCTCAGTCCCGACCGATTCCGCCTTAGACAGAGTTTACTGTACTATTTTTCAGCTTATCTGTGTGAATCTGTGAACATCGAAATATCGATTCAAGTATCGATTCTAGAATTTGGGAATCGATTCTTATTGCGATCGATTCTGTTTTATACGATGTCGATTTTAATCGATTCTCAAATTTTCCAGAATCGCCCATCACTAACCTACAGTAACACAAAAATCGTATTTTTAGAACGTTTTTTGCTCCTGCACCCCCTTTCGGCCGGTGGCACAGGCATAAGATATAGCCTATGTTCTAAGTTGGACTAACACAATCATTTTGATACCATTACTTTTGCAATCGGTTCGGTAGTTCCAGAGCTTACCTCCTACAAATAAACAATTTTTACCTCTTTATAATTATTAGTATAGATTAGTATAGATAAGGAGTCATTCTGTATTTCAGTTTCTCCATAGGTTTATATAAGATTGGACGATCTATGAAAACCGGTTTCGCTTGAAATAAAAATGATAGATAATCGTTTGAAAATCATAACCAATTATTTTTCCGTTAGATCCAAAAAATAATAACAATTTATCTATGCAATTTACTTATTTACAATGTATTGACAATTTAACCCTGCTGTTCTCTTTGTGTCTATATGACGCAGAATGAAATTTAATTGTTCATAACTTTTTTGCTAAAATTTGTTTTTGCTCAAAATTTATGGCTCAAAATGTTAGGCTCGTCAATAAGCTCGTCAAATTTTGAGCAAAAACAATTTTTAGTAAAAAAGTTATGAGCAATTAAATTTTATCTCGGGTCATATAGACCCAAAGAGAACAGCAGGGTTAAATTGGAAAAAGCAATCAAAGCGAATGAACACACAGAATTCGATGACCCGAAATGAAATTTAATTGCTCATAACTTTTTTGCTAAAAAGTGCTTTTGCTTAAAATTTATGTCTCAAAATGTTAGGCATATAACAACAAACTCGTCAAATTTTCAGCAAAAACAATTTTTAGTAAAAAAATTATGAGCAATTAAATTTTATTTCGGGTCATATAAACCCAAGGAGAACAGCAGGGTTAAATTGGTAAAAGCAATCAAAGCGAATGAACGCGCAGAATTCGATGACCCAAAATGAAATTTAATTGCTCGTAACTTTTTTGCTAAAAAGTGTTTTTGCTTAAAATTTATGTCTCAAAATGTTACGCATATAACAACAAACTCGTCAAATTTTGAGCAAAAACAATTTTTAGTAAAAATGAGCAATTAAATTTCATTTCGGGTCATATAGACCCACTGAGAACAGCAGGGTTAAATTGGAAAATGCAATCAAAGCAAATGAACACGCAGAATTCGATGACCCGAAATGAAATTTAATTGCTCATAACTTTTTTGCTAAAAAGTGTTTTTGCTTAAAATTTATATCTCAAAATGTTAGGCATATAACAACAAACTCGACAAATTTTGAGCAAAAACAATTTTT
Organism: Maratus speciosus; assembly: GCA_963932465.1. Taxonomy (NCBI): domain Eukaryota; kingdom Metazoa; phylum Arthropoda; class Arachnida; order Araneae; family Salticidae; genus Maratus; species Maratus speciosus. The sequence goes on along the minus strand of OZ010790.1, from coordinate 3,530,257 downwards.
AGTAAAAATGAGCAATTAAATTTCATTTCGGGTCATATAGACCCAAGGAGAACAGCAGGGTTAAATTGGAAAAAGCAATCAAAGCGAATGAACACGCAGAATTCGATGACCCGAAATGAAATTTAATTGCTCATAACTTTTTTGCTAAAAAGCGTTTTTGCTTAAAATTTATGTCTCAAAATGTTTGGCATATAACAACAAACTCGTCAAATTTTGAGCAAAAACAATTTTTAGTAAAAAAATTATGAGCAATTAAATTTTATTTCGGGTCATATAGACCCAAGGAGAACAGCAGAGTTAAATTGGAAAATGCAATCAAAGCGAATGAATGCGCAGAATTCGATGACCTAAAATGAAATTAAATTTAATTGCTCGTAACTTTTTTGCTAAAAAATGTTTTTGCTTAAAATTTATGTCTCAAAATATTAGGCATATAACAACAAACTCGTCAAATTTTGAGCAAAAACAATTTTTAGTAAAAATGAGCAATTAAATTTCATTTCGTGTCCTATAGACCCAAGGAGAACAGCAGGGTTAAATTGGAAAATGCAATCAAAGCGAATGAACACGCAGAACTCGATGACCCGAAATGATATTTAATTGCTCATAACTTTTTTGTTAAAAAGTGCTTTTGCTTAAAATTTATGTCTCAAAATGTTAGGCATATAACAACAAACTCGTCAAATTTTGAGCAAAAACAATTTTTAGTAAAAAAGTTATGAGCAATTAAATTTCATTTCGGGTCATATAGACCCAAGGAGAACAGCAGGATTAAATTGGAAAAAGCAATCAAAGCGAATGAACACGCAGAATTCGATGACCTGAAATGAAGTTTAATTGCTCTTAACTTTTTTGCTAAAAAGTGTTTTTGCTTAAAATTTATGTCTCAAAATGTTAGGCATATAACAACAAACTCGTCAAATTTTGAGCAAAAACAATTTTTAGTAAAAAAGTTATGAGCAATTAAATTTTATTTCGGGTCATATAGACCCAAGGAGAACAGCAGGGTTAAATTGGAAAATGCAATCAAAGCGAATGAACGCGCAGAATTCGATGACCCGAAAGGAAATTTAATTGCTCGTAACTTTTTTGCTAAAAAGTGTTTTTGCTTAAAATTTATGTCTCAAAATGTTAGGCATATAACAACAAACTCGTCAAATTTTGAGCAAAAACAATTTTTAGTAAAAAAGTTATGAGCAATTAAATTTCATTTCGGGTCATATAGACCGAAGGAGAACAGCAGGGTTAAATTGGAAAAAGCAATCAAAGCGAATGAACACGCAGAATTCGATGACCGGAAATGAAATTTAATTGCTCATAACTTTTTTGCTAAAAAGTGTTTTTGCTTAAAATTTATGGCTCAAAATGTTAGGTATATAACACCAAAACTCGTCAAATTTTGAGAAAAACAATTTTTAGTAAAAAAGTTATGAGCAATTAAATTTCATTTCGGGTCATATAGACCCAAGGAGAACAGCAGGGTTAAATTGGAAAAAAGCAATCAAAGCGAACACGCAGAATTCGCTAAGCAATCATCAGCGCAATTGCAATTTCTTTGTTTAACTTCTAATTACGTGAACTACGAAATGCTTAAAATCGGTATGCCCGGATAATTACTAACCAGAAAAGTATTTCCTTAACTCACTTCCGCCATTTTAGTGCACAATTAGTTTTGCCTCCAAATACAATGAGAACGTCGCTTGCCAGGATCTTCTACTATGAACGTAGGGGGCATTAAGTAGAACGTAAACAAAGTTTCGACTTCTATAAAAAGGACCGGCACATTCAAACAATACAATAAGTAGGCGAGACTCGTCAGTTGGAGGGGGGTGTAGAGTTTTATATTCCCCACTGGATCGACGCCCGCATTACTCCACCCTCAAGGAATGTCTTTTTATATCAAAAAGGGTTCCTTGATTCATCAAAGGTTTGGCATTGAAAAAGGAAAAATCAGAATCTGTGTCTAGGACAAACAGCAAACGAGGTGAAGAATTCTAGTTTTATTCAAGATATGCATCGAATATTATTTTTCTGTTCTGCGAGCACTTGCTCTTGTATGTCACGAACTTGGCGTTGATCTGTCAGGCATGGCGTTTATTTTGTGCTCACAGTGTGAAATTTGTGTTTGAAAGATTGTTCTTGCACTGTTCTCGTTTAAACTGCAGATTAAAAAAACAGGATAATAAGCTTCGGTAAGTTTAATATATTTTCTTTAATCATGATGATGATAGTATTGTTGTTGATGATGGTTATATTATTCATGATGATGATGACGATTTTACCGTCATCGTAGTGATGAATGATAAAAACGAAGATGGATCGTATAACCTGAAAAATAAAACGCTGAACTGATATGACATACACCTTTTTTATCTGTTGATTCCTTAATTTAGCTTGTTATGGTTAACGTATTCAGTGTAACAACACATGTTAACGTAACAATACACTGGTATTCTAAAAACATAAAGGAGATATTATATGCTTACGATAACCTGATATTCTAAAGAGGGACGAAAATGTCTGGTAAGTAATCAAGGATACCCTCTGAATATGAAAATATTACACCTGTAGTCATTCTACGTATGAATTTTTAGTTACAATTTTTGGACAGTTATAAGATGTTTACTTTATAATACTAGAGACATCATGATATCTAGCAGAGGTTACTGGGTATCCTATACACATTCCGAGTATGTGTTTTTGGATTTTTATAGGACGACTACAGGTCATACGATGGCACGCTTTAGAGGGCCTCATCACTGTAGAAGCCCGACTATTAATGCGGTAGTAAGGTGTTGTTACAAAAAAGAAAGGATTTGTTAACGGCGTTAAAATACGAGTACTAGTTTTTTAACAAACAATAAACGAGGTGAAAGAGTTTTAGTTTTATTTAACAAATGTACCGAATGTTACTTTTCTCCGAACACTTGCCCTTGGCATTGAGCTGTCAGGTATGGAGTCTAGTTTGTGCTCACTTAGTGAAATTTGTATACTGTGATGACTCTTCCCGTTTAAACGGGATTTAAAAAAAAAAAAATCAAGATAATAATTTTTGGGAAATTTAATATATTTATCGTTAATTATTATGATGATGATGATCTAATAATAATGATGATTTTGGTAATGATGTTGCAGTCGTTGTAATGATGACGATGAACTGATGAGATAAACAACTGATCTTAATTTGGATAACAAAAAGGACTGAAAAAACAGGCCCTTGACTCAGAAATCCCTACGGGTTCGTCTCTGGACAATTTTCTTTCATTAGATTTGGTCCAAGCGTACATTTTTCTGCAGACTTGGGTCGGATATTTTACCATACGCTTTTATGAACAAATATCGCAATATAAATTACATCTTTGCCTTTTAAGAATTTAATAGCAGAGCCTTCATTATTTGACAAAATGTGCAAATTCCTTAAATTGTGTAAACATTAATCAAATATTTTTTTAATCACCTATTTATCGAAAAGGGAAATCTTAATAAAAAAATGTACCATATTTAATTAATGAAGTGGCGATTTATAAGCTGGTTACTGCAACACTTGTCGACCATAACTAAGCAGTTTGTCAACTTTGACGCTTTGGCGAAAAAATGAGTTATTATGAACAACATCGGATTAAAAAATTGGAATTTATACTATAAAACTATGGAAAAATATACTCCCATAAAATTATATGAAATATTTACCTGAAATAATTATGTAAAAGTTGCATGGTAATCTCTAAACATGCTTTTTCTATACTGTTGATCATAGCGAGTTGCTATGTTTTATTTTTGTATACGAATTTTTGCTTCTGTTATTTTTTTTTGTTAAAATATATGCCGTTGGTTTGCAAGGTCCTTTGGTAGTGCGCGGAGCTGGATGGTGGAGGGGTTTTTTCCCGCCAGGAGACTAGTTCCATAAACCTCACGGTTGGCGTCCTGGTTGGGTGTCAAAAAAAATATATATATATACACACACACGCACACACATATATATATATATATATATATATATGAATATGTTTCATATATATATACTATATATATATGAAACAGATATTAAGTTACCAGGTCCTCGTTCGCCGCAGAAGAGGCACAGGAAAATTTCCCCATCTGCACCTCAATTCCTCTGTGCCGCTATGATATTCATATATTTTGTTTTTCACAAAATTATAACGAAAGTTTTTCGAAACATAAAATTTCTTCGTAAAAGTACTTTACTACCTACTTTAGTCACACGGTTAAAATTGAGGCCACTTTTATTTTACAAATTATGAAATAAATAAAAGTTCTAATTATAAATTAAACATATAAAATATGATGCTACACCATAATTATTTCAAATAAGGTTCAATAAATTTCAATATATGATAAATTATTAAATTAATTAAAATATTAGCAGTAAATGCAAAATACACTTTTAAAAATATGTAAGACATCGTGTTCATTAACAATGAGAGTATGACAATCAATATGATATCGTTCCTCCGTTTGCTACATCTATACTATATATATAAAATCCTAATGAAACGAATTTATGAAACGATTTCATGAAACGACTGAAATGAAACGAATTTATGAAACGACTGAATAAACAACTGATTATGTTTCACGGCGATTTCTCCTAAAATATGGAATATTTTGCAATGTAATTAACACCAAAAATCCGCATTGATCCGCAGATTTCAAAATTAGTATTAGAATTTTTAAATTCGACTTAGTTTTCGAGATATTAATTTTTTTTCTAATTTTAAATACTCTTCTCTGATGATGGCAACTCAAATTTTAATCATAATAGATATTTTTTTTTCATATTTTAGAAAAGCTTATTATTTTAAACTAATTTTGCAACCAGTTTGGCCTCCCTTAAATGTATGCTAAGAAATGTATCATGTTACTTTTATTCAAAATTCAATTTACTTGAACAATCTTTCGCCAAATTGAAAGATTCTGATAGAGAAATCAAGAACTCAGTATTTTTATGTTAGCGGGACGCAGGTGATAAATCGCCAAACATTTTTCTGTCGCAATTATTTGTATTTCATTAATTTCATTTAAAATATAATCCTTTCATTCATTTTATTTAAAATACAAAACTTTCATTTAAAACTGAAACATTTAAAATTGATGGCTTTCACTTCTTCCTTTAAAAACAAAAACAAACAAAACGAAAAGAAAAATATTAGGCACAGATGTCATATACGCACCGGGGTACCTAATTGGCGCCAAAATGGCATTATTTTGATTGACATGGTAACCCGGGTATTGTTGTTTATTTAATAATAAATGTTTATTAGCCCCCGGTACAGAATGCTATTTGTTTCTCCCAGCTTATTTTGTGTCTCTCGAAAAAATAACGTTACCTTACAGAAGACAGCCGTAAAACAAAGCAGTACGATTAAATACTCTATAGCAATTTTTTAAACTTCTAAGCATCGCACATTTTCAATTTTTATACCGTCGTATTGGAAAAAACAAGTACTTTTAAATGCAATTTGTTTGAAAACTGCATCTCCATTTATTTTTGAAATATTAGTTTTTTTGTAGTTTTTAGCACCATTTGTTTAATTTTGGCAGCTCAAGTACTCCATTTATGTAGAAAGTAAAGGAAAAATAGTTGAAAAATAGCAATTATATCTTTTTGCTGCCATTTTCTCATAACAACCGAAAGAAAATGTAATTAAAATACGTGCTATTTTGAAAAAATATAAACGAATAATTTCTGTTAAAACATGGAGCTATAATAAACTATATTTAATTTTAAGTATCTATAGACGCTTTCAGTGTGACGTATGTCATAACGTTTTGGTTGGAAACTGACTCCAAACAAACGGTTGCTATGCGTCATTTCTTTTTAAATATAAATCGTGGAAAATGTTACCAGTACATATCAAGTAATAAAACACTTAGATGTGAGACATAGATATAAGATATAGCTGCAACACAAAAAGAAAATAGGAAATACAACACAGAAACCGTTTTTTTGGAGTCATTTTCAACCAAAACGTCATGACTGACGTCACGACTGAAATCGTCTATATTAATGTTGCAAACAAATGAAGGCCTATGAATCATTAGACAGCCGTTTTTTTTTTTTTTTTTTTTTTTTTTTTTTTTTTTTTTTTTGTCGAGTTTCTTGAATGACGGCATCTTTTTGCTGCATTTGTGTATTATTTCGCGATAGTGACATCCCATACCTACTTTTCTGTAGATGTTTAAGAATGGATCGTAAATGTGGAATTCTTAAGCGGATGCGCATGACGTCATTTTACATAAAATAAAAGCGTGTGCTGTACGTTTTAAAATTGAAATATGTTTTGTACTATCATGGAAGACGGTAGTATTCGAGTGACGCAGCCTTAAGCCTAAAATCGTATCGTATCGTATCGTTAAAATCGTATCGTATCGTATCATAGAATTCGTAGATGGCGGAACTCATATATACAGCTAACTCGACATCAAAGAAAACGCGAAAAGCCGCCTTTTAATAACTCAGCAGATATATGTCTTATTGTTCTGAATTTTCTAGAACAGTCTTATATCTGCAGTCTAATCGTATACTGAAATTTTTGCATTTCTACGTGCAGTATATTTTGAGATCTAAATAGCCATTTTTAAAGTGAAAACGTTGGTATAATATCGAGGAAGTTCCTAATTTGAAAATCTCGAAAACGGTTCTAACGATTATTTTTAAATTGATACATAATATAAATGTGATTAAGGCGAGGTGAATAACACTTTTCTTTTTTCTGGGAAAACTCTCGTTCGTTAAATAATTCGATTTTTTTTTCTCTCGAAAATGACACGGGCGATTTTTTAAAAATCAAATAAATATGTTTCAGATGAACCAAATAACAATTTACTTGTTTCCAGCAAGACTCTTGTTCGTTTTATAATGCGCATGAAAAATCGGACTATATTTCTTCGCCATTCTATGGAAATTTCACCGAAAATGCATGACACTGTATTCATACACATGCTTTCTTTTTAACCACTTTTGGGGAGAAAAATTTTGTCTTCCCACTGGCTGAGTGGCTAAGGGCCATCGTTTACTGACCTTAAGATAGGCAGTTCGATACTCTGTGGTACGTGTTTTTACATGTGAATGTTTTTTTTTTTTTTTTAAGTCTGCTAGTTGACCATTATTCTCAGTTCCTTTATAATTTTTTTAATTGCTATTAAGTTAAATAAAATTACAATTATAATGACGCCAATTTGATGATGTTATTTCTTGGCATTTTTTCAACAATAAAAATATTACCATAAATTTTATAAATATATTTAATTTCAATCACTTTACAAAAAATATACATTAATAATTATTATTTGAATATAAATCACACGATCAGAAACGTAAAAAAATAATTCATTTCAGCTCTTCTTTTTATAATATCATTTTTTATTATTATGACGGTCAATCAATATATAATCACTGACATCCATAATATTATTATTATTATAATTATTATTTTCCTTGCATAAAAGCTATTGTGATGTAATAATTCTTTTATAATAAATAATTTAGTTGAAATGTTTTATTTATAAATATCAATGAAGTTTGATAACGCCGAGACAATTCTTTTTATTTAACTTTGCAATATTTACAGTTTACATAATAAGCATATCAGAATTCTGGTGTCGCCATCTTTTGACGCAATTGCGTAGTATTATAGAGAAATGTTTGATAAAAACGCTGAAGTAGACAGTTTTTAAATCGAAGAATTATTTTAAGGGATATTTAATGTTAAATCTGGATAAAATTGTCTCATTAAAAAAGTCTCATAGGAAAAAAATATATACATGGGAATTTAATCATTTTCATTCAATTTAATCATTCAATAGAAACTCGAAGTTTGCAGAGTGCATTTATTATTCTTAACTTGCCTAATTTTTTGACGGTTTATTTCAATTTTAAATTAAAATTTTCAGAATTTCCAGAGATATTTTTTACATATTTTAGAAAAGGTTATTTTAAATTGTTGCCAAATGTTAAAACAGCGCAAAGAATAATATATCCTTTAAATTAAAAATTTATTCACACGTGACTATTATAAACAGAAAAAAATCCTTTTAAATTAGAATTAAATGATAACGTTAAAAGCAGGAAAATATTAAACATTACGTCATAAAAATTGTTTTTACACATGCTTACTTAAAATGAAAGAAAATTATAAAATAATCAATTATTTTCAAATTAGAATTAAATGATTACGCATTAAAAGAAGGAAAACATTGAAAATTACGTCATAAAAATTATATTTACACGTGAATATTAAAAGAAAAAGAAAATTTTTAAATAATAAATTCATTGATATGTGTTAAAAGTCGTAAATGGAGGAAATTACGTCATATTGGCCAAAGTGGCCAAAACAGTTTACAAAACACATTGCAAAACATATTGCAAAACAGTGTAAATTAAAAAAATATATTTATATGAGAGATTTATTTCAAATTTCGAGATGATATTTTTAACTATCGTTGCTAATTTTAAGGTAGCGCAAATAATAATATTATCTTTCTAATAATAAAAATATTTTCAGTTGAATGTTACAAAGAGAAAGGAAGGTTTGGTGAAAATTATGTCAGATTTAAAACGTTACATTTAAAATCTCTTATTTAAAATCATTTTCTTATAGCGTTGTTAAAAAATACCATAAAGCAAAGACTCTGTTGACTTAGTTCCTTTTATATTTGGGTAATTTTCAAATGTTTAACTAATCTTATTTAATCAAGCAGGGAAACAGCAACTAACATCAGCTGATTCGGTTTTGAAATCCCTCAGTAAAAGGGAAACCCGTTTACAGTAAGATCGCCATTGATTTTTTAATTATACAGAGCAGCCTCGATTATCCGAGCTAATTGGGACTGTTAGTAAATCGGAATCGGAAATCTCGGTTAATAGAAACTGTGTGTAAAAACTCGCCGTGCTTGCGAATTTAACATCTCTTTTAAAAAAATATATAGAAAGTTTTTTAAATAATAAAAGTAAATATATGTAAAGTTCTGTTTCACAGCTTAACAAATTTAAAAAGAAAATCAACTACCAGTAGTAAATTTTAAAATGCAAATTGAAAAATTTACGAAAGTTCACACAGCCACTGGAAATAAAGCATTGTTCGCTATTGACTTCTCAGGGTCCAATGTTTCTTTGGAGTTGAGGGCTTTTGGGGGCAGAATGGCCTGTATAGCACGGACAGTGAGCTAAAGAGTGTGGTTATTTTTAAGGCTCATTCAAAAGGAAAAAAAAAATCAGACTTTGTTATCGGCTCGGTTAACAGAAACCTCGATTAATCGAAGCTCGGTTAATCCAGGTTCTACTATAATTCAATCTTCCGTAATCTTTTTAAAGCAGATCAAATTAATGGACTTTAGCACAAAGTCACATAGCTGATAACTGCCATGCTTGTTGGCCACCTTTTTTTCAAAAAGTTTGCTTCACCTTATTCAATTAATGAGATATCTCCGATAAAATAAGTCACATTTTCCCGTTCTAAAATACTGGTATCCAAAAATCGTAGCATGTAACTGACACTACAACTACTCATGGAACTAGACTATTTTAAGTCTGATTTTTATTATAGACTATATAAAATTATTAAAAATATATATTATGATAGGAACTAGCGGGCTTCGTCCGCTATTTACGTTACGGATATAAAAATCATGTTTTTTTTAGGGAAAAAGAAATAAAAACCTATTTGACGATAGGTTTATAAAGGCACATTTTGTATTTGTTATATTTCCGGGGATGAGGAGGGGGGGGGGGCTATTTTGATTAAATATGCCCCTCTATGGCGCCTTATGGGTCCAGCTTCCATAACTCAGAAACTACCTTTCGGACATCAATGCAACAGATTCCAAACGTTATAATTAACTTAATAATCACCCTATATAGCATTAAAGTAAATTTATGAGTACTGCATACTATTTTTTTATCGTAATTTCTGAAGAGAAAAAATTATTTCGGTTCCATTCTTAGGTACTGGTCTGAAAAATTTTGAAAAAGGGGGGAAGGAGGGGACATGAGACTGCTGTTTGTCAAACAACACAACGGGCTCTGGCTTATTCAACTTGGTTTTTGATGACTTCAATTGGAAGGTGGTTTGTTTAAAAGAGTGCGTTCCCTGCCCCATGAAAATTGGAACTATTGGTGCTACATCTATGTAAGGATTTAATAATTATAAATTAACATTTTGGATTTATTAATTTAAGGATAAAGTGTTTTTAAAGGAATATCAAATGAAACCCTCTGTGCGATCTGCGATTATACTTACCCAGTTGTTTTTATATACAAACTGCTATAAGGAAAATTGTAATAAAATAGTAAAAATTAAATCTGCATTAAATTCCATAAGTATCTTTTTTTTAATCATTTTATCACTAACCTCAAAAAAGTAATGATATCAATGCAAAACCCCTTGACGGGTTAAAAGTTTCTGACGCAGCACTTTATCTTATGCTCTAAGAATTTTAAATATGGAACTTAAAAATACTGATATCAAATTTTGAGTGACGTTATGCTACTTCTTAAAAAATATATTTGTATTTATTTCATCATTTTATTTTTGTTTTATTTATAATCGCATGTGCAAAAGTTATGTTCAATATGAAAAGCTGCATAAAATTTTATTCGCTGTTGCTTTATCATTTACATCTCTCATAAATTCAAAATATGAGTTTTAAAAGATATGATATAACATTTAAGTGACGCCTTAATGTGACTTTAAAAGGTTTGTTTTAAAATTCAATTTAAATTATTTTTGACTTGGTTAAAATATTTTTTTACATCTACACAATACTTTTAATTTTCCAATTCACTGTTAAATATATCACTTTCACTGAATCTATACTATGCATTGAAATGTATTTATTTCAATAAATTGATTTAACTTTTGTGTCACGCTATTCAAAATTGTGAGTAAGATTTATGTAAATGGTTTATTTGCGTCAAACTATCCTTTTTCATACATTTCATGTAGTTTGGGCACAATGACGCAAAGAAACCATTTACATAAATCTTACTCACAATTTTGAATAGCGTGACACAAAAGATAAATCAATTTATTGAAATAAATACATTTCAATGCATAGTATAGATTCAGTGAAAGTGATATATTTAACAGTGAATTGGAAAATTAAAAGTATTGTGTAGATGTAAAAAAATATTTTAACCAAGTCAAAAATAATTTAAATTGAATTTTAAAACAAACCTTTTAAAGTCACATCAAGGCGTCACTTAAATGTTATATCTTATCTTTTAAAACTCATATTTTGAATTTATGAGAGATGTAAATGATAAAGCAACAGCGAATAAAATTTTATGCAGCTTTTCATATTGAACATAACTTTTGCACATGCGATTATAAATAAAACAAAAATAAAATGATGAAATAAATACAAATATATTTTTTAAGAAATAGCATAACGTCACTCAAAATTTGATATCAGTATTTTTAAGTTCCATATTTAAAATTCTTAGAGCATAAGATAAAGTGCTGCGTCAGAAACTTTTAACCCGTCAAGGGTTTTTGCATTGATTTATATATACATATATTTTTTTTTCATCGGGGGCGACACTAAATTCTGAAAAAGTAGAATTCCTGTTTTCTAGTTTACTTTTATTTTCTTTTTTAAAATTATATAAATTGTTTTGTTCTATAGTTATTAATTATTTTTTTGGTTATTTTCTTTTAAAAATAATAGAAAATAATTAAAAAATACGGTACTACTTAGTTATTCCGTTGACCAATTTCGCCAAATTATATAAATCGCCAAACCACTCGCTAAATTATACAAATTGACATTTTTTTTTTTTTTTTTTTTTTCTTTTTTTTTTTTTTTTTTTAAATAACGAAAGAACAAATAAATTAGTATAACATCACTAAATATACAAACAAAACTTCGAAATAAAAATCACTTGATGACGTTGCTTAAAGTCAAGTGAATATGACATTTACGATCAACCATTATTGGCATTTAATCTTATAGTTTTGCGATACATTTTTGGTCGACGGGATAACTAAGTACAGTCGTCTCTCTGTTTAACGTCGCTCTACTTAACGACGATCTCTATTTAAGGACGATATTTAGCAGTCCCGGCTCCTTTAAATAAAAAAAATCTCTATTTAAAGACTAAATTGTTTCTATTTAACGACGATTTTCACGTACTTTTTTCTCTCCCGATCCCTTTAAACATGTGAAACGAGGGAACCTCTTCTGACAGGAAAACAAGTTTTCTAGCAATTCGGATGAGTACAGTTAAAGGAGAAGTTGGTAATGGACTTTACCTATGTGACGAAGACGTTTTAACAACCGACTTCAGAAATTTAAATCAAATTTATGAAGACATGGCAAATGAAAATGCAACTTCAGATGCAGAAGATGGGGATGAAGCTAATGATATAGAAAGCGAGACACCACCTCCTTCTTACTCAGATGCAAATTCTGCCCTGGATATTCTTCGTCAGTACATTGTTTCATCAAATATGAAAGATGACTTATTCAACCTTCTTGAGAAGCTTGAAGCAAGAGTACTAAAAACTAGACCACCATTGAAACAATCCACACTTTTTGGTTTTTTAAAAACTTAATTTGTTTAAATAAATGTATTAATATTTTTATTGTACTGTAACATTGTTTAATTAAATGTATTATAAATATATTTATTGTACTTTAAGTAACATTGTATGCTGTAATGTTGTTCTGGCATGTAGTATAATTAACGCAGAAAACATAAAATAAATTTAAAGAAATAAATAAAATATTTCTAAACACGCCAATATATTGAGAAATGTATTGACAGTTCTAAGTCTGTAAACTATGAAGGGAAATGTTTTTCAAATATTATTTTTCCACAAATTCTGTTTAAGGACGATCTCTATTTAAGGACGATTTTTCGAGGTTTCTTGAAAGTCGTTAAACAGAGAGCCAACTGTAGTACCAAAAATACATATGTAACTGGTGTTCGAAAATGAGGTTTTCACCAAATTTTTGTAAAAAAAAAAAAAAAAAAAAAAAAAAAAAAAGATCACGCCAAACCTGCGGTGCGTATATGACATCTGGCCAAATATTAAATAATGCAACAAACCATGACATTTAATTTCAACTTCAAAGCAATGTTTTAATTTACCACTTGAAAAATTAAAAAAATGCTAACTGGCGAGTTGAAAAAAAGCCAAATGCGAGATTTGCACTCGGCTAGTGTAACAGTACAAAGAATTCTTTGCGACCATGGCAACTTTTAATCTAGTTTTATTCGAAATTTTTTATTTTATTTTTTAATCAAAATGGCAAACTTTCGGCACAGATGTCATATACGGCTCCGTATTGGCACGATTTTTTTCTGACGCCAATGTCATATACGCACCGGGTACTTAACTGACGCCAAAGTATCGTTCTTTTGCTTGATATGGTAAGCCGAATGTTGTTGTCTATGCTGTTAATGCTTTCCCCAAATTGGCGTCGGAAAAAAATCTCGCCAATATGGGGCATGGTATATGACATCTGTGCTAAACTTTCATATGAAAGGCGAAGGGATCAGACCGTATTTGTTTATGGCAGTTACATGACTTGAAATATTATAATATAGATGAAATGATGGCGATAGAATAATATTTGGCGACTTATCACCTGTGCCTGGCTAACATTGAAGCACCATGGCATCTGGAATATAAAAAGCGAAGTTTTTCGCCCGGATATGTTGATGATAGTCAAATGACTTACGCCTTTGTTATAGAGATTGTTTTAAAATACCGAGAGACAAAGACTCTGTACACGTAATACATTTTATTTTAGCTTCTTTTCAAAAGTTTAACTGATCCTCTTTAATCAAACACGAAAACAACCATTGGATGTCTTAACAGCAACTGATTCGGCCTTAAATTTTTGCAATCAAAGGGAATTGAATGGAAACCCGTTTACAGGGAGATCTGCACAGCTTTTTTCACTATAATTCAATCTTCTCTAATATTTTTAAAACCGATCAGATTAGCGTGTTTTCAGATTCTGCGGTGTCTGAATGGGGGGGGGGGGGAGTGTTGGCGAGCGTAGCTTGCAGGGGGAAGAGCCCCCTAGTAAAATATAAACTCAGAACCACTTAATAAAAAGCCAACTGGTATGAAATGATCGCGCAGAGCTTGATATTTTTTAGAGTTCATGCGTGTTTATGAACTCGGTTTGTTTATCTGTTTGTCCGTCCGTGTTCTAACTCGCGTAAATAGAGTCAGATTGCCGAGAAATGGATAATATGTTATTGGGTATCACTATGGCATGTTCGGTATTGAAAATGAAGTATGAAGCGTTTATAGTTCCTTTACAGAGAGACATTCAAAAGAATTCCGTTACATGACGGCCTATGGGGAAAAATTCATTTTCGGTGTTCTTTAATACTGTTTCACCGTTTCAAACTTATTGAAATTTATATATATCTCTGAAATGTAATACAAGATGCTTACTATAGAATATAGTATATGCATAACTTTCATCGTTCCTTTACATAGATACTCAAAATAATTCCGTTACATTGTGGTCTATGGGGTGCGCATAGCATTCATCGTTCATATACAGGGACACACAAAATATTTCGGTTACGATACTACCTATGAACAATAATTGCTGGGAGTGCGTTTTACGTTGTAGTATGTGCTTTTAAATTTAAATCTTTTTTTATATTAATTAGCGTGATGTATAAATTATACAGATCATATACAGGACTGCACAAAGCATCTAAAGTGCATTTCAATTTTATGATGGAAGTTAATGAACTGACATTTCAACTGTTGCATGCGTTTCCCAACTGAACTAAATTTTAGCATACTATGTATTATATAGCACAAACTTTGACTGTCAGAAACAAACTCTTTGCATTCGTTTGAGACATTCTGACCCTCCTTCCTTCTCTCCGGGCATTGCTCCTCACGACTATTTGTTTATTTTTCTCAAAAATTCTCTTCGCCGAAAAAATTGACTGTTTGAATGACATAAAAAAAACATCTCGTTAAGTATTTTGTTAACAAATCCCAAATCCTTTGGAAAGCAGGCATTATGAGTCTTCTGGACAGATGGGAGAAGGCTGTAGAATATAATGGCACCTATATAATTTAATAAATGTATACTACAATTTAAGGGGGTCCGGGGATAAAAATTCTCAAAAAAAATTTGCAATTTTTTTTATTGGCAAAAAGCCCTAAAAGTTTTTAGCGCAAACCGCATGCTTTTATCTTCATTAGGTTCAGAGATATAATACCTTTAGCCTTGAGAAGCGATGCATCAGCTACCCTCTCACGAGAACTTTAACTTCATTTATCTCAAAATGAATTTTTTCACGATTTGTCAACTTTAAAAGAATATATCTAAAGTTCCTTGCAAGATATATGTATGAAAGTTTCAACAGATATTTTATGCTATATTTCCAACAAATTGTCTTCAGGATTTTTAATTTTGAGTGATAATTGTGAAAATATGCTAATTAATGCAAAACTCACTCATAAAAAAACTTCATTTTTTTACTTAAATTTTTTTTATAAAATTCATAATCAATATTTTAATAAATCCTAAAGACAAATTAAAATGACACATTTTCTGTACACAAAAGTGTAAAAATTTTGTAAATCGAGTAAGTACTTCCAGAGTTATATAAAAAATTAAATATGTTTAAAATTTTAAAATTTAATGTTTTTTAAAATTATTTAAAATTTTTCAGATTTTTTTTACATGCAATATTCTTATTATTATATTAGAACATATTTCAGAAAAAAAGTATAACAAAATCTCTGTAAATGAAAAAAAAATGGAATTTTGAGCCCCGAACTCCCTTAAATCTCCTGCGTTTCAATTTTCCTTCAAAATCGGCACGAACTTTCCGGACAACCCTATACAGTGGAACTCCAGCTATACGATTTACTCGGGACTGGGCAACAAAACGTAGAACTCAGTAAAACGTACAACTCAACTAATGGTCCACTGGAACCTTTTTTAAAAATATATCATGAAAATTTACCTTTTACATCGAAAACTGAAGTTTTGTATGCACCCATGACATAAATTTGCAGAAATGTAACAGAGTAAAAAACAAAGATACATAAGAAAAGTACACATGAAGTTATTTTATCACAAAAGCTTTATTAAAAATATTTTTTATACATGTAGAGTACTCAAAGGAAATCACCGGAATCGCTTTGGCATGTAAATCATTTATTAAAAGACATTTCAGTAGTTTCCAAAATTTTATTGAAATGATCACTAATCTTGTATTGCTCCTTTTCTCCAAAACCGACACTGAACTATGACCTTTTCATTTCTGTTAATAATGCAGCCGCTTTATAGTTATTGCTTGTACTCCTGAAGAACCGCTTTGCTATGTCAAAAGCCCTCAGAGCAGCTCCGCATCGAATGGTCATTATGAGTGGGATCATCACAACAGACACGTCATCAGTCGGCAAAGACAGGAGGCAAGTCGTAACAAAAATTCTGAAATTTTTTTCAGCAAAACGTAAAAGTGACACGAAGTTTCATCCGGAAACGCAAAAACCTAACGTATAACTCAGGGAAACATATAACTCAAAAACGCATAACTAAGCTCATTTTTAGTGGCAAACGACCGGGACCGCTGAGTTCAAACGTATAACTGAGGGAAACGTACAACTCAGGTAACGTATAAGTGGAGTTCCACTGTATTATATTAACCCATTCCGGCACATAAAAATTCTGTTCATAAAATGATGAAATGATTGATTGACACCAGAATTTACAAACGAACTTCTTAGAAAGTAAAAACTTGTAATATTAAGCTTTCATTATAAAACAAAATTTTATTGAAATATTCTTGGTGCCATTTGTATGTTTGTAATTAAAATTAGGTGGATCTGTAGTGGAATCACTGTGCCGGAAAGAGTTAATTGTAAGAAATTATGAATTCTGCATGAAAATACATAGTCACCAGAAAAAATATTTTATTAAATTTTTATTAAAAAAGCTATTTCTTAAAATTACAATTTAAACCAATCCTCTTTTTATTAATCAAGTTCTTCGAGTTGCTATTGCAGGTAACTTGAAAAAAATCCGATAGTTAAGGCATTTTTTTTTCTTGGTAAATCCGCATTCTACCAGATGCTACTAGGCGAAATCGGATTGATATCAAATCCCACTTATAATTCTGGTAACTAAGATTTCTTGAAGTGCGGAACAAACTCGTGCGAATGTTGCATATGCCTACTGGATTATTCATTAATAGAATAAATATAAAATTCTATTACCACACCTGTGTAAATGGTTTAGAAAATAACCAGTTTAAAAAATATTTAGCTTCGACAATTTCGCTGTACTTTCTAAATATGACCGAGCAAAGTATTTTGTATGGAAAGTAAAACTACTTTTATTAGTAGAATAATTAAACAAATTTTATATTACGTTTTCTTTTCTGGTATTAAAAAAAATCAAGTAAAATCTATTAATTAGTAAAGTAGAAAAGTAAAATCTACTTTTATTAACAGGAGGATTAAACAAATTTTATATTAAGTTTTCTTTGATGGTATTTAAAAAAAATAAGTGAAACCTACTAATTAGTAAAGTAGAAAAGTAAAATCTACTTTTATTAACAGGCGGATTAAACAAATCTTATATTAAGTTTTCTTTGGCGGTATTTAAACAAATTAAAATCTACTAATTAGTAAAGTAGAAAGGTAAAATATACTTTTATTAACAGGCGGATTAAACAAATTTTATACTAAGTTTTCTTTGGCGGTATTTAAAAGTATTGTCGGTGCATAAATGGTTAAAGCAAAATTTATTTAAAAATAAGATTTCATGAGAATTGTTATGTTTTTCTGTGCTACTTCTTTAGCTCTATTTATCAATATAAATTTCTGGCTCAAAGCGCATTTTTTTTTTAATTTTAAAAATCCTGTTAGATGACAGGCATGTGTAGGCCACTGACTACACTTTGTTGATTATTCACATATTATTAGACGGTTGATGGCAATTAGCAGAAATGAACTTAAATAAATAGGTTACATTTTGAACTATTTCAGTTATGCACCGTTGTTCTGATCACTTAGTCAATTATTGTTCAGTAATACTTAAAAATGACAAAAAACATAATATTTAATTTTCAATAAATTATCTTCTAATAAGCACATTTAATGGACAGGAAAAGTAATCGTATCTATAACATTGTAACATATTTTCAAATGAAGCATGTTCAGTATTATTTTATACATTGAAATGTGAAATATAATCTCGAAAATACTGAAAAATTCCACAGACAAAAATAACAATAACAATAAATCATCCATTAAAGACAAAAAACAAACAAACAAACAAATAAATAAATAAATAAATAAATAAAATAAATAAAATGTTTATTTTTTCTAAAAACAACAACAACAACAACAACAACAAAAACAGCGGAAATATGAAAGGAAATGAATATTTTAATTAAGTATGCATAAAAATGAGTTTCATTATTGTAGATTCGTATAGAGCAGTGGTTCCCAGCCTTTTACTGGCCACGCCTCACCAAAGCACCTGGAAAATTGCTATTCCCGCCTCTCTCCCTCATTCTGTAAATTATGCCTCTTATTATTTAAAAAGTGAACTCTGTTGACATGGTAGAAGCGTAATAGAGCCTTCACAGTAATTATTCATTTCAGATATTTTAACTTATTAACTTTTTGCACTCCGGCGTCTCTTACGCAAATTTTATTCAGTCGGCACCACTTTTTGAAAAGACGTTTACTTTAAGCACACAATTTCAAAAATGCTCTGATTTAATAAGGAAAATTTTATTTTCCTTTATTACTGGTGCCAAAAACAAGGTTTGCAGAGAAAGATGATGTCGCCGCAGCGGCGACAACGGAGTGCAAAGTGTTAAAGAGGTAAATCTTCTATCAGAAATGTGTTTTAAACATAATTCTATAAATGCAATGAGGCTATACACCTGGGCCTTTGGGCCAAAAATAGTTTTGTCGTTGTTTTCCAAAGTTAACTCATTGTTAAAATAAAGTGTTATATAATCTGCATTTTTATCTTCACAAAATATCATGACGAGAGACTTAAAGGGCATAGCCGGATAAGCATTGGAAACATGCCTTTCAATCAAATTTCCTGATTTTTTTCCCAGATGTTGCTACACATCTGGCAATCTATTTCCCCTATTATCACCCTATAAATATTGATATTTAATGAGATAAAAATGTTTTCTCGATTTTTTAAAAAACGGATTTTCTAAAAAACTGCTGCACGGAATTTCATGCCTTTAATTAAGGATATATAGATACCAAAGATGCATTAGTAATTTTTGTATAATTTTCTGTTTATAAAATCTGTGTGAAATAGCGAAATAAAAATTAAAAAAAAAAATAAAAATCATATCTTATGGCTATCCGAAAATCACAATTTTCTTGTAAAAAATTCCCCATATGTGCCCGTATATTCTATGTAAATGCCGAAAGTTTGCGTTGGGTACTACATATAAATATTTACAAAAATGTATATTAAAATTATTGAAATTCATTTTAAGGCGTTATTTGAGGCGGAGCTACTCAACTTGCACACCCGAAGAATTTTTGGAATAAACAGTTACAGAATTGCTGTATTTTAAATTTTAATGACACATAAGCAACATTCTCAACGCTGTCGATATTAAAATGAACATGAAGTTGAAAAACTTGGCTTGCATGCTTAACCCCTTAACCTACAATGACGGGCATAGCCCGCGTACGATGATCGAGCCAAATGTAAATTCTTCTTACCACTAAAATTTCACAGTAAATATAGTTCAATTTAATCGTCGAAATTCCATAATTAAACAAGGCAAAAATTTCTATTAAATTTTAGTGGTAGCTATGGATTTGCCAAACCGTGGAGCTGTTAAAAGTAAATCGTAGGTTAAGGGGTTAATGGAATCTAAAATTCATCAGTTGACATATTGTCAGCTGACTTTGTTCCAAAAAGTTAGGTAGCTCCGCCCCAAATAACGCTTTAAAATGAATTTCAATAATTTTAATATACATTTTTGTAAATATTTATATGTAGTACACAACGTAAACTTTCGACATTTATACAGAATATACGGGCACATGTGGAGAATTTTTTATTATCTGATTTTTAAATTTAAAATGTATATTTAAATGTGTATTTAACCTTCCGTCTACCAGACGGGTCCATTGGACCCGACATGTACATTCAAAATATTTATTCAAACCAGAAATTTCTTCAAAACAAACTAAATGTATAAATCAGACAATAATAAGTTAAATAAACAAATTAAATAGTTTTAAGTAAAAATTCTGGTGTAGAATGTTTTTATAAAACTTGAGTAAAATTTCCGGTAGTTCTAGGGTTAAAATGTATATTTAAAATGCCATCATGACATTTATTTAAGGATACCTGTATTAGAGCCATAGATATTTACTGTCTGCATATTGCCTTTTCTAATGCTATTTAAGATTTATACATTTAAAAAAGTTAGTAATACCTCTTTTTAATATATTTTTTAGGATAAATGTGTGCAAGACTTTCAGATTTTCATGTAATTTTATAAAATTTCGCGTGCAAAAAGTTCTTTGTGTGAACATATAGCAGATCAAATAGAAGAAGAAAGCACATTCAATAGATAATTGAAAACGTTTAAAGGCATTGCAAAATACAAAATTTTAAAAAAATTTAAAAGGTTATTCTTATAATTATTCTGGTATCAATTCTATTTTAAGCTTTTGATTAGGAACATTTTAAAAATTTAATAAAAAAGCTATTTTTTTTTTATTTTACTTGTATTCCATTTATTTTTAGCCTGCAACATTACTTTTCTAAAAAAAAAAACTGACAGCAAATGCTTGAGTAACAAATTTGGAACTGCCCCCCGGTGAAGAGTACGCCCCACATTGGGAACCACTGGTTCAGGGATATATTTATAACGTTTTTCTTTCTGACACGATGTGTAGTTCTTTATAAATAATTGTTCAATTTAAGTAAAATTACATGAAATTTGACGGCAATCGACTTATTACGGCTTTGTGTAATTAATGCTTTTAAAGGATTTCCACAGGCTTTACTTTTGTAACTCACACGTCTAAACAGACTGAAAAGTCGATTAAAAATTGAATCCTTCCCACTACAACCTGAATGAATATCTAACATAACACCTCTGAAGCGCCCTAACACTCCAGACCAGCGGTTCCGGAACTAGGGTACGCGTACCTCTGGAGGTACGTTGTGGGCCTGAGGGGGGTACGCGAAAATAATACAGGCAAAGACGGAAATCACAAAAATGGCTCGACTGAAAACACATAAACAAAATTGATAGTTTGGTATTGCAAAGTTAGTCTATTGTATAGCTCCAATATGCAACTTTCAAAATGAGGGAAAAGGTTCACTAATTAGTAATTCATTGATACTAATCATTAACTTATGACCTAGTAATTCATTGATAATTCAATGTCACTAGTTCCACCCATCCCTAATAATATTGCATGATTACATGGTGAAATAATGCCACTTATATCACGTGCGGTAAATAGAGCCATGGTCAAAAATTGGTAAATTGTGTATCCTTATATCATGAACGATAAAATTAGACAACTTTGACTGGTAATTAGAAGTACTATTTTTAAAAAATACTTATAATCCGAGGAAGTTCAACCATATTGACGTTGTTTTAAAAAAAGAAACGTAAATTTTTGACAACCTATCACAGCAAAGTGAGAGTTATGATTGAGTTGATACACGTTGTTTTAGGAAGTAGAGATAAAGGGGCATTGCTCACAAAAGCTAAAACGTAAAAAACACCAACAGTTTTTTATAAAATAGCCTATGGCCCAGTTGCCTCGTGGTTCAATTACCCCAACAAACCATATATTTGTGTGTAATGCAATGACCAGTTATTATCATATATTTATTATACGGAACTCTCTGTGCGCGAGTAATACTCGCATTTGACCGGTTATTTCTGTTTACTCTCCTTTAAGGATCTTTCTCTATCTGTTTTTTTTTTTTAGTTTACAAAATATTTCTAAGTTTATATACTTGATTTTATTTAAAGTGTTGAAATCTTATTCACAGCTCGACAGCTTTTAGCACATAAAATATTAAATTAGGCACATATTTAAAAAAATATTTTGACAAATAAAAAGGAAGAGACATCCTTTAAGAAGAGTACACAGAAAAAAAGGGTTAAAAATATCAATTTTCTGATCAGATATTTAAAAAATAAGAATGCATACCCAGAGGTTAAGCATGCTAGTATGCTAGTATTTGTTTTTTTTTTCTTTTCAGAGATGTCACAAAATATTGACTGAAAATTCGAACTGTAGTAACTCGTCCCAATTCACCAAGATGTCAAACATTTGCCACTGACATATACTTGAGCCAAAAGCACCGATATGTAGGACGAGGCCGTGAATTACTTTTTTTCGGCGAGGCTCTGTTTCTAGACCTAAAATAAACAAGAAAGGTTGAATGCCTTTATAAGTCTAAATTTAGATCAAGAGAGTTGAGAGTGTTTTTCAAGAGTTCGAGTTGCTTATCATTAGATGATTAAAGTTGTCATCGTACTCCTTAAAAGTGTTATTTGGCTGGTAAGGTGACGTCAAGAGATATTACCTTGGCGAAGAATTTTAATCAAGTAAATGTGGAAGTCCGGATAGCATGCAAAATTTTGTCAAAAAATCTCTTTTTGTTACTTTTATGATCTAATTACACATTGGTATTTATATATTACTATCAGGATGAAAAATTTCGCTAAAAGAAATCCTCAATGTCTATTAAATTAAAATTGAATTATTATAAATAAAATGAAACTCAAACCAACTATTATAACTAAAGAACAATTATAAAAATAATTTTTTTTTTAAATTAAGTATAACTACTATTTATAATCGCAAAGGAAAAGAATTTACATTGCACAAAATGACAAATTTTAAATAAATAAATGTGATGTGATATGTGAACCTTGATTTGCTATTTGAAAACCAGAAGTTATACACGTTTCAATTGCTCTGTGAAATATATTACATAAAAAGCCTCTTGCATAGAACCTTTCGAAAAATACCTCATTCATCACTTTTTGTTTAGTATGTGCATAGAAAAAAGGATGTTGGCATCAGAAATAATATATATGATGGTTTTCACCTATATTATTTTATCCGGAAAGCCCGGGCTCATCTCCTAGTATTTTATAAATGCTTCTTTAAATTTGGATACTGTATAGTTTTCTGCGGTTTTTAAAGATAAAAGAACACTTTAGGAATCATGGGTAACTCGGAAGAGGTCATTTTATATTTTTGTTCGTGGCTACATTGCATTTTTGTAGATTAAGGCTGATCTCAAGTTCCCTGCTCAAAAAACGGGAAGCTTTCTGATTCATTAGGTGCGTTCGTAATTATATAAATATACAGTTGTCGTTCGGTCCGTCTGTCCGTCCGTCCACATATAACAGAGCAAAAACTACCCAACCGATTGGTCTGAAATTTTAAATAATTGTTTCAAAATTTTGTCGAGTCATTTCAAATTTTATGAAAATCGGATGTATAGTTTAATGACAGGGGCAATCAAAAGTTTGCCGTTACATGACGACCACAGGGAAAAAATTATTGCAAGTGCATTTTAATGATGTTACAGCCTTCCGAACAGAATGAAACTGATAGGCACTTATGAAGTGCACTAAAATATACATTCCGTACACTATGCGGTTCAAAATATATTTATAAAACTAGTTGTAGTACGAACGCACCTCATTTGCCACGTTTGACGTGCAATTCCCAACTTGTTTTTAAACGTAAAGGCACAATATTGGCAGGTCTGACTTTTGAAGCGATTTGGAATCTAAATGAGTTTTCCATTTTTTGATAAATAAATGACCTACATATTGATTTATAAGAAATCTCGGTCACATGACGACCTTTTTTCTCATTTCTCTGGCTGGTTGTTCTCCTTTCGTCCGGAAATTCGGTTCAAAACACCCACTTTGACATTATTTTCTGAAAGATCTATTGCGTTTAACAAAAAATGGAAAATGTCTTTTGATTGCATAGTTTTTCCGAATAACAATATATACCTATTTCATGCGTTTCCGAACAAAAGTGAGATAAACTTATGTCATAAAGTTGCCCCTTTGGATTTGAGAACAACCCAACCCTTTAGTGCGCAGATTTGCATATATGCAAACAACAGTATTTTGAATTTAATAGATTTTTTTACTCGTATATACATAATTCACACCAGAAAATTAAAATGGCAATTATTTACTTTAATTAATAACAGATATTCCGTATTTAAATAAAGGGAAATTAACCATTGAAATTTTCTGGTGTCAAGTCAGATTCTCTGAACTAAGTAATTTCTAAAACGTATTCCAGCATGGGAATTAAAGGGTTAAAGGATAAGTTTTATAAAATAAATAATTATATGAAATAAGGTATTTAGTGATATATTTTAAAAATATTTACTAATTTGCAATATTTTACCGTAAAACAGCCACACGACAGTAGTTTTTACTTATACTGCAGATGTGCAACAGAAGAAAAGATTGACGTATTATATGAAAAAATGTATCTCTGATTTTTTTCATTATTTTTCCTGTGTAATAAACCTTGCAGAGAATCATACATAATTTTTTCGAAACAAAATAAAAAATCGCGCATTTAAGGGTTAAGTACAATGTAGTTTAAGAAGTGAGTTTTTTTTTTTTAAACTAAAAGTTTGTGCATGCATAAAAAAAAGTCCCGCTGAAATCAATATTGCAATAAATAAATACAGGGTTCGCACGCTATTAAGCCACGCCCCATTTTGTAAGGACTCTACCACCAGTATTATTAGAAAGATAATTTTCTTCACGATTCATTAGATAGAAGATAGTTTTATGCAATTACTGGTGGTACAGTCCTTACAAAATAGGGCGGGGCTTAACTGGGCGTGCGAACACTGAATAAATACTCGGTCGCATGCCTGATGACGGAGACTAGTACGCGGTTAAACTTTTATTAGGGCTTTTCAGTAGCTGTTTGAAAATTAATAGATTTTTTTTCTTTTTTTTATATCCAGGTGAGCCCATAAAGGCATTTTCAGGAAGGGATCCTCGACTTACCACATTTCGACACATTAATTCGACACCATCGAAAGAAGATGCCTGAAGTCGATCAAGAAGTAGAATACGAAGAGGAGGAGGAAGAAGAAGAAGAAGAGGAAGAAGAAGAACAGGCGGCCACACCTCCTCCAGATCCAGTCCCGGTTAAAATTAGGAGAAGGGATGACATATGGCCACCTAAGGTAAAGTAAGAAATATTGGCAGTTTTTACTCTTTTTTTAGTCGCTGAAGGCTGTGGGTGTCAAAATCATCTATTATTTGAGTAAATATATAATAATAGCAAAAATAGAAGAAAAAATCAAAGAGTATATTTATTTTATAATAAATTCACGCTTTTTGTGGTCAGTTGGGAATTTTTTTTTTAAACACCTTAAATGTACAGAAGAAAAGTTTACATTCCTCAAAAGAGTAAACTGATATGCTTTAATCTAAAGCACATGCAAACACTACAAAGGTAAAATTAGAAAAGGTTGAGAATCTTATAATAATAATAATTATTATTATTATAATTATTCCCGTACTGCCTCGTACCGGATTATTGAAGCTGTGAAAATAACACTGTAAAGTTTTGTATCAATAAATCTATCTATATTTGAGTTTCAAAGTGGAGTTTCATCCGCTTTTCCAGAAAGAACCTCTAGGACGAACCTCGAGTTATAACCCTCACCTCTTCCGCAGCAATACATCCGTGCGGACTACCCCAGTGTTCTTGATGGGTTTTGACCAATATACGCGATTTGGCGAATAAGCAATAAATTAAACTAAAAAAATCAAAAAACCCGATTGCGTAAAAAGCGAACTAATTAATTATTTCTCATCAATGTGAAACTATTTTTTTTATATTACTTACCTATTTTTTTTTATTTACTTGTATTGGTGACTTTTAAGTTGTTTAATTGTTAGTCCCTATCTATAAACACTGTTTTGATGAGGCCTATAGATGTCTATGAAGGTTAGAGTTGCAGTAAAGCTAGAGATCCTACCTACAGAACTTCCAGGTTGTGTAATATTGAAACGGAGTTTCTGACTGTAAAATAGTCAATGAAACATCGTCTTCATTTTGAAAGACCTATCCAATGATAGGCCACTCAATAGGGTGCGTAAAAATTTTTTTCGTCTCTACCGCCGTTTCGTATTTTACGGTCGCCATTTTGAATTTATAAAAACAAAGCCTAGCCTATAACTATCGGACGGTTAAGACGAATCGATAGAGATCTTATTCATTAAAATCCATCCAGACGTTGGGATGTTTTGAGGGTATAAAGAAATCCACATACCCAGATACGCGTGAAACACATAACCCTTCTTGGCAGTCGGGTAAAAACAGTAGCCAAATGAAAAAAATGTTAGCAAAAAAAGATTCGGCATGAAATACTGAAAAATCTATATTTAACCCCTTATTGTATCTCTTTTTTTCAATATATACTAAAACAACCTATTTTTTTTGTAATTGCTTATAAAATAGAAATTCGACTATCCGCTACAGATATTATTAAAAATAAGTTCATTCTGAATGTCTCCTAAATGTGTAAATGTTTCAGACATTCTTTTAGCAGTCTTAATAAAAATTCGAAACAGCGATGATCTTTATTTACTGTTATTAAAATATACACTAAAAATTGCTATGAGATTTCTACTCTAACAGATAGAAAAGATTGACCCGCCACTGATACTTTGCACACAACTAATAAGTAGTACGGTAAATGGCTAATTTCAAACCGCATTCCAGCAAAACTTTTCTCTATTCGGCGCTTCATGCAAGTAATTTTGTTTGTGTTTTTACCGGTGCGATGCCGGTGCTTAGATAGTGATCAACTGACAATAAGGAAATACTTATAGCATAATCCTTTCCGTATCTTTGGCTATTGCTAGACTGAATTGGCGTTGACTCAATATCTCTATAAATAGAGTAGTGTAAATGGCTCGGTGCGGCTGAACATGAAAAGTGACATCAATCGTTCAGTAACCTCGGATAAGAATCTGGATTGCATTGGCACACGCTTAAAAAGAGCAGAAATTGGGCACTCGCAATTTGGCGAATCTGATTTTTTCGTTACTCGCCAAATGAAGCATTTTGTCGCGGCGAGCGGCAGCGAGAACCCTGGGACATCCTCTGCTCCGCTGTCGAATGAAACGAGCCTTAAATTATTCTAATTTTTTATTTCGACCGAAATTAAATTGAAAATTTCAACATTATTATTCACTTGTTGTAGATACCGATTTAACATTCTTCAAACACTATTATAAGCACGGCGGTATCAAAATTTACCCGAGAGTTCTTTCAGTTTCAGAAAAAAAAATCGTCAAAAAGTAACCGCTAAACGAGAAAAAAAAAGCTAAGAAAATTAAGAAATCACAGAGAATGAAATTTTCTGTATTGCGTGTGCTAAAGCATTGAAAAAAGGATTCATTTTACGAATGTCA
Source organism: Maratus speciosus (assembly GCA_963932465.1). Lineage (NCBI taxonomy): Eukaryota > Metazoa > Arthropoda > Arachnida > Araneae > Salticidae > Maratus > Maratus speciosus. Next base: position 3,502,770 of record OZ010790.1, on the reverse strand, counting down.
AAAAATCGTCACGAAACGCAAAAAGTCCTTCCGGCCAGTGCCGGGAGGAAGAGGTAGCTTTCATAATCCTTATTTTAAAAAAGCCAACTTATATTATTCAAACACACGAAGCTCAATTAAGTGGAAACTGAATGTAGGAGATTCAATACTAATTTTTATCAATATTAAATCATTATGAATGAGAATTTCGCGAAATTAGTCAGCTTTATCCAAGCTGCTTTTAATTAAAGTAACTTATATTTGGCTGCCAAATTCGACGATTTCTTAAAGTGCCTGCCATTTTAAGACAACATGGTGGATGAGGCTAACCAGTGAACTTGGTCGAGACCTTAGTAATTGCTGTGCACATGCTCACTCACATCGGAATCGGTTGATATATACGAGTGCTGTCGCAGAAAAAATATCAGATTTTTCAAAATGTCACCCACGTTAGGAATTGAAACTACTATATCTGAGCCATTTTTTAAGATAAAGGCAAACAAAAAATGCTCCTGAATCCTTATATCAAGGTCAAATACTTAAGAAAGACACCTTTTTCAATTTCTAATTGTTTTGCACCTCACTTTAAATATAATTTTTTTTTATTTAATGGCCGCCATTTTGAAACAAGATGGCTGATGAAGCTGGCCAGCGAACTTGGTCGAGACATTGATGTATACCATCCACATGCCTTCTTCCATCGAAATAGGCGAATACGTGTGGTATCGCGTGACAAATACAAGATCGTTTCAAAGTGTTAGCCATGATAGAAATTCAAAGTGCTATAATTCAACCACTTTTTAAGATATAAACAAAAGAACAAATTTTCAGAAACAAAAACTGCTCCGGAATCTTTGTATCAAAGCCAAACACATAAAAAAAATCTTTTTCATTTTCCAATTTTTAAATACCTCATTTTAAATTTTAAATTTAATATTTTTTTAAATAGCAACCCTTTTGAAACAAGATGGCGAATGAAGCTGGCCAAATAACTCGGTCGAGACATCGGTTACTATGTACAGACCAAGTAACGTCCAAATCGGTTCATAAATACGCCTGTTATCGCGTGACAAAAATCAGGACGTTTCAAAATGTCAGCACGCTAGAAATTCAAAATGCTATAACTCAGCCATTTCTTAAGATATAGACGAAACAAAAACTGCTCCCGAATCTTTTTATCAAGGTCAAACACATAAGAAAAAATATTTTTCAATTTTCAATTTTTTGGCATCTCATTTTAAATTTAATTTTTTTTAAAATTTTTTAAATGGCCGCCATTTTGAAACAAGATGGCGGATGAAGCTGGCCAACGATCTCGGTTGAGTTATTTGTATGTACTATGCACACACCAAGGTACATCCAAATCGGTTCATAAATACGTCTGTTATCACGTGGCAAAAATCAGGGCGTTTCAAAATGTCAGCCACGCTAGAAATTCAAAATGCTATAACTCAGCCATTTTTTAAGATATAAACGAAACAAAAACTGCTCCCGAATCTTTTTATCAAGGTCAAACACGTAAGAAAAAAATATTTTTTCAATTTTTAATTTTTTGGTACCACATTTCCAATTTAAATTTTTCTTAAATCTTTAAATGGCCGCCATTTTTAAACAAAATGGCGGATGAAGCTGGCCAACGAACTCGGTCGAGACATTGGTCTGTACTATGTATAAACGAAGTTACATCCAAATCGGTTCATAAATACGCCTTTTATCGCGTGACAAAATTCAGGACGTTTCAAAATGTCAGCTTCGAGTGAAATTCAAAATGCTATAACTCAGCCATTTTTTAAGATATAGACGAAACAAAAACTGCTACGGAGTCTTTGTATAAAGGTCAAATACATAAGAAAAAAATATTTTACCATTTTTAATTTTTTGGTACCACATTTCAAATTTTAAATTTTTAAAAAAAATTTAAATGGCCGCCATTTTGAAACAAAATGGCGTATGAAGCTGGCCAACGAACTCGGTCGAGACATTGGTATGTACTATGTACACACCGAATTACATTCAAATCGGTTCATAAATACGAGAGTTACAGTGTGACATAGGTCAGATATATATATATATATATATATATATATATATATATATATATATATATATATATATTGATATATATATATATATATATATATCAATTTTGAACGGAGGGTGGTTTCGGGGTCTGGGGGTCATGATCGATGAAAATATACCAAATTTTTTTGAAATTGCTTTCCTCCGAACGGCTGCAATAGGTAGCTTTTTGTAAAGAAAGCTACCTAAAACAGGATAACATTTTGATCAAAAATTCGCGGAAAATTAAAAAATCGAAGAGGACAAAATTTATTATATTGGACTAAAAGACTGAAAAAAAGGATTCATTTTACGAATATAAAAAAATCGTCGTGCAACGCAAAAACGAGATAACATTTTGATACAAAATTCGCGAAAAATTAAAAGATCGAAGAGGACAAAATTTACTATATTGGGCTAAAAAATTGAAACTGCATTCTTTTTACGAATGTGAAAACATTGCCACAGGACGAGAAAAACTTTAAAAATCGTATTGCGAAATGATTTGTGAAAGATTAAAAAACACAAAGGTCAGAATTTACTATGTAAGTCTAAAACGTTGAAACCTTTTACTAAAGTGAAAAAATCGCCGCAAAACACGGAAAAAAAAAATCCAAACACTGACTTCGAGACACATACTCGAGGGTTTCGTCTCAATCTATCATACCCTAACATGGATAAACAATGCATTTAAGGGGTCTCAGGACTCTTAAAGCTTTAAAATTTTCGAAATTTTAATTTTTTTTCGATGTTAAACTCCTATCTTTTCTGAACATTTTTATATAATTATTTCCTTGAAATTCCTATTAGAACTGAATTTATGGCTTTTACATTTAAACACGTTCAATAGCTGAAGCGTCATTTCGGAAATTTTGAAGCCATTTTTCTCCAAATGACGTTTTTGGGCATAACGCGCACGCTATCTCAAAAACTTATGAATATTTTTTCATGAAATTTTCAAAACATATGTTTTATGTTAGTCTGTATAAATTGAACCTAAAATTTCCGTTTTATTGTTCAAAACAATATTTTGTTAGGTGATTATACTGTTGAAATTTTCTTAATTTTGCATTCGCTAAATGCAACTTTGTATTAAAAATATAAAAAAGCTTTAAATACAAATTTATTTAGGTTCAGGGTAATTATTACAATCTAATTATTAGCGCTTAAGCTGCTATGCCGGATTTTTGCTCATCAAATGTCTAACAGTTTGGAGCCCCCTGTAAATGCTAATTCTGAACCTTATAATTTTTTAAATGCATGAAATGAAAGAACATATTTATATATTTTATTCCAATTAAAATTGTGTCTTAAAATCAAATACATTTTAAGATATTAAATGTTGAAAATGATCTTTTTTTTTTTTTCATTTTTTTCCAATTTTAAGAGTCCTGAGACCCCTTAATGCCAAAAACTTTTTTTTTTTTTTTTTGTATATGCAATATCACAACTGGAAAATAAAAATCCCGAAAATTTCCTAAAAATCACTCGGTATTGGGAGAACCTCCCTTGCTGATTATTCTCTTTTTATATTTTAAATAAACAGATAGTATACTACCAAACATTGTTTTTAATAAATGTTTTTGTCAAGTGTGTTTATCGTTTTGTTTACTATGTGTAACGATTTGATTATAGCTACTGCAGTCTTTTTCCATGATCGGTTCACTTTTTCTCGTAGGCCAGTGAATAAGAAAGATTTGCCGATTTTTTACAGTCTTGTTTTTATGGTGATTTCATGTGTTTTAGATGGAAGTTGAATATTTCGATCTTTCGAAATTTATTGCCTCTCTACCTGCTTTAAGTAGGTTTTTGTACTATTTTGTGCATTTTGTACTATTTTGTAAAAATTATTTTGGTCGTAAATTAATTCAAAAATTTCTTTGATAGGTTTTCTTCAGTAAAATCTTTACCATGAAAAGGAAAAACAGAGTTAGTATAATCTTTCTGTTTTTCTTTTCTGAATTTCCTTAATTTCCTTAAAATGTCTATGAATTGTATATTCATATACACAACTTGTTTTAGAAATTGGTCTCTATAGACAAAAATAATAGGGTGTCTCGAAATAGGACAATCGAACTTTAGAATTCAGTAATTCATTAACTATAATAAATATAACGGTATAAATAACGTGTTTATGAGGTTCTCTTCATTCACATATTGTTTACAGCAATTAAAAAAATATTTAAATTTTCGCCAATAGATGGCACTATACTGTCTCTACCTGTAAAAATGCTGAAACAAAAGGGTGAAATTAGCTTGAAGGTCGCTCAGATATCAAACCTTCAATCTGTTAAGCTGTGAAACGCAATAATAATAAAAATAATTAAGAGAAAATAAAACCCATTTATGTTTTAGTTTGAGCAATGCCGTGCCACCTATAGAATAAAATTTGAACTATCTATTAACAATTATTGTACAAAAAATGTATGCGCAGTCTTACAACTGTTATTTCATCTTTACATTTATTTTAGTTAACACCTTCACGACAAGCGTCATAAATACGGGAGGTAAACCGCGCACAGAATCCTTCATTATTCCCACCAGTAAATTTTGTCTCAGAATTTCTGCGATTAAATTAGATAAAATATTTGGAGAAGCTGATGATAAAAGATTAATAATTCTGCAAAGGACGCTCGTCGCGAAAGGGTTAATGAATTATTGGATTTTAAAATTCTATACCCTTTTCGGGACACTCTGTATAAAGAAAATGGAAGTAAATTGTGTATCTGTGCTTTCTCCGTGGAAAATTTAGCAACTCGTAAAATAAAATGCATAAAATACTATTCTGATTTGTTTTCTGAATTGTATGTCGAAGAAAAGTGTAATTTTATTTTGCTTTCAAGTTTATCTAAGACAGAACGTGCACTCAGCATTCACCACCTCGCCAACTGCGAATCAATCTAAAAACTGGCGATAAAAAATTTCTTTTGGCTAAATATTTGGCCGATGATTGTTTTCCTGCTGATTATTTCATTCATCTCTAAAAATTGCTCAGTATTTTTTGTTTTATAGAAAAAAAGGGGACAAGAAAGAAGCAAGTGAAACACACCCGATTTAGGGGCTACTCATGGCCAGTTTTGCGACACACAGTAGCCTCCCGCTTAACCGGCCTAAACGGGACCGAGGGTTAGCCGGTTAAGAGAAAAAACGGTTAAACCGGAGAAGTAAAAAAAAAAAATTAAATAAGTAACTGCGTATTTAATTAGTTAAATGCATAGGATGCATTTAGTTTTTTAATTTGTGTAGTTTTAAAAAAGTACATATTTTCTATATTTTGTGAAATGAATACTAATTGTAATTAACTCAATTGAAATAAAAATTATCACTAATAACAAATAATGAACAATATTTTTTACAAATTAAATTGTTGAAAATCTTGTCACATACCTTTATAAGTTGATATTATTCTACATTACGTAAATTGGAGTTAATTAACCATAAAAAAATGAGAACAGAAATTTTCCTCTCTGAATTTTGCCTGATGTTATGGAAAAAAAGTCGGCCGGTAAAATCGGAGTTCCGGTTAACAGGGAGGCTACTGTAGTTATAACTTGATCAGGGCCGACTCAAGATCACATGACACTTTTGATATTTTCTTTATTTCCCCCCCCCCCCCCGTTATATTATTTTTCCATGGAAAATAATCGGAAAAATTGAATGTTTTATTACAAAAGCGACACCAATAGTGCGCTGCCCCCTAGATTGCGCCTTATGTGCCTCTGCCTTGAGCCGGCACTAAACTTGAATTTTCACAGGAGAATATCCTTATTAGCAAGCACAATTTTTTTCTGCATCTCCAATACTAACTAGTCGGATGTGCCAATACAAAAACTTTCTTCTATCTCATACATAATAATACTTCAAAATTTGCTATATTTTCAATACCAAATTAAAGGACAATCTAGGCCCATCCCGACGATTCTAAAAGTATAGGTTTGTTGAATTGTATGCATTTAAAACGGAGATAGATAGAAGCATTAGATTTTTCAAAAAAAAAAAAAAAAAAAAAAAAAAACATTGAATTTCGGCACCCTTAGATTGTCTCTTAGATGTCTGCAACCAAAATTTCCAACCCAAAGAATATAGAAAAAGCATACACCCAAGCCTGATAAGGATCTATTTATGTGAAAGTGTAACAGAATATAAAGTTTGATTAAATTCCGTGCATTAGTTTTTGAGATATAGCTATCGCGAAAACAGTTAAAAATGCAGCATTGCAGCGCCACCTCTTATATGATTTACAAGAAAACCTAATCAGCACCAACTTATGTCAAGGTTTAACAGAATACGAATTTTAATGAAATTCCGTGAATTAGTTCATGAGATATCCCTATCGCTAAAATCGTGTAAATCCTAAAATGCAGCATTACAGTGCCACCTGTAGAGCGATTCACATCAAACCCTAATCAGCAACAACTTATGTCAATGTCTAACTGAATCTAAAGTTTGATGAAAATCCATGCATTAGTTCTTGAGATAGAACTATTGTGGAAATCGTGAAAAATGCAGTATAGCAGAGTCATCTGTTGGAAGATTTACACCAAAACCTAATCTGCAACAACTTATGTCAACGTCTAACTGAATCTGAAGTTTGATAAAAATCCGTGCTTTCGTTCTTGAGATAGAGCTGTTGCGGAAATCGTGAAAAATGCCGCGCAACAGCGCCACCTATTGGGAGTTTTACACCAAAAGTTAATCAGCACCAATTTATATCAAGGTCTAACTGAATCTGAAATTCCATGCATTAGTTCTTGAGATAGAGCGCCCACAAAATTTTTGTCGCATACAGACAGGTATTTTCTAAAAACTGTCAAAACGGGTTCCGGACATTCTAAAACGTATAAAGCCGTCAAAAAACGGAAGTTGAAAATTTTCACGAATCCAATACTTTTTTCCTGTAAAGATAGAAGAAAGTAAAAATCAACAGAAGCATAATTAAGTGCGCTTATAATATGAAGGAAAGTGTGTTTTAATTGTAATTTAGAGAGAAGGGTTAGACATAAAGAAAATTTAATTTGGATCTGGGCTTTTAAAGCCGGAACAGGAGTAGAAACGGATGCTTATATTTTATAACGCCAAATATAGTATATAAATACGTATTTAAGAACATATTTAATATCAAATTGCTATATTGTACAACGAATTTAAAAAAATTGTTCGCAGTGATTACTTTGAATTAAGTTCCATATACAGGATGTATCATTATTCTCCGAGGTTTGGAAAGAGCATTGCGAAAAAAAAAAAAGAGTATTACGACTACAGCAGAAAGTTTCAAACATTCTTATAAAGAATCAGAAGTTTTAATTGTTGGATTGGGCGTGCTTCACAAGATGACTGTACTCATTCTCCATGGCACCCCCACTCGCCTGACTAAACCTCATATTATTATCTCTTTTGGGGTTACGTCGAATATCATGCGTTTGTAGCCACTATGCCAGGTGATTTAACAGAATTGCCAGGGAATCACATCTACATTTGCTAGCATTGAACATGAGATGTTGGGACGAGCTTGGAAAAAACTTGATTTTATAATTAAAAGTATGTCGAGACATCAAGAGTCATTAAATACTCGTAAAACTTAATATAAATTGAAGTGATTCTTTAGAAATGGTATGAAACTTTGTATTCGTAATAGTTTTTTAAGAATAATCTTTCAAACTCTGGAGGGAATTATGATACACCGTATTTCAAAAAATGTGTATAATAATAATAATAATAATAAAAGGTTAAATGTAACTTTTAATATATTTGAAAACCGACGGATGATTTTCAAAGGCGAATTTATTGGCTAATAGCTTAAATTTCCTAACGTGGTCCTTGTTAAGCTTTACCAGTGTGCCGTATAATGTACAGCTCAAGTGCACTTTATGCATGAATGTACACTGTACATTCATGAGTAAAATAACTGTTTCGCAAACACAAAAGCCTTTTGGTTTAAAACCGCCATACTGTCTTAAAAATAAATTTTCCGCTAAAGAAGAAAAGAAATAAGCATTTTTTTCAGATTTGTTTAACCCTTTGCACTCCAGATGTGATTTTCACTGACCACTAGTGTCCCGCGTAAATAGGTGCTCCAAATGCTCTGGATACGAGTATTTTAAACTAATTTTCATCGTCTTATCTTACGGCCGAATAATCTGTGATAAAAGATGGCGAAATAAACTGAAAGATATTAGTGGAGTCCAAAACATTTGGTGTCCCGATTTATGAGGGAAACCCGACAACACTAGTGGTGAGTGAGAGTCACCTCTGGAGTGCAAAGGGTTAAACATGATCTTCTTAAATAAGAGTAAGGCGATTTAAAAACAACGTCTGTCTGATTGTTGTGGTAAAATCTTGCAATTGATGTTTGGCTCGGTTTCCGTCGAACCAATTTTCCGCAAAATTTAACCACAAGATTAATTGTCGATGGCAATGCAATACTCATGCGTATTGCAAGGTCCATACCTCATTAAGGGAAGGTACCTTCTCTAGCGGAAAGAAACATTCTTTTATGTTTTGATTGCAACCTCATATCTAACGAATCGATTTTGCTCACATTTTGCAAACAAGTTCATTGTAGTTCATTGTTGTTCATTGTTGACAGTGCATTATCCATATAGTTAGGGCTGTACCTTAAAAATCAGCAAAAGCTCCAGGGGCTAAAATATTCTTTTTCGTTTTTGATTGCGATCACATATCTAACGAATCGATTTTGATCAAATTTCGTTACAAGTTCATTGTTGATGACAGTGCAATAATCATGAATAGTCATGCACCTGATCAAAGTGCAAAAGATCCAGCGGCAAAAACATTCTTTTGCCTTTTATATTGCGATCACATATCTAACGAATCGATTTTGATGAAATTTCGCAACAAGTTCATTGTTGATGACAGTGCAATAGTCATGAATAATCATGCACCTGATCAAAGAGCAAAAGATCCAGCGGCAAAAACATTCTTTTGCCTTTTATATTGAGATCCCATACCTAACGAGCCAATTTTGATCAAATTTCGCAACAAGTTCATTATTGATGACAGTGCAATAGTCATGAATAGTCATGCACCTGATCAAAGAGCAAAAGATCCAGCGGCAAAAACATTCTTTTGCATTTTATATTGAGATCCCATACCTAACGAGCCAATTTTGTTCAAATTTCGCAAAAAGTTCATTGTTGATGACAGTGCAATAGTCATGAATAATCATGCACCTGATCAAAGAGCAAAAGATCCAGCGGCAAAAACATTCTTTTGCATTTTATATTGAGATCCCATACCTAACGAGCCAATTTTGATCAAATTTCGCAACAAGTTCATTATTGATGACAGTGCAATAGTCATGAATAATCATGCACCTGATCAAAGAGCAAAAGATCCAGCGGCAAAAACATTCTTTTGCCTTTTATATTGAGATCCCATACCTAACGAGCCAATTTTGATCAAATTTCGCAACAAGTTCATTATTGATGACAGTGCAATAGTCATGAATAGTCATGCACCTGATCAAAGAGCAAAAGATCCAGCGGCAAAAACATTCTTTTGCATTTTATATTGAGATCCCATACCTAACGAGCCAATTTTGTTCAAATTTCGCAAAAAGTTCATTGTTGATGACAGTGCAATAGTCATGAATAGTCATGCATTTTCAGGTCCGTACCTTATCAAACGGCAAATACTCCAAGGACAAAAATATCCGTTTGCTTTTTGATTGCAAACACATATCTAATGAACCGATTTTGATCAAATTTTGCAAACTACTTCATTGTTTATAAAAATAGCAAATAACGCGTTTGTGCAAGAATATTAAAGAGCAGAAAAACAACTTTTAAAAATGCACAAATAATACGTAAAAAGCTGCAAACAGCTATTTCGAATCTACTAGTGAGATTCTTCTTCAGTGCGAGATAGAGCAAGGCACAGCGTGCTAGATTCGAAATAGTTGTTTGCAGCTTTAATACTTCATTGCGGATGACAATGCATAAAATTTTGTATTAAAAGCATGTTATTTACATTTTTTATTTGCATTTAATGTTTTTATAAATTAAAATATTAAGTTATTAGGAAGTTATCCCCTTATGGATTAATCAGGAGTACGACTCGTGTGAAATAAACCAGAACTCGCAGCGTTCCTAAAATTATCACACTTTGCTACCACTAAATCGATATCTTTATTGTAGACTTCTGTTGCTAATGTTAAAGGAATCTACCAGGAAGATTCGTGATTTAAAGTAGATATAGGAAATGTAGAAAATTTAGGAACGCTTCGAGAACTTGGTAAACTTTGTCTTGTGAATGAATCATGTATGATTCGTGGTAAGTAAATAAATAAATGATGAGTATGACTCCTAATTAATGCACAAGGGGTGGTGTTAAATAACAGTTAAGTACTCAACTGATTAAAATAAATAAAATCATAAAAGGGTTAAGTTTCTTAATTGTTGCATCCTGAGACCAACCCAAAAGTATTTTGGGTTCTAATGCTTATATTCAACAGGTGCCAGAAACACAAAAAATTGAAATACTGCCGAGCAAAATCAAGAGGCGAGATGATATGTGGCCACCGAAGGTAAATACTGAAAAGTGGTATATTCCCTAACCTGCTTGGTTTGTGATTTTTTGAGAATGGTAATCCATGTTTGTTCCACTCATCAATAACTAATGCCCATCGGTTAGTAGGTGGTGTGGTTGTTCATGTGTGTTTGTCTCGCTGAAAGAATTAAATAATAATATACTAAATAACATTTAAAGACAGTTTTCCCATTACAGTTATCCGATCAACATATCTAAATCTTCATAATGTATATACAATGATGCAGCAAAAAAGATTTTAATGTGATTTTGTAACAGTTAACAAACTATCGCGCTAGATTTTTTTATACTATCGAAATTTCCAGCTTATAAATCGTGGATCAAGTAAACATGTTTTGTACCAGAATATTCTATAAACAAATAAAGTGGAGTCATCACGGCATAGGAATAAGTTACATTTTACTTAAGGCTGTTCTCAAATCCAAAGGGTCAACTTTCTGACATAAGTTTTAATTCCTTTTTGTTCGGAAACGCATGAAACTAGAATATGTTGTTATTCATACACTATGTCATCGAACTGTTTTTCCGTTTTCTTGTAAACGCAATAGATTTTTCAGAAAATACTGTCAAAGTGGGCATTTTGAACTGAACTTCCGAACGGAAGAAGAAACTCCAGTCAGTAAGGGGAGAAAAAGGCCGTGTCATGTGATCAAAATCGCTTATAATTCAATAGGTAATTTATTGATCAAAAAATGGAAAACACAGTTCGATTCCAAATCGCTTCCATGGTCAAACTTTCCAGTTTTATATCTTTCTGTTAAAAAATGAATTTGTAAATGTGTCAAAACGTTTTGCGCTTATTGAGCAGAGCAGTTGAGAACAGCCTTAATAAACATTCTGGTTCTAGTTATAAGTATGTTTGTTTGATCTGCGGCTTATATACCGGAAATTTCGGTACGGTGAAAGGTCTACGTTTTTTAAATTTTGTTTTGTATTTTTGCATCTCATGCGTGTTATATTTTGAAACAGACAAGAATACTATTAAAAAAGAAATAAATAAATAACACAAATGAGTGCAGCAAAAGGTGAATTTTTTTTCTTCAAATTTTGAATTTTATTTTGACATTATTTTATTTTTCTATGTTTTAATCTTTATGGATTTGTTTGTTTAAAAATAAAATTACAATTGGATTTTTTGATCTAAAACACTGACAAATACAAAAGAAAATTATAAAACTATGTTTTTAAATGAACAGAAATATTTCTATTTTGAAGATCGAGATTTTTATAAAAAGTCTTGTTTATAACATTTTCGAAAGACAAAATTAGCTTATTTCTTACAGTTTTAGCTAAAAATTGATTACAAGTGTCATTAATAATGATAATAATAAATAAATAAACCCTTTTATTTTTCTTGTTCAAGTACGTTAAATATAAAACATTGTTTGTATGAGATCAAGATTTCTATTAAAGCTATATAACACATTTAAAAAATATTACTGAACACTTAAAGAAATTTATGATTCTATAAAGTTTTCATGTAGTTACACAAAAAAATCAATAGCTCGTGATATTTTTTTAAGTATTGCAAGCTAATATTTAAAAAATATATATATATGTAACAAAATAACATGAAATAATTAAATTAAATACAACAATGGAAAGAATGATAGTTTTTTTAATTAATTAATTAATTAATTTTTTGAACAACCCTAAAATGTTTGATACATTTTTGTGTTTTTAAATGTGTCTAACTTTAACAAATTAGAAACCCATTATTAATACTTATTATAATTATTATCGAGGGGAAGTTTCAAGATATTTTTTAAATTTATATTTTGACGATTCTACTTCTTTATTTTTTGTTTTTTCGTTTTACTTTTTACTTTTTGTTATTTTTGTTTTTGTATATTTGACCTTACATGTTTTGAATTTTTCTTGTTGCAGTAGAAAGAAGTTTACATTTTTCTTGTTGCATAATAGGCCGATTTAAAGATTTTTTAAAAATTGTTTTAAAAGTTTTTAAGTTTTATTAAAATATATTTTTGTTCTAATATAGAGTGGTATTCAAATAAATAATAAACAAAACATGTATTTAATGTAGTTTAAATTTCAGAGCTATAACTCCAAAGTTTTTTGTTTCGTATATGTCTGAAGAAATATTGACTGATGTTATTACAAATTAGTTTTAACATTTAGAAATGAACTCATTCAAAGTGTTTATACCTTTGGTCTTTTCCCCTTGTGTTTTGTTGCTTTAACAGCATCTGCTTAGTCCTCCCATTTTATTTAAAGCAACATGTTATTTAACTAGATTCATTGCTTTTATAAATAAAAAAAATGATTTAATAATTAATTGCTTTTATGCTTAAAAACTGTTTAATAATTAATTGCTTTTATAAATAAAAATTGTTTTAATAATTAATTGCTTTTATAAACTGTTTCTAGCAATCTAATATTTTTTCTTTAACCCATTACCCGCTGGTGTTGCGCTCCCGCAACAGTAAAATTACATGCCCATGCTGAAATTTACTATGATGCTACCACTATTTATAAATTTAAAAACTCTCTTATTTAACAAGAGAAACTTCTATCATTAAATAAACCGAAGATTTTCTTTCAAAATTTGTGGTGGCAAACGTTTTTCTGCAAAAAAGTTGAAGATCCCTATGTTATAGTTTCAGCGGTTAATGGGTTAATACATGAAATATAATAACTTGGAAAGTAAATAAAATAAACTTTAAGAATAGATAAGATTTATGAACAAATATAGTATGTAACTGTAATGGCAACATAAAAAGTTTTAAACTTCTCATGTATGATTCTTTTTTAACATACAGACAGGAAATCATTTGCAGCACAAGGTTTCATCAGAAAAATAAAAGAAAGATTTATATTTTTGCCTTAAAATAAGTAGCAACTCGCTTTAAAGGATTTATATGAACTAACCATTACTTTCTCAAGTTATTATATTATTCTCTTTGTATAAAAATATCACAGGAATGACTAATTTGTTTTTAATTTTATTTTCAGTATACAAGTGTGAAGTTTTTACCCAGAACAGGGTTCTCACCGACTGTCGTGAGAGAAGGTAAAACAACAGCAAAAATTTATTTATTATTTTAGTATTATATAACACAATATAATATATATACAGGGTGATTCAAAACTTATAGCCCCCTGTATGCTATTTCTTTCTCCCAGCTTATTTTGTGTCGTCTCCAAAAAATAACGTTACGTTGTATAAGCCAGCCGTAAAAACAAAGAAGATGTATCATTGTACGATTAAATACTCTATAGAAATTTTTTAAACTTCTAAGCATCGCACATTTTCAATTTTTATACCGTCGTTTTGGGAAAAAAAGTGATTTTAAATGCAATTTGTTTAAAAACTGCATCGCCATTTATTTTTTAAATATTATTTTTTTTTTTTTAGTTTTTAGAGCCATTTGATTAATATTGTCAACGGAAGTACTTTATTTATGTAGAAAGTAAAGGAAAAGTAGTTCTAAAACAGCAATTATATATTTTGATTGCCGTTTTCTCATAACAACCGAAAGAAAATGTAATTAAAAAACGTGCTATTTTGAAAAAATATAAAAGAATGATTTCTGTTAAAACATCGAGCTATTATAAACTATATTCAATTTTAAGTATCTATATTAATGTTACAAACAAATGAAGGCCTATGAATCATTAGATAGCCGTTTTTTTGTCGAGTTTCTTGAATGACGACATCTTTTTGCTGCATTTGTGCACTATTTTGCGATAGTGACGTCCTATGCGTGCTTTCTTGCAGATGTTTAAGAGTGGATGGTAAATGTGGAATTCTTAAGCGGATGCGAATGACGTCATTTTACATAAAATAAAAGCGTGTGCTTTAAGTCTTAAAGTTGAAATATGTTTTGTATTATTTATATATACATATATATTTTTTTTTCATCGGGGGCGACACTAAATTCTGGAAAAGCAGAATTCCTGTTTTCTAGTCGTTCAAATTTCGTGGGGACATAGGGAATACGTCGGGAAACCGATTTTACATAGAAAGTATGTCCGCAAATGTACGCATGCGTATGTAGAGGGCGTGATGTGCACCGAACCTTCCATTGCGTCCCAATCATTGTTTTGACTTTCCTAAAGCTAGTACTGGGTATACCATTGAACTTTTCTCCTGTTCACCTGTTCTGTTCAAAAAAGAAAATCATCGACTGCGACAATCAATGGCGCGTCAAACTTAATGAAAGTAAAACCACTGCTGTTTTCTATTCTCGTTCTTTTACCTATTCCAATAGACCTACTATTAACAATATAACTATCCTTTGGCGCGATGAAGCTAAGTACCGGGGTTTATCATTGACAAACGCCTTATCTTCAATAAACATCTCCTTAATATCTGCGGTAAAGACACTGGGGTTGCTAAATCCCTTTCCCCTCTTTTACGAGGCATTAACATGTCTTTTCATAATAAATTACTTATATACAATGCATGCATCCTTTCAATTGTTACTTACGGCTGCCCGGTGTGGGGTTTCCTCTGTGAAGCTGGTATGGACAAATTATCTAAATTTTATAACAACCAACTTAGACTTATCCGTAATGAGTCTAGATGTCTACGCAATACTACCATTAGAAAAACTAAAATTCTAAAAACTTTATCTCTTGTTAATCGCATTAAATATGTATCTAAAAAATTCCATAGCCAAATTTTTAAAAGTACCTAATGATACCATGTATGAACTCCTAGACTATGAGGCTCTCAGTCCTTCTAAACGCAAGAGATCCCGCTATACTACCGTATTAGAAGAGTAGTCTCGCTGTCTAATATTTTTTTTGGTCTTTTCTTTCGTTTGTATATATATACATATATATAAAACTTAATATTTTTATTATTTACTTAGGTAAAGTTTGCTAAACTAGTATTAACTTTATATGTAAAACGTATGGCAATGAAAATAGCATTTTTTGTTTGAGGGAAATGGTAGCTTATCTAACATCTAGCCTTGCTTCGTCCGGTTATGACGGTCACGAACAGTGTAAACATTTATTTTTCATTAAACTCACCCTTAACTTACTATTTTTTATTTTTATCTTTCACTTTTATGATTATACACTGCTCAAAACAATTAAAGGATATTGCAGTTTTAGGTGGATTTTGTATCTGGTAAACTGTTTAGCTGATTGATACATGGTCGACAGACATAGTAGGTTATATGAGAATAAATTACATATGTTTGGCAGAAAAAAATGCATTTTATTGCGCATTTGTGTACTAAAGGAAAAAAACACAATTTGTGCATATGAGAAAAAAAGAATAAGAAAAGGTGTTTTCTTCAAAGAAAATCATTTTCAGTAAGGGGTATGGTTTCCACGGGCGGCCAGCAACGTTGAACACCTTTGAGGCATGGACTCAATGAGGCTATTAATGACGAGTTGGGGTATTCTGCCCCACTCTTCCAGAAGAGCTCTTTCCAGTTCTTGGAGAGTTTGTGGGGGTTGTTGGCGGCCAGAAACTCGTCTTCCTAGAGCGTCCCAAACGTGCTCGATTGGATTCATGTCTGGAGAACACGCTGGCCATTCCATTCGAACAACTCCTTCCTCGAAAAGGAAATCCTCCACCAGGTTTGCACGATGTGGCCTGCAGTTATCGTCCATTAAAATGAAGTTATCTCCGATTGCTGCAACGTAAGGGACTACAATAGGTCTGAGGATCTCATCCCTATATCGGCGACCAGTCAGAGCTCCATCTCGAATGATCTAGAGGTCAGTGCGCCCGTCAATGGAGATGCCACCATACACCAACACTCCTCCACCGCCAAATCTGACACTTTCGTGCACGAACGCAGGATTATTCCTACTGCCACGGTCCCTCCAGATGAAAATACGCCTATTATCTGGATGCACAGAAAAACGGGACTCGTCAGAAAACAGAATATTGCTCCATTCATTTCTCCTCCAGTTGACATGTTCGGTTGCCCACTCCCTGCGGTCGCGACGATGCCTTGATGTTAATCTAACACATACCATCGGTCGGCGAGCATACAGACCTACAGCATGGAACCAGTTTCGGACAGTCTGAGTTGAAATCGTGGTGCCTGTAGCCGAGCGAAGGTATTGTTGGAGAAGAGTAGCGTTCATGGTTCGGTGTCTCCGAGCTGTTAACGCTAAATACCGATCTTCATTGGGCGTTGTTGCCCGTCTAAGACCTTGCCCTGGTCTTCGGCCTGCACATCCACTCTCCAAAAAACGGTTCCAGATCCTGGAAATGACACCTTGTGACACTCCAATGGCTTGCGCTACTTCGGCTTGAGTTTGGCCCCCTTCTAACCTACCAACAATTCTCAAAGCTTCTCAATCTGTCAAATGACTTCGCTGAGACATCGTACTCATCGAAACAGAGCAATCACTGAATGCCGATCATCCTTGTCTTCATTCTCTTTTATCCAGTTGAAAGTCAAATTTCATTCGCTGCCGCTGAAGCGACGTTTTTGACGTCGAACTCAAAATTTGCATACTCCACAGTTTGAAAACCAGAAAAATTTGCATTTGTGATTCTCTTCTTTTATTTTCGACAAAAAAAATTTCGTTTATATCTTTATTTTATATAAAACTTCAAATATCCTTTAATTGTTTTGAGCAGTGTATTTAAATTAACTTTACTTTTCTTACTCTCGGATTACCCTATCAAAAAATTTCAGCCTTTTTCTTTTCCTTCTTTTTCTTTTTTCTTTTTCTTCCTTATATTTTAGCACATTTATGTGCTATGGTTAGACTTATTTTCATGACTCCTGTATGATGTGATATATGCTTACTCGCATACAGGGAGTGGAGTAGTACTGCTACAGGATATCCATGAGCTTGTCACCTGTTCAAAAAAAAAAAAAATCCTTCAGAGTGTTTCCGGTTATTGGGAAACGTTTGGTACCAGAAGACCTTCCCTTTAAATCGCTGAAAACTAAATTATCCCTATATCTCGAAAACTAATGATTCGAATGAGCACTAAAGTTTAGCAGACATCATTTTGACGATGGTAGTTCGTGTTTCGGCTTGCCATGACATTGATTAAAGCGCAATCCCCTAAGGCTGTTCTTAACCGCTCTGCTCAACAAGCGCAAAACGTTTTGACACATTTACAAATTCGTTTTTTAACGGAAAGGTATAAAATTGGACAGCCTGGCCATGGATGCGATTTGGAATTGAACCGTTTTTTACCATTTTTTGATCCATCCATTACCTATTGAGTTATAAGCCATTTTGATCACGTGACAAACACGTTTTTCGCCCGCTCTTGAGTGCTCTTTCTTTCTTCGCGCGGAAATTCAGTTCAAAACGCCCACTTTGATATTATTTTCTGAAATATCTATTGCGTTAGTAAAAAAATGGAAAAAACAGCGCAATGACATAGTTCCTGAACAACAACACCAGCTAGTTTCATGCATTTTCAAAAAAAAAAAAAAATAAATTTAAACTTAGGTCAGAAAGTTGCTCTTTTCGATTTCAGAACAGCTTTAAATAAATGAAAATATAAAATTTCAATCGGTTTTTTATGGAAATATATAAATTAGTTTGTCACGTGGATTTAACATTGGCATCCTCATCCTCACTCTTTGAATTCATCCAACTCTATGAAGATATAAGATAAAGTACATAAACTACACCTTTTTCTGGGATGCCTGGATCAAAGGAACTCGAATAGGCTGTCAATCTATTTAAAAATTCAAAGTTAGTACAATTGTTTTATATGTAGACGACCCTCGAAGCATAATGTACGCATAGCATTAATTGGCAAACATTATTCCTAGTCGATTGGAGCTTATATACCGGGTGTCCCCAAAAGGACTGACTGATTTTAAAATTCAATAACTTCCAAACGGTGACAGATATCAAAAAAATTCTTGCAGGAGGGTTATGCATAAAGTCAAAAGTTTTATTACAGTGATTTTCGATTTTAGTTTGAATTACAAACAATAGATGGCGCTGTAAGCAATAGTCGCTAAATACAGGCTCGATTTTTGGTCCTTTCTGTTGTTCCATGCAGAAAAAGGAGATGGAAATGTATTATCCGGGCCACGAAGTACCAAAAATCGAGCCTGAATTTAGCCTCTATTGATCACAGCGCCATCTATTGTTTGTAATTCGAACTAAAATCGAAAATCACTGTAAAAAAACTTTTGACTTTGTGCATAACGCTCCTGCAAGAATTTTTTTAATATCTGTCACCGTTTGGAAGTTATTGAATTTTAAAATCAGTCAGTCCTTTTTGGGACACCCGGTATCTTTTTACAATTGTTTTTAGCGGAATTAATAGAAGGTGATCTTTCTTCTTTTTAATTTATTTTTCTTTTCGTACAGGATTGTACAATCAGAGTACTACGCATATAATATAAAGTACATACAGAGAGAGGCAGTACTATGCATATACCACTGCAAACAAATACATCGGTTAGAAATAATAGGTTGAGCAAAAAGTTCTGGGAAATTTGTGAAAGTTGCGTTGTTATGCGCAAATTAACAACAAAAGCAACAAGGACTCTTCTTCAAAGTAGAGACCATCATAGTCCACGACTTACTGCCATCATTCTGCCAGATTCCGGATTTGCTGGAAGTACCATGGCGGCTACTTGGAATCGAAAAACTCTTGACATGCTTCTTTTCAACTTCATTAAACGATTCAAATTGACGGCCCTTGGAAAAGTGTTGGGAAAGGCAGGGTGTGGGAGAATTTTGACGCTGTCCATCTGTATAAACTTGTCCTTGGTCCTCTGGGCCTCGTGCCGTTTGGCATTGTCCTGCTGAAACAAAACGCGCTTTCGGCGGACCAGTCTTGGATACTTCTGCACCAATTTGTCGTAGACGCGATACATTTGCTGGCAAGAGATTCGGCACGACCATCATATACGTTAAAAATTCTGGTGACTATTAGATTAAAATTTTCCCAGAAATTTTTGCTCAACCTAATAGTAACATTTTTATATGTATTCATTTGTAATATAAACACGAATACAGATATATATATATTTTTAAAGTAATGCAACAATGCAAGAATAACGATTCTAGGCAAGGCACCTCTTATTGGTACAAAGACGAAAATATAGGGTCGTCAGAGCGTTATTACAATTATTTGTAATCGAGATTCATAAAAAGTTACTTAAAAAGAGCAGTTAAGGTAAAACTTATTTTCTCCGGGCGTCAAGGAAAAAGAGTCCTATATCCGATTGAGCAAAGTAATGTGCGTGATACAATCTTGGGGGGGGGGGGGGGGCTGTA
Organism: Maratus speciosus; assembly: GCA_963932465.1. Taxonomy (NCBI): domain Eukaryota; kingdom Metazoa; phylum Arthropoda; class Arachnida; order Araneae; family Salticidae; genus Maratus; species Maratus speciosus. The sequence goes on along the minus strand of OZ010790.1, from coordinate 3,482,961 downwards.
TTTTCAATATTTAAAAGATTAACAAAAAGTCTAACTGCATTAAATGATACACATTTTAATTGTTTTATTATGACTGTATTTAACCTAATAATTGTAAATCCTTGGTGCTTTCCAAAGTCATTGTATCTAGGTCCCGGGTAGTTGAGCTGATTAACCATGTATTTAGTCTAACTTTTTGTGATTTTAGTATGTAACTTTCTTACTTTATATTGTATATTTCTTAATTATACTTTGATACATGTTTCAGGTGGCGAGGGAAAAACATTCATCTGGCCTCCTCCAAAGGAAAGCGGTTCTCCTCAACACAATGACGTTGGCGAATTACCACGTGTTCAGCCTAGGCGTCTTTGGAATCCCGACGAGCACGATGGCTCCAGACCTCCACCTTTCGCTCCATCTTCACCCCCAGCACGTCGCTGCACAGACGATATATGGCCTCCGAAAGGCAGTAATTATCAACCACATCGAATGCCGTCTCCAAGGCCTGTCAAAACCATCGGAAGATTCGAAGACTACATCAAAGTGAGGACCGGACCTAACGTGCCTGCCACTTACAGAACACCTCCGGGCACACAGCACATACAAGTTGAAGAACTCCAAGGAGAGTTCATCCACCAGTCAAAAACTACAACTACCACTACAATGTCGTCCAGTACAGCCATGAAGACAGTCAAGACCGAGCAAGCGAGGAGGGTAGAGGTCCGGGAAGAAGAGGAGGAAGAAGAAGAAGAAGAGGAAGAGGAAGAAGAAGAGGAAGAAGAAAGTGAAGAAGAGGAATGAATATGTAACAAATAGTCGGAAAAATTAACAAACCACCAAAGTGATATCATTTACGTAAGACTTTACTGTCACACGTGATATGTATGTTTTGGTGATCTAAACAAGCGATGTGTGATGGTGAATATCTTCGCACATATTTTCCATTTTTTAGTATATATATCTTCAGCTGTAATCAGTTTCGTAAACGTATCCGATCGTATGTATGCAGTGAAAAAACTCTTACAAAGTAACTCATCTTAAAAAGCGGCGTTATTTCAAAAGAGACTGTATACAGATGCAAAATTTAGCTCGATAAATCTATGAATGATCGTCAAATGCATTTCGTTAACTTACCATTTTTTATATGTGTTGTTTCTAATGTTTCTATTTGATCCAATGTGTTTCGTTTAGTTTAAACCAAAACCAATTCGTTTTAGATAGAAAGCCAATTTTATTTGTTGAAATCAAGAACCTTATGCTTAAGAATGATTGTAAAACAGCTTATATGCGTTAAATATCATAAAATCTCAAGATCTAGAGCGCTTTATATTACGTTTTAATTTGATCAACTTTTTGTTTTGATTTTCATCTTTCTAAACGACCCATATCTTGAAGCTGTACATATTGCTGATAGAAATACACGAGTAGAAGTGACCAAAGACCCTATTAGTTTTCAATTAAGATGGAAAGAAGAAATGAAAACTTGAAGCATCAACAATTTGTTTAAAAAAGAAGAAAATTTTGAATAAACATTTCGTGCGGGGAACGTTTTTGAAAATTGAACACTGCCACTCAAATCAATTTATATATAAAGACTCGATAATGTTGTATAGTATAATCATAAAGATTGCTTTGACATTGAAATTCGCCATATCTGTAACATATTCTTCAAAAGTGCAATTAGTTTCACATGAAATTAATTTTGTATTTTAATCATTGATTGATACCTTTTGTAGTAAATTTGGAATTATGCTTTTCATAAAAAAATGGATAATTACTTAGATGAAGTGCCTTAAATACAATTTTCGTTGTCTATGAATTTATCCATGTCCATAATCTGCTACAGTTTTAAAGAAAAAAAATTGTAGACGTCATAAAATAAGCTTGTATGAATGTAATTTTTCCTTCACATCAGTAATACATTTATTGTTTATTTAAAAAAATCAAACACTTTCTGTTAACACATTTGTTTCGAATCGCCTGTAAGAGTCATCTCTGAAATGATCTCAAGCACACCGTGAAAGAATTTGTTTGGAATAAAATGTTGTGTATACAATAATTTGTTTGAATCATTTTTATTTCTGGTTTCATTCTATATTCTAAAAGTTTTTCACAAAAATGAATATTAAGATTAAGTGTATTTAACAGTATTTCTACCAAGAGCTGTCAAAAGACACCTTTCAGATTTTAACTTAAAATTACTCTCAGTTTAATCATTTTTCCACAGTTATTTTTTTTACTTTTCATAGAATACATGTTAAATTAATTCAGCGATATCATTTTCCTTGAGCGCATCCTGAATATAAAAATATGCATATGGTATACCTATTTTTACCATGAAGTGTCTTTTGACACTTTAAAGTTTTCATAATTTCTAATTTCTAAGGATTTCAAAATTTGTAATTTTAAACAATTTTACATATAAATATGAACACCATTTTACAGCATCATATCAATTATTATCAGATTAGAGAATCTCGATTTCAGTTGTAACGGAAAATGCAAGAGTTGCTGCATAACTCTCATATTCTCTTGTTTTCCACCATGTTGCATATTAGTGTAGATCATTGCAGTGATTAGTTGTAAAAATTGAATAACGCGTTTTGTTCTGCAGTTCTGGTAGTGAGTTCAATACACATGAATTTTGTTTTCATTCGCGTAAAAACTGTGTTATTGAATAAGGAAAGAATTTTATTACACTGCTGTCTTTAGGATTATTGTTGTTGTTACAAAGATTGAATTTTTAAACATGAGACTGAAAGTTTTTAAAGTTAGTAATATTAAAATGTTTCATTTTCTAATAAGAATTAAAAACAATGAAGAAGATAATATTCTGTAAGTGTTGTCTTTGTTGACGTAAAACATGTTTCATTACATTTATGTATATTTGTATTTTGTAAATTGTTGAATTAAGCTATAATTTATAACCTGCAATAAATTTAAAATTAAATATTAATTAAATAGTCCCTAATAACTACGCGTCAATAAATAAATGTATTGCTCATATTATCTATATTTAACTGATAATTTGAAATTCCAACAGTTTTAGCATTTATTTGCATTGAAACGCAAAGGAGAAATAGGTATACACAAAATTGTGGTAGAAATAGTGTTAATCATAAAATTTATTAGTATTCAGTTGACATAATATCAATAGTAAACGGATAGCATCAAGAGATACAATCGTTCATATTCATACACTTAAAGTCAGAACTTACTGCAAAGAAATGGAGAGAAAGTAACCGGAAAACTTTTACAGAATAAATGCACAATACGAGGAAATACGAGATTTTTTAACTTTTCCCTTTTTACATTGTCACACTTTTTTAGTAACTTTATATACTTTCATTTCAATTGCTTTTTTATTTCTGGTTTCCTTCTATATTTTTAAAGTTTTTCACAAAAATGAATATTAAGATTATAGTAGTGTATTTAATCATAAAAGTTATTAGCATTCAGTTGGCATAATATCAATAGCAAATGGATAGCATCAAGAGATACAGACATTCATACACTTAAAACCAGAAGTTACTGCAAAGAAATGCAGGGAAAATAACCGGAAAATTTTCACAGAATAAATACACAATAGCAGGAAATGCGAGATTAATTTTTTACATTGTTACACTTTTTTAGAAGTTCAATATACTTTCATTTTAATTTCTTTTTTATTTATATTTTAAAAAAAATCATGTGGCTACCATCCACATCAAAATAATTTTCTTTTTCTTACGGATCCTTAATGCCTCTGCAATACGAATTAGCTCTCAGCTGGATGTTAAGTTGTTCCGCAACTAAGAAATCCTAAAAGCTGCTCACAGTGTTCCATTGTTTCACTCTAGAGGTAATTTGATACAATACACTGTAAAAAAAAATCTGTAAAGTTACTAAAATTTTTCTAGGAAACTGGGATTCCAGGAACTTTTTATGTAACGGCAACAGCAAAAATTTCTGTAACAGCATCTGTTACAGGAATTTTTCTTGTTGCCGTTACATAAAAAGTTCCTGGAATCCCAGTTTCCTAGAAAAATTTTAGTAACTTTACAATTTTTTTTTTACAGTGTACTCTCCTATTTAAAATAATTCAAATTCACAATTTTACAATTTACATTATTATATATAAAATTATGCGCGATTGCGATAGAAAGCACGTAGTAGTTATTAGACATCATATAAAGAAAATATTGCAATAGCAATTTAACATGCAGTGTTGTTTTTTAACTAATTCAATACTTGTTTCATTGTTAGTAACTATACATTTTAGTAATGCGCGAATTATTTCCTGCGTCACTTCTCAATATTAATTTAACATAGAAAAGCCTATGAGGATCATAACTTTTTGATTTTTTCTTCCCACTTTTTTGTCCCTGATGCCACTCATTTTTTATTCTTTGTTAATTTTAATAATATTATAAATTTAAAGTGTAAAAACATTTGCCTGACATCAGATAGAAAGCGGATGATAAGATGCCTTTGCATATAGGTGGTTTATAACCCAGAAAGTAGCACAGGTTATGTTTTATTTAAATTATTCAAATATTTTTCTTAATAATTACAAATTTCGCTATTTTTATTGAGAATCAATGGACATTTTCCCATAAAATTTAACATTATTTCTTATTGTTGCAAAAAATTCAAAAGCTGCGATAAATTTTGGTCTCCAGCAATTAATTTTCAGCTGAAAGATTTGCGCGTGAAAAAGGGAATTAAAATATTTTTTTTAAATTAAAAGTAAGATGAATATGGCGTCATAGTGGAAATAAAAGTAATACAAGAAACATTAATATGAGTAAATACAGAAAGTAGGTCAATATGACGTCAAAAATTTTAAATAAATTTTACCGATACTGATTTTTAAGCGTGACTATAAGTTGCATAGAGATGAGCGCGTAGTTCAATTAAAAAGGTGTTAACTTTGTGATTTATTTATGTTATCTTTTATTTATTTAGAGATGAAGTTTTAATTTCGTTAAGGAATATTAGCTGGAAACCAAACCAATTCTAAACTGTTTCTATTGTTTTAAGACGGGGTAAAAATTGAATTTTTCCGACGTTTAGAAGTTAATAAATTTTCAAGTAAGTGAAATTTTTTTTGTCGGTTACATCGTCAATATGACGTCAGCGTTACACACGGGCATTTTTGCTGTGTAATATATGTATTGTTCATAGGAAATTTCTTTTTGTATCAACAATAAATAAAAAATAATGGACCCCATCAGTGTAACGTCACAGGCAACTCAACTCCGCGTACCAACCATAAATTGGATCCAAGCAAACCAAGAAAGTTCAGAGTGTATAAGAGATGCACTATTCGTCAAAACGACTTGCAATATGAAGCCAGATATCGCTGAAATCATTCGTCTGATACAAGACGAGCTCGTGGAACCAGGGTTGAATTATTTGGAATGGGAGAGGTTTTTAAAACTACCCGCAATTGTTTGGACCGAATTGTGACAGGTTTTAATTGATTTCGAGGTTACATTTTTAGCTTCGCCAAACCATCACACTTCCTCCCTATCTGTCTCTGAACTCTGTGGTTTATTTGGATCCAATTTATGGTTGGTACGCGGATTGAATTGTCTTTAACCTCACCTTTGATGGGGTCCATTTTTTTTTTTTTACTTTTGAAAAGATGGGGACTTTTAACGTTATGTCAATGGCATTTTTTATCTAAAATTTTCCCTCAAGGTCTTTTGTCATTTTTTTTGCCCGGTACAGAAACGACTGGTATTTCCTCAAAATAAATACCCGAAGTTTAACTTAGGTAACAATTTCCTTTTGCGTTTACATCGTTCCCTGCGAGGAAAAGGGGTACTTAATGTATAACAGCTATACTGTTGTTAAATATTAGCATTAAAGATAAAACACTATTTTTGCATTCATAGCATTCCCAAGTGGAAAATGGGGTAACTAAATTTAAGTAAATTTGGATTTTTTATGCTCAGATTGGAAGTTTTTGTCCAAACAACGACAACCTGTATTATTACTGTCATGAACCATTTTGGATTAATCATTGGTAAATTACACCACAAATTGTGAATCGATAATCAAATCTTAATGATGGTACGTTCCGTTAATTTTGAAATGAGTTCATCTGAGAGTTTGTCTGACTGCAGTAGTTATTAAAAATCTTGACATATTAAACAAAAACATAATTTGCAGAACAAATTAAAAAAGAAAACAATTTATTTCCTACATTGTTTAAGCCCGAGATGGGACAGATATTAAGATGTTTCATTCAGTTAGCCCTACGTTTAATGTTACATTTTTGTAACAAATAAGTTTAACCAATTGAACGTTAAAAAATAAAAATAAAATTCAAACAAAATGATACTTTAAGCACCCTAAAAACTTGGATCCCGTTCAAATAAAAGCGAAATAAATCTTAGACTTTTTTCCATTTATTAGTTGTAAATATTTGTATTGCAGATTTTGTGTTATGTTTATGATGATTGTACATAAAATTATAGGTACGTCTAAAATACAAACCTTTAAAAAAAGTCTAAGATTTATTCCGCATTCATTTGAATGGAATCCAAGTTTTTAGTGTGTTTGAAGTATCATATTGTTTGAATTTAATTTTTATTTATTAATATTCAATTGGTTTAACTTATTTGTTACAAAAATGTAACATTAAACGAGAGAATGAATGAAACATCTTAATATCTGTCCCATCTCGGGTTTAAACAATGTAGGAAATAAATTGTTTTCTTTTTTAATTTGTTCTGCAAATTATGTTTTTGTTTAATTATTATTTACGACTACATTGATGGCATTGGTCAGGCAACTTTTTAATTGTGGAACATCTAAACTGGTATAACCGAGTTCTTATTCTTGAAACACAATTGCTTATTTTTTAGCATCTGTGCGCAGTATAGCTCCAAGACGAAAACACTTAAGTTTGAAAAATGCATATACTTCTTATTTTTGTGGCACACACTCTTCTCAAAGCTCGCTGCTCATTTTTTATACATATTAACCTCAATTTTGATTCAACATGTGCTTATTTTTGATACGCCGTTTTCTCAAAATTGATATTTCTCAGTTTTGATAAACAAGTGATGACAGGTCTCTTAATTTTGATGTATGTATCGTTGTTCTAATACAAAAAAAAAAAAAAAAAAAAAAAAAAAAAAAAAACATAAATTATATAAACGTACAATTTCTAACATAAATCCTTACTTTATTACGACTAAAATAAAGTATGCCGTTTCCGTAACTATGCAAGTTTTTAATGTGTGTGGGTATTTAAAACTTAGAACAATGAATACTCATTTTCGAGTTGAAATTATCTGGAAAAAAATAAGCATGTTCTCGTTCTCATTTCCAAAAGCAATTTTTTTATTGAAAAAATACCGTATATGTGTGATGTGATTAACTATAAGGACACAACATTGATGGATTCTTGAATAAGTGATGACCGTTAAAATGTAATAATAATAAAAGAACAGTCTTACTTGTGGATGAGCAGAATGTAGAATACACAAATATGAAGCATTTTTATCGGAGATTTAATAAAATTTCATTTATTTAGTATAGTTAGTTATGGAAAGTTATCAAAGATCTGTACTCTTGGTCACCGTGGATTTATTAAGTTGACTAATTCTTATAAAATTGAAGAGCTTGAAGAAATTAATTAAATCTTGAATTTAAATTATTTTAGAGGCAGCATAGTTTAGTTAATTTCTTGAGACACGACAAGCAGCTCCACATCCTTATGAATACATTTTAAACATTTTAAAGTACGAAAGTGCACAATTTAAGCAATCACTTAAACGACATTCGAATGTCAGGCAAGCGCCCGCGCTCCGGCAAAAAACTGCTCAAACTTTTACATGCTTTTAGGACCACATCAAACAAATTCTGAATTTAAAATTACTGGGTTTTAGTATATAAAACTACAGGACTAACAAAGTAATAAAGTGTAAAGATTTAAATTGATTAGCTAATTAAAACAATTACGAATTGTCAAGAAAACAAATGAAAAATGGAAATATTAAAGGGAATTTCCGATTCGCGTAAGCGAAAATGAAACACACCTCCCGTAGGCGAGCCGAGGCTAACGAAAAAGACAGGCAACTACGGTGCATACCACGTGCCTTTTTTTACAGACCGCTAGAGTGACGTGGTGTTCTTTTCGCACACCTTCATTGGAGCATTCGAACATCACGTGACTCCAGCGGTCTGTAAAAAAATATACGCCGAATGTACCGCGGTAGCCTGTCTTTCTTGTTAGCCTCATACGAGCTATACGTGACGTCATTTCCAGTGAGAGGAAACGAGAGTCCAAACGGCGCGCTCGCAACTCAAATAGGAAAGAGAGCACAAATGTTACGTACATCGTTAAAAAATGCTCCAAGGAAATGCCGAGTAGACAAAGAGCGAAGAGCTCTAAAAGTGGGGGAGGGGGGGGGGGTGTGAGATGCCGATGAAAGGCTTCAGATCGCACCTCGAAATATATGGCTGAAACTAAATAAATAATGATGCTAAGCGCTGAAAAAAAAACAAGAAAATATAGAATTTAGAAAGTGTGAGAAGTTATCTCACATGACCTCCATTCACCTATTTTGAAAAACAAGAAGGTGTAAAAGGTAAAATTAAGTAAAAACATTTTACAGAAAATGGGATGACAAAATTTTTGAAATGCCAAAGAGAGAAGACAAAAATTAAAGGCCAACATTAAAAATTTTAAAGTTAAAATTAAAGTTTAAGTGATGGAAAAAAGAATGATGACCAACAGAAAGAGAGAATAAAGAATATACATTAATATGTAGACGCTTGATTTTACGAACTAGAGTGGACTCATGTAATATGTTCGTAAATGGGAATAACATTAGTTTAATGGGATGATTGTCGGGACTAGTACATCAGTTCGTAAAAACGAAGAATTCGTAAAAAAATAGGTTCGTAAAATTGAGCGTCCACTGTAGTACATTCATGAATCGAAAAGTATACAATACATTAAGTATACAATAAAAATGCCAAAATTACAATATTAATGGCAAATCCTTCTATTTGATCTCGTGAAAATTATCATAATAATATTCGATATAAAAATGTTGAGATATTTTAATTTAACAAACAAAACTGAGATCATATAAGACTATAGTTATATTCAAATTGGCTCCAAAACGGAATTAAAATTCTTAAACGATGAAAAATGAAAGCAACATAAAAAAATCAAAAATACTTTATGTATTCATACTGCTTAGGACTTACAATTTTCATTTAATATATATATAAACATAGAGTATTTATCAATTACTCTAAATATAAAATTGGCTGTAATCAGTAAACTTTTCATGGAAATATATAATGCCTTATTTAACTTTAACTTTTTTTGACAATAATAATTTCATCCAATTAAAATAAAAAACTAATTGCATGTGTGATACAAGATGAGTGATTGAGCATGCACTTATCAATCACCCAAACAAAGTACCCCATAGAAACAGTTGCCATTTCAATTTAAAAAATTGTCATTTACTAAATGTCATGAATGATATCAACAGACACGTAATTTCTCAATAAAATTTGTATTTATTTATTCATATTTTTTCCTCAATAAAATTCTTAATGTATATGGAAGAAACTTTGTTTTAATAAATACTTCTCGAAAATATATTGGTTTCTGAGGCTTCTAAAGATAAAGTTATGCTCATCAGAAAATTAATGTTTTAACTTCATTTTTCTCTGTGTAATTTTCTTAAAGAATTTCTCTACGTAAAATATTAAATTAAGCATAGATTTTAGAAATATTCTGTAAGTGACAACGAAAAAAAAAAATAACTAGAGAACAGGAATTCTGCTTTTTCAGAATTTAGTGTCGCCCCGGCATTTCCATTGCTTCATTTTCTTCTGGTGGACTGGTGGTTTCTATTATTATGAAACAGCCATTATAAATGAAGCGTTAAAAAAAATTATGGCCATTTTTTTTCCATTCTGACCAGAAAATCAGAGTTTTAACTTTTTACGGCAGCTCTTTCCTCTTCACCTAACGCTTCATTTATAATGGCTGTTTCAAAATAGAAGCCACCAGTCCATCAGAAGAAAATAACTCGGTTAAGCGGGACTCGGATAATCGGGACTCTACTGCAAACATATTTCAGTTTTAAGACTTAAAGCACATGCTTTTATTTTATGTAAAATGACGTCATTTACATTAATATAGAAACTTAAAATTAAATATAGTTTATAATAGCTCCCTGTTTTATCATAAATCCTTCATTTATATTTTTCTCAAAGTAGCAGGTATTTTAATTAATTTTTTTTTCAATTTAATTTTTTTAATTCATTTTTGTTCCCATTTTATGAGAAAATGGCAACAAAAAGATATAATTGCTATTTTTCAGCAATTTTTTCTTTCCTTTCTACAGAAATGGCGTACTTGAGTTGCCAAAATGAAACAAATGTCGCTAAAAACTATAAAAAAATTAATATTTCAAAAACAAATAGAGATGCAGTTTTCAAACAAAATGCATTTAAAAGTACTTTTTTTCCCCAATACGATGGTATAAAAACTAAAAATGTGCGATGTTTAGAAATTTAAAAAAATGCTATAGAGCATTTAATTGTACAATGATACATCTACTTTGTTTATTGCTAGCGTCTGTAAGCTAACGTTATTTTTTGGACACAAAATAAGCTGGGAGAAAGAAATAGCATACCGTACCGGGGCTAATAATAAATAAAATTAAAAAGGGACATTCTTCAAGAACAGTAAACAGAAAAAGGAAGTCAAAAATATTTATTTCCTGAGGAGATATTATAAAAATACGAATGCATTCCACGCCCATAGGTTTAACATTAGCGAGGGATATTTGATATTTCACTGACCAACACCCTTAATTTGGAAAAAATTATTAAAAGGCCATTTTTTTTTTCAGTTATATAATGCTAATCCTTCCGATTGGCAACCACTTAATGGGACTTTGACTTCTGAAAACTTGATTTGTTATGCTCGTGAATCGTGATCAAGGCTATTAGACCGGGAGCCGCGGCAGCATAGACACATGTTTCGTACGGATACAGTTATATCTCCAGGAAAACTACTAGTATCTTTTTATAGAAAAAGAAATCTAGGTTAAACGCGCAAAATCTTCTTTTAAGAAGAGATTTTCTATAAAATAATACTGGTGCCGAAAAATTTTCTGGCCTGCAAAATTCAAGGAGGCGTACGAACCATGAGACAACCACCTCATCGAGTTGGAGGCTGAAATTCCAGAATTAGCTAAAACTCGATTCCCATATTAAAACGCAATCGGTCTGCCAAGTCATATCTTGTTGGAAAACACCTAAAAACCCGATATTAGCGGTTGACTCGTAGATTTACCATTGTGTTTTCCTGCTCACAGTCCGCCATGTTTTTATACCTCTAGGTGCAGGAAAACGCAATGGTAAACCTACGAGTCGACCGCTAATATCGGGTTTTTAGGTGTTTTCCAACAAGATATGACTTGACAGACCGATTGCGTTTTAATATGGAAATCGAGTTCTAGCTAATTCTAGAATTTCAGCCTCCAACTCGATGAGGTGGTTGTCTGTGCTGCCGGCTTCCGGTCTATATGTTATACAAAAAAATTTTTGAAAACACAATCGGCAAAGCCCCGAAAAATGTTCTTTTAAACAGGTTTCCGTCTTAGCCGGTATTATTGTATGATATTCTTTCTGTATTGAATATGAAATTTTTTCGTTAAAGATAGTATTCTCTTACGTACAGGTTCTTTTTTCCCCAGGTTTTAGTGTATTAGAAAAAAAAAAAAAAGAGAGACCTTTTATCCATCATTCATTGCTTGTTTCTCAATTCAGATATAATGCTAAATTTTGCATTTGGAGTTTTCTTGAATTGCAGGTCTAAATACTAAAATTAACGGAGCCTCATATTCAAAGATTGACTAACTGTATTAATTAAGTATTTTCCTAACTCCAGTGTTTATAATATTTTAACGCTTTTATATTTTTATATTTTGAATTTAGATGGAATTAATTGAAGATGTATAAATAAATAAATAAATAAATAAGTATTATGGTTATATTTTCTAATGTTGTACTCAAAAACAATTATATGGAGGCACGGGGGTGGTACATGGTATTTTCGTGAAAAATGAACATTTTGTTACGGAAATAGGAAGCTTGAAAAAAGAATTCTCCCAAAAAATCTAAATTCGATTAATTTAATTTCAGTATAACCAATAACACTATAGTTGAGCGTAACGCATTTAGGTTTTGAATAATACCAGGGGGAAACCTGGGCTTGCCGGGTAACAGAATATAGGAGAAAAACATAGTATATATTATTTCTGACATCGATATCTTTTTTTCCTCAGCACATACTAAAACACAGCGATGAATGAGGTATTTTTCGAAAAGTTCTGCAAGAGGCTTTTGATGTGATATATTTATATATCGTTAAAGAGCGTTATTGGATTAAACTACTTGTTAGGACCCACCGTAACACTTACCCATCATGGATATGCATAATATAAAATATGAAAATAAAACATGTGTAAACTATTCATAACATGCATTGCAATTCCAAAAAATAAAATTTAAACGTTTATTTAAATATTTTTAATACATAGTAATGCTCTATTACTGAAATACGGACACTACTTGATTATCCCGTCGACCCATTTCGCCAAATTAGATAAATCGCCAAACTTATTGCAAAATTGTACAAATTGGCATAATTTTTATTTTAAATAACGAAAGAACAAATAAATTAGTGAAAGATTAATAAAACTACAAATAAAACGTCGAATTAAAATTGCTTGATGACGTAACAAACACTTGTCCAGCGTTTAATGTCAAGTGAATGTGACATTTACGATAAGCCATTATTGGCATTTAATCTTATAGTTTGGCGATAGGTTTTGGTCGACGGGATAATCGAGTAGTACCAAATTCCGTAAAAGAAATATCCGTCTAATTCCAAAAATGATAATCCTATTAACTAACAGTTTACTGCGTCGGAGTAAGCGTCCCATTTCCAATTAAAATATATCTTTGAATTGAAATTTGAATGAAATACAGGGCATGAAAAATCGAAGAGTGTAAAAAATAGGATTACATATATCTCGGCAACTCATTATCAGATCGATTTCATTCTTTATGCAAAATTTATGTTTTTTATTGTCTTTTATATTCACTCCTTAAAATAAACGATTTCGAAAATTTTTATATACCTTTTATCAGAACGAATATTTCGAGAGTCCGAAAAAAATAGTTCCAGATAATCGAGGTTACTGACATTCAATAGGCTTCTTCCCATTATTACATACTAAGTACACACCCAATTTCAAGTCTCTATCTCAAATTGTTCCGGAGACAGAGCGTTTACAGACACACATACACACAGATAAACGGACGGCAATTTTTTTTCTTCCAAAAATATGTTTTCCGTAATCTCCAGTGTCTGAAACGTGTAAATCTATCACTTTTTTTTTTCTCGATTTTTAAAACGATTACAAGATCCTATACTTCGTATGATGGGTAAGTAAAAAGAAAAAAAAAATTGCAGTTAGTGAAAAAGCGTATCAACCAATAATCTCAATGATTGTGGTGTGAGTAAACCTCGCACGGATCTACGTTTTTTTTTTTTTTTTTTTTTTTTTTTTTTTTCTAAACTTTATTATTCTAATAGATTTTTTACGTTTAATGTATTTTTTAGAATGCCCATTACACTGTAAAAAAAATTCTGTAGCTCTACAGATGTAAAATTACATGCTTACTAAACTGTCATCTGTAACTGTACAAAAAAAGCTGCAAATCTACAAAACTAGTTTTTGTAAAGCTACAGAAATCTGTAACTTTACAAATGAATCTATTAAAATTTCAGTAATCTTACTAAAATTTTATCTGTAAACCTGGCTGTAGTTACATGAAAAGTTCTAGGCATCCCAGTTTCCTAAAAAATTCTTAGTAACGTTACAGATTTTTTTATTTTCGGCGCAAAAGTGTGTCTGTTACATGAATATTTGTTGTTGCCGTTACATAAAAAGTTCTAGGAATCCCAGTTTCCTAGAAAAACTTTAGTAACTTTACAGATCTTTTTTTACAGTGTAGCAATACTAAAAATCATATTTCTCAAAAAAACAGCAATAATACATTCAAATAAAGCTTTGAAATGTATTGAAAGCGATATTTTTTGGTTGGTCTTGCGGCAGGATTTAACAGCCGAAGGAATCGCCGAAAAATAGCTATTTACTCATTGTAGCGGTTTAAGGCTGTTCTTAACTGCTCTGCTCAACAAGCGCAAAACGTTTTGACACATTTACAAATTCATTTTTTAACGGAAAGGTGTAAAATTGGAAAGCCTGGCCATGGAAGCGATTTGGGAATTGAACTGTTTTTTCCATTTTTTGATCCATCCATTACCTATTGAGTTACAAGCCATTTTGATCACGTGACAAACACGTGTTTCGCCCGCTCTTGAGTGCTCTTTCTTCCTTCGCGCGGGAATTCGCTTCAAAAGCCCAGTTTAGCACTATTTTCTGAAAGATCTATTGCGTTTTCAAAAAGAATGGAGAAAACAGCCCAATGACATAGTTTCTGAACAACAACACCAGCTAGTTTCATGCATTTTCGAACAAAAATAAATTAAAACTTATGTCAGAAAGTTGTTCTTTTCGATTTGAGAACAGCCTTTAATCCAAGAAGTTCAGTTACATGTCTTAAATTTGTGTTTTATTTATACTTTATTGCTTTACTTATTGATTAATGATCTCGTAATTTCGTTATAGAATTCAAGCTGGAAACAAATAATGAGCTGTTTAATATATTAACTTAAGTGCAAAAACGAATTTATATTTCACGATCGTCTGCACGCGATAGCGATGGATTCGAAAAAAAAAAATCCTGCTTGAAAATTCTTTTTAAAACAATAAAAATTGAGTGAATGGCTATACAGTTTTCAAACAAATTGCATTTGAAAGTACACCTTTTTCCCTATTCGACGGTGTAATAATTGAAAATGTGCGATGCTTAGTTATAATAATAATAATAATAATAATAATTGCAGTAAAAGCGAAATTGGATCGTCTGCTGTTACCATTTGCAAAATGACATCAGAGTTACTCACAGATACGTTTGTCCTTTAAAATACTGATAGATAGTTTAATAAGAATGACTTTTAGCATAACAAGTTGGAAATTGCACGTCAAGCGTGACAAATGTGGTGCGTTGGTACTATAACTAGTTTTACAAATATTTTTTTGCACCGCATAGTGATTGTACTGAATGTATATTTTAGTGCACCTCAGTAAGTGCATATCCATTTCATTCTCTTAAAAAGGCTGTAACATCATTAAAATGCACTTGAAATAATTTTTTGCCATTGCCGCCATGTAACGGAAAACTGTTGACTGTCCCTGTCATTAAACTATACGTCCGATTTTCATAAAATTTGAACGGACTCGACAAAATGTTGCAACAATTCTATATTTAAAATTTCAGACCATTCGGTTGGGTAGTTTTTGCTCTGTTATATGCGGACAGACGGACTGAACGACAACTATAGGTGCTATGAATTTATATAATTACGAACGCACCAAAAAATATATATAGGGTAGATGTGGCCTGTAAAGGACACCTCCCGTAAGGCATGGTGACGTCACGGCGACGTCGTTGTGAAGTCACACTGTGATTTTGTGACCGTCGATGTGACGTCACGTGACGTGGATGTGACGTCACAGTGACTAGAATGCGAGGTCGTTATGGCCGTTTTAGAGGTCGTTTGTGACGTCACATTGTGACCACTCTGTGAAGTCACGGTGTGACTAATTTGTGAAAAGTGTGTCATTTGTGACTATTTTGGCATTAACTTTGTGACGAACCTGTGACGAAAGTGACAATGTTTTGAAGTCACACTGTGACCAATTTGTGAAATATGTGTCATTTGTGACGAACTTGTCATAAACTCTGTGATGATTTCAAATGAAAATCAAATTTCAAATTAATTGCTTAAAAGGCGCAAAGGCGAACTAGTGAAAAAGATTCCATGCTGGAACTCGAACCCGGGCCATCAGTATAGCGCACTTACATTCTACCGACTAAACCACATGGAACGATACCCAGCCTGGAAAATTTCTCACTATTACATGTTGGCAAGGCTACAAACGCAGCACAAGATGCAATATTTATCGTCAGCCACCGACATGGCGCAAACACGAAACATAATTAAATCCAGCATCGATTGAAACTATATTAATACTTGGAAATTTTTTTCAGAGAGAACCATTCGCCTTGCATACAATATTTCAAATGAAAATCAAATTTCAAATTAATAGTGTAAAAGGCCATTTTAATTTGAAATTTGATTTTCATTTGAAATACTGTATGCAAGGCAAATGTTTCTCTCTGGAAAATTTTCCAAGTATTAATATAGTTTCAATCGATGCTGGATTTAATTAAGTTTCGTGTTTGCCCCATGACGGTGGCTCACGATAAATATTCCATCTTGTGCTACGTTTGTAGCCTTGCCAACATGTAATAGGGAGAAAATTTCCAGGCTGGGTATCGTTCCATGTGGTTTAGTCGGTAGAATGTGAGTGCGCTATACTGATGACCCGGGATCGAGTCCCGGCGTGGATATTTTTCACTATGTTGGCCTTTGCGCCTTTTAAGCAATTAATTTGAAATTTGAATTTCATTTGAAATATTGTATGCAAGGCGAATGTTTCTCTCTGGAAAAATGTCCAAGTATTAATATTGTGATGATTCTTGTCATAAAAACTACGATAATTTTAAAGTAAAGTTTTGTTTGAAATATAAAATTTTATCTTTTTACCGTACTTTTTAGCAAGATATCACTATTTTGGAGTCCTATTCTTTTAAAATATTTTTAATTTTCCATTTAAAAAACAATGCTTATTAACTGAAGTTCTAAGCTTGATCTTGAATTCAAGCTTAATATTAAGAATGTGTAAACTTTTTTTAATGTGTATTGCTTTATTAAATACGAACATGGAGTCTAACGGACATTAATACAACTGTTACTTATAGAACTACATGATAAGCCCTATTTATTTAAATTTTTTATTCCCATATATATTGTATTTTGTGAATATGAGCTAATTAGATTTGGTATGTTTTATATGAAAAGACTGATCTGGGAAATAGAAACAACAAGTAACATATATCATGCGTTAGGCATAGATTATAAAACACTTTCCAACTCTTTCTAAATGTTTTAACAAGACATCTGGGGAAATAACGCAAATAAGATAACTAAGTAAACATGTAAACGCGTAAAACATTTGAAAAACTGATTTACGCAGTTACCATCCACTAAGGTGTAAAAAAATCATAATTTTTTTAAAAAGAATAAAAAAAAATCGGATTTTTTTTATTTAAATCAGATTTTTTTGATTTAAATCAGATTTTTATGATTTTTTTCCCAGCGTTCAAATACTGAATAGCTATCATGAGTTTTAGGTTTCCGAAACAATTACACCACTAATTGCTAACATAATCTATGTTTTTACACTTTAATGAATAAAATTATAATTGTTAGTTAGTAATTACAGAAATAAAAACTGCAAAAATTAGTAGTTTCATTAGGTAGTATTATACAATAATGTTATATACATTAATATTGTAATAATTATGTAAAACTTTATAAACACTAGTGATTTATGAAAATTATTAACTGCATTTTATATTAAATTGCTAACATTACTTCAAATTAATTATTAAACAATCAACTCTCTAATTAGGAACATATTATACATTTTTAAGCCTTAATTATTAAAATGATAATAATTCATTTTAGAAAGAAAAAGGGACAGGATGCTAGTTCAAAAAACGGGCACTATTTCATGAGGAAATATATTAGTAATGTGTTTAGTAATGATGTAAGGGGGAAAAAAAAGAATATTTTATAGCATTATAAGTAAAGTGTCCTTAATTTTTGATAATTTTATGAATAACAAATTGAAAAATACAATTAAATAACATATTTTAATAATATCCTGTTTTTTCTAAAGAAATAAAGTTCCATATTTTTGCAAGATTTTTTCCACATGAATTTAGAATACTGTTGAATGGGGAAGTGTTTTACAAGAAATCTCTGGCTACAACTACAGGTAAATTTCAACTTTTTTTTTTCTTTTTTTAAGGCAGGGTGCATTTTGCCAATTTCAAAAGGGGCATGGTGTGGCACCATTAAAAAAATGGCCTAGAAGAAGCAGTATAAGTAATTACAGAATTAATAAAAACTGCAAATAAGTAATTTCATTAGTTAGTAGCACAAATAACAAAACTAACAAATATTATTTGCAGCTCATTTTGCATTTGTATTTAGGAAAATTTCTGTAAACCACCAAAATCTATACTTACACACATGTACGTGTATGCTAACCAAAAAAAAAAAAAAAAAAAGAGTTAACCCATTCATATAGAATAAATATAAGTTAGCCACTAATATCTGAAATCCTCAAAATATTTAACTAACAGCATTATTAAAAAGCAGAAAAACCAACGTTTAAAATGCACAAATAATATATGAAAAGCAGCAAACAGCTGTTTCGAATCTACTAGCGAGATTCTTCTTCAGTGCAAAAGGAACAGCGTGCTAGAAAAAGCAAGGCTTAGCTCAGCCTTGCTTTTTCTAGCACGCTGTTCCTTTTGCACTGAAGAAGAATCTCGCTAGTAGATTCGAAACAGCTGTTTGCTGCTTTTCATATATTATTTGTGCATTTTAAACGTTGGTTTTTCTGCTTTTTAATATTGTTGCACAAAGGCTTTATTTGCTATTTTTATAACAGCATTATTACCTCTATTAGCTTTCAATGGTTCAATTTTTTAATATATATGAGTTACAAAAAAAAAATAATAATAATAATAATAATAATAAACATTTATTTAACCTATGCCAAAGAAGCTCTTGCTGTGCTTAGCATTTTTATACCAATTATTTCTTTTTCTCTTATGCATTCATTTACAATTTAGCTGCTGAGCAGATGTCATTCTTTCATTCTTCTTTAACTTGAGATTGCTATTAATTACTATTTATTCTTTTACTTGTAGAAATGTAATTATACTTGCTATGTGTATTTTATATAAAATAATGCATAAATTGATTACCGAAAGGGAATTATGACATTGCAAATTATGTTAGATTTAAATATTATTTTTAAATGAAACTGTTTTAATTTGGATAAAAACTTAAAAACAATGCTTTTTACAAACTCAACTGTTTTTAATTTTTTTACAATACTAATGAATTAAGCTTAGAAACAATTATTTAAAGCTCTTTTTTTGTTTATTCATAAGTCAAAATACCTGTAGAAACTTTCAAATTATGTTCATGTTAGATTTTAATACTTTTTTTTTTTTGACATTTTAAACATTTAGAAAATTTTTGATTTTAATCAATGATTTTTTTTTAAAAATCGGTTGATTAAAATCATGATTTTATCACTGATTTAAATCAACCGATTAAAATCGTTGACACCCTACCATCCACAGCCAAATATGTTTTCTAATTCTTTTAAACAGTCCTGTATTTGATCTGTAGATTGATATATATATATACTATACAATGGAAAAATTTAGTTTATCAAGGAAACGCATAACAGGTTGAAATTCTCTTTCAGCAATTTATACTAATATATGGAAACATACTTAAATAATTTTGTACAACCCTGTAGTTTACCTAGAACCTTTATTACACGCCACTATTTAGTTAAAATTTAGTTCAAGCTAAAACACTCTTAAAACTGCTGAAATCACATTTCCAGAAATTATAATTCATAGACGGCAACGTATCCAATTCTTTGCGTGACCCTGTATATCATTTTATCTATCTACTACAAACATTTCTTAGTAAATTAAATACAGTGCAGCGTTAAAATGCATAACTTATTTAAAAACCACCTTTAAGCAATACCCAGTAACCCTTATGAATACTTTTGTATAGTCCTGTATATGAATTATAGCATATATATATACACCATATACTATGCATAAATGTAGTGAATCATAAAAGTGCATATCATAATCAAAAATGTATTTCCAGCAATCATCGCTAATGAACAGTACTTCGGATACAATATAGTATCTGAAATATTTTGTGTGTCCCTGTAAATGCTATATACACTTCGTATTATACATGAAATAATTCATAGTATGTAAACCTCAACGACGTATATCAATTTCATTACATATCAAATAGATTAACATAAATAAAGTACGCCGCAAACAATTCCCTCCACCCCTATATCATTATGTATTGGAATTCCTTTTTTAGCCCTGTAAATGAACAATAACTATTCTTTGCATCGCATATTCTATGGAATGCACATTTTAGTGCGCTTCATAAATGCATATCAATTTATTCTGTTTGAAAGCGTGTAAAATCATTAAAAATCATTTGAAACGATTTTTTTCCCACAGGCCGTAATGTAATGGAATACAATTGACTGTCCCTGTAAATGAACTAAACATGCTACAAACTTCATTACAAATAGGGGTCTTGCTATGGTAAACGTCAATAACATCCAAAAATTTTAGGTCAATCTGAGTATATTTACGCGAGTTAGAGCGCGGACAGACGGCCAGACAAACCGAAGTCATAAACACTTTTCAACTTTATCGGGCATGAAAAACACTTTATTTCAATTCTTAAATATTATATTTTATTTTTTAATGCCAATAAAATAAATGTATCGAAAATGTAGAAAATGAGTTTACAATCAAAGAGAATTTAATAACTGACTCTGAATGTCTACAATTAAATGTTTGATTAAAATCACAAACAGTAAAAAAAAACGCTTAAATACAATTTAAAAAAAATATAGCAATTTGAAAAACACTAAATAATAAGTATTTATAATTGTACTATTAAACAACAACAAACTATAATAGATGAATTAAATGCATTTAACAATTTCTCAAAAATCTTTCCATCGCCATATTGCTTTTGAAAGGAATACCAGATCAGTCATTGCATATGACATACAACTATTTAACTCATGTAATAATCTGTCAAAAAGGAACAAAAAATTTAAATTAAATAAGACATACCTTTTAAGTTCCATAAATATTTTACTAATATCCGTATTTTATCCTAAATTGTCAGGCATATTTCTGTTAGCTTAAAAAAACTAACTCTCCGTGTCAGAAGTTCTCTGATCCTTATTTTATTCTGCGGTTTTCATCGAGCGCAGACGATATTTGACCAAGCAGGTGCTCCCACTGTATTATTATAATTTTTTTTTTCTTGTACACAACAGAGTTTAAATGCGCAGTAATTTTACCTTTATGAGAGTATATGTAATGAAAATTTTCTATTTGAATGAAACACCTGCCTTTTTTCTTTCTTTTTTTTAAAGTACAGTTTGTTTTACACCTAATAAATAAATACGTATCTTCTTAATAAATGAAAAGAGAGTATACAGGATAAAAAAATTTTCTTTGTCAACGTGTCATTTTTTTCATATTCATTTTCTGTAGAATAAAACAATTTTAAAATAACTTTTTTTAAAGTCATATCTCTAAAACACGAATTTGAAATACGAATAATTATATCATGGGTTTTGTATAAAATTTGTATACATATTTTTTCGGAAAATACCAATTTTATTTAAAAAGTCTGAAAGAAGTAGAATTTAAAAAAAAAAATAGTTATTTAAAATAGTTAAACACTAACAGGAAAAAATATGACTTGAATGCAAATTCTAAAGTAAGAAATGCATATATGACTAAACTCTGAGTATTCTTTCTACGTGTTCATTAAAAGTGACTTAATTGTAATAGAAAATTTTAGTTTGAAACCACAGAAGGGTTTAGAATACCACTGGTCGACAAAAAATAAAATAAAATAAA
This sequence comes from Maratus speciosus, assembly GCA_963932465.1. Classification (NCBI taxonomy): domain Eukaryota; kingdom Metazoa; phylum Arthropoda; class Arachnida; order Araneae; family Salticidae; genus Maratus; species Maratus speciosus. Next base: position 3,461,160 of record OZ010790.1, on the reverse strand, counting down.
ATAAAATAAATAAAAAAATAAATAAAACAACTTCCTCCCTGAAAACTAAATATGTAAAGTGTACAAATGTAATATTCCTAATTCTAAATATGTTATCCAAATTGCTCCAATACGTACCATTTTCCCGAGAAACATTTTTATAATAATAACAATCAGTGAAGGATTAAATTGCAATGGTAGATAAAATTGAAATCATAAAAAAGTATACTTTCACTGTCTTAAATAAGAAATTGATAAAATATAGCATGAAAATCTAGTTTGTTGATACTTCTACCGTGCATTTTTTTCTGCCCCCCCCCCCTCTCTCTTTTCGTGTCCGAATTTACTATTTCCTATCCACTAATATATTATCATTCCTTATGTCGCTGTAACTCGGGCATGTAATATTTCTGTTCATTTTCAAAGATTTTTGATGTTCATATTTTTGTCACACTGTGACTTACAATATGGTGATTTTTTTCGTCACAAATGTGACGTGACGTACGTTACATGCAGTGTCATAACAGTGACGTCACAATTTTTTTTAATTGCCAGAAAATATAATTTTACATAAATAACATGTTTTGAATATTTTTTGTAATTTTTCAAAGTTTTCTAAGAAGTTCACATCTCAGTCACAATGTGACATCACTGAGTGGTGGCATTTTGGTCACAGATGTGACGTGACCACAGTGACTCACAGTGACGTCACAACGACGTCACCGTGACCATGCATGCTATGAGGGCTTTCATCAATTTTGGTTTATAAAAAAATAACCAATGAAAGTTTATCTTTTATTATTTTTTCCATAATTTTCCCTTGCATATTTTATAATCTTGCATTATTGTTGATACTCTTAATCATACCAATCAGGAAGCAGAAAATAAAGTTTTGACGTTCCACTGTTTTCCAGTGAAAATCTTAATGAACATGCTAAGAGCTGACTTCATTTAATAAATTTATATATTCTTTATTTTCTTCCAAAATTTGCAGCTTTTTGCTTTAGTAGTAATAGAAAACTTTGAATTTTATATACTAACAGCCATTTATAAAATTTCATTTATTTTTAAGATTTTAAGAGGGGTGCCCATTACTGGGATGCTTAATTAGTCATTTTCCACCCATGCAGACATTGCTAAATATGCAATTTCAGTAATGTTTGCAGTGCACAAAGTATTTTGACTTAACTGATAACCTAAATAATCAAATTAAATTTTTTAATTACACTTATTCCAAAATGTAATAACACCAAAACTTTTATAAATAGCTGCTTTTAAGTAATTTTATGTGATTAATAAAATTTCAATATTTTATTCTTTATTTTATTTTATTTTTTATTTTTTTTAATGTATATAACTTTGCCTTGCATATTGAAAATATTGTTTAAGGGCACAGTCAAATAGGGGCTCATAGGGCTTAATCCCTCCCCATTTAAATAAAAACTAATAAGTTGCAGAAGTTGTTAAAAATCTATTTTCTGTCTTAAATGTTTGATTATTATTCATCTCTGACAAAAATATAAATAAATAAATCAATTAAAAAAATTGTGTAAAAAATCAGTGGCCTCAAGCATCAGTTCTACAGTTTTATTTTGAAATTATTTAACTTAGTATTTAAAATATCCAACTCACAGTATCATTTCTTTCATACCTGTAACATTAATTATTACAAGTAATATATCAATTAGTCTCTGGAAGTTTAATTGTAATAGTGAGACGAAACTATGCACTAATACTCCATTTTTTTAAAAAAATTATTATTATTATTTTTTAAATCCCTTACCTACTCAATAATTTGATCGCTGTAATTGCCTGATATTTAGTATTTTAAACTATCTATCTAAAATAATTAAAATATCGATCTTCTGATAATTGCAAACAGTGAATGATTATCACAAATACTTCATTAATTACTGCTATCCTAATTGTTAAATTTATTTGAAAATAACTATTTTGTTTCATTAGTATGCTTTCATTAAATTCTAGTTCTAAACACAGTCATAAAAAGAATTATATTTATTACTTTTTATGCGGTGCCCATTACTGAAACAGAGGGCGTCCATTACTGAAATAAAGGGTGTCCATTACTGGCATTTTAGGTGCTTTGATATATTTCTGTTATTTACAATTAAATTTTGATTCATATTGGGAAATGAGATTAGGAAAATGGTTAAAAATTGTTGATAGATTAATACAATGTTAAAAAAATTCAATTTAATGATTATAACTATTAATTAAAAAACAATTTTTAAAGAATTTCCTTAAGGGTGTCCATTACTGGCACATCTACACTACAATTGATAAGGAAATTTTATATGACAGAGAAATATTTTTCTGCACAAAATTTTGATAATTGATGATGCAATTACTTTTATATCATGAAATGTTCATTATATGGTTCATTTTCTATTGGTGATGGCTTCTTTTGTCTCCTTTATAAACTTATCTTTGTCATCACATAGATAATTTAATAAAATTCATACAATCAAGCAGTATGGTAATATGATGTTGTTATGTTAGTAATTAAACTTAATAGATGGCAGCACTAAACCTTTTCCGGTCCTAACAATTAATAGAAAAACGCCCAAAAGATGGCAGCACCATAAAATAAAAACTTGCAAAAGGGAATTATCTTGAGAGAGGAAATATTTATAGGAAAAAACACTTGCACTGTTACACTATGGAATAAATCTATTTTGTTAGAAATAAATTAATTTTACTAACATCTGTAAATGATATTAATAAATATTTTATTTTTAATTCCATGCCAAAAGAAATAATTTAGGAATTTCATACAACATCTAGAGCAAAAAAGGGGCATGAATAAAACGAAAAGGTTGGTTTCTGTTGCTAAAATGTGGAAATGATTGAATGACATCAGAATTTACCAACCAATTTATTTGAAAATAAGTAAAAGCTTTTCTTCTCGAACATTATACAGTAAAGCACCGTTTCTCATTTATATATCGTTCCAGTGCGGTCCCGATTCATCCATATGTATTTTAATCAGGGACCGATTTATAAATTTGGGGGCCCTGGACACACATGCTTACGGGGGTGGGGGGGGGGGGGGGCTTGCACTAAAATTTACAGGGGACTGATTAAAAAAAAAAAATCAAAAAAGGTACTTACTAAAATAACCATTATTTACTTTAATAATTGCCTTAAAATATCATTTAAAAATTATACATGATAATCATAAATTTTCTTTTAAATAATTATTTCACAATTATGAAATTTAAATGAGTAGACAGACGTTTTATAATAAATTGCGCGATGTTGATTATCTTTCCTTATACAAGTCTATATATCTGGAATGATAAAGTATGCAACAAGTAATGATAAATTTTCGACAACACCAAGCTACAATTATTTAAAATATTAGGGTGCTCTACTGCCTGCAAGCTACGCTGACCAACCCCCAAACAGTCTGACGAGAACAGGAAAAGGATTAAATAAGAATTAAAAATACAATATATTTTTAAAGTGGTAATCCGTAAATCAGATGATTTTAATGCTGATTTTAATGCTGTAATGCTTCGTTTATAGGATCCATAACGTTGGTTATACGTCATTTCTTTCATGCCGTAAACGATTTTCTTAGAATTTTTTCTCTTATATTATTATTACTATTTGGGGAAAGATGAAAGACGAAGTCCTTCGCACTACAGCTAGCCCTTTTTTCACCGTAGCCTCGCGCAACGCCTAGACTTCTCAACTTGCTGCATCATGATGAGCTCTACAATCAAAGAAAATGAAGCGTGCCTCTACGTTCTTTGCTACAATCACTCATAGCCTGGGAGTGGAGTTGCTTCGCAACTGGGTATCCCATTAACTGCACATCCATGTTCCATGAAAGACGAAGAACATGCATGACTGCTACAACGGTTATTTCAAATTCGTGAAACTTGTGGAGGGGGTTGGGACGAAAAGAACGGATAATGTATTGACATGGACACACTTAGAAACATTTTTGCTTCTCACAATACTAGGGAGAAAACCTGTAATTTAACTCCATGCATAATATTTTGCTTATGTCCCAAAGTAAATCATTACCTCAGATGAGGATTGAAGATTAGTTTAATTGAAATCTGTTTGTACGTTCGATAATGGAATTAAAAAAGTGTATTTCAAGATGTGCAACTTATATAAGATTTGATAATTCTCACTTTCATTTTTCACTCTTAGAAATGATTATTTAATATATTTTTCTTTCAATGTTTTAACTTTTTTTCAATATACAGTGCATCTTAAACAATGGAAAATGGTAGCAAAATTAAATTTGTATGATTGGAGCATTCTATTTCTACAGTCAATTATTTTACACCTTAGGCGACTACAATTTCGATTGTACGTCTTTCTCAGTTATACGACGTTTCAGAACGGCCCCCTGAAAGACGTATAATCGTTTTTCATTTTTAACACTTTCCAACAAAGTTGAAAAGTGTTTATGACTTCGGTTCGTCTGTCCGTCTGTCCACGCTCTAACTCTCGTAAATATGCTCGGATCTTTCTGAAATTTTTGCATGTTAGTGACCTCGACCATAGCACATTCCCTATTTCAAATGAAGTTTGTAGCATGTTTAGTTCATTTACAGGGACCGTCAAAAGTTTTCCGTTACATTACGGCCAATGGGAAAAAATTGTTTCAAATGATTTTTAATGGTGTTACACTCTTTCAAAAATAGTAAAATTGATATTCAACATAGAAAGCTAAACAATTCAATTAATTTCATTTTTAATCTTAAGGGCATCTCAAATTTTCTGAAGTCTGCAGAGCAGTTTTTTGTTTCTGACAGAAAGGGTTGGGTGCTTCAAGAAGACAATAACCCTAAATATAGCAGCGAACTGTGTAGTATGTGGAATTGGCAAAATAACATCATTACGATGAAATAGCCGGCAATTTCAACAGATGCAAATTCGTTGGAAAATGTGCAGTCGTACATCAAAATGAAGCTTAAAACGTTCGCTGGCGTCTACAAAAATACTCGTAGTTGGGAAACTGAGTTTTCCAACTAGTGTGTTGTTGTTTATATAGTTCTATATATATATATTATATACTATATTCCCAACTAGAGATGTTGTTGTTTATATAGTTGCGAGTTACCGTGTAGATGACATTATATTGTTGACAAAATATTATTTCATATGTTAACAACGAGTATACTCGTGTGAATTTATTGGGTGCTAAAAGTAATATGTTATATGTATATATTTAAATAATAAAACAATAGGGATAATTTAAAAGCATAAAAATGCAGATATGAATAGATGCACCATCTCAAGTTTGGCAGCGAACGTGGGCTACTAGTCATACTCAGCTTCCGAATTCCCCTCGCAATCAATATTTTCAACTTATTTTTTCTGTGTACTCTTCTTAAAGGACATCTCTTTTTTTCCTTAGTAGTGAAAATATTTCTAAAATTATGCTTAATTTTATATGAAGTGTTAAAATCTTACTCACAGTTCGCCCGCTTTTAACACATAAAATATTAAATTCAGCATAGATTTTAGAAATATTTTGGAAACTAAGAAAAAAAGACACATCCTTTAAGAAGAGTACACAGAAAAAAGATGTTAAAAATATTGATTTCCCGAAGCGATAATCTAAATATAGGAATGCATCACACGCCAGCATTAACCCTTTGCACTCCGCTGCGGAGACATCATCTTTCTTTGCAAAATTTGTGTTTTGCTCCAGTAATAAAGGAAAATAAAATTTGCCTTATTTAATCAGAACATTTTTGAAATTGTGTACTTGAAGGAAACTTTAAAAAAAAAAGTGGTGCCGACCGAATAAAATTTGTGTGCGAGACGCCGGAGTCCAAAGGGTTAAAGGAAAACCAGCGTACACGCCGAAGCAGCTGATATTTCAAATCAGATCAAGACGTAACAGCGATCTTTGCTAAATGAATACGTAGAATCCTCATCGAAAGCGTGGGAAAAAGATGTGAAACTTATCATCAGTAATCATGTGATTATACGAAACATTAGGTAATTGCGCAATAGCTAATATAGCCTACTTCAATAAATGAAATAAATATAAATGTAATTTTTTTTTTCTAAAAAGAAAACATGCTTTCATTGAAATTCTCAAAAATGTAGAAAAAAAATATTTTTTTAAATGCAATAAACAGTAGAAAAGTCTTGAAAAAACTCTTAAATGCGCGGAGTTTAAATTAAATTTCGGTGAGCTCGATTATAGAAGATTAATAGATTTAAATGGGAATTTCGCTAAATTAGGCAGCTATCGCCAAGTTGGCAACTTATTTTTGTTGCCAAATTTGGCTATATATCGCCAAGTTGGCTGAAATTTGGCGCTATATCGATATCTCTGTCATCAGTATTTTTCGACAAACAATCTTTGATGAAGATTATACCGATTTCTCTATAGGAAATAAAACTACAATTGAGTAACCATTAAGTAAATTTGCCTCCCGTTGCTTCCTTAGGGGTCGAATTTAAAAAAAATCAATGTCCAATTCCGGTATTGCCCTCATGAATACACATATAATCCAAATTTCAAAGCTCTTTGTCAACAAGAAAAGGGTGAAAAATGAGTCACAAAATTTACTGCCATATACAAACATAATTGTAAAGCATGTAAAAAAATAATTACAGTTCCTATTTTTTTCCAGATTATGGCGGTCATACTTTCTTGTTGAACGGACTGTTAAAGTCGTCGACTCACCAAATCATTTGTTTTCGTAAGCCTGTTTCATTATATTATTTGTATCTGGAGTTATTTTACTCAAACCAAAGCGCCATAAAAGATAACTAACCACAGTTGCTGCCGTTATTTCAATTGCCTACTGAAGTACTTCCACAAAATGCTTTTATCAGTCGTTTTGAAAGAAGGGACCATTCTTTCAAAGGGGAAATTCACATTTCCCTACTCTCCAAGCTGGATATGTGTGTGTAATGTGCAGGAGCCAAATAAACAAAGTCAATCAGTTAAGTAAGCGGTACAACAGAGAAACCAGCAAATTACAGGCTCTACAATTAGGTCGGCCGGGGCATTGGTCTACTGGATGGTTGCCATGCGGCGATCAAGCGGACAACCGCTTCGATGCCAGACAGGTATGCTCGTTCGGCTAGGGAAATCTGGCAGCTAGGGGACTGGTCATCGGTTTCGAGTCAGCCGATATCCGCCATGTACGCTAATGGCACCTGGTGCATGTAAAATCCGTCGTGGGTGCAAAGTCCTCCAAGTTACCTGTGAATTATACCTCTGGAGGTGCCTTGCCAGGTGAAGGTCTCGTCACCTGATCAAGGTTCTAAATTACGAGGCCAACTTGAGTAGCAAAGCGCAGGAGCAAAATAACAAGATCAAAATGTTAAGTAACCGGATTAACTAAGTTACATCTAAGCAGTAGGCACAGCCGATAGGATGAAGATCTAGGCTCTCGTCAGATTTATTGCCGCTACGAGGCGATTAGTCGGTCACTGCCCCGATACCAGGTATCAAACCCATTCAGCTGGGGCGACCCGGAAGGTAGGAGCCTGGTCATCGGTTAGAAAAAAGAAGGGACCATTCTGCATCATTTGAGGGATGCAATTTTAGCAAAGAATAAAGTATTTGTTGCTGGGCCTATATTTTTGAATTTTATTTTATTCTTACTTTTTATGGAATACAAAGAATTACAAACACATGCACACATATAATACCATGAAACAGTCACCGATTCCAATGTTTTTCTTTCATCTCCTTTTGCCTATACAGAATCTTAATAGGCAATATACATTACAATATAACAATATAAAATGTGAGGTGATAAGAACGAAGAAAGAAGAACAATATGTGCCATAAAGTCCAGGTTCTCAAACCATTTATTCAGTCAAAAATACAGGGTGTCTCCCTGAAAGCCGATTTTGATTTCCGTTCATAATTTTAACAATAATGAAGATAGCCAAATTTTTAGGTGGGAAATATATGACAGCCTCATAGGCACCATAGCATGTGCTGGAAGTGGTTATCATCTTCCAGGATCAAACAACACTGAGCAGATTTCCTATTTCAGGATGCTTTTGTAACATATTTGTGCCACTGGCTGCTTTACTGTGCACTTCCAGTGACGACCTCATACTTCACGAAAAGCAAACACAATCTTAAAATATATAATGTGAACTTTAAAAATTTAACCGTCTTACTTAAAAGGCGACTAAAATAATGAAAAAGATGTTACAAGTTAAAAATATACATTTTATTTAAAACTTCTCACTACTTTCAAGTTTTCCAAGCTTATCATCAGAGAATATTTTAATAACTAAATGTTGTTTATAAAAACTTTTCAAAATAACAGACATTACATTACATTACAAGATAAAAACACTAAAAACAATATAAAAGGACGTCTCGGATTCATTCTGAATCCCTCATCAGCTAATTCCTAACGTAAAAGTCATACTAGATTTTAAAGTTCAGAAAAACATTACATACAGGATTGTACAATGTACATACAGTAATGTAATGTCTATTATTTTGAAAAGCTTTTATAAATATGAAGGAATTCAGACGTAGTCCTTTTGTTTATATATATATATAAAAAAAAAGTAAAATAAAAAAAAATAAAAATAAAAAACAAAAATCAATAAATGTTGTTTATTTATACAAATATGTCACTTTGTTTTGAAAATGAGAGAGCCAATAATTATTCGAGCTGAAAGTAGAAAAGTAGTTGAAAGTAGTTGGTTCTCTCATTTTCAAAAACAAAGTGACGTATTTGCATAAAGAAACAACATTTAGTTATTAAAATATTCTCTGATTATGAGTTCGGAAAGCTTGAAAATGCTAAGAAGTTTTAAATAAAATGTATATTTTTAACCTGTAACATCTTTTTCATTATTTTAGCCGCCTTTTAAGGCTGTTCTTAACTGCTCTGCTCAACAAGCGCAAAACGTTTTGACACATTTACAAATTCATTTTTTAACGGAAAGATATAAAATTGGAAAGTCTGGCCATGGAAGCGATTTGGAATTGAACTGTTTTTTCCATTTTTTGAACCATCCTTTACCTATTGAGTTATAAGTCATTTTGATCACGGGACAAACACGTTTTTCGCCCTCTCTTGAGTGCTCTTTCTTCCTTCGCGCGGAAATTCGGTTCAAAACGCCCACTTTGACACTATTTTCTGAAAGATCTATTGCGTTTGCAAAAAAAATGAAAAAAAAAAAACAGCTCAATGACATAGTTTCTGAACAACAACACCAGCTAGTTTTTGCAATTTTCGAACAAAAATAAATTAAAACTTGTGTCAGAAAGTTACCCTTTTGGATTTGAGAACAGCCTTAAGTAAAATAGTGAACTTTTTAAAGTTCACATTATATATTTTATGTTTGAATCAAGGTGAATAATTACGTTTTGTCTTATGATTTTACAAACACAATCTTTTGAAAATATCGTTGTCATATCGTCCTTATCGGTAAATTAAGGAATAAAAATGCGGGTTCGGAGCATACAGAAGCGAAGCAACCAGTGCTTTTTCGATAAATTTTGTTCGCCTTATTTTTTATTATCACTCCCACTTTTTTATTGGTCAGAAATACCCTGCTTAAAAAAATAAGTAGGGTGATTGCACCAGTAATTGATACCCCTCCAAGTAGTTGATAAAATTCTTGAAATATTGCGCCATTTCAGGGAGAAATGAGTTTTACACGTGGCACTAGACATAATATTTTTGTTTGAATGTTGGGGCACCTGTTGTCACATTGTTGTCAGCTGTAAGAGAAGCCATTTTATGAATTTCTTTTATTAGAAAATGTAAAAATTTAGTTTTTGATTAGCTGTAGACAATTACGGTAAGTTAAAATAATACACTTCCATCTTGCTTCTTTCAAATAACAGTTTTATATGAATTATTCTTAATCACAGCTTAAGCATGATGTTTAAAAGATTAATTTTTGAATTTTCGATTGATTTCTTCGATTGATCAACTACTGGGAAAATGGCAATTAAAAAAACTATTTATTTATAAATTTGTTGCTATTTAATTTCAGCAGATTTCATTTTTGTTCATTATAGGACATTCATTAAGGTATGTTAGTTTACTTCTAAAATCGAAAAGGAAGGAAATATAATAAAAACACCGTAGCACCGACCTTATTTGATCAACTACTGGCTCGGTCACCCTGTTTGTCAAATTCAAAAAATATTTTTAGTCTATATTATGCTAATATATTCTATTACGCTCTCAATAATTCCGAAACCCCAGCGTTATTTGTTCTAAAAATCTATAGTTCAACGCTTATCGCTTTCACAGAACAGGTAATTTCAGTGACATTATAGTGATAAAGCATAGTCATCTAACTTATAAGAACTCTGTCAATTTTGCTTTCCAAAGAAAAAAAATTATGGCCTTTTTTCCCCTCTCATCATACCCCAAAGGGCATATCAAGAAGTTTGGGTGGAGGTAGGTTCATCCCTGACCTTGTTAAAAAAGTTCTGAAAAGGAAAAAAAAATGTCTTGCTATCAGTTTTGCCCATGATGATAGCAGAGGCCAATCCATCACTTATTTTTTTCAACTCCCCGGAGTGAGAAAAATCTTTCGACGGAAAAAGGGCTTCGTCTAAAAGCATATTTTATGATTTGTTAAACTTGTGAAACGAGAGTTGAGAAAGCTGATCGTTTATTACACTGCTCGTTTGGTATTAAAATGCTAAAGGATGTTGATTGAAATATCTCTGTAAGTACCTTTAGAACCTCTATACGTACTGTACAAAGTACCTTTAGAGTATTATTTCTAAATATTGAATATTGGAATAAACCTCAACTGTGCTATTACAACCTTAAATGTGATTTATCCTGTAAAAAGAAAAAAAAAACCTGAAAAAAAATCCCCCTCTTCTTTCATTATGTACCTTTAGAATTTGAATAAAAGTTAAAACTACACAGACAGTGCCTTTAAGCGCAATTTGTTCCGAAGAAATGTTCGAAATGTTTGTTAAATTTTCCCTTTTCCAATTTTCCTTTTAACCCTTCACTGCATCATGTGCCATATCTGGCACATATCTAAAAACATTATAATTTATTTGGCTAATAGGATCACTGTAGCTGATCAAGAACAATCCAAAGAATGGAATAACACCTTTTTTACTTTCTTCTATCTTTACAAGAAGAAAGTATTGGATTCTTGAAAATTTTCGACTTCCGGTTTTCGACGGATTTATACGTTTTAGAATGCCCAGAACATGATTTGATGGTTTTTAGAAAATGTCTGTCTGTGAGTCTGTCACTCTCTCACTCTGTCACTCTGTCTGTGAGTCTGTATGTCACAAAAATTTTTTGGGCGCTCTATCTCAAGAACTAATGCATGGAATTTCACAAAACTTCATATTTAGTTAGACCTTGATATAAACTGGACCTAATTAGTTTTGTGGTGAAAATCGCCCAACAGGTGGCGCTGCTATGCGGCATTTTTCACGATTTCTGCAACAGCTATATCTCAAGAACTACTGCACGGATTTTCATAAAACTTCAGATTCAGTTAGTCCAAGATATAGTTTGGTGCTGATTACTTTTTTGTGAAAATCGCCCAACAGGTGGCGCTGGTATGCTGCATTGTTCATGATTATCGCAATAGCTCTAACTCAAGAAAAAATGCACGAATTTTCATCAAACTTCAGATTCAGTGAGTCCCTGATATAAATTAGTGCTGTTTAATTTTTGGTGTAAATCGCCCAACAGGTGGCGTTGCTGTGCTGCATTTTCACGATTTCCATAAGAGCTGTATCTCAAGAACTAGTGCACGGATTTACATCAAAGTTCAGATTTAGTTAGTCCTTGACATGAATTGACGTATAAATTAGTGCTGTTTAATTTTTGGTGTAAATCGCTCAACAGGTGGCGCTGCTATGCTACATTTTTTCAGAATTTCCGCTATAGCTCTGTCTCAAGAACTAATGCTTGGATTTTCAACAAACTTCAGATTCAGGTATACCTTGATATCGTTTAGTGCTGTTTACTCTTGGTGTAAATCGCTCAACAGGTGACACTGCTATGCTACATTTTTTCAGAATTTCCGCTATAGCTCTGTCTCAAGAACTAATGCACGAATTTTCATCCAACTTCAAATTCAGATATACTTTGATATAAATTGGTGCTAAATCGTTGTTATTTCTTGTACTATTTAAAGGATTTAATTGACGTGATTTATATAGAAGAAAGTTTTGTGATGGCCACAACATAGTACTAGTTGTCTATGTCAGATGGCTGCATTATTAAAAAAAAAAAAAGAAAAAAAAATAGAATTTGTTCTTTGGGAACAAAAAGAAAAAAAAATATCCATAATATTTTTTGTCATAAATTACTATAAGAAATTATGAAAATGCGTTCAACTGACTTTCACTTCCCAAGACATACCTGTATTTACCTGTTTCAAACAATACACTCTATTGTACAATACAGAAAAGTATAAAAACGCATTATAGTATGTACATTATATGAAATAACGATAATTTTATAATATTTTGATAAAAGTTTAACAACAGCCTATAACTTTACATTGGTGGAACTAGGATTAGTTGAGACTGAGAAAAAGGATGAGGGATGGGGATGTTATTTTTTTAGAACATTAGTATCACTACCACTCAGTGTTCACACCGGCTTTTGGCTAATCATTAAAGAAAAACTATACCCAAATTCAAATAATGTCATTAAGAGATCAGTCTTGAAACACTGGTTCTAAAATTTCCCTTTAAACTTCCCAACGTGCTATTTTTCCTTTTCAATATATGTACACATTTTTGCAATTGTTTTTAGAATAGTTATTCGCAACTATCAATTATAAAAACTAATAAAGCAAGTGCTTTATATGATTTTGCGAAGTCGACAAAAGAATTTATAACCCGATTTATTTCTATATAGTTTTAGGAAAGTTAACTCATGAATCGGGATAGGTTGCTAGTGGTTTGAATGTAAACTACACTCATGTCCAAATTTATCTTTACGTAAGCAAAAATAATGATATTTCATGAAATATCCAGTCGATGTAAGCCATTTTTGTAGGGAATGTGTGAAATACAAGTCTAATTAGCATTATCCAATCAAAAGTGATCAAACGATTTCTGATATACAAATGAGGACGTTACGTCACGCGACACGGTAAAGAAAGCTTGTTGCGCAAAGTGAATATCGGAGTGAATTTCTGCAATATAGCGTTTAATTTCAGTGTGTCTGGACTGAAAACGATGTGTTATAACTTCGCAGTATCATCTGGAAGAATCTATGAAGTGGCGAAATATCGGCCGTTTAGAAGCAAGCCAGACAATCACAGAAGTAGCGAGATGTGTGAATAATTCAAGACAGACAGTCTCTAAGATAAGGAAACGATTTCAGAACTCTGGCACTGTTATCAGGCGACTTGGACAAGGTCGTAAACGAAAAACAACTGCTTCGGAAGACAATATTTGGCAATAGCTGCCCATCGTAACAGACAGTCCACTGCTCGGCAGTTAAGTTCAGAGCTTGCAGCCAGCTTTGGAACAGTCGTATCCCGGCAAACTGTGTACAGAAGGCTTAATAAAAAAAGCCTTTATGGCAGAAAGTCAAAAAGTCAAGGATATGTGTGTGTCATCGTCTGCACCAGCACAAGAGGCATCGCTTGACTTGGGCAAAGAACATCAGAACTGGAATGAACGCCAATCGAGCCATGTTTCACTGATGAATTGAGATTTAGTTCAACATCCGATTCCAAATGTATTTACATCTGGAGGGAGTCAGGAACACGAAATTGTCCTTCGAACATGATTGAACGTGAGCGCTTCAGCAGTGCAGGTGTGATGGTATGGGCGGAATAATTATCGATGGACGTACGCCCCCACACATTTTCAACAGCGGATCTATGACCGACCAGCGATATCGGGATGAGGCCTTAGAACCTTATGTCCGACTTTTCAGAGGTGCTTATGTATCTGACTTTTTATTTATGGACGATAGCGCTCGTCCGCATCGAGCGCACTTCATTGATGACTATCTTGAAAGTGAAGTCAGTGAGCGAATACTGCGGCCAGCAAAATCTCCTGATCTAAACCCGATAGAGAACTTATGTGACTACCTTGGGAAAGCGATTGCATGGAGACATCCTCCTTCTAGAGACGGAAATGAACTGAAGACTGCGTTACTGGAAGAGTGAATTACTTAATTCCTCAAACTGTCGTTACCAACGTGATTGCCAGCATGAAAACACGTTATTGTGACATGTGTGTTCACGTTAGAGGAGATCACATTCCGTATTAAAATCATAAGCCTCCATTTTTTCTTGAGTAATTCCTGTTTTCTGCACTCTCCTTGTCACCTATTTTTTTTTGTCCTTTTTATTGTTTTGTGCTACAGTTTTATATCATAAGCAGTGATATTAATTTTTCCCTCTGTATTCATGTGTTATGATGTTATGTATAATTCCACAGAAATTTATAAAATTATAGTTCACCATTTCTGCGAAATCCGTGATTCTATGCATGTAAAGATAATTTTGGACATGAGTGTAATATACATATATATTTATTTAAATATGAACGAGTTCTTAAAAAATATCAAAATAAAAATAATAAGTTATACAGAAAACGTTTAATCGTACAATGACATCATTGAGAGTGTCGCCAAAAGAAAAAAAACAAGTCTAAACAACTCTCTGAACTTAGCGATTTCAATATTTCGGTTTCTCGCCAAACGAAACATTTTGCCGAGATTTGACGCGATGGTGATCGGCAGCAAGAAACCTGCTGCCACTCCTCTTTCTTGCTGACATCCTTTGTACTTAGCCAGGTCTTTATAAAACTCAGGGAACAATTTTAATCTAGATTATGCTAAAATATATTCAACTATTCACTCAATAATTTCAAGGAACCCGCGTAAGATATGGTAGGGTAACTCTTGGATAGATGGCCATAGAGGAGAGATGACCAGTCTAAATATTTCCAAGCCTTGATTATAGACTGCAGCATAAACTTTGTCCAACATGTCCAACAACTAACCCCCTTCCCTTTCAGTTTTTGTTTCTTTTTACTGCCACTTCTTTATTAGGTGCAACATGGGCTGCGGCCTGCACGAGCTAATGGACCCGTTCCTATTGGTCAGCTTACGGAGCCAGTTTTTACCCGATGGGGTACGGTAGAAAGGCGGAGTCTCGTCCCCCCTGAAACTTGAGCTTGCCTTGCATTTCGGCCCCAGAAATTCCTATGGTGATACTTGTCTTTCAGCGGCCCCCATTGTTTTCTTTTTCAGGAACCACTTCTCTCGATAAGTACAAACAAAGCCATTAGGCATCTAAAATACAGGTTTTCTCCCTCCCCAAGCAGGTTTTGTGTGTGTGATGTGCAAGAGCCAAATCATCAAAGCCCAATAGATAAGCAACCTGCATAACAGAGAAATCAACAAAGTAACAGGTTCTGCAATTAGGACGGCTCGGGCGCTTGTCTACTAGACGGCCGCCATGCAGTGATCACGCGGTCAACCGCCCCGATGCCAGACAGGTAAAACCCGTTCGGCTATGGAAACCTGGCCATTTGTTTGGAGAATAGCCGATGTACTCCATATACGCTAATGACGCCTGGTGCATGTAAAATCCGTCGTGGGTGCAAAGTCCTCAAAGTTACAGGGGTTGGACAAAAATATGGAAACATCTCGTGAAATGCATGCTTGAACGTAAATGTTGATTTTACCCAATTCTGTGGCTGACGCTGTTGTATTTTCCCACTAACGTCACCTGTACAATGCCCCCAATACGTTGCAAGTGTCAGTCGTTGTCAGAACAGTGTTCAGTGTAGTTGTGAGCGCTTTGCGTCTGAGCTAAGTGAATTCGAACTTGGACAAATTATTGGTTCTCGTATGATGGGTGCTTCCGTTACCAAGGTAGCCGAAGTTTCTCGTGTTTCAAAAGGCTCCGTATCGAAGATTTATACCGCATATAGGAAAAGCGAAAAACATCATCCGTTAGGCCACAATGCGGACAAAAGTGTGTGTTGGATGATCGTGACAAAAAATAAGAAGACGACTGCTGCAAAAGTCACTGCTGAACTAAATGTCGAACTCATAAAGCCTGTCAGCACAAAAACGATAAGAAGGGATTTTTAGGGCATGATAATATGTTTTTCTTTAGGTGTTTCCATATTTTTGTCCAGCTTCTGTACGTATGAATTATACCTCTGGGGGTGCCTTGCCAGGTAAAAGCCTAGTCACCTGATCAAGGCTCTAAATTACGAGATCAACTTGAGTAACAATGTGTAGGTGCCAAAAAACAAGATATAAATGTTAAGTAACGGGCATAACAAAGTTCACAACTAAGCAGTAGGCACTGATGATAGGATGAAGATCTAGGAGCTCATCAGGTTTATTGTCGCCACGCGGCGATTAGCGGCCCGATGTCAGGTAATACCGTCCATCTTGGTCAATCCGGCAGGTAGAGCCTGGTCATCGCTTAGGAGAACAGCCGATGTACAATAGAGCTATGAAAAATGGAGAAAAATCATTATTACAGCACCCACTTCCGGCGGATTGTTATCAAATTCATGTGAGACCTGCTAGACATAAGCAAAAACATACACAAAAAATTTGGTTCAATTCTATGCATAACTTCATAAATTTTTTGATGGTACAATAATGAAAATGGCACAAAAATCGCTATTATAGTACCCCCTTCCGGCGCGAATATTTCCAAATACAATGAGGACCTGCTGGACATAGCCAAAAACATACACAAAAAATTTGGTCCAATTCTATGCGTAACTTCATACACTTTTCGGTGATACAAAGACATGCAGACATTTTGTGTAAACATGTTTTTCGGGATCCCTGACTCCTAAAACATGTAAATCCGTCGGAAAGCGGAAGTCCAAAAAAATTTCGATTACAACACTTTCTTCTTTAGAAAGAAGAAAATAAAAAGAATGAAAAACATAATACCGTTTCTTAGTTTCTGGATAGGTAAATCTGCAATTTTGTGCGTTTAAATAGAAACGAGATCCAGAAAGTGCCAAAAATTGGACAGTTTAGATTTGAAAACAAAATAAAAGAGATCTTGTATGATAATGTAAATATTCGTCAAATTTAAAGCATATTCTAACTGTGCATTATGCTAATATACTCTACTAGCCACCCTTGGCGACCAGTTTGGTCTCCTTTAAATGTATGCAAAGCAATGCATCATGTTACTTTTATTCATAATTCAATTTACTTGCTCAGTCTTTTGCCAAATCGGAGAGAAATCAAGAACTCGGTATTTTTATGAATATCAAACATTGTTTCCGTTGCTTTTTTTTTTTTTTTTTTTTTTTTTTGTACTTCATTGTGTTTAAAAAATACTATTTGCGATATTTGTACTTGGCTAACATAAAAGTATCAAGAATTCTTTGCGATCCTGGCAACATTTATGTAGTTTTATTGGAAAAAATAATTTTGATTTTTTAATCAAAATGGGAACCTTGCAAATAAAAAGCAATGGGATCAGCCCGTAGTTGTTTATGACAGCCACATAACTTGGACTATTATAACACAGATGAAATGGTGGCGATAGAACAATATTTGGAGGCTTATCACCAGCGCCTATGGCTAACATTAAAGTACCAATTTGACCGCCTGGCATGTAAAATGTGAAGCGGTCAGCCCCGAACTGTTGATGACAGTCGCATGACTTAGGCTTCTATTATATAGATTAAGCAGTCAAAAATTAAAAAAAAAAATAAATAAAAATAAATAAATAAAAAAATCCAGCCTAATCTATAGAAGACTGTATTTTAACACTATCTCTTTCACTGAATACGTAATTTTGGCGATAAAGCAGCGGTTTCTAACTTATAAGAACTCTATCAACTTGTATCCAGAGAAAAATTATGGCCTTTTTTCTATCGTACCCGAAAGGGCATATTAAGAACTTGGGTGGAGGTAGGTTTATTTCTGACTTTGTTAAAAAGTTCTGAATGCAGCAGATGAAAAAATATGGGGTCTTCTCTTCACTATCAGGTTTGCCCATGGTGATAGTAGAGGCCTATCCATCACTTATTTTTTAACTCTCCGAAGGGAGGAAAAATCGTTAGGCGGAAAAAAGAGCTTCGTCCAAAGACATATTTTATGATTTGTTAAAGTTGAGAAATGCAGTTAAAGTCTTGGAGGAGCTTCGCTAGAGCAGGTTTGAAAGCGGTTTTCAAAAATATTTCTTTCCCCGCTCAACTACGTGAAAATTTCTGACAAATTCAAGTATCCGTTTTTAATCGTAAAAACATGAAATTGGCTGGCATGACTATTAAAGGGGGTCCGGGGCTCAAAATTCTATTTTTTTTTTCATTTATAGAGATTTCGTTATGAATTTTTTTTTCTGAAATATGTTTTAATATAATAAAAATATTGCATGTAAAAAAAATCTGAAAAATTTTAAATATTAAAAAAAAATTTAAATTAAAAAATTTTAAACATATTTAATTTTTGATATAATTCTAGAAGTACTTACTAGATTTACAAAATTTTTACACTTTTGTGTACAAAAAATGCGTCATTTTAATTTGTCTTCAGGATTTCTTAAAATATTGATTATGAATTTTATAAAAAAATTTTAAGTAAAAAAATGAAGTTTTTTTTATGAGTGAGTTGTGCATTAATTAGACTTTCACAATTATCACTCAAAATTAAAAATCCTGATGACAATTTGTTGGAAATATAGCATAAAATCTCTGTTGAAAATTTCATACATATATTTGCAAGGAACTTTAGATATATTCTTTTAAAATTGAAAAATCGCAAAAAATTTCATTCTGAGATAAATAAAGTTAAAGTTCTCTTCATAGGGTAGCTGATGTATCACTGCTCAAGGCAAAAGGTGTTATATCTCTGGATCTAATGAAGATAAAAGCATACGGTTTGCGATATTTAATGCTAAAAACTCAGTATTTTTACTTTCTTCTATCTTCAATAGAAGAAAGTATTGTAATCGAAATTTTTTTCGACTTCCGGTTTTCGACGGATTTATATGTTTAGGGGTCAGAGATCCCCAAAAACATGTTTATAGAAAATGTCTGTCTGTCCGTGTGTCCGTGTGTCTGTGTGTCCGTGTGTCCGTCTGTCTGTCGCCATTGTACCATCAAAAAGTGTATGAAGTTATGTATAGAATTGAACCAAATTTTTATTTTAAGTTTTTGGATATGGCAGGTAGGTCCTCCCTGAATTTGGAAAAAATTCACCGGTAGGGGGCGCTGTAATAGCAATTTTTGTGCGATTTTGAATATTGTACCATCCAAAAGTATGAAGTTATGCATAGAATTGAACCAAATTTTTATTTTAAGTTTTTGGATATGGCAAGTAGGTCCTCCCTGAATTTGAAAAAAATTCGCCGGTAGGGGCGCTGTAACAGCGATTTTTGTGCGATTTGGAATACTGTACAATCCAAAAGTGTATGAAGTTACGCATAGAATTGAACCAAATTTTTATTTTAAGTTTATGGCTATGACAAGCAGGTCCTCCCTGAATTTGGAAAAAATTCGCCACTAGGGGGCGCTGTAATAGCGATTTTGCATATTGTACCATCGAAAAGTGTATGAAGTTATGCATAGAATTGAGCCAAATTTTTATTTTAAGTTCTTGGCTATGGCAAGCAGGTCCTTCCTTAATTTTGAAAAAATTCGCCGGTAGGGAGCGCTTTAATAGCGATTTTTGCTCCATTTTAAATATTGTACCATCGAAAAGTGTATGCAGTTATGCATAGAATTGAGCCAAACTTTTTGTGTTTCTTTTTGGTCATAGAATGAAGGTCCTCCCTGAATTTGGAAAAATTCCGTTGGAAGGGGGCGCTATAATTACGATGTCTGTACCATTTTCTTTATTGTACAATCGAAAAGTGTATAAAATTATACATACAATTGAACCAAATTTTTTGGCATGTTTTTGGCTTTGGCCAACAGGTCCTCCTTGAATTTGGAAATATCGCGCGGTAAAGGGGCTCTGTGATAGCGATTTTTGTATACTTTTCTTGATTTTTCGTAGTTTTATTGTCCATCGGCGGCTCGAGCAAAGGCGGGAACTCACTTCCTGGTAAGCCGGCTATTCGCAAACATCTGATAACAACAGAATAAGGAAGAACTATTAATTTGAACAAATATCATGATATAGATTAACTCGTTTTTAGTTCATTTAATTGACTGAAGCAGGAATTTAAGATGAAAATCAAATTTGGTATAGTAATGAACTAATAATATTGAAGTATTAACATGTGTAACTAGTTTTTGAAATATTAAGATGCATAAGATAGAAGAAAGTTTTGGGATTGGCACATCCAACTAGTTTTTTTAACCAATGAAAAGAAAATGCATTTGAGAATTTTTAGTCCCGGACCCTTAAGTCATATGGGAACGAATAGCATTTTTTCTTTTTCAATAAATATACTACATATTTAGTAATAACTGACCCATGACGACTTTCCCCGGCTGTTCTATTTTTGAACAAACTTAGCCTTGCTATCTGTTAGATATAATGAAATCACGAGAGATCGTGGAAGTAAAAAGCGTCCAAACAATATTGAGCTAGACGCTTCCTATTTCGTAATGTTAAACTGTTAAAACATGCGGTATCATGCCCCTCACTGAATGACTGTGCATTCGAGAACTTCTTGTGATCTTATCCTAAATCACATAAACCAACCTTAGTCTGCTGAAAGTTTCCTTAAAATTTCTTGATTATTGTTAAAACCATAAACGTAAATGCGAGTTCAGCTTGGAGAGAAACACCCAGTATTTTTAACTTACTAAGTAGATTACCGCATGGGTTATAAGAAGAATCTTCTTTGCCTTACTATTTCTATCAACTTTCTAGTCTACGGACACTCTGTATAATAAAATGGTTATTAGTAAAATTGAAAGAATATTTGGTTATGCATTATGTTAATACATTCTCTTATGCACTCAATAATTCTAAAAATTCAGCGTTAATATATGCCATTGAAACCTATATTTCAACGCTATCTCTTTCACAGAACAGGTAATTTCAGTGACATTACAGTGATAAAGCAGAGCTTCTGACTTATAAGAACTCTGTCAACTTTACAAAGAAAAAAATTATGACTTTTTTTTTCCCCTTTTCGTACCTCAAAGAGCATATCAAAAAGTTTGGACCGAGGTAAGTTCATTCCTGACCTTGTTAAAAAAAAGTTCTGAAGAGAGAAGGGGAAAAAAACGTCGGAGCTTGCTATCAGTTTTGCTCATGATGATAGCAGACGCCAATCCATCACTTATTTTTTAACTCCCCGGAGGGAGGAAAAATCTTTAAACGGAAAAAAAGGGTTTCAATAAAAGGCATCTTTTATGATTTGTTAAAGTTGTGAAATTTAGTCAGAGGTCTTGGAAAAAGTTGTTTTCCTTTGCTACAGCATTCGTTTGACATTAATCGGTAAAGGATATTGGGTCAAAATGTAACTACAGGCAGGGCTTAATTTCTAACAAAAACAGTACCGGAGCCCTAATATTCTGCAGTGCTAAAATCATACCGTGCCCCACCCCCCACGCCCTGCTGTTACTCCAATCCGCATGTTTATATTTCATACATTATTTTCAAAATGTAAAGCATCTTTTTTTTTCTTTAGTAAAATGAAAATTTTAAATATATCTACCTGCATATACTTAACTGTCAACTCTTCCACTTTTTTGTTTATCACTCCTTCCGAATAGAAATTTTTGCTTAATTTTAATTTTAATTGATTGCAGAATTCTGCAATTAAATAAGGTAAGGATTATGATTCGGAAATAGTGTTTACACACACACACACACACACACACACACACACACACACACACACACACACAAAAAGAAAAAGAAAAAAAAGAAAGATTTGATGCTTTTATAGAAAAAGGCGAAACATTGCTCGGTTGCTTCGTATCAGAACAACAAATAATACATGGGAATTATATCTAGTTACAAATAAAAGTGACTTTGTAAATGTGCAGAGCAGAGTATTGGCATGGGCAAATCGGCATGGGAGCATTGGCATGGGTGAAAAATAAATAGAAAATTCACTAACGTTATTTTCATACTCGTATACAATAGAAGACTAAAAACATCAAACTGATGCTCGTTCAATAAAAACAAAAGAAAATATTCTTTTCAGGATAGATATCTAAAAAAAAAAAAAAAAAATGACAAAAATAAACGACCCAATTAAAAAATATCCTATTCTCAGAAAAGAACATAGAACTGAAAGTAAATTCATTCTTCGCTCTCTTGAGTGGCGCCATATCAACACGTCACAACCATCAATGTCAGACATACTTAAATTTGCAAATATCACTAGGATAGAAAAGCACAATTTCAGTTTCCCCTTCATTCTGATCAAAATAGCATTAAAATGATTTGAAATGGAATACGTAATTTTTAAAAAGTTTTTTTTTCTATACATGAATAAATAAAATTTTGAATGTAAGACAGATTGAGCTCGAGACCGCCTAAGCCCAAAGACTGATATAAAAATTGAGCCAGTTTCATCTCTCTCTCTCCTACGTGTGCGATACATTACTTCACATATAGGTATTTTGATGGAAAAGACAGTAAAACTTGGAGATGGGAGGGAAAGGAAAGGTTAATTTAGGCTTCAATTTTTCGGAAGCGCTATTGCACTGGGCTCCGGGGTACTGTATTTATGAGCTCCGGTGAATTCCGACCAATATTTAAATATTTACTAAAAGCAGAGAAGTACGGGAGCTGAGTTCCGGCGGGCTCCAGCGCAAATTAAGCCCTGGTATGAGAGAATATTAAATTTAAATAAAGTAAAAAGTATTTACAATTTCATCGTACGATGAAGTGATGCTACCAACAACCAGGATTTTAGCTTGGTTACTTCATTCGGAAACAACCATTCTGAATTGACACACATAAAAAAACTGCCTTCGAAAAATAAATAAAAGATTTAAAAGAAGACACAACCAGCGGCCCTGAAATTCTTGTAAAAAACCTGAAAATTCCTTATTCCGTTCTTGGTGAGAGGTGAAGTTATTTTTAATATAAATTTTGTTCTAACGTAGAAATTTGATGCGGTTTCAATTAGAGTATAAGAAATTAACTACATCAGTCAATAAAATCTCGTCGATTTAAAGAGTACTTTAAGTTAAATAAACAAAAGGTCAACCAAGTAATTTTTCGAAACATAATTCAAAATAATAAACTTTGAATGAATTCAAGACTCAACAGGAAAAAAACCCATTCACTGTAAAAACATCAAATAGCGAAAAGGGTGAATACAGAACTTGACAAGATTAAAACGGAATTTTTGACTTCGAGGGAATAAAAAGAACACAGTAACGAAATTGGAAAATTCCGATTTATTTTCCACCCTCTCGACGGGTTAAGAATTGGACAAGGACGTGAGATTTGAATGTGGAATCTCTTAACTTCGATTTTGTGCCTTTTTTTATCCTTTAGGCGACACGACATGACTTTTTACATCGAGGGATTTTTTGTGATTTTCTTAAACAAATTGGACAGTGAAGAATGACACCGAAGTGGAACACCCATCGATACAAATTATTTTGGAATTTACGAAATAGAACTACCTTCATGGGGTTTCTTCTTCGAGTTCATCAACCGTTACATTCTTTAAAAAGCTTTTTGAAAATATTCAGACTTTCATTTTTGAGTGAATATAATATATACAAAGCCGCCTCAAGACTACAAGCCAAACACAAGGTTTCATGACGTCACGACGCGGGGCTTAGATCAGCCGTGGAGAGCACATGCGTTATTTAAAACATTAATTATTTCCTCCATATTTCAACTTATTATCACAGCATATGGGAAAAAAAAATAAAAACTTATAGTTTAAAGACGCTAATTAAGGGATTTTTAATCAATTTCGATCACTCGAAACAATAATAACGATAACACAAAAACAATATTTATGAAACAATATCACTGTGTCAATGAAAATGTGCATCAGAATTAAAGATACATTAAAGAAAATTCGTTCGTTAATGAAAAAAAAAAATTCCCAAGTATTAAATTTATTTTAGTAGACAGTTTTTATTATTTATTCTACTTTGAAATTTAGAAACAATATCAATTATCTATTTGGTATATATTCAAAAACAAGACATTATACATTATTACATATATATATATATATATATATATATATAAATTTGCAGTTTAAACACATAAATTGAATTATTTTGCTTTCAATTATTTCAAAATAAATAAATAACAATAAGTGTGCCAATCAAAACCCACATTTAAAAATTAAATTAAAGTGGAAGAAAAGTGAATGTTAAATGAAAACAAATTCAAGTTGTGTTCTATTTTTATTTTTAATTGGGCTTGAAATTATACAGTAAATATCCTATTAAATATTAAGTGATTTGAAACCTGCATATAATAAATAGTAAAATTAAAGTATACATGAAATTAAGTATTCTTATAAAGAAATTTTCGTACTGTAAACTTTACTTATCAGAAATGGGTAATTTTCACATAAAATCTATTAAATTAAAAAACATAAAACTGTCATAATACTAAAACAACACAAGTTCATGAAACAGAAAATTATTATTTAGTTTTGTATTTGTTTGATATATTATGCAAGGTACAAGCAATAGATTTTTTAAAAAATGTATTGACATATGAAGAGAAAAATAAAAGAAAGAAAGAAAAGACTTTCATCAATTGGAATTAAAATATTCCTAATTTATGTTCATTTTCCTCGAATGTTTAGGTAATAGCTGATAAAAAAAAACATCGAAAAACACAAAAACCTTCCACGAAAATATTTCATTTCCAAAATAATGTTGTGTGGGTTCTTAAATGTTTGTTCACATCTTTTAAGCTTAAAATAATCAATTTTTATGAGATGAAAAGTATTTCCTGACTACATCTAAAAGTAAATTTATAATTATAGAATAATAATTTTATTTATTGTTATTTTTAATTAAACATTAAAATGTATATGAAAACACATAGGATTTTTGCGAAGAAGGTGTGTGTGTGTGTGTGTGTGTGTAGGGGGGGGGGACTACTGTTTTGCATAAGGGTACTAACAACCCTTCCTCTAGTCTTGTAAATAAATTGTTTACAGTTGTGGCAAAAATAGAGAGATTCAAAAACATTATCCCCATAGCTCTATTTACACAGTACATAAGCATTTATAATTTAACAAAAAATTATAAAAAGAATTTTTATTAAGATAGCAAACGTTTAAGATTAAAAAACTACAGTAAATTGATACAGTATATCGATCGGGGTTTGCTTTTAAAAGTAGTAAACAAGATAAAAATGCTATGTATTCACAGCGACTTTTATGAAACTTTCTAGAATATTTAAATTTTTAAGTATGAATAGATATATATATATATATAAATACATAAATTTGTTGTCAAATTAAAGTCCAACTAATTCTGCATACAAAATAACCCGAGTTACTATTCGCACGACAAGTGTCTTTTAATAAATGGGCGTTAATTAAAGGTCACTCTAATGAATTAGAGAAAACAGAACAAATTATAAAGAGAGAATGGTATGACAAGATACAAATTAAATGATATAAGTCTTGACACGATTTAGGGATGTTTGCCATTTTAAATTATTGCTCTATGTGGAAAGAAACAGAACTACAATAATATCGTTTCGTTTTGAGATACGGTATTATTGATAGAATCGTACTAGGATTTGCTAGTTAATTTATTTCAAAGAAATTAAAAATAAAAGATTTTGAACACAAGAAATAAAACTTGTGCTGATAGCATATAAATATGATTTGAAAATAAAACTTACCTTGAAAAAAATATGTTAATAGGCTAAGTAAAACGCACGTGCACGTAAAATAATAAGATACAAAATTCAAATGTTCGGGGCTGGCGCGTTGGCAGTTAGCCAGCCCCGGGCTGTGACGTCACATGTGGGGGGATGAAGGGCGTGTCTGGCTTGTAGTCTTGAGGCGGCTTTGAATATATACATATTTATTTATTTACTTAAAGGCGATTACTTAAGGCTGTTCTTAACTGCTCTGCTCAACAAGCGCAAAACGTTTTGACACATTTACAAATTCATTTTTTAATGGAAAGGTATAAAATTGGAAACACTGGCAATGGAAATAATTTGGAATTGAACTGTTTTTTTTCCATTTTTTGATCAATCAATTACCTATTGAGTTATAAGCAATTTTGATCACGTGACAGACACGTTTTTCGCCCGCTCTTGAGTGCTCTATCTTCCTTCGCGTGGAAATTCGGTTCAAAACGCCCACTTTGACACTATTTTCTGAAAGAGCTATTGCGTTTGCAAAAAAATGGAAAAAACAGCTCGATGACATAGTTTCTGAACAACAATACCAGCTAGTTTCATGCATTTTCGAACAAAAATAAATTAAAACTTATGTCAGAAAGTTGTCCTTTTGGATTTGAGAATACCCTTAAAGAATTTATGTGTATATATACCGGGTGTCCTAAAAAGGACTAACTGATTTTAAATTCTATAACTCGCAAACGGTGACAGATATTTAAAAAATTCTTCCAGGAGGGTTATGTATGATGTCAGGAGTTTTTTGTTTTTACCGTAATTCTCGAATTTAGTTCTAATTACAAACAATAGATGGCGCTGTAAGCAATAGGCGCTAAATTCAAGCTGGATTTTTTTTGTCTTTCTCTTCTCCCATACCAAAGAAGGAGATTAAAATACATTGAATGGGTCCCGAAGTACCAAAAATCGGGCCTGAATTTAGCACATAATGCTCGCAGCTCCATCTATTGTTTGTAATTCGAACTAAATTTAAAAAACACAGTACAAAAACTCCTGACATCATACATATCGCTTCTGCAAGAAATTTTTAAATATCTGTCACCGTTTGCAAGTTATAGAATTTTAAATCAATCAGTCCTCTTTAGGATCCCCGGTATATATTATTCATTGCTCAACAAATGTTGCTTTCTGACTCATTCACAGACTCACTTTTAAACATAAAAACATGAAACTGGCATGTATGGACATTGGAGCAGTTTGGAAACGAATTGTGTTTTTTTTTTTTTCAATAAATGTACTACATATTGAGTAATAACTTTCACAAGGCAATTTTTCTTGACTCTTGTAATTTTCAATGAACCTAACTTGCTATGTGTAAGATGTGATGACCTCATGAGAGATCATGGAAGTAGAAAGTGCCCGAACATTATTGAGCTAGACCCTTCCTATTTCGTAATGTTAACCTGTCAAAACACGCGGTGTCGCGTCACTCACTGAATAACTGTACATTCGAGAACTTCTTGTGATGTTATCCTAAATCACATAAACGAATCTTAGTCTGCTGAAAGTTTCGTTAAAATTTCTTGATTATTGTTAAACCATGAACGTAAATGCGAGTTCAGATTTGTCTAAAACACTCTGTATTTTTAAGCCAATGGATTATCGCATGGGTTATAGGGAAAATATTGTTTGCCTTGCTGTTTCTATCACTTCCTTGTAAAGGAACACCCTGTATAGTAAATTGTGTATTAGTAAAATTGAAAGAACTTTTTATTATGCATTAAGCTAATACATTCTCTTACGCACTCAATAATTCTAAAAATCCAACGTTAATATATGCTATAGAAAGCTATATTTCCATGCTATCTCTTTCACAGAACAGGTAATTTCAGTGACATTACAGTGATAAAGCAGAGCTTCTGACTTATAAGAACTCTGTCAACTTTACAAAGAAAAAAATTATGACTTTTCTTTACTTTTGTTACCTCAAAGGGCATATCTAAAAGTTTGGGCCGAGGTAAGTTCATTCCTGACCTTGTTAAAAAAAGTTCTGAAGAGAGAAGAGAAAAAAAAGAAAAGCGTCGGATTTTGATATCAGTTTTGCCCATGATGATAGCAGACGCCAATCCATCACTTATTTTTTAACTCCCCGGAGGCAGGAAAAAATCTTTAAACGGAAAAAGGGGTTTCAATAAAAACCATCTCTTATGATTTGTTAAAGTTGTGAAATTTAGTCTGAGGTCTTGGAAAAAGATGTATTCTTTCGCTACAGCATTCGTATGCCATTAATCGCTGAAGGATATGGGTCAAAATGTAACTATAGGGCTATCCAAAAGTATGGGAGAATATTAAATTTAAATAAAGTAAAAATTATTTACAATTTCATCGCTCGATGAAGTGATGATACCAACAGGCAGTGTTTTAGCTTGGTTACTACATTGAGAAACAACCATTCTGCACTGACACACATAAAAAATCGCTTTGAAAAAAAAAAAAAAAAAAAAAAAAAAAAAAAGATACTTTTTAAAAGTAGACACAACCAGCGGCCTTTGAATTCCTGTAATAGACCTAAAAATTCTTTATTCCGTTCTTCGTCAGAGCTGAAGTTATTTTTAATATAAATTTTGTTCTAAGGTGGAAATTTGATGTGGTTTCGATTAGAGTATTACAAATTAACTACACCAGTCAATAAAAACTTGTCGATTTAAAAATATCTTAAGGTATTTTGACAACTACGTTCGGAACACTTAAAAAAAAATTACCATGTTTAATAAATGCACATTTTTGCCATGTTTTTAGAAAAATTTCATGCGTACACTAGACAGCGTTTACCCAGTTCAACTAAATATATTTCAATTTCCTTTGTAAGGGTTAAACTAAACAAACAAAGGAAAACTATACGATCTCAATTGATTTTAAAAGCGCATTTGATAATCTTCCATGGATAATCCATTTGATAATCTTCCAATCTTCCACTCAATTCTCCCTATGCGTAGAGTAAACATTTCGTAACAATATATTAATTTGATTGCCTCTTTTCTCACAGACAGACGAGGTCACGTGGGATGGCTAAATTCACATATCGAACATTTTCACTAAAGGTTGCCCACAAGGTTCATGTCTAGGACTATTTCTGTGGATGGCATTACTTGAAACTCTGCTGTCAATGTCTCTTGGTGTTAACTGTTTATTCATCGCATATGCAAATAATCTTCTTTTAGTTATCTGCGTTCATCGCGCTCCATTTTGGAAAAGGAGGGGAATGCTGCCTTGAAGGTTACTGAAGAGTGGGCTACTTTAAATAAAATGCAAATCTCTACAGATAAAACATCATGCATTTCTTTTGGTAAACCTAAAAATTTGAAACGTTCGCCAATTTTCAAAATTTATAACCAGAATCTTAAAACCGTTAAATGCTTAAAATATCTAGAAGTGATTCTTGACTTATCCTTTTCTTTCCTTCCATATTTAAAAACAAGCGATTGGAGGTTCAAAAAATGACGTAAAATTTTTACAGATTTTTATTGATTCAAGGTAAACTTCCGATGCATTTTTTTTTTTGTAATACGGTACAAATCGATTTTATTACGTAAATTAGCATACGCGTGCTTCGTTTGGTTTCCGCATATGTGATCATCACATGGCGGAAGATATCTGCTTTCAGCACAACGTAAAGTTCTGTTACTAATTTCAAGAGCATATAAGAAAACATCAACTTTAGCACTTCAAACCCTTACCAACTTGTCGCCTTTTGATATCCAATAAGAATGCGAAGCGGAATTCTCGTCGGTGATTAGATTGGGGATCTCTGCTGAAAATTATTTTGCGCCACAATTTTACGGTAAATGCTCAAAATATGCCATAGATCCGACATGGGATGGTATCAAGGAAGGAGACTTATCTCAATACAACGACACAATACATATCTTCACAGACGGTTCAAAATCTGATTAAGGGACAGGAGCCGCCTTTTGTGCATTTAAAGAGAATTCCTTAATACATGCGTGGAATGCTCGTCTTTCCGTAGAGAATTCTGTTTTCCAAGCTGAACTTTTTGCCATTAAAAAGGTTGTGGTTTGGGCAGATTCATTTGATTACAAATCATTCCTAATCTCTTCAGATAGCCTCTCAGGTTTAATGGCTCTGCAAAATACAGATACAGTTGACTATACATATAATTTCAGATATTCTAAGTTTAATACACAAATCTCGCAAAACTTTCCACTTTAAATGGGTTAAAGGGCACTCAGGAGTCACAGGGAATGAATTAATTGATACCATGGCAAAAAAGGCAGTAGAGGATACTAATGTCACATCATACTTTCTTCCATACCCAGTTTTTCATTTAAAATGTAAATTAAAACAGAAAATAAAAAATGAATGGCAGCAAAGATGGGACAATGAAGACACAGACCGCTACACACGTAACTTATTACCAAGTGTTCCCATTCAATTTACCGCAAATAATCGTTACCTTTTTCTTTTCTTCACAAATCACGGCCCTTTCCAGAAATATCTTTACGACATAGGTAAACGTGATGCCTCTCTTTGTGTATGTGGTCTCCCCTCCACCTCACTGCACTACGTACTGGATTTCCTCTGACAACATATTACCACGTTAAAAAACACAGAGCTATGACGATTCCGGATTGGATTAATTATATTAATAAAAGTCCTGTTCTCATGAACAGAATATCAGCACTAATGAGATTTATAGAGAAAAATGAAGCCATTTTCAGAAATAATTATCCATAACCTCTCGGACACTTCTTCAGACGATAATTTATGATTTTGTTTGTTATCTTCTTTGTTTCCATTGTAAATAGTTTTCATATATATTCATTAATTATTATTATTATTATAGTTATTACAAGTAGTGTTTTTGTTACTAATATTTCGTATTTATTATAAATCGTCATGTTTTGAACCAGGCAGCTATACTGAGAATTTTACAGTTTTTTTGAGTTACTAAAGCATAAATATAAACGTCGAGCAATCTTTTTAAAAACTGCTGTCAAAAGGATGGACTAACAAATGGATTTCGGCCGTCCTTAAGAAAACACTCCCTCAGGCTTACAGCTTGGAGCTACGGTTTGGATTTTCAGCTTCTCCTCCCCTTTCCCCCTTACAATATATTCAAAATAAATTGAAATATTTGAAAATATGTCAAAAAATACACATTTTTTACTAAAAATTACAATTTTTTATATTCGAGTAGCTTCAAAACAATTACATTATCTCATAGATGTGGTGACGATCCATCACCAACACACTTGGTCACGCGACAAT
This sequence comes from Maratus speciosus, assembly GCA_963932465.1. Taxonomy (NCBI): domain Eukaryota; kingdom Metazoa; phylum Arthropoda; class Arachnida; order Araneae; family Salticidae; genus Maratus; species Maratus speciosus. The sequence goes on along the minus strand of OZ010790.1, from coordinate 3,430,204 downwards.
AAAGTGGTAGTACAAATGATAGAAATATTACCCGATCCGCGTTGTGAAAGATCAAAAGAGGGTAATATTAATTAATAAAATAGGAGGAGAATAAATTTTGAATAAAATTATACGTCAATACTCAGAATCGACTTATTTAACGTTAAAATTTATATTCAGTATTCAGTGGGTTGCATAGATAATTATTCAATTTAATATTTTCTAAAATTAAACTCTTAAAACTCATAAACTTAATAAACCTCTGAAAAGAAAGAATAAGAATAATGCTTCAAAGAAAAGATAGGAAGTGCACATATAGAATCAAATTTTTTTTATTTTCAAGCACATAACTTCCATATATCAAACATAATTACTCTTAAATGCATATTAATTTGACAGCATACTCAGTTACATGAGATCTCATAACAAGATAATTATGAGTCATATCTTTGTGGAATTTTGGATTCAAAACGTTGGTTGAAGTTCTCACAGCACAAATAAATGGGCTTCTTAGCCAAGTTATTGACAAATTTCCAACGCTGATATTTTAATGTTATGATTAGTCCATAATAATGACAAATACTCATAACTGCATTAAAATTTTGCCTATAAAATATTAGACACAGAAAATCCTACGCACACAACATAAATATATAATAAAATAATGGCCATATATTAAGTAAGGAACTCACCATATACCTCAGACGAAAGGGGCGAAAACACTTCCTGTGGAGCACTGATAGTTCTTATCACTAGGTAGATTTGGTCCGCACCTTTCAAATTTTGAAAGTCACTTTTGACCGAGCACATTAAAGTTCATATAGTCTCTTTTGGCTGAACTCTTTATACAATCACGGTGATAACTGGAACTTTTCGGTGTGGCATCCCATCTCATCCGCTAATGGCAATCAGAAAAATGGTGGTGTGGCATCCCATCTCATCCGCTAATGGCAATCAGAAAAATGGTGTCGCACTCCTAGGTCAGAGTTCTGTCCATAATCAATTCAGGATGATGAAAAGTTTTCGCAGAGTTCCATCCATCAATAGCCATTAGAAATGTTGGAGCCCTCCGAGATCAGACTTCTTTCCATATCCGATACAGGGTGATGCAGGATTTCGCAGACTTCAGCTTATCAACCTAGCCCTTTTGGTCGCAAGACTAATCCCAGAACTTCCTTCAGGAGAAGTAACATAGGTGGAAGACAAAATTCAAGTGTCTCTTTTTTTTTTTTTTTCGAAATCTTCCTCCACAAAAAAATGGGCGTATTTCATTAGTGCAATATGATTTTTTTTATTCGTCGATTGGTGCTTCTCTCTTACTGGTGCGCCTGATCTCTTGGCTGTGGTTCGCTTTTTTCCCCTCTTCTGGGCGTCTCCGTATTTTTCCAACGCATAGCTAATTTTTTTTCTTCGTTTACGGGGATCTGACGTCACCTGTGAGCTTCGGAGCCCCTCTGCCACACACGATGATACCAATAAATAGTAGCCCTGTCAGTGCTAAGTGCATCATAAATAATTGTGACTGGCTTTATTATTAACATGTCTTATATGGCGTCCATGTGCCCTTCCTATAAGTTTTATTGCCCTATTTTCGTCTGAAGTATATGTGAATTTTTATCACACTATTAATTTTCATATAAAATATTACAAAATTCTTGATTAATTGCCATATTACGAAATACATTCAATATTCACAAACCTTAAATTTTTACAAATGAAATGATACCAAAAACATATATATGCATCCATATACTTATTATAAATTATGATTTTTCTTTATCTAAATACTCTTAAGATTTTTTACAAATTAATTTACTTTATTTATTTTATAAAGAAATATTTGTCAAAATGCCATTTATTATTTTCTCTTGAATAATAATAGGTTGTTCTGTTTTGTATAAATATTTTAATTGTATAACAAGCTGTGTGTATAGATTTCTATACCACAATAGAGCTTAGATTCTAGTTCAGAACATAGTGGATAATATAGTACACATTTTGAGAAATTTTCGTTGAGATATGTTTAAAACATTTTATGTAATGGAGTTTACCTAACATGGAAATACCGAAAAAAAAAATGATTTTCCAGAAATCGCTTTTAAATATTTCTTACCTATAAAATGAATCTAGAAATACCAATTAAAGTTTATTAGGGTTTTTATGCAAACAGCGTTAGAAAATCATGCACAGAAACATTGCTTATATTTCTCCTGGCCTTCCTACGCCCACTTCCGATAGTCGACTCATTACTTCCTATTATCCAGTATTGATCTTATTTCAATAAATGTAATCTAGACAATTCTTGAATAAGGACAAAGAAAATTTAGAGCATTTAAATAATCACTGAAGATGACCGTGTGATGGCTGAAAACGATTTGGATTTTCAATGGCTTTTTCATGTATTTTTAAGATATTTCTAATGCATTTTAAATAATTTTTAAGAAAATGTATGCGCTTGCAAGTAATTTTAGTACATGTATTTGTGCTTTTTTATATGAACTTTAATTATTACTTCCTGTTTATTAAATTGGCCATAACTCCTCTTCTAAAATTCGTAGGAACAAAATTAAAAAAGACTTGGAATCATGAAAGATTGCTTCGAAAATTCGAAAAATTTCACCAAAACTGCCATTTTAATATATGTTAAATATTAAAATAAACAAAAGATAAAACAAATATTTTGCCGAAACATAATTCAAAACAATAAACTTTGAATGAATTCCAGACTCAACAGAAAACCCTTCACAGTAAAAACAGCAAATAACGAAAAGGGTGAATACAGAACTTGACAAGATTAAAACGGAATTTTTGACTCCGCGGGAAGAAAAGGAACACAGAAACGAAATTGGAAAATTCCGATTTATTTTCCACCCTCTCGACGGTTAAGAATTGGACAAGGACGTGGGATTTGAAAGTGGAATCTCTTGACTTCGATTTCGTGCCTTTTCTTTTATCCTTTAGGCGACAAGACATGACTTTTTATATAGAGGGATTTTTTTGTGATTTTGTTAAACAGATTGGACAGTGAAGAATGACACCGAAGTGGAACACCCATCGATACAAATTATTTTGGAATTTACGAAGTAGAACTACCTTCATGGGGTTTCTTCTTCGAGTTCATCAACCGTTGCATTCTTTAAAAAACTTTTTGAAAAGATCCAGGCTTTCATTTTTGAGTGAATATATATGTATATATATTTACTCAACTTACAAGATAGTTATCTATAATTATAATACATTAAAAGGTTCTAATGTACAAACTTTGATTATTTCTTAACACATATTTAATGCATTTAAAGTGGAAGAAAAAAAATGCATCTGAATATTTAGATTTAAAAAAGGAATTACATTTTTCGGGTAATAGGAAGCAGTCGGTTAATGTGGAATGGGATTATAAGGAATGTTAAAATTGTAAGAAAACCATGATTTACAAGAATAACCAATATTATGTAATGAGTAAACAGTAGAACTTCATCTGCAAATCATTAGAGTAAGGTTTCGGTTTAACGTAAGTTCTTTATTCGAGTTGATTCATAACGAATCTTGAATTCATTATGCTGATAGCCATCATGTAGACACGTAGACTTTCAAACTACCACTTAAGCAAACTTCCAAGAGCAGGCGGATCTAACTTTAACAGATTTTATTTATCTAAAACACAACACATATAAATTAACACTACAATTCACTTTCCACATTTCACAAGTATAAAATCTACACCTCTTGCTTCATGTTTTTCCTTCCACTGCGTTCTGTCATTTCCAGCTCTTCTGAAGATCGCCCTCCTATCGTTGCCAGTTTCCTTTGCCTAAGTTCGGCAGCAGACGTTGGATTCCAAAAAGGTTCATTCTAGGCGATAGAGTTTGTCCTCTGCATTCAGAACTCTGAAAATTAGATTCTTTGAAAAATAGTTATAATTTTTACAAAAATCACACATGCAGTCTATTGTTCCGACACCACCACAGTCCACATGAGCCCACATCGCACACATCACCCCACATAGCATTTTTAGTTTGCAGAAAATCTGCAGCAGTTTTGCTTTGAAAGCCTGCAAAGTTGCAGCAAGCTCAGCATGACAAGACTGAAAGTTCATAACAAGACTGCAGCAAGGTAACACAAACGCCGAAGTCACCACACTTTGAACTTGTAGCTAACTTGTCGTGCAAGTTAAATTCGTGCTGTATCAAATTTATTGCAAATTAACGGCAAACAAGTAATAAAAAATACTGCAAAGTAGTAATCTTTCCATGTTACACTATAAGTTTAACCCATTCGAAGGGGCCCTCTGACCTGATCTGGTCTATTGATGCGAACGCACCGTCAGAAGGTGCATGCATCGTTTTTATCACCATAAACAAGTTAAGGTGATATTTGAACTTTTCAATTCAAACCTTTTTGGTATTTTTTAAGTATAGCGTTTAGAAAAAGCGGTGCCAACCGAATAAAATTTCTACGTATGTGCTGATTGTCTATTCTATCGACAGAGGGATTTTTTGCTTTCGTCACTTTCGTGAATTAAAGACAGTCTTGCCACCAGTTTCACAACAAACTACTCATGCAAGTGGGTGATGGTATACCTTGCGGGAGATTTGCTGCGAATTTCTCTATTTATATCTGTCACGGCAAGATAATATCAGAAAATTCAAACTTGCTGCTAATGTTAAGGCTATCTGGGATTCATTTTATCCACTCCTCCCCTCTTCAATACTCTGAGTATTTTCCATTGTAAAACAGGCACACTGCATCTTCCTCATCTAATGTACCACCTGGTATAAAGCCCATCTCAAATGATACGTCGGAGTGGAATGATTGAACGTCTTCACTAGACTCGTTTTGAAACAGTTGTCTAACTGATATTCCATATTACCCGACACGCCATCTTGAAATAAATAACCTCTTCAACAAGTTAGTATTGGGTAAACTGACCAACACTGTTCAACTTTATACTGAACTTGGTTAACATCAGTAACGAAGAGCTCTTATAATTAATACGAATTTTATAAAACTTACCTGCAAAATGCGGCAACAATTGAGAATATGGTTTTGTTCCCCTGCGTCACGCTAACGACAGTTATCCAAACAAAATTCATCGCATTTCATCATGAGAGCTATGGGCTAGATATTAAAGTATTTCATATTGTCCGACCGAACTTCCTCTACATTCTTCCTTCATTGCTCAGCAACGCGAAGTTCTCTGATGCATTCACTTTTTTATTCTGATACACTCACTTTTAAAATAAAAAATATGAAATTAACATGGATAACTACTGGTATGTTTTCGAATCAAATAGCAACTTTTAAGATTTCGATAAATTTATTACATTTTGAGCAGGGGTCGAAAAAATCACTTTATTTTTGTAGCGAACCACAAATGCAGCACCAAAAGAAGAGCAGCATTAAAACATAAAGATTTAATAATGCGTAAACAGGCAAATGTTTCCAGCAAAGAAAAAAAAAGTTTATTTGAGTTGGATTTTTTTCACTTGGATTTACCAGCAAATGACAATGGAAAAATCCATGGCGTCATACGAGTAGTTGCCAAAGACTGCACGTGAGTTGCTGACATTCTCAAATTGTTGCGCAGAAAACATTTTCCACAAAATTGAGCAAGTTAAGATCACGAAATTAGTAGTACGCACATTTTGTTCAAGAAGTAGCATGAAAAATAGCACTAGTGTTCGCTATAAATTACTGATTTTCTGTATTCCACTACTCGTTTGCATTTTTCAAAATGTAACGCGCTACACTACAAATTATCCAGAAAAAGTAGCGACTACTGCGGACTGTGCAACTAATTGTAGGGCGTTGCTTCTGATTACTGACTTTGAGTTATAAGCGATTGCTGTCTCATGACGACTCTTTCCGGACTTTCATTCCACGAAAATCGGCTCAAAACGCTAGTTTTTATCAGCATTTCCTGAAATATACGCTGCATTTTTCTAAAAATGAAAAACTCTATTTGATTTCATAGTTTCTAAATGTCAATTTAATGCGACTAAGTCTCAATCTGTAGGAAAATGGTCACTAAGTAAAATGTTCACCATATATTTTCCCAACATAGGATGCAAAACAGGCGCGCTGTTCTCAAATTTCTCTGTCTCAACAACGCGAAACTTTCTGACACATTTTCCGAGTCATTTTTAAATGTAAAGACATAAAATTAGAAGGCCTGACTATTGAAGAGATTTAGAATCGAAAAGTATTTTCAATTTCTTGATCAATAAATTACTTATCGAGTTATAAGCGATTATTATTATGTGACGAGAGCTTTTTCTCCTTTGGCGTCCGAAAATTAAGAGCAAGACACTGTCTTTGGCAGTATTTTCTTAAAAATCTTCTGTCTTTTCCAAAAAAGGGAAAATACCATTCGATGACATAGTTTCTGAATAAGAAAACCTGCCCATTCCATGCGTTTCCGAACAAAAAGGAATTCAGAAATGTGTCAGAAAGTAGTTCCTTTCGATTTGAAAACAGCCATAAGAAAGAAGCATTGAATGTATTCCACACTCAACAGAAAACGTTATACAGTAAAAGAGCAAGAAACGAAAAGGGTGAATACAGAACTTGACAAGATTAAAACGGAATTTTTGACTCCGCGGGAAGAAAAGGAACACAGTACGAAATTGGAAAATTCCGATTTATTTTCCGCCCTCTCGACGGGTTAAGAATTGGACAAGGATGCGAGATTTGAAAGTGAAATCCCTTCACTTCGCTTTCATGCCTTTTTCTCATCCTTTAGGACTTTTTATATTCATTTTTTTTATGCGACCAAAGTTCGGACAGTGAAGAATGAGACCGAAACAGAACTTCAATCGGTACAAATTATTTTGGAGTTTACGAAGTTACAACTCTCTTTATGGGAGTTCTTCTTAGTTTATTCCTTTAAGACAAGGAGTTTTTTGTGGTAGAAATTGAAAGCTTAGGTGGTTTCCCCTTATCGATAGGATCGTATTTGATTGAAAAAAAAAAAAAAAAAAAACGATGTCAGGTTATGCCAAGGGAGGACCCACACCATTGTGTGGGTTTGGCCTTAATGCAGCCGTTTTTTTGGCTAAATCTACACAATCGTGTAGTTTGGGATTATGTGTGCAAATATATTAAAATAAAAATTTAAGCAAAAAAAAGTGGTTGTTTATTGAGGTAATTTTCATCAGCCACAATTAAAATGTTTGAAACAATTTTTGTTTTTGGACAGACAACTAAAATTTTATTTTCTGAGACGTGCTCAATGCTGGCACACTTCTTAAGAGCCGTTAACAAATGGTATGCCCTTTACTCCGTTTGGATTGTGCCTGATCCTTCCAATTTCTTTTTTTTTTAGTTTTTCCAGCAGCGGTATTTTGTTGAAACACCGATCGAAGTACATAAAACTAGGTCTGAACCAGAGTAAAGACTACAGCAGGTCCTAAGCCTAAATACTTGTGGACCAGGTCTGTACTTTCCCACTGGTATACTACAAAATTTAAAACTATCTCAGATGATGCTGTTACATCAGAGTGTGGTTTGTTTTTTATATACTGCTTTCTTTACTGAGGTACGTCCAAAAAAAAAAAAAAAAAAAAAAAGAATCGTCTGGTTATCTATTGAAAATTTTTCTTCATCTCCTGGTAAATTCAAGCAGACACTACGGAATCTGTCGAGCATTTGCTGAACTTTCCATAATTTATTATTTATTCCTCGTGGTTTACTTGCTGTGTCGACAAAATGGAATGAATTTATCAAACTTAAAAAACTATCTCGTGGTAAGCATATAACTCATAAATCATATATGACATCTATAACTCAGAGCAGAAACATACGGTTCGTTACATGTGTATATTATATATCTAATACTATCAATTTTAAATAGAAATCATGAATAGTACAAACCTATTAATTTAAAATTAATCGGCTTTATAAATTTAATTAATTAATAAAAAAAAATTGCTAAAAAACATAAGTTTAAAAAAGTCACATAAAATAAAAATTTTATATATTAGGAATTGTATCTATTTTGGAAATGGTAAATGTCGGACCCGCACAATTGTGTGGGTCATTTGTTTTTCAACTTTTGTAAAGCCTAATTAAATTTATCAAGGACAAAATCAATTAAAATCATGAATAAAGCATATGAAAAGAAAAATTAAATCTAAGCAAACACTATAAATCATATTTAAAAGAAATTACGACAGTGCATACTTTTTGTCTATTGTTGTCAGATGATATAGCATTTTTAAAAGCAGAAAATATAACCCTGTATTGTAGTTGGTGACCCCCTAGTTGTGTCTTATCAAAACATCTGAAGCCAATTAACTCATATAAATATGCAGATTTGGTTTTAAATCTCAGAAAACAGGAAATTGTCATTATCTTTTACTTTAGTATCACCCGCACAATTGTGCGGGTCAGGGATTAAAGGGTTATCAATAATTATACTGTGGAAGGCTTGGCGGAATTTTAAATATCTTTTTCGACAGTTGTTTTTCAAGACTAAGTGTTTTCTTTGTAATATAAAAGAATATTTTCAGTAAGGTATTTAAAAGAAACTTGTAGCCGCCACAACTTGATAGGCGACATTAAAAAATTAACACCTCTCTTCCCCAACACGTGCTGTGTCTTTTCTCTCTTCAGTTGTAGTCTTTTCGAGATAAACTAAAGTAGTTGATCCGCGCCGAGCATCTGTGCTAAATATCGCACACCTCAGTCATATTTCCACAGTCCGGGGTGTTCGTTTCAATTTGTGATTTTATACATTTTCACCTTCGCTGGATAAGTCTACGGGGTGATTCAAAACTTAATGCGTCAGGAAACCGATTTTACATAGGAAAGTCTGTCCGCAAATGAACGCATACATATGTAAAGGGCGCTCTGTGTACCCAACCTTCCATTGCGTCCCAATCATTGTTTTGACTTTCCTAAAGCTAGTATTATTTCTTCTCGTATTTCTACTTCTCATTTGGACTTCCACGAAGCCTTTTACATCTTTAAAAACTTCAAAAATCTCGTTAATGACGTTTAAGAATTCAGGTATGAAACCAAAATTTAAAAATTCATGAACGAAAAAAGTTAAAAACAAAGAATAAAATAAAATAACAGAAAAAAAATAAAAATGAAAATAAATAAATAAATAAATAAAGGTTAAAAGAACCGAAAAAAAAATTAAATGAGAAGTTTCCAGGCGTCAGATAATGAAGGCGTTCAATAAAGGTCATTAACGAGATTTTTGGAGTTTTCAAAAATGTAAAAGGCTTCGTGCAAGTCCAAATGAGAAGTGGAAGTAATAGAAGAAATAATACTAGCTTTAGGAGGGTCGAAACAATGATTGAGATGCAATGGAAGGTTGGGTACACACAGTACCCTCTTCATACGTATGCGTATATTTGCGAACATACTTTCCTATGTAAAATCGGTTTCCTGACGTATTCCCTACCTCCCCAAGAAATTTGAACGATAAGCTTTGAATCACCCTGTATTTTGCAATTGATCGGAACGTTCTTTGGCTCGCTGCTCACCTAAGCCTATCACTTTCATTACGAATGGATCTTCTTTCAATCATTTCGTCCACAGTTTTAGCGCATGTTTTCTGCGTAAATTATAAAATTCACGCTGTAAACTCATTTCTGAACCCCCCCCCCCCCCACCACCAAAAAAAAAAAAAAAAAATGCTGACGATTAGCAAAAATTTATCAATTTTTAGACACCTCAACGTGCATCCTCATCCTCAATCTCCGAACATAATGATATTTGGTTATGTCAAGGTCTAGCAGAATATGAAGTTTGATGAAATTCTGTGCATTAGTTCTTGAGATATGACTATCAATAAAGTCGTGTAAATTCTCGTTGCCATGTTTCTTAGCGTTTTATATAAATATATAAGTAACAATAAAAATTTTTTTAATTTTCATACTGCACAACAATTATCGGTTATTTTGTTTATCTTCTTCTATCCCAGGTTACAATGTAGTTGCCAATATTTTTATTCATTTACAAACGTAAAATGATACCACTGATTACAGAAAAAAAATTTAGAAGTAAAGGCCGTACCATTTGATCACGATTAGTTACCTCTTTAGCCACCTGAATTTAGACGAACCCATGCATTAAATATGGTAGTAAGTAGGGGAGATGGGGGTACATGTGAACAGTTCACATAAAAATAGCTTTTACTCATAACTTGGTTAATTTCTATAATGATTATTGGCCACTTATGAACTGTTCATATCTGCCACCAACTAGTCTGTTCACAAGTGCCCCCACATGGCTGCTAGAGCTAAATTGATAAATCATTAACATTTCTCAGTTTTAGAAGAAGAAAAACTTTATCAAAAATATTTATTAGTATTCATAGTATATGTTAAAACATTAAGATTCAAACATATAAATGAATAAATCAAGTTATTTGCTTATCAAGTTGCAACTGAGATTTTACTTTTGAGATCTATAAGCAGTGTTTTGGTTACTGAGGACAAAAAAAAATGTCAAAGAGCTTAAAAAAAATTTTACCATATGCCTACAGGTGCTGTCATCCTTGGTAATTTTTTTTTCAAATAAAAAAAGTATAATAACTATTGAAAAGTTGTGATGTTCATATCTGCCCCATGTTTACATGTGCCCCCTTCTCTACTACAGCCTTCTGTTTTCATTAAATAACACTTCTTATGTCCTGAGTGTATTCTTTTTTTGGCCGTTCTATAAGCTCATGAAATGTTATGACTTAATTAAGCATTCCATCACTGAGTTATATACATTAACGCAGTCTTAAAAAATGCAATATTTTTTTTTACGAAATCATTTTTATTTGTTAATTAATTATAAAATTATTATAAAATTTGCTTCTAACCTTTGAACAAGTAATTATGTTACTAAAGTTTTAATTTTTTTATTCAAAAATTAATTTTGACTAATACTTATTACTATTTCTTACAGATATTTCAATGATAATTTGTTCTTAATGCCACAGTATTTTGATTTTTGCTTTTTGTTTCAAAATATAAGCCTAATAAACGAAGCATTTCCCAGTCCAACACAGGGAAAACATTCTTGGAAAAGATAAAGAAGATAAAGCAACAACCCTTAATCAATTTAACAAGTTGGAAATTACACATCAAACATGGCAAATGAGGTGCGCTCGTACTATAACTAGTTTTATATTTTTTGCACCGCATATTGTACTAAATGCATATTTTAGTGCACTTCGTAAGTACTTATCAATTTCATTCTGTTAAAAAGGCTGTAACATCATTAAAATGGCTGCTCCATATGCGAGCTCGGATGCATCGGAGAATCCGTGCAGTTCAATTTCCGAATGGCCTTCGTTTAAAACAAAACGATTGATTTTTAAATTGTTTATATGTTCAAGCGTTCTGATAAAGCGTTGCCATTCATCCTTAACATCATCTGGAAGTGGATCGTTCCAACCTAACTTTAATAACCAAAGTCTCTGTATGAAAATTTTAGCCTTAGCTATTCCAGGACCGAGTAATCCTAATGGATCGTAAATTCGAGCTATATCTGATAGAACAGTTCTTTTCGTGTACACAACTGGCTCCTGAACTGATGAATTAAACAAAAAGGAGTCATGAACTGGATTCCATAAGAGTCCTAGAGTTTTAGTGCTCTGGTCCTCATCACTATCAATGAATGAATATTCCTTGTTACTAGTTGTGATTTTTAACAGTTCGGGGTGGTTAGCACACCATTTGTGCAATGTCATGCCGCCACGTTCAAGCAATGCGATTAATTGTGCTTGCAGTTGTTGGGCTTCTGCTAAACTGCTAGCTCCTGTTAGCACATCGTCGACGTAGAAATTTTGGAGTACTGCACGTGATGCTAGCGGAAAATCATCTTTTTCATCGATTGCGAGCTGATTTAGAGTCCGCGTGGCAAGATATGGAGCGTTCGATGTTCCATAAGTAATTGTCTTTAACTTAAATGTTTTGACCGGTTCTTCTTCACCACATTTCCACAAAATGCGCAATAAATCTCTCTAGTTTTCCGCAATTAGTATCTGGCGATACATCTTTATGATGTCAGCTGTAAAGGCGTACTTGTGTGTTCGAAATCGACAAATGATATCGAAAAGCTCATCTTGAACTGAACCTCCATTTAATAAAACATCATTTAAAGAAACACCACTAGTAGTAGCTGCACTACCGTCGAAGACAACTCTTAATTTCGTGCTGGGCTTATCGGGTCTGTATACCCCATGATGCGGCAAATAATATGAAAATCTGGGATTAGTTTCCAAAGAGATTTCTTCTAAGTGTCCCAAATTACTATATTCTTTAATGAAATCTTCATACAAGAATCTCATGGTTGGATTGTGCGTAAATCACTTAAGCAAATGATTTAATCGCTTATTTGCATTTTCTTTTGATTTTCCTAAGCATTCAAGCCCACCAGTTTTAATTGGCATTTCTACAACATATCTGCCGTCTTCCCTTCTGGTATGTGTACGCAGGAAATGTTCCTCACAATATTGCTCTTCTTTACTTTTTATTGGATTTGTATCATTAACCGCTTCAATTTCCCAAAATTTCTGCATAATATTCGATAATTCGTCCACAGATCGAACAAGACCACAATAATTACTGAAATTGTTTTCTTGTGGCATAGACTTAGAACCACTGGCAACATAGCCAAAAACTGTTTCTTGAAAACCAAATTTTGCATATTTATTTTATTGGCTCCCATTAAGTTAAAAAATACTTCGTTGGACAATAAAACATGTATTGGACCTGGTTTATCAAATTGTGGATCAGCTAACTGAAATGTCTGTAATTGCGTAATGGGCATGATGTTTAGATATGTAGCTGGCGTTATGCGCGTAATTTTAGGAACAACAAAAAATTGCAATGTTTCACCAAAACTTCTATTTTCATTTGCGATGGTTGATATAACACTTTCTTTTATATTCATGACTGAACCATTTAGCCCTGAAACTGATGCGTTTATTTTCTTTCCCTTCAAGAACAATAACTCGGTACATTCCTTCGTTATAAAGTTATTTTGAGATCCTGAATCTAGCAATGCCCTAAGAGGAACAAATTCTCTTCTAGCATTTTGTACATATATTATCGCGGTTGAAAGCAGTACTTGTTTACTAAAAGAAGATGTCATATTCATTACAGTATTGTTTATGGTTGAATGCGTGTTATCAAATGAATGTGCATTTTCACCCAAGGTGGTGACAGACATCTGACTATTTGTGTAACTATGAGGAGAAAATGCGGTTGCGGTTGGCGACAAGTTACTACTAAGATTACTTCTGTTTTGAGTTGGTATCGCCTGATTAGTATCAATACCTTCTTCACCGCGTTCCAGGTGAATCAAGCTGTGGTGACGCTTGCTACATCTTTTGCACGTACTTAAACTTTTACATTGGCTAATGTTGTGAACAGATGATAAACAATTATAGCAAAGTCTTTTCGTTTTAACAATATTGAACCTTTTTTTAGCGGGCAAATTCAAAAATTGCGAACATTTCATTAAAATGTGGTCACCCTTACACATTAAACAATTGTGTGGACCTTCTGCGAGCAAGGTTAATGACTTAGAATTGCATGAACGCTTCTGATCCTTAATGAAGAGTTTTATGGAAGTGCATTTATGGATATTTTCCAAAATTTGAGAACGTTTCTCCAAAAATAAAATTAATTCATCTAATTTTGGCACTTCGTTTGCACTTATACTCATTTCATAATTTTTTCGAGTATCCTTGTCTAACTTTTGAAGAATGATGTTTAATATTAAAACATCGGAAAGATTGTTTCTATTATAGTTTAAAACGCTTAATGCGCGAATGCTTTTTCTTACATTGTCGACTAAATTTCGTAGGTCTTTAGCGGAAGGCTGCGTGAGCTTATCTGCGTCTAAAAGTGAATTAATGTGTATTTCTGTTACTACTCTATCATTTTCGTATCTGTCCTTTAACGCTTGGAACAAAGATGAAAACGTATCTTCTGTTGTAATCATAACCCTTGCATCATTTATTAATGCAGCTGATAAATAATGCAGTTTTTGAGCATCCGAAAGTTGTTCATTTGAGGTTATTAAGTTGTTAAATTGTAGCTTAAACGTATTCCACTCTTCGGACTTCCCGGAGAATTTCGGAAGTGGAATTTCAGGTAATTTAATGTTTATTGCATTGTTTATTAGAGTAGGTTTTAATTGAAATGCACTGGGAACTTTACTCTCTTCTAAACATTTAATTTGTTTTTTTATTTTAAATTTAGTCTTCATAATGTTATCATGATATTCCTCACTAGTGTTAATATCTATTTCATAATCTTTCTCTATAGTAATGGCAGATTCTATTTCATTATTTAAGTTTTTTAGCGATTGTTCTTTATCATTCAATTGTTCTAATATTTCTGAGTAATTATCAATTTCTATATTTTTGTCATTTATTAATGTTTCGAATTTACTAATCAATTTTGTTACAGACGTTCTTAACGTGGAACGTTTCTTTTTCAACTTTTCAATAGATTCCATTTCAAAATCTTATAATACAGTAAAGAAAATAATAAATATTTCCTACCTTATTGCAGAGCAGACGATTTCTTCATCCCATTAATCGAAGCATACACGCTTGCGAAATCGTCATTCCATAAAACTTTGATGAAAGAACTGGAGATAATAGTTCATTATACAATCACAGAATTTTTTTATTTAATTGCGAAAAGTACCGCAACCGCATTTTCTCCGGCTCGACGCTGACCATTTTGTAAGCGATGCGTATTAAACTAATTAATAACTCACATAATCTTAAGGACTGTATTTATTTTATTGTTGACAAGCGAAGCGATGCGTGCACACAAGGCAAGACAAGAACATAAACTAGCAAGACGAAACGAATTACGTTTCTATGGTTACCTACATTCGCAGAACAAGTGCGTTGCCAACATTTTGGCACATAATAACAGATAATTCGAACACCATCATAAAACTGTGTTTTTCAGGTCGATTTCCATGTTTTAAACGTCAAAACTTCCGTTTTTAATACTTTCCGCCATGGTTGAATGAGTTTATGAATTCAGTTTGTCTGTTTGTTTGTCTGTCTGTCCGCTTGCCATTCCGTGCTCTAACTCGCTTCAATATCGCTACTCTCTTAAATTCACCGAGATGGTCATGTAATTTATATATGTTATTGAAGTTTACAATAACATGTTCTGAATAAAAATTCAAGTGTATACATTAGTAAGTCGACATTTTTAAAATGAGAAACCATTATACCATCATAGTTTTGCTAAAGACTGCTGTAGAAACAGCTCGAAAGGTAGAATTTAACTTTCAGCTTATTAAAGCTCGTGTTTTGTGTACCATTAAGCAAGGTTGTGTGTCTTTATTTATTATATTTTATGGTGCAATTGTCCAGTATGTGTAAATGAAAAATTCCATTTTTAATATCAGAAAAACGCTTAAAATGAAATTAGGACAATTATTAAAGTATTTTTGCATTTAATAGTCAGGAAAATGAAAGGAATAAATAAATTTAAAAAATGCATTTTTATCAATACCTTAATTTATCAAGATATTAAAAAAATTGCATGTTACATTTAAAGTTAAAGAATATAAAAACTTCACTTTGTATCATCATATATCTCACATTCGTTTTTGCAGTTGCACAATAATGTGCAAGAAAGTTCAACCTTTCTACAGCCACACTTATTTTTACAGATTTTGCACTTACATTTTACATCAAACACACTTTTATACGATAAATAGTATGAAAATTGCAAGAATTCCTGACAATGACGCCATTTTGAATAACAGCCGCCATCTTGAATTCTTACGAATTGACGCGATGCCTCACCCTCTTATATGGATTGTATTAATATAAAGTAGATACTCACCAATCGGTATAATCTTCTCACGATTTGCAGTTTTCTCAACCGTAGAACCCGCACTAATAGACAATAACGTAATGGAATTCTTTTGAGGGCCCTGTAAACGGACTATAAAACCTATGTACTTCATTTTTATTCAGAACATGTTATTGTAAACTTCAATAACATATATAAATTAAATGACATTCTGAGTGAATTTAAGCTAGTAGCGATATTTACGGGAGTTAGAGCATAGAATGGCGAGCAAGCAGGCAGACAATCAAACAAACTGAATTTATAAATTCATTAAACTATGTCGGAAAGTATTAAAAACGAAATATTTGAATTTAAGAACATCGAAATTGACCTGAAACACACATTTATATGATGGATAGTAAGAAAATTCTCAGAAAATGACGCCATTTTGAATAAAAGCCGCCATCTTGAATGCCTACGACTTTACGCGATGCCCCCCCCTCTGAAATGCATTGTATTAGTATAAAGTAGATACTGACCAATCGGTATATTCTTATCACGATTTGCAGTTTTCACCTTATTTTGGTCGTGTAGCACTCGGACTATATAGGTGGTACGTATTTATATATTTAGGAACTCACCTAAAAATGAACAAAAACAATCTTGTATTAAAAACAATAATCTTTGAATTATCTGTAAAAGAGAGTATTAAGTACTAGATATAAGAGTAATTCATTTAAATAATACAGTAGAGTCCCGATTATCCAAGTTAATATAATCCGAGACCAAGCTCACCTCGGATAAGCAAAAAATTCGGATAAACCGGATTGACGCAAATCGTCACCCACTAAAGAGGCGAACTATAAATTTTCACTTCATTCCTTCATTTTATGGTACTAGTAACATTTCTTCGATGCGCATTTCCTTTACTTAAAAAAAAAAAAAAAAAAAAAAAAAAAAACGGGGAATGAAATTGTGTATTTGAAAAAGCCCTTGATAGTTTTTGGTTTGTTAAGTGTCAATTTTGCTGCAGTTTTTTTTTCTTTTGCAGTATTACACTACTGCATAGCCTCCAATTTCTAAGATTTTTTCATACCACTAAAACTTAACAGTAAATTTTGTCTAATTCAGTCGCCAAAATCTAACAATTGTCAACGATTAAACAGGGCAAAAATTTCTATTCAATTTTAGAGGTGACAAAACCGTACAAATTAGTAGCTATGTGATTCTATTTTTAGTGTCATGAAAATTGCAGGTATAGCCTCTTCTTTCTGTCCGGCAGAAGAAAATATCTCGGTTAAGCGATACTTGGATAATCGGGACTCTACAGTAAAGCTAAAACTTTAGAAACTTTTATTCTTGTTCAGACATTTTGACGCCCAGACTTTTCACTGATTCTTCGAATATTTTAGAGCAGTTTTTTTTTCTTTTCTTTTCTTTTTCTTTCTTTCTTTCTTTTTTTTTAACAAAGTAAAAATAGCTAGTTGTCCATCGATATACTGCGTTTTCCTCCTACTGAAACAAGAGAATTCTACATATATAGGTACTTGCATTTTTTTTAAGCAAACAGAACTCTTCAGGTAGATTAATTCATTTAAAATCATTTATCAAAAACCATTGCCATATTAAATCAAACTCATAATTGTAAATATTCTTATTTAGATACTAAGAATTCTGTATATAATTTTATAACGTAAGTTATTATAATAATAATTATTTTATAATATTAAATAATTTACTTTTTTTATAAAAAAAAAAAGTATCTTATTGAAAATGGTGTCAAAGTTGATATGAGATAAAATTTTCAGGGTAAAGGCGCCATCGAAGAATATTCAACTCAAAAAATAATAAATTTATAATAAAATGAGTAATATTAGTCGTTTCCAAATGACTTCTAAAATTGTAGGCTTTTGTCTGTAAAAATGACTACGAATGGTGGCAGAAAAATTAGTGTTGTGGAGCGGGAAAATTGTTTAATTTTGTTTATTTATTTACCGTACATACTCGTGTATATGTCGACCCCCCAATTTGTAAACAAAATTTTGAAAAAAATTGAATTTTCATGTATAAATCGAATCACATTTCTGGTAATATGTTGAAAAATGATTTGTAATCGAGGATAAAAAAAAATTAATAAATTTTCATTTAAATTAGTAAAACTTTTTTTTTACGTTTCGAATTAGACTTTTTTTTTTAACTTCAACGTTTTAAAACTGTAGAATTATGTATAACCGAAGAAAATTAAACTATTTTGAAATCTATTCAGATCAATTTAATGATAATTAAAATGAAAAAAAAAATAATACTTTCAAAAATCTATTCAAGTCTTATTTACAAGGGTAAACAACTCCTTAGACTGCTAAAATATAGTATTTCTTTGTATTCTAGAATTTTTGGGAGAGATATCTAGAAGCATTCTCAAGTTGAACTCTTTTTAAAAAGGGGATTGAAATGTTGAAAGGAATGCCCCTGTATTGGAGGGAATTCTGTCCAAAGAGAAAATGGTTGCAGAACATACAGGAACATTATTGTTGATTTTTTTTTTTTTTTTTTTTTTTTTTTGTCAATGACAGGGAAATGACCACTGCTCGCTTTTATCTCTCACTCCGACCTAGACCCCATATGTGATTACTTAAAAGATTTGCTCATTCGCCAATTACCTGCTTTTATTTATTTATTTATTTTTTTTAAATAACTCGTGTATCCCATTTTCAACTCCCAAATTTTGTCTAAAATTCTTCGACTTATACAAGAGTACATACGGTATTTTAGACATGCCTTATGCTGAAGAAAACAGTTTATCTTTAAAATAATATTTATTTTTAGCGTGATGTTATGCAGATAAAATTCCTCCCCTCCCCCAGTTTATGTAGTTTGACATAAAATATATATTCACAGGGATATGTTTAGGAAAATTTTAGGTCCTTTAAAGGACCCTTCACAAAATAATTTATCTTAAAACAGGACCCTTCACAAAATTTTTTATCCCCAAACAGGACCCTTCACAAAACATTTTATCCCAAAACAGGACCCTTCACAAAATTATTTGTCTCTTAAATAGACCTTTCACAGAATTTTTTCACCTTCAAATTGAATTTTTCACAAATTTAGTCATTTAAAAATAAAATCTCGCCTGTAAGTAAACAGTTGAACTCACCAAAGAGCATATTACTTAGCTTTTTTTATATGAAGGATAGAACATGAAGACATCGATAATTTAAAATTCACAAAATTATGATTAGAATTTTCACAAAAATAAGAAAAACTTCACAATTTCACAAAAACAGGACCCTGTCAGAAAAGTCTGGACAGACCCCTGATTCAAAACTGAAATAATCATTTCATTTCATATTATTAGCTATTAATTCGTAAAATTATTTCGAGGAAAGTATTTATTATTTAATTTATAATAAATGTATTTTTTCATTTGAAAGGTCGTAAATTAGTATGCTCTAATATAGTATATATCTGCGATGCTCAGATTTTATTTATTTACAGTTTTTCAGTTTTTCGCATTTAAAACCCAAAACCATGCATTATACGTAATTGGCATTCAATTCATCTGCGAAAAGCTGCTGTTTTTTTTCCCTCTTACCGAAACAAGGTAATTCCACATATATGTATTTGCATTTTTTTCCCACCCTGCCTCTTTTCCGCTCCCGGGCTAATAAACGTGGTCCTTAAAAATCATAAGTATCCTCATTTCGCCATCGAAAAGCACATAGAACTCTTCACGCATAATAATTCATTTAAAATCATCGGTCAAAAACCATGCCATATTAAATCAAACGGAAAAAACAAGCCTAGAAAAATGTTATCGCTGACAACGTTATAAATCACCGCTTTACCAGACTGAAGATATTAATTCGTGTTTTTTACCGTCTTGTTAATTTACCTGTTATTGGAAGCTTTTATTTATAAATTTACTGATTACTGAAAACGGATTGTGCAGGATTTTTTTTCCCAGGCTCTTCTATCCGCTAAGTGTTCACCACCCATTAAGTGAATTAAAAGTATGGTGCTTCAATTAATCCCATTAAGTCGTTTAGTGTTCTAAAAAATAGTCATTTCGTTGATTTCGTTGATATATTTGATTTTTGCTTTTCTTTCTTTTTTTTCCCCACTTTTGTTTGAGCGAAAATACGTCGGTAATAAATGTTTTCTAGGCAATCGTAGGATGGTTGAACTAAAAATGCCCGGAATTAATTAGAACGAAGCACTTCTTGTTTGTGACCATGGAATGATATTTAATTACTCCAATTGCTGTTTTTATTTCGAATGCGGAAGATTACATTTTTCTGCGGATTTTTACGAATCGATTCTGCAAATGTGCCCATGCAAAAATGATATGTTTTAGTCGCCGGTTTTAATCATTCATATTAGTGAAATGATAATTTCTTTAGGGAAGTTCTAGAGTGGAGTTTTTCAACCTTTGTGATCTCGTCGTACACTTGAATCTATAGTTATACTTTCACAACACACTTAAATTATGATGATAAAAAAGTATCTATATTTATAAGGGGAGGTTCTACTTGTTTGGGTCAAAATTGTCGATTTTTTTTTTCATTTCTTTTTTTTTTGCCTTCCTCAAGTATGCAGATGATTGACCTAAAGCCTTTTCATGATGTTTCAATTATTTTCAATCTTCTTTGTTCTTCGAACGTGACGTGGCCGCAATAACGAGAAAATGGCTTTCCAAGTGCAGCTCCTCGTTCGAAGCTTACTGCATCTCGGAGCCATGTCGGAAAAAACGCCCCGAAACCATGATTTTCAAACTAGACAACCCTTTCCTCGAGAACTATTCGACCGATTTCGAACGATTTTCAACAATTTCGCCAAATGCAGTAAAAGAATGAAGTTTAGTCAAACTGTGGCTTCATTAGTAATTTTTTAATTATGCGTAACTGTGTAATTTCTTCTAATGAAAATAGGTACACAAATACCACTTGGCATATTTCAACTCTTACGCGGTCAAAGTCGTGGGTTTTGCTAGTTAATTATATTTTATATTTTACTTTAAATTATAATAAATGAATTTAAAAGTAAATTAGTTAAAGGCCGTAAAATATAAAAAGTAAGTTTAATGTTATATAATGCTAAATTTAATGGTATCACTACCAAAGTTAAGAATAAGTTTATATAAAATTACATTTATTTAAGTATTGCGCGGTAGCGCAATACTTATTTATTTCCAGTGTCACTTCTCAATGTTAATTTAACATAGAAAAGCCTATGGAGATCATAACTTTTTCATTTTTTCTTCCCATCTTTTTGTCCTTGATGCCACTCATTTTTAATTCTTTGCTAATTCTAATAATATTATAAATTCAAAGTATAAAAACATTTGCCAGACGTCAGGGTCAAAACAGATCATAAAATGCCTTTGCATATACGTAGATTATAATCTAGAGAGTAACATGGGCTAATTTTTATTTACATTATTCAAATATTTTTCTTAATAATTCCAAATTTCGCTTTTTTCATTGAGATTCAACGGACATTTTCTAATAAAATTTAACATTTTTCCTTCATTGTTTTGCATCATTTCCTTCATTGCCGTAATTATTATTACGGCTTTTGAATTATTTACATAATTCAAAAGCCGTAATAATAATTTGCCTATTTTTAGTTGAATGATTTTCACGTGAAACACGAATCTGAAGAAACTGAAATAGTTTTTTTTAAGAATTAAAAAGAAGATGAATATGACGTCATAATGGAAATAAAAATGACATTTTTAAGTTCAGATTGGAATTTTCCGTTCAAACTACAGCAATATTCATTACTGCACTGGTGAAAAATTTTGAATTATACATAGGTAAATTACATCACAAATTGTGATGCGATATCGCACAAATTAAAGCCTGATGATGATACCCTCCATTAATTTTGAAATGTGTTCGTCTGAATGCAGTAGTTATTAAAAAACTTGACATATTAAACAAAAACCTAATTTGCAGAACAAATTAAAATAAAACAAAATTTATTTCCTAAATTGCTTAAGCCCGAGAAGGGGCAGATATTAAGATATTTCATTCAGTTCGCTCTACATTTAATGTTAAATTTTTGTAACAAATAAGTTAAACCAATTGAACATTAAAAAATAAAAATGAAATTCATACAATATAATACTTTAAACACCTATATACTTAGATTCCGTTCAAATGAAATCGAAATAAATCTTAGACTTTTTCCATGTTGAAGTTGTAAATATTTGTACTGCAGATTTTACATTATATTTATGACGATTGTACATAATATGATACATGCAAAATACAAAATTTAAAAAATAGTCTAAGATTTATTTCGATTTCATTTGAACGGAATCTAAGTATATAGGTGTTTAAAGTATTATATTGTATGAATTTCATTTTTATTTTTTAATGTTCAATTGGTTTAACTTATTTGTTACAAAAATTTAACATTAAATGTAGAACGAATTGAATGAAATATCTTATCTGCCCCTTCTCGGGCTTAAACAATTTAGAAAATAAATTTTGTTTTTTTTAATTTGTTCTGCAAATTAGGTTTTTGTTTAATTGTTAATCTAGACTTTGTTTAAAGTAGATAAGAAAAAGCAAATTATTGTAACTTTAAATAAAAAAAAATATAGAGTCTAATCTGAAATACAGCTGTTTTAAGTGGACGACAATAATTGATAAATCATATGTAAAAATTTGACAGTGGTACAAATCTTTCTTTAGAGCTGCTGTAGCGATTTCAACATTTTTTAAGGGTTTTGGCAGCAGATAAACTGTAAATTAATCAATCAGTAACAAAAAAAAAAAAAAAAAAAAAAAATACCAGCTTTATGTTAAATTAGAAAAAAAAAAAAAAAAGATTTTTGTTTTTGTTTTTAAAATCGTTTAACTATTCTTTTTTCTATTTATTTTTTATTTTTTAATGAACAATCAATTTTGTTATATTGAAATCGCGTCAATAGTTCTAGAGAGAAAACTACATCAATGTCAGCTGTTTTACACGATATTTCGCAACTGTTTTCGTTCCCTTTATTTAATTACAAACTCACGGAATCTTCAAGTAAACAAATGTGCTTTTTAATACAGGGTGACACATAAATACTGTGACGCAAATAAAAGATCATAACTTTTCACTAAACGAACAAAACAATTAGTTTTATTCACTATTTGAAGAGGAGAAAATTCTGTACAAGAAACAATCATTATAATTGGAAATGGTTTCGTCTAGCGATGATGCAGGCGTCTAGAAACTTCTGTAAATTCTTGAAGATGGCCGAGATTGTTTCCGGCGTGATTGCGGCCCAGGCTTTTTTCAGAGCGTTTTCAAGGAATCCGGGGTCTTATTCTTGATTGCGCAAAGTTTTTGCTCCAGGATTCCCCAAATTGCAAAGTCCACAGTGTTCAAGTCAGAGGAGTTTTAGGGCCAAATGCCCTTCGTCAAAAATCACAAAAGATTGGCCTCGCACCCATCAAGCTTCTTCGCTCTGTGGGTAGTCAGCCAATCCTGCTGAAACCTCCAGTCGTTGTTCTTCGCTTTCTTTTGGGAACAGGCGATCATGGCGAATTCCGAAGCTAGCTTCTGCCGTCTATGCGTTGTTCTTGACGCTTTTTGTCACGAAGACGAGTTTTGTCTTTGCCAATTCGGAAATCCCCACCCACACCAACACAGAATTCGGAAAAGAGAACCTATTCAACCTTCATGATCCGCGGAGCCCCTTTCAGTAGCAACTCGCGTTGCATCTGCGAGTTCCGGAAAGGTTGGAGCATAAAAATATTTTCATCGGTGAAGAAAATCCGATTCAAGGCATCGGCGCGGCACAGGCACTTCATCTTCTTGCACTTTTCGAGCCTTGACGCCTTCACTTGGTCCGTGAGAATGTATTCCTTCGACAATTTGTACGAGATGAGTTGGAGATCTTCTTTGACATGTCTTCGCATGGATTCGCGGTCGACGTTGTGCTCCTTGGCCAATTTTCAAAAGTTTCTTTGTGGATTTCATCGGATCTTCTTTTTGATCATGCTAAGGGCTCTGAGGTCCTTGTTGTTCGCGGACTTCTACTTCGTTGACGGCCTTTGATCCATTCGGTCTCTTTAAAACCTTTGACGAAGCGATGGACTTGTTCCCAGTGCAATTTGGCTATCGCAGAAATCGGCATACCCCTCTTCTGGTGGGGGGAGATGGCTGGCCGGTCTTCTTTACACAATAAGTTTTCCTTCAAAACAGTGAATTAATATCAGCTGAAATAACAATTACATAACAAAAAAGTACGAGGAACACGAATAAAACAATAGTATATCTGAAAAATGGGAAAAAACATTAAAATAAATTGGCATTTTCATCACGTCACAGTATTTACGTGTCACCCTGTATTGTATATACAGTAGAGCGCTGATTATCCGAACTCCGATTAACTGAAATTTCAATTATCCGAATAGCCTATTTCTCTCTCTCTCTCAAAAAAAAAAAATTAAATCGAACTTCCAATTATCCGAACAACCTATTTCTCTCAATTTTTTTTTAACCGAACGTCCAGTTATCTAAACACCCTATTTCTCTCTCTCTCTCTCTCTTTTTTTTTTTTGGGGGGGGGGGGTAAAGTTCTTGCCACCTAATGTTACTTCTGTAATCCAACCCATGGATCTAAGTGTGATAGAGACATTCAACCGACTTTATTGAAAGCAAATGTTAAGAATGCTCTTTTTATCAGAAGAAAGAGAAGAGCCTGATTCCCAAGATACCATAAAAATTGATTTGAAATATTGTTGTATAATGGCTTCTGATTCCTAGAATCTAGTATATTCCTGAACGTTAAAAAAGGCTTGGAATAAAATTTTAAATAAGCAAAAACCTGATAATGGATCAGAAGATGAGGAATGTAAAACAATAAAGGAGATGAGAATAATACCAAGCTATGAAGAAAATGAAATTAACGAGTGGTTAAATAGTGGATATGAGATTTTAAATGATGATGGGATTGAAGATGAAAAAGAATTTCAAGAAAATGAAAACGAATGCTCTGAAAATGACCCAGGTCCATCACATAACGAAGCCTTTGAATGTTTGGAAACAGCTATGAAATGGCTCGAACGACAGAAGAACGCTGATCCTATTCAACTAACGTATTTAAGAAGAATTCGAGATATGGCAACATTGAAAAGAATGTCTTCTTTGAAGCAAGGAACAATCGAAAGCTTTTTTGCTTAAATTATAGTCTCTGAAGTTCAGAAAATGATAAAAGAGAAAAAGAAAATTTTAAATGATAAAAAAAGAAAACAAAACAAAACAAAAAAAAAGATAAAAAGACAAAAAAATATATAAAAAGCAGTTTTTAACCACGGCAGCAGTAACTGGTGCTGGCAGTCATAAGCCTGGATAAAGCGTGAAGGTTTCAATTTAGTCAGGAACATCCCTTAATATGTCTGCCCACTTATCCGAACTTTTGCTTATCCGAACTAGGGCCGGTCCCGACTTGTTCGGATATTCGGCGCTCTGGGTACACGACATTTCGGTCCCGACACTTCGGTCCCGCCATTTCGGTCCCGCCGTTTCGGTCCCGAGACATTTCGGTCCCTGGCCATTTCGGTCCCGAGACATTTCGGTCCCTGGCCATTTCGGTCCCGAGACATTTCGGTCCCTGGCCATTTCGGTCCCGAGACATTTCGGTCCCTGGCCATTTCGGTCCCGAGACATTTCGGTCCCTGGCCATTTCGGTCCCGAGACATTTCGGTCCCGAGACATTTCGGTCCCTGGCCATTTCGGTCCCCAGCCATTTCGGTCCCTGGCCATTTCGGTCCTTAACCATTTCGGTTCCTTATCATTTCGGTGCCCACCACCTTATAACTCGTATTCTAATTGTCGTGGGCCGCCAAACGCTGTAATTTAAACATTATTTGGGACCTTTTTAAATTTTTTTAACACCCCCCCCCCACCCCCAAATAAAAAAAAAATCTGAATATAACAGTCCGATAAATTTAAAGTTTTATAACTGGTGATAATGAAATCACAGCGAGCTGAAAATTTGTTTGATTGAACAATGTGATATAATTTTACAGGGGACATTGTCTTTTTATTATTATTATTATTTAACAAAATGGATTTTTTAAGCTGTATTATTTGTTATTAATATTAGGTATTTTATCTATACTAGAAACTGCCATAGATGATTTTTTGGTTGTTTTCATACGTTTTTTAGAACCTTTAAATTATCATCATTAATTAAATAATTTAAAAAACTGTTCTTATTTTTTTCTCCTTCTTACAATTAGATTAATAATAAATGTCTTCAATAATTCAGTTGGACACTTATAAGCTATTGTAGGTAAATATTTCCTCAAATCATTCTTCTACATCCTCTCCTTTAATAATTCAGAAATGAGATATATTTATTGAAGCAAAAAGATTTAATTTTTCTTATTACTTTTATAATACAAAGTTATAATTTTGTTTTCATAAGTTACTTTACCATTATAAACATTGGGAAAACAATTGTGATTTGGTAATTAGGTGTGCCAGGAAAAATATTTTGTTGTCAGAAAACTCCACCCACCGCTTCATTTTTTTAAAAAATAATTATTGGTTGCATTTTAAACAGTCTTCTCACCCATTGCAGACGATTTTTGTAAACTAATTGTATTGAAACTGGGCATATTTCTTTGTAATAAGATGATTATTTTTTATTTTACGTAATAGTGTAAGTATTACTTTAATTAATTTTATTTCCAATTTTTAACTGGCAAAACTAAGGTTTTTAGGTGCGTTCGTAATTATATAAATACGTAGCACCTATAGTCGTCGTTCAGTCCGTCCGTCTGCCCGTCTGTCTCCACATATAACAGAGCAAAAACAACCCAACCGAATGGTCTGAAATTTTAAATATATGATTGTTGCATAATTTTGTCGAGCCATTTCAAATTTTATGGATATCGGATGCATAGTTTAATTACAGGGACTGTCAAAAGTTTTTCTTTACATTACGGCCAATGGGAAAAAATTATTGCAAGTGCATTTTAATGATGTTACAGCCTTCCGAGTGGTCTGAAATTTTAAATATATAATTGTTACAAAATTTTGTCGAGCCATTTGAAATTTTATGAAAATCGGTGTATAGTTTAATTACAGAGACAGTCAAAAATTTTGCGTTACATTACGGGGAATGGGAAAAAATTATTGCAAGTGCATTTTAATGATGTCACAGGCTATGCACTCATGAAGTGAAAAAAAAATATATATATATACATTCAGTGCAATATGGAGTGCAAAAAATAATTATAAAACTAGTTATACTACGAACGCACCTCATTTGCCACGTTTGACGAGCAATTTCCAACTTGTTTGTATTTGTCGTTTATTTATTGATTTTTAATATTACCCTTTTCCTCCCACTTTCGCAGAAAAAAAAATTAATAATTTTTTATTTTAGTTTTATTATTAATTATATTAATAGTTTTAAATTTCGGTGACTGTAAATATAAAATAAATAAACATATAAAAGATAAATTTCAGTTTATAACTACTATATGATAAATTGAATATAAAATGTATTATGTATTGAGTTTATTTTAAAGTAAAAAAATGTAATGTATATTAATAATGTTATTAATTTAATAAATTAAGGATACATTAAATAAAAAATATATTTAATAAAATATTAATTTAATTTTTATACTAAAATTCCTAACTTTTTTGAGAATTAATTAATAGCAATTATTAGTAGCAATTATTAATAGCACTTAAAGTTTTTATTCAAAAGTTCTAATTTATAATTTCCAAAAAATAATATAGGAATTTTTTGAAAAATCAGTCAAAAACATAAAGTCTAAGTAATAATTAATTAATTAATTAAACATAATAATAATAATAATAATAATAATAATAATAATAATAATAATAATGCAACATTGTGCAAATACGTAAAAATACCTTTTAACAGTGTTAGGTGATATTATGCAGATTTTAATTTTTTAAGTACAGATATAATTTACAATTCGCAAAAAGTAAGAAATTATTAATTAATTATAATTAAAGAGCACAAATAATATTATAAGCTAACTAATAAATGAATAAACAACATGTTTATCTACAGAACCCTTATCACTTTTATACATCCTAATGAAGTTAATAACGTTATAATAACCGAAAATTAAAAAAATATACATTTGCATTTACCCTATAAAAACTATTATATAGTTCATGTAATAGTTTTTAAACAAGCAATTGATAAATTAGTTATCTAAACAATTAATAATTAAAATAATTTTGAATTGATAAATACGTTTAATAAAAACAATTCAATTTTTGAATTTTTTTTTTACTTAACAATATAACTATGAGTGTTTTCAACTTGTCGTGCAAGTTAAATTCATGCTGTATCAAATTTATTGCAAACTAACGGCAAACAAGTAATCAAAAATGCTGCAAACTTACTGCAAAGTAGTAATCTTTCCATATCACACTATAAGTTTAACCCCTCCGAAGGGGTCAATAGACCTGATCAGGTCTATTGATGCGAAAGCGCCGTCGGAAGGTGCATGCATAGGTTTTATCACCATAAACAAGTTTAGGTAATATTTGTACTTTTCATTTCGAGCATTTTTTTGGTATTTAATAAGTATAGCGTTTAGAAAAAAACGGTGCTTACCGAATAAAATTTCTGCAATTTCTGCGTATGTGCTGATTCTCATTGTTGTTGAGTCTCTCAGCAGAGAGATTTTTTGCTTTCGTGAATTAAAGACAGTCTTGCCATCAGTTTCACAACAAACTACTCATGCAAGTGGGTGATGGTATACCTTGCGGGAGATTTGCTGCGAATTTCTCAATTCAAATTTGTCACGGCAAGATAATATCAGAAAAAATCTAACTTTCTGCTAATGTTCATGCTATCTGGGTTACCTCAAAAATTTCCATGGGGAGCGCGGCGGATCGCATGAACGGCTCCTGCGATTGACACTTATGTGAAATCATTATCCAATATCTATTACAGCACAAATTCTTAATTCAATGGCAAGAAATTAAACATGAAAATTGCTGTTTTACACTTAACCACTTGGCCCTAACTTTATTGTAGGCAAATGTTATGTAATATGAAACTTGATTTAACCCATTCGCTGCCAAAACTAAGAATTTTCAAATTTTTTCTTGAAGGTCGTTTGCCAGCACAAATTCAGAAAGATAAATTTCGCTTTACTAATACAGCGAAATTTCTGCCAATAAATGAGGCATTTTTTTTTTAAATTCTAAAATAGTGGTGACAAAGTAATCAATAAATTAAAGCCACGAGTATACTCGTGAATGACAGCGAATGGGTTAATTAAATTTAACTCTTCAGTATGCGCTCAGATTTTTACATCATAAGTTAATCTTTTTCACTGGTAAATATTAATGTAACTTGAATGTATTATTAGTTGCAGTTATAGAGATTGGCCTTATATTTTTTATCCATGCTTTTTTTTTTTTAATTAAGAAATTAAATAAGGATATACCTAAATTCTTAAAGTTACTCGAAATACTTCTATCATATATACACAGTCAAGACAAGATTCCAAGGACTGGTAAAAAGCTCCATTTTAGACAGGCTTCCATGTAAAGAAGTGTAATTAATTATACTTCTAAGATACACTACCTCAATAAGATCTATTGTTCGTTTCGCAGGGATTCTGAAACTCTTCCGTTTGAGACAGGATTCCGTTATAGAAAGATTCCGCTTTCACATGTTTCACTATGCTTCACTAAAGAAGGGTGAAAATCCCCTTTTCAGACAGGTTTTCAGCAAATTTAATTGTATCGCAATTCATATTAAGACCATGTAACGCTTACGTTAAAGACAGGATTCTGTTATAGACAATTATTATTTTGACAAGTTTTATTCTATTCATATGATATAAATAAGTATATTTATATAAATACACAAAACTTTTAAAAATGGAACCTGCCTATAACGGAGTTCTGTCTTAAACATAAATGTTCCATAGTGCTGCGGAAAAGAATACTATACAAATACACCAAATAACACGGAAACTTGTGTAAAACGGAATTTCCCCCCAATATTTACAATTTCATCTTGACAGGTTTTACTATATATATATAACATGAAGGGAAAATTCTGGACCCCCCCCCCCCCCCCGAAACGAAATCCTGGCTACGCCACTGCATGTCGTCCTGGTTTTTTTAAGCCATTAAAGATGAAAAATGCCGTGTGGCCACAAAAAAGCGCCGGCTGACTAGAACAAAGAGAACGCGAGTAGAATAATTCTTCTATCTGGATCTTTATTTAGCATAATCAAATGGGGGAAGCCAGGACCTCTACACTTGACATATATATATACATGTATAATATTCTTTTGAATGAATAACATATAGATATCAAGAAAAGCCAAATATGTTTTCTAAATTTCCAAATTTCTTCATTGTGATATATTTATAAAATTTCTTAATTTAAAATGAAATTTTACGTAAAAGTGATTCACTATACATTATTATTTTGAGATTTTATGTTATTTTTTTTTTGTATTTTCATTTTTATTTTTTATTTGTCATATTAAAACATGTAGGCTGCTTTAATTCTAAGTATATAAGTCAAATAAATAACAAAGAAATATTTGAAATACAGAATTAATTTTAAATACGAAAAGAATATTTTATGACAATAAAAATTTTAAAATTTGATTTATGTTTATTGTGCTCGTAGTTTTTGAATGTAATAAGCATATAAAAGTCTTAAATATATTAAAAAGGATTTGTAATTGTTGCAAACCACTTCCCGTCGACAGGTATGTGGAAAAAGTGCTTTTATCCCCGAGTTATCTCGAGGCAAACGGTGAAGTGGTTCAAAATTAAAAATATTTTTAAACTTGTCATTCGACACCGGTAGAAATAGCGGTAATATTATTGTTACATGTAAAAAGATTAATGCAAACTTTTAAATAGTTTTATAAAAAATAGTAAATTAAAATAACTATTAAAATAAAATAGAAAGTTCTAGTCTGTTCCGGTGTAGAATTTAAAAAATAATGTGTCTTTATCACAATTCCATGTTAAGAACCCCCTTTTTAAAAAATATGTAAAATGCAATACATTTAAAATTGATGCGCCGTTAAATAATAGGATAAAATAAAGATTTGTAAAAATATTTGCAGATTTTTTCATTATTAATCACATAGTGTGCAAATTATATACAATTGAATATGTGCATTTTGGCATGGGCATTTGCATATGAAAATTAAAGCTCGACTTATAAATATTTTTAAATTGTCTGGACTTTATATTTATGATAGACTAAAATGTGAGGAGCTTCTATAAAGAATCCACAGAACTCTCCCTTCCCCCACTCCTGAAAACGATTACTTCTACCATATAAAATTTGCATGGAGTGCTACAATTTGATTGCGAGTTATAAGTGTTTGCGGTTTTCGGGCTCTTATATTCGGTTATACTAAAATTTCAAGGGTTCAGTTAAAAAATCTTATAATGTACCTCCTTTTTTAAAGATTACATTTACCGTACAAAATATGAGTGTGATTACGATAATTACAGAGAGACTTATAAATGTTTTAATTTATCAGGACCTTATACTTAAGATACACTAAAATATATAAAAAAGTCAACAGAGCCCCCCCTGCCTTATAAAACGATTATGATTATCATAGGAAATTTGTGTGGGCTGCGACAATTTTGATCTGTGTTATAAGTGTTTGCGTTTTCGAGTCCTTATATTCGAGTTATACTAAAATTTAGGGAGTTCAGTTAAAAAATTTGATAATGTCCCTCCTTTTATAAAGATTACGTTTACCATACAAAATATGAGTGTTTTGCGATAATTATAGATCGAGTTATAAATGTCTTAATTTATCAGACCCTTATACTTATCATACACTAAAATATAGAAAATGTCAATCCCCCCCCCCCTTGTTTTTTAAAATGATTACCATGCGAAATTTGTGTGTGTTTACTAAAATTTTAAGGCCTTTATTTAAAAAACTCTACAATGTCCCCTATAAAATTGTCACCTATTTCAAGTGCACAAAATTTCAGCTTTCTGGAGAAGGGACCGAAATATCTCAGGACCGAAATGTCTTGGGACTGAATTGTCTCGGGAGCGAAATGTCTCGGGACCGAAATGTCTCGGGACCGAAATGTCTCGGGACCGAAATGTCTTGGGACCGAATTGTCTCGGGACCGAAATGTCTCGGGACCGAAATGTCTCGGGACCGAAATGTCTCGGGACCGAAATGTCTTGGTACCGAAATGTCTCGGGACCGAAATGTCTCGGGACCGAAATGTCTTGGGACCGAAACGGCGGGACCGAAATGGCGGGACCGAAGTGTCGGGACCGAAACGTCCTGCTTCCCGGCGCTCTACTGTATTTGTGTAAGGCAGTGCAGTATGTTAACCACACATTCTCTTAATCTTATATTAAGCTTAGTAATCATTTCGGACTTTTACCAAAAGGAGTTAGTAAATCCCAACATTTACTGAAATGGTTCGATAATAGGCCGAAGTAGAAGCATTTAAAAGCGTATTTCCGGCTTTTACCAACTCACAGTGGTAAATGATAGGTTCAACCGGTAAAACCTGGGATTTACCAGACTTCTATCTTTTACAGAAACACATATACATGTAGTATTACATTGAATTATAAATTAATATTTTTAAAGATTTTTATATCTTATTTAATTATATTGGTACATTTATAATTTTTTATCTTTCATCTAATTATAATTTTATGTATTTTTGAAAATTTTTATTAATTTACTTATAAGTTGGCAGTTTTTTAATTTTTATATTAAATGTCATTATAATTTGATATGTTTTTAATTTGTTATATTCCAGTAAGATATAATTTTATATACTGTTAACATTTTATATTTCATATATTTATAAGTTGATGTCATTTTTATTTTTTTATTACATATAATTATAATTCAACGTGTTTTTAAATTTTTTATATTACATTTAAATATAATTTGGCATATGTGTTAAAACTTATCTTCCATTGAATTATAATTTGATATATTTTGTAATTTTACATTCCGTTTAATTATATCCTCCTGAGACCACGCGTCCCTTCTATTGGACATTTTTATTTTTTATGTAAAATATTTAATTTCAGTTGGAACTTCTAAATACTTGCTCTCCATTATACTAGATAATCTAGTGTTGCTATCTGTATGCCGAAATAATAAATATATTGAAGCTAAATATGTATTTTAATCATTTGAAAGTGGCAGGGAACAAGAGAAACACTGTTGAAGGTAAGCCGACAGTTTTAACGCTAATTTTATATATTTTTTAAAAAATATTTTGATATTAATGCTACACACGTCTAATTGTAAATGTTGTACCAATGAAATGACATCGCAGTTTAAGTAATCTAATGTATATTTTAGAGAATAAACAAAAAAAAAATTAATGTCCATTCTATTGGACGTTGGCTCTTCAACAGTTGTTTTTATTCATATTAGTCTCTTTTTGTACAGTGAAGAGAGACATTAGTTTTTATTTGAGAATCAACACAGTGTTGAAACAAATAATACAGAAGTGAATAATGCATTTTCTTAAATGAGTAAAATAAATAAATAAGTAAATAAATAAATAAATATTATCCTAAAAATATGTAACTTTACTGATAAAATGCTTGTTCTAATGCTTGTTCATTGTTAAATTTTTGATTTCAATGAAATATACATATATATATTGCAGCATTTGGTAAATATAGATATTTATAATTAAGCTTTTATTATGTTTTATTCTTATTCATTGTAACTATTTTTGGTATAATTTTTCTGTTATGATATTTATAATTGAATTAATAAATTTAATCATATTTAATTAGCAACAAAAATTTCAAGAAAATATAATTAAAGATAACAGTATAAGATTATAAACAAACTCATTTTGATTTCTTTTAAATTTCTTCTTGGCATTTACTTGCCAATTGTGGTAACTGTGCCCCTAATTATTATCATTATTGTAACAAACAAATGACTGGTGTTGAGAAGAGTTAAAAAACAAAACAAAACGTTATTAAATTTTTGTATTAAAGTACCTTTTTACTATTTGATGATCCAAAAATTGAATTTATGTGATATTGCGAACTGACGTATAAACGATTAAAACACACTTCTGATGTCAACAAACTTTGTAATGAAAGAAATAGGAACTTGATGCTAAACATCTGGTTTTTGAAGCCTATGCAGCGATCTTAATTTATTTGATAAGTATAAGATAAAATAAGGTTGTGTGCATAAAATGCAACTTGTATTTGTTTATTCGTTTAACTATAAAAAATAATTGCAGGCTTTTTATATTATTTTACTGTTCCTATTTTATTTATAAATAAATTAGTTAGTTTAATCGAATTTAAACAAAAATAAAAATTTAAAGAAAATATAACTGAAGATAATAATTTAAGATTATAAATAAACTGCATTTTATTCGTTTTTAATTTCCTTTTGGCATTTGTGCCACTAACTATTTATAATTTAAAAAAAAAAAAACTTTTATTGATGCGATAGATTTTTTTTTTTTAATTCCCTTTTAAAAAACTATTTAAAAATTCACTAAATTGATTTATGCTTTTCAAATAAATTTCATCCAAAAATACTTTTTATATTTGATAATGAAAAAAATTCAAATTTTGCAATATTTAAAAGTGATGTATGAACAATAAAGACACATTTATAATGAAGGAAAATTTTTAAACAGATATAAAAATTTAAAAAATATATAACTGAAGATAATAATTTAAGATTATAAATAAACTGTCTTTTATTTCTTTTTTATTTACTCTTGGCATCCAAATATCAATGCCACTAACTATTTATAATTTCTTTTAGAAAAAAACTTTTATTGATGTGATAGATTTTTTAAAATTCCTTTTAAAAAAAAAACTACTTGAAAATTTACTAAAATGATTTATACTTTTCAAATAAATTTCATCCAAAAATTCTTTTCCTCTTTGATAATGAAAAAATTTAAATTGTGCACTATTTAAAGGTGATGTATGAACGATAAAAACACATTTATAATGAAAGAAAACTTTGCAATTAAGAATTTTTCATTCAGAATCATGTAATTCAATAATATATTTTTTACAGGACTAAGACCCAATGTCCATTATATTGGACACGACAAAACTCTATATATGTTTTAGTTTTAAAAATAAATGAATATATATAAAGTTTTCTAGCCCCATAAAGAGCCTTAATCCTAAAAATGGTAAAATTTGTGCCAAAAATGCGAGCTTGGGTCTCAAGAGGATATTTTGACAGGTTTTTAATTTTTATATTAAATCTCATTAAAATTTAATATGTTTTTAATTTTTTATGTTCCAGTAAGACATAATGTTACATATTTTTAAAATTTTATATTTTATATAATTATAAGTTGATATATTTTTAAATTTTTATATTACATATAATTATAATTCGACATATTTTTTAAATTTTTTATATTACATCTAACTGTAATTTGACATATTTTTGGCAATTTATTTTCCATTGAATTATAATTTGATATATTTTAGACTTTTATGTTCCATTTAATTATATTTTGACATATTTTTAAATTTTAAGTTTAGTTTAATTATATTTTGATGTATTTTTTAATTCTTACACTCATTTAAATATAATTCGATACTTTTTTAGTTTTATATTCCATATAATTATAATTTGATGTATTTTTTTTAATTTTGCATTACATTTCATTATAATTGGATAAATTTTAAAATTTTTATATTCCGTTTAATTACAATTTGATATATATATTTTTAAATTTATATTTAATTTAATTATAGTTTGACTTATTTCTTTATATTTATATTCCATTTCATTATAATTTAAGGAATTTTAAAAGTTTAATATTCAACAATTCTATAAAAAAGATTGTTTTAAATATAAGACATTTTAAATGTATCGTTTTAAATCTGCGCTAATTTTCCCCAAAGATTTCATTCTCATTTTAACATTCACATGAAAATACTTTTTTTTAGATAGGAAATATTATTATTTGCATTGTCTTAGAATTGGCAATATTAGTTAAATAGATAATCTGGAAATATAAAATAAATTTCTCCTATAAAAACATTTTTAATTTTTAACTGTTTGTCAGTATTATTATTTGGCCATTTTAAATATGACGTAATTTCTCTCATTTGCTGCTTTTAACGCATATTAATGAATTTATCATTTTAAAGTTTTCTTTCTCTTTTTAATATTCACGTGAAAATACTTTTGTTATAGAAAGGAAATATTATTATTTGCATTGCCTTAGAATTGGCAACAAAAGTTTAAAATATCATCTCGAAATATGAAATAAATGTTTCATAAATATATATATTTTTTAATTTAAAATGTTTGGCAGTATTATTATTTTATTATTTTATATTATTATTTTTTATTATTTATTTGTTCCCCCATTTTCTGCCTTTAACGCATATTAATGAATTCATTATTTTAAAGTTTTCTTTCACTTTTAATAGTTTCGTGTAAACACAATTTTTATGATGTAATTTTCCAAATTTTACTGCTTTTAACACGTAATCGTTTAAATTTAATTTGAATGTTTTTTTCTTTTTATAACAGTCACGTGTAAATAAATTTTTTATTGAAAGGAAATATTATTCTTTGCGCTGTTTTTAAAGTTGATAGCAATTTAAAATAGTAACCTTTTTTAAAATATGAAACAGATGTCTCTTGAAATGAGGAAAATTTTATTAAAATAAATAAGAAAGTATTATTCATTTAATAGTATTTTTACTATTATTATTTAATGACTTATTTTTTTAAAATATTACTGGAAAACATAATTTAATTAACATTGTATTTGTCACACAATTGGTATTGTTGTTCAGAAACTATGTCATTGAACTGTTTTTTCCATTTTTTTTGCAAACGCAATAGATATTTCAGAAAATAGTGTCAAAGTGGGCGTTTTGAACCGAATTTCCGCGGGAAGGAAGAAAGAGCACTCAAGAGAGGGGGGGGGGGACATGTTTGTCACGTGATCAAAATGGCTTATAACTCAATAGGTAATGGAAGGATCAAAAAATGGAAAAAACAGTTCAATTCCAAATCGCTTCCGCCAGGCTTTTCAATTTTATACCTGTCCGTTAAAAAATCAATTTGTAAATGCATCAAAACGTTTTATGCTTATTGAGCAAAACAGTTAAGAACAGTCTTAATGAGAATTTTAAATATTCCTGCCTGGTCATAAAATTCGCCGTAATTTTTTTAAATTTTTGTAAAAAAAAAAAAAAAAAAAAAAAAAATGCGTAAAAGTTTTAGAAAATCGAAACATTTTGCATGATCTTGAATAAGGAGCTGGACATTTAAACACATTTATTGGAGATGGGGGTAGTAAATTTGCTAATTTGGCCAAATTCAAAACCACCATTTTTAACCTTTTACTGGCCGCATTTAGATAGTTTGCACGAATCTATCTTTGGACCCTTTTTTTTTTTTTTTTTTGCAGACTTTAGTTGCGTAATTACACATGAAAGCTTTTTTATAACCCTAAAATTTTATAAGAGCAATTACACACATCAAGAGTTTAAATAGAATTTTAATTTTGGTGCCATTGGTGAGAATAAAGTTTCGTAAAAATGACATTTGTCGTAAAATTGGAGGCATCACGCTTGCTGGAAGGTTAAAATATTTTTAATATTGTAAGAACATTTTCTGATTCACTAATTTTAGTTATTTTCTGATGCAATTTTAAATTTTTGAAAGGGAAATATTTTCATGTTTCTATGGGGAGCCGCTGCCAAAAGTTAGTTAAAAAAAAATTTTGTGTACAATAAATTAGACGTTCGAAAAATTCGTAATCGTAATATGACTCTTTAATAAGTGAGAGAAATGTATTCTTGATAGGTTAGACATTTTAGGCATAAAAATGAATTTTTTTTTTTTTTTTTTTTTTTTTTTTTTTTTTTTTTCTTGCGGAGGTACCTTTTGGTTAAATTACATTAAAATAAGATTTTGGTGTTAATTTTTCTTTTTTATCTTTTCTTATTACTTTTTTATATCTTTACAAGAAGAAAGTATTGGATTCGTGAAAATATTAGACTTTCGGTTTTCGGCGGATTTACACTTTTTAGGGGTCAGAGATTCCGAAAAACATGTTTTTACAAAATGTCTGTCTGTGAGTCTGTCTGTCTGTATGTGACACAAATTTTGTGGGCGCTCTATCTCAAGAACTAATGCACGGAATTTAATAAAAATTTATATTCAGTTAGTCCCTGATATAAATGGGTGATTAGTATTTGGTATAAATAGCTCATCAGGAGGCGCTACTGTGCAATGTTTTTTAACGATTTCCACAATAGCTCAATCTCCTGAACTAATGCACGAATTTTCATCAAACTTCAGATTCAGTTAGTCCTTGACATGAATTGACGTTTTATGCATTTTGGCGTAAATCGCTCAACAGGGGGCACTGCTATGCTTCATTTTTTGTAATTTCCGAAATAGCTCTATCTCAAGAACTAATGTTTGGTTTTTTAACAAACTTCAGATTCAGGTATACATTGATGTGAATTAGTGGTGTTTATGTTTTAGTGCAAATCGCTCAAAAGGTTTCAGAATTTCCACCATAGCTCTATCTCAATAACTAATTCACGAATTTTCATGAAACTTCAGATTCAGGCATACTTTGATATCAATTAGTGTTGTTCATGTTTTGGTGTAAATCGCTCAGCAGGTGGCGTTGCTATGCTACATTTTTCAGAATTTCCGCTATAGCTCTATCTCAAGAACTAATGCACGTATTTTCATACAACTTCAAATTCAGATATACTTTGATATGAATTGGTGCTAAATTGATGTAATTTCTTGTACTATTTAAATGATTTAATTGACGTGATTTATGTAGAAGAAAGTTTTGTGATGGCCACAACATACTAGTTTTTTTTGTGGAAGATTTCCTATATTCATATACATAGCTGTTAATAAAAACTGCACAGAACTGGTGCAACGTCAAAAATTTGCATAGGTAGATATCAGAATTTTGAGGCTCATTTATTGTCTTCAATGTTGGACCCTTTGGGACAGACATACAAATTAAATTTTGATAAGTTAAACCAGAAATATTAAATTAAAAAGTCTTTGAGAGA
Source organism: Maratus speciosus (assembly GCA_963932465.1). Classification (NCBI taxonomy): domain Eukaryota; kingdom Metazoa; phylum Arthropoda; class Arachnida; order Araneae; family Salticidae; genus Maratus; species Maratus speciosus. The sequence continues at coordinate 3,391,357 of OZ010790.1, read as the reverse complement.
AAGGTAAGATTTCAGTGAAATATATTTTTTGTTATAAAATTTGAAATACGGGTACCCCAGGGGCCTGATCGTCACCAGTATAAAAAGAAGTCAAGTTAAGAATGAAATAATAATCGAAAAAAGACGCCCCTTCGAGATATGTTAATGCATTTCCTAACAGATCTTCATTCAAGTCAGTTGAAGGGAAAGGAGTTAAAGAACAAACGACACCAAAAACCTTTAAGTTGTTTACGCATTATTTGTTTGTGATATCGCAATCGAATAACACACGCAGCATATACCTTTTTATGCCCCGAGACATTAAATGTATATAAAAGAAAAGAAAATCACATGACACTTGTCGTAAATTCAACTGAATCTTTGACGTGCAGGGTGGGGAAATATCAAAAAATAAAACTGGCGCCCTCTGTTGTCATTGTTAGCCCCCGAAGCAATTCTCAAATCATAAGAAGTCAAATATTCTAAGCAAACTGCCTATTTACGCCTCCTCCCCCGTTGCCATCTTTCGGTTTTTTATTCTTATTTTTTTGTGTGTAGGTTCTTCCTATTTCCTTAGCTGCGTATGACAAGCGGTCTTTGTTGCCACCGCTTGCCATCGAATAAATACACCGTTAGCAGACGAGTCTCGAAGAAGACAACATTTGCATTTTAAATATCTGTCAAACGTAGTCTTGAAAAGCGAATAAAACGACACTTTTTTGGACGATTTTTTTTTCGTTTTCCTCTTCAACACGTTGGAAGATTTTTGACGGGCTTTATTTATTTTTTATTTTCTTTTTCTCCTCAATACCATTCTGTTGTTAAGATTTCAGATTTTTTCTACCCTGTCCTTCTAAATTTTTTTCTTTCATTTCAATTTTTTTTTATCGTTTGTTATCGGATTTTTTCCCTACAAAAAATATTTCTGACGGGAGTTCTTTAAAGTAGGTGATAAAGTTTAAAGTTTGCTTGCATTGTTTTTTCACTATATAAATGGGTTAATCTCTTGAACTTCCTTCATCAAGTAAGCTTATTGAAGTACAGTAGAACCTCAATTAACCGAGCTTCGATTAATCGAGTTTTCTGTTAATCGAGCCGGTAACAAAGTCTGATTTTTTTTTTTCTTTTGAGTGAGGATTGAAAATGACCACGCTTTTTAATTCACTGTCCGTGCTATACAGGCTCTTTTTCTTCCAAAAACACCGAACTCCCAAGAAACATTGGACCCTGAGAAGTCAACAGCGAACAATGCTTTGTTTCCAGTGGCCGTGTGAACTTTCGTAAATTTTTCAATTTCCTTTTTAAAATTTACTACTAGTAGTTGATTTCCTTTTTAAATTTCTTAAGCTGTGAAGCTGAACTTTACATATATTTATTTTTATTATTTAACACTAGAACGCCCGGAAATTTTACTCAAGTTTCTTAAAAATATTTGACGCCAGAATTTTTATTTGAAATTATTTGACTGATTTATTTATTTAAAATTTGTGTTGTTTAAATTTAACTTATTTTATGAAAGAATTTCTGGTCCCAGTCGACATTTAATTATACGGCCGGAGTCGGATCGACTCCTTCCGGGCGCTCGCCCCACCAGTGGCCGAGAGGTTCTGCTCTCGAAGCTGGTAAACGGGAAGTGCTGGGTTCGAACCCAATCGTGCCCGTCGGCCTAATCGTTTGGAGTTTTGGTGGTTTTCTTCGAACCTTGGATTTCCAAGCGTTAATACGGGTTAGGTTCCCTTAGAAAGACCCCCACGAAGGGCACCCCCCTCTTAGGGCCCATATCCCTCGTGTTGATAATTGCCGTCATAAACACAACCAACCAACCAACCTTCCGGGCGCTCTAGTGTTAAAAATGTTCTTTTTTTTAAGAGATGTTAAATTCACAAGCACAGCGAGTTTTTACACACAGTTTCTATTAACCGAGATTTCCGATATCCGAGGTACTAACGGTCCCAATTAGCTCGCATAATCGAGGTTGCATTGTATTGTAAAACCGCGATATCTCGACACATAGTTAACTCGACTAATCCAGTAACTTTAAAATTATTTATTCACAGGTCTGGCATTAGATATCTACATGGGGTGAGGTAACTCATTTTCAAGTGAACGCGACCCGACGCGCGAGTTGAATTCTTGTCGAGGGGGTCCTTATTTTTTTTTTTATTATTTATTTATTTATTTATTTTTATGGAGGACGGGTTGCTGTTATTTTTTAGATTTCAGGTTAGACTTCGGCTCTTTTGGTTTGGATTTTGGGTATACCAGATTTTTGAAAGGAATGACCAGCGTACACTTCCAGATGAAAATCGGTGCATTATTTTCATAAAAATAGGTATATATTAGATGGAGTGTAAAGCCCGTGACTAGCAATAAGGAAAACTTTTTTTTGTTTAAAATTGATTTTATTCTTAAACATTGTTTTCTTCATGGGCGATACGTTTATTTCAAAGGTACTGGAATGTTTGGATAGGTTAAGAGTTACAAAATAAGCATCAGTGTCGCATTTGACGCAAAACTCTTCTTCCGGAAGTCACCTCTTCAAGTTATGAAACAAATAATAGCTACCAGGACACATTTCTGGAGAATACGGGGAGTGGTGGAACAAGTCATACATCCATTCATTTAATTTTGCCATAGCTTTTATGGGTGTGTGAACGTTTGGTGCCTTGTCTTGGTGAAGCAACACTTTTTTCCTCGCCATATGCGGCCGACTTCTTGATTTCTTTGTTCAAATGATCCAATAATGTTGTATAATATTCTACTGTGACTGTATTTTTCATGTCTCAAAATATTCGATGAATATTGTGCCATGTGCATCCGTACAAAGTACTAGACAAGACCTTTCCAGCTGATTTTTGCGTCTTTGGCATAGCTTTGAGTGGTTTCGCTCGGTTCCAACTACTCAGGAGACTGTCTATTGGAATGAGATGCGTGTGGTGATGGGTCTATGTTTCATCCATTGTTAAGGCTGTTTCTTAACTGCTCTGCTCAACAAGCACAAAACGTTTTGACACATTTACAAATTCATTTTTTAACGGAAAGGTATAAAATTGGAAAGCCTGGTCATGGAAGCGATTTGGAATTGAACTATTTTTTCCATTTTTGGACCTATCCATTACCTATTGAGTTATAAACCATTTTGATCACGTGACAAAAACGTTTTTTGCCCGCTCTTGAGTGCACTTTCTTCCTTCGCGCGGAAATTCGGTTCAAAACGTCCACTTTGACACTCTTTTCTGAAAGATCTATTGCGTTTGCAAAAAAAAAAAAAAAAAAAAAAAAAAAATGAAAAAACTGCTCAATGACATAGTTTCTGAACAACAACACCAGCTAGTTCCATGCATTTTCGAACAAAAATAAATTAAAACTCATGTCAGAAAGTTGTCCTTTTCAATTTGAGAACAGCCTTAAATTCACTAAGCCATTGACAATATGGTTGTTTTCGATGGAGCAGATATGCCATAATGCTTCACAAGCCATTCGTGAGTTTGGACTGCATTTTTTCCTCCCAAACAATAATGTTTTAACAAAACACGAAATTCTCTTTCGTCCATCATTTCCACAAAGGCAAAAGTAATGTCACATATGCGACCGCAATTCGTAAAAAAAAAAAAAAAAAAAAAAATGGCCGAAATTTTATGTAAACTTGACACAAATCTCTTGAAGGATGCTACTTTCTAGAAATCATATGGATAATTTGTTGGTGCTACCAGATAACAACAAAATCTTATGCACATTACGGTGATGAAAAATTAGAGGAAACGTAACTTCTTTTTTACGTATTTTCTCTGAACACTGAATTATTTCGTTACTAAAATACATATACAAACAAATATACAGAAAAATATGCATGCATTATATATGTATGTGTGAAAAATACATATACAAACAAATATACAGAAAAATACGCACACATTATATATGTATGTATGAAGAATAAATGTATGCACAAATTATGAAAACACTGAAAAAAAATACAGTTGAAATCGATTTAACCTAATCGACCGATAAAAGCTAGGAACGTAGTTTAAAAGAAAATAAAGTCAAAGGCCAATATTTCATTCATCATACTAAATCTGGTTAACCATCACGTTTCTTTTATCGCAACTTTCGTGAAAGCTGTGCGAATTTTCCAATTAAATGATAATTAATTTTTTTTTTTTTAAATTTCGAAAAGTTTTAATATATGTTTAATAGGTATTAAGCTTAGCCCTCACCCCTCCCTCATACACTGTAAAGAATTTCGATTTTATAATTAATGCAGTCAATTACTCCTGATTAACTTTTTAAGAAAGTTTCAGCAGAAAAAGTTTTTTTTTATGCATAAGAGACTAATTGTATTTTTTTTTTGTTTTACAGAAATAATATTCAGCCTGAATAGAAATTGTAAAAAGGTTGAAGTTATGCTTTTAAAGCAAAGCAAAAAGTAAAGCATACGAAAGTAAAGAAGGCATACCTACATATACTATTTACTTTCTTCTTTGAAGGGCAAAATCAATGTAAAAGCGAGCCATATGATAATAAAATATCCTCAAGACTATTAGAATAAGACTGTGTCAAACCGCCACTTGTTTAAACCATCACCCCACATATAAGGTCAGTTTGTTACCTCTGGCCGAACGAATAGTGCAATCAAAATAAACCGTCACTCTACCCTCTTAACTCCCTTTTTCAGTTTATGATTTCTTTCCACCCCCTCGCAAACTAGCATGTTGTGGCTATTGCAACACTTTCCCCTATCTAAATCAAATCGTCTGAAATCAAAACTAAATCACAATTTATTCGTTCTCGAGATACAGTTATCGCGGAAGTTGATCACCGATGCTGGGTTCATTTGCGTCTCATGTTACGCCGCTAGAATGTGTGCTCATGAAGAACTTTCCATCTAGTAGCTGCGGTAGCAGTCTTACCGACTTATACGAGTGAGAGATACCAAGCTGTGCATCGTCCTCGTGGCTTAGTGGTAGAGCACTGAGGCGCTATTCCAGGGGCCAGAGTTCGATTTCCGGCTTGAACATTTTTTACTTTGTTGGTTGACGCTTAATTAGCACAGTGATAATTCACGTCTTTAATATTTAAAAAAATTATATGAAACTACGTCTTTCATATATTCAGCCTAACACACAGATAAAGGACATACAAAAGTATTGGAAAATCATCCGAAAGAGTGTATTTGGAATATTCAACGCTATTTATTATTAATAATTTATTTAAATATTCTTTAAGTGTAAAATATTTTTTATCCTATAAAAAGAATATAAATTCAGACATGAGAGAATTAGGCCAATGAAAATGCAGAACTCTTTACTCCTCAATACTCAACTATGAGTGTGAAATAAGTTTCCTCACAACAAGTCTAGAGAATGCTTAGATCTTCTTTCGTTTCAATGTGTTCTGGCAAACTTATATCAAAATCATGAAATTTCAATTCACAAAAACAATTCATTTAATATTTTACTAAATATAACAATAATTTAATTAATAAGAATAACTCACTAAATATAATAATATTAAGTAAAAGATTTTTATGAAACTACATCTCTCAGATTTTCAGCCTACAACTCAGATAAGGGACATGCTTCAGCAATTAAAAATTCGTGCAAAAAATTAACAGTCCGATTAAATCTCGTTTAAATGTAAAATATTTTTATCCTATTTAAAAAAACACTCTCTCATGAGAGAATAAAACAAAAGAAAAAACAGAACATTTATCCTTCAGTGCTCAACTATGACTTTAAAATTAGTTTCCCCACAATAATTCTAGGAAGACGGAGAAAAGAATGCTTAGATCTTCTTTCTTTGCAATGTGTTCTGGCAAACTTAATTTTTGAGACCACTTATCGGACTATTAACATTGAATTTTTTTAAAGAAAAGCATTTAAAAATAAAAATTAGTTACTAATATATATAAAATATTGAAAAAAGTTTGCAAATTCCTTCAAAAACCCACGAATTTGATTTTGAAAAATTGCAACTTTATATTCATATTTTTGGCGGGGAAACAGTTGGCGTTTATTTTCAAAAGTAGAGCTCTCCGGCAACCCTAGCCAAATGTCATAGCTGGATTTGTAATAGCTAAAAAATGCAATATCCGACTTATTTCATCACAGTATTTTTTTTAAATTGCGTAAAAATATTAATTTACTTTATGATTACTTTTACCGAAGGACCATTTAATACAGCAACATTTCATTTTAAACATTCGAAACTTTATTTCATTCGATTTCAAAAGAAAATATATTGCTTATTTTGTATTTCACTAAAAAATAATTTTCAATGATCTTCGAATCTTTATATAAGAATTATATTTATTACTTATATATTTATCGTCTGCATAGAAAAAAAATAAAAACCTAATATTTGTTTATTATAAAAAAAAATCGCAATCTGATATAATTCTAGTAATATGTTCTGTAATATTCTAGTAATATGTTCTAGCAATATTTTCTCTTTGGATAAAGCGGGCGGAAAAATTGTAGCGCCATATTTGGCGACTTAACGCAATTTTGGCGTGAAATAAACAAAGAAATATGTTATAATAAAAAATTAAATGTGTAAAAAAGTATATAAAATATTATTTTAACAGAGAATTTTTTTCGGTTCTCTTACTTTTATGTATAGGGCTACAAAACGAACCCGGCCATTGCCGGGAGGAAGAGGTAGCTTTCATATTCCTTATTTTGAAAAAGGCCAAGTTATATTATTCAAACACACGAAGCTCAATTTAGTGGAAACCGAATATAGGAGATTCAATACTAATTTTTTATCAATACTAAATCATTATGAATGAGAATTTAGCGAAATTAGTCAGCTTTATCCAAGCTGCTTTTATTTAAAGTAACTTATATTTGGCTGCCAAATTCGGCGATTTCATAAAGTGCCTGCCATTTTAAGACAACATGGTGGATGAGGCTAACCAGTGAACTTGGTCGAGACCTTAGTAATTGCTATGCACATGCTCACTCACATCGGAATCGATTAATATATACGAGTGCTTTCGCAGGCAAAAAATCAGATTTTTCAAAATGTCACCCACATTAGATATTGAAATTGCTATATCTGAGCCATTTTTTAAGATAAAGAGAAACAAAGAATGCTCCTGAATCCTTATATCAAGGTCAAATACTTAAGAAAGAAACCTTTTTCAATTTCTAATTTTTTTTTGCACCTCACTTTAAATACAATTTTTGTAAATTTAATGGCCGCCATTTTTAAACAAGATGGTTGATGAAGCTGGCCAGCGAACTTGGTCGAGATATTTATGTATACTATCCACATGCCTTCTTACATCGAAATAGGCGAATACGTGTGTTATAGCGTGACAAATACAAGATCGTTTCAAAATGTTAGACATGCTAGAAATTCAAAGTGCTATAATTCAACCATTTTTTAAGATATAAACAAAAGAACAAATTTTCAGAAACAAAAACTACTCCGGAATCTTTGTATCAAGGCCAAACACATAAAAAAAATCTTTTTCATTTTCCAATTTTTTGGTATCTCATTTTAAATTAAAAATTTTTTTAAAATGTTTAAATGTAAGCCATTTTGAAACAAGATGGCGGATAAAACTGGACAACGAACTCGGTCGAGATATTTTTATGTACTATGTACACACCAAGGTACATCCAAATCGGTTCATAAATACGCCCGTTATCACGTAACAAAAATCAGGACGTTTCAAAGTGTCAGCCACGCTAGAAATTCAAAATGCTATAACTCAGCTATTTTCTAAGATATAGATGAAACAAAAACTGCTCCGGAATCTTTATATAAAGGTCAAATACACAAGAAAAAAATATTTTTCCATTTTATATTTTTTGGTACCACATTTCAAATTTTAAATTTAAAAAAAAATTTAAATGGCAAATTTTTTAAATAATAATTTTGTTTCAAAATGGCGGATAAAGCTGGCCAACGAACTCGGTCGAGACATTGGTATGTACTATGTACACACCGAATTACATCTAAATCGGTTCAATACGAGAGTTACAGTGTGACAAATGTCATATGTATATATATATATATATATATATATGTCAATTTTGAACGGAGGGTGGTTTCGGGGTCTGGGTATCATGATCGATGAAAATATACCAAAATTTTTTGAAATCGCTTTCCTCGGAACGGCTGCAATAGGTAGCTTTTTGTAAAATGAAAGCTACCTAAAACAGAACATTTATCCTTCAGTACTCAACAATGACTGTAAAATAAGTTTCCCCACAACAAGTCGAGGAAGACGGAGAAAAGAATGCTTAGATCTTCTTTCGTTGAAATGCGTTCTGGCAAACTATATGTCAATATAATAAAATTTCAATTCACAAAATAATTAATTTAATATTTTACTAAATATAACAATAATTTACTAAATAAGAATAACTCATTAAATATAATAATATTAAGTAAAAGATTTATATGAAACTACGTCTCTCAGATATTCAGCCTACAACTCAGATAAAAGACATGCTTGAGCAATTAAAAATTCGTGCAAAAAATTAACAGTCCGATTAAATCTCGTTTAAATGTAAAATATTTTTATCCTATTTAAAAAAACACTCACACATGAGAGAATAAAACAAAAGAAAAAACAGAACATTTATCCTTCAGTACTCAACTATGACTGTAAAATAAGTTTCCCCATAACAAGTCTATTAAGACGGAGAAAAGAATGCTTAGATCTTCTTTCGTTTCAATGTGTTCTGGCAAACTTACATCAAAATCATGAAATTTCAATTCACAAAAAATATTCATTTAATATTTTATTAATATAACAATAATTTAATAAATAAGAATAACACACTAAGTATAATAATATTAAGTAAAAGTTTTATATGAAACTACGTCTCTCAGATATTCAGCCTACAACTCAGATAAAGAACATGGTTCAGCAATTAAAAATTCGTGCAAAAAATTAATAGTCCAATTAAATCTCCTTTAAATGTAGAATAAAGCAATATAAAAAACAGAACATTTATCCTTCACTACTCAACTATGACTGTAAAATAAGTTTCCCCACAACAAGTCTAGAAAAACGGAGAAAAGAATGCTTAGATCTTCTTTCGTTGCAATATGTTCCGGCAAACTTAAATAAAAATCATGAAATTTCAATTCACAAAAACAATTCATTTAATATTTTACTAAATATAACAATAATTTAATAAATAAAAATAACTCACTAAATATAATAATATTAAGTAAAAGATTTATATGAAACTACGTCTCTCAGATATTCAGCCTGCATCTCAGATAAAGGACATGCTTCAGCAATTAAAAATTCGCGCAAAAAATTAATAGTCCGATTAAATCTCCTTTAAACATAAAATATTTTTTATCCCATTTAAAAAACACTCACTCATGAGAGAAGAAAACAAAAGCAAAAACAGAACATTTATGCCTTAGTACTCAACTATGACTGCAAAATAAGTTTCCCCACAACAAGTCGAGGAAGGCGGAGAAAAGAATGCTTAGATCTTCTTTCGTTGAAATGCGCTCTGGCAAACTATATGTCCATATAATAAAATTTCAATTCACAAAATAATTCATTTAATATTTTACTAAATATAACAATAACTTACTAAATAAGAATAACTCACTAAATATAATAATATTAAGTAAAACATTTATATGAGATTACGTCTCTCAGATATTTAGCCTACAACTCAGACAAAAGACATGCTACAAATTCTTCAGCAATTACAAATTCTTGCAAAAGTTTTGAACACCATCTAAAAGACTGTATTTGGAATAGTCAACATTATTTTTTATTAATAATCCAGTTAAACATCCTTTAAGTGTAAAATATTTTTTTTTATCCTATTAGAAAAAAACCCCCTCAGGCATGAGAGAATTAGGCCAATGAAAATACAGAACTCTTTACTCCCCAGTACTCAACTACGAGTGTAAAATAAGTTTCCCCACATGTCTAGGAAGACCGAGAAAAGAATGTTTAGATCTTCTTTCGTTACAATGTGTTCTGGCAAACTTACATCAATACCATGAAATTTCCATTCACAAAAACAATTCATTTAATATTTTACTAAATATTACAATAATTGTATAAATAAGAATAATTCACTAAATATAATAATGTTAAATAAAAAAGTTATATGAAACTACGTCTCTCAGACATTCAGACAACAACTCAGATAAAGGACATGCTACAAATCCTTCAGCAAATAAAAATTCGTGCAAAAGATTAATAGTCCATTTAAATCTCCTTTAAATGTAAAATATTTTTTATCCCATTTAAAAAACACTCACTCATGAGAGAAGAAAACAAAAGCAAAAACAGAACATTTATGCCTTAGTACTCAACTATGTCTGCAAAATAAGTTTCCCCACAACAAGTCGAGGAAGGCGGAGAAAAGAATGCTTAGATCTTCTTTCGTTGAAATGCGCTCTGGCAAACTATATGTCAATATAATAAAATTTCAATTCACAAAATAATTCATTTAATATTTTACTAAATATAACAATAATTTACTAAATAAGAATAACTCACTAAATATAATAATATTAAGTAAAACATTTATATGAGATTACGTCTCTCAGATATTTAGCCTACAACTCAGACAAAGGACATGCTACAAATTCTTCAGCAATTACAAATTCTTGCAAAAGTATTGAACACCATCTAAAAGACTGTATTTGGAATAGTCAACATTATTTTTTATTAATAATCCAATTAAACATCCTTTAAGTGTAAAATATTTTTTTTATCCTATTAGAAAAAAAAACCCTCAGGCATGAGAGAATTAGGCCAATGAAAATACAGAACTCTTTACTCCTCAGTACTCAACTACGAGTGTAAAATAAGTTTCCCCACATGTCTAGGAAGACCGAGAAAAGAATGTTTAGATCTTCTTTCGTTACAATGTGTTCTGGCAAACTTACATCAATACCATGAAATTTCCATTCATAAAAACAATTCATTTAATATTTTACTAAATATTACAATTATTGTATAAATAAGAGTATTTCACTAAATATAATAATGTTAAATAAAAAAGTTATATGAAACTACGTCTCTCAGATATTCAGACAACAACTCAGATAAAGGACATGCTACAAATCCTTCAGCAAATAAAAATTCGTGCAAAAGATTAATAGTCCATTTAAATCTCCTTTAAATGTAAAATATTTTTTATCCTATTTAAAAAAACACTCACTCATAAGAGAATAAAACAAAAGAAAAAGCAGAGCATTTATCCTTCAGTACCAGTGGCGTAGCTACATATTCAGCGCCCTGGAGCAAGAAAAATTTGTGCGCCCTCTTCTCACTCAAAAAAGTTCTGCATAATTTTGTTTTGAAGTTACATATATACTATGCATATATATATGTAACTAGTTATAATAACACAAGCCCGTTATAATAACACAAACAAAACTCAAGTTTGTATAATTTTATATATTCCGAAAGTAGTTCAAATGAACCTGGTTTTATGGGTGGCCCACTGCCTTCGGCAGCGTCTAGTGTGTTCCCAACAAACTTCTTTCTGAATGAACCTGTAGCCTCGGTCCCCGCTACCAAAGACAGTGTATGCCAGTAGTGTTCCATACGCGCTCGGAAACAATGGAAAACCAAGTTTAATGAATCAAACTCCGTAGTAATCGAGCCCATTGAACCCGAGATAAGATTGCGAATCCTGGCGGTGGAACTATAATCTTTAAAGCCATAGTAAGCTAAGTTGAATTGACCAATTTTCATTGAAATAGAGCCCATGACAACCGAGAAGTGAATGCGCCGTTAATGATAAAAAAAGGTGGTAACAGAAGTCTAAGATAAACTTTCATGATGCAGAAAGTAGATGAAGTATGAGTAAAGATTTCTTATTCATATAGTAGCTGGAGGACCTAAGAAGTTGTTACGAAAAAAAATCCTAGTGAATAGTTTAAGGGAGCTATAATAGGGGGACCAAAAGGAGCCAACTAATAATTGAGAGCAAGGCCTAAGATGAAAACATGTTATAAGGTCCTAGTGCTTGGCGCTTTAGATTTTCAATTAGTCGAAATTAAGATAGGATATAAGTATTAATCATTAGAAAATTTCTTTCAAAGAAATGCTTAAAGAAGAACCCTAGGGTCCCAATAAAAATATGAAAGCGTTTGCTCGGGGAGAGAAGTCCGAGACTTAATTTTGAAGTTATGCAATGAGAGGGTGACAATGCATGACGCACAAAAAGTTATCCTAGGGCGCCAGTGTATTAACTTAAATGTAGAAACGGAAGAATAACTAAATGGAAAAAGAGCCCCAAAAACGAAGATCGGATTAAAAGGGGGCAATTTATTAACAATTTAGGGCACAAAAACTTCAAGGTACCCTGTACCAAGACCCTGGGGTTCAGGCTCTCAACTGGAATGTAGCTGGGTAAAAGGAAAGTTTTTAATACTTTATATAGTAGCCAAAGAGCGCTAGAACTATGTTAAAGAAAATTGCAAAGGAATCGGATCATTTTTGAAGAAGCTGCACCAAGGGCCCCAAGAAGGCGATTAATATTCAAATTTGATGGTAGCTGAAGTCTAAAAAATTTGTTTGTCATTCGCGTAGTAGCTGGATAGTTTCCTAAGATGTTGTTACAAAAAAAAGTTAGTGAATCAGACCATTTTAAGCAAAATATAATTGGAGGCCCAAAAGGAGCCAAATGATAGTTCAGAGCAGGGCCCTAAAGATGAAAACATGTTAAAAGGCTCTAGTACTTAGCGCTTTAGATCACAATGAGTCGAAATTAATCATAGGGTATGTATTAATCATTCGAATAAACTTTTAAAGAAGCGCGAAGAAAAGTGGGGTTTTGTATTTCCAAATTCTTAAAAAAGGGTACTAGGTTCAAAATAAAAATATGAGTATCCTGACCGGAGAGAGGAGTCCAAGTCTCAATTTTAAAGTTATGCATTGAGAGGTTGATAATATTAGGGGGTGAAAAACGCATGGCGCACAAAACTTTCAAGGGGCCAAGGGCCAAGGTTCTTAACTGGAATGTAGAAACGGAGAATAACTAAATGGGAAAAGGCTCCCCAAAACGAAGCAGATCGAATAAAAAGGGGGCAAGTTATGAACAATTCAGGCATAAAAACTGAAAGGTGCTCTGGGGTGGGGGGCGGTCATAAAAAATTAAAAATCTGAGGTTCAGGTGCAATCAAGAACAATCTTGCACTACACTCACTCCAATTATCAGACTTCTGTGTGCAATAGATTTCGTTAGCCACCACACACACAGCGAAACTTTCTTTTATTAGTCTAGACTGGCTGACCCACCCGGTGTTGCCCGACCCCGTGATAATATTCTTAGATGAACATGAAATTTGTATGATTTTATTTCTTAAGGCTGTTCTTAAATCCAAAGGGCAACTTTGTGACATACGTTTTAATTAATTTTTTCTCGATAACGCATGAAACTGACAGGTGTTGTTATTCAGAAACTTTGTAATTGAAAGACAGTTTCCGTTTTTTTTTTCTTTTTTTTTTTGTATAACGCAATAGATCTTAAAGAAAGCACTGTCAAAGGTGGCGTTTTGAACGGAATTTCCTGACGAAAGTAGAAAAATCAGTCAACAAAGGGAGAAAAAGTTCTTGTCACGTAATCAAAAACGCTTATAACTTGATAGGTAATTTATTTATCAAAAAATGGAAAATCATTTCGATTCCAAATCGCTTCTATAGTCAAGCCTGCCAATTTTATACCTTTACGTTTAAAAATGTGTACGCCATTGTGTCAGGAAGTTTCACGCTTGTTGAGGAGTGAACTTGCGAACAGCCATAAATGAAGGCTGTTCTTAAATCGAAAGGGGCAACTTTATGACATAAGTTTTAATTAATTTTAGCTTGAGAACGCATGAAACTGCAGCAGGTGTTGTTATTCAGAAACTTTGTAGTCGGAAGACGTTTTCCGTACTTTTTGTAAACACAATAAATTTTAAAACTATTAGCTTCACCTGAGGGAGGGAGCAGCTTTAGCTGGTTTAGGGCACACCGACACACAGGTCGGTTGCCCAGCGGGCCAGTCTGAGCCTGCCAGAATGTGACTTAATTTAGTAAAATTCTATTTTTTTCTTTTTTTAATTTATTGGCCTTATTTCGGGACGAGCGGAATGAAAATTTGTTGAAAATTATGTCATTAGAAAAATGTTTAAGCTTTATGAATGAAAGTGCATGTTTTCTTTAAAACACGAGGTCTTTATCACCAATATTTCGCCTTTGTATAAAATTAGGAACTAAGTGTTTATTCATTTTTAGACTGTTTTGAACAAACAGTATTTTTGTAAACTGTTTAGAAAGTTGAATTAAGTAACTCCAAACATTTTTTTCCTTTTTTTAAATGCGAAAATTCATTGACTACTAATATGTGCTATCGGATTTTGATGGTCGGGGGGGGGGGGGGGGGAGGCAGAGACTGATTACGGCCTAAGCAAACTCATATCGTTCGAAAAATATGTTATGCCTTATTTAATCCTAAAATTCTGCGATTAAATAAGGTTTAATGTCTGTTAGATGAAAGTGGTGTAATTTTGCATAGGCTATAATCATGCCCTAAGGACTAAGGAATACTGAATTTCACACTTAACTTTTCTCTCTTTTTGAAGGAAAATGCTTATCGATTCTGCATTTGACATTTGCAATATTTTTAAAATCTCAAAAAATTTACGCACAAAATTTAAGTTGCCGCTTTCCCCTCACCTCCCCCTTTAAATTTTGTCGCCGTGGGCTGATGTGGAATATGTTTAAACCCGGTTCTTATTATTGTTTTGTAATCTGTGATAGATGTTTAGTTTCCACAAAATAAGCAAACAAACAAACAAAAAAAACCTTCAAAATTTTCGTTTTCTTGGTTTCGTTTGCAAAATTGTCAATAATTTTCTTCAACTTGTCAGGCTATTTTTTTTCCAAATCGTAAAATAATTATCGTAAATAATTACTGTTAGATAGTACATATTGGTTTCTCAGCAGTGAATTCTTTGGCTACCATTATTTCTGTACAGTAATCATTATCATGATAAATTTCTAAAACATTTTTAATTGAAATGTACTAGAAAGATTATTGTTTGGAAATAGTGGTAGCCAGTAAACTGACATATGATAGCCCTGTTAAATAAGTTTTGATTAGTACTTTAAGATCTGAAACCCTGTTAAATAAGTTTTGATTACTTTAAGATATGAAAATCTTCAACAATAGTCTACGGAAAAGTTACAGAAAAAAATCAGGCATGCTGAAACGATGTTAAAGAAGTTACTTGAAGCTGCAATATGGTATGAATTAAAATTAAAGCTTCTTGAATTCGTTTCGTCATTTCTTTCAACAGTGTATGAAAACATGTTTTAAATCGAAATAGTTGAAGTTAAATACAAGGTAAAATATCATAGGAATACGCTGATTGTAAGAAGATTCATCTATAATGTCTGATTAATAATGAAAAAAAAAATTAGGCAAATGTTTTAACAAATCTTTATTTCGCTTTTTCTAATTTTGCGCCCTTAGGATTCGTGCGCCTGGAGCAGTTTGCTCCAACTGCTCCACGGTAGCTACGCCCCTGTTCAGTACTGAACTATGACTGTGAAATAAGTTTCCTCACAACAAGTCGAGGAAGACGGAGAAAAGAATGCTTAGATCTTCTTTCGTTGAAATGCGTTCTGACAAACTATATGTTAATATAATAAAATTTCAATTCACAAAATTATTCATTTAATATTTTAATAAATATAACTATAATTTACTAAATAAGAATAACTCATTAAATATAATAATATTAAGTAAAACATTTATATGAGACTACGTCTCTCATATATTTAGCCTACAACTCAGAGAAATTACATGCTACAAATTCTTCAGCAATTACAAATTCTTGCAAAAGTATTGGAGACCATCTAAAAGACTGTATTTGGAATAGTCAACATTATTTTTTATTAATAATCCATTTAAACATCCTTTAAGTGTAAAATATTTTTTTTTTATCCTATTAAAAAAAAAACAACAACAACAAAAAAAAACTCAGGCATGAGAGAATTAGGCCAATGAAAATACAGAACTCTTTACTCCTCAGTACTCAACTATGAGTGTAAAATAAGTTTCCCCACATGTCTAGGAAGACCGAGAAAAGAATGTTTAGATCTTTCGTTGCAATGTGTTCTGGCAAACTTACATCAATATCATGAGATTTCCATTCACAAAAACAATTCATTTAATATTTTACTAAATATTACAATAATTGTATAAATAAGAATAATTCACTAAATATAATAATGCTAAATAAAAAAATTATAGGAAACTACGTCTCTCAGATATTCAGACAACAACTCAGATAAAGGACATGCTTCAGTAATTAAAAATTCGTGCATCGAATTAATAGTCCAATTAAATCTCCTTTAAATGTAAAATAAAGAGAATAAAACAAAAGAAAAACAGAACATTTATGTTTCAGTACTCAACTATGACTGTAAAATAAGTTTCCCCACTACAAGTCTAGAGAATGCTCAGATCTTCTTTCGTTTCAATGTGTTCTGGCAAACTTACATCAATATTATGAAATTTCCATTCACAAAAACAATTCATTTATTATTTTACTAATTATTACAATAATTGTATAAATAAGAATAACTCACTAAATATAATAATATAAAATAAAAAAGTTATATGAAACTACGTCTCTCAGATATTCAGACAACAACTCAGATACAGGACATGCTACAATTCCTTCTGCAAATAAACATTCGTGCAAAAGATTAATAGTCGAATTAAATCTCATTTAAATGTAAAATATTTTTTATCCTATTTAAAAAAACATTCACTCATGAGAGAATAAAACAAAAGAAAAAACAGAACATCTATCCTTCAATACTCAACTATGACTGTAAAATAAGTTTCCCCACACAGGCCTAAGAAGACGGAGAAAAGAATGCTTAGATCTTCTTTCGTTGCAATGTGTTCTGGCAAACTTACATCGAAATCATGAAATTTAAATTCACAAAAGCAATTCATTTAGTATTTTACTAAATATAACAATAATTTAATAAATAAGAATAACTCACTAAATATAGTAATATTAAATAAAAGATTTATATGAAATTATGTCTCTCAGATATTCAGCCAACAACTCAGATAAAGGACATGCTTCAGCAATTAAAAATTCGTGCATCGAATTAATAGTCCAATTAAATCTCCTTTAAATGTAAAATAAAGAGAATAAAACAAAAGAAAAAACAGAACATTTATGCTTCAGTACTCAACTATGACTGTAAAATAAGTTTCCCCACCACAAGTCTAGAGAATGCTCAGATCTTCTTTCGTTTCAATGTGTTCTGGCAAACTTACATCAATATTATGAAATTTCCATTCACAAAAACAATTCATTTAATATTTTACTAAATATTACAATAATTGTATAAATAAGAATAACTCACTAAATATGATAATATTAAATAAAATAGTTATATGAAACTTCGTCTCTCAGATATTCTGACAACAACTCAGATAAAGGACATGCTACAAATCCTTCTGCAAATAAACATTCGTGCAAAAGATTAATAGTCCAATTAAATCTCCTTTAAATGTAAAATATTTTTTATCCTATTTAAAAAACAATCACTCATGAGAGAATAAAACAAAAGAAAAAACAGAACATTCATCCTTCAATACTCAACTATGACTGTAAAATAAGTTTCCCCTCACAGGTCTAAGAAGACGGAGAAAAGAACGCTTAGATCTTCTTTCGTTGCAATGTGTTCTGGCAAACTTACATCGAAATCATGAAATTTCATTTCACAAAAACAATTCATTTAGTATTTTACTATATATAACAATAATTTAATAAATAAGAATTGCTCACTAAATATAACAATATTAAGTAAAAGATTTATATGAAATTATGTCTCTCAGATGTTCAGCCAACAACTCAGATAAAGGACATGCTTCAGTAATTAAAAATTCGTGCATCGAATTAATAGTCCAATTAAATCTCCTTTAAATGTAAAATAAAGAGAATAAAACAAAAGAAAAAACAGAAAATTTATCCTTCAGTACTCAACTATGACTGTGAAATAAGTTTCCCCACAACAAGTCGAGGAAGACGGAGAAAAGAATGCCTAGATCTTCTTTCGTTGAAATGGGTTCTGGAAAACTGTATGTTGATACAATAAAATTTCAATTCGAAAAACAATTCATTTAATATTTTACTAAATATAACAATAATTTACTAAATAAGAATACATCATTAAATATAATAATATTAAGTAAAACTTTTATATGAGACTACGTCTCTCAGATATTTAGCCTACAACTTAGACAAAGGACAAGCTACAAATTCTTCAGAAATATCAAATTCGGTCAAAAGTATTGAAAATCATCTAAAAAAGTCTATTTGGAATAATCAACATTATTTTTTTATTAATAATGCATTTAAACATCCTTTAAGTGTAAAATATTTTTTTTATCCTATTAAAAAAAAAAAAACAACAAAAAAAAAAAAAAACCCTCAGGCATGAGAGAATTAGGCCAATGAAAATACAGAACTTTTTACTCCTCAGTACTCAACTATGAGTGTAAAATAAGTTTCCCCACAAGTCTAGGAAGATCGAGAAAATAATGTTTAGATCTTCTTTCGTTGCAATCTGTTCTGGCAAACTTACATCAATATCATGAAATTTCCATTCACAAAAACAATTCATTTAATATTTTACTAAATATTATAATAATTGTATAAATAAGAATAACTCACTAAATATAATAATATTAAATAAAAAAGTTATAGGAAACTACGTCTCAAAGATATTCAGACAACAACTCAGATAAAGGACATGCTACAAATCCTTCTGCAAATAAACATTCGTGCAAAAGATTAATAGTCCAATTAAATCTCCTTTAAATGTAAAATATTTTTTATCCTATTTAAAAAACATTCACTCATGATAGAATAAAACAAAAGAAAAAACAGAACATTCATCCTTCAATACTCAACTATGACTGTAAAATAAGTTTCCCCACACAGGTCTAAGAAGACGGAGAAAAGAATGCTTAGATCGTCTTTCGTTGCAATGTGTTCTGGCAATCTTACTTCGAAATCATGAAATTTCAATTCACAAAAACAATTCATTTAGTATTTTACTAAATATAACAATAATTTAATAAATAAGAATAACTCACTAAATATAATAATATTAAGTAAAAGATTTATATGAAATTATGTCTCTCAGATATTCAGCCAACAACTCAGATAAAGGACATGCTTCAGCAATTAAAAATTCGTGCATCGAATTAATAGTCCAATTAAATCTCCTTTAAATGTAAAATAAAGAGAATAAAACAAAAGAAAAAACAGAACATTTATGCTTCAGTACTCAACTATGACTGTAAAATAAGTTTCCCACCACAAGTCTAGAGAATGCTCAGATCTTTCGTTTCAATGTGTTCTGGCAAACTTACATCAATATTATGAAATTTCCATTCACAAAAACAATTCATTTAATATTTTACTAAATATTACAATAACTGTATAAATAAGAATAACTCACTAAATATAATAATATTAAATAAAAAAGTTATATGAAACTACGTCTCTCAGATATTCAGACAACAACTCAGATAAAGGACATGCTACAAATCGTTCTGCAAATAAACATTCGTGCAAAAGTTTAACTGTCCAATTAAATCTCCTTTAAATGTAAAATATTTTTTATCCTATTTAAAAAACATTCACTCATGAGAGAATAAAACAAAAGAAAAATCAGAACATTCATCCTTCAATACTCAACTATGACTGTAAAATAAGTTTCCCCTCACAGGTCTAAGAAGACGGAGAAAAGAACGCTTAGATCTTCTTTCGTTGCAATGTGTTCTGGCAAACTTACATCGAAATCATGAAATTTCAATTCACAAAAACAATTCATTTAGTATTTTACTAAATATAACAATAATTTTATAAATAAGAATAACTCACTAAATATAATAATATTAAGTAAAAGATTTATATGAAATTACGTCTCTCAGATATTCAGCCTACAACTCTGATAAAGGACATGCTTCAGCAATTAAAAATTCGTGCAAAAAATTAATAGTCCAATTAAATCTCCTTTAAATGTAAAATATTTTTTTATCCTACTTAAAAAACACTCACTCATGAGAGAATAAAACAAAAGAAAAAACAGAACATTTATCCTTCAGTACTCAACTACGAGTGTAAAATAAGTTTCCCCACAAGTCTAGGAAGACCGAGAAAAGAATGCTTAGATCTTCTTTCGTTGCAATGTGTTCTGGCAAACTATACGTCAGTATAATAAAATTTCAATTCACAAAAATAATTCATTTAAAATTTTACTAAATATAACAATAATTTACTGAATAAGAATAACTCATTAAATATAATAATATTAAGCAAATCATTTATATGAGACTACCTCTCTCAGATATTTAGCCTACAACTCAGACAAAGGACATGCTACAAATTCTTCAGCAATTACAAATTCGGTCAAAAGTATTGAAAACCATCTAAAAGAGTGTATTTGGAATATTCAACATTATTTATTATTAACTAGCAAAAGCCATGCTTTGTTTGGATTTGCGAACCATTATTTAATAAGATAAATATTTGAAAGTAACAATAATTTTTATATTATTTTTGCATCTTTAATAAGCAAAAACGTTATTTTATGTTTTGACGCATTTTAATTTTAGAAATGTAAATTCAGCCAAATAATTAAGAATCTCCTAGGAATTTTTTATTTTTGATATAAGACTGGTATAAAAAAAAATATTTTCGAAGAAAAATTTTGCAAAATATTTTTAAATTTTCAACTAAAAGCTCTTTTAAATAAGTTTTTACATTTTCCAATAGCCTCTGGTGTTTTCTCAAATGGTGTGAAATAGGTATGTTTCCAATCTTTGTAATTCAGATCAAGTAATCTTTGATAGCAATCTTAGAATAATATATTCGAAGAGAGCTTGAAGAAAGTTACTTCTTCAAAATTCTATTTTCTGGAAAAACATTTGAAACCTGCTCTCGTTGATACTAAGAATTATTAACTTATTAACTCATTGTTATTATTCAACCTTCGAATTCGAATAACACTCTATATAACGAATTTAACAATTAATTGTATTTGTTTACAATTCTTTTGTTGCCACTTAAAAAAAAAAAAAATTCAACTAATCAAAAACATTTTCTCCTCTAAAATTTATCGATTAATGGAAAAAGGTTTTGATATTTTGTCATTTTACGTTATTACTTTCTTTTTAATTTAAAAATTACTTATAATTTACAAGAATTATATGACAAAGAAGTGTTGATATTAGCTTTACAGTTTCCTCCTATTTTTTCAGGTGCAACGTTTACAATAATGTTGTTTTAAAACATTTTTAATGTTCCATAAAATCGTTGATACATGAAATTTAGCTTGCATGAAGTATTTTTAGAACTGTTTCTACGAAGATATAAATTGCAATATGCTCTACATGGAGTCAGCTGCCAAAACTTCCAATACAGTGCGTGTCAATAGTTTAAGCACAATAACAATTTTAAAATAAAACTTTAAATATTCACTTTATTTCAATATCTGTCTTGTATATGTTAATAATAGCAGTTTTAACCCCATATTCAATAAAATTATCCTTTTAATTTTGTTTCAAACCATGGAGTTTAGGAATAGAACAAAAATAACCGTGTCAAAAGTTTAAGCACAAAATCGTTTTAATGCAAATTTTACAAACGGATGTAAGCGGTTGCGCACGCAAACGATTTCTGGGTGTATAAGAAGCAGTCAGTTGTTGTTTTTGAGTTAGTACAAAATGCCTAAGTCGAAAGAATTTTTAGAGGAGGAGGTGATATTTATCTGGAGTATGAGAGCAAAACATAAGTCTGTTTCTGAAATTGCAAGTGCATTAAAAAGATCAAAACGAGGTATTCATCAAGTTTTGGCTCCCGGTAATGATTTCAAACGAAAATTCCGTTCAGGAAGGCCACTAGTGACTTCTTTGGGCGAAGACCGCCGCATCAGAAACTTAGTTTCAACTGGTATTTACTCTCTTTCGTAAATAAAACATGCATTTGGAGGAGAAATATCGAAAAAAAACTGCTCATAGAAGAGTTTTGGAATCGTAATACATCAAAAACTTTAAAATGGCTCGGTTACCATGTCTGTAACGACACCATAAAGAAGCTGTATTACAGTGGGCCAAAGAGCATATATCATTTGCTGAAAAGTGGCTTAATGTCATATTCAGTGATGAAAAACATGGAACCCCTCGATGGCCCCTGATGGGTTTAAGTACTATTGGCATGATCTCCGCAAGGAACCTAGGAATATATTTAGCCGACAACATGGTGGTGGTTGTGTAATGGTATGGGGAGCTATTTCTTTCAATGGTTAGACATCTCTAGCATTCATCTGTGGTCGTGAAAACTAAATGGACTATATCTTTTTTTTTCCAAAATGGATTTGGTCTATTGTGGTTGTGAGCCCTTCATATGTACAATCAACTTTTTTATTTTTCTCACATATCCTTTGAGTCTAACATGGTATTTTTTTCACGAAAGATTTTTTTTCCTTAACTTGTTAAAGATTTCATGAGAACTAACAAATATGAAAAAAGATACAAAAGATTATAAGATAAAAGAAAATTTTAATACATTTGCGACTGCATGTTTTAACGTATTCGCAATATTGACGTGTTATACGTTAAACGTGTTATACGTCAAAATATTCAATATTTTAATATATTGAATGATAAACTGTACTCATGGGCATTGCACTCATGTCTCTTATGTGTGCCATTACTCTATAAAATAATCTTTTTTAATTTGAGCTCTTCTTAAAAGGGATGCATAAGATAAAGTATAATATATCCGCATAAGATCAACGATCAACATTAGATTTTTGTAATTGATTTTTTCAGTGTTCATTTACTATAAAATTACGAATTTTGTGCGCAGATTTTGTAAAATAAAATAATATGTATAACGTAAAATATACTTCCTTCATGAGCGGAATCATATATGTTCAAAAGACGAAAATGTACGTCATCTGTTAGTTGGTTTATAAAAGAAATATTGAATAAATCTATATAATTCTTGGAAATTTTTCCGTAAGAGATTTCTCACGCTTTACATTCAATAATATTTCAAAGTTTTAATTGCTTAAAAGGCGTACAGCCTGATTCAATTGAGTAATAAATATTACTATTAATAATATAATAATATTATTAATAAACAATTATTCAATTTCATTGATGTTGGATTCTCTTTAGTTTCGTATTTTCCCCCAGGGTCGGTGGGTCACGGAAAAATATTCCATCTTGTTCTGTGGTTGTAGCCTTGCCAACATATGATAGTGAGAAGTGCCAGGCTGGATATCGTTCCAAGTGGTTCAGTTGGTAGAACGTCGGTGCGCTATACCGATGACCCAGATTCGAGTCCCGTCTTGGATGCGTTTTCACTCTGGCTGTACGCCTTTTAAGAATATTTAAGATTAAGGTAAGAAAATATTATTAAAACTAAAATATTCAACGGGCGTTAATTTTTAATAAGAATGATTTATTTTTCTCCTAAATTGTAACGCGACCATTCCTTACTGGAATAAAGATTCTAAAAAATAATATACAAATCTATGACTATAATCGGATGTAATAAGATAAAAATGCTTAGCATATAGTTTAAATCTT
Organism: Maratus speciosus; assembly: GCA_963932465.1. Taxonomy (NCBI): domain Eukaryota; kingdom Metazoa; phylum Arthropoda; class Arachnida; order Araneae; family Salticidae; genus Maratus; species Maratus speciosus. The sequence goes on along the minus strand of OZ010790.1, from coordinate 3,367,739 downwards.
ACCGATAAAAATCTTTTATAATATGCCTCGAAATTTTTGCTTTATTAACTCGTTTATTCCATTAACTTCGGCAGCCATTTCCACACTTTGTCACTCGTATAAAACGGAGGAAAAAAAAATCCCAATCCTTAACTCATCTTCGTCGTCACTCCCCAAGTTTTAACTCGAGTTAGGAAATCATCCTTCCCGTCTAATCGACCCACCCAACCACCCTACCCCTCCCGATATAAAAGACATGAATGGCAAAGGGTTGACCGCAGCATTTTATTAGGGGGGCGTTGGGAGCCATGGAGGCGCGAAAGCCACATCCGATGATTTCATTAAGAAGGGGTGTCGATAGCACCATCCCCCTCACCCTGTTCTTTTTTTGCTGAGCAGACGATTCTTCCTGATTCTATTATGAGGGAGCAATCCTTCGACCCCCCTCCTTTTTAGTTGGACAAAAGGATGTATTAGGGGGTGGGCGTCAAATTGACGTTCGAAAAATGCTGAAAACTACGATATTGTTTATTTATATAGATTATTCATAAAAAGGAGTGTATTTTTGCAGCTTATTCCAAGGCCTGTTACTTCATTTGCTTTAGTGTGTTTGCTTTGTTCTGTAATTTGTTTATGTTTCTCATTACTGTAAATTTATTAAGATTGGTTTTTGTTATGTAGAAGGTGATATGATTGTGAATGTCTTCTGCTTCTTCAGTTTTTTGTTTGTTTGTTTGTTTCTATTTGATGAATGCAAGGAAAGACGATCAGCTGATATCAATCCGTCATTAGATTAATAAAAATTACATTCAATTAAAGACGTAAAAAAATAAAATAAATGAAAGACATTTCCATTCAGAGCTACCATTTAATAAATAGGAATTAAGAAACAATTATCAAATAGATACAATTTAAAAGAATCATCAGTTGAACTTGATTTAAAAACATTTATAAAATAATTGTGACTACACCGTTTGATCGAAAAGTAATATAAAAGGAAAATAAATAAATAAACTACAAATAAAATATAGAAGCATTCTTTATTATAAAAAATCAAATGAATGTAGAATTATAATCAAATTAGCATATGATTTTAAAATAAGGAAGATTTTTTTCTCGAATATTTTTAGAGTTAAAATAGTGCATCCTCTTTTTTGCGGAAAACTGGAAAAAGGGCAAAAAATGTATGATTGGCGGTTATCAATTTTTGCCATGAATAAGTGATAAAATTTGGGTATAATAAGATAAATAATATAATCTGTTACTGATGAATAATATAATCTGTTATAAGATCTGAGACTTATGCATCCATCCAGCTGCTAGTCTGAAATTTCTTGTGACCAGAAATTTCACGCCCTGTCATAGAGTATTGTGATACATATATATAACAAAACCTCTGAATAAAGTAACACTTCGGGACCGCGGAAATTGCCCATTGTTCGGAGGTGTACGATATGCTGACATAAGTAAATATGTATATATATATATATATATAACCATTATACAATTACAATTCATTATCTATTTCCATTTAATAAAATAATATTAATAAATTCAGCTTCAATACATTACACTGACATTATACAAATTAAAAATGGAACCTATGACTTTTAAATTAATTAATAACTAATGTACAACAGTTATATGATCATGTTGAAAATGAAGTTTAATATAGACCATGTAAAATGACAAACGTGCATATATATATATATATATTCAGAACAGTTACAATTGGATGTAATGCATGTAATAATTATGCTAACAATATTTTATTAAAAATTATAAGTCAAATTTATAAACTAACAACAGAAACAGATAATAAACATTATATAGAAAATAGTCATCAATTGGCTAGTGCACTCAAAGACATTAAATGTGTAAAAAATATACGAACATGTGATTTCAAAGATCTATTTAATAATATAAATCTTACAGACCTGCATAATATAACCAATACGCTATTTAAAACATATAAAAATAAATTAACTCTTCCTTCATATACGGATATAAAATATTTTCGCACTTTAACTAATTTCATAATATACAATAACTACATCTTACAAGGTAATATTATTTATCTACAAATAGTAGGAATCCCACAAGGCGGATCTACATCTAGTTTAATGTCTGATTTATATTTATATCAATATGAACGTAATTTTTGTAATGATAATATACTAATGTATCGTTACATTGATGACATAATTTTAATTGGCACTAACCAGTCAAATATTTCTCGACTTTCAGTTGATTATTATCCAACTAATTTAAAATTGACAGAAAATCTTTTAACAAATAATACTATTAACTTTTTAGATCTAAAAATCAAAATCGTACAAAACAAAACGACTACTGATCTTTATGACAAACGTAAAGACTTTCAATTCAAAGTTAATACATTTACTCATTTTAAATCCTGTCTACATATTTCAGTTTACCGTAATATATTACTTAGTCATTTGTATAGAATCAAGAGTTTATGTTCCTCACATCTTATAAATAAAAACATTAAACAATTAATTAGTATTTGATATATTAAATCATGGTTTTCCTAATAAATTCATATATTCCTTAGTCTACAATTAGTTAATTAATGATCTAAACAATGGATAGTAGGGATGTTTCTTGTAAGTTACTATTAACGTTTTGCGTATTTAAAAAAATATATAAAAAATTAAAAAAACTAAAAATAACCAAAAACAATTAAAAATACAAAATATATTTAAAAAATTTTAAAAATAGGTTGGCTGGGTGGGCAGATGTTAAATTATGGAGGAGGGAGGAGTTGTCTGGATAATTTATACGCAAATGTTGGTTTAATAAAAATATTAAAAAAAGGAGGGAATGGTACGTTGTATTTATGAGTTTCTATGTTTATTTTGGTACTTATGAATTTGCTGTCTTTAGTACTGAATAAAAATATTTATATTATATTAATTTACATCACTTTTATTAATTTACTTCAAAATATTATTTATAAATAGTGGATTCTAATACTGTATATGATACATGTATTTATCAGCATGTAGAATTGATGTAATTTGGCTGTATATACCCCTCCCCATCCCATCTGTAAAGAAACACTTTAAAATTTATAAAATTAAATTTATTAAGATATTAATAGAATCATACATTTATATTATTATATTTATAATTTATTTAAAATTATTATTAATTTTCTTAATTTTTAACTGAAATACAATTAAAAATATTTATAAACATTACATTAAAGATGATAAATGATTATTATCGATATTCTGATGTGCTGATTTAGAATTATAATTGTTGTGTTGTTTTAATGTGAATTAATGTGGATCTAATACATGCAATATGCAATTTTTCTATATAGTTATTTTGGTAATCTCCGATAGATGAAAGCACTACTAATTATTTCTACTTCTATTAGTTGAGATTGTGAAAACGGATGGACATTTTTAATTTTTTTTAAGTTTCTGTAGTTGGCAGCATTAAATAATTATTTATTCAGTTCTAAAATAATTATGTTGCCATAATTTATTATATAATTTATCTTATTTATTTCCTGTTTATTTTAAACATATACTTCTTTTTGTCCTTTTTAGTAATAATTTACTCCAGGATCCTTTAGTTAGCATATAAAATGATTTTTAATATTTAGACTTTTTACGTTAATTATAATTATTATATTTATAAGTGTTAATATTATTTGAAAGGTAACATGATTTGAAACCGCATGAATTCGCTTTTAACTGTGACCATTTAATTAGGCGGAATTTTCGCTGTGTTAAAAGGAATACATGTTTGCGATTTTGATATGGTCATAGAAATTATTTTGCTGTGTAAGTTTTTAATTTACATGTTCCAATTTTGTTCATGTTGTTCATTATTACGGATCTTACGTTGAGTAATTATTTATTTCATTCAATTTATAGGGCATGGTAAATTTATACTTTTTGGATTATAGTCGATTGAATACATAAAGGATTTAGCTTATAGCTGGATTCTTTTACAGAAATCGACTATGTATTGCTTATATTTGTATTTCATGTACCCCTGATGAAGTGAAATGCAATATAAGCTTCCTGATACATCCCTTCAATTGATCTTTTATTTGTTTATTATACGTCTTTTAATGGTTCAACATTATTTCGCTGGTTATTTGTATCTTTTGTCTTTAATTGGTTATTGCATCAAATTTGGTGGTTTTTCATATGTTTTAAATGGATTAATCGTCCGCAATGTGCTAGTGAATTAGTGGTATTGTACTTAATTTTCTGTTATAAGTCATAGGTTCCATTTTTATTTTGTACAGTGTTAGTGTAATGTACTGAAGCTAAATTTATTAATTTAATTTTAGTAAATGGAAATAGATGATGAATTGTAATTATATAATGGTTATATATACATTATATTTCATCAATAATTAAAAATGCAAAAACAACATAACCCTGGAAAGAAGGTGCATATCAACAATATTGAGCTATAAAAATCCCCAAAACTTTCAAAAATACAGGTAAAAACAAAAACACAGTGAAAAAACTGTCTGTTCTTCATCAGTGGGAGGACAGACAGACCTAACTCCACCCCCACTGTTAAAAGCTTGCAGGTTTTTGAACACACGTCCATCCTGCACTCAATACAGAAAAAACTATTGTTATATAAAATTTAAAAAGTTAAATAAACCAAACTTAAACAAAAAAGTAATATAAACAAAGCATAATTAAATTACAAAATAAAAAAGTTTTTAGAAAATGTCTTTTAGAAAACTACTTTAAAATTGCAACTTAAATATAAACAAATTAAATTATCTTAACGTGTATGAATTATAATTTAATTTGTTTATATTTAAGTTGCAATTTTAAAGTAATTTTCTAAAAGACATTTTATAAAAACTTTTTGTTTTGTAATTTAATTATGCTTTATTTATGTTACTTTTTTGTTTAAGTTTGGTTTATTTACCTTTTTAAATTTTATTTCTAAAATGACAATAGTTTTTTCTGTATTGAGTGCAGGATGGATGTGTGTTCAGAAACCTGCAAGCTTTTAACAGTGGGGGTGGAGTTAGGTCTGTCTGTCCTCCCACTGATGAAAAACAGACAGTTTTTTGGCTGTTTTTTTTAATTTGTATTTTTGTAAGTTTTTGGAATTTTTATAGTTAAATATTGTTGTTATACACCTTCTTTCCAGGGTTATGGTGTTTTTGCATTTTTAATTATTGATGAAATACATTTTGTTGCATTTTAACATGAGCTGCTTTTGGCGCCAGCTATGCAATAATTTTTTATTAATTATATATAAAATATATACATATATATATATATATATATATATATATATATATTAGTTGGATATGTAAATTTGAATTCTTTTATGTCCGCAGACAATAATTTGTGGCAATAGTTGCAAATTTAGCTATCGTAGAATAAATTTTGAAAGAAGAGAAAATGGAGTTGACGCGAGAGCATTATCTAGCTATGATTTTCTATGATTTTAAAGCAAGAATAATGTCTTCAGCGTCTACACCTAACACATGGAAATGAAGCTCCACCTCGTGCCACTGTATTCAGATGGTTTACAGAATTTAGAGAGGTCGAAATTATCTTTTGGCTGAAGAACACACACGAAGACAGTTGCCAGCTGTAGTCTCAGAAAATGTATCGGCCGTACCAAAAATATTAATCGATGATCATAGCTTTGCCTACCAAATTATACAGAAAGAACTTAACATTGGATCCGCAGCTATACATAAAATTATCCATGCAGAACAGCATATGAAAAAAATTAATTTGTCGTTGTGTTCCCCATTATTTAAGAAAACACACACAAAAAAAACGGAGTGTGTCATAATCAGTAAAGAAACCCAAAAATTACTTAATGATGGCAGGCACCGCATTATTCCTAAAATCATAACTGTTGATGAGACGTGCATACCTTTTTCTTTTTATGTTCCAACATGTCAAGAAAATAAAGTATGACAACGAGAGGTGAAAAGACAACGAGCATTGAAAAAAGTAATGTATGCCGTGATCTTCAGAAGTACAGGTCTGGTCAAAGCCATTAAACTAAAGAGACAGGACAGAAGACAGTTACAGTTAACTAGTACACCACTAAGTGTCTTCCAGAAATTCTTCAAGAAGTGAATGTTAGGGGACTCATGCTTCACCATGACAATGCATCTTCGCATTCAGCAAGGATTACAGTCGAATTTCTTGAACAAAAACTATAAAAATGATGGAGCATCCACCCTATTCTCCCGATCTTGCTATGTGTGACTTTTGGCTATTTTTACATCTAAAAAAATTTATGTGGGCGTCGTTTTCATTCCAAAGATGAGATTGATGTGGCTATAAAAGAATATTTTTTATATATTCCAAGAAATGGGTGGCTTGAGCCATTTAATCATTGGAAAATTCGTTTATAAAAGTACATTGATCTTGGAGGGAACTACTTTGAACACTGTTGTTAAGCTTAATTAGTACGATTTAGCCGTATCTAAAAAAATTCAGAGTAACCCTAGTCTTATTGTAATATTTTATCACCATACACTGCACATCTAATGTTAAAGTAATAAAAAAGCTAAAATCTTTAACAACAATTTTACGCACCAATAACGTACAGAACGACAAAAAATTCCCATACGATCGTTTCGAGGATACAAGAATCCTCGAAATGATCGTATGGGAATTTTTGGTAGTTCTGTACGTTATTTGTGCGTAAAATCGTTGTTAAAGATTTTAGCTTTTTTATTACAATTCGCACAAAGTTTAATCTATGCTTATAACGTTAAAGTAGTATATAAAAGAATAATTTGAAATCCTTACAATTAGAAGTATAACCTCAAACTTTTTGAATTTACCTTCGAGATTCTGATTTTTTCTGAAGAAAGAAAAAACTAATAAAGTAACCCTCTTATGAATTAGAAAAGCCTTTTTCTCACCCGAACTTTCTTAAGGAGTTAATCAGAAGTAATTGTCTGCATAAAATGATTAATTATAAAATCGAAAAACCTTTACAATGGTACGGGGAAAAAACCTTAATGCCTATAAAACGTTTATTAAAACTTTTCGAAATTTCCGTTGTAAAAATCTAGTTAACGTTTAATGGAAAAATTTACAGAACTTTTATGGAAGTTATAATAAAAAAGTGTGCTGGGTTCTTAAAATTATATTTTTAAAACCAGATTTATTATGATGAATGAAATATCCCCCCCCCCCCCCTATAAACCTCGTTCCCAACTTTCATCGGTCGATTTAATTAAATTGATTTCATCATATTTTTCTTCTCAGTTTTTTTTTCTTTTCTTTTTAGAAAAATTCAATGTTTTTGAAGTTTATGTATGTATTTTATACAACGCAAGTAGAAATATGACTCAATACTCGAAGCAAACACATGAAAACGAAGACACTCTAATTCCCCTAAACGTCCCAAGTAGTGTTGCCAGGTGTTCCGCGTAAATTGGGGCTCCAAATGCTCTGGACACTAGTATTTTAAAGTAATTTTCTTCGCCTTATCTAATGCAGAATTATCTGCGATTAAATATGGCGAAATGAACTGTAAACTAGTTGGATGTGCCAATCCCAAAACTTTCTTCTATCGCATATATTTTAATATTTTAAATGTTGTTACAAATGTCAATATTTCATTTTTATTACTTCAATACTATATCAACTTCGAAAGAAAATTACACAAAAATTGCTATTATAGTGCCCCCTTTCGGTGGAATATTTCCAAATTCAGGGAGGACTTTCTTGCTATCGCCAAAAACATACGCAAAAAATTTGGTTCAATTCTATCCTAACTTCATACACTTTTCGATGGAACAATATTGTAAATGCCACAAAAACGCAAAAAGATCGCCATTACAGCTCCCCCTACCGGCGTATTTTTTTCAAATTAAGGGAGGACCTGCTTCGCATAGCCAAAATCTTATAAAAAAAAATTTTTGGTTTAATTCTATGCATAACTCCATACACTTTTCGAAGGAACAATATTCAAAATGCCACAAAAATCGCTATTACAGCGCCCCCTACCGGCGGATTTTTTCCAAACCAATGGAGGACCTGCTTGCTATAGCCACAAACTTAAGGCTGTTCTTAACTGCTCTGCTCAACAAGCGCAAAACGTTTTGACATATTTACAAATTCATTTTTTAACGGAAAGATATCAAATCGAAAAGCCTGGCCATGGAAGCGAATTGGAATTCAACTGTGTTTTCCGTTTTTTGATCAATAAATTACCTATTGAGTTATAAGCGATTTTGATCACATGACACGTCATTTTTCTCACCTTACTGACTTGATTTTCTTCTTTCGTTCGGAAATTCAGTTCAAAATGTCAACTTTGACAGTATTTTCTGAAACATCTATTGCGTTTCAAGAAAACGGAAACAACAGTTCGATGACATAGTTTCTGAATAACAACACCTTCTAGTTTCATGCGTTTCCGAACAAAAATTAATTAAAACTTATGTCAGAAAGTTGACTCTTTGGATTTGAGAATAGCCTTAAAAAAAAATTGGTTCAATTCTATTCATAACTTCATACACTTTTCGCTGGTACAATGGCGACATACGGACACACGGACAGACAGACATTTTCTATAAATATGTTTTCGGGTATCTCTGACCCCTAAAACGTTTAAATCCGTTGAAAAGAGGAAGTCGAAAAAAATTTCGATAACAATACCTTCTTCTATTGAAGATAGAAGAAAGTAAAAATTAGAGGTGTCCAGAGCATTTGGAGCCTCGATTTACGCGGTACACGGTGGCGTATCCAAGGGGTGGGCTGATGAGGCCTCAGCCCCCTCCAAAATTTATAGAAAATGTGAAGTTTATTTACGAAAGTTTAGCAAAAGGCATGTTTTAATCTTAGAAAGTGTGTTATTTCACAGAAACCATGACATTTTTCTTTTCAGCCAAGTTTCCGTTGTACAGAGGTTTACTTCAGTTTTATTTACTGTTTATTGAGATACATTTAGCAGATAATTTTCAGTAGTCCGGCTAAAAAAATGCGGTATAATCATGAAATTAAACTTGTTAAGACAAAAACCTCCTGAAAACGAAATATTGCCCAGTCCCAAAAGGTTTTATCTTAAAAAGTTTGATTGTATAATAAATACGTTACCTACTATTATAAAAACCTGTTTAAAGAGGATTTTTTTTTTTTGGATTCATGTGTTCTATCTTAGAAATTTTTACTGTATCTCAGGGTCAGCCCCCTCCGAAATGATGTCTATATACGCCACTGGCGGGACACTTGGCAACACTAGTCCCAAGGGACATAAACTTTCGAAGAATCCAAGCAAAGATGTTTCAAATGATTCAAATTATAAAAACGGTTTTAAATGTTTCAACCCAAGAACCCAAAAATCGACAACGAATTCTAGTTTCATAGAATATTTCCACGGGAAAGTGATATGTCGTATAAAAGCATGCGAGTACTATAAAATCGAAAGTCTCATTAATCGATTTTAGTCAAAATATTTAGGCCAATCAATGTGAGAAGATCAGTGTTTTAATTTTTTTACACATTTAAATGAAATTACTGTACTGCATACTGTGATGACATATTGTTATAAAAGGTAAATGTTTTTTAATCTTAGGAAGATATAATATAACTCAAACGACAACATACAATAACTCTTTTCCAGTGATCCGCTATTCCCAAAAGCTTTCTTTATCTATCAAAAACCCATATGTTTCCGAGATTTGAAGAAGCATTTATTTCTTCACATGAACGTAAAAAAGATTCAATTAGCGTAAGATTGCGAGGTTACTGAAATACGGTTTACGCTTTGTTCACATCGTAAACATTGAAGAAGAAAGTTTACTTTTCCTGCCACTGTTTTTCTGAAACTTTTCTGAGTATAGCTTTATATGTGTTTGATTACGGTAAATAAGAAAAAAATACTTCATATGATAGAACTTTAACAAAAGAGTAGCAGAAATTTATAGTAGATATAGTAGTAAAATAATAAGATGGGAAAAAATCCCCTCCCCTCCCTAATAAGCCATATATTGTGCTTAAAAAAATGGAGATGGGAGGATGAATCTGTTAATATGATGTACAGCAACTATTTTTATCAATAATTTCTTTTAATCTCTGTGTCATTTATTCAATTGTGTTAGCAGTATACGGATCTTTTTTAAATAATTTGCCAAGCACATGAACGTAAAAAGATTCAATTAGCGTAAGATCGTGGGGAACTGAAATACGGTTTACGCTTTGTTCCCATCGTAAGACAGACTTATGCACTAAGTTGATCGTAAGCAAGACGCCGTAATCCCAGCCCAAATGTTTCAATAAAATAAGTAGAATATTTTTTTTTTCAAATTATGCTTTTCTACAAATCATAAAGGACCCCTTAAACCAGCATTTTTTCGCTTTTTAAGCATAATTTTAAAATTACTTGAAAGAAACATTTGAAGTTTTAGATGCGCATAAAGCAGGAAACGATAAATATAAATCCATAAAAAAATGTAGGTTCACTTCATAATTTTTCCGAATATTAATTTCATAATTCTTAATACATATTATAAAATTTTTAAAGTTAGAAATTCAATATATTAATGTTTGGACTTATTAGTTTTATAAACATTAAAAAAAATATCACATTAGGATTATAATTTCAGGAGATATAAATAAAAATATGAAATATAATTTAACATTAGTAGCTCTCAATTTTGAATGTTTATAATTCAAAAACGTATTATGCAAATGACTTGACATTTCGTATCTAGGATTAGTTTGAACCGAGCATTTAAAATATAGTGTCAAAATTGGGTGTTGCCATTGAAAATACAAAGTTTGGTCTGGTTTTGATTCGTAGATGGCTCCTGAGTAAATTTTATGTTGATCATTTAAAAGCAGACTTTATTTCCAATTGTTTGGTACCGGTAACTTTCTTCTATTAGAATTAGTTGCAGAGTTAGTAGGAGATGCTTACTTTTTCCTTCGACTGTACACAGTATTTATAGTATGCTTGTTTAAGTTGAACTAAACTTTTTCTTACCATGTACACTCTAAATAAAAAGGAGTGAGTATTCACTCCAGAGGAGTGAATAGTCACTCTATTGCAGAGTCAAATTATTCCCAACCTCTTTAGAGTGACTATTCACTGTGAGCAAAAGTGGAATCGTTGCTCTCTGAGAGAGTAAATAGTCACTCCTGGGAAGTGAATATTCACTCTAAACAGGGGTGGATAATTACTCTTTCGAAGGAGTGACTATTCACTCTAGCTAAAGGAGTGCGTTTTTTCACCCCTGGTAGGAGTGAATAGTCATTCTTTTATAGAAGCGAAAGTTCATTTTTTATGGAGTGAATTCATTTTTTATATTGCTTTTATGAGCCTTTTAAAAGAATCGTATCTTTCAGAGCATGCAATGAAAATAGATACAAGCGTGGTAAAGATTGGAATAAAATACTTTACTGGCAATATTTATTTTATTCATACTTTGAAACACTAATTGAACTTTTAAGGAAAAATTCAATTAAACTTACATATAAATTAAATTAGATTATAGACAGAAATAAACTAAAATATTTTATTCCAATCTTACCCCTTGCCCTTGCTTTCATTGCATGCCCAATAAATATATGATAATTTTAAAATGTCCATAAGGGCAAGTAATTAACGGAAATCTTAATCAGTTAATATCATTTCTTTCTTTTTAGATACCCATTAAGTTGTATTTAGTATTTTAATAACTTCCGTATGTACGTTAGTTATGTTCTTTTTTCATGTGTAATTCAAGTTCTAAATATTTAGATCTCAGTACGTATTCATTGCTAATGAATTTAAATCTAATCAAACGTTATTGTTTACTGTATTTTAGTTTCTTTTAAAGTTTTATTAATAACTGTATAATAAGTGGACGTTATATGTTTAACAACGTGTGATTTCATTTTAAATTTTGTTTTAAATATAAAATCTTATCTTTTTAGCTTACTTAACAGTAAAGTCAGCTGCAATTTTTCGCTATTTTGCAGAACCCTATTGTTGTAAAATATTTTTCATTTTCCCACTAAAAACATAATGCTTATCAACTCGCATCTTTTTTTAATAAATTCTAAGCCTGATCTAAATATTAAGAATGTGTAAAATTTTTTTATGTGGTTGTGATTTGCCATTGTTTTATTAAGTATGGACATGGAGTCCTGATTTTTTATATTCTCTGGAATATGTTTCTATTTTTCTTTAAAACATATTCTTTAACTTAATCATGATTTCAAATTTTCTTCGGCTATTGCTGAAATAAGGATATTAATGCAAGATTATTTATGGAACAACATAAATAGCCATATTTAATTTCAAATTTTTTTTCCCGTATTGTATTTGGTGAATATGAGCTAAGTAGATTTTGTTTGTTTTATAGGAAAAGATTGATCTAGTAAATAGAAAAAAGACGGAAATATAAAAAGAAAAGGAATGACTGCATATGTACTCTTTTTATTGTTTGAAAAAAACCTTTGATGTAAAAAAGTAGTTATTTATCTCTTTAAAATATATTCAATGTTATATTATATAAGTGATATTATGAACATTAAAAAAATGTACTGAAGCAGTTTAATCTATAAACTTCCTATGATGCATAAAATACACTTTATTTCAATGCTTAAATATCAAGTTTTATTTTTTAGTGGCAATAATTACGTATATCATAAACGAAGAAAATGAGTTTACAACAGAAGAAAATTTAATAACTGATTCAGAATGTCTATAATTAAATGTTTTGATTAAAATCATAAACAGCATAAAAATGCTTACATACAATTTTGAAAAAATAAATATACCAGTTAGAAAAGCACTAAAAATAATAATTAGTATTTTATAATTGTACTATTAAACGACAACAATAATAACGATAAATACTGTAAGTGTTTATAATCAGAAAACAGTAAAAAACCGAAAAAAAAATCTAGCAGCACACTATCTCAAAACATTTTCAACAAATCTCGAAGGAAAAAAATGCCAGCTCAATCTTTTTCTCTATAACATAAAACTATTTAACTCATCATAATAACATACAAAACTACAAGAATAAAAGATTAAAATTAAATAAGACTTACCTTTACGTTCCATAAATAATAACTTTAATAATATCCGTATGTTTTAATCCTAAAATGACGGATGCCTTTCTCTTATCTTAAAAAAACGTCGTAGACTTGCTTTTCTGATTAGCTGATGAATAATACGAATACATACAATTAGAGATCGACAGAAAATTCGGTTACCTTTTCATCCGAAAATCTGAATTGCGTCGAAAATTCGTTTTCAGCGAAAATGCTGCCAAAAATTTGGCCAGTCTGGAACTATCTATATTCCAGAAATCTCATTTCTTTCTTTGAAAATTTTCAATATTACCCTTTGATTTGAGCTATATCGGTTCAAATGAGACACTCTTTATTTAATACTATGAACTTCACAGTGTATAATTGTCAGTCATGACAGACTCGAGACGGGAGTAAAAATAATAAAGCAAGCAATGCATATATGACCCAACTTTGAAAATATTTTTCTCGCGCTCGGGAAAAACTGCAGACTTAACAGTAATAGAAAAATTTCATTTTGAAAACGCAAAAATGTCAAATATTGTTTGAGAGTGTTCTATCCTTCTGTAACCTTTATGAATTAACTACATTTAATTGTATATGAAAATAAGAAGTTCCACAAATAATCACTTTAATAATATCCGTATATTTTAATTCTAAAATGGCGGACGTCTTTATCTTATCCTGAAAAAGCGTCGTAGGCAAGACTGTTTTGATCGGCTGATTAGTAATACCCATACAATACTCACTCCTACTTAGAGTGAATAGTCACTCTTTCAGAGGAATGACTATTCACTTGTTTAAAGGGATGCGTTTTAGTAACAAATCAGCGTAATTTCCAAGGTTACATTATGAAATGGAGTTTTTGAAAATTAAGAAGCGTTATATTTTGGTGCTTTTCATTATTTTTCTCCATATATTGGTTTAAAATTGAACGGAATTTTTTTCTTTTAAGGTTATAATGCCAGGCTTTCACTGTCATCAGTGGAGTGAGATTTCCCTCTCGACAACGAATTGACATATTTCACTCTCGACAATGAAGGGAAATATTTCACTCCTTTCTAGGAAGCGGAAAATTCCATTCTTTAAGGGGGTCCGGGACACATTTTCAAAAAAATTTTATTTATTGAGTTAAAATTTTGACTTGTTTTGTGATGATTAATCATATCATTTGTAAGCAAAATCAAATGATAAAACTTCTCATAGCTTTTAAAAAAAAAAAAAAATTATTTCAAATTTATGAAAAAAGTGGTATAACTTAAAATCGTTATAACTCGAAATATTATTTGTAGAATTTAAATTGTTTTTCATTTAAATAAACAGAAATATATTTTTTTTAATTTAGAGCCAGCATTTTAAAAAATATTAATTTTTTAAAAAAATTAAAAATATTTAACGAAAAAATTACAAAAAAAGTGGTGCAACTTTAAAAAAAAAAAAAAATCATATTTTCAAAAGTAAATATTTTTTTTTTCAAATATGCTGGCTCATAAATAAAGTATAATAATTGAAGAAGATATGTTCCGAGTTTCAACCCTGTATCTTTAACGGTTCTCGAGTTATAAGAATTTAAATATGAGAAATGGCGAAAAAACCTATCATGAAGAAAAACGCAATTTTACAAGAACTCGTTTCCTTGACAACCATAGCTTGAAAGGCAGATTTTGAAAACAAACCAAAACGAAAAAATTAATATTTCCTGTTCTAATTAAGATAGAAACAGGATTTAAACATCATTTTAAGCAGAAAACGGCAGAATTTTTTTTAATCCAATAATAAAAAAAACAAAATACTGAAAATTTGAAGATTTTTGTGTCCCGGACCCCCTTAAGCAATGTAATTTTATAAAATTCACTCCAAAAAGAGTGAAAATGCCTGCCACTATTTCAAAGAATGAACTTTTCCCTCCTCCCAATTTTAGAGTGTAGTGTGTATAAAAATGCTATGGATCCTATGCAGGGCTACACAAAAGACTTTGTAAATATTGCGGAGTATCAGCGTGAATGCCTTAAAGGCGGCTTTTAAATGAGTTATGCGCTTACAATTTGAACAATATTTAGTATAAGAGTTAACCCTTAACCGGAAACGTACGTCTGTGAGATGTTTGCGTCTACATATCTGCCCTTAATATTTTCTCTCTCCGACATTTCAACTTTATTTTTGTGCTTTTCTCTCTATTCTAAAAATCTAACTACCGCTGTCACCGCCGCCGCGGTTTTGAATTTTTTGTGACCGGAGGTCTTTCTTCGTTAATATTAAAAAAACTGTTGCATACAAAAATATGAAAATCGGTAGTATTATAGAAGAATGTTTGATAAACACGCTGAGGCAGACAGTTTTCAAATCGAAGAATTATTTTAAGAGATATTTAATGCCAAAGTTGGACAAAATCGTTCCATTAAAAAAAGTTTTATAGGAGCAAAAACTGTACATACGAATTTAATCGTTTTTAGATCATTTTATGCGTCAGAATTTCCCGGTGTGCAGATTGCAGTTAGTTTTTTAATTTGAATAATTTTTCGAGGTTTCATTTCTATTTTAAATTCAAATTTTCAGCATTTCGAGAGATATTTTTTACAAATTTTAGAAAATTGTATTAATTTAAACTGTTGCCAACTGTATAAACAGCGCAAACAGTAATGTTTGCTTCAAATTAAAAATTTATTTTACACGTGACTATTACAAACAAAAAATATAAAAAGCAGGAACTCATTGAAAATTACGTCATAAAAACTATAGTTACACGTGAATTTTAAATGAGAAAGAATATTGTAAAATAATAAATTCAGTAACATGCGTTAGAAGTCGTAAATAGGAGAATTTACGTCATATTACACTTATTACGTAAAATGAACAAAAAATAATATTGCAAAACAGTTTTAATTAAAAAATTGCGCGAGACATTTACTTGACATTTTAAGATGATCATAATATTTCATTTCTAACAAAAGTATTTTTACGTGAATATTAAAAAGAGAAAGAAAAGTTTGGTGAAAATTACGTCAGATTATAATTGTCAGATTCAAATTATAATTCAATTTTCCGAAATCTATTTAAAGGCGATCAAATTAGCGTGCTGCTAGAGTCTGCGGTGTCTGAACGGGGGTCGACGAGCGTAGCTCGTAGGGGGCAGAGTCCCCTAGTATATTAAAAAAATTGCTCCTGTTAATGCATTACTATTAAAGATTAAATGTTTGCGTTCACTATTAGGTAAATTATTAAGTGTTATGTTTGGCACGGGACTTTCGCGTTTCCGGTTAAGGGTTAAGAGATGTTTGAATAATAAAAATAAAATGATATGCAGGGCATGCAAAGAACTGGATACCTAGTACCCAGGAGATGGTAATGTCTGGAAGTTTGATTTCAGTAGTTCTAAGCATCTTTTAGCCTGAATTAAATTTTAGTTTAATATGTGTCACCTATAAAAATCTGTTGGTAATATACAAGGTTGCACAAACGAATTCAATTATGTTTCCGTATATTGGTAGAAAATGGTGAAGTTGGATTTCCAACCTGTTATAGATTTTCCTACTAAACTAAGTTTTAGCATACCATGTAGAATATATACAAATCAGCAGATTAAATACAGTGCTGCACAAAATATTTGGGCTATTTTTACGTCTATGGACGGTAATGGCTAAAATCTGCTTTTCAAATGCATTTATGCGTTTTCTAAAATGTTTAGATAAATATACCTCAATTAACAGCAAAATTTCATTGAAGAATTATGAAAGTGTGGGAAAGTGTTTCATAATCTATACTCGATGCATGATCTTCTTTCTTCTTTCTTGTTTTTTTCTTTTTTTTTAACCATTTGGAAAAATGGTTATTGTTCTCGTCAGGATGGGAAATCCAAAGCATATCTGAAGGTTTTCATTGTTTTAATCCGCAATTTATTCGTTTTCTGATTGGTCTATACAGTAATCTGTATTTCCCTTTAATTTCAACAACGATGGATACTTTCTGTTGCCACTATGACAAAAAAGTAATAAAAACTACTAAAAAATTAATAACTCAGAAACAAATATAGATACAACTTTCAAACAAATTGCATTTAAAAGTACATTTTTTCTCTATACGATGGTGTAAAAAGTAATATTTTCGGATGTTTAGAAGTTTAAGAATGAAATTTCATTTAAAATGGGCCGTCAGATTTCTTGGAAATCTGACGATGGAAAAGCCTTTTCCCGAACAGCCAATGAAATGCTTGGATATTTACTTAAGTTTCAGGTGGATAATACTTAAGTTTCATGCAATCTGACGGGTCGCAGGCGATATTTTTGGCTTGCAATTTTTATGTGTAATAACACTATTAATGTTTAATTCATGGCGTACGTAATGTAGGATCAACTCCGTGCGATTTTTTTATGTCTTAAATTTTAGTCTTAAAAAAAATCGTTTCCAAATGGTCGTTGTAATTTGATAAATTGCTTTTTTTTTTTTTTCATTACGTCAGAGCTCGACATATCCAACTTCAACATATTCATTTACTCACGAGCCATGGATTTATAAATTGGAAAAATAAATAAAGAAATAAAGAAAACTGATATGCATCAAAAATTTGTGGTCGCCAGTTTAAAAAAAAAAAAAAAAATTCCCTTCCCACCCTTGTCAGTTTTTGCCCATTTTTTAAATTTAATCAATGGATGTTATAAAAACAACTAAAATTATTTTATTAATTTATTGAAAAAGTATAATCAATAGCATAACAATAATATAGCTTAAGGGGACCGTGGACCTTTATTTGAGCAAAAATCGATCCCAAAATCGACATTCCTTTTTTTGTGAATTATTATTTTCCAATTTATACTACGTCATTCGTGGAAAACCGCATGCAGATGCGATTATTTCATGCAAAGTTTCAAGTGTTTTAATTTTTTTACCTTTTAACGTACCTTATATTTTTTTTTATCAATACTAGTGTTTCAATATTTTTTTTTTAAAATACTACTTGCTACTTAATTTTTGATAAAAATTCATGAAACTGATATGGAAGAATCATGATATTGCTTAAAAAGAAACTGTGTATACATATTAAAATTCGACTTCATTAAGACAATTAAATTTGATTTTTAACTTGTTATAAGACAGAATTTCGATGAAAATCGATATGGAATTCAGAAAAATATCTCTAAAAAATTAACTATTAAGGGATTGAAAAATCGATACTCAGATTTCTTTCCAATAGACTTTTACGTGATTAAAATTCAAAACCGAGGAAATATATAAAAAATTAACATTTTAAAATTTCGTTTTAAAATTTAAAAATTTTTAAAAGATCTTAAAATTATAATAGGATTGGAAATTTCTTTTAAGTTGTTCTATATACTTATGGTGAAATGGATATTTGCACAAAATTGCAAATCTCTATTATGAAAATTAAATGTTTTTAAATGTCTACCGTCCCTTTAAAAGGCTTTAATTCTTCAGTTCAATGAATAAATTTAGAACGTCAATATAAATTAAGTATCTATGCAAAACATATAAAAAATATAATTAAAAAAATATATATAGGTACATTATAAAGTTTGTCTGAATAAAGTATGCAGCATTAAAAGAAAAACAATTGTTTTACTTAGACCATTATTCTTTTATAAGAAAATTATTTTGGAAGAAATTACTTAGTCACTGTCCAATATCTAACGTGTCAGATTTAGGGCATTTTTACCTTTACAAACACATTTTTTGACAAGTTTTGAAGATCTGCAGTTTTCCCCCCTTCCAAACTACTGACATAAGACCTTGTGCATGTCTGTATTTTTCTAATCCAAGGTACTATCGATAGCTTCCTCTAGTTTATATTCATTTAGTAAACCTTGGAACTAAATCATCTTTAGACCATTCCATGTTGATGCTTCCGGTGGCCAATTAAATAGGGCAACCGCATTTGTTGAGTCTTGCTTACAAGACTCTATTGCAGGGCGAACCTTTTCACATCCACGTGCCAATTTTTCTTCAAAAATATACTTTACGTAATCATAACGTGCCAACAATAAAATATTTTCATGGATCAAATAATAATGAATCAAAATTACTTAAACTTTTGTTTTCAGCATCAAAAATATATGGATAATATTTGATGTTATACTTTAGAAAATTATTTTTCAAATATTATTTTTGCTGTCTCATCGAAGGTGCCAAATAATTTATATCATCTTCGTACTTAATTATTTTAAGAGAATGCAAGTTGACTTGGACTCATTTTACAAGATTTTTTGACCTCAATTTTTCATATTATTTATTTCCGAAAAGAATGTCTCGCGGAAAAAATTGTCAAATTAGCAAGCACTAGAATCTACAGCTTTTAGTGTGTGGAATTGAATTCCAAGTTGTTATAATTTTTCTATCGGCACTTTTTGCTTACAATGGCTTTTAATTTTTCTTTTGCGATAATCTCTTAATTATGTCTTATTCTTAAAATTTTGTGAGCCTAGATTGAGATAATTTAAGTTATATTTCAGTTTCTTCAATCTGTATGACAATGATAATCATAACCGAACTAATCGAATTCAGATAAACAGAGGGAAAATGTAGATTAATTAATGCATTTTGTGAAATTCTGCTAATATTTTGATGCAGAACCTGAATATATGCCGTGCCAAAAATAATCTGCAGCGTGCCACTTATGGCCTTGTCATAGGTTCGCCGTCCCTGCTCTATTGCAACGAAATATCCAAATATTCCTTCCCTGCGCTGCTACTCTTGCTGTTGGGAAACGAGTTTTACAGGCATAAAGCTTCAGTTCTCTAAGTCGCTAATTTCCCAGACTTCTCGGACTACTAAAATCATAATTTAAAATCCCGCGGACCATTAATAGAGTTTTTAAAAAATCATACTAGAGAATATCTATTTTATTAATATGAAATGCACCTATTTAATATAACAAAATAATAAATGATTATTTAATTATAAGGAGATCTTAAATGCTTATTTAATAATAACAAAAATCTATTAAAGGTGATTAATAGTAACAAAATTATTAAAATTGGTTTGATATTATCGAAAAATAACAGAGGTAGTTTTTAGTGTGAAATTTGTTTCGACTTTGAAATAATTCATGGATTTGTGGCTACAGTAATGGTATTGCAATCTGAGAGTCGTTTTGATTTCTAGTCAAGTCGAGTTTCGAGTTTTAATAACTGTGACAGATGAAAATATCTTGTCGAAGTAGTTGAAAGCTATAAATTAAAATTTTCACTATTTTTCACTCAACCTTTTTGCAAATAAATGAAAAACAACACCCGTGAATAATAAGAACATTCTTAAAAAATTATGTATGAAAACCATCCAAACTAAGCTATTAATTGCTAAAATTAATTAAAAAAATACACTTAAAAGGTATATAAATACACCTTTAGTCAGATCGACACACACTATAAGACCATTAATGATCGGACATTTTTGTCGATAAGATATATTTATCGGATTTTTCTGGGACTTCAGGATTATGAAGAATATGTTCGACTTCATGTTGGCGGTTTGATAAGAAGGACAATTAGGGAGACGACAAAAAATCAAAGGAAAAGAATAATGTTTGGGATCACCCTGTAAAATAAAATGCACAAAATGATCTATCGCTATAGCTTACGAATATATGGATATTGTACAATATATGTATTCATTTTTTCAATTTTGGAAGAACAGAACGTATATTCATGGAGCTATACCGATTTTTTTTTTAAGTTAAAAAACGTTTTGCAAGTTTTTTGATTTTATCATGCAGGATGTTTTACCAAATTTAACGCCAGTTTTAGAAAAATTGACAAAATGTAGTAGAAATAATATCGTGTAATTGGAATGTAAATATATTAAATATTTGATGAAATATGGGCAGTTGAATGAAATATTTTTTTCTTGCGCATGCGCGCAAGATAAAAAATATTCTTTTTCATGATTTGATAATCAACTCTATGGAGCAACTCATAAAAAAAAGCCAGAGAAATATCGTGAAAATTTAGAAAGACATCGGCAATTGACTGGGCTGATGTTTAGTTGTTCTCTAAAAACAGCTAAATGATAAGTAGTTTTCCATAAATTGTCGCTTTTAATTTTTACTTTAGTTCTACTTAGAAAATCAACAGAATGAGCTTATTCCAAGAAGAAAAAAAAAAGTATCAAAATCTAAGCATTTCTTCTAAATCTACTCGTTGACATTCATTAAGTGCAAACTCTTTTGCTGAAAGCCAGATAATAAAAAATGACAATTTGTGGAAAATCCCTTATCATTGAGCAGCTATTAGAGAGTAAAAATTCTCTCACTATATTGCCGATATCTTTCTGATTTTTCATGGTATTGCACAGGCTTTTTTTTTTTTTACGAGTTGCTCCATGGAGTTGACTATCAAATCATGAAAAAATATTTCATATTACAAAATTATTTTTACTGTTTTTAAAGTTATTATCTTACAATATTACATATTTTAACAACTAAAAGATGTATATCATCACAAGATTTAAAATTTCTTAACTGAATATCTAAAATTCCATAACTATAAGATTTTCTTAGATTTTTTTTTTGTTGTTTTATTATTAACAAAATACATGAATAATGTCGAAGTTTTTCTTCGGACCACCAAATATATCTCGCCGACCGCTAGTGGTTTACAGACCAACGGATGGTGGCTTCTGTTCTAAGCTGCTTAACCCATTCCTTACTAGTGGTGCAAAAAACATATAATTTTCTTGAGTATTTTTTCTTATAAAAATAAATAGTTATTTCAACAACAATGATTTTCTCGAAAAATAGAATCTTTTTTTATTATTATTATTTTAATAGTTAAGTTTGTTTGAATGCCATTTTTTATATTAAAACATGTGAAAGTATTAGATTTGCCTCTTTATACACTCTAAAATTAGGAGGAGTGAAAAGTTCACTCTTGGAAAGAATGACAGGCATTTTCACTCTTTTTAGAGTGAATTTTATAAAAATGTTCCCGAGCGCGAGAAATGTCTTTTCAAGGCTGATAATTATACACTGTGAAGTTCATAGTATCAAATGAAGAGTGTGTCATTTGTGCCGATACAGCATAAATCAAAGGGTAATATTGAAAATTCCCAAAGAAAGAAATGAGATTTCTCGAATATAGATAGTTTCGGTCTGGCTGAATTTTTGGCAGCATTTTCGCCAAAAACAAATTTTCGGCGCAACCCAGATTTTGGGACGAAAAGGAAACCGAATTTTTTGTCGATCTCTAATTGTATGTATTCGTATTACTCATCAGCTAATCAGAACTGCAATTCTATGACGCTTTTTTTAAGATAAGAGCAACATCCGTCATTTTAGGATTAAAACATACGGATATTATTAAAGTGGTTATTCATGGAACGTAAAGGTAAGTCATATTTAATTTTAAACTTTTATTCCTGTAATTTTGTATGTTATTATCACGAGTTAAATAGTTTTCTGTTATATATAAAAAGGTTGAATTGTTTTCCTTTGAGATTTCTTGAAAATGTTTTGAGATAATGTGCTGCTAGATTTTTTTTCGGTTTTTTACTGTTTTCTGATTATAAACACTTACAGTATTTATCATTATTATTGTCGTTGTTTAATAGTGCAATTATAAAATACTAGTTATTATTTTTAGTTTTTTTCAAATTAGTATATTTATTTTTTTAAATTGTATGTAAGCATTTTTTCCTGTTTATGATTTTAATCAAAACAGTTAATTATAGACATTCTGAATTAGTTATTAAATTTCCTTCTATTATAATCTCATTTTCTACGTTTATGCTACACGTAATCATTGGCACAAAAAAAATTAAAACATAATATTTAAGTATTGAAATAAAGTGTTTTTTATGCCTGATAAGAAGTTTATAGATTAAACTGCTTTAGTATACAAATTTTTTAATGTTTGTAGTTTCATTTATATAATATAAGATTGATTATAATTTAAAGAGATAAATAACTAATTTTTACATTTAAAAGTGTTTTTCAAACAATAAGAACAGTACCTATGCAGTCATTCCTTTTCTTTTTATATTTCCTTCTTTTTTCTATTTACTGGGATCAATCTTTTCCTATAAAGCATACGGAATCTATTTAGCTCATATTCACCAAATACAATATATAGGAGAAATTTTTTTTACATTAAATATGGCTTTTTATGTCGTTCCATAAATGATCGTTGCATTAATATCTGTATTTCAGCAATAGCAGAACAAAATTCGAAATCATGATTAAGTTAAGGAATATGCTTAAAAGAAAAACATAAATATATTCCAGAGAATATAAAATATCTAGACTCCATGTTCATATTTAGTAAAATATTGACAAATCACAGCCACATAAAAAAAAAAAAAAAACTTACACATTCTTAATATTTAGATCAAGCTTAGAACTTATTAAAAAAGGAAGCGAGTTCATAAAAATTGAGTTTTTAGTGGAAGAATAAAAGATATTTTAGAACAATAAGGTTCTTCAAAATAGCGAAAAACTGAAGCTTACTTTACTGATAAGCTAAAAAGATAATATTTTATATTTAAAACAAAAATTAAAATGAAATCACACGTTGTTAAACATATAACATCCTCTTATTATACAGTTATTAATAAAACTTTAAAAGTAACTAAAATACAGTAAATAATAACGTTTGATTAGATTTAAATTCATTAGCAATGAATACGTACTAAGATCTAAATATTTAAAACTTGACTTACACATGAAAAAAAGCACACAATTAACGTACATCATGGGAACATATTTTTGTTTAGAGTGTGAAAAATCAACCTGCATTATAAAAAATATATATAGATGTTTCTTTACCTACAACAAATATAACATAACCACGAATGAAACTGCACAATAACCTCTTCCAAGTGTGCCGCAATTCCGAAAAGCATGCTTTATCATTATCCTAGAAACCAATATGTTTTCGAGACTTAAAAATTTAATAAATATTTATTAAATTATACATATTGACGTTTTTTCAAATTTTCATTTATTGTTATTACCTTTAAATTATTGATTTTCCAAGACATTTCTGAGTAGTTTTCACAGTGTATTAATCGATTTCCTCAAACTTGAATATTGGTTTTTAATGATGTATTGAATCGTTGTACTAATTATCAAATAATTACACTAGGGAATTTTTTATATATTGATATATTTTGTTTTTGTGTTTCTGTAATAAATTATAATAAATAAACTTTATTATCAATAAATAAAAATTTTACAAGTCGAATCCAATATCTATTTCGGGATTCTCCGAGAATTCACAGCATTTCTATTCCAATAACAATATATTGCACAAAAAGACAAATGTTTCTTATTCTTGAAATATATAGGGTAACTCTACGATAGATGGCCATAGAGGAGAGATGGCCAGTCTAAATATTTCCAAAACTTGATCATAGATTGCAGCATAAACTTTGTTTGTAATGAAATAGTTCAACAAGTTTATTTATTGCGACGTGTAGTTTTGTTTTTCGATTATAAAAAGCAAGTGTAATTTTAATGTCAATTAAATAGGTGGTTGAATATTTTTTTGGCTTAGGTATCTGAATGTTTTGCAGTACGTACGTTATATATATTTTTTACTGTATGGACTTTTAAGGCACGTATGTAATCTAATCTTTACTTCTAAGACAAACAAAGACGTACAATGGATATTGATGCTTTAAATTAGGCGACCATCAGTCCTTCAATTTCAGGAGAGATGGCCACATGAAATCTAGGAGAGATGGCCACCTTTAATCCACATTTCAAAATTACACGGAGTGATAATTTTAATTAAATATAATTAAATTTAAAATAAATATATAACATTTATGTTTATAAATATGTTAATTGATATAATTATTTCAAATTTAACTAATATAAATATTTTAATAATAATAATAATATAATAAGAACTGATAATACTGAAAAAAGTCGGAAATTTTCATAACAGAAACCGTTAAAGTTGATTAATAAACTAAATTAACGTAATAAGCCTAAAATTAAAGCGAGAAAAATAAACGAAACACGACATTTCCAGTAGCGAAGAAAACGAAATATATTTAAATTATCAGATTCTACAGATTCCGAGTAAATGGAATTGGATTAGGATCACTGTGTTGTTCTGCAAAACAATATAATATCACATCCAAAGAGGATGTCTGGATACAATGCATAAGGTACCTGAAGTGATTCCATGAAACGTGTACAAATTATCAAGACCTTTGCTAAACATGTGGTAAGATTTTACGAAAATTGAAGTATAGAAATTATGCTTTAAATTTTGTTTATTCGAGTTTTATTCACTCATTTTCCATCCTATAACCTCATCTTTACAAATTTCTATATGTTTTTCATGGTTAACTATATGAAATGTGTTTTTTTTTTTTTTTTTTTTTTTTTTTTTTCGCTATTTAACTTCATTTTTTTCTTTCTTGTATTGGATGGCCATCTCTCCTCGGGTTTAAGGAGAGATGGCCATCTGCCATTTTAATTTCAATGTTGTTTAGCACTTTTTGTTTTCAATATTTAATTATTTTTTGCGCAAAATATGATCAGGATTTGCATAAAATTTCAAATATGCATCAATATTTCTTGTATTTGCATTCTAAGAATTTTTATTTCAATCTTTAAAAACTATGAGCATCTATCCTAGAGTTACCCTAATATAACCACAATCAAAAATATCAAAATAACCTCTTCCGAGTGACCCACGATTTCGAAAAGCGTTCCTTTATCTTTAGAGACCTCTGAAACCAACGTATTTCCGAGATTTAAAGAAACACTTATAAAAACAAAGTTTCTTTGCCTAACACTGATTTTCGGAAGTGTTTCACAGTAGTTTTTAGAACCTATATTAATCAGTTTCCAAACCAGAATATCGGTTTTCAGGATGCTATCGATCCTCAAAGAAGCATTTTCAGCTGTTTAATTGAATTTATGTGTGCAAGATTACCAAAATAATATTAATTTTAAGGTTAATGCTGTTAATTTATCATTTTTGTTTGTAAAACATGAAAATGTTGGCTTGAGAAAGAATAACATTCTAAAAGCAATATACCGGGTTGAGAAAATTAATTAAATATCATTACACAATAAAAACTATTAGGAAACTTTTCCGAAAATCAGTGATAGTAAAAGAAACTTTAAACTTAAAATTACGCTATGTGAAAATTACTTGACAAAATATTTAAAAAGGTGCTAAATTACTTTAATGCTACTTAGTACTTTCAACTATATACATAGCCTTCGTCAGAGAATACAAAAATACAAGCGTCTTATTTTCTAATTTCACGTAGTTGGTATTGAATGGAGTGAAAGAGAAAGTCAATTTTTAGATGCTGAAAACATTGGGAAAATAAAAATATGGATGTAGAGGGAAGTGGAATATGACGTGTTTTATGATTGTTTAAGCAAACTGAGCTAAATTCTAGATATGATGTAGGATAAAACGTCATTACAAACAGTATTTTCTTCAGAAATAATTTCTATTGATTCACGGATAATTAAATCATGATAATTCTTTAAGGAGCATATATTTTTTGCATCTTCGAAATTAACTTGTATATTCTGCTTCTGGTTAAGTCTTGACAGGGCTGTTGTTGGCCGGCTGTACTTCAAATCTCTCAAATATTCTTTAATACGATTTTTAATTTTACGAGAAGTCATTTATATGTATTCGAGATAAATATTTTCTGTTTTCAGTGGCATTACACATACTCCAGAAACTTCATCTTTTGGGATCGGGTCTATTTTGGCACTAATTAGATCTTTCAATTTTATTGGAGTTTACGCCAAAGTGAAAAAAATGCATGTCTGAGTATTTCGAATAGTCCTGGAATGTACTTCATTTTGAAATATCTCCTATTACTCAGGGGTAATAGGAGGTATTATACATATAACGGATTTTGGGTGTATTCGAAAAAATATTTTCCCACCCTCAACAGCTCGAAATTTTCTGAAACATTTTCAGATTCACTTTTAAAAGTAAAAACATGAAACTTGGTGAGGTGATTTTTGAAGAGATGTATAAGAGGCCGTGTGATTTCATTTTTTTGTTCAATTAATTAGAATTTGATTTTTAAACAATTATTTTCTCAGTATGACCATTTTTTTTCATTCTCGCTTTTCATCTCCCGCTTTACGAAAATTCGGTTCAAAACGCCCACTTTAATAGCATTTTTTGCAATATTTTCTGCATTTATCAAAAAATCGAGAAGCACGGCACATTGCGTAGTTTCTAAATAAGAGAATTTCCCAGTTTGATGCGTTTGAGAGCAAAAATGAATTTAAAAATGAATCAGAAAATAAGCAGTTTGGATTGGAATACACCGTAAGTAATTTGCACATAGTGTAATTTTAAGTTTAACTTTTAAAATAAGATTTTAGCATTCTATTTATTTATTTGCTAAAGAAACTTTGTTTTTAGAAATGCTTCTTTAATTAAATCTCTAACTTATAGTGTTTTCTGAAGATATAGTACGTTTTCTGACGTCACGGTAACTCGGAAGAAGTTGTTGTATCTTGTGGTTATAATACATTTTCATATATTACGAATCATTTTTTTCCTTTACAACGTACTTTTGATTTTCTGTTTTAGCAAAATCTGACTGCGTCTGCTTTTTTCATACTGATGATGTGTTTTTTCACCGTTTTATAATTTTTAAACTAATAAAGGTTTTTTTTTTTTTTTTTTCAGTTTTGTCAGTGTCTAAAATGTTAGTATCAAACAAAAGATTTAATAAAAAATTTTTGCGGCAGGTGAGAAATTAATGTTAATCAGAATTATTAGTATTTAAAATTTAACGTTTGTATTACAAAAAGGAAATTCAATTTTTTAAGTAACAATTAGTTGTAAAAATAGTAGCAGAATCGTATGCTGCCTTAAATTTGTAAAAGAATGAATGTCACATTAGGTCAGGAGTAGTTTAAATGCACAGACCGTACGTACCTTTCTCCAACCTTGCGCCAAATCCACAAGAAAGTCAAAATTAATTATCAATGAGTTTTGCATACTGCTCACTCAATAATATAAAATGAATTAAAAATGTGGGGTTTCCAACTAGTCTGTATTTTGCCTGCCAGTTTTTTAAAAGTAATCTTCAACTAATGAAGTGAAATAAGGTTTTTCAAAAAATAATGTTATCCAAAATATAGGGAAAAAACACTAGTCAATATAACTTTTGTTTTAATAGAAAAAAGAACATCATGATACAAATGTTTCGAAATATTTTCGGTTGAAATAAGAATTCATCCGAAATCCCCGCGAAAATAAAGTTAAATAGAACGTTCTTCGTTGGCTTTTAAACGATCTATAAGCCATTTCCTCCTGCTGAAATCGAAATGATTTTTCAGTGTTTTCTACCAATGTTTATTATGTTATCGGTGACCAATAACTAATTCCTAAATCGATAGTTTTAAAGGTATTGTTCCTACTGCAAAAATGCTTCAAATGTTCTTCATCATAAGAAAAGCCGTTTACGTTAGAAATATAGAAAAGTTTTTCCCATGTAATCGCTAAATTTCCCCTTTTACGATCGAACTTATCGCGCTATGATTTTCTGAGTTTTACGACACTAAAAATACATACTCCTTAGTTGATAGGCTGCCACCAACGGTATGGATGCTTCATACCGGGAACGATGTAAGAAGGTTGGGAATCAGTCACTAATACACTTCAAATAATATTAAATGGTATATTTATTTACAAGATAGTTAAATATTTACATTAAAACACTATATTTTCATGTATAGGCCCGAATATAGCAGATCTTGCCCAACACTAAATTACACTTTTGGATATTATCTGCGTACACGGTTATAAAAGTTACAAAGTCGAAAGTCCGGAATCCTCGGGATTTTACCACGTCCGAACTTCAGATTTTTCCGAATTTTGGATCATCAAAAATACTGCTTTTGCAATAAAAAGAAAAGCAAATTTCACTACTTAAAAATGGAAAATATGACGTTCATATATTAAAAATTGCATATAACAGATATTAAAACGAAATTAAACAACTATTTTAATTAAATAAATCATAACAAAATAAAAAATAAAACAAAAACCTTTATTTTAAGAACAAATTAACTTACATAACTATTGAACGTTTCAGTTAATGTGTGGTGATTTATTAACTTAGGTTTCACATTAAGAAGTTTTTATTTTATTATGTTACATAGACATAAGTTCTGATTCAGTAATAAAGATTCTTTGCTCTAGATTTTTTTTTGTTTATTTGTTTGTTTCAAAAATTTTGTTCAGCCCTCCTTTCTTGAATATTGCCACTGGACCTTTGGACATTATTCCGATCTTTGGGTGTCTGAACTTTAGACTTTGTACTGGATCACTATAAACACACTATTCCCCTCTCTATCGACCATACTCAGCTAGGCTTTCCAACGCTATGACCACGCAGTTCTCTCGAACTCTCCGCACGTACACATACGCTTTTCAAGAAAATACTATGTGCACGCCACGCAGCGCGAGCAACTGAGTACCTTCAACCTACACATCCGATGTTCAACTTCAAACTGATTCTCTTCTACTCTCTCTCTCCCTCCTTCCAGACTCCGAGGTTTTCACCTGTAATTGCAAAGTCAACCCCACGAGTCCCTTTCGACCGCTCGCCCACAGACAGGTCATCACAAGAAATTATCTTTTGTTCATCAATTTTTGTTTCTCGGCAACCTAGCTTCCTATTGTATTATCCACATTCCGTTAGATAAAATATTTCCTTTGATACAGTGTACTTATTTTAATCCCATAGATAAAAAAAAAAGTGTATCCATAATTCAAGTGCGTAGATAATGATTTACAGATAAATACAATGCAAAAAAGAATATAAAATTAGTAAATCAGTAATTTACATTAAGTATACGTTTCATTAACATCAGATGCCTGGCAAATACTATCCTTACATTCGAAAAGTAATATACGTATAAAAAAAGCCCATTAGTCCATATAAATTAAAGGAGAAAAAAAAAAAGAACGTTATGATACAAATATCGCAAAATCTTTTCTGTAGAAATGAGAATTCATCTTGTGACTCATAAAGGCGCAGAAACGAAATACTAGTGTCAACTGCTCTTTTTGACCGAGCTCTGTGATATCGGGCGATCAATTGGAAAAAAAAGAGAGAAAAATCACTGTTCGCAATCCCCACAAAAATAAAGATAGATCGAGCGTTCTTATTTGGCTTTAAAGCGATCTATAACCGTTCCCCCTCCTAAAACCGAAATGATCTTTCAGGGTTTATTACCAATATTTATTATTTCCTTTGCTGACCATTTTATATCTTTTACCAACTGATGTTTCTCAAGTCGGTAAGTCTTTTTTGATATTTCTATCATGTCCCTTTTTAATAAATTTATTGAGTCTATTTTATTTTTTTTTGGCGGCTTTTCATAAAGATAGTTTGAAAAATTGTATCAGGAGGTTTGATAGAGTAATTATAATTCCCGAATAGTTTAGCTAAGCTGACTGGAGGAGATTGTAAATAATTATGTCATTATAACTAATAATATTTGAAACGGATATATGAAATAATAATTGACCAGCTGAATGCAAAGAGGTTAAGATTTCTTTCTTGGTATCCTTTTCAATTTCAGTGAAAAATTGATATCAGTAATGAGAAAATGAGATCATTTCTCTCTCTCATCCACAACAATGAAAATCTAGTCTTTGGGGGCCACCGTAATACTTACCCATCACGGATCAGCATAATATAAAATATGACAATAAAACATGTGTGTAAACTATTAATAAAATGCGTTGCAATTCCAAAATGAAATTTAAAAGCATATTTAAATATTTTTAACAAAACAGGACCCTGATTACAATGGGAGTCTATGGGAATTTGGCAAAATACCGAAGATAACGCCAAGTTGGTGTCACTTTTGGCGATTTTTTATCGCCAGATTTGGCGATAAACTTGGCGGCATTTAGCGATAGTTTGGTGGTCGACGGGATAACCGGGTAGTACCGAATTGCGTATAAGAAACATCCTTATAATACCAAAAATGATAATCCTATTAACTAACAGTTTACTGCGTCGGATTAAGCGTCTTATTTCCAATTAAAATACATCTTTGAATTGAAATTTAAATGAAATACAGTGTCATGAAAAATCGAAGGGTGTGAAAAAAACGATTACAAATAACTCGGCAATTCATTATCCGAGAGACTTAATCTTTTATGCAAAATTTATGTTATCTTATTGTATTTTACATTTACTCCTCAAACTAAACAATTTCGAAAATTTTTATATACCTTTTATCAGAACGAATATTTTGAGAGTTTGAAAAAATAGTGCCGGATAATCGAGGTTACTGATATTCAATTGGATTCTTCTCATTATTACATAATAAGTACCAACCCAATTTAAAGTCTCTGTTTCATTTGTTCGCGAGATAGAGCGTTTACAGACACACAGACACACACACCGACAAACGGACGGCAAAATTTTTTTTCTAAAAAAATGTTTTCCCGAATCTCCAGTGTCTGAAACGTATAAATCCGTCAATTTTTTTTTTTTCGATTTTAAAAACTATTACAAGACTACGTATGATGGATAAGTAACTAGTCGTTGGGGACCACCATAATACTTACCTATCATGTATATGCATAATATAAAATATGACAATAAATCATGTGTTAACTATTTATAAAATGCATTGTAATTCCAAACTAAAATTTAAATCTATATTTAAATATTTTTAATACATAGTAATGCCCTATTACTGAATTACGGGTACTACTTGATTATCCCGTCCACCCATTCCGACAAATTATATAAATCACCAAACTACTCGCAAAATTGTACAAATTGGCATAATTTTGTTTTTAAATAACGAAAGAACAAATAAATTAGTAAAAGATTGATAAAAATACAAACGAAACGTCGAATTAAAAATCAATTAATGACGCAACAAACACGTGTAACGTGTTTAATGTCAAGTGAATGAGACATTTACCATAAGCCATTATTGACATTTAATCTTATAGTTTGGCGATAATTTTTGGGTCGACGGGATAATCAAGTAGTACCGAACTGCGTAAAAGAAACATCCTTATAACTCCAAAAATGATAATCATATTAACTAATAACCTCATTTCCAATTAAAATTAATCTTTGAATTTGAATGAAATACAGGGTCATGAAAAATCGAAAAGTGGGAAAAATAGGATTACACATATCTTGGCAACTCATTATCCGATCGACTTCATTCTTTATGCAAAGTTTTTTTTTTTTTTTTTTTTTTTTTTTTTTTTTTTTTAATTGCTTTTTATATTCACTCCTTAAAATAAACATTATTTTTATATACCTTTTATCAGAACGAATATTTCGAAAGTCCGAAAAAAATAGTTCCGGATAATAGGGGACTGATATCCAATAGGCTTCTTTCCTTTATTACATACTAAGTACACACCGAATTTCAAGTCCCTATCTCAATTTGTTCGGGAGATTGAGCGTTTACAGACACATACACATAAAGACGGACGGACAATTTTTTTTTCTTCTAAAAATATGTTTTTCGGAATCTCCTTGTCTGAAACGGGTAAATCCGCCATTTTTTTTTCTATTTTTAAAACGATTACAAGGCTTACCCTACACTAAGTATGATGGGTAAGTAAAAATTGTTGGTGCTGTTATGTAAATGCCATTAACATTTAAAACAAATTAATAACTCAATATTATTTTTTTAATATTTTAAAATTAGAAATTTTAAGCCTTGTTATGAGACGTTTCCATTCATGCAAATACGTCATCGCAGTCTTAAACATCATAGTAGACATAGATGTAGAGGTGACGTCAGCT
The DNA here is from genome assembly GCA_963932465.1 of Maratus speciosus. NCBI lineage: Eukaryota > Metazoa > Arthropoda > Arachnida > Araneae > Salticidae > Maratus > Maratus speciosus. Next base: position 3,334,974 of record OZ010790.1, on the reverse strand, counting down.
GAAACTGGTTTATTTTACTGTAAAATATTTCTAAAGTAGGGATGCACAACCTGTGGCCCGCGATGAGTTGACAAGTGGCCCGCGAATTTTGTCAATTTATAATTGGCAAAAATTGCTATTTTTGACCATAGATTGCAGGAAAAATTCGTGAATTTCGACAATTTGCCGCGGAAAACAATTGCAAATTTCGTCAGTCAGTTAAAATTCGCGAATTTCATTAATCGCCCAGCCGATACCATTTATATCAATACAGAAAATTCCCGAGTTGCAAATTTCTCCAGTCGCTAGTCGAAAACTACCTTGAATTTCACCAATCGGGAGCGGAAAAATCGCGTGTTTCGTCGATCGCGCTCGAAAAAGTCGCGAATTTTGTTGATCGAGCACGAAAAAATCGTGAGTTTCGTCAGTTTATCGCGAGAAAAAGTCGGGAATTTCGCCAATTTGCCGCGGGAAAATTGCAAATTTTGTTGACTGAGCGCGGAAAAATCGCGCGTTTCTTCGATCGGGTACTGTAAAATCAAGAGTTTCGTCGATCAGGCACGAATAAATCGTGAGTTTCATCGATCAGGCACGGAAAATCGCGCGTTTTGTCGACTGCGCGCAGAAATGTCGCGAGTTCCGTCAGTTTATCGCAAGAAAAAAGTAGTGAATTTTGCCAATTTGCCGCGGAAAAATTGTAATTTCGTCAGTCATTTAAGATATGCGAATTTCGCTGATCGGGTGCGGAAAAATCGCTAGTTTCGTCGATCGGGTGCGGAAAAATCACGAGTTTTGCCGATAGGGCGCGGAAAAATCACGAATTTCGTAGATCGGCTGCGGAAAAATCGTGAGTTTCATCTGTCTGTGAATTTTGCCAATTTGCCAAGAGTTTCAGTCAGATAAGAATCGCGAATTTCGTCGACCAGGTACGAAAAAATTGCCAGTTCTGTCGATCGGGAGCGGAAAAATCGTGAATTTTGTATACCGAGCGCGGAAAAATTGCAAAATGTGTCTATCGGGCGCGAAAAATTTGCTAGTTTTGGCGATCGGGCAGAGGAAAAATCGTCAATTTTGTCGATTAAGTGTGAAAAAATTACAAGTTTCGTCGATCGGCTACGGTAAAATCGCGGGTTTTGGTAGTTTATTGCGAGAAAAAGTTGTGAACTTTGACAATTCGCCACGGGAAAAAATTGAAAATTTCGTCAAGCAGTTAGCAATCGCGAATTTCGTTGACTGGACGAGGAAAAATCGTGAATTCCGTTGGTAAGGTGTGAAAAAATTGCGAAATTTGTCGATCAGGCGCGGTAAAATCTAAAATTTTGTTCATCGGCTGCAGAAAAATTGTTAATAAGCAAAACTTAATCCTCCCGAATAAAGTCAAGGAATATTTTCACTCCTTGAAAATAATCTTTGCTATACCTCTGTTATATATATACAAGCACAAACTGTTGATATATCCTTGCCAATGGAATTGAGTATGGTACGTTGACTGAGTAGGGGAATCTAAAGGGGTAAAACTGCCACTCCTTTGAAACCATGTTTCTTATAGGCTACAAATCTCCCAAACTCCCGAAATAGAATTATCTCGGTGTTACTGATGTGGCCCTCGAGAACCGAGGCATTTTTGTAAGTGGCCCTTCTCTTAAAAAGTTTGTGCACCCCTATTCTAAAGTGATACATGGAAATTGAATATTGGAAAATAAAAAAGTTTGCAGCAGGAAAAAATGGAGCAATATTTAGCATAAAAAACTAAGATAAGGAGCTATATTTGTAATGGCATAAAAATTCAATGATGTATTACTAATGTTGTTTCGAAAGATATATTTTAAGTACAGTCATGAAAAAAAAGAATCCCTGCCGGCTCGACCTACAGGCGCAGGTAGATTTCGAAGTTAAGTAATAATTTCACACACAAAAACTAAATCACGATTAGAGATAAACCCAGTTTAACAATTTTATCTGGCCGCTTTTGAAGAGTTTTTAATTTTATCGTTTATATAATACCTGGTTTTATCAGAATAATGTTAAGGTGGTATTAAAAAAATATTTTTTACGCTCAACTCGAAATTTTCTGACACATTTTCAGATTCATTTTTAAAATAAAAAACATGAAACTTGCTGACGTGATTTTTGGAGAGATTTATAAGCTACCCGTGTTTTTATTTTTCGCTCAATTCATTAGAACTTCATTTATAAACAATTATTTTCTCAGTACGGCCATATTTTTCGATTCCAACACTACCGCTTCGAGAAATTCGGTTCAAAATACCCACCTTGACATCGTTGTTTGAAATATATTCTGCCTCTATTAAAAAATCGACCCATACGGCATATTATATAGTTTCTGAATAAGAGAACCTGCCAATCGGATACGTTTGAGAGCAAAAATGAATTTAAAAATGATTCACAAAATAAACAGTTTGTATTTGAGTACAATCTTAAAACGATAATTTTTTTTTTCAACCGCTATGTATTTTTAATTTATTTTTGCTGTAAAAATTGGTCCTATCAAAAACTTGTCAGTATAAAAGTTGTAGATAATATTAAGAATATTTATAATAAATTCATGCGGATTTGATATCTTGTGAATTGACGAAGTTATAGATTTTTTTCTTCTTCAACACCCCCTTTTTTGTTTTCGTTTTTATTTTTTTGTGGTAAGAGTTGGTCCTATCAAAAAAAAAAAAAAAAAAAAAAAAAAAAAAAATTATAATAAATTTACTTGGATTTGATATCTTGAGAATGGACAAAGTTATGAGTTTTTTTCTCCCTAAAACCCTATTTTTTTCGCCCCTTGGGCCCATTTTAAATTTTATCAAAAATCTGTCATACATAAATTTTTGGCCCTTTCTCTAGAAATAATAATAACTTTAAACTGATTCGATATGTATTACAATTAGGAAGTTATGGGTTTTTTCGATTTTCACAAAACCCCTTCCTATTTCCACCCCTTTGGTTTGATTTTGCCCATTAACGAACTTGACCGAGATTTTCTGCCCCTTGATTTTATGTATCAGTTTGGAAAAGGTTTGTGCAGAATTATAGAAGTTATTGTGTCCATAAAAAAGTGTAAATAGATAAAGTTTTTTACGGGGGGTGGTTTTGGGTTCTAGGGGTCATGATCGGTGTAGATCTGCAAAACTTTTTCAGAAATTCCAACATAGGGGAGAATGTAATAGGTAGTATTTCTTACGAAATCAACCTAAAGTGTAAACACCCTCTACCAACTCTGCAACTAATTATAATAGAAGAAAGTTACTGGTACCAAACGATTGGAAATAAAGTCTGCTTTTAAATGATGTAGTATATAAAATTTGCTTAGGGGACATGCACAAATCAAAACCAGACCAAACTTTGTTTTTTTTCAATGGCAACACCCAATTTTGACACTATATTTTAAATCTTCCGTTCCAATTATGCCTAGAAACGAAATTTAAGTCATTTATATGATAAGTTTTTGAATTACAGACAATCAAAATTTAGATCTTCTAATGTTAAAATATATTTTCATATTTCTATTAATATCTCCTGAAATTATAATCCTAATGAGATAACTTTTTGTGTGGTTATAATACTAAAAAACCCGAACAAAAAACACGTTGAATTTGTAATTTTAAAAGTTTTATTATATGAATTACGAAATTAATAAAAAAAAATAGGAATTGCAACCTATAATTTTTTTGATAGATTTCTATTTATTATGACATGCCTTATGTGAATTCTCAATTAAAAACTTTTCTTCCAAATAGTTTTCAAATTATGCTTTAAAAACGTCAAAATGGTGGTTTAAGGGGCCTTCTATGATGTGTAGGAAAGCATAATCTGAAAAAATATATATATTAAAACATTTGGGCTGGCTAGAGTGAAAACATATCAAGCGAGTGAAAGGTTCCCATTAGCAAGAAATAATACATTAATAGAAGAGATATAGTCATTCTGTACCATTTCAACAATCGAGTACAAAACTTCAATTTGGATACAGCCCCTACAATAGGCTCATTTTAAAATTATTAATTTCTCTGAAACTAATCGCACGAATTTCATGAAAATTTTTATTTAGGCTAATTAAAGGGTGTAGAATTTATTTACGGTGTCAAACTTGTATACTGCTATTAAAAAAAAAAAAAAAAAAAAAAAAAAAAAATAGTTTGGTTTTGTTTTGATGTGTAGGTGACTCCTTAAGAAAATTTTATATACAACATTTCCATCATTTAAAAGTAGACTTTATTTCCAGTCGTTTGGTACCAGTAACTTTCTTCTACAATAACTTGTTGCAGAGCTGATAGGGGGTGCTTACTTCTTTCCCCCACGACTGTACATGTACAGATTTAAAAAAATAAATGAGTATTTATTTCACTGTGTGTTGGGATATTATACAAAATAAAATACAATTACAATTAAAAAAAAAAGAGAGCGAAACTCAGAATTGCCTTAAGACCGCGAAACACTATTGCTCCGGGGTTGGCTCACGAAAGTGTTAATTATTTATTTAAGTTAACTAATTATTTATTTAAGTATTGCGCGGCAGCGCAGTACTTATTTATTTCCAGTGTCACTTCTCAATGTTAATTTAACATGGAAAAGCCTATGGAGATCATAACTTTTTCATTTTTTCTTCCCAACTTTTTGTCCCTGATGCCACTCATTTTTTATTCTTTACTAATTCTAATGATATTGTAAATTTAAAGTGTAAAAACGTTTGCCTGACGTCAGGGTCAAAACGAATGGTAAAATGCCTTTGCATATAGGTGAATTATAACCTAGAGAGAAACATGGGCCAATTTTTTTTTACATTATTCAAATATTTTTCTTAATAATTCCAATTTTCGCTTTTTTCATTGAAAATCAACGGACATTTTTCATAGAAAATGTAACATTTTTACTTCATTGTTGCAAAAATTTCAAAAGCCGTAATAATAATTTATTTCTTTTTAGTTGAAAGATTTTCACGTGAAATATTAAATTGAGCTAATTTTTTTTTCTTCAAAAATTAAAAAGATGATTATGGTGTCATAGTAGAAATAAAAAGGATATTTTCTGAATAAGTTTTTGCTTTGGTTAAGTTTATATTTTAGTAAAAAGTTTCTAATGGATATCTATTTTTATGCAGGTAGCAAACTTAGTCGGGAATTAGTCCTTAAATTTTAAAATGTATTTTTTTTCCGAGATGAGAACTATTTTTACCCCAAGTTAAACTGTGGTAATAAATCACCCCTTGGGAGAGAATAAGGTTTAAAAATTTAAGTAAAACTTTTATTTTTTATTTTTTACTGTATCACAGCTATGATATTGTTAAATTTTAGCAGTATGGATTCAACACAATTTAAATTTACATTCATAGCGTTCCTGAGTGGAAAATATGGTATCTAAATTTAAGTGAAGTTAATTTTTTATGTTTTGATAAAAAATTAACTTCACTTTTTAGATTACACATTATAGATCTTTTACGTTCAGATTAGAAGTTTTGTCCAAACTACAGCAACCTGCATTACTTCAGCGGTGAAATATTTTGAATTATACATTGGTTAACTGCATCACACATTGTGGTGCAATAATGAGTTCGTCTGAATGCAGTAGTTATTAAAAAACTTGACATATTAAACAAAAACATAATTTGAAGAACAAATTAAAAAAACAAAATTTATTTCCTACATTGTTTAAGCCCGAGAAGGGACAGATATTAAGTTATTTCATTCAATTAGTTCTACATTTAATGTTAAATTTTTGTAACAAATTAGTTAAGCGAATTGAAGATTAAAAAATAAAAATAAAATTCATACAATATGATACTTAAAACACCCTAAAAAATTAGATTCCGTTCATATGAAATCGAAATAAATCTTAGACTTTTTTTTAAGTTTTGTATTTTGAATGCATCTTATCATTTTATGCACAATTGTCATAAATATAATACAAAATCTGCAATACAAATATTTTCAATTAAAAATGGAAGAAGTCTAAGATTTATTTCGATAATTTTTTAGGGTGTTTTAAGTATGATATTGTATGAATTTTATTTTTATTTTTTAATCTTCAATTGGCTTAACTAATTTGTTACAAAAATTTAACATTAAATGTAGAACTAATTGAATGAAATAACTTAATATCTGTCCCTTCTCGGGCTTAAACAATGTAGGAAATAAATTTTGTTTTTTTAATTTGTTCTTCAAATTATGTTTTTGTTTAATTACACTAGGGGGCTCGGCCCCCTACGAGCTACGCTCGCCAACCCCTGTCCAGACACCGTAGACTCTAAATGCACGCTAATTTGATCGGCTTTAAAAAGGTTTCGAAAGATTGAATTACAATTTAAAAAACAGTGGCGATCTCTCTATAAACGGATTTCTATTCATTTCTCTTTGATTGGGGAATTTTAACGCCAAATCCGTTGCGGTACTACTTGATTATCCCGTCGATCAATTTCGCCAAATTATATAAATCGTTAAACCACTCGCCAAATTATACAAATTGACATAATTTTTATTTTAAATAACGAAAAAACAAATAAATTAGTACAACATTAATAAAAATACAAATAAAACGTCGAAATAAAAATAACTTGATGACGTAGACACGTGTAACAACATTTCAAAATAAGCTAATATAAAAGGAATTATGTAAACAGAGTCTTTGTCTCCTGGTATTTTTTAACAAAGTGAAGAGAAAGTTCTTTTAAATGAGACATTTTAAATTAATCGTTTTTAATCTGACGTAATTTTGACCAAACTATTCTTTCTCTTTTTAATATTCATGTGAAAATACTTGTGTTAGAAATTAAATATTATTTGCGCTTTCCTAACAAAAATAGTTGAAAAGTATCCTCTTAAAATATCAAATAAATGTCTTGCGCAATTTCTAAATTTAAACCGTTTTGCAATATTATTTTGTGTTCATTTTGTGTAATAACTGTAATGTGACGTAAATATGACGTTATTTCTCCTATTTAAGACTTCTAACGCATGTTAATAAATTTATTGCTTTACAAATTCCTTTCTCTCTTAAAATTCACGTGTAATTATAGTTTTTATGACATAATTTTTAATAAGTTCCTGCTTTTTGTACATAATTATTTAATTCTAATTCCAAATGTTTTTTCTGTTTATAATAGTCACGTGTAAATAAATTTTTAATTTATTTACACGTATAAATATTTTTTTTAAGCAAACATTATTGCTTCCGCTGTTTATACAGTTGGCAACAGTTTAAATTAATATCACTTTCTAAAATCTGTTAAAAATATCTCTAGAAATGCTGAAAATCTGAATTTAAAATAGAAATAAAACCTCAAAAAATTAGTCAAAATAAAAAAATTAATGCAATCTGCACTCCGGCAAATTCTAACGCATAAAATGATCTAAAAATGATTAAATTCCTATGAACAGTTTTTGCTCCTATAAAACTTTTTTAGTGGAGCGATTTTGTCCAACTTTAGCATTAAATATTTCTTAAAATAATTCTTCGATCTGAAACCTGTCTACATCAGCGTGTTTATCAAACATTTCTGTATAATACTACCGATTTTCATATTTTTGTATGCATTATTTTTCTTAATATTAACGAAGAAAGACCTCCGGTCACAAAAAATTCAAAACCGGCGGCGGCGGTGACAGCGGTAGTTACTTTTTTTTAGAATAGAGAGATTATTATTATAATTATGCTACGTTAATTACTGTTAAACAAAATGGGCTAATTATACCTTGCATTCTGAAAAGCGGCTGCTTAGCGTTCAGTATAACCGAGGTCCAGGAGAAAAAAAAACAAAAAAAAACAAAACAAAAAAAAAAACACTACTTTGTGGACATACTACGCCACAAAAAGTACCTATCCTTCTATATAAAAAAAAAAAGTTTTGATTTGGAAATAGGCCAATGAAAATCTTCGTAGATATTCTGGGTAGATCGGCATCCAATTTGAATGCTTAAGCATGGCCTTTCATCGTTAATATTAAAAAGTCTGTTGCATACAAAAATATGAAAATTGGTGGTATTATAGAGAAATGTTTGATAAACACGCCGATGCAGACAGTTTTCAAATCGAAGAATTATTTTAAGAGATATTTAATGCTAAAGTTGGACAAAATCGTTCCATTAAAAAAGTTTTATTGGAGCAAAAACTATACATGAGAATTTAATCATTTTTAGATCATTTTATACTTTATAAGTTCCCGGTGTGCAGATTGCATTTATTTTTCTTATTTGACTCAATTTTTGAGGTTTTATTTCTATTTTAAATTGAAATTTTCAGCATTTCGAGAGATATTTTTTACAAATTTTAGAAAATGTTATTAATTTAAACTGTTGCCAATTGTATAAACAGCGCAAACAATAATGTTTACTTCAAATTAAAAATTTATTTACACGTGACAATTATAAACAGAAAATAAAAATTTTAAAATTGGAATTAAATGATTACATGTTAAAAGTAGGAAAATTACGTCATAGGAACCATGTTTACACTTGAATTTTAAAAGAGAAACAAAATCTTAAAATAAAAAAAATCATTATTATGCGTTAAAACTAGTAAATGGAGGAAATTACGTCATATTTAAAATGGCCAAAAAATATGCCAAAACAATTTAAATTGAAAAATATATTTGCGCGAGATATTTTGAGATAATCTTTTCAACTATTATCGTGAATTCGAAGACAGCGCAAATAATATTTTCTTCTAACAACAAAAGTATTTTCATGTGTATATTAATAAGAGAAATAAAACTTTGGTGTAAATTACGTCAGATTTGAAACGATACATTTAAAATGAATTATTTAAAAGAACTATCTTATAGCGCTGTTAAAAAATACTGGGAGACAATGACACTGTTTACTTAATTAATTTTACATTAGCTAATTTTCAAATGTTTAACTAATTTTTTTAATTAAATACGAAAACAGTCATTGTATCTCTTAACAGCAGCAGATTTGGTCTTAAAAATCCCCAATCCAAGGAAAACGAATGGAAACCCGTTTACAGAGAGATCGCTACTGTTTTTTTTTTTTTTTAACTAGGGGGCTCTGCCCCCTTCGAGCTACGCTCGTCAACCCCCTTTTAGACACCGCAGACTCTAACAGCACGCTAATTTGATCGGCTTTAAAAAGATTTTGGAAGATTGAATTATAATTTGAATCTGACAATTATAATCTGACGTAATTTTCACCAAACTTTTCTTTCTCTTTTTAATATTCACGTAAAAATACTTTTGTTAGAAGTGAAATATTATGATCATCTTAAAATATCAAATAAATTTCTCGCGCAATTTTTAAATTTAAACTGTTTTGCAATATTATTTTTTGTTCATTTTACGTAATAGGTAATGTGACGTAAATTCTCCTATTTAAGATTTCTAACGCATGTTAATGAATTTATTATTTTACAATATTCTTTCTCTTTTAAAATTCACGTGTAAATATAGTTTTTATGACGTAATTTTCAATGAGTTCCTGCTTTTTATATTTTCTGTTTATAATAGTCACGTGTAAAATATTTTTTTAATTTGAAGCAAACATTATTGTTTGCGCTGTTTATACAGTTGGCAACAGTTTAAATTAATACAATTTTCTAAACTACTAGGGGGCTCGCCCCCCCCCCCCTACGAGCTACGCTCGCCAACCCCCGTTCAAACACCGCAGTCTCTAAAAGGCTGATTGGCTTTAAAAAGATTTTGAAAGATTGAATTATAATTTAAAAAACAGTGGCGATCTCCCTATAAATGGGTTTCTATTCATTTTTCTTCGATTGGAGAATTTTAAGGAAAAATCAGCTGCTGTTAAAAGATACAATGACTGTTTTCGTCTTTGAATCAATAAAATCAGTTAAACATTTCAAAATAAGCTAATATAATAAGCAAATCTGCATCAAAACGCAAATATATTTTACAAATACCAATGACTTCTTTTGACGAAAATGACACAGAATGTTAACGAATCTTAACTAAAGCATTTGACCGATTTCTTTATTTTCTGCTTCACAGATTTTTCTCTTTCAAATCATATTTTTTGTTGATGACACTTCATTTTCAGCTTGTAATCTTTTTTATTTTAATTACATTACTAAATAATCGCTTGAAAGCAGTCTAAACGCGTTCAATAAAATTAATATTAATCTTATTAATATAACTTAATATATATATTTAAACTATTTTGCAATATTACTTTTTGTTCATTTTACGTAATAAGTGTAATGTGACTTAATTTCTCCTATTTAAGACTTCTAACGCATGTTAATGAATTTATTATTTTACAATATCCTTATAAAATTCACGTGTAAATATAGTTTTTATGAAGTAATTTTCAATAAGTTCCTGCTTTTCACACGTATTTATTTAATTCTAATTTGAAAGTTTTTTTTTCTGTTAATAATAGTCACGTGTAAATAAATTTTTAATTTGAAGCAAACATTATTATTTGCGCTGTTTATACAGTTGGCAACAGTTTAAATTAATTCCTAAAATAAGTAAATAATACCTCTCGAAAAGCTGAAAATTTGAATTTAAAATAGAAATAAAACCTCAAAAAATGAGTCAAATTAATAAAGTGAATGCATTCTGCACACCGCGAAATTCTAACGTATAAAATGATCTGAAAATGAATTAATTCCCATGTATAGTTTTTGATACTATAAAACTTTTTTAATGGAACGATTTTGTCCAAATTTAGCATTAAATATCTCTTAAAATAATTATTCGATTTGAAAACTGTCTGCATCAGCGTGTTTATCAAACATTTCTCTATAATACCGCCGATTTTCATATTTTTGTATGCAGTATTTTTCTTAATATTAACGGAGAAAGACCTCCGGTCAGAAAAAATTCAAAACTGTCGGCGGCGGTCTCGGTGACAGGGTAAGTTACTTTTTTTAGAATAGAGAGATGTAAAAAATATCTCTCGAAATGCGGAAAATTTGAATTTAAAATAGAAATAAAACCTCAAAAAATGAGTCAAATTAAAAAACTAAATGCAGTCTGCACACCAGGAAATTCTGACGCATAAAATGATCTAAAAATGATTAAATTCCTATGAACAGTTTTTGCTCCTATAAAACTTTTTTAATGGAACGATTTTGTCGAACTTTGGCATTGAATATCTCTTAAAATAATTGTTCGATTTGAAAACTGTCTGCATCAGCGTGTTTATCAAACATTTCTCTATAATACCGCCGATTTTCATATTTTTGTATGCAGCATTTTTCTTAATATTAACGGAGAAAGACCTCCGGTCACAAAAAATTCAAAACCGTCGGCGGCGGTCTCGGTGACAGGGTAAGTTACTTTTTTTTAGAATAGAGAGATGTAAAAAATATCTCTCGAAATGCTGAAAATTTGAATTTAAAATAGAAATAAAACCTCAAAAAATGAGTCAAATTAAAAAACTAAATGCAATCTGCACACCGGGAAATTCTGACGCATAAAATGATCTAAAAATTATTAAATTCCTATGTACAGTTTTTGCTCCTATAAAACTTTTTTAATGGAACGATTTTGTCCAACTTTGGCATTGAATATCTCTTAAAATAATTCTTCGATTTGAAAACTGTCTGCATCAGCGTGTTTATCAAACATTTCTCTATAAAACTACCGATTTTCATATTTTTGTATGCAACAGTTTTTTTTTTAAATATTAACGAAGAAAAGCCATGCTTAAGCATTCAAATTGGATGCCGATCTGACGGGAATATCTACGCAGATTTTCATTGGTCCATTTCCAAATCAAAACTTTTCCTTCTATATATCCTTATATCCTTCTATATATAAAAAAAAGTTTTGTTTTCGAAATGAACCAATGAAAATCTGCGTAGATATTCTCGGCAGATCGGCATCCAATTTGAATGCTTAAGCATGGCCTTTCTTCGTTAATATTAAAAAAACTGTTGCATACAAAAATATGAAAATCTGTAGTATTATAGAGAAATGTTTGATAAACACCCTGATGCAGACAGTTTTCAAATCGAAGAATTATTTTAAGATATATTTAATGCCAAAGTTGGACAAAATCGTTCCATTAAAAAAGTTTTATACGAGCAAAAACTGTACATAGGAATTTAATCATTTTTAGATCATTTTATGCGTCAGAATTTCCAGGTGTGCAGACTGCATTTAGTTTTTTTTAATTTGACTCATTTTTTGAGGTTTTATTTCTATTTTAAATTCAAATTTTCAACATTTCGAGATATATTTTTTTTACATATTTTAGAAAGTTGTATTAATTTAAACTGTTGCCAACTGTATAAACAACGAAACAATAATGTTTGCTTCAAATTAAAAATTTATTTTACACGTGACTATTATAAACAGAAAATATAAAAAGCAAGAACTCATTGAAAATTACGTCATAAAAACTATAATTACACGTGAATTTTAAAAGAGAAAGAATATTGTAAAATAATAAATTCATTAACATGCGTTATAAGTCTTAAATAGCAGAATTTCCGTCACATTTCCGTCACATTACACTTTTTACGTAAAATGAACAAAAAAATAATATTGCAAAACAGTTTAAATTTAAAATTGTGCCAGAAGTTTATTTGATATTTTAAGACGATCATAATATTTCATTTCTAGCAAAAGTATTTTTACGTGAATCTCTCTATTCTAAAAAAGGGTAACTACCGCTGTCACCGCCGCCGCCGGTTTTGAATTTTTTGTGACCGGAGATCTTTCTTCGTTAATATTAAGAAAAATAATACATACAAAAATATGAAAATCGGCAGTATTATACAGAAATGTTTGATAAACATGCTGATGCAGACAGTTTTCAAATCGAAGAATTATTTTAGGAGATATTTAATGCCAAAGTTGGACAAAATCGTTCCATTAAAAAAGTTTTATAGGAGCAAAAACTATTCATAGGAATTTAATCATTTTTAGATCATTTTATACGTTTGAAGTTCCCGGTGTGCAGATTGTATTTCTTTTTTTAATTTGGCTAATTTTTTTAGGTTTTATTTCTATTTTAAATTCAAATTTTCAGCATTTCTAGAGATATTTTTTACATACTAGGGGGCTCGGCCCCCTACGAGCTACGCTCGCCAACCCCCATCCAGACACCGCAGACTCTAAATGCACGCTAATGTGATCGGCTTTAAAAAGATTTCGAAAGATTGAATTATAATTTAAAAAACAGTGACGATCTCCCTATAAACAGATTTCTATTCATTTCTCTTTGATTGGGGAAATTTTAACGCCAAATCCGCTGCGGTACTACTTGATTATCCCGTCAATTAATTTCGATAAATGAGAAATTTTACTTCAATCCTTTGTCTGAATAAACAAACCTACACACAAGCTCCAGAGAGACGTATCAGTCTACTCGCGGTCTTTTTGTTCTGGTCAGGCGACGTTATCTTGTGGTTACACGGCGTTTTTCATCTGACTAAAACCGAAGCATTACATTGCATCGAAACGATCAAAAATTACCTAACATCCATTTCTGAAATAACGAATATTGATGACAATTCATTGTATAATATGCAAACCTTAATTCATCAGTATTTCATGTAACAACAACAAAAAAAAAAACAAGTCATCTTAAATCTGATTTTTATTCTTTTCAATTTTGTTTTTGTGTTTATTTTGTTTAATAATAATGTTTTATTGCTTAAGCAATAAAACATTATTATTAAACAATTGCATAACTGCAATTGCACTTTAATTTCATAACTGCAAGAACAGTTATGAAATTAAAATTGTTTTAAATTAATTAAAAATACAGCTATTTATAAACATATTTTTCTCCAACTCCGGTTACCACCACACTCCGCTTATGACGACAATTTTTCTGGTCATTAGAGTATCGGCATAACGAGGTTTGACTGTATTTTGATTCAAATATATATTTGTTAAAAGAAAAAGTTTATCGTTAATAAAACACTATTATGAAACAAACATTTGAGACAACCCAAATCATGATTTATAGGAACAAAAGATAAGGGATAATACGAAGAGACGGGGTAAGGGGGAGGGGGTGCAATATTGGAGAAAGTCTCCTGTCTAAGGAAATAGATTACGAAATCCGGACAATTGTCAAAAGAACAAGATAATCTATTGAAAAATGGCAAATGTCTAATTGACAGCCTAAGCAAAATGTCCAAAGAGGAAAATTCTTTCATCGCCTCAAGATAGAGGGAATGAAAGGGAGAGAGAAGGGAGCGGGGGAGAGATGAAAGTGTATAGTAGGGATTACTGGTGGTCATGTAATTATAGCAAATCTCCAGTTCAGTGTTATTCAGTCTTCAAGTTTTTATGATTTCAGGAAGATGAGGAGTGACATCAATTAATAAAATATTATTAAAACATAGAAATTTCGGAGACCTTTAAAGATAATTTGAAAATACAGAATTAACGATGGTAAAAACAGACTAACATGCTGTTTTGAAAAGAGAATGCTTTTATAATAAATAAAAATAAAGGTCCCAGTGAAACTGATGGTATTGACCTCACAGGCTATTCACACTAATTGTATATCATACTTTTATTTTAAAGAATAATGCCCCTCTAAAAACAAACTAAGGGGTGGATTAGACCCCTTCCCCCCTTTTCCCTCTCTATACTTAACAAATGAGTCTCCAAATCTCATCAGGGCAGTGCCTTATCAGAATAAACCGGTATACCAAATTTCAAGCAAATCGGATGGAAAAAACCATTTATCTAAATTAAGGGGGTATTATCCCCCCCGTTCCCTCCTTTATGCTTAAACAATGAACCACCAAATCTAATCAGGCAATCGCCTTACTAGAATTAATCGGTACACCAAATTTGAAGTAAAACTGATAATTCTGCATGAAAATCCCATTTATCTAAATTAAGGGGGGATTAACCCCCCCGTTCCCCCCCCCTTTATACTTAACCAATGAACCCCCAAAACTAATCAGGGAAGCGCCTTATCAGAATGAACCAAGAAAATTTTTCTGAAGCAAATCGGATATTTTTATCAAGAGTTATCGAGTTGCGTAGATACGTACGTACATACATACAGAACCTGCGGGCACATTAGCTCTCAGGCTTTGATAGCCTGTGAGCAAAAAAGATGATGAAGGAAAAAAAATTAATTAAATAGTAGCCTATAAAAGTTAATTATTTAATGTCCCATTCGCTAACGGAACTCACTTGTGAACTGGTTCCAAATGCTCCCGTTGAATCTGTGGGGCGTACATACGTTTCGCTGGATGAGAGAAGGGGTACAAAAGTTACGAAAGGTAAATACTTCTTCTGATAACAACAAAAAATGTGCGGTCCCTTACAGAAGCTTGCGTAGATTAACCGTTGTGGCAGCTCAATATCAAAATGACTTAATTTAGGGAAATGTGTTCAATTGCTAGAAGCCGCAAGCGCTCTCTGTTGACCACACGTTAAATCTAAAAATTAATTTTTTTTTTATTAAGGGGATTTCGGCTTCTTTGACCTAAAATTCGTGTGATTTTTACTGTTTTTTTTTTTTAGTTACAAAGAAAGGAGATTATTACCTTCGAACTTTTTGCTTTACATTTATTGACATTTCACACTAATGGTATATTATACTCTTATTTCAAAGAATAATGCCCCTCGAAAAATAAATTAAGGGGGATTACCACCCCCATTTCCCCCTCTTTATACTTAACTAATGAACCTCTAAATATAATCAGGGAAGCACCTTATCAGAATACATCTGTAGACCAAATTGAAGCAAATCGGATAATTCTGCATGAAAAACCCATTTATCTGAATAATGGGGGAGGGGGGTGAGATTAGCCCCGCTCCCCCTTTATACTTAACCAATGAACCTCCAAAACTAACCAGGGAAACGCCATATGAGAATGAACCTATTTACAAAATTTGAAGCAAATCGGATATTTCTATCAAGAGTTATCGCGTTGCGGACATATAAAACCTGCGGGTACATTGGCTCTCAGGCTTTGATAGCTAAAAACGAATAATACGCCTCGTGCGATGGGGAGTACCTGAAGGTGCACGCCGTAAACTTAAAAATGGAGGAAATCGGTCGAATAGTTCTCGAGAAAAATGATCACTCAAATTGAAAAACGTGGTTTCGAGATGATTTTTTTCGACATGTTCTCGAAAACAATGGATTTGAGAGCTTTACGAGATGAAATTTTTTTTACATTGTTTTCAGACACATGAGAACGTCCATTCGTTACTCTTGTGATAACTAGAGCAAATTTTCATATATAATTCCAATTATTTTATTACAAAATATAATTAAGATAAAAATCTATATAACCAGCTAAATACCACTGTGTTCCACACACAAACATATATGTAATTTGTAAAAAAAAAAACATTTTACTTATGTATATATTAAATGACTCTTGTGACACTCTGGTCACAAGAGTAACAAAATTTTGATTGACTAGGGGGCTCGGCCCCCTACGAGCTACGCTAGCCAACCCCTGTCCAGACACCGCAGGCTCTAAATGCACGCTAATTTGATCGGCTTTAAAAAGATTTCGAAAGATTGAATTATAATTTAAAAAACAGTGGCGATCCTCCTATAAACGAATTTCTATTCATTTCTCTTTGATTGGGGAATTTTAACGCCAAATCCGCTGCGGTACTACTTTATTATCCCGTCGACCAATTTCGCCAAATTATATAAATCTCCAAACTACTCGCCAAGTTATACAAATTGACATAATTTTTATTTTAAATAACGAAAGAACAAATAAATTCGTACAACATTAATAAAAATACAAATAAAACGTCGAAATAAAAATAACTTGATGACGTAGACACGTGTAACAACATTTCAAAATAAGCTAATATAAAAGGAATTAAGTAAACAGAGTCTTTGTCTCCTGGTATTTTTTAATAAAGCGAAAAGAAAGTTCTTTTAAATGAGACATTTTAAATTAATCGTTTTTAATCTGACGTAATTTTTACCAAGCTATTCTTTCTCTTTTAAATAATCGCGTGAAAGTACTTCTGTTAGCAATAAAATATTATTTGCGCTTTCCTAACAAAAATAGTTGAAAATATCCTCTCAAAATATTAAATAAATGTCTAACGCAATTTCTAAATTTAAACTTTTTTGCAATATTATTTTGTGTTCATTTTATGTAATAACTATAATGTGACGTAAATATGACGTAATTTCTCCTAAGACTTCTAACGCATGTTAATGAATTTATTATTTTACAATATCCTTTCTCTTTTAAAATTCACGTGTATACTTTTTATGACGTAATTTTTAATAAGTTCCTGCTTTTTATACATAATTATTTAATTCTAATTTGAAAGTTTTTTTCCTGTTTATAATAGTCACGTGTAAATAATTTTTTTAATTTGAAGCAAACATTATTGCTTGCGCTTTTTATACAGTTGGCAACAGTTTAAATTAGTACAATTTTCTGAAATCTGTAAAAAATATCTCTAGAAATGCTGAAAATTTGAATTTAAAATAGAAATAAAACATGAAAAAATGAGTCAAAATAAAAAAATTAATGCAATCTGCACTCCGGCAAATTCTAACGCATAAAATGATCTAAAAATGATTACACTGCCATGTATAGTTTTTGCTGCTATAAAACTTTTTTAGTGGAACGATTTTGTCCAACTTTAGCATTAAATATCTCTTAAAATAATTCTTCGATTTGAAAACTGTCTGCATCAGCGTGTTTATCAAACATTTCTGTATAAAACCACTGATCTTCATATTTTTGTATGCATTATTTTTCTCAATATTAACGAAGAAAGACCTCCGGTCACAAAAAATTCAAAACCGGCGGCGGCGGCGGCGGTGACAGCGGTGACAGCGGTAGTTACTTTTTTTTAGAATAGAGAGATTATATAGACAAGGGAAATGCTTTTTGTTACAAATTAGATATATTTTATGCCAGTGGAACACAATTGTATTTAACTGGTTATATCAATTTTTGTTTTAATTGTATTTTGTAATAAAATAATTGGAAGTATTTGTGAAAATTTGCTCTAATTGTCACAAGAGTAACAATGGACGTTCCCACATTTCGACATGGTTTCGACGCTATAATTCTTTTCCCACTTATATTTGCATTTCCACCAGACATCTGTTCCAGTATTCTTCAAAGCCGTTCTGATAGGCTCACCAGATTTAGATATCCAGACCGTACTGACTAAATATCTTGGAAGTGGTAATAGATGATTTAAAATTTTGTTCTCAGCGGTCTCGGAGCGAATACGCAGTAGTTATGTGGTATGTCGTTAGTTTCCAGTTCTGCAGAAGAGAATTTCGGATCCAAGCAGCTGAAAGTTTGAAAAAAATGGGAAGTTTTTTTTATCGTTCAATATTTAATTAAGTTATAAAACATAACTTGAACGAAAAAAAAAAAAAAAAAAAAGTGGATAATTTCTATTTTTCAACATTTAATTAAGTTATAGAAATAATTTGAAACAATATTAACAATTTATATAATGTGATTTTTTTTTAATATTCGTAGTAGTAATTACAGGTTTTAACTAATTTTATGTATTTAGAGAATCCAGTACAAAGATTTAACCGAATGCATTTTTTCTTTTCAAAATGGGCGTGAATCACTCATACACGCATTATAGTGATAGTGGCTTTGACGAATTTCATGCATTTTTATCAATGCGATTTTTACGTAAATATTCGCAAAAAGATCAAAGCAAAAAGATCAAATATAAAAATTCTTCCACCGTCACAAGATAGATTATATATACATATACACATACACCCCTATATTATTTAAGCAATAAAAATTAAAAAAGATAAAATAAATGAGGACAAAATAATAATTAATGATATTGAATTATTATAATAAACATAATAATTAAACATAATATAATATAAGCTTAACTAATAATATAAGAATTAGAAATAGTTTGAAATATCCAGGAAAAGTTTTGTTAATCTTTCTGAATTAAAAGATATTGATATATATATTAGAAATTAATTGTAAGAACTAACTTATAATGGGCATTTCTATAATCATTGTTATCATTTATTACCATAAAAACGCCAAATATAACTCAAATGAAACCGATGACCAATAATTGAACTTTCCATTTATTTTTGTTTTTATAATATAATAGGAATGAGGCAAATACAAAAATTAACCCATATAACACCACCTCACCTCCATAACCATTAAACATGTAGCTGTACGTCTCTAAACTTAACTTAAGTAAACCATACAACACCACCCCACCTCCATAATTCTTCAATTGAATATAGGTTGAAATATTTAAACCAAACACCATGTTAAAGCAATAACATGCATTAGATTTTTATGTAAATATTTATATCTTAAAAAGTCAACTTGTTTATATTAATTTTAGAATTCAGTCAAGTTCAGTTTTAGAAGTCATTAACTACAATAAATATAAAGATGATATGAGTAACATAACTTAATAGATTACTCATAATTTTGGATACAGCAATTTAAAAATTAATTCATATTTTAGTCAAGATATGGTGCTGCAACCTATACAAAGGCTCAAGCTAACTTCCAAACTTCAGAATTAAAACATTTCTTTTTGCGTTTCAACATAATAAAGAATAAAATCTGATCGAAAATTGATAAATTATTCTTAAGTCTTGTACATAGGTAAAAAATATTGTAGATTTTGTTAGTGTATTAAAATATTAAATTGATTTCTAAAATATTAAATTGATTACAGACTATACGCGAGATAAAATGGGATCCCTTCTCTTTTGTCCGACTGCGCCCCTAAAAAAATTGGGAGACCTAGGCCTAGGAATACCATGCACAATGGCAAATCCATTTTTGAAAATTACGCACGAGATAATTAAAAAATATATATCTTGGCCATATCGACACGATCTCTTCATACATAAAAATCTCATTACTTCTCTGAACATTCTATAATGTTTTACTTCTTTGAAAATTTTCTGATTTATTGCTGGATCAACATGACGTGAACACGTGTAGATATTTGAACTTGATTTTAAGAAGAATACTCAAACGAGATAATTCAAATGACTTTAGATTTATATCTCTTATCCAACGCATGTACGATATTTAAAACTTCTCAACAGATTCAAAGAACTGTGTAATAAATACATCTTAGAACCTGCATATTTCAGCATTTTCTAATTCACAATTCTGAAAAACATTCCTACTTATATCTTATTCGGTATTAAATCTTCGGCTTTTATTTCCCCCGTCTATAATTTACCCAACAGCTGGACCACCCCTTTATTTCCGTGTTGTAAATATTCATATAGAGAAAACAATTTTCAGTGATTTTCTATTGCGGTCAAGATACACCCTCCTTACTATGGAAGCAATTTCATTTTTTCCCTAACTCATCCATTTCCAATGCGCCTCCCCTCTCTTCCACTGATGGTAAAATAATGCTTGCAGCGATCTCCTCAACTGTATCTTTTTCTCATTCCTATAAGGGCGGAACAAAAAAAGAAAATGAAAGTTTTTACAGCATTTCTCATTAGACGGAGATCATTTTTCAATGGATTATCTTGTTCTTTTGACAATTGTTTGATATACAATCCATTTTGTTAGGCCTTCTGATTTTATTGTTTTTCCTTATCTAGGGTATTATTTAGGTTTAATGTATGCCGCAAATTTCTCAGGTTTAGAGTTTTGTTATTTGTTCACTCTGTCAATTCAATCCAAAATTTTTCTGATTTATTGATGGATCAGGATGAAGTGAACACGTGTAGACGTTTTGAACTTGGCCTTAAGAAGAATAAACAAGCGAGTATAATTCAAATAATTTTCGATTTTTATGTCTTATTAAACACATGTACGATATTTTAAACTCTCTATTTTGTCGTTATAAAAAAAACTTGTGTAAACGGACTTTGACGAAATTATGCCTTAATCGAAAAATTTCCATGGTCTTAGTGAAAAGACTGTAATATATTTGCAATATACCCGGGCTTCCCGGGTTACAGAATATAGGCAAAAAACATTTTTTTTATTGATACAGTCATCTCCGTTTAAACGAATATTGACGCTTCCAGAAATAATAATCAATTAAGCGGGATATTTGATTAAACAGGGATTCATAACTGTAATATTTAATGCATAATAAAAGACAAAATAACCATCTACGGAATATTTAATTAACAGCATAATAAAATCGTTAATAGAATAACATAAATTAAAATAAATAAAAATGCTAAATATAAAGTAAAAATGCAGTTAGCTCGTAAGAATTTGGTCAAACTTTTGCTACTTTTAATTTACGTTACTTGTACTGCCTTAAAAAAGTCGTTTAAAGTGGTTTGTTTAAGTGGAATTTTAAAAGAGTAAATATCGAGTTATTTTTCGAATGAGTGCAAAATATCACAACTACCATCTCGAGTCTCGAAGTGACGGAGCATTGACATTAAAGCCTTGGTTAACAGCAAGGTGTGATGGTTGGGAGATCAAGGTGGGGAGATCATTTGACCCGTGCATTATACCTGCCGGCCGAAATCATTGCAAATAGAACTGAAAATTTGTTTTCAGCGTAAAGGAACCAAAAATGACAAAAAGTGGAAGGAAATTCCAGCTGAAACGGGCTTTCCGCGCCTATTTTCAAACATCGGTCACACAGTTGTTATTCGATAAAGCGGAGACAGTTCGTAAAAGGTATTCGGTTTAAGAGGGGAAAAATAACATAGAACCAATAGGAATAAATTTGGTTCCGGAGGGTTCTATTCGAATAATCGAGTTATCCGATTAAGTGGGGAGGACTGTAATTATTATGGATTTTCTAAATTTAATATACAGGGTGGTTCAGAATTATATGTCAAAAATGTAAAGGTAAGTAGAGGGGACCTAAATAAGCAGATTTCGTTTAGGAATGTGAGTGCGGAAATGTGGTTTTGAGGCAGTAGGGGACACTGTTGAGGAAGCGGATGAAAGATACTTCGCTGACCTAAAATGCGATTTCCCGCACAGATTTCGAGCAACGTGCATCGGTACACCAACTCGGAGCTTGCCGAGATGCATTTCATGTATGGGGCTGAGCAAGGAAATGGCTCGTACCCAACAGCTCTCGAGCTTGTCGAAGGACTATCCTCTACTGTACGTAACACTGCACGAATTCTGCGATATCTTTCAGTGCCCGTATCACGACTCGAAGCATAAAATGATCCACTCGCGCACAACTCCCGATGAAGAGGCTCAAATGTTCAAAGATCCAGCAGATTCCTACCATGGAATCGCCCCATGTACAGTCGTGGCAAAAAAAAGTAAACACCCCCTACTAACTCCTCAACAAATTATTGTAGAAGAAAGTTACTGGTACCGAACGATAGGAAATAAAGTCTACTTTTAAATGATGTATATAAAATTCGCTTAGGGGGCCATCTACATATTAAAACGAACCGAAACTTCATTTTTTTTCAATGACAATACCCACTTTTAACGAGATATTTCAAATATTCGGTTCAAACTATGCCTAGACACCGAATTTCAAGTCATTTGAATGATAAGTTTTTGAATTATAAACATTCAAAATTTAGTGCTTCTAATGTTAAATTACATTTTCATATTTTTATTAATATCCCCTGAAATTATACTCCTAATGAGCTAATTTTTTTGCGTAGCAATAATACTAAAATACCATAAATACGTTCAATTTGCAATTTTTATAATTTTATCATATGAATTATGAAATTAATATTAAAAAAAATTATGAATTGCAACCAACAATTTTTTTGGTGGATTTAGATTTATGAAGTCCTGCTTTATGGAAATCCAAAATTTCATGTTTTTCTTCCAAGTAGTTTTCAAATTATGCTTAAAAAACGGCAAAATGATGGTTTAAGGGGCCGTCTATGATGGAAGTGACTAGATATTTTGAAATCTCTTATGCTATCCTGTAATCTAGCAGTCTTCGATGACTGTTTGAGTGGCACTTAAGATGCTTTGATCAAGAAGAGGGCTCTCTCGGTCAACAATCGAGTACGGAACTTCAATTTGAATACAGCCCCTAAAATACGGTCATTTTAAAACAATTAATTTCTCGGAAACTTATGGTACGAATTGCATCAAAATTTGTTTTTAGGCCAATTGAAAAGTGTAGAGTTCATTTATGCTGTCAGAATTGTGTACTGCTATTGAAAAAAATAAAATTATGGTTCGTTTTAATATGTAGATGGCCCCCTAAGCAAATTCCATCATCTTATATATACATCATTTAAAAGTAGAGTTTATTACCAATCGTCTGGTACCAGTAACTTTCTTCTACGATAATTTTTTGCAGAGTTAGTAGGGGGTGTTTACTTTTTTTTTCCCACGAGTGTACATCCTTAGAGGAAAAGCCTTCAAACGGAAGTCGATAGATTGTATTTAATTTTAGCATCCAAGGGCAAGGACGACTTATTAACATATTCAGCCAACGGCGTCAACCTTTTCTTTTTTCTTTATTAATGTTAAAACGTCGCCGCTGAATAATCCACACTTGCTTTATCATCGTAAAGAAACAAGCTTAAATAAATGTAGTACATTTCAGAGGACTTCGTTACTTTTTTGTGGAGAAGGAAAAATAACAGACTACTTCGGTTCCGAACCACCTAAAGACTGAACTGCATTAACACGTGATGTGAAGCCTGTTGGAATTCTAAGTCCCTTTGCCCTTTAAATTCTGATCCTAATGATTTAACGGCCTTAATTCCTGGTCATTTTTATAGTTGCGTTCGCAATTATATAAATAAGCACCTACGTCTGTCCACCTATAACAGTGAAAAAAACTGCCTAACCAAATAATTTGAAATTTAATAGATAGAATCGTTGCAGAATTGTGTCGAGTCATTTCAAATTTTTTCAAAATCAAATCAAAACTTAAAAAGATATATTAATAAAAGTCTTCTTCATTCTATTAAAGCCTATTGTACGTCATGAATTCAATGATATTCCATGATAGGTCATAATTCTAGGTTGCCATGGTGATGATGCCCTATTTAAAATGCAGTCCTATTATTTCCGTATATTTAATAAATTAGAATTGTAATCAATTTTGTATTCAGGCCTTCTTGCATAAGAGTGCAACAGCTATTGCACCAAGATCGGAATATTTATAAAACTCGTTATAGTACGAACGTACCACATTGGTCAAGTTTTACGTACAATGTTTCGACTTGTTCTTATTACTTGACATAATTTAAGTATTGCGCGGCAGCGCAATACTTATTTATTTCCAGTGTCACTTCTCAATGTTAATTTAACATAGAAAAGCCTATGTAGATCGTAACTTTTTGATTTTTTCTTCCCACCTTTTTGTCCCTGATGCCACTAACTTTTTATTCTTTGTTAATTTTAATAATATTATAAGTTTAAAGTGTAAAAACATTTGCCTGATATCAGACAGAAAACGGATAATAAAATGCCTTTGCATATGGGTGGATTATAACCCAGAAAGTAGCACAGGCTATGTTTTATTTAAATTATTCAAATATATTTATTAATTATAAATTTCGCTATTTTCATCGAGAATCAATGAACATTTTCCCATAAAATTTAACATTTCTTATTGTTGCAAAAAATTCAAAAGCCGTGATAAATTTTTCTCTCCAGCAATTAATTTCCAGTTGAAAGAATTGTGAACACGTGAAAAAGGGAATTAAAATAATTTTTTTTAGAGAATTAAAAATAAGATGAATATGGCGTCATAGTGGAAATAAAAGTAATACAAGAAACATTAATATGAGTAAATACAGTAAGTAGGTGAATATGACGTCAAAAAATGTAAATAAATTTTACCGATACTGATTTTTAAGAGTGACTATAAGAAGTTACATACAGATCAGCGCGTAGTTCGATTAAAAAGGTGTTAATTTTGTGATTTATTTGTGTTTTCTTTTATTTATTTACACTAGGGGGGTCTGCCCCCTACGAGCTACGCTCGCCAACCCCCCGTTCAGGCACACCAAAATCCAAAAAGCACGCTAATTGCACGCATTTGATCGGCTTTAAAAATATTGAATTAAAATTAAAAAAAAAAAACAGTAGCGATCTCTCTGTAAACGGGTTTCCATTCGTTTTTCTTGGATTGGGGATTTTTAACCCCTTCGGGACGGGAGCCTTTTACGAAATTTTTAATCTTTTGTCACCATCTTTTAAAAACAGAAATTTGTGTCTTCTTGAATCGAGAAAATGCGCTGATTAAATAAGGCAAACTTTACAGTAAAATTTTACTGGTGAGGAAAAACAAGTATTCTGAGCGCTTCATGCGGCACGTATACGTGTCGCTCGTCCCCATGGGGTTAAGACCAAATCTGTTGCTGTTAAGAGATACAATGGCTGTTTTCGTATTTAATTAAACACATTAGTTATTTGAAAATAAGCTAATGTAAAATGAATTAAGTAAACAGTGTCATTGTCTCCCGGTATTTTTTAGCAGCGCTATAAGATAGTTCTTTTAAATAATTCATTTTAAATGTATCGTTTCAAATCTGACGTAATTTACACCAAACTTTTATTTCTCTTATTAATATTCACGTAAAAATACTTTTGTTGTTAGAAGGAAATATTATTTGCGCTGTCTTCGAATTCACGATAATAGTTGAAAAGATTATCTCAAAATATCTCGCGCAAATATATTTTTCAATTTAAATTGTTTTACCATATTTTTGGGGCATTTTAAATATGACGTAAAATTCAAGTGTAAATATGGTTCTTATGACGTAATTTTCCTGCTTTTAACATGTAATCATTTAATTCTAATTTTAAAGTTTTTTTTCTGTTTGTAATAGTCACGTGTAAATAAATTTTTAATGTGAAGAAATATTTGATATGATAATTTGTTCGCTGTTTATACAATTGGCAACAGTTTAAATTAATGACATTTTCTAAAATTTGTAAAAAACATCTCTCGAAATGCTGAAAATTTGAATTAAAAATAGAAATAAAACCTAAAAAAATGCGTCAAATAAGAAAAATAAATGCAATCTGCGCATTGGGAACTTATAACGTATAAAATGATCTAAAAATGATTAAATTCTCATGCATAGTTTTTGCTCAAATAAAACTTTTTTAATGGAACGACTTTGTTCAACTTTAGCATTAAATATCTCTTAAAATAGTTCTTCGATTTGAAAACTGTTTGCATCAGCGTGTTTATCAAACATTTTACTATAATACCACCGATTTTCATATTTTTGTATGCAACAGTTTTCTTAATATTAACGATGAAAGGTCATGCTTAAGCATTCAAATTGGATGCGGATCAACCCGGAATATCTACGCAGATGTTCATTGGTCCATTTCCAAATGAAAACTTTTTTTTATATATAGAAGGATATGAAGTTTTAATTTCGTTAAGATATATTAGCTGGAAACAAATTCTGGACTGTTTCTATTGTTTTAAGACGGCGTAAAAATTGAATATTTTCCGACGTTTAGAAGTTAATAAATTTTCAAATAAGTTAAATTTATTTTTCCGGTTACATCGTCAATATGACGTCAGCGTTGCACAAGGACATTTTCGCTGTGTAATATATGTATTGTTCATAGGCAGTTTCTTTTTTGTATCAACAAGAAATAAAAAAATAATGGCCCCCATCAGTGTGACGTCACAGGCAACTTAACTCCATGTATGAACCGCAAATTGGATCCAAACAAACCCAGAAAGTTGAGTGTATAAGAGATGCACCATGCGACAAAACGGCTTGCAATATGAAGCCAGGTATAGCTCAGATCATTCGGCCCAAAATAGACGAGCACGTGGAACCAGTGTTGAATTATTTGGAATAGGAGGTTTTCAAAGCTACCCGCAATTGTTCGGAGCGAATTGTGAAAGGTTTTAATTGATTTCAATGTTAGATTTTTAGCTTTATGCCAAACCATCACGTTTCCTCCCCATCTGTTTCTGAACTCTGTCGTTCATTTGGATCCAATTTATGGTTGGTACGCTGAATTGAGTTGCCTTTGACGTCACCACTGATGGGGTCCATTATTTGTAAATTTTAAAAAGATGGGGGCTTTTAACGTAATGCCTATGGCATTTTTTTATCTAAAATTTTCCCTCAAGGTCTTTTTTTTTGCCTGGCACAGAAACAGCTGGTGTTGCCGCAAAATAAATACCCGAAATTTAACTTGGTAACAATTTCCTTTTGCGTTTACATCGTTCCCTGCGAGGAAAAAGGGCAAATTTAAAAAAAAAGTAAAACTGGCGCTTTTTTTAATGTCTTACTGAATAACAGCTATACTGTTGTTAAATATTAGCATTAAATATATAACACTATTTTTGCATTCATAGCGTTCCCAAGTGGAAAATGGAGGTAACTAAATTTTGATTTTTTTATGCTCAGATTGGAAGTTTTTGACCAAGCAACGACAACCTGTATTATTGCTTTCATGAACCATTTTGGATTAATCATTGGTAAATTACACCACAAATTGGATGCGATAATCAAACCTTAATGATGGCGCATTCCGTTAATTTTGAAATGAGTTCATCTGAGTGTTTGCCTGAATGCAGCAGTTATTAAAAAACTTGACATATTAAACAAAAACATAATTTGCAAAACAAATTAAAAAAGAAAATTTATTTCCTACATTGTTTAAGCCCGAGAAGGGACAGATATTAAGATGTTTCATTCAGTTAGCTCTACGTTTAATGTTACATTTTTGTAACAAATAAGTTAAATCAATTGAACATTAAAAAATAAAATTCAAACGATATGATACTTTAAACATCCTAAAAACTTGGATTCCGTTCAAATGAAAACGAAATAAATCTTAGACTTTTTCCATTTATTAGTTGTAAATATTTGCATTGCAGATGTTGTATTATGTTTATGATGACTGTACATAAAATCATAAGGCACGTCTAAAATACAAACCTTTAAAAAAAGTCTAAGATTTGTTTCGTTTTCATTTGAACGGAATCCAAGTTTTTAGGGTGTTTAAAGTATCATATTGTTTGAATTTTATTTTTTAATGTTCAATTGGTTTAACTTATTTGTTACAAAAATGTAAGATTAAACGTAGAGCTAACTGAATGAAACATCTTAATATCTGTCCCTTCTCGGGCTTAAACAATGTAGGAAATAAATTTTCTTTTTTAATTTGTTTTGCAAATTATGTTTTTGTTTAATTTATATACATTTAGGATGTATCAAAGATACTGTAACATATTTTTTTTTCGCGTGATTTTAACTCATACATTTCAGATGCATGCAAAATTTTACTACAGGGCAATTCCACAGAAAATTCTCATTTTTTTTTTTTTTTTTTTTTTTTTTTTTGGGGGGGGGGGGGATAAAATTTATAATATGTTTAATTTAAGGGTATGATTGGAAAGTTTGATATTTTTATGTTCTATAGTAAAATCCTAAGAAAAAGGTATTGTAAATTACTGTTTACAAACTAAGTTAAGTAACATTATTGTCTTTGAAAAGTCATAATGTTACGTCAGTTACACATTGAAAGTTACGTCAGTTACATGAGTAAATGCCATTTTTTCTTTTTTATTGTTCAGAAATTAATTTAAAAAGTTCCTGTTATAATTTGTCATTACTTAGTGCTGTTGGGAACATTAAATGACTTTTTTTAACGGGATAGTTTTGATAATGTTTACACTTCAATGAAGGCAGAAAAAATGTTTGTCTATTTTATGTTACATCAGTTACAGAATTTTGAATTGCAATTTTGGGACTCAAAGAGAGATTGAAATAATCTGCAGGTATTTGGGTATTAAGTCCTTAATAAGAAATATTTTAAGTTGTAAAAATTTGTTCTAGCTTTATTAGAGAATTTTCTACACAGTTTTGAAAACAAAATTCGATGATCAAGTGTTACGTCAAGTGTTATGATGGAATTGGCCTGCATTTTTCTTGTTAATGTGATATAATTAATACATTTTGGATCTATAAAAGCTATTACATATTTCTTTTAAACAACTATACTGCGATTCATGCATCTTGGATCTATGCAATATATTACAGCCTTCCATTTTTACTTTTTCTATCGTTACAAGAAGAAAGTATTGGATTCGCGAAAATTTTCGACTTTCGGTTTTCGACGGATTTACACGTTTTAGGGGTCAGATATTCCGAAAAGCATGTTTTTACAAAATGTCTGTCTGTCTGTCAGTCCGTCTGTCTGTCTATATGTATGTGACAAAAATGTTGTGGGCGCTCCATCTCAAGAACTAAAGACGGGATTTAATAAAAATTTATATTGAGTTAGTACCTGATATAAATTAGTACTGATTAGTTTTTGGTGCAAATCGATCAACAGGTGGCGCTGCTATGCAGCATTTTTCACGATTTCCACAATAGCTCAATTTCCAGAACTAATGCACGAATTTTCATCAAAGTTCAGATAAAGATAGTCCTTGACATGAATTGACGTTTTATTCATTTTGGTGTAAATCGCTCAACAGGTGGCGCTGCTATGCTGCATTTTTTGCAATTTCCGCAATAGCTCTATCTCAAGAACAAATGCTTGGATTTTCAACAAACCTCAGATTCTGGTATACCTGAATATGAATTAGTGCTGCTTATTTTTTGGTGCAAATCGCTCAACAGGTGACGCTGCTATGCTGCCTTTTTCAGAATTTCCACTGTAGTTGATTAGTTTTTGGTGTAAATCGCTCAACAGGTGGCACTGTTATGCAGCATTTTTCACGATTTCCACAATATCTCAATCTCCAGAACTAATGCACGAATTTTCATCAAACTTCAGATTAAGTTAGTCCTTGATATGAATTGACGTTTTATACATTTTGGTGTAAATTGCTCAACAAGTGGCGCGGCTATGCTGCATTTTTTGCGATTTCCGCAATAGCTCTATCTCAAGAACTAATGTTTGGATTTTCAACAAACTTCAGATTCAGGTATACCTTGATGTGAATTAGTGCTGTTTATGTTTTGGTGCAAATCGCTCAACAGGTGACGCTGTTATGCTGCCTTTTTCACAATTTCCGCTGTAGCTGTATCTCAAGAACTAATGCACGAATATTCATCAAACTTCAAATTCAGATATACTTTTATATGAATTGTTGCTAAATTGATCTAATTCCTTGTACTATTTAAATGATTTAATTGGTGTGATTTATATAGAAGAAAGCTTTGTGATGGCCACAACATACTAGTTATTATTACTATGATACGATTAAAACATTTTGGAAGTATGCAAAGCATTACCGGAATTTTTTTTCTAACCGTGATATGATTTATAAAAGGGAATGATTCGATTAACAAGTGATGCATATAGGCGTATGATATTTCATAATAGTAAAACACTGATTAAATTTGTATTTTTTATGACTTTAAAGTAATAAGATATGCTAGGGTGACCATCTTTTCATCAAAATTGACAAGAAAAAGTGCAAGTAGTTAAGTTACACAAGTTTCTCCGTATCATCCAATGCCTTTATGGCCGGAAAAATCATTCTAAAATGATTTAAAATCTTTTAGCAAAAAATCTGGAAGCAACAGTGATAAATCCTTTAAACCTAATCATGAAAGAACTTAACTGCTAATTTATCTCTGAGAGAAAAAGTTTAACGTTTAAAATGGTATAAAAATTATATTAAAAAAGGTAAAAATCTCCCAGATCTTCTTCTTCAATGCTGAGTTTCATTTATTTTTTAATAAGATTTTAATCCATTTCCACCACTTGAATTTCTCTTTGATTTTCGAGTCTGAAATTAGATTTATTGCTTCTTAGCGATCAAATAATCGAATTTGCTTCTTGGGAACGTCTTTAGAACGACTATTAAAACTGCTACCACCGCAAAAAAAGTAGATTTTCACTTATTAATTTTCTTATGGTAGCTACCAAACATTTTTCAGTAATCAGCATTATTTTATTTTAAAGTATAGGGAAAAGTATAACGCGTGTTTTATGCTTTTTCGACTAAAATAAATTAGATTAAATATAAATTTTAATAAAATTAAATATTTTAAATTGTGTGTTTTTATCGGATATTTAATAAACGTTGCAACGTGTCTCAAATTAAAGAACTGAGATTAAAAATGTGCTTTTTTTTAAAAAAAAGAAAAAAAGGAAGAAAAAGTGAAGGGTGGAGGAGAGAAAATTTTGTTGTAGTCCCCTTCTAAATTGTGTCGATGTAACTGTAATTGAAGTAGTAGTGTATTTTTTATTTTATTATTATTTTTTTTAATACAAGAAATAGTTAAGATATTAATTTAAAATTTAATCATTTGCGATCTTTAAAACTAAGAATTTTTATTTATTGAAAGAGTTTTAAAATAATTGAATAGTAATAAAGGGAAAGAAAATTCATTAAAGGGAAACTTCTGGACAGTTAAGCCAATAGAACTAGAACAGTACCAATAGAGCACCAATAAAAGCAAGAATACTAATAAAACCAATAGAACAAGACGCGGACTAAAGTCAATAAATTGTATTTCAATGATAGACTTTAATTTGTGATCTAATTCCGTGAAAATATGTCCTTCATCGAATTAAAATTAACCTATCATCATTAAAATAAAAATAAAAATAAGAATGTGTCAAAATAAAAATATGTATGCTAATAGTCCAGAGTAAATGTACATTTTACTTTGCAAAAGGTCGGGTAGAAGATTTTTTTTTTCTGACTTGTTTATAATGATACTAACATGGAAAAAACAAGTTTTCTAAAAAATTTCCTAAGGTTAAATTTTCTGTGTCCAAAAAACAACAAAATTTTGGAACATTTTTTGAATTTTTTTAAATATCTCGAGACCCGTTGCCGTTGCATATTATTTGTCAATTACAATATTAAAGAAGACAAAATTCTCTACAACTTTCATAATTACAACTTTTTTATACACTCAATAGCAAGCACAGTACGCAATTTCAAAAATAGGACAATTTTTTCAATTTTCTTAAAATCCATGAAAAACGTAGTTTTTGCCCGGATTATTCAAATGTTCCCCGTGGATTTAATGGTGTATGTCGACTTCTAAAAATCGGTAGCAGTGAATTATCTATTATTTGCACACTCGCATCTTTATTTTCATCTCAACAGACATTTTATATTCAATAAATTTATATAATTTTAAAAGTAGGGCAGAGTGTAGATGAAAGAGATAATTTTCATATTTAGACAGTAACTTTAAGTGTATACAATGTTAACTTCAAAGCATTGTTTAAAAGAATACTTCAATATTTAATAACTTATTGGCACTATAGTTTCAATTAAGAAAGAGTTCTTGTTTAATTTTAATAATTTTAATAATTGTATAATTTTAATAATTTTAATAATTGTATAATTTTAATAATTTTTATAATGCATACATATTTTTCCGGGTATCAATGGGATACGTATGAAAATTTGCGAAAAACATATTTTATTCCACACTACAATGGTATATTTTATTTACCAGTTATTGATAACATATGTTTTAATGTTTTACTGTTTTAAAGTTAGCAAACATTGGATTGTAGTTCCATACAAAAGGGGGGACTCAAAAAATAAATATCATTTACATAAAAAATACTTTTACCACATAAAATAGCTACAATAAAAATGACAACAGATTATTTCACTGACTAATGTTATGCATTTATTTCTTGTAAAATTTAAGAATTCTGTCAATAAAATATTTGAGATCACTAGTTTCATAAAAATATTTAAAAGGTTAGTTTTATAAAATATTGTCAATTTTTGTTCCCACTTATATCAATAAATATAACAAGAGATTATATCATTTTAGCATGCAAAAATATATAAAATTTTAAGATAATCTATTAATTGCTTTAACCATTTATCTGCTGACGGTACTTATAAGTACCATTAAAATAACTTGTTATAAAACTCATTTAGTACATCGATTAGTTGTAATATAGTTTACAATGAGTTACAGATACATTACTTTATCTTGTTCCAAAAGCATTATGGGTTACACAAAACAAAAATATTTTTAAAAGGATAATTTATTTTGCCTTTGCATCTTTTCAGCTTTCATGGCGTTGGGTGGGTGGAGTGTTCAATTCGGAAATTTCTCTATATTTCTATTGTAAGAACATTATATTTGTATATTTCCTAATTCTACAAAATACTAAGAAAAATATTTAAAATAAAAGATTTGAGTGGGGTTAAAAATAGTGCACAAAATCACTATAAATTCAAATTTAATTAATCTTTCTAAATCCTTCAATCCTTCTAAAATTCATTAAATGATTATGCAAATCTTCTAATGTAGTTTAAACAAGTCACAAAAGATGGATTAGAAGATAAAATTTTCATGAATTCATAATTCAGTACATAAAGGGTTAAAGCTCAAACATAAAAACTTACTTTGGTTTGAATTTCAATATTTAATTTTTTTATATGATACCTGAGGTCGATATTCTTCTAATAAATATTAGACATACGAATATCACTTGGCATATTTCAAATATTACGCGAGCAAAGCGGCGGGTTTTTTCTAGTTATATGATAAAAATCTGATGAACTATTCAATATTTAAAATAATATTATGGTACAAAGATAAGTGCAAAATATGGTAAATAAGGTATGCAGTGTTACCCTACTTTCGCCTATTCACACAAGGCGATGATTTTTTAAATAATTTTTGATCAAACTCCTCATCAAAATTTGAAATTTCTAATTGAAATACGGAATAAAGATGCAGAAGGTTGTAATAATAATGAAAAAGGATGGTGGAAGCTGATTCCACATCTTTAAAAGCAAGTTATTGTATTACGCTAATGCCGCCTGGTGCATGTAAAAACCGTCGTGGGCGCAAAATCCTCCAAGGTTCCTATGAATTATACCTCTAGTGGTGCCTTAGTCAGGTGAAGGTCTCGTCACCTGGTCAAGATTCTAAATTACGAAAGTCGCCCTTCGGTTGCTCGGCATGATGTATAGGTAGTGTAAAATTAAAAAAGCAAATCCACTATAAGTAACCGGCCAATATAGAACCAAAACAAAGTAAAACAAAGTTGCCATTAAGACAGCATAAGTGTTTGTCCAGCACACTGCCGCCATGTGGCGATCAGGCGACTTCGCACTGTTTCCAGGCCCTCAAACCCGTAAAACGGGATATAGCGCGGTAAGTAGGGCCAGGTCAGCAGTTAGAATGTGGGAAGTAACTAGATAACTATATATATATAATTTTTTTCTTTCTGTCATAAATAGCTTTTAACCCATATTTGACCAAGTATACTGTGAAAAAATATTTTTTAGTTCAAAAATTATTTTTAACATCATAAAGACGCAAGGAAAGACATAAAATTGAAAAAAATTATTATCTTCAAATTTACACGTTCTAATATATATAGGCAGAAAATGGCCAAATCTACCTGCTATGACATTATTAATTTTTTTTCTGTACTCAAACTTCTTCTTTCTAATGAAATTGTAAGAAACACTTCAAACAGCGTCCAACATCAAATTGTTTTGCGGATAGTTTTTTGTACTAGTATGTAGTTGACAGCGGCGTTGTCGTCCGTTAAAACTCATTATTAAGAGGGTCCAGGACACAAAATCTTTAAATTTTCTAAAAAAATTTATTGCATTAAAAATTTCTCTGTTTTTTTTTTCTTTTTCGGTTTTAAATGACGTTTAATTCATGTTTCTATCTTAATTGGAATAGGAAATATTAATTTTTTCGTTTGATTTGTTTTCAAAATAAGTCGTGGAAACGACTTCTTGTGAAAATGCGTTTGCTTCATGATGGGTATTTTTCCCTTTTCCCGTATTAAAATTGTTATAAGTCAAAAACTGTTAAAGATAAATGATTCAAACTTGGAACATGTCTTTTCAATTATTTTACTTTAATTTCGATTCAGCAAATTTGAAAAAAAAAAAAAAATATTCACTTTTGAAAATATGATTTTTTTTAAATGTTACACATTTTTTTTTAAATTTTCCTTTAAATATTTTTAATTTTTATTTAAATTAATATTTTAAAAAATGATGAATCAAAATTAAGACATATTTTTGTTTATTTAAATGCAAAAAAATTGAAATTCTACAAATAATATTTCGAGTTATAACGATTTGAAATTACACCGCTTTTTTAATAAATTTTAAATTAAATTTTTTTTTTTTTTTAAATTATGACCAGTTTTATCATATGATCTTGTTTACAAATGATATGGCTAACCATCACAAAAAATTTCAAAATTTTAAGTCAATAAATAAAAATTATTTTAAAATAAGCCCAGGACCTCCTTAAATAAATTTTAAAAAAAATAAAAATTAAGATATTGTAAATGAATGATTCTTTCACAGTAATGCAATACTGAAATAAAAGCAATAGTACAAATAATTTATGAGTATGAGCTAGAAATGTATGATGTCCTATATAAGGACGATGATCAAAAATGGGTTAAAAAAGAATAAAAAAATGACATGCATATAAAACCACGCTTGCTACAAAACATTAGTCAGGCTGTCATCGGCTTTCGGAATGTGGCAGTCGGTCTCTTCCAATTGAAGGGGGATTAAGGGAAGAGATTTCGTGAGTGACTTCTAAATACTGTGACTCGCATCACTGGATCTAAGTGAGCTTTAGCTGTGTTGGGGAGGGAGGAGCTCTATGCGATGTTGCGGTTCAACGGATAAAGAGAGAGAGTGACATGTAAACTGCGCTAAGAATTTAATGATGAACACATATTTTTAATAGAAAAAATGCTTTTGAGAGGGTCAAATAAATTGGAGAAATGTGTGTCTCTGAAAATGTATAAATCATACGGTTTGCTAATACACATTTTTTTTAGTGCAAGGAATTCTAAATTTAAATGTGTGTGTGTACTGAATATAATTAAACTAACAGTACTCTGAATGTTCTGCAGCGCGATCTAATTGAGAGAATGACGCCAAATTTCGTAAGAAGATTTAACAAAACGGAGGACAAAGGATTCCGCGAAAAAAAAAATACTTCCAAAAGTTACCGCTAGGGGAAATGTGGCGCTGTGTAACAGAAAAGAGAGTTTTAAAAAATGCAGAATCAATACTGAAATAAAATTTCCTTTTATTTAGCACATTTAACGATTTTAGTATTGATTCATCATTTTTTAAAACTCTCTTTTCTGTTACAGAGCGCCGCATTTCCCCTAGCGGTAACTTTTGGAACTAATTTTTTTTTCACGGAATCCTTCGTCCCCCGTTTTGTTAAATCTTCTTACGAAATTTGGCGTCATTCTCTCAATTAGATCGCGCTACAAAACACTCCGCGTACTGTCAGTTTAATTATGGCCACCTTGTATATCCGTTTGTGAACCTATTTCAATCTATGAATGCACATACAGTGTGAACGAAACAGGATATCCGAAATTTAATTCAATGATTAAATAATCATTGTAAATATAAAAATAAAATGAGTTACATGCTTATAAGATAGATAGTAAATTTTGTGCATAGTAAGTAAAAAAATAATTAACATTTTTGTCAATAGATGGTGCTACAGTATCTCTACCTGTAAAAACGCTAAACCAAACTCAAAACTGCAAAATAGAAACTTTTTCAACTGATAATAGAATGAAGGATAAAAAAGAATGAACTTTGATCAACAATTACCGTGTTTACTCGCGTAATAGTCGCACTTTTTTTGCCAATTTTTCATTGTGAAAGTCTAGGTGCGACTATTATGTGGGGAAATCTACTACACAATATTGTACGCTCTAATGCTAAAACGTTACTGGTATTAAAAACACATTATAATAAAATTAGTAACTTACCAAATGTTTCCAGATTATGTGCTGTTTATTAAATACCATTTTTCTTTTTATAGTAATATTTTCATAAACGTAAAATTTACAAATAATCTTTGTGAAAATTTTGACAAAAATTTTTCATAATAAATCACTTTCACTGAAGGGATCAGTATCACTATTGTAATGTGAATCGGTGTCTGCAGAATCTCCTTCATTCCATAAAATGTCATCTTCGCTTCCGTCCAAAGCGTCGGAGATATCCGTCTTCTTAAAACTTTTTGAAATTATATCGCTTGTTATTAAAGTCAAGATTTGTAATATCCAACTACACAGTAGTTCCTGGAATGGTCACCCATTCGGAGTTTTTTCTTTGTTCCCATTGACCATCCAATATCTATATATTCGTCTTATGTTGTCTTTAAACGGTTTGTCAACCGATACGACCAAACGGTTGCAGAATCGATGCGAGTCCTCCAGGAATTACCACAAGATCTGTTTTGCCTTCTTAAAGTTCATTCTTTACATCATCAACAAGATGTCCTCGGAAGCTATTGCGTATGGTCTTTTGAGTAATGCTCCAGACCTTTTCTTCCAAACATTGCGAACCCAATCTTTCATCAGTTTTTCCTCCAATTTATGCGAAGAAAATATTTTGACGATTTTTTCTGCTTCAAATCGGGGGTGCGACTATTACGCGAGTAAACACGGTAAACCTTTGTTTGCACAAGCTTATTGAACTATACAACAATAATAATTTTTGATTTAAAGGCACACTTGCTATGTTATATTACTTTGATTTTTATCGTCTTTCGGAATGGGAAAATATATCCAAATCGAATTGAAAGGGGTGAGGGAAAAGATTTTGGGAGTGACGAGATTTTTATCGTCTTTCGGAATGTGTCAATGTATTCAATTCGAATTGAAGGGGGAATGGAAAAGATTTTTGGAGTGACGACTAAATACTATGACTCTCATGGCTGGATCTGACTGAGCTTTAGCTGTTCTCAAATCTAAACTGGCTAATCGGATCACCACTCCATGCTTTGAGAACTAATCGAAATTTCCCCTGCATCCATGCAGAGAGTGCATGAAAAGGGAAACTGCACAAAGCCAGAGTTACGTATATATACGTAACGACTTATATATACTTATATACTCCGACTTATATATACTAACGTATATATAAGTTACTATAGTAACTTCGGCCAATAAAATTGTTTTACGTTCGAAATAATTATGTTCTCAAAATAATAGATCTGTTATCAAATTGTATTGTTACCAAGTTCAAGAAAATATGCAAGTCCGATAAAATGGTACTGTTGTCAAAATTCAAAATTTCGAATTAAATTTGGAGTTAAATCCTAGGTAATGGAAATCGGTTACATTTTTTTATTATAATAATTTTAAGCAACTATATGCGTGATGTATGTATATTTTTTTAAATGTGGAAATGCTTCCTCATTTGAATCATTTAATCTCTTATTTAATTCATTCATTCTCTCGTTTTTTAAATGTATACGATTGCACAGATCTTGTATTATTTTAGCTTATTGGAGCTTGTACAAGGATGAAATCATACATTTTTTGTGGAATCTGTGATAATTTGGACTTGAAAATTCTACAAATCCACAAATATTTCAATAATCCCCTTTCTTCCAATTTAATTTATCTTTGCTTTGTTATATACATTTTCTTTTTTTTTTTTCTGAATATTATCAAAAACAGGAGTCAGTTCATATTTCAATTTATGATTTTTATTCCCTCATTCCTGCACGATGTAATATGTGTGTTATCTTATACGGTGTTATATATATATATATATATATATATATATATATATATATATATATATATAATAACTATAATGAAGACGACATAGATACATAACGACATCATACGCAAAGGAGCAAGAAATAAAAATCCTACAAATGAAAAATGGAGCTTATACCTTTTATGAAAAATATCTATAAAATAATATTTGAAATATTTGAAATAATCGTGGAACTATGGTTGAATTGTCAATTCCATATTACCATAGATTGCACAAAACATGTACGAGCTATATGAAATTAAAAGATGCACGATTCGGGCTACCGTACAATTAAAAAAACAGAAAATGTGTAGTAAAAAATGGGAACAAATTACAAATACTGTGAGCAATTGAAGTAAATTTGTGAATATATTTCAGAACGCCATGGTAAAATACGAAACAAGCATGCATGAACTGCAGGACTACACTGTGTTTTTGCGAAACCAATTTTACTAATCTCCCTGTCTCTATGTATATATATATATATATAACTAATATAAAATTACAATTCATCATCTATTTCCATTTACTAAAAATAATATATACATATATATATATAGTATATACAGTGAAACTTCCATATTTATCGAAGTCTCATCGTTCCACTTAAACACTTCGTTATGAAAAAAAAAAAAAACTCGTTAAATAGAAATCAACTCAAATTCATGAAATTTTTATAATAAAATATACATGTATAAAAAAAAAATGCACTTAAAATGAAAATATTGGAAAAATGTGTTTTAATTTGGGCAGTAACTTTTGTTTTATGTAATGTAGATATAGGAGAAAAATTTAATTAGAATAATGTCTAGAAAAAACACATAATAAACAGAGGCAACCAAAAACTGAAGCGTACGGACCTTTTCTCTTTTTCTCAATATTTCAAATTCTTAACTTTAAAAAAGTTTGTAATATTACTTTGTACAAGTTTCTTTAAAAAAATACACCATTCAAAAAAATTTTCGCACTTATGTAAGTATCCGAACAATTCATCTGTAACATTTTCGTGAAACTGGAATCCCCTTCTTATTGTATCGAAGGCTTTTAGCATTTCTTCTTTTAAATGGAAATGATTAAATATATAAATAATTTCATTTTAACACAATCCGCTGAAATAAATTCATACATCCATCGCAACAGCATCTTCTCCGTTTGAATGTTGTACACGCCACGAAAGGGGAATAAACTCCGTTATATCTATTTATATAAAATCCAAGTCTCTGTGTGTCCCTCACTATTCCGGTAGGACCGCCTCATTGAAATGAGTAATTGTTGAAAAATATAAATGCAGGGTTACCACAGTACGCCAAATGTTAGCCAACTTGGCGATAGCTGGCTAATTTGGCGAAATTCCCATTTAAAACCATTAATCTTTCATAATTGAGGTCACCGAAATTTAAGTTAAACTCCACTCTTTTAAGATATTTTTTCGAAATCTATGGGTGAGAATTTAAAGTACATCTTTACATCTTCCTCCCGATGCTACTAATGAAATAACCGCCAATAGACAACGGTGTACTGTGTGAGCTCCTAACAGCGCGATTTTAATATGCTTTAGGTACTTTTCCAGTATAGGTGCCTTGGCGAAAAAGGAAATTTGCTAACATATTTTCCGGGAACCTATTCACTGTTTCATTTTATATACACACGCATTTTTTTCGATATTTATACGATTTATTTAACATAAAAAAGCCGTTTCTCTAATTTTATACAAAAACAGATGCAATTTGTACATAAAAACATCAATAATATACATATAAAACAAACAAAAACGCTCATCAAATTTGTTTTCATAGCTGTTTATATGATTTGACAACAAATCTCGATATTTTTCCGTTATACGGACACCATGCCAAAATGTATGCTAATGCGCCAATTATTTCAAAATGCTAAAAGATATTTGTAATTTTATGCCAGCAGTTTAATATGAGTTTTATTTTATTGCTTTATTTTACAGCAGTTATTTGTTCACGTATTTTAAGTATATATTTGTGATTTGATGAAATAGTTCGTAAAAGTCTGGAATTTTCAAATGTTATATTTTTTAAATGCTCACTTTAGTATCGACAATGGTTTTTCTTTTATTTTTCAAATGCTTCAATTCACGATTTTGCGCCAAATATTACGCTTGGCGACAATGGTGTCCGCATAACGGAAAAGTACCCAAATCTCACTTTCTGATGCCCAAATTACACCAAGCTTTTTTAAAAAAACGCCAAGGCCTCTACAGTGGAAAAGTACCAAACTTTCTATTATTTTGCGCTATCCGTGTTATAGTTTGTACTATATGCAAGGGGAGTGGAGCGAAGAGTTTAAACATTAAATATTAAAGTTTCGGCACAGTTGTCATATACTTCTTATTTACACATATTGGCGCGATTTTTTTCTGACGCCAATGTCATATACACAACGGGTACTTAACTGGCGCCAAAGTGTCGTAATTTTGCTTGATATGGTAATCCGGATGTTGTTGTTTATGCTGTTGATGTTTTCGCCAAATTGGCGTCGGAAAAAATCGCGCCAATATATGATAACGTATATGACAACTGTGCCAAAGTTTCTATAAAACAGTATAAGACTACAAAATTAAGAATAAAATAAATGCAAAATAAGACTAAAGAAGAAAGAAAAATCATGCGTTAAGCATAGAATATGAAACACTTTCCAACGCATCCTGAATGCTTTAACAAAACTTCGTTATTTAGGGAAATAAGATAAATAAGATAACGTTACTTCTTAGATATCCCGTCGACCCATTTAGCCAAATTATATAAATCGCCAAATCTATAGTAAAACATTAACAAAAATACAAATAAAACGTCGAATTAATGGTTTTATTGGCCATTATTGGCATTTAATCTTACAATTAATTAATTAATGGCAACCATTATTGGCAATTAATCTAGCAATTTGGCGACAGTAATTTGGTCGACGGGATAACTAAGAAGTACCAAGATAACTAAGTAAACATTTTAGAAAACGCATAAAAAAATTTAAAAATTGATTTCAGCAGTTACCGTCCATAGCCAATAGTACCGTTATTACATGCCACTATTTAGCTAAAATTTAATTTCAACTACTCTTAAAACTACTGAAATCACATTTCCAGATATTATCATCCATAGGCGGTTATGTATCCAATTCTTTGCGTGACCATGTATATCATTTTATCTATATTCTACAAACATTTCTTAGGAAACTAAATGCAGTTCAGCGTAAAAATGCATAACTCCTTTAAAAACCACCTTTAAGCAATTTACTCTCATACTCAGTAACCCTTACGAATTCTTTTGTGTAGCCCTGCATATGAAATGTAGCATTTATACACACAGTATAGTATACATAAATGTAGTGAAACATAAAAGCGCATATCATAATTAAAAATGCATTTCTAGCAATCATTGCTTATGTACAATACTTCGGAGAAAAGTTTCTTGGCGAGAAAGAAGTTTGCCAACGTATT
The DNA here is from genome assembly GCA_963932465.1 of Maratus speciosus. Lineage (NCBI taxonomy): Eukaryota > Metazoa > Arthropoda > Arachnida > Araneae > Salticidae > Maratus > Maratus speciosus. Next base: position 3,293,197 of record OZ010790.1, on the reverse strand, counting down.
TTCTGGCAACCTATTTACTGCTTCATACTCACAAGCAATTTTTTCCATATGTATACAATTTGGCACAGATGTCATATACGCCCCATACTGGCGCGATTTTTTTCCGACGCCAATTTGGCGAAAACATCAACAGCATAAACAACATTCGGGTTACCATTACAAGCAAAATAACGACACTTTGGCGCCAGTTAAGTACCCGGTGCGTATATGACATCGGCGTCAAAAAAAAAAAATCGCGCCAATATGGACGTATATGACATCTGTGCCGACAATTTAATATAAAAAAAGCTATTTACCCATTTTTATAACGAAACAGAAGTAATTTTTGCACAGATGTCATATACGCATGGGAGTTGGCGTGATTTTTTTTTGACGCCAATTTGGCAGAAGTCTCGCTTTCGAATACCAGTTACTTATATATTTTTCAATTATTTGCTATCATTTTGAAAAGGAAATAACTACAAATAAATAAAAGTTTGAATAATAACTATAGAACAAAGCAGTTTATATAATTAAAAAACAGAAAATAAAAGTAAATAAACAATTTATTAATAAATAAAAAACAATAGCCGGGTTACCATAGCAGGCAAAATAACACCATTTTGGCGCCAATTAGGTATCCCGGTTCATATCTGGAATCTGTGCCGTAATTTGCATATAAAAAAAAATTATATATATTTAGAAACGATTTTTTATGTATATAAGTGCATATATAAACAAAGATAAAAGTTCATTAGATTTGTTTTCATATCTGCTTATATATTTTCGCAACATATCTCACTTTCCGATGCCCGAATCGCGCCAAGCTTTTTTTAAAAATGCGCTATAATGGAAAAGTACTTAAAAAATAATTAACAGAAATAACAAATTATACAAACTAAAACTTTTTATTTCGAGATCAAAGCATTGTTTTTAATTTCGATAAAAAATACATATATGCTTGGATAACTTCAATTGAAATTACGTTCACAGCTTAATATCCCATTCCATAAACCTAAACAAACACAAGTGATTCATTCATAGTGAAACGTCAAAAATATTAAACCATTGAGGTAATCATTCACAAAGTAAGTTCTCCAACAATCAATGGGCAATATTCTATTGACGTCATAGTAGGTAAAATGGTGGCGGTATCGTTTGTTTATGGTTTTGTAATCACAAAGATTTAATTTTGCAATGTCTCTTAGCTACATTATTTTATTGTCATATTTATGAGCTCAGACAAAAACCAATTTTTTCATTATTTAGTTATTAAAGACGGAAAAAAACCATAAATGCATGATTTGAAAATTTTAAATAATTTTCTTTCTTAATACTAAAAAATAACATCGGGAAGTAACAGCGGGTTTAAGTTAAATAAGTTTAACTGTTTAATTCTGTTGTAATATTCAAAATAACTGTATTTATTAGATTTCAGTACTCAACATGAGGGCCCGATTAAACTTTGAAGTTAGAGGAATTACAATGTCATTTCAGGACCTTTCTTTTGGAGAAGCTTTTCTAAATTCCATATATACATGGAAAATCTTCAGTGTTAGAAATATTATTCCTAGGACTGACATAACACGAGAACGGCCTGCAATTTTACACAAGTTTTTGAAAGCTACTTTATATCAGAAATTTTACTAAAAACTGGTTACTTTTTTGTTATAGCGGCCTACACTATTAGGATTATGACAAGTTGCAGACAATTTCGCCAACGTCGTAACCAAGATCGTGAAGCACACACATATAATACCATTTCATGAAATCGTATACGATAATTTAATAGTTTTTAACCTTACTTCAAGTGTGTTATTTATTTATTTTTAAGGTTCAACAATCTAAATTGTCCAATATATGAATTTAAAAAAATGTAAACAAAGATTGAATAGACATGACCGCAAAAAGCCTCAAATCTGCATAACACTTGGAACCAAACTGTGCAGATTAGTGGTCTTCTACTGTACACAGTTTTTCATAAATGTGTTTCGTTCTTAAAATGTGTTATTTTCATCTATCACTGCGGAACAAGCGAGAAAACTCATATTCTTGCACATGAGTTTTATATATCTTTATATCTAAATTTCCGTCATTTTTGACGGGCTACCTTTCTAGTAGAATATATTTTTCGTAATAGGGAGATTAATTTGTATGTTAATAGTGCACAAAGTCAAGGTTTAGCAGAAAATTTAGTTAAGTAGAATCGTTAAAGGGAACTTTGACTGTATATATATGTATATATCTTTTGTCAGAAATAGCTTTTTAAATAATAAAAATGCCAAATTAAACACAGAAGATTGAAGATACAAAAATAAGAAACTATAATTCATAGCAAAGATACAGTCCTCCCCACTTAATCGGGTCACGGATAATCGAATACCCCGCTTATTCGTATAGAATCCTCCGGAACCGAATTTATTCCCATTGGTTCTATCTTATTTTTCCCCGCTTAAACCATGCACCTTTTACGAAAGTCCCGCTTAATCGAATAACAACTGTGTGACCGATGTTTAAAAATAGGCGCGGAAAGCACGTTTCAACTGGAACTTCCTTCCACCTTTTGTCATTTTCGGTTTCTTTAGACTTAAAACAAATTTTCAGTTCTTCCTGCAATGATTTCGGCCAGCAGGTGTATAATAGACAGGTCAAATAATCACCCACCTTGATCTCCCCACCATCACTTCTTGCTATTAACTAGGCTTTAATGGCAATGCGCCGTCACTCGAGATGGTAGTTGTAATATTTTGCACTCATTCAAAAAATAACTCGATATTTATTCCTTTAAAATTCCACTTAAACAAACCAGTTTCAACGATTTTTTTAAAGGCAGTATAAGTAACGTAAATTAGAAGTAGCAAAGTTTTGACCAAATCCAAACGAACTGCATTAAGTGTGATGTAAACCATATAAATGTATATACTGACATTAAATTAATCAGTACTATTTACTTTATATTAGCATTTGTATTTATTTTAGTTTATGTTATTCTGTTAACGATTTATTATGCTGTTAATTAAATATACCGTAGATGGTTATTTTGCCTTTTTATTACGCATTAAATATTGCAGTTATGATTCCCCGTTTAATCGAATACCCGCTTAATCGAATATTATTTCTGGAACCGTCAATATTCGTTTAAACGGGGACGACTGTATGTTACTTCGTCAAATATTTTCGGTCAAAGGCCTAAAAATGACAATATTAAGTTCCTTATAACATATCAGGAATACTATATTGAAATAAATTAGGATATCCAACGAAATGAACTACAAATAAACTATTATAGATAATAATAATAATAATAAAAACTTAACATGTAACAAGAATAACTTTCTAAGAATTAAAAGTGACTTGGATATATACATAACCATAATAAAACCGACATAGAATTCATAAAAAACAAATTGTGAAAAATAAAATCATAAAAATGGAAGTTAAAACTCAAACCTATTAGGCAAAATATCATAAAATATCCATAAAAGAAAAATTGTAATAGCAGAAATAATTGTGGAACCATAGTAGAATTGTCAACCCCAAGTCACCATAGATCCCCTAAAATATCTACGATTTCATCCTTACACGAGCTATAAGAAACTTTAAAAAAAAAAAAAATGCAAGATTTGGGCTATCGTACACTAAAACAATCAGAAAATGCATATTATGCAAAAGGGAACAAATATTATGAGCAATTGAAGTGATTTTTCAAATATAATGCAGAACAGCATGGACAGACACAAGCACGCATGAACTGTGTTGATAAACCAATTCTAATAATCCCCCTATGTCTATCTATATAGCTGTTTATCTATCTATATCTATATATATGTATCCCTTTTGTCATAAATATTTTTTAAACAATAAAAAATACCACACACAAAACCGAACTCGCTATGTTCTATTAGCCTGTCTGTCATCGGCTTTCGGAATGTGGCAGTGCAGCCTCTTCGAATTGAAGGGGGATTAAAGGGAAGAGATTTCGGGAGTGACTTCTAAATACTGTGACTCGCATCACTGGATCTAAGCGAGCTGCTGGTGGGAAGGGGGCGGCAATTCCATCTCATGTAGTGGCTTAACGGATAAGGGGAGTGACATATAAACTGCACCAAAAATTTAATGATGGACAGATATTTTTAACGAAAGAAAAATTCCGTTTAAGAGACTATAGCAGAAGCTTGTGAAATTTATGGAACGTGCAAATGACGTAGTTTGTTAGTAGTATGTATTTTTTACTTTCTTATATCTTTACAAGAAGAAAGTACTATTGGATTCGTAAAAATTTTCGAAATCCGGTTTTCGACGGATTTACACGTTTTAGGAGCCAGAGATCTCGAAAAACATGTTTTTACAAAATGTCTGTCTGTGCCTCTGGGGTCTGCCTGTGAGTCTGTCTATCTGTCTGTTTGTGTGTGACACAAATTTTGTGGGCGCACTATTTCAAGAGCTAATGAACGGGATTTAATAAAACTTTACATTCAGTTAGTCCCTGATATAAATGGGTTCTGATTACTTTTTGGTGTAAATCGCCCAGCAGGTGGAGCTGCTATGCTGCCTTATTCATGATTTTCACAATAGCTATATCTCAAGAACTAAAGCACGGATTTTCAGAAGACTTCAGATTCAATTAGTCCTTGAAATAATTTGGTGCTGATAACATTTTGGTGTAAATCGCCTAATAAGTGGCGCTGTTATGCGGAATTATTCATGATTATCGCAATAGCTCTATCTCAAGAACTAATGCACGAATTTACATCAAACTTCAGATTAACTTAGTCCCTGATTTAAATTAGTGTTGTTTAGTTTTTGGTGTAAATTGCCCAATAAGTGGCGCTGCATTTTTCACGATTTCCGCAATAGCCGTATTTTCGACATCCGGTTTTCGACGGATTTACACGTTTTAGGGGTCAGAGATCCCGAAAAACATGTTTTTACAAAATGCCTGTCTGTGAGTCTGTGACTCTGTCTGTATGTGACACAAATTTTGTAAACGTTCCATTTCAAGAACTAATGCATAGAATTTAATAAACATTTATATTCAGTTAATCCCTGTTATAAATCAGTGCTGATTAGTTTTGGTGTAAATCATCCAACAGGCGGCGCTGCTATGCTGAATTTTTCCCGATTATCGCAATAGTTCAATCTCGAAAACTAATGCACGGATCTTCATCAAACTTCAGATTCCGTTAAACGTTGACATAAGTTGTCGCTGATTAGGTTTTAGTGTAAATCACCCAACAGGTGCCACTGCTGTGCTGCATTTTGCAGGATTTATACGATTTTAGCGATAGTCCTATCTCAAGAACTAATGCATGAAATTTCTTATCTTTAGAATCCTCATGATGGGCATAGATTGCCATTTATTTTTAGCACTGTAATAGCAAATTTTCAAGTATATTAATATGTATGAGATAGAAGAAAGTTTTAGGATTGGCACATCCGACCAGTTGCAATAAGTAATTATTATTTTTCTGTTAACATTAATCGAGAGTAAAATTTATTTGAATGCCTCTTAATGTCTTATTCTGAACTTCAATTTTCTTACTACCACTCCTGAAAGATTTATTTCTACTCGAACTAGCCATTTGAACAGTAAATAAAGAAGATTTAATTTGAATTAAAACGAGATATTAATACAGTTTTAAACTTTGATCGGAAGTAAAAAGTAACAAACAGGTCAGTGCCAATCTTAGTAACAACACAGATGAGAACGCAGAAATAGAACTTCGGAAAATGCCCATCTCAGCGTAATACCCCTTTGGATAGTAGAATCGTCCCAGAGTGCAAGGCGCGGCTTTCTAAAATGAACATTAGCAAGGGTTTTTCCAAATAAATAATTTCATTCCCCGTTTTTCTTAAAAGTAACGGAAATGCACATCAAAGAAATGTTGCTAGTACCTTAAAAATGAATGAATGAAGTGAAAAAATATATTTCATCTCCTTAGTGGGTGACGATTTGTGTTAATCCGGTTTATCCGAGTTTTTTTGCTTATCCGAGGTGAGCTTGGTCCCTATTAACTCGGATAATCGGGACGCTACTGTACTTCTACCATATTGTCGATATCGCATCGAATAATATTCTTCCCTTCCTTCCCCACTAAATTATGACCAAGATCAAAAAATTGAAATGGTTAGTTCCAATTTAAATTTCATTCAGTCTATAAAATATTTTTGTTTTAAATTCTACGTGAATGATTTTTTTTTAATGAACTACGCTGTAAAAAAACAAAACAAGTGTTTCTTAATCAAGGAAAATATACTACGTAGAAGATCTTTATAACGCAAACCTAAAAACGCAAAGTTGTGAGTTATATGGATCACATCATTAAATTCACCTTGTAAACATATGGCCAAATATGTCTGAAATATATCAAAATACATTAGAACATCTTTATACTGCATTCTTTGTTACCAAGAGTTATCCAAATTATAAATTTTTGCATAATATAGGTCAGACACTGTTAAATTTAGTTTATAAACTGATCCAAATATAACTGACACAACCATCCCTAATATTAGACATTTTCAAAAATGTTTATTGTAATAATAGCATTTTTTTCAGTAAAAAGGTCTTAAATTAGAAGATAATGCTCAACTAATGTATCGAATTTATTCCTCTAGAGATTAGCAATATTTTACAATGTGAAAATGCAGGTACTTTTTAACTGCAAAAATCATTATTTACATCTGAGAAGTTGTGCGTTATATGGAGAATTGCGTTATATAGAATTGCGTTATAAAGATCTTCTACTGTATAACCATGAAAGAAAATATACAGTAACCTATTTAGAGTAACCCACGATTACCAGAAGAGTTCTTCATCTTAAGAAGCCTGAAAAACCAATCTATTTTCGAGATTGAAAGAAGCATTTGTAAGAAAAGAGTTTCTTTTGCTGCTTATTGAATTTCGAAAACGTTTCCGAGTCGGTTTTATAGACTAATTAATCTTCGGATGCTATCCATTCTCAATGAAACATTTTCAGCTGCGTCATTGAAATTATACACACAAGTAGCTAAATAATATTAATTTGAATGTTAATGTTAATGCTGCCAATGTATCTATCATGTTTGTCTGTGAAATATGTTTGTCGGACATGAAAATGTTTATTTAAGAGTTGCATGAATAGCATCCGAAACACCTACATTGATGGTTGAGAAAGCGAACTCATGCAGGACCTGATTAACACGTTCACGCCGGCGCGGTGGGTCACACTCGACTGTCTCAAAGCTGCCAAGTCTCCGGCCTTTTAGATACCAGTATTTTAATACAGAAAATATTGTTTTATTTAATTAGAACAATAGGGCGATTGAAAGGAACAATATTTTCTATAAAATTATAGTGGTGTGCAAAAAGCCGGAGACTTGATAACGCTGAGACAGTCGAGTGTGACCCACCACGCCGGCGTGAACGTGTTAACCTCTGAAGCTATGAGAAGCACAATGTCATATTGGGGCCCCTTTTCATTCTAGAAGAGTTTCCTAAAGTCGATTTACCCACGGAAACTCACCGACGCATTATTCAAACTACTACAAATACAATATTATTGGATTTTCTCGATTCTGAGCAGTTTGACGATAATACTGCTTCATAAATTGGCAACTTTGGTTGGTTGGACAAACTGAGGAATTGTGATCATGTGATTAAAACTGATCTATTGTGTGAAAAATCAATTTGTTACGGAAGGTATTTCTACGAAACACTTTTTTAAATGTACATATATGCACATAAATGAATTAATAATTTGAAAAGAAATTCGAATTTTGGAATGGAATTAATTCAATATAAAATTTGGGAACCTCTGTTTTCTCAATTTCGGTCCCCTTCAATATTTTCTAAAGGAAGCATATGCTTCTCGTGCCTATTCGGTAATCAGGTCCTGGCACTCATGCAGTCTAAAAACGACTCGTAAACATTTCCGAAAAATCAGTGACAGCAAAAACAACTATGTTCTTACAAGTGATTCTCTGAAATATATTAGTTTCCGAGGTTTCTAAAAATAAAAAAAACACTATATAGCTATAATTTTGTATTTTTTTTAAATATCCTCAAAATATTGAAGTTCAATTGATCAATTTTTGCGTTGCTAACTAAAATTAGGTGCAAAGTTAGGTGTAAAATCAACAGATTGCAAAAGTGTCCAAGCAAGGTCTCAAACCTGGGCCATTGGCATAGCGAACCATTGCTCTACTCACTGAGCTACTCGGTCGACACTCAGAATGGCATACCTCACTCTTTTTCTTTCTTTCTAACCGATGACCAGGCCCCTACCTGCCGGGAAGCCCCAGCTGAATGGTTTTGACTCCTGGTATCGGGGCGGGTGACCACCTAATCGCCGCGTAGCGCCAATAAACCTAACGAACTCCTAGAACGTATCGGCGGTGCCTTTTGCTTAGTTTTGAACAGTGTTATGTCGGTTGCTTAACATTTTTATCCTGTTGTTTGGAATCTGCACATTGCTACACATGTTGATCTCGTAATTTGGAACCTTGGTCAGGTAATGAGACCTTTACCTGGCAAGGCACCTCCAGGGGTATAATTCACAGGTAACTTGGAGGACTTTGCACCCACGACGGATTTTACATGCGCATCCCTCACTCTTATATGTTGGCAAGGCTGTATTGGCCACACACGAGGGAATATCTTCATGAGCCACAAACCTGTGGAAAACATGACACGAAATGGATCCCAGTATCGGTGAAATGATATATAGATATAATTTTCTAACTTTTTTAATACTCCCGAAATATTAACCCATTTATGCCTAGCGTCCCATTTTTGGGACGTTTCAAATTTTAATGCATTTGTATAATTTCCTTCTCCTTTATAACATGAAAATTGCATAAAATCATTATTTATAAATGTCTTTATCTGTAACCGAGAGATGACAGCATAAGGTGGATATTTATTTGCTTAAATTAAAGCTTTTTTCGGTGTTTATAGATTTTTAATTTTTCAAGATGGCAAAACGTAAAAAGTAAGTTTATTTGTATTTTTTCTATCAAGGATGCAAAATCGTAAGTTATAATCTTAGCTGGTAGACGTTTTTGAAATACGTATTTTTTTTAAATTGCGAAATTAAATGTTCAAGCCTATTTTTTATGCATTTTTGTAATGTCCAAAATATACGGTTCTAGGCACAAATGGGCATAGATTTTGTTAGAAATTTAGGAGACAGTTATTTATGTAATCTCCTTTCGAAGATATTTATGAAATAAATTGTTTTTAAATCTGCAATACGATTCTTCTTATTTTATTATTAATAATAGTTATAACGTTATTAGTCTCTGCAAAGAAATAAATATATATATATTTTTAGTTCATAAAAATACTAATTATAGTACATAATATATAATTTAAAACATTTTAAATATAAATGTAGGTAAAATATATAATTATGCATATTGTTCTACTAGAAATACTCATATTTAGTTCTTTTACATTTTATCAAATAAATACAAAAAAATTTAAGCTTAATTTTTTTTAGTATTTTTCCAGTTCATTTTGCAACATTTTAAAGTGATTTTACCAAAAAATTTGAGAAAACAAAAATTCAGGCACAAATGGGTTAAAGATTAATTAATCAATTTTTGTATTGCTAACTAGAAAACTTTTCCACTGTGTTGGTTTTTTCGTCTAGTTAGCAATACAAATATTCATCAATTAAAACAAAGAAATATTTTCGGAATCGTGGGTAAAACTAAAAGTTCCTCGATCCGGATCCGAATGGATCCATGCGGTCCTTCAGAGGAGATCGTGAGGCGATCCCCCGTCCCCCAAGGCACCTGGTGACGCCCAGTTGTCACGACAACAACCCATCAGTCGAAACAGCTGAGCTGGGGAGACACAAGGCCAAACCAGAACCCAGAACTTCGCAAAGTCTGTGCTGCGACCTGATACCTGATGATGTTCGTCCCGCTAACTGTTGTGGCGAGTTTGATACTCAAGAAAACGTCTGCACCAGGGGCGATGCTGTACACATACGGCAGAGCCGAAACGAAACCACAACGTGAGCAGTCTAGGCAAAACCAACGCAAAATGCTTGCCACTGACAACGACATCGTCAAACCTACAACTTCGTATGGACAAGCAACAATACTCGTTTATGAATCCTGCGTTTTGCCGCTAGCCAAACCTTAAGGGATGCGGCTACCTTCTCAGATACCCGAGTTGTCATGCACCAGGTAGAGGGACGAGATTAGACATCCGTACTTCTGTCTACCACCAACGCTAAATGCATTATACACTTCAAGAGGGTCACAATGTGTCCCCTTAGGTACCGAAGGGAATTCGACATCCTGCCTAGAGGCCTAAAGGCTGAACAGAGCGGTTCGTGGATCGTGAGTACCGTGTTTACTTGCGTAATAGTCGCACTTTTTTTTACCAATTGTTCATTGTGAAAGTCTAGGTGCGACTATTATGCGAGCAAATCTGCTACACAATATTGTACACTCTAATGCTAAAACATTACTGGTATTAAAAAAACACATAATAAAATTTTACTTACTAAAGGTTTCCAGATTATGTGCTGTTTATTAAATACCATTCTCCTTTTTACGGTAATATTTTTATAGACATAAAATTTACAGATAATCTTTGTGAAAATTTTAACAAAAAACTCTCATAATAAATCACTTTCACTGAAGGTATATGAGTATCACTAATATAACGTGAATCGGTATCTGAAGAATGGAGTGACCATGGGGATGGGATATTTCAATGGGAGTAACAGAACAGATGAATACATTACGAGTACTAGTTCTGGGAAGAGAACAGCTGATGATTTTCTATTTTCTAAATAAAAGTCAAATACGCGACTGCGACTTTTATGCGAAGAAAATATTTTGACGATTTTTTCTGCTTCAAAACGGGTGTGCGACTATTATGCGAGGGCGACTATTACGCGAGTAAACACGGTAAGTCAGAAGTGGTTATTGTATATTTTCGTCCGTGGTTATATTATATTTTCCTAGATTAAGAAACATTGGTCTGTTTAGGTACATTCGTAATTATCTAAATACGTAGCACCTATAGTCGTCATCTGGTCCGCTCGTATCATTGTCTGTCCTCACAGATCAGCACAAAAACGACCCAACTCGAATGGTTTTAAATTTAATACATAGAATCGTTGTACAATTGTGTCGCGTCATTTCGACTTTTATGAAAATCGAATCAAAACTTAAAAAGATATTCATAAAAGGTTTCTTTATTCTATTCAATCCTATCCTATATAATTAGTTCAGTGATATCCCATGATAGATCATGATTCTCGGTTGCCATGGTGATGACGTCCTACTTCAGACGGAGTTCTATTATTTACGTATGACTGAATTTAATCTATAGAATCGTCATAAATTTTGTGTTCATGCATTCTTGCATTGTAATGCAACAGTTATTGCACCAAGATCTGACTATTTATGGAACGAGTTCTAGTACGGACGCCCCTTATATTCCACGTTTGATGTGCAATTTCCGATTTGTTTTTTACAGTGATTATTAATTATGACTTTTCTCTTAGCATGAACCGAGAATAAAGTTCATTCGAGTTCTTCTTCTTAATATCCCATTCCGAGCATCGATTTGTAGGCTGTCACATTACCATTTCATCAATAACCTCGGCCCCAGTGCTGCAAAACCTTGTTTTCCACCCCTTGTTGTAAAACCGCTATCCCACCAACACTTGACGACACTCATTACCAAAGCCCTAAGTGAATTTATTAGCTCCCGGGGGAACTTTTGCAGTCACTGCTTTTGTGAGCGGGGGTGGTTCTGCCACTCCATTGAAGGGGCAAGAAAGGGGTTAGCAGATGATAAAGCGATGAGCATCCCCCCTTCTGTACAGAGATTATCTAATATGCAAAGTGCTCGGGTGGTTTTGTCGGTGCCATTTCAGTCTGTGGCAGATACGAAAAATATTTTCGCGCTGAGGTCGAGAAAGCAAAACATCTTCGGAATTAAAACTAGTTGGATGTGCCAATCCCAAAACTTTCTTCTATCTCATATATTTTAATATTTCAAAATGTTGTTACAGATGCCAATATTTCATTTTTATTAGTTCAATACTATGTCAACTTTGACTTTCATCTTAAATTTCTGCTTCAGTCAATTTATTCGACGAGAAAATCTCGATCATGATATTTATTAAAATCACGAATAGTCGGCTTATCAGGTTGGGAAGATCTCATCGATTCACGAGCCACTGGTGTACAATAGAACTACGCAAAAATTAAGAAGATTACACAAAATTCGCTATTACAGCGCCCTCTTCGTGCGGAATTCTTCCACATACAGGGAGGACCTTCTTGTGATGGCCAAAAACATACACAAAAAAAGTTTGGTTCAATTCCATGCATAACTTCATACACTTTTTGGTGGTACAATGGCAACAGACATACGGACAGACAGACATTTTCTATAAACATGTTTTTGGGGATCTCTGAGCCCTAAAACGTGTAAATCCAGAAGTCGAAAAAATTTCGATTACAATACTTTCTTCTATTGAAGATAGAAGAAAGTAAAAATGTATCAAGAGTAACTTCATCTTTTTGGCATTTTGATTTTATCTTCGATAGTAAAGATTTGGAGTTTTTTTGCAGTTTATCAATGAATCAAGTTGCGTTTGATGGTGTGATTCTCTATGTCATTTCATTTATAGATTTTCCTTTCTTCTTCAGGAAACAAAACATAAACTGTAAAACCTGCGAAAAAATTAATTCTCTATGGCGGAATACAGCCTTAACTCTTTAAGGGGCAGAAGAATTCTGTTCGTAAAATGATGAAATAATTGACTGACACCAGAATTTTCAAACGAATTCCTTAGAAAATAAAAACCCGCTATTTTGCATTTTCATTACAAAAGCAAAATTTTATTAAAATATTTTATTAAAATATTATAAAATTTATATATATTATAAAATTTATATATTTATATATTTATAAAATATATTATATATATAAAATTTTATTAAAATGGCACCAATGCCATTTGTCAGTTTTGAAATTGAAATTAGGTGGCTAGACCGTATGACCACCGTCCTTGAAAGGGTTAAGGCTGCTAGTCACTCAGCTTCCGAATTCTCCTCACTAATGTCAAGTCTATGGACGTTTGATAAATTCGCATACTTAAATATCTTCTCGAGAAATTAATATTTTTAACTCCCTTTTTTCTAATGTACTCTTCTTAAAGGATGTCTCTTTTTTTTTTATTACTTTTCAAAATATTTCTAAAATATACACTTAATTTCATGTGAGGTGTTAAAATTTAACTCAAATTTCGTCAGTTTTTAACACATATAATAAATACTACATTAAGTATACATTTTAAAAATATAAGAGAGACATCCTTTAAGAAGAATACACAGAAAAAAAAGGGAGTGAAAAGTATTAATTTCCCAAGGAGTTATTCTAAATATGTGAATGCATTCTACGCCCATACACTTAGCATTAGCGAAGGGAATTCGAAAGCTGAGTGACTAGCAGCCTTAAGGCGCTTTTAAAATTGCCTGGTCAACAAGCAAACATTTTTGATACAATATCTGACTCATTTTTAAATGTAATAGCATAAAATTGGCAGACCTGCGAATAATGGTCTTTTCCTTTTTTAGATAAATAAATTACAGATCGAGTTATAAGCGACTGTTGTCGCGTAACGACAGGCTTTTCTTCTTTATCGCGCTGTGGCGTTCGGATAAATTTCGCTAAAATATCTTCATTATTTTTCAAGTTGTGAACAAAAATTCGTGTAAATAAATAATTTGTGTCTTTAGTTTCTTATATAAAAATTGTTTGCTGTAGTGTACGCTACTTTCCTTCAAAGTTTGTACATATATTTTTGTGGCACCCAGTAGATCATCTGCTATTATGACTGAGAGATTGAAAACAATAAAAAATCAGTATCGATACGCAATCGTCATCGAAAAATCAATGAAGCATCAAGAGTCAAGACCTAATTCCCTAACGGGGAATATTCATAAATAAATGATAGATTACTCCCAATATGGAATCGGAGACGATCCTTATTATGCGTAATTATCATTTGGCGCCCGTAAAAAAAGTGAGGGATGACGTATGAGGAAGAAGCACGTCATCTGTCTTGATTAGCTGCCGGAGGGAGTGCGCCTTTTCTTAAATGCTTGAAAAAAAAGGGGGGGGGGGGGGAGGGAGAAATGGGAATGCATGAAATATACGTAACTTTTATTTTCGGAGATGGATTGTGATTATGACGGATTATTGATGGATAAAAGCAGATGAGTACGAAACAGAAACTTTTTGAGGGTCATTAATGCATTAAACGGGATTAATGATTTCTTAAACATCGTTATTAAGGTAACGACATTTAAATGCATTATGTTGCTGATGCGGTTCAGTTTGAAAGTTTGGTTTGCCGTAATGACGGTATGGGATGAATGCTTAAATATCAAAAGGTTAAATGGATTAACTCTTAATTAACCTGTATTAGTAAATTTGATATTTAATCGAAATTTTACTGGACCTTTAAATATTCCCATTTAGTTTTGGATTAGGCATAGATTCAAAAGATCGGGATTTTATTAAAAAGAAAAAAAAAAGAGAAAAAAAATGCTTTGAGTGCATACTAAATTCATAATTAATCTAATCTGTTCATTTGTTAATTTGTATCTTATTCGTACTAAATAATATATATGCAGCTATATCTAAAAAAGAAACCATGCAGAATGAATTTTTATAATGTAAAATATCTACCCTATACATATAAAATCTTAATGAAACAATTTTATGAAACGACTGATCGAGCGACTGATTACGTTTCACAGCTATTTCTCCTAAAATATGGAACGTTTGGCAGTGAAATTAACACCAATTATCCGTATTGAACCACAGGTGTCAAAAGTGGTATTAGAATTTCAAAATTTGATATAATTTTCGAGATATTAGTTTTTTCTAATTTTAATGACATTCCTGTAATGATGGCAACTAAATTACTCCATTTTTGTGGGAAAAAGTGGGGAAAAGAGAGAACGATAGGGATTATTAGATTTCATCTTTTTCTTCACTTTCAAACTGAAATTGAAATTATCTTTTACCCCAATCGATAGAGAAGACAATATTGAGTATAAATTATGTTTTTCCGGAAAATTTGAAAAAATATTTTTTTTTTACATTATGAATTATTACGGTGTAAAATATATAGATATAAAGTCATTAATAAAATAAAAATGACAGAAATAAAAAAAAAATCAGAAAAAATATATTTTGACTATTTATTTAGATAATTGTGTTTTTTTTATTATTTTTTATATAAATTCATTTTATACGCTCTATTTTTTCATCTTTGTATTTTTTACTGATACGTCTAATTATGGTTTTTCCTTCTTCATTCCATTACTTGTCCATTCATTCTCCCCACATATATAATTGATAGTGATTTTCTCTTTTGTGATCGGCTGTTTTCGATTTTTTTAAGTTTTAATTTCACCCACCTTCCCCTATCTTTTTTCATTTTTTTTTTCATTTTTATGTTTATTTTTGTAATGATAGCTTATTTAGTTTTAAGGTTAAATTAATTTATTACCTGGCAATGTTTTTTTTTCCCACACTATATGGCGCTTCTTTTTACATAGTTTTTTACTTCTTTAACAGTTATAAAAAAGAAAACATGCACAATAAAGCTTATTATAACGTATAATGTTATATAATGAATAAAAGTACTAAAGCCTATTGTAATGTATAATATTATGTAATGAGTAATAATAACAATAATAAAGCTTTTGATATGTAAAATCGTTAAGTGGAAGAAAAATAAATTGGCAAAATTTCGTTTTCTCAATATAAAACTTTTTTATCTTACATATTCTTTAAAATCTATAACAATTACTAAAATATAAATTACATAACGAAGTTTAAAATTATAATTATATTATAACTTTATATAATAGCTTTATTGTAATAGAGTAAAATTAGAAATTAATAACAAAATACTTTCATAATATACGGCGTACTTTTTACAAATCACTTATTTTTTGTAAAAATATATCTATTAAGCTTTTTTCCATTTCCTGAAACACAGAAATACAAATCAAATGACGAAGAATCGTACGAGAGGAATATCCATCCCTGCGCACGTTATATTTAATTATAATAACGCTGTTAATATTATAACTGCATTCTAACGTAATATAATAAAAATAAAATAAAAGCTATATTATGTCAAAGTGGACGTTTTTTCATGCATGCTTATATTTCAATTGAATTAAGTATATTGCCATAATTTCTGGCGTATAACCCGCGGACCAAACAAACATGTTTAGACCCAGAAATTTTAATTAATAAAATATTTCTTATTTCTATGTGGTACAGATTAAGCAACATTTTTTAAGCAAAATTTTTTATTCAAAACAGATTTATTTTCTCCGCGGATTATGCGTAGGAAATAAGTATGTATAACATATAATTATTTAAAATTAATCATATCTAACCTAATATATTTTTTAGAAAATATACATAAAGTACTATTGAATCAGATTTCGTTAAAATTTTAACTTTTTATTGGCGCATTAAAGTAAAAATGCTTTTTAGTTTTTGTGCAATTAAGATAAATTGTGTTTAGATTTTAGGATTTAAAAAAAAAAAATCTAATTTTTATTTTGAACAACCATGTTTGTTACAATTGAATTGCATTTGTTAATAATAATTTACTGATAGGATATTCAATGCATTATTTGTGTATGATTAATAAGAATAATTTTGCTGCCATTTTAAGAGCAAGGACTGCTGCTTTCATATTTACTGTAAATTTTTTATCTAAGTTCAGCTTTCAGCATGGCAGACTTATTACTTTTTATCTTCCATTACAGAAATATTCAAAATTTTAGTCCATTGATTGTTTTGTATAAAAATGTTACAGGACAAGTAGGCGATTAAATGAAAACGAGATAAAATATCAGATTTATCATTTATAGCTAAACAAAGAAGCTATAAATAAATTAATAATTACTAGAGATCGATCGAAAATTCGATTTAGTTTTCTTTTTCGACCCGAAATCTGAGTTTTGCCGAAAATTTATTTTCGGCGCAAATGATGCCAAGAATTCGTCCGGGTCGAAACTCGACCGAAGTTATGTGTATTCTAAAAATTTCATTTTTTCCTGCGGAAATTTTTAACTTTACTCATTGATTTGAGATGTATTGGCTCAAGTGAGACATTCTTCATTTATTGCTATGAAATTCACTACTTTTAATTATCCATCGTGACTGACTCATGACGTGAGTGCAAATTATAAAGCAAACAATACATATGTGATTAAACTTTGAAGGCGCTTTTCACGTGTTCATTAAACGCTGCAGACTTAATAGTAATAAAAAAATTAAGTTTGAAAGAGCAGACATGTTTCGAATACTCTTTGAGAAAGTTCTAGTATAACAGAGGATTATTTACAAAAGTCATTATAAAAGATAAATCGAGGAATGCATACCTAAAATATTTTTTAATTAGATGAATTACACGTATAATTAATCAATAATTCTGTATATTTATTTATATATTAATTACTTGAAGAAGAGTTTTGGATATTTTCGTTTTCATTTTCGGCCGAAAGTAGGAAGATTACCGAAATTCGGTTTAGGTCTTAATCTGCTTCGGTCGATCTTTAATAATAACGATACTAAGCCAATCATTCTGAAGAAGATTATTTTGTACCAAAACTTTAAAATCGAAATGAGTTGAGTTGATAAGGGAAAAATTCAGCCTTGCTCCTGGTTTCAAAGGCAAATATAATTCGTTCTCTTACAAAACGATTTAAATTCCCTTTTAAAACTCTTCATTACATGAAAAATATCTTTTAACTAGAAATCTACTTTACTATTCACACTTTTATTGCTTATCGCGATCACTTCCGTCTAGAAACTGCATATCAGATTACCCTTCTCTTAGTTTAAATATGTATTATTTTCTTCTTTTGATAAACGCCATTCTCAAATTGACTTAAAGTACCACCGCGCTACGGAAGAATTTAAAGTATCTATCTCCCGTTAAATTAAACCGCATCTTATAACATGATTAAATACATAAACATTCTGTTTTCCAAAAAATCCCCCAGTCTTACAGTACACTTTAACGCCGTAGTCCCTTTCGTTCAGAAATTTGTCGTCAGATTATCCTTGTCTTACTGTAAATATGTTTTATTTTCTTCTTTTAATAAAGTCCATATTCAAATTAATTTAAAATACAACCGTGTTAGAGAACAATTCAAACGATCTAGCTTTCATTAAAATAAACTTCATCTTAGAGCAGAAACATATTCAATTACTGGCAAAATCCGTTATCTTATAGCGTGCATCACATCTGTGCGCTATTATCACTCTTTCCTGACGTACTCTAGCATAAGGCGCCTATCTGGTGACAGGAGCACAGCACATGCTGTGGCAGGAAGTGGAGTCTGCTCCCTCTTCACGGCTCCTTTCTTCTTGGAACTGTCATTTTCCTTCTACTGTTGTTTAATTGTGGGATACTATCACGGAATCAATGTTTATCCAACAGTGAGTTAAACGTTAATTAGAATTCCCACCGTTAATGTGCATGGAAAACTGAAATTATTCATAACAACTGTTGTCTTGTTGCAAGCAGAAGGTGTTTTATCCTAGCTGATTTAACTCTGATCTTTGTTTCTAAACACTAGATGATTGAAAACAGCCAATTAATTTTTCTTTAAACTATTAGAGTGCTTTTTCTCACTGTCGGAGTTTCCTCTTAGTCCGCACAACTTTGAAGAAATTCCGTGCTATTTATATGCTGCCACCACCGATATGATTACGTGGTATCGGTCACGCACTGAGAGGATTGTTTAAAAGAAAACCAACGCTTTCAATTAACTAAATTAACAGTTTATTTACACACTATTTACACAACACAAAACACTATTTACACTTAAAACTCGGATGTAGGTGATCCGGTTCAACATTAAATTAAATACAGTAAATGCTGGTTGTGCACTGTTAAACTACGTTATATCACTCTCACTCTACACTCGTTAAATTAGCGTTACCGGAGATTACTCTTAATCTCCCAACACATGGGCTCTAAGCTCGGCGAGCTTCACTCAACCCTACGCTCTATCTAAGAGCTCTACACAGGAACTCACCTTGCGCTTTGCGCTCCAGCCTTCAACTCCCTCTCCCAGCCAAAGCGACTGCTCCTAGCAACCCCTTGCTTTTTCTCCACGTAACCCCCGGGTTTTCCACCCTGCTCGCATTCCAAGCTCTTTCCCTCGTTCGGGGAATTCTTTTGTCTCTCCATCTCCAACAGACATCTCAAAAGGTCGAGAAAACCCCTCTCCATCCAAGCTGTGCAATTCACCTGCTCGGATCCGGTTTCAGACAAGGAAAGAATGTTACTTTGAAATTTCCAGTACACAGACCATACGATATATAATATAATAAGACAAAAATAATATAGAACCATAGTTCTAATAGCAGATGTTTCTCAGAACCTGACAGCCCCCACCTTAGTGGAAAATATGTCATTTAGGGGCTAATTTTCCCCGAACATATAGTAATATCACAGAAGAGTTCAATTGTCTCTTTGCAGGTTTCTTCATTATTAATATTACATATATATTTCAAGGTATCTGAACATTATCTACTGACATCTCTAATGAACCGTATACTAATATAATTATTACAGAAAAACTACACATGCTAATACACTATTATAAACACAAGATTCAAATACAATTACACATACACAACAAAAAAAATTTTAAACGTGATTACACCCCTTTAAGGTTTGTCCATTATTTAGTCATTGATGCCGATGGATTAGCAACTGGCTGTTCTTCCCAGCTCTTCCTGTGTAGCCTAGAAATTGCATCAGCATTCAAATATTGCGCTCCTGGACGATGAGAAATGCTCAGGTTCCAGCGTTGCAAGGCCAGAGCCCATCTGAGTTTGGGGGAACTTGGGGTTGTTTCAGTGAGAAATTTTAATGGATTATGATCCGTTATGATCTCAATTTGAGATCCATATGCCCACTTTTCAAACTTCCGCAACCCGAAGAGAACACTCCAAGTCTCTTTCTATATACTCGGCCAAGCACGCGGAGCCCCTGATAATTTCTGACTGGCAAAAGCTATCGGCTTAAACTGCCACTTTTCATCTTTTTGAGTACGACAACATCCTACTGCCAGGTCTGAAGCATCGGCGTGAAGCTGATATTCCCGGCCTACGGTAGTTGTAGCCAAACGCGTCACGTTACATAACTCATCTTTAAGGGTATTAAATGCTTCTTCAGCCCCTTCATCCCATGGTACATTATTTTTAACCTTCCCTTTAGTTAGTTCATTTAAAGGTATAGCAATTTCTGCATAATTTGTAATATAAAATCGGTAAAATCCCATTAATCCCAAGACAGATCTAACTTCCTTTTTAGTTTTCGTTCTCTTTAAGTCCCTTATTGCCCCTACTTTCTCCTCATCAGGTGCATGCGTTCCACCCCCAATTACATGACCTAAAAACTTAGTCAATTTCTCTCCAAATTTACATTTATCCATCCTAATCGTAAAATTTCTATTTTTAAGTTCTTCTATGACAGCCCTAACATGCTCACAATGCTCTTTCTAAGTGTCGGAGAAAATGATGACATCATCAATATATGCTAGTGCATACCTCCGATGGGCTTGAAGTGCTTCATTCATATCTTTTTGGAAAGTAGCAGCCGCCCCTGATAAACCAAAAGGCATAGTACGCCACTGATAAGTCCCATTATGAGTTGTAAAAGCTATCAAATGTTTACATTCCTCAGCCATTTTAATCTGCCAATAACCCCTCAATAAATCAATCGAAGATAAATATCTAGCCGCCCCCGCAGTATACATGATTTCTTGCGAATCTTTCATAGGAAATGTTGGGACCTGCGTTACTGAGTTTAAAGCTCTATAATCTATAGACAGCCTAACAGTTGCGTCTTTTTTCGCCACGCAAACAATTGGATGACTAATTTCTGCGTTTGACACTTCGATTAGATTTAATTCTAATAACTCCCGAATCTCTCTATCTACTTCCTCTTTATAAGCAACAGGTTATAACTTTGGCTTTTTCCTTGCCACACCCGGTTTCAAATCAATACGGTGCTCCCCTACTTCCGCTGGTCGCACAGGACCCATAAATACCTCTTTATTCTCCCTCAAAATGCACTTTATATCCTTGACTTGACTATTAGATAACCCTTTTATTTCGAAACTTTCTATGTCCCGTTCTACCTCTTGTTCCCAGTTTAGCATAGGAATTTCCCCAACTTCTCCAAATTCCTCATCACCTTCAAAAACAATATTAACCATATTACACTTAGCAATAAATTCTCTTGTTTTATTTGGGGCACGTGCTTCCTACTCCCGTCGGCTAATTCAACTATAAACGAATGCTGGTTTCATTTTTCGACAGTAGTCGCCGGCCCTTCCCACCTAGAATATAACTTATTAGTTGAATAGGGGATTAATAGTATTACTTTATCGCCTACTTCAAACGTTTTTTCTTTCGACCTTAAGTTATAATGATAGGCCATTCTGCCTTGTTGCACCTTGGACGATAATTTTGCCTCATTTGCGGCTCTTTCTAAGCGTCCCCTAAGTTTATTCAAATATTCCTGAATCGGCATAGTATCTAACTGTGCCCCCTTACTTTCTCCTGCCCAGGATGACTTGAGAACTGATAAAGGACCCTCCAGCGCTCTACCATATAATAATTGAAAAGGTGCGATTCCTGTCGTAGAATTTGGGACTTCCCTATACTCCCATAATATAAATGGTATTTGTTCATGCCATCTTTTCCCTTCTTCCCTAATCGTATGATGCAACATACGTTTAAGCGTCTGATTAAAACGTTCCACAAGACCGTTAGACTGTGGGTACTGTGGGGTCGAAAATCGTGGACTAGCACCTAATCTTTTCTCGAATTCTTTCGTTAAGTCGGCAGTGAAATTGGTTCCATTATCACAGGCGATTATATTTGGAATTCCTGTCCTCGTAAATATTTGAAATAAGGCATCACACGCTGTTTTAGCAGTTAACTTTTTTAGGGGTATTGCTTCCGCCCACTTGGTATGCTGATCAATTAAGGTTAGTATATATTGATGCCCTTGTGAACTTTTAGGATCAATAGGCCCAATTAAATCAACATTAACTACCTGAAATGGAAGTTCTGGCCGCGATACTGGGGAAATAGGGGCTCTATCATTCACTTTAACCTTTCTAGTCAATTGGCACTCTAAACATGACTCACAAAATTGTTTAGGTTCTTTCGCCATCCCCTCCCAATAAAATGAATACCTGATTCACTGTAACGTTTTCTTGGCTACATGATGCCCTCCAAATACCGAAGTACGCGCTAATTTTAAGATTCCTTCTCTTTTGACTTCAGGCACTACTAATTGAGCTATACTTTCGCCTAACAAGTTCTATTTATGATACAATAAACCCTCTACAATATAATAATCTCCTTTATCCATTTTAGCTAATTCCCAAACTCTCTAAATTTTTGCATTCCAATTGGGATTTCTTAAACATATCTGAATTACTAACGATAACTTTATTATTTTCCTCAACTTCCGTTTTTTCGTCATTCTGACTTTGTAAATTTCCCGATCTCGTTTCTATTGCGTAAATATCGCAATTATCGCTACTCACATCTTTCTTTTCACTCGAGTTATCAATACTAATTCCCGAACTTTCTAATTCTTGGTACTCTAGTAATGGCTCCTCGCGATTGACCCCTGACAACTCATTAATCCCTTCGGGATGTAAAATTACCTGCTCATTAATATTATCGGTCACCGCGCAAAGTACTTCCTGATGAAATATATTAGTTTGTCCGAATTGAGGAATAGCTATTGGTAATTTAACCAACGATGATTTAACTGATTCACCAAATAATCCTTGTAAATAAATACTATCCGCTCCTTTTAATTTCTCTTCCAGTACCAAATCTTTATGAACGACACTAATTTCACATCCAGAATCAACCAATCCTTTCGCTTTCTGCCCGTTTACACTAACTTCAATTTTCTCGAGTTTATTTACTTTCTCACCAATAACATTAGTTCTCCTTTCGGCTTTTGCCGATATCCTCGCCACAATAGCTCCTTTAGGTAATTTTTTGTTTCCTTTCACGATAATCTTATTTACACCCGCTTTCTGTTCTCGACATTCGCTATTATTATTATTTCTCTCACTACTCACTTTATTACAAAAACGTTGGTAATGATCTCTTATACCACATTTGAAGCATCTAGGGCTATATCTCTTAAACTCAGATTTTCTATCCGAAAAAGAATTAATCTCATTATTCCCGTTTTGCCTCCAATTACCACTAAATTTACTATCCTCCCTCGGTCTCACTTTTTCACAGTTTACATACCTATTTTTATCCTTAAAACTTTTATACGTAACCGCATAAGACTTGTGTTTAGCGTCAAAATAATTGTCACATTCTTTAGCAATTTTAGAAGCTTCTAACCATTTACTCTGCTGAGTTAACCCAATATATGATGCGATTTCCTCATCTAACGTGTTTAATAACTTATCAGTAATTATTAACTGATTGACCTTTTCATATGAGTCCGCACCCCTAATCTTACAATAATTTTCCCAGGTTGCTATTAAACGCGATACAAATAATACATGAGTTTCATTCTGGTTTCTCCTAGCCTTTTTAAAATTTTCCAAACACGCCTTCGGTGTCAGCTTGTATTCCCTTAGAACTAACTCCTTTAATTCCTCATAACTCTCAATTTGTTCCCTAGTGGTATAAATTAACAAATTATCTGCCTTATCTCCTAACATATTTAGTAGAATTTCGGCCTGCTGGTTTTCCGGTACATTTTTAGTTTTGAATGCCCTTTCTAAACTGTTGAAAAATAAATTCCATCCCTCAGTCCCTTCTGGTACTTTGATAGACAGAGTTTTAACACTTTTGATCAATTTTTCTATGTTACTTTCATTATTAGATTCCCTAGACTCATTAGAGTTATTTGTCGAACCTTGTACCCTTAGCCTCTCCATTTCTAATTCATGTTCCATACTTAATTTTTCAGACCTCTCTTCTCTTTCTAACTGACTTTTCGCGCTCTAATTTTTCCTGTTTTTCTAACTTTTCGAGCTCTAGTCGTTCCGCAACAATAGTGTTAGATAATTCCATAATAGCCCCCTCATCATAGTCATCGCTGTCCATTATCTTTTTCCTAAGCTGAATTCTGGTATCATCTGCCGTGAATTCAACCCCCAATTCTTCGGCTATCATCTGAAAATCCACCTTTTTTAATTTCAATAAGAAAGCCATACCTTCCACCGATTACTATTACGACTCTACAATAATATTTAAACCTACTAAATTAATATTTCCTAAATTTTTACTTTAGTACAGTTACCTCCACTTATTATACTAATTAATACATTTCGGATAATCGATGTATTATATTTCTAATTTAACCTACAGTACAACCTAATTTTCCCCAACCATTCTTATCACACAATTTACTTCCAATAAAACAAAAGGTAAAAACAATAATTTCGATTTGATTACTATGCAATACAGATTCCAATTTATACAATTAGATAATAACATACAATTTACATAATAATACTGATACGTTGCAAACGGAAAAAAAATATTGATGCCCATAGAAATATCCACATAAAGAAACATATGTATAACATACACATATAAATTCCTGCAATTATCCTCAATAAAATATTTCCAAATTCAACACTGGTTCTCACGCTCAAAACAAATAAAATCAAAACCCTCACTTTTTTTTTCTCTTGTGAGCCTTTTTTTTTACCCTTGTGAGCCCTTTTTTTTCCTCGAAATTTATTTCCAGCCAATTAAAATTCTAAGCAAATGTTCATTGCTCGTTTGTTATCAACTCTTCAAACTTAAAACAGTGTTGCTTCATTTAAATATTACTTTAATAATAATTTAAATTTAAGTAAATTCAATTATTCCTTCCAACTATTATTAACGCCATGCATTAATTTTATTCACTACCATTATTAGTAAAAAAAAAAAGGAAAATCAATTTTTGCACAAGCTATTATGACCTTTTCTTAAAACAATCGTAAATATGGCTGTTAATATCTGCTACCTATCTGAACACAATTATTTGATTGCACATAAATTATCAAGATTTAGACAATTTATCTTAAATTATTATTAATTATAGAACAACAAATACATTTGGTTCGAGAATGTCAGCAGAAAGAAATGATCAAAACACCTTATTTTATACTTTATATGCTTGGGTACTCCGTTGCTCACACGTAGTTCCACGATGAACTCAATATTTCACACTTTAAAGTCACTCTGATGATATTCAACACTCGGGCTGTAACAACACTGTAATTTGATTCACTGTAGCGATGATAGGGCACAAACACACTAGTTCGGTTCGCTTGTACGACGGTAGGGCACAACACTTTAGTTCGGTTCGCTGTAATGACGATAGGACACAACACTTTAATTCGGTCCGCTGTAAAGACGATAGGAGACACACACTCTCTACTTCCACTCGACGCTTGGTTGTTATCTCTCTAAAATTCCGCTCGACGATCCGGCATTACCACGCAAGAATTTCACTGGGTGCTCCGGCACTAACACACTGCAACACGGCTCGCTGGTTACTGGTCTCAGGCGATTCTATCCCACGCTGCCACCAATTTGTCGGAATTTCTTCTTAGTCCACATTACTTTGAAGAAAACCCTTTGCTATTTATATGCTGCCACCTAGGATATGATTACGTGATATCGGTCACGCTCTGAGAGGATTGTTTAAATGAAAACTAACGCTTTCAATTAACTAAATTAACAGTTTATTTACACACTATTTACACAACACAAAACACTATTTACTCTTAAAACTCGGATGTAGGTGATCCGGTTCAACATTAAATTAAATACAGTAAATGCTGGTTGTGCACTGTTAAACTACGTTATATCACTCTCACTCTACACTCGTTAAATTAGCGTTACCGGAGATTACTCTTAATCTCCCAACACATGGGCTCTAAGCTCGGCGAGCTTCACTCAACTCTACGCTCTATCTAAGAGCTCTACACAGGAAATCGCCTTGCGCTTTGCGCTCCAGCCTTCAACTCCCTCTCCCAGCCAAAGCGACTGCTTCTAGCAACCCCTTGCTTTTCTCCACGTAACCCCCGGGTTTTCCACCCTGCTTGCATTCCAAGCTCTTTCCCTAGTTCGGGGGATTCTTTTGTCTCCTCATCACCAACAGACATCTCAAAAGGTCGGTCAAACCCCTCTCCATCCAAGCTGTGCAATTCACCTGCTCGGATCCGGTTTCAGACAAGGAAAGAATGTTACTTTGAAATTTCCAGTACACAGACCATACGATATATAATATAGTAAGACAAAAATAATATAGAACCATAGTTCTAATAGCAGATGTTTCTCAGAACCTGACACTAACCATATGGAGGGAAAAGGGAGATCTACTTCTATATTATAATGAAGTTCTTTCATGTATTTTACTAGTAAATGTGCAGATCAGGAGCCTCAACATCAACTTTGCAAGTCATTGTTTTTTAACACTCTTTGCGTAATATTCAACTTCCTACAAATCCCTTTTTAAAGTTTTCAAATTACATAAATATTTATAAGAACAAAAAATACTTCGTAAAGTTTCAGAAATTAAAAGTGGTAAACAAGTGGTTATAAAATAATATTATGGAATTCTAATGAGCTGCTTATTCTGGTGACCTTTAAAATAAAAAATGGTATTTCTTCAGGGGGCTCTGCCCACCTGAATTCCCCCTAGTCTATTTAAATTTACATTAGTAATTTTTATTTATTGTGCGGATAGTTATAGTATATCTTAGATTTTTTTTACGCTGTGATATATAAGGATTAGCAAAAGTTTTTTTTTCTTATTAATATTTAAAAATTAAATCTTCATGCTAACCGTACGCAGACGATAAATCTTGAAGTGACGCCAAATGTGTAACCCTAACATCCGCTACATTCGGGCCAAACACAACAACGTGCTTTTGAAAAAAAAAAACAAGTGGGTAAGTGTGATCACAGATCGCACAGAGGGTTTCGTTTAATATTCCTTTCAAAATACTTTATCCTTTTGGAAAATCTGTTAGTTCCACATTTCGCAACCAGGGGCGCACTCTATTCTAAACAAACCTTTATCCGAACGAAACTCCGTTTTACATTCTATGCGTAGATATATTAGTCGTGGGGATTGGGCCCATAGCACCGAAGATAAGTAGACGCCCCTCGCGGTAAAAAGTGGAACTAAAATATGTAAGGCTATGGTGCATAATATAAATGAATGGCCAAAGGGGGGTCGGCAAAAGTTGGAAAAGTGCTCCCCAGGTGAAAAGGGAGGAGGTTAGAAAAATTGCTTAAAATACACAAGTTAGAGCCCGGAGGAATAAATAAAGACTTTTTGAAAATTTTATGATTTGTCGCCTGGCCTCAGGTGTTCTGCTATAAGTATGCAAAATTTCAAATCTCCAATTTAATAAGGGGCTCAGTTAGAAAGAATTGCTTACAATACGCATATGGGAGCCCAAAGGGTTAAATGTACGACTTTTTAAAAATTTTATGATTTGTCGCATGATGGTGTTCAGCTATAAGTATGCAAAATTTCACGCATCCAACCTAAATAGGGTCGCACTTAGAAAGAACTGTTTAAAATACACACGTGGCAGCCCAAAGGGTTAAATGTACAATTTTTTCAAAATTTTATGGTTTGTCATTTGATTTGAGGGGTTCAGCTATAAGTATGCAAAATTTCATGCCTCCAATCTAATTAGTGGCTCACTGAGAAAGAATTGTTTAAAATACACATGTGGAAGCCCAAAGAGTTAAATGTACGACTTTTTCAAAATTTTATGGTTTGTCATTTGATGTAAAGTGTTCAGCTATAAGTATGTAAATTTTCACGCCTCCAACCTAATTAGGGGCTCACTTTGAAAGAATTGTTTAAAATGCACATGTGGGAGCCCAAAGGGTTAAATGTACAACTTTTTCAAAATTTTATAGTTTGTCGTTTGATGTGAGGTGTTCAGCTATAAGTATGTAAAATTTCACGCCTCCAACCTAATTAGGGGCTCACTTAGAAAGGATTGTTTAAAATACACATGTGAGTCCCAAAGAGTTAAATTTACAACTTTTTCAAAATTTTATGATTTGTCGTTTGATATGAGGTGTTCAGCTCTAAGTATGCAAAATTTCACGCCTCCAACCTAATTAGAGGCTCACATAGAAAGAATTGTTTAAAATACACATGTGGGAGTCCAAAGGGTTAAATGTGCAATTTTTTCAAAATTTTATGATTTGTCGTTTGATCTGAGGTGCCCAGCTATAAATACGCAAAAATTCATGCCTTCAACCTAATTAGGGGCTCACTTAGAAAGAATTGTTTAAAATACGCATGTGGGAGCCCAAAGGGTTAAATGTACGACTTTTTCAAAATTTTATGATTTGTCGTATGATGTGTGGAGTTCAGCTATAAGTATGCAAAATTTCAAGTCTCCAACATGTATAGTTTCTGAGAACGGGCTCTGTGACGGACAGACAGACGGACGGTCGGACAAACAGACAGACAGAGGAGCGAGATGAATAGGGTTTCGTCAGATGAACGAAACCCTAAAAAGAAGAAGAATACTTTTAGTAATACAGTTTTTAATTCATAATACAATGAAATGCTACTTTAGAATGCTTAAATATAAGCAGATCATTTTCATTTAGAGAAAAAATGCACGGATTAAGTCAAAGAATTCGGTCCCTGTTCGACGTGCTTGTTTTGTTTGGCCGAAAGAGGGCATTTAAATCTGAGCGATAACGCGCATCATATTGCAAACTGTTTTTACGGCATACTCTCCATCTATCTATTTCCTCCGTGAATAATAGTTAATTTTATTTTACCCAAGATTATTTTATTCCAACATCTTTGTTTTCGATAAATGACGTCTAATTCACCTGCTATTCGTAATTACTCAAAACCTTTCACCTTGTTATATTAAGAAATACTTGAGAGTTTTCTTTTTATTTCCAGTATGACGTCATATTCCTTTTTTTATTCTTAATTTTTTTAAGTTTCTTTTCCTTTTTCACGTGGAAATCTTTCAATTGAAAGTTGTTTAAGAAAAAATATTATTCCGGGTTTTGATTTCCTTGGCAACAATTAAAGAAATATTGGTAAATTTTAAGGGAAAATGTCAAATTATTCTCTATAAGAATAATGAATTTTTGTATTTTTAAGCAAAATATTTGAATAAAGTAAATAAAAGATTGCCTATTTTTATTTCTTGGCTAAAATCCATTTATATGCAACGATGCAAATGATTTAATTCATCCGTTTTGACTTTGGCTTTACTCAAACATTATACACTCATTTTTAATAATGTTATTAGGATCAAATACGTTGCTAGGCAACTGATGAAAGAAAAGGAGAAAAATGAAATATGTGTTATGTAAAATAAGTAAATTGATAAAACAAAATTCTTTATAATATTGGAAAACATGCATAAAGTTCCACCAAAAATTGTAAACCTAATTTTAAAAAATCTGACAAATATAGTAACAAAATTTCAAACTAATAGGAATAATTTAAAACCCTTATTTGTAAATTTTAGCATTCATAATTTACCATTTAACTACATTAGTCAAATGAGCCATTTTCTTTCAATAAATGGAAATTTGAAAATCGTCTGAATTGCCATTGAAAAGCATTATGGCGAAAAAGAAAATGTTCCATATTTCACAAACGAATGAACGAAATTTAGCCAAAAACTATACAGATAATTCCGGGTACCTCACCAACATGCTTACTTAATTTCAAGTTGATCGCATGTTTTTTGCGGCAGTTATCAGACAAACAAATAAACGGAAACCAAAAACTTTTCGAGTCTCCACAGTAAGCCTTCACTGACGTTTCGGCAATAAATAAACAGATGAAGGGAGTATTAGAAATTTATATGCCTCACGGCTTGCTTAAACTGATATGTGAGTAGTCAAAGAAATAAATTAATATAATTTTCGAAATTTTCATTTAAAGTAAATTTTTTAATTTTATTTTGCAGGTACTTTTATAAGAATGTTTATTTTTTTTACAAGAACTTCTTTCATCTCTTTTTTTTTTCTCAGTTATTTTTTGACTACCTCCTTTTTTTGTTTAAGTGTTTACAAACGTTTTTGCCATTGTGGAAAAAAATTACCATGCATGTGTTTTCGACAGATATCTTTTTTTTGTTTCTTAAGGCATTGAAAATTCCCACCGTAATAATCTGCACGGAAAGCAGAACAATACATAACAGCTTTTCCAAAAAACATTTCCAGCGAGAAACAGTCATGTTACAACTCAACTCATCCAAGAACCCACAAGTGGCAGATCTGTCGGAACAAACACGAGGCACCAAAAACTCTGAAAAGACTGAGTCCTCGTAAGACCTTTTGTTAAAGCATTGGTGTGTATATGAGATCAACAATGGCTCTTGCCGGAAGTGGAGAAGGACCCCGCGGTTCGCAGCCCACCGTCACTTCCGGCAAGTTCATGGGCCGCGCGAAGTCAATGGATCTAACAAAGATTAAAGGTTTTATTTCCAAATAAATGCTTTGGAGCGGGGTCTTCGAGTAGCCACGTGGAGATGACTTTTGGGAGATTTCCCTTTGTCTCGACACAAAGTAATGTGTTGAGGATTTAAATGAAATATTTGATTTTTCTGGAATTAAGGCTTAATGTAAAATAGCGCAGAACAATGGAGATAAGTTTTTCGGGCCAGAAAAATAGCTTCGGAATTAAGATATGCTTGGAATTCAAATTATTTATTGAAATTAGAGGCGAAATAATGAAGTAGTATTAATATCATTTCGGTATTCTTATTTCTTCAAAATTGCGATATTTGATTTTCAAAGATTAAAAATTCATATTTTGATATTCTTCCATTTATTGTAAGAAATTCATAGAATGTAAATTAAATTTAAGAAGCTAAAGAGACAGGGGAGGGAAAATGTATTAATACACTTATCGGCTATTTATTATCAGTTTCAAAATTATTTCAGTTTAATCTAATCAGTTTTATAGTAAATACCTTGATAATGGAGTACAAGGATTAACATAATGTTTTTAATAAGGGAATTCAGATATTAAGTAGATAGTTATGAAACTGAATTAAGTTGTGTTTTGATTCAATCCGTTTAGAACTAATTAATTATTTCTTATCTTTGTGTGATATTTCAATAACTTAAACGTAGCGCTTTCTATAGTAGTTATATTTGAAAACAAGAAAGAAAAAATCATGCGTCAAGCATAGGTTATGAAACACTTGCCAACACATTCTGAAACTGAACGTCTTACCAAACCATTTGGAAACGCAATTTCAGCAATTCCCATCTACAGTCGGGAAATTATTCGAATTCTTTGAGCAGCCGTGTATATGCTATATAGATTTGGATCTATAAACTACATGCATGCGAAAATTGAGTTCAGTTATGTGGAAGACATACCACAGTTGAACATTCCCCTTCAGCACTTTCCATTACGGGTACGTGTATTCTTTTGTGAATTCCCTGTATACGAGGTGTAGAATTTATGCACAACGAGTCGCAAGCAAAAAATTAGTTAAATTTAAAAGCGCATACCGAAATTGAAAACGGACTTCCAGCCATTATGGCTCAAACACAGTACTGTAACCGATTTCTTTTGTGTGTCCCTGTAAATGAACGATAAATGTCCTATTCTAGAGTAATCATCTTCTAGTGAAAGTCAGTGATTTGTATCAATTTCAATACTTTTGAAACAACGTCATGCCATTAAAATACCCTGCAAACGATTTTTCCTCATTGACTCTAATGTAACGGAGTTGTTTTGAGTGCCCCTGTAATTAAACTATTAACGCTACACACTACCTATCCAATACCGAACATGCCATGGTAAAACATTATTAATATATATGAATTGCTGGAAATCCAAGTCTATTTACGCGAGTTAGGGTGTGGGCAGATAGACAGACAAACCGAATTCATAAACACTTTTTAACTAGGTTGGGAAGTGCTAAAATAAAAATGAATTAAATTTAAAATTCAAAAAACCCGACTGCTTAAAAAGCGAACTAATTAATTATTTCTCATCAATGTTAAACTATTTTTTATATTGCTTACCTATTTTTTTTATTTACTTGTATTGATGACTTTTAAGTTGTGTTTTACTGTTAGTTCCTATCTATAAACACTGTTTTGATGAAGCCTATAGATGTCTATGAAGGTTAGACCTGCACTGTAAATAAGGGCGTCTTAAATTCAGACACATATGTGACTGAAAAAGTAAGTCTGAATATGGAATTTCAGACATCATAGGTGCCTGAAATTAAGACACTTAAGTGTTTTAATATATGATCATGGTATAACCACTGTAAACTGAAATGTCTGAAATTCAGACACACAAGTGTCTGAAACTGGAGTGTTCAATTTTCAGACATTTTAAAGTGTCTTAATTTTTAAGACATGTGTATACGTCTGAATTTAAGACATTTCAAACGTCTGAATCGCATCCATTTTTGACCAACCTGCAAGTTTGGCAATTGGCAATCAATTTATCACTGTTTTTTGTAAGCTTTATACACTGTAAAAAATATCCGTTACTATGGAAATTATAGGCCAATTGAGACGCCAATTTACGTATTTTAATGTAAATTTTCTTCCTTAAATTCCAGAAAATTTTCCATTTTTTGCATATTTCTGTATTTAAAATTTTCCATTTAAAAGGTAAAATATAATCTTTCAAGGACAAATCCACATATTTCGCAATTAGAATTTTCTAAACTAACGTATATTAGACATAATTTATTTATAAAATGAAACCAGTGCATTGGCGCACCTACTGGGGAGTTAAGGAGGCTGAAGCCCCTCCCAGACTAGACTAGATATTAATATTTTTTAATTATGAAAGAATATTATTATTTTTTAATAGGTCCTTAAAAAATCGGAATTTTTAAAAATATATTAATTTTGTCACACATTTTTTTTTCTCTTTTTTAAATTTTATTATGAAACTCGAAATTATTCGCATGTTTAAAATTTACTTAATTATAAACATTAATTACTTAATTATACTTAAGTAAAATAATTAATTAATGTTTTTAAAATTTACTTAAAAAAAAAACAATTTACTTAATTATAGATTTAAGATCCAGTGCAACTTCTTGCTCACTTTAACCTTCATAATATTTTGATAATTTAATAATAAAACTTTAAATTGTTTAATTGCAAACTCACTTTCAAATTATCCAAATACAGAAACACACACACACACACACACACAAAAAAAAAAAAAAAAAAAAAAAAAATCGCAAAAACAAAGGTATATTTTAGTACAGTATTTCATTATTTAAAATGGTGTAGTCCAATCCAAACTGCTTATTTTCTGATTTATTTTTAAATTCATTTTTTCTCTCAAACGTATCAAACTGGGAAATTCTCTTATTTAGAAACTACATAATGTGCCGTGCTTCTTGATTTTTGCAGAAAATATTGCAAAAAATGCTGTCAAAGTTGGCGTTTTGGACCGAATTTTCCGAAGCGGGAGATCTGGGGATGAAAAAAATGGTCATACTGAGAAAATAATTGTTTAAAAATCAAATTCTTATATATACATCTCTTATATATACATCTCTTATACATACATGCTTATATGCATTTCTTCAAAAACCACTTCAGCAAATTTCATATTTTTACTTTTAAAAATGAGTCTGAAAATGTCTCAGAAAATTTCGAGCTGTTGAGGGTGGAAAAATATTTTTTCGAATACACCCTTAGAAGCATTCAGAATGCACCAAATAAAACTTTCCAGAGAGCTAGCTTCCTCTGGCTGGTTACGACGCTTGCATTTTTTTTTACGATTACAACACTGCCTCTAAAATATGCTAGTCCCCTCCAAATCGCAATTCTGGATGTGCCACTGAATCTGTGGGGTATCCAAAGGGTAAGCAGTTGCTACAGTTCCCTCTGAAATTTATAGAAAATGTCAAGTTTAATTACGAAAGTTTCGCAAAAAATTAAAATGAGATGAAAATAACCATGTGGCGCCATCTATATTGAATAATAGAAGTCGAACTTATTATTATTTTGCGCATTTAAGTTTTGATGGTGTTTTAAGAAGCTATTTTAGTTCATTATTATTATTATTTTGAAATTCTATGGAATATTTCTGAAAATTTTTACTACATAACTTTTTAGCTAATGATTGAATATTGATTTAATTCAGGAATGATCTCATTTCACCGTAAGAAAATTAGTCTCATCGAAAAATTTTAACCTGTATTTCGATCTGAAAAAAAAGGAAGAAAAAAAAATTATGTGCACAAATATAAAACAAGTTTTTATTATTTTTGCAGAAAAATTGTACACATTATTTATAACTAAGAAATTTTGTTCAGAATATATGATGGAATTAATGAGTCCAATTTAAAAAAGAATGTCATATATTCAACCACTCAGAAGAAGAAAAAAGAAAAAAATAACCAAAGAAAACAGAACACTATATTCCTTCACACACTTTTATATACACATACCTTCGCATTAAAATTAAACACAGGCTTTGGGCAAAAAAATATGCATTTTTTTAAAAATGAAAAATTGATTTTATTTTTAATGGGCGACGCACAGACTGAAACAGGACAAGCCCGAATTAAATAAATAAATATATATATATATTAATGAAATATATATATAATATATATACAATAAGAAAAACTTGGACTTACGCTGTCAAAATTTAATAATTAAAAATCTTATGATACTCATCAGCGTAATCACAACTACCTTTTAGTTGTGATGCCGTGAAAGTGCAGTTGGAAACTTTGCTCCGAGGAGGTCAAGGACTCTCTCCCCTGAAGATGGCTCGTTAGAAAGAGCACGGAACGTTGGGAATAATCTGTAATGTATTTTTAATATAGTTTTTATTTACATGTACGCTGATGAGTATCGTAAGATTTTTAATTATTATTAATATATATACATATGTACTGTAAAAACATTTTAAATATTTTAATATTTCAAAAATAACGTATCATCTGTATTAACAATAATATTTCTGTTCTGAAAATTTCTTCGGTAGAAGTAAAAAAAGTCCTACTAATCTTACATTGCAGAAAATTAAAAAGCAAAATATTCAAAATTCCAGAGAGAAGATGTGTAAAATCGTTCAGAATTATAAATAGATTAACAAAATATTTACGATTACCGTAAAATAAATTGTGAGTCATAAATAAGTAACAATATTTGGGGTTCTCAACTGTGGAGGTGTAGCCGAGAGGCTAGGACGGCTAGTCTAGAACACAGAAGGTCCTGAGTTCGTATCCTGCGAGGGGTAAGTGCAAAATTGTTAATGTTATAAATTGAATTAAATAAATAAGTTAATCATGTAAAATGTGCGAGACCTTGTATTGAAATACGCGTGTAGCATTTTTTTTTTCAAATACAGAAATTTCCAATAAATAAATAAATAAATAATTTTTTCCGTCAATTGAAGAAAAATTTCATTAAAATACGTAAATTGTACTGGCGTCTTGATTGGCGGTACACTTTTTTATATTTTAAAGGATTTTTTTTTTCTGTGTATAAGGCTTTCCGAAAAAAAGGTGAAAAAATGACTGCTTTTGCAGAGAAATTAAAGGTGGTCAAACATGGATGCATTTCAGACATTTGAAATGTCTTAAATTTAGACACATACAAGCGTCTTAAAAATTTAGACACTTTAAAATGTCTGAAAATTGAACACTCCGTTTCAGTCACTTATGCGTCTGAATTTCAGGCATTTCAGTTTACAGTGTGCACAACTTCCAGGTTGTGTAATATTTAAACGGAGCTTCTGACTGTAAAATAGTCAAGGAAACACCGTCTTCATTTTGAAAGACCTATCCAATAATAGGCCACTCAATAGGGTGCGTAAAAATTTCTTTTCGTGTATACCGTCATTTTGTATTTTACTGTCGCCATTCTGAATTTATAAAAACAAAACGTAACCTATAACCATCGGACGGTTATGACAAATCGATGGAGACCTCATTCATTAAAATCCATCCAGTCGTTGGGATGTTTCGAGGGTATAAAGAAATCCACATACCCAGATACGCGTGAAACACATAACCCTTCTTGGCTGTCGGATGATAATATAAGGTCAAAATGCGAAAGTTAGCACGGGTTTATTAGTATTTATATAAAATTAATAATAACAACAATGACGATAATAATAACAGTAAATCAGTACTAATTACTAATAATTATAACAACTATGCAGTAAAATCTGTTAAAACGAAATCGCTAGAGACAGGAAAAGAATTTCCCTTTCAGACAGGTCTCCAATAGTTTCTATTCCTAGTAGTTCTAAATAGTTTGAATGGAGGTAGCTTTGTATGGCATTCCTTTATTTGTAACCATGGAAATTCAGCTCCGTTTTTGCAGATTTTACTCTGTTTGCTAGATATCTTTCACAACAAATACGATAAAAAATTAATTAATAGTTCCTCATGTAATTTCAAAAAAAAAAAAAAAAAATTCTGCATCTAAAAGCTTTTAAATGCAAGAGTTACTTACTGTTTTTAATCGTCGGGAAAATGTCGCTTTATTTATGATAAAAGAGCACCGATTATGTAAAAACAAATAAAAACAAGAAAAAAAAATCATGCGTTAAGCATAGATTATGAAACATTTTCCATCACTTCCTGAATGCTTTAAAAAAACTTCGTTATTTAGGGAAATAAGGTAAATAAGATAAGTTAGTAAACATTTTAGAAAATGCATAAAACATTTGAAAAACTGATTTCGGCAGTTACCGTCCATAGCTAAATATATATTCCAATTCTTTTGAATAGCCCTGTATTTGTTCTGTAGGTTGATATATATACTATATAATGGGAAAATTTAGTTTATTAAGAAAACGCATAACAAGTTGAAATTTCTCTTTCAGCAATTTAGACTAATAGATGGAAACATACATGAACACTTTTGTACAACCCTTATTACACGCTACTATTTAGCTAAAATTTAATTCAAATTAAAACACTCTTAAAACTACTGAAATCACATTTTCAGAAATTATCATTTATAGATGGCCATGTATTCAATTCTTTCCGTGACCCTGTATATCATTTTATCAACATTCTACAACCATTTTTTAGTAAACTAAATGCAGTTCAGCGTAAAATAAAAGTTGCCATATCCACATTTATAGGTAACATATTACTCTTTGGCTATCAGACAACCTATAATTAATTTGCAAGACACAAATTCGGTTGCAAAGTTAATGCCAGAAGGCTTTAAATATGGCAACGGAAGTGCCTGTTTCAAGAGTGGTTTATAGTTTAAAAATTATAACTCATCTTTACGTCATTTAATCAAGCTTAAAAATAACAATATATTACTCTTTGGCTAACAGATAACCTATAATTAATTTGCCAGACACAAATTCGGTTGCAAAGTTAAACAGGCACTTTCGTTGCCATATTTAAAGCTGCCTGGCATTAACTTTGCAACCGAATTTATGTCTGGCAAATTAATTATAGATTGTCTGTTAGCCAAAAGTAATATCTTGATAAAATGACGTAAAGATGACTTATAATTTTTAAACTATAAACCACTCTTGAAACAGGCACTTTCGTTGCAATATGTAAAGCCGTCTGGCATTAACTTTGCAATCGAATTTGTGCCTGGCAAATTAATTATAGATTGTCCGTTAGCCAAAGAGTAATATCTTGTTATTTTTAAGCTTGATAAAATGGCGTAAAGATGACTTATAATTTTTAAACTATAAACCACTCTTGAAACAGGCACTTTTGTTACCATATTTAAAGCCATTAACTTTGCAACCAAATTTGTGTCTTGCAAATTAATTATAGGTTAATAATCATAACGAAGGAGCCTTGTGCAGTATAATAGAAGCGTAAAAAATACAACGTTAAAAGCACCAAAAATTTTGAATTTTTAAGCATACTGGTTTCGGTAGCATATAGCATACCTTCCTCAGTGCTAAAGATGGCGGAAATTTGTTCACATATATAGGAGAGATGGGGATTCAAGTTAAAGGTTTATTGACCAATAGGAAAACAGAGGATTGCAAGCAACAGCCAATAGGGAAATAGATGGGAAATAGAACCGAAGTAGTGAGGGGGAAAAAATTAAGAGACAGAAGTTTTTATGTAATATTTCCAACAATCTGATAATGGGGAAATAGCGAATTCACAATTAACAATATTTTTAAAATTTTATAAATATGAAATGCTTCAAGGAAGTTAAGTTCGTGTATAGAAGTAGGTTTAGAGATTATTTTAACCGAATTGAAGTCAAAAGTATGATTCATCTCTCAGCAATGTTTTGCAATAGAGGATTTATTGATTTCTTGTTTTTTAATATATTGTTGATGTTCTTTGATACGAAATTTTAAGCAGCGTTTGATTTGTCCAATATAAGAAAGGCCACACTGGCAATTAATACGGTAGATATCCCACGAATTGGATAATTGAATAGGGTCTTTGAGTTTGGAGAGGGTGAGTTTATTGGTAGGGGCAAAAATTATTTTGAAGTCATATTGTCTAAGAATTTTAGCAATGGGAAAGCTTGATTTAGGAAAGAAGGGTAACACAATGCTAATATTGGAAAGAGTAGAAGATTAAGGAGAGTTTGAGGAACGAGGATGCTGAAGTTTAAATAGAGCAGTATCAATTATAGAAGGGTTGTAACCTCTGTCAATCGCAATGGCTTTAATGTATTGAATTTCACTATTAAATGACTGAGAATAAGAGCAAACATGTATGGCACGATTTATAAAGGTATAAAAGGCGGCCATTTTTTGGCTTGGAGGATGACAAGAACGAGCATGGGATGGCAAAGAAACAGCGAAGCTTTTGCGATAGACGGATGTAGTGAAACCGGTTATAGTGCGAGTGACAAGGGTATTCCAAAATGGGAGAGAACTATATTTAGAGTATTTTTTACGCTACTAATTATAGGTTGTCTGATAGCCAAAGAGTAATACGTTACCTGTAAATGTGGATCTGGCAGGGTCTTAGCAACATTGGCAACATCTGGCAATAATGGATTAATATCACAAATAGTTAGTAGAAACAGATGTTATAACCAAAAATCATGCTAAAATGACGTAATTTTGAAGTTTTTTGACCTGCATAACCCCTTCTCCCGCAGGTAAACGAACGTCTCCAGCCAGCCAGAGCGTCTGCAAACGTACTACACCATGAAACGGAAGAACATATAGAAAAATGAGCCTTGATAAAATGACGTAATTTTGAAGTTTTTAGACCTGCATAACCCCTTCTCCCGCAGGTAAACGCAACGTCCCCCGAAAGCCAGACTGTCCGGAAACATACTACACCATAAAACTGAAGAACATATAGAAAAATAAGCCTTGATAAAATGACGTGTTTTTTGACATTACTAGCTCTTAGTCTTAGACTATAATAAAAACATTGTTGTAGTCATTGCTGCGTTGTAGATTAAAATTAAGATATATTCCTCAAGAGTCACTGTAAATTTCATTTGTTGTAAAAAACAAGAAAGAAAAATCATGCGTCAAGCATAGATTACGAAGCCTTTTCCAACACTTCCAGAATACTTTAACAAAACTTCGCCGTTTAATGAAGGAAAGAAGATACCCAAATAAACATTTTAGGAAACGCATAACACATTTGAAAACCAGATTTCAACGATTACTGCACATGGTGGAAAGGTGGTACTCGAATTATTTTGTGTAGCTCTGTATGATCTATAGATTTGAATTTTAAAGGTTTCTTTCTCTTTAAATATTCATGTGTGAATATTTTTTCCAATCGGAAAGGTGTTTGAAAATATTCTTTTAGTTTTTAAAATAGGACGTAATTTTCACTATTAACTGCTTTTTGCGCGTAATGATTTATTCTTTCTTTTTAAATATTCAAGTGTAAACATATTTTTCAATTGTAAAATGTTTGGAAATATTATTATTTGCACTTTTTAAATATCTGCAACAGTATGGGAAAAAATGACTATTTCGAAATACGGAATAAATTTCTCTTCAGATAATGAAATTTTAAATAAAAAAATAGCAAAAAAAAAAAAAGATATATATATATATATATATACATATAAATTTAAAAAGTGATTAGACACTGCACACCACAATGTCCAGTAATGTGCCTGAAAAAGATGGTTAAATTTCTATACATAGTTTTTCATCCTTTAAAACTCTTTTAAGGGTGTTCTCAAATCCAGAAGGGCAGCTTTCTGGCATAAGTTTTAATTTATTTTTGTTCGAAAATGCATGAAACTAGCTGATGTTGTTGTTCAGAAACTATGCAATTGAGCTCCCCCCCCCCCTTTTTTTTTGCAAACGCAAAAAATCTTTCAGAAAATAGTGTCAAAGTGGGCGCTTTGAACCGAATTTCCACATGAAGGAAGAAAGAGCACTCCAGAGCGGGCAAAAAACGTATTTGTCATGTGATCAAAATCGCTT
Organism: Maratus speciosus; assembly: GCA_963932465.1. Classification (NCBI taxonomy): domain Eukaryota; kingdom Metazoa; phylum Arthropoda; class Arachnida; order Araneae; family Salticidae; genus Maratus; species Maratus speciosus. The sequence continues at coordinate 3,252,734 of OZ010790.1, read as the reverse complement.
ATAACTCAATAGGTAATGGATTAATAAAAAAAAGGGAAAAAACAGTTCAATTCTAAATCGCTACCATGGCCAGGCTTTCCAATTTTATACCTTTCCGTTAAAAAATGAATTTTTAAATGTGTCAAAATGTTTTGCGCTTGTTGAGCACAGCCGTTAAGAACAGCCTTAACCGAACTATTCCGACCGAATTCAACATTAAATAACCCTTAAAAACAGTTGAACAAAAAACTTGAAACAGGGATTTAAAATCTGTCTGCTTCGCTGTGTTTATCATACATTATTCTATAAAACTACAAGTTTTCATATTTTTACATAGAATAGTTTTTTAATATAATCCGAGAAAGAGTCCTCATCACAATAAATTCGATTACGGGAGCGGCAGCAGCGTTAGTTGCTTTTTCTTATAGAATAGACAGTTATTTACAGACGGGGACATCAAACTGCATATAGATCTGGACCTCACTTTGGCTTGAATGGAACATGAAAATAGTTGAAATAAAGGCAACTTAAAAATTAATAGGTATTTATGTATCTTAACCACGGCTCGAAATGGAAAAATCCACGAAACGGAACGCTATTTCAAAATTATTGTCGACAAATTTTTTTTTGAAAGTACAGTAAAGTCATGATTATTCAAACCCCGCTTAACCGAGTTATTTTCTTCTGATGGACTGATAGCTTCGACTATTATGAAATACCCATTATAAATGAAGTGTTAGGTGAAGATGAAAGAGCAGCCGTAAAAAGTTAAACTCTGATTTTCTGGTCAGAATGGGGGGAAAAATGGCCATAATTTTTTTTCAGTCCATCAGAAGAAAAGGATCCATTCCAAAGATATAAGTTCGATTGAAGAAAAACCATTTAATACTTTGAGCAGAAAGAAAAGGCTACACCTGCAATTTTCATGCAACTAATAGAATCATATAACTGCCAATGTGTACGGTTTTGTTACCTCAAAAATTGAATAAAAATTTTTGTCCTATTTAATCATTGGCAGCTGTTAGATTTCGGCGATTGAATTGGGCAAAACTGACTGGTAAGTTTTAGAGGTAAGAAAAAAAAATCTTAGAAATTGGTAAGAAAAAAAAATCTTAGAAATTGGTAAGAAAAAAAATCTTAGAAATTGGTAAGAAAAAAAAAATCTTAGAAATTGGTAGCTATTCAGTAGCGTAATACTGTAAGAAAACTGACATTCAACAAACAAAAAACTATCAAGGGTTTTTCAAATAAAACGTTTCATTCCCCGTATTTCTTAAAAGTAACAGAAATGTACATCAAAAAATGTTACTAGTACCCTAAAAATGAATGAATTGAGCGAAAATTTATATTTCATCTCCTTAGTTGGCGACGATTTGTGTTAATCCGGTTTATCCGAGTTTTTGGCTTATCCGAGGTGAGCTTGGTCCCTATTAACTCGGATAATCGGGACTTTACTGTATAGCGAATTTATATTTAACCGTAGAAAAACCAATTATAAAAAAATGTATTCCAGATTCTAAATAATTAAGAAAAAACGTTACATCAGAGAGCATAGTAAGCTATATGAATGAAACTGTAATAATATTTTTTAATGATTTCACGAACTGGAACAATATTTGTCACAATTTCACGAACCGGAACATCGTTCCGGTTTACTCCGGTATATTTCGAGCCCTGATCTTAACTACTCAGGGACGTCATAATAAAATACGCCAGTAAGGTAGATTTTTCCCCCCCATATTCTATTCTTATTTTTTTACTTAATAGTTTTTTCTTTCAAGGTGTATTAAAATATTTCGCTTCAAATACCAAATGCCATATTGCGGATGCGAATCTGAAATAAATACCCCGTAATTTATTATTGAGGTATAAGTCATAAACTTCTTCCAAAAAATAATAGCGAAAACAATAAAAATCGCTTAACGTCTCTTTCGAGCTAATATCAAATTCATGTCAGGACCTGCCTTAATAAGAGGTGAACTTTACTGCTTTCGGGTTGACCCTCCCAAGAACAGGAATTTTTCTCTTATGCGCGTTTTCGTCGCATAAATCATAGTTTTTCAAAAAATTTTATGTCATGAATTAAATGAAGAATGATGCGTATTATGTTATGCACGAGGCGCGCCCAAAGATTGCCAAGAAAATGTAGTGAAACGGAGGTGGTATAGTGCGAGATTAGAATTTTACTGTGGGGTTGATTTTTTAATGCCAGTTACCTCATTTTGAAATGACTATTGACATCTACATGAAGATCGTTCTGCGAATACATATGCCGAGCATGTAATTATGTCAATACTTAAATATATTTGACAGAATTCTAATGAGACCGCCGGTAGATTGCTACATATCTCTCGCTACCTCTTAAAAATTTCAAAATATAATAAAAAATTGAAATATAAAATATTTAGAAAAAGTAGTGCTAAGCTAAGAAAGAAAATAATATCACAAGGAAAACGGTCACTTTTTGCATCTTTTTACTGACTCTGGAGCCCAGGTAAGCGAAATTTGGGGGAAAAAAATCGATTTTTACTTTTTTATATCATTAAATAGTTTAAACTTTTATCTTTCCAACGATATGTCACACATTTTTATATATTAATAAAAGAAGTGTTGGAATTATTCATTCTTTCTAAGATTACTTCACAGCTTAATGGCCATTTAAATCTTTAATTGAGTTTTTCTCAAAACATGGATTTTTCATGTTTGTGTTCCTTTTTTTCAATATCTATTAAACTTAAGAACTCAATTTTTTTAAAATACTTTTATGTTATATTGTATACTTTAACACAGGGATTTAATGATTTGTTGATAATTATTTATTTTATGCAGTGAAATCTTAGCAAAAATGCTAATTTAAAAATGCCTTTCGATAAATAATTAATAATTAATTTTCAGGTTCACTTAGAAAGAAAATGGTCTGTTAAAATACGTTAAGCATGTTACTCAAACTACTCTAAAAATTCTAGGCCTCTATATTTCACCATTTCTGAGAAAAAGGTACATAAAGTTGGTGTATTTTAACATGGCAGAGATAGAGCTTACCCGGTCCCCTTAAGACTGGAAGATTTTTGGTAGAAATGAAAAGTTTTGGAGGTTTCCCTAATTAACGGGATCATATTTGATTGAAAAAAAATATTAAAAATAATATCCAATGTCAGGTTATGCCGAGGGAGGATCCACGCAATTCGGAAGGTGCAGGCTCGACTTTAAATCGCGCAAAAGAAGGAAAATGTTTTTTTTCTTTTTCTTTAGGATTTCCTACACAACAGTGTAGGTCAGGTCTTAAAGGGGTAAATTTATATAATTACAAAAACTTTTATCCTGTGATAAAAGTATAACATATTTTATGATAGATTCGATGTTATGGATTTTTTTCACAGTCCATTGAAATAGTTACTTATCTTGTTTTACAGTGACCCCCTACACCTCTCTCTCACCCTCTTTTATCAATTTTCTGTGGTATGTACTAACATAATTTATTTATTTTTTAAATTCAATACTTAAACTAGTTAGAAGTGCCAATCCCAGAACTTTCTTCTATATCTCATGTTCATGTTATTATGTATGCAACTGTTAAAGACAACTAAATTCGTGAACATGAGACATTCTAGTCTTTCCAAGATTTAGAAATAGGTTTGATAAGGAAAAGTCTTTCAGTTAGAAATGGCCCATGATAATTATCAAAATCAATCCTTACAAACCTGTGGCAAGCTTGGAGGCTGAAATCAATCCACCTTCTGTTCAGATATTGGTACTAACATAACTCTGTATCCAATTGCTAAGAAAATCTCTGCCTATAGACCAGACGCGTGATCATCTTCACTTCATCTTGCTATTTGATTATTGTTGTCTGCTAATATTCTTGCTACTGCCTACTTTGATTTATGAAGTATTTCATGATTATGTTTTTTAGCTTGTTTGTTAGTAGGAAAAGCACATGGCATCTTGGAAGAAATTGCATTTAAAAGTACATTTTTTCTCTATTCCATGGTGTAAAAATTTAAATTATGCTATGTTATTGATTGATCAGCTCGTTGCTACCGTCGATTTGACATCAGCATTATGCTTGGACATGTTTTTGCTTTATAATATAGAATTTATCAGGCTGAATAATCACGAGTGCGGGATTTGCGCTCTCAGGGTTTCTTCATAAATCACAATATGTGGATTGCATTCTAATTTATCGGTCAATATTATTCTTTTCTTCAAAAGTATATGGGGCATTCTCACAATCTTTTGACTTTCATGTCCTTGAATAATAATTTTTATTTTAATACACTTTTTTGTGTTTTTTTTTTTAATTTCATATACTGGGGAACATCCCATTGCATGATTGCACAACAATATTAACGAGATAAATAAGTTTTGGACGATGTTGGGGGTTTAAACACCTGGAAAACTCATATACCGTCCCGTGTCCGTGATGCTGATTTTTAAGTTTGGAGCTGTCTGGATAAAATTGTTTCAATTAAAACAATTCGATGTCATTTTTTCTGAAACTGGAACTATTGTGTTATATAAATATGTAGCTAAAAATTAACCTGCACACATTTTTAGGGTTGTTATTATTTTTTAAACTCTGTCCCTGGGTTTTAGATCCCATACCATCCTCTTCTAAAATTATACAGAAAATTATTTCAGATGCAGCCACAGATTTTTTTTCAAGTTTTTTCTCATGCAGAAGTATGTTAGAGAAATAATGTCTAAAATACTTTGGTAGGAAATTTACTGTAGAATTTAAATCAGCATTTAAATATGAATTTCAAGCATCGTGTCTTTATTGGTATTCTCACCGTCCCCAAGGTTTATTCCTGCACTTTTCGAGGTAAATTTAAAAAAAAAAAATCATTTAATCCAACGTTAAAAACTGCTTCTAAAAATCAATGTACATTGTGGCTATCACTTAGTCTTAACATGATTTTCCTAAAAATAGGTGGTAATTTTCCTTACCGTTCCATCCTTACCGTCTCTTTTTTTACCATTTCGTCCCTTTTTTCCAATACCATCCCCCCTTTTTTATCTTACCGTCCCTTCTTTAACACCCCTTTAACCCTTAAATGCCTGACTTTTCAAAAATCATTGTAATAATGTTTTTCGGCTTTCATTTTTTAAATAAATCATGGGAAAAATACTTAAAAAAATCATATTTTGTTTTAAGTATAGTTTACGGCTAAAAAAAACAGTTTGTTACTAATCGGCAATAAGTGAAAAAATAATTTCCCTTGATAAAATTCTATAATATTAAACACACAAGAATTTTAGGAACTATAATAAGAAATAAATTTTACTTTCTCACTGCAGGTCAAAATAGGGTATTTCGCAAGCTTCCAAACTAAACAAAAAGAACAAGTAGCAACATTTGAAAAAATAAATTTATCTTTATTCTTAAATAGCACAAGTGTTGCCATCTAAATGCTAAAAATCGATTTAATAATAATTTCAAAATGTATTTTATTGGCAACAATAGGCATTATAGCTTCAATATTATTCTAATAGTATTTTAGAACCTAAATTGGGTATGTTGCCGAAAAGCAACACCAGGCATTTAAGGGTTAAGACAATGTTATACAAAAATTCTGTATTAAAAGTACTACATTGTTATTATTTCTCATTTGAATGTCCTGTGGGTACTATGCAAATTCATTATAAGTAAAAATTTAGAAGAAAATAAAAAGCTATAGGGGTAAAATGGTAAGGAAAATTAAACTCGCAAGTTTAACTTAAACCTCAGTTAAATAAAAAAAAATTCTCTGCTGACCATTTTTTCTTTATTTTGAATCATTAAGGCATTCGTCTATCAGATTAAAATGTTATTTTAGCAAGTTTAATTTTGTCAGATTTTTTTCCCAAAAGTTAAAAGATTGTGAGAATGCCTCATATACAGGTTACGCCAAAGGTAAGTATACTGTTTTTAAATTAACTTATTAATTTTTTACAGGTATGGTGAATAATGACAATAGTTTGAGTGATTTTAAAAGGAGCTAATAACATTTGGAGCATTTGCGATATTAGACTGTGTTTAATAAACATAATTGTAATAATAGAAAATATAGTATACTTACTTTTGCCCCCCCCCCGTATCTTTTGTTATGTTATACCAGAAAAAAGATCCCCCCCCCCCCTCATGTGTAATTGAAGAGCTTAGTGAAAGAATATGTCGCTCACCCGCAAGAAAAGTGACACGTCTCGACAAAAGTAAATTTTACAGGAGAGGCTAATGAAGTTTTGCATTTTTTTAATGTAAAATAAAATGATAGTACCTAACTCTGCATGCAGCTAATTAAGTGTACAAAAAATGCATAAAACCTCTGAGAATCAAGACATAAAAAAATACTGTGGATTTAGTAAATTTATACCCCTCACCCTAATAAATGTAACTCCTTGTTGAGTTGTGACACTTTTCTTGTTGCACAATTTAAAGTCGCCTTTCAAAATATTCCGTGCAAAAATGTGAATTTTTAACACTTTTCAACAAAGTTGAAAAGTGTTTATGAATTCGGTTTGTATGTCTATCTGCCTATCTGTCCCTCTGTCTGTCTGTCCGTCCTCGAAGTCACGTAAATATAGTTCGATTTCTATGAAATTCTTAGATGTTATTGTATATGACTAGGGCATGTTTGATAATGTAAATGAAGTCTATAGCATTTACGGTTCATTTACAGAGTCACTCAAAAGAATTCTTTTACATTACGGTCTATGGGGAAAAATCTTTTGCGGTGTATTTTGAAATCATACTATTATAATCATATTGAAATTTATAAATATCACTGAGGTGTACTACGGCATTTACTGTAGCATATTGTGTGCATTACATCGTACATTTACAGGGACACACAAAAAAATTTGGCAGAAGAAGAAATTTAACTATTGAAATCTATGAACAATAATTGCTGAAAGTGCGTTTGCAGTTGTGGTACGCATTTCTAAATTGAACTATTTTTTTTTTAAATATTACTTCGCGTGGATAAATTCTGTAGTTCATATACAAAGCTGCACAAAAGTTTCAAGTACATTCACGTTCATTCAAGTTTTTCATGAACATTCAAGTTTTTCACGGAAATGGCTGAATTGAAATTTTCAGCTGTGCTATGCGTTTCTCTGAACTAATTTTTAGCATACTATGTAGTGTAGATACATATCCATAGATCATATATACACAGCTGCACAAAAAAAAACGGATATTTTTCCGACTTGATTGTAATAGCGGAAATTGTCTTGTCAATTGCGGCATGAGTTTTTCAAATTGTTTATTTAGACATGATATTTTACCATGATAAACTGTGAAGTATTTTTACAGTATACGGAATGTGTTGGAAAGTGTTACATAATCTATGCTGTATGCATGATTTTTCATTTTTGTTATAAAGCAATGTTTTAACTTTCATATATCATCATTCATTATCAAAAATAAGAATCAACCACAGATTCATAACAAGGTTTCTAGGAAATTAAATTAAAAGAAAAAGCATTATGTCAAAACTTTTTTATAATTATTATACAACTATAATCTTACAATTGCATTTCAGCGAAATAAAATTATAGTTACTACAAAATAAATATACAAAATTAGTGTAAAAGAACTGATTATTAAATTAATAAATCACATGGGCGTAATTCCATCATCACAATAGTTTCTATATAACTATTGAAAAGTAAAAGAAGTAAGTTATTTTATTGGTAATAACGATTTATTAGTTCAAAACATTTCTGTATATTTATAAACAGGAAATTATAAAAAGGAACTTATTATTATAAAAAGGAACCTTACTTAGGAGAACAAAAACTACAATAATTATTGGTTGTTCAGTAATAATTCAAACACAAATAAGTTTTTTCAGTTTTTAGAGTTCTTTTCTCCGAAAGCATGAACAGATTACAACGCTTGTCTTGTTAGCTTCTTCAAACTTTTGAAAAAGAAAAATAGTTATTAAAATAAAAAATGTAACAGATAATCATCCCAGATAATTATCACAGATTTCTTAAAAATACTTAATTTAAAATGAAAAACTAGATAAGTGGTTTTACCTTTTTTATATTATTTTTTATCCATATATAAAAATAAATATTGCTGCATTTTATAGGACTTCCTGAAACTGGAACTTTATTTTAAAAAGTTCCGTATGGATTCTACACAGTCTTTTATCTTCATTGTGAATGTTATAATGTAGAAAAAATAAGGATCACAACTTTGAGGAATATGCTTGGAAGCAATTAAAAACAAGCAATCTTGTTTTTGCCGTTTTCTCAAAGGAAAGGAATTTGAATACGTTTATTCTAAAGGTAAAAGCGCTCTTTTATCTCTAAGCTTTAATTTCAATCTGAGAAAAATCGCCTTGATAAGAATATTTTACGTTGAATGAAAAAGGCACTGATTTATCAAATCTTAAAATTTTGTTTCTGGAAAGAAGAACGTTACCTTCGTTATCTTTCAAATATTTCTAAGCACATCCCATTTCACCACTCAATCGTTTTAAACCTAAAAAATCAGAATGAACTAACTCATTCACTGAAAAATGACGCCACGTCTTTTTGGTGTTCTAATCAATGTTACGTACTGTTGAGGGATGTAAATTTGGCCGTATCTTTTAATTTGTTTATTACTGAATGGACAGCATCGCTTTCATTTTACGTGTGTCTATAGATCAAGAATTTTATTGTTATTTTCTAGAATTTTTGTGTCTTAACAGCGTGCATGAATAACAAAATAATATATATATATATATATATATATATATATATTTATATATAAAATCCAAGTCTCTGTGTGTTCCTCACGATTCCGGTAGGACCGCCTCATTGAAATGAATAATTGTTGAAAAATATTAATGCAGGGTTACCACATAGCGCCAAATGTTAGCCAACTTGGCGATAGCTGGCTAATTTGGCGAAATTCCTATTTAAAACCATTAATCTTTCATAATGGAGGTCACCGAAATTTAATTTAAACTCCACTCTTTTAAGATATTTTTTTGAAATCTGTAGGTGAGAATTTAAAGTACATCTTTACATCTTCCTCCCAATGCTACTAATAAAAAAACCGCCAATAGACAACGGTGTACTGTGTGAGCTCCTAACTGCGCGATTTTAATGTGCTTTAGGTACTTTTTTAGTATAGGTGCCTTGGCGAAAAAGAAAATTTGGTAACATATTTTCCGGGAACCTATTCACTGTTTCATTTTATATACACACGCATTTTTTTCGATATTTATACGATTTATTTAACATAAAAAAGCCGTTTCTCTAATTTTATACAGAAACAGATGAAATTTGTACATAAAAACATCAATAATATACATATAAAACAAACAAAAACGCTCATCAAATTTGTTTTCATAGCTGTTTATATGATTTGACAACAAATCTCGATATTTTCCCGTTATACGGACACCATGCCAAAATGTATGCTAATGCGCCAATTATTTCAAAATGCTAAAACATATTTGTAATTTTACGCCAGCAGTTTAATATGAGTTTTATTTTATTTCTTTATTTTATAGCAGTTATTTGTTCACTTATTTTAAGTATATATTTGTTATTTGATGAAATAGTTCGTAAAAGTCTGGAATTTTTAAATGTTATATTTTTTAAATGCTCACTTTAGTATCGACAATGGTTTTTCTTTTATTTTTCAAATGCTTCAATTCACGATTTTGCGCCAGCTATTACGCTTGGAGACAATTGTGTCCGCATAACGGAAAAGTACCCGAATCTCACTTTCTGATGCCCAAATTACACCAAGCTTTTTTTAAAAAAATGCCAAAGCTCCTACAGTGGAAAAGTACCAAACTGTCTATTATTTTGCGCTATCCGTGTTATAGTTTGTACTATATGCAAGGGGAGTGGAGCGAAGAGTTTAAACATTAAATATTAAAGTTTCAGCACAGATGTCATATACACCCCATATTGGCGCAATTTTTTTCTGACGCCAATGTCATATATACAACGGGTACTTAACTGGGGCCAAAGTGTCGTAATTTTGCTTGATATAGTAATCCGGATGTTGTTGTTTATGCTGTTGATGTTTTCGCCAAACTGGCGTCGGAAAAAAATCGCGTCAATATATGATAACGTACATGACAACTGTGCCAAAGTTTTTATAAAGCAGTATAAGACTAAAAAATTAAGAATAAAATAAATGCAAAATAAGACTAAGGAAGAAAGAAAAATCATGCGTTAAGCATAGAATATGAAACACTTTCCAACACATCCTGAATGCTTTAACAAAACTTCGTTATTTAGGAAAATAAGGTAAATAAGATAACGTTACTTCTTAGATACCCCGTCGACCAATTTCGCCAAATTATATAAATCGCCAAATCAATAGTAAAACATTAATAAAAATACAAATAAAACGTCGAATTAATGGTTTTATTGGCCATTATTGGCATTTAATCTTACAATTAATTAATTAATGGCAACCATTATTGGGAATTAATCTTACAATTTGGCGACAGTAATTTGGTCGACGTGATAACTAAGAAGTACCACCATAACTAAGTAAACATTTTAGAAAACGCATAAAGAAATTTAAAAATTGATTTCAGCAGTTACCGTCCATATCCAATAGTACCGTTATTATATGCCCCTATTTAGCTAAAATTTGATTTAAACTACTCTTAAAACTACTGAAATCACATTTCTAGATATTATCATCCTTAGACGGTTATGTATCCAATTCTTTGCGTGACCATTTAAATCATTTTATCTATATTCTACAAACATTTCTTAGGAAACTAAATGCAGTTCAGCGTAAACATGCATAACTCCTTTAAAAACCACCTTTAAGCAATTTACTCTCATACTCAGTTACCCTTACGAATTCTTTTGTGTAGCCCTGCATATGAACTGTAGCATTTATACACACAGTATAGTATGTACAGTATAAATGTAGTACAGTATAAATGTACAGTACAGTATACATGTAGTGAAACATAAAAGCGCATATCATAATTAAAAATGCATTTCTAGCAATCATTGCTTATGTACAATACTTCGGAGAAAAGTTTCTTGGCGAGAAAGAAGTTTGCCAACGTATTTTCTGGCAACCTATTTACTGCTTCATACTCACAAGCAATTTTTTCCATATGTATTGGCGCGATTTTTTTCCGACGCCAATTTGGCGAAAAAATCAACAGTATAAACAACATTCGGGTTACCATTACAAGCAAAATAACGACACTTTGGCGCCAGTTCGGTACCCGGTGCGTATATGACATCGGCGTCAAAAAAAAAAATCGCGCCAATATGGGCGTATATGACATCTGTGCCGACACTTTAATATAAAAAAAAACGCTTTTTACCCATTTTTATAAAGAAACAGAAGTAATTTTTGCACGGATGTCATATACGCTTGGGGGTTGGCTTGATTTTTCTATGACGCCAATTTGGCAGAAATCTCGCTTTCGAATACGAGTTACTTATATATTTTTCAATTATTTGCTATCATTTTGAAAAAGAAATAACTATAAATAAATAAAAGTTTGAATAATAAATATAGAACAAAGCAGTTTATATAATTAAAAAACAGAAAATAAAAGTAAATAAATTTATTAATAAATAAAATACAATAGCCGGGTTACCATAGCAGGCAAAATAACACCATTTTGGCGCCAGTTAGGTATCCCGGTTCATATCTGAAATCTGTGCCGTAATTTGTATATATAAAAAAATTATATATATTTAGAAACGATTTTTTTATGTATATAAGTGCATATATAAACAAAGATAAAAGTTCATTAGATTTGTTTTCATAGCTGTTTATACATTTTCGCAACATATCTCACTTTTTGATGCCCGAATCGCGCAAAGCTTTTTTTAAAAATGCGCTATAATGGAAAAGTACTTAAATAAATAATTAACAGAAATAACAAATTACACAAACTAAAACTTTTTATTTCGAGATCAAAGCATTGTTTTAAAATACATATATCCTTGGATAATTTCAATTGAAATTAGGTTCACAGCTTAATATCTCATTCCATAACCTAAACAAACACAAGTGATTCATTCATCGTGAAACGTCAAAAATATTAAATCATTGAGGTAATCATTCACAAAGTAAGTTCTCCAACAATCAATGGGCAATATTCCAATGACGTCATAGTAGGTAAAATGGTTTCGGTATCGTTTGTTTATGGTTTGTAATCACAAAATTTAATTTTGCAATGTCTCTTAGTTACATTATTTTATTGTCATATTTATGAGCTCAGAACAAAAGCCTAATTTTTTATTATTTAGTTATAAAAGACGGAAAAAAATCATAAATGCATGATTTGAAAATTTTAAATAATTTTGTTTCTTAATACTAAAAAATAACATCGGGAAGTGACAGCGGGTTTAAGTTAAATAAATTTAACTGTTTAATTCTGCTGTAATATTCAAAATAACTGTATTTATTAGATTTCAGTACTCAACATCAGGGCCCGATTAAACTTTGAAGTTAGAGGAATTACAATGTCATTTCAGGACCTTTCTTTTAGAGAAGCTTTTCTAAATTCCATATATACATGGAAAATCTTCAGCATATATTATTCCTAGGACTGACATAACACGAGAACGGCCTGCAATTTTACTCAAGTTTTTGAAAGCTTCTTTATATCAGAAATTTTACTAAACACTGGTTACTTTTTTGTTATAGCGGCCCACACTATTAGGATTATGACAAGTTGCAGCCAATTTCGCCAACGTCGTAACCAAGATCGTGGAGCACACACATATAATACCATATAATACCATTTCATGAAATCGTATACGATAATTTAATAGTTTTTAACCTTACTTCAAGTGTGTTATTTATTTATTTTTAAGGCTCAACAATCTAAATTGTCCAATATATGAATTTAAAAAAAATGTAAACAAAGATTGAATAGACATGACCGCAAAAAGCCTCAAATCTGCATAACACTTGGAACCAAACTGTGCAGATTAGTGGTCTTCTACTGTACACAGTTTTTCATAAATGTGTTTTGTTCTTAAAATGTGTTATTTTCATCTATTACTGCGGAACAAGCGAGAAAACTCGTATTCTTGCACATGAGTTGTATATATCTTTATATCTAAATTTCCGTCATTTTTGACGGGCTACCTTTCTAGTATATATATATTGTTCGTCGCAGTTATCACACAAAAATTTAATTCCAAATTTTCACCGTCAACACGGAAGCAATGTCTTGTAAATACATCCACAAACAATATTTTATTTTTTCCGCACTGACCCTCTTAATCATTCGAAAAATAACATTTGACAACATCACTACCTACCTGATAAATTGTAAGGTTGTAAATCAGCATATGTGTCAGCTATTAATCTGTGGCCAAACTGTTAATCAGTTAACAATACAGTAAACTCCCGACTATCCGGCCCTCCGTACTATCTGACCTAGTAAAAAAAAAAGAGGAATGTTACAAGCAGCCGAGACAGGCAGGTTCTTGTCCGTAGGAAAGTGCTAACACACGAGAAAAAGGTGCAAGAAGGGACTACAGAATTCAATAGCAGAGACAGACAGGAAGGGAGGAGGGGAGTTAAAGCTTGATAACTTGATTCATATGTTGTGCAACGGATTTTAACAAGTGAGGGCGTTATTTTCCGCTTATCCTAGTTACTTTCGTATAGTCTTTTGGTGTGCTTCGTGTTTATTTATTGAAGATTAACGAAATGGGTGATAAACGAAAGAAGGTTGTAGTGACAATGGAGGAGAAACTACGAGTCAGCAGGAGGAAGCGACGCAAGCTGATATTATCTGCTTGCGTAAATGGAGGGACATTGAGTCATGGAAGAGGGCTAACAGGGTGTAGTAGTCATCTATCAACTACTTTTTCAAAAACTAAAATCTAAGTGTTGACTCTTTATCTTATGCACAACTTTTCATATTTGTGAAATCATTTATTAATAAACAGTAAAATAAGATTTACTCATTTTTTTACGAATTAGGCTTACGTTTTACGTTAATATTTTGCTTTTTTTTAAACTGTATGTACTGTATATATAAAATTTATCTTAAATGTGTTACATATGTTTTTAATATAACGGAGGGGGGGGGGGGGGGGGAGTGAGCAACTATTTATAGAACTCCGGCCTATCCGGCTTTTTTGTTATCCGGCCTATCCGGCTTTTTTGTTATCCGGCCTACCCTTCCGCCACATTAGGCGGATAGTCGGGAGTTTACTGTATATTAATCACCAACACAGCAATATTTTACCAGTTAAGAAAATTTTCATATAGTACTAAGGCAATGAAGAGTTTTATAAATTGGTCGAGTATGAGCTTGTGGAAAACTTTTGGGAGATGTGTCGCTTTTCTTGTTTCATCACTGCGCATTTCCTATAATGGAAAAGTGACATATAGTGTAATATAGAGGTTTTCCGTATAACGACACGAATAACAATTTGCTTGTAGCAAGACGAACCTATAACACACCTATTTATGGCATAAAACGCAAAATGAATTTTGGCGAGATGTGTCACTTTTCTTGAGAGTGAGCGATATTATGATACATTTTCTCAAAAATTGTTTTATTTTATGGATAAAAGCGTTATGAGGTATTCTATCATAGGGTAAAACTAAAATACTACTTATTATTGAAGATATGAGATAGTATCTTTTAATGCTTAATAATTTGAATGGCGAAAATATTTTCTAATATTAAATAATTAAATGTTAACACTTTTTTCTGGGAGAGTTTAGTATCACCTATTAACATTCAAACATATGCCACTAAGGAGGAATTTAATAAATACCGTATTTTATGGAAGAAACGCCGCACTCCTCAAATTACCCTGAATAAGCTTAAAATTATCGTAATCGCCGCACCCGTTGTAAACGCCGCATCCATCGGAACGCTACTTTTGTCGACAGCGTCACATTGACCTAAAGTTTTCTGAGCAGTGTAGGATGCCTCGCTTTTAATATCTTAAGATGTCTGAAGTTTTATTTAAAATATTTAAATCCGATTTTAAATATTTTTATGAATTTTTAAATTAAGGAAACTCAGATGGTATTTAAAAAAATCGTAAACGCCGCATTTGGAAAAAAATTAACTTTTAAACTCGTAAACGCCGCGGCGTTTCTTTCATAAAATACGGTAACCAAATTGCAACAAAAAACTTCCACTTCAATTTTCTTGAATTCCAATTTTTGTTACATAACATCTTCTTCTACTCAGATCTTTAATTAACATAGAGGGTAGAAAACCATTTTAGCTTGAAAACCGAAAATAATTAATACATTATGGTATATAAATGATAAATACCGATTTTTCAACGTGCAGTTATGGTATTTTTCTCGATTACGTCTGATATAAAAGTCAACACGAGCTGAATTTATCGATAGGAGAGCAGAATCCTTTCTTTCGATGCCAACTCGTTATCTATAAATGCCTCCCTCTCTATCAGAAAGGGTTCAGATGACTTCTGTCCAGAGAATGACCAATTCATCGCTACAATGTAGAGCTATCAGATGACCACTCACCCCTTCTTGGTCTGTTCCATTGTGCAGAGAAAGTATTTCTGATTTGTTGCTTGTTATGATCAACAGAGAAAGATAATATCTGGCGAGGCTCAGTCTTTGAATCTGCAGTGAACAGGACACTTGTGCATTGTTGCGCAACAGTGTCCAAACATATTTCCTTACAAAAAATGTGAACCAATAGATGTCAGAAATAAGAAAGTCAAAGCTTAGAAAATAAATAGTGTTCTTCTTTTGATGTAGGATGAAAACGAACATTAAGGCAAAGATAAAAATAATTCATGCAAATAATGCCAGATTTCAATAAAATTTTATATTTGAAACTGAACCTGATTATAATCAATTATGTAAGCATATTTTTTATTTTTACGGAGTTACGCCCTTCTGTGTGTGGATAACTTCGCAAGTTGCAAATGAATTTGTTTATGCAATAAGTTACTCGAACAAGTTCTTAGTTTCAGTTAGCTTCTAAAATGGTTTTAAGAGGACATTTGGGATGATCTAGTTTATTGAGTGAGGAATTCTATACAAATATGAATTTTGTGAATAAGGAGTTAAAAGAACAACGCAGGAATATGTGTGTTATGTATACTATATCAGTGTATCATGGAAAATAAAATATACATGACATTTATAATTTCAAAACTTATGTTAAAAACTTCCCGACAGTTTCTGCCAAATCTACTTGGCCATTCTCAAGGAATGTCAAGAAGGAACATTCATTCTTGGACAAGTTTTAACATCATTTTAAAATTATAAATGTCTTGTACATTTTATTTTCCATGATATACTTATATGAAACATATATTATATATATTTCTGAGTTCTTTTAACTCATTGTTCACATATTACTCACAGTGTAAAGTCCACTTTTAAAGTTTTTTAAATACTAAATATAAATTAGTCTTCTCTTGTATTTAAGTACTATTAGTAATTTCGAAAAATAGAGAAAACGTTAAACCAGATATTGATCTTGTGTTTAGACACTATTTAGTTTTGTTTTCAGGTTTTTCTAAGTAGAGTGAGATTTGTTTTCATCCAACGTCCTAATCCACCACAAATTTCCCTGTATTAGTCTATCTGTTTAATCTAAATTTTGAGTGCAGGCGGAACCCATCCCTCTAGAAATACTTTCTATTCTAAAAAAAAAAAAAAAAAAAAAAAAAAAAAAAAAAAAAAAAAAAAAAAAAAAAAAGACAATATCTCAGTTCATTTAAAGAAATTAAGAAAAGGCAGACTGACCAACAATTGAAGACTCTCTCTTGAAGATTGAATAAATGTGTGCAACGAAGAATACATAACAAGTGCAAGGTCGAAGAAAGTGAAACCCTCGTTTTTTGTCCCATTGTTTATTGTTCGGTGGATTTTATGTATCACAGTGCTATTACAAATCAGTTTACACTTCATTCGTGTATAATCTTATTTTACATCAACTGAAATAAAATAATAAATTAGCAAATTCTATAAAGTTTAAATAATAGGCACTCGATAAAAAAAATCCATTTTTTTTTTATAAAAGTGGATAACTAGTGCCCAAATAATTCCGAAATTTAAAAGGGCATAAAACTCGTAAATCTTAAAAAAAAAAAAAAAAAAAAAAAAAAAAAAAATCAATTAAAAAAATTTATATATGGGAGACTGGGAGGTTGACCCATTTTTTACAAAATGATTTTATATTTTTTAAATATTGAACCTAGAATAAAATTTCATGTATCATTTTATTCATTATACAATCAGTTATCAAAATAAAATTGCGACATAAGTGTAATATATAAGAAACTTGAAAAGTGATTGATTTTAATCATGAGAAAAAAATGGGTCAAGGCTTCCCACCTATAGGAGGCTTGACCCACTTTATTTTATACTAGCGAACTTGCCCGGCCTTGCCCGGGTACGTCAAAAGACAGCAGGAATTACGAAAAAGCTCTGAAAATCACAATAAGATATCGCGAAAAAATTTTAAGTCGCTTCTCAAATTTTGAAAAGAGAAAAAATATATATATATTGTGTTCGAAGATTGCAAATTTATTCCTTTCACTAATGTGGAAAAATAGTAGCAAATCGCTAAAATACACTTAAAATCAGATACAAAATTCCCGAAAAATTCGAAAATTGCTACATGAAATCCGAATAAACTTTATTGAAATGAGGGCAGAATGTACTTTAGGTCAAATATGGAATGTCAAAAATTTGCAGCAGATCGCGAAGAAACGTAAAAATCGCATTAAAATTCCAATAAAGTTCAAAAATCACGAAAGTCAAAATTTACTATAATTGGATATAAGTTTCAAATCTAATTCCTTTGACCTGTGGGCCCTCTTAAAATTTATGTTTTGGAAATCATGCTAAGCATTAGATCATGTTACTTTTATTCGTAATTAATTTACTTGGACTCCCTTAAATATAATTAATATAATCCCTTAAGTTAATATGAGTTTTTGTTGCATTAAAATATCTCAATTTGTTGATTTTCTGTAAGGAAGTAAACCCTATTATTTTACAGTGGAAGTCTATCGGAATTTGGCGAAATATTAGAGATATCGCCAAGTTGACGTTACTTTTGGCGATTCATTTTGGTCGCCAAATTTGGCGATATATCGCGAAGTTGGCGACAAAATTGGCGTTATTTGGCGACAGAACTGGATTCCCCCCCCTACGGTAACCCCCCTTATAGGTATGGACATGCATTACATGCTGTTCAATAATCGCATAAAAAATTCGCTAAAAATTCAAAAATCACTGCACGAATTCCGAATAAACATTTTGAAAAGAGAACAAAATTTACTATATTGAGTTAAAAGAAAGAAATCACATTCTTTTTCATAATGTGGAAAAATCGAATTAATATAATCCCTTAAGTTAATATTACTTTTTGTTGCATTAAAATATCTGAATTTGTTGATTTTCTGTAAGAAAGTAACCCATATTGGTTCACAATGGAAGTCTATGGGAATTTGGCGAAATATTAGAGATATCGCCAAGTTGGCGTCACTTTTGGCGACTCATTTTGGTCACCAAATTTGGCGATAGACCGCCAAGTTGGCGACAAACTTGGCTGCATTTGGCTACAGAACTATGTTCCTCTACGGTAACCTCCTTATAAGTATGGAAATGTATTAAATGCTGTTCAATAATTGCATTAAAAAATTCGCTAAAAATTCAAAAATCGCTGCACGAATTCCGAATAAACTTTTTTGAAAAGAGAATAAAATTTACTATATTGGGTTAAAAGAAAGAAACCATATTTTTCTCACTTATATGGAAAAATCGACTCGAAACATAAAAAATCGCTAAAAATCGCATAAAAAATTAAATAAAAAAATCTAATAAAAAAATCGAAAATCGGGCTTCGAGGTGCAAAACTTCATATATAGACGTACCTTTTCCCCAAATTTTGTAGCTCTACGTGCAGTGGTCTCTTCAGAACACCGTCGACACACTCACTCACTCACTCACTCACACACAAACTTCTTTCTTTATTATTATAGATTGAAATATTTGTTAATGGAAATAATATCAGTTTTAAAAAAGATAGAATAACTTTATGCTACATGATATAATTATTATAAAAAATATTTGGGAAAATTTGATGTATAAACAAACCTGCTTAGACAGAATTCAAGGCACAGGTGAAAAAATCCGTTTTAAACACCCACTTTTAATGACACTCGACATGGCAACATTAGTTACGCCAGAGGTTCCCAAACTGTGCTCCACGGAGCCCTAGGGGCTCCGCGTGAACTTTTGAGGGGCTCCGCTGCGCTTTAGGAAATTAATGAAAATTTGAACGAAACCAACACATTTAAAGCAAAGTTTTTTTTTTTTTTTTTTTTTTTTTTTTTTTTTTTTTTTTTTTTCAAAAATGGGAACAGATTCTTTTGTTACAAAAATATTTATACATTGATGATAACTATCTTCAACAATCTGAACTCTTTTAACTAACCAAATTTTATTTTCTTTAAAATATCCGATGCAAATATTAATATACGCACTATTATTACGTTTTCTGTTTAAAAAAATGCGATAAATGGAGAAACAAACGCATATTTACTGTAAGAAAACCAGAAATTGCATTCTGAAGGATAAATTTGGATTTTGAATTTTCGAACTTCTCCTCTTAGTGTAACTTGAGGTGAAGTGTCATCCAATGACTACATGTTTCATGCTGAACTATGTCATCATTCCGAAAGAAATCAGTCTGATTTGAAAGATAATCCGCTTGATTTTTTTTTTCAAATACGAAAGGCAAAGTAATGCATGCATGCTTCAAAAGAAAATATCCCAACACTTGTTAAAACAAATATGAAATGTCCCGGGCATAGGTGCAGAATTCACGGGTGCGATATAGGCAATAAGATATACTTCTACAACTAATTTAATTTTTTCTTTTTGTCCTGTTTAATCAGTGTGATTAATTAGGACAAAAATAATGTTCTATAATTACTGACAGCAGTATGCCATGTTAGACCAGGTCACCCCGTTAAGTCGGCGCTTACCTGATATTTTAGCCAGTCGCTTGAGTTTGTGAAGATCATATAATTGCAAAGACTCTTACTTTAGAAACCTCGTAAAATTGATATTGTCATGAATTTGCTTTATGAAAAACTTGTTAATTTAGTGTCAATATTTACTTGTCAAATAGATCATTTTTTAAAAATTAACTCTATAACAGGTGACGTAAAAGAACACTTAACAGCATTTTCAGATGTACAAAATTTGCATTACAAATGAATGAATCTACTGACGTCACTCTCACTGGATTAGTATTTTTGTTAGTATTTTTCAGTTACATATACTAATATCCCGTTAAGACCCGAGAGTTAAGAGTCTTAACTGACTAGAAACGTGCACACGGAACTTAACTTGACCTTTTTTTTTTATTATTGCGGTGTTTGAGAACATTAACTTGATTAAAATTAAGTGCCATTCTAACGCCAGTGTGAAGAGGTTTCACAAAGCCATCTGCATCTTATTTTTGTAGATCACTACAATCCAACGCACTCAGTGACGAAATAATTTTTTAATAATACATAGGAAAACACATATGAACATGAATGCACTGGTGATGCGAAAGGAATTATGGGTCACAATGCCATTGCAAAAATTAAAGAGATGATAAAGCACCGTAGCACCATCTATTGCGGTCTTTATAGATGCATTATATCCCCAGGAAAATGTCTCCTGAACTTTTGAAAAGGTTAAATGCTGTCATTAAAATGATAAAGTAAAAGTAAACTTTTTAAGCTTATGTATGAAGTTATTGGATGCGGCATTTGCCACTTCTACTGTATACCGAACTAAGATGACATTGTCCATGAAGAGCGTTTACACGAGTGTTGCAACTGCAGAGGTAATATTAAGAACCATAACTCTAACCTGGCAAATCTTTTAACTATTGAAGAGTGTGTATTCTAATTGCATATTTTCCCGATATGTTTAGCAAAATTAAATAAATGTATCTATCATTGCAATGGAAATCTACCACAATTTCCGATTCATTTACCAAACTTTTCTTTTAAGATGAAACGTGTATTGGTCGGATTCTGAGTCAAACAATAACATCGATTACGACCCTCTTGTTGAAAGGGAATGCAAAAAACACCAGATAAAAAAGTATATAAATAAATAAATATTCAGAGGCATCCTACGGCTTTGAAAAACTCTTTCAAATAACATTTTTCAACAGCTGAATAGAAAAGGCTTTGGACTACTCTGAATGTGTTCAGTATTATAAAAAATATCCAGCTAAAACTCAGTGAAACACTAAGGTCCTCGTTGGTTAGGCATCTCATAGCAAGTTTCACTAAATATACCAACAACAACCGGTTATTTGGTGGAACCAAATCAAAATATTTCGATTTGAACCAGAAGTGTTTCATAAAATAAATAGATATAAATCAAACACAAATAAGTTAAATAAAAGAACTAAATAGTTTTAAATAAAAGTTATTGGTTTGAAATATTTTTATCAAACTTGCGGAAAATTCCTGGTATATGTAGTAGTGTTAAAGATCTTATTATAAAACCAAATCGAAATACAGCACTCTTTTAAATGCAGAATCAAGCATTCGCCAGCAATTACTATCAAGTGGACCTGAATTAAGATTTTTGTGCAAAACAATCCAATCACATTAAGCGTTTATGCGTTGTTGTTTGTCATTCTAATAATGCAAAATTTATTGTAAAGCAAATGTTACGATTCTTGAGTTTTGGCGGATTTTTAACAGTACATTTGTAAACATTTGACAATTCCATCTGTATTAAAGATAATTGAAAATAAATTCAGTATTACAGTAACAGTTTCAAAATGTAATTTTATTTCTGGGACAACACACAATTGTTCAGATTACTATTCATTTCTTCCTCCTGTGCTCAGTAGCAATGCACCTAAACAAGTTACCTTGTAACATAGGGTACGGTAGGCTTCAGGGGCTCCGCGATAGAAATTCATTCTAAAAAGGGCTCCGCCATTCAAAAAGTTTGGGAACCACTGAGTTACGCCATAGTTTGACTTCATCTCATTGTGTTCATCTTGGTGAAATTTGTCTACATACCTTCCTAAAGTGTTTTGATCAATGTTATGGTCTTTTGCAGAGGCAGGAGCACTTAACATTTTTTAAGACTGCTGCTTTCGTCCGTTCTAGTCTTTTCCATTTTTTCTATTTACCTACTATGGGTACAATATAAATGAAATAAATTTCCCATCGCCTTTCCAATTTATATTTCATTAAATTTTTTCTTGCTTCTATAGCCCTTTTTCACATCTTCCTTTAATCAATTTTAAACATTTTCTTTCGATTTTTACTGTAGATTTACAGAATAAATTTACATTATTTTAGAAATATAACCATTAATCCTTCATTATGTACAATGCATACTAAAAGTATTTCCGAAAACACTTAATTAAGGGAGCTTTGACCATCTGGTCAATCCTCCTCACATGAATTGGGTCAAGCCTCCCCATATAGCCACTTTTTAAAGTGTAGCACTTGGTTATGTTTAGCCTAATTTACTGTACAATCTTTATGCCTCGAATGAAAGCTCAGTATTTCTGCATTACTTAAAATCTACTTATTTAAATTTCGACAAAATGTATCTAAAAAATACACTTTTTAAGCAGAAAACTCTTCACAATTGATTTTTCCACACCTGTTTCAATTATCTGCATGAAACAAATATTATTTTTCGGGCATTTCAGTAGCTTTGGTTGCCACCAACTGGCAAAATTCTGAACTTCTTTTAAATATGAAGGGTGGGTCAAGCCTCCCCTATGGTCAACCCTCTCCAGTCTCCCCTATATATATACAGGGTGTCCATAATTAAACGGCCCTACTTTAAAGTCGTCTACAGACGAAACTATTGTTCATAAAGTTGCGAAATTTCGTGCAAGACATAATATAGAGACGGAAATTTGATTAAGCGAAAAAAATGGTTCAAAATTTCACCACAAGAGGGTGTTTTTAAGGGTTTATACATTTAGAATAGATTTACGATATTTTATGAATTTTATTTCTTAACTTTTCCTGATCTTAAAGACAGCATTTCACGACATGTTCTTAGCATTTCCCAGAACACACAACGGGTCAACTGTGGAACATGCTATCTTAAGATTCTTGTTTTTTTTTATGTTCTTAAAACTTGTTTTTTTTTTCCCCAGATCATAATGAGGAAAATCGGTTTTATTGGGCTTTGTAAACTTGTAGAGCAGGGAGTTGGCGTTGGTGTTGTTTCATGACGGCCAACTCTCTACACCTGGATATGGGTCCGAAGAGGGAGGGGGGGGTTGCCTTCTGTGGTGGTCTTTCTAAGAGAACCTAACCCATATTTACGCAAGGAAATCCAATGTTCGAAGAAAACCACAGAAAACTCCGAACGATTAGGTTGACGGGCGCGATTGGGTTCGAACCCAGCACCTCCCGTATACCAGCTTTGAGAACAGGGCATCTCAACCACTGAGCAGGGAGTTGTAATCACAGCTTGTGTACAAAAGATTTCTGCATGTGAAACTAAATTTTCGGTTTGTAATTATACTTGAGAATCTTGTGCTTACGCTGAACATTTAAAAAAAAATGTTTATTTATGGACATTTTATGTTTTAAAAACAAAATTGTATCTTTCTTACACAAAATTTTCAAAGTTTTATCCACCTAACATAAAGAAAAAAACAAACTTTTTCCAAAAAAAAAAAAAAAAAAAAAAAGATGAAAATCTAGGTTTTCTTTACTACACTACGCTATGCATTATGAAAATTTCATGGAAAAATATTGAACATTTTTTAAATTTCCTAATCCAAAATCAGGCTTTGAAAAAAATGACGTTAAAGTTCTCTCTTTGATTTAAAGTGTTCAGAATTTACTACTTTTAATATACAGGGTGTCCATAATTAAACGACCCTATTTTAAAGTTGTCTACAGACGTAATTATTGTTCAGAATGTTGCGAAATTTTGTGGTGGACATAATAAAGATAAATGCATTCGTTTAACCTCTTCGCTACCTGAGTCCACATATGTGGACCTCTATTCTTTTGCCTAAACTAAACTGTTTGACTTTTTTACATTTTGTATTCTTTTGCCTAAACTAAACTGTTTAACTTTTTTACATTTTGACTTCATTTCTTTATAGCTGAATGTTTTTTGCTTTAAAAGCAAACCAATAAATGACAAAATCTATGCTGATTTCCTCATAAAATAGATGTTATTTTCATCTGAGTTTGCAAAACGCCTTCAAGAGGGTGTGGCCAAAAAATCGAGAAATTTTCATACTTATTTAACTCAAATCCTTTACAATAAAATGTTTTGAGGATTTGTACAACATTCACTTGATTAAAGGCTTTAAATTTGTGATTGTGTGAATTTGGGTTAGCGATAATTTAATTGATAATTTAACCGAATTTGTAATTTTAGATCCCTATTTGTAAACCTAAATTACTACTCCCCTAAAGTATCAATTTCCGAAAAGTTCTTTTTTCTGTCATCTATGATGTCATTTTGTTTGTCTATAACCAATGAATGATTATTTGTAGTATTATTTTAGCTTTGGAAACGAAGAGGTGACGAAAAAAAAATTAAATAAAAATAAATAAATAAAATAACAGGTTCAAAATTTTGACGCCAGGGGGGGGGGGGGTAGATTTTAAACGCATTACACATTTAACATGCATTTACGATAGTTTACAAATTTTGTTGCGACCAAACATATTTCACATGACGGTCATCATTTTCAGATACCATCTTAAGGGTGTTCTCAAATCCAAAAGGGCAACTTTCTGACATAAGTTTTAATTTATTTTTGTTCGAAAATGCATGAAACTAGCTGGTATTGGTGTTCAGAAACTATGTCATTGGGTTGTTTTCTCCATTCTTTTTGCAAACGCGATAGATCTTTCAGAAAATAGTGCTAAAGTGGGCTTTTGAAGCGAATTCCCGCGCGAAGGAAGAAAGAGCATTCAAGAGCGGGCGAAAAACGGGCTTGTCACTTGATCAAAATGGCTTCTAACTCAATAGGTAATGGATGGATCCCAAAAGGGGAAAAACAGTTCCATTCCAAATCACTTCCATGGCCAGGCTTTCCAATTTTATACCTTTCCGTTAAAAAATGAATTTGTAAATGTGTCAAAACGTTTTGCGCGTGTTGAGCAGAGCAGTTAAGAACAGCCTTAAGCGCCCCGTTAAATTGAGTGCTGGCAAGAGGTAAGGTATACATTAAATTTAGTACTTTAGAGGTTAAAAAATAAATAAATAAAATGGAATCACATGTTTTGTCCAGTTATCTATAATGTGAACAGCAGATAACGTAGCCCATAACAAAAACCTTATGAGAGATAACTTATCGGCAAAGTCAAAATGAAATACATAATATTTCCTATTTCAAAAAATAAATAAAGAAAAGTTCCCAAAATCTATAGACCAGTGGTTCCCAAACTTTTGGGCTCGCGGAGCCCTTTTTGGGAAGAATTTTTAAGGCGGAGCCCCTTAACCCCACGGTACTCTTTGGTTTATAAATTAATGTTTTTTTTTATGTCTATGGAGCAGAGAAAGATCTGATAGATAAAAGTCCGAACCAGTAGTTTCCAACATTGGCCAAGGTTCCCAGTTTGGACCTTTTCTTGATACACAAATTCTGAATTCATACTAGAAATTTTGAAAATCAAATTTTCTATTATTTAACCCCTTGACATTTTTATTTAGTACTATTACTATTATTGGACACAAAAAAATTAAAAATAAGGTCTAAAAACACTCATTTTGAATTAAAATATATCCGCCTTGTATAATTGAGATATGTACGCCAAATACAGTTAAAAATTTGTGGTTTCTGAAAGCTTTTAGTAACGAAGAAAACAAACTCTTCTTACCCGAGCGAAGTTCGAGCAGCACTGTTAAGGGGGTAATATAATGACATGCATTTTTAGAATGAAAAAAATTCTTTCGGGATTTCCAGTATGAACTCGGAATTAAAGATCAAAATGGTAACCCTGTCTGGGTCATGCATTGCATTGGGGCTTACGTGAAACTATTATTATTTATGACGAAAAGCACACACACACACAGAAATAAAAGTAAGTTGTACAGTTTTCTTTTACAAAGAGAGACTTCTGTATAATCCCAATAGGCTAATCGCGAAAAGAAAGAAAATGCTTAGGCCCAGTCGCCAATGAGTGATTATATTATACGTTTTCGCTAGTCCTGCCCATTCGTAATAGAATCATGCGATTACGATTTTTTTTCATTCTTCTTTACGTTTCAAGTACTTCGAAACATGCAACGAAAACGGGAACAGATGTCACAAGTTCCCCCCCGCAGCCATCTTGGAATTCTTCTTGACGTGAAAACTCCTTTTCCGCCAAGTAGTAAATGTCGCCAAGCACCGGTTTTTACGCATGTTTGGCTTAACGAAAATAAAATATAAATAATAAACAAAATTCGCTAAACTGGCAATCAGTAATCCTTGTATGAGCGCACATTTACCGAAAAAAACATCGCCGAATTCAGCATTTCTCGCGAAGATAGCATTCTCAAAATTCAGCAGTTCTCGTCTTGTAGCAATCTCAAAATGTAAAAAACTCTTAAAGCAGCAAAATATACCTAAAAAACGAAACTCGCTAAAGTGGCAATCAGCAATAGTTGTATGAGCGCTTCGCGCTCATTTACCGAAAAAAAACATCGCCGAATTCAGCATTTTTCGCGGTATAGCATTCTCAAAATTCAGCAGTTCTCGTTTTGTAGCAATCTCAAAATGTAAAAAACTCTTAAAGCAACAAAATATACATAAAATTATTAACATACCTTAACAGATATCTGCTTTCTTGAAACCTACAGCACAAAATATCATACCGGCGTCATTTTCCAAAATAGTCTTAATACGCATTGACACGCTATAAACAAACCTCCCTTTCTTGTCAAAATTTCCTCATATTTCTTAATTACGTCAGCAAGAGCGTTTAAACGGACTACAGAAACTATAGTCAATGAAATACATCCAATAAATTTAACAAAAATAAAAAGACAACCATAGAACACGATATCAAAATCAAAATACATCCATAAAATCTAAGCTTCTCAGGGGTTGCCAGAAGACGGCACGTCACAACACATACGTCACACGGGGTTTCCATATCGAATTTGTCATATCCGTAAACACCGCCAACACGCCAACAAAAAATCGCCAAACAATTCAAAACAACAACGGCTGAGGGAACATACGGCATCTATGCCCGAAAACGAATCGCCCATGAGTTTCTTGTTTTGAACCATTTTTTTAAAATACATTTAGTAGCAGATCATCGTTTTAGTATTTAAGTGGGATGAGCAAAATCTATAATCTGTATTGCAACATCGCTCACTTTTTTTGGATCTGCTATATGAAATATTTAGATATTAATTATAGTTTTGAAAGAAACTTTCTGTCAACATTGTTTTTGTCACAAAATAAGTATATGGTTAAAAACTAACATATTAAAAAAAGTGCAACTAGTAGAAAAACTTACAAACAAAACTGGATATATGGGTGGGCTTTAAATTTATATCAGGGCGGGGACTCATCGACGAAAAAGTTAAACAATTGGTGGAGCTGAGCAAAGGTTTAGATTGTTAATGCGATGACAAATGTAAAGAACCAATATATATTTTTTAATTGCTACATCCTAATTCCTGATAGGAAAATGTGGCATCATAACATAAGAATCTTAGCCAATGCCAAGACAAATTAAAACAAAATTTTAAAGAGGGGTTGTTAAGTGATACAAGATGTAAAAAAAAAAAAAAAAAAAAAATGCATTTTCAGCAACATACACTGCTTTGAAAACTAAATGCAATTATAGAAAACAGAATAGAAAATTTAAATAACTAAGAATTAATAAAAAATAAAATAAAGGAATTAAAGTTACAAAAAGAAAAACGAAAACTATATGCACAACGTATACAAATATTAAATGATTCCAATTAGGGGTTTATTAAATGATACAAGATATTAGAAAAAAGAGGTGTTTTAACCTTTTTCAGGGGCAAGTGATTGCATTTCTGTAATGTCGAAATTCACACTGGAATGTTCCAAAAATTTTATTGCAAAATAAGAAAAAGCCATTTTACGACTATTTCCATCAAAGTTAGAAAAGTAAAATTTATTAAAATTTTTCATTAAACGTACCCCTCAAGGGGTTAATTGACATACATAGTTTTACTATGAAAAACAGTATAGAAAATTTAAATATACAGATAACATAAACAGGTGAAATAAATTAAAGTTATATAAAAAAGAAATATATAGACAATGTAAACATTTGCTCTTTCGATTCACGTTGTGCATTCGATTCAAAATACTATTTCTTGTAGCCTTTTTTGAATCGAATTTTTAAAAAACACATTAAATACAGAAACATAAACTAAAGTTAGTCCAAAAATATTATATAGAAAATGGATAAATTTATAATAGCCATTTATAATAGTCAATTTCTAGCCACTGTAAGTTTGACACACACACATACACACACAAATTCTTACATACTTTCGAAAATTTTTTCCCTGCAATATGCTAATTTCTTTCATGTTTCATTTATTTTCCTGGAACGCCGCGGAGCCCCTGAAAAGTATAGGCGGAGCCCCAAGGGCTCCGCGGAGCACAGTTTGGGAACCTCTGCTATAGACGACAGTGTTTCTTCAGATAAAATAAAACGCCGATGTCGAGGACCCCCATCCATGTGGAACAAGAAGGAAAGAAGCACAATTTATGCGATTTGTATAATATAAAGTTGTAAGGTCGTTGTAAAGGAAGAGAGGAAAGGGGATTGAAGGTCTCATGTAGGAACCCGCAGTTTTTTTCAAATGGATGAATAGAAGTTGGAAACAATAGAGTGCCACTATGCAAGATTTCTTCGAGAAGAGGGGATGTAGAATATTTGGAAAAGTAAAAATCACATTGCATCTGAAATCGGTTAGTCTAACTCTCAAACAAATATTATTTTAACCTAAAATTAACAAAATGTTATCTACATTATAAAGGACAAACATACCTGTGCGTAACGCATACGTCATTCTGCGAATGGCAACACTTTGAAATTTGAAATGAAATTTCGGTTTTGCAATTTTTGCTACTGCAAATTTTTAAACTTCTAAAACTCGCACAGTTTCAATTTTTACACCGTCGTGTAGGAAAAAAATGTACTTTTAAATGCAATATGTTTGAAAGCTCTAACTCAATTTATTTTTGTGATGTTAATTTTATTTATAGTTTTTAGTACAAATTTTGTGATTGTGGCAACTGAAGTACTCCATTTCTAATAAAAGTAAAGGGAAATTAGCCATGGATTTTTATTGATTATATCCTTATTGATGCCATTTTCACATTACAAATAAAAGTAACTTTTTTCTAATTTTTGAACAGAAAATGACATTAGCCATTAAAAAAAAACATGCATTCTTTTTCATAAATCAAAAGATTGAAGAAGATATTTCAATATTTTTACATTACGCTGATACGGAATTTGAGACGCTAGACAAAATGATTCAGTGAGTAAAAATGATGTCATATTTAAAACAAAACGATTATTTTCTATGAAAAAACTAAATATTTGACCAATACTAAATGGCCAATACTATGGAAACTAAAATCAAATTTCTGAATGGTAAATTTTCGTGGTTACTGAGATTAGAACTTAAATATTATGCGAATGTTCGCATGAAAAGTTGTAACGGACAAACGTGACTTTAAGTTTGGAAATACATTCATTAATAAAGTATTGAGCGTTAAAATACTTTTAAATTGTGAATTTGAGTGGTGCATATGTAAATTTTGAGAATGTGAAAATAACGTACAGTTTAGATTTTTGGGGAAAATTTTATGATGTGACAAAGCAAAATCCTTTTTACTGATTTTTCATTCCGTAAAAACAAACGTAAGAGCCTCAATCGATAACTTCAACATAATTACTCATCTTGATTACGCATCTAATACAGTTTTATGTTTCAATAATTTAAGCAGTAGAAGATTTTGGAAATAATATTTTTGTAATTTTAGGTTAAAAACATTATTTGTTTCGAGAAAGAAATAGCATACCGGGCAACCATACCGGGCATAATCAATGCAAGATGAATTTTTTATTGTAATTATTTTTGTAGGTTTATTATAAATTCGATCTAACAGTTCCATTCTAAACATTCGTCGAATTCCGACGAGTTCCAACTCGTTTCTATAAAATTCAGTTGTCCAGGGGTCGCATTCTACAGGGAAAATTTTATTTTTCCTACCACTATTTTGAAAATAATAGCTTCATAGTACCTTTCTACAGCATATTTTAAATAAATAAAAAAATATGAAGATTATTGATTAACAGTTCTGGTAGGAACAATAAAATGTCCACTATGGAATGAGACTCCTGGTTGTCTGAATTATTAAAATTAAACTTTAATCGCATATGTAATCAGTAATAAAATATAACGAAAAACAGTTATTATGATGAAGTTGTCAATTAAGTCCCCCATGCTTCGTTTTCCTGAATCAAAACGATAAAATTTATTCTAGTTTGATACAATGAGATTTTTTTTTCCTGTAACATCTAAACCCAACATCATTTTCATCTTCTCATAATTTACATATGTACTTCTCATGTCCGTATTCACCATATTTAAAAAAATGGTATTTTACAGGGTTTGTACGGGTACTGTTACTTTCAAGGCAAAATATCAGTATTTTTTTTTTTTAAGAACAATAAATCTAGTTTAAACGTGCGAAATTTCGCCTTATTTAAGGGTGTTCTCAAATCCAAAAGGGCAACTTTCTGACATAAGTTTTAATTTCTTTTCGTTCGGAAATGCATGAAACTAGCTGGTGTTGTTGTCCAGAAACTATGTCATCGAGCTGTTTTTTCCATTTTTTTGCAAACGCAATAGATCTTTCAGAAAATAGTGCCAAAGTGGGCGTTTTGAACCGAGTTTCCGCGCGAAAGGAGAATAAACACTCGAGAGTGGGCGAAAAACGGGTTTGTCACGTGATCAAAATACTTATAACGCAATAGGTAGCTGATTGATCAAAAAAGGGATAAAACAGTTCAATTCCAAATCGTCTCCATGGCCAGGCTTTCTAATTTTATATCTTTCCGTTAAAAAATGAATTTGTAAATGCGTCAAAACGTTTTGCGCTTGTTGAGCAGAGCAGTTAAGAACAGCCTTAAGCAAAGATTTTCTATAAGAGAATACTGGTACCGAAGAATTTCTTACTCTGGAAATTCAAGGACCCGTACGAACCCTGTTTTAATTTGATCATTTTAACTCAAAATTTGAAATCAAATCACGATTGTAAAGAACATATTTGCATACTAATCTTAATACCGAAGAGTAAAAATTGCCGTAATTTATGTTTTTGAGACGCATTTATGTTAAAATGTTTAGTATTATATAAGAGAGTGATGGCTTTCTTTTAAATAGAACGTCATTTTCACTTAAGCCTTTTGCCTAGTGCCTCAAAATTAGTATCAGCACTCATGCCGAAGAAAAAAATATGGAAACTTTATAAAGAAAAATGCGTGTTTTCAAAAGCAGTCCGTCATTTTCCATTCAAAATATTTTGGTACAATATGCCCCTAATGGGATTTTGCGCCACTTAACTCTATACAACAAAATGTAAATCATAGAAAAAAGAAAAATAATACATATTTTTTTAATTTTTATCAAAAAATGCCATGAATAAACATAAATAAACCTCATTATTCTCTCAATTCTGCAGTAATGAAAGCTATCTAATTACGATCATTTTGAAGAAATTTCATAAAATATTTTTCAAATTAAAATATTAAAGTGGGTATATTAAAAGAAAAGGGCTCGGGCACATTTACAAATGAACAGCTTCCAGTTAAAAAAACAATATTAGTAAAATTGGTTTAGTAGAAAGCTCAGGGCAAATGATTAAAAAACAGCCTTGTGTTTTAAATGCAGTAGAACCCCGCTAATCCTAACGCCACTGATCCGAAATTCCGGTTAATCCGAACCGATTTTATTTTCGAAAATTATGTTTGAACAGATAAAAAAAAAAATAAAAAAAAATACAATAATGTAAAAGTAGAACATTGCACACTAATATAAAATGGAAACGTGCACTGTAGGCATGCTCGTAGAAGCCACCTTTAAAAAATCTCGAATATCTGTTTGTTTGTCAGTCACTATAAAATTATTTTCTAAAATGCCAAAAGTATTTAATTCAGATGATAAAAATTTATTTTTCCTTTCAACAGTTTGATTTCGCAAATTATCTGCAGAAATGTTTTTTCTTCATCCCTCGTCGACATGGGGACTGAGCTATTTATAGATTCGCGATTTTGAACCGTTTGCAATGGGTTGTTACGTAATTCCTCTTTCTGAAGTTCCATTGGATTATTGTAAACACCGGGAGTGATTAAACAGGAATACTATTTTTTTCCGAAAGTCGTGCCGAATTATCCAGCGTACCGGTCCTTAGGATGCCGGGTTACAGGTTGTTTACTGTACTGTACTTATAACTTACATTTTTTTCCGATGTTTATATGAATTTCGGGTAATCCAGATTTTTTTGTAATCCAAACTGGCACCGGTCCCAATTAGTTCGGATTAGCGGGGTTCTACTGTATATAGATTATATAAAATTATATAAAAAATTAATTAAGCAAAATTTTATTATATTAATAAAATTATAGTAGAATGTCCTAAAGAATAGCAGTAAAATTGTAATAGTCAAGAAAATTTTGGACAAAAGCATGGGGAACCTGATATTATTTTAAACCTGAAATTATTGCCAAGATCCTCATTGTTTCTTGTATAACTCGACGAAGCGAGTTCATCCAGGCGATAATCATAAAGTTCTTTAATATATGCCACTATTTTTTGAACAAAGGTTTCCGAACTGATTATGCACATTGAATGTCACTGCTTTCTATAAAGACACTGTAAATTTTTGTAAAACGTTGCGCTTTATCAGCCTGTGATTTCGATTACCTTATTTTTAGAAGAAGTTTTTTCACCTGTGAAAAATTTCAAAGCAGCTGGCGTGAAATGACGTACTTCTGCAAAACATATTTCAGTTTTAAGAATTAAAAAAACACGCTTTTTTATAAAATGACGTCATTTGCATCTGGTAAAGCATTCTACTTTTACGATCCAGCCTTAAACAACATCTATATAGAGCCTCTAGAATTCTTAAATTTTATAGCCAGTCCTACATCTATAGAAAAATATTTAAATGACGTCATTATCGCAGAATAATACACAAATACAACAAAAAGCAATATCGTCATTCAAGAAGCTCGGCAAAAAAAAAATAATAATAAAATAATAATAATAATAATAATAATAATAAATCGGGTATTTAATGTTACATATGTCTTCATTTGTTTTTGTTTACAATAGCTCCATATTTTATCAGAAATCATTTTTACAAAATTCGGAAAATATTATTACACACGGATAAATAAAATTGCATTCATTCAGCTTTCTGATACGAAATAAATAATTGTGAAGGAGTCACACAATTATTTAAAATACGTTTTCGTAAAGAGAAAGTGTTGCATCGTTTGTAAAATATTTTTGCTATAAACTAAGAAACATTTAATTGATGAATAGAAACGAAATAAATCCAAAATTCACCGGATTTTATAAAAGATGGTATTTTTGGCATAGCATGCATTTTAATTAAAATTTTTATGAGGAAATGGCAAAAAAAAAAAAAAAACAAAAAAAAAAAAAACAAAACAGTAATCTACTATTTTTCCTTTACTTTTAATAGCAATGGAGTACGTGTCACAATTACAAAATTTGGTACTAAAAATTATAAAAAAAATGAGTATTTCAAAAATGAATTGAGATACAGCTTTCAAACAAATAGCATTTAAAAGTACATTTTTTCCTTATACGTCGGTATAAAAACTGAAAATATGCGATGTTTAGAAATTTAAAAATTTGCTGTAGCGAAAATTGCAAAACGAAAATTCATTTTAAATTTGAAAGTGTTGCCATTCGCAGAATGACGTATGCGCTAAGCACAGATATGTTTGTCTTTTATAATATAGATAGATAGATAGATGTATATATTTTAATAAAAAACTTATTTTATTATATTTGGCATTTTCTCCCTCGCCTAATATTTTCTTGAAAGAGAAAAAACGGTTTTCACGTACGGTGGCCTATATCTAATTCTTATTGATTTGCAAACGTCCCCCCGTGCCACTTGTTATATATTGGATAGAGAGAGATGCATGCATGCGTCAGCGTATCAATTCGGGTTCAGGGGACCCCCAGACAGGATCCGGACCACTCGCATTTAATCTCTAGATATCTTTTTTTTTTTTTTTTTCTGAATATTT
This sequence comes from Maratus speciosus, assembly GCA_963932465.1. Lineage (NCBI taxonomy): Eukaryota > Metazoa > Arthropoda > Arachnida > Araneae > Salticidae > Maratus > Maratus speciosus. Next base: position 3,218,471 of record OZ010790.1, on the reverse strand, counting down.
ACTTCTTATGTTTTATGAGGATCGATCTAGACATAAACTTTTCTGCCCTCTTTGTAGACTGTCATGCTGGCAACATATTTTCCCCGCGATGATGTAACAGAGCAACAACTTTTTGAGATGTTCTGTTAAAAAAAAAAAAAAAAAAAAAAAAAAAAAAAAAATTGTTACAAGGTTTTTTCTTTCTTTTTTTTTTTTCTTTCAATAAGTGAAAGTTAAAATTCTAGTACTAAATTCCCTTTGGGTAAATAATTAAACTTTATATAAAAAAGCACAAATAAATATACTACAATTACTTGCTGGTGCATACATATAACATAAAATTATTTAAAATATATTAGAAATGTCTTAAATTTACAGTAAAAACAATTAAAAAACCAAAACGTTTTCAGTCATCACACGGCCGTTATCAGTGGTTACCTTATTTAAATAGCCACTGATGACGGCCGTGTGATGGCTTTAAACAATTGGATTTTTAATGGTTTTTAAGGCTGTTCTCAAATCTAAAGGTGCAACTTTATGACACAAGATTTAATTCACTTTTGTTCGAAACGCATGAAATTGGCAGATGTTATTGTTCAGGAACTATGTGATCGAAAGACGTTTTTCGTTTTTTGGTAAACGCAAAAGATCTTTCAGAAAATACTGTCAAAGTGGACGCTTTGAACCGAATTTCTTGACGAAAGGAGAAGAGTGAGGAAAGGCAGAAAAGCCTGTTGACACGTGACTTAAAATCGCTTATAACTCTATAAATAATTTATTTATCAAAAAATAGAAAAAGTCTTTTGACTTCAAATCAGACTATGGAACCATAGTCAGCTATGCCAATTTTGTACATTTACTTTTAAAAACAAGTAATATAAAAATTTTGTTTTTAAAGTCAATTCCTACTTAGGTCATCAAAGAAAAATTTAATATAATCCCTTAAGCTAATATTAGTTTTTGTTACATTAAAATATCTCAATTTGTTGATTTTCTATAAGCAAGTAGGTTTACAATGGAAGTCTATGGCAATTTGGCGAAATATTAGAGATATCGCCAAGTTGGTGACTCATTTTGATCGCCAAATTTGGCGATATATCGCCAAGTTGACGACAAAATTGGCGACAGTACAGGGTCCCCCCTATGGTAACCCCCCTTATAGATATGAAGATGCGTTAAATGTTTCAATAACCAATAGCCGCCATTTTGTCTCCCATGTAAAACTAAAATTAATTAATTAAAATGTAATTAATGAATTAATATTTGAAAAAACTGTATTAACATCAATTGTCATCCAGTACAAGTTTAAAAAAAAATTATTTCAACTTTATAGGATGAATAATAAGTATTTTATTAACGATTGAAAATTTGAGCAAGATATATATATATATATATATAAATAAATAAATAAATATAGGGAGAGTGTGAACTAATAGTAGGAATTGAATGAGTCAGTAAATGTGTCAGAAAGTTTCGTGCTTGTTGAGCAGTACATTTGAGAACCGGCTTAATGTATTTTAAAGATATTTCTAATGTATTTTAAATAATTTTATATTAGGGGGCTCTACCCCCAAAGAATTACGCTCACCAACCCCGTTCGACACCGAAGATTCTAAAAACAGGCTAATTTGATCGGCTTTAAAAAAATTAGAGAAGATTCAATTATAATTAAAAAACCAGTAGGGATCTCCCTGTAAACGGGTTTTCACTCATTTTCCTTTGATTGAGAATATTAAAGCCGAATCAGCTGCTGTTAAGACATCTAAAGGCTGTTTTCCTGTTTGATTAAAAAATATCAGTTAAACATTTGAAAATAAGACAAAATAAAATGAATTAAGCAAACAGAGTCTTTGCCTCCCGGTATATTTTAACAACGTTATAAAAAGATTGACATAATGTAATAAAGACGTTTTAAATGCATCGTTTTATATCTGACCCGATTTACACCAAAGTTTTCATTCTCTTTTTAACATTCACAAGAAAATACTTTTGAATTTAGAAAGGAAATGTTATTATTTGCAGTGTCTGAGAATTGGCAACATTAATTAAAAAGATCATCTCGAAATATGAAATAAATGTCTCACATAGATATAATTTTAAATTTAAATTGTTTGGCAGCATTATTATTGGCCGTTTTAAATGACGTAATTTCTCCAATTTACGGCTTTTAATGCATAATAATGTATTTATTATTTTAAAGTTTTCTTTCTCCTTTAATATTCACATATAAATACACTTTTTTGGACATAATTTTCGATATTTTCCTGCTTTTAACACGTAATCATTTAATTCTAATTTTACAGTTTTTTTTTTTTTTTTTATGTTTTTAATTGTAATGTGTAAATAAATTTTGAATCGTAAGGAAACATTGTTTGGCGCTGTTTTTACAAATGGCAACAATTTAAAATAATAACATTTTCTAAAATATAAAAAAAAATGTATATTATTTGAAATGATTAAAATTTGATTAAAATAAATAAGAAATTATTATTCTCATATTTATTATTATTATTACTTAATGAATTATTTTTTTCAATTTTTTTCCTGGAAAACATAATTTAATCACAATATTGTCTTCACTTGCGATAAATTCAATTTCAGTTTGAAAATAACGTAAAAAAAATCTAATAATCCCTAAATTTTATCTTTTCTCCCTTTTTTCCACAAAAATGGAGTCATTTCGTTGCCATCATTACATAAATGTCATTAAAATTAGAAAATAAATTAATATCTCGAAAACTAATTCGAATTTTAAAATTTTAATAATACTTTTGACATCAGCGGATCAATACGGATAATTTGAGTTACTTTCGTCACCAAACGCTCCTTGTTTTATGAGAATTAGCTGTGAAACATAGTCAGTCGTTTCATAAAATCGTTTCACAAATTCGTTGCATTAGGATTTTATATATATAGGGTAGACAGATGTATGTACCAGCAACTAATTTTAGTACATTTATTTGCGCTTTTTTATGCGAGATTTTTTCTCATTGATTTATTTCTTAAGGATATCCACGCCAATATATGACTCTATAATATACGTATCTCTCTATTCTAAAAAAAAAAAAAGGGGGGGGGGGAGGGGAATAACCTTATCACCGCCGCTGTCAAGGAATTTTTTGTGATCGGAGGTCTTTCTTAGCTAATATTAAGAAAACTACTGCATACAAAAACATAAAAATGGGTAATATTATAGAGAAATGTTTGATAAACACAGCAGACAGTTTTTAAATCGAAGAATTATTTAAGAGTTATTTAATGTTAAAGTCTGTCAAAATCGTTGCATTAACAACTTTTATAGGAGCAAAAAATATACAGAGGAATTTAATCATTTTTTCTAAGGATGTACATTAGAAGCTATCGGTGTGCAGACTGCATTTATTTATTTTAATTTGGATAATTTTTTGAGGGTTTATTTGAATTTTAAATAAAATTTATAAAATCCCCTAGTGTATAAAAATTTCCTGTGCTCGAAAATTCGCAGTTTTCTTTTCAACTGCAACTCATTTTAGGATTTGTATGATAAGCATGTGATAAATGTCTTGTTCAAAAAACAAGATGTCTAACTTTAATACTGAGGACTAAATCTTACAACAAATTCCATTATTCAAAAGCTTTGATGCAAAAGAAATTTATTCAATAACATGAAATTTTTCCTTTTTATTATTGGTTATAAAGGATGCTTTAAAAATTTTAATAGATGTTTAAATAAAATTTAAACAAAACCTAATATAAAGATTATTATTAGTTTTTAAATAGAATCAGTTTTCATTCATTGCTATATCTATTTTTCTTTTTCTCGCTCTGTCTTTCTCTCCAATTTTTTTAGTTTTAGCATAAATTTTTATCTAGCACAATTTTAGTATAAGTCTCGTCTCAATTAGTTTTAGTTCACTATTTTATTTTTGTGAAAAAGAAATATATACACTCAATTTTCCAGTTTGTTTTGCAATACGTCAAATAAACATTTTCTGATTCTTTTCTCGGATCCAGATTATTTTCAATGAAAAAAAAAAAAAATGTCGTTTTTTCCCCCCAAGTGAATAAATATATTTACTATTATGAATGTTTTCATTTATTTATTTATTAATGCTATTCCTTGGTATTTTATTTATTCATTTATTATTACTATATGAATGTTAATTGCATTATCATTTTTTTTTTACATGATATGGAGGACTTATTCATTTTTGTTATCTATCATTTTGATATGTAATGTCCCAGCTGATCGGGCAATTCAGAATTTCCAACTCAAATCATTGCAATTTCCTTATATTGTGGCACATTGCACTTGATAACACGTTTCACAACATAAGGTTGCATTTTCTTATTAAATTGTCCTTTCCTTATGTTTTTAGATTTTTATGTTGCAGTGCATTTTGTACTATTAGTTGAAATTATTTTTTTAACGTATACTTGGTCGATTTTCCTAGTATTGATTTTATCTTATTACTTAATAGTCATTTTATAAAATCTTTTGAATAAAATTTTGTTTTCATAATTTAAGTAAAAAATCAAATAGAACTACCAAAAAGGTTATCTGAACGAAATATGCTGGCTGATTATCGGCCCAGTTAGTTTAAACGGTAAAGCATTGGCCTTGTAAGCCAAGGGTCTGGGTTCGATTCCCAGCCTGGGCATTTTTTCGCTCATTTGGAAATATTCAATTCGTCTGATAACTTTACCAATCAGTTTGATTATGTTAAAATAATAGTTCAATTTAATAAAATTCTGTGCCAGAGTACTTTTACAATTCACATTTTATTTCCCGTAAATGTTGAACACTTTGCAAAACTGTAACTTTAACTGAAACCGCGAATGACAACAAACTCGAATTTAAAAGAAAACATCGCTGAAACAAGTTAAGATTTAATAATTACTTAATATATAAATGATTAAAAATGGTAAATTTAGATTTTTTATGTTTAGTTTTGTGTTGGAACACAAAACATGGGTCTACACTTGTTCCTTAATTCCGACAAAGAGTTATTTTGTTTGGAATATTATTTTCAGACCAGCAGACCGTGCGATGCTTTCGCGCTGCAGTCTTCGAGATTATTAGCTGATAAGCTTTCTCATTCGAGATTATTATCTGATAAGTTTTCTCATTCATTTTTAATTAGCTGCAATTTTTAATCAAAGTTAATGTTTTAATGGAATGTAAGTGTACCTGTTCAAAAAACTTTCGTATCATACTTTATTTATTATTGTGCGTTTTGTGGGTGCGTAAGAAAAAAAAAAAAAAAAACTAGAAAACAGGAATTTTGCTTTTTTAGAATTTAGTGTCGCCCTCGATGAAAAAAAAAAAAATGTATGCAGTAAACTCCCGACTATCCGGCCTAATGTGACGGAAGGGTAAGCCGGATAACAAAAAAGCCGGATAGGATGGAGTTCTATAAAAAATTTACTCACTTTCTGCCCCCACCCCATTATATTAAAAACGTATGTTACACATTTTAAGATACATTTTATATATATAGTACATATAGCTTCAAAATAAGTAAAACATTAACGAAAAACGTAAGCCTAATTCGTAAAAAAAATTAGCAAATCTTATTTTACTGTTTATTAATAAATGATTTCACAAATATGAAAAGTTATGCACAAGATAAAATAGACAAAACTTAGTTTTTGAAAAAGTCCTTCCTAGATGACTGCTCTCTGCTGATGCCCTCTTCCGCGATCCTCTTCGTTTATCAGCCATTTCGTCAATCTTCAATAAATAAACACGAAGCACACCAGAAGACTATACGAAAGTATCCAGAATAAGCGGAAAATAACTTCCACCCTTGTTAACATGCGTTGCACAACTGACGAAACAGGCTATCAAATCTTAACACCCCCCCCCCCCCCCTCTCTTCTCTTTCGGTCTGTCTTTGCTGTTGAATTCTACAATCCCTTGTTGCTCCTTCCTGCCGTGAGTTAGCACTTTCCTACGGGCGGAAACTTGCCTGTCTCGACCGCTTGCAACATTCCTCATTTTTTTTTACTAGGTCGGATAGTACGGAGGGCCGGATAGTCGGGAGTTTACTGTATATAAATAGTACAAAACATATTTCAATTTTAATACTTACAGCACACGCTTTTATTTTATGTAAAATGACGTCATTCGCATCCGCTTAAGAATTCCACATTTACGATCCACTCTTAAACATCTACAGTAAAGTATGCATAGGACGTCACTATCGCGAAATAATACACAAATGCAGCAAAAAGATGCTGTCATTAAAGAAAGTAGATACTTAAAATTAAATATAATTTATAATAGTTCCATGTTTTGACAGAAATCATTCGTTTATATTTTTGCAAAATAACACGTATTTTAATTACATTTTCTTTCGGTTGTTATGAAAAAATGGCAACAAAAAGATATAATTAATATTTTACAACTATTTTTCGTTTACTTTCGACAGAAATGGAGTGCTTCCGTTGCCAATATTAAGCAAATGGCTCTAAAAACTACAAAAAAATTAATATTTCAAAAATAAATGGAGATGCAGTTTTCAAACAACTTGCATTTAAAAGTACTTTTTTTTCCCCAATACGACGGTATAAAAATTGAAACTGTGCGATGCTTAGAAGTAAAAAAAAAAAAATTGCTATAGATTATTTAATTGTACTGCTTTGTTTTACGGCTGGTTTCTGTAAGGTAACGTTATTTTTTGGAGGCTGGGATTTTTTGGAAGGCAAAATAAGCTGGAAGAAAGAAATAGCATACCGTACCGGGGGCTAAAGAAAAAAAAATTGGCATCAGAAATAATGTACAAGTTATATTACTAAACCTTCTGATTGATTTTTCTCGATATGAACTTCTTTGAAGAATTTTCTGACCACAGTATTTACTCTCCAAAGAATTACTGTTACAGAGTACACCATGCAGCGGTTATCCAATTATTCTGTTAGATAAGTATTGCCCCTTTGATAACCTGAAAGAGAGCGTTGGGAGGAAAAATGGCTTTTGGTGTTCGTCTTTATGATGTTGGCACGATTGGATGGAGTTGTTGAAACGTAAAAGAGGAGACTTAAATGGCCCCTACTGAGTTTAGTTTATTTTCCATTAAAAATATTCAAAAATACCAAAACAACTTATTGAGATGTTCTACAATGTCGCGCAATATTCAATAGAGCGATTTTATACCGCGATCTGCTGATATATGTATTTTTAAACCTTTTAAAGGGAAGACACGACTGGGTGCAATCATAGGGGAAATATGTGTAGCTTGAGGACTCTTTTCACTCACTTGAAAACACCCGCTCGGTAATATTAATCCTATGGACAGGCTCGTTTCGAATTTCTCGTTTCAATTTAAATATTTTTAATTTTTTTTTTTTTTTTTTTTTTTTGATAGCTGAAATTGATCTCTAATATGGCTATTTTTTACTTTTTTGATTTCGGTTGCAGATTTTTTTTAATAAAGGCACTTTCACTTTCGGAACCAAACAAAACGTTTAAAAATATTCAAATTGAAACGAGAAATTCAAAAATAATCTGCCCATAGGATTAACATTATGGAGTGTTCAAGTGAGTGAAGAGTCCCCTTAAGGTGGCTGGTCACTCAGCTTCGGAATTCTCCTCCGTAATGTTAAGTCTATATACTTTTGATGCATTCGTCTATTTAAAATATGTTCTCGGGAAATTCCTATTTTTAACATCTTTTTCAATTCCTACTATTAGTTCACACTCTCCCTATATTTATTTATATATATATTTATTTATATATTTATATATCTTGTTCAAATTTTCAATCGTTAATAAAATACTCATTATTCATCCTATCAAGCTGAAATAAATTTTTTTTAAACTTGTACTGGATGACAATTGATGTTAATACAGTTTTTTCAAATATTAATTCATTAATTAAATTTTAATTAATTAATTTTAGTTTTCCATGGGAAACAAAATGGCGGCCATTGGTTATTGAAGATCAATGAAAGTATTTTCAATAAGGGGTTACCATAGGGGGGAACACCTGTTCTGTCGCCCAATACCGCCAAGTTTGTCGCCAACGTGGAGATATATCGCCAAAAGTGACGCCAACTTGGCGATATCTCTAATATTTCGCCAAATCCCATAGACTTCCATTGCAAACCTACTTGCTTATAGAAAATCAACAAATTGAGATATTTTAATGCAACAAAAACTAATATTAGCTTAAGGGATTATATTAAATTTTTCTTTGATTCCTAAATAGGAATTGACTTTAAAAACAAAATTTTCAAAATATGTCTAAAATCTATACTGAATTTAACATTTTATGTGTTAAAAGCGGGCGAACTGTGAGTAAGATTTTAACACTTCATATAAAATTAAGTTTATATTTTAGAAATATTTTGAGAACTAAGGAAAAAAGAGACCTCTTTTAGGAAGTACACACCAAAAATAAGAAATTAAAAATATTAATTTCCCGAGGAGATATTTTAAACAGACGAATGCATCCAATGCCCATAGACTTTAAATGAGTGAAGGGAAATCTGAAGCTGAGTGACCAGCCCCCTTATGTCCTGTTTCCTAGGAAACTACCAGGTCGATTTTCATGAAATTTTGAATCCCTGTTCACTGGATTATGATCAAGACTTTATGGTAGACAGTTTTTTCTGCGAATAAAACTTTTTATTTTAGAGCAATAGCAATTTTTCAGAAATTGTTTTTTTTCTGAAACTAATTATTATTATTTTTTTTTAATTGTCTGTCACATATGGTCTTATATTTATACTCTACCGCCATTTTTTTTTTTTTTTTAAATCGAAATCGCTCGGGGATTTTAGGAGATAATGGGATTTTTACTTGCAAAGTACGATTTTTCAGGGGAGTAAAAAAAAAACTTAGATACTTCTAACTTGTGTGAAGTTCTTGCAGAATTTTATCAAACACATGAATTAACTTTCCTATCCTGAATGGGTCTAATCGACCCATTTCTATATTTTATTTCATTCGATTAGAACCAGAAATTTTTTTTCATAAAGAAAAATAAATAAAAGGCAACGAAAACTAATATAAATAAATACATTAAATAGTTTTTAAAGAAAATTCTGGTGTGAAATGTTTTTATTACGGTTGAGTAAAATTTCAGCAGGATAGGAAGTTTAACATTCATATAACCACTTGGATAAAATTTAGTTTCTTATAATAAATAAGGTAATGTTTTAACCCTTATAGGTTCTATGTCACTTTTTTCACGTGACTTCGGGACCAGCATCTCTTACACGAATTTTATTTGTTTAGCACCACTTTTATTTAAAAGAAACATTTTTACTTATATTTTGACAACATTTGTATACTACAAAATCTATTTAAAAAATATAGTGGTGCAAATAGAATATTAAAATAGAATCAAGTATAAAATGTTATAATAAAGTTAATGTGGGTGGCCGTGGCGTCCCAGTCGTGTCTTCTCTTAACAAAGCAAGGTGAAATTCCCAGTAACTGATAACTTAAGGATCGTTTCTTGTTCAAATCATGTATATATCATATAAAAAACTGGTGGAACCAGAGAGAAAAGTAAAGCTCGATCTAAAAAAGTTACAGTAAAAAATTGTCAAATAGTTTCAATTTAAAAATGTAAGCAGTGCGTAGAAAAGTAATGGAATCAAATTATCTGTAAAGCTCATGAAATTACCCAAATTTTTGTTGATAGCTGAAAATGTGGACTGAGATTTACTGGTGCCTTAAAATCAATCAGGGAAGTAAAGGCATTTTTAACTCATTCTGAATTCCAATCATTCATAACCAGTTTAAAAATTTGGGTTCATAAGAATAGGTTAGAGGTTGATTTGGAAATGAGCGAGAACATGAGAGGTATCGAGAACATGAGAGATCGTTCCGTACGAAGTACGGACCAAATTCCATTCCAGTGGTCACTGATAAGCTTGGAAGATCAAAGCCCAAAATAAGCCCAAAACCCTAAGCATGTACGATTCAACCATATGTTAACTACTTGCCTGGCTTAAGTCCATTGACATAAGGCTCCCTTTTCACAGTAATTACATGAAATAAAAATTATTACGCTACATGTGTTATGTCAGAAATGTTAATAACAACAATTCCTCAACAACTTGACTATATTAATGTTATACTTAAAATATTACTTCATGGTTTACATTCCTTCAGCGTTGTGGAGCTTAGCTTGACTTGATGCAACCATGTCCACAATTCTTTCCACAAATGTCCACAATTCTACATAACAACACATTCTGTTTACTATACTCAGTACTCATTTTGAGTGGATAATATGATTTTGAATATAAGGCACCAGTAAAGTTCAGTCCACATTTTCAGCTATCAACAAAAATTTGGGTAATTTCATGAGCTTTACAGATAATCTGATTCCATTACTTTGCTACGCACTACTTACATTTTTAAATTGAAACTATTTGACAATTTTTTACTGTAACTTTTTTAGATCGAGCTTTACTTTTCTCTCTGGTTCCACCAGTTTTTTATATCATTTCACATCTTTTTCAGATCCTTTCAGAAACTTAATCAACCAACTTCAATTAACCAAACAACCGCCCCAATTAACCAACCAATGATCCAAATTAACCGGCCCAACCAATTGCCCCAAAAAACTAACAGAAACATTGGTTCACCAGTGTATTTCAAGAGCTCTGATGACCCCATACTAATTTCTAAACCCCATATTGGGATATTGACCTATACTTTACTCAGGACTGACCACCAGACTAGTCCTTAGACTAAGTTTTATACATAGTGTGATCTCTTGAATTTTTCTGCTATGTACCTGCGCTCCTCTGGTTTAAGGGACTATGCAGTATCCAAGGCCAACCCCTCAAACACAGAAAAAGCTAGGGTAAGAAACAGTCATAAGAAATGTATTTAAACTGCGAAAAAACTATAAAAAGGGAAAATTTCTGTCTTTGGAACTTGATGGGAATTTAAAATTAAAAAAAATTCTGAAAACGACTGAATGCAGAAAAAGGATCAAAAGTGATTGAAACTATTATACAATACACCTGTAAATAATATCAGAAATATTACTAATATTGGATATTTATAGTAATATTTCGGAGGTCAAACTAAAATATCACGATAATGACTAACATATGTACATCTAACTGTAACCATTGATAAAAAAATCAGGAAAATTGGAAAGTAGGTGTTCTTTTTAAAGTATGCGTTAATTAAGGAGATAAATTACGTAAACGAGCCTATTGACAATTGGTACGGATTTTGTACGGATATTTGGTACGGATAAATTATATAATTGAGCCTACAGACAATTGGCGCATGTTACTGGGCGTCGTTTAGGGCATAATTAACTGAAACGTAAGCGCACGCACTATTTTTGTAACGTTAACACACGCGTGGGGTAAATCTCACGTCATTTTGTCTCCCATTATATTTTTGGCTAAATGCGTTTTTAAAAAAGCCTACTATATATTGTAAAATGCATCAGTACTACTTCTTTTTAGGGAAAAATCAAGCGTTTCATATTTCTTTTACAATTTTATAACAGTTGCTGTGAAAATGGCGGGTTTTTTTCCTCAAAAAATATGCAACAATTTGTTTTACCTCTTAAAACATGAATTATTTTATAAAATTTACAGTAATTACATTTAACACCTTGAGGGGCACCGGTATATATTACATACCACCTACGATTAATGAAGTTTTACACCAGAAAAAATTTATTAAATTTTACTTTTCTAACTTTGGTGGAAAAAAGCCGTAAAATTGCTTTTACTTATTTTGAAATAGAATTTTTCAAAGATTCCGGTGGGAATTCAGCATTTCACAAACGTAATTGCTTGCCCCTCAAGGGGTTAATACACTTTCATCAACATATGCATGTAGCTTTTATTTCACTCTTTCAGGAAAATTATTTTAGTGTGTGTTATCCCGTAACGAATGAACATATCGAAATGTAACGTTTGTACACGCTCGGGATTATTTAATCCCAAAAGCTATATTTCACTTTTCTAGCCAACAAACTAAAGGTATTCCTTCATACAATCTTTCTCAACCTTGGCCATGAAAGGTACAAGGAAGGTCAGATGTGTTTCATGACGTAATTTTGAAGATTTTTCACCTGCATAACCCCTTCTCCCGCAGGTAAACGCAACGTCTCCCTCCAGCCAGACCGTCCGCATACATACTACACCATAAAACGGAAGAGCATATAGAAAAATGAGTTTTGCTAAAATGACGAATTTTTGACGTTTTTCACATGCATTATTTCTTCTACCGCAGGTAAACGCAACGTCTCCCGAAAGCCAGACCGTCCGCATACGTACTACACCATAAAACGGAAGAGCATATAGAAACACGAGCCTTGCTAAAATGACGTAATTTTGAATTTTTTTCACCAGCATAACCCCTTCTCTCGCAGGTAAACGTAACGTCTGCAGCCAACCATTCGCATACATACTACACCATACAATGGAAGAGCATATAGAAAAATGAGCCTTGCTAAAATCAAGTGACGAAAAAGCTGCTAGCTCTTCTTAGATTATTACTTTCGTTCCAACAATATTGATTTTTTTTAAACTCGCGCAATTGAATTTCATTTGGCGTTATAATGACGTAATTATAATAAAGTGTTTCAGCATTTTAGGTAGATTTCGTATGAAATACTACCTATTGGCGTCGTTTCTATGTTGGAATTTTTGAAACATTTTTGCAGATCTACACCGATCATGACCCCTAGAGCCCTAAACCACCCTCAGTAAAAAACTTTATCTATCTATCTATCTATCTATCTATCTATCTACCTATGTATCTATCTATATATATCACTTTCTTTTGGACACAATAACTTCCACAATTCTGCACCAATCTCTTCCAAACTGATACATAAAATCAAGGAGCATAAAATCTAGGTCAAGTTCGTTAATGGGCAAAATCGGACCAAGGGGATGGAAATAGGGAGGGGTTTTGTGAAAACCGAAAAAGCCCCATAACTTCTTAAATTTTGTACATATCGAATCAGTTTAAAGTTTTTATTACTTCTAAAAATAGGGCCAAAAATTTATGTATCACAGATTTTTGATAAAGTTAAAAATGGGCTCAAGGGGCGCAAAAATAGGGTTTTTGGGAGAAAAAAATTCATAACTTCGTCAATTCTCATGATATCAAATCCAATTAATTTTATCATGAATCTCCTTAACATTATCTACAACTTTTATATTCACAAGTTTTTGATAGAACCAATTCGTACCGCAACAAAAAAAAAATAATAAAAACGAAAACAAAAAGGGCGTTTGAAGAAGAAAAAATCATCCATAACTCCGTCAATTCAAAAGATATAAAATCCCCATGAATTTATCATATATCTTCTTAATATTGTCTACAACATCTATATAGACAAGTTTTGGATAGGACCAATTCTTACAGCAAAAACAAATTAAAAATACATAGCGGTTGAAGAAAAAAATATTAGTAAGGGTGTATTCAGATCCAAACTGCCTATTTTCTGACTCATTTTACAGTTCATTTTTACTCTCAAAGGCTTCCAATTGGTACCTTTTCTTACTCAGAAACTATATAATGTACCGTAATGGTCAATTTTTTGATAGAGGCAGAATATATTTTAAAACATGCTGTCAAAGTGGGCCTTTTTAACCGAATTTTTCAAAGCGGATTGTGTTGGAAAAATCATCGTATAAAGGAAGTATTCAAATCCAAACTGCTTATTTTCTGACTCTTTTTTAAATTCATTTTTGCTCTCAAACGCATCCAATTGGTAGATTCGCTTATTCAGAAACTATATAATGTACCGTAATGATCGATTTTTTCACAGAGGCAGAATATATTTCAAAAAATGATGTCAAAGTGCGCATTTTGAACGGAATTTCACGAAGAGATTGTGTTAGAAACGAAAAATATTGTCTTACTGAGAAAATAATTGTTTATATATCAAGTTTTAATTAATTGAGCGAAAATTAAAAGCACGGGTCGCTTATAAATCTCTTCAAAAATCATGTCAACAAGTTTCATGTTTTTCCTATTAAAAATGAATCTGGATTCCTGCCAGAAAATTTCAAGTTGTTGATCATGGAAAAGTATTTTTTTGAACACCGCCCTAACATGATTCTGATAAAACCAGTTATTATATAAAAATGGAATAAAAACTCGTCAAAAGCCGCCAGATAAAATTGGTAAAGTGGGTTTATCTCTAATCATGATTTGGTTTTTGTTTGTGAAATTAGTATACTTAACTTTGAAATATACCTCCGCCTGTAGGCCGGGCCGACAGGGATTTTTAAAATTAAAATGCATGTTTTCTTTGGCGCGTGCAATAGGAATATACGATTTCCTTGACAATACGCAGGAAAATGCAATAAATACAACCAAATGAACTAACATTTACCGAAAATTTCTTTCGTATGACTTATGAATAAATCTTTCATTTTATGGATGATAATAATAAGGATTAATTTCAGAATATCAGGGGTCTCTTTTCAGAATAAATCATCATTACAAAGTTATGTTAGTTAAACAGAAATTGACGTCATACCTAGCAAACGATTTTTTCTTATTATTATCTTTTCCTAATTTTTTTTTTTAAATTAAAACTCCTGTATTAAAATAAATTTTTAAACATTAAAAATATTCAAATGAAGATACTGCGTCATTTTAACACGTGTTTAGTTAAAGTTTTTACATATATATAGGAGAAATTTTTCATTTTGTGATTAGAATGACGTCGATTTGAAAAATGCAAAAATATAGCGAGAAAAATCTGATTTTTATTTAAAACAAAATACGTGTGTTATCACTTTTTTAAATTATTGTGCCGCTTTTTAGGATGTGGAAACAGGAAAGAAAGATTGAAGCAGATATTTCTATATTGTTAAATTATGGAACGCTATGTAAAGTTTAAATGGGTGCCATTCCCTTAATATTGGATATTTTTTGACCCGATCTTCGAAAGGCACATCACTAAATTAAGACTTTTCCAACAAGCCATTATTCATCAATGAATGCTTTCTGATTTGGATTGTAATTGAGTTGTTGTCTTTTTATCATGTTTTAAAACGTAAAAGATGCGGCTGAGCTCTACTATACAGCACGATCGTGCTGTATGATATAAACTCGGTTTATGGCGTCAGATGCCGCCTTCGAAGAATCTACAAGAGTCTTTTTTTCAGGTCAAGGGTCCATTCCTCTTTCAGACCTCTATCCTTCTTTGCCTATTACAAAATTTTAAATCTACTTTATACTTATCTTTGTTTTTGAAAGTATAGAAGAGATACATTAAAAATTTATTAGTGACAAAATTTTATCTAAAAATTACATTAATCTAAACATCAATCTAAGAATATTTTTTGTTTCATAAATAGAGTCAATAATTTCAGTAACTGACACCATCCCTATTTTAAAAAACAATAACTGACGCACGAGTTATAACAATTAAGACAAGTTAATTAATAACAGGTTAATGGAACCAAATTTTGTAGATGATTAAACAAGACTGAGGATTTCGCGAAAAAAATAATTCCAAAAGTCACCGCTAGGAGATATGTTGTTTTATTTTTCCTCGTGGAATCCTTCGTTCGCCTTCTTGCTTAATAATCCTACAAAATTTGATCACATTCTCGCAATTAGTTTGCGCTACAGATCCCGCTCAGTACAGTCGATTTAATGAAAGCTACTTGTATATAAGTTTAATTTCGATATCTTGAAATCGAAGCATTTAAAGAAATTAAAAATCTTTCAAGTTATAGAAAATAGGATCTGTAAAAAATAATTGAAATGTATTTTTTCTTTTTTTTAACGGATGAAAATGTTTTCAAATGTTAGATCTTATAGAGATTTAACTGCATCTATTCACTGCTGCTGATTTCGTATACATTAACAGCGAAAAACTATTTAGTCTCGTAAATTTGAGTAAAAGGGCAAAGTATCGTACAATGTTGCACAACATAAGTAAATTAATCTCCATCTTAGCTGCACGATTCTATTTCTTGGCAGGCTCTTCTAGTTTTCAGTTAAAACTATAACAACTTTTCCGTTTCTGGCACTTGACTTTTCCAGTACACTTGCTCGCTTCCCTTCGCTAATCTTATAGATATCCCTCTCGGAGACGTTTTTTTCTTAGTGCGTTTGCTTTCAACACAATTACGGAAATAGAGTCTCCACTCTGTAACGTTTGTGATCCAATTATCGTGTTAGGAGAGCACACCCCCACTCAGGGCCAACGATCCGGATATTTGGGGCGAAAATGGCATGGAACACACAAAGTCTTTCTGGCTAGCATTAAATATAACAGTTTATATGTCTCTCATTTATAGATTCGTGATGGACACGAAACTTAAGTGGTCTCAGAACTCTTAAAGCTTCAGAATTTTCGAAATTTTAATTTTTCTAGATGTTAAACTCCTATCTTTTCTGATCATTTTGATATAATTGTTTCCTTGAAATTCCCATTCAGGGCCGAAACTAAGGGCGGGCAGAGGGGGCTTGTGCCCCGGGCGCCAAATGAAGGATTATACCATTGGAATGGATAATTTTCTTCTGATGGACTGATGGCTTCCATTATTATGAAACAGCCATTATAAATGAAGTGTTAGGTGAAGATGAAAGAGCAGCCGTAAAACGTTAGAACTCTGATTTTCTGGTCAGAATGGGGGGGAAAAATGGCCAATTAAAAAAAAAAAAAAAAAAAAAAATTATGGCCATTTTTTTACGGCTGCTCTTTCATCTTCCCCTAACACTTCATTTATAATGGCTGTTTCATAATAATGGAAGCCATCAGTCCATCAGAAGGAAATAACTCGGTTAAAGCGGAAACTCGATTAAGCGGGACTCTGATAATCGGCAATCTACTGTATATTTCATTTTAAAAAGGATCTTTAGAATATTTTTCTTGGTGTTCAGAGGGGGGTCATGACCTCGTGACCTCCCCCTTGGATCCGCCATTGTAAATTACGTAGTTCAGTATTACATATTTTATGATTACATATTTTAAATTTTAAAATAAGTCGGCTATTAGAAAATTTGCAAAATTCTCTTTGTAAATATACTTTGTGGAAGAGGGGGGGGGGGAGGGGGCGCCAAAATCCATGTTTGCCCAGGGTGCAAAAAAGGTTAGTTTCGGCCTTGTTCCCATTAGAGCAGAAGGTATGGCTTTTAGAATTATACCCGTTCAATTGCTGAAGCGGTATTTCCGAAACTTTGAAGGAATTTTCCTCCAAATGACGTTTTTGGGCATAACGCGCAGGATATCTCAAACACTTCTGAATATTTTTTCATATTTTTCTCAAAACATATGTTTCATGTTAGTTTGTATAATCTGAACCTAAAATTTTATTTTTATTGTTCAAAAAAATATTTTTTTAGGTGATTATACTGTTGAAATTTTCAAAATTTTGTATTAGCTAAATACATCTTTGTATTAAAAATATAAAAATTATTTAAATACAAGTTTATTTATGTTCAGGGTAATTATTACAGTTTGGAGAATAATTAGGCACAAAAAATTTCATTCTTGTTCCAGAATTTATTTTGTAATCTTGCGTGTAAGCTATTATACCAATTTTCTGCCCGACAAATATCTAACAGTTTGGAGCCCTTTATAAATACTAATTCTACATCTTGCAATTTTTTAAATATATGAAATGAAAGGGAATTCTTATATCTTTTAACCCCAATAAAAATTGCGTTTTTAAATCATATTCATTTTAAGATATTAAATGTTGAAAATGTTCTTTTTTTTTCTTCTTTTTTTCCGATTTTGAGAGTCCTGAGACCGCTTAAAGTTTAAATGTTGTCACCAAACTAAAAATACTCGTCGTCGTCACCACAATTTCGTATCTGTTGAAAGTGCGTCAGTTATCTTCTGAAGATGTAATGTGAATATTTTTTAGGTGCGTTCGTAATTATATAAATACGTAGCACCTATAGTCGTCGTTCGGTCCGTCTGTCTGTCTTTCTGTCCGTCCGTCCGTCCGCATATAACAGAGCAAAAACGACCCAATCGAATGGTCTGAAATTTTAAATATATGATTGTTGCAACATTTTGTCGAGACATTTCAAATTTTATGAAAATCGGATGTATACTTTAATGACAGGGACAGTCAAAAGTTTTCCGTTACATGAGAGCCAATGGGAACAAAAATTATTGCAAGTGCATTTTAATGATGTTACAGACTTTCGAACAGAATGAAATCGAAATGGCACTTATGAAGTGCACTAACATATGCATTCAGTACACTATGCGGTGCAAAAAATATTTATAAAACTAGTTATAGTACGAACGCACGTCATTTGCCACGTTTGATGAGCAATTTCCAACTTACAGTACATATACATTTAACGTCTGAATTTAAAAACCATTAAAACACCAAATAAAATAAACTAAGACAGACTTGAGCACAGTTAAAAAGAAAAAGTGAAAGAAGCAGACTTAAATGATATTCTCACGATTTCTAACTCTATATTGGTAACCCTATTAAGTTTACTGCTGAAATAGAAAATAATGCTGAATTACCATTTCTCGACATTCTAATCCGCAGACTCACGACTGATATCTCTCAATCTGTCACCCCTACTGTTTACAGAAAACTTACTTCTACTGGTCAATATACTAATTTCAATTCAATATGCCCTTTCAGCCATAAAATAACCGCTATTAAGACTTTAGCCTTCAGAGCCATAAAATATTGCAGTTCCAGTAATAATTTTGAAATAGAGAAATGTAAAATTTATCGCGATTTGGTTAATAATAGCTATCCTATTGGTCTTGTTAAAAAAAATCTTTAAAAATACTTTAAATTTTGTAAATCCTACCCCCCCCCCCCCCCCCCGTCTTTTCAACGTAGTAAACCAAGCTCCTTTATCTGTATCCCTTATTATAAGAACATTTCTGAAAAAAATTCTGTCATCCTAAAATCATTCAATATTGGGTTTTTTTTTAAACCTATTAATAAATTGAGTTCCTTTTTCAATAAGCATAAATTTCAATATGATAAGTCTAAATTACCCGGTGTTGTTTATATTATTCCTTGTAAAGATTGCAATAGTGTTTATATTGGTGAAACTGGCAGATCATTGGAAATTCGCCTAAAAGAACATACTGGTGCTTTAAAAAAGGGTAATTTGAATTCAAAAATTGTCCAGCATTCACTTCAAACGAATCACATTCCGCTCATTGCGAACGCCAGTATTTTGAAATCGGGTTGCAACAACTACCATGGTAGATTGCTCCTTGAGGCTTGGTTCACTGAATTGCGGTCGCAGGCTATGAATGATGCTCGTTCTGTCCCTAGTGAATATTGTTTGTTTTTAAAATAACTAACTGTAACTGTTCTTGATTTGTTCTGACGTTTGAAATGCAATGGATATTTTTTGTACTGATGATGCCTTGCGTGTCGCTTGGCGAAACGTTTACATATTGTATTTTTAATTGTTTTTAAGTATATTCTTTATAAATTTTATTTTTTAATTGTGCTCAAGTCTGTCTTAGTTTATTTTATTTGGTGTTTTAATTTCCAACTTATTTTTAAGTGCGTTCGTAATTACATAAATAACAGCGAAAAAACTACCCAACCGAATGGTTTGAAATTGAATGCATAGAACCGTTGCAGAATTTTTTTAGAATCATTTCAAATTTTATCAAAATCGAATTAAAACTTAAAACGTTATTAATAAAAGTTTTCTTCATTCTATTAAGGTTGTTCTCAAATCCAAAAAGGGCAACTTTATAACCTAAGTTCAAATTTTTTTTGGGGCGGAAATGCATAAAACTAGCTGGTGTTGTTGTTCAGAAATTATGTCATCGAGTTGTTTTCCCGTTTTTTATTTTATTTTATTTATTTATTTATTTTTTTGCAAACGCAATAGGTTTTTTAGAAAATAGTGTCAAAGTTGACGTTTTGAACGGAAGTTTCCGAAGAAAGCAGAAAAACCAGTCAGCAAAGGGAGAAAAACGTCTTTGTCATGTGATCCAAATCGCTTATAACTCAATAGGTAATTTATTTATCAAAAAGTGGAAAATATAGTTCGATTCCAAATCGCTTCCATAGTCAGGTCATCCAGTTTTATATCTTTCCGTTAAAAATGAATTTGCAAATGTGTCAAAATGTTTTGCGCTTTTGAGCAGAGCAGTTGAGAACAGCCTTAAGCGCCCCGGAGGGTACTTCAGTCAAACGAAAAGAACCGTTCGCCAATGCTAATACTATGGAAGAAATTTATAAAGATATCTCGATCGCATTTCAATATTTTTAAATGATTTCTTTTGCATTGAATAGTTGAGATCCTATCATACATAATGAATTCAATGAAATCTTGTGATAGATCATGATTGTAGGTTGTCATGGTGATGACGTCCTATGATTTCCGTATGACTGAATTTAATCTATGGAATCGTAATAAATTTTGTGTTCAAGCTTTTTTACGTAAGAGTGCAACAGCTCTTGCACCAAGATCTGAATATTCATAAAACTAGTGATAGTGCGAACGCACCTCAATTGCCACGTTTGGCGTACAATTTCAGACTTGTTTCATTTAAGGCTGTTTTCATTCGATTCGGCTGGTTTAACTTCCGAATTCCCCTCGCTAATGTTAAACCTATGGGCGTAGAATGCATCCGTTTCTTTAAATTATCGCCCCAGGAAAATAATATTTTAATGGTTTTTTCGGTGTACTCTTCTAAAAGGATGTCTCTTTGTTTCTTAGTTCTCACAATATTTCTAAAATCTTGGATGAATTTAATATTTTATGTGAAAAAAGCTGGCGAACTGGGAGTAAGATTTTAAAACTTTGGTGCGCAGCTTTGCATATATGCAAACAACACTGTTTTGAATTTAATAGATTTTTTTTTATTAGCATATACCCAATTCACCCCAGAAAATTAAAATAGCAATATTTGCTTTAATTAAAAAACAGATATTTAAATAAAGCAAAATTAACCATTGAAACTTTCTGGTGTAGAGTCAGATTCTCTGAACTACGTATTTCTAGAACGTAATCTATTATGGGAATTAAAGGGCGAAAGGTTAAGTTTTATAAAATAAATATTTATATAAAATAAGGTATTTGGGGACATACTAATTAAAGTATTTACTAATATTTGAATTATTTTAGCGTAAAACAGCCACACGACATTAGTTTTTCCAGGCACCGATCATGACTAATTGGGCCCTGGGCAAACATAAATTTGGGGGCCCCATTCGAATGTTGCAACATTATTCAAATAGAACTGATGGTCAGTCATATCTGTAATGCATAAACAAAAATTTCGCACCTTGAATTTTAAATATAAGAAAATTCTCAGCTCCGCCAATTCTAAATTAAGTACTTCAATTAATAAAATTACTCTTTTTTTCGTAGTACAGAACAAAACTCTTAAAAAAACTTTAGCAACTTGTTTTATTACTTTAAGATGAATTTAATAACTTCAACTTATGGAAGAGTGTCAAATACTCTAACATGTAAATATAAGTTAATCGAGATACTTTCATTCACCTACATCTTTTTAAATTGTTCTACACACAACATTATATCAAATCCCATACATTCTGTTTCACAAAGAAAGTGTTTTTTTAATTAAACCTAAAAAGATGGCAATTTTGGGTTTGCTTTTTATACTTAACTCAAAGTTAAAAGAAAAAACTTTGAATACGGAAGAAAATATATCTCATGACAATTACAACAGATTATTTTCAACCACTAAAGTTCAGATATGATTTAATTTCATTGCTAATACAATCTATTAAAAACAAAATATTTTTTCTTATTTAATAGTGGTTGAGGTTAGCTTTGCGAAAGCATTGAGCTCTGTGAATTCAAAACGAGACGTGTTTTTGAGAAAGTTTAGTATAATCTTTTAAAGATGAAATTTGTATTTTGTATTTTGTATTTTAAAAATTTCAGAGTTGGAATTGGGGAACAAAAAGCAAATAGTTTATAAATTAATATATAGATTTGGGGGCCCTTTGAGGTCCGGGGCACCTTGGCAAAGTCCCGATTTGCCCATGCGATAATAAGGGCCTGGTTTTTACTTGTATTGCAGATGTGCAACAAAAGAAAAGGTTGACGTATTATATGAAAAATGCATCTCTGATTTTTTTCATTATTTTTCCTGTGTTATAAACCTTTCAGAGTATCATATATAATTTTTTAGAAACAAAATAAAAAATCGCTCATTTAAGGACTAACTCTTCAGATAAAATTATGTATATATTTTAGAAATATTTTGAGAACTAAGAAAACAAGTCGGAAATTGTACGTCAAACATGGCATAAGAGGTGCCTTATTACAGCAGCTAGTTTTATAAATATTCAGACATTGGTGCAATAGCTACTGCACTCTTATGCAGAAATGCACAAATACAAAATTTATTACGATTATATGTATGGAAAAGGAATATTGGCACTATGGACTTATTTCTTTAACCCATTCGGGACGAACGTCTTTTACAGAATTTTTAATCTTTTATCACCGGTTTTTTAAAACAGAAATTTTTGCCTAATTGATTCGAGAAAATGCTTGGGTTAAATAAGGCAAAATTTACAATAAAAATTTACTTGGGACAATAATCACGGATTCTGAGCACCTTACGCGGCACGTATACCGGTCGCTTGTCCCCAAGGGTTTAAATACAAAGATAGACGACACTTACAGATTAAAATGCTTATACTGAAGGCGAATTTATTTACAAGATGATTTATGCACATTATCATTATCATTATTTACAAATATAAAAACTGTTGAAAGATACGTCAAAATAATCACGTAGTCTGACGTGCCAAATTTAAATGACAATCTAGGCCCATCACGAGGATTCTAAAGGGAAAGGTTCGTTGAATTGCGTGCATTTAATAATTGATTTCAACACAGCCTTTCATGTATAGAATTAAATTTAAAAAATCAAAAAATCCGATTGCGTAAAAAGCGAACTAATTCATTATTTCTCATCCATGTGAAACTATTTTTTATATTACTTACCTATTTTCTTTATTCACTTGTATTCATGACTTTTAATGTTTTGTTTAATTGTTAGTTCCTATCTATAAGCACTGCTTTGATGAATGATGAGGCCTATAGATGTCTATGATGGTTAGAGTTGCAGTAAAGCGAGAGATCCTACCTACACAACTTCCAGGTTGTGTAATATATAAACTGACCTTCTGACTGTAAAATTGTCAATGAAACATGGTCTTCATTTTGAAAGACCTATCTAATGATATGCCACTCAATAGGGTGCGTAAAAAAATTTTTCGTCCCTACCGCCATTTTGTATTTTACGGCCGCCATTTTGAATTTATGAAAACAAAACGTTGCCTATAACCATCGGACGGTTAAGACGAATCGATAGAGACCTCATTCATTAAACTCCATCCAGCCGTTGGGATGTTTCGAGGGTATAAAGAAATCCACATACCCAGATACGCGTGAAACACATAACCCTTCTTGGCAGTCGGGTAAAAAGCAGATGATAGAAGCATCACATTTTTCAAACAAATCATTGACTTTCCGGAACCCACCGGCTTAGATGTCTGCAACCAAAATTCACAACTCAAACAGTATAAAAGCGACACCTATTCAGCAATATTCACCGAAGTCTATACGTTAAAAATGTAACAGAAAATAACATTTGAGCATTAGGTTTTGAGATATAGCTATCGGGAAAATCGTGAAAATTGCAGCATAATAGAGTCACGTGTTATATGATTTACACGAAAACCTAATCGGCACCAAATTGTGCCGAGGTCTCATAGAATATTAAGTTTGATGAAATTCCGTGCATTAGTTCTTCAGATCGCTTTAATTGTGTAAATCATAGAAAATGCAGCATATCAGCGACACCTGCTGGGTGATTGACACCAAAACCGAACCAGTAAAAACTTACATCAACGTCTAACAGAATCTGAAGTTGGATGAAAATACGTGCATTAGTTCTAGAGACAGAGCTACTGCGGAAATAGTGAAAAATGCAGTTTATCAGAGTCATCTGTTGGTCGATTTACACCAAAAACTAAGCAGAACCAATTTACATCAGGGACTAACTGAATCTAAAGTTTTATTAAATTCCGTGCATTAGTTATTGAGGTAGAGCGCCCACAAAATTTTTGTCACATATAGACAGACTCACAGACAGAACATTTTCTAAAAACCGTCAAACCGTGTTCAGGACCTTCTAAAAGTATAAATTCGTCAAAAACCAGAAACAGAAAATTTTCACGATTCCAATACTTTCATTTGTAAAGATAGAAGAAAGTAATAAAAATTAAAGTGTGTTTCAATCATTTTTGGACACCCTGTATATATAACATGTATGCTGGTATATTTGTAAAGAATTTATCTTATTTTATTTTCCAGGCATAAATCATTATATGCTACATAATAACATTAACAAACACCGTTTAAACAGCTAATAAAATTCTATACCCGATCCTAAAGAAACACGTGCTATCGCAAAATTTCCTTTACTTGTGAAAATGGCAGCAAATATATCAAAGCCCGATTACCTTTCAAAAATTGGGGCATTGTACATTGATTATCACTAAGGTTTCACATTAAAGGTATATGATCGATAGGCTCATCGATGACATGTAATCGATCCATCGATCTTCTTGTCGATTTAAGAATAAAAATGAACAGGATTTCTGCCAAAAGGTGGAGTTCAGCCACTAAACCTAAAAGGGTATATTTAATCTTGTAGCAAAGGATAGCTACATTATACAATTATCAGTAATAATATAAAAGAGTTCGTAATAATTATTATTAGGTTCTATTTGAAGTTCTTACTCAAAATATATTTTTTTCTTACTTTGTTTTCTAATTTTATTAATAACGATTAGTTATACCATTTTCGCTTTTTAAATAAGCTTTTACTGAGATTTTTTATAAAATAAATAAATAAAAATATAAAGATAAAACTAAAACTAGACAACAGGAATTCTGCTTTTTCAGAATTTAGTGTCGCCCCCAGCATTTCCATTACTTCATTTTCTTCTGGTGGACTGGTGGTTTCTATTATTATGAAACAGACATTATAAATGAAGCGTTAAGTGAAGATGAAAGAGCAGTCGTAAAAAGTTAGAACTCTGATTTTCTGGTCAGAATGGTTGTTTCATAATAATAGAAGTCACCAGTCCATCAGAAGAAAATAACTCGGTTAATCGGGACTCGGATAATCGGGACTCTACTGCAAAACTTATTTCAATTTTAAGACTTAAAGCACACGCTTTTATTTTATGTAAAATGACGTCATTTGCATTAATATAGGTAGTTAAAATTAAATATAGTTTATAATAGCTCCATGTTTTATCATAAATCTATCATTTATATTTTTCTCAAAATAGCACGTATTTTAATTAATTTTATTTTCAATTTTTATAAGAAAATGGCAACAAAAAAGATATAATTGCTATTTTTCAACAATTTTTTCTTTACTTTCTTCAGAAATGGAGTACTTGAGTTGCCAAAATGAAACAAATGTCGCTAACAACTACAAAAAAATTAATATTTCAAAAGCAAATGGAGATGCAGTTTTCAAACAAATTGCATTAAAAAGTACTTTTTTTCCCAATAAGACGGTATAAACAGTGAAAATGTGCGATGCTTAGAAATTAAAAAAATTGCTATAGAGCATTTAATTGTACAGTAATACATCTGCTTTGTTCATTGCTAGCGTCTGCAAGCTAACGTTATTTTTTAGAGACAAAATAAGCTGGGAGAAAGAAATAGCATACCGTACCGGGGGCTAACTAGGTGCATGCATATATGTATATTTTTTGAAAGGAAAAAAAACCCATATTACTTATAACTAAATAAGATACGAATTTATTAGACAGTAGATATTTCAAAACCTTGAAAATTATCTGAAATAAACAAGCAACTGCGAGAATAAAATGATATTTTTTTTATAATCTATAGATGTTTGCGCATAAAAGATAAAAATTATAACTATTTTGCAGCACAAGCAAACAAATACAAGAACAAAAATATCAATTATCTAAAGGATGTTTGGTACATAAGAGATCAAAATAATAAAAAGTAATAGCCGTTTTTCAGTACAAGTAAACAACTAGAAAAACAAAAATATCAATTTTATAGTCTATACATGTTTGCACATGAAATTTCAGAATAATAAATAATAATAGAACTTTTACAGTGCAAGCAAACAACTACAAAACCAAATCATCAATTTAAAAATCTATAGGACGTTTGCACATAAAAGATCAAAATAATAAAAGGTAACCATTTTTCAGTACAAGAAAATAACTACAAGAACAAAAATATCAACTTCATAATTAGATGTTTTCGCATAAAATATCAAAATAATAAAAAATAATCGCCATTTTTCAATACAAGAAAACAACTACAAGAACAAAGATATCAATTTTATAATCTATAGATGTTTTTACATAAAACATCAAAATAACAAAAAATAATAGCCATTTTTCAATACAAACAAACAACTATACAAGAACAAAAATATCAAATTTATAATCTATAGATGTTTTCAAAGAAAATATCAAAATAATAAAAAAAAATAATAGCCATTTTTCAATACAAGCAAACAACCATACAAGAACAAAAATATCAATTTTTTAATCTATAGATGTTTTCAAAGAAAATATCAAAATAATAAAAATAATAGCCAATTTTCAATACAAGCAAACGACTACGAGAACAAAAATATCAATTTTATAATCTATAGATGTTTTCAAAGAAAATATCAAAATAATAAAAATAATAGCCATTTTTCAATACAAGCAAGCAACTACGAGAACAAAAATATCAATTTTATAATTTATAGATGTTTTCACATGAAATATCAAAATAATAAAGAATAATTAGCCATTTTTCGATTCAAGCACACATGTACCAGAACAAAAATATCAATTTTATAATCTGAAGGATGTTTGCGCGAGAAATATCAAAATAATAAATAATAATAACTATTCTTAATGTGTTACAGTGATTCAAAAAGACTTTTAAGTGACTTTTTTTAAAGTAAGAGAAAAGTTTTTCAGGCTGTAGTGTGGCGATAACTTCCCCTGAATATTTTAAGTTCGATTCTTTAGTCAGTCGCATTGTGTTTGTAGGGAAGTGTCGCCAACATGAGTAAAGGGTTTTTGTATGAAATGCATTTTTTTAATAGTGGCATCTAGTAATAATTTTTCTTTTAATTTAAAAATGACATATTTATATGTATACCTAATTTAATCATTTTAACTTCATCGGTTTTATTCATTAAAATTAAAGAGGGAAAAAAACCTATTTTTATTTAATGTTAAGGCTGTTCTTAACTGCTCTGCTCAACAAGCGTAAAACGTTTTGGCACATTTACAAATTCATTTTTTAACGGAAAGGTATAAAATTGGAAAGCCTGGCCGTGGAAGCGATTTGGAATTGAACTATTTTTTCCATTTTTGGACCTATCCATTACCTATTGAGTTATAAGTCATTTTGATCACGTGATAAACACGTTTTTCGCCCGCTCTTGAGTGCACTTTCTTCCTTCGTGCGGAAATTCGGTTCAAAACGCCCACTTTGACGCTCTTTTCTGAAAATCTATTGCATATGAAAAAAAAAAAAAGGAAAAAAACAGCTCGATGACATAGTTTCTGAACAACAACACCAGCTAGTTTCATGCATTTTCGAACAAAAATAAATTAAAAATTATGTCAGAAAGTTGCCCTTTTCGATTTGAGAACACTCTTAAGCAAATAGATTTTCCTCCCCTCTTTATTATTTGATGTGATAATGGAGAGTAAAGAAAAAAGGTTCGGGAATTAGAATTTTCAAAGTTTTAAAAATTATTCTTTTAAGAAACCTAATGAGCTCTGAAAACAGAAAATAAACAAGCAGGAATTTTACTTTTTCAGAATTTAGTGCCGTCCCCGATGCGAAAAAAAAAAAAAAAAAAAAAAAAAAAAAAAAAAAAAAAAATTACGAGGTGGAACCCGTCGAATTTCGACGAAAGAAAATGTTTTAGAAGGAACTGTTTCATTAATTTATAATAAACCTAAATAAAAAATGCATCTTACATTGGTTAGTCTAACTCTCAAACAAATGTTATTTTAACACTAAAAAGACCCGGAATTTTACTCAAGTTGCATAAAAATATTTGTCTCCAGAATTTTTATTCAAAACTGTTTAACTTATTTATCCAACATTTTTCTTCTTATTTGTCTTTTAAACTTATTTTATAAAGAAATTTCTGGTTTGAACTAGGGATTGACCGAAGCAACAATTTTGCCGAATACCGAATACCGAAGCTTCGGTCGAAGTGTATACCGAAGCTTCGGTATTCGGCAACCGAATACTTGAAACTTTTTAATATGCATTTTTGCATATATTAGCTTTTTTAATCAGCTTTAATTGAAATTAAATTCTCAATAATTTAATTCAGTTATATTTTTATTCTTAAATCTAATTACACAAAAAAATTTAATGACTTCTTTTCACTCACAAATTCATTAACCCATCACTTAATTTTTATTACTTTATCACTAGTCAATACCCAAAAATAACCTATGAAAGAATTAAACTCTACAGGGTATTATTAAGGATAAGGATTGTCAGAAAAACAAAAGTTCATTCAAATAAAAAGGAACAATGTTGTCATTAAGCTGATTTACTGATTGTCTAATTATAAACATATTGAATAGGAATGTTCCCAAAATACAAAAGGTATCATATCAATTTATACATTTAACTATTTTCTGCCAAATTATTGATAGAATATTTATATTTTGATTAATATTTTAACATTGTGGTGATGAAGAAAAGAAATTTGAGCGATTTTGATATAATGGTTATAAAAGCTATAGTATAGGCATTGGGGCATACTTATTTGATG
Organism: Maratus speciosus; assembly: GCA_963932465.1. Lineage (NCBI taxonomy): Eukaryota > Metazoa > Arthropoda > Arachnida > Araneae > Salticidae > Maratus > Maratus speciosus. Next base: position 3,189,717 of record OZ010790.1, on the reverse strand, counting down.
TGTGTATTTTCTTTAATATGCACCTTAGATATACAGAGATGAACTCTGATATACTTATTTGATGTGTATATTAAAGAAAATACACATTAAATAAATTTAAATAAAAAAAAAACTAATGTAGAAGTAAATAAAATTAAATGATAAGGGAAAAATGCGCATCTTCCTTACTTTTTTTTTTTCTCTGTTGTAGACAGCTGATTTGATTTCACACTTATGTAGACTATTTTAGGAAGTAAAAAGTTTTTTTAGGGTTCCGTACTTAAAAAGTAAAAACGGAACCATTATAAGATCACCCCTGTGTCTGCCTGTCTGTCTGTTTGTTTGTCTGTCACAGCCATTTTACTCGTAAACTATGGAACGTGGAAAATTCAAATTCGGGGAAGCAATAAAGATCATTGACCCACATATTTTCAGATTAATAAACATTCATAAATATATTTAGTAAAAAAGTAGAGGGGCTAATTATGCTACTTGAAAAAAAAAATCTTTTCTTTGCATATCATGGGGGGTATCCTGTGAAAGCTTTTGTAACGCTGAACTCAAAAATACATTCCTTTTAATTTTAGGTATTATATTTTCAAAAATATTGTTGAAAATGTAGCGCAAAAATATGCCCCCCCCCCCCCCATATAATTCCGAATCTACTGAAACTAAAATTATGAAAAAATTAGAGGTAGTAGACGTTAATGTAAACCTTGCCGGAAAATTATAGCGATTACCCTAGGTCACATAGTTTTTGAGTAATTAGCATTTTTCTGTTATACACAAATTTCGATTTACGGGCATTCAGAAAAATTGTTGAGCATCGCTAAATATACCTATCGTTGCAGAAGAATAAAAGCATTGTTGATAATGATTTTCGAAAAAAAATCATCGGTAATTAGCCGAGATATTAACCCTTAAATGTACGGTTAGTTTGGACATACACAAGGACAGGGGCGGCGTACTCTATGCCTAGTTAACAACTTTTAATGATATATATGTGTAATGTAATGTCCAGTAACAGTACACAAGCAATAAACGTCAAATTGTTAAAAACATACTAATTTAAGGGGTCTCTGGACTCTAAAAAGTGGAAAAAATAAAAAAAAGACCATTTTCAACATTTAATGTCTTAAAATGTATATGATTTTAAAACACAATTTTAATTGGGATAAAAAATAGCAAGATACAGAATTAGTATTTATAGGGGGCTTGAAACTGCTAGACATTTGTCGAACAAAAAATTGGCATAACAGTTTACGCGCAGGATTACAAAATAAATATTGCAACTAGAATGAAAATTTTGGTGCTTACTTATACTTCAGATTGTAATAATTTCCCTGAACTTAAATAAATTTGTATTTAAAGCATTTTTATATTTTTAATGCAATGTTGCATTTAGCTAATACAAAATTTTGAAAATTTCAACAGTAAAATCACTTAAAAAAATATTTTTTTGAACAATAAAAAGGAAATTTTAGGTTCAGTTTATACAGACTAACATGAAATATATGCTTTGAAAATTTCATGAAAAAATATTCAGAAGTTTTTGAGGTATCCTGCGCGTTACGCCCAAAAAACGTCATTTGGAAAATAATGACTTTAAAGTTTCGGAAACGCCGCTTCAGCTATTGAGCGGGTATAATTCTAAAAGCCAAAACTTCTGTTCTAATGGGAATTTCAAGGAAACAATTATATCAAAATATTCAGAAAAGATAGGAGTTTAACATCTAAAAAAAATAAAATTTCCTAAATTTTGAAGCTCTAAGAGTCCTGTGACCACTTAATCCTTTCCGACACAGAGTAATTATATTTATAAACTTATGAAATAATGAACTGACACCAGAATTTATAAACGAGTTTATTAGAAAATGCGTACTTCCTTATTTTCACGTACATGATAAGAGGAAAATTTTAATTAAATGTTCTTGGTGCCGTTTGTCTGTTTTGGAATTAAAATTAGGTGTGTGTCCGTTTTTTAAGGGCATCGCCCTCGAAAGATTTAATTAGAATGAATCGCATAAATACTGTGGGATTCGCGATAGTTTGCATTGATTGTATCTCTCAATACGCCTCGAGTGACTTTAAAAGTTAATTAAACACCTATCTGGAAAAACCCGGCACTGACCAAGGCAGCGTTGCAACTTTGAGACCTCAATTCCAAGCGCGCTTAGCACAATGCCAAATTTAAACTTTGAACAAAGGCTTTGTTTTAGCTACACTGTAGAAATAAAGGTTATTACTACGCTGAATTTAGTTTCATGAAATGCCAAATGAAGTTTAACTCTGCACTGCTTTTATTGTCAGTACCGAATTAAGTTCATCATAAACAGATTAGGATTATATTAAATGAAGAGTTATACGAATAGCTATATTTGATATTATTTAGGTTCCATATCTCTTTGAACTTTCATGGTATACCCATTTACAGATTTCTAATATATACAGTTATACCCAACCCTACGTTGTATAGTTTTTTACAAAGTCTTAGTATTCTTTTAGCAACTTTTTTTTTTATAAATAATACGATTACAAATTCATACATTTATTAAACGGAACCCTCTGTGTGCGAGTAATGCTCGCACTTGACCGTTTATTTTAAATTAAAGATGGCCTTTGACTTGTTTTTTGTAGTGCAGTTGAACTCTGAACTCATGCACATAATATTGAAACTCATTGTTTAGCGTATTCTTCTGCTAAGTAAAAGAGAATTCTTCTACTTCTAAGAAAATACTTATCTGCAATTATTCGGCCGAATACTTTTAAGTATCGGCCGAATACTTTTGAGTATTCGGTCGAAGCCGAATATTCGATTTACATGCCGAACCACCGAATACCGAATCAACTATTCGGTATTCGGTCAATCCCTAGTTTGAACCGAAATATATTTATTTCGTAAGGGTCAAATGACTCCTCATGGTCCTTTTAGTGTTAATCTAAAGGTTAACACTAAACCTGCTCTTATATAAAGACACTCTAAATGTACGTGAAACTTTGAATTTAATCAGCGTGTGATTTCAAATCGTTATTTTCAAAAGTGAAGCATTTCCACCTGTGAAGAATTTCAAAACAGCTGGAGTGAAAATGATGCTTTTCTACAAAACATATTTCAGCTTTAAGACTTAAAATACACGCTTTTATTTTTTATATAATGACGTCATTTGCATCCGCTGAAGAATTCACATTTACGACCCAATCTTAAGGGGACTCAAGACATTTAAGGGGGTCCGGAACACGAAAGTTTTAAAATTTTATTAATTTTTTTTTTATTGCATTAAAAATTTTCTCTGTTTTTTTCTGCTTAAAATGAAGTTTAAATCATGTTTCTATCTTAATTGGAACAGAAAATATTAATTTTTAAGTTTTGGTTTGTTTTCAAAATCTAGCTTTCAAGCAATGGTTGTCAGGAAAACGAATTTTTGCGAAAATACGTTTTTCTTCATGAAGGGTTTTTTCACCATTTTTCGTTTTTAAATTGTTATAAGTCAAGAACCATTAAGGATAAATAGTTCAAATTTGGAACATGTCTTTTTCAAATGTTTTACTTTAATTTTGATTCAGCAAATTTGAAGAAAATATTTACTTTTCAAAATATGATTTTTTTATTTTTTAAGTTACGTCATTTTTTTCCAATTTTTAATTTAAATATTTTTAATTTTTATTTAAATTAATATTTTAAAATGCTGAATCTAAATTAAAACTTATATATTTCTGTTTATTTAAATGCAAAACAATTGAAATTCTACAAATAATATTTCGAGTTATAACGATTTTAAGCTACCCCACTTTTTTAATAAAATTTTAATTTAAAATTTTTTTTAATTTTTTTTGAGAAGCTTTATCATGTAATTTTATTTACAAATGATATGGTTAACCATAACAAAAAATTTCGAAATTTTAACTCAATAAATAAAAATTATTTGAAAATGTGTCCCGGACCCCCTGAAAATTGGAAAAAAGGAAAAAAAGAGAAAATTTTCAACATTTAATATCTTAAAATGTATATGATTTTTAAACACAATTTTTATTGAGATGGAAGATATAAGCGTGTTCTTTCCTTTCATGTATATAAAAAGTTGCAAGATTCAGAATTAGTATTGATAGGAGGCTCAAAACTGTCAGATATTTGTCGAGCAGAAAATTGGTATGACAGCTTACGTGCAGGATTACAAAATAAATTTTGAACTACAAAGAAAATTTTTGTGCCTAATTATACTTCAGATTGTAATAATTACTCTGAAACTAAATAAATTTGTATTTAGAGTATTTTTATATTTTTAATACAAAGTTGGATTTAGTAAATACAAAATTTTGAAAATTTGAAAAGTATAATCACGTATAATTTTTTGAACAATAAAAAGGAAATTTTAGGTTCAGTTTATACAGACTAACATGAAACATATGTTTCGAAAATTTCATGAAAAAATATTCAGAAGGTTTTGAGATTTTCTGCGCGTTATGCCCAAAAACATCATTTGTGGAAAAATGGCTTCAAAGTTTCTGAAATGCCACTTCAGCTATTGAGCTGGTATCATTCTAAAAGCCATACCTTCTGTTCTAATTGGAATTTCAAGGAAACAATTACACAAAAATATTCAGAAAAAATAGGAGTTTAAGATCTAAAAAAATATATATCCCAAATATGTATATATATATATATATATATCCCAAAAATAAATTGAGAAGCAGTTTTTAAACAAATTGCATTAAAAGGTACATTTTTTTCCCAATTCAACGGTATAAAAATGCTTTGAAATGCGTTGAAGTTACAAAAATTACAGTAGATATAAACAGTATTTAACCGTACAATGATACATCTGCTTCGTTTTACGGCTGGCTTATGTAACGTAACGTTATTTTTTCGTGACGACACTTTAATTGTTGCCTGAAAGAAATAGCATATTCGGGGCAAATTATAAAGAAACTACATTACAACTTTAAATGCAGAATAGAATTATGAGGGATGGAAGAAAAAATCCAGTTTTAGACATGTTTACGCCTTAACGGGTGACCGTTCTTTATAATGATATACTATACTTTTTCTCCGGCATCATAAAATTTTTATTTAAGGCCAGATGCCGTTATGTTTTGTTTTGACAGATTTACCGTAACAGCAATACATTATTATTACAGTCGACGCTCGTTATAACGAAGGTGAATGAAAATAAATTCTAAAAAACTCTAATCATGTGCATGAAAATTAAAGTTTCAAAGGAAATTTTATATTACAACATTATTAATAAATTCTGTTTACTTTCGTATCAAATAAAAATTGACAATGAATAGTTCTAAAAATTGATTTAAGAGAATGATTACGTATTTCTAAAATAAAATTGAATGTAAATGTTAAATCACACACACACACACAAAAAAAAAAAAAAAAAAAAAAAATGCAATTTAACAAATTACAACGACCATTTGGAAAATGATTTTTCAAAGACTAAAATTTAAGACATAAAAAATCGCACGGAGTTGATCATACATTACGTACGCCATGGATTACATTTTTCGGTACTGTGAATTTTTAAACTTCTACGGAGCTGGTCATACATTACGTACACCATGGATTAAACATTAATATTCCTGGACCCATTTTAAATGAAATTTTATTCTTAAACTTCTAAACATCCCACAATATTGCTTTTTACACCGTCGTATATAGAGAAAAAAATGTACTTTTAAATGCAATTTGTTTGAAAGCTGTATCCCAATTTGTTTCTGATTTATTAATTTTTTTTGTAGTTTTTATTATTTTTTTGTCATAGTGGCAACAGAAGTATCCACCTCTGTTGAAAGTAAAGGGAAAATACAGATTACTGTATAGACCAATCAGAAAACGAATAAAATGCGGATTCAACTAATAAAACGCTTCAGATATGTTTTTGATTTCCTATCCTGACGAGGACAGTAACCATTTTTCCAAATGGTTAAAAAAAAAATAGTTATTTACCTGTTAACATTTATTTTCTACAAAAATAATTTGAAATAGTTTTTTTTTTCTTTCTTTTTCTTTTTTTTTTTTTTTTTTTTTTTTTTTTTTTTTTTTTTTTTTGTGTGTGTGTGTGTGTGTGCATTTGATATTCTCTTTACACAAAGTTTTCCATCTCAATTATATAGATAAGTAATTTTATGCGTTTTCTTGTCTTTAAAAAATGTTTTAAAGTATCATTTTAAGACATTTTAAATTAGGCATCAACGCGCAGTGAGCACTGAGTTCTTGGGGGAAAGAAAATGGTAATATTCTTTTCGGGAAAAAATCTGGAGGAAAGGTCAGTTCGGTTGCTATATTGGGAAATAGGTTGCTGGCTGGACGTTATATTGGATGCAAAAATAACATATCATAAAGGGGATATATTTCGGGATATTTTGCATCGGTCGTTGTAATGAAACGGTCGCTATAATGGGAGGTCGTTATAACGAGTGTTGACTGTATTATTGCCGAAACGTCAGTGAAGGCTTACTGTGGAGACACGAAAAGTTTTGGTTTCCGTTAGTCTGTCTGTCTGTTCCGCGATAACTGCCGCAAAAAGCATCCGATCGGCTTGAAATTCCCTGGGCATGTTGATGAGCTCCCCGGATTTAGCTGTATAGTTTTGGGTTAAATTTGGTTCATTCGTTCGGAATATACAGAACATTTTATTTTGTGATATAATCCTTTTCTATGGGAAGTCAGACGATTTTCAAATTTTCATTTGATGAAAGAAATCGCTCATATGAATAATAGATTTAAATGGTAAATTTTGGATGCTGAAATTTTTAAATAAGAGTATTAAATTATTCTTATTAGTTTGCAATTTTGTCAAAACATTTGTCAGAGCTTTTAAATTAGGTGTATAACTTATGATAGAATTTTATACATGTGTTCGAATAATATAAAACATTTTATTTTATGAATTTACTTATATTTCATTTTTTCTTTTAACCGTTGCGTAGCAACAGCATCTCATCTAAAAATATCATAAATGTGAAAGTATGTATGGTTTTTTGAAGTCAAATCAAAGCAAAAGGAATGAATTAATGAATGCCTTTGTATAGATATTTGCATATAGATTTATTTAAACGCAGAAATGAAAATAGTATTTATATACTATATAGAATAATATTTTCATTTATTTATTCAACTATTTGATTATAAATGAAAAAGTTCGTTATTTTCATACAGAATAAACTGACATTATTCTGTTAAATTTTATAAACTTTATTGTTGCCAAAAAAAAAAAAATGAATAACAATTTCTCCCAAAGAGTTAATTTTAATTTGTAAGATTTTCACGTGCAAAAGAAAAATGGAATAAGCAAAAAAAAAAAAAAAAAAAAAAAAGGATATATAGGACAGGAATGAATAGATATAAACATTTCACACCAAATACCACCTAAAACAGTTTTTGTAGCAGTATTTTCCCAGCACTACGAAGAAAGATTCCTCGATTTACACGATTTTACTTGGCCTTCCTTTTCTCATTCTTTGCGATTTCATTTTCGCAATTGCGTGCATTAATTGGCACAAAATTTTACATTTTTATGACTGAGATATATGTAAGGCCATACAAATAAGAAATTCCGTATTGTCTCCTATAAAATGTGATAAAGTGTTGGTTAATCATATATGTTTTTATTAAGAGGAGCAGAGCTGCCAAGCCTCCGGCGTTCTGGATACCAGTATTTTAATACAGAAAATGTTACTTTATTTAATTGGAACATTTGCGCGATTTAAAGGAACATTTTCTCTATGATAATAGTGATGTGCAAAAAGCTTGAGACTTGGCATGTCTGGTGGGGAGTGAAATGTTTTACTTAATGCATTTATCTCTATTTTAATGCTACGTGAACAACGTCCGTGTAACAGCTTGTAGAGTGTAAAATAAATTAAATTATTAAAATAATCCTTATTACGAAAAATGAAACAAAGTCCGGCTAAGGGAAATGAAATGTTAGTTAACCTTTCGTAATTTGACCTGAACATAGGTTTGCGTCAAATTTCAACGGTATTTGTAACATCACGATTTTAAATTAAATGTAGATACTATTAAAAGAAAATCACAAAAAATACTTAAAGGCGCCAAATCATGTTTATCTATTTAACGATGATGAATTATTAACTGTTAGGTTTAGAAGCCCCCCTACTTTAGGGTGATTTTAGTAAGTTAATGCTATCGAGTACATTTTTTGATATTTAGATTAGATCTTAGATATAAATATTGCAGAATGGTAATCAAAATTATTTTTTTATAAACAAAATTTATAAAGGTATTAGATTTCTAAATTAGATGTTTCAGTTTACATTTCCAAAAGTTCTTTATCCATTAGATACAGGTATTTGTGGTTAGCAGGCAAGTAAATACTGCTGTATGGATATTAGGATAACGTAAAATGCTTGACCGAATTATTGCTTATCCTTATAAATCGCAGTGTAAAAAGAAATCTAAGATATAGGGTAATCATTAACTCAATCAGTAGAAAATTACAAATGCAAAATAAATTACACAACGGGGGGTTCAGGGGGGCGCCCCCTGAAGAAATTTGCTTTATTATATAAAAATTACTAGAATAAGTAACTCGTGAGAATTTCAGAATATCCTTACATAACAACGTGTTTAATTTAACGCTTTTAATGTCTGAAACCATCGAAATATTTTTTTCCTTTTATAAATGTTTGTGTAATTTAAATAGTTTAAATTTTGTTTTTGTAGAAAGATTAATATTACGCAAAGTTTGATAAAAACAATGAGTTGCAGAGATGACGTTGAGGCTCTTGATCTGCAGATTTACTAGTTATTATTATTGCCGAAACGTCAGTGAAGGCTTACTGTGGAGACACGAAAAGTTTTGATTTCCGTTTGTCTCTCTGTCTGTCTGTCCGTCTGTCTGTCTGTCTGTTCCGCGATAACTGCCGCAAAAAGCACCCGATCAGCTTGAAATTAATTGGGCATATTCGTGAGATACCCGGACGTAGCTGTATAGTTTTTGGTTAAATTTGGTTCATTCGTTCGGAAAATATGGAAGATTTTATTTTTCTTTATAATGCTTTTCTACGGCAAGTCAGACGATTTTCAAATTTCCATTTGTTGAAAGAAAATGGCACGTTTGATTAATGGATTTAAATGTCAAATTATGGATACTAAAATTCCAAATAAAGGTTTTAAATTATTCCTATTATATTGAAGTTTTATCAATATATCTATCAGATTTTTTTATTTACGTGTATAATGTTTTGAGGACATTTATACATGTATTCCAATAATATAACGAATTTTTAAATTAATTTTCTTGTTTTACATGATACATATTTCTTTTTTTTTCCTTTTCTTCGTTGCCTAGCGACTGTTATTCGTAGCCTGTTGAGAATGCCAACTTGGCGATGCTTGCCATTTTCTGTTAGTCGGCATTGTGGCAACCCCCTTTTTATTGTTTTCCGATTTTCTTTTCAGTGTAGATGTAAAGTTTGTTTTGAACCGGTCTGACGGTAATAATGGAACTCTCAAATGAGAGTAATAATAATATTAATATACCTATATATTTGTAAATAAAATGTACATAGTTGTTTTTTAAGAAAGAAGTTTAATTTGAACTGTAGAGTGTGTTTACTTATTCAAGTTACGAATTTTATTTACAATATATTAGAACTAAGTTATGAAGACGTTTTTATTCTTCGAAGCACTATGAAATAATTTGAATTTACCGAACCTGCAGTCTGAAGGACAACGCAACATTTTTCTGGCGTCAAAGCTCCAGGATGTCTGGATTTCATCATCGATTGAGGTAAGTACCTCAAATTAAATTATATTGAATAAATAGAATTATGAATACATTTATTAACTGAACTGTATCGAATAAATTGAATTCTTTATTTTATGATGGATTGCGAAACTTTGAAAAAAAAAAGAGCTACGATTCGTAGTCAAACTACGAAAATATTTGATAAAATAAGGGATTTATTAGATAATACACAAGAATTAGAGCTTGAGAATAGAAAATCACAGCTGGATCTTTTGAAACAGCAATTGAATGACAAAATGAAAACTTTAAAATCATTAAATTCTGAAATTGAACCACTGGTTCCAAGTACTGAATTTGAAAAAGAAATCGAGAAATCGGAACCTTATAATGAGAATATTATTGAATGGAAATATAAAATTTCCAAATTTTTAAATGATAACACAGTTACTCCTGAAACTAAACAAGATTCTTCAGACATTGAAAGTGATAGTAGTAGCAACAATAGTTCTCTACTAAAAAGTCAGAAAATTCTGAATCAAAATTTGATTAAACTTCCTAAACTTAATATATCTAAATATTATGGTGATTCGTGTTTATGGCTCGAATTTTGGAGTCAGTTTTCGAATGCGATTGACAATAATGAACATTTAACTCCGATTGATAAATTTTCCTACTTAAAGTCACTTTTGGGCGGAAGTGCTGCAAATACTATAGCAGGCTTTTCGCTGACTAAGGAAAATTATGCTCATGCTATAGAATTATTGAAAAATCGTTTTGGTCGTAATGACCTGGTAATAAATAGTCACATGACTAAACTGCTAAATTTGAAACCAGTACGAAATTCTAGTAACATTAAGGCTTTTAGAGATTTGTATGATGAATGCGAAATTCAAATAAGAAATCTTAATTCTTTAGGTGTTGCCTCAGGTTCATATGGGCACTTGTTATGTCCGATTCTTCTGAAACTTATTCCATCAGATATTGCACTAGAATTTAATAGAAAACGAATTAAAAACACTGACTGGGATGTTAATGAGCTGATAAATTTCATTAAAGATGAAATTGAATCTCGCGAGACCACTGTCCAATTAAACCATTTTGAAAAAATCCCTGAGAAGCAGGAAAATTATAAGAAAAATTATAAAAAATTCATTCCATCAGCTTCTGCCTTAACCACAAATATTAAAAATAACTGCATATTTTGTAATCAAACTGATCACTATACTGAAAAGTGTAAGTCTTTCACCATTCCGGAAATGCGAGAAAAATTAAAAAGGGAAGGAAGGTGCTTTAAATGCTTCCGTAAATTTCACATCGCGAATTTTTGTAAAATTTCGAATGAAAATTGCAAAGTGTGTGGTAAAACATATCATAATACTATACTTTGTAATTCTAATAAAAAAACAGAAGTATCAAAAAATTCAGATAGTATTATTTCCTCCGTATATCATTGCAAAGGCAATATAAATAATATCAGTAGAGAAGTAATATTGCAAACAATTCATGTAAAAGTGGAAGCGGGTGAAAATTCAGAAACTGCTCTTTGTTTATTTGACTCTGCTAGTCATCGAACTTTTATTACAGAAAATTTAGTTTCAAAATTAAAACCTGAGGTCATTAGAAAGGAAAAATTAATTGTCTATACTTTCGGTTCGAGAAAATCTGAAGAACGATGTTATGATGTCGTTAAGCTAAAGCTAATTCACTTGACGAACAGAAAACGTAGTATAATAATTGAAGCATTAGTCACACCGCTAATAACTAATTCTTTGATACAAATTCCTCCTCTTCCAATCAAAATTAAGAGAAAACTTTCCAAATTTCGTCTTGACACGTGGGAACATTTGGAAAATAGTGATGTTGATATATTAATAGGAGCTGATTATTTATATCAAATTAATGACAAAACATACCCCATAAATAAATCATTGTTCGTCTGTGAAAATTTATTTGGGCATTCCCTCTGCGGGACAATTGACGTAAATAAAAATAGTGAGAGTAAGCAAGCTGGGGTCTTGTCCACTCAGGTTATGAAACCTATTCAAAATGATTTGAAAACATTGTGGGAGTTAGAAACTTTAGGGATGAACACTGAAGAAAATATTTCTGAATTAGATAAAGAGATAATCGAAAAATTCGAAAACAATTTGCATTTTCTTGAGCACCGATACGAAGCTAAATTGTTATGGAAAGATGATAGAAGAGATTTAGGGAGTAATTATAACAATGCTAGAAACCGATTTATTAACTTAAATCGAAAATTGCTTAAAGATAAGGAATTATTGCAGAAATATAAAGAAATTGTGATTGAACAGGAATTAAATAACATAGTGGAAGCATGTTCTAATAAAACTGTAGATAGCGGTTATTTTATGCCCCACCGACCTGTCTTGCGAGATGATAAACCCACAACTAAAGTTAGAATGGTATTTGATGCTTCCTCAAAAGAAAATAGCAAATCATTAAATGATTGTTTGTACGGTGGCCCAAATTTGAACCCCGATTTATTAGAAATTATTATTAATTTCAGAAAATTCAATACTGCGTTTTGTGCAGATATTGAAAAGGCCTTTCTTCAAATTTCTGTAGCTGAAGAAGACCGAGATTACCTTAAATTTCTTTGGTTCGATAATGACGCAAACAACTTTTTCAAAATTTTAAGATTTAGACGTCTACCATTTGGCGTTACATGCTCACCATTTATTTTGGCTGCCACAATTAAACATCATATAAAGAAATATCGAGATCAACATCCAAATGTTGTATATATGTTAGATAATTCCCTCTATGTCGATGATTTAATTTCCGGATCGGATTTAGATAACGAAGCTTATTATTTATCAGTTACAGCTTCTGAAATTCTTAAAGAAGCTGGGATGAATTTGAGGAAATTAAAAACAAATTCTATTAAACTTAGGGAAATGTGGGAATCTGGTAACTTAGGTATAAGTGAGGAAAACACAGGTAGTATCTTAAAAGTGCTTGGACTGATATGGAATACTGAATCTGATATTTTGATGTTAGATGCGCAGCCCTTTGAAGAATATTACATCGATGATCCCACGAAGCGAACAGTTCTTAAAATGTTACTGAAAATCTATGATCCATTAGGATTTGTGAATCCATTTGTAATACGTATTAAAGCCTTGTTGCAAGAAACATGGCAAAGAGGTTTAGAGTGGGACAATAAATTACCTGAAGATTTGAAATGCGAGTGGAACACTTGGTGTTCAGAAGTTGTACATTTACGCACATTTGAAATAACCCGAAAATATTTTCCTAATATGATAAACATTTCTGAAAATTCACAAATTCACATATTCTGTGATGCTAGTCCCAAAGGGTATGGAGCAGTTGCTTATTTGCGTTCCATTTCATTAACTGGCGAAATTCAAACAAGTTTTGTTTGGAGTAAATGTAGAATAGCCCCCCTCAAGAAGTTAACTATTCCACGGCTGGAATTGATCAGTGCAGTAGTTGCCGCTAGAATGTGGAAATATTTAAAACAAAAATTACATATTTCGAATTTAAATATTAAATTATGGTCGGACTCAGAGATAACTATTTGGTGGATTAGAGGTTCTACTACAAACTGGAAACCCTTTATTTCCAATCGTGTAACCGAAATTCAGTCATTGACAGATCCAAAGGACTGGAATTATTATCCCGGAAAAGAAAACCCTGCAGATCTGCTTACGCGAGGAGAAAACTTATCGAAGTTAATGGGTAATAATGTATGGTGGTGCGGCCCACCTTGGTTATCACTATCAGAAGATTTGTGGCCTTCAAAAAGGGCTATAGAAATGGTTCCCGAAGCTTTTAATGAAATGAAAGCAAAACCAAATTTAACATTATTGTGTAACGAATCAAACTCTATTCCTAAGCCAGTATTTGATATGGCAAAGTTCAGTAGTTTAAATCGCGTGTATAATATTACTGCTTGGATAATGCGTTTTATTCATAATGCCAATTCGAAAAATCCTAAAATTTTAGGACCTTTAACTACCTCAGAAATAGAAATAGCAGAAAAATACTGGATTAAACAAACTCAGGAAACTTCATTTAAAGTTGAAATAGAAGCACTTAAACAAAAAAAACCACTTAATAAAGATTCTTCTTTGTACAACCTTAATCCACAATTCGATGAAAATGACTTACTTGTTTTATCCGGAAGACTTCAGTTTTCTGAAGTTACAGAGCAGGAAAAACATCCGTGGATACTTCCTAATAAATCTTATTTTGTAAAATTACTAATTAAGGATTCTCATGAAAGAATGCACCATTTTGGTGTAGCTGTCACTTTAGCTCACCTTCGTGAAAGGTATTTTATATTAAAGGGAAGAAGATTTGTAAAATCCGTCTTAAGATCGTGTATGATATGTCGAAAACTTAATGCTATTCCTGGAAAGGTGGAAATAGCACCTTTACCGAAAGATAGAATCATCAAAACACCTTTAAAAAAGGTTCTAGGAAAAACTTGTCTCCGTTATGAAGAGCTAGAAGCAATACTTACAGAAATTGAAGCTGTGATTAATTCACGTCCCTTATGTTATCTCTACGAAGAAAATGCTGAACCATCACCTTTAACGCCATCTCATTTTTTAGTTGGTAAACGATTAATGTCCTTACCTTCTTATGGATTACCAGTCTGTACGCAAGAGAAATCCAATAAGATTTTGTTGACGAGAAAATATAAATATAAGCAACAAATTACTGACCACTTTTGGAAAAGGTGGAGAAACGAATATTTGTTAGAACTTAGATCTGCTTTTCAAGTGAAAAACATAAATTCATCGCCTCAATTCAAAGTTAACGATATAGTGATAATTCATGATGAAAAGCTCCCAAAACATATGTGGAAGTGTGGTCGTGTTAAAGAACTCATATTTGGTCGTGACTCTAAAATCAGATCATGTGTATTACAGACTGCAAAAGGCGATCTTAAACGACCTGTGCAATTGCTATATAATCTTGAATTGGACTTAGTGGACTAAAAGACACTAAAACTCTTACACTAAAAATAAGAACTATTATCGAACATTTAATTTGTTTTGTTACTCATATTTACCCTTATTATTGTTTAATTTTCATACAATTCATGTGTTTTATTTTCTTTCGTAGATTGCAGCATTCTTATTATTTTTGCTTTTATATCTGTAGCTGTATGTATCTGAAAATTTGTCATGTATGTAAGTATATTCTTATGTTTATTAAATTGTTTAATATAGATGCTGAACTAAGTGTTCAGCCCGGGGCAGGATGTTGAGAATGCCAACTTGGCGATGCTTGCCATTTTCTGTTAGTCGGCATTGTGGCAACACCCTTTTTATTGTTTTCCGATTTTCTTTTCAGTGTAGATGTAAAGTTTGTTTTGAACCGGTCTGACGGTAATAATGGAACTCTCAAATGAGAGTAATAATAATATTAATATACCTATATATTTGTAAATAAAATGTACATAGTTGTTTTTTAAGAAAGAAGTTTAATTTGAACTGTAGAGTGTGTTTACTTATTCAAGTTACGAATTTTATTTACAATATATTAGAACTAAGTTATGAAGACGTTTTTATTCTTCGAAGCACTATGAAATAATTTGAATTTACCGAACCTGCAGTCTGAAGGACAACGCAACATAGCCTATCATTGCGTCAAATATGAATGAAGTTAGTAAATTACGTTATTTTTGTTGCAGGTACTATTAAAAGGCTATCACAAAAAATATTTTATCGCGCCAAATCGATGCAATTTATGCAATTAACAGTGGGCACGATAATGAATTATTTTCCAGTAGATTTATAGATCTCCAGATATGCATATTTTGGGGGGCTTTTAATATGTTATTGCTATCGCATGGATTAGGATGTTTAAACTAATGTTTAACCATGCTATAAGTGAAAAAAAAGTACAGTTAAAGGCATGTAAATCCTTTTTAACACTTTCCAACATGGATGAAAAGTATTTATGACTTCAGTTTTTCTATATGTCGCCTGCCTTGTTTCTCTACGTGCTCTAAACTCGCGTAAATATAGTCGGGATTACATGTAATTGATATACGTTATTGAGGTTTGCCAAAGTATGTTTGGTATTAAAAATGAAGAGTGTAGCATTCATAGCTTAATTACAGGGGCACTCAAAACTATTCCGTTACATTATAGTCTTTGGGAAAAATCGTCTGCGGTATATTTTAATAATGTTGCACAATTTTAAACGTAATGAAATTTATATACTTTATTAAGGTGCACTAGAACCTGGTTACTATAAAATATGTTATGTGTAGCACTTACAGCATGCGTACAGGGAACTCAAAAGTATTCATAATATTACAATCTTTGAAGAAAATCCTTTTGTGGCGTTTTTAATGATGTTAGTCTGTTACAAAATAATAAAATTGATATGTGTTTTTGAAACATTTTTGTAGTATATGGGGTGCAAAGCATATGTTTTTTTCAGGGTCACACAAAAGTGGTCGATTAAAATGTGGTCTACGGGGGTAAAAAAACTCTTCACAGCTTATTTTAACACATTAGTGACGGGAAACGAGAATTCTCGTTTTTATTCAGAATACATCATTGGCTAAGGGAGTGACTTCTACCTTACAGAAAAGACATTTATATTGTGTTGTCCATATTTTTTATATATTGTAAGACATTATAAATTACATCCGTACATTGAAAGATATTTACTGCTGCATAAACATGAAAAACATATCTCAGAAACCAATTTCCGAGACACTTTCAGAAGAGGGAGGAGCTTCTACTGTTTTTAAACCCAGATTTAATTAAATTGCCTGTCGTCAGTGTGTTAATTGTGTTGCACTAATTCAAACATTATGAAATTAAATTACATTACTGTGGTTGACTACAAGAAGCTTGAATATGATTTGTATCGTATTTATCGTTCATTTATAGGGTCACATAAAAAATTTCGGTTACAGTTCTGGTCTATTAGGGATGATTTCTGAGGAGCATTTTCGATTATGGTGTGCGTTTTAACGTTAAGTAAATTTGTGCTTAATAAGTGGTGCTTAAATATTGTATAGACCATGCACAGAGATACACAAATGAATTCGTAAGTATAAATGAAAATGAGCGCGAATTGCTTCAGTGGTTTTTTTTTTTTTTTTTTTTTTTTTTTTTTTTTTTTTTTTTTTTTTTTTTGAGTTATGTATTTTCTAGCCCAATTACATTTAGTATACTAACAAATGTTTGCAGAATTTAAATAGAACCATATACAGGACTCCGCAGAAACTGGATATATGGTGCACACTATACATACTAATCCCCGGAAATGTGATATCAGCAGTTTTAAGAGGGTTTTTTGTCTGCATTAAATTTAAATGTTATAGACGACGCGTAAAAATCTTCACGTAATATACAGGGCTGTAGAAAAGAATTCATGTACGTTTCCGTCTATTATTAGAATTTACTAAAGGACATTAACACAATTAATTGATAATAACAAATGTAAATTAAATTACACTACGAAGGGGTTCAGGGGGGCAGAGCACCCCTGAAGAAATCTACTTTATTATCTAAAAATTACCAGAATAAGTAGCTCATGAGATTTTCAGAATACCATTACATAACAAGGGGTTTAATTTAACGCTTCTAATGTCAGAAACCTTCGAAATATTTTTTCGTTTTATAAATGTTTATGTAATTTCAAAACTTTAAATTTCGTTTTTTGTAGAAAGATTAACATTACTCAAAGGGTGCTCAACACAATGAATTGTAGAGCTGACGTTGAGGCTCCTGATCTGCAGATTTACTAGTTATTATTATTATTATTATTATTATTATTATTATTATAGTTTCACTAAACACATTATCCTAGAAAAAAAATAGCATTTTCTAAAAACCTAAACAATTCTCGTATTGTAGTATTATAAGCTGCAGTATATTGGGTCAATTGCTCGCGGGAATAATGTATGAACCTTATGAGAATTACCTGGAGTTTATTGCTATACGAAGTTAATAAAGATCATGACTCTTGAGAGCAATAGCCAAAGGGCGAGTTGTATTAGGAAGGAAGAGGAATAGAAACTCGAATTTATTCTCGCAATTCTTTTATGATATCTTCCAGAACTTTGCTTATTTCTAAAATTGAGTTTTGGAAGAAATAAGTAATTTCGATACTCTTGTTCTAGCCGGATGACAACGGTTAATCTTCAAAGATTTCATGTCATGTATAAAGTAATTATTTTTATAAATATATAATAAATATTGCTGGAGGAACCTCTATTTTATATTCAATTACATTTCACAAGAAAAAATAAGGTAAGAAAATTGGTTCTCTTACCTGATGTCCCGATGTCGAAAGATCCGCCGTACGATCCCGGATGCATTCTATAGTTATCCTTCATTTCTATTGCGGAAAGGTCATAGCTAAACTTTATTTGGAAGAAAAATAATGTATTAGTTAAGGTCTTATTTATGTGTAATCATGAAAATTTCTCATTTCAATAAAATGGAGAATCCGGAGCATCTTGACTATTCTATTTAATATTTTTATCACACAACAAAAAAGACGGGACAGAGTTTTATACGCGTCATTACAGAGACATTGATAAAAAGTAACTGACTATGTATCAGAGAGGGAGAAAAAAAAGGCGATACATATGCCTTTACATTGTAACCACACTTAGCTGCAGAAATTAATGAGCAAGGGAAAATACACATACACTGGTATTGAAAGAGAAGAAAACAGTCACATTGAGTTCGAATATTGCAGTTCTTTTTTATTCCTGGATTAAAGTTTTGTTGTGAAGGAGTTGAGATATATTAACAATTGCATGTAGTCATGGAAAAAAAAAGTAAACGCCCCTTAACTAACTCTGCAATAAATTATTGTAGAAGAAAGTTACTGGTACTAAACGATTGGAAATAAAGTCTATTGTATATAAAATTTGCTTAGGGGCCAATCATATGACATATCAAAACGAACCCAAACTTTGTTTTTTTCAATAGCAGTACCCAATTTTGACAGTATAAATAAATTCTATACCCTTCAATTAGCCTAAATACAAATTTTCATAAATTTGCGTGATTAGTTTAATGTAAATTACCTATTTTAAAATTATCCTATTTTATAGGCTGCAGCCAAATTAAAGTTCGGCACTCGATTGTTGAAAAATGCTATAGAAGGACTAAATGACTTCTGTGACTGTATTATTTCTTGCCAATAAGGCCCTTGCACTCACTTAATATGCTTAGACTACTGCCAGACGAAATGCTTCAATAAAATCAGTAAACTATACTTTTTGCAAATTATGCTTTTCTGCACATCACACAGACAAGTCCATTAAACCGTCATTCTGACGTTTATACTTTCTTCTATCTTTACAAGAAGAAAGTATTGGATTCGTGAAAATTTTCGACTTCCGGTTTTCGACGGATTTACACGTTTTAGAATGTCCTGAACACGATTTGATGGTTTTTAGAAAATGTCTGTCTGTCATTCTGTCTGTCACTCTGTGAGTCTGTATGCGAAAAAAATTTTGTGGGTGCTCTATCTCAAGAAGTAATGCACGGAATTTCACAATACTTTAGATTCAGTTAGACCTTGATATAAAGTGGTCCTGATTAGTTTTGGGTGAAAATCGCCCAACAGGTGGCGCTGCTATGCGGCATTATTCACGATTTCTGCAATAGTTCTATCTCAAGAACTACTGGGCAGATTTTCATAAAACTTCAGATTCTGTTGGTCCAGGATATAGTTTGGTGCTGACTGCTGATTACCGTTTGGTGACAATCTCCCAACAGGTGGTGCTGCTATGCTGCATTATTCATGATTATCGCAATAGCTCTAACTCAAGAAAAAATGCGCGAATTTTTATCAAACTTCAGATTCAGTGAGTCCGTGATATAAATTGGTGCTGTTTAATTTTTGGTGTAAATCGTCCTATAGGTAGCGGTGCTGTGCTGCATTTTTCACGATTTCCGCAGTAGCTGTATCTCAAGAACTAATGCATGAATTTTCATCAAGCTTCAGATTCAGTTACTTCCTGGTATAAATTGTTCCTAATTAGTGTTTGGTGTAAATCGCCCAACAGGTGCCGCTGCTATGCAGAATTTATTACAATTTCCACGATAACTTTATCTAAACAAGTAGGTAAGTGTGATTACAGATCGCACAGAGAATTTCGTTTAATATTCCTTTCAAAACACTTTATCCTTTTGAAAAATCTGTTTGTTCCACATTTCGCAACCAGGCGCGCACTCTATTCTAAACAAACTTCTATCCGAACGAAACTCCCTTTTATATACTATCCGTAGATATATTAGCCGAGGGGATTAGGCCGATAGCACCCGAGATAATTAGGCGCCCCTGGCGGTAAAAAGTGGAACTAAAATATGTAAGGCTATGCATAATATGAAAGAATGGTCAAAGGGGTGTCGACAAAAGTTGGAAAAGGGCGGAGGTTAGAAAAATTGCTTAAAATACACAAGTTAGACCCCGGAGGAGTAAATAATATAAGACTTTTGAAAATTTTATGATTTGCCGTGTGGTCTGAGGTATTCAGCTATAAGTATGCAAAAATTCATGTCTGCAACTTAATTAGGGGCTCTCTTAGAAAGAATTACTTAAAATACATATGTGGTAGCTCAAAGGTTTAAACATAAGACTTTTTCAAGATTTTATGATTTGTCGCCTGGCCTCAGGTGTTCTGCTATAAGTATGCAAAATTTCAAATCTCCAATTTAATAAGAGCTCAGTTAGAAAGAATTGCTTAAAATACGCATGTGGGAGCCCAAAGGGTTAAATGTACGGCCCTTTTCAAAATTTTATGATTTGTCGTATGATATGTGGTGTTCAGCTATAAGTATCCAAAATTTCACGCCTCCAACCTAAATAAGGGTCACTTAGAATTGTTTAAAATACACATGTCGGAGCTCAAAAGGTTAAATGTACAGCTTTTTCAAAATTTTATGATTTGTCGTTTGATGTGAGGTGTTCAGCTATAAGTATGCAAAATTTCAAGTCTTCAACATAAATAGTTTCTGAGAACGGGCTCTGTGACAGACGGACAGACAGAGGAGTGAGACGAATAGGGTTTCGTCAGATGAACGAAACCCTAAAAACTAACGCACGGATTTTCATCAAACTTCAGATTCAGTTAGAAATTTTCAAAGTTGTTGATAATTAGATTTTGGTGTAAATCATCTAACCGGCGGTACTGATATGCTGTCTTTTTCAGGATGTATTAACACGTATGAGATAGAAGAAAGTTTTGGGATTACCACATTAGACTTGTTTAAGCATAATTTGAAACTACTTGGAAGACAAATTTGAAATTTTGAAAGTTTTACTTAGTTAGTGGATGAATTGATTGACCCCGTGTAGTGATATTTTTCAGATATTACAAAAATTAAGTGAGTTACACCTGAAAATAAGCGAAGTGGTCCAAATTAGGCTACTCTCCCCTACATATGTATAGATACATACTTGCATACAGTCGTGGAAAAGTGGAAAAGTAAACACTCCCCTACTAACTTTGCAACAAGTTATAGTAGAAGAAAGTTACTGGTACCAGTCGATGGACATAAAATCTACTTCAAATGCTGTATATAAGATTTGCTTAGGGGGTCATCTACAAATCAAAATAGCACCATTTTTTTCAATGGCAACACTCAATTTTGACGATGTATATTAAATTTTCGGTTCAAACTATGACTTGGATAAGAAATTTCAAGTCGTTTGGATAATAAGTTTTTGAATTATAAACATTCAAAATTTAGAGCTTCTAATGTTAAATTGCATTTTCATATTTTTATTAATATCTCCTGAAATTAAGTAGACTTTATTTCCATCGATTGGTACCAGTAACTTTCTTCTACTATAGCTTGTTGCAAAGTTAGTAGGGGAGTGTTTACTTTTCCATTTTTCCACGACTGTATGCAGGTATGTATCTATACATATGTAGAGGAGAGTAGCCTAATTTGGACCACTTCGCTTATTTTCAGGTGTAACTCACTTAATTTTTGTAATATCTGAAAAATATCACTACACGGGGTCAATCAATTCATCCACTAACTAAGTAAAACTTTAGATCATTTTCTTTTTAGAAATCTTAAATTTTATTTAAATTTGAAAAATTTGTCAAAAGTGGTCCAATTTCAGCAACTGGTCGCCTAAGTTGGACCACCAGTCTCCTAAATTGGACCAAATAAAATCAGGTTGTTTTAATGACTAGGGAATATAACTAATTTTATTAAAAGCAAAGTTTGCGGTTACTGAAACAATCAAACAAAATAACAGCAATGAAATATAATGAAATCAAATATCTGAAAATAAGTGTAATTGTTTTAAATCAAAATGTATTCAAAATATAAATCATAGTTATCAGTAATTAAGAATACAAATTATGAAACTAATTGCCAGTTACTTGAATATCATTTAAGGAGTGATGCAAAGCTTACACATGAATTTCGTTTATTGATTTTTTTTTCAGCGCACACAACTTGGAACCGTATTTGGCAATCTGAATACTGAATCATTTCTGCTGTTTTATTTTCTTACAAATCAGGCAAAACCAATCATCACTATTTAGATATTTCTTTTTAGATTCTGAATTATTAGACTTTTTTTTGCAACAGAAGTTTTCTTTACATTATGATTGCAATTCTCCCCTTTCATCATTTCCTTGATAATTGCATTACGCCTATTTTTTTAAACTTGATGTTCCATTTGCTTTTATGCTGTGATAGCATCCTTTTAGTCGATTTTTTGTGTTTTTTCATTTCCTGGTTTACTTTATATGGCGAAGATGTTAACACAACTGTTTTTTTGGCTTCTTCTGTACTTTTTTAAAACTAAATTTAGCAAAGGATATAATATTTCTAATGATTTTTTGGCTTTTGGGGAGGATTTGTAGCTACAGTCTTATTGCAAGTCAATTTCTTCACAACTTACTCTCTCCTTTTTATTTCCTATATCTTTAACAGCTTTTGCTGTCACCTGTTTTTTTTTTTTCCAGACAGCTTGTAAACCAAATACGCCGTAGGAAATTAAACATAAAACCTTAAGCATGAAACTTATGAACAAAAAGTATGAAAAGGAATTTTTTATTTTAACTTTATTCTTTACAATGAGAGCCGACCTTCTTTTTACAGAGGGCCTGGCGAAAAAAAAAAAAAAAAAAAAAAAAAAAAAAAAAACAGAAAACAGAAATTTTATTTTTTCAGAATTTAGTTTCGCCCCCAATGAAAATATACAAATATAGATAGTTCAGTTTTAAAGCTTAAAACACACGCTTTTATTTTACATAAAAAGGGCGTCATCCACATTCGCTGAAGAATTCCTTTCGTCATTTAAGAAACTCAACAAAAAAATAATCAACTATCTCATGATTCAAATGCCCTGATTTGTTTGTAATATTGATATAGATACTTAAAATTAAATTTAGTATACAAAAAAGCTCATTGTTTTATCAGGAATAATTCCTTTATATTTTTTTCAAAATAGCAAGTATTTTAATTACTTTTTTTTCTGTTTTTATGAGAAAATGGCAACAAAAAGATATAATTGCTGTTTTCCAACTATTTTTCTATGGCGTAGTTGAGTTGCCAAAATTAAACAAATGATGCTAAAAACTACAAAATAATAATAATAATAATAATATCTCAAAAATAAATTGAGAAGCAGGTTTTAAACAAATTGCATTAAAAAGTACTTTTTTTTTTCCCAATTCGACGTTATAAAAATTGAAAATGTGCGATGCTTAGAAGTTAAAAAAATTGCAGTAGAGATTATTCTGTAGAATGATACATATGCTTTGTTTTACGGCAGGCTTATACAACGTAACGTTATTCTTTGGAGACGACTCTTTATTTGCTGGAAGAAAATAATAGCATACCGGGAAAAAAAGGGGGGGGGGGGACATTGAATTACCAATTAAGTAGGAAAACTATATCGTAAACAAACATTTTAACATAAAGTATTACGCTCAATTTAATTCATATTAATATTTCTCGTATAAAAATTTAGTATTTCTTTTGAAAATCTTCATAAATTTAAATAAAAACAATTTCCTTCAAATATTTCTTTTATTTTGGAGTAATATAAGGTTATATATAGTTTTAAAAAATTAAGCAGTTAAGCGTGTTTAATGATGTTCACTTAACAAGTAATGGCAAGCTTACAGATGATACATAAAATTTTACGCGCTCTCTCTCCACTAAGAATCACGGACATAAACTCTCAAATTAAATAAATTCGCTCTTTTAAGAGATTTTAACCTTTTCACGTCAACAGTTTAACGACTAAAATTTCCTGAAAAACACCGTGCTTAGTTATGACAATGTATGCCTCCCTGTGCGCATGCGTGTCATCCCTAAATCCCTAATTTAGAGAGACCCTTGCTCTGATGCCCTAATCTATTGTGCCCGAACTGCTGACAGAGAGTTCTTGAATAAATAACGACTACACGGGGCGTCTTAATCTTCCTAAAGTCTTTCGTAATTATATGTTGTAGCGCACTTTATGAATAAGTAATTTTCGCCATAAAAGAGAAAGAGTGTTGCATTGCCGCCTTCAGAGACGAGGGTTGGGTCATGCTAGGCAACGTTTCCGAGGGTCTTCCGAAAATCATAAGGCGATTTTTCTTTCTCGAGGAGGGAGTTTTAAAGCTAAACTGTGACGGTCGTAATGAATTGGGAGCCGCATTAGACGCTGTTGAAAGTAAGTTGTTGTTTTAATAGAGAAGCCGGGTCATAATGAATATTTAAGGGCAGAAATTTGGACGTAATTAAAAATTTTCAGACTTTTGGTGTAAACAGAAGCAGCGAGGCACTTCATAAAGAAAGTGAGGAAGGGTGCTTTTGCGGCAGATGTTATCTTCATACATCATATTTTTGAGAAGTTATTAAGATTCGAGTATTAAGGTGGGTAGGTTTGTCAGATCGTATTTTACAATGTTGTTAAAAACAAAATAGCAGACTCTATTAAAAGACGTACGGTTTATGGAAGCCAGCCTTATATAAATCTTTGACTATAAAGATAATTTTTCTCTGACCATTATTATAAACCAAAATTTTTGGATTAGTTTTCTAAGCTCACCAGTTTAAATTCGCAGAGCTTAGAACCTTTCAAGCCGTTCATAATTCCGTTCAGGTCGTTTTCCATATTCATTTATTACAGATTGAGTTTATGTAAGGAATAATGATAACTTAATATTACTAAACTGTTCTCTTAAAAGGCCTGAAACTATGTGCAGGATTTTCGTTAGCGGGATGAGCAATAAAAAATACCTATTTTCGGCCGCAAAAGAAAACTTGAAAGAAAAATCATGCGTAACAAAAGAACCCAGTACGCACTCATAATACTATAACAAATAGTGTGTAAATCTAGTAAAAGAAAAGACTGCATAGTTCTAGAAAAAACTATATTTAATAATATTTTCAAAAGTATTACCTATTAGACGATATTGACAGTAAGTTGTTGTCATTTCAGAGTTATATTTAGGTGTAATTAAATAATTTATGTAAACTTTTAGTAAACTAGCAACAAGGTGCTTTTGGGAACATATTATCTTTATGCATCATATTTTTGATCGAGTGTTAAAGTTAGTTTTTATATTTTACAATGTTGTTAAAAATGATTTGGCAGTCAATAATGCACAATTTCCAATAAGGTTTATGGAAACCAGCCTTATATATGTATCTTTGACTATAAAGAATATTTTTCTCTGACCACTATTATAAACCAAAATTTTTGGATTAATTTTCTAAGCTCACCAGTTTAAATTCGCAGAGCTTAGAACCTTTCAAGCCACTCATAGTTCCGTTCAGGTCGTTTTCCATATTCATTTATTGCATATTGAGTTTCTACAGAGACTAACGTTTACTTAATGATTACCAAACTGTTCTGCTAAAAGACACATGATAGTGCGCAGGATTTTCGTTTGCGGGATGGACAATGAAGCATAAATGAGATAAAGGTATCAGATGTAAATTTCGAACTGGGCGAAAAATGTCCGGACCAGTAATCTCTTGGCTGAAGCCGCCAATGCTCTACCCTCTGAGCTATCCCGGACGAATCTGGTGGAACTTTTTCACCCAGCTAACCTTATTTATTATAGCATCTGGCTTTATAGCATTTATTTCTCGTCTGTTATAGCATCAAATTTACATTTTATATGATTTAATTGCCAATTAGAATAATTGTGTTAAAATTAATCTAGTGTAATTACGTATCTAGCGATTTCTGGAGTTCCATTACTTACGATTTATTCTGTTGAGCTGAACCCGATTTCAGACCAGATGCTATGATCAATAAGTTTAGCTGGGTGAAAAAGTTCCACCAGATTC
Source organism: Maratus speciosus (assembly GCA_963932465.1). Lineage (NCBI taxonomy): Eukaryota > Metazoa > Arthropoda > Arachnida > Araneae > Salticidae > Maratus > Maratus speciosus. The sequence continues at coordinate 3,163,712 of OZ010790.1, read as the reverse complement.
GTCCGGGATAGCTCAGAGGGTAGAGCATTGGCGGCTTCAGCCAAGAGATCCCTGGGTCGAATCCTGACATTTTTTGCCCAGTTCGAAGTTTACATTTGATATGATTTATTTACAAATTAGAATAATTGTGTTAAATTTAACCTAGAGGTAGGGGTAATTAGGATCACTTTTTGAGAATTTGAACTTTGACAATTAATTGCCAGAGAATGAAGTGGACTACATACTAATGCTATGCATAATTTTACTCAATAGGTATAGTTGTCCCTTGAAATGGCAAAGAATTATTTTAAATGTACCATGTTACCCGGTACAAGTGTATTTTTCAAAAACATACCTGGTAACTGGGATCAGTGGTATTTTCTAAGATGCACAGTCATGGGTAAATGGGTTTAAAAGATCTCGGTGTGGACTTTACAGCAAGATATTTTTGGTTTTACAACTACTTCTCAGAGATACAGTATTGGAAAGATAAGTAGGTTGAAAAAAAAACATTTTTTAAGGGTATTTCAATATTCATATATTTTACATTCTACCTACAAAAAAAAAAAAAAAAAAAATCAAATGCAAAATTTTCTATTGGAAATTAATAGCCTTGTTGTATTACTAAAAAACTAATTTTTAAAGTTAAAAAAAAAAAAAAAAAAAAAAATCTTCAAAATAACATAAAACGGAGAGGATAAGTCAAAGTTCATATGTTGTGAAGGAGGAAAATTTCATTTACATTAAAAGTATTGAGGCCTAATTTTAGGCCTAAAACATGCAGTCAGAGCTAAAATTTGAAATAAATTAAAAAAAAAAAAAGTGCAGTAAAGTAAACCAAACTAGTGGTATTTCGCAGGATCTGAAAACTGAAAGATTAAAAAATGCATTCTAAACCACAATTTGATTTAAATAGAAAATAAAATATACAATCCCATTTACCCTCAACCCAAAAACTCTTTGATGCTATTTACCCCGAAAACGCTAATTCTGGGATAATTAGGATCATGCAGATTATTAACATTATGCTTCTTTTGTTGCAAAAGGTAACCATTTCCTCTTAAAAACAACCTTTTTCTAAATTTAAATCCATAGATGTGTTTCAATATTCCTACAATTTTTTTTCACAGAATCTTTTTAAATAAAACGTTTTTCTTTCTGTTCTGGGAAAACAGTGATTACTTCTACGGGAACATACATTTTCACTCAAAAAAAAAAAAAAATTGCACATGGAGAATATTAGTCAGACTTCATAATTAGCATGATAAATTTTTTTATCTGTTACAGATTGGTCCTGATCCCAATTACCACTAATTCTAATTACCCCTACCTTCCCTACCTACTTTCGGCCGCAAAAGAAAACAAGAAAGAAAAAGCATGCGTCAAGTATGCGCCACCGGTTAGGTGATTTTCACCAAAATCTAATCAGCAACAACTTACGTCAACTTCTAATTGAGTTTGAAGTCTGATGAAAATCCGTGCATTAGTTTTTGAGACAGAGCTATTGCGAAAATCGAGAAAAGTTCTGCGTAGCAGTGGCACCTGTTGGGTAATTTGCATCAAAAACTTATCAGGATCAATTTATATCAGGGACTAACTGAACCTAAAGTTTGATGAAAATTCAAGCATTAGTTCTTGAGCTGTTGCAAAAATCGTAAAAAATTCAGCATACTAGTGTCACCTGTTGGGCAATTTACATGAAACACTAATCAACCTTAATTTATATCAGGGACTAAATGAATCTGAAGTTTGATGAGAATTCGTGCGTTAGTTCTTGAGATAGAGTTATTGCAATAATCATGAATAATGCAGCATAGCAGCGCCACTTATAAGGCGATTTACACCAAAAAGTTATCAGCACCAAATTATATCCTGGACTAACTGAATCTGAAGTTTTCTGAAAATACGTGCTTTAGTTCTTGAGGTATAGCTATTGTGGAAACCATGAATAATGCAGCATAGTAACGCCACCTGCCGGGCGATTTACACCAAAATGTATTTAGCACCAATTTACATCAGGGGCTAACTGAATCTAAAGTTTTATTAAATTCCGTTCATTAGTTCTTGAGATAGAGTGCCCACAAAATGTGTGTCACACATAGACAGACAGACAAACATTATGTAAAAACATGTTTTGCGGGATCTCTGAACCCTAAAACGCGCAGATCCGCCGAAAATCGGAATTCGAAAATTTTAACGAATCCAGTACTTTCTTCTTGTAAAGATAGAAGAAAGTAAAATATTAAAATTCTCAATTTTTATCCAGAAAATGATTTTTTTCTTCCCAAAATCAGTTTTTCTAAGTCTTACTTATAAAAATATGTGTACATAATAAGTAAATGTGTAACAGTAAAAAAATAAAATTCTTCAAAGGCTACCGAATCCCTTTAAATGTGAAAAAACAAAACAAAACAAAAAAAACCAAACAAACAAAAAAAAACAACAACAGAAAAAAAAAAAAAAAAAAAAAAAAAAAAACCCGGCTAGCTGTGTAGCTATGTTGGCAGCTATGTAAGATATATCATATTGCATTTTACATGATTTTAAGATATGTCATATTGTATTCTACATGATTGGATTAATTATTTTTTTTCTCATAAATTTTCGTACCAACTTTATACAAATTTATAACTACGGGATCGGCGACGGAGATATTCAAAATGTAGTAAATGAAATCGTTTAACGAAAAATAAAATCATTTAATTCATATCTACAAACAACCGAAAAGTTACCAGTAGGTAGTGAAATTTCAACACACGTTTACGTTGGCCACAAAGTGCACTTTCAAAGTACAATGAATACAGACCTTTTAAACCTTCCAAACATTTAAAACAGTCTTTTTGAATTTTCAGCACACTCTTTTGGCAGCACATCGTGATTTTTAAAGTTAAAATTTTTCTCAATCGACGTATGTTTTATCTTATTAGAGAAACAATAACAGAACAGCAAACATATTAAAATAGCGCAACAATAAAATCTAATATCTGTGATGGTAAATAATAATAACAAAAATAATTAAATGCGTATTCTCGATTTTATCTCGATATTTTAGAAAGTTAGAAAAGAAATATGAAGTAAACGGCTGTCTTACTGAACAATTTGACCGATTACAACCTTCTGACATTTATTTGCTTAAAATTATGTAAAAAAATATGAAATAACGTATTTTTCAACCAATAAAATTATTCGAAACATTTTTTATAATTAAGTAAAATAATTTACTTAGTAGTTTACTTAGTAGTTACTTAGTGTAGTTTCCAGGAAAGTACTAAAATTTTATTTTAAATACAACCATTTTCGTGTAGAAGTATTCCACTGATTTTATCGCAAGATTTATGTAATTAAATAAGACGAGGTTTCTATACAAAAAAAGTAGTTTTCAAAATCATTTTTTTTTTTAATTTTACTGGCAACTCTGCATAGATATATGTTATAATACACTAAGCACATTTAATTAATTTTTCTGTTTCAAAGTGTCTGATAAAGTTTCATAACGGGTTTATTCGAATTTATGAAATACTAAAAATTTCTTTATAACAATCGATTTGAATGCGTTCGCATATATTCACCAACATAAGCCAGAGTCCAAGCCTCGACTCTGGTAATAAAAACGGGTAGCGGCGTTGCCAGTTCACGCAAGGGAAATTACAGACCGTTTTATAATTCAAAAGCTTTGTGAATTTTAAAATTGAACTCAACAGGATTGGAGGGGAAGACATTTTGAGAAAAGAAAAATGCAGGGTTCAGCTATGCATGGTGGCATATTTTATGTATGGGGCACAAGTTTAAAAGAATAAAACAAGGCCTCGTGTCAGAGAATTTTGAAGTTTTTTATTTGAGCGGGGACTTGTTTTATTTATTACAAGGTCTGCTAGATAAATAAGCATTCCTGCTGCGGGGGAAAAATATTTGTTGCTCGATATATTTGGAAAATATTGATCCGAGATATCTTTTACTCAGCTTAGATTCTGCATCAATAGTTTTTTTTTCAAAGTGAATATTCAAGGCTGTTCTCAAATCTAAAACAGTTACTTTCTGACACATTCTTTAATTCCTTTTTGTTCAGAAACGCATGAAATGCGCAGGTGTTATTATTCAGAAACTGTGTCATTGAAAGACGTTTTCAATTTTTTGGTAAACGCAAAAGGGTATTCAGAAAATACTGTCGAAGTGGGCGTTTTAACCCAATTTTCACACGCGACACCACGAGATAAGAGAAAAACTACTTGTCACGTGACCAGAATCACTTGTAACTCGATAAGTCATTTATTTATCAAAAAATGGAAAACCCATTTCGATTCCGAATCGTTTCAATAGTCACGCCTGCCAGTTTTACATCTTTACGTTTTAAATGTGTCAGAAAGTTTCGCGTCGTTGAGCAGGGGATTTCAGAATCGCCTAACAAAAGTTATAATCATTTTTACTTTCTTCTATCTTTACAAGAAGAAAGTATTGGATTCGTAAAATTTTCGAATTCCGGTTTTTGACGGATTTATACGTTTTAGGAGTCAGAAATCCCGAAAAACATGTTTTTACAAAATGATTAACAGGTGATGAAGCTTGGGTGCATCAATTTGAACCCCTAATCAAGTCCACAAGTGATTCTGACAGATTCTTAAATTATTTTAGCAGTGTAGGGTTCTTTGAAGCAGCTTCCAGAAAACGGCTTCTCTACTTACAGTAAACTCCCGACTATCCGGCCCTCCGTACTATCCGGCCTAGTGAGAAAAAAATTAGGAATGTTGCAAGCGGCCAAGCAGGCAGGTTCCCGTCCAGGTGGGTGCCAAAAGCATGGGAAGAAATTCCAAACACAGTAATTGCAAGGTCTTGGAACATTCTTTTGGACTAAAAGGGTGGACATAAATCCGTATGGGGAACTGCAATGGGAGATGAGAACGATAAGCTTCTATCGTTGCTGAAAAATATACCGGGCTCTGACGACGTCAATGCAGAAGTCATTACAGAATGGTTGCCAAACGACGAAGTTAATGAATTAATTGAAAACGATACTGTAGAACTGTTGACAGGGGGAGAAATATCAGAAGTAAAAGATTAAAAGGATTGCAGGAAAAATCTCATCCCACATTCTTAAAGTTTTAAGACGATTGAGGCAGCACTGCAGTACATTAGTCAGCAGAAATCGATGCCACCTGATACCATCTACTTGCATAAATGGAGGGACATTACGTCGCGGAAGAGGGCTAACAGGAAGAAGCAGTCCTCTATTAAGAACTTCTTCAAAAACTAAAAACTCTAATTTTTTACTCTTATCTTATGCATAACTTTTCATATTTGTGCAATCCTTTATTAATAAACAGTAAAATAAGATTTACTCATTTTTTTTAGGAATTAGGATTGAGTTTCATGTTAATGTTTTGCTTGTTTCGAAACTGTATGTACTGTATATATATAAATTATCTTAATATGTGTAACATGTATTTTTAATATCATAGTGGGCGGAGGGCACGAAGTTGGTAAATATTTGTAAAACTCCGTCCTATCCGGCTTTTTTGTTATCCGGCCTACCCTTCCGCCAAATTAGGCCGGATAGTCGGGAGTTCACTGTATTTTGAAAAGTGTGTTGAACGACGTGACTCGTTGCATATCATCTGAGGGAAGTTGTTTTGAAGAAGAACGATGTATTTTTTGATGTAAGTGTATTTATTGATTTTTTATGATTTTACTCTCAGTTATTATGGATCGCCCTTTGTATTTACAATAATAATTTGATTAATTAACAGAAAATACTGTTATGGAAATCTCACAATTCTTATTAGAACAATGTAAATAAATGAATTGTGATCCTATCTCTCATTGAGAAGTGTTTTGTAGTTGCAAATTGTTTGTATAAAAATTTTTAATAGGATAAAAGCCACACCTGTGTAAATGGTGGAGAAAATACTCCATTAAAACATATTTAGCTTCGACTGTTTCACTGTGCTTTCTAAATAAGATTGAGAAAAATATTTTCTATGAAATGTGCAATCGGCTTTTATTTGTAGATGAATTAAATAAATTATACAATGAATTTTCTTTAATGATACTACTTAAACGTAACGTCAGGATATACATAGAGCGCCGATTATCGGAACTCCAATTAACCGAACTTCCAATTATCCGAACAGCCTATTTCTCTCAAATAAAAATTTTAATTGAACTTCCAATTATCCGAACAGCCTATTCCTCTCAATTTTTTTTTTCAACCGAACGTCCAATTATCCAAACACCCTATTTCTCTCTCTCTCTTTTTGAGGGGGGTAAAGTTCATGCCACCTGATGTTACTTCTCTGATTCAACCCATGGACCTATGTGTGATAGAGACATTCAACCGACTGTATAGAAATCAGATGTTAAGAATTCTCTTTTTATCAGAAAAAAGTGAAGAGCCTGATTCCCAAGATACCATAAAAATTGATTTGAAATATTGTTGTATAATGGCTTCTGATTCCTAGAATCTAGTAAATTCCTCAACGTTAAAAGAGGCTTGGAATAAAATTTTAAATAAACAAAAACCTGATAATGGATCAGAAAATGAGGAATGTAAAACAATAAAGGAGATGAGAATAATACCAAGCTATGAAGAAAATGAAATTAACGAGTGGTTAAAGAGTGGATATGAGATTTTAAATGATGATGGGATTGAAGATGAAAAAGATATTCAAGAAAATGAAAACGACCCAGACTCTGAAAATGACCCAGTTGCATCACATAACGAAGACTTTGAATGCTTGGAAACAGTTATGAAATGGCTCGAACGACAGAAGAACGCTGATCCTATTCAACTAACGTATTTAAGAAGAATTCGAGATAGGGCAGCATTGAAGCAAGGAACAATCGAAAGCTTTTTTCTTAAATTATAGTCTCTGAAGTTCAGAAAATGATAAAAAGAGAAAAAGAAAATTTTAAATGATAATAAATAAATAAATAAATAAATAAATAAAGACAAAAAAAAAAAATATATATATATAAAACAATTTTTAAACACGGCAGTATTAACGGGAGCTGGCAGTCCTAAGCTTGGATAAAGCGTGAAGGTTTTACTTTAGTCAGGAACATACCCTAATTTGTTTGTCCATTTATCCGAACTTTTGCTTATCCGAACTAGGGCCGGTCCCGACTTGTTCGGATAATCCGCTCTCTACTGTAAAGTGTTAAAACCAAAAAGAAATAATCATAATACTTATTCGATATTTATATGTAAAAATATATACACAAAAATACTTTCAACATTCCGATCGATATTTTTTTTCAAGTTAATTGAATCTTCTAGTTGTGATATTTTATGTCAAGTAAATCATGAGATCATGTTTCTAAGTTACTATATAATCAATATTAAGAACTGAATATAAAGTATAATATAAAATAAAACAATATAAAATAAAAAAATAATAATATGAGAAAGATAATTTTTATAAGTTTGCAATAATTTTTTTGCTTGAGGAAGAACTTTTAGACTGAATTAGGTGATCTTAATTAAACAACTTTATTTTAACGAACATATCAACAATTTTGTGTTGTTTTGTTTGATATGTGTTGACATCATGAGAATGAGCGGAAGGGGCCACCATCCGCATTCATTCAAACTAGACGCTCTCCATTTCAGAATACAGTTGCCATTACATACAAATATGGCAGACATGCGTCACTGACCGAAATGAGTGCACTTCAAGCCTTTTTCAAGATGCCACCGTATTTCACACAGAGATAAGCAAAATTTGAAAATCCTTGAAAATTTCGATAAAATCTTTCTATTATTATCAAATTTATGAACAAGAATCCGGTTTCGGATTAGACACTCACAAAAATGATTTGTCATAGTGCGCTTTATCACCCATTAAAGTTTGTTCCCCATCTCTTTTATTTTACTGGGTTAAAAATAAATTTAATCTTTATAACGAATGGAAAATAATATGAATTTCAAGCAAAAACAAAAACTTTTGAAAATTTTATTATATATATATAAATATAATATTATATCACTATACAAACCTGCTACATTTAAATAAAGGATAGTTAGCAAATGTATGTGTATGAGGCATTCTCACAAAATCTTAATTTTCAGGAATAAAAATCTGGTGAAATTAAACTTAGTAAAATAGCATTTTAATCTGGTAGACGAATGCCTTAATGATTCAAAATAAAGAAAAAATTGTCAGCACCGACGATTTTTTTTATTTAACTGAGGTTTAAGTTAAACTTGAGAGTTTAATTTTCCTTACAATTTTACCGCTATAACTTTCTATTTTCTTCCAAATTTTTAGTTATGATGAATTTGCATAGTACCCACAGGACATTCAAATAAGAAATAATAACAATGTAGCATTTTTCATACAAAATTTTGGTATAACATTTTCTTAAAGGGGTGTTAAAGAAGGAGCGGTAAGGATAAAAAAGGGGACGGTAAGAGAAAAAAGGGACGGTAAGGGAAAAAAAAAAGGTAAGGGAAAAAAAAGGTATGGTGAGGATGGGACGGCAAGGGAAATTACCACCTATTTTTAGGCAAATCATATTAAGGCTGTTCTTAACTGCTCTGCTCAACAAGCGCAAAACGTTTTGACACATTTACAAATTCATTTCTTAACGGAAAATTATAAAATTAGAAAGCCTGGTCATGGAAGCGATTTGGAATCGAACTGTATTTTCCATTTTTTGATCAATGAATTACCGATTGAGTTATAAGCGATTTTGATCACGTGGCACGGCATTTTTCTCCCCTTACTGACTGGATTTTCTTTTTTCGTTAGGAAGTTCAGTTCAAAATGCCAACTTTGACAGTATTTTCTGAAAGATCTATTGCGTTTACAAGAAAACGGAAAGAACAGTTCGATGACATAGTTTCTGAATAACAAAACCTACTAGTTTCATGCGTTTCCGAACAAAAATGAATTAAAACTTATATCAGAAAGTTGACCCTTTGGATTTGAGAACAGCCTTAAGACTAAGTGATAAGCACGATGTTCATTGATTTTTAGAAACAGTTATTTACATTGGATTAAATAATAATAATTAATTTACCTTGAAAAGTGCGGGAATAAACCTTGGGGACGGTAAGACTACCAATAAAGCCACGATGCTTGAAATGGATATTTAAATGCTGATTTAAATTCTGCAGTAAATTTCCTGTCGAAGAATTTTAGCTATTCTTTTTTTAGCATACTTCTGCATGAGAAAAAGGTTGAAAAAAATTCTGTGGTTGCATCCGAAGTGATTTTCTGTATAATTTTAGCAAGAGTGACGTTAAGGAATCTAAAATCCAGGGACAGAGTTAAAAAAATAATAAAAAATGTGTGCGGGTTAATTTTTTGCTACGTATTTATACAAAACAATTGTTCCAGCTTAGGAAGAAAATTACATCGAATTACTTTTAGCGAAACAATTTTATACAGACAGCTCCAAACTTAAAAAGCATCATCAGGGACACAGGACGGTAAGGAATTTCGTGGTATATTTGGATCCCCAACATCGTCCAAAACTTATTTATCTCGTTAATATTTTTATACAGTCATGCAATGGGATGTTTTCCAACATAAGAAAAAAAACCCAAGAATATGTACTAAAATAAAAATCATTATTCAGGGACTTAAAAATAGAAATAATGTGAGAATGCCTCATATATATCTGGTCGGAGGTGAAAAAAATCTACATTTAAATAGTTAATGCAAAATATAACATGAAATCTGTCAAATCGTATCAAATCCACCAGATAAAAGAGGCTCGCCCTCAGTGTGTGCAGCATATGATATAATCATTCTAATTTTGTATATTGGTTCTAAGAACTTCAATAAGATGGTTAGGCAACTCAATTTATGAAATTTGTTTGAAGAGCTGATTATTCATTTTTCTTTCTTTTCAGCCCAAAACACAACTCAAAATGTTGGTAGAATACATAAAGGAAAAATCTATCATACTTTGCTGGAAAAAAAGTGTTAAAATAATATGTTGAATTGAAAAAAAAAATTTTTTTTTCATCAAATATATTGAATTAAAACTTTTTTAGGTTTTAATGAGTCAATAAAAATTATGTATTCTGTCCGCAATGATAAACCAGTTGAGTTGAATAGAAAATTTTATTAAGATGTATAAAAGTTAGTTTTATTTCTAATTAACTAGTACAATAAATAAACAAATAAAGGAAAAGATACTCTGTGTACAAAAATCATTCGGAAGAAGTGACATTTAATACATAAATGATCAGTAAAATTAAATTTGGTAGATGCTTAGTTCTTCTTTCAACAATCAGTTAAATCTTTTTTTTTTTTTTTTTTCGAATTCCTTTCGCCAACACGAAATTTAAGAACTAAAATTCAGGAATTTACTGTATTAAAAATTTTAAGAATAAAATATAATTTTATAAATCACCTCGATTGAATACTGATTGAAGTATTTATCACGTGTAAAAAATATCTGTATTATAACATAGATTCTGGTCATAAAAATGTTAAACAAAAACATTTCTATATAATTTTAATTAACAAAAAATTTCATCAATAAGTGTTCGTTCTTTAAACGTTCAATAAACGTTCTTTAAATGAATCGATAAAAAAAATCTTTTGTTTACAAAAATCAGTCAGTAAAAGTCCCATATAGAAGATAAACGATCAATAAAACGAAATGTGGCAGACATTTAGTTTCTTCAACAGTCTGTTATTTATTTATTTTTTATTTTTTCCGAACTCCTTTTGCCCCACAACATTTGAGAACTGAAAAAATGAGAAATAAAAATAATAATTCCTCTCATAAAAATATCTCATTTCGAATTCCGTCAGGGTACCCGATGAACATGGTGGAGAGGGTCACCGGGGAGGGGAGTGCACCCCACCTTTTGAGTGTCAGCTGCATTTAGCGGACTCCAAAAAGCTGTCGAAACAAATTGTATAATCCGAGATTCAACAAGCGTTAAGCAGCGCAATCACAGGAATTTTTGATAGCAGAGATAAAAAATGACAAACGCTGTCGTGTCGGGTGGCTTCCAAATTTACGTAACAAGGCCTGTTACGTCATTTTGCGTTTTAAGTTTAGTCCCACGTCCTTTCATCTTCTCTTATTTTTTCTTTTTAACACGGGTGTTAATGTTTATGGGCTAGAGATTTCGTCTTCTCTAAAGTGTGTGCGCGGATTAATTAAATGTTTCGTAACATTTGTCCTTCTTTTTGCTAAGGTGTTTAGGATGATGCTGTAAAACCTGCTGAAACGGAATCCTAAGGAACAGGGGAAAACTTTTGTCTTAGATATATTTATGCTTTACTAGGCAGATAAAGCACTCTCTAAATTTAAAATTCTACAATTCTTTGAATAGGGGAGACCGGGGCTAGTAGGCGCAGTTTTCAGTTATTGATTTTTATTAATTTTTTGTTTAAGTTTTTTTATGAAACTTTAACTGTACTTTTAAAGAACAGGCATTGGGCTATAAATACCTGGAGTTTTGAGTTTGTAGCTTTTGTAGTTTATGTTTAGCGGAAGCCTAAAGTAAAAGGAAAATTGTGCGCCAACCTACCCCGTCACGGGGCAAGTTGCCTATACCAATGGGGTAAGTTGGCACACGCTTTATAAAAATTTAAATAAGACACGCAGTTAAGAGAAATTAAATTCATTATTATCAGTAAGTTTAAACAAAGGCGTTATATCGCCGTTCAATGTAAGTTCTAAATTATACAGACATAAAAATAATGAATAAAACATTAACAATGAGTAACTTCTATCCTACTCAACATCATCATCAGAGTTACAGTTGTCACAAATAAAAAAACGAGTTTCTCCATTTGGGCAAGCCTCGTGTGCCCAAAATCTTGCATTGCAACCACTTTTCTTGGTGTTTTCTGTTTTTCAAGCTATCAACACACATCAGACATCGAGCCAACTTGCCCCGTGTTCAATGCGCCTACTAGCCCCATAATGAATTCCTTCACAAAAGGGACACGTAACCATCTAAGCATAAATAATCCTAGTAAATCACATATGGGGTAGGTACAGTTAATCATACACTAAGAAAAACCGCGCAAGTTAAATAGCAATTATTAAGATACGTATTAGAAATTAGAAAATGAATGAAGCAACAAAAAATTACTTATGAGTGCAAAAACAGGAAAATCGTAATAAATGTCCACTGAACGTATGTAACGCTGCTAAACTACAATGAGGATTGTAAAAAGCAAGAAAAAAGGTACTCTGTGACTGGGTGCGTAATCTATCCACAAGCAGCCGATTTATAAGGACTGCGCCTACTTACCCCTGTAGCCAACTAGCCCCGGTCTCCTCTATAATAAACATAAAGATGAAATAAGTGAAGTGTTTAGGGTTTGCTGGGGTAACTGGACCCACGAGGTAACTGGGCCATAGGCTATTTTATAAAAAACTGCTGATGTTTTTCAAGTTTTAGCTTTTGTGAACAATGCACCTTAATCTCTACTTCCTAAAACAACGTGTGTCAACTCAATCATAACTCTCTCTTTGCTGTGATAGGTTGTCGAAAATTAACGTTTGTTTTTTTAAAAAACAACGTCCACTTGGTTGAACTCCCTCGGCTTTTTATTAAAATACTGTAAGTGCTTTTATTAAACAAACATTTTTTTTAAAGATTAGGCATATAACTACATTAATATTATTGGGTATCTATACATATTAACTTCATGTTTCAGATGTAACCCCGTTGTCCCAATTACCCCATAAATTTTTCAAGAATGGGGTAACTCGATCATGTTGGATCCAGTTACCCCAATAGTTATAAATAATTTTTTTGAGTTTCTCTTACTAGGGGAAATAAATTTCTCCATTGTTTTTTGCTCCCAATAAAGAAAATTATAGAATACCTTATTAAAATTACGTAATAAAATTAAAAAAAAAGCCTATTGCGTGGTATCAAACCAAATTTTTTAACCCCTTGAAGGGCGGTGATACCATTATGGCATCACATAATTTTGATCCCTAATTGCCACATTGGCACCGGAATTTTATAAAGAAATTTTCAGCTTTATTAAATAGGCGAAAATATACTTTTACTTGTTTACAAATAAATTCTCTTCCAAATACTAATGTCATTAAATTATTTCAACATTTTACGAATACAAGTGCCTCGCCCCTGAAAGCGAGATAACCAAACCTTGAAATCGTACGATACAGATGAAGAACTTAAGTACTTACGTAGCCGTTTCTTCATAGATTTACCTTGTTATTTTTCCCCCTTAAAATACCCATGTAACTTTTATACTTATTACCTATACTAGAGTACATAAGTACATACTTAATTTTTATGTTTTTGGTATAAATTAATCTAACATCTTCACTTTTAGTGTTTTTTTAGAAACATTGACTGCAAAGGTTTCCCTTACAACGCTCTTTAGTTGATATATAATTTACAAGATCTGCCTGGTTTAAATTTTTTTAAGTTATTTACACTTTTTCAAACAGGACCTCATATCCAATATGAAAAAAAAAAATAAACGTGTGTGGAACATAGACCCTCCTGGTCCACTTACCCCATTTTTATGGGGCAACTGGACCCATGAGGAAAGAAAGATGAAATATGTATATTTTTTATTTTTAAATATTAAAATGTAATTTTGAGCATTTCTGTCTGATATAGGGAACCCAACTAATAACACATTTACAATACATGTTCATAACACATTTACAAAAGTTTAGACTTTAATTCAAATGAACATTATCTTTTTTAATCTGAATTGCCAGAATCTCTAGAGTCACATTGTAAAATCATGGCCCAGTTGCCCCACGTAACCTTATTAAGTAGCTCGCAAGTTTTGTATAAAGTAATTTAAAAAATAGTTCAAAATTTCGGCAGTAGATGGTGCGTTGGTGTTACAAAGTGTAAGAATGCCCAAACTAGCGTATCAAACTGCATTAAAGGGATCTCAGTGTTTATTGTTATCTGGGTATGAGTATGATGGAGCTACACACATTAAAGAGCAATTGTTTTAGGTATACAAGGACTTATTACACTCTATTTAAATGAATAAACTATGACTATGGCCCATCAGTGTATATAATACATTTTTAAAATTATAATTAAAATCACATAAACTACTTGCAATAATATAATACAATTACATTTCTACAGTTTCGGACGATTAAAAACTTGTCCATCCTCAGGGATAACATTAAGGAGAACCTAACATTGGTTCACTATCTACATTACCAATTTCAAAGCAAAAGCTGACATTTTCTAGGGTTCCCAAGGTCAATATGTACATTACTAATTTCAAAACAAATACTGACATTTTCTAGGGTTCCCAAGGTCAAAGAAATGTAGATATTGTACAGTGTCAGTTTCTCAGATGCCCTTATAGAGAAACTAGGTAGTCGAACTGTTTTTTCCTTTTCTCGGTAAAGGCAAAAGTTTTTCAGAAAATGTTCTGAAAGTTAGCGCTTTGAACCAAATTTTCGGACACAGATGTGATTACAAAATAATTCAATAATCATGTCTGACTGTATTTATAAATATATTTCTCTTGCGTGCTGCTAAAATAGGGCTGAATTTGTAGCTTGCCGTTTGGGAAAAACTGCAGAAGAGTGATTTCACCACTTACCCTCGCGTCATGTTTAAAAGAAAAATTTAAATGGTTTTCATAAAATGCAAACCTAAACATATTAAAATGATTCCGTTTAATTATGCATCAATCGCGTAAGAGCAGGACACAGATTATTTATTGAGAAATAACATTAAGTAATCTGTGTAAATAAAATTACAGTGAATAATCTTTCATAGTAAGCAATATGGAAAACGAAATGTTTCCGATGAAGATAATGACGTCATTCGGAAAACAAAAGATGAATTTTCATCCATGAATTAAAATATTTTACTATAACTTTGTCAGTGATGACGTCATATTCCTGATCCTTATTCCTGCACATAAATAGACTGGACTCTTGCTATTTATTTAAAGATTCTTGGTGTACACAAAATAAAAAATGTCTGAAAACTGCATAATTTCCAATTAATTAAAATGAATATTTAATTAAACTCAGGAATTTTAAAAGAATTGCTTAAATGACGCTCTAATGTCGGAAGGGGCAAATAGTTCTGATGGTTAAAATGATGTCATGTTTGAAAGAAAGGATTCATTCTCATATATACTCCAAAAGTATCATGGGCACACGGTAGAATTGTTTCAAACAAACAATTGATTTCTGGGAAAGTTTTCAATAGTGTGAAGGCGTTACTCCCGGAAAATAGTACAATAACAGCCAGGAAATGCACAGGAACGGTTTGTTAGGAATTTCCAATAATGTCATGAGCTTTAGCGTTAATATAAAACTGAAATATTTTAGTACGATTTTGTCAATATGACGTCATATTCACTGGCCATTACATCTAATTCAGCAAATTAAAATTCAGAGCAGGGGGTGTTTTCAAACACAGTACGACCTTTTGGCAACTGTAAGAATAGCAATGGCCATTGGTTCGTTTTAAGGTCACGTGATGCATTCAGAAAATCAGCTTTTTGATCAAAAGTTTCTTTTAGATACATCAGAAGACGTGTTGTTTACGTTTTGTTAGTTTGCCAAGTGTCTGAGAGGTAGTGTATTTTTCACTTCGAATGAACATTAGACAGTGTTTGTTGATTTATTCTGAACTATCTTGGTTTCAGGTAGTGTTTTTCCAAGAGTTTTTCGAAATAAATTTAAGCCGTGTTGTACAATATTATGCGCAATGAGTTTTAAATTAATTGTGTTGCAAGGTAATTTTTTTCAGATAACAATTTTACATTTCGAAAATTGGTAATTTTCATAATGTTAAAATGATTTATGCCTAATGGTAGCACCAACTAAATGCATTTTTAATTGCGATTTCAACGAAGATTTAAATTACTATTTTTTTACCTTAAATGTTTTTAAAAATTTCATAAGTTAAAAGGATTTATGATAGTGCTCATTATGGCTAGAGTTGCTGCAAAAAGCGGCGAGCAAGCGAAGCGAACTGGGGACGCGTAGCGGTCCCAATGGGAAATTTTTAGCAAGTCACGGGGGTTGGCAAACGTCAGTGAGCAGGGGGCAGAGCCCCCTAGTCATGCATAAATGGTTAAAAAATGAGTGGTTGGAAAATATTTTTCCAGAAACAACTTACGGCAGTTGAATTCTTTTTTATAGATATCGCATCAGGAAATTCGGTTCAAAACGTTAACTTTGACAGTATTTTCTAAAAAATCTCCTGCGTTTAGCAGAAAACAGAAAAAAAGTTCGATTACACTGTACACTAGAACATTTGCCAATTTGGTACATTTGAGAATAAAATGAATTAAAAAGTATATAAGAAAGTAGCCAGTTTATTTTTGAGAACCATTTTTAATAGATTCTCACCCATAAAATTCCATCCTATAAGCAGTTATTTTAAAACAAAAAACTTATTAGTTGATATTGTCACATTATCCATATTAACCATTATCCATTTCATTTTTCCTTATATACAAACAAAAATTTGCAACAATATCTGAAAACATAATAAACACCCCTTCTGTCTTTTGACTAATGACCACACCAATCATCGCTACTACGACCCCCTCTCTTTTTTTTTTTTTTTTTGGTCATATTCTTGCGTGGGAGTAAATACCATTTGGGGTCCAGTTGGTCCGTCGTCATTAGGGTACCGTGTCGAATCGTCCGCCTTTTCCTTGCTGTACTGGAACAGCACTCACTGTCTTTGCTGTACCTGAGGTGGGAGGAATATAGATGGAAGGATTTTTATTCGTTTCATTCCATTAGTGACCCGTCGTACAGAGGTGTGTTCTTGCCTCTCTCTTTTTTTTCCCCGGAGGTTTTTGTTTTATTTATTTGTTTATTTATTCCTCCGAAGTGATTCCTCCTTCAATCACTGGTTCGCAGTGGCGTATCTCAAGAGGAACATTTGGCTATTCATCGCTACAAGAGCGGTGCCGTTCTATAAACGCCATATTAAAATAATTTTATAAGTTAAGGGTGTATTCGAAAAAATATTTTTCCACCCTTAACAGCTCGAAATTTTCTGAGACATTTTCAGACTCATTTTTAAAAGTAAAAACATGAAACTTGCTGACGTGATTTTTGAAGAGATGTTTAAGAGGCCGTGTGATTTCATTTTTAACTCAATTAATTAGAATTTGATTTTTAAACAATTATTATCTCAGTATAATTCTTTTTTTAATTCCCATATCGCCTGCCTCGGAAAATTTGGTTCAAAATGCCCACTTTGATAGCCTTTTTTACAATATTTTCTGCATTTATGAAAAAATCGAGAAGCACGGGCACGGCGCATTATGTAGTTTCTAAATAAGAGAATTTCCCAGTTTGATTCGTTGGAGAGCAAAATTGAATTTAAAAATGAATCAGAAAATAAGCAGTTCGGATTAGAATACACTCTAAAGGCTTGTTATCAGTCAGGGCGCAAATTCTCCTCTCCCACTCTATTGCTAAACATATGGACTTGCAATGCATCCGTATTTTTCAAATTTTTCCTCGGAAAATTTAAATTTTGATTTTCTGTTTTCTGTCCTATGCCCTTCTTGAAGAATGCTTTTTTCTTTTTTATTTGCCAAAATGTTTAAAATATATATATATATGTATTTAATCTTTTATTTTAAGTGATAAAATCTAAGTGAAGCAGGTGAGTTGTAAGTAAGATTTTAACATTTAAAAAAAAACGAATAATGCATTAGTATGGGTAAATGCAAAGGTATGGTATTTCTTTCTCCCAACAATTAAAGTGTCGTCTTCAAAAAATAAGGTTCCGTTATATAAGCCAACCGTAAAACAAAGCAAAGGTATCATTGTACGGGATAATCTCTACTGCTATTTTTTAAGCTTCTAAGCATCACACATTTTCAATTTTCATACCGTCGTGTAAAGAAAGGAAAGTACTTTTGAATGCAATTTGTTAGAAAATTGCATCTCCATTTATTTTTGAGATATTCATTTTTTGGGGGAGTTTTAACAAAATTTATTTTATATTGGCAACTGAAGTACTCCATTTCTGTAGAAAGTAAAGGAAAAATAGTTGGGAAATAGTGGATTATTATCTTTTTGTTGACATTTTCTCATAACAACGGGAAAAAAATAATTAACGTATAAGGTATTTTGCAAAAATATAAATGAATGATTTCTGATAAAACATGAAGATATTATAAACTACATTTAATTTTAAGTATTTATAATAATGTTACAAACACATGAAGGCATATGAATCATTGGATAGCCGACTTTTTTTTTTTTTTTGACGAGTTTCTTGAAGACCGAAATTGCTTTTTGCTGTATTTGTGTACCATTCTGCAATAGTGACGTCAAATGCATACTTTTCTGTAGATGTAGTTTAAGACTGGGTCATAAATGTGGAATTCATCAGCGGATACAAATGACGTCAGTTTATATAAAATAAAAGCGTGTGTTTGAAATTTTAAAAATGAAATTTATTTTGTACTATCTATATTTATATGCATATGTATTTTTTTTTCATCGGGGACGAGACTAAATTCTGAAAAAGCAGAATTCCTGTTTTCTAGTTTTAAAACTATTTTGTCCAAAAAAAGAGAAAAAAAAAACATCCTTCAAGAAGAGCATACAGAAAACAAAAGAAAACATTTTTAACTTTCCGAGAAGATACTTGAAAAATACGGATGCATTCCAAGCTCATAGGTTTAGTATGAGAAGGGGGAATTTCCAGCTTGACTGATGAGGAGACTTAACATTATTAACCTTTTTCAGGGGGGGGGGGGGCAGATGGTGATATTAGTCCCGCTGGATACACTTTGGGAGTTCCTAGAATTTTTATATCGCTCTTTAAATATTTTTAAATATTCTTACTAGGCATACTTTAGATATTTATTGGGAATGATGGGAGGATGGACCTCTGACATTGGAGAGCAGGGTATGTACTCCGAATACCCTAAAAAATCAGGCCTTGTTAGAAGACCGCTGTACCTAATTGGAAAGATGTAATTTAAAAAAATTAATTACCAACTAAATTTTCTTGATACTGACTTGAAAAAAACTTAGAAGTTATAAGTGGAAGATGCTTTAATGTTTTGAGATAGAAATTACGTTTCGGTCATATAAATAAAAAATGTACAGAATTATTATTTTTTTTTTCCATTTCTAACAGTGAATAACTCAAAAATACATACAAATTGAAAAACGACGTAATGCTCTTAAAACATCGATAGATGTTCTTAAAATTGTTGGCTAAAAAAATTAGGATATAATAAAATTAATAAAAACGTATGTTTATTTTGATGTACAGTCCTCCCCATTTAATCGGGTCACGGATAATCGAATATCCCGCTTATTCGAAACCGAATTCATCCGGAATTCATCCGGAACCGAATTTATTCCTATTGGTTCTATGTTATTTTTCCCCGCTTAAACCAAATGCCTTTTACGAAGCCCGCTTAATCGAATAACAACTGTGTGACCGATGTTTGAAAATAGGCGCGGAAAGCACGTTTTAGCAGGAATTTCCTTCCACCTTTTGTCATTTTCGGGTCTTTTACGCTGAAAACAAATTTTCAGTTCTTACTGTAATAATTTCGACCGGCAGGTATATAATGGACAGGTCAAATGATTTCCCCACCTTGAGCTCCCTACATCACTTCTTGCTCTTAACCAGGCTTTAATGGCTCGAGATGGTACTTGTGATATTTTGCACTTATTCGAAAAATAACTCGATATTTACTCCTTTAAAATTCCACTTAAACAAACCACTTTGAACGATTTTTTAAGGCAGTATAAGTAACGTAAATTAGAAGTAGCGAAGTTTTGACCAAATTCAAACGAGCTGCAATAAGTGTGATGTAAATGTATGTACTGACATTAAATTAAAACGTATTCCCTTTATATTAGCATTTGTATTTATTTTATTTTATCTTATTCTATTAACGATTTATTATGCTGTTAATTAAATATACAATAGATGGTTATTTTGCCTTTTTATTACGCATTAAATATTACAATTATGAATACCCGTTTAATCAAATACTCCGCTTAATCGAATATTATTTCTGGGACCCTCGATATTCGTTTAAACGGGGACGACTGTAATTCGTTAAATTCCTGTTTACAATTAGGAAAATAAAAATAATTTAAATATTATTTACACACCTTTCGACAACCATCGTTTATATATTACCGGCAGTTAAATATAAGTTAAATAGAATAAATCAAAATAAATCAAAAATCATAGGTAAGTCAAAGTAATATAAAATCATAAAATATAAATCATTCGAATTCACGATTAGCCGTTTTTATTAGCAGTTTTAAAAAATAATTTTTTATTAGGAGTTCGGTGTATAAGATATTGTAATGCCTTTAAAGTAATTTGATCGTACAATTCTATTTTCAAAATTAAAAATATTATTTTATTGAGCTAATATAAAAATGTATATATTAGCTTTGGATTTTAATTTCATATTTCGATATTCAATTAAAATACAAAAATGCTTTGAAAAATTGATTATTAATGGAAAATATATAATATTTTGCCAAGTTAAATTATTTTCATATTTTGAATTTAAAAGTTGTTTATAGTTTACAAAATTTAAAGAACATTGTTATGAGTTTTATATATTTTATATGTATATAGCTATATATAAATACTATCACACATAACGACGATAATCAGATGTTTATGTTAACAAATGTTAATAAGTTAATATATTCTTTAATAAAAAGAGCAAAAGTTAATAAGTTAATATTTTCTTTAATAAAAAGAGCCTTAGAAATAAAATGTTTAACACTTAAAATTAGAGATCGACTGAAAATTTGGTTTCGTATTCGTTTTCGGACCAAAATCAGAGTTTTGCCAAAAATTCGTTTTCGGCGAAAATGCTGTCAAAAATTTGGCATGAGCGAAACTCAACCGAAACTATCCATATTTCAAAAATCCCGTTCCTTCTTTCGAAAATTTCCAACGTTACTCATTGATGTCAGCAGTATCGGTTCAAATGAGAAACTGTTTGTTTATCGCTAAAAACTTCATTGTTCATAATTATCAGTCATGGCTGACTCAAGACGTGGGTGCAAATTATAAAGTAAGCAAAGCTTATATTATTAAACTTTGAAGACGCTTTTCACGTGCTCACTAAAAATTGCAGGCTTAACAGTAATAGAAAATTTTTAGTTTGAAACCTCAGAAGTGTTTCGTATACTCGTTGAGAAAGTTCTAGTATAACAAATGATCATTTATAAAAATCGCTATAAAAGATAAATCGAGGTAGGTATACCTAAAACATTTTTTAATTAAATGAAATTCGTATACAGTGAAACTTCTTTTAAAGGCCACCCCTATTCAAGGGCCACCTCTTTTAAGGGTCAATGTTTTTAGGAACGAAATATTTTTCCATAGACATAATGTTAAATTTCCTCCTATTAAGGGTCGCACCTAACCCTCAAAAAGGCCATTTTTTTTTCACATGTGTCTTAAATCCTAAACAGGTGTATTGAATTCCTGAACCAAACGATAAGAGTTCAGTAAACAACTGCACTTGCAACAAAGAAGGCAGAGGGAGATGGGGAGGATTTAATAACACTGAAGGACCACAAATTTTTCCACAAGTGAGACAAACAGGTGTTCCTTACACTTTGTTTGATCTTTCAACCTGTAGGGATTGGATTGGAGGGGAAACTTGACCCTTTGTTATGGGCACACAAAGGATAACAAGTTATCAATAAAAACTGATTCCACATTTACTAAAACTGTGAATTCATACTGAAGCACAATTTTTACACTACAAATTTTATGCTCAGGCTTATGTAAAATTTAAAATTATGGCACCTAAATCAAGCGAAAGAGTACATTTGGATTTGAATGACAAAATCAAAGTTCTTAATTGTCATGATCAAGGAGCATCTGCAAGAAAATTGGTTTCGCAGTTTAATTGCAAGAAGAATCAAATAAACAATATTGTTAAAAACAAAGAGAACTTACTGAAAGAATATGCAGATTTTAAAAATCGCGGGATAAAAATAAAGAGAAATGAAAAATTTGGTCACCACTATTCAAGGGCCACCCCTCATAAGGGCCAATTTCCAATGGAACGGCAGGTGGCCCTTACAGAGAGGTTTCACTGTAATTAGAAAATCATTCTGTGTCGTACATGAATTAATTACATTTTATTTGATATAAAAATAAAACATTCTGGTCAGAGGCACAGGGATTCAACTTGGACCATACGTATAATTATTATAATCATGTATATTTAATATACACGTACAATTAATTAATAACTATGTACATTTATGTATGTATTAATTACTTTATTTTTTTTTTACATTTTCGTTTTCGTTTTCGGCCGAAAATAAAAAGATTTTGTTTTTTTGTTTTCGGTTGCGGTCGATCCTTACTTAAAATTATACTGTTACGTCACGGAACACAATAATTGGCGAATTTCTTTCATCTGGCGAAGCTATTTGGCTTCCCCGGCATTCTATGTTAACCCTAGTCGTGCATCAAGCTGGCCACTATGAGCTGTCAAGAAAACAAGGTCCCGAGGATTAACTTTTTCTCGGCATCCAAGAATCGTGAGATTGCGTATTTTATTGCTCCCAGCAACTGCAGGTGCTGAATTCTTGTACTACATCAGAACAAAGTTTTTTTTTCGCTTTTATTGTTCTTCCTTACCCAATAAACCTAAACCAACGAAACGTGTTTTAGCACTTGTTAACTCACCGATTTTTATTCGTTTGTTCGAAGGTTTTATGTTAGTACACGCAGTATTGGGAACTTTACACGTGTTAACTGATTAATTTAAACCTTAAAGAGAAAAATAAACAGCAACAGATGAAGTAGATGGTGATTAATAAAAGAAAAAAGTAGCTATATTAGGATTGAAACAAATTAAGTAATTTTTTTATACTGGTAAAGTTCAGCCTTCTTTTCTTTTTCTTCTGCCACGGTCATTGAAAAGAACAACACACAAAATATATTCTAGTTTCCTTTTCTTTTTTTTTAAATAAAATTATTACCTTTACATTTACATGAGATTCGTATGCAAAACACAAGAACATGTATTCTGCTACGAACATATAAAACGATGCCACAAAATTTTTATTTTAAAAAGATAATTGTGATTGGAAATATGTTATAATTGAAACTTGGTGCAGTATAACCATATACAATACACACAGTTAATCAAATAACAATATATATATATATATATATTGTTATATATATATAACCTTTTTCGTAAAGATCAAACTATGATCTGTCTGTGAACTGTCACAGGCTTAGTGCTTTCGTACAAATTATCCAGTCTATAAAATCTATTTATTTTTTTCATGAAAAATAATTTATTTGCACAAATTATCCAGCCTATAAAGTTAATTTATTCTTTTCGTAAAAATTAATTTATTTTTTTTTTGTAATTCAGAGATTTTTTAAAATTAAACTCAAAATAAAATTAAAATTTGCTATTGGGTACTTTTAGTTATTTTTGATAAATTACAAATGCACACAATGCATTGAAACACGACTGTGGGAAGAAATTAATAGTTCACAATTCATCAGATTTTAACACACAACATATTAAATTAAGCCTAGATTTCAGAAATATTTTATAAATTCAGAAAAAAAAAGAAACATCCTTTAAGAAGAGCAACAGAAAAAAGGAGTTAAAAATATTAATATTTCGAGGAGATATTTTAAACATACGAACGCATCAAACGTCCACAGACTTAACATTAGTGAGGGGGAATTCGGAAGCTGAGTGGCTAGAAGCCTTAATAATCAGTGATAATTTTCTTTCCTTCACAATCCTCACCCCCTTCCCCTCTTTTTATGAAATTAACCTATTTAAGAAATGTCTATGAAAACGAAATTCTCCTCCAACTGTGAAACTAGTTCTGTTACTTGGAGAGTTACTCAGCACAAAAGCCAAACTACAGGGATATGAATGGGCGGCGTGGTTCTGTTATTTTTCTCGGACATGCAGATATGCTTCTCTGTTCCAACGTTTGATTTTCGCCTAGGCCCAAGCCTTGGGACCGAACTTTTGGGGGCCTACAAATCAAATTAACTATTTTTTTTCTTTTATTACTAGGATTTTATCCTTTTCATTTCCAAACTCCATAAATTTACACTGTTAAAAATTTTCAGAAAATTGTCCAGTTATTCGACAGTTTTTATAGAAGACTGCTACATAACCGTAATTTAGCTCTATTCTGACCATAACACGGTAGATAATAGGGTCAGATAAGCTTTACAATATGTTCAGATAAGCTTTATAATAGGATCAGATAAATTTTATAATAGAATCAGGTAAACTTTATAATAGGGTCAGATAAGCTAGATAAGCTTTATAATAGGGTCATATAAGCTTTATAATAGGATTAGATAAGCTTTATAATATGATCATATAAGCTTTATAATAGGGTCAGATGAGCTTTATAGTAGGGTCAGATAAGCTAGATAAGCTTTATAATAGGATCAGATAAGCTTTATAATAGGGTCAGATAAGCTTTATGATATGTTGAGATAAGCTTTATAATAGGGTTAGATAAGCTTTATAATAGGGACGAGTAACCGTTATCTTTAAAAAGGGTAAAAAAACTACGCAGTTTTCTGCCGATTTTTAACAGTGTAATAAACATTAAAACTATAATTCTTAATAATCCTTTAAGGGAGCAGGTACTTTCAAAATCTCGAAATGAGACTAAAAATCGATTTTTTTTTTAATTTGGAGAATTATGAAACTAGATGCTCAATTTTATCTGATATAAAACGAATTTTATCTGATATAAAACGAATTTTTCAATCGCGACGTTTCTTCGAAGAGATATAAGGCTTTATATTTGTAAAAATTGTACATATATATATGTATATATAATAAAGATGAAATCACAAATATATGAACAAATGGTAAAATTCTAAAGATGAACACTATATGAACATAGGAGACCAGTATGTAAAATAAGAAACCATTAATAACCCACAGAATCGCCAGAGGGGCTTGCAGGTTTAATTCATAGCGAAGATACGTTATTTCATATAATTCTGTCGGCATTAAGCCTAAAATGACAAAATTTAGCGCCTAATAAAACGGAATAAACGATAAAAAACCAAGAGGTATAAGGAAAAATAACCCTCACACAAGATATTAAAAATTGAAAAATGATTAAAGCACAATACTTCAATTATAGACATGAATCCAAGACTTCAGAAAGTTGACCCACAATATTGTAACATGTGATGCCATCAGATTTATGTATATGGGGATTTATCACAATCTTTTGACTTTTGGGGAAAAAAATCTGGCGAAATTAAACTTGCTAAAATAACATTTTAATCTGATAGACGAATACCTTAATGATTCAAAATAAAGAAAAAATTGTCAGCAGCGATTTTTTTTTTTTTTTTTTTGTTTAACTGAGGTTTAAGTTAAACTTGCGAGTTTAATTTTCCTTACCATTTTACTTCTATAATTTTTTATTTTCTTCTAAATTTTTACTTATAATGAATTTGCATAGTACCCACAGGACGTTCAAATAAGAAATAATAGCAATGTAGTACTTTTAATACAGAATTTTTGTATAACCTTGTGTTAAAGAAGGTACGGTAAGGTAAAAAAAGGGGATGGTATTGGAAAAAAGGGACGAAATGGGAAAAAAAGGGACGGTAAGGATGGAATGGTAAGGAAAATTACCACCTATTTTTAAGAATATCATGCTAAGACTAAGTGATAGCCACAATGTTCATTGATTTTTAGAAACAGTTGTTAACATTGGATTAAATTAATTTTTTTATTAAATTTACCTCGAAAAATGCAGGAATAAACTTTGGGGACTGTGAGACTACCCATAAAGCCACGATGCTTGAAACTGATATTTAAATGCTGATTTAAATTCTACAGTAAATTTCCTCCCAAAGAATTTTAGACATTATTTCTCTAGCATACTTCTGCATGAGAAAAAACTTGAAAAAAATTCTGTGGCTGTATCTGAAATGATTTTCTGTATAATTTTAGAAGAGGGATGATAAGGAATCTAAAACCCAGGGACAGAGTTTAAAAAATAATAACAACCCTAAAATGTGTGCAGGTTAATTTTTATCTACATATTTATATAAAACAATAGTTCCAGTTTCAGAAAAAAATTACATCGAATTATTTTTATTGAAACAAATTTATCCAGACAGCTCCAAATTTAAAAGTCCGCATCAAGGACACGGGACGGTAGATGAGTTTTCCTAGTATTTGGACCCCCAACATTATCCAAAACTTATATATCACGTTAATATTGTTATGCAATCATGCAATGAAATGTTCCCCAGTATATGAAATAAATAAAACACAAAAAAGTGTATTAAATAAAGAATTATTATTCAGGGACATGAAAGTCAAAAGATTGTGAGAATGCCCCATATATATTTACTTAAAATGCTGTTTTCTCAAAATTGAAAATTTCGCACATTACTAACTTTTGAAACGTTCCATTTGCACCTAATTATCCGGTTCTTTTGAAATTTATATCCTCTGCACAATAATAAATAAATGTTAGGATAAAAAGTTACATTTCAGGGGTATTTTAGGGTTGGAATTTAGGTGAATATGAAAATATATAGCTACTTTTTTGGAAAAAATCAAAGCATACTTATAAAAATATTTTTCTCTGTTTATACTACATTCAGCGAATTTTTACAATTCATGCCAACTTTAATTGTAATATATAAAAAGTATATCATAAATAAATATTGTTATCTTTTATGTAAAAGAATGCGCATGGGGTATTTTAAAATATGACAATTATTCGTTGTTTTAAAAATTTAAAAATTGAATAATTAGAAAAAATTATTATTATTGCACCAAAATTTGAATATAACTATTTGAATTTGTTATTAACAAGTTGGACAATTTTCAAATGAATCTATTGAAAATTGAAGGATTTGATTTTTAATCTCCACTATCCCCTTAAACTTTTTATAAAAATTGACAAGTTAAAAATACTTAGCTAAACCAATGACATCGTTCTTTAAAAATGTGTCGTTTGAATTTCAGCATTTTAAAATGATTTTTTTTAATAGAATAACCGAGGTTAATGTATAACTGCTTTTTTATTTATTCGGTTTAGGTTGCAGATTTTTTCTTTTCAATTTTTATTTTGGAATGGGTTACTAAACTAAAAATATCCTCATAAAATAAAACTGTCACCAAAATAGAAAAATTAAAGATATCCGATAAGAGATCGATCTTAGTTATCCTATTTAAAAAAAAAAAAAAAAAAAAAAAAAAAAAAAAAAAATTAAAATATTTGAATGCAAACAATAAATTTGAAAAGAATGGTGCCATTGGTTTAACCTCAGCTTGAGGATGTATTCGCGTCATTAGCATAAGCTCTTAAATTAGTTACACAAGATTTAAAAAAATATATGCAAGTCACGTTCATTATAAACTTTATTTAGTAAAGAAAAATCGAAAATATGAAAATTTACAAATCAGTCAATTCCCTAAAATATTAAAGAATTAAAATTGCATAAAAATCTTTTTTAGACCAATAGTGAATCAATTTATAAACTTTGAATTTCCTCATTTCTTGGTATGTTGGGTATTTGAGCAATATCACATTTTAGGTAAATTCTTAAAGGAAGGTATAAGAAGCTGAAATTATGAATATCATTATAATTAACTAATTAATTTATGTTATTTAAATAAATAAATACATATTAACGGTCCGAGGTGCATTTTCTTTACTTCATTCATTAACGATATTAATCGATTTAGGTAATGAAAACGAAATCCAGATTGCTCTGTAAAACTTGTTCTGTTGCGCAGAGAGTGACTAGGCGAAAAAGCCAAATTACAGGGATGACATATGAATGTGGGGCACGATTCCTTTATTTTTATTGGACAGGTGCAGATCTGTTCTGCTTTCGGTTTCAGTATAAATTAAAGCATATTTTATGTATCTTAATATGTATTATGTTTATAAATATCATGTTTTAATAACCCAATTAATGCTTAAATTTATTTTTGTATTTCAATAATTTTAATAATACAAATTTCAATAATTTAAATTGTAATTGTAATAATTTCATTTCGATAACAATTAAAATTATATTCTTTGAATTTTAATAAAAGTGAAATTTTATTCAAGTGAATGTTCAAAGTTAATCAAAATAATTAATTGATTTGATTTATTTTTGTTACCATGTACTATTATGTTTAGTCAAAAATACATAATAAATACTTTATATCTTAGTTAAAGTATAAAGTATAGTATTAATAATTCTTATGTTTGTTTTTTAATTATTTACTAACCTTTTTAGATTAATAAATAATGTCCAGAACTTTTTCCTTTCCTATACGTTTTCCGAATCACGCTAGTCACATTCAGTGAAACATGTAATCATACAATAACATGTTATTTTTTAAAAAGTCAATAAAAACTAATTGAATTCTGAAAGTTTGAATTGCACAATTTCTTCGCATTTTCAGTATTCGAAAGTTTCGTTAGGGGAAAATGTCCAATTATTACACACACACATATATATGCGTATACATAAAGTTTGAAAACTTATTCATTTTATAGAATCGTGTTTATAGTGAGAAAAAGTGTTAATTGTTAGACCTATTTTCATAAACAAATATACATATATTAAAATAACTAAACATTGTTTAACGTCTGATATACAAAATTTAAAAATTAGAAATATCTTACAATTTATCAGACATACAAGTAAAAATTACATAAATAGATTATACAATTAAAAATGCAAATGTTTCGGGATAAGTTTTAGCCCCTCATCAATGCAATAACATTGAAATGACTAGAAAACTATATATCATGGTTACAGTTAATAATTACTAACAGTTAAAATCAAATGAAGTATAAAGAACCATATCAAAGCAGTGCTGTGTATTCAGGTGGAACTGCACAGGATGCAAATATGACAGTTATCAGATCCAGTCGTATTAAGGCCCATTATCACTCATATTTCAGATTTCCCTCTCCAATGTTAAACTAATGACCGTGGAA
Source organism: Maratus speciosus (assembly GCA_963932465.1). Taxonomy (NCBI): domain Eukaryota; kingdom Metazoa; phylum Arthropoda; class Arachnida; order Araneae; family Salticidae; genus Maratus; species Maratus speciosus. Next base: position 3,134,792 of record OZ010790.1, on the reverse strand, counting down.
GTCCTCCTTATTTATCAATATCTCGTCAGAAAATTAATATTTTTAACTCGGTTTTTTTTTTGTGTGCATTTCTTAAAGGATGTCGCTTCCTGTTTTAGTTGACAAAATAATTTTAAAATATATACTTATTTTTTAATTTAGTGCTAATGTCTTATGAAGTAAAGTCGTTAAAAGTAGAGTTTTTCTTGAAAATGTGTTCACTCGTAAACAAATTTCGCTGATTAATGAATCCTGTGCAGTTCCACCTGAATACACAGCACTGCTTTGATATGGTTCTTTATACTTCATTTGATTTTAACTGTTAGTAATTATTAACTGTAAACATGATATATAGTTTTCTGGTCATTTGAATGTTATTGCATTGATGAGAAACGTTTGCATGTTTAATTGTATATCTGTATTCATGTAATTTTTACTTGTATGTCTGATAGATTGCAATATATTTCTAATTTTTAAATATACATATAATTGTTTACGTAAACTTTTACACATACGTTACGTTGCGGTTACGTTTACAAATGGTCAAAAAAGAAAAGAAAAATGTAGATATCAGAATATATTATTTTTCTATACAAAATGTTGAAAAATAAGTGTAGTAAAGTAATTTTCTGTGTAAAATTCTGGGACCAAGAAAAAGAAAACAAAAATGAGAAAACGAAACTCTTAGCGATTTATTAGTCAAACACGTATGCTTTCGCCCATTTGTATGAGAATACTTTGCTCTAAGTCTGTTTTTCCTTTTCGTGTATATAGTGAATATAAAGCAGTGTTTGTAACTTATACGTGATTACGAGCTACAAATGATCCTATGAAATATTTATCGGACCCCTACATCCACATCGATTGCTTTGCTAAATTTTATCAATATAGGGCTCACGTGAATTGGAAAATAGCCTTTTTAGATGTAATATTAAATGAACGTCGTTGAATTTGTAAGATTAATTTTCTTTGAAACGAAACAAATTCAACTCTCAGAAAAATATTAATATGACATACATTGTTTTAAAGAGATCCACAGTCACACACACACAAAAAAAACCCCTCTCATCTAAAACATGACTTTTCCATGAAAGGAAAATATATAAAAGATCTGCAAAAAACCTACGGGAATAAATTTTAGCTGTAGTAATCTCCCAGCATCTCCTTGTTCATAAGAAGATATTATAAGCTCTTTGAACAGAAGGTAACACAATCCATAGTGAAAAATGATTTGTCCACAACTTTACATTGAAGCATAAAAGCTGAAAAGCAAATCACAAGTATGTTTGTAAATATTATTTTAACTCTCAGATAAACCACGAGACCCACAGTTCATAATTCATAACACTGTTTCTCCAACACGTTCATGCTCTTATCATCAACTCACAGACCTTATTACACCAAACAAATCAATCACGTCGGGAGTGCTGATGTAATGCTGGAGGGGAAAAAAAGTTACAGGAATCAATCTTAGAGAAACTTTTGCTTTCGAAGAGAAAGTTTTCCACTTTCCATGTTATTCTTGATTGACAGATGACCTTTTTAACCCTTCCCCTGCACCCATGCGATTGGGGCGGCAGGTATAAAAGGCAAGGCTCCTATTGGTCGCTGAAGGTCGAGAGGGCAGAGCAAAGGTCTTGCCATTTGGCAGACCACGGCCCCCCCTATCGATCGATTGGAATCCATGATTCATTCATTGGATGCTCTGGGGTTTCCTGCGCAAGAAACACTTTTTTTACGTCATCAAAAAGTTTTATTCAGTGACGGTTTTACTATAATAGAATCGTAGAAAAATCTTGACCACGTCTCCCGAACTCCGCATTTTGTAGCCGAACAAAGAGATTCTGATACATAAAATTTTATTAATCAGTCACTAGATCACATATATTCTTCTACTTCAACAATTACGTAAAAAAAAATAATAATAAACAAATAATTAATTGCTTTTATCGTAAGTTTCACTGTTAAAATTTTGCAGGAAACTGACCAGTCGTCCAAACGTTTTTTTTAATTGAAAACGATTTACATAACTGTAATTTTTATCTTTATTCTGACCGTAATATGGTTAACAATGTGGTCATGTACACTTCATAATAGGATCAAATAACCATTGTCTTTAAAAACGATCGAATGACTTATCAGTTGGCTGTAGAATTTTAACAGTGATTCGTTAAAACTGTTTATAAAGATTTTTAGGATAGCATTTTCTTGCATATCTATATATTTTTTAATCTTCAAAAGAAATTAGTGATAATTATTTTAAAACATAAAGAAATCCCGAAGTTCAAATATATAGGAAGAATCTGGATGTAATCCGAAAACCCTAATCTTTTGTTTCATATAGTTATAATTGTATTATAATTTTATAGCTTTTATCAAATAATTTAAAAGAAAATAGATCTGGGATATAACACAGAAACTAAATAGGTAAACTTAAAAATAAATTCTACATAAATCTTTAGACGGTCATAACATATATATATTTTAATTTCTTCTAATACTTTCGCAATCATGGAATAATGTACGCAAATATAGGTAAATGCTATTTATTCAAAAGGGCAACAAATGATTAAATAAAAACGTCTGCCATAGTTTCTCGTGAGCTATTTTAAATTTATTATAAAATTATACATTAAATCCTAAATTATTTGACTTTGTGTCGCTGTATATCACAGCAAGTGCAGCTTCTAAAACAAAGTATTCTAAAAGTAGTGAAACTATTATCTCGTTCCTTTCGTCCCTGAAGTTGCTTCAAGCGCAGACTGACTACCCCAGCAACAAAACTAGTTTTACAGGGAAAGAAACAGCAATTACTTCTTGCATTTATTTAGATTGGTAATTTATTTTTCGACATTATGCTGTTTTATGCAGTTTTAAATTTTATGTATTCGAATCGGATGTAAGGACTATTGTTATTTAGAGTCTTTCATTGGTTTGGCTTTTTTATTATTTATTATTATTATTTTTGATAATTTAAATGTGTACCTTTTATTATTATCCATTTATTTAATTTAATATTGTTATTATTGATACGAGTCAATTTTAGCTACATTTTGTAACCCTTCTGTTTGTCCGTTCTCTAACTCTCATACATACTTTAGGATTGCCATGAAATTTTTGTATGTTGTTGAGGTTTTCTGGAGAATGTTCGATATTTAAAACGAAGTGTATAGAATTTATAGCTCGTTTAAAAAGACGCGTAATAGAATTCCTTTGCATTATGGTGTATGGGGAAAAATTGTTTCCAGTGCATTTTAATGGTATCATGATACTTCAAACAACAACAGCAAAATACTTAGGAGCACTAAAAATATTTTATATAGATTGAAAGTTGCATAGCATTTATGTTCATTTACAAAGAATTCAGTTACAGCAGAGACTAAAATCGAATTCATTGTATTAAGGTTGTTCTCAACTGCTGTGCTCAACAAGCTCAAAACGTTTTGACACATTTACAAATTCATTTTTTAACGGAAAGATATAAAATTGGAAAGCCTGACCATGGAAGCGATTTGGAATCGAACTGTTTTTTCTATTTTTTAATCAATAAATTAGCTATTGAGTTATAAGTGATTTTGATCACGTGATACGGCATTTTTCTCCCCTTATTGACTGGATTTTCTTCTTTCGTTCGGAAGTTCTGTTCAAAATGCCAACTTTGGCAGTATTTTCTGAAAGATCTATTTCGTTTACGATAAAACGGAAAAACAGTTCGATGACATAGTTTCCGAATAACAACACCTTCTAGTTTCAGGCATTTCCGAAGAAAAATGATTTAAAACTTACGTCAGAAAGTTGACCCTTTGGATTTGAGAACAGCCTTAAAAAATAAAATTTCTAAATAACATTCTGTTATTTTACTTTTTGAATGTGGGCATTCTGTAGTTCTATTAAGCAAAGATGTGCGGCTGAAAAAAGAATTAGCAATGGTAAAACTTTATTTTCAAAATCAAGGTTCAACTATTGCACGCTCAATATTATGCCAGTATAAAGGCAAGGGGGATCTACGTGTGTGAGCTAAGACCCTACGCTAGTTACCTGAAGACACTCGCAAGCTAATGTTAAACCATTGGCAGTGTTCGTTTCAATTTTTTCGTTTGCATGTTAACAATGTTAAACGACTTTTTATTTGTTTATTTATTTATATTTGTATAGGAATATCTGAGATCTAACTGTAACCAGTTTTTTCTTTCTTTTATGAGAATACTTTCACTTTAGAATCCGGATCTGAAAGTGAAGTTTATACAGTTTTAAATCGCATGGCGTTAAATTTTACAGATTTGGATGATGTGTGATGAGCACTTTAATTCCCTTTGAATTTATCTTAACTTTTCTTTAGTAGTTATAGTATCTTTATATGGCAGTGCAATCATGCTCATAGGGCACATGCTTAGGGAGGACAAACTGAGGACAAACAAAGTATGTAAAGAAATTGATGTACTTGCATAATTTTATTTTAATTAAAATAACCTCTCACATTTCTTTGCGATTATCGAACAAATAATCTTTTAATCACACCATTTTAAAATTTTGCCACACACTCGAAAATTCGATATGTTACATCACATTTTGATTCGTACTATGTATAAACAGCTGTTAGCAATTTTTTAACCCATTTAGTTTTCTTTCGTTTCAGCATCACTGTCGGTAAAAATTTCTTCATCTCTCAATAACCAAAATTACACCAAAGTTGTTTTTAAATAAATAGCGTACAAAATCAATATCGATTCTACCTGATCATTTCATGAAAAAATGATTCGCATTATCCGATGGGTAATACACATTGAGAGATGTCCTTACTATTAAAACCAAATAGAAAATTACAGGCAAAAGTGAATTGTCTTCATTAAACGGAGATATACGTCTTAAGCGAAGACCGACAGTCCACTGGTGTACTTGCATCAGTGCTCAATATAACTCATCTATTATTATAATCTTATATAATGAATCTACAGAAAAAAATAATAATGAATTTTAAAAGTAGAAAAAATAAATAATTTGTGTAATTATTTATAAGCAAATTATATGGTTTCAAATACCATGCTAAACCTGCTTCGTTCACACTGCAAGGATTTCATTGTGACAAAGGCTGGAGACATTAAAATTAAAATACCAAGAGTAAATACTTTTTTTTTTTTTTTTTTTAACTTTGAAATCAAATCAATGCAAACAAATGAATTTTTTTAATACTTGCAAAACAACAGTGGCTTCGACTGGAAAGGAAAAAAAAAGAGTCAAAATTTAGTGTACAATATTTTAGATGAGCGTTTATTAGCAAATAATGAATAGAAATAAAATTTAAATGTTAAATAAAAAGTTTATTTAACCGATTTTTTTTTATTTATTATCTATTTAATTATTAATATTATTATTATTATTATTATTATTATTATTATTATTTTGGTTGATCTGCATTTTTTGCAAAAAATTTTTGTAGCTAATTCGATTCCTTTTTCTTCGACAGAACAACATAATATATATTCGATTTATTTTGATTAAATTAAAGAAGATTTTCCACAGTTAGATTCTCTTTTGAATATATTATTAACGTAACTTAAATGTCTCCTTAAAAAAATAAAAAAAAAAAAATGTAATTTTTTTTTCAAAATAGCGAAGCTCTAATTTATTTTTTGATTGCAATTATTTTAATATTTACATGTACTTTACGCTAGAATTAATAAATTATAAATCATGAAAAAACTTTTGTATCATTCATAAGAAAAATTGTACACTGAATATTAATGAAATTTAAAGCCAAAATCAAATTAATATATGGAAAAAGCGATATACGAATTTATAACTATATTTCTTATTTATTAAGGGGGTCCGGGGCAAAAATTTCTAAAAAAAAAAAAATGCTATTTTTTTTTTGTTTGTTTGTTTTATTGGCTTAAAAAATACGTATCGAGTTTTTAGCGTCAAATACCGCAAACCGCCATGCTTTTGTCTTCGTTAGATCCAGAGATATAACACCTTTTGTTTTGAGAAGCGATGCACTTTTACTTCACTTTAACTTCATTTATCTCAGAATGAATTTTTTCACGATTTGTCAACTTAAGTGGACAAGGGACCTTAAAATAAATTTTTTTATTTTTTCTAAATTTCACCTTAAATATTATTCAAGGGTACATTATATGCATTATAGCATGCATTAATCACAAAAAAATTAAAAAAAAATTTTATTTTTGAGAAAAAAATGGAATTTTACGTGTCGTCTTAGAAATCTTCGAAATGTCGCTTGCGCATTCCATATCAATGAAAATCACCAATCTTTTTTATAAAAGTCTGTTTTATATATATAAATAAAATAGAGCATCGAATTTTATATATTTGAATTTAAAGGTAAAAAAAAAAAAAAAAAAAAAAAAAAAAATGAAAATTTTAAAAAAATTTTCGAAAAAATTTCCAAATTTCCAAATTTTTCAATTTTTTTTTTTTTTTTTTTTTTTTGAAATTTCATCTTAAATATTATTCAAGGGGACATTATATGTATTATGGCATGCATTTATCACAAAAAAAATTAAAAAAAAATTATTTTTGTGAAAAAAATGGAATTTTACGCGTCGTCTTAGAAATCTTCGAAATGCCCCCTATGCATTCCATATCAATAAAAATTCCCAATATATTTTTTAAATTTGATTTATATATATAAATAAAATAGAGCATCGAATTTTATATATTTGAATTTAATGGTTAAAAAAAATTACAAATTTTGAAATTTTTTCGAAAAAATTTCAAATTTTTTCAATTTTTTTTTTATTTTTTGTAAATTTTATCTTAAATATTACTCAAAGGTACATTATATGCATTATGACATGCATTTATCACAAAAAAAATTTGTAAAAAAATTTATTTTTATGAAAAAAATGGAATTTTACGCGTCGTCTTAGAAATCTTCGAAATGCCCCCTGCGTGTTCCATATCAATGAAAATCCCCAATATTTTTAATAAAAGTTTGGTTTATATATATAAATAAAATAGAGCATCGAATTTTATATATTTGAATTTAAAGGTTAAAAAAAAGAAAAAAAAATGAAAAATTTTGAAATTTTTTCGAAAAAATTTCAAAATTTTTATTTTTTTTTTTACCTTTAAATTCAAATATATAAAATTCGATGCTCTATTTTATTTATATATATAAAACAGACTTTTATAAAAAATATTGGGGATTTTCATTGATATGGAATGCGCAAGCCACATTTCGAAGATTTCTAAGACGAAGCGTAAAATTACATTTTTTTCATAAAAATAATTTTTTTTTAAATTTTTTTTGTGATAAATGCATGCTATAATGCATATAAAGTACCCTTGAATAATAATTAGGTGAAATTTACAAAAAATAAAAAAAATTATTTTTAAGGATTTTAAGGTCCCTTGTCCCCTTAAAAAAAATATGTCTAAAGTTCCTTGCAAGATATATGTATGAAATTTTCAACAGCAATTTTTTGTTATATTTCCAACAAATTGTCTTCAGGATTTTTAATTTTGAGTGATAATTTTGAAAATATGTTAATTAATTCTAAACTCACTTATAAGAAAATTTCATTTTTTTACTTAATTTTTTTTTTATAAAATTCATAATCAATATTTCAAGAAATTAAGCAGGCAAATTAAAATTACGCATTTTTTGTACACAAAAGTGTAAAAATTTTGTAAATCGAGCAAGTACTTCTAGAGTTGTATCAAAAATTAAATATGTTTAAAATTTTAAATTAAAAAAATATTTAAAAATTTTCAGATTTTTTTACATGCAATACTCTTATTATTATATTAAAACATATTTCAGAAAAAAAATTTCATAACAAAATCTCTATAACTAAAAAAAAAAAAAAAAAAAAAAAAAAAAAAAAAAAAAAAAAAAAAAAATAGAATTATGAGCTCAGACCCCCTTAAATAATTTCTGAAACAGAATTTAAGGCACTTATTTTAAAGACTTCATTACTGAATATTTTAAACTTTTGAAGGTGTTCGGGTCCACAAAATTTCCTTTTTTTTAATTTATAGATGTATTTTCTAATAATGTTTTCCTTGAAATGTATATTTGCACACATACACAAGTGTGTGTGCGTATATATCTTCTGAAAGAATGACTATTTTTGCGCTTTTTGACTACAGAAAAGTATAAATAATCAATTGTCTTTAGAATTTACTGAATTATTTATTGAAAAGAAAAAGGTTTCAGATTTTTTTTATAAAGGTAAACACACTTGGAAAAAAAATCCAAATGTTGGAGGAATTTAAAAATAAATATTTAATGTGTATTTACGAGTATACTGAAATTCTAAAGCTCTAATGCTAGTCAATGCAACAGTGAATTTTATTCAAAATATGATTAGGATAGGCTCTAAACTGTACAATCTAAAAGAACATTGTAACAATTCCATCTGTTCTTTGAGATTACACTAAAAATTTAAAGATTAGAAAAATTTAAACGTCAGTAGCATTATTTTGAAGTGTATTAAAGTACATGCATATTTTTTTTTTTTTTACTTTAACTTTTTTAAGTAAATAAAATATAATCTAGTAATATATTCTATTAATTTAATATTCTGAAAATATATTACTAGATTTTAGTATTATATATACTATTTAATTTTGCATTTAAATACCTATGTTAATTTTCAATTATATGTTTGATGAATCATATCAATTTTAGAGCGAAATATTTGAATAATTAAAAAAAAAAAAACGCTTTACTGCATCTTTAAATTTTGCAAACCAAAATATATAACATAATATTTTTCTTTAATTTGTTTACACAAACAAAACGCGTGAACAACCCACCCGTTACGCCCTTCACTGTAAAACTTGTTTTGTTGCACGGTCAGTCACTCCGCACTTGAGACAACATGCAGCAGCTGTTGCCAAGTGAGAATGGTAATGAATGCAACATGGGGTTGAATGATTAATAAAGTTGGTTAAGATACAGCCAATAGTATAAAAATAATATTGGACCAATATTATCTAATAAATAGGGATAAAATAAAAATTAAAATATAGAAATTAAATAAAATGAACAGTAACTCTCTTCTTGGTGATGAACTGGACTAAGCGAGGATAACAAAGTTCTGCAAATGTGGGTTGTCATTATTTAGGCAAAACCTTGAATCGAGGCATGCGCCCTATGAGCATGATTGTACTGCCATATAAAGATACTATAACTACTAAAGAAAAGTTAAGATAAATTCATTGTTAACTGTAATAGATTTTAGATCATGCACATAAAAGAAGATGCACTTGCTACATGCATAATTTTATTTAGTGTGTGTGTTTAATTTTTACTCACCACTGTTCAAATAGGTATGCCATGATCATAGGTCAGTTAGGTACGCTATTCTAAAAAGCATTGCATACAGCGTCTTCAAAGTTTACACGAAAGTCGAAAAAATAATGTGTAATAATAATTTTTCTTTTTTTTTATTTTTGGAAAAGAAATGCATTTAAAAAATAATTACTGAAATATTCAGAAAATTATAAAAATATTTAATATACTCCTATTCGTTTTCTAGTTACACTCATAATTTTGTGTAGGTTTAAAACAACTAATTAACTGTCGATGTATAAAAATTTTTAACTGTCTAAATTTTATAGATGTTATAAAAAGTGTATCAATATGTATATAAAATACATTCAGAGAAAAAATTAAAATATATATATATACAAGCATATGAGTTGTATTGTTTGTGCATAAAAGTATTTTAGAGCTGTATTTATTGAGAAACTACATGACTTATTTATTTTTGGAGTGGTCTGTTTGTCTGCTTTATTTGTTTTTAGCGCAAAATTTAAAATTCGAAATCTTGAAGCCTTCTGTTTCTTTAATAATATAAATTATATAATGGAACTTACATTAATTTTGTACTGGGAATCTAAAAATAAATGATGAAATGTATACATATCACGTAGTTTTACTTCATACATGATAAATTTACTGCCAGAAAATGCATTTATTTAAACCTCCGACAAATATCTTTATATAATTATTTTATCGTGCATAGCTTATTAGTACATATAATTATATAAATTATTTGTATAATAATAATATAAACTAGTATTTGTAGTATTAATAATTTAAGTATTAAATTATATAATAATTAATTATAATAAATTAAATATTATTATTTGTAGTAACAGTAATAGTATTAATAAAAATTATATATAACTGTTTTATGGTGTATATTAAGCACGCGTTCACACAGTGGACTTTGTTAATGCATCGCAGTTAATGGAGACAATTTCGTTCTTCCCACCAATTCCTATTTGCAATTAATTTTAAGGTTATTGTACGCCTTCGGGGGTGATTTTTTGAAATTTTTGAAATTTTCTCATTATACCAATTTTTTTATGATTAAGTTAAAACTTTGAAAAGTATGTAAAAATTTTAGCAATGACACAGAATAATTAATTTAAGTGAAAAATAGTCAAAATTATGTGAAAAATTAACATTTCCGCAATTCATGCTAACTCAAAAACAAACCAATCTATTGACATTTTGTAAATTGCATAATAAAGAAAATAATATCCTCTGGGACATCGACTATGCACATTATAACAGCATCTTTATTTCAGATGTTGTGGCAGTTAACGTACTGATGTAATGAAAAATTCGTAAAATGTTTTACAACTTTGTCACTTATATCAGTGTAAATATAAAACTAATCAATATATTATCATGAGTGCACTCTATTTCCTCAATAAACATTTGTAAAAGAAGCACGCAAAATTTCAAGGCATTTGATGCATAATTTTTTGCTGTAGGATGTTTTGCGTGAAAAACTTCATTTTGAGAAAAAAGAAATAACTTTTAAGCTCAATGCAATAACTGCAATAACTGTGACTCTGGTTCTAATTAAGATTCAGACGCAATCTAAGCAGAATTCGTCAGATAAAATATTCGATTTTGATATTATTTCAAAAATGAAAATTTGATATTTTGATTGAAAATGATAATTTCAAGGTTTACAGCACTACTCATCAAATAATAAGGACAATTTTTTCGCAAACGGTCCGAGGAGAACCGAAACTACTTTTTACATTATTTTTTAAAAAGCAACTTTAGTGTCATTTTGGTTATTGAGATATAAAAAAAATGTGGGTAACGATAATCAAGATAGTTAAACTTTCTAACACCAAAAGTGTGAGAGGTTCAAATAGAGTGTTCTCCGATATTAACAATCAACATCTGATCTAGCAAACCAAAGTTTACTTTAATTAAAGTTTAATTATGTAAGTAAGGCAATTTCTATGCACATTTTGTTTGCCCCAGGCAATTTATTCTTTGTGATAACAAATTGTCATTAATTTGCGTTTTAACTGAAATTACTAAATTAAATCAAAAGTTGTTTACTTTAGCTGATAAACTATTTAAGCGCAGTCAAAAACAGAATTCAATTTATTCAGCGAAGAGGATTATTGTACGTCATTCTAGTGTTTACATCGTTTAATGCCGACTAATTAAATACGAAAGAGATTTCTGTCAGAAATCAGTGGTATTGAAAATTACGGATACATAAAATTTGCTTTATTGAAGTTTAGTGAGAAATACTGGCGCATAAAAACAACAAAATAAATAAATAAATTCTCATATCACTGTTTACAAAATCACTCAATATTTACTTAAAAATCGGCAAATGTTCGATCAAATCCTTTATCATGAAAGGAAAATATCCCAAAATTCAATCTGAAAATTCCATCTTTTTTTTTTTTTTTTCCTGACTTTTTCTTTTTTCATATTTAATACAATTCTATTAGATGTTATTATTTTCCGGGTCATACATATGGTATTGATTGTGAAAAAATGTTCGTTCTATAATGAAACCTTCTTACAATTATTTAGAAAGATACCAGAAATTAAAATAACATACAAATATGAGAAACTCGAAACTAAAGTTTGTTGAATCGAATCTGCTCTGTCCTGGTGTAAAATTTTAATGTTTTATATTCACCGTCGAGAATTTGGATAACTTTTCGATTAAAATTGATGGCATAGCTGAAGATATTGGTGGCATTTAAATCGCGTTTAGACTGATGTAAGAAGAAACCATGTTATCCAGAAAATTTTCTAAGTCATACATGTCATGATATTCATTATGAGAAAATGTGCGAGTATTTATCCAAGTCTCTAATAAAACATTCTTACAATTATTTTATAATGTATATTGTTCCATAATATTTGAGGTCTAAAGATGGAAAACGCTGAAAGTCCAAAAGAGGAAAATTTTCAAAAGAGCGAAAAAAAAAAAAAAATAAAAAAAAAATAAAGGAAATCTCCTACTTCTGGTACTTACAGCGTTTTCCACTTCACTCCTTTTGCGCTCTTAGTTCAGCACTTTAAAATGTAAGTACCTAACTTTCTTTCGTTTAGTGTTTAAATACCTAATATTATCATTTGCAAACATTTCTTTTATTTATTTATTTAATATTTTTCACCTTGCTTAAAAATATCCCATTGATGTAAACAAAAGCAACATGATCAAGTAGTATAATGTCTACTAGTCGCCGCGCATCTTATCACTGGCACTTTCAGCATGCACCGCTTCAGTTCATGTGGCATGTTCAGCGTTCTCCACTTCACTTCATCTGGCACATTCAACCAGCGAAATTTCCCTACTGTTTTTTGAACTATTTCTACTAGGGTTGGCACTTCAAGGGTTCTACAGTGTTAAACTTGGCCTTTAAGACATTTTTCCGTAAAAAAAAGAAAAAGATTTTCGAATTTTTGGTACTTTCAGCGTTTTTAATTTTTAGAATTTTAATTAATTTCTCTTCTAACAGGATTTTATTCAATGCTAAAGTATCCTTCGACTGAAAATTTTAATTTTTTTCCCAAAGTTTTCTGACTTATCTTTCTTTATTTTGTTTTCACTCATGGCCTTTTCCAATCCTTCTTTACATTTTTTTTTATGCCTCTTCCTCTCTTCTTTTTACCAGATGATTCCCGTTCCTAATAAATATGAAATGTGGTACATGAAATTTAAGTAACATACAAATATGAGAAAATCGAAATTAAAGTTCGCAGAATCAAATCTGGGGTGTCCAGTGGGCCGAAATTTAAGTAATGTACAGATATGAGAAACTCAAAACTAAAGTTCGCAGAATTTAAATATGTGCTGTACAGGTAAGGTAACTGTGTACAATTTTAAGATTTCTTCTTTCATGGGCGTGAATTCAGATCAGTATTATATGAAAATTGAGAGCATTCTCTAAAGGTATATCTCTTTAGATTGGATTTTCAAAACAGGCCGATGCCTATTTATTCCACTTCATTTTTTTTCCTTCTTTATTTAACTTTTATATTTTGAAACTAAAAGAAGCCTAAACTCTATCATGTCCGTCAAATTCACCTTATTGAAGTTCTATACAAAAGAAACAAGGGCGCATAAAAAAAACAAATAAATTTCACATATCACCGTCTCCAAAATCACTCTGTATTAACCTAAAATTCAGCAAATCTTCGATAAAATCCCTTTTCACGGGAGAAAAATGTCCCCAGAATTCAATCTGAGGGTTCCATCTCCTTTTCTTGTCTTCTTTCCTTTTTTTTTTTTTTTTTTTTCCGGTTTAGTCCATTTCTATTAGGTATGTGTGACCCGGATTCTCGATCACAACTCGATTGGATGAATCTGTGGTCATACATCAAAAGAGAGAGGGGGTGCTCTGCTCCTTTTTCCTCTTTTTATTTTTTCCTCTCCCAGTCGTCCAATTCACTCAGCCGGGCAGTTGCTGCGACCAGAGGAAAAAGAAAAAACGGTTCGTCACCCTCCCTCGCTCTCGTGTGACCACAAATCGAAACTGAAATCACGTGAGGGATGCGGAAGGGATGTAGAAAGTGTACGGAGTTTATCTCTCGATCCAGAAGGAAAGTTTCTGCCGTGTTAAGACTGTTCTTAAGATTTTTAAAATTCTCTATTCGACAGAACAGTTTTGAATAATATTTCTAAGATAATCCAGAAATTTTTTATCATCATTACGTGAATACAATTGTTTCTCATTAAAACAAAATTCATGTAACTACTTGTTCACTACAGTGAAATTCCATTATAACGCAAGTTCTATTTTTACACTTTTATTCTAATTATGTGGTAAACTGACTTAAAAGTTCATCCCTTTTTGGCTACAGATGTTAATACATCGTAAAAACAAAGTGTCATAATAGAGTACCGAAAATTCTACTTAAAATTAAACCCGAACACGGCAATAAGAAAAAAAAATCTTCTACTTGAAATCCGACCCAAGTCCAACGCACTTCAATCCTATACCATTTGAACCAGAACCCGAACCCAAAATGAAAGAAAATGAATCCATATTTTAGTATAATTATGGAAAAGTAATCTATAATTATATATCTGTTATCATTATTTTGTATAAATATGAACACATTTACACTCATTAATATTTGAATATGTAGTTTTGTTTCTTTAAAAAATATTTAGGACTTTTTTTTGAAAAGTCGGGTCAACCCGACACGATAACGTGTTTTCTAACTTGTTTACTTAGATATGTTCTTTCACCTTATGTTGGAGCATTCTAAAAGTGTTGGAAAATGTTCAATAATCTATGCTGGAAGCATGATTTTTCTTTTTGTTTTTAGTTGATTTTAGAGGACATTTCTTCTTAACGCACTTTTTGCACTTTTAATAAAACGTTTTATTTATTTACTGCCTAGGAAATAATGAATTAATTTTGATAAGTAAATTATTGCTTTGGTCACTGGCACTCGGGCATGCCTTGATCAACAAGCAAATTCAAAACAAAACATTTTAGAACTTTTAATCATTTTGAGTTTAAAGTTCCATAAGAGGGTATGTCACCAAGTTTGGCATCAAACATTAGCAATGTTGGCAACAATGTGGTGGTAGTTTCAAATGTAGCAACAGTATGGCAGCAGAAATTTTTGCATATTTTCAGAATAATTAGGAAATGTGCACCGAAGGTTTAGAAAAACATTTAAATTCATCAAATCAATTCATTTTACAAAATAAATTATACAAAAAATAAACTGAAACAGAAAACGACATTTATTAATTGTTTTAAAAACTTGTAATTTTTTTTCCATATCTCACATTAAACTGTCAAATATACCAAATATAACGTAAAAAAATAAATAAATAAATAAATAAATAAATAAATAAAATCAGTTTAGAACAACGAAATTAAATTTTTGCCAAGACGTATGCAATAAAATATGCCAATTTGCGACATATCAAATTAAGGAATTTCCGCGTTTTGGAAATTCTTTTCTGAAATTCAATGACAAATGTAAAGTTTATTTTATGATGTCTTGATGAAACTTCAAGATGTCACAAAAAATAATGAATTTTATTCATCTGGCATTAGGCTTTTAACACATTTAAAGCACCATAGCATCTTTACTATTGACGATTGTTTTCCTCCACAACCAAATCCTGTGCAAGGCGTCAAGTTGTCAAGGCATGACTATAATTATTTTCGTTATGATTAATTCATACAGTCCCAAAACATAACAACTCCTTTTAAAAGAGTTTTTTTTAAGTAATTACATTTTTTTCTATGGGTATTTGTTTCCCATTCTACCCGAATTCATTTTCCATTTTATAATACTAGTCCAGGGGAAATGTACCAAAAAGAAGGGGGCTACCTTGCAAAAGGTCGGGTAAAATATATTTTTCTCTGAATTGTTTATAATGATGCCAACATGGAAAAACCAAGTTATCTAACAAAATTTCTTAAGGCTAAATTTTCTGTGGCCATAAAACAACAAAATTTCGAGACTTTTTTTGATTTTTTTTTTTTTTAAATATCTCGAGACTTGTTGCCGTAGCATATTATTTGTCAATTACAATATTAAAGAAGATAAAATTCTACAATTCTCTACAACTTTGATATTTACAACTTTTTTATACACTCAATAGCAAGCGCAGTACGCTATTTCAAGAATAGGACAATTTTTTCAATTTTCTTAAAAACCGTGAAAAACTTAGTTCTGCCCCGATTATTCAAATGTTTCCCCCGGATTTAATCGTGTATGTCAACTTCTGTATATTGGTATCAGCAAATTAAATGTTTCAGGGGCAAAACTAGCCTTTTTTGCGCCCGTAGCAAACATGGATTCCCCCCCCCTCCCCCTCCCGCTTAAAAAGAAAATTTACCACTAGAATTTTAATAAATCTCGAATAGTCGGATTTTGAAAATTTTAGGTGTGTAATCATTAAATACGTAATGTGAACTACCTAATCAGCTTTGCCAAATATTGATTCATTAAAACCTTGAAAACCGAACCGAAACTATTCCGCTTTAAACAGGGTTCCATCTTAGCAGGTATAATTGTTCATATTTCTATCTTGAAAATATATTTTTTCTTTAAAGACCGGATTTCGACATACGATATACAAATTTCATTTTTAAAGATCTTACGGTAGTTGTAGTATTGAGGCATTTAAAGTCACAGCTACATAAATTATGAGACTAAATTAGTCACACGAAGACATTCGCAAGGTAATATTAAACATATGGGAGCATTCTTGACAAATACCTAGCTTGCATTTTATTACTTTAATTTTTTTTTCTTTTTTTTTTATGGAATACCTGAGATCAATATCGAATGTTGTGCTTTTGTGCTTTTTCAGGTTTGGTTTCATTTTTTGTTTTTAATATTCGGGCGCTTTCCTTTTTGAAAAACTGTTTGGAACCCGTTCTGAAATTTAAAGTACCCTCATTAAAAAAAAATGCAACCAAATTCAAAAAATTAAAAACGCACAATGTTGGATTTCGACCTCAGATATCATACGAAAAAAAAAACAATTAAATATTGAAATTCCAGCAAGAATTCTGAAAAGAATGCTTCCATATGTTTAACATTAGCGTGCTAATGTTTTCGCGTGAGACTACACTAGTTACGCAAAGACATTGGAAGGCTAATGTTAAATCTATGGGAGCGTTCTTTTTACAGTTTCTCGCTTGCAATTTAATAGTTTTAAATGATTTTTGTTTGGCGTAGAATTGCTGACGTTGAATTATAACCGGATTAGTGTTTACCTTTTCTATTTTCGATATTGTGGTTTTCTATTTTGATTAGAGTTTTTTTTTTTTTAACTTTTTTTTTTTTTTTTAGTTTTCTGGCTGCGAGACATTTTTATTCATATTTCATATATATACATATAATTAATCGACAAACAAAAACTTCATTTGACGTTCCCTTCGCCTTTCATTCTGGCGCCCGGGACACATGCCCCCTCTGCACCGCTCTAGTTTCGGCCTTTTGTGTTATTTGAACACTCTCATCTTCAAATGTAATACGGCCTTGTGTGTACTGTAAATGCTGATGAATGGAAGTATCAGGCTTTATGTCTCTAGATGATCCAGATATCTGCTTTATTCAGGATAAGGATATTCCGTCGAAACGGGATGCTAAATAATCCTACAACAGTGCCATCAAAAAGAAAAAAAAAAATTGTTAAATAGTCTGTAGAAATTATTATTATTAAAATACATTTTTCCATTTAGTTTATGCAGTCATATTGCGTACCTTACTTTGTGTTGGGAAAGTGGAGCTGAAATGCGAAAACAAAAATATTTATATGATCTACAATTATAAATAAATTGGTATTTGATTTGATAAATGGTATCACTGAGATAATTAAACAGATATAGTTTCAAAACAGTACATGTTACAGAAGATTAGAATATTCCACAAAGTATATTTTTCAACAACTAAAGTAAGTTTTTCTGTTTCAGCTTTAAAGCAATTTATAGATAATCTTATAAGTTTTATATATTTTTGCATGCTAAAATGATATAATCTCTTGTTATATTTATTGATATAAATGGAAAAAATATTGACAATATTTTTTAAAACTAATCTTTTAAGTAGTTTTATGAAACCAGTGATCTCAAATATTTTATTGACAGAATTTTAAAATTTTACAAGAGAAAAATGCATAACATTAGTTAGTTAAATAATCTGTTTTCGTTTGTATTGTAGCTATTTCATAAGGTAAAAGTATTTTTTACATAAAATATATTTATTTTTTGAGCCGCCCCTTTTATATGGAACTACTATCCAATGTTTGCTATATTTAAAACAGTAAAACATTAAAACATATGTTATCAATAATTAGTAAATAAAATATACCATTGCAGTGTGGAATAAAATATGTTTTTCGCAAATTTTAATACCTATCCCATTGATACCTTGAAAAGTATATATGCATTATAAAAATTATAAAAATTATAAAATTATTAAAATTAAACAAGAATTCTTTCTTAATTGAAACTATCGTGAAAGTAAGTTACTAAATATTGAAGTATTCTTTTAAACAATGCTTTGAAGTTAACATTGTATACACTTAAAGTTACTGTCTAAATATGGAAATTGTCTCATTCATCTACACTCTGTCCTACTTTTAAACTTATATACATTTATTGAATGTAAAATGCCTGTTGAGATGAAAATAAAGACGTGAGTGTGCAAATAATATATAATTTACTGCTATCAATTGTTAGAAGCCGACATACACGATTAAATCCGCGGGAAACATTTGAATAATCGGGGCAAAACTACATTCTTCACCGTTTTTAAGAAAATTGAAAAAATTGTCTTATTTTTGAAATGGCGTACTGCGCTTGCTATTGAGTGTACAAAAAAGTTGTAAATGTAAAAGTTGTAGAAAATTTTGTCTTCTTTAATATTGCAATTGACAAATAATATTCTACGGCAACGAGTCTCGAGATATTTAAAAAAAATTAAGAAAAAGTCCCAAAATTTTGTTGTTTTTGGCCACAGAAAATTTGGCCTTAAGAAATTTTGTTAGAAAACTTGGTTTTTCTATGTTGACATCATTATAAACAATTTAAAAAAAATCTTTTACCCGACCTTTTGCAAGGTAAAATGCATATTTCCCCTGTACTATACGTGATTTCATTTAACTTTCTTTTTCATTTCCTTTCTTATAATATGATTTTAAAGAGTTTAATTTTATTACTTGATTTTATATTAATGCTCCTTGGTTGCCTGTTAGTTGTTGTTTTTATTATTATTATTTGATCTGAGAATATATTTTCTCCGAAATCCTTTTATTGAACTTTTAATAATATATTTTATTTCTTTTTCCTTCTGAAAAAACAAAATGAATTTAAATAAGAGGTAAAATTTTATTATTTAAAATAGTTCGTAAATGAACTAATAAAACATAAGCTGTTATAATTGAATTTTATATGTAAATTACTGCATGGCACCTGAAATAGAAAATTTCAAGAATCTACAGTTTTAAAAATTATGGGAAATCTATATATTTAAAACGTAAAGCTGGTTTATAAGTCATCTGCCCTGAGCTTTCCACAGAACCAATTTTAATTATTATTTTTCTTCATGAAACTGTTTTTTAAAAATCCACATTTTTATAATTTAATTTTTATCTTTAAAAGTTCTTTTTATAAAATTTCTGCAAAATGGTGGCAATTGGATTATTTCCAATGTTGCCGAGAAATCAGAAATAATGGGGTTTATTAATCTTTATTGATTATTTCCTTATTGATACCATTTTCTCATCGCAATTAAAAATAACTTTGAAAACATGAGCAAAAAATAACTTCATGCTTTAAAAAACACGTATTTTCCCCCATAAAACTATTACAGTACGATATTTTTTTTCAATCCGCAGGGCGAGTCGAGGTTAACGAAAAAGACAGGCTACTGCGGTGCATCCCAAGTGTTTTTTTTTACAGA
Organism: Maratus speciosus; assembly: GCA_963932465.1. Taxonomy (NCBI): domain Eukaryota; kingdom Metazoa; phylum Arthropoda; class Arachnida; order Araneae; family Salticidae; genus Maratus; species Maratus speciosus. The sequence goes on along the minus strand of OZ010790.1, from coordinate 3,115,111 downwards.
TCGCTAGAGTGACGTGATGCTCTTTTCGTACACCATCATTGGTACATTCGAGCATCACGTGACTGCAGCGGTCAGTAAAAAAAGATACGTGGAATGCACCGCGGTAGCTTGTCTTTTTCGTTAGCCTCGTGACAATGCCCCCTAGATACTTGAGAAAGCCTTGACACGCGTCACGAAAACGTCGCACAAAGCAGGCAAAACAAAGAAAAAAGATCCTTCATTGGCTGGTAGATATCCACGAGCCAATGACTGATCGTTTTTCTTTGTTTTACCTGCTTTGTATGACGTTTTCGTGACGCGTGTCAAGGCTTTCTCAAAAATCTAGGAGGCGTTGCTCGTGAGGGAGTAGAATGACGTCGTATTTAAAAGAAAACGATCATTTCCTTTGATGAAAGTATCTAAAAGGTATACTTTCTGAATTTTTACTCGCCGGTACCGAGATTAGAACCTCAAGTCAAGAGTGCGAATGTTCACATGCAAAGTTTTAGCTGACAAAAACGTGACGTCAAGGTAGGAAATATATTTATTAATAACCTATTGCGCATGATAATCTTTTTTAAATGGTGAATATTAATATGGAGAAATACGTATGTAAATTTTAAGACGGTCAAAATAAAGTTAGATTTAGATCCCCCCCCCCCCTTTCCAAAAAAAAAAAAAAAAAATTCTATGATTGTGAAAAAGTGACATCCTTTTTTTAATAAATCTACGAAAATTGTACTTAACTTGATTGCGTGTCACTGACTGCGTTTAAGCAATTATTTATTTTTTGAATAATTTGAACAGTGGAAGGTTATCAAAATAATATTTTGATAACTTTAGGTTAAAATAATATTTGTTTTAAGAGCCAGACTAACCAATATAAGATGGATTTTTATTGTAACTAATTTTGTACGTTTATTATAAATTCAATACAATAGTTTTCTGTAAAAAATTTTCTTTCGTCGAAATTCGATAGGTTCCACTTTGTATTTTCCTAAATACCAGACAAAAGAGAAGTTTGTTTCTGATGCCTTTGAGAAAATTCAATAAGTTCATTTAAAAATAATTTTAAAAAATCTAAACTTCTGTTATCAGACTTTTAACAGGTTTAACGCAGCAAAGCATCGTTACAAATTACGATATTTTTTTTCAAACCAAAATCTTCAAACAGGAGCATAATTCACACGCATAATGAGTCCTTTTTTTCTTATAATTAATTACAATTCCCGCAGTATTATCCCCTTTTTACCATTCCTTACTCATTTGGAATTCTTTTAATTGCACGTGAATTTACCCATTTCTAACCGCGTGTGGTTTTCACTTTATGAAGCACCAATTTTATATGATCCAAAACAACGTGTGTATATCTAATTTTTTTCATGATAATATCAACAAAGTTTTCTAATTTAGTTATCTGCCGCCAGTTTTCGTGCTTTATTTCTACTTAGCTCTTTTTTTTTTTTTTTTTTTTTTCTTTTGGTACTTTTAACCTCTTCAGACCTGAAGCTAAAATAATGTTACAAATACTCATTCATTGGTTTTTCAAAAACAAAACTGACATCATAGATGAAAGAATTTTTTTTTTTTTTTAAATCTGAAATTGATCCTTTAAAAGCCTAGTAATTCAGGTTCACAAACATGGATCTAAAATTACAAACCCCCTTAAAATATCGCAATATATATTCCAAACGGAAAAGTTAAAACATATATTAAAATATTTATTTGCTTAAAAGACGTTACTATAAACACATTAAAAGTAAATTAAAAACCTATATTGACATGTTTCAACTCCTTCACTAAGTCGTCATAAGAATGTGTAGCAGAAATTTCTAATACAATGCATATGAAAACTGGAGAAATATCATCGAATACAAGCAATTAAACATAAAACGCGCCCTATATTTTTCGCTATCGCACGTGTTCCGTCTATGTCGCGACTTCGCATGTTGTCCAACCATTCAACCCATATATTCGGGATGCGAAAAGATAACGTATCGTTACAAACTCCTGAACCTTTTAAATAAATTTCAATGGGCTCTCTTATAAATAATTGGAAATAAAAATTAGACCTGTAATTTAATCTACTCTCGTTAAAAGTATGTTAATGTTCTCTATTTGATTTAGCCGGGATAAAGCAATATTCCTTTGTTATATTTTATGTCCGCATATGTTCTTTACGTCTAATATTGAATTTACGTTGGGTCATACCTATATAATGATTTCTGATTTCCCCCCTCCCTAATAAATGGAATCATATAAACTCCTGAGAAGTCATCCCTATTAATAGGATCAATTTTAGTGTTTAAATACATCTTTAATTTTGGAGGAGGCTTCGCGATCAAACATAAACCAAAATTTCTTAAATGATTTTTTATATACCCAAAGAAACCCAGGAAATAAATTGCCACAACCCTTTTCATATTAACTTCATTAACATCACCCTTAAAATATCAATTTTATTATCACTAACCTGATTTCACATAATCACAAATTTATGGTCTTTAAGCAAGTGAATGATACACAAATCCTCAAAAATTTTTATTGTAATGAATATAAGTTAAATACTTATGAAAATTTCTCACTTTCTTGACCACACTGTGTTGAAGGCATTTTGCAAACTCAGATAAAAATAATATTCGTTTTATGAAGAAATCAGCATAGATGTTACCATTTATTGGTTTGCTTTTAAAGGAAAAAAAAAAAAGATTAAGCTATTAAAAAGCGAAGTCATAATGTAAAAAAAATCAACCAATGTAGTTTTTTTGATGAAAATAATAGATGTCCACATATGTGGACCCAGGTAGCGGAGAGGATAACAATACACTTTATGTATTTCAGTTTCTGAAATAATAAAGTGAACAGAGTCCTGTGCAAAATCCGACTTCAACCCAAAAATTCTATTTAAAGTCAACCCGAGCCCGAAATACTTAAACCCGAACCCAAAATGGAAGAAAATTTGTCAATAATTTCCTACAACAGAAATAGAAAAATAGTCTACAATTATATCTCTAACATCAATTTTATCTTTTATGTTGAAAAATAAACAATACTCCAATTTTGTAAAGTAAACAATGCTCCAATGTAATTTTTCTCACCTGGAAAAATATTCTAGATTTTTTTTAAAATAGGGTCAACCCGAATCTGACCACCAGATTAACATCCGAATCCGAAACAATTAATGTCAATCCAACCAGCAGCGAAAAAAGGGTACTTGTTAGTTATCCCTTCGACCCATTTCGCCAAATTACATGAATCTCAAAAACCACTTGCCAAATTATACAAATTGACATAATTTTTATTTTAAATAACAAAAGAACAAATAAATTAGTATAACATTAATAAAAATACAAATAAAACGTCGAAATAAAAATAACTTGATGCCGTAAACACGTGTTGTCAGGTGAATGTGACATCTACGATTAACACTTATTTCATTTAATCTTACAATTTGGCGACAGAAATTTGGTCAACGGGATACTAACACGTACCGAAAGAAGATTAGCATCAACATGACCCGACTCTCAGATCAGTTCGGGCTCGGTTAAAATCGTTTATGCAACCCAATGCAGGACTCTAAGAGTGAAATGGAATCACAGATATATATATACAAGGTGTTGCTGAATTCGACGGTTGAATTCAGAGGAGCGATGAAAAATTACCGTAAGCACATGCGGTCGTAAATCACCCATTTAATAAAAAAATACAGGGTGTTCTACCTAAGCCAACTTTGTTGACGGTAATAACTTTCAAAATACTGATGTATATTATATTGAAACTTTTAATAGACATGCTCACTTTTCTTGTAAGTATGTTAATACCCTGCCCCCACACCCAAAAAAGTGGTAGAAGTTACCATTCTATGCGCCATCAGTATGCATTGACGCCCCACACTTTGGACTCTGGTTATCAGTTCATACTGTATAATCGATTGCGTGAGCACCCTGTTTTTGGAGAACTTTTCGTGATGTTATCACATTTCATGCAAAACGAGGTGCATATCGTCACATTTTTATTGCAATATTTTTATTTTTCGCAAAATTATTACCGTCAACGCAAGTTCAGTTAGGATAAAACACCCTGTATTTGTGACTAAATACAGTAAAACCTTCCTAAAGCGACCACGTTCCGTTCCAATAAAAATAGGTCGCTCCGAGAGGTGGTCTCTTAATAGAGGTCACGTTTAAATCTAGATTTTAACCCTTCGCATCCGTTGTCGCCGCTGCGGCGACATCATCTTTCTTTGAAAAATTTGTTTTAAACACCAGTAATAAAAGAAATTAAAATTTGCCATATTCAATCAGAGCATTTTTGAAATTACACACTTGAAGGAAGCTTCTTTTAAAAAGTGTTGCCGACCGAATAAAATTTGTGTAAGTGACGCCGGAATCCAAAGGGTTAATTGTGAAAAAGATAACAATTAATGTCACTAAAATTTATTTTTCACATTAGGAAAAAGTATAAAATTCAAGTATCAAAACAAAAATTAATTGCATAACTTAATTATTACAGAATTAAAAAAATGAATACATTGACGTTCGCTTTGATTTTACGGTGAATTTTATCTTTTGATTTTATCTTTTATAACTTTTATTTCCAAGTCCTTTTGAAGTTCGGTAAATAAATGCAATTTTCTTTTGGACGGGGAAAAATAATGACGATTTCATTAATTTATCTATTTTTTTTTTTTTTAGTTTCCTGTCAAAATAGGGCAGGGAAGTTTATTGACAGTCATTCTTAATCTGTCATCAGAGTTCAATTCATTGCCTAGAAAGGCATAAAGGGGTTTAAACACTTAAAAGTTACGGGAATTTAAAAAAAAAAAAAGAAAATCTAAATTTAGTTCAGAAGTTTGATGAATAATGCGCTCTCCGAAATTACTTTTCTAATAAAACCTTCTTCAAACGACAAAAAAAAAAAAAAAAAAAAAAAAAAAAAAAAAAAAAAACGGAATTTGTTTTATTTTCTTCAAAGAAATGTGTCGCTCATGGAGGGAGTTCAACTGGGATGGTTTCTGAATGGAGGTAAAATTAGTATTGAACCTATGGGAATAAACTTCGTTCCATGAAAAAATGGTCGTTCAGGGAGGTGGTCGAACACGGAGGTTTCACCATAAGTGGTTTGCGACCTCATGTTCTGTGGCAATTTTTCATCCTGTTGATGACTAATAATACCACTCTGAAATTGTCGGTCGAATTCGACAACACCTGTATATTTAAGTGCTCGCAGTTGAATTAAAAAGGCATAAGCTGCTAGTATTGAATTTGTTATCTAAATTGTTGCGCGATGGATGGAATATGATCAAGTAAACACACAACAGGGACTTTGAACACTCAACAGTTTAGCCATTCTGGAAAATATTTCTAAAAATACTACGAGAGAAGAGAAGTCACTAAGTCATTAAAAATAATAAACTAACATCCAAACTTTATTCTTCTTCCATCATACTTTTAACACATTTAATGCAGAAGAGCATCTTCGCGATCACGCTAATGATGATTTTTTTTCCCTCTCCAAAACAAAATCCCCTAAAAGGAGCATAATTCGTACGCATAACGAGACATGTTTTTCTTATGATTAATTACAACTCCCGCAATATCCTCCCCCTATTTTTACACCCCCTTTCAAATTACAGATTCCGCAAAATCGTGCTCCCGCATCAACGTCGTTTTAAATTTAAATTGGCCGGTAATGGCAGAAACGCCATTATCAAGCGAAATCTAATCAGCATGTTCATCTTTAATGGAAGAATCTCGCTGCTCCGTCCAATAATCAAAAGACAAAAGAACAACGGGAAAAAAGCATTTTTAAAATAAGAGGTTGAAATGAGTTTAAAGAGGGAGCGTAATTGCGAATGCGGTTTTCGGAAACATTTATAATTAAAAAATGACACAAGTCTCGGAATTAAAGATCGGCGGAAAACAAGAAGCCAATTACACACCGAGAGAGCTATATCGCCTATTATTGAAGTTAATCTCCAGTTTGTTTTCTGCTTTTTGCATGTTTTCTGTGTTCTTCTTCTCTCTCATCTCTAGTCAATAGAAGGTTGCCGCGGAGAAGTGATTAGGAAGAGGAAAATGGATCGCCAAATACCAGCTTGGCGAAAATATTAAGAAAAATATTTCAGGTGTTTGCAGTAAGAATTTCAGTCACTCTTTTTTTCATTTACCACTTACCTGACTTTCACCGTGCAGCTACCTGAGAATTCTTCATTGACTTCTCCGGAAATATATATATATATATATATATATATATATAAAGATGAAATCACAAATATATGAACAAATGGTAAAATTCTAAAGATGAACAAGATATAGGGACAACAAACAAACATTTATATATAAAAGTAAGGCTAACTTAAAAATGTAAGCGTGGTTTTATTTTATGATTGTTCTTTCAAATCAGAAACAATATCTATCTATATTATAAAGAACAAGCGAGTCTGGGCGTAACGCTGACGTCATTTTGCGAATGGCAACAGCAGATAATCAAATGTCGCTTTTACCCCAATTTGTTTGATTTTTTTAAATTTCTAAATATCGCACATTTTTAATTTTTACGCAGTCGAATAGGGAAAAATTGTACTTTCAAATGCAATTTGTTTGAAAACTAATATCACAATTGGCTTAAAAACTGTATCGCAATTTACTCAATTTTTAATTTTTAAAAATAATCTTCAAGTATGAATTTTGTTCAAATCTATCTCTATCGCGTGCAGACGATTGTGAAAGATAAATCTGTTTGCACTTAAATTAATATAAATAGCTACTGACTTGTTTCCCGTGTATATTGTATAACGAAATTAAAACACTAATCAATAAGTAAAACAATAAAATTAAAATAAAGCACAAATTTAAGACATGTAAGTGAATTTTGCGCTTAAACTACTGAAATAAACAAAATCAAAAAGGCTTATTTTAAATAGCAGTCTTTGGCGATTTTTTCGGCTGTTAAATCCTGACACGAGACCAATATGAAAATATCACTTTTAATACAATTTGGTTTTCGGGCACGTCATTCAACAACTCATCAGTTGTGGAGAGTTTCTGAACTTCTTCACGATGGCATTAGATCTGGCGGCGTGACGGGAGCAATCTTTCTCGATGTGCAGAAGGCCTTTGACAAGGTCTGGCACATCGCCCTTATCTTTAAACTTATTGCGCTCGGAGTACCGGGCCAATTAATTAAAATCTATAATGACTACTTTCAACTTAGATCCTTCGTAGTTAGAGTGGGAAGTTCTTACTCTAACCCTCAACCTATTTCCAGCTCTGTGCCGCAAGGCTCCCTCAGCGGTCCCACCCTCTTCAACATTTACGTCAACGATATTCCTAAAGAGCCTGATATCGACTTAGCAATATTTGCCGACGATACTGTCATGCTTAAACAACATAAACATGCACAAACAGTGTTCTCTAGACTTCAAAATTATTTGGATATACTTTCGGTCTGGTTAAGGAAATGGAAAATTAAAGTAAACAGTGCCAAAAGTGCCGCTATCTTCTTCACCAATCAACGTTTTACCCCAGATGCTAATCTTAACTTTAAATTGAATAACGAAAACATTCCCTGGAAGACTGAGTATAAATACCTAGGCATTAACCTAGATTCCAAGAGTTAACATGGTGCCAGCACATCACAGACAGTCTGAAGCGTGCTGACCGCGCCGTGGCCTCCCTTAATCCCCTCTTGGCTTGGAACAGCCCCCTGTCAATCAAAAATAAATTGCTACTGTACAAATCAATGATTAGACCAATCATTACTTATAGATCAGCAGTATATGGTAGTGCCTCAAAATCTCAACTAAATAGAATTCAACTTTTTCAAAATAAACTCCTGCGTAGGTTTACCAAAGCGACCCGCTATGTCCGAAATGACGTCATTCATCGTGACCTCAAAATCAAACCTGTATTTACAGAAATCAAAAAACTTACGTTGAAGTTTCACAGGTCAACCCCAGCCGTGAGGAATCCTGCGTTAGATGCCATCCGTCGTTATGACGCCAGAGTGGGGAGGAACCGAAAACGGCCCCTCGCAATTCTCACTCGGGACGACGATTTCGTCCCATGCTCCAAAACTACCAGGAGGAATCCATCTGGTGTCACTTAAACGCAGAATTCCCCGGGAAAATTCTTTTCCCTAGATTGAAAGAAATTTTCATCTAGAATTGGCTTTCCCCCGTGACGTCATGCAGCATACTGTTCATTGTTAACAGCCGTGAATTTCAACTTTCCTAACTTAAATTTATTGTATTTTTTATTAGGTTTTTTTATCTTTATTTTTTGGAGCTTCCTTTCTTTCTTTCTTTCTTTCTTTTTTTTTTTTTTTTTTCAATGTAATGTTATTGGGTGCTCTATCCTTTTCAAAATACTAGATTGTTTTCGAGCAGTTTAGTTACTTCCACCCAGGGAGAGGTCTGACTCGCCTACCTTATTCCCGACCGGCCTCGGTGTGCTTGCTCACTGCACCCCGGCTATTTTTAACTTTTTCTCCCCATTTTGGTTCATTCGTCCGGCGGTGCTTAGGTATCCCGGTCACGAAAATACGACATCGAAGTATAGGGCAACCAAAAAAATTCTTGGGTGCCTTATGCGCCCCTTATGCTGGAGGTTATATTTAACCTAGTGCTTCTAACTCTGGAATGGCCCTCGGGACTCCACCAGAGCTTCCAAATTATACTTTTAGGCCGTGCAATGTTTCGAAATTCATCCTTAGTTCTTTTTCCTATTTAGTTGGAGGTTACGCGCGGCGGCGTTGCACGCCGCGTTGGCACTCCTTAAGCACCGCGATGTCATGTCATGTCATTTTTAATACATTTCAAAACATTACTTAAACGCATTATTACTATTCTCCATATAAATGTGATGTTTAGTATTGTTTATGGGTATTATAAAAAAATATGTTAAATGTAAAAATCTATTACAAGTATCAGAAAAAAAGTAGATCCGTGTGAGCCTTTCTCACCTTCTATTTCTTGATTAGTTTTTTCATTAACTGCATTTTTTTTTTTTTTAATCAAACAACGCGTTTTAACGATACACTGTAAAAAAAAAAAAAAAAAAAAAAATCCGTTAAAAAACGGAAATTGTACTGGCAATCAGTACTATTTGCGTATTTTTACGGAATTTGGTTTATTCTGATAAGGCGCTTCCTGATGAGATTTGGAGGCTCGTTGGTTAAGGGTGTATTCCAATCCAAACTGCTTATTTTCTGATTAATTTTTAAATTCATTTTTGCTCTCAAACGCATCAAACTGGGAAATTCTCTTATTTAGAAACTACATAATGCGCTGTGCTTCTCGATTTTTTGATAAATGCAGAAAATATTGGAAAAAATTCTGTCAAAGTGGGCATTTTGAACAGAATTTTCCGAAGCGGGAGATCTGGGAATGAAAAAGATGGTCACACTGAGAAAATAATTGTTTGAAACTCAAATTCTAATGAATTGAGCGAAAAATGAAATCACACGGTCGCTTATACATCTCTTCAAAAATCACCTCAGCAAGTTTCATGTTTTTACTTTTAAAAATGAGCCTGAAAATGTCTCAGAAAAATTCGAGCTGTTGAGGATGGAAAAATATTTTTTCGACTACACCCTTAAGTATAAATAGGGGGGAGGGGGGGGGGGGACGGAGGTGTTAATCCCCCCCCCCCTTAATTTAGCTAAATGAGTTTTTCGTCGATTTCTTTATTATTCGAGGGGCGTTATTCTTTGAAATAAGATTATAATATACAATTAGTGTGAATAGCCTGTGAGCTCAATGCCATCAGTTTAACTGCGAACTTTTCTTTTTAAATAATTTCAGCTTTCTATAAAATCTCACTATTTTAAGTATATCGCAAAAAGAAAAAAATTACCCTCCTTTTGTTACCATGGACTTGGAGTTTGTCTCTACCACAAACCATCCATCATTTCTGTAATTCTTTCCTTTTTCCGTTTTATATTAGACAGAATTAAAAAAAATAACATTATTTCCAAATCAAAATTTTATTATATATTTTTTCAAACCGTTTTATTCATCGCTTTCTTCAATTTTATTATTAATATTATCCGACATATATTTTTTAAATTGGACTTAAAGGGGAAAAAATGTAATTGATTGATAAAATTATTGATAAAAATTTGTGATAAATCTTCTTTTCTATAATTTGGTCAAACAAATCTGATGTACTTCCTGGATTTTAAAATACTTTCATTATCGAAAGTCAGTTTATTTATTTAAAAATGCTCATTTATAAAAATCATGCAATTGCTTTCTTAAAAGCCATAAGTTTATAAACTAAATTAAAAATCTGATTTAGGCGTTTCATGAAATAAAACAACTTGCAATATACCTCACCACGGCTAATACAGATTTTATTTTCCTTGATTTTCAGGAATTGCTAAATTTGTATGCCATTAAGTGTTTTCTTCTGTTCTCTGATTTTATTTGTTATGATTTCTTAACATTGCATTTAGTGTTTTACAAATTCAGAATTATGATTTACGTCTGAATTACCTTTAACCTAAAAAAGTATAAAAACAAAATAAATGAAGAAAATTAAGAACAACTACGATTAACCAATGAACATTTTGTTATTTATATATACTATATAGTGACTTAGATTATTATTATTGGCTATCAACTATAATAATAATAAAATCACGCGAGTTTGAATACACAACTTTTATCCTTCACAAATCATCTTTCTGGCACACGAACCTGTCTGCATCTGCATACATCTCACCGTTGAAACTCTAAACCATCCCGATCGGTCGGTTACAGTCAATATGTCAAAATTACAAATAAACAACTGAAACTTTCTTTTAAAAATAATGCAACAAAAATCTACTCATTCGAACTAGCAAAGCATCCCGCATATTTTTCAAACTTTATCAAACAATTCTCTACTGTATAGCGGAAAAATATTTTACAAAATAACCAAAACTATCGCCAAATTGGCCAATAAAGGCTCTTTCTTAGCAACCCTAACTGCAATACTAATCAAAGTATCTTGTTTGTTAAAAGATGTCAGTAACCTTACGACATGAATTCCATTATTAGTTAATGCACCAAAACCAGCGTCCTAAATTGTCACGAAAGTTCATGTTCTTAAGATTACATTTTCAAAGACTCAAAACACAATGTCATTTTTTTCTTCTTCTTTTTAATTCTCTTATTATATAAACTCCCTTTTCTTCTCATCCAAACACGTGTTTTAAAGTGCATTTAGCGATTCGGTAATTGGATTTGGATTTGAAACCACGCAGCCATTTTGCTTGTTTTATTCTAATTTCGGCCGAAGGGAATCAGTAATTGATAGAAATTAATTCCGTAAGTTATTATATATTTTTTTTTCTCCCCCAAGTCTGTTTAAGGGAAAATGATCAAAGAAATCACAATGTAATTTTAAATCTCATTACTAGAATATTTTGTCTCTTTCTCGTCAGATTTAATTTAAAAATTACAGCTATGTGATTGAAAATGGAAAAATAATCGTGATTTTAAAATAAGGAGGAAGTCATAATTTTGTTAATCCGCCGTGTTTGAAAATGTATTTTGATAATGCGAGGTAGTCTTTTCTTTTTTTTCATTACTCTTTATTTTATTATTTGTTGAATTACGGAACTTTCGCCGTGTTCTCGATAATTATTGCATTAAGTGACTCGAAGGAAACTTTCTCAAAATAAAGACGGCCGCGTAATTTGATTTTTAAAGACCATGAAATGTTTTCAAATTCAATTTTTATTCTAATTCCTATTATATAATTAAAGGCATATACGTCTTTTTTTGTTATTATTATTTTATATCATCACGGAATGGAAAATTTCCTGCTATTTACAATACCTCATTAAATAGGGACACATAAAAGGTAATTGCAATGTTTTTCCTTTATTTAAATCTAATGTTTCTTTTAGTAGTTTTGATTGACTTGGTTTGATTTAACTTCATTATTTTATTCATTTGAATAAAAAATGCATATGGATAGATGACTGGAAAAATATTGTCCATTAATACAGTAGAGCGTCGATTGTCCGAACAAATCGGGACCAACCTTAGTCGGATAAATGGACAGACACTTTAAGGGATGTTCCTGACTATACTAAAACCTTCACACTTTATACAGGCTTAGGACTGGCAGCAGCAGTTAGTGCTAGCATGTTTAAAAACTTTTTTTGTTTACTTTTTTATCATTTTAAATTTTCTTTTTCTCTTTTTATCATTTTCTGAACACCAGAAATTATAATTTAAGCAAAATATCTTTCGATTGTAGCTTGCTTCAAAGAAGACGTTCTTTCCAATGCTCCCATATCTCTAATTCTTCTTAAATACGTTAGTTGAATAGGATCAGCGTTCTTCTGCCACTCGAGCCATTTCATAGCTGTTTCCAAACATTCAAAGGCTTCGTTATGTGATGGACCTGGGTCATTTTTAGAGCATTCGTTTTCATTTCTTCAATTTCGTTTTAATCTTAAATCTCATCCACAATCTCATCATCATTAAACAAAATTTTTGAGAGAAATAGGCTGTTCAGATAAATAGAAGTTCGGTTAAAAAAATTTTGAGAGAAATAGACTATTCGGATAATTAGAATTTCAGTTAATTGGAGTTCCGATAATCGGTGCCCTACTGTATTTTACTATATGAGGACGTGAGTTTCAAAACTTGCCTTATCGAAGATTTAAAAAATCGTGTTTTCCTTATCAAGTAAAGCCGCACCGAAGAAACACAACAATCTGTAAAAGAAAGTATTTTTATTCTGCCATTGTAAAATCTTACTTTACAATGAAATCCAATGGACGCAGTTAGAGGTTTTTCGCGATTTCCCAACATTTGATTTTTTAGGCAAGGCGAGTTTTGAAACTCATCTTCTCATATATACTATATACTTCATAAATAGGACGCTTAATTTCAGAAATATTATAAATAGCAAGGACAGAATAAAAATTTTAAATAAAATTATTACCTTATTTTATGGTAGAAACGACGCACCCGTCGTAAGCGCCGCACTCCTCAAAATTGGTCTGAATCAGCTTGAAACGCTACTATTGTCCACAGTGCCTGATTGACCTAACTTTAATCAAAGTTTTCTGAACAGTGTAGGGTGCTTCATTTTTATTAACTTAAGATTCTAAAATTTATTTAAAATATTTAAATCAGGTTTGAAATATTTTAATGTAATTTTTAAATTAAGATGTCAATTGGTATTAAAACAATCCAGAGCACGGGACGCGGACCCATCTCCTCAGGCGCTCTACATTTTTTTAAGTGATCAGGGCAGCTTGGCATGCTTTTTACGTCGAAATCCACTTTAGTCTTTTCTTTTCTTTTTTTTTTTTTTTTAGTTTCTATTCGAAGCCCTCAAAATCTGAGTCGTCGATATCTAAGTGGAAGAGATGTAAATTTTCTTTGTTCACCTGTATGGTTCGGTATCATCATCGGAAATGTCACAGTTCTCATTATCGGCAAAGTCAGAAAGTTTCGCGTTGTTGAGCAACATATACGTAAGAACAATCTTTAGACATTTTTACTTTACCCCAATTTTACGCGCACGAAAAAAAAATTATCATGTGTAATTTTGCGTATGGTGTAAACGCCGCACTTGACAAAAAAAATCGACTTTCAAACTCATTAAAATACGGTAATAATAATACATGCACATTACCTCTCAACTTTAATTAGTTGCATTTAAAAGCTTACCTATTTTATGTTTTATAAATATAGTATGCTGAATTTTTAATGTATTTATCTCATAGGATGCATATACATTTTTAAAATGCATCTTTAGAAACCATTATATTTTCGAGATGTAAAGGAGTATTTACGAAAACAAAGTTTCTTTGACTCCTATTGATTTTCGGAAACATTTCCAAATAGTTTCGATAGTGTATTCATTGATAGTGGTGGTTTGCTGTTGCGGTTTTGTTAACGATTTGCATATCAACTACAGAAGTTTCCATTATATTCCTATTATGTATCAAAAGTTAAAACAAATACTTCAGACATTCAATATAAAATTGGTAGCTACCCCCCCCCCCCCCACGCCGCTTCTTATCTTATTCTCAGTAACAATATTGACAAGATTCAAGAATCAACAAAAAGCAGGCGTTTATGAAATTCCGGCTTTACCCTCCCGAATATTGAAAGGTTTAAGGTATATATAAATATTATACAGACATACGTACAATGAATACAATAAACCCAACTGGAGTGAAAAATTAGCCAGAGCCAGGAATCGAACCCGGGACCACAGTATACAAGACTGCTGCATTAACCACTGAGCTACTTTGGCCGATGCCTGAGTCTGCAAATGAGTTCGTGAGAAATTGCACACTCAGGCATCGAGCAGCAGTCTTGTATACTGTGGTCCCGGGTTCGATTCCTGGCTCTGGCTAATTTTTCACTCAGTTGGGTTTATTGTTTTTATTGTATGTATGTCTGTACAATATTTATATATACCTTTAACTGTTGAATGCAGGCGTTATTTATGTGTATATCTGTGTTTTAATATATATTGTAGTATGTGTGCTTTATTATAAATGAAAGGTTTGTTTACATTCGTGAAACTAAACGAAGATTCTCAGAGAGGTTAAAGGAGCACCGAAGAGATATTTCGCAATGGAAACAGGATACATCTCTAGCAAGATTTTACTACTCAAATGAAGGTAGTAGAGGTGACTTTGGCGAAGCTAGGATTATAATCCCGCGTAATAATCCGTATGTATGAGTAAAATTTTAGAGTCCCTCACAATTATTAAGCGTGGGCGGTATGCCTGTAACGATAATTTATGATTTAACATTAATAAAATCTGGCATTTCCGAACCCCCACCCCCGTTCTCTTTTTTTTTTCTTTTTTTAACTATTGTGGTTTGTCTATTTTGTAACTCTGCGTACTCTCCGTTCAGGAATTCTTCTGTGCTCTTAGGCTGGTTGTTTGGTTGTATTTATGACGGCCAATTATCTGCACGAGGGATATAGGCCCAGGGGGGGATTGCCCTTCGTGGGGGTCTTTCTAAGGGAACCTAACCCGTATTAACGCTTGGAAATCCAAGGTTCTAAGAAAACCACGAAAACTCCGAACGATTAGGCCGACGGGCGCGATTGGGATTGAAACCAGCACCTCCCGTCTACCAGATTCGAGAGCAGAACCTCTCAGCTACTGGTGGGGCCCTGTGCTCTTAGGCGTTTATATCAAATTTTGAACTTTTTGATTAGTGTAACATCATTTTAATTCTAATGACGATTGCGAAAGCGATTCGAAACGTAGCTTTTTCATGTGTTTGTAATACCCCTTTTATGTTATATGTACCACTTAGAAAGTTGTATTTAATTTGACTACAACGTTTTTAAGTACATTTTATGGTGCAGTTGTCTAATAGATATTTGTGTGTATTCATCAGTTTTCTCAACTTGGAATATAGATAATTTCGAATCCCATCCACTCTCAAGTAAACATTTTCATGGTCAACAGACATGTTCTACAGACAAACGCAATACATTAACAACATTAACATGAACATTGAAATTAATATTGCTGTACTTCTCTTGCATGTACAAAAGTTGAAAGTGTTTAATTGTGAATGGACACTCTCAGAAATGAATACTCAGATTTCACGAAATTTTCTTTATTTTTGACGAAATGGTTGCCTGGAAAATGCTCCGAGCGAACATTTCGTCAAATTGATGAAATTAGTTTCTTCACTTGCTTGACGATATAAATTTCGTCAATAGTTTCGTCAAAAGAGGGCTGGTGGCGCCATCTCTCAAACAGTTTGGA
The DNA here is from genome assembly GCA_963932465.1 of Maratus speciosus. NCBI lineage: Eukaryota > Metazoa > Arthropoda > Arachnida > Araneae > Salticidae > Maratus > Maratus speciosus. Next base: position 3,099,373 of record OZ010790.1, on the reverse strand, counting down.
ATCTCCAGTATTTGACACGGGGAAAGAAAAAAAAAAATCACTTCTCTCTCTTTCCTCGGCGTGATTCGAACTCAGGACAATTCGTGTGGGAGGTCGCTGCTCTTCCAACCTGACTGCTGGGGACTTGAAAGTGTTTGCTTTTAGACTGGTGTAATGAATTCTACTTCGTATTTATATTTTTATAACTTAGATTGCAATTTTATCGGCGCTGCTATATTTTCTGAAAGTTTTAAGAAAGGCTAATTTATTTTTATGGTTTTCTCGTATCAATGAATAATTATAATATGGCTTGATTAAATATTTTACAACTGAAATTTTCTTTGATCAATGGATGATTAGAATATGGTCTGGTTAATTTGTTGTTCACAAATAACGAATTGTGAAGTGCATATTGCGTGAGATTTTATCACTTTGAGTAGGAGGATAAGATTTTAACACTTTACTGTTTATAAAGAGGAGAGGGATCAATTATGTTTATTTTTAATTTGATTGAAAACATAATATACTTCTTAAAAAAAAAAAAGATATCCTAGAAGTTTAAAATTTTATTGACCTAATTTTCTTATTGAATGGTTTTGAAGAACACAGGAAATTTATTCTTTTCGAATTAAAACATAACGAACGACAACATATAAATAATAATAATAATAATAATAATAATAAGCATTCCTAAATATTCTAACAGCTAAAAAAATAACTAATGAAGAAACAATAACTATCTATATTTCAGTATTTTCTGAAAAGCACTAAGTGCTGTTTTAAAATAAATTATTACAGGACTAACATAAACAAGCAAATATCTGTTTGCTAAAATCGCAGGATTTGAGGAGGATTTGAGGAACTGTTTCCTTAAAATGCATTGAGTCTGACCGTGATTGAGGCAAAACTTTCGTCAAATATTTGAGGGTTTACGTTTCGTTGAAAGTCACGTGATGTTAATAGGAAATGATCGTCAAAAACGACGAAATACAGCTCGAGGATTTCTGAATCGTCAAAAGGGAGAGTTTTATTTCTGAGAGTGGATAGCATCCTAAAAAAGCAATATAGTCAACTTTGCAAAATCCGCACACTTAGGGACCGAGGGTTTTGTGGGTTATACCTTTTTGCCTGATTATAGATCATCCCTTTGTTAGCTCCCGGTATGCTATTTCTTTCTCCCAGCAAATAAAATGTCGTCTTCCAAAAATAACGTTCCGTTGTATAAGCCAGCCATAAAAGAAAGCAGAGGTATCATTGTACGAAATAATCTCTCCTGCAATTTTTTAAACTTCTACGCATCGCACATTTTCCATTTTTAGACCGTCGTATGGGGGGGGGGGGGTACTTTTTAATGCAACTGGTTTGAAAACTGCATCTCCATTTGCTTTTGAGCTATTAATCTTTTTGTAGTTTTTAGCGACATTTGTTTCATTTTGGCAACTCAAGTACTCCATTTCTGTAGGGAGTAAAGAAAAATAGTTGAAAATAGCAATTATATCTTTTTATTGCCGTTTTCCCATAAAAACTGAAAAAAAAAATGCACTTAAAATACGTGCTATTTTGAAGAAATATAAATGAATGATTTCTGATAAAACATGGAACTATTATAAACTACATTTAATTTTAAGTATCTATATTAATACTACAAACAAATGAAGGCATAGGAATCATGATATAGCTGATTTCTTTTTATCGAGTTTCTTGAACGACGATATCTCTCTTTTAGGATTCGTGTATTATTTAGCGATAGTGACGTCCTATGCATTACTTTACTGTAGATGTTGTTTAAGACGAGATCGTAAATGAGAAATTATTCCTCCGAATGTGAATGACGTCATTTTATATAAAATAAAAGCGTGTGTTTTAAGTCTTAAAAGTGAAATATGTTTTATACTACAGTAGAGTCCCAATTATCCGAGTCCCGCTTAACCGAGTTATTTTCTTCTGATGGACTGATGGTTTCCATTATTATGAAACAGCTATTATATATGAAGTGTTAAGTGAACATGAAAGAGCAGTCGTAAAAAAAAAAAAAAAAAATCATGGCCATTTTTTTCCCCATACTGACTAGAAAATCAGAGTTCTAACTTTTTACGGCTGCTCTTTCATTTTCACCTAACGCTTCATTTATAATAGCTCTTTAATGGAAACCATCAGTCCATCAGAAGAAAATGATCCATTCGAAAGATATAAGTTCGATTGAAAAAAAACTATGAACTAATTAATGAATTAAGGGAAAATTTATATTTCATCTCCTTAGTGGGTGATGATATGTATCAATCCAGTTTATCCGAGTTTTTTGCTTATCCGAGGTGATTTTGGTCCATATTAACTCGGATAATAGGGACTCTACTGTATCTATATTTATATACATGTGTATATTTTTTTTCATCGGAGGCGACACTAAATTCTGAAAAAGCAGAATTCTCCTTCTCTAGTTTACATTTTATTTTGTAAAGTCTGACTATAAATTAGGAACAACTGCACAAAAAGCACAATTATAATGGAAAAGAAAAACATAAGGCAACATTGGTTTAATATAATTTAATAACAAAGTTAATTTAAAGAAAAATTAAATTATATACAATACAAATTTTACTGATTATTCATGTTTTTAAACATTGACACAACACAACACTTGTTGGTTTCAGTTCAAATTCAGTTTTGGTTTGTTGTCAATAATTTTTTTCTGTAGTCTATGAACACTCATTACTTCTTGCTCCGAGATAAAATTTTGTTACTCAAGGGGAATTAAACATTTATGTTCAATTTCTATTTAAATATTTATTCATTGGAAAATTGATAGCTGAAAAAAAAAAAAAAAAAAAAATATATATATATATATATATATATATATATATACATACCAAATTTAACTTTATGAGTTTAACTAGTGATAACAGTTTTCATTGTTTACATTCTATCGTGTAGTCCAGATAATAGACGTTTGCGGATTACATCGGCGAATTTCACAGAACTGACTTTATTGCGATTTGACAAAACTGATTAATTTAAGGGCGTCCGTGACACAATTTAAAATAATTTTTATTTATTGAATTAAAATTTGGATTTTTTTGTGGTGGTTAACCATGTTATTTGTAAACAAAATCACATTTTTTTTCATTTTAAATTTAAAATTCATTAAAAAAGTGGGGTAATTTAAAATCGTTATAGCTCGAAATATTATTCGTAGAATTTTTTTTTTCATTTAAATAAACAAAAATATATAGGTTCTAATTTTGATTCAGCATTTTAAAAAATAATAATTAAAAAAAGTAAAAAATATTTAATTAAAAAATGAAAAAAAAAATGTTGCAACTTAAAAAAAAAAAAAAAAAAAAAAAAAACCCTCATATTTTCAAAAGTAAATATTTTTTTCTAATTTGCCGAATTAAAATTAAAGTAAAACAATTGAAAAAGACATGTTCCAAGTTTGAACCATTTATTTTTAACCGTCCTTGACTTATAACGATTTAAATAAGAGGAATGGCAAAAAACGGCCATCATGAAGAAAAACGCATTTTCACAAGAATTCGTTTCCATGCCAACCATTGCTTGAAAGCTAGATTTTGAAAACAAAACAAAACAAAAAATTTAATGTTTCCTGTTCTAATTGAGATAGAAACATGATTTAAGCGTCATTTTAAGAAGGAAAAAAACAACAACAACAACAAAAAAAAAAACAGAGAAATTTTTAATACAATAAAAGTTTTTTAGGAAATTTGGATATTTTTGTGTCTCGGACTCCTTTAACTCTAGAAAGGACTCGGAAATGTTTCCGAAAACGAATGGCAGCATAAGAAACTTTGATTTTATGATTGTTTCTTTAAATCTCGAAAATAGATTGGCGTTTGAAGTTTCTAATATGATAAGGAAGGTTTTTAGGAATCATGAGTAATTCAAAAGAGGTGACTGTATATTTTCGTTCGTTATTAGGTGCGTTCGGAATTATATAAATGCGTAGCCCCTAGAGCCGTCGTCCATCCGTCTGTCCACCTATAACAGCGCAAAAACTACGCAACCGAATGGTTTGAAATTTAAGATATAGAATCGCTGCAGAATTTTGTTGAGTCATTTCAAGTTTTATTAAAATCGAATTCAAATTTTAATAAAAGTTCTCTTCGTTCTATTAAATCCTATCATATACGTAATGAATTCAATGATATCCCATGATAGTTCATGATTTTAGGTTGCCATGGTGATGACGTCCCATTTAAGATGGAGTCCTATTGTTTCCGTATTACTGAATCTATAGAATCGTATTAAATTTTGTATTCATGCATTTTTGCATAAGAGTGCAACAGCTATTGCACCAAGATCTGAATATTTATAAAACTAGTTATAGTACGAACACGCTTCACGTGTGACTTACAATTTCCGACTTGTTATATTATATTTTCGTAGATTAAGAAAGAGCTGTCTCAGGAACACTTTCCAACATATTTGAAAAGTGTTTATGAATTTGGTTTGTCTGTCCGTCCGATATCTATCTCGCGTGGACATTAGGGTGGGCCGAAAAAACTTTTTTTAGAAATTGATTTTGGCATAGTACGCAAAAGTTGTGTAACGAATCAGTTAGAACTCACAAAAATTTTCATCAATATTGCTCAATTTTTAACCGCGACCCTCCAATTTTGAAAAACAAGAAAAAAAGAGAAAAATCATTTATTTTTTATGAAAAAATACATTTTGAAAAATTTTCCAAAATTTTTATTAGCATGCAGTGAAAATGTTACACAATGGGTCAGTTAGAACCTACAAAAAATTTTATCAATTTCTATCAATATTTAACTGCCCCCCTCTGACATCAAAAATTGGAGAAAAATGAAAAATATATTGGATTTTCTAAAAACTTGTACTATGAAAATTACTTTTCGAAATTGGTATTGACATTAATATTTTTCATATTAATTTTAATTAAGCATATTTTTATTGAATTCCACACAGACAGAATACAGATCAGGACAAAATCTATAAATGTGATGTGCATTTAATAATACCGTACCTCAATTAGAGCTGTGGTCAAAATGATTAAAGTAGTACTGGCTGATTTCGATTTAGTTTCACCTGAGAAACAAACTTATATAGCTGATAAAATTGAGAAGGGAACTAGAGAAAAAAAGGAAAAAACTAAGGGCGAATGATTTAAGGGCATTTGAAGTGACATCTATTAAGAGTTTGTATTTTGATGGACGCAAAGATGATACATTTCAACAATTATCTGGCCATCGAAAATTAACATCAGAAGAGCATGTAGCATTAATAGAGGAACCAGATAGCAAGTATATAGGTCATATATCGTTAACGGCTGGTGAAAGTGGAAATTAAATAGCCGAAATTATTATAACATTTACAAAAACGTATAATTTGAGTTTGTAGAATCTATCGGTTATCGAATATGACGGAACAAATGTGAATACGGGATGGAGAGGCGGAGTTTCCTTGAGACATACATTTGAAGACCATTACAATGGAACATATTTATGTTACATACTAATCAGTTGCCACTAAGGCACCTTATTCTGGAAATGGGCGATTACCAAAAGAACCGTATTCATATTCTGGACGGATTGCTTCTAAAAGATTGCGAAAAAAATCCAGTGGTCAAATTTGATCAAATCTACTGTTCTCTTTAGACTATGGATCTGAAAGATATCCAAAAGTTAATTACTGACCAACTATATTTGTATCGCATTTGTCTTGCCAAATTTGATCAAATTCACAACATGGTAAAAGATTGGTACTTGCCCTTCTAACGTGAGTGACAATAATCCAGTTAAACTCAGTCATGCACGATGGTTGACTACTGCAAACCGTTTGTTACGGTTTTACATTAGCACACCATGACCGTCACAAAATCTTATAATACTCGTGAAGTATGTAAGGAAGTATTATGCTCTAATGTGGTTTGAGATAAAAATGAAATCGAATTGCTTGTATAGTGCCCAACATTACTGAAAAATGATTTCCCTTGCAAGGTAGCTTCCAGATAATGCTAAGCAAATTATTTACGAAATATTCTCAAACAATGCTTATTTTGCGCATCCTGAACACCTATTATTAGAAATACTATATGATTCTAGAATGATTCTATATGACACTTATTCGGGAATTAGAAGTTAGGCGTATTCTCAGCGACCGAGATAAGAAGACGAACTTGGGCAGATTGCGTTTTTTCGAGCTTCTCAAATTCAATTTTGAAGCAGATATTGATTGAGCAGATTTTTATATTGATTTAATTGATTGGTCAAACGCATTTGTAACAGACTCACCTCTTACAATGCATATAAAGGACAAAGACTTAAAAGAAATGTGTAAAGAAAAACAGTTTCCAGTACTAACATTTGAGGAATGTCCATGTCGCACGCAATCTGTTGAACGATGTGTTAAACTAATATCTGAAGCTGCAATGAACGTTTGTGGTGAGACTACAAGAGATGGACATATTCGTGTCAAGTTTCAAGCAAGGAAAGAACTTCCAAAATTCAACAACAAGGGCAATATTATTCTAACACCTGATATTCAATTTGCATCAGGTATTATTAAATACATTTCAAATTTGTAGATTTTTGTTCTAATCTGTATTCTGTCTGCTGTGATAAAAAAAATGCTAGTATTCATTTCGTAAAAAGATAATAAAAAGTAAAATTGCGTAATAATTATAGAATTATTATTATTTATAGTACTATTTAATTAATCAATTAATGTCAATACAAATTTCGAAAAGTAATTTTCCTAGTACAGTTTTTTAGAAAATCCGATATATATTTGTTTTTCTCCAATTTTTGATGTCAAAGGGGCGCGGGTAAATACTGAGAGAAATTGATATAATTTTTTGTAGATTATAACTGATCCATTGTGTAACATTTTCATTGTATGCCGGTAAAAATTTTGGAATATTTTTTTTTAATCTATTTTCTCACAAAAAACGATTTTTCTTCTTTTTTTCACTTTTTCAAGGTCAGAGGGGCGCGGCTAAATATTGAGCAATATTGAAAAATTTTTTTGTCAGTTCTAACTGTCCCATTACACAACTTTTGCGTACTATGCCAAAATCAATTTCGAAAAAAATTTTTTTTAGCTTATTTCGGCCCACCCTAGTGGGCATGATCTAATTACCATGTGATCTATATAATAAAAGCGCAAAGCATTTGACTGTCGTCAACAGTTCCGGGATGACCGCTTCACATTTTATATGCCAAGCGGCCATTTCGGGGATGCTGTCGCCAAATGCTGTTAAGTTTGTCGCCAACTTGGCGATATATCGCCGAATTTGGCGACCAAAATTAGTAGCCAAAAGTGACGCCAACTTCGCAATATCTCTAATATTTCGCCAAATTCCCATAGACTTCCATTGTAAACCAATAGGGTTTACTTGCTTACAGAAAATTACCAAATTGAGATATTTTAATGCAACAAAAACTGATATTAGCTTAAGGAATTAGTTATATTTAAGAGGGGTCCAAGTAAATTAAATTATGAATAAAAGTAACATGATACAATGCTTATCATGTTTCCTAAAGAAAAATTTTAAGGTAGACCAAACTGGTCGTCAAGAGCGGCTAGTTGATATATATTATTGATATTTACTATGGCATGTTCGGTATTGAAAATGAAGTGTGTAGCATTCATGGTTCATTGACAGGGACTCTCAAAAGAGTTGCGTTACATATGGGGAAAAATCTTTTGCATTGTAGTTTAATGATGTTTCAGTATTTCTAACATGTTGAAATTGATGTAGGTGCTCCACAAAATGCTTACTGTTGAATAGGGTGGGCAAAGCAGTTATCCTTCATACACAGGCACATATAAAAGTGTTCGACTATATTACGGTCTAAGTGCTCGAAAAGCGTTTTCAGTTGCGATATGCGTTTTTAAATTTAACATATTTTAATGTTTTTTATTATTATTACAGGCGTGTATGGATTATACAGATCATACAGACGGCCGTACAAAAGAATTCGGGTACCTTTCCGTTTGTTGAGGGAAATTGCTGAAAGGGAATTTTCAACTGAGTTTAGAGCTTCCGATCGGAATAAAATTTTAGCATAACATATTCTATGTATACAAATCAATAGATCATATACAGGAATTCACAAAAGAATTTGAATCAATTTCTGACAATAGATGTTTATTGCCGAAATTGAGTTTTCAAATGTTTTATGCGTTTTCCAAATTGCTTACTTAAGGCTGTTCTTAACAGCTCTGCTCAACAAGCACAAAAGGTTTTGACACATTTACAAATTTGTTTTTTAACGGAAAGGTATACAATTGGAAAGCCTAGCCATGGAAGCGATTTGGAATCGAACTGGTTTTTCCATTTTTTGATCAGTCCATTACCTATTGAGTTATAAGCAATTTTGATCACGTGACAAACCCGTTTTTCGCTCGCTTTAAGTACTCTTTCTTCCTTCGCGCGGAAATTCGGTTCAAAACACCCACTTTGACACTATTTTCTGAAAGATTTATTGCGTTTGCAAAAAAAATGAAAAAAAAAACAGCTCAATGACATAGTTTCTGATCAAGAACATCAGCTAGTTTCATGCCTTTTCGAACAAAAATAAATTAAAATTTATGTCAGAAAATTGCCCGTTTCGATTTGAGAACAGCCTTAAGGGTGTATTCCAATCCAAACTTCTTATTTTCTAATTTATTTTTAAATTCATTTTTGCTCTTAAACGCATCAGACTGGCAAATTCTCTTATTTAGAAACTACACAATGCGCCTGTTTGTCGTTTTTTTTTAGAAATGAAGAAAATATTGAAAATAAATGCTGTCAAAGTGGGCGTTTTGAACCGAATTTTCCGTTGCGGGAGATCTGGGAATGAAAAAAAATGGTCATACTGAGAAAATAATTGTTTAAAACTCAAATTCTAATTAAATGAGCGTAAAATGAAATCACACGGCCTCTTATACATCTCTTCAAAAATCACCTCAGCAAGTTTCATGTTTTTACTTTTAAAAATGAGTCTGAAAATATCTCAGAAAATTTCGAGCTGTTGAGGGTGGAAAAATATTTTTTCGAATACACCCTTAATATATCATCGCGTGAATTTTTTTTTCTTGTTTTACAGCGTGGGGTATTTTCAAAATTACAGAATTATATTATTTTCATTAATTCATAATATGGGATATAATGAGTTAAAAGGACTCATTCGCAAAATAAATCTGAACTGAAAAATTAAACAACCAATACCCCTACAAGAACGACACTTCCTCTTTTATTACGTCTCTATTCTTTCCTAACAGCATTATTAAATGTCTGCAATATTTCTGATTTAGAACTTGCATCTCGTCCTCAAGTATACGTTCCCTCTCTTATTATTGGCTCTAAAGCAAAGAAGATTTATCTGCGGAGCTCGAGCGCACGTGTTATTCGGTGACACCTTGTCATCCTCTCGTGGTCTCAAAGAGTTCTTCCACCCACCCTCTTCTACGGAAAAGAAAGCAAAAAACAAAATAAGAAGAGTATCAACCAGAAAATGTATATAAAAAAAATAACCGACTACAAGTTATCTCTACGGGACAGAGAGATGTGTTGCCCGTCCATTAAAAAGGACTGCCTTCGTTCTCTTGAGTGATAGACTGGCTTCAGCCCGCGTATCCCGGATGTAGGCTCACGTTGGATTAATGATGGGGTTTGTGAATGAGAAACGTGAGGGGAATAATCACGCGTGACGCTGCGCCCCTTTTCACGTTGTTTTTTGCCCCCCTTTTATTATTATTATTTCGGTTTATTTATTCCTTGCAAGGACGAGATGAAGCCTATTTTAGGCTGTGATTTGTTTGCGGTAAGGATTTGAAAATTTTAAATGATCTGCCTCGTCCAGTAAGTATAGTGAAAAACAAAGGATAGTCTCGCGCACACGTGGCGTTAAAGAAAATACGAAGAATAGTTTCCATATGTAATTGAAAGTGAGCCGCGTTAGAATGCGTATAGGACAAACAATTGTAAAAGAGAAGTTAAGGATTTATTTTTGTCGTTTTGTTGGCAGTCATTTCTCTCTCTCTCTCTCTTTCATTTAAGGGCATTGGTCAGTGAGAATTCAAATTCCCCTCGCTCATATTAAATATACAGGTGTGAAATGCATTCGTATATTTAAAATATCGCATCAGAAAATTAATATTTTTAATTTCATTTGTTGTGTACTATCTAAAGGACGTCTCTTTTTTTTTTCTTAATTATCAAAATATTTTTAATTTCATTTTCTCTGTACTTTCTAAAGGATGATTCTTTTTTTTTTTTTTTTCTTAATTATCAAAATATTTTAATCTCTTTTTTCTCTGTGCTCTCTAAAGGATGTCTCTTTTTTTCTTAATTATCAAAGTATTTTAAACGTTAAAGTAAAGAACTTAAAAGTTCTTTTTTTCTCTGTACTTTCTTAAAGGATGATTCTTTTATTTTTTTTCTTAATTGTCAAAATATTTTTAATCTCTTTTTTCTGTGTACTCTCTAAAGGATGTCTTTTTTTCTTAATTATCAAAATAATTTTAATTTCATTTTCTCTGTACTTTCTAAAGGATGATTCTTTTTTTTTTTTTTTTCTTAATTGTCAAAATATTTTTAATCTCTTTCTTCTCTGTGATCTCTAAAGGATGTCTCTTTTTTTCTTAATTATCAAAGTATTTTTAATTTCTTTTTTCTCTGTACTTTCTTAAAGGTGATTCTTTTTTAATTATGAATTGTCAAAATATTTTTAATTTCTTTTTTCTGAGTACTCCCTAAAGGATGTTTCTTTCTTCTTAATTATCAAAATATTTTTAATTTCTTTTTTCTCTGTACTTACTAAAGGATGATTCTTTTTTTTTTCCCCTTAATTGTCAAAATATTTTTAATCTCTTTCTCTGTGTACTCTCTAAATGATGTCTCTTTTTTCTTAATTATTAAAATATTTTTAATTTCTTTTTTCTGTGTACTCTTATTATAAAAATATTTTCGAAATTTTTTTTTCTGAATTCTCAAAATATGTTTAATCTCTTTTTTCTGTGTACTCTCTAAACGATGTATCTTTTTTCTTAATTATTGAAATATTTTTAATTTCTTTTTTCTGTGTACTCTTATTATAAAAATATTTTCGAACTTTTTTTTTTCTGTGTACTCTCTAAAGGAGTCTCTATTTTCTTAATTTTCAAAATATTTGTAATTTATTTTTTCTATGTATTATTTAAAGGATGTCTCTTTTTTTTAAATTAATTATAAAAAATATTTTAAATTTATGCTGAATCGATATTATAAGTGTTAAAATTGCACGAACTGTGAGGGTGTATTTGAAAAAATATTTTTCCACCCTCAACAGCTCGAATTTTTCTGAGACATTTTCAGACTCATTTTTAAAAGTACAAACATGAAACTTGCTGAGGTGATTTTTGAAGCGATGTATAAGAGGCCGTGTGATTTCATTTTTCGCTCAATTCATTAGAATTTGAGTTTTAAACAATTATTTTCTCAGTATGACCCTTTTTTTCATCTCCAGATCTCCTGCTTCGGAAAATTCGGCTCAAAATGTCCACTTTGACAGCATTTTTGCAATATTTTCTGCATTTATCGAAAAATCGAGAAGCACGGCACATTATGTAGTTTCTAAATAAGAGAATTTCCTAGTTTGATGCGTTTGAGAGCAAAAATGAATTTAAAAATAAATCAGAAAATAAGCAGTTTGGATTGGAATACACCCTTAAGAGATAAAATTAAGTGTATAATTCAGAAATTTTCTGAGAACAAACAACAACAACAAAAAAAAAATAAATAAATAAAAGTGTGAGAGAGAGAGAGATGAGATGAGGTGTTTTAAAAAGAGCATACAGAAAGAAAAAGGAAGTCAAAAGTATTAATTTCCTGTTGAGACGTTTAATAATAATAATGCATTCCAATCCCACAGGTTTTACATTAGCGAGGAGAATTAGAGATCTTACTTAAGAATTTTGTTTTGTTGTCGTTTTGTTTGCAATAATCTCTCTTTCTTTTTCGTTTAATCCTTTTAGACTCAGTTTTTACTTTCCACGTCTTAAAGTAATGTTTTCCTTAGAAACTTACTGCAATTTTAAGGAATGACAGAATTCATTATAGGTGCATTTGTACGATAAAATTCTTTAAAGTGCTTACAGTAGCTGGAAAAAAGAGTCTTACCCATAATTTTAACCGTAGATTAAAAATATTTTGTCAAATTTCATTATTGTTGCTAAAAATTTAAGTTAGCTCAAATTTCTATATGTAAACAATCCTTAAGCTCAATTCAGGTATGTTATTTAATAAAATAGCGCTCATTATTCCTATTCCATTGCTATATCACCATTTTTTTGCTCGATGATTGGTAACAAAATCAGTGGAGATGGGGATAGAGATGGACAAATCGTCCATAAGAACTATAGATCCTAAAATTATGTCACATTACAATGAAATATAAATTATTTTATTACGTTCTGGAATATTTACTCACTGCTATCTTCTTTGATGTCTGAATATGTATATAACTGGGGGAAAAAAAACCCTTCCCTCCGTATGTTAGTTACAAAACATTGTTTGAAAGAGGTACAGTCGTGGGAAGAAAAAGTACACACCCCCTGCTAACTCTGCAACAAATTATCGCAGAAGAAAGTTACAGGTACTAAACAATTGAAAATAAAAGCTACTTTTAAGTGATGTACATAAAATTTGTTTAGGGGGCCATCTACGTATCAAAACCAACCCAAACTTTATTTTTTTTCCCACAGTAATAACACCCGTCAATTAGCCTAAATCCAAATTTATGTAAAATTCGTGCGATCAGTTTCCGAGAAATTAATTATTTTAAGATGAGCCTATTTTAGGGGTTGTATCAAAATTGAAGTTCGGTATTCCATTATTGAAATGCTACAGAATGACAATGTCACTTCTATTCATGTATCATTTCTTACCAAAAGGACCATTTCACTAACTTAATATGTTTCAACTATTGTCAGCCCAAATATTTCAATAAAATGAGTAAAATATATTTTTTTAGATTATGCTTTTCTGCCCATCATAGACTGTTTTCATATCAAGTCAAAAGTTATCCTGATTTAGGCACATAAGATTAATTCCTGTGAATCGAAATCTAAAGCCTCCTTTTTGATCAAGCCCCACCAGTGGCGGAGAGGTTCTGCTCTCGAAGCTGGTAGACGGGAAGTGCTGGGTTCGAACCCAATCGCGCCCGTTGGCCTAACCGTTTCGGAGTTTCTTCGTTTTCTTCGAAGCCGTGGGTTTCCATGCGTAAATACGGGTTAGGTTCCCTTAGAAAGACCCCCACGGAGGGCACTCCCCCTTGGGCCCATATGCCTCGTGTACATAATCGGCCGTCAAAAACCAAACCAAACCAAAACCTTTTTGATCAAACTTGTACTCGAATTTGTACTCACCTGTCGTAAGTATGTCACTGTGCTATTTATTGGTAGACAAATAAAGCAAGTGATATTTATAATAATTATAAACAGGAAAGAGTGTTTCGATTAACACTACATTTACTGAGTCTTATTCACATATATAAACATTTAACATTTAAACCACATTTCTCCGTTTTCTAATGATAATTCAAAAACTACTTGAAAGAAAAAAAATTGAAATTGAGAATTCACATAAAGCAGGGCATAATAAATTTAAATATGTCAAAAAAATTGTAAGTTGCAATTCATATTTTTTTTCGAATATTAATTTCATAATTCATAATTAATATTTAAAAAAATTTTAAATTACAAATTCAATGTATTTATGTTTGGGATTTTTAGTATTATAACCACACACAAATTATCGCATTAGGATTGTAATTTGAAGAGATATTAATAAAAATATGAAAATGTAATTTACCATTAGCAGCTCTCAATTTTGAATGCTTATAATTCAAAAACTTATCTTTCAAATGACTAGAAATTTTGTTTTTAGGCATAGTTTGAACCGAAGATTTAAAATAAATTGCCAAAATTGGGTGTTGCAATTAAAAAAGACAACGTTTGGTCTAATTTTGATTTGTAGATGGACTCCCAAGCATATTTTATATGAATCATTAAAAAGTAGACTTTGTTTTCAGTCGATTGGTACCAGTAACTTTTTCTACTGTAATTAGTTTCAGAGTTAGTAGGGGGTGTTTACTTTTTTTTCCACGACTGTACCTATCGATTTGAAACAACATACTATTAAACGGTATGTATGAATTGAGTTTAATGGTGATATCATTTTAAAATTTGAAATTTTGAATTTTTCAATAGTAATAACCAATTTGGAAAATAGTTTGAATCTAAAGTTAAAAATTTTGTTCAGACACAGAATTTTAGACGAAAATTTTTAGAACTAAAATTATTCAAAATTCTGCCTGTGTGGCGTTAAAATATTTTACATATATTTTTTTCAATATTTCGTATAATTATAAACCTATCCAGATGACTTTCTATGTAAATACGCTACTTAAATGATTTTCATAATTTTATTATATAAAATTAGTACTCGAAAAATTAGGAATTAACCTATTATAGTCTCGGAACCTAACCTAAATCTAGAATGCATGTTTATTTCTGAGGTAAAGATAAAGGACGCTTTTCGGAATCATGGATTGTTGTATATTTTCATAGATTAAAAAACATTTGTCTTTTTATACAATGTCTCCTGAGACCTGGCATCCATTTAAATGGATGTTTTGCTTTCTCTTTCTATTGCGTTAAATTTCATTGTAGCAATATAAAACCAGGTTGGCATGGTAATGTATGAATCAAAAATCAACATTCAGCTTTTGGATTTTGGCAACGGTAGCTACTTTGTTTACAAAATGGCGTAATAAATGAGTCAAGTTGGAATTCTACGTTCTGCTGGTAATTTTCGTTTTTATGTTATTTTAATTTGTTTAATCTATTTTTATTTTGCGATTTTAAATCAGATGCTAATACTTGCCTTATGTTCTTTATAATAAGTTCTATTCTTTCCGATACTTCTCGCATTTTTTTAATTACTTTAAAGCGAGTTATGGCCTGAACATCCGTTTAGATGGATGTGCTGTAAAACAAAATTAAAAAATCGAAATTTATTAATTTCTTAAAAACGTCATTTTTGATGCGTATTTGTTGAAAAAAACTCATATTTTAAAAAAATATATATGCATTACATTTTGCTTGGGTCTCAGGAGGATATAACGCTGCTTTTAAAATGCATTATTGTGTAGATTCGATAAAAAATACCGGATTTCAACTTGAACAGAACATCTCAAATAAAGTAACTTTTTAAGGACACCTTATTAATAGTTTGAATTATTTTGAACATCTCTACTCTATTGTGATTATCTTTGTCAATTCTGATTACACCTGTTTCATAATATTTTTTTTTTTTTTTTTTTGTGATATAACAAGTGATTGCTTCTTTTTAACACCATTCTTTACAACCCTGAATTATCAATAATGATCGAAGAACCTCTTGAATCAAAAGATACCCTTAGGCGATGTCACGGATATACACAGATCAGCATTATAAAAAAAAAAAAAAAAAAAAAAAAACAGGGTTATACAGCAAGTTCTTCTTCTTTTTTCAATTATAACATGCTACTTCCTATAGAATGGTTAAATCCAAAAGAATCATGTCTGATATTTATTATTCGACAGTAAAAGACAAAAGATATTTGCACAAAAAAGTATGTGAAAAGTTTTCTGGCGATTTGGGTTTATTATAAAATGAGTTAGCATCATACTTTCTAATTTAGTTGCTCAAAGGCATGGCAGAAATGGATACATTTTACCATTATAAAAAGGCATACGTGAAGAGAGAGTTTTAGCTTTGAATTAGAAATTGGAAAAATTAATAGTCTTTAAGAAAATTTTTCACATATCGAGGTCCATAAAAATTAATTTTATCTCACGTGATTTCATTGGGTGATTGGATTTCATTATGATACATACATAATAAGTATTTTATTAGGATACGTAAAATATAAATTACTAGCGAGAATTATTTTGAACTGACAAAATAACCATCTTCTACATCAGAAAAAAGAGAAAATTCGACCAGTTGCTCGACGCGGTCAACCTGCTTTTTGAAAAACTGTTTAAAAATTTAAGTTATTTTTCAGATCATAACGATAATATTTTCTTTATTTATGCTTTAAAATGTTCCAAACAAGTTGCATTTAATTGAAGTATTGTTTCTTGTTTATAATTATTATAAATATTACTTGCTTTATTTGTCAAGATATAACACAGTGACATATTTCCGACAGGTGAGTACAAATTCGAGTACAAGTTTGATCAAAAAGGAAACTGTAAATTTTGATTCACAGGAATTAATCTTATGTGCCTAAATCAGAATAATTTATTTTTTGACCTGATATGAAAACAGATCTTTATTTCTTTCCTAACTTTTTCGTCGAATATTTGACCTAGGAACAATTGACTTTTCTAAATCGTTGCAAATAAGTCTAGACTGTTTCAAATTTTTTAATATTGTTTTTAAATACATAAACACTTTATTTCTCAGTATCTATTTTTTTTTTATCTCTAATGTGTGATATCTAAATCGTCTAAAACTTTTGCGATTTTTAAAAACCACCAGTGGTTCTGTTGTTTGCTTTTTTGCCTCGCAGTTAAAAAAAAAATAAATAAATAAAAAAATAAAAATATTTTCTTGCTTTAAATTTTTATTATTAGAATAAAAAGGTAGGACGTTTGTTACAACTGCATAAAAGACATTTCTTTAAAACGATAAATTCGGTAAATTTGAAAACTATGCAAATACTCAGTTACAGTTCTCTCTATCTCTCTCTTTTAGGTAGCTTTCATTACAAAAAACTACCTATTGCAGCCTTTCGGAGGAAAGCGATTTCAAAAAATTTTGGTATATTTTCATCGATCATGACCCCCAGACCCCGAAACCACCCTCCGTTCAAAATTGATATATATATATAGTCCAATTCATAAACGAATCAATCATCATCGATCAGACTCTAATAATAACAAAGCAAAAAATATACAATCTACAGCTGAAATTCAACATTTTCATAAACATCTTTTTAAAAATACGACAATTGAAATCCTTCAAATTCTAAAAAATAAATCAGAACGTCTTTATATGGAATCATCATATATGAAATATTATAACACAATTTATCCTTATGGACTTAACAGTGAAGTATTTAACAGACCTGTCAAAGTCTTCACATCTATAAATAACAATATTGATTATTCTCCAATTTATCCTACTCTTAATCATAATTTAAATGCTAAAACAACACGTAATAAACGCGGAAAGGGTTCATCATCAGTTGTAGTTTCCAAAAAACCTATCACAAAACAAATTAATGATCTTCAACGAAATTACTTAGAGAATTATAACTGGTTGTTAATTCGTAAAAACATCTTTGCTATTAAAAAGAAACAGCTGGTACAACATTTAAATGTCTTTCTAAGTAAATCTTTCTCTAAACATTTCTCTGATATTTACTTTGACCTTATTATGAGTAGGGTTAATCTTTTAAATATTAATATACAAAAAAAACACAAAATTCAGAACATGAATACTCAAATGATAATTACTTTTTCAAATCACATTTTTAATAAAATTAATATCAATTCTATAATTAATGATAAAAATTGTTTTTTTCCTATCAATAATCTTCATATATCAAAAACCTTTAAATATCCGAATACAATTAGGAGAAAAATTTTTAACTACAATACATTTTCAAAAAATACATCTGCTGCAAGTACTTTTCCGTGTAACTGCAAAGACCCCACTCTAAAAAAATACATAAACAATGATCATGGACATATAATCACTGGAAATCTTGATATTGTTCATGATTTTAAATTGAAACAACTAATGGGTTATGGTACTAAATATAGACTTCCATCTAAATTTAATGTTAAATCTATTATCAAACAGTTTACATATGATATTGATATTTTTATTTATAAAATTTCTATCTCTTATAATAAGCCTATTGAATATTTTAATCAATGGAAGATATTAGTAATTGATAAATTAACTATGGCTTTAAAAAATAATATTGCTGATTTGGTTTCTATTAATACACAGCATTATTTCCAACAAATTACTAAATTACAAAAAAAACTTCGTTATTACATATGTAGACAAATCTCCTAACAATTATGCTATTATATGTAAATCATATTATCACCAACTTCTTACAAATTCTATTTCTTCTAATAAGTCTTTTCAAAAAACTAATGAAAATGTTATTGTAAATAATCGTAAAATTCGAAGTTATTATAAACTTTTAAATATTTTATCTACTAATTTTAATTATCCATATTTAGTTCTTATTCCCAAATTTCATAAAACTCCTATTAAATTTAGGACTGTTACTATTGGTTGTAATACATATAATAATAAAGCCAATACACTTCTCTTAAAAATTCTTAATCAAATATATGAACTTACTACAAACAATGATAATACACATTGTATAAAAAATAGCTATCAACTTGTTAATATTTTAAAAAATCTTCATTCTGTTTGTAATATAACGACATATGACTTCAAAGATCTTTTTAATAATATAGACCTATAAGATTTACATAAAATTATAAATGCATTATTTAAAAAGTATTATAAAAACCTGGAATTACCATCGAATATAGATATTGCATATTTTAAATCTTTAACTAACTTCATTATCTATAATAATTATATATTGCAAGATAATACTTTATATTTACAGCATGTCGGTATACCACAAGGCGGTTGTACTTCCAGTTTACTCTCAGACTTATACTTATCTCATTATGAACGTAATTTTACTAATAATAATCTACATTTATATCGTTATATTGATGACTTCATTTTAATTGAAACTGATCAATCTGCAATTACTCGATTTCCAGTTGATTATCCCACTAATTTGGAATTAACGGAAAACCTTTTATCTAACAATACAAATAACTTCTTAGATCTTAAAATTACAATAAAAGACAATAAAACAATCACAGATTTATATGACAAACGTAAAGAATTTAAATTCACAGTTAATACATTTACAAATTTTAAATCTTGTCTACATCATTCTGTATTTCGTAATATAATACTTAATCATTTATATAGAATTAAATGTTTATGCTCGTCTCCTCTAATTAACAATAATATTAAAAAACTAATTTATGATGCATTAAATCATGGTTTTCCAAAAAAATTCATATATTCATTAATATACAATTAGTACTTTTCTTACATGATCTATAAACACAAATTAACACATGCGTAAACAAAATTACAAAAAAATTATAAAATAAAAAAATATCTATAAAAAATTAAAAATTGTAAAATAATATAAAAAAAAATATTATAGGTTGGTTGGGTGGGCAGATGTTAGAGTACGGAGGAGGATGGTGTTGCCTGGATAATACGCAATGGTTAATTATTTATTAAAAAAAAAAAAAAAAAAAAAAAAAAAAAGCGGGGCTCTTGTATTATTACTATATTTTTGTTATGTATTTTATGTGGATGTTGATTTGATATTTTATATGTAAATTGGAGATTTTCATTAATATTATAATTAGCTTAATTATTCATTAATCTAATTTACAATTATTTGTTATTAAATTTTAATTTACTAAGGACAATATCATATTAATTACTAATAGTATGCCACTCTTATAGTGAATAATATACATATAAATAGTTTTAATATAAATATAGTTATACTGTATGCATTAAAATTGGGTAATTATTTTTATTATTATTCCTCTATTCTTTTTAATATTTATTATCGGTTTAATGTTTTTGATTGTCCCACATTCATACTTTATGGATTTTTATGGATGTCTGAAAATAATCCACATTCTATATTTGTGCTTTTTAAGTAATGGGATTTTAAGTATTATTTAACCTTCTATATACTTCCACATGTTTTTTATTTCCTGTTCATTTTATAAATATCTAATATATAATTCATTAAAAAATAATTTTTTATTATTTTTAATAATTATTTATATTAATTATTACTGAATTTATTTTGTTTTATAGCATATAGCTATATGCTATATATTATCAATGTTCTAGCATTATTTAAACTCTTAGTTTAGTTTAAATAAGTTAGCTAATAGAATATATTGTATGCTTTTTAATTTTATTAACAATAGTTTTAAATACATTGTGTGATTTATATTAGGTTTATAATTCTCTATATATAAGGATTTGTTTGATTTTGCTGTTTAAACAGTTATTTACATTCAAAAGCTTACAAATTTTTATCTTGCGATAAATGTTTAATATAATTAATAATAGATGGCAGCACCAAATTTGTCTCTTTCAGATTGCTCTAATTTTTAATTTTTCTAGCTCCATTTCAGTTATAATTTATACACCAGGGGGTATTTTTAGCTAAATTTTGACGATATTGTTAAACTGTTATCTATTAATTTAATAGTGCATTTTAAATAATGTAATTAATATCTATTTATTTTATATTAGATTAAATTTGTTTTACAAGGTATTTCAAATTCTATTTCAAAATGTATTAACTGCATCCTTTGGTATCATTTACTGTGATTTCTTAACTGTTTTATTCACCTTAATCTTTTTGATATACTGGTAGACATGTGCACGTGGATTTTTGTAAAATACTGAAATATTAATCGGTATGGTGTTTATTATTTATATTTTATATCCTATAAATATTTAAATACGTTTTATTGATTCTTCCATTTCATATTATTTGTTTCTATTCTGCTTTCATTTTTAATCAATTCACTTGATTTTAGTGGTTGTTCGGGCACAGGGGAAAATTAATTTTAGCTTTAGCTTATTTTTCCCACAGAAAACAACCATTTCGCTTATATCATTGAATTCTGTGCCCTTGATAACGTAATTCAATGTATAAGCTTTTCAATTTTTGTCGGTGTCCACTTTTTTCTTTTTTCTTCCATAATAATTCTTATAATATTTTTTTTTTTTTTTTTTAATACTTACAGCTTTAATTCATAATAATTGACGGTGGTAGGTTATGTTTAATTTATGGTAATATATATATATATATCTGACCTTTGTCACACTGTAACTCTCGTATTTATGAACCGATTTCGATGAAATTCGGTATGTACATAGTACATACCAATGTCTCGATCGAGTTCGTTGGCCAGCTTCATCCGCCGTTTTGTTTCAAAATGGCGGCCGTTTAAAATTTAAAAAAAATTTAAATCTTGAAATGTGGTATCAAAAAATTGAAAATAGAAAAATATTTTTTTCTTATGTATTTGACCTTTATACAAAGATTCTGGAGCAGTTTTTGTTTCGTCTATATCTTAAAAAATGGCTGAGTTATAGCATTTTGAATTTCTAGCGTGGCTGACTTTTTGAAACGTCCTGAGTTTTGTCACGCGATAAAAGGCGTATTTATGAACCGATTTCGATGTAATTCGCTGTGTACATAGTACATACCAATGTCTCTACCGAGTTCGTTGGCCAACTTCATCCGTCATTTTGTTTCAAAATGGCGGCCATTTAAAATTTTTAAAAAAATTTAAAATTTGAAATGTGGTACCAAAAAATTAGAAATGGTAAAATATTTTTTCCTTATGTATTTGACCTTTATACAAAGATTCCGGAGCAGTTTTTGTTTCGTCTATATCTTAAAAAATGGCTGAGTTATAGCATTTTGAATTTCTAGCGTGGCAGACATTTTGAAACGTCCTGAATTTTGTCACGCGATAAAAGGCGTATTTATGAACCGATTTGGATGTAACTTCGTTTATACATAGTACATACCAATGTCTCGACCGAGTTTGTTGGCCAGCTTCCTCCGCCATCTTGTTTAAAAATGGCGGCCATTTAAATTTTTAAGAAAAATTTAAATTTGAAATGTGGTACCAATAAATTGAAAATTGAAAAAGTATTTTTTTCTTATGTGTTTGACCTTGATAAAAAGATTCGGGATCAGTTTTTGTTTCGTCTATATCTTAAAAAATGGTTGAGTTATAGCATTTTGAATTTCTAGCGTGGCTGACATTTTGAAACGTCCTGATTTTTGTCACGTGATAACAGGCGTATTTATGAACCGACTTGGATGTACCTTGGTGTATACATAGTACATACAAATATCTCGACTGAGTTCGTTGGCCAGCTTCATCCGCCACCTTTTTTCAAAATGGCGGACATTTAAAAAAATTTTAAAAATTTAAAATTTAAAATAAGATACCAAAAAATTGGAAAATGAAAAAGATTTTTTTTGTATGTATTTGACCTTAATACAAAGATTCCGGAACAGTTTTTGTTTCGTCTATATCTAAAAAAATGGTTGAGTTGTAGCATTTTGAATTTCTATTGTGGCTGACATTTTAAAACGACCTGATTTTTGTCCGATGTGAGTGAGCATGTGCACAGCAATTACTAAGGTCTGGACCAAGTTCACTGGTTAGCCTCATCCACCATGTTGTCTTAAAATGGCAGGCACTTTAAGAAATCGCCGAATTTGGCAGCCAAATATAAGTTACTTTAAAGAAAAGCAGCTTGGATATAGCTGACTAATTTCGCGAAATTCTCATTCATTATATTGATAAAAATTAGTATTGAATCTCTTACATTCGGTTTCCACTAAATTGAGCTTCGTGTGTTTGAATAATATAAGTTGGATTTTTTAAAATAAGGAATATGAAAGCTACCTCTTCCTCCCGGCACTGGCCGGAAGGACTTTTTTCTTAAGGCGAAATAAATTAAAATAAAAAATTCCCGATGTTTTATTTTTGCTTTCGCGTCGTCATATGTTTAAAAACACATTTCAAGTTAATGCCATTTACAGGCTTTTCTTTTTTAGCATACATTTGGGAACTTATTTAATATTATTAATTTATAACGGCAGTCTAATATAAAAACAAATGAAAGCATAATTAAAATAATTTTTAACTATATTATCTTATAAGGCTTATAAATATTCTTAAATGTGTAAAAATATTTTGATTTTCTTTATTCCAATTAGCCAACCTTCTTCTTCTTCTTCCTCTTCTTTTTTAATAAATAAATAAAATTAACTACCACACCACACCTAACCACATGCAAAGAAGATACAAGCTTAAGGGTCTCAGGATTCTTAAAAGTGGAAAAAAAAGAAAAAACAAAGACCATTTTCAACATTTAATATTTTAAAATGTATACGGTTTTAAAACATAATTTTTATTGAGATGAAAGATATAAGTAAGTTTTTTTTCTTTTCATGTATTTAAAAAATTGCCAGATGCAGAATTAGCATTTATAGGGTGCACCAAACTATCAGACATTTGACGAGCAGAAACTTGGTATAACAGCTTACGTGCAGGATTATAAAATAAATTTTGCAACTAGAATAAATTTTTTTTATCCCTATCTATACTTCAGATTGTAATAATTACCTTGAATCTAAATAAATTTGTATATTTATAATAGATTTATAATAGCATTTTTATATTTATAATAGAAAGTTTTATTTAGCTAATGCAAAATTTCGAAAATTTCAAATATAATCACCTAAAAAAAAATATTTTTTAACAATAAAAAGGGGATTTTAGGTTCAGATTATACAGACTTACATGAAACATATGTTTTGAAAGTTTCATGAAAAAATATTCAGACGTTTTGAGATATCATGTCCGTTATGCCCAAAAATGTCATTTGGAGAAAAAATGACTTCAAAGTTTCGGAAACGCTGCTTAAGATGCTGAGTGGATATAATTCTAAAAGCCATAACTTCTGTTCTAATGGGAATTTCAAGGGAAAAATTATAACAAATTTTGAATCTTTAAGAGTCCTGAGACACTTTAAACAGGGTTAACTTTCATTTGAAATACCAGTATTTTTACGTAGAAAAACTCGACTTATATAATCGCGCGATTCCAAAAGGCGAGTTTTTCTCTAAGAATATACTGGTGTTTATCTCACCTAAAGTCAGGGAAATTCTTTGACTTTTAGAAATTCTGTTAAATAAGTTTATTGTATACGTTTTCTGGTTTCAAGTATGTCTTTGCTCCCATTAAAAACAGTACACTTAGCAAATATGCGTTATTACGTTAAAAAAGAAATCGGAATTAATTTTGGAAGATTTAATTTAAAAGGGGAGAAAACAGTTACTCTTCTGAAGATAAATAAATAATTATTGAAAGTAAAATTGTCAAACGAATATTTATTGTTACTCTATGTAAACTTTCATAATTTTATCAGTTTCAGAAGATCGCAGGATATCTGTTACTATTTGTAATAAAGTGGTATGCATTGTTATTTAATGAAAATAATAAATCTCAAAAGTTTAAATACTTACAATATACATCGCTTTTATGATTTTGCTATTAATACAAACGTGCATTATTTTTAAATTTTATCATTTTTCTAAATCATGAGAGTTGTTTCTTATTATAATTATTATTTCTTAAAATTTAAATCGCTAATAACCCTAAGGAATTATTAACTAATGTATTATAAGCCAATGAGGGGAAATGTTGGAAATTAGGTAGTTTTTTTTTTCTTTTAAAGCCTAGTAAAAGAAAATTTGTATATTTAAAAATTTCAACCTAAAACATACTCCTTATATACTTTATTTCACATACAGATTACTAACTCGAATATCACAAACTTTTATTAGATTTATAGCAAGTCTTTATAACCATAGAGTTCTAAGTAATAATAAAGATGCAGGATACCCTAAAAACGGTTTGCAATATGAAGTGTTATCGCTCAAATTTAAATGTCCTCATTCGGCTCAGCCGCATACAGAATGTAGGTATTTGGACTGATTTTTTACAGATTTTAACCGGTTACATGTTTGTATTTTTAACGTCAAATCAAAACACTTCACCTCCATCTATCTCTTACCTTCGTGATTTATAACAAATGTTTATACTTTGAATCTTTAAAGCACAAGATCATATGAACTAGTAAATATTCATATCAGGGATCTCTACGTCAATTTTGCATTTTAATGTTTATCTCGCTCCACGCGATATCTAATATCCTGAAATCCGCATTTAACATTGTTAAATTATTTGTACATTTCTAAGCATATACCTAAGATTTCCTAAAATTTCAGGAAATCTAACTTTTAAGAATGTCAAATTAGCGTGAATTTATTTGATTATCTCTTTCTGATAGGCTATGAATTTCATTTGCTAGAAAGCCGTTAAATGAAAATAGGAAAAGGAAGAAAAAGACATATGTATTATTTCAAAGTTGAAAAATTATAAAGATTTTTTTTAAATATATGCACCAAATTCCTTTAAAAATTATACAGAGAATTACAAATGGTCGAGAAAATGATTGAGAAAATTTCAAACCGATTTGATTAATTTAACCCTTTAGTGCGCAGCTTTGCTTATATGTAAAAGACAGTGTTTTGAATTTAAGTGATTTTTTTTTTATTCATATATACCTAATTCAAACCCGAAAATGAAAATAGCAATACTTCCTTTAATTAATAACAGACATTCCGTTTTTAAATAAAGTGAAATTAACCATTGAAACTTTCTGGTATAAAGTCAGATTCTCTGAACTATGTAATTTCTAGAACATATTCTATCATGGGAATTAAAGGGTTAAGTGTTAGGTTTTATAAAATAAATAATTATATAAAATAAGGTATTTAGAGAGATGCTTATTAAAATATTTACTAATTTGCAATGTTTTACCGTAAAACAGCCACACGACAGTAGTTTTTGCTGGTATTGCAGATGTGCAGCAGAAGAAAACATTGTCGTATTATATGAAAATTATTATTTTCATTATTTTTCCTGTATAATAAACCTTTCAGAGAATCATATACAATTTTTTCGAAACAAAATATAAATGGTTGTGTCCGTAATTAATATAAACACGTAGCACCTATAGTCGCCGTCTGGTCCGCCCTTCTGTCCGCATATAACAGATCAAAAACTACCCAACCGAATGTTTTTAAATGTAATAGATAGAATAGCTGCAGGATTTTGTCGAGTCGTTTCAAATGTTATGAAAATCGAATCAAAACTTAAAAATATATTAATGAAAGTTTTCATATCATTGTATTAAATCATATCCTACGTCATGAATTCAATGATATCCCATGATAGGTAATGATGTCTATACTGCCATGGTGATGACGTGTCCTATTTAAGATGGAGTTATATATTATTTCCGTATGGCTCAATTTAATCTATTGGATCGTAATAAATTTTGTATTCATGCATTTTTGCATAAGAGTGCAACAGCTATGGAACCAAGATCGGAATATTTATAATATTAGTCATAGTACGAACGCACCTCATTTGCCACGTTTCACGTACAATTTCCGACTTGTTAGTTTATAATGTCAAAAATATGGAAATCGTCTGAAGTCCCATAGAAAATCATTTTGTCGCGAAACAAAATAGCCCCTACTTTTTCGAAGGAATGAACCAAAAGCTCTACAGTTAATTCCGCGTACCTCACCAACGTACCTACCTAATTACAAGCTAATCATATGCATTTTGCAGGAGTAATCGCGAGACAAACAAACAGGCAGACCCCAAAAACTTTTCGGGTCTCCACGGTAAACCTCAAACGACATTTCGGCAGCTACACATTTAGAAAATTAATGTTTATTCTAACTTTAATCGAGAACTTAAATTACAGTCATTTCACTTCCATCATTAGACCCTATTTTCTAAAATGGTTGCTATTCGTTCAGTTCCAGAAATTCCGAAGCTTACTCAGAAAAAAGATGGGAAGAGTGATTTAATGTATCTTTGTGGTTCTAGTATACAAAGCTACTTATATTGCTGTCTGTGGCTTTTACAGTGAAAATTCTGTCATTAACAGATGATGTGTTCCAAGAACTAATTTTTATAATGAACGTTTCTTTTCTTTTTATACTGTGTGTAATATTGAACTTAATTTATAATGTAAAATTAATGTTTTTAAATAACACAGACGTAATTTAATACTTCTACTCACTGTGAACTATTCTGTTTTATTTTATCTGTAATTTTTATTTACTAAGCTAATTTATTTTGCTAAGAGAACGATGACTCTCTTTTTATATTATACATATTACTATTACACAAATATGCATAATACAAATTTTTATTTTTATTTTATTTATTTTTTATAAGTATTTTTTATTCTTTTTTAAAAATATATATACTTATATATATTACTATTTTTTTAGTTTATGAATTACAGAATATTGGATATACAGTTTTATAGTATAATAAATGTTTTATCTATTATGGTCGATTTTTCATTTGTTTCATGATTACATAAATACTAAAAGTTTATTATACCTAACCCTAGTCCTAAAACCTGGAGAAATACAAATAGACAGTTGTTTTTGTGCAATTTTTTCCCATTAATAAAGGCAGAAACGATGAATTGCGAAAATAAAAATAAAATTTTAATTTATAATTTAATTTCAATCTGCTAATTAAAAAAGGTACAAGGGATATGATTATGACAGTTCATCTTTCAGAACTTTTGCAGAATGTAACTGAATTTTTGCTTTCATGTTTAGCTATGAATTCGGTTTATCTGTCCATCTGTTTGTCTGGCCGCCTGTCCACGCTGTAACTCCCACAAATAGACTCGGATTTTCATGCAGTTGATTGTTAATTATGTTTACCATGGCATGTTTAGTATTCAACATGAAGTGGGTAGCATGAATGGTTCATTGACAGGGGCACTCAAAAGAATTGCGTTACATCACAGTCAATGGGGAAAAGTCGTATCCAGTGTATTTTAATGACATGACACTATTTCGAATGCACTGAAATTGATATAAATCACTGAATTTCACTTCAAGATGCTTACTATAGAATGGGGCATTCATAGTATTTATCGGTCCTTTTACAGCGACACACAAAAGAAGTCGGTTACAGTACTGTTTTTATTCAATAATTGGTGTAAGTGCGTTTTCAATTTCGGTATGCGCTTTTAAATTGAACTCATTTTTTGCATGTACCTCGTTGTGTATAAGTTCTATACCTCTTATACAGGGCTGCACAAAAGAATTCACGTACCATTTTCTTTATTAGCGGAAACTGCTGAAGGGGAATTTTTAACTGTGGTATGTATTTCCTAACTGAACTCAATTTTGGCATGCATGTAGTTTATAGGTAAAAATCTATATATCATAAACAGGGCTGCTCAAAAAATTGAATATAATTTTCCGACTGTAGATGGAAATTGCTGAAATTGTTTTTTCAAATGTGTTAATGCGTTTCTAAATGTTTCAATTAGACAACCTATTTCAACTTATTAAACGGAGAAGTTTCGTTACATTAGTCTGCATGTGTTGGAAAGTGCTTCATAATCGATGCTTGACGCATGATTTGTTTTTCTTTCTTGTTATCTCCGGGGCACACTATTTCAACCATACGAGAACTCTGTCATAAGGAGCAAATGTGTTGGTACATTAATTCTCCTTATAACCGGGTTCGGTTGTATTAGAAACTGAACTTACAGCTAATCAAACACCACACACTGCTGAACTTGGCATTCCATTATCAAAATGCAAAAACAGAAAGAAATTTAAAATACCATAAGCAAAGAAAACAACTCCACATCACCGCAGACACAAGAATCCTTTCCGCACTCTAAAAAGCAAATCTAATCTCTACGAGCATGTACCAATCACAAATGCTCGAAAATTCCAAAACTTATCTTTAAGCCTTTTGCCGAAAAGCAAGAAAAGCACATTTCGTGGTGAAAAATAGCATCGTTCAATTTATCAAAGACAAGGCCGCGCATAAAAACTTCGTGAGGGTGAAAAAATAAAAAGCGCAAAAGCAAAGTCCCCAAAAGCTACCGCCAAACATTTAAATAGCGACAAAGTCTTAAGAACACGAAATTACACTACTGTAATCCTCCACCGGTCTCAGAAGATTTAAAGGCAGAGAACGAAGTAATTGCTACTCCACGTATATTTTCATAACATACTCTCGCCATTTTAAAATCCTTTTTTTATATTTTTTCCTCTCCCGCTTCTTTTTTTTTCTTTTTACTTCAGACAAGCTTTTGTGAGGAACCAGGAACTTTGCTGAAAAGTGAACTTGGATGTTTTATACCCTCCCCCCCCCCCCCTCTCTTTACACACACACTCCTTTAATCTCATCCCGTCTGCAAGAATACTGATCTAAGAATTTGTTGTGGTTCATGCTTTCACAAAAGGAGGATTATACTCCGGTGTTCTTTAGATTAGAGTGTTAGATGTTTTCGTTCATAGTTTACAGTTAGTGTAGGTTTGTTTTGCAAGGAAAAGGGATTCTCTGGATTTCTTTAATTTTTTCTTTTTATCTTGGAAAATTTGTTTGGTTGAAAGATGTTTTCTTACAGAGTGTAAATGGATTTTGGAAGGTTATGTGTTATTTAAAGATAGCTTTTTTCAACTATTTCTTTTTCTATATTCAAAATCTTGAATACTTCTAATCTGTCCACGTTTGTTATTTTATTTATTTATTACACAAAAAAATATGAAATGCTATAAGAATATAATTTTTGTCTTTGGTGTTTTAAACTTTTGACAATTCTTAAAGAAAGTAAATGCAAATAAAAACAAAAACAACATGAAGTGTGATATTTCATATATCCTCACAACCATAGTAGACCAAGTCCATTTTGAAAAAAATGAGATAGTCTATTTTAAAGGTACATAAAATTTGTTTTATCCACTCCCCCATTGAACCAAAGTCTGTAAACTGTTTTCACATACTTTTTCATATTTATCATTCGTTTACAGACTTGATTTACCGTGGGAGTGGATAAAACAGATTTTATGCACCTCTAAATGAACTATCACATTTTTTTTTTTTTTTTTTTTTTTTTTTTTTTTTTTTTTTTTTTATGGACTTGGTCTACTATGGTTGTGAGTCCCTCATATGACTTTAAAGATTTATTCAATCATATAAATTTAAAGGATCTACACAAAATTATTACGGTATTAATGGGATATTAATTCAATCTACAATTAATTCATAAAGTAAATATTGATTATTTGAAAAACAGACTCAAGGTATACCAGAAGGCGTAAAAGCATCAAGATTACAAATACACTGATCTAAGAATTTGTTGTGGTTCATGCTTTCACAGAAGAAGGATTATACTCCGGTGTTCTTTAGATTAGAATGTTACATGTTTTCGTTCATAGTTTTTTTTTTTTTTTTTTTTTTTTTTTTTTTGCAACGAAAATGAATTCTGTGGATTTCTTTAATTTTTTCTTTTTCTTTTCGAAAATTTGTTCGGTTGAAAGATATTTTCTTACAGAGTGTAAATGGATTTTGGAAGGTTGTGTGT
Source organism: Maratus speciosus (assembly GCA_963932465.1). NCBI lineage: Eukaryota > Metazoa > Arthropoda > Arachnida > Araneae > Salticidae > Maratus > Maratus speciosus. Next base: position 3,069,198 of record OZ010790.1, on the reverse strand, counting down.
TATTTAAAGATAGCTTTTTTCAACTATTTCTTCTTCTTAAATCTTCCGCATACTGAAAATCTTGAATACTTCTTACCTCTTCACGTTTATTATTTAATTTATTTATTACGCAAAAAGTGCGAAATATTAAAAGAACATAATTTGTGTCGTTGGTGGTTTAAACTTTTGACATTGCTTGAAGAAAGTATACGCAAATAATAAAGAAAAAACATGATTTGAAATATGATATTTTATATATAACTTTAAGGATTTAATTAATCATATTAATTTAAGGTATCTACACAAAATTATTACGCTATTAATGGAATATTACTTCAATCTACAATTAATTCATAAAGTAATTATTGATTATTTCAAAAATACTTTACTTTTAAAGAAACCCAAAGTATACCACAAGGCATAGAAGCATCAGGCGTACAAATACATTGATCTAAGAATTTGTTGTGGTTCATACTTTCGCAAGAGGAGTATCGGTATGTATCAAGAGAAGTTTTCCTTGTGCTCTTTAGATTAGAATGTTACATGTTTTTGTTCATAGCTCACAGTTAGTGTAGGTTTGTTTTGCAAGAGGATTCTCTGGATTTCTTTAATTTTTTCTTTTTGATCTTCGAAAATTTGTTCGATTGAAAGATGTTTTCTTATAGGATGTAAATGTATTTGAGAATGTTATGTGTTATTTAAAGATATTTTTTTTCAACTATTTCTTTTTCTTTATTCTTCCGCTTATTCAAAATCTTGAATACTTCTTACCTGTTCAAGTTTGCTATTTATTTATTACACAAAAAATACGAAATGCTAAAACAATATAATTTTTGTCTTTGGTGTTTTAAACTTTAGGCAATGCTGAAAGAAATTATATGCAAATAAAAAAAAATCATGAATTGAAATATGGTATTATTTCATACATGACTTTAAGTATTTATTTAATCACATTAATTTAAAGGACCTACACAAAATTATTGCGTCACTAATGGAATATTACCTCAATCTATAATTAGTTCATAAATTAAATACTGATTACTAGCAGAATTACTCGGCTTTGCCCGTGTTAAACATAAGGGCCTTCCAGGTAAAATAAAGTAAAATGAAATAATATGGAGATCACAATAATGGAGCTTTGTGCATCTCGTCAATAAAAGATAAAAAAAAATATATAATAAGAAAATATGACGTCACTATGTCGCAACCATAGTAAAATCCCTCCACTTTAACCATCAGAATACGCATTTTCTTTGGCGGGTGTAATAGAATAACATATTATTTTAAAGGCAATATGAAAAAAGAAAAATTAATCAAATGGCGTAGTAGTTTTGGTTACAGTTTAGTGGTAATAGTTTAGTGAAATTCTGGTTAGCATGCACCTATCTAAATTTTAAAGCAAAAACATGTCAGTTAGTAACGCTGAAATCATATTGATTGTGACAACGGCCTAATCCATAAATTGTGCTTTTACTGGAATTTTTCTTAATTTCTAAAAAATTGCCCAATTTCTTTTCTACATTGTCGAATAGACAAAAGTATTCTCAAATGAAATTTGTTTGCAAATTGTGTCTCATTTTTCTGATTTTTAATGGATTTTAAAGTATTTTTGTGACATGAATATTTTAAAATTTGTGTGAAACCGAATTACTATAGATGAACCCGTTTGCACTTAACCCAGTATTATAAGGAAAAGATATGTCCATGAGTAACGCTGGCATCATACTTATGGTGGCAATGAACCTCACCCATAAATTTTGCTTTTACAGCAATTTGTTTAACCTCTAGACATTGCACATTCAATTTTTCCAACGTGGAATGAAAAACAAAAAGTACTTTCAATGATTTTTTTTTTTTTTTGAAAAGTGTACCACAGTATGCTGATTTTATGTGTATTTTTAAGTAATTTTTAAGCATGAATATTTTATAAATATGCGTGTAACCCAGTTACAAAATATTAACTCAATTGTTCAAAAACATTGTAAATAATTCAGATTTGCTTGTTTTAGTGTAATATTCAATAACTAAATTGGCAAACGAAATTAAAACGCCACGAAAAAAAGTAAATAAATCGAATATTCAAAATTATCAGATTAAAAAAAAAGTTCGCTATTAAACAAAAAAAAAAAAAAAAAAAAAAAGGGGGGGGGGGGGAAGAAAAATCACGATCACGATTAGCAGCTTGTTAATACTAACGTACACCAAAAATGCATTTGGTTTACTTTTTGGGCATTGTAAAATATATAGTAAGTGTAAAAAATATTTTAGTGTTTTAAATTAAAAGCGTTTTTTTTTTTTTTTTCTGCGCTGTGAATGGACAGTATATGGCCACCTTTAACCACGGATATTTCAGGATTGCCTGATTATTTTTAAGCGGAAACTTTCATTCATGAAAACTAAACCTACAGCGACTAACCTGAAAATGTCATCAAATTCCAGAAGCTTTCAGTCCTGATGTCTAATTTTGAAGCTTTATTTCAAAAGAGAAGGACATAACTCTTAGAAACGTTTTCTAAATTTCCTTTTCTATATAATATAAATCTTAGAAAAATCGTATTTTGTGTAATTGTAATAATATAAATCGCAGAATGCTCTCATTTAAGGTATTGAAACACTTAGTTAAATGCAGTGTAATTAATGATAAAGCATGCCAACAAAATAGGAAATAAAACGTAGCAACCGTTTGCATTTCAGAAAAATACATCATTAGAGTAAAGTATTTCAGCTTTTAAAATCAGAATGCTTGTTTTCTTTAGCAAGTGTGAAAGAAGTATACGATTTCCCTGACAATACGCAGAAAAATGCAATAAATACATCTAATCCAAATGACTTAGCATTTACTGAAGTTTTAGTTCGCGCGGCTTAGAAATAAAGACTCCACTTTATGGATGATAATTATGATAATTAATTTCAGAAGATAAAGAGTTTCCCCTCAGAATAAAACATTATTAGAAAGTGATGTCATAGCTAGCAAACGATTTTTTTATTATCTTTTCCAAATTTCTTGATATTAAAACGACTACATTAAAATAGATTTTTTAAATTCAGAAACACTCCACTAAGGTACTACGTCATTTTAACACATGTTTAGTTAAAGTTTTTACATATAAATAGGGAAAATGTGCATTTTCGTCTTTGAATGACGTCAATTTCAAAAATAGCAAAAATATAGTGAGACAATCTGAAATTTTATTGGCTTATAAAACAAAGTACTCGAGTTATCATTTTTTTTTAATTATTCAGCAGTTTTTTAGATGTGTGGCAACAAAGAAAGAAATGATTTAATTAGAAAATTTAAAAAGAGAAATTTCTATAATGTTAAATTATGGAAGATGGTAGAAAAAATGGATAAATAGTGGTCTGATGGTTTTTTAAAATAGACAGAGATCTTTTCCACGTTCTAAAACGTATGTAGATCAAGTTTCGAGCAAATCGGTCAAAAATTGAAGATTTGTATAAAGGACATACATACAGAGAACGGCTTTTATATATACGAGGGGATCATACCTGGACTTCCCGGGTTACAGAATATAGGTGAAAACATTTTTTTTAATTGAAAACAAATAGTTTTTTTATATGCAATAAATTTTTTAGATTGCCCACTTACATTAAAAAAAGCATTTTTCATATGGAAAATACGAATTATACAATCAAATAAATTTTTGAAATTTATCAAAAGCGATATTTTCTTATTAGCCGCATGTTAAGAGTTATTTGACCAAGATTTTGGTACTTACGGCATCCTTTTATATTCTGATAGTTTCAGAGCTTATACATGTCTGGTAAATTTGTGTTTTATTTATATTATTTTATTTATTTATTCATAGGGAAGTTTTTTAATGGATATTAGCAGTAAGAAAATGATGAACTCTTTATTTTGTTTTAAGGGCAAACGGATTAATCTTTCGTAATCGAGCTCCGCGCGATATAGATAAATTAAAAAATATTTCATGCTTTAAAATTGTTTTTAAAACTATAGACAATCAGTAAATTGAGATGAACTTTGCAAACAAATTCCATTTGAGAAAAAAAATCCTATTTGGTGACCTAAAAATTTAAATTGTACGATTACAAATATGTTAGATTTGTGTTTTTTCAATATTATTCTTTTATTTGTTTATAAAAGAAGAATTAATTTCGTTAATTTGTTTTTCACAAATACGTTAGACTGGTGTTTTTTTAATATTATTCTTTTATTTGTTTATAAAAGAAGTATTAATTTCATTATGCAAAAATAGTCAGAAACAAATGCTGAACAATATTTGTTGCTTTATGTGCAAAATGTTTATTATTATTATGTATTGAAACCGGCACGTGATAAGATAAACTTTTAAAAAAATCATGATTAAAAATTATTTTAAAAAAAAACATAATACATAGTCAATTAAGATGCAGTTTTTACACAAATTGCGTTTGAAAGTAAATTTTTTCCCTATGCGACGAAAATTGAAAATGTACGATGGTCAGAAGATTAAAAAATTGCAGTAGCGAAAATTTAAAGACCGAAATTTGATCGTGAAGGGTTGCCATTCGCAAAATGACGTCAGCGTTACGCACAGATACGTCTGTCTTTCGTAATATAGATACGTAATCGGCAAAATATAATAAGGATCAGTTATTAGGATATGATTATCAATTGAGGATCTTATGCTTGGTATTCCGGAATGAAAAACTGCAACTTTTCTCACTTTGAAAACTCACTTTTTCAAAATTTGCATACGCACTTCTTCATATCCATATTCATCATTAAAAAAAAATGCATTTTGTTTGATCATATTAAAATCCTTTTAACTCCAAACTTGAAGTCACGATTGTCAGCAACATCTTTTATGTGTCCTTGAGATTCTAATCTCAGTTCTGTAGAGTAAAAATTTCCGTAATTTATGTTTTTTAGACGCATATGTGTTAAAATGTTTAGTTTTATCTAACAAAATGATCGTTTTTGATAAATATGACTTCGTTTGCACTTAAATAAGAATTTCGATTAGTGCCTGAAACTTAGTACACATGCAGGAAAAAAATATAGAGAGAAAACTTATGAGGAAAAATGCGTGTTTTCAAATGCAGTATGTCATTTTCCGCTATTATTCCCCTAATATAATATTATGGCTCCTAATGGAATTTTGCACCACTAAACCCTATACAACAATTTTGAAATTTTATCAGAAAATGGCATGAATAAAGATAAAGATACCTCATTATTTCTCTCTTGTCTGCAATAATAACAGCTATCTAATTTTCACCTATTTGAAGAAATTTCATAAAATGCTCTTAAAATTAAGATATAAAAGAGGGATATTTAAAAAAAAAAAACAGATAGTGCGATCACATCTAAAATGAACAGCTTTCAGTTCAAAAAATTATTAGTAAAATTGGTTCAGCGGCATCTTTAGCCTGATCAAGTTTATTGGATCAGGGCAGATGACTAAAAAATACACTTGTGTTTTAAATATATAGATTATATAAAGGTGTGAAAAATTTTAAATCTCGAATTATTTGTTTGCTTGTCTAACTCGGCGAAGCAAATCCATCCAGGCGAGAATAATCAATTTCTGTAATATAAATCGCTATTATTTGCATGTCACCTCTCTTTTATAAAGACACTCTAACTTTTTGTAAAACATTACGTTTTACAGTGTGTGATTTCGATTACATTATTTTCAAAAGTGAAGCATTTTCGCCTGTGAAGATCAAAGCAGCTGGGCTGTGAAAATGACGCATTTCTACAAAACATAGTTCAGTTTTAAGAATTAAAATACACGCTTTTTTATAAAATGTCATTTGCATCCGCTAGAGCAATCCACTTTTACAACCCAGTCTTAAACTTCGTCTATAGAAAAGTATGCATATGACGCCATTGTCGCGGAATAACAGACAATATTCTTGACATAGCCCGTATTTTAATTTAAACTTTTTTTTTTCAGGTTTTATGAGGAAATGGCAACAAAAAGATACAGTATCTCCTATTTTCGAGTATTTTCCGTTTACTTTCAATGACTTTCAATAGAAATGAGGTACTTTTGTAGCCATGATAAGAAAAATGGTATTAAAAACTACAAAAAAATTAATATCTCAAAAATAAATTGAGATACAGCTTTCAAATAAATTGCATTTAAAAGAACATTTTTTTTCCTCTTACGACGGTGTAAAAATTTTAAATGTGCGATGCTTAGAAGTTAAAAAATTTGCAGTAGAGAAAATTGCAAAACCGAAATTTTATTTCAAATTTCAAAGTGTTGCCATTCGCAAAATGACGTATGCGTTACGCACAGATGTGTTTGTCCTTTATAATATAGATAGATTAAAAAAAAAAAAAAAAAAAAAAATTAAACAAACCCAATGTATACCATAAGGCGTATAAGCATCAAGCTTACAAATAAACTGGTCTAAGAATTTGTTGTGGTTCATGCATTCACAAGAAGAGTATTATACTTCGTTGCTCTTTAGATTAGAGTGTTTGCTTATGTCCATATACTTTACTGTTTGTGTAGCGTAAGGCAAAGAAAAAGAGGATTTCTTGGATTTCTTTAATTTTTCTTTTACCTTCGAAAATTTTTTCGACCTGAAAGAATTTTGTTTTAGAGTGCAAATGGATTTCTAAATGCTATTTGTTATTTAAGAGTAGCTTCTTTCAACTGTATAATTCTCTCTTTTTTCTGTTTATTCTAAATCTTGAATACTTCTTATCTAAATACTCAATAATTTCTATAGGTGATAAACATAAATTTTAAATTTTACGCTGTTATAAGAATAAATAGCTGCATTGTCCGAATGGAGAATATAAACGAAAATATGAAAACTACGTTAAAAATTGCTCTTAATCTTATAGTTAATAATAATTATTTCACCTTTGACAATAAAATCTATAAACAAAATAATGGAGCTCCAATGGGTTCTCCGGCCCCACCAGTGGCCGAGAGGTTCTGCTCTCGAAGCTGGTAGATGGGAGGTGCTGGGTTCAATCCCAATCACGCCCGTCGGCCTAATCGTTCGGAGTTTTCGTGGTTTTCTTCGAGCCGTGGATCTTCCATGCGTTAATACGGATTAGGTTCCCTTAGAAAAACCCCCACGGAGGGCACTCCTTCCGGGCCTATATCCCTCGTGTAGATAATTGGCCGTCAAAAATCAACCCAACCCAACCCAATGGGTTCTCCTATATCAGGAATTTTAACCGAATTTACAGTACGACCTCTAGAAAAAGATATATATGTAACAAATTAAATTACACACCTTAAACATGAATCAGATTACATTTTTATCATATGGCAGCATGCAGATACCTTAATCAATAGCTTCTTAACGCAGATTAATAGCCTTGACTTTAAAATTAAATTTACATTGGAAATGGGACAGAATGGTGCACTATCTTATTTGGATGTATTACTAATCAAAACGCACCAAGAAGTAGAACGTGCTCCTTACAGAAAACCGTAGCCAATCAGTCCACTATACCTCATAACGCTCAAGCACCGTTTTTCAACAATGTTTCTGCATTTAGACATTCTATTAAAATAACTTTCACTTTTTGTACGCCGGAGCACTTAGACAACGAAATAAATAAAATGTATGACATCGCAAGAAACAATGGCTATAAAGAAAGCACAATAAACAAATTAATTAGGAACTTGAGGAATAAAAAGAGAGGTAATTTCAAAGTACAAAATTCCATGTTATCCTCTTTGCAATATCTTCCTGGTTTTTTCGAAAGATTGAAATATAAATTCTATAAATACAATATCCCATTATTGCAAAACCATCCACAAAATTTAAAAAAAACATAATATACAAGAAAATAGACCCAATAGAATCAAATCAATTATCAGGGGTATACGAAATACCTTACACCAAAGGAGATGGAACAGTGCGATTTGATATAGGAATGACAAATCTAAAACTTAAAAAAAGTGAAATATAATAAAAACTTAGTAGCATTGGCTTTATTTGATCAACTATACTGGCTGAGTCACCCTAGTTAGTAATGACCTTGAAAAAATATTCTGAAATTTTGGCTCCATTCGTTTAAAAGTTACTGGCCCGTCCTTATAGATACCACCCAAGCAAATTAATCTCACTCTAAATTAAACAACAAATCACCTTCGTGTTAGAGGATGTTTAAAGACGTTTGATAAATATCGAATCCAAATGAAAAACAGTTCATTTCACTTTAATTAAGTGAACGGCGCTACCCATGCTTTCAATTTTGAAAAAGTATATTAGAACTAGTTCTACAGGATGTAATTGACTTTTTTTTTTCCATTTTCATATCAAACAGTTCATGCATTTATCATTAATATCAGACGGAGTGATTAAATATGTCTAATATGTTGGGAATACGCAATTTGTAGCGAGGTCTCTCTAATGAATGTACGTTGTCGTTTAATTTTGGAACGCACTTAGGCAGATAAATGAGCGATGCTAATCACTTATCTTGATTTTCTAGAGTATGTGTTGTAAGTTGTTGACATCCTGCTTGATTCTTCAGAAGTCTGATGGGTGAAAGTAAATTTCATTACAGTGCTTTTTATGTTTATGCTAATTTGTATTCTGTTTAATTTCCCTTAGTATTGTAATTAAAACTATGATATTTAATGAACTTTCGTCAAAAACACGTTACTCGAATTAAAGAGAAATAAAACACAAATGAAAACGAAAAGTTAACGTTAATTAATAACCAAAAATAAGTTAATGCAATTATCACAAAAGAGTGTCTCTAGTTACCTTAATAAATTTCCTTTAGTTACGAACGCACTATAACCTAAGAGGCTGTACATATAACGTTATCATTTTAGGGGGGAAGGGTAGGGTCTGGCACATGCTATCGTAAGATATCTCTATGGAGAGGGGGGGGGGGGTTCTCTTTTAATAACGTTATCATTTTTTGATCCAACCAAAATTGCCTCTTTTTTTTTTTTTTTTGGAACTTTGTATTTTGATGAAAATACAAAGATATTAAAATAATTAAATGGTTATAAAATTATTTAATTCCAAAATATGGAATACCCCAATTGTCATTCCTATTCTTCTGTGATATGTGTACGTATATATAAAACGCTTTTCAAGAAACCATATGCGAAGTATGTTTGAAATGATACTTGTGTTTTCTAAAAAATAAAACAGAAAGAATATTGTCCATCTGTTTTGTTGATAAGAAGTTCAGCCTGCCGTCTCCCTCCCCCCATGAGGGGGCAAGTGCAAGAAGACATTATTACTGTTGAATGCATTATGTAACAAAAAACATTATTAAGGGTACAGTGGACTCTCAAAACTAATTTTTTTTAATTTCAATGAATTTTTTAAAAAAATTCTGGAACTATTCATAGTATAAATATGTCTTATTTCACAAATTTTTTTAAAAATATATTCAATAGTTCTTGAGATACAGAATTTTTTTTTTCTAATTGGCAATATTTCAAAATGCTCCATGCGCATCCAGTTTTCAAATACGTGTACAATATTTTTCCATAATAGCCATTTCATACATACAAATAAATGTTACTAGAAATTTTTAGCATACTACCTCTGAAACATTGGAAAAAATGATTGTAACTTAATTTTTTTGTGTTTTTGTCAAACATCCATTAAAAATCTATATAATAGAAAATTAAATGCCTCTAAACAAGTTTATTTTTAGTAACATTTGTTAACACATACATAGAGAGTATTGTAAAAAAAAAAAAAAATCAGGAAAATTGGGCATAACGTAATGCGCATGGAACATTTTGAAATCATGAAAACGACGAAAATATTCATTCTGAGGAAAACACGTTTTAGTAAATACAATAGTTATAATTGCTTAATATTTTTCTACTGACACAGTTTCAGTTACATATAAGGGATATAATGTAATTTATAGCTTATATGTAAGTTCTTTATTTTTTTATGATAAATTCACATAAAATGTGTGACTTCGAAGATGTGTGAAAATGTGTGACTTCAAAAAATTCAGTATTCCAGTATATGCAGTCGAAATCAATTTTTTTTTTGTGTGTGTATTTGTACAAGGTAAACAAACGCTAAAGGAAAAGTTAAAAGTTGAAGTTTAAAACACTTAGTAATAAATTTAAAGACTTACTGGTTTTTTTTTATTATATTCTACGCTAAAAATATTACTAACAACATGCAATTCACTCTAAATACATTGTAAATAAACGCTAAAAGAAACAGTTAAAAGATACAGTTAAAGTATTATTTTGCGAAATCATAAAATTAATAAGTATTCAGTGCAAAATAATAACATTGAGTCAGGTCAAACGAAAAACTATGCTAAAATTTACAGCTGCAAATTGGCGAAAAACTAAACAAAGGGGCGGTGCAGAATCAGTTGATTGGACAAAAATGCTTTAACTCCACTAAAAATAGTCGAAATTGAAAAATTCTTTTTGCGGTCTATAGAAGGGAGATCATATGTATTGCTAAAAGTGAAAATTCGACAATTTGAGGATTTTTTGTGATTTTGAAAGTCCTATACCCTTAAATTCCTTTAAATAGTATCTATTGCTTTTAAGTGTTATTTGATATAAAGTTATTTCATCTATAAAGTGATATTTTATTGACTTTTCTTAAATCAATGAAGGATCAAAAGGAAACTCAAAAGGTCACTCCAAGCAAAAGAAAAAAAAAGAATTTTTAGACAATGATAACACTATCATTACGGGGGGTGAGGGGTTCGAGGGATAATATGTATGATATAGAAAGGGCCAGGAATCCAAAATTACCAAAAAGTTGATAACGTTATATATGTATAGCTCTTAATGTGGTACAAGACACATGATCTCAAAATTACCCCATTTTTACTTTTTAAAATTAATTACTGGGATAAAAATGCACAAACTACATATAAATACAATAATTAGATCAAAATATATAACCCTTTATTCAAATATATATAATAAAACTTATGTAATTATTAACCCTGAAACAAATGAAAAATCGGCTATATATATATTTATATATACTCTGCGGTATTCCACAACACGGATAACTTGCACAGCCCTCTTTATTTTCTGTTTTTAGAAAAACGTCATTATTTTATTAAAATAAGATATCGTATAGAGATTATAATCTAAAAATGTCTGAATCGTGCATTTAATTTTATAAAATTTATATTGTTAAATATAGCTTGATTGCCTAAGGAAAAACCAATTAATTTTAATGTAGGTTTTGGATATTGTTTACTGTTGTTTTTTAGATGCTATATTATATTCGTTTATGAATTGTATTTAAAAGTTTTCAATAGATAAAAAGAAAAAAAAAACTTTTAGAAATGAGAACAACGAGATTACGTATAAGAAATGCAGATGAGATCCGACAACAAATGTTAGCCGATGACCAAAACTACAAAATGAGTCTTCGTCCAGTCACTGGGAAAACGATAAAGAAGAACTATTTTAACAAGTCAGATGAAGACATATCGAGTACAAATCGAATTCCAATTAGTGAAAATGAAATAGACGATTATGACGAAATTATACGCCAGGCTGAAAAAGAAAAAAGGCCAAGAAAAATAAAAGAGGCTGTTTCATGTGTACAGTCGTGGAAAAATAAAAGTAAACACCCCTTACTAATTCTGCAAAAAATTATCGTAGAAGAAAGTTACTAGTATCACACGATTGATAATAAAGTCTACTTTTAAATGATGTATATGAAATTTGCTTAGGGGGCCATCTACATATTAAAAAGAACCATAACTTTGTTTTTTCAATAGCAATACACAATTCTGACAGCATAAATGAACTCTAAACCTTTAAATTAGCCAAAAAAAACAAATTTTTATGCAATTCGTACGATAAGTTTCAGAGAAATTAATTATTTTAAAACGAGCGTATTTTAGGGGCTGTATTCAAATTGAAGTTCGGTACTCGATTGTTGGCCGAAAGAGCCCTCATCTTGATCAAGGCACTCAAACAATCATTGAAGACTGCTAGATTATAGAATAGCATAAGAAAATCCAAAATATCTAGCCACTTCTATCATAGACGACCCCTTAAACCATCATTTTGCCGTTTTAAAGCATAATTTGAAATTTACTTGGAAGAAAATAGTGAAATTTTGGATTTCCATAAAGCAGGACTTAATAAATCTAAATCTGTCAAAAAAAATTGTAGGTTCAATTCATAATTTTTTCGAATATTAATTTCATAATTCATATCATAAAATTATAAGAATTACAAATTCAACGTATTAATGTTTGGGTATTTTAGTATTATTGTTACATAAAAGATTAGTACATTAGGAGTATAATTTCAGGAGATATTAATAAAAATATGAAAATGTAATTTAACATTAGAAGCCCTAAATTTTGAATGGTTATAATTCAAAAACTTATCATTCAAATAACTTTATATTTGGTGTCTAGGCATAGTTTGAACCGAAAATTTGAAATATCTTGTTAAAATTCGGTATTGTTATTGAAAAAAATGAAGTTTGGGTTCGTTTTAATAGGGGTGTTTACTTTTTTTTTTTTTCCAAGACTGTACATTAGATGAGCAAACCATTGCTTATTGATGTCGCAGTAAAGATAAATAAAATAAAATAGAATTGTATTAAATTAAAAACAAGAAAAAAAAATCATGCGTTAAGCAAAACACTTTCCAACACTTCCTGAATGCTTTAAAAAAACTTCATTATTTAGGAAAATAAGGTAGTAAATAAGATAATTAAGAGACATTTCCGAAAACGAATAAAACTTTTGAAAAACTGTTTTCAGCAGTTATCGTCCCTAGCCAAATATGTATTCCAATTCTTTTGAACATCCCTGCATTTGATCTGTACGTTGATATATGTACTATATAATGGGAAAATTTAGTTTAGCAAGAAAACGCATAACAGGTTGAAATTTCCCTTTCAGCAATATATACTGATAGAGGGAAACATACTTGAATACTTTTGTACAGCCATGTAGTTTACCTAGTACCTTTATTACACGTCACTATTTAGCTAAAATTTAATTCAAACTAAAACACTCTTAAAACTACTGAAATCACATTTCCAGAAATTATCATCCAAGACGGCCATGTATCCAATTCTTTACGTGGCCCCGTATATCATTTTATCTATATTCTACAAATACTTCTTAGTGAACTAAACGCAGTTCAGCGTAAAAATGCATGACTCATTTAAAAGCCACCTTTAAGAAATTTACGCTCATACTCAGTAACCCTTACGAATTCTTTTCTGTAGCCCTGTATATGAACTGCGACTTTTATACACACTATGTAGTATTCATAAATATACTGAAACTAAAAAGAGCACATCCTAATTAAAAATGCAATTTCAGCAATACTAATATACAGTAATTCGGATACAGTATAGTATCTGAAATCTTTTGTGTGTCCCTGTAAATGCTATGCACTTCGTATTATAGATGAAATAACTTATAGTAAACCTCAACAACGTATATCAATTTCATTATATATGAAATAGTTTAACATAATTAAAATACGCCGCAAATAACCCCCCCCCCCCATACAACTATGTAACGAAATTCTTTTGTGTGGCCCTATAAATAAATAATAACTATTCTTTGCACCACAAATTAAACAGAATGCATATTTTAGAGGACTTCATAAATGCATATCAATTTTATTATGTTTGAAAGGGTGTAACACCATTAAAATTGATTTGAAACGATTTTTTCCCATTGACAGTAATGTAACGGAATACTTTTGACTGCCCCTGTAAATGAAATAAACATGCTACAAACTTCATTTGAAATAGGGAACGTACTATGGCAGTGGTCAGTAACATCCAAAAATTTCAGGCAGTCCGAGTACATTTACGAGAGTTAGAGCGCGGACAGACGGACAGACAAACCGAAGTCATAAATACTTTTCAACTTCTGTTGGAAACTGTTAAAAAGAGGGATTGGTTAATTGCTCAATGCAATGTTGCAGCCTTGTGCAATAGACATGTAATAGATTATTAATGGGTGTGTGAAATCAGACACAGTTTTTGCTTATATAACACTTTCCAACATAATTGAAAAGTGTTTATGCATTTGGTTTGCCTGTCCGTCTGCACACACTCTAACTCCCATACATATACTCGGATTTTCATGCAATTGATAAAGGTTATTTAAGGTTACCAAAGCATGTTTGGTATTGCATATGAAGTAAGTGGGATTAATAGTTCATTGACAGGGGCACTCAAAAGTATTCCATTACATTACGGTATAGGGGGAAAAATCGTTTTCCAGAGTATTTTAATGACATTATGCTATTTCAAATGTATTGAAACTGATATAAATCACTAAATTTCACTACGATCACGCTAGAACTGGGCATTCATAGCATTTTTTATTCATTTACAGGGACACACAAAAGGAATCGATTACAGTACTGTCTTTGAGTAATAACTGCTGGAGTGTACGGTTTAAAATTCGGTATGCGCTAAATATATGATAATTTTAAAATGCCCAATTTTAAAGTTTTGTTTTGTATATAAAATCTTATCTTTTTACCGCACTTTTTAGTAAAATATTGCTATTTTGGAGTGCTATTCTTCTAAAATATTTTTAAATTTTCCACTTTAAAAACAATGCTTATCAACTGACATCTTTTTTTTAGTAAGTTCTAAGATTGATCTAAATATTAATAATGTGTAAGTTTTTTTATTTGTTCTGATTTGTCATTGCTTTATCAAATATGTACATGGAAATTTATATTCTCTGGAATATGTATATATTTTTCTTTTAAACATATTCCTTAACTTAATTATGATTTCGAATTTTCTTGCGCTATTGCTGAAAAATGGATATTAATACAACTCTTATTTATAGAACGACATGATAATCCATATTTATTTAACATTTTTTCCCCCATATATATTGTATTTCGTGAATATGAGCTAAATAGGTTTGGTATGTTTTATAGGAAAAAACTGATCTGGGATATGAAATATATAAAAGAAAGAAATGACTACATATGTATTTTTCTTATTGTTTGAAAAACCTTTTTTATGTAAAAAGTAGTTATTTATTTCTTTAAAATACATTCAATATTATATTATATAAGTGATACTATAAACTTTTTTAAAAATATACTAAAGCAGTTTTATCTATAAACATCAGGCATAAAAAAACACTTTATTTTAATGCTTAAATATCAGGTTTTATTTTTTTGTGCCAATAACAGGGCTCCCAAATGGTCCGCCAACTGAATACCGATATTTTTTTAGAAAAATTTTCTTTTTGGATTTTTCTTACAAACCGCCCCGAAATCACCTTTGAAAGTCAATTCTAGTGCAAACCTACCATAAAATTTTCTGTTAAAATTTATTGGTATTCAGTTGGCGGACCATTTGGGAGCCCTGCAATAATTACGTGTATCAAAAACGTTGAAAATGCGTTTACAATGGAAGGAAATTTAATAACTGATTCCGAATGTTTATAATTAAGTGTTTCATTAAAATCAGAAACAGCAAAAAAATGCTCACATACAATTTAAAAAAATAAATATACCAATTTGAAAAACACTAAAAATAATAATTAGTATTTTATAATTGTACTATTAAACAACGACAAATTACAATAGATGAATTAAATGCATTATTAGATTTTACGATTTCTCAAAAATCTTTCCATGTGTTATAAGAAATTCCTATTATTTTATAAAATTGGCATATGTTAAATCTGAAATCATTATTATGAAGATTTAGGATTTTGAATAATAACTTAAAATATTATTAGTAATGAATTTCTTTTTTCAAAAGTTTCAGTAGTGTAATATGTAAAAAGACATTTTCCCAGTATAATATTAATTTCTAATCTGAAACCGTTTCGTAATATCATAATAATCGATTATCATATTTAACTTTAAAATAATAATGACGATAAATACTGTAAGTGTTAGTAATCAGAAAACAGTAATAAACCGAAAAAATCCAAATCACTGTCTCAACACATTTTCAATCTCAAGTAACGGCAAATTAATCTTAACATTTTACTATGAATGTAGGCATGAATCAGTCTCTGCGTCAGCTTCTTTTTATTTCGAGCGATGGCAGCTTAAGATATTTTACATCACAGTATAGAATAGGTAAATATTACTTCTGAAAACAATTCCAGATCAGTCTTTTTCTATATAACATAAAACTATTTAACTCATGATCATAATATACAAACCAACAGGAATAAAAGTTTAAAATTAAATAAGACTTACTTTACGTTCCATAAATAATCGCTTTAATAATATCCGTATGTATTAAAATGGCGGACGTCTTTCTCTTATCTTACAAAAAGCGTTGTAGACGCTGTTTTGATTGGCTGATGGGTAATACCAATACTCACTCCTTCTTAGACCGATTATTCATTCTTAAAAAGGAGTGCGCTTTAGTACCAAATGAACTTAATTTCCAAGATTACATTATGAAATGGAGTTTTTGAAAATTATTTTAAAAACAATAAAAATTAAGTAAATTGCGATATAGTTTTTAAACAAATTGCATTTGAAAGTAAATTTTTTTATTTTTATTCGACGGTGTAAAAATTGATAATATGCGATATTTAGAAATTTAAAAAATCGCAATGAAAGTAAATATAAGTTAAATTTGATCGTCTACTGCTGCCATTCGCAAAATGACATCAGCGTTACGCACAGATACGTTTATCCTTTATAATATAGATTGACTAAAACACTGGATAAAATTGGTTTGGGGCAGCCTGCATTTTTGACTGCCCCCTTGTTTCCAGTACAAAAATTGTCTGTTGTTGTATGTTTTACAGCCTGCTAAATTTTGTCCCATTTCTTTTTTTTTTTAATCTTGTGTTTTAAAACACACTCTCTCTCTCACATACACAATAGATTTTATTCACTAGCACTTTTACCATTTCTATCTGTAATTAAAGCACAGACGTTTTCGTGCATACCGTTGACGTCATTTTGACGTTGGCAACAGCAAACGATTAAATTTCGTTTTTACTGCAACTTTTTTAACTTCTAAACATCTCACGAATTCAATTTTTACACCTTCGAATAGAGGAAAAAATGTACTTTCAAATGCGATTCTTTCGAAAGCTGTATCGTAATTTGTTTGAAAATTGTATCACAATTTACTCATTTTTTGAGGTTTTTAAAACAGTTTTCAAGCATGAATGCTTTTTTAATTTATCCCTGTCGTGGGTAGGCGATTACGAAACATAAATCCGTTTGCACTTAAAATAATATAAATAGTTCGGCATTTGTTTCCAGCTTATGTTCCGTAACGAAATTAAAAATGAATAAAATAATGAAAAATAAATAAAACACAAATTTAAGACATATAATTCAACTATGTGCTTAGTGATCTAAATTATCAGAATAAAAATTGCTGCTGTAAGTGATGATCTTTGATTATTAATTCTTGGCAAGAGGCCAATACGAAAGTATCGATGTTAATAAATAATTTTAAAACTTTATTTTGAGTACCTTAATGATATTTTTCACATAAAAATGATTGCTGGAGTTGTTTGCGAGCAAAATAAATAAATGTGATATGTATATATGCATTAGAGTTTTCAATTTAAAAAAAATGGATTTGTCCTACATTTTGTAACCCCGTTAGACCGGGTTTTATCCCCTAGTAATAATACAATCTTATTAGCATCTATAAAATAAATTTTAACAAAATCCTTAAAATATAAGGTCACAAAAATACACCATATTCCTATAAGGTTAAAATATAATATTCACCGTCAGGAATTCTAAATATTTTCGCTACTTCCACATCTCCGAAAATCGAAAAATTTGTTATTTTTTAAATTTAAGGAAAGTAGGTGATTTTTTTCCCCTGTTGAACAGGTCAGAAGAGATCCTTCCTCCACTTCCTTCATTCTGAATTCCTTTTCAATCCCTCCTCCACCACACTACCAATTTTTTCTTGCTGCCCTGCGTCTACCCTTACACTTGCCATTTACTGTGCATAATCTCAGGATATATATATATATGTATATGCACCCCGAGATATAAAAGAGACGCTATGATGGCTTGACCACTGTGTCGAACCTTTCAACAAAGTCCTCGAAAAGTCAACAATCGTGGCTCTGATGGTTTCTTATCGCTAAGCTTTGGAAAAAGTTTTCTCTACCCTCTTTTTTTAAAATAGAGTTTGCTTCATAGCCAGAGCCCAAATCTTTCCATAATGCACGTCGCTTGAGAGAAATCTTGCTAGGTTGCTTTATTTGGCGAGTTTGCATACACACTTATTTTTGTGATATACAGGTTAGCCGTCATTAAAGTATAGGTGCTTAGAGCCCCATTATAAGAAATGTACTAGTGCGAACGCAACAACATTTCGTATACATAGTATTTGGACCATGGATAATTACAAAAAAAAAAAAAAAAAAAGAAAGAAAAAGAAAAGGAAAGAAAAGAAAAGAAAAACAGTGCACATTTTCTTTAACATGGATCTGGTACCCTGGCACCCTGATATAAATATGTATATTCTGATATTGCTGTTTAAAGTCAGTCTGAGGCGCCACTTTTGTCCCTGATTTTGAAAATGCGAACATTTTTATTTTGTAGCGAACATTGCTGCGAAGATCGAACACCGAAAATGATTGTTAATCGTCAATCATATTTATCATTCGAAATGGCCAAATGTGTTCAAAACATTAGTTTGATATGCATTTATTGTCATCAAATCGCAATGCGTTCTTGGTACTTTTATGTTAGCCGCACATAAAATCTCTGTGATACAGTTCGGAGTAGAAGTCTGAAATTTAGCATGGAGGTTACTTATAATAATATGCAAAGGCACATTAAGAACCGTTTCTAGAAAAACATGTACTGTTTTGTAAGTCGTGCTGAATTCTCGGATCGATCGCAAGTATCTGCAAAGGCAAAACAATTCTTAAAGAAAAAAAAATTAAACAAATAACTAAGAGACCAACTATAAGTCTGTATTTCCTTTTCGACTCCATCAGCTTTTTACTAAATTTTCATCCTTCATAAAAATTATCTAATTTTTATATTGAGGAAGACTAATACTTTGAGAAAAGATGACTTTCATTGCTTTTAAATGATTAATTGCTCTAAGAAATGAATAATATCTAAGCAAAATGTATAAATATTGTGTTTGCTCCCTGCTTACAAAGTTTCTTTGAGAATTCATTTTAATTTCAGTGAATAAATTATTTAAATTAATATGCAATCTGTTAAAAGAAAAAAAAACTTTTTAAAAGTAAAAAAAAAAAAAGGCCATGCTAAAAAAAGATGAAATTAAGTCTAAAAAATGGTATGATATCACATTTCCAAGCTTAAATTATAGTACTTATTTAACATTCTCCATTAAAAAATTTACCATTTGTAAGTCGAGTTTTACTAGCAGAAATACTTTTCCCCTGTACTAAATACATCATAACATGTTTCAGAAACTTTAATTTTTTTAAATTATGCATGATGAGCTTGGCGGCCATTTTTCCATATTTTACGCAAATTTCTAAGTACCCAAGTTAGTAAAGGTAAAGCGTAATATGTTTGCATTAGTAACAATTTCAAACTTCTAATTTTAACTACGGACATATCAATTGAGAAAGGCTTTTATTTTGAGAAATAAATTGATTTTCAGTGCTTTTAAATGAATAATTACTCTAAGAAAGATAATATAAAATGAATCTTGAAGAAACGTCACCATTATCTTAAAACACTAATTTCTATTTCCGTCAAGGAAAAGCATAAAACCCTTGCTTTAGTAACAATGTCGAACTTCGGACTTTAACTACAAGCAGATACATTGAAGACGACTGATATTTTGAGAAAAGAATTGGTTTACACTGCTTTTAAGTGATTAATTACTCTAAGAAGCAAATCATAAGATAAGCCACCATTATTTCAAGACACAAATTTCTCCGAATACAAGTCCGTAAAGGAAAAGCTTAAAATGTCTGCTTAAGTAACAATTTCGAACTTCGGATGTGAACTACCGGATTCGATTGCTTTGAAATTTGAGTAAAATAGGGAAAGATAGTCGCCAAACCCATCATGCATAATTTTTAAAAAATTGAATTTTCAGAAACACGTTATGATGTATTTAGTACAGGAGAAAAGTATTTCTATCAGCATTATAGGTAGGCCCTCGACTTACAAATGGTACATTTTTTAATGGAACATGTTAAATAAGTACCATAATATAAGCTTTGAAATTTCATCACAATCTTTTATCCTTAACTTTCATCTTTTCTTTAGCTTGGCTTTTTTATTTTACTTTTGAAAAGTTTTTTTTTTCTTGTATACTTAAATACTCTACAGAACACTAATATGTATATCTATATAATGTTTACATATAGTAACATGTATACATATATACTTACAAAAAATATTTGTGTTATAAATAATAACAATTTCGAATTGTGTTTCGAATTTTCATATTTACAAAATAAACAAAATCTAAAATACTCTCATGCATATTTTTCTGGACACGAAAAATGCAGAAATTCTTAAAAGATTTTTTTTTTTTTCCTTTTTTTTTTCACCATTGAAACACCAACATTTTCACCATTAAAAACATAACATTTTACCAGTTTTGGAAAAGGGGTTAAGACGGATTAAAACTTAACTTTTAAAGTAAATTAGAAAAAATATTTAAATTAGTCCAAAACGAATTTTAGTTCGAAGTTCATGAAAATGGTATCTTTTATCATCACCTAAGTGTTTATATATTTAAAACTGTTTGATTCGTAGTTTGTTCTTTTGCCTGAAGACTCGGATCTGTCATAAAGGATGGTCTACAATAATGTTCGGAAATTTTTAGGCTTTTCTTTTTCTTAACGGTAACGGACATTTAATTTTTAGATATGCAATCGCTTTCTTGTGTCTAAATGTTGGGAATATTTTGCCTACGTAAGCACATAAACAGAAGAATTCCACGAAAATAACCCTTTACTTTTCGTAAAAAGTTGGAGAGGGCCCCAATTCTTTACTTTTACTAAAATAAGGAATAAAATAAAAATGAATTTAAACAATAATAATAATAATGATAATAATAATAATAATAATATCTTTCTTTGCTTAACCTGATAAATTGAAACAATTTTACAGTAAAACCTTCGAATAGCGGACATCTCAGGAGCCTAACTTGTCCGTTTGTCAGAAGTAAAAACATACAAATAAAATTGTAAGACGGAAAGCAACATTTCACCTTGATTCAAACATAAAATATACAATATGAACTTTAAAAAGCTCACTGTTTTACTTAAAAGGCGACTAAAATAATAGAAGGGATGTTACAAGTTAAAAATATACATTTTAAATCTGTAGCAAATAACACCTTGTAATAACACCTAGCAAATAACACCACGCAAGAGAGATATAATCAGGTATTTTTATCTTTATTCATGCTATTTTCTGATAAAAATTCTAAATTGTTGATAAAAATTGTTGTATAGGGTTTAGTGTCGCAAAATCCCATTAGGAGCAGAATATTATATTAGGGGCATAATAACGGAAAATGACATACTGCTTTTGAAAACACGCATTTTTCCTCATAAATTTTCTATATTGTTTTTCCTTCTGCATGTGTACTGATACTAGGTTTCAGACACTAGGCGAAATGCTTATTTAAGTGAAAATGAAGTCATATTTAAAAGAAAACTATCATTTTCTTAGGTAAAACTAAACATTTTAACACAAATGCCTCTAAAAAACATAAATTACGGAAATTTTTACTCTCCGGAATTGAGATTAGAATCTCAAGTAAAGAGTGCGTCTGTTCACATAAAAGATGTTGCTGACAATCGTGACTTCAAGTTTTGAGTTAAAATGATTTTTAAATGATGAAACAAAATACAAATGTTTTAAAAATGATGAATATGGATATGAGAAGTGCGCATGCAAATTTTGAGAAGGTGAAAATTGCTGTTTTTCACTCCGGAATACCAAGCCTAAGAGCCTCAATTGATAACACATACTAATTACTGATCTTTATTATATTTTACTGATTAAGTATCTATCTGTACTATAAAGAACAAATGTATCTGTGCGTAACGCTGACGTCATTTTGCGAATGGCAATACTTCACGACCAAATTTCGGTTTTGAAATTTTCGCTACTGAAATTTTTTAATCTTCTGACCATTGTACATTTTCAATTTTCGTCGCATAGGGAAAAAAATTTACTTTCAAATGCAATTTGTTTAAAAACCGTGTCTTAATTTATTGATGTATTAAATTTTCTAAAATAATTTTTAAGCATGATTTTTTTTTTAAAGTTTATCTTATCACGTGCTGGTTTCAATACACAATAATAATAAACATTTTGCACATAAAGCAACAAACATTTTTCAGCATTTGTTTCTGACTATTTTTGCATAACGAAATAAATACTTACTTTATGAACAAATAAAAAAATAATATTAAAAAAACCACCAGTCTAACATATTTGTGAAAGACAAATTAACGAAATTAATACTTCTTTTATAAACAAATAAAAGAATAATATTGAAAAAACACAAATCTAACATATTTGTAATCGCACAATTTAAATTTTTAGATCACCAAATACGATTTTTTTTTTCAAATGGAATTTTTTGCAAACTTCATCTCAGTTTACTTATTGTCTATGGTTTTAAAAACAATTTTAAAGCATGGAATATTTTTTAATTTATCTATATCGCGCGGAGCTCGATTACGAAAGATTAATCCGTTTGCCCTTAAAACAAAATAAAGAGTTCATCATTTTCTTACTGCTAATATCCATTAAAAAAAAAAAACTTCCCTATGAATAAATAAATAAAATAATATAAATAAAGCACAAATTTAGCAGACATGTATAAGCTCTGAAATTATCTGAATATAAAAGGATGCCACAAGTAAGAAAATCTTGGTCAAATAATTCTTAGCATGCGGCTTATAAGAAAATATTGCTTTTGATAAATTTCAAAAGTTTATTTGATTGTATAATTAATTTTCCATATGAAAAATGCTTTTTTAATGTAAGTGGGTAACCTAAAAAATTTATTGCATATAAAAAAATTATTAGTTTTCAATTTAAAAAAATATTTTCACCTATATTCTTTAACCTGGGAAGCCCGGGTACGATCCCCTAGTTAATTTCAAATGCTAAAAAGTGTAAATTAAAACTTTAAAACCAGTAAAAATGCGTTTATTTCGACTGTTGACATGTTTCGTGTCACCCCGAGTCTTTTTCGAAAACAAATAAAGCTATTCTAAATTTGCACGGTCTATGAAACGCTATCATTCAGTTTTCCACGTATTCTTTCATATTAAGCACGTTACATTTTTATTTGATGTGGATGTTTATTTTATTTTATATTCATACTCAGTGAGTAGATCGAGCCCTATTTTTGCTAAGTGAAACGATACTGCATCGTTAGATATTGAGTGTTTGCGCGTTACAGTCTCCATTGTTTCTCTTATAATGAATGGATAGTATAGACTAAGCGGGGAAATTATTTTACTTTAATTGAAATTTACTTGGATGGTTTTTTTCTTAACAAAATCTTGGTAGGGCTGTGATTTTTCTATTATGTTTAATATCAGCTATATGCTCCTTTTCCCTGTATTTAAATTTCCTGCCAGTCATACCAATTCTTTGATCCGTCTGCTCTAATAAATGGTATTTCACACACCCCTGAGTAATTCTCAAAACTAATTGGATCAATTTTAGCGCAAATGATATTCTTCAATTTCGGAGGTGGTTTTGCTACTAAGCAGATATTGAAACGTTTAAGGCTACATTTTAACTTCTCAAAAAAGCTTGGAATATATTGCATAGATAAAGTCTATATTTTTGCTAATCAAATTTACGTTCAGCTTTTTATTATTGACAATACCCAATATACAAACTGCATTTGAAATTAATATATATTTTATTTAAAACTTCTTAGTACTTTCGGGCTGTATTTTCCAAGTCCATGATCAGAAAATATTTTAATATCTAATTGCTGTTTATTTACACAAATACGTCGTTTCGTTTTGAAAATGAGAGATCCAACAATCATTAGAGTTGAATCTCGAAGCTTGTAGACGGGAGGTGCTGGGTTCGAACGCAATCGCGCCCGTCGGCCTAATCATTCGGAGTTTTCGTGGTTTTCCACGTGTAAATACGGGCTTGGTTCCCTTAGAAAGACCTCCACGGAGGGCACTCCCCCGTTTAGGGCCTATATCCCTCGTGTTGATAATTGGTCGTCATAAACACAACCAACCAACCATTAGAGTTGAAAGTAGAAGTAGCAGTTTCTTGGATTGAAGTAATTAGAGAATATATATATTATTATTAATTGCAGTTAATTATTGGATCTCTCATTTTCAAAACGAAGTGACGTATTTGTACAAAGAAACAGCAATTAGTTATTAAAATATTCTCTGATGATGGGGCTGGGAAATACAACTCGAAAGTACTAAGAAGTTTTAAATAAAATGTATATTTTTTAACTTGTAACGTCTCTTTTATTATTTTAGTCGTCTTTTACGTAAAACAGTGAGCTTTTTAAAGTTCTTATTGTATATTTTAGCATACAAATATTTTTTGATCTAGGGGTTTGAAAGGTGTTCGCTAAATAGAGGTTTGTCGGGAGTCGTTGCGGAGTTTACTGTAATAACATTTTCACCTCTTCATTCACACTTTGGCGAGAGAAATAGCGACACTATTGGCAACCTTTTACCTTCTCGCTTATCTGGCGATTTTTTCTCCAACAAAATGCATCTCAATGTTGGCAGCACTATCAAACATCTCTCAGAGTGGATCATACATCCTAAATAGTTGAGCCCCAAATATCTCTCTAAAAGAAAAAAAAATTGTTTTTGTGGAGGGGAGCGCTTTAAACACTGCTACGACTTTGAAGGTAATCGAGGGGAAAGCCGACATTTTTTCTGTGTCCCCCAATGGTTGATATTTTTGTTGTTTTATCTCCACGTAAATGACCCGTTTGGGAGAACTTTATGCCCAAAGAGAAATGCATTTGTTAAAGATAAAAGTTTGCCGGGTTTAGCTTGTTTATTACATTCGTGTCAACTTATTGTTCTTCAGGTCCTCGCTGACCTCTCTCGATTTGTTTGAAAACGAGAAAGAAAATGATGACAGGCTTTGAATATTTTACTAACTTAAGAAAAACGAGTTAGATTAATTGACAAAAAAGGTGGGCAGACATATGCTAAGCATCGACCAGAATTAGCCTTACTGCTATATAGGCCGGGAGCCAGCAACACAGACAATCACTTCATCGAGTTCGCGGATGAAATTCTAGGAATAGTTAAATCTTGATTCGCATATTAAAACGCATCCGGTCTGCCAAGTTATATCTTTCTGGAAAACACCTGAAAACATGATTTTAGCGGCTGACTCGTAGGTTTACTATTGTGTTTTCCTGCTCCCAGTCCTCCATGTTTTCATACCTTTTGGTGCAGGAAGACACAATGCTAAATCTATGAATCAGCCGCTAAAATCGGGTTTTCAGATGTTTTCCACTGAGATATAACTTGGCAGACCGATTGCGTTTTAATATGCGAATCAAGATTTAACTATTCCCAGAATTTCCCGGCTATCGGTCTAATAGGTATGATGTTTTCAGGGAGTACGTATGAAGAGAAAGTTACCTAAATTATCGTTTTCGTAGAAGGAAAACCATAAAAACTTTAAGCAATCATACCCCCCAGACAGCATTGGTTTCGAACCCGCGAACCTTGATTCAAACAACTAATTTTATAGCCAGCGAGCTAACCCAAGCATCCTACAAGAAAGCCTCCACACAGCACGCGTGACGTCGCCGCTAGTCTTTGATTTCGGAAGAGATTTGACGGATGTTGTAAGAATTGAAGACTTAAAAAGATAATAGTAAAAGTTTTCTTCATTCTATTAAATCCCATCATCATATATATTAAAACAGAAAGGTATTTCTGTAAGAATAAATTTTTTGGGTATATGCGCATGCGCCAAAACTTTTTTTCGGACTTCTTCAATTTAAAGGAAAATAGTATGAGTTCTTCGTGGCGGAGAGGTCTAAGGCACGAGTTTAAAGCTCGGAATTTTTGTAGAGGAACCAGGTTCGAATCCAACACCCGGCAAAAGGATTTCTGGCGATAATTTATTTCAATAACGACATATTTTATAGGGTGGAAAAGTTATATGATTTTTATTTTATTATTAGTATTGTTTGATTGCATTATAATTAATAAAATTTAACACTGAACAATATTAAAAGAAATAATAATGATGATTTAATATTTAAGCTAAAATATTTTGCATGTAATTATCAATTAAATAAATTGAGCTGATCTACAATTTTTGTTATATTTTCTGCCCATTATCAAGAATATATAGATGTGTGTGTGTCAGAAAGAAAATTTTTCCTTTCCTTTATGTAAGAAATAAAAGGGAAACAAAGAAAAATATTCATAAAAGAACTATAAAAGAAATTACCTTGATATCCATGGTTTAATATTTTAAAAAATGTATAAAAAGGTAAAATAAAATCCAAGTAATAAAATATATATTATACATGGTTTGAAATTTAGTGTTTTAGAGAAAGAGACGTTCATGGCAGCTTGTAATGGTCATGTAGTTAAAAAAATAAAAAAAATAATAAATATTGTTTTTTATTCGAAAAAAATGAGACAGTAGTATGTAAAAATAAAGGCTCTACACTGTAAAAAAAAATGGTAACGTTCCATGTAAAATCCAGGAACGTTTCGCCTTTCTGAGGTTTTCAGAATAATTTAGCTCTTTCCTGTGAAATTCTGGTTTTCTTATCTGAAACGTTCCTGAACAAAAGTTGGAAACAGCAAAACGCTGCGGCCGCCATTTATTATTTTTTTGCTATAATCCGTTGCGCTCGAGTGTCGAAAACGAATTCCTTAAATGAATGTAAAAAAATCAATATGGAATGCAAATAAATCAATAGACGACATAATCCTTTACGTCTCTATTGTCAAGACAATTCAGATGAAAATACAATACCTCTGTGACATCGCTAAGAGATTATCTGTCGTACTTGTCTGTGGAATGTTTAACGAGCAGACCATGTAAAAAAAATACACCTATTATTTGGATCTCCATTAACCAGGGGACCATCAAACATGATTCTCGCCGATTTTGATTAATTTAAAGTATGTTTTAGAGTTCTTATCTCTAATTATTCTTGTGAAAGGATTTCTTCAAATGGGCCTTAGATTTTCAGAAATTAGATGCCGAGGTTTAGCATACGTTTCAAATACCCATTAGTTTGCAGCTCTCAACGTGTCTTTCGTGGTGTGGACGCAGATAAGGCTCGCACGCCATCCGTAAGGCCCGAGTTCGATGCTACCCCTTGACTTTTTTTTTTCTTTTTTAATTAATTTTATATTTTAATACTTTATTACAATTTGATTTAAATTTGATATATATTTGACACTTTGAATTGCTGCAAATTTGATTTTTTTTTTTTCGGAAAAAATGTACAATTACGTTTAGGTTTTTTTTTCATGAAAATTTATATGTATTTTATCTAACTTGTAAATTAACATAATTACTGACGAAAATCCAAAATATTTTATGTCTAGATTTTTTTTCTAATTATTATTTACATTTATATATTTTTATATTTTAAGCAAAGTTCAGAAACAATATATCATATATATATTTACTTTATTGAATTTTAACTGAAAATTTATTTTTTCGTGTAAATTATAAATAATAATTTAGATGTCAATTTCAAAATATTTTTTCGTTCTAACAAATAATGATAATAAAGCGAAAATTGTCAACTGGAAATGTAAAAATCGTCTGCGGATCCCGCATGCTGTGAAATGTTAGTAATGTTTTGCTGTCAACAGAAATATTCCTGGTATTTCGCAGGAAACTTACTGGCATTTCTGTAGAAAGTTTTTAACATATACAGTAAAGTTCCAGTCATTTTCAAGAAATGTTTCTTGGAAATAATGGGCAACTCAGCTGCCCATTTTTTCCCCGGAACGTTGCGGAATTTTTTTTACAGTGTACCCAATATTTTTAGTTACATTTCTGATAAAAAGCAAGCGAAATTGGTTGTAAATTATAAACTTAAAATTCTTTGACTTCATTGAATAGTTTTGGCCAACAGCATCATCTATCGTCTTAAAAAAATAGGAATCAATTATGCAATATAGAAATTTGTCACAATTTCAATGATTAATTAGAAACAACTAATTAAAAATTCAAGACTTTCTTTAATGAAACATTCAAGCTATTTACCGTCAAATCTTGACGGGTACTAGCTAGTACGTAATTAATTCAGTGATATCCCATGCTAGGTAATGATTCTAGGTTGCGATGGTGAAGACGTCCTATTTAAGATGGAGTTTTATTATTTCCACATGACTGAATTTCATACCGTCAAATGGGGTAACTTTTGCCCAAATTTATCTGTTTCATGGCATGTTCAGCATCTCCATTCTCTTATTTTATTTAAAAAATTAATATCATGTTAATTTATTGTTTGCTTAAGAACATATGGAATCACATCATTCCCATAAATTTGTCGACGTTGAATTTTTTTTTACCAAAAAGTGTTTTTGAAAATTTTGGGCCAATGTTACCTTGAATTGGTGTAACATTGGCTCATGTGCCAAAACGAATGTTATAGAGCCTACAACATGATGTGGGCCAATGTTACCCTATTGAAAAAGACGGGGAAGAGAGGGTAAGAAGTATAAACATATAAAATAACAGTAAATTAGCATATATTTTAATTTAAAAAATATTACAAAACACATAAATATTGCTTAACGTGGATTGTCCAGGTCTGGGACTAAATACTGGTTATTCTTAGACAGAAGTTTAAGTGGCCTAATTTTTGCAACAATATCATTCCATATTTCAAATGAAAATCAAATTTTAAAGTAATTGCTTACGAGGCGCGAAGGCCAACATAGTGAAAAAGATTCCATGCCGGGACTCGAACCTGGGCCATCAGTATAGCGCACTGACGTTCTACCGACTAAACCACATGGAACGATACCCAGCCTGGAAAATTTCTCACTATTATATGTTGGCAAGACTACAAACGCAACACAAGATGGAATATTTATCGTGAGCCATCGACATGGGGCAAACACGAAATTTAATTAATTCCAGCATCGATAGAAACTGTATTAATACATGGAAATTATTCCAGAGAGAAACATTCGCCTAGCATACTATATTTCAAATGAAAATCAAATTTCAAAGTAATTTCTTAAGAGGCGCACAGAAAAGAAATTGTGAAGAAATTTTCCAGGCTGTGTATCGTTCCATGTGGTTTAGTCGGTAGAACGTCAGTGCGCTATACTGATGGCCCAGGTTCGAGTCCCGGCATGGAATCTTTTTCACTATGTTGCCCTTTGCGCCTCTTAAGCAATTACTTTGAAATTTGATTTTCATTTGAAATAATGTATGCTAGGCAAATGTTTCGCTTTGGAATAATTTCCATCTATTAATATAATATCATTCCATTCATACACCATCGAGTCCGGTTGATGTGACCAACACTTTAACTTCTTTTCCATGCAGTCAAGAACACAACTTTCTTTAGTTTTCAAAGTAACCCTTTCGGGATAGATATTGCCATTAAACAGAACAGGTACAAAATTTACAACGTTACAATCAGCTTTGTCAATACTTTCTTGTTTGGTTCTGTTGGAACTAATACACTGGATGAATTTTCAGCAAAATTATTTTTGTATAAGCACAATCACAAATGTCTATTTTCATAAGTACACCAAAAATAAACAAAAACATTACCTCAAAAACATCAATGTTTAAATTCAACAAACCAAGAAAAAGCCCCCCTTCAAATAGAACATTTTTTATGCATTCAGCAGGAAGTATATACAAAAAATTAAATAATAATTGGTTGACCCAATGTTACCCCAAATGTTCGGCCAAAGTTACTCAACTTAGAAAAATAGTTTTCTTTTTTATCTCAGGAAAGACAACGCATAACTCTACATTATGCCTTGATCTCCACTAATGAGGTTAAAGTAACACGTACTACCAAGGTCCAAATGAATTAATTTACAGCTTGGCAGACAACAGTTTTAAGAGCTAAATGCTCAACGTCTTCGCACGTTTTTGTCTGACTGGTGCTGCCACGGTGGAAACTTGACGAATTACTTACAGTGAGCTGCAAGGACTCAATCTAATGCTACAACCTATAACTCAAGCGATGTAGAAAATATAGCAGATTTAATCTTTTTTCTCACTTGGGCTAAAGTTACCCTTAATGGGCCAAAGTTACCCAAGTTGACGGTATATATAACCGTAATACATTTTGTATTCATGAATTTTGATGGAACTCGTCTTGGCATGTGAGTGTTTTATGTCAAACTCCTCTCGCGTGTTACACAACCATTTACTTGTGGGGTATGCAACACATAATTATTTGCTTGTGAACTATGCCCAATCGTTTCAGTGCTTACAGATGTTAGTGGAAAGCGTCGACAGATGGCAGCACTACGGATATTTGCAGCAATCATCCCATTTAATTAGACTGGATCATGTACGCGAGAGAAAAGAAGAAACTTGCTGTCTTTGCATTTTTAGCTTTGTTCTTGACTTTTAGATAACTTTAACGGGCCCCAATTTTCTTTAGTGAATGGACTGGCACTGGCCAAGCCGAATCGCACAAATTTATCGTGCGATATCCACTGTTCTAAGGATTATTCCTTCTCCTGTGTGGATTTCACATCCTACAATATTTTTACTAATTCAATTCTTATTTTTACTCTTTTTTAGTGTGTCAAGTATTTATTCAAGATCGTATGTGTTAATTAAAAGGTGTTTTCTGCACGACCGACTATTTGCTGGTGAAAGCTTACTCACATAACCACCACTTATATTGAAATAAAAACACGACCGACTATTTGCTGGTGAAAGCTTGCTCACATAAACACCACTTATATTGAAATAAAAAACACATAAAATATTTCAGGTAACTACATCATCACGGAAGAATTATCGTCGAGCGCTTACCAAAAAAAGGTAAGAAATCATTTTATATTCTACTATTGTGATAAATATATAAGTGTGCATCACACACGGGTGTTTGGCGTAAGCCGTTAAACTACAAACTCATTCCTTCAGTTTTTCTCATAAATTTTTGCATAAGAGTGCAACAGCTATTGCACCAAGATCTGACTATTTATGAAACTAAATATAGCGCGATCGCACCTCATTGGTCACGTTTGATGTACAATTTCCGACTTGTTTCGTTGGTAAAAAGATCACGCAACTCCTTTCATCAAAAATTAGCTTTTCTCAAAATTATACGTTGCCAAGCTCAAAACACAAAAGAGCAATGTTTTCGCTTGTTAGGGGTGTTGGTTGCACCATCCTCTTGAAAATGAAACAATTGAAACGTCAATTCCATCCAGTTCATAAATGAAACGTTGTGCATAACTCTTTACTGCAGCAGTACAACCCCCTCCCCACCCCCACCCCCAATTCCAGATATAAAAGTCTGCGCAGTATTACTTACATGATTCGGAGCTCCCTTCACCCACCCAACCCATTGGTATTTAGCATATGGATTTGCTCCCCAGCTATTTTAAATCCAATTTTTTATGCTAGCAAGAGGACCCGGACTAAAGGCTTTTACATATATGATTTTGCACTGCGGTGCACCATCAATTATCCCTATAACAAAACTCTACACCACCCCTCTCTGTCAATAAATCACGTGAAAGCTTTCGCAAAAATCTCCCCCCATCAGACCTCTTTGGTTGATCAGTGGTTTTATAGCATCTCATATATTAAAACATCTGCACTCTCAATACGACGGGTAAATATGTATTTTCCAGAATTATGAGAATTTGGGTTTTTCAAGGGAGTAGGCTTTTAAACAATATAATGTTATCTGTAATGCAGTAGAATACGGTTTATACATCTTCAAAGCACTACAAAAATATAATTGAAAAACCTTATAAGGGTAGATATTCGCAGATGAAAATTCCAGTGTGAATCCGTAGTAGCAGAAAATAGTGGGTCAACATTGTTTGCGTAGGTTATATTTTGGTTAATATTAGCTGTATTTTGGCTACACATTGGCCAATATTTGGCATGGCGTATTTCATAGAGTGACAATACCAATAATTCTACAATAATCCCGTTTTGTTGAAAATATTACCAATGTAGAGACAGTATTACTCAAAAATTGATATTTTATTGGAAATATTTTAGATTAATATTAGCTATATTTTGCCCACATCTTGGAAAATATTTGGCAAGACGTATACCCTTGACACTATTTCTAATGTAAAACCAATAATTCTGTAGTATTGGTGTTCTATAGCAAATATTTCCAATGTAGAGACAAAATTACTCAAAAATTAGTTTATCATTGGAATTATTTTCAATTAATTGAATTTTGGCGCAATATTGAGCACTAATATAACCAATATTAGATTGCTACCCGGAATGATGTTTTTTTTTTTAATAACAAATACTTTGAAAGCGAATGGCCTTTTTTTATCGGTTCTTTTGATAAATATGTAACAGCTTGAAAGTATTTTAATGCAAATTATGTTAACGTTAGAGCGTTTGTTTGACCAGGATATGCATCAAGTATATCCCGGTCAAATATACGCCGTGACATTCGCAAAGTATTTTTACAAGTATAATACTTGTAAGAATATTTTGTGAATTCGAAGGTGCATGTCCTGTGATCGGAGCGTTTTACTTTACAGGTCTGCCAACAAGTTAACTGTGTTTACCCTGAGTTAAGTTGTGTTGCATTGTTAAAGAAACTTGTATGTTGACAGATATTCTACTCTATTTTTAACAGAATATCTCCATTTTATGTGAAGTACACTGTAAAAAAAGGCAGATATTTCTTGATCTAGGAAAATATAGCAGAACCGCGGCCGAAAACATACAATAGCCTCTTCCGAGTAACTAACGATTTCAAAAAGAATTGTTTATTTAAAAAAAAAAAAAAAAAAAAAAACGCTCCTAAAAACACATATATACTATATTCGAAATTTAAAGAAGCATTTATAAAAACAAAGATTATTTTGCTACCACTGGTTTTCAGAAATGTTTCCAAGTCATTTTTATGGGTTATTCATCAGTTTTTTGAATCCGTGATATTAGGTTTTTTGGATACTATCCATTCTCCGGTAAACAAGTTCATGCTAATCAAACACGTTTTAGAGAAAAACTTGATAAAATAACGAAATTAACATTAAAATTAATATTATTTTGTTACTCTTGTATGTATAAATTAAATTACGCAGTTGAAAATCAGAGTTGGGCAAATTTGTAATTCCAATTATCTGCAATGTAATTACAGTTAAATTGTATGTAATTAATTATAGTTGAAATTACATACCGTAAAAAATCCTTGCAGCACTGTAACCGGAACCGCTCTCATTCCATTATTTGACAAAATTCCTGTGTTTGAATGTGCGTAACTATAATCAATTAAATGCAATTAACATGTAATTAGACTGCGGATAGTTGAGATTACAAATTTACCCAACTCTGCTGAAAATGTTTAATCGAGAATGGCTAACATCGTAAAAACCGATATTCCTGTTTGAGAAGACTGAATAATATGACAACAATATAATAACTCGACTGTAACGAGAAAAATTCGGATATAACGAGCAAAAGTTGAGGAGGTTCTTAATAATTTTTTATTTTTCCTCTGTTTTATAAAAGTAAAATATGCTAGTTCAAGTGAATCTTACATTTTTAATGAAATAAGGTGAAATATCTCAAACAGATTTGGATTTAAATGGTTATTCATCTTAAATGAACTTCCTACAAACAAAAAAAAAATAAAATAAAATAAAAAAATAAATTAAAAAAAAAGGGAGGGAGAGAGAGAGAGAAAGCAGCATTTGTCCGTTCTGGAATTTATTGAATTCATTAGTAGAAGAAATATCCATTATTTAAGAAAGTACTTTCTTATTAATATAGTGTTAAATGACTATTAATATATTTTTAAATGATAATGAACAGTATGCATGATTTCATCGATTACTTTTAAAAAACTGTATTCTACGGTTTCAAGCTTCAATTAGCCATTTATCTTTAGCAATTATTTTTACAAAGCAAATATGGGGATGTTAAAAATGACCTCTCGGAGTAATCAGTATGCAGTTAAATATATATATATATCTGTACTTTTACTTATTTTTGCTTTGGTCGTAATAGTCAGATAATAGTCTCTTTAAAAACAAAAACAAAAAAAGAATCCTTTAATAATTTTTTAATGGTTCAGTTATTAACAATACCATATAAAATTCAGAGCATCCATTCTGAAAACGTTACACAACAGCAAAAACACCGCTGTTTTTATTAACATTATTATGTTTAACATTAAAACATTACAAAACCAGAATTCTTTAAAACAATTTTAGTTCTTC
Organism: Maratus speciosus; assembly: GCA_963932465.1. Taxonomy (NCBI): domain Eukaryota; kingdom Metazoa; phylum Arthropoda; class Arachnida; order Araneae; family Salticidae; genus Maratus; species Maratus speciosus. The sequence goes on along the minus strand of OZ010790.1, from coordinate 3,034,928 downwards.
AGCTTTTTCTCTAATACTATAACACTCAAAACATTAGTTCAGCAAACGAAATGCTAAACATTGCTGTTTTCAATAAAGACATCTGTAGTATTATTTTCGGGAAAGCTGAATAAAATTATTCAGCTGATATTCACTAAAAAATCTGTAAAAAACGCAACTACAGTCCTTTAAAAAGTTTTTAGTATCAAAGCTTTATAACATCCAAAATTGTAAACAAAAAGCAACGCACCAAATAAATTTGTTGTTGCTAAACGCAAGTTTACCCTTACTTAATTGAATGAAAAAAAAAATTCCGATGATAATCTCTAAAAACCGCATAACCAGAATTCTTTTAACAAAAATTCATGTGCTATTATTCTACTATTGTTAGAAAACTCAAAGCATTCGTTCTGAATACTTAACGAAAAACACTGTTGTTTTTATTAAAAGATATGTTTAACATTACTTAAGTGGAAAGCTGAATAAAAACATTCAGCTGGTATTCCCTAAAAACTTGTAAAACATGCAATCAGAGTACTTTAAAATGTTGGAATTCTTCTGTTAGAATCACAATTTTTTTACACCCAAAGCTGAAAGCGAGAAAAAGTTCCTAAATAAATTTATTGTTTCTAAACACATATTTACCTTTACTTAAATAAACAAATAATAAGAACATTCAGCTGGTATTTCCTAAAAGCCTGAAAAAAATGCAACCAGAGTACTTTAAAAAGTTTTGAATTCGTCTGTTAGTATCGCAATTTTTTAATATCCACAGCTGAAAGCGAAAAAAAGTTCCTAAATAAATTTATTGTTGCTAAACACATATTTATCTTTACTTAAATGAAGCAAAAACATTCAGTTGATATTTTCTAAAAACCTGTAAAAACCGAAAGCAGAATTCTAGAAAGAAAAAAAAATAATTCCTGAATTATTTTACAGAACATTCGTTCTGAATACTAAACGAAAAACACTGTTGTTTTATTAAATATATGTTTAACTTTACTTAAGTGGAAAGCTGGATAAAAACATTCAGCTGATATTTCCTAAAAGCCTGAAAAAAATGCAACCAGAGTACTTTAAAAAGTTTTGAATTCTTCTGTTAGTACCGCAGTTTTTTAACATCCACAGCTGAAAGCGAAAAAAAGTTCCTAAATAAATTTATTGTTGCTAAACACATATTTATCTCTACTTAAACGAAGCAAAAACATTCAGTTGATATTTTCTAAAAACCTGAAAAAACAGTAATGAGAATTATTTTAAATTTTTATATTTCCCCAATTATTCCACTATTATTCTAACGCTCGAAACATTCGTTCTGAATATTTAATTAAACACACTGTTGTTTTTATTAAAGATATCTTTAACATCACTTAAGTGGAAAGCTGAATAAAAACATTCAGCTGTTATTCCACAAAAATCTGTAAAAAACGCAAAGCGTTTAAAAAGTTTTGAATTTTTCTGTTAGTATCACATTTTTAGTACACCAAAAGCTGAAAACGAAAAAAACTTTCTAAATCAATTCATTATTGTTAAACAGATGTTTACCTTTACTTAAATGAAAAAAAAATAAAAATAAATAAAAGAAACATTCAGTTGATATTTTCTAAAAACCTGTAAAAAACCGAAACCAGAATTCTTTAAAAAAGAATTATTTCCTCAATTATTCTACAGTTATTATAACACTCGAAACATTCGTTCTGATTACTTAACGAAAAACACTGTTGTTTTTATTAAAGATATGTTTAACAATAACTCAAGTGAAAAGCAGGACAAAAGCATTCAGCTGATATTCTCAAAAACCTGTAAAAAATGTAACCAAAGTCACTTAAAAAGCTTTGAATTCTTCTGTTTGCATCACAGTTTTATAACCCCCCATGCTGAAAACGAAAAAAAAAAACTTCCTAAATAAATTTGTTGTTGCTAAACACATGTTCGCCTTTACTTAAATGAAAAAAGAAAAATCAGTTGAAAATTTCTAAAAACCTTTAAAAACCCAAACCAGAATTCTTTATAAAAAAAAAAAAAAAAAAAAAAAAAAAAATATATATATATATATATATATATATATATAGTTCCTCAATTGTTTTACTGTTATTATAGCGCTCAAAACATTCGTTCTGAATACTTAACGAAAACCACTGTTGTTTTTATTAAAGATACGTCTAACATTACGTTAAGCTGAATAAAAACATTCAGCTGGTATTCCCCCAAAAATCTGTAAAAAACGGAATCAGAGTCCTTTAAAAAGTTTTGAATTGTTCTGTTATTGTCACCACTATACGTATCACTCAGAACCATCGCTCTTTCCCCATCCTTCACCTCTAAAAAGAACATACAGCAGTTCTTCGATCTCGGAAAAATCATTTGCATAAAAACGGATGATTTTGGAGGCGGGGAAAATCATCGCTTGCATATATAGATATATCACTCAAGCCGGGGAACACAAGAACCGAACGAAAAGAGATTAAGGGGGTAGGGAGTGAGAATGTTCAAAATATGATTTAGGAGCTCTTTTTTTTTTTTTTTTTCTTTAATATTTAACTGATAGCGATGGAAGAAAGCTGAAAAAGCGAACAGCAGAGATAGAAAAGTCGTTAAAGACAAAATCATTATGTCGGCTGTCGACTCAAAACGATTTTTGAACTTTGGTGCGCGGAATAGATTTATACATATACTCTTCAGCCGGCTTCCCTCTTCTACTGATTTACAGAGGTGAAAGATAATTCGTTTGCCAATATTAAGTGAGATTTTTTTTTTCTTTGCTCTTCATCTTTTTGTCGTAACTGAAGTGGAAAAAAATATTGGAGAAAGTTCATAATGCTCCATGAGGGCGTATTTGCTTCAAGGAGAAAATATTAAATCCCTGTAAACTGTATGATAATTACGTAATAAATACATTCAACTTGTTGTTATTCAGGAATTATTATTATTTTTTTCAAAGATATTACAGCCTAACTCTGATATGCTTAACAAAAGAAAAAATATCGAAATAAAATTATCCGAGCTTGGAAACGGTTTAAAAGAGTTCTTCGAATTTTATGTGTTGTAAAGAAAAAGAAGAAGAAGAAAAAAGAAAGAAAGAATGAAAGAAGAAGTTTCACAAGAAATAAAAAGCCTTTTAATTACATATTTTTGTGAGTAGAATTCGTAACCTATAAACTGACAGAAATGACTACTTTGCCATATAAATAATCTTGAAGAAGAAAAAAACTAAATAATCAATACTCACAGAAATGTTTCGTAAATGCAAATTTGATATTACAAATTCGCATTTTGTGCTATAAAAAGTTTTTTAGTTATTAATTCGAATGATAAAACAATTACTTACAAAGTGAAAGTTCTTGCTTTCAATGTTTATGGCAAAATGCAATTACGATCAAGCAACAAACAGTCTAAATTTAAACAGTATCGAACTTTAAAAGAAAAACGAAACATGAATATTATGAAACATTTCATTTTGAGAAGGAGTTAATTTTTCTGAATTTAAATCAAGACTCAATTGGAAGGATTAATTTGAAAATAGGAGAATTTCATGAATGTAAAAATGTAAGTTTATAACAATTTTTTTGAGCAATTACTGTAGGAGAAAGAGAAAATATTAATCAATCAGTTATCATTTTAAAGATGTTTGCTTATACTTTGGTATTTAGTGAAAAGAAAAATTAATCAGGATTACACATATTAATAGACTTAAAATTGTACAAGAAAATGTAATTCTTTTATTTTTAACTAATTTTTATTAACCCTTAAATGCCTGATTTTTTAAAAATTATTATAATAATGTTTTTCGGCTTTCATTTTTGGAATAAATCATGGGAAAAATACTTTAAAAAATCCTATTTTGTTTTAAGTATGGTTTACGGCTAAAAAACAGTTTGTTACTAATCGGCAATACTGGACTTTAATTGAAAAAATAATTTTCCTTAATAAAATTCTATAATATTAAACACACAAGAATTTTAGGAACTATAATAAGAAACAAATTTTACTTGCTCACTGCAGAACAAAATAGGGTATTTCGCAAGCTTCCAAACAAAGCAAAAAGAACATTTAGCAACAATTGAAAAAATAAACGTATCTTTATTCTTAAACAGCACAAGTGTTGCCATCTACATGTTGAAAATCGATTTAATAATATTTTCAGAATGTATTTTATTGGCAACATTAGGCATTATAGCTTCAATATTATTCTAATAGTATTTTAAAAGCCTAAATTGGGTATGTTACCGAAAAGCAACACCAGGCATTTAAGGGTTAAAGAACAGATAAAGATCGCAAAGTTCTTCAATTTTAGAAAGAGATTGTCTACATCTTTGGTACGCGGTTTTAAGGTAAGGTGACGTGAAAGAGACAGATACCTCCGGAATTTTGAGCTCTCTAAAAGAATTAGAAGCAATAAGCAATCAGTGAGCTTAACTTGAATTCAATAAAGAAAAATATTATTTTTCTTACTTTTAATTAGTTAATTTAGGTGGGGGGGGGGGGGGTAAGATATCTTTAAACATTCCAAAATTTCGAATTTTTTAATGCATATTTTGATTCCGTAATCATTTTTGAACAATATGCAAAAAACCGCATTAAAAAATTCCCATTAATTTACTATTTGTGACAGTTTTATTAAGACTACATATTGAGACTATATAGGATAATTAAACTTTTCGTTGCGCTCATTCAAAACGATGAATTTTCATACTGCGCGCAGTGTTACTAAAAAACTATGCATGGCAACCAAAAGAAATTTTTACCACATACTCATTTCTGTATCATCTACAACTTAAAACCAGAAAAAGGTAAGATTTTTTTTTTTTCTGTTTTTGTTCTTTGAAAATATTTTTAAAAAAGTGAAAATTTTTAATTTTTTGTTTAATTTTGTAATTTAGCCAATATTTTTTACAAATATTCTGGTTTTAGTATAAAGGTAACACTATTATGTATTTATTTTCACCAAAATTTCCTCTTTATATGATTTTCCGATTTTATCATGCGCGCAAAATTTTTTTCTCTTATTATCATATATTTTTAAACTTATCATTTCAATATTTATTTATAAATTTACAAGTATATATATATTTTTAAATATAATGTTAAATATGAGCTTTATATTTAAATGAAGCTTGATTTTTATTTGTGACTTATTACACAAATTTTGAAGCTTGGAACATAGTGATATATTTTACTTTTTAAACGTGTTCAAAGGTATCCTACCCCCTTAAGTTGTTTAGAAATCTTTCAAGTAAAGAATCTCCTTATAATAAATTATCGTTAAAAAATAAGAGAACTTTATGTTAAATCATATTTAGAACATTGTAATTAGGGATTATATTTAGCTGAAAGACTGTGCAATAAATGCTCAATTTAAGTAAAGTTTGTTCCACACATTTTAAGAAATCACGAATACTGCAACACTATAAAAAAATTGCAATAAATTGTTGGCTGGAATGGCATTGCTAACCAATGAAGAGCATTAAAAATAGTCCTTCCAAATTTAGGCCTCGTGACTTATTGTTCCATTTTGTTACAAATCAAGTGCCTTGGAAAATATTAGCTCACTTGAGGGACAATCTCATATAGATAGAATACAGAATCTCATTATAATAAATTATCGTTAAAAACTAAGACAACTTTTTGTTAAATCAGATGTAGAACATTGTAATTAGGGATTATATTTAGCTGAAAGACTGTGCAATAAATGACCAATTTAAGTAAAGTTTTTTCCACACATCTTAAGAAATCACGAATACTGCAGCATTATAAAAAAATTGCAATAAATTGTTGGCTGGAATGGCATTGCTAACCAATGAAAAGCATTAAAAATAGTCTTTCCAAATTTAGGCCTCGTGACGTATTGTTCCATTTTGTTACAAATCAAGTGCCTCGGAAAATATTAGCTCACTCGAGGGACAACTCCCCAGACCGAAACAAAAAGTGTGTGCCCACAAAACGGAAGACAAACAATCCCCATTAACGGGAAGAACAAGGCCTATCCACTCTCTGTACCACCCCATTAATTCCCTAATGGCAGACGACAAAAACGCACGTGTCGTCTGCCCATCAACCAGCTCACCCTCCGGAGTGTTGGGGAAGAGGAGGAGGCAGTTTCACAGATTGGACGAAGCAAGAGAATAGAGAGAGAGAGAGAGAGCACAAAAAACATTTTTTGTTTTTGGACATGTGGTATTTTTTTTCTTCTTTCGGCAAAAAGGTTTTTGAAGTTGAGGTCCAGAACAAAAAAAAAAAAAAAAAAAAAAAAAAAGTCATAAAAATGTTTTTGTAGAACTATTTAACAATATTTCTTTTTTATGTTTTGTTCTACAGTCGAACAACGTCTCTCATTTATTCGCTTTTCTTCTTTTTCTTTTTTTTTTAAATTGAAGATTTATTATTTCTTCACTTTTCATTTATTAATTAAAAGATTGCAGTTCATTTCTTATTCGTTTTTATGTATTTGTTAATGAATTAATAATAAAATGATGAGCATTTTAGTGATATAACCTTTAATTTTACAATTGAGCACCTTTTCAATAACGTTCGGACCTTACGAATAAAAGCGATTCAGTGGGTGCAATGTGCAATGTATCGGGGGTCCGCATTGGAACAACCAAAATAAAAAAAAGAGGGGGGGGGGACGGTTCCCAAAAGTGTTTACACTCGGTATTATACGTAGCATTTATACTTCATAGTGGCCTCCAATTTCCAATGTGCCTAAAATACGTGTTAGGAAGTAATTTAAGGCACCTAAATTTCTTTTATAAAGCCGGCCCAGTCTCCCTTCTCGCAAAAATTGGATCTAGAAATTCACTTTTGAGCATGCGCTTTTCTCATTCAGCCCGTTTGTGTCTTTCTTATCTTGCTCCCTCCCCCCCATAGGCGTAGCGTCGGGGGGGCACGGGGGGGCACGTGCCCCCCCAACCTTCTGTACCCCGGGCGCCAGAACAGAAAGCTTAGGGGGCGCCAAATGAAGATTTTTTTTGTCTTTACATACAAAAATGTATAATGTATATGTATATATATCGAATTCGCATAAAAATGTCTCACAGCCTGAAAATCCAAAAAGAAAACTGAACCAAATGTATTAAAATTTACAAATATATAAAAAGATTCATCTATAACAGAATACTGCAAATGAATTAGAAAAAAGAGCTGTTCTACAATTCCAAATGTACCATGTTTACGCCTTCTATCATTTAAATCCCTTCCTGTGTCAGGAGAATCAATAACATTTTCCAAGGTCAGTCTCCACCCCGATCTTCTGTGTGAAACTGACCCTCGATAATTGCCAAACGCCAACCGATTTCCCTGGGAGGGGGAGTGCAGAGGGGCCATATGCCCCGGACGCCAGAACGAAAGGCGAAGGAGGCGCCAAATGAAGACTTTGTTTGACTCTGACTTTTCTGATAAACAGATTCCAAGAAGGTAGTTCTATTTTTTTTAAATCTCTCTCCCTGCGCAGCATTGAACTTTCTTTTTTCCCGCCTTGCTATGGGCGAGGTCGAGCGACTGTCCGGGACAATAAAAACAAACAAGAGAAGGAGTCAGGGCCGAAACTAAGGGGGGAGAGGGGGCATGTGCCCTGGGCGCCACGCGAAGGGGGCGCCAGATGAAAATTTGGTTTGCCGTTTTATGCAATATATATATGTGCGTGTGAAATTTGTGTAAAAAATATTTTCTAGCCGAAAAATCAAAAAGAAAAGCTGAGTAATCTGCATTAAAATTGTCAAATAGATAAAAAGATTCGCCTGCAATATACAAGACAGCAAATGAATAATCCCATTCTTTTTTTAATATATAATTACTTTTTTACAGGCATATCACCATATCTGAACTTAGAGATGGTGAGATCAGGTGACTGGCTGGGACAATAAAAACTAAGCGGTCGAAAATTCACAAAGTAAAAACTTAATAATTTTGTTGTTGTTGTTTTGAGTCACACATAAAGAAATTAGCATTAGGTTCAGAAAAGTATCTAGACATATCAATCTATAAATAAGATGAGTGGTATAAGTGATAATTACACAAAACTGGTGTAGATAGTACAGGGAAATATTTTACAATACTGGAATTCATTTTTATGCCTATAGTAAATCGTGGTTTTTTAGTTCCTAAAACGATGTGACTCATATCACTATGACATTAAAGTGCCTCAATTGTAATAATTTGTAATGCTACAACAACATGTAAAATCAGGAAAAATAAAATGTGTATACAATGGAATCTTGTCTTAAATGAAAAAACTACATGGTTCCCAACAGAAAAAATACCAACAGTTATGCCTGCTAAGACGGAAACCTGTATAAAGCGTAATTATTTCCGATTCCTTTCGATTTTTTCCCAGGTTTTAGTGAATAAATATTTGATAAAGCTGGTTATATATTTCAATATTACGTATTTTACTGTTACGCATTTAAAATTTAAAAATAAGTCCGCTAATTGAAACTTTCGCAAATTTCTCTTTGTAAATTTACTTTGCGGAGGAAGAGGGGGGCGCCAAAAACCATGTTTGCCTCGAGTGAAAAGATAGCTAGTTTCGGCCCTGGAAGGAGTGCAAAAAGTTTAATCCTTTAGTAAAACCACTTAAAAGAAAAAAAAAGAGTATAGCATTTGCCGTGGTACAGTAAAAAATCTCGCACAGGACGCCATGGCTAATAAAGTCGTCCCTGCCTTTATCCCTCAAAATGATTTTTTCTCTTCTTTTTGTCATTTCTAGGCGTTTTGCCACCCTAGGCGGAAATTGAAAAATACCGCTCTGTCCCTTTTGGTGCAATTATTTTTTACATTACTTTTGGTGCATTACTTTTTGCATTACTTTTGGGGCAATGTTTTTTGCTACCAACTAGATCCAGTCTTAGAGAGACGAGGCGAGCTTGGGTGACTGCCCGTGATAAACAAAAAAGTGCGCCATGGCGCCCTTTTTTTTTTGGCACCCAGGGCGCCATGAATAGTAAAGCCGCAGCCGCTCCTGCTTTTACCTTACCAAATTACATTTCTCGTCCTTTTGAAACTTCTAGGTAAGTGACAACTGAAAAATGTCGCCCATGCCTTTTACTAAAATTACTTTTTTTACATCCAGGTCCGGCCTCAAAGGGCGCGAGGTCGGGCAACTGTCAACGGCTAAAGACTAAGGGTTGAAATATATGCAAGATAGAATAGTAACTCCCTTTTTTAATGTTTTTTTAAGACTATTATAGCCCGGGCCGAAACTAGGGCGGGGTGCAGAAAGAGTATGTGCCCCAGGTGCCAGAACAAAGGCGAAGGGGCGCCAAATGAAGATTTTGGTTGTCGTTTCATACAAAAATGTATAAATATATATGAAATACAAGGAAACTCGCAAGCTAATGTTAAACCTATGGGAGTGTTCTTTTCAAATTTCTCGCTTGCATTTTAATATTTTAAGAGTTTTTTGTTTTTGTTTTTTTCTTAGGATAGTTTAGATTGATCTTTAGCATTGCTATACTTTTAGGTTTCGAAACCGGTACTGAAAGTGAAAGTAACTTTATAAAAATAATTTGCGACCAAAATCGAAAAAGTAAACACTAACCTGGTTAGAATTCAACCTCAGCTTTTCTAAGGAAAAAAATTAAAACTATTAATATGCAAGCGGGGCAATTTAAAAAGAACGCCCCCATACGTTTAGCATTAGTGATCCAGTTTCTTCGCGTAACTAGTGTAGGCTCTTAACGCTCAGGCTAATGTTAATCCTATGGGAGTACTTATTGTGCAAATTATTAAAAACATTCATTAATCACTGTTTCAAAAGAATATGCGATAGTGTATTATACATGGGATTTTCAGATAAATTAATGTGAAATTTATATTCACATATTTTAGGATTGTGACTTATTGAGACTTTTACAAAAACGATAAATGGCAGTGATTTTCAATTTTTAATTTTTTTTAAGATGCAATTAAATTTAAACCTCTTTAGTGTGTAGCACTTCACTCACTCTCTCTTCCACAAAAAACAAAAACGCTTTAGTTCTCAACCATCAATACGGTGCTAGCCAATCATTGATATTTGGTCAGTAGTTGTAAGTTGATCGGTAGAAGAAAATTTTTTCCTGCAAAGCTATATACTATTTTTTATAGTGTCCAGTCACCCACATAGTTTAATTGCAGTGAGTAACATGGTCACGCAAAGAACTTCTTTGACCTCTGAACTCGTGTTTCCCTCTTGTGCAAAGTGAGATAGTAGGAGCGTCTTTACCTACCCCCCCTCCCCCACACACACTCATACACACACTTGGTTTGGTCTAATCTGGTCATTTGTGTGGGAATGTGCTTGTAGTTAAATGTTGTTATTATTTTTTAAACTGGTCAGGAATGAATGACCCACGCAAAAACAAGCGCGATAAAAAAGTAGGAATTTTTTTTATAGAAAACTCAATAAAAATAGATGTCACGGAGTACGACATGCTGGTTTTAAATTCATGCAAGTCTGGCTTCAGAAGGACGAAAATGGAACAGAAGGTAAGAATATACAGAATTGTTTGTTTTAGTAAATTAATACGTTTTCAGAAAAAACAAAAATCCCCATTCAAAAATGTGATTATTTTTGGCACATCATAAACTCATTTCTATTCCTATTTTCCTGAAAATTACAGATGTTTAAGTGACAGGTGCTTAAGAATCGAGTAGCGTCCTTTCTTTTCCTAACATTTTTCCTAATTCGAAGCAGCTTGATTTAAAGCGGATTACTAAATGGATCCGTCTTGTAATTGTCAGTCTTCAAATTCGGAAATGAAAAGTCCAACTTTGATGTTATTTTATAAAAAAAATCGGAGTTTTTTAGAAAAAAAAACTTTATTCTATTTCATAAAAGCATCTCAATTGCAGGGCTGCTACTGCCTAATGACACTGAAAATAGTAGATTTAGTAGCCGCCAACGAAAAAAATAGTAGCCAAAATAGTCCTATACCCATCACTTTAAAAAAAAGGAAGAAAAAATGTATCTATAACAACTGAAGGGACTTTATGAATGTTCAGAACTTATTTCACAGTTTATCAATCAATCACTGAAATCACTCAAATCACTGAATAAAGAATAGAGTGATTTCTTCAAATGAGAAAGCAAGTTATCCAGAAAATAAGGCCCTAATGTTTCAGTTATGAAGTAAGTAAGCTTGGTTCTTCAACAATAAAAATTATGTACAGCACCAGGAAACATAGTAGTAAAAACTTCTTGCAGATTACCCCCGATACTATTTTCCATCAGGCCTTTCAAATTCAAGAGTTTCTTGAACAGAAGGAAGAAAAGTTTTATATGAGGGGCAGGGTTAGAAATAACGTGTGGGATATCGTAAATCCCACAGAAAAATGGAAAATCCCGCATAATAAGAAAATTCGTTTGGATGGAATCTTTAAATTTACTTCTTTCACAGGCATATGATTGGTAAGCGATTTTTTTCTTTTTTTCGTGAAAGCCACGATTTTTTTTCTTCGGGAATTCCGCAAAATCAATTCTCAAACAGCCGCGAATTTTGCCAATCGGTAACGAAAAACATCGCAGATATCAACAATTGGTCGTAGAAAAAAAAGTTTTCCATCGGTCGCAAAAAAAATTTGTAAATTTCGCCTAAGGATTATGGGAAAAAATCGAAAATTTTGTCAAACTGTCATAGACAGGAAAAAAAATACCCGCGAATTTAATCAAAAATTGAGTGAAAAATCAAGAACTTCCTCAGTCGGTCGACAAAAGAAAAGACAAATTGCGAAATCTCCTTCAACGATCGTTGAAAAAGATGGCGAAAAGAAATAACTATTTTTGCCAATCGCGATCACGGAAAGAATTGCAAATCTCCTCAAACAACAGTAAAAAATATCTTGAAATTTAACAAAGGTCGCAGAAACAAATGGCGATTATCGTCAGTCGGTCGCGGAAATATTATTGCAAATTTCGTCAAAAAATGGACAAAAAGTTGCGAATTTCGTCTAACGATCACAAGAAAAAAAATCGCAAATTTTGTCAAATGGTCGCAGACAAAAAAACGCAAATTTGGTTCTTAAAAGAAATTGAGAATTTAACCAAATGATCGCGCAAAAAATCACGAATTTCGTAAGTCGGTCGTGAAAAGAAATCATGAATTTTGACAAACAATCTGGAAAAGAATCGGTAATTTCGTCGAAATATCTCTGAAACAAATAGTAACTACCATCAATCGGTCGCGGAAAATATGTATCGCAAATTTGGACAAGTGGTAGCGAAAAAGAAATAAATTTCGTCAATCTGTCGTAGAAAAATTTGTGAAATTTGGCAAAGAATCGCGGAAAAAATCGCAAAATCTCCTTCAACAATAGTATAAAAAGATCTCAGAAAGAAAGAGGTATTTTCGTCAATCGATTATGGGGAAAATCGCGAATTTTGGAATTCGTCGCGGAAAAGATCGCGAATCTCCTCAAACAACCGTTGAAAAAGTGAGTTTGGGAATATGACTTTACAAGCGCTTTGAAGAAAAAGATCGAATATATTCAGTAAAAATAGTCGCTTAAATCCGAAAAAAGTCACCTGTTTTCTTGAAATGGTCACTTTTTGGCCTAAAATAGTCGGCATAGCCGCCGGATGCTTAAAATAGTCGATTTCAGTAGCATTTTAGTAGCAAGTGCAGCCCTGCAGTTGTATGTTAAGAAAAATTGGAATTTTATGAGAAATTGAGTCGGGCCGGACCGGGCCTGATTTAATTGATTTTTCCACGGGCCGTGCATGTTTTTACTGATTTTTGTACGAGCCGGGCTTGGCCATAAACTGTGAAAATATAAACGGGCCGGGCTCGGGTGGAAGTTTTAATTTTTACGCCGAGCTGGGTCCAAGCCTTGAAATTGCGGTCCGTGCAGACCTCTAGTGTGCCTCCCCAGGGCCTTGGAAAGAGGTTGTTAAAGGAGAGGTCGGTCGCCCCGGGCGCAAAATTTATGCTGCGAACCACGGTTTTATTCTTTTTTTGGCCGCCGATCATTTTCCGGGGAATTTCTTTTTCTCTCTTGATCATTTTTTTTCCTGTCGCAAAATATCATGAACTCTCTAAGAAATGAGTGCAATTTTCCCTTATGTTATTTAGTTGTTCTAAATTTTTAAATTAAAATTAAACCTCTTAAAGTTCCAAAATAAACGCGAAATATTTATTCAATAGAATTTATTTATGTTTCTGCACTTTATATCAATTTTATAACACCCATCACAAAGAAAAAGTTTGTTTGTTTTTTTTTGGGGGGGGGGGGCGCAAAGTTGAAAATTCGCTAGGGGCGCAGTTTCACGGCCTTGTTGCCCCCCCAAAATTTCTGGTCACGCTACGCCTATGCTCCCCCCCCCCTCCATCACCAAAAAAAAGAGAGCAATTTTTGTGAAAGACAGAATGATATAAATATGCATTCAACAATCAACATCACTATAAATTTTGTTTATTTAAATCGGTCTTGCTTCTCTCGATGTCCGTCTGTCCATCACAGGTCCGTACTCGGAAACTAGTTAAGTTACAGACTTCTTTTAAAATCTCTTTTTTTACTTCAAACAGAGAAAAACTGAAATTCCAATTTAAAAAAAAAATCCGGAGAATTATTCATTTATATGTGTAAAAAAAATGCACATTTAGTAAAAATTTATGTTTAACATTCCAGATGATATAATCAATTCCATATTTAATGTAAAATAAATTCCTCAGTTTTAATAATTCGATACAGAGGAATAAATATTGGATTCCTCAGGAGTATTTTTTGTTTGCTGCTGCCATCTACAGGCAATTTTGTTTGAAATAATATACTTCTTATGGACTTTTTTTTTCAGTCTTTTTTGGCACCATCTAGTGGGTTTTTGGAAAGTGAAAGAATTAATGTGGATTTTTTCTGAATTACTTCAGCCTTTTAAATATGTTTTAAGGACTTTTCTGCTTTTAAAAAAGTTTTCTTTTATTTAAACCTCCGCTAAATTTTTGAAATGGATGAATTTAAAAGTATTCGTATTTTTTAATTTTATTTAAATAATTTTACTTGAATATTTTCAATTTGATTAAAATATATTTTTTTAATTATTTTAAAACTAAATGTAATGGTGCTGCCATTTATGTAAGAATTTAATAATTACAAATTAACAATTTTAATTTGTTAATTTAAGGATAAAGTGTTTCAAAAGACATATTAAACGAGACTTCCCGTGCGATCTGCGATCACACTTACTCACTTGTTTTTTTATCGTCCTTCTCAGCAATTCGTTTTTCAGTAAATCATTTTCTTGTTTTCATTTACGTGTTATTTCTTCCAGCAAGATTTTGGATTTTGCGTAATTGATGTCTGTTCTATATGTCTATGTCTATAACCTATCTATGTCTGTTTTTTTTCTGATTTTAAAATCATTCAGTGCATTTGGATAGCATAATATTCTGAATCCAGATGAGAATCATGTTGATGTAGAATATTTCTTATTAAATTCCTAGACATTCTGTTCTGAATTCAAATTAACCTCTTTAGAACACAAATGTGGAGGTGGACCCCTATTCTTTTCTCATAAAAAGTAAACTGTTTGATTTTTTTAGTTCTTTTACTTTATTTCTATATAGTTGAATGTTTTTTCTTTTGCTTTAGAACAAGACCAATAAATGACAGCACTGCAAAAAATAATCAGCAGGTAAAATATTTTACAATTGAAGGGTTAATTAATCAAGCAATCACTTACCTGTGATGTCTTTATGCATTTTTATTAATAATAATCTTAAGTTTTTGTATTCAGTAATAACAGAAAGCGAAATAAAGGTTCGATAGAAAGATAATCCGCAAAATAGAAAAGAAAATCTGCGACGCCCATCTCCCATCTTGAACTTTCTGCTACCAGGTATTACACCATCGCTATTTTGTATGAATGAAAAATTATTAAAAACAAAATGCTAAAATAAATTCTTAATATCACTGAGCGTTTGAAAATATATCTCCTGTGCTCGTTAGATTTAAATTTAATTTTTTCTTTCTTTTTATATACAAATATTTCATTAAAAAATATAAATAGAGGTCTCCGCGGAAAGAGATTTTCAAGCCGAGTGCGATCAGTAGACAATATTACTCTTAGCTCGGTATAAAAGTTCAAAGTTCGGCCAGAACTGCTCCGAACCGAGCTTGGCCCGTTCAAAATAATTATTGACCCAGCCGTGTATAAAAGCTAAAAGTTCGGCCCAACCTGCACAAAAAATTAATCGGCTCGGTTCGGCCCGACCGAGTTGAACATAGATTTTTTACGCCTATAAGGTTAAAATTGTCTTGTACGTGAAGTTCTAACAAAAAATAGATATTTTATCGTTTTATTTCATGTTTATATTCTTCATTAAAAAAAAAAAAAAGTGTTAAAAAAGTTTTTTAAATGCATCGGATTATATGTAAATGTCACAGTTATCATTAATATAAATCCACATTCTATGGCTTGGAGATTTAAAAAATTAAAAAATTCTATACGATAAAATCTTTTAAGACGGAATTGCATAGGAAAGAAGAAAAATCCGTTATGGGCAGGATGAACAGGAACAGGATCATCGTCTGCTGTAAATGCATTATATTCTTTTCGTAAGTATTGTTATTCTCAATTTACATAGATCAACATTTTTTCCCCTTAAACACGGGATTCCGTCATATTCAGGTTCTTTTTTCGCAGGTTTTACCATACTTTAATTTTATTGCCAAGAAATGTATCTACCCATCTTAAAAAATAATAAAAACAAATTATATCAATTTTAATTGGAAGTAACAGCGATTTAAAAATACATGCATTTAAAAAAAAAAAAAAAAAAAAAAAGTTGTGCCGGTCCAAATTTTACTGATATTTTTTCCAGATTTGTGCAGGTCCAATGATTTTCGTATGAGCTGGGTCGGAAGCGGGACTGAAATTTTCTGGTTGTTCAGACCTCAAGAAGAATGCAGTCCAAACCCGACTTCGGCCGGAAAGTAAACGTAGTCCCGGTCCAACTCGGTCCGAACCTCTAGAAAATAGAAAGCCCCAAACCAAGCTCGGGCCGAGTGTCGAGAAGAAAAATTAGGTCGGGCCCATGAAGACCCTTACATCGAATAACCAAAATATTAGTTCACAAAATTTTGTAAATTTGGACGATAAAATTCTATTATATATAAAAAAAAAAACTATTATATTTAAAAAAAAAAAAAAAAAAAAAAAAGAGAGAGAGTTTTTAGTGAACTTCGTTCACTTTCATAAGAGAGTTTGAGTTGAACGAGTTCATTTGAGAAATTTTGAATTTGAACGTGAACTTGACTCAGTTTTGAGAAATTGCGTTTGAGTTTGAATTAGTTCGTTTTTTTTTTTTTTTTTTTTTTTTTTTTTTTTTTTTTTTGTGAACGTGCCCAAACTGATTTTTATATATAGTTTAAATATTTTTCAGACACATGTTTTACAAAACTATTGCCTCCTGATTCAACAATAAATATTTGATTGCTGCAGTAATAGTAAAGTTTTTTTTTTTTCCTCTCTCTCTCTCTATCCTCTTATTGCGATATCTTAAAAAGAATTTGAGTAAAAAGTTATTATTACTTTTTAAGGCAATCTATTAATTTTGAACCTTTAATATATGATTTTTACATGGGAATTCCAACTTCATATAAAGAAAGTAAATTTTCATTTTTAAAACATGCATTTTAAATTCCGCGTATTTTAACTTTTAAGCACAGTAGTATAAACATGTTTTTAAAAAACTATTTTCAATTTTATTACTTTGAAAATTCTCTTATACCTAAAAAACACTACTTTGAGGATGGTATTTCTATTGATCTATCAGTAATTCATTACCACAGAATAAAAACATCCCAAAAGAGTAAACTATTTCGAATGCTAATATCTCCCGGAACAAAAATTCCACTTGGAAAACAACTGTCTACTTTTCCAGTCCGCGATCTGTAATAACATCATACATAAACACCAATTGTCCAAAAAAGAAATTGGCGATGGAGGAAAAAAAATTCCACAAACCTGGAGAGAAAACAAACACCGAATGTCAAGCGAACGTGTAAAGAACAAATAGATGCCTCTCACCACCCCCGTCCCGCGGGACAGGCCGTGGGACAATAGGACACCCCGCAGTGTCCAATAACAGAGGCCACACATTACGCAAACATTGGGAACCCTACGGTGTCCTATTGAATGCCGCAGTAGGGATCAGGTGGCACTACTTTTTTATGTAAACACAGATGTCTTTCTCTTTTGGTAAATGATAAAAAAGTCCTCGAAGAAGCAGCGTGTTCGATCGAGGAATATTTGCATTGGGCATGGCAGTTTTTTTTTTTTGTGACCTTCCGGAGTTTAAAAGTCATTAAACTGCCACCGATCTCGCATTTTCCTCCAAAGAGGATATTTTTTTAATGTATTTAATCCCAGGTTGATATTTTGCTTGAGTGAAGCGATTTGTGTTTGTGCGTTTTAGTTCTTTTGATTGTTTTGTAGAAACAATGTTGTGGAAGTGCAATAGTATCGTTTTGTAGCATGCCACGAAATAGGGGAAAACTGTATGTGTTTTCCCAAGGTTTTTCAACTACACTCTCAGAAATACTTACTACAATTCACAGAAATTTTCCTGACAGCAGGGCTACAGTCCTCCCCAATTAATCGGGACACGGATAATCGAATATCCCGCTTATTTGAATAGAATCCTTCGGAACCGAATTTATTCCTTTTGGTTCTATGTTATTTTTCCCCGCTTAAACCAAATACCTTTTACGAAAGTCCCCGCTTAAACAAATACCTTTTACGAACGTCCCCGCTTAAACCAAATACCTTTTACGAACGTAACCGTTTAATCGAATAACAACTGAATGACCGATGTTTGAAAATAGTCGCGGAAAGCACGTTCCAGCTGGAATTTCCTTCAACCTTTTGTCATTTTCGGTACCTTTACGCTGAAAACAAATTTTAAGTTCTTCCTGCAATGATTTCTGCCGGCAGGTTTATAATGGACAGGTCAGATGATTTCTCCACCATCACTTCTTGCTGTTAACCAGGCTTTAATGGCTGTCACTTCGAGACTCGAGATGGTATAGTTGTGATATTTTGCACTCATTCGAAAAATAACTCGATATTTACTACTTTAAAATTCCTCTTAAACAAACCACTTTAAACGATTTTTTTAAGGCAGTATAAGTAACGTAAATTAGTAGTAAAGTTTTGACCCAATTCAAACAAGCTGCATTAAGTGTGATGTAAACCATATAAATGTATGTACTGACATTAAATTAATACGTATTTACTTTATATTAGCGTTTGTATTTATTTTAGTTTGTGTTATTCTATTAACGATTTATTATGCTGTTAATTAAATATACCGTAGATGGTTGTTTTGCCTTTAATTACGCATTAAATATTACAGTTATGATTCACCGTTTAATCAAATTCCCCGCTTAATCGAATATTATTTCCGGAACCGTCGATATTCGTTTAAACGGGACGACTGTACCAGGATTTTGTGTTAATAGACGTATGTGCTTTTCTTTTTTTCTCCGTTACAGGATGTAAAATATACGTCCATTGAAGTAAATGGGGATAAAATAAAAGCCTCGCAGGCAAACCAGGTACCATAGCGTTACGAGACCAGTACTCTAACTCCTCGGCTAAAGCTGTACATTAGTGAGACAGTTTGAAGTAAATATGTTTGCCTCAGATGGATATGACTTGATTAATTTCTTTAAAAAGCTTTGAATTTTGAAGTTGATTTCTTCTTTAATGAGATTGCGTCTGGGGTTTTAATACATTAGTATTCAAATAGGATAACAATATGAATTATAAATATTTTAAAGTAGACTCCTAAATGTAAAATATGAATATTATATTTTTACGCGAGATTTTTTTTTCCTGGGTAAAATCGATTTTTTTTCATTTAATATTTTAATTAAAGTATCTATCATAATATTAAAATATTTATTTGCTTAAAAGAGGTTATAAAAACACATTAAAAGCGAATTAAAAATTAATAATTAATAAAATTAAATTTTAATGTATTTTTATAACGTCTTTTAAGCAAATAAATATTTTAATATTATGATAGGATTAGTAGTGGACGTAGTTTTGACTTACTACTCGCACTTATTTATATTTGTAAAATATCTATTTTAAATGTGTTCATTTAAAATATATTTTAAATGAGAATATTTTTTATAACCCTAGGGGGCTCTGCCCCCTACGAGCTACGCTCGTCAACCCCCGTTCAGACACCGCAGACTCTAACAGCACGATAATTTGATCGGCTTTAAAAAGATTTCGGAAGATTGAATTATAATTTGAATCTGTGAATTATAATCTGACGTAATTTTCACCAAACTTTTCTTTTTCTTTTTAATGTTCACGTAAAAATACTTTTGTTATTGTAAATGTAATGTTTGTAAAGTGTAATGTGACGTAAATTCTCCTATTTAAGAGTTCTAACGCATGTTTATGAATTTATTATTTTACAATATTCTGTCTCTTTTAAAATTCACGTGTAATTATAGTTTTTATGACACAATTTTCAATGAGTTCCTGCTTTTTATATTTTCTGCTCATAATAGTCACGTGTAAAATAAATTTTTAATTTGAAGTAAACATTTTTGTTTACGCTGTTTATACAACTGGCAACAGTTTAAATTAATAACATTTTCTAAAATTTGTAAAAAATATCTCTCGAAATGCTGAAAATTCGAATTTAAAATTGAAATAAAACCTCAAAAAATGTGTCAAATAAGAAAAATAAACGCTATCTGCACACCGGGAACTTATAAGGTATAAAATGATCTAAAAATGATTAAACTCTCATGTATAGTTTTTGCTCCAATAAAACTTTTTTAATGGAGCAATTTTGTCCAACTTTGCATTAAATATCTCTTAAAATAATTCTTCAATTTGAAAACTGTCTGCATCAGCGTGTTTATCAAATATTTCTCTGTAATACCACCGATTTTCATATTTTTGTATGCAAAAGTTTTTTTAATATTAACGATGAAAGGCCATACTTAAGTATTCAAATTGGATGTGGATCTACCCGGAATATCTACGCAGATTCTCATTGGTCCATTTCCAAATCAAAACTTTTTTTTATATATAGAAGGATTAAAAAATAAATTGTGAATACTTTTAAATGAATGAGAAACTTAATTGTTATTTATTTTTAAATTCGAAAAGGTTCCATTTTGTTCTTGTTGTTTTTGTTTGGTTTTTTTCTTTTTTAATTAAATTAGAAATCTTAGTTTATATAATTTTTGGTTTTTCGTTTATAAAATGAATTCG
This sequence comes from Maratus speciosus, assembly GCA_963932465.1. Taxonomy (NCBI): domain Eukaryota; kingdom Metazoa; phylum Arthropoda; class Arachnida; order Araneae; family Salticidae; genus Maratus; species Maratus speciosus. The sequence goes on along the minus strand of OZ010790.1, from coordinate 3,014,731 downwards.
GATTTTAGTATTAATAGAGCCAACACTGTAAAAAAAAAAAAAAAAAAAAAAAAAAGACTAAAAAACGGAAATACTACTGGCAATCTAGACGCCAGAACTATTTCCGTTTTTTTACGGGAATTTTTACCCATAAATTGCAGAAATTTTTCCGTGTTTCTGATTAAAAACTGAAATTTTTCTGTAATTTATAGGTAAAAATTCCCATAATAAACGGAAATAGTACTGTACTGGCGTCTAGATTGGCAGTAGTATTTCCGTTTTTTAGAACGTTTTTTTTTTTTTTTTTTTTTTTTTTTTTTTTTTTTTTTTTACAGTGAATTCGCATGCGTGCTACGAATGAACGAAATTTCTCCTTCTTTTTTTAGACTTTCTGGTGAATTCACGGATAAAACCTGTTTTGTAGGAGTACGGAAATCATTTGTTAAAAGATGAGAAATAATTTAGTTTATATAGAGTTTTTCCGACAGTGTATATACATGTAGAGTTGTTCTAAAGATTCACATCAGGAGAAACCCTATATGTTTTTCACTTTTCATACTGCCTAGCCCCTAAATGTATCAGAAAAGCAAGAAAAGAGGTAAAAACCAAAAATGAGCAGCTGATGATGAAAAAAAAATTATTTAAGTTCTAATTTTTACTTTCTTCTATCTTCAATAGAAGAAAGTATTGTAATCGAAATTTTTTTTTCGACGGATTTATACGTTTCAGGGGTCAAAGATTCCCAAAAACATGTTTATAGAAAATGTCTGTCTGTCGCCGTTGTACCATCAAAAAGTGTATGAAGTTATGCATAGAATTGAACCAAATTTTTATTTTAAGTTTTTGGCTATGACAAGCAAGTCCTCCATGAATTTAGAAAAAATTCGCCGGTAGGGGGCGCTGTAATAACGATTTTTATGCGATTTTGAATATTGTACCATCGAAAAGTGTATGAAGTTATACATAGAATTGAACCAAAAGCTTTTTTTTTTTAATTTTTGGCTATGGCAAGTAGGTCCTCCCTGAATGTAATAACGATTTTTGTGCGATTTTGAATATTGTACCATCGAAAAGTGTATGAAATTATGTATAGGATTGAACCAAAAAAAATTTTAAGTTCTTGGCTATGGCAAGCAGGTACTTCCTTAATTTGGAAAAAGTCGCCGGTACGGGGTGCTGTAATAGCGATTTTTGTGCCATTTTGAATATTGTGACATCGAAAAGTGTATGAAGTTATTCATAGAATTGAACCAAATGTTTTGTGTTTGTTTTTGGTCATGGCACGAAGGTCCTCAGTAGATAAGAAATGAAAGTTCTGCGCCAGCTGCACGCGCTGCACGACCTTCAGATGACCTCTGTATGCTGTTTGAAGGTTATGCGGCGTAGGTTATCGTCTTTGAGTACAATAACGAAAGTGCAGCACGATAAGCAAAGGGGAGTAGTACGATAACGGAATTGTACTGCCATAAGCGCAGGGGGAGATAAGAGAATTTTGATAAGGATTTTTTGAGATTAAACTTTTATAGCGTAGGATAGTATTTTTTACTCAGGGAAAAAGAAAAGTTAATTTTTAATGAAGAGTTTTTATGAATAAGTGGAATTTTTAATTTAGATAATTAGGTTTTTATCTGAACAGTATTTAAAATTAAAGAATAATGCTACTTCGATAAATTTTACTTATATATCAGTTTTGTATGTATTTTGAGGAAGGATTTTTGAGTGGGGCTATTCTTATCGCCAGGAAATTGCATAACGATAGCACGTGTTAGGTCTAGTGATAAAAATCGATGGATTACTCTTTAAATGAATTTATATTTGAGAATCTCATCTACCGATGTTTTTGAACAAATGGAATTATTTTAGGGCATGTTTTCTAATTTTTATAATGCACTTTTTCAAGGATTGAAATTTAACACACTTTTCTAAATTTTCGCATTACTCATATTGTTTTAGAGAATATTTTTGCAAAGAACATTTTAGCATTTAATAAAAGAAAATTTAGTTCATAAATGTAATTTTAAAAATTGATTTTCTACGTTTTCTCCAAGTTTTTTTAAATACGTTTTTAGATAATTAATATATTGTTATAACACATACACTATTGAAATTCTACTATCAATATTAATAGCACTGAAATAAAAATAAAACCATACATTATTGAAATAATAAATCAATTTAAATAATAATAATAATAATAATATTACGTTTAGGTAAAAAGTACCTATAAGAAAGTTACGCAAAGTTTTCGATAGGACAATTTTTCTTTTTCACACATACTAATTAAATTCTACTGTAAATATTAATAGCATTTAAATAAAAATAAAAGCATACATTATTGAAATAATAAGAAGATTAAAATAATAATAGCATATACTGTTAGGATAATAATGTCATTCCAATAATAATAAAAGAAATGTTACGTTGAGTTCAAAAGTAACTATAATAAAGTAACGCATAGTTTTCTATAGGGAAATATATATATTTTTTCACACATACTAATTAAATTCTACTATCAATATTAATAGCATTTAAATACTACTACTAATACTAATAATAACACATAACATTGAAATAATAAATCAATTTAAATAATAATAATAATATTACGTTTAGCTAAAAAGAATCTATAAGAAAGTTACGCATAGTTTTATATAGGGCAATGCATTTTTTTTCACACATACTAATTAAATTCTACTATTAATATTAATAGCATTTAAATACTACTACTAATACTAATAATAACACATAAAATTGAAATAATAAGAAGATTAAAATAATAATAGCATATAATATTAGGATAATAATGTCATTACAGTAATAATAAAAGAAATCTTACGTATAGTTCAAAAGTAACTATAATAAAGTAACGCATAGTTTTCTGTAGGATAAAATATTACTCACTACATATAATGAATTTTTAGAACTTTTGCGTGAGGACCTGATTCTGTTAGACTTCAACTTGAAGGGGAAAAAAGCATCACAATTTATATAACAAAAATCTTGACTTCGAGTCAACGAACTTGAATCGTTTTTTGATAACGCATTGCGGATTGTAGATAAGAGAATTTACTATAAGTAATTTAAATCATTTTCTAGAAAATTGACTTAAGGGAAATTTTACAAAATAAGTTAATTTTTAGCATAAATGTTGAGAAAATACTTTGTTTAAATTTGGTGCCCTTTCCATAGTTTATTTAGAGAGTTTTATATTAGTGATAGGTAATTTTTAAAACAGTTAGTTAAAGATTTTAAGTATCTTTTTTCAATTTAGGGCAATAAAGCACGACAGTTCACATGATAATTTTGACTCACTCAAGTTTAGGGGCTGTTTGATATCACAGCGAGGGTATGTGATAAGAGAGTTTCCAATAGTTAAAGAATAATTAAAAGCACTTTCTCGTAACTTTGAGTTTTCATTAATTTTAGAATGATAACATTAATTTTTTCATAAACACGTATTAGTTTATTTATAGCAAATTAGTTTGCTTAAACATTTTTAAATTTTATTCGCTCACACTACTTCATTTTCAACATATTAAACAATCACTCAAAATTCAAAACTTGCTACCTATTGAAAGAAATATATTTAACCAGAGATTTTTTAAAATATCGAAAGAAAAATATATGTTCGCAACGGCTATTATAACTAAACAATATCTGCGTGTGAATTAATAATAACATATAGGGATAGGGAAATTTATGAAATGGAAAATAAATAATAATAGTGCATACTAAAATTAGAAAAAATATCATTATTAAAACTAAACAACATCCACTTAGGATAAAATGTATAATTTTTTAAATAAGCTAACACAAGTTTCAAATGATACGTGAAACATGTTAATAACATTTAACTCTCTATTCTATTTGCATATGATTATAATAAAAGAATCTTATATTTTATTAAATTAAAAAGAAAATAGAGATTTAATCATGCTTTATTTAGTAGAATCTTATATTAACAAAGGTTTTAATTTATTTTCTAAAGTTTAGACAGCACACACATTCACCGTTAAACCCGTTAAAGCGAAAAATAAATTTTATGTGAGTAAATGTGCTTGGAGTTATTTAATATATAAATTATTTAAAAATACAATCATACATAAATAGCTTTTATCATTTGTTACAAAACTTATTAACATTTTTAATTTCTTACATACCCTATAAAACGACTAAACTTATGAATTTTTCAAATATATATATATATATATATCACCTAAATTACTTTTAACACAATAACTTTACACATCATTTTTAACAAATTAACATAAACTACATTTTAACCTTTTTGATTAGGTTCGATAAACTAAAATGCATATGCTATAACAACTATGAACTAAACGCATAAGAAAAATTAGAATATACATACACTTTATATATTATTAAATTATAAACATACAAATTATACTTACGTGATACGGACACATCTACAAACACGTCTATTTCCCCCAGTTTCATGAAGAAGAAGGCTTGATAAGTTCTTATCTGATAATACTTCAAATCACTAGCAAGTTCAGACATAAAATTATGACTCATCGATGGGTTTTACAAGCGATGACGTCACTGAGAACTTAGTATAATTTGCACGAAGTCTAATCTGTCATTAACTTCATTCATTATCATTTAATAAATATTTTTTAAATTTAATTCCAATTCATATTTTAGTGAATTTACTATTATTTATAAGATTTTGTTATTTTTAGAAATTTTAGTTTTGCTAATTCAAATATGCAAATTCCTATTTATATCTAAAACCCCTGCAAAACATATATGTGTGAACATTTTAGACATACATTTTGAAATAAAGATCTAGTTCAAATTTTGCTAAGTTAACACGTTACGTAATAGAAGTCACGTCGTATCCTAACCAATCACGCTATCTAGGTAGGGTTTGCTATTTCGGAATTATTCAAATTAGTTACCAGACTTATCATTTTATAATAACCATACTAACCATTAGGCTTGTTGTTTAATCACATAAATATAATTTCTATCATTTTTTATTTTCAGTTACTTACTAACATATAAACACCTTATACGTATGCTATATTAATTCTGATATTGTTTAGTGCATATATATTTTAACTAATATCCCATAGTACTCTCTTAAAAAAATTCAGCGATTTTAACTCCGACTGAGTATATTTTCACTCCTTTTCAGTATTGAAAATGCACTTATCCTATAGGAGTGAATTTCATCCATCTTGCGGAGTGTTTTTTTTCCTTCCATTTTGATAAGCTGTTTACGCTCTTTTTTCCGACTAAATTAATAGGCAAAACGAGTGACTGCACTCATTATTGACAAGTCATTTTTAAACCCCCTTTTTTGTCAAATTTAATAGGCAAAATAAATTATTTCCCTCTTATTTTCAGAATTTTTTTTTATTTTGTATTTTAACATATATAACTCCCCAGTTTGCAAAATGTATTATTTTTAAAACTCCATTTTGTTTTATTTTGATCTAGATGCAGAAGAAATTTCGTTTTTCATTTCCGAAAGATAAATTAAATAATAATAAAAGATAGTTCGCGCCATAACAAGACAAGATTTTCTACGTTGTCAATATCCTGAAGTGCACTGCTTTTATTTTATCTTTCTTAATATATATATTTTTTTTCTTTTTAATATTTTCACATTGTATATATAATTTTAACGTTATTAGTTTTAATCCGGAAATGTCGATTTCTTTAATTATTTCTGATATTATTATATCTTATTAATATATTTTGCTTATGACACAGATAAATAATTATGGAATATAGAATTCATGTGTTACATAACTGCAGACTTTTTTTAGTTAAACTTTTGAATATGAACAGAGCGAAGTATAACACAAAAATAAAAATTCACAAAATCATAATTTAAAAAAAGGTCAAGCTAGTTGTGTCATAAAAATAAAATAAATTGATAATATTTTTTACTAATCTATTATTTTCTGATACTTTTTTAAAATTATCTTTTATATTTCGTACTATTTACATAATACTGTGGCAATTAAAAAAATAATAAATAAAGTGTAGATGTGTACAACTATCTAAATGAACACAATTTATTAAATACTTGTACTTACTGAAACATAAAAAATAATAGAACATATATCATAAGTTAATAATAATTTAATAATTTTTATAATCATGGGTTGTGTTCCGCAAATATTTCTGAGTGTCATGAGCAAAGTAGTATATTAATAATCAATAATATAAGCACAAAATGATATATGTTTAATAATGTAAATACCAATTAGCGAAATTTTACACAATTTGAATACGAGAAAACTACATATCTAAGTGCATTTTATTGATTATAAAAATTATGGAACAGACGCATTAAAAAAAAGAAAAAAAAAGTAATTTAAGAAGTTCATGTTTCCGGTTTAAAAGTAATAACGTTAAATAACGCAAAAAATCATACATACAATGTGAAAATACAACAAGGAATGGCGAAGGAATTACAAGAAAGGTGAAGTAAAACAGCGTACTTTACCTTAGAATTTTCAGAATCAGTAAAATCCTAGAATCGCCGGTAGCCATTTTGGTTGTAGCTGGGAAACAATAACGAAATTTATCCAGTTCTTTGTGATGATTGCCCCCCCCCCCCCAACTGCTTTCGTGGGCATAATCCATCAATCTTATTCTATGCCATTTTTAAATCAATCAAATTATAATTGTAATATTGTTGTTTTAATCATGTAGGTAACGCTAAGCTTTGACGCTTGAAATAAACAAGCGACTCCCTTTTCAAAACGGTTCTCCCTCTGCCAAACTGTATATCGCGTTACAGGATTTCAACCAATAGGGAAGCTTCTTAAACCGCTCTTTTAGAGATATTTTTCTGTTCCGATCTGAAATGAGCGTCCCTGGGACGCTACTCCTAAAAGGATGATTTGGCAAACCAGTTTTTTGTGGAAAATGTCTCTTTTTGATGAAACAGATACGCAGAAAGAACAAAAACACGCGTAAAACTTTTCGTTCTTTTGTTGAGTTAATAATTCGTTCTTTTGATTTAAGAGTGATATATTTAACTATATTCGCTAACTTCCATATCTATATATATATATATTTAACGTCGATCAGATTACGAAATAGAATTTTTCCAATGTTTGTAGAAGTAGTAAGCATTTAATTTATGATTAATTACATTTGAACTTTTAATTGAAATTAAATCAGCACTTTTGAGGAATACCCTAGGTTATTTTACATATCAAATTTCAAAACTACCACTTTCTATATTGACTGTACGTTATTGACTCTTTTTGCTGAAGTTAACTTTGCTATTTGATAGAAAATTATTTAATCATCAAGCGATTAAATCTTCTCATTTTCAAAGTTATTTATATAACATACTAACTATATATCACAGATAAACATTAACATAATAAGAATACTAAAGAAAATTAAATATATATTGAATGAAAATTTCAAACATGATTTAATATAATTAAACAACAACAAACTTGAAATTAAGAGATTAATGAAATATATATTTGATAATAAGAATGAATTTCAATTATTACATAAAAATTTTACTATCAAACAAAAAATATATAAATTGATAAAAGTTTTCAAAAAGCTTAGAAATATTTTTAAGTTAACAAAGAAAAATTAACTATTAAATGAAAGAATACCACCTAACAAGCATATACTATTCCACTCACTTGTTACAAAAACACTTTTTGGTAAGCAAATTTGGTGATATTTCGACATGTGTCACCAAACTATATGAGAATGTAAGACTATTCTAAGTACCCCATTTTACCAATATGTAAGCAATGGACTCAACATAGCTTTACTATTTATCATATAAATTGTCCAATCACCAACGATTTACGCTTCTCACTTTTAAAGTTATTTGTTAAATATACAAGTAATTATCAAATATATAATATATATATATATATATATTCTATACAAGCATTAAATAAAACTAAATAACTAATTATCTGTAACTTAACATTGAATAAAAAATCCAAAAAAACTTAAAATAATTAACCACTTAAAAAAATAATAAACAACAAACATAAAATTAATGAACGATTAAAAAATATATATAAACATGATAACAAAAAGAATTTCAACTGTAATATAAAAATTTTATCTATTACATAAAAATTATATCGTTGAATTAAAATTCATAAATTAATGAAAAAATTCTTCATTCACCAAACGATTTATATTTCTAATTTTTCCCACTTATCCTAGGTTATTTCCCAGTCATGCTTGTAATACGTAATGCATGCATCTATATGTATGTATATATGTGTAAATAAATTTGCGCATATATAATATTCTATATATATATATAAGTTTCAAAAAATTAAAACTTAATAAAAAAAAATAATAAAGCTTAATAAAAAAAGATTTCAAATATTACAATTTAATAAAACAAAATTATAATTTGATAAAACCATTCACAAAAAAAAATTACAAATTATCAAAAAATTTAATATATATATTTAGATATATATTTACAAGTCAAGAAATTTTAATACATATGTACATATATGTACAAACATATATGTGTATTATGCTTTGAAAAAAAATTACAAGTCATTAAGAAAGTTTCGAAAAGATTGCAAATTAAAACGAAGTTTTAAAAAAATCATTAGTTAAAAAAATATATGCACGTACACATACATATATATATTATATGTGTGTGTGTGTGTACTTACACATATATGCATACATATACATGCATATATATATATATATATATATATATATTATATCGCCGTTCTCTTGTTATAACTAATTACTCTTAACTAAGGAAGAAAGCATAACTATAATATTACTTATAGTTTATTATATACATTATTTACAGCAGCTGCTAAACGCAGCTCTCAGAACAAGTCACATTTTACAACTGCGCAGAATACAAGCCTTACAATTCCAGATTGTGTAGTGCTGCCATCTATTAACATAGATCGCTACTGTTTCGGATTCTTGGTTAAGGATATAACACCCTTCCCCTCATAGTTCAAACGAACTGCAGGCAATCTTGCTCTTTGACTTCTTCGAACTGGAGCACTTTACTTACAGTCCTCGTCATTGTTTTTAGACAAATTGTCTTTTACAGTTTTATCTATCGTAACATCATTTTTATTACTCACAACTGTACCTGCCACAATATCATGCGAAGGCTGAGATTGGCTTGGTTCTATAGTATCATCATTATTAAGCTGTTCTTTTATTTTTCCATTAATTCCCGAAAAACGGTTTTGGTTAACCCTTTCATACCTATCATAATCACTGTAATTTTTACCACTATGTCCCCTATTTTCAACTTTGTCTGACATTAGTTTATCATTTCGATTTATCTCTATAACTTTTTCTGGTATTTCATAACTTATATCTTTATTACGTCTCAACTGATCAACGTGACGTTTACACATTACTCCATCACATCTGTTTACTAAAACCCATCTACTCCCCAATAGTTTTATAATTTTTCCTTTTACCCATTTCTCCCCTTTTCCAAAATTTTTAACAAAAACTAAATCATGAAGTTTATATTTGTGCAGGGGTTGCTGTATTTTAGGTTTTGATGGTAATACCAAGTGAAGGGCTGTTCGAACTGGCCTTCCAAACATTAATTCAGCAGGAGTTTTACCAGTCACCGAATGAGGAGTGGAATGATTTTCTAACAAAAATCGTGAAATTGACAATGTTATGTGACTTTTATCTAGCTTTTTAAGGCAATTTTTCACAGTTTGAACATATCTTTTAGCTTGTCCGTTCGAAGACGGATGATATAATGGAACAGGCGTATGCCTAATTCCATTATTTTTAAGAAATTCCTCAAATTCATCACTTGTGAACGCGGGACCATTATCACTGACCAATTCAACAGGTAATCTAAATGAGGCAAAAATTCTCCTTAATACCTTAATTGTAGTTTTACTATCAGACATGGGTACTACTTCTACCTCCAATCATTTAGTATAATAATCGACTACTATTAAAAACATTTTACCTTCAAAAGGACCGGCATGATATATATGGATCCTTTCCCAGGGCAGTTCAGATTTCCATTTCAAGGGTTCCATTTTGGGACAATCCCTCGCAAACATCTGACATCTATTACAAGAATTTACCATTTGTTCAATTTCTATACCCATATTTGGCCACCAAACTACCCCCTAGCTTTCGCTTTCATACTTGATATACCCTGATGAACGGAATGCAATAATTTTAATATATATTCACGGCCTTCCTCTGGAATGATCACTCTATGTCCCCACAATAGACAATTTTCTAAACAGGAAATTTCCTCCCTTCTACGAAAATATGGTTGATATTCTTCTTGTTTAACCTTCCGCGGCCACCCATGTAACACCCACTCTAAAATTTGTTTAGTTACAGGATTTCCAGTTGTCCACTTTGCAATAGTTTTAGACGTAATAGGCCAATTATCATTATTTGAAACAAACATTATTTCCGCAGGATTACTTACTACATTTACAGTTTCTGGTAGAGGTAATCTACTTAATGCGTCAGCATTTTTATTATTTTTACCTTCGCGATACTCAATTGTATAATCATACCCAGCTAACATTAACGACCATCTCAGCATTCTAGGTGATAATGTATCAGGTACCTTTTTAACAGGATCAAATAATCTAATTAAAGGTTTATGATCTGTTATAGTTTTAAATTTTTTTCCAGCTAAATATTGGTGAAATTTAGTGACACCAAACATTACAGATAAAGCTTCTTTATCAATCATTGCATAATTTCTTTCAGTTTTATTTAAAGTTCTCGAAGCATAAGCAATAAGTTTTTCTTTATCCTCAACAATGTGGCTTAAAACTGGCCCTATACCATATTCAGAAGCATCACAGTTTAAAACTATATCTTTGTTTACATCATATAATTCTAAAACAGGAGATGTAGTTAATAATTGTTTCACTTTTTGAAACGCTTTTTCATGCTTTTCTGACCATGTCCAGTTTACATTATTATCTAATAATCTATGTAAAGGTTCAAAAACATCTGAAATATTAGGCAGGAAGTTTCTATAATAAGAAATTAAGCCTAAAAATGAACGCAATTGTGATACATTATTTGGAATGGGAGCATTCAAAATAGCATTAACTTTTTCTGGAATAGGTCTAATTCCTTCCTGAGATATTTCATGACCTAAATACGAAACTTCCGAAACCATAAATTTTAATTTTTCCCTATTTAATCTTATACCATGCTCAGAAAGGCATTTCAGAACATTTTCAACTCTTTCAGAATGTTCTGATTCATTACTAGCACTAATAATAACATCATCTAAAAATACACCAACATATTCAAATTTTTTAAAAATATGTTCAATTTTTCTTTGGAACATACCAGGAGCACATTTTACCCCAAATTCTAATCGTAACACATTAAACAAACCTTTATGAGTATTTATAGTCAAAATCCTACTACTTTCGTTATCTACAGGTTGTTGTAAATAAGCATCAAAACAGTAAAAAATTTACCACCTGATAATTTAGAAAATAATTCTTCCATTCTAGGAAGAGGATAATTATCATTTTCAGTATTTGCATTTACTGTTGCTCTATAATCACCACTCACCACATATTCTAACAGAACCATTAGGCTTAGGAACAATTACTATAGGACTAGCCCATTCTGAAGGATCAACAGGTTTTAATATACCCTCATTAGTTAATCGTTCCAATTCATCACCAGTAGCTTTTCTTAAAGCAAAAGGAACAGGTCGAGACTTAAGAAAAACTGGTTTTGCATCTTTTTTCAATTTTATTGACGCGGGAGGACCCTTGATTGTTCCGATCCCGTCAGCAAAAACATTAGGAAAATTTCTAATTAAATCATCTTTCGAAATGCTTTTAATCATACTTATATTAGGCCAAAATAATTTTGATGCTTTTAACCAAGTTTTTCCGATTAGACTCGGACCCTCCTCTTTAATTACTAATACTCTTAAATCAGGTATAGAATATTCATCAACAACAGCATTTACTTTTAATTCCCCCAAAACAGTTAAGGAATCTTTAGTATAAGTTTGCAACTTAATATTAGATTTAATTAAAGGCAGCTTACCTGAGAACAATTTATGAGCAACATTTTTACTTACAATCGTATGAGCCGCACCGCTATCAATTTCAAATTGTATATTTACACCATTTATTTTAACCGATTTTACCCACGACAGATTATTGGAGTTGTCGTCCATAAAATTTAAACAATATTCTTACTGAACAGTTTTAATTTTTCTGTTCTTAAAAGGTTTCTCACTTTTCATTCCAAATTTTCTGTTACGACAACAAATTTTTAAATGCCCCAATCGATGGCAGAAATGGCATTCTGCAGATTTGTTGTGTCTTACCACAACAAAATCAATCCCACAATTCAAACTGAGAAAACAAAATTGTAAGAAAGAGTAATGCTGTGATAAAAGACAACACAAAAATATAAAATTAAATTTATTTACTCTTTTACTGCCTGTAACATAATTCATTAACTTCCTGAAACCACAACTTAAATAATTAACTTATCCCATGTAAAATATAATCCCTTATATAACACTTATTCCATTAAACATTAATCCCATTAAACCATAATTACTACTCTTTTAATCATCTTAAATTTAAACTTCCCTTATTAAATAAACAAAAAAATTAAATTTAATAATCAACAAAAATTAATGTTGAATGGCGTTGTGAACATTCTACTCTAAAATTGAGAAACCCGCAATAACTAGATCCTAGTCTAGAGATCACTATTAATTAATTACATTAAAATCTTCCCGAGCCATGCACTTCGCATAACTCCTTAAAAATAATTAAGAATTAATCCCAAGTCATGTACTACACATGACTTCTTCAAAAGACAAATTTACTCTTCAAATTATTCCAAGTACTCAGCAGAAACAATTAAATTCAAGGAAACAATGAAAACTAAAAACTTATTGAATTTCGCTAAACTCCTCACAAAAATTAATAACAACAAATTCCAAAACACAAACTTAAATCTATCCTTAACCTCCAAATACAAACTTAACTAACATCAAGAATGAAATTATTTCTGCCAAGTTATTCCTGAAAAGACCCCACCTTAATGTGAGTAAAATCACTTACATTACCTGAAAAATAGTCTATTTTAAACAAGAAAATACACTGCAGAAATAACAACCAAATTTAGGGATGACATAATTTAATTTTAATTCATCAAATAGTCTCTTTTCCTTTACAACATAAATTCAATTACTAACAATAATTCACAATGAAGTTTTCCAGATTCAGTACATAATTAATACAAATTCCTTCTACTCATAACATTCAATTAAAAATATATATATTCGTTCTTCCTTTACTAATAACTATTGTCACCTTACAATATATTTATAATTACTAAGACTAACATCCCTAAAATAATTTTCTATATTAGGATCTACTGGTAGTAACAATAAAAAAAAATTGTGGAAGACTTACATTCCACGTTTAGATTGGCCAATTAAAATAAAATAAAACTCGCGTGAAATAAAACATGCAATTAGGTTAACAGAATAAATAGAAAGAAAAGAAGACTTAGCCGGGGTCCCACGACATCTTCTACAATCTCAAGGCAGCTTCCACTTCAAGCCCCTACTCAGATCACTGTTGCCTCTCCAACTGCCGAAAAATCCTCCTGCTTCCCGCCAACACCTTTTACTCCATTTTTGCCACATATGCGCACAGGGTAAATAGTGGAATGAAAATGACACTTGAACTGTAAAATTATTCCATTTAATTTACTACTTGCATCAAAAATGGGATAAGCCAGCCACAAAAGCCATGGAAATGCTTGAGAAAATTGGTGATTATGAAGATTTGTTGTAATAAAATTTAAACTTTCTTGAATATCCCTGCGCGCAATTTGATCACGTGACGACGCTCGTTCCTTCCTCTAACGTCATATCAGGCGGGAAAACGTACCCAACGCTGTGTCATTCATGGTGTTGCAGTTACAGTTAGAAAATGAAAGAATGTGAAAATTAAGATTGATAGAACAGAAAAATAAAAGAAAATAAACCATTAATTTGAATTACTTTTAAACTTTAAAAATATTAAAATAAATACCAGTAGCTCATAAATAAAATAACCTCGTTTCCAGTAGCTCCATGGTTGATATTTTAAACATCGATTCCAAAATATTGAAAAATTAATATTATTACAAAATACACATTTGATGGCTGATAAACAATTTAATTAGTCGGAAATACATATTCTAGGAATTAAACACTGATGTGGAGAAGTTGCGCACTCTTCAACTCATCAATTGCCAATCAATAAAAGTATGACTTCCACCAACCAATCTGCCTTCACAGCCAAACAAACATATCAAAATATTTAATTTAAAATGAGCTTTGTGGACAGTGTGAATTCATCCCAATAGTTTCATAAAATTCTGTGCCTATACTTTAACAATAATACATTATAACACTTAATTATTTACTTTTAACTGACATTAATTTACCCAAAACAAAGATCGTTACTTTGTAAACAAACCGACCGTGATTGACAACAAAACAAAATTTAAGTAAAAATATCGTTGAAATAAGTTAAAATATAACAATTAAAATTCATAAATGATTAATATGGTAATTTTACAAGTTACGACATAACAGATTTAAAAGGGCATAACTTGGGGTTATGATTTTTAGAACATCTATAACACGGTTTCTCAGGCGCGAATTTATCTACTTTAGGCTTAGGTGCATGAGTATACTTCTCCACTTTCGATTTCTCTCCTTTCGGAACACGCACTTGATTGACAGTCGTAGTATCTCCGATGTGTAGGGATTTCACTCCAGCCTCAGCTATCTCAAATGACTCAGCTATTTCCATCGTTGTTTGGAAAGTTAAATCCCTGGAATCCAGTAATTTTTGCTGTATTTTCTCATCCTGGATGCCAAACACCAACTGATCACGCAGGCGGTCATTAAGCGTATTTCCGAAGTTACAATGTTCGGATAAACGACGTAACTCTCTTATAAAATCGGCTATATTCTCACCTTGCTTCCTTAGTCGTTTCTGGAACTTAAATCGTTCGACAATTTCACTAGGGTGTGGTGAAAAATGATCTTTAGCTTTCCTTAAAAGATCCTCGTAACTGATTTCTTAACTGATTCAGCGTATTCGGAACAATAATATCTCGTAAAATAGCAAATGTTGTTGTTCCCACAGAACTTAATAAAATATTCTTCTTCATATCATAATTTTTTATGCTATTCGCTGAGAAATAGAAATCAATTTTCTCGACGTAAATAGTCCAAGGAACATTTGCATTATATTCTTCCAAGCGTCCCAGAGAAATTATTTCTTTATCTGCCATTTTCCGTGCCACTTTTTCTTTTTCTCTTTCGAAAAAGATTTTTTTTTTTCACAACAACAACAAAAAAAAATTTCACTGCATTTTAATTTGGGTTAAATCCCATTTTCGTCGCCACTTTTACATCGCTGCTCTCTTATTATAACTAATTACTCTTAACTAAGGAAGAAAGCATAACTGTAATATTACTTATAGTTTATTATATACATTATTTACAGCAGCTGCTAAACGCAGCTCTCAGAACAAGTCACATTTTACAACTGCACAGAATATTTCTCGGCTACCTGCAAAGCCTTACAATTCCAGATTGTGTAGTGCTGCCATCTATTAACATAGATCGCTACTATTTCGGATTCTTGGTTAAGGATATAACAATATATATATATATATTCTAAATTTCAATATTTCTAATTTAACTTTTAAATGAATACATCTCACTATCCAATTATTTATTCTAGTGACCGTTTATTTACCCCATCAACAAATGAACAAACCAAAACAACTCATAGTAACCATTCGTTTAACCTAACAACAATTTACCATTTATATGCAAATATTTTAAGAAACTATGAAAGACATTTTAAATCGAATAAAAAGAAACAGCGGAAAATCAAACAGGTTATGTCTTAATTTGAATTATTCCTTTACTTATGTAAGTTAACACTTGGAAATAACTTATAAAGTTACTATGCTAACTTGCGTTATCAATATACTGACTTAATAATTTTTCATAGATTTAATATGATAAAGAACGCGTCTTGTAATCTCACAACTTAGTTCCAGCTAACATTAAATTATACTATTGAAAATTATGCTTAGAATTCACTTATGTTATATAAATCATACAACGAAAAAAAAAAATTAAAATCATTTACAAATTATATATAAATAAACTGTCCTCACCTAAAAAAACGCCATAAATCTATACTTAACTTGCGTGAAATTTTTTAAATAAATGTCTCGCAGATCACCAAGCTACCGCTATTTTAGAAGAAAATAATTGCCTCACTTAATGACAGAAATTTTACAATAAGACGAAGATTACCGATCAGAATTTCTAGTGGTGAACGACTTTCGGGCAAAGACATTTGGTGATCCCTGTTGTATATTTTTTGAAGTACTATTCGTTATTATTTATTTATTTGACAAAATTTGCTTACTACTGCCTGCTATCGATTTTTTGAGTTAAATATATATATTTATCCCAAATTTTGTTTTTCAAAAGGCAATAATTTTTTTTAGGTAAAATTGTAGAAATTCAAGGATATTTAAAATTTAGGAAAAAAAAATTCCAAATCACAGCAGACTTAAACTTTTAGTATTGCCAAAACTAAATTTTAGAAAATCTAATTACATTCCTTCTTAATTTCTTACATTTTCGTTTCAGGGGTAGTGATTAATAAATACAGCTTTTTAAATCAAAGACACTTAAAATTTAAAAATATAGAAACAGTTAAAATTTAAACAAGAACGTAAAATCATGCGTCAAGCATAGATTATGAAACACTTTCCAACACGTTCAGAATACTATAATAAAAATTCACAGTTTAATAAATTGAAATAGAATGTCTAAATAAACAATTTGTAAAATGTGTAATAACATTTGAAAACACAATTTCCGCAATTACATTCAATAGTCGGAATAATATCTGAATTTTTGTGCAACCCTGCATATATGATCCATAGATTTATCGTATAATACATAGCAGGGCCGAAACTAGCCTTTTTAGCACTCGGGGCAAACATGGATTTTGGCGGCGCTCCCCCCCCCCCCCCCCCCCCTTCGTCTTCCGCAAAGTAAAGTTTGTTGGGGTAATTGGGCCATAGGCTATTTTATAAAAAAACTGTTGGTGTTTTTTAAGTTTTAGCTTTTGTGAGCAATGCCCCTTTATCTCTACTTCCTAAAACAACGTGTATCAACTCAATTATAACTCTCACTTTGCTGTGATAGGTTATCAAAAATTTACGTTTCTTTTTTTTAAAAAACAACGTCAATATGGTTGAAATTCCTCGGACTTTTATTAAAATACTGTAAGTACTTTTATTAAACAATCATTCTTTTTAAAGATTAGACATATAACTACATTAATATTATTAGGTATCTATGCATATTTACTTCATGTTTTAAATGTAAGCCCGGTGTCCCAGTTACGCCATAAATGTTTCAAGAATGGGGTAACTGGGACATGTATCCGGGGTAACTGGGCCATGCTGGATCCAGTTACCCCAATAGTTATAAATAATTTTTTTGTGTTTCTCTTACTTCGGGAAGTAAATTTCTCCATTGGTTTTTTTCTCACAATAAAGAAAATGATAGAATACCTTATTAAAATAACGTAATGAAATTTAAAAAAAAGCATATTGAGTGGTATCAAACCAAATTTCTTGACCCCTTGAGAGGCGGTGATGCCGTTATGGCATCACTTAATTTTAATTCCTAATTGCCACATTGGCACCTGAATTTTATAATTAAAATTTAACCTTTATTAAGTACGCGAAAATATACTTTTACATGTTTTCAGATAGATTCTCTTGTAAATATTGGTGTCATTAAATTATTTCAACATTTTACGAATGCAAGTACCTTGCCCCTGTAAGCCTGGTTTAAATTTTTTTAAGTTGCTTACACTTTTTCAAACAGGACCTGATATCCGATATGAAAAAATATAAACGCATGTGGAACATAGACCCCCCCCCCCCCCTGGTCCAGTTACCCCATTTTTGGGAGCAACTGGACCCAAGCGGAAAGAAAGATGAAATATGCATATTTTTATATTTTTAAATATTAAAATGTAATTTTGAGCATTTTTGTCTGATAGAGGGAACCTAACTGAACACATTTACAGAAGTTCAGACTTTAATTGAAATGAACGAATTGTCAGAAGCTCCAGAGTCACATTGTAAAATCATGTCCCAGTTGCCCCAACTAACCTTATATTTACAAAGAGAATTTTACTAATTTTCTGCCGGCTTATTTTAAAATTTAAAATATGTAATCATAAAATATATAATACTGAACTGCGTAATCTACAATGGTGAATCCAAGGGGGAGGTTACGGGCCTCCTGACCCCCCTCTGAACACCAACAAAAATATTCTAAAGATCATTTTATAAATGAAATATACAGTAGAGTCACGATTATTTGAGTCTGCTTAACTGAGTTTCCGCTTTAACCGAATTATTTTCTTCTGATGGGCTGATGTCTTCCATTATTATGAAACAGCCATTATAAATGAAGTGTTAGGTGAATAAAGTGTTAGGCATTATCAAAAAAAAAAAAAAATAGGGCCATTTCTTCCCTCATTCTGACCAGAAAATCAGAGTTCTAACTTTTTACGACTGCTCTTTCATCTTCACCTAACACTTCATTTATAATGGCTGTTATAATAATGGAAGACATCAGTCCATCAGAATTAAATGATCCATTACAAAGGTATAATCCTTCATTTGGCACCCGAGGTACATGCCCCCTCTTCCCCCCTTAGTTTCGACCCTGATACATAGTATGCTAAATTTTAATTCAGTTAGGAAGCGCATAAAACTGTTGAATATGCCTCTTCATCAATTTCCATCATAAAACGAAAATGTACTTTAGATTTGTTGTGCAGTCCTTGTATATGATCATTAAAATTCATGCGCACTAAGTAGCAATATATATTTAAAAGGGTTAAACACATACCGCAATAGAAAACGCACTTCCAGCAATTATTGTTCATAGATAGTATTGTAACTTAATTATCGTGTATGTCTCTGTATATGAACGATGAATGTTATGCACATCCTATTCTATAGAAAGTATCTTGCAGTGCACCTCAGATATATATATCAATTACAATGTGTTTAAAATAGAGTAACGTGAATTAAATGCACCGCCAACGACTTTCTCCCAGATACCGTAATGCAACATAACTGTTTTGAGTGTCCCTCTAAATGAACGATGAATGTTATGCACACCCTATGCTATAGAAAGTATCTTGCAGTGCACCTCACATATATATATCAATTACAATGCGTTTAAAATAGAGTAACGTGAATTAAATGCACCGCCAACGACTTTCTCCCAGATACCGTAATGCAACATAACTGTTTTGAGTGTCCCTCTAAATGAACGATGAATGCTATGCATACCCTATTCCATAGTAGGCGTCTTGTAATGTGCTTCCAGAGCAGTATATAAATTTCAGTGTGTTTGAAATTGTGAAACATCATTACAAACCACCGCAAATGATTTTTCCCCATAAGCCGTCATGTAACGAAATTCTTTTGAATGTCCTGTAAAAGAGCTATAAATGCTAAACACTTAATTTCGAATACCGAACATGCCATTGTAAGTCTTTATAACATTTATCAATTTCATGGCTATCCGACTCTATTTATGCGAAATAGAGCACAGACAGGCAGACAGACAAGCCCAATTCATAAACACTTTACAACCACGTTCGAAAGTGTTAAGAATGAATATTAAAATTTAGGAAAATGTTTTTCAAAATACCCCAGACGTAAACTTGCGTTACGGTGAAAACCGAGTTTAGGGAAAATTCATTGCACATTCCTTTTTTCCTAATAAGGCATCATGATGAATAAATGCAGGTTTAACCCAAATCTTGGAGATTGTACCTTTTTATGAAATAGGAAAATAATGTGCATAGAAATCCTACGTTGTTTCAAAAACGTATATTGAAAAAAAAAAAAATAAATAACAAATGACCCTATATACACCTAGAATGATTTGTGACCTAGATAAAAATCCTTTTTCCCGCAGGATCGGGGTCCCGAATCTGGATCCCGATCGGCACTTCTGGAGACCCAATCTCAACACTCGGGGTGCCTTCGATAAAAGAAGATCAGCGTGCTCCCAAGTTCGGCTTATCGACGATTGAATGAGCTGATAGGTAGGCTGCCAAAAGCGCCAACTACCTCTGATGAATGATTGCGCTCCGAAGGACACCAGAAGAAGAATCTTTATCCCTCTCTTGGCGCCATCTTATCTCTAAATTCAAAATATGATAAACATGGGTATAATTAAAGATCGACCGAAAATTCGGTTTCGTTTTCGGCCCAAAATCTGATTTCGCTGAAAATTCGTTTTCGGAGAAAATGCGGCTGAAAATTCGGCCGGAGCGAAACTATCAGTATTCCAAAAATCTCGTCTCTTCCTTTGGAAATTTTCAATATGACTCATCGATTTGAGCTGCATCGGCTCAAATGAGACTATTGATTGCTGCGAACTTCGTTGTTTGTAATCATCAGACATGACTGACTCAAGACGTGAATGCAAATTATAAAGCAAGCAATGCATACATAACTAAACTTTTTCGTGTTCTCATTAAAAGCTGCAAACATAACAGTATAATAGAAGATTTTCAGTTTGAAACAGCAGAAGTGTTTCGAATACTCTTTGAGAATGTTCTAGTATAACAGAGGATCCTTTACAGAAATCATTATAAAAGATAAATCGAGGTGTGTATACATAAAACTAAAATATTTTTTAATTAAATGAAATTCGTATCATTAGAAAATCTTTCTGTGTCGTTGAGCAATTAATTACGTTTTATTTTAATATGAAAGTAAAAAGTTTTGGGTCTAAGGCACAGAGAGCCAACCTAGGCCCCACGTATAATTAATTAAATAATTATGTATATGCCTATTTAATAAATACGCATAATTAATAAATAATTACGCATATTTAACAAATGCGTATAATTAATTAATATTTATGTATATTTATGTATGTATTAATTACTTTAATATACACAATTTAATTACTTTTTAAAATTTCTTGGACATTTTCGTTTTCGGCCGAAAACAAGACGATCACCGAAATTCGGTTTCGGTTTCGGTTTCGGCCATGAAAACCTGTTTCGGTCGATCCTTAGTTATAATACTGGTTAATTCGATTTTCAGTTACTAAAAAAACTGAGTACTGCAAACAGTTAAAACATTTTTAAACAACTGCTAGAATTTAGAAAATATTTTTTAAAAATAATTTTTCAAATATTTTGATATTACCAGATCTACATATAATTTTAAAGAAGATATTTTACAGATATTTTTTAAAAAGTGTAATTATTTTCTCTAATGAAGCACTTTCAAACAAATTTTTAAATTTTAGTGATATTGTTATTTTTTTTTGTTGTTGTTTGTTTGTTTTATGTTTGCAGCATTCAATTTAAATTAACATTATTTTTAATTATAAAATTTACGTATTTAAATTTGCATGACCAATAATACTTAATATAACTTTCTGGTTTGAAGGAGACAGTGGGGGAGAGAGGTTTGCATGAGGCTGCGAAATTTCAGCTTTTTTTCTTTCTTGGTGAGCTTGTAGCATGTCTATGTATATAATAGTAAATTAGTAATGTCATCTTATATACAGGACCCGACTTATGTAGGGGCAGCTGACCCGAGCCTCCCTTTTTAGGGCCTCCCCCCATGAGAGTAATAAAAGTGTCAAATGATTAAAATTAGCCAAAAGTTAAAATTAGCCAATTAGATTAAAATTAGCCAAAATTCATATATTTTCAAACATTTAGGATAGAAGTGTGGTCCCTGCACCCTCCCCTGCTTCCAGTACCCCCCCCCCCCCCATCCATGCAAAACAACAACAACAACAACAAAACTATATCATTAGAAAACTAATGATTAAAATTTTATTATAACAACTAAGTATTCTATTGTTTTCAAAAGAAATTATTAACGTTTTCCTCATATCGTGTCAAGTTAAAACCATTAATTATGATCCTTTTGGGGTATTCTCTTTTAGACATCTTATAACGTACGTATTTAAGCAAAGTAAAAGTTTGCAAAGAAATACTCGTGTCAACCAGTCTATCATTTTTTCTACTGTTATCCTACTAGTATTTTTTTTTTTTTTTTTAAGTTATGACCCTCTGTTTGTGATACCCTGTATACAGATGTGAGCAGTACCGGGTATAAAGTTTAGTACTAGCCACTTCCATATTATTCACAAACAAATTGTATAGATAGGTAGAAGGGAGCCTCCCAGAATGATGCCCTGCTTATAGATATAATAAATATACTCAAGAAACCTATATAGCTATTCAAATACATTACTCTGCATTAAAAGTCGCTCTGTAATATTTGATTTCCAACAATCAAATCAATATCCATTTTCTCTTTATCTGAACCTCCGTAATTTTTACAATTAAAATTTAGTCCTCCCCACTCAATCGGGTCACGGATAATCGAATAGCCCGCTTATTTGAATAGAGTCCTCCGGAACTGAATTTATTCCTATTGGTTCGATGTTATTTTTTCCCGCTTAAACCAAATACCTTTTACGAACGTACCCGCTTAATCGAATAATAACTGTGTGACAAACGTTTGAAAATAAGCGCGTAAAGCACGTTTCAGCTGGAATTTCCTCTACCTTTTGTAATTTTCGGTTCCTTTACACTGAAAACAAATTTTCAGTTCTTCCTGCAATGATTTCGGCCGACAGGTGTATAATGGACAGGTCAAATGATTTCCCCACCTTGATCTCCCCACCATCACTTCTTGCTGTTAACCAAGCTTTAATGGCAATGCGCCATCACTTCGAGACTCCAGATAGTAGTTGTGATATTTTGCACTCATTTGAAAAATAACTCGATATTTACTCCTTTAAAATTACACTTAAACAAACCACTTTAAACGATTTTTTTAAGGCAGTATAAGTAACGTAAATTAGAAGTAGCAAAGTTTTGATTAAATTCAAACGAGTTGCATTAAGCGTGATGTAAACCATATAAATGTATGTACTGACATTAAATTAATACGTATTTACTTTATATTAGCATTTGTATTTATTTTAGTTTACGTTATTCTATTAACGATTTATTATGCTATTAATTAAATATACCGTAGATGGTTATTTTGCCTTTTTATTACGCATTAAAATATTATAGTTCTGATTCCCCGCTTAATCCAATACCCCGCTTAATCGAATATTATTTCTGGAACCGCCACTATTCGTTTAAACGGGGACGACTGAAATTCTTACAAATCTGTTTGTATAAAAAACATTGGTAACATAACTTATCAGTATACATGAGAGGGGGGGGGGGTATATACTTTGTCTCTTCAAATATTGTTCTGATAGTAGTGCGGTAAACTTTTATAGATGCTCCCTCAATTAGTGCAGAGAGAATTTCAATTAATGCTCTAAGCCCAAAATGTGATATCTTTTTTCCCCCCCTCCAGCAGGTCAGCTTTGAATTGTTAAAAACAAAATTGCAGAAAATGTTGAAAAAGAAATAACAAGAAATGAAATAGGAGAATCTTTACAAAAACTAAAAATCGCCAAAGTGCATTTGATAGCTATGGATCCAGATATCAATAATAAAGTTTACAAGCGCACTGAAGTTTAGAAAAATCAACCTTCTTTAAATCGCAAGGTTGTATTCTAAAAAAGAGAAAAAAACAGTGCAATTTGCATTCGATAAGCTTTCGTTTAAATAAGTTAAAATGTACGTAAGTTTGAAGCAATCAAATTGCATTACAATAAATTCAGAATGAAATTACATAAAATTGGAATCATTAACCTAATAGTAAGGAAGCTAATTAACCTATAAAATCGTCCTAACGCAGAATGAAATTTAAAATTCATTTTTTAATATTTCTTTATCTTCACCTGTTAAATTGCCCACATGTTTATGTTCATGAAATTTAGTTTTTTTTTTTTTTTCTTTCCCGAATAAAAATATAATATATATTTTCTAGTAATAAAATATCAAAAACAATATAGTAGTGCATACTTTTAAATTGCCTATATTTATGTATATTGGATTTTTAACACTCCAATGGGCACAAGAAAACTTTTTTTTCTTTGAGAACAATTTGGTACAATCTCAGTATGAAGACGACCCCGTAAGGCTTATTTACACATAAATTGACAGGAGACATATTTTCCACTCGAATGATTATTTCAATTGTTTCAGTTTGTTTCTTTTCCTTTCTGGAACGATTTAGAGATTAAAATGTACGATGCGGTCTTTTTTTTTTTTTTTCCGACTGTAGAATGTAAAATAAATCAGCATTGTTTAGTAATAGAGTTTCGATTTCGATATTTCCCATGTAATCATTTTATACTGAGGAAAATTTTAATGCGTATTAATTTATACTCTGCAGTTAAATGTTAAATATCATTAGAATATTATTTAAACAAGTAATATTTTTAGAATCGTAGAGAAATTATATTAGGAACAATTTATATAAGGAATAGTTGAGGCAAATGTTAATATTTACTGATTTAAAAGAGCATATTGTTAAATATTTAAAAAAAAATAATTACAAAATTCTGATTTCTAATAATTCTGTAAAAAGACTTGAAACAGAAAGTGAGGATAGACAACAGATACGCCACAGTTTCTGTATGTTACTGACTCTAAAAAGACTTCAAAATCAAAATATTTATCCTTATACTCCATCAGAAGCAATTAAATTAACTTTTAAACAGATTTTCAAAGTCTTTTAAAAGACTTTAAGAAATTTAGACTACATTCTTGTTTCTCAAACTGCAAGTTTATTTTTTATTTTTTCCAATTTATGAATAAATAAAATAATGAATAAATAAAATGAATAAATAAAAAGCTGAACACGAAGACTGGTATAAAAGGTTGGAAATTGCTCATCAAACGTGGCAAATGAGGTGCGTTTGTACTAGAACTAGTTTTATAAATATTTTTTGCACCGCACATTGTACTCAATGTATATTTTAGTGTACTTCATCAGTGCATGAGTGCATATCCATTTAATTCTGTTCGAAAGGCTGTAACATCATTAAAATGCACTCGAAATATTTTTTTCTCTTTCGCCGTCCTGTAACGGAAAACTTTTGACTGTCCCTGTCATTAAACTATGCATCTGATTTTCATAAAATTTGAAATGACTCGACAAATTTTGCAACAATTATATATCGTGTTTACTCGCGTAATAGTCGCCTCGCGTAAAAGTCGCACCTCAATTTTTAAGCAGAAAAAATCGTCAAAATATTTTCTTCGCATAAATTGGATGGATGAAAAAAATTATGAAAGATTGGGTTCTCAATGTTTTGAAGAAAAGGGTTGGAGCATTACTCAAAAAACTAGCCATGTTGGTACTCGATAGCTTCCGAGGACATCTTGTTGATGATGTGAAGAAAGAACTTTCAGAAGGCAAAAGAGTTTTTAATAACAAGCAATATAATTTCAAAAAGTTTTAAGAAGACAGATATCTCCAATATTTTGGGCGGAAGCAACGATGACATTTTATGGAATGACGGAGATTCTTCATACACCGATTCACATTACAACAGTGATATACTGATACCTTCGGTGAAAGTGATTATTATGAGAATTTTTTGTCAAAATTTTCACAAAGATTATTTGTTAAATTTTATGTCTTTAAAAATATTACTATAAAAAGGAAAACGGTATTCAATAAATAGTAACATAATCTGGCAATATTTAGTAAGTTACTAATTGTATTATAATGCGTTTTTTTAAGCCAGTAATGTTTTTGCATTAGAGTATACAAAATTGAGTAGTAGATTTCTCCGCATAATAACCTAGACTTTCACAATGAAAAATTGGCAAAAAAAAAAAAGTGCGACTATTACGCGAGTAGACACGGTATTTAAAATTTCAGAGTAATTCGGTTGGCTTGTTTTTGCTCTGTTATATGTGGACGGACGAGCAGACAGACAGACGGACAGAACGACGACTATAGGTTAGGGTGAAACTAAAAAACGAAGTTTTGAATTTTATATTCTAATAGTGATTTTTTTTTTCCTTTTTAACTCCATAAAAAGAAAATATTTTTCTTTAAATTTAAAAATATTTTCCGGTTCCTCAAAGCGTCTGATTTTTCTTCAAAAAAGAATAAAAGCCAATAATTGCATGAAAAGTGTTTTAAGCTTATTGTTAAATTTATATTTTGCAAAATTACATTAATGAAGTGTTAATGTCTTGTAATAAAGAAAATAATTTAGTTTGAGTGCCATGGAAATGATGGCCTCACTTTGTTTGGCTTTTGTAGAAGCCAGCTTAGTGGGCGTCATTGTCACTTAGTTTCATTGTCTCTGATTTATTTAGCTACGACTTATAACAAGTTAGTCCAATTTAGCGTGTGTTAACAGTTTCTTTGATTATTTTGCAATAAACAGTTGGTGTCAAATGTGACAATGTCTGCTAATGTGCCTAAATCTAGAAAATTGTTGAAGTGTCTTGTATTTCACAAACCAAAACAATTAACATTAGACTGTTATCTTTACATTAACATTAGACTATCATAACATATGAAGATGTTATGAAACAATATTTTCGAGTTCAATTTAACTTAAAATCTGCCAGCTAGAATCTGGAACACACTGTTTCTGAAATATCTAAAGCTGTTGTTGATACAATTAGAAGTGTGTTGTTGAGACATTCAATTCCAAAGGCTTCTGATACAGAAATCATTAACAATAATTGGACGCTCGTGAGAAATGTCAAAATTTGAAGAAAAATATTAAGATTAGAAAGAATAATCCCACATCCAATATAATATTGCAAAATGTTAGGTAATCATGCAAAAAACTTTTCTTTGTGTAAATGCACAACATATTATCGTGTATGAGAACAAGAACGTCACTTTCTCAAAGACCAAAGAGAAATGGGATGATTGCAATAGGATCAATAGATATAAAAACTATAAAACAATGTGTAGCAAGACTGGAAAAGGAAATATTAAGGAAAGAAAAAGTTATTTTAAAACAAAAAAGTGATGTTTTGATTGAATGACTTGCCAAATGAAGAAAATAGTTCAGTCGGTAGTTCTTCTAAACCTGAATTTGACAATCAACAAAGGTGAAAGAACTGGAGTATTAGACAGAACTGCAAATATTATTGCCTAGAAGATATGGGTATTTCTGATGATAATAAAGAAAAGGTAACTGAAAGAAGGACTTGAAGAAGACAAAGAAAAAGAAGTATTTGAAAGACGAAATGAGTTAATTTTAGAAAAGTTGTATTTTAATGGCAGATAGGATAAGGCTATGAAAACTGAATCAAAGGGAAAAGGTATACCGAAAAATCATTAAAGAAGAACACATGGTCTTAGTTCAAAACCAGGATAAAAATATATTGGTCATATTTCATTAACATCGTCTTCTTATATTAATATAGCCACTGCAATTTTGGTGTATTTTCAAAATAATAACCTTCTATTTTAGAATTCCCATTCTTGACTGTCTTGTCATACATAGGAAAAAAGTATAGAGAAACCTGAATTCATAAAACTGCACCCACAGAATAACACCCAGTGTAGCTGTCAGTGGAAAGTTATATTATATACAATTTATATATACATACTAAGGGGCTCTGCCCCCTGCAAGCTACGCTCGCCAACCCCCGTTCAGACACCGCAGAATCTAAAAACACGCTAATCTGATCGGTTTTAAAATTAATGGCGCGATTTTTAATAATGGCCCCATATTGTCGCGATTTTTTTCCAACGCCAATTTGGGGGAAAACATCAGCAGCATAAACAACAACATCCGGCTTACCATATCAAGCAAAACGACGATACTTTGGCGCCAGACCCGTTGCGTATATGACATTGGCGTCAGAAAAAAATTGCGCCAATATGGGGCCGTATATGACATCTGTGCCGAAAATTTTCCATTTTGATTAAAAAATCAATTTTTTTTTTTCGAATAAAACTACATAAAAATTGTCATGGTCCTAAAGAATTCTTGGTACTGTTACGCTAGATCTCGCCAATAACTTTTTTTCAACTCGCCAGTTAGCATTTTTTTTTTTTAGCCCCCGGGACGGTATGCTATTTCTTTCTCCCTTCTTATTTTGTTTACAAAAAATAACGTTACCTTGCGGAAGCTAGCAATAAACAAAGAAGATGTATCATTGTGCGATTAAATGCAGTATAGCAATTTTTTATTAGCCCCCGGGACGGTAAGCTATTTCTTTCTCCCTGCTTATTTTGTCTACAAAAAATAACGTTACCTTGCGGAAGCTAGCAATAAACAAAGCAGATGTATCACTGTGCGATTAAATGCTGTATAGCAATTTTTTAAATTTCAAAGCATCGCACATTTTCAATTTTTATACCATCGTATTGGGGGAAAAAAAGTACTTTTAAATGCAATTTGTTTGAAAACTGTATCTCCATTTATTTTTAAAATATTAATTTTTTTGTAGTTTTTAGCACCATTTGTTTAATTTTGGCAACTCAAGTACTCCATTTACGTAGAAAGTAAAGGGAAAATAGTTGAAAAATAGCAATTATATCTTTTTGTTGCCATTTTCTCATAACAACCGAAAGAAAATGTAATTAAAATACGTGTTATTTTGAAAAAATATAAACGAATAATTTCTGTTAGAACATGGAGCTATTATAAACTATATTTAATTTTAAGTATCCGTAGACGCTGTCAGTGTGACGTCAGTCATGACGTTTTGGTTGGTAACTGAACCAAACAAACGGTTGCTATGCGTCATTTCTTTTTAAATATAAATTGTGGAAAATATTACCAGTACGTATAAGTATTAAAACACTTATATATGGGATATAGATATAAGATATAGCTGCAACACACAAACAAAATAGAAAATGCAACATAGCAACCGTTTGTTTGGAGTCAGTTTCCAACCAAATCGTCATGACTGACGTCACGACTGAAAGCGTCTATATTAATGTTACAAACAAATGAATGCCTATGAATCATTAGATAGCCGTTTTTTTATCGAGTTTCTTTAATGACGAGATCTTTTTGCTGCATTTGTGTATTATTTTGCGATAGTGACATCCTTATGCATGCTTTACTGTAGATGTTTAAGAGTGGATGATAAATGCGGAATTCTTAAGCGGATGCGAATGACGTCATTTTACATAAAATAAAAGTGTGTGCTTTAAGTCTTAAAATTGAAATAGGTTTTGTACTATTTATATATACATATATATATATTTTTTTTTTCATCGGAGGCGACACTAAATTCTGAAAAAGCAGAATTCCTGTTTTCTTTTTCTTTTCTTTTTTTTTCTTTTTTTTTCGAGTGGTAAATTAAAACATTTCTTTGAAGTTGAAATTAAATGTCATGGTTTGTTGCATTATTTAATATTTGGCCAGATGTCATATGCGCACAGGGTTTGGCTTGATTTTTTTTCTTTAACGAAAATTTGTCGAAAACCTCGTTTTCGAATACCAGTTACATATGTATTTTTGGTAATACTTAGTTATCCCGTCGAACAAAAATCTATTATCAAACTATAAGATTAAATGCCAAAAATGGTTGATTGCAAATTTCACATTCACTTGACTTTAAGCAAGTTACTCGTGTTTACGTCATCAAGTGATTTTTATTTCGATGTTTTATTTGTATATTTATTAATGTTATACTAATTTATTTGTTCTTTCATTATTTAAAATAAAAATTATGTCATTTTGTATAATTTGGCGAGTGGTTTGGCAATTTATATAATTTAGCGAAATTGGTCGACGGAATAACAAAGTAGTACCGTATTTTTTAATTATTTTCTATTATTTTTAAAAGAAAATAACAAAAAAAAAAATTAATAACTATAGAACAAAATAATTTATATAATTTAAAAAAGAAAAATCAAAGTAAATAAAAATTTATTATTAAATAAACAACAACAGCCGTGTTACCATGTCAATCAAAATAATGTCATTTTGGCGCCAATTAAGTACCCGGTGAGTATATGACATCTGTGCCTAATATTTTTCTTTTCGTTTTGTTTTTTAAAAAAAGAAAGAAGTGAAAGCCATCAATTTTAAATGTTTCAGTTTTAAATGAAAGCTCTGTATTTTAAATAAAATGAATGGAAGGATTATATTTTAAATGAAATTAATGAAATACAAAAAAAAAAAAAAAAAAAAAAAAAAAAAAAAAAAAAAAATGCGACTGGAAAAATATTTTGCGATTTATCACCTGCGTCCCGCTAACATAAAAATACCGTGTTCTTGATTTCTCTATCAGAATCTTTCGATTTAGCGAAAGATTGTTTAAGTAAATTGAATTATTAAAAAAAGTAACATGATACATTTCTTAGCATACATTTAAGGGAGGACAAACTGGTCACCAAATTAGTTTAAAATAATAACCTTTTCTAAAATATGAAAAAAATAATATCTGTTATGATTAAAATTTGAGTTGCCATCTTTAGAGAAAAAGTATTTAAAATTAGAAAAAAATTAATATTTCGAAAACTAATTCGAATTTAAAAATTCTAATACCAGTTTTGAGATCTGTGGATCAATACGGACTGTTTGTGTCAAATTCATCGCAAAGTATTCCATATTTTAGGAGAAATCGCCGTGAAACATATAATCAGTTGTTTAATCAGTTTTTTCATAGAATCGTTTCATTTCAGTCGTTTCATAATATTCGTTTCATTAGGATTTTATATATATAGGGTAGATAAATTTGTTTCATTAGGATTATATATATATAGGGTAGATATATGCGTATATATTACAAAACGTCACTTAAAAAAAAAAAAAAAAAAAAAAAAAAAAATTAAATATTTGAGGTAACAAAGTGTCCAACTCATACTCAGTTTGGATAAGGTTTTAACACATAGAATTACAAATTAAGTACATATTTTAGAAATATTTTGACCAAAAAGAAAAGAAAAAAAAGATCCTTTAAGAAGAGTGCACTTAAATAACCGGTGCGAATAAAAATGCGAGCATTACTCGTGTACAGAGGGTTCCGTACAATAAATATATGAATTAGTAACTGGATACAGCATTACACATATATATTATTACAAGTTGTTATCTAGACTTTAAAAGACGATGGTGCATACAGAACGCCGCACGTGTCTTTATGTATGTCCAAACCGTCCGCGTCTTTAAGGGTTAATATCTCGGCTAATGACCGACATTTCTTTCGAAAATCATTACCAAAAACCCTTTTATACTTCTGCGACGATAGGTAACCCCAGCGCTCCACAACTCATTCGTTGAACTCCCTCAAATCAAAATTTGTGTATAACGGAAAAATGCGATTTTCTCAAAACCTATGTGACCTAGGGCAATCGCTATAGTTTTCCTGAAAGGTTTAAATTAACGTTTACTACCTCTAAATTATCCATAATTTTAGTTTCAGTGGATTAGTAAATAGAGGGGGGGGGGGGGGAGGGGCGGTGGACATATTTTTGCATTACATTTTCGACACTATATCCGAAAATACAATACCTAAAATTAAAACAAATGTATTTTTGAGTTCAGCGTTACGAAAGCCTTAACACGATATACAAAGAAAAGATTTTTTTTTTCAAACTTAATTAGCTCCTGTACATTTTTTCTAAATATATTTGTGAATAATTAATAATCTGTAAATATGTGGGTCAATAGAATTTATTACTTCCCCCAATTTGAACTTTCCACGCTCTCTAGTTTACGAGTAAAATGGCTGTGACAGACGGACAGACAGACACAGGAGTGATCTTATAATGGTTCCGGTTTTACTTTTCAAGTACGGAACTCTAAAAAGAAGTTTAAAATATTAATTTTCTCAGGAGGTAATTTAATTTCAAAAATACGAATATATCAGATAATCGAGGGAATTGGATATCTCACTGAAGAATAGCCTTAAAACAAAATGACCCCACTGAAACAAATGTGCGGTAATTTATCCTCTTCTCCTTCCTAATTTATAGAGTGAGAATGTCTCTATTTCTCCTTTTCATCTGCAAATGATCTCTTCCCTGTAAAATTGTTTCTCCCTTCATAACTTGGTAAACGCACGAAAGCTTTTCCGGTGTCGGCTCAAGCTAATGATTGCGGTAAAGAATAACGTATAACTCAGATCAAGATTTGCGCATTTCTTCTTGACGTGTTTAAAATATATTTTGGTTAAAGATTTCTTTTAAATAAACATTCATGCATTTTAATTTTTTTCCTCTATTTACCCTTAAGGGAACAGGTCGCTCAGCTTGGGAATTCTCCTCCGTAATGTTAAGTATATGGACTTTTGATGCATTCGTCTATTTAAAATATCTTCTCGGAAAATTCATATTTTTAACATCTTTTTTCTGTGTACTCTTCTTAAAAAATGTCTCTTTTTTTCTTAGTTTTCAAAATATTTCCAAGATCTATGCCGAATTTAACATTTTATGGGTTAAAAGCGGGCGAACTGCGAGTAAGATTTTAACGCTTCACATAAAATTAAATCTATACTTTAGAAATATTTTGAGAACTAAGAAAAAAAAAATAGACATCTTTCAGGAAGTGTACACAAAAAATAGAAGTTAAAAATTTTAATTTCCCGCGGAGATATTTTAAATATATGCACCCAATACCCATAGACTTAACATTACAGAGGGGAAACCGAAGCTGAGTGACCAGCCTCCTTAATTGCTGTGACAGAGATCGTCACATACCTACTGTGAAAGATTTCTGAGACAGCTTGAATGAAGAAAAAAGAATAAAAGGCTTGATTAATTCATAGGACATTGTTTCTGTACTAAACTTTACGTACAAGATTCTCATGTTCTAAATCCCCCCTATCTAGAAGTCTCTACTGATAATATTAGGATTTTAAACGAAACAAAATTTTAGTAGTATGTGTAAGTTAAACTGAAATTTATATGTTAAAGTGTGAAAACAGAAAAAAAGTTGCGCTCTGTCGAACCGCTAACAGAAGTTAAATGTTACAATTTAGAATCAAAGAAATTAAAGTAGGGGTGGGTGGGCAGACATACCTAAATCCACCTGTCCACCCACTGATGAAGAACAGACAGTTTTTCACCTGTTTAGTTTAAATTTGAAAGTTTTGGGATTTTTTATAGTTAAATGTTATAAATATTGTTGATATTCATTTTCTTTCCAAAATTATAGTGTATTTGCATTTTTATTTATTGATGAAATACATTTTGTTGCATTTAATAAGAGTTGCTTTTAGCGCCTGTTATGCAATAAATTTTCATTAATTCTATTAAATATATATATATATATATATATATATATATACTACTATACATATTTGTACATAACTGAATCTGTTGTATTCGAACGTTGGACCTCGCGTTTCGGACCAGGAGACGGTACACCTCTGCGTCTCTGAAGCTTGATTGCGTTTCAGCAATAAATTATCCCGTTTTCTTGGTCATTTATGATGCTGTAATAAACTTAAGAAATTAATCCACAGGTAAATATTTGTATTCGACTGCTACTTTTCAAGATGTGTTAAAAATATGGGGATATTCGATACTTTCATTTTTTTCTGCTTTTGTTTGTCTTTTATTGCCAAGAGTGTATTTTTAAAACCCTTGCTACTTTCTGGTTCTTTGTTTAGTAGATCTAGCAGCTGAGATATTCATATTTATATAATTAAGTGGCTTATAAATATAATCATATCCCATTTCATTATATTTCCATACAAACAGGAGGATTACAAAGAAAAAAAAATACTTTCTGATTGTTACTAACGCCAACGTTGGCGACTCAGCAACCAGTTAGATACGGCAACCCCGGCGCTGGAAAGTGTTGATTTTATCGCGCACCGTTCACTATTAATGGGGTGTGGGATCTTTGGGAATTAGGGGTGAGAACCAAGATATAACTTCGAAAATGACGCGCCCCCTAACATTTTCTGACACCCCCCTATCCATCCTTTTCCCACTTCCAACGATATCACCCATTTGAATATCACACCGCCGATAATTTTTGCTGGACCGAAGAGAAAAAATATCGCCAGATAACAAAGATAAGGCGACGGAAGATCAAAATCATTATGAAACAGGGAACGTCTTTAATTTGAGGGAAAAAGTAATGAATATTTTTTCTGGTCTGAACTTTTTATTTTATTTAATAAGATTGGTCGCAAAAATTTCAGTTTAACTGCTTTGGCCCGGGCTTCGATAACGATTAAAAGCGATGAAGATAGCGATTAATGGGGGACGGTGATTGGAAAAGTTGTTTTCAATGACGATGACGATGTTTTTTAATCGCCAGAAAATTTCTGTCGACCATTTAACTGTAACTTTTATTTTTACAGCCAAGCATTTGCGGTCAATGTGATGAAGAAAATAAAAAAAAAGGGAGAAAGAATAAAAGTAATGTTTTGCAGTTCTTTGCTGGAAGTATCCCAGATTAAAAATTTTCGGAACACTTGGCGATCTTTAAGTTTTATACTCGACAGCACTATTATTATTATCATCATTATTATTATTACTTTCCCTGAAAATAACCGAGCAAATGTTGGAGTAACAAATTTTGAACTTTTTCTAGTTGAAAGTTGTAAAGTTATTGAAGGAAGTATGTTTATCTGATCGTTTGTGCTGAAAAATAACTAGCAAAAATTGCAAAAATGATAAGAACTCTGGATGGAGTTTTAGAAGTTGTCCTGTAGCATGCATTTAAAGTAAAATATTATTTCACTTTGAAGTTTTTTTCCTTTTTGCAATAGCATTAATTATGCAGATCACAGTAAAAATTCTTTTTCTTAAAAAACACATAAATAAATGCTTTTCTTTTACTGCTGCAAATGTTTTTTTTTTTTTTTGTTTTTTAAACACACATTCGTAATATATAGCATATTTATTGCACATTACACATGACGTATATATATTTTTTATTATTATATTTCAACGTAACTATTATCTCTCTCTCTGTTTTTTCAAATGACACTGAATATGTAACAGTACTTTTTTTTCTCAACCCTTTATCTACTGACGGTACTTATAAGTACCATTAAAATAACTTGTTATAAAATTCATTTAATACATTGATTAGTTGTAATACGGTTTAGAATGAGTTATAGATACATTACTTTACTTTGTCCCAAAAGCATTATGGATTACACAAAGCAAAAATATTTTTAAAAGGCTGATTTCTTTTGGCTTTACATCTTTTCATCTTTCTTGGCGTTGGGGGGGATGGGAGGGATTTTCAGTTCGGAAATGTTTCTATATTTCTATTGTAAGAACATTATATTTGTACATTTCCTAATTCTACAAAATACTAAGAAAAATATTTAAAATAAAAGATCTGAGTGGGGGTTATAAATATTGCACAAAGTCCCTATAAATTTAAATTTAACTAATCCTTGTAAATCCTTCTAAAATCCTTCTAAAATTTATTAAATGATTCTGTAAATCTTCTAATGTAGTTTAAACAATTCTCGATAAATGCTTTAGAAGATAAAATTTTCATGAATTCATAAATCAGTACATAAAGGGTTAAGGGGGGATGGGGTAGATAAGAAAATAAACTTCTAATGCAACTGATGAAATTTTTGTAACGATAATCTCAAACATCCTTCTTATGACATAGATAAATTTTAGAGAAATTTCTTCATTATATTTAAAATTAGCATTCGTAGATTTCTACACAATAATACCCCCAATTCTGAAAATTTTCTAATAGTTTTAATAATCAATATTTCTTTAGTGATTTTTACAATTTAAAAAGGAATGCGAATATGATCCTGTTTTGGTTAATTAATTGTAGCATTCTACTAAAGACTTGTTATTGTGTTGATGTTTATAGATGCAGGATTTTTCACGAAGCTATGAAATGCGAAATATGTGATCAGTCTTGGTATTTGTAAAACAATAAAAATGCAGCAATAAATTAATAAACAATTAAATTTAAAAAATCAAAAAACCCGACTGCGTAAAAAGCGAACTAATTAATTATTTCTCATCAATGTGAAACTATTTTTTTTCAATTCCTACTATTAGCTCACACTCTCGCTATATATATCTTGTTCAAATTGTCAATCGTTAATTAAATACTTATTATTCATCCAATCAAGATCAAATATATATTTTTTTAAAACTTGTACTGGATGACACTTGATGTTAATCCAGTTTTTTTCAAATATTAATTCATTAATTAAATTAAATTAATTAATTTTCAGTAATCGAGAGAGTCCTCTTCTTGATCAAGGTATTTTAAGACCGATAGACCCCTCTTCTTGATCAAGGCGTTTTAAGCGCTACTCAAGAAGAAAGAAGAATGGGCGAAAAAAAATTCTCTTATTGACATAAGTAGGAATTGACTTAAAACATTTTTTTTTATATATTACTTGTTTATATTACTTACCTATTTTTTTATTTACTTGTATTGATGAGTTTTAAGTTGTGTTTAATTGTTAGTTCATATCTATAAACACTGTTTTGATGAGGTCAATAGATGTCTATGAGGGTTAGAGTTGCAGTAATCTAGAGATCCGCAATACATACACAACTTCCAGGTTTTGTATAATATTTTAACGGAGCTTTTGACTGTAAAATAGTCAATAAAATATCGTCTTCATTTTGAAAGACCTATCCAATGATAGGCCACTCAATAGGGTGCGTAAATTTTTTTTCGTCTCTACCGCCATTTTGTATTTTACGGCCGCCATTTTGAATTTATAAAAACAAAACCTAGCCTATAACCATCGAGCCGTTAACACGAATAGATAGAGACCTCATTCATTAAAATCCATCCAACCGTTGGGATTTTTCGAGGGTATAAAGAAATACACATACACAGATAGGCGTGAAACACATAACTCTTCTTTTCAGTCGGGTAAAAATATACTGAAAACGGTGTCGTATGGAAATCTTTAATTTTGATATGTATTAATTGGATGAAACGTAATTCACAGTTTGACTTTTTTAATTTATTTTTATTAATCCACGAAGCTCAAAAGATCTCATTTACTGTGAATTCTTAATTCTCGAATAATCGAATAATATTATTGTTATTGATATTATTGTGTTGTTATTATTGTTGTTATTCTTATTTTTTCTTTATTTTCTTTTTATGGGCGCGGACTATTGCCCGATTGCTGTTAGGGGCTGTGCATTTATAACGTTATCAACTTTTTGGTAATTTTGGAACCCCCCCCCCCCTCTTCCGATATCATGCGCTATCATCTCTCGACCCCCCCCCCCCCCTTATCCCCGTGTAATGATATAGTTATCAATGTCTAACATTTTTTTAGGTTTTTAGAATTTACTTCTTTTGTTTGGAGTGATATACAAAAATGGTTACATTCATTTTTCGCATACTTTATTGGTTCAAATGAAGAAAAGTGAATGCAATATCACTTTATATATGAAATAACTTTATATCAAATATTTACTATCAAATACTTACTTTAAAAGTATTTTATAATAACTTTTTGTTACATAATGCATTCAACAGTATTAATGTCTTGTTGCACTTGCCTCGCACGGAGCGGTGGGGGAGAGATTCTTAGAAATAAAAAAAACAGGTAGACAACAGTCTCTATCTTTCTCTTTTATTTATTAGTAAAACCAAATTTCATTTCAAATATATTTCGCATATGGTTTCTCGAACAGCTATTATGTATGCATACACATATGAAGAAGAATAGCAATATCAAACATTGGGTATTCCACATTTTGGAATTAAATTATTTTATAATAATTTAGTAATCTTAATAATAACTTTGTATTTTCATAAAAATAGGTAAGATAAAAAAATATATAACATACTATTTTGATGTAAAGACCAAGTTACAAATAGAAAGAGAAAATTTTGGTTGGATCAAAAATGATATCGATATCAAAAGCCTCCCCCCCTTCCCATAGAGATATCTTACGATATCATGTACCAGACCCCCTCTCCTTCCTCCTAAAATGATAACGTTATATATACACAGCCCCTTACAGTGAGGTGTATTTACACACGAACTTGAAGTTAATATTTTTTAAGTTTCATATACAGGGACTCACTGGTGTTTTTATATAGAATATTGGATGTTCCATATAGAACATTGTATGTTTTGTTTTTGTTTTCAGTCATTTTTCCATGACATGATGTTTCGATAAAATCGTTATTTTTCTGCACCCCACCCCCTCCCTTGAGACCACCTCGTCTACATGCTTTAATTTAAATAAATCGGTTTCTAACTTCTTTTAAAATACTTAGTTAATTAATTTTCTCATTTATTATTTATCTCTTAAAAAGACATTTTTGCGAACTTTTTTATCTGGCCTATTATTCCCAGGGTTTTTTTTTTTTTCAGTTTTTTAAACGCATTTAAACTTTATGCCTTTTTTCTTTTTCTTTTATAATACTAGTAAAAGAAATTTAATTATTAAAGAACTTATAAGATCATAGTTATGCGTGCAATACTAATTAGTCAGTGTTTAGTATTAAACGAATATAACTTTATTTTTTCTTCCCAATATCCATCCTTTCCTTCATTTTTGCATCAACATAATTTTTTCAAATACATTTCAATGTATTGCGCCGTAATATTTTCCCATGCAATCCGATAATTTTGGTATAGATCACTTTGCTAAAGTAAGATAACTTATTCGATTCGTAGGATGTTCGATTTATATTTCAGATAACATGTTTAGACTGCAGATGTCTCGCATCTCCTTGATATATAAGCGACTTTATATGTATTTTTTTTTTCAGTCTTGAGTATACAGTCATTCCATGGGAGACATATGCAAATGCTGTGCAAATGTAGGAGTAAAGATTCCAGGTTTTCTTCAAACGGATAGGAATGTGTTCAAAGTGAGGTTTTCCCCATAAATGTGCATAAAAAAAGCTATATATTCCTCTTATAAATGAAATGAAATGTTATCGATATTGAAGATTTTATAAATACTAAAAATACTAATCCAAAATTTGTGTATGCACTGTGTTAAAAAAATATCCATTTTTTTTTTTTTTTTTTCTAAATACACTGTGAAATAAAAGACAAATGTTTCTTGATCTAGAAAAATAGAATCAACCACGAACGAATATATATAATAATTTCTTCCGAAGTATCCACGATTCCGAAAAGCATTCTTTATCTTTCAGCCTCAGAAACTTGTGTTATTGACTTGCGTTATTTCTTTAACAAGAATGCGATGCATCCAACTTGAGAGAAGCTCATTTAATTCTTGTAAGTTTGAAGAAAGACAACGGAAAAAAAAAATGCGTAATTCGCATTTATCAAAGCTTTATTCGTCATAAGCAGGGCTGCTGAGTCGGCGGGAAAAATGGTCGACTCCGACTCCTATCTCGGCTCTGGGCTGGCTATACTAGTGTATACTAGTATACTAGTGTTTCCTGTTGGTCAAAATAATGATGGAATATAAGAAAAATAAAGCTAAAATCTCACTATTTCGGCATTGATTCTCTTTTTAGGGCTTCAAAAATAAAAGATAAAAAAATAATATTTTCCCCTTTGTTAATTTTACAATTTCGCGCCTTCAAACCCGAAAAATCCAGCTGTCGAAGTCTAAAGAACACAAAATGGAAATTTTACTATTTTGGATCTGCGTACAGAGAAGAAAAAGCGAAATCGTTACAATTTAATTGTTATTATTGTCCTCCAGACTCGAAAAATTTCTATTTGAAGTAGGAAAGAAAAAGATGATGTTGAATTGGGGAAATTATTTTGGAAATAATCCGGATTCTGTGGATTCTAATGAAACACACTGTAAAAAAAAATCTGTAAAGTTACTAAAGTTTTCCTAGGAAACTGGGATTTCTAGGACTTTTTATGAAATGGCAACAACAAAAATTCCTGTAACAGCGTCTGTTACAGGAATTTTTCTTGTTGCCGTTACATAAAAAGTTCTAGGAATCCCAGTTTCCTAGAAAAACTTTAGTAACTTTACAGATTTTTTTTTTTTTACAGTGCAGTAATAAAAATTACATTTTTTGAATTAATTTTACAATTTGCCCGCCTGCTCAATTTTTTTTATCAGTCTGATCCGACTCATTAACATAAATTGTCTTAATTCTACTTATACGGTCTGTTTGAAAAATTGCCTTCATTTCCCGCACCTTGAGTCCTTACAGACCTTTGTATCTCGGGTTCTATTCGCAAACTCCAAAAATTTATTTCGGGTTCTGCAGACCTGAAAAATCCGAAATTCAAAAGGTGAAAGGTAACGAAATTTCATTATTTTATCGTTATTTTGGGTACCACCGATTCAGAAAAAAAAGAATTACAATTTCATCTTATTTTGACTCCTGTGCACAAAAATAAATAAATAAAGGAAAAGTATTTTAGAATTTTGACTTTTGGTCATACAGATCGAAAACATTTGAAGGGAAAAAAGGGGGAAAAGGTTTCTATTACAATACTAAACCGGGTTCTTAGTTTTTTTGCCTCCAAAAATAGCAAAATTTATAATTTTGCATTTATAATTTTTGCATTACCTCCGGTAACAGATCTGCATGAGCCGGAGTTTTAGGGCCAGTCTCCTAATAAGTTCGGCAATGCCTTTGTATTTATTCTCACCCCAATCATGTCCATCGTAAATTGTTCCTATTTTATCGGAGTAGTTTGATTCTATCAAATTTGTTATATTGGTCTTGTCAGTCTGCTCAATTTTTTTATCAGTCTGATGCAGCTCATTAATATAAATTGTCTTAATTCTATATACACGGCCTGATTGAAAAATTGCCTTCAATTTCTAGGCCTTCGGTCCTTACAGACCTTTGTACCTCGGGTTCTATCTGCAAACACCCAAAATACGAGAAGTACTTATACTAAATGTAAAATATCTATTACAGTTATGAATAAAAACAGTTTTCATCTATTCTGTACACGGGTACCCTGTACTTACTCTGTACCTACCCCTTTATCTACTTTGTACACCGCAGTAAACCGGTGATCTTTAACTTAAGTAGCCTGATGTAGTCAATAAATAACAAAGTAATTCATATTATGGATTTAAAATTACAAGTAATTACTTTAATTTCACTTTAAAATGTCTAACAAAAAAAAAAAAAAAAAAAAAAAAAAAAATGTGGATTCGGATTCGGAGTCGGTTTGTTTTTTAGCGACTCTGACTCCGACTCTTTCGCTCAAAAATGGGTCCGACTACGCAGCCCTGGTCATAAGCATTACAGCTTTAATTTTGTGGGGCGATGGAAGGGGCTAGAGAAGTCGGACAAAGCAATTTTGTTATTTACGTACGGTAATATAATCAATGTAACTTATGTGAAATATGTAACAAGTCACCGAACGTGCCAAACAAACATAATGCGCCAAAATCTGGTAAGATTCATTAACTGTCCAAGTAAAGTGACAAATGTTAAATGACTTCACTATAACCTCCACCCATTCAAAAGGTACCGGCTCCACCTTTTGACACGAAAGCTCGCATTGTCTTTTACCATTTTTCTAGTCTTAAAAATCTCTTTTCAATCTGAAATTTCGCTAATCTACGCTCCTCCATCTTTTTGTCTTCCCCATCTGCATCTTCTCTCCTTCTCGCTTTCTTTCCCCCATCTTTCACCTATTTTTTATTTCTGTCTTCGTTCCATCTTCTCGGGGTATGTAGCGAAGTCTGCATGTAGAGATTTCTTTTAAAACGCCAACCTCTCGACATCATGATTAGCGACGCTTTGTTTCGGGCTAGTTAGTGTCTAAAGGTGAAGCGCGGTGTATAACATTGAACGCTTTAACCAGATAAGAAAAGAATAATTGCACGTGTAATGACTTGGAAAC
Source organism: Maratus speciosus (assembly GCA_963932465.1). Taxonomy (NCBI): domain Eukaryota; kingdom Metazoa; phylum Arthropoda; class Arachnida; order Araneae; family Salticidae; genus Maratus; species Maratus speciosus. Next base: position 2,972,990 of record OZ010790.1, on the reverse strand, counting down.
GAGATGCGATCGAGTTTTTTCAATCTTCTCAGATCAGAAAGAAAGATAAGGGGAAAGGGGATTTAAGCGAGAGTTCTCGTTTTTAGTCAGGTTGCTGATTAGATTCTCAGAATCAGTTAGTTTTGATTTGGAAAGAAATCCACTTTCAGAGGCAATGTTATGATAAGGAATACTTTGATTTAGAGTTAAACCAATCGAGGATAGAATAAGAAGTTTGATTCGATAGTTTTATGTATGATATATACAGAAAGATTCATAATTCCCTACAAAATTAAAAACAAAATACAGTAGACTCCCTCAAATCCGCACAGCTTGGGACCAGAGGTTGTGCGAATTTTATAATGTTGCGGATTTCTGGTCATTGCTTTGTTTACATTTTTAAACAGTAATTTGATTGTAATAATGTAATCAAAATTATAATGAATACTTGCAATATAGTAAAATATTAAAATGATTAAGTAAGGTAATAAGCTAAAATGATAAAAAGTAAGATAGTTTTAAAAATGATTAAATTATTAATAGTAAAGGTCAAGCAAATAATTAATAATGCATAATTAAATATATGCATAATAAAGATGAGATACATTTTCCTTGAATTATTCAATGAATCTTTCCTCATAAGGGTACCCTATTAATCCACATCAAAATTACAAAGTAAGGAAGTTTTATTTCCGGTTTAACCAGTCATTAAAAAAAAAAAAAAAAAAAAAAAAAAAAAAAAAAAAAAAAAAAAAAAACCTTGATTAATACATAAATATATTTGGTAAAAAGATTGTGATTGCAAGTGATATCAGCAATATCTGGATTTTTTTTTTTTCAGAAATAAATTTATAAATTCTTCATGAAACAACACGAGTTCAGTCATATTATTCAAGAATTAAATATTAAAATACATATGGAATGATATAAAACTAAAAAAATTCTGTAATTCTGCCCCCTACATCTGAACTAAAAGTTTAATTGTTTACATCTGCGATGATGTGTGGATTTTAGGGTTGCGGATTTGAGAGAGTCTACTTATGACAAAAACAACAAAAAAGTTTCTACAGATAAAGGTCCATATCACTAAATCCAAACATTAACATAGGAAAAAGTAATTTCAGCGAAGAGCGCTGGTTCTGAATCAGATTCCTGATTAGATTTTCAGAATCCGTTACTAATTTTGATTTGTGAAGAAATCTACTTTCAGAAAGATTTTACAAGCAGTGTTGTGATAAAAAATACTTTTATTTAGAGTTAAATCAATTGAGGATGAAACGAGAAATTGCTTTGATGGTATTATGTATGTGTATATACAGAGTGAATTATAATTCACTCCAGGGTTCTTACCACTAAGTCCACTAAGTTACCATAAGATAGGGAAAGATGATTTGAGCGAGAAACTCTGGTTTTTGAATCAGGTTACTGATTAGATTTTCGGAATCAGTTAGTTTGATTTGGAAAGAAATTAACTTTCCGTAAGGTCTAACAGTCAATGTTGTGATAAGGAATACTTTGATTTGGAGTTAAATCAATCGAGGATGGGATAAGAAATTTGCTTGGATAATTTTACGTATCTCTTACAGAGAGATTCATAATTCCCTTCAAGATTTCGAAACATAACCAACAAAAATTTCAACAGCTAAAGGTCCATATCACTAAATCCATCCATTAAGGCTGTTCTTAACTGCTCTGCTCAACAAGCGTAAAACGTTTTGACACATTTACAAATTCATTTTTTAACGGAAAGGTATAAAGTTAGAAAGCCTGGCCATGGAAGCGATTTGGAATTGAACTGTTTTTTTCATTTTTTCATCCATCCATTACCTATTGAGTTACAAGCCATTTTGATCACGTGACAAACACGTTTTTCGCCCGCTCTTGAGTGCTTTTTCTTTCTTCGCGTGGAAATTCAGTTCAAAAAGCCCACTTTGACACTCTTTTCTGAAAGATCTATATTGCATTTGCAAAAAAATGGAAAAACATCTCAATGACATAGTTTTTGAACAATAAAACCAGCTAGTTTTATGGCTTTTCGAACAAAAATAAATTAAAACTTATGTTAGAAAGTTGCCCTTTTCGATTTGAGAACAGCCTTAAGATAGGAAATACGATTTTGAATCAGATTACTGATTAGATTTTCAAAATCAGTTAGTTTTGATTTGAGAAGAAATCCACTTTCAGTAACATTTTACAGACAGTGTTGTTATAAAGAATACTTTGATTTAGAGCTAAATCAATTGAGAATGGAATAAGAAATTTTCTTTGGTGGTTTTATGTATGCGTATATACAGGGGTGCCACTGACGACTATTTTTAATTCTATCTCGCACCACTTTTTAAAAACAAAAATCTTACTTATGTAGTTTCACAACATCTGCAAGAGAAATATGCTACAAAATTTATTTTTAAAAAATAATGGTGCGAATAGAATATAAAAATAGACGCTAGTGGCAGCCCTGCATATACAGAGTGATTCATAATTCACTCCAGGATTTCAAAAGATCAGAGTTAATATATATATATATATATATGTAATAATAAAATTTTCGCCCTTTTATCTTAACATTTTTCCTTTTTTACCTATCTTTAATAATATCTTAATATTTTTTGTCTTTTATTTCATGCATTTAAAACTTCGTATTCTTTTATTAGTCTCAAAAACCTTAATCCATTCGCCCCATCTCATAAAACCCATTAAATTACTTTTTCATTTTATTCTAAAAATAAATTCTTTTTCTTTCGAACTTTTTTTTTTTTTTTTTTTTAATAGAATTATTCGATGATGTTCTTTTTTCCCACAGTTCTCTGCATCCCGCCAGCCGCTGTTCGCACAATAATTCTGACGCCGAAGCGAAAGAGATCGCATCGTCGTCATGCGCGTTTCCCCCCTCCACCCGGAGCTAGGTCCTATTGTGCTCTGCTATCATCGCGTCCTTCCGGCTACTTTTTATGTGATTTGTCAGTTAACGTGTATAGTATTCATACGCGTGAAGTTTTCGCAAGTACATAACCAGTTGCATGGGCTAGGTGAGACAGAATTTGACGATATTTGAGTTGCCTAATAAAACCACGCCACCTGGAGTGTGTGTGTTTTCCTGAATCTTCATCATTTGTTCTATTCGTAACATCTAGTGGTACAATTTATTACGTAACGACTGCCCGCACATGGATCACCTATAATTAGTGGAATTGGTGCATTATATGATCGATTAATAAACGTTTTGATGCATCTATCGGTTTTGATTATTTACGCTTCGGGAAACATTCCAGTGGACGACAGCCTGACCTTCCACTTTTCTATCACGATTGTTCGACTGCATAAAACAATGATTTCTTCCTTGAGTAAATAATGTGGGTATGCTGGTGCATAAGAACTACATATTTATATGATACGAGTGAAATCGTATCATATATATATATATATATATATATATATATATATATATATATACTATACATATGTACAGTATAATTTCAAAAATCCGGCATCATCTAAACCAAGACTATGCCGGATTTTTGAAAATTCCGGTTTTTGAAGGAATGTCAAAAGTAGTCACTAGGAATATCAAAAGTAGTACTATATTCTTAATGGTGCCTTTATCCTTAATTTAATTAATTATTAAATGATAATTATGTAAGAAATAGAGAAAATTAAATATAAAATCTTACATTAATTGATATTTACTTATGTTACAGAAAAAAAAAATCTAATAAAGAGTGAAATTTTCTCTTCCCGTGTAATTTCGGAAACATCGATGTCAATTTTGTTTGCTTCAATTTTTTTGGCCGTTCTTTAACAAGTTTTTCTTGTATTTTATAGAAATAAAGAATCTCTATTTCGGAAAAACAGTCTTATTTCTCTAATGCAAATATTAATTCTCCAGCCAAATTTATGCATTTTTCTAGTGACACCTTTTCTGCCTGTTGTTCATACTCGTCTTCGGAGCTGTTACTAGCGTTATCGGCGGTTCTATTTAGCACAGCGTCGCAAGAAAGACGCCAAAGAACTTGTGTATTATTCTCCATGCTGTTGCTGAGAAACGGTGCAGCTCCCAGAAAATTTCTTCTGAAAACAATCGGCTCTGACAAATGAAAAAAATGTCAAAGGTTATTTTTTTGCAGTTTTACTTTCGAACTTGAAGTTTTTAATTCATAAGCAATTGCTATTTTTCTCCTACCATAACTTAAAAATGTAAAAGAAAAAGGAAAGGGAAACATGGTTTTGATGACGGATTTTTGAAGTCATAAAGTATATATTAAAAATACAAGAAAAAGGTTCATATAGCTTGAGGGCCATATCTCTAAGTCCGCCCATTAAGTTAGGGAAAATGATTTAAGGGAGAAGATCTGGTTTTGAATCAGGTTATTGATTAGATTTTCAGAAAATCCTCTTTCAATAAGGTTTTATTGGCGGTGTTGTAATAAGAGATGCTTTGATTTGGATTTAAATCTATAGTCCAAGAGCTGTTAAATATTTTAGGGAAGGTATTTGAGGCACCCTGAAAATTTGTGCAACACTTCTTTTGTAACGGCTGAATACAAAATCGAATGTCTGGCTGAAGGATTGTGGCCCAAAAACTGTGCCAGACTCAAGTGCCATTTTTTGACTATATACCCCCCCCCCCAAAAAGGTATTTGAGGCACGCTGAGATTGAGGCAGAATAATATTTATACTTAGAAAAAAATATTTTGAAAACGACAGACACTTTAGTCGGCCCAAAAACTGTGCCAGACACGTGCCAAGTGCCATTTTTTGACTACCCAAAAAAGGTATTTGAGGCACACTGAGACTGAGGCAGAATAATATTTATGCTTAGAAAAAAATATTTTGAAAATGACAGACACTTTAGTCAGCACAAAAACTGTGCCAGACACGTGTCTGGCACAGTTTTTGGGCCACGAAGTTTCAGCCAGACATTCGATTTTGTATTCAGGCATTACAAAAGAAGTGTTGCACAAATTTTCAGGGTGCCTCAAATACCTACTCAAAAATGTTCAACAGCTCTCCTACTACTACGAGAATTGTCTAAGAAATTTACGTCGATAGTTTTATGAATGAATGATAAATATCTCAAGAGTTTTTATGTTTCTGCCACTAACCCCTTGGCGGTCGCATTAAATTACGGTTTAAAAATTCTAATTGCTTATTGGCACTACTTTTTTGAAAAAGAAATGTTCACCTTATTTAATGACAGGCAAAATGATACCATAATAAAGACAATTACACAATTCTATAAAACTGGTGGGAACCAAACAAATCAGAATAATCTGAATAAAAGTCACAGACCGTCAATATCACGTTAGCAAGAAATAAGGGGTTAATCTTTGCAAATGTTGTACTAGCTTTATTAGGTGTTCAAAACACAACAGATCTAATGCAGACTTTTCAGCCATCTATGGTAGGGTTAGATAAACCCAACGAAACTTGAAAATATCGTAAGTCGGAAATAATAAATAAAATATTAAAAATGCTATTTGCTAGTAGAGATGGGTAGTAAGATGAAAAAAAAAAAAGTTATAATATCTTTTATATATCAATATTTACAGCAGAAGGCACAGTAGGCTTGAACTTCAAGTACAAATTAAGATAACTGTATTATTTACTTATTTTACTTTACTTTTTCATTTAGATATTCTAAACATTTCAACAATTTATAGTCATTTTTAAGCAGTGAGATTTTTTTTTTTTGTGTTTTTGGTATTTTAAATTATACATGTATAACATTATTACAATAAAAATTTCTAATTTCGGGTAACATAGCTTGGGCACATAAATTAGTCCAAAGTTCGCAACAATTCTCGATATTTTTTTAAGCATATAGTGAGTTTCCTCCTTTTTTTTAAATTTATTTAAGATTAAAAAATACATCATATTAACCTAGCAAAGCTTGACATGTAAATGAATTTAAAATTTTATTTTATTTTTAAACACAGGTATTTTTCTCTTATTTTTAATTTAAGAATTTAAGTTGTTCAACTGGAAATTCCTTAATCTGGTCATATCATCTGGATGCATTTTGTTAGATGTAAATTTCCAACTGGGCGAAAAATGTCCGGACCAGGATTCGAACCCGGGATCTCCTGGCTGAAGCCGCCAGTGCTCTGCCATCTGAGCTATCCCGGACGATTCTGGTCGAACTGGCGGCTTCAGCCAGGAGATCCCGGGTTCGAATCCTGGTCCGGACATTTTTCGCCCAGTTGGAAATTTACATCTAATATAATTTGTTTACCAATTACAATAATTGTGTTAAAATAATCTAGTGCATTTTGTTAGCTCCGATATGCTATTTCTTTTGGCCAGCAATTAAAGTGTCGTCTCCAAAAATAACGTTCCGTTGTATAAGTCAGCCGTAAAACAAAAGCAGATGTATCATTGTACTGTTAAATACTCTGCTGAAACTTTTTAAACTTCTAAGCATCGCACATTTTCAATTTTTATACCGTCGTATTGGGGGGGGGGGGGGGTTAAGTACTTTTTAATGCAATTTGTTTGAAAACTGCATCTCCATTCATTTTTGAGATAGTAATTTTTTTTTTTTTTTTTTGTATTTTTTAGCGCCATTTCTTTAATTTTGGCAACTCAAGTACTCCATTTCTGTAGAAAGTAAAGAAAAAATAGTTGGAAAATAGTAATTATATCTTTTGTTGCCACTTTCCCATAACTACTGAAAAGAAAAAAAAAAATAAAATACTTGCTATTTTGAAAAAGTATAAATGAATGATTTCTGATAAAACAGGGAGCTATTATAAACTATATGTTTAATTTAATTATCCATATTACAAACAAATAAAGGCATATAAATCATTAGATAAACGATTTTTTTTTGTCGCGTTTCTTGAGTGACATCTGCTTTTTTTTTTTTTTTTTTTTTTTTTTTTTTGGATTAGTGTATTATTCAGTGATAATGACGTCCTATGAATACTTTACTTTAGCTGTTATTTAAGACTGGATCGTAAATGAGGAATTCTTCAGAGGATGCGAATGATGTCATTTTATATCAATAAAAGTGTGTGTTTTAAGTCTTAAAACTGAAATATGTTTTATATTATCTATATTTATAGACATACATATTTTTTTTTTCATCGGGAACGACACTAAATTCTGAAAAAGCAAAATTTCTGTTGTGTAGTTTATTTTAATTATTTTTAACAAAGAATTTTTTCAATTTTATCTTATTTTTTACAAAATCTGAGTTTAAAAATAAACAAGTCATACTCTTTAAATTTATTTAATGCTTTTTATTTATTTATTTATTTTTTTTTATTTATTTATTTTTTTTTTTAAACAAATACGGTTACAACATTAAAAATTATTTTATACGAAAAACTCTTGCATTATTCTTAATATTGGAATTTATTTTCTTTCTGATATAGCATACATCCGGATTTTATGAATCATATCAGAAAGATAAACGGATTTTACCGATGATATCAGAAGGATATATTTTTCGTGCAAATGAGAGTTGCCGATGTTAGTTTGATATTTGAATAATTTTGCCAAAAAAATCTTAAATCAGATTTTGAAATAGGGTAGAAAACTTGCTCAATTTATTGAATACGCAAAAGCTATGAAAATATTGATCATTTGAGCGGAATAGAGCAAACGCGCCAATAAATTTCACATGGAAGAAAAAAAAAACATGTATGTATATTTTAGTATTTAAGAAGACTTGATTCTTTCGAATAGGGGTTTAGAATAAAATATTAAAATTGATAAAGAACCGTTTATACGTTTCTCATTTATACGCCTTTACACGTCGTTTCAGTGTAGTTCCCAATTTTAATGTTGTAATGTTTAGTTTATACGACGCATAACGTCGGCTATACTTCGTTTATTTCATTCCCTAACTGATTTTCTCAGAATTTTTTCTCCCAGTGTTGTTCTTCTTCTCTTTTCTGCTAGCAATATTTGGGGAAGATAAAAGACAAAGAATATGTGTGACTGCTACAGGGCTTTTTCAAGTTCGTGGAAGCTTTGGGGGGTGTGGGACGAAACGAATTAACAAAATGCACTGAGAAGTTTTTTTTGTTTCACAGAATATTACTCAAAAAGCTTTCCTGGAACTTAACTACTTAACTCCTTGCATAATGCTTTGATTAACTCTCAAAGTAATGTCAGACGACGATTAAAGATCAGTTTACTTAAAATATGTTTGTAAGTTCAATAATGGAATAATAAAAAAGAAAAGTGCCCAGTTAAACTGATGGCATGAGCTCACAGTCTATTCGCACTAATTGTACACCCCCCTCCCCTGTTTCACATCTTTATACATATCCAATGAGCCTCCAAATCTCATCAGGGAAGCGCCTTATCAGAATAAATCGATATATCAAATTTGAAGCAAATCGGATAGAAAAACCCATTTATCTAAATTAAGGGGGTATTAGCCCCCGTTCCCCCCTTTATACTTAACCAACGAACCTCCAAATCTAATCAGGGAAGCGCCTTATCAAAATAAACCGGCACACCAAATTTGAAGCAAATCATATAAGAAAACCCATTTATCTAAATTAAGGGGGTATTACCCCCCCCCCCCCCGATCCCCTTTATACTTAAACAATGAACCTCCAAATCTAACCAGGGAGGCGCCTTATCAGAATTAACCGGTATACCTAAATTGAAGCAAATCTGATAATTCTGCATGGGAAAACCCATTTATCTAGCGACGGGGATTAGCCCTCACAACCCCCCTTTATATTCAACCAATGAACCCCCAAAACTAATGAGGGAAGCGCCTTAAGAGAATGAGCCTAGAAAAAAAAAATTGAGGCAAATCGGATATTTTTCAAGAGTTACCGCGTTACGTACGTATGTACAATGTACATAGTACATACTGAGCCTGCGGGCACATTAGCTCTGAGGCTTTTATAGCCTGTTAGCTGAAAAGTAATCAAGGTGTGCAACTGATATAAGGTTTGATAATTCTCACTTTTATTTTTCAATTTTAGAAATGATTATTTAATGTTTTTTAAACTTTTTTTTTAAATACATATATAGTGCATCTTAAGCAGCCGAAAAGTTTAGCAAAATTCATTTTGTATGATTGCAGCATTGTATATTTCCGTAATCAAAGATTTTACACCTTAGGCAACTACAATTTCGATCGTACGTCTTACTCAGTTATACGTCGTTTTAGAACGGTCCTCCGAAAGACGTATAATCGATGTTTTACTGTATTACAAAACTCACGAGTCCCTTTTGGTTTATTAATTAAGCATTTTAAATTAAAAAAGCACATTAAAAAATATTTTGTAATACATTTTTCTTAAAAGCTTAATTTAATCTTGCTCTTCCAAAGGAAATATTTCGCGATTTCTTAATTTTGTCTATGAAATAGCGAAGGAATGTAATTGTCATAAAAATATCGCTTTACAGCTATACATAAACCCCTGAAGGGCGGTGGTGCATTTTTATACCACTTGATTTTATTCCCCAAATACCACAATGACACCAGAATTTCGGAATAAAAATTCCCTTCATTTATGTGCTTGAAGAAAAGCTTTTACTTATTTTCAAATAAATTTGTTCGTAAATTCTGGTGCCATTCAATTATTTCGCCATAGCAATAAAAGTTACTTGTTCCCTCAAAGAGTTAAAATGTCCCCAACAATAAACGCTGGCGCATATACACATTTATTCACGAGCGCACACGTGAACGCACATAATGCATATGTGTATACCATATATGTTTATGTACTATACATATGTACTATATACATATGTATATACTATACGTATGTACTACACATATTTATGATTAACCCTCTCGCTGCGCCTCCCGCGATTTCCACGGGCGCTGCAAAAGTAGTAAAATTTGCGCAACACACGATTTCCGCGATCTTTTTTTATGATCTAATTCTATATTAAAAAAGAACTCTTTTACAAAAAACAAACAAAAAAAAAACAAATTTTATCTCTAAAATATTTTTACATTTGAAATATGTAATAAAATAAATGCGCAATTTTTTAACCTATTTTAATAACAATAATAAAAAAAAAATTACTCAGAGAGAGGGTTAAGGAGAATGGCGTATTTTTGCTGAAAGAATTTTCACTCTTTGGAATTCAGAAATCTTATAAAATTAGCATTATCTTTATTAAATAATAGCGAAATAATAATAGTAATAATTCCAAAAATCTCTCATCCCATTCATGTTAAAAGAAGAATTTTTATTAATTTCGATAAAGATATGAAAATTTTACAGTATAAAATTCTTTTTGCGCGTGTGCCCCCCTCCAACCCCCCTCCTGCACACACATAAACTGCTATTCAATGTGGAATAAAAATGTACGGATCTTCAAAGGTTGGATTTAAAATGCGGCAGTCGAAGTTTGCAAGTTGTTCCAACAGGTAGCGCTCATAGTCACTGGATGTAGTGATTCGGAATTGAAGTTTTCCGATGAATTCAATCTATTTGAACCAAATTCAATTCAGCTTGAAAGATATATATATTTTTTTAATTCGTGCATGTATATTTTTCTATAAGATATTATGATATACAATGTACGATTATTTTGGCAAATAATTGTGTTCTTTAGAAAGTTAGTTAAACATTAGGTGATTTTTCAGCGAATTGAAGATATTTAAATCTTTATGAGGTCATATGTTTCTTTATAAAGAATACATTTTAAAATAAATTGTGGTTTTGCCTACAAAAATTATCTAGTTTCCCTAAATATTGATAAAAAAGAATAAATGTATCCAGGAGAAAATATTCTTATGCATTATTAGCCCTTTTCAAATATGTAATATGGGATATAATAAAATTTTCTTTAGGCTATATATATATATTTTTTTTCTTTTAACTTTTTTCAGCCGAATTCATATAAAATTAAGGAAACAGTTTAGATATCATTCATGTAATACTAAAATAGTTTTGATATTATGCGCATAATAATAAAATAGTTTTGATATTATGCGTATAATTTTTTTTATTATTTATTTTTCTTTTTTTGGCAGAAAGATGTGATGAGATAAAATATTTCTCACTTTCTGTAATCTTTATAAATTGATTTTTAAGAAATTATGCAGATATTATATGTTATTCAGCGACAGCTAAAATAACGCAAGGGCATTGTTTTGTTTACAAACAGGAAAAAAAATAAACTGTCACTTGACAGTTTAATTATCTTTTCATTTTAAACTTTTTATTCCTCTTAGAACCGTGATTCGATTTTTAAGTGAATGTAAACAAAGTAATCGAATTAAAGTGAGAAATGATAAGATTAACAGGAAAAGGGGAAAACATTTAACTTTTATTTTTATTATACATATTCTTTTTTAATTAAGTCTTATATAAATTGGGTAGATTCGTAGTCCCTTTTTAATTAAAATAGAAAAAATTAAGACCAGAAAAGAAACTAAGGTGAAATAGGGAATAGCCGTATTTGGACCACCGCTTTAAAAGGTACCGTTGCCATTCTGCCGTTAATTACAGAAAGAGACGCCATCTACCGATGAAATCCTGCTTATCAGGATGACGCCATTTATGATTAGAAGAAGCACCCACCTGCCATGTGCTGTTTTCAGACAATTTAAAAAAACCTAAAGTTAGCTGTTTTGAGTTAGTTTTTTTCTACTAGTGAATACTTTAGAACTAAGGTGGTAAGCTGTTATGTTTTCATGTACATATCTAAATTCATCTGTTTATTGCGCATATTTTTCATGCGGATTTGTTTGATTTCGTTTTTGTTCTTAGTCTTGAGATTATCTGTTTTAAAAAAATGGCACGGTTGCCTTAATTGGGCCAATTTAAGTTGCTTAAATTGGACCAGATATATGATCATAAATTTGAAAAATAAATAATGAATTTCGAGTGCGGTACGCTTTGTACACCTTTTTTTTTTTTTTTTTAAATGGATTACTATCTTCATGGATATATTTTTTTCTTTAATCTGGATCAATTTGTTTATACAGTTTAGGCCTTCATAAACTTAAAAATATTTTTACTTGTTTATGTAATAAATTTAGTTTGCAATTTCTTTTATCTTGTATGTATTTGTATTTATTTTCTTTACATTCTTTAATCCTACGGCGTATTTGATTTACAGAGTTGAATTCAAGCATTTTCCTCCTGGAGGATATTTGCGGTTCCGTGAGGGGGGAGGGGGGCAGACTTTTTACTGTTCTGAAGGGTGGAATTAAACTTTTTTGCCATTAAAACGCATAAAATCTCAAACCTTCGGGGGTGAGTGGTTATTTCAAGGCTTCGGTGGTGGGGATCCTTGAATTCAACATTGTTTGAATATATGTTTTGCGTTTGATTAATCGTAGCGCATTTTTATTTCAATAAAGCATGTTTTTTAAATAATTTTTAAATATAATGCTGAAAATGCTGAAAATGACACAGACAAACTATCTGGAAGGAAAACACCCGTGACAGCAAAAGCTGTTAAAGATATAGGAAAGGAAAAGGAGAGAGTAAGTTATGAAGAAATTGATCTGCAAGAAGGCTGCAGCTACAAATCACCCCCAAAAGCCAAAAATTCATTATAAATGTTATTTCCCTTGCTAAATTCAGTTAAATCAAAGTACAGAGGGCGCGAGAAAACAGTTGTGTTAATATCTTCGCCATATAGAGTAAACCTTGAAATGAAAAAAAAAATGGACAAAAAGGAAGCTCTCACATCACAAAAGCAATTGGAACATCAAATTTTAAAAAATAGGCGTAATGCAATTGGGGAAAAAATGATGGAAGGGAAGAACTACAAACATAATGAAAAGAAAACTTCTGTTTAAAAAAAATGTCTAATAATTCAGAATCTAAAAAGAAAAATCTAGACAGTGATAATTGGTTTTGGCTAATTTGTAAGAAAAATAACATAGCAGAAATGTTTCAGTGTTGAGATTGCCAAATACGGTTCCATGTTGTGTGCGCTGAAATAAAAAATGAATAAACGAAATTCATGTGTAAGCTTTGCATCACTTCTTACATTATATTCAAGCAACTGGCAATTAGTTCCACAATTTCTATTCTTAATTACTGATAACTTTGATTTATATTTTGAATAAAATTTTTATTTATATTTTGATTTAAAGCAATTACCCTTACTTTCAGAAATCTGATTTTATTATATTTCATTGCTGTTATTTTGTTTGATTGTTTCATTAATCGCAAACTTTGCTTTTAATAAAATTAGTTATATTTCCTAAGCATTAAAACAACCTGATATCGTTTGATCCAGTTTCGGAGACTGGGGGTCAAACCACAGGGGATTGCTGAATTTGGACCACTTTTGACAAATTTTTCAAATTAAAATAAAATTTAGGATTTTCAAAAAGAAAATGATATAAGGATTTATTTAATTAGCAAATGAATAGATTGACCCCGTGTAGTGATGTTTTGCAGATATTTCAAAAATTAAGCGAGTTACACCTGAAAATAAGTGAAGTGGTCCAAATTCGGCTACTCTCCCCTATGGAAAATGGACTTGTCTTACCTTGTCTGGGATTTAATTTTAAATTTTTGATCACGAGTGTTCGAGAAATGCAATTTTCCGAAGATTCAATATGCTTCAATACTTCAGGTTAAAAAAGGAATTGAAATGGAAGAAATTTTTTTTTAAAGAATAAACTATAATAATAGTTAATTATACGTTATATATGATATTGATATTATAGTTACGTACAAGTATTAAAATATAATAATAGTTAAAAGTAATAAATATTAAATACTAGTATTAACAAACAAAAAAAGGAAACGGGGAAGACCATGAAAGAACTGGATGGATGATATTTCATAGGCAATGAGGGATAGGAATGAACCCTTGAGAACTGGAAGAGGAATGGACCCTTGACCGGAAAAAATGGAAAAAAGACTCTTGTAGATTCTTCGGATGGCAGCATCTGACGCCATAAACCGAGTTTATATATATATATATATATTCTATCTAAAAAATTTCATTGTGTAATTTCCTGATTAGTGTTTTCATTGCGAATGCAGAATAGTTAAAAGTCAGTTTTAACATGAATCTGTTACACCCTAAAGCCTTTTTTTTTTCATTTAATTGCTTTTTTCTTCCTTTTTTTTATGTGAATGCTTTAATCCTTATTTTTGGTGAATATTTAAAGCGCATATTAAATATTCATCATGAGATAATTCTTCAAATTTTCAAATGATCTTGTGAAAAGTAATGCAAATCATTGGAAAATAATTATAAAATCCTTTTCATCTAATAAAATCATAAAACAAAACGCAATTTTTCAAGTTGATTCAAACGTAAAATATATAATGTGGTCTTTTTTATTTATTTTTTTTTTTTAAGTTCACATTATATATTTTACCCTATTAATCTTTCATGAAAATTTTAAATATTCTAATTCAGATGCAAGGAAATGGGATAGAGTGTTATATTATCCTATAAATGTCATTATATAATAATTATTTAGTTATCATGCTTATTACCTTTGTAAGATTTCCATTCCCTAAATTCAATTTTAAAAATATCCGAAATATTTTACCTTAAAGGATACTTTACATTTATTGAAGAACAAAGATTATATATATAAATAAAAAAATATATTACAATTCATCAGACATACAAGTAAAAATTACATAAATACATTTAATACAATTAAAAAGCAAACGTTTCGAGCTAAATTTTAGCCCCTCATCAGTGCAATAAATTATTATTTTATAGTGTTTATTTATTAGTGCAATAATTTTTTATTTTTAAATCGTATATCAGATGTTAAACAATGATTATTTATTTTAATTATATATATAGTTCAGTTTTAACACTTAAAACACACGCTTTTATTTTATATAAAACGACATCATTCGCATCCGCTGAAGAATTCCTATTTACGATCCAGTCTTGAACAACATCTACAGTAAAGTATGCATAGGACGTCACTATCTCATAATAATGCACAAATGAGTTGCCAAAATTAAACAAACGGCGCTAAAAACTATAAAAAAAAAATTAATATCTAAAAAATAAATGGAGATGCAGTTTCAAACAAATTGCATTTTAAAGTACTTTTTTCCCCAATACGACGATATAAAAATAGAAAATGTGCGATGCTTAGACGTTTAAAAAATTGCACTAGAGATTATTCCGTACAATGATACACCTGCTTTGTTTTACGGCTGGCTTACGGAACGTAATTTTTTGAAGAAGATAATTTAATTGCTGGGGAAAGATGCATACCGGGGGCTAAAAAGAAAAAAATATTTCGCAAGTTTCAAAAAGTAGTGGGTTTTTATTTCAGGGACAGTAGTTTTTGTATCGTGAAAGCAGAAAATTTTGTTAACATAATATTTAACTATCCACGGTATTTGCAAAAGCGTCCGCTACATGCTGCTCTCAAAAAAACATTTTTCCTCGCTCAATAACTTTCTGACATTATTTGAAAACTCATGTTTACGTATTAAAAGTATAAAATTTGTAGGCATGATGACTGAAATGATTTGCAATCGAATAGCATGTTTCTTATCTCGGTGAGTGTAGTATATCTTGAGTTATAAACGTTTGCTGTTTCATGGCGTTCTTTACCGGTCTGACACACTCCAAAATTCTTCTAAAAATGCCAACTTTAATAGCATTTTCTGAAAGATTTTCTCTTTTTATATATATATATATATATATGTATGTATATATATATATATATATATATAAAGAGAAATTACTATTTGATTTCTTAGTGTTCGAATAATTCCTGTAAATTTTGTGTATTCAAAAATAAGAATGAATTTATGAATGTGTCAGAAAGTAGCTAGTTTAGAGAGAAGTTCTTGTTGAAGTAATTTTTTTTTTTTAAGTCAATTAAAAAATATATGATTATATGCTCAAGAAGTATGTTTACATATATATATGCACACACACACAGATATGTTACTCTTAAGGCTGTTCTTAACTGCTCTGCTCAACAAGCGTAAAACGTTTTGACACATTTACAAATTCATTTTCTAACGGAAAGGTATAAAATTGGAAAGCCTGGCCATGGAAGCGATTTGGAATTGAACTGTTTTTTCCATTTTTTGATCCATCCATTACCTATTGAGTTAGAAGCTATTTTGATCACGTGAAAAACACGTTTTTCGCCGCTCTTGAGTGCTCTTTCTTCCTTCGCGCGGAAATTCGGTTTAAAACGTCCGCTTTGACACTGTTTTCTGAAAGATCTATTGCGTTTGCAAACAAATGGAAAAAATAGCTCAATGACATAGTTTCTAAACAACACCAGCTAGTTTCATACATTTTCGAACAAAAATAAATTAAAACTTATGTCAGAAAGTTGCCCTTTATGAATATAATTGAACGATTAATACATTACAACCCATTTACAAGTTACTGCTATTTTCAATGAAAGCAGCTTCCCCAAACCTCCCTGTTAGAATACGAGGGTCATAATAGCCGAACAATTAGCCACTAGTTAAACTGACCGGCGGTCAGATATTCCCCAACCGATTATATACATCCCCTGTTCGATACCGACATCATTAGCTGAACAGAGGGACGCTGATCACATGATCAGATGACCATTGAAGAGCAACATTCACTATCGGACCGGAAGGGTCAACTACGCTGAAAGGAAGTGTAACAATAAGTCCACTCTTAGTTGATTACGTTAATGATAGTTGTCCGTTTTACAAGAAGTACGTATATATACACATACGCATTCTTAAACACTTGTTATAAAGACAGGTAAAGATTCGCACTGAATATGGACATTATGATACATATGCGTAACATTACGATTTAAAAAAAATTTATAGAAAAATTAATTTCATAAGTTTATTTAATGTAAGTGTTTTACTTACCTCTGTTCAAATGTTTATGACTGCAGGTCAGTGAATTAAAAAACAAGAAAGAAAAATCCTGCGTACAGCATAGATTATAAACTTGAAAACAGGAATTGTGTTTTTTCAGAATTTAGTGTCGCCCCCGTTGAAAAAAGAATATATATATATGTGTGTATAAATATAGATAGTACAAAACATATTTCAGTTTTAAGACTTAAAACACACGCTTTTATTTTATATAAAATGACGTCATTCTCATCCGGAGAAAGAATTCCCGATTTACGATCCAGTCTTAAAGAACATCTACAGTAAAATATGCATAGCATGTGACGATCACTGAATAATACACACACACACAAAAAAAAAAAAAAAAAAAAAAAAACTAACCAGATTTTGTCATTCAAGAAACTTGACAAAAAAATCGGCTGTCTCATGATTCACATGCTTTCATTTGTTTGTAATATTAATATAGGTATTTAAAATTAAATTTAGTTTATAATAGCTCCCTCTTTTATCAGAAATCATTCATTTATATTTTTTCAAAATAGCACGTATTTTAATTACATTTGTTTCAGTTTTTATGAGAAAATGGCAACAAAAAGATATAAGTGCTATTTTCCAACTATTTGTCCTTTACTTTCTACACAAATGGCATACTTGAGTTGCCAAAATGAAACAAAAGGCGCTAAAAACTACAAAAAAATTAATATCTCAAAAATAAATGGAGATGCAGTTTTCAAACAAATTGCATTTAAAAGTACTTTTTTTTCCATACAACGGTATAAAAATTGAAAATGTGGGATGCTTAGAAGTTAAAAAAATTACAGGATTGATTATTCCGTACAATGATACATCTGCTTTGTTTTTATGTCTGGCTTATACAACTGAACGTTATTTTTTAGAGACGACTCTTTAATCGCTGGGTAAAAGAAATAGCATACCAGGGGCTGAAAGCTTTCCAACACATTCAGATTATTATAAAAAAAAAAAAAAAAAAAAAAAAATTAAAGTTTTCAAAAGTGAAAGATGACGTCTAAATGAATAATTTGGAAAACGCATAACGCATTTGAAAATCCGATTTCTGCTATTACCACGAATAGTCGTTACCATATACAATTTATTTTGTACCCCTGTATAGGATCTACAGATATGTATGCATACTATATATATAGTATGCTAAAAGTTAGTTCAGTTAAACGCATAGCACAGTTGAAACTTTCCACTCAGCCGTTTCCGCCAAACAAACAGATGCTGTTGAGAACTTTTGTGCGACCCTGTATAGGATTTATAGAATTTACACACACCAAGTAATATTTAAAAAAAAAAAACCGCACAGCACAACTGAAAACTCACTTCCAGCCATTATTGCTCGTAGGCTTCTATAAATCAATTACTGCTCATTTTTTTCTGTAGCCAAATTCTTTTGTGTGTCCCCTGTCAATAAACGATAAGCTCTATGCATTACCCTATTCTAACCTTGTACAGTAGTACACCTCAGTGATGTATTTCAATTTCAATATGTTTAAAATACTCTAATATCATTAAAATACACGACAAACGAATCCCCCCCCCCCATAGACCTTCATGTAAGGGAATTATTTTGAGTGGCCCTGTAAGTGAACCGAAAATGCAACGCACTTCATTTTCAATACCGAACATGCCATACTAAACCCCAAAAACATGTATCCATTTCATGGTAATCGGACCCTATTTACGTGGTGTTAGAACACGGACAGACAAACAGACAAACCGAATTCATAAACACTTTTCAACTATGTTGGAAAGTGTTCAAAAAGAAACATTGCTGACAATTTCTTCAAATTTTACATGAATATGTGCCGACACGTAAATTTACAATGTGCCGAAATATGTAAAAACTAGTCAGAAGTGGCAAACCCAAAACCTTCTTCCGTCTCATACATATGTTAATACCTGATAAATGCAGCACAGCAGCGCTATGGTTAGGCGGTTTACACCATATTCTAATCAGTAACAACTTTCTTGAACTTGTAATTGAATTTAAAGTTTCATTAAAATCCATGTATTTAGTTTTTGAGATAGAGCTATTGCGGAATTCGTGAAAAGTTTTGCATAGCAGTAGCACCTGTTGGGCAATTTAGATCAAAAACTTATCAGGATAAATTTATATCCGGTACTAACTGAATCTAAACTTTGATGAAAATTCATACATTAGTTCTTGAGATACAGCTATTGCGGAAATCGGGGAAAATGCAGCATAGTAGCGCCACCTCTTGGGCGATTTGCACTAATAGCTAAACAGCACTAATTTATATGAGGAGTTAACTGAATCTGATTTTTGATGAAAATTCGCGCTCTAGTTTCTGAGATAGAGCTATTGCGATAATCATGTATAATGCAGCATAACAGCGCCACCTATTAGACGATTTACACTAATAAAAAAGAAAAGTGCCCAGCTAAACTGATGGCATTGAGCTCACAGGCTATTCACACTAATTGTATATTATACACTTATTTTAAAGAATAATGCCCCTCAAAAAAAAATAAGTGAAGGGGAATTAGCCCCCGTTTCCCCCTTTATACTTAACCAGTGAACCTCCAAATCTCATCAGGGAAGCCCCTTATCATAATAAACCAGTATACCAAATTTGGAGCAAATCGAATAATCCTGCAAAAAAAAAAACCATTTATCTAAATTAAGGGGGTGGACTAGCCTCCCTTTATCTTTAACCAATGAATCGCCAAAACGAATCAGGGAAGCTCCTTAACATAATAAACCGGTATACCAAATTTGGAGCAAAGAGAATAATTCTGCATGAAAAACCCGTTTATATAAATTAAGGGGGGGGGGGTGGCCTAGCCCCCTTCCCCCTTTATCTTTAACCAATAAACCCCCAAAACTAATCAAGGAAGCTCCTTAACATAATAAACCGGTATACCAACTTCGGAGCAAATCGAATCATTCTGCATGAAAAACCCATTTATCTGAATTAAAAGGGGTGGACTAGCCCCCTTCCCCCCCTTTATTCTTAACTAATGAACTCCCAAAACTAATGAGGGAAGTTCCTTAACATAATAAACCGGTATACCAAATTCGGAGCAAATCGAATCATTCTGCCTGAAAAACCCAATTATCTGAATTAAAGAGGTGGACTAGCCCCCCTTTTCCCCTTTATTCTTAACCAATGAACCCCAAAAACTAATCAGGGAAGTTCCTTAACATAATAAACCGGTATAACAAATTCAGAGCAAATCTAATCATTCTGCATGAAAAACCCATTTCTCTGATTTAAAGGGGTGAACGAACCCCGTTTTTCCCCCTTTATCCTTAACCAATGAACTCCCAAAACTAATCAGGGAAGTTCCTTAACATAATAAACCGGTATACCAAATTCGGAGCAAATCGAATGATTCTGCGTGAAAACCCCATTTATCTGAATTAAGGGGGTGGACTAACCCCCCTTTATCCTTAACCAATGAACCGCCAAAACTAATCAGGGAAGTTCCTTAACATAATAAACCGGTATACCAACTTCGGAGCAAATCGAATCATTCTGCATGAAAAACCCATTTATCAAAATTAAGAGGGGCGGGCTAACCTCCCTTTTCCCCCTTTATCCTTAACCAATGAACCCCCAAAACTAATCAGGGAAGTTCCTTAACATAATAAACCGGTATACCAAATTCGGAGCAAATCGAATCATTCTGCATGAAAAACCCATTTATCTGAATTAAGGGGTGGACTAGCCCCCCTTTTCCCCTTTTATTCTTAACCAATGAACCCCCAAAACTAATCTGGGAAGTTCCTTAACATAATAAACCGGTATACCAAATTCGGAGCAAATCGAACCATTCTGCATGAAAAACCCATTTATCTGAATTAAAAGGGGTGAACTAATGCCCCTTTTCCCCCTTTATGCTTAACCAATGAACCCCCAAAACTAATCAGGGAAGTTCCTTAACACAATAAACCGGTATACCAAATTTGGAGCAAATCGAATAATCTTTATTTAATTAATTTTTCAACTACATTTCAGCAGTGAAATTACGCTTGAAATTATTGAATATTAATGATGTGCATTATCACATTGCTACAAAGCGTAAACCAACTTAGTGAAAAATGTCCAAGCCGGGAATCGAACCCGGGTCCCTGGAATAGATCTCCAGTGCTCTACCACTAAACCACAAGGACGATGTCCAGCTTGGCATTTCTCACTATATAAGTCGGTAAGGCTGCTACTGCAGCACAAGATGGAGAAGTCTTCATGAGCACACATTCTAGCGGCGTAACATGAGACTCAAATAAACCCAGCATCGGTGAATATACAATTTTTAATTAATTTTTCAACTACAATACAGCAGTGAAATTACGCTTGAAATTATTGAATATTAATGATGTGAATTATCACATTGCTACAAAACGTAAACCAACTTAGTGAAAAATGTCCAAGCCGGGAATGGGACCCGGGTTCGATTCCCGGCTTGGACATTTTTCACTAATTTCACTAAGTTGGTTTACGCTTTGTAGCAATGTGATAATTCACATCATTAATATTCAATAATTTCAAGCGTAATTTCACTGCTGAAATGTAGTTGAAAAATTAATTAAAAATTGTATATTCACCGATGCTGGGTTTATTTGAGTCTCATGTTACGCCGCTAGAATGTGTGCTCATGAAGACTTCTCCATCTTGTGCTGCAGTAGCAGCCTTACCGACTTATATAAGTGAGAAATGCCAAGCTGGACATCGTCCTTGTGGTTTAGTGGTAGAGCACTGGAGATCTATTCCAGGGACCCGGGTTCGATTCCCGGCTTGGACATTTTTCACTAAGTTGGTTTACGCTTTGTAGCAATGTGATAATTCACATCATTAATATTCGAATAATCTTGAAAAAAAAAAAAAAAAACATTTATCTAAATTAAGGGGGTGGACTAGCCCCCCTTTATCCTTAACCAATGAATCGCCAAAACGAATCACGGAAGCTCCTTAACATAATAAACCGGTATACCAACTTCGGAGCAAATCGAAACATTCTGCATGAAAAACCCATTTATCTAAATTAAGAGGGGCGGGCTAACCTCCCTTTTCCCCCTTTACCCTTAACCAATGAACCCCCAAATCTAATCATGGAAGTTCCTTAACATAATAAACCGGTATACCAAATTCGGAGCAAATCGAATCATTCTGCATGAAAAACACATTTATCTGAATTAAGGGGGGTGGACTAACCCCCGTTTTTCCCCCTTTATCCTTATCCAATGATCTCCCAAAACTGATCAGGGAAGTTCCTTAACATAATAAACCGGTATACCAAATTCGGAGCAAATCGAATCATTCTGCATGAAAAACCCATTTATCTGAATTAAGGGGGCTGGACTAACCCCGTTTTTCCACCTTTATCCTTAACCAATGAACTCCCAAAACTAATCAGGGAAGTTCCTTAACATAATAAACCGGTATTCCAAATTCGGAGCAAATCAAATGATTCTGCATGAAAAACCCATTTATCTGAATTAAGGGGGTGGACTAACCCCCCTTTTCCCCCTTTATCCTTAACCAATGAACCCTCAAAACTAATCACGGATGTTCCTTAACATAATAAACCGGTATACCAAATTCGGAGCAAATCGAATGATTCTGCATGAAAAACCCATTTTTCTGAATTAAGGGGGGTGACTAACCCCGTTTCCCCCCCTTTATCCTTAACCAATGAACTCCCAAAACTAATCAGGGAAGCGCCTTATCACAATGAACCTAGGATAAAATTTTGAAGCAAATCGGATGTTTCTATCAAGAGTTATCGCGTTACGTACATACATACGTACGTACGTACATACATACATACATACAGAACCGGCGCGCACATTAGCTCTGAGGCTTTGATAGCCTGTGAGCTAATAAAAAGTAATCAGCACCAAATTATATCAAGGGCTAACTGAATCTGAAGTTTTCTGGAAATCCGTGCTTTAGTTCTTGAGATATAACTATTGTAAAAATCATGAATAATGCAGCAAAGCAGAGCCACCTGCTGGGCGATTTACACCAAAAAGTAATGAGCACCAATTTATATCCGGTACTAACTGAATCTAAAGTTTTATTAAATTCCGTTCATTAGTTCTTGAGATAGAGCGCCCAGAAAATTTGTGTCACACACAGACTCACAGACATACTCACAGACAGACATTTTGTAAAAACACGTTTTTCGTGATCTCTGACCCCTAAAACGTATAAATACGGAATTCGAAGATTTTCACGAATCCAATACTTTCTTCTTGTAAAGATAGGAGAAAGTAAAAAAAAAATGTATTCTGAAAAAAAGAAAAAACTCACAAACAGATTTACACGCATATATGCATGACATTGTTTGTTTAAGGGATCCATTTTAGGGATTTATATATTACGAAACTGTTAAAAGGATCTATTTTCAGAAATATATATATATATATATTTTTTTTAATCTCTTAATAATATCAATATAATAATAATATCTTATAAGATAATATCATTTTACAAAACGTTTAACCTTTTATAATCTGTTTTAGAAACATAATTTTTTAAAAAATTTAATCACAATGCTTTGATTTAAAAAGGCAAAATTTCGATAATAGAGATTAATAGAGGTTTCTGAGTGCTTTGTGCGTCACGTATGTGTGAGGCTCGTCGCAAATGGGGTTAACGTATTTTATGGAAGAAACGCGCGGTGTTTACGAGTTTAAAAGTTAATTTTTTTCCAAGTGCGGCGTTTACGATTTTTTTTTTTTGAAATACCAACTGAGTTTCCTTAATTTAAAAATTCATAAAAATATTTAAAATCGGATTTAAATATTTAAATGAAACTTCAGACATCTTAAGATATTAAAAACAAGGCATCCTACACTTCTCAGAAATCTTTGATTAAAGATTAAAGTTTGGTCAGTGTGACGCTGTCGACAAACGTAGCTTTCCGATGGATGCGGCGATTACAATATTTTTAAGCTTATTCAGGCCAATTTGAGGAGTGCGGCGTTTCTTCCATAAAATACGGTAATCGCAAAATGAAAAATTTGAAGAGTTGGACTAATTTATGTTTTTACTGACCTCTAGAATAAAAAATTTTGCTAGATTGTAAAAAATAAATAAATAAATACATATTCCGTAAGCTATAAAAATATGATCTAACCACGAACGAAAATATACAATAACCTCTTCCAAGGTACCAAGATTCTTAAAAGAATTGAAAACGTGGAGTTTAAAACCCTCAGAAATCAATATATTTTCGAGTTTTAAAAGATAATTTTTTTTTAAGTTTCTTTTTCTGCCACTGATTTTAAAAAACGTAAAAGTTTATAAAGTGCATTAATCACTTTTCTCAAACCGGTATATTGGTTTTGGGATGCTAGTCATTTTCAATGAAACATTTCCATTTACGTAACTGAATTTACGCATGCAAGAATCACACAATAATATTAATTTTAATGTTCATGTTAAGAGGCAGTAACGTTATCAACTTTTTGGTAATTCTGAACGCCCCCCCCCCCCTCGCGCTAACTATATCACACGTTATCATTCCTCGGACACACACACCCCTCCCATCTTGATGATATCGTTATCAATGTGTGGAGGTTCTTTTCAGGTGCGTTCGTAATTATATAAATACGTAGCACCTATAGTCGTCTGTCTGTCCGTCCGTCCGTATATAACAGCGCAAAAACTACTCAACCGAATCATTCGAAATTAAAAATATATAATTGTTGCATAATTTTCTCGAGTTACTTCAAATTTTAGAAAATCGGATGTATAGTTTAAATACAGGGACAGTCAAAAGTTTTCCGCTACATGACGGCCAATGGGCGAAAATTATTTCAAGTGCATTTTAATGATGTTGCAGCCTTTCGAACAGAATGAAATGGATAGGCACTTAGGAAGTGCACTAAAATATACACTCAGTACAATATGCAGTGCAAAATATAATTATAAAACTAGTTATAGTACGAACGCACCACATTTGCCACGTTTGAGGGGCAATTTCCAACTTGTTGTTTTTACTTTATTTTTCTAAGTTTGCAGTTATATTGCTATACTTTTACTAATTGCATACTTAACTGATTCAAATGAACAGAAGTTAATTAAATATCACTATTATATAAGAAATTTTCTCCAACAGCGGATTACATGCGCATATGGCAGGACAATAGAATTGCCGAACATTGGGGGTATTCTATATTTTGGAATGAAGTGATTTTTAAATCATTTATTGGCTTTAATAATAATTTTGTATTTTCCCAAAAATAGATAAGAGATTAAAAATGATGTAAAGAAAAAGGTTAGTCTGGAACAAAAATGATAACGATATAAAAGAAAACCCCCCATCCCGTCCCCTCCCAAAGATTTCTTACGATATCAAGTGCCAGCCCCCCCCCCTTTCCCCTTAAAGTGATAACGTTATATATGCATTATATATATATAACGTCATATATGCGGTTAACTTAGTATGTTTGACTCTAAACCCTATTTGATGAACATGAAAATGTTGACTCAAGAATAGATAGTATGCGATAAATCTACGTTCCGGGTTATAAGGAAATTGATGAATACACTCTAAAAACGACTCGGAAACGTTTCTGTAAATCCGCGTCAGCAAAAGGAACTTTGTGTTTATAAAGGCTTCGTTAAAAAAAAAAAAAAAAAAGATTGGTTTCTGAGATTTCTAAAGATAAAGATTTCTGAATCGTGGATAACTCGGAAGAGGTTATTGTATATCTTCTTTCGTGGTTATACTGTGTTTTCTTAGATTATGACACATTTGTCATTTTTTTTTTTTTAGAGTGTGCGTTAACTGTTAAAACCCATATTTGAAACAGCACCAAAAAACTAGCGATAAATCACAATTAAAATAATAAAACTTTGTATAAATCGCCATAAACTTAAAACAATACACAGGACACTTTACAGCTAGCGCCACCTGTCTCACTCTTTGTAAGCTCTCTACTTTCATCTTTCTGTTCATTTGTGACCTTGTCTCCTTACGGACACGTGTTTACAGTTCTGATGACGGGCTGTTGTATTTTCCAGTTCGAAACGCGTCCTGTGTGTTTTTTTTATTTTATGGTGATTTAAACAAAGTTTTATTATTTTAATTATTAAAACCCATGTTTGACTATTTTCATATATATAGTTCATATTCATAAAATAGGTATGCTATTGTTTTTGTTTGAGTGTTACATTAATGTGAAAGAGTCATTCATTAAACTAGCTTAATCTTTAATTTTTATTTTAAAAAATTAATTTTTAAAATATGCCAATTTTGAGAGAATGTATAAGACAACGTCATTGTCAACTAAATAATCGTGCAAAAAACCCAACTACTAACTGCAAAAAATGTGATGTTGGATTCTGTTTGAACTGTTTCTTACCCTTTTATTTCAAAGAAGAAGTTTGAGTACGGAAATAATTATAATAATAATGTCAGTAGCAGTAGATTTAGCCATTTTCTTTCTATACAGGGTGTATCTGAAATGCTTCAACAAACTTAGAGGGATGATAGCGCTCATGAAGACGAACAAAAAATGCAATGGAACATGGGGTCGCAAATGACGTTTAAAGGATGAAAATTGAGAAAATGCGTCTGGAAATGAACAAACTGAGACAAGAAAGAAACACTCCAGGAAATTATTTATTGTCTAGAGAAAGCAAATATTTTACAACAATTGTTCAAAGTGTCGACCGCGAAGATTATTACAGAGTACATCTACTTAGGAACGACTGGCGGACACGCTCAAATTTGCATACGTGGATTCCTGCTCACAGATTTGTTTGGCTTTCGTCCAAAGTTTTGTTATCTCTTTTTGACCGGATATGCACAAAGTGAAAGGAAAACCAACTTCGTGCTGCTAGCCAGTTCTGCAGAAAAGCAGCATGCCAGATTTCGATATTTTTATTAGTTTTGCGATTTTCACCCTTTAAACGTCATTTGCGATCCCATGTTCCATTGCATTTTTTGTACGTCTTGATGAGTACTATCATCCCCCTAAGTCTGTTGAAGCATTTCAGATACATCCTGTATATATAGGATAGCCTGTAAATTAGAAGATGATAAAATCTTGTTAAGTTTTTTAATTTTATGTCTTTCCTTGCGTTTTTATGAAGCTCACGCATAACTTTTGAAGAAGAAAGTAATTAAAAAAAAAATCGTCAAATGTAGGTTAAATGCATTATACAGTGAATCAGTTTCTAACATACGGCATTTAAATGCAAGGTATTAACTGAGCTGTTAATACACGTTCAGTTCATTTCAAAGCATCAACAAATTCCTATTTCATTCAACGAAAACAGCCTAACCCCTATATGAACTCCTTCCACATTAAATCTCTCGATACGGCGGCCATAATAGCCGGGCAATTAGCCGCTACTTGGACTGACCAGTGGTCAGATTTTCCCCGAGCGATTATCTACATCCCCTGTTCGATACTGACATCATTAGAGGGACTTCGGTCACTTCATCAGATGACCAGTGAAGTGGAATGTCCATTATGGAACTGGAAGGGTCAACTTCTCCGGAAGGAAGGCATCGATAAATTCACTGGAGTTGTCCATCTCTTAGTAGATTACATTAATGATAATTGTCGGGCTTACAAGAAATAGGTATATATAGTACGTACACTTAAGCTCTTGTTATCAATACACGTTACAGTGACAACATGATTGCAGTATTTGACACTAGGTTTTTTGAAAAACGAAACTAAAATTAATTTTAGAAATTCAGTTTCATTTTCTTATGAAATAGTGGTAACTTATTGTAATCTAACAACATTTTCTTATAAATTACTTAATCAGTTAGTTAGCTTGGATTGTGTACGATAAAAACAGTAAATTTCGAAATTTTCTGAGACATTTTCAGACTCATTTTTAAAAGTAAAAACATGAAACTTGCTGGGGGGATTTTTGAAGAGATGTATAAGAGGCCGTGTGATTTCCTTTTACTCTTAATTAAATAGAATTTGATTTTTAAACAACTATTTTTTCCGTATGGCCATTTTTTTCCTTCCCAGATCTCCCGCTCCGGAAAATTCGGTTCAAAACACCAACTTTGACAGAATTTTTACAATATTTTCTGCATTTATCAAAAACTTGAGAAGCACGGCACATTATGTAGTTTCTAAATAAGAGAATTTCCCAGTATGATGCGTTTGGGAGCAAAAATGAATTTAAAAATGAATCAGAAAATAAGCAGTTATGATTAAAATACACCCTTAAGCTTTTTTTTTTTTTTTTTTTTTTTTTTTTTGTCTTATGCTATAAATAATAGGTGCCTTCCCAATACAGGATACTCCTGAAATTTACAACAGGAAAACAGCACAGAAAAATTATGAAGATGAGCGGTCTATGCCATAGAACACAATTCTATCTTAGATAGTAAAAAATATGGTAATATCCAACTCCAAACCCCAAGAGGATTTTCTTTCAATACCTTAACAGCGATGACGATATTGCAAGGCTTTTTTCACGGAATATCTCAGAAAATTTTGCATTCGGATTTCAAGAAACAGTTATATAATTATAATAGAATAGAATTCCGCCTGATCAACTATTAAAGCATTGAACAGGGGAAAATTTTTAACCGGTTACACTTGGCATATGGATGTAACTGAACATTTAACACGAATTCATTACAAACAAACCATTAAGGCTGCTAGTCACTCAGCTTCCGAATTCTCCTCGGCAATGTTAAGTCTATGGGCGTTTGCTGCATTTTTATATTCAAAATATCTCCTCGGGAAATTAATATTTTTAATTTCTTCTTTCAGTGTTCTCTTCTTAAAGGATGTCACTTTTTTTTTCTTGGTTCTCAAAATATTTCTAAAATCTATGATTAGTTTAATATTTTCTGTTTTAAAAACTGACGAACTGGGAGTAAAATTTTAACACTTCATATAAAATTAAGAATCGATTTTAGAAACATTTTGTAAACCGAGAAAACATAAGGGACATCCTTTAAGAAAAAGACACAGAAAAAGAAGTTAAAAATATTGATTTCCCAAGGAGATATTTTAAATATAATAATGCAGCAAACGCCAATAGACTTAACATTACGGAAGCTGAGTGAATGAGGATACGGAATTCGGAAGCTGAGTAACTAGCAGCCTTAAAAAAATTTCCATATTCAATAACAACATCACTCACACATGATCAAGACCTGCCTGAATGAAGTCCTTGCACATTAAATCTCTCGAAAACGACGGTCATAACAGCTGGACAATTAACCACCCCTTGGACTGACCAATGGTCAGATTTTCCTGGAGTAATTACCTGCAACCCTCAGTTCGATACTGACATCATTAGCTGGACACGGAGAGACGTCGGTCACTTCATCAGATGACCACTGAAATGCAATATATATTATGAGACTGGAAGGGTCAAATACTCCGGAAGGAAAGACAACGATAAATCCACACGAATAGTATGATAATTGCATGGATTATATAAGCAAGAGATAGATACGTACGCATGCGCTTGTTATAAATACAACACAGCGTCGAAAATGGAAAACACGAAATCCGATTTCGAATTTTCTATTTTCAACCCTGATGACGACTAAGATTGTACTTGAAAGTGCTATGTTTTAGATATATAATTTTTGTATTTTAATAACGTATTAAACACATTTTAGTAAAAGATTTGACTGAAAAAATTCTGAATATATTGATGTAATTTTTAATATTATAGAATTGTAATAAATTTTGTATTCATGCAATTTTGCATAAGAGTGCAACAGCTATTGCACCAAGATTTGAATATTTATATAAATACTAGGAATTCAACTCATTTGCTACGTACAATTTCCTACTTGTTCCCTTTATACTTATTACCTTTGATTTCTGTATCCGGTTAGTTTTTTGCTCTTTTTGTTTTTTTTCTTTTTACCCAATAATAAATACCATGATACCGCTATTTTTAGGTGCGTTCGTTATTATATAAATACGTAGCACCTATAGTCGTCGTTCAGTCCGTTCGTCTGTCCGTCCGCACATAACAAAGCAAAAACTACCCAACCGAAAGGTCTGAAATTTTAAATATATAATTGTTGCAAAATTTTGTGGAGTCATTTCAAATTTTATAAAAATCGGATGTATAGTTTAATGACAGGAACAGTCAAAGGTTTTTCGTCCCATGACGGCCAATGGGAAAAAATTATTGCAAGTGCATTTTAATGATGTTACAGCCTTCCGAAAGGTCTGAAATCTTAAATATATAATTGTTGCAAAATTTTGTGGAGTCATTTCAAATTTTATGAAAATCGGAGGTATAGTTTAGTGACAGGGGCAGTCAAAAGTTTTCCGTTACATTAAGGCCAATATGAAAAAATTATTTCAAGAACATTATAATGATGTTGCAGCCTTTCGAACAGAATTAAATGGATATGCACTCATGCACTGATGAAGTGCACTAAAATATACATTCAGTACACTATGCGGTGCAAAAAATATTTATAATACTAGTTATAGTACAAACGAACCTCATTTGCCACGTTTGACGAGCAATTTCCAACTTGTTTAAAAGGCAATGCATCATAGAGTAAAATATTATTCCATTTTCTCAATACAAATGAATTCAGCTTGCTCATTGTCAGATTTTTCATTCAAAAATGACAAAATAGAACGTGGGTGGAAACAAGACTGGCACGGTTTATTTTCAACAAACCTTCGCAACAAGTGGAATGAAAGAAAATAGAAAAGAAATTCTTGGAGTCCATCTAAAGTACCGGAACCCCACGGTGCATTACAGAGGTAAAAGTTCAGACGCGGAACGTGCCGGGGATTGTGAAAAGTTGTAGCTGCTAGAATATATGTAAAACAACAAGAAATATCCTTTCAGGCTTCCTATGATATATTTGATACGTAAAAAATCTGGAGACGTTTCCATGTAATAGTCAGAAGGAAGCATTTTGATACAAAGTGTGTGGATTGAAAATGATTGCCGAATAAATCATTAAAATTAAAACGTTAAAAAATAATTTTTGAAGGCTTCAGGAATCTTATAAGAATAAAAAAAATCAAGATAAAAATATTAATAATTTTTATTCTCTAATAGATTTTGAACAAATTTTAAAAAAGAACTGCATTAAAGAAATCGCATTAGAACCGAAAATATAAGCACACGAATTTGATTCAATTTATTTTTAAAAAGACATATAATTTTGCTTAATCCCTTGAGAAGCAGTTCGATATATTTCCCACCTAATTGTAATCAAGATTTGCACCAGAAAGTTTTAATTAAGTTTTACTTTTATAACTTAGTTGAAAATTAGCTGAAAAATTGATTTCCCTTATTTTAACATAAAACTTTTCCAAATGTCCGGTGGGAATTCAACATTACAGAAGCACAATTGCTTGCCCCTCAAAGGGTTAAAGATACTACTTTTTGTGGCGATTCATAAAATAAAATAAAAAATCTATTCATTGGGCTTAATTTTTTGCCGCGCGTCTATGGCTGTATTCTCCATAGAATTAATTCATATCATTGACATAATTAAACGATTAGATTATTTTTAATAATTAATAACAGTATAGTTTTAGTATATAATTTTTTCTTTTTAACACTTTCCAACAAAGTTGAAAAGTGTTTATGACTTCGGTTTGTCTGTCCGTCTGGCCGTCTGTACGCGCTCTAACTCTCGTAAATATACTCCGATTGCTTTGAAAATTTTGGATGTTATTGATATTTACCGTAGCACGAACTCTATTTCAGATGAAGTTCGTAGCATGTTTAATTCATCTACAGGGACAGTCAAAAGTATTCCGTTACATTATGGCCAATGGGAAAAAATCGTTTCAAATGATTTTTAATGATGTTACACGCACATAATACACATAACAAAATTTATATGCAGTTATAAAGTACACTAAAATATGCATTCTGTAGAATATGTGGTGCAAAGAATAGTTATTATTCATTTACAGAGACACACAGAAGATTTCAGATACTATATTGAATCAGAAGTACTGTACATTAGCGGTGATTGCTGGAAATGCATTTTCAATTATGATATGCGCTTTTATGTTTCACTATATTTATGCATTTTATGCATACTATATATGGTGTGTATAAATGCTATAATTTATATACAGGGCTACACAAAAGAATTCGTAAGTTTTACTGGGTATGAGCGCAAATTACTTAAAGGTGGTTTTTAAATGAGTTATACATTTTTACGCTGAATTGCATTTAGTTTATTAAGAAATGTTTGTAGAATATAGATAAAATTATATACAGGGTCACGCAAAGAATTGGATACATGCCGTCTATAAATGATAATTTCTGGAAATATGATTTCAGTAGTTTTAAGAGTGTTTTTGTTTAAATTAAATTTTAGCTAAATAGTGGCGTGTAATAAAGGTACTAGGTAAACTACAGGGCTGTACAAAAGTATTCAAGTATGTTTCCATCTATTAGTATAAATTGCTGAAAGAGAAATTTCAACCTGCTATGCGTTTTCTTGCTAAACTAAATTTTCCCATAGTATATATATCAACATACAGATCAAATATAGAGCTGTTCAAAAGAATTGGGATACTTATTTAGCTATGGACGGTAACTGCTGAAATCAATTTTTTAAACCTTTTACTTAGTTATCTTATTTACTTCATTTTCCTAAATAACGATGTTTCGTTAAAGCTTTCAGGTAGTGTTGGAAAGTGTTTCATAATCTATGCCGTACGCATGATTTTTCTTTCGTTTTTCAAATTTGGATGAGCTTTTTAAATATTTTTTCCTTCAGTATTTCTTCATTAATACCGTAATTTACGGAAGAAACACCGCGCGGCGTTTACAAGTTTAAAAGTCAAAAATTCTCAAGTGTGTGCGAAGATTCAGTTTATTCTTACAGACTTTTAAATAAATGGTACGAAAATGAAAAAAAAAAATCACACGAAGCAGAAATAAAGTAAAACCTGCGAAGACGGAATTACGCTTAATCCCAAAGAGCTTCCTTTTAGAGAGGTTTTTGCCTTTGCAGGTACATAGCCTACTGCAGCGACGGCGAAACTTTTCACCACCGCGTGCTAAATATTTCCAAAAATATATCTTACGTGATCAGGAAGTGCGAACAATAAAAAAATTTAATGGATTACATAATAATGAATTCAAATTACTTAAAATTTTGTTTTTAGGTTTAAAAATATGTGGGTAATAATTCTTCCTATTTTTTAAAAATCTATTTTAAAAATATTATTTCTGTCGTCCTACCTTAGATTGCCAAATAATTTATATCAGCTTCGTACTTGGTTATTTTTAAGAGAATTGGAATCATTTGACAAGATTTTTCAACTTGAATTTTTCATGTTATTCATTTCCGAAAAGGATATCTCGCGGAAAATAATTGTCAAAATAGCAAGCGGCATCTTTGAACAGTTTTTAGTGTCTGCAATTAATCCCAACTTGTCTCAATTTTATCATCGGCATTTTTGCTTATAATACCTTATAATCTTTCCTTTCTTATAATCTCCTAATTCTCTCTTATTTGGAAAATTTTAGAGAGCTAATATTGAGCTAGATTGGGATTCATTAAATTATATTTCAGTTTCTCCAATCTGTATGACAACGGTCAGCAACCTAACTAATCGAATTCAGACAGATTAGGCCTACCAATTGGCGTGAGCCCTAGAATTCAGACAAATAGAGACAACATCTAGATTAATTGATGCATTTTATGCAATTCTACGATATTTTGATTTAGAACTTGAATCTATGCCGTGCCAAAAATAATCTGTTACGGGCCACTTATGTCACGCGTGCATTGGTTCGCCGTCCCTGCCCTATACTTTATGCCTTATTTTTGTTGCAAACCCGAGGCTTTTCCGTTTAAGGCAAGATTACGTTAAAGAGAGGTCCCGTTTTCATAAGCTTTACTGTATAGAAACATTTTGTTTTCACAAATTTTATTTTAGTTTGCGAAAACAGAATCTGTCTGTGACGGAATTTTAACTGTGAAATCTCAAATTCCTCTCGCTAATGTCAAACCTACGACGTGTGATGCGTTGTTATTTAGCGCTATTCAGAAGGTTTCTGGTTCGAATCTGGGCATCGGAGTTTGAAGATTTTCCCCCGGAATAGATGTTATTATTTAATAGATTCAATTTTACAGTTTTTTTTCTGCCATTTTAAGGAAAAATTTTTTGAAAAATATTATAACAATTATTTTTTTTTATTAAAAAATTATTTTAAAGAGAAATTGCGAAATTTTAATTTTGTTTAAACTTCCACAAAATCTTTGAAATTTCTTTTAAACAATTTGTTTTGTTTTGAGAAAATTCGAGATTTTAAATTTTGCTTGAATATCCACTAAATTTTTGAGAAATTTCCACATTTTTAAATTTCGTTTAAACATTTTTTTTCAAAAGTTTAAATTTTGGTTAAATATCTACTAACCTTTTGAAGTTTCGGAATTTTGAATTTTATTTAAATAATTTAGCTCGAATATTTTAAACTTGATTAAGGAAAATAGCTTCTTTCTGTAATCGTTTTAAAATTAAATTTAATGACGCTGCCAACTATATAAGAATTTAATAATTATAAATTAATGATTTGGATTTATTAATTAAAGTATAAAGCGTTTTGAAAGGAATATTAAGGAAATCCTTTGTGCGATCTTCGACCACATTTCCCCATTTGTTTCAGTTTACTCTTCTTGAAGGATGTGACATTTTTTTTAAATATTTGTAAAATATTAATATTTGTAAAATTGTTAAAATCTTAGTCAGAGTCGCTAATTTTAACGCATAAAATTATAAATTAATTATGTACAAGGTGTCTACAAATTAGTTGGGCAATTTCGTAAGTTAAGAACTTCCGAAATATTAAATGAAATTAACTTGTTGGAAGTCAGACTAGTAGTAATATTGACGCAGTTTATTCATAGATGGCGTGAACTGTCATAACTGATGCGAGCTTGGCGAGCGGAAGTGTTATTCAATGGCCACCACGGTCACCAGATCTTTCACCGATTGATTTCGGTGTATGGGGTTTTTGTAAAGGATCCAGTGTACAAGCCGCCACTTCCTGCCTCCATTCCTGAACTAAAATCAAGAATCTGCACTGCAATTAATTGGATCGACGGAAACATGTTGACAAATATGTGCCAAGAAATAATTTACCGATGGGTCACGTAAGGAAGTCACATGGAACACTGGTAATAATGGTAAACTTGAACTATTTTTCTATTTTACGACAATACGTACTTTAATTTTTTTCCTGTCAATTCCATTCAATAAATCATTATTTGTAGACAACCTGTACTTAAGAAATATTTTAAAAACTAAAAAAGGAGACATCTTTGAAGAGGAATGTAAAGAAAATAAAAGTTAAAAGTGTTAATTTACTGAGGCGATATTTTAAAAATACGAATGCACCTCATGTCCATAAGTTTCACATAAGGGAGGGGAATTTGACATCTCACTGACCAACATTCTTAAACTAAAAAATTTCGTAATCCCTCGGGTAAAAAAGAATACTACCTACTAAACGGAAAACTGTCTAAAACGAAATATTTCTGGCGCTTTGAAATTTCGTTTAAACAAGTCTCGTTGTATATAAGAATAAAAGTATAATTTCAAAATGTAGACCTACCAAGACAAGCTCCAAAGAGTATTTTATGCTCTCTTATAAAATATACCATAAATCTTTTCATAAAAATATTCAGAATTGTTGCTGGGACGACATACCAATGTATAATTTTGTGCGGATTCTAATATTCAACACAAAACTATATTTAAAAAATTTTCTAAATCAACTCTCTTTTGTCCATTATTCTTAGAAAGGGAGAAAAAAATCATTCACTTTATTCGCTTTTATTTATTCATTTTTTTTGTGTGTGTGTGTGTGTGTGTCCTGGCGTCTCGTTTTTTATTTGGCCTGAAACTTTAACCTACACCTGACCTTGCTTTAGAAAAGTAAGAACCCACTTAGAGCCTCCTTTTCAACTTCAGTGGGTGAACTCTGACCCAAGAAAAGGAAAAATGCGCAAAACGTAACAGAGAATAATAATAATAAAAAAGACCGAAGAAGAAAAAAAAAAACAAAAATTTTAAATATTTGAAAATGGGATGAAGCGATAGGTATATAGAAAGCCTAAAGAATTCGAAGCAAAAATGATCATTATAACCAGAACATGTCCAAAACAATGTGCACTTTTTATGAGTCAAATTATGATTTATGAAAAATTCCGCTTTAATAATTTTTTTCTTCTCAATAGCTGAAAGCAGATGAGAAAATTTATGTACAATAAAAGTTATAAAAACGAAAACTGTCTATAACGGAATTGTTTATTGGTGGAAAAAAACAAAAACAAAAAAAAAACCCATTTATTATTATTTTTTTTTTTTTCTTACGATTTGTTCATTTTATATTAATAGAAATTCAAAAGACAAAAATAAAATAAAATAAATAAATAAATAAATAAAAATAAAAATAGGAAAAACAATAAAAATTCACAAAAAGAAAATAACTTCCACATGTGTGGCCGCTGATTGTCTATGAGTGAAATGATATCTTGTAAAGTAAAAAACTAACAGTAAATTTCTATATTAATATTTAGAAATTTTTTCAGAGAGAAACATTCGCCTTGCATACAATATTTCAAATGAAAATCAAATTCCAACTTAATTGCTTAAAAGGCGCAAATGCCAACCTAGTGAAAACCTAGTCCCGGCATGGAATCTTTTTCACTAGGTTGGCCTTTGCGCCTTTTAAGCAATTAAGTTGAAATTTGATTTTCATTTGAAATAAGTAAATTTCTTTCTTACATTTCTGAAAATTATTAAAACTCAAAATATTTAATGTATCTAATATTATTTTTATCATATATTAACGATTTGTTCAAATAATCCAACAATACTGGCTGCTGAAAAATGACGTCACGCTTTTTGTTTATATCTATAACTGTACATCGGTGCAGCCAACGCATAAAATTTTGACTTCTCTTGCTGGGGGATTCTGTAGTGAATATGTTATTATAAAATTTTCATTCTTTTTATTATTTGCAGTGATTATAATTATAAAAAAACTAAAAGTCCACGTATGTGGCCAAGGGCATGAAGAGGTTAAACAAATTTTACACCAGATTTTCTTTAACTGAATTTTAAAACCCCGCCGTGCCCAGAGGGTTAAAATATATTAACCTATATAACTAGCATAAAATATATAATATGAACTTTAAAAAGTTCACTGTTTTACTTTAAAGGCGATTAAAATAATGAAAGAGATGTTACAAGTTAAAAATATACATTTTATTTAAAACGTATTAGTACTTTCAAGCTTTTTCCAAGCTCTTCATCAGAGAATATTTTAATAACTAGTTGTTGTTTATTTATAAAATCACGTCACCTCATTTTCAAAATGAGAGAGCCAATAATTATTAGAGTTGAAAGTATAAGTAGCAGTTTCTTGTATTAAACTTAATTAGAGGGGAAAAAAATTATTATTAACAGCAGTTCTATTTATTTTATTGCATCACTCTGTTCTCATACGTCAATTTTCTTTTTAAATGCGTAGCTAGAAAGTCGAAGTAGCAATGTTTCAGATTACATTTGGGTAGAAGAAAGTATTTATCTGCCGTACCGTAAATTTTAGTACGTCACTTTGCTCATGTTTTCAGGATTTATTTTCAGGATATTGAGCCATAAACTTTAAATATTGTAACGACGCTCTATCGTACAGTATCCCCAGTTTATGGCTCAATATCCTGAAAATAAATCCTGACAACTTGAGCAAAGTGACGTACTAAAATTTATGGTACGGCAGTTAAATACTTTCTTTTACCCAAATTTAATCTGAAACACTGCTACTTGGACTTTCCAGCTACGCATTTAAAATGAAAAGTGACGTATGAGAACAGATTGATGTCATAAAATAAATAGAACTGCAGTTAATAATATATATTTTACTCTAATTAAGTTTAATCCAAGAAACTGCTACTTCTACTTTCCTCTCTAATAATTGTTGGTTCTCTTATTTTCAAAATGAGGTGGCGTGAGTGTATAAATAAACAGCAATTAGTTATTAAAGAATTCTCGGATGAAGGGCTTGTAAAAGCTTGAAAGTACTAAGAAATTTTAAACAAAATGTACACTACAAATTCTCAAACGCAAAAATTAACACATTTTACAACACTTTCTGTCACCAAATTAACAACGCATTAATGTCTTGTGAATGAGAAAGCTTCATATACAAAACATTTTTTGTGTTGTGATTGTGTTCTTAATATGTTGCAAAAGTGTTTCTATCTAAAAATGTGTTCTAAAAATAGTGTTGAAATCGTCTTGTAAATAGTGTTGATGAAAATATTTTCTTACAATAGTGTTGTGCTCGACAACACTTTGTCACCCAATTAACAACACATTGTAAATACCACACAATTTAGAACACTATAAAACAACACATGTAAATCACTTTCAAAACACTTTCTACATAGTGCCTTTAAAATAACACACACACACACACTTAAAAATATACTATTTATTAAACATTTATAACACAATTTTAGAAATTAATGTTTTGAAAACACATTTTCTCCACTTGTAATTTTTAACAGCACTTTTTACACAATCTTTTTATTTGGCACAACACATTCGTAACGCATTCACAACACAATCGAAAATGATTTTAGTTAGAACCGTTAATTATTATGTTCAGTTAGTGTTGCAAAAGTGTTTCACGAATCTGCAGTGTATAATTTTAACTTGTAACATCTCTTTCATTATTTTAATTGCTTTTTAAGTAAAACAGTGAACTTTTTAAAGTTCATGTTATACATTTTATGTTTGAATCAACATGAAAAATTGCATTTCGTCTTACGATTTTATATACCGGGTGTCCTAAAAAAGACTGACTGATTTTAAAATTCAATAATTTGCAAACGGTGGCAGATACTTAAAAAATTCTTGCAGGAGGGTTATGCATGAGGTCAAAAGTTTTTTTTACAGTGATTTTAGATTTTAGTTTGAATTACAAACAATAGATGGCGCTACGAGCAATAGACGCTAAATTCAGGATCGATTTTTGGTACCTCGGGACCCACTCAATACGTTTTAGTCTCCTTTTTCCGCATGGAAGAAAAGAAAGGCCAAAAAATCGAGCCTGTATTTAGCACCTATTACTTTCAGCGCCATCTATTGTTTGTAATTCGAACTAAAATTGAAAATCACTGTAAAAAAACTTTTGATCTCATGCATAACCCCCCTGCAAGAATTTTTTAAATATCTGTCACCGTTTGAAAGTGATTGAATTTTAAAATCAGTCAGTCCTTTTTAGGACACCCGGTATATAACTACGTTATAAAGATTTCAAAAATCACGAACATGTTTCTTAGCCTGAACCCATAGGACAAAGAGATTTAAAAAAAGGAAACCAAAACTTAAGTTTAAATTCAATATAAAATATTTTATTGCTCTTTTAATTATTTATGTACTGAATTATGAATTCATGAAAATTTTATCTTCTTAGGCATTTTTCGTGAATTTTTGAAACTACATTAGAAGATTTACATAGTCATTTAATAAATTTCAGAAGGATTTTAGAAGGATTAATTAAATTTGAATTTTTAGGAATTTTATACAACACTGATAACACCACTCACATCTTTTATTTTAAATATATTTTTATTAGTATTTTGTAGAATTAGGAAATGTACAAACATAATGTTCTTACAATAGAAATATAGAAATATTTCCCAATTGAAAATCCCCCCCCCCCCCAACGCCGAGAAAGCTGAAAAGATGCAAAGGCAAAATAAAATAAATCATCCTTTTAAAAATATTTTTGTTTTGTGTAACCCATAATGATTTTGGAACTAGGTAAAGTAATGCATCTATAATTCATTCTAAACTGTGTTACTACTAATCGATGTATTAAATGAATTTTATGACAAGTTATTTTAATGATACTTATAAGTGCTGTCAGTAGATAAAGAGTTAACACGATAAGCAGAGAAAAATATTGTTATTACTAAACTTGGATTTATTAAAACCAGAATAAAAATAAATAAGGAAGTAAATATACAAAAAGAAATGAAGGAAAAAAAAACATGACCACTCAATATCCGCAAAAGTCCAGTGGCTGTCAGAATTTACTTTTCCCAAAAGTATACATAATAGAGCACATGCTCACAGATGGACAGGGGGAAAAACTGCAGAAAAGAGAAATGTTCCCAATAACAAACATCTAGGATTGCCGCCAGGGCATAACATTAGGTCGGGCATGTAATAAAAAAATACCCTGATGACAAATGGAGCCCAGTTTATCCCTCTCCATTCGGCTGTAAGTTTCAGATTGTTCACATCTATATTTCTGTAAAGGTGATAAGGTGGTGATTTCTATTTTTATTTATTTATTTATTTATATTGTTTTTAAAGAAATTTTTGATATTTATCTTGAAACACTGACTTTTGAAATTTTACTGGACTGTTTAATAATGAATTAATTTCAGGGGCTGCCGTTACACAATTGCAGATCCCCACCACCACCATCACCAATAGGGTGGGGAATTCCACAAAAGGAGGGTCTCGGAATTATTATTAGTAATTATATACATTTTTTTTATGTTTAAAAATATTTATCAACCTATCATAGCGCTTTTCGTTTTAAGGATTTCCAACGCGGCCGCTAAGACTTGCGGTGGAAAATAAATATGTGTTAAAGGCTAAAGAATAAAATTCAAAATACTAGTCGCCCTTGGCGACCATTTTGGTCTTTCTTAAAATTTATGCTTGGGAAAGTATGCTAAGCATTGTAACATGTTACTTTTATTCATAATTTAATTTACTTGGACTCCCTTATATAATTAATATAATCCCTTAAGCTAATATTAGTTTTTGTTGCATTAAAATATCTGAATTTGTTGATTTTCTGTAAGCAAGTAAACCCTATTGGTTTACAATGAAAGTCTATGGGAATTTGGCGAAATATTAGCGATATCGCCAAGCTGGCGTCACTTTTGGTGACTCATTTTCATCGCCAAATTTGGTGATATATCGCCATGTTGGCGACAGAACAGGGTTTCCCCTATGGTAACTCTCCTTAGGTACAGAGATGCATTAAATGCTGTTCAATAACCAATACGATGCGTTTCATTCGGGCGTTGCTAGTAAACAATTAACAAATAATCGCGATTTCTGTGCGCATACGATATCGTAATACATATATATAGATGCTTGTTACAGTTCATTGTTTTAAAATTTTATTAAAGGGCCGAGGGTCTCCGCAATAGTTATATTGTTTATAGAGATTTACGTAACGCCAGGAGCGCAGGGTCCGGTTATGGTGATAACTGCACCCCCCCCCCCTCCCCTCCCGGGAAGTGACGGATAGGTCAGCTAGTGAATAAATACACATATAAAAAGAAAGGAAACAAAAAATATAAGACTCAATATCCACGAAAGTCCAGTGGCTGTCAGAATTTACTTTCCCCCAAAGTATACATAATAGGGCACATGATGCGCACAGATGGACAGGAGGAAAAAGAAGAAAACTGCAGAAAAGAAATGCTCTCAATAACAAACATCTAGGATTGCCGCCAAACCATAACATTAGGTCGGGCATGTAATAAAAAATATTCCGAGGACAAATGGAGCCCAGTTTATCCCTCTCCATTCGGATGTAAGCTTGAGATTGTTCACATCTATATTTCAGTATAGGTGATAAAAGGTTTATTTACTTTTTGACAACTTTCTAGTACATTTCAGTTGAAATGAGAAAGAAAAAAAATTAGTATTATATCTTTATTTAATTTGGAAGAGGTGTGCTCAATTTCTGCTTATTTGGATCAATGAAATACACAGGAGCAACATTTCAGACTTTGCTTGTCGTAATTTTTTCTTTTCTTTTCTTTTTTTTTTTTAACGCTTTCCAACAAAGTTGAAAAGTATAATAAAACACACATACTACAAATATATTAAAACACACATACACACATAAATAACGCCTGCATTCAACAGTTAAAGATATATATAAATATTATACAGACATACATACAATAAATACAATAAACCCAACTGGAGTGAAAAATTAGCCAGAGCCAGGAATCGAACCTGGGACCACAGTATACAAGACTGCTACATTAACCACTGAGCTACTCTGGCCGATGCCTGAGTCTGCAAATGAGTTAGTGAGAAATTGCACACTCAGGCATCGAGTAGCTCAGTGGCTAGAGCAGCAGTCTTGTATACTGTGGTCTCGGGTTCGATTCCTGGCTCTGGCTAATTTTTCACTCCAGTTGGGTTTATTGTATTTATTGTATGTATGTCTGTATAATATTTATATAAACCTTTAAAAGTTGAAAAGTGTTTATGCCTTCGGTTTGTCTGTCCGTCTGTCCACGCTCTAACTCCCGTAAACAGACTCGGATTTTCATGCAATTGTTAAAGGTT
Source organism: Maratus speciosus (assembly GCA_963932465.1). NCBI lineage: Eukaryota > Metazoa > Arthropoda > Arachnida > Araneae > Salticidae > Maratus > Maratus speciosus. The sequence goes on along the minus strand of OZ010790.1, from coordinate 2,930,888 downwards.
ATTTAGGGTCACCAAAGCATGTTTGGTATTGTATAGGAAGTATGTAGGATTAATAGTTCATTTGCAGGTGCACTCAAAAGTATTCCATTACATTGTGGTATAGGGCAGGGATGGCGAAACTATGCACTGTAAAAAAAAAAACGGACTAAAAAACGGAAATACTACTGGCAATCTAGACGTCAGTACTATTTCCGTTTTTTTTACGGGAATTTTTAGGCATAAATTACAGAAAAATTTCCATTTTTAATCAGAAAAACGGAAAATTTTCTGTAATTTATGGGTAAAAATTCCCGTAAAAAAACGGAAATAGTACTGGTGCCTAGATTGCCAGTAATATTTCCGTTTTTTAGTCCGTTTTTTTTTTTTTACAGTGTGGCACGCGTGCCGAACTTGGCACGTAAGAAACTTCTCTGGCACGTGAAAAAACTCATAGATTGTATTCACTTTATGGAGAACAATCCATTTTATGCTTTTCTACAAAAAGTGAGGAGTAAACATTCAAACCGTGTTTTCTCACAAAAAAAAAAAAAAAATAAATAAATAAATAAATAAATAAAAATTGAGTTATTGCTAGTTTTATGAACTCTGTGTTAAATTGCACAGAAATAAACGGTATTTTTAACCTAAAAACATTTTTCTCCGATTATAAATCAACTTTAAAACTTGACGTTTCAATCAAAGAGTGTTTCCTCCAAAGCCTGCATTCAGTCAAACAGTGATTTCACCAGTCTACCAATCCCAGTTGTCACTTAATGCGTCCTTTTGAAACCTACCATACATATCACAATCGAAACGGATTGTTTTAGAGAAAAATAAGAGAACTGTTAAGGTTAAAGGCTTCCAGAATTATATATTTCAAGATCTAAGTGAAGAATCTTGTGTAAATTTTCTTAAAAAGGCAGTTACTATTGCCCGTGTTCAAAGGGTTGTTTTAGAATCTCTTACTCTTCGCCACGCCATATCAGTTGAAAAGAAAAAAGATGTTGACAAACTTTTGAAGGTAATGTATGATGAACAGTGGCAAAATCAACCTGATGATGCCTTCAAATGGTACAACCACATTGTCCATGATTTACTAGCCTGCACTGAAGAAGAGAGGGAAGTGTGTGACTGTCTAGATGAAGATATTGGTTTTAAAATTTGAATTGGATTTGGATTGGACAAAAAAATTTATTATATACATATATAAAATATATGTGTATAAAATTTTTGTCAGTTTAAGAAAAAAATGTTATTGATATCCCAAATTATCGATAAAGCGCCCAATTTAGCGAATTAACGCCAACAGAAAAGAGTCTTTGTAACAAAAAAAAAAAGCTGTCACTTCGTGCCCATAAGTATAAGAGGCGGGGGTGACAATGATATCCGTTTTCCGTGACGCCGAGCGCAGTTCATACAGGGGGAGGCAAAGAAGGGTTGGCATAGGCGCAGTTAGCCGGTCTCCGGTGAAACACTATGGTTTTATTCAATTTTATGTTAATTTAAAATTTTCAAAAATAAAATTATACGAAGGAGTATTCTCTCTGTAAAAAAAAGAAAGATTTTATGATAGCTTACCAAAATAATGTTAAGATACAATAACTTAAAGAAACATATTTTTGTCCCTATTGCTAAAATTGTGTGGCTTTTATTTTTTTAAACTAAATTAAAATTGGAAAGAGAATGAAGTGAAATAACTCCATCAAAATGCAGTATAATCTCGTTACAACGAATGTCAGTTTAAAGAATTTTTTAATTCAAGGAACATAATTTGGATTGTTAAAAAAATATCTATTATCCAATTAAAATTGTGTGGCTTTTATTTTTTTTTAAACTAAATTAAAATTAGAAAGAGAATGAAGTGAAATAATTCCATCGAAATACAGTATAATCTCGTTACAACGAATGTCAGTTTAAAGAATTTTTTTAATTCAAGGAATATAATTTGGATTGTTAAAAAATATCTATTATCCAATTAAAATTGTGTGGCTTTTATTTTTTTAAACTAAATTAAAATTGGAAAGAGAATGAAGTGAAATAATTACATCGAAATACAGTATAATCTCGTTACAACGAATGTCAGTTTAAAGAATTTTTTTAATTCAAGGAATATAATTTGGATTGTTAAAAAATATCTATTATCCAATTAAAATTGTGTGGCTTTTATTTTTTTAAACTAAATTAAAATTGGAAAGAGAATGAAGTGAAATAATTACATCGAAATACAGTATAATCTCGTTACAACGAAAGTCAGTTTAAAGAATTTTTTTAATTCAAGGAATATAATTTGGATTGTTAAAAAATATTTATTATCCAATTAAAATTGTGTGGCTTTAATTTTTTTAAACTAAATTAAAATTGGAAAGAGAATGAAGTGAAATAATTCCACCAAAATACCGTATAATCTCGTTACAACGAATGTCAGTTTAAAGATTTTTTTAATTCAAGGAATATAATTTGAATAGTTAAAAAAATATCTATTATTCAATTAAAATTGTGTGGCTTTTATTTTTTTAAACTAAATTAAAAATGGAAAGAAAACTTAAAGAAATCAGGTCATCTTTTTCATTACTCTGTATAACTGATACATAAATTTCTTAAAAAAAAAAAAAAAAAAAAAAAAAAAAAACAATGAATAGAAATAATGAAAAATATAACTCTATGAAACACTAATAATTTTTAATGTTATTAAAATCGCTTTCTTCTGTACATACTTTTTTAATCATTTATTTATTTACTTTGTCGCACAGTTCGAAGCTACCGATAACAGCTTGAGGTCATAGGTTTTGCAAAGGCGCCATTTGTCAAAAGGTTTCTTTTTGATACACTGACCTTAATTTATGCTTTGGCCGCAAGTCTCGTGGCCTGTCACTCGAATTTTTTTTCTCCTGGCACCTGTGCACTTTTTTCTTTTCGTTACTTTTCTTATTATATATACTTCGAGGAAAAGGTAAATTCAGCAGCCTCTATGTTACTCCGAAACTTGAGTTTTTCCCCCTGTCGTGAAAAAATATAGGAAATCTTTAGAATTGTATCAGAATTTAAAATTGTACACCTCTATTCCTGTATAATACGTGTATTGAAAGAGCATTCTTTTCTGTCCGTTATTTGCTGTTAAATATTTTTTTAATATTAAACATAACGGGTTTACTCACTCAAGTTTTATAAAAAATATTTCCTACCAGAATTTTTTTTATGAAAAGCTATTTAATTTTTCTATTTCACTTATTTCTGTGAGATTTATTTTTTATTAATTTTATGAAGAAATTTCTGGTTTGAATCAAAATATTTTCATTTGATATAGGTCAAATGACTGGTTGTTGGTATATTTAGTGTTAAAGGAAGTTTTAACTATTGTCATACACAGAGTTTGAAAATCCTTCAAAAAGGATCTTCAACTGCTTGTTTATTCATTTTATTTAAAATACTGAATGGTGGGAAACGTTAAATTTTAAAGATTAAAAAGTGAAATTTCTAAGAATAAAAACAGAAAACCATGTTTTTAGCGCCAGAAAACGCTGAATTTTCGCAAGACTCGAAGCTTAGTACCATAAATAAAAAATAATAAATTTACACACGCAAAAATTAACAACTCCTATTAGCAATCAAAAAATGCTATCAGGCTTGATTTTCCGATATACAATCCGCTCGTTGCCATCGGCGACAGAGAAATAACCGTTTTTTCGCTGCCATTTACCTTAGCGGCGTTATATATATATATATAGTTGAACGAATCTCAAAAGTGAATGACTCACCACAGAGCAGTATTTGTGGTATAAATAATAATAATTAGTAAAGGGAAACACAATTTCTGAAGAGGGGTTCGCACACGGAATAGTTAAATAACACTCTGGTTTTACATAAATGCTGAATGGCAGGAAATGTTAAAATTAAAGATAAAAAAGTGGAAAAAAAAAAAGAAAAAAAGAAAAACATGCTTTTAGTACCAGGAAGGTTGAAAATTTTCAAGACTCGAAATATCATAACTTAGTACGTTGTAATTCTAAAGAATGGACATTTTACGGTTTTACTTGAGTACGGAGAAAGTTTTTTTAAATATAGGGAAAAGTTCCCATATTTCGTCCCCTTTCCTAATTTCGTCCCCCTTAACTTCTCCGCTTCCGCGAAAGTGGCGCCACTTATGACGCAAGGCACATGGGACGGAAGTTAAAAGAGGCCAGTATTGAAAGTTTCGTTCGCCCAGACGCATACATAAATTAAAAACGCCGAATTCTTATTACGTCGTTTGCAGAACGTTATTTACTGTACTGTAAGTATTTATTTCTTATTCATTGCATGTATTTTACGTAGGTAAGATGCTGACAGTAGCATACAGTAAGTTTTAGGACGCTCAGTTCATCTTATGGAAACTGAAGCTCCGCCATATTGGGAAGTAGCGTGGTCCCAATTTCGTCCCCCTTGCAGCTCTTATTTTCGTCCCGGGGACAAAATTAGGAATGCGTTTTCATAACAATTTTTTCCATTTTTTCCTCATGTTTGAATGGCTAATGTTTCGTTATGTCATTCTTCCACTGATAATTAGTCCATTTTTTTGTGGCTTACTTTAATGTAAATTAAATTACTTACTCATTTAGAAATAAAATTTGATTTAGTTATAAGTTAAGCCTCGGTGTATTGGATTTTTTGCGGGTACGAAATTGGGACCATTTTTTTTTCTTTTGCAAAATTTAGACACTTTTGAAAAAACAGTTTTTCGCATTGTTAAATTTTTTTTGTACGATATTTGTGTTGTTTCTATGTGCGTGGGTAGTTAGTCTATGTAAAATCTAAATTTGATAGGTTTTCCCTGAAAATTACAACATTTAAGGCCTAAAAGTGACGGGGGGGGGGGCGAAATATGGGCACTTTACCCTAACTTATAGAAACCAGGAAACGTATAAAAAGTTATAGGGGCTATACATATATAACGTTATCATTTTAGGGGGGAGAGGTGGTCTGGCACATGATATCGTAAGATATCTCTAAAGAGAGGGGGAGGGGGTTTGTGTTTTGATATTGTTATCATTTTTGATCCAACCAAAATTTTCTCTTCTTATTTGTAACTTGGTCTTTGCATCAAAATAGTATGTTATCTTTCTTAGTATGTGATCTATTTTCCTTAAAATACAAAAGTTATTATTTAAATACTTAAATGATTATAAAATTATACAGTTCCATAATATGGAATACCCCAACTTGTATGCATACATAATCCGCTGTTCAACAAAGTATAATGCAAAGTATGTTTGAAATTACACTTGTATTTAACAAGTAAATAAAAAAAAAGTGTGTGCCTGTTTTGTTGATAAGAAGTTCTGCCTGCCCCACCCCGTGAGGGGGCAAGTTCAAAAAGACATTATTACTGTTGAATGCATTATGCAAAGAAAAGCTATTATTAAATACTTTTAAACAGTCTGTTTCTTTTAAGTGTTATTTGAGATTAAGTTGTTTCATATATAAACTGATATTTTATTGACTTCTCTTCATTTGAATCAATAAAGTATAAGAAAAATAAATGTAACATATTTGTATATCACTCCAAACAAAAGAAAAAAAATCCAAAAATCTAAAGAATTTTTATATATTTTTATTATTTGTTATTATGATAATATCATTACTAGGGGGGGGGGGGGGTTCGAGAGATGATAACATATGATATCGTAAGGGGGGAGGGGGTCCAAAAATACAAAAAAGTTGATAACGTTATATATGCACAGCCCCATATTTCCTAAATTTTGTAATATTGAAGTAAATGAATTTTGATAGGATGACGAACAACTATTTGAAACCTATTTGCTATTGTAATTGTACCTTTAAAACAGGTGGTTTAGGAATTAGCTGTTGGTCGATCAAAAGAAAGCGGTCACTGTGTATACTTAGAGTGAATGCAGCTTGCGCCAAACATTACGTCCCATTTTTACAGGATTTGAAGCTAAAAATTTTGGGAAATATTTAGAATTCTGACTAAATTTGAAATTTTACGAGGGTTTATCAATAAGTTTTAGCCCTCACATAGAAATAATTGAGCGAAATTTATGAAATTGCTACATTGTATTAGTCCTTTTCAATAGAGTCACCATCATAGTGACACATTTCTGAAAACGGAACTTCAAAAAGAGGGGGGAGGATGTATTCCAGGGGGCGCGATAGTAGACCCAGAGCATTTTTCTAACTTTTGCCGACCCCTACATGTGTTGGAAAGGCCTGTGAACACTTATTCATGTTATCCACCCCCCGAACCCCTCCCTCCAAATTTGCGCTCCGGCAGCACTTTTCAAAAATTTTGCGGACATCATTCATGCCTCCGGGGGACAAATTTTGGGGGGGGGGGGAACTCGAGAGTGCATAAAATGAATAAGTGGTCACAGGCCTTTCCAACAATATGTCACATGTCTTAGAAAAATGCACCCCTTTGGTCTACTATCGCGCTTTCTGGAATACATCCTCCCCCCTCTCTTCGAATACCGTTTGCAGAAATGTGTTACTGTGCACGGTGACTATATAGAAAAGGACTAATAAAATTTCACTCAATTATTTCTATGTGAGGGCAAAAACCTATTGATACATCTGTCGGAGTTTCCTCTTAGTCCGCACAACTTCGAAGAAAATCCTTATTATTTATATGCTGCCACCACCGATATGATTACGTGATATCGGTCACGCACAGAGAAGATTGTTTAAAGGAAAACCAACGCTTTCAATTAACTAAATTAACAGTTTATTTACACTCTATTTACACAACAACAAAAGACTATTTACACTTACAAACTCGGATATAGATGATCCTGTTCAACATTAAATTGAATACAGTAAATGCTGGCTGTGTACTGTTAAACTACGTTAAACCACTCTCACTCTACACACGTTAAATTAGCTTTCCGGAGATCAATCTCGATCTCCCAACACCTATGTGCTCTAAGCCTACGCTCTATCTCTAAGAGCTCTCCCCCGGGACTCCCGTCCACTTTGCGCGCTACGCTCCACACTGACTATCTCAGCATAAGAGACTGCCTTCCAGCAACCCCTTGCTCCTTCTCCATGTAACCCCTCCGGAGTTTTCTGCCTGGCTCCCATTTCAAGCTCTTTTCTTCGTTCGTGGAATGCTTTTGTCTTCGCATCTTCCACAGACATCTCAAAAGGTTGGGCACACCCCTCTCCAACTATCTTTTCCCCCCCCTCATACCATCTATACATTTTCACCGGCTTAGATCCAGTTTTAGATAAGGAAAGACTGTTATTTTGAAATTCCAGTACACAGCCCATACAATATATAATATATTAAGACAAAAATAATATAGAACCCCAGTTCTAATAGCAGATATTTCTCAGAACCTGACAACATCCTCGTAAGCAAACCTCTAAGACCTCTATAGTAGTAAAAATCAGCGGCTCTCTTTAAATCAACTTTATAGAGAGATATTGCGATGAAATTTTAAACTTGTGTGAAATAAAGAGAAAAACTGGAAGTTTCTCAATCATTCAGTCAGTTACATCCTATGTAATAGTTGCATTTTAAAATGTGGAACATCTCTTTCAACTCCATTGTGATGAAGTGATGCATGGCCATTTCCTGTACTTATAGTGATATCGGAACCTCTACATAAAGCAGTGTAAATATTTTGAAATTTTCGCTAAAATACTTTCCTGATTGTTAAAATTATAAGCAAAAAATTGAATCTGGATTGGAGTGAAACGTCCTGTATTTTTGACCAAATCGATAAGTTGCGATCGTAATGGCTTTACAACAATTATTACCCTACTGTAAAGAAGGGTTATGTGTTTCACGCGTATCTGGGTAAGTGGATTTCTTTATACCCTCGAAACATCCCAACGGCTGGATGGATTTTAATGAATGGGGTCTCTGTCGATTCGTCTTAACCGTCCGATGGTTGTAGGCTAGGTTTTGTTTTTATAAATTCAAAATGGCGGTATCCAGCAAAGAAAGAAACAGTGGGCCATCAGCTGGAAAAAAGATGGCAGCCAGCAGTGCCACCAGTGGTAAAGTGCAAGGGTGCCATTACATAAACCTGTCGAAAAGTGTCCAAGCCGAATGCAGCCGGCCCATCAGTGATGGCCAACAGCAGGCCAGCATTGGTATGCCATCACATTACTTCAATCCGGCACTTTTCCTGCAGTACTAGCACCTATCCCACTGCGATTCCTTTGCTGGCCCAGCACTTTCCCTTACAAAAATTTCTTATAGAATTCTATAAAAAAACAAAGTATTATATAATTATGCCTCTTTTTTCTATAAGCCAGTTTCACCAAGAGCTATAGAAATATCTGTAGAAGTGTCTATAATAGAAATATTTGAACTGCATGTGGTCACCCTCCCAAGTACTGACCACGCACGACGCTGCTTGGTTTTCGTGATCGGACATGAACAAGTGCTTTCAGCGTACGCTACGACTGCTCGCAGGTTTTAAGCTCTTATTACACTATTTCAAGTTTGTTTCTTTTGTGATTTGCATTCCCAATCATTAAACTGGTATACAAATTATTCTATTGTATAGAAATCCTATGTATTTTAAACGCTTTTTTTTTATTATTGATTCTGAACTGCAAAAATTATGAAAACCGAAATCCTTTGTAACCTAGTAAAACCAGATTTAAGGAGAAAAAAAAATGCGTTGAAATAAAGAATTTATTTATTTATTCATTTACTTATTTATTTTGTTGGTGGCAGTGGTGCTATATTTTTTACAGTTTAAAAAAAAATTAACTTCACAGTTTAAATTGTGTTAAGATATTCATTTCAGATTTGTGTTCAAATACTCAATGTCTTCGATATTCGCAGCATGTAGTGGTGGGCCAGCGCATGAGATAAAATGGATGCCCACCAGAATTTTATCTGATGATTTCCAACAGCAAAGTTGACTGAAGCTGTCCAGCAGCGGTCATGCAGTGGTAGACCATCAGCCAGCACTTCTCCATCATTGCCAGCCTCTATCTTGCTGCTGGCCAGCAATTTCCTCTTTGCTGCGTAGAGACGAAAAAAAATTATGTACCCTATTGAGTGACATCATTGGATATAGGTCTTTCAAAATGAAGACGATGTTTCATTGACTATTTTACAGTCAGAAGCTCCGTTTAAATATTACACAACCTGGAAGTTGTGTAGGTGGGATATCTTTACTGCAACTCTAACCATCATAAACATCTATAGGCCTCATCAAAACAGTGTTTATAAATAGGAACTAACAATTAAACGCAACTTAAAAGTTATCAATACAAGTAAATAATAACAAAAAAAAAAAAAAATAGGTATGTAATATAAAAAGAAATAGTTTCACATTGATGAGAAATAATTAATTAGTCAGCTTTTTACGCAGTCGGGTTTTTTGATTTTTTAAATTTAATTTTTTATTTCTTGTAATGCGCTCTATCGTTTCTTAAAAATTGTAACCGTAGTACTGACATTGCGAGGCCCTTTGGAAACTGAAATAATAAAACTTCCAATCCCTTAAATTTATAATGTTATTAACATTTTTTTTCTTTATTTCAGTTTTTTTTTTTTTTTTTTTTTTTTTTTTGACTTTATCCCACAGTTTGAAGCTGCCGATAGCAGTTGGAGGTCAAAGGTTTCGCAAAGGCGCCATTTGTCAAAAGGTTTCTTTCGATACACTGACCTTAATTTATGCTTTGACTGCAAGACTCGTGCCTTGTCAGTATACAGTTTTTTCCCCTCCGGGCACCTGGATCCCCAATTCTTCTCCGCGCTTCTCTTATTATATGAGCTGTTGATTTTGAGACTAGTACAAGTCCATTATATGTTATTATTGATAAATATTGAATAGTTTACATTGTAATGTGTTTAAAAATATTCGTAAGCAGTCGTAGAGTTATTAGCCCCCGGTATACTATTTCTTTCTCAAAGCTATTAAAATGTCGTCTCCAAAAAATAACGTTCCGTTGTATAAGCCAACCGTAAAACAAAGCAGATGCATCATTGTACTGTTCAATATTCTACTGCAATTTTTTAAACTTCTAAGCATCGCACATTTTCAATTTTTATACCCTCGTATGGGAGAAAAAAGTACTTTTTAATGCAATTTGTTTGAAAGATGCATCTCCATTTATTCTTGGGGTATTAATTTTTTTTATAATTTTTAGCTCCATTTGTTTAATTTTTGGCAACTAAAATACCCCATTTCTATAGAAAGTAAAGGACAAATAGTTGGAAAGTAGCAATTATACCTTTTTGTTGCCATTTTCCCATAATTACTGAAAAATAAAATGTAATTAGAATACGTGCTATTTTGAAAAAATATAAATGAATGATTTCTGATAAAACAGGGAGCTATTATAAGCGATATTTAATTTAATAAACTATAGTACAAACAAATAAAGGCATATAAAGCATTAGATAGCCGTTTTTTTTTTTTTTTTTTTTTTTTTTTTTTTTTTTTTTTTAAACATTGGGGAAAAATGGTTATTGTCCTTGTCAGGGTAGGAAATCAAAACCATATCTGAAGGTTTTTATTGGTTTAATCCGCATTTTATTCGTGTTCTGATTGATCTATACACTAACCTTTACTTTCAAGAGAGATGGATACTTCTGTTGCCACTATGACAAAAAAGTAATAAAAACTACAAAAAAAATTAATAACTCAGAAACAAATTGAGATACAGCTTTCAAACAAATTGCATTTAAAAGTACATTTTTTTCTCTATCCGACGGTGTAAAAAGTAATATTGTCGGATGTTTAGAAGTTTAAGAAATAAATTTCATTTAAAATTGGCCGTCAGATTTCTTGGACGATGGAAAAGCCTTTTCCCGAACAGCCAATGAAATGGTTGGATAATACGTAAGTTTCAAGTGGATAATACGTACGAGTTGCAGGCAATTTCTGTCGCTTGAAATTTGTACGGGCAATAACACTATTAAAGTTTAATTCATGGCGTACGTAATGTAGGATCAACTCCGTGCTATTTTTTATGTCTTAAATTTTAGTCTTTGAAAAAATCATTTTCCAAATGGTCGTTGTAATTTGTTAAATTGCATTTTTTTTTTTTTTTTTTTTTTTTTTTTTTTTTTGTCGGGTTTCTTGAGTGAGATCTCTTTCTTTTTGGATTTGTGTATTATTCAGCGATGGTGACGTCCTGTGAATACTTTACTGTAGATGTTGTTTAAGACTGGATCGTCAATGAGAAATTCCTCAGCGGATGCGAAAGACGTCATTTTATATAAAATAAAAGCGTGTATTTTAAGTCTTAAAATTGAAATATGTTTTGTATTATCTATATTTATATACATACTAGGGGGTTCTGCCCCCTGCAAGCTACGCTCGCCAACCCCCGTTCAGACACTGCAGAATCTAAAAACAGGCTAATCAGATGGGTTTTAAAAATATTAGAGAAGATTGAATTATACTGAAAAAAGCTGTGCAGATCTCCCTGTAAACGGGTTTCCATTCAATTCCCTTTGATTGCAAAAATTTAAGGGCGAATCAGTTGCTGTTAAGACATCCAATGGTTATTTTCGTTTTTGATTAAAGAGGATCAGTTAAACATTTCAAAAGTAGCTAAAATAAAATAAATATACAGAGTCTTTGTCTCCCGGTATTTTAAAACAATCTCTATAACAATAGCCTAAGTCACGTGACTATCATCAACAGCTCCGGGCGGACCACTTCGCTTTTTATACTCTAGGTGCCATTTTGGTACTTTAATGTTAGCTAGGCACAGGTGATAAGTCGCCAAATATTATTCTATCGCCACCATTTCATCTATATTATAATAGTTCAAGCCATCAACTGCCATAAACAAATACTGTCTGATCCCTTCGCCGTTCATGAAAGTTTGGCACAGATGCCATATACGTCCCATATTGGCGCGATTTTTTAACGATGTCAATTTGGGGAACGCATCAACAGCATAAACAACAACATCCGGCTTGCCATATCAAGCAAAATAACAATACTTTGACGCCAGTTTAGTGCCAGTCCCATATATGACATTGGCGTCAGAAAAAAATCGCGCCAATATGGGACCGTATGTTTTCCATTTTGATTTAAAAAATCAAAAATTTTTTTTCGAATAAAACTACATAAAATTTGCCATGGTTGCAAAGAATTCTTGGTACTTTTACGCTAGCCGGATGCAAATCTCGCCAATAGCTTTTTTTCAACTCGCTAGTTGAAGCGCATTTTGTTTTCGAGTGGTAATATTTGGCCAGATGTCATATATGCACAGCAGGTTTGACGTGATTTTTTTTTTTTTTTTACGAAAATTTGACAAAAACCTCGTTTTCAAATACCAGTTGCATATACATTTTTGGTATTACTTAGTTATCCCGTCGACCAAAAATCTATCGCCAAACTATAAAATTAAATGCCAAGAATGGTTGATTGTAAATGCCACATTCACTTGTCTGTAAGCAAGTTACACGTGTTTATGTCATCAAGTGATTTTTATTTTGACTTTTTATTTGTATATTTATTAATCTTATACTAATTTATTTGTTCTTTCGTTATTTAAAATAAAAATTATGTCAATTTGTATAATTTGGCGAGTGTTTTGGCGATTTATATAATTTGGCGAAATTGGTCGACGGAATAACTAAGTAGTACCGTATTTTTTAATTATTTTCTAAAGGAAATATTAAAAAAAAAATTAATAATTATAGAACAAAATAATTTATATAATTTATAAAAAGAAATAAAAGTAAATAAACATTTATTATCAAATAAACAAAAATAGTCGGGTTACCATGTCAATCTTTTCTGAAATATGAAAAAAAAAAATATCTGTTTGATTAAAATTTGAGTTGCCATCATTAGAAAAATGTATATAAAATTAGAAAAAAAATAATGTTTCGCAAACTAATTCGAATTTAAAAATTCTAATACCAGTTTTGAGATCTGCGGATCAATGCTGATTTTTGGTGTCAATTTCATTGCAAAGTATTCCATTTTAGGCGAAATCGCTTGAAACATAATCAATTGTTTAATCAGTCGATTCATATATCCGTTTCATAAATTCGTTTCATATATCCATTTCATAAATTCGTTTCATTAGGATTTTATAGGGTAGATATATTTTTTTCATCGTTGGCGACACTAAATTCTGAAAAATGAGATTTCCTGTTTTCTAGTTACATATTTTTTGTGGTCTTATTTCATGTAAATTTAATAGCCAATAATGGTTATCTGTACTAGCTGAATGCACTTTCAAAAGCAATAATCTGTTGACAACGTTGATTTTCTTTGAACGGAATATCTTTATTTTAAAGGACAAAAGAGTAAGTTCGTAATGTTGAAGTCATTTTGACGTTGGGAACAGCAGATGATTAAGTTTGACTCTGACTGTCATTTTTTAAAACTTCTAAACATACCAAAATTAATTTTTACACCGTCGAATAGGGGAAAAAAATGTATTTTCAAATGCAATTTGTTTGAAAATTGTATCATAATTTGTTTTAAAACTGTACCGCAATTTGCAAATTTTTTTTCATAAAATAATTTTCAAGCATATATTTTTTTTTAATCTAGTGTATAACCCCCGTCAAAAATGACGGAATGTGAATGATCAGTCTTCAAAACAATAGTTAAAAAAATATTTTCTGACTTAAAAAAATATATATATGTCTCATGCATTTTGTTATTCAAAAAGTATTATCCTTTGTTTTTTGATGATAAGAACAAAGAAATTGTGTAAACTACAGTTTAGTCACCAGCACTTAAACGCGCCATTTCCAGCTACACATTCTATGACGAAAATGCTTGTTTAGGTTCCCTCTACATTAAAAATTTGCTGTTTAGCGTGACTTTTTTTTCGAAACAAACTATGTTAAAATTCATAATTTTATCTGCATTATAATTAAAATATGTTGTACCGATAAGAAATATTCATTTTATTTGCAATGTCTTCAAATCTGATAAAATGCATTTAAAAAAAAGTACGATTGCAACAGAAAGTGTCTTTGTTTATATTAATTGCTGATAGATGACGCCAAAAGAATTAGCGAGAAACATAAGCTCCTGATTTATTGGGAATTAAAACGACCTGCAGAGGCGCTGTTCGCAGCTTTCGGTACAGAATAAATTGCCCCTTTAATTTCTAATGCTAAAGTGCCATTGAAATAATTCTTTATTGTAGATGCATTTGAAAGTTTTAGATATTCAAATTCGGATCATTTTTACTTTGTCATATAAGACAGAACACAAATGTCACAGGAAATCTGAAATTGTGCAAACGAATAATCATTCTGAACAAATTAAAAACACATGTATGGCAATGTGCTTGAACGGCACTTTCCTGAAGCAAAAGTTATATCTTTTCTCCACCAGATGGCGATAGTTATCCGTTATTTTTTATTTAGAACTTGTTGTTGTTGTTGATTTGGCCCTTAAATTAAGAACTTAATTGGATAGTTTTTGAATGTTTTAAACAAAGTTAAAATATTTAAAGGTTTTAATATACTTTTACAAAATATTTTAAGAACAGCATCGACGTTAACATGTATTTTATTTTTATGAAGCGTTCAAAGAGTCATTCATTTGTTTGTAGATTTACTGGAATTAGAATCTGAATGGCAATAGTATCGTTTGTTTTGATCTGATTTCTATGTCTATAACAGCTTATTTTTATTTAGAACTTAATACATTATAAATGGATATGATACACGTGTTTTATGTGGAAATATGCAGAACAGACATGATTTCATGTAGAAGAAATTATCAAATGAAAATCAAATATTCAATTTAATCGCTTAGAAGGCACAAAGGTCAACATAGTGCAAAAGATTCCATGCCGGGACTTGAACCCGGTCCATCAGTATAGCACACTGACATTCTACCGACTAAACCACATGGAACGATAGCCAGCCTGGAACCTCTCACTATTATGCAAGGACAATGTTTCTCTCTGGTTCCAAGTATTAATAAAGAAATTGTTATTTAGGTGTCATATGTTAGCATATGTTTTTCATTAAGCCTAACATGGCGTTTAGCTACGGTCGATTCGCAGACCAGAGTGGTTCGTACCGGCATGATTACCTACACTTTTCAGTACTCGGATTTTATTATAAGTAGATGACGAAATCAAAACTTCATCGCTAAAAAATACACAAATAAAATATAAATTTGAGACGTAATCGAACTATGCGCTTAAAACTCTGACATGATCAGAATCAATCAGGCTGCTGAAAATAGAGATCTTTAGCGATTTCTTCGGCTGTTAACTCGTAACGTATAAACATTTAAATTTCGTAAATTTAAAAAAACAGTTTTTATTGATCCAAACGACTTTTAAAATATTTTTCCCCTCATTTGAAATATTTTTGTAAGTGGAACTATGTGCTTATGACTAACGGTTTAAGAATTTGCCATTGGACACCGTTGAGGGTGGATACCATGTGTATACTTCGAGGAAAGGTAAATTCAGCAGCGACTACCGGATTTGATAACGAAATATTTAAACTCGAATTGGAACCGAACCCGAAGTGAAAGAAAACTAATACAATTATAGTAATATGGTCTGCAATTATATCTCTAATATTAGTTTCATCTTTTTGTTGTAAAAATGAACACCTATAAACTCGTTAATACTCAAATATATCGTTTCTTTTCAGATGAAAAATTTTCATGACTTTCTTTTGGATCATCTCGAATCGGATCCGAAAGAATCAAAACTCAACCCGAAACCGACCGGAGCAACAACAGAAAAAAAAAAAAAAAAAAAAAAAAAAAAAAAAAAAAAAAATCAACCCGACATGACCAGTTTGGGTTAAATCGCGTTACCTGATGACGCTAGATGCTCTGATACTAAGAATGATTTTAGCCCTTGTTCTAAAGATTTTGTAAAGGTACCCTAAAGGTTTCTTTACAAAACTGTAAATTTGAGACTGAGCTGATACTTTATAGCTGTATGCAGGGCCCGACTAACAAGTTTCTGTGCCCGGGGCACTTTCAATTTTTCTGCCCCCTTAGATTGGTTAACTTACTGATACTAGTTTTTTTCGCATATTATACACTTATTCGAAAAGTGTCAATTAAAAAAATTAAGTTGTCTGGAAAATTAAGAAACGGTTCCAGAAATAAAAATATTTTTTTTTCCATTATTTAATAAAATGTGCTTTTAAGCATATATTGGGATATATTTATGTTATTTCATCGTATTGTCTGAAATATCTCATTTGTTTCCACAATTATGATTTTTATAATAGAAATCTTGATGAAATTAGGAAAAATTTTGTGCCCCGTAGAAATTTCTAGGCCAAGACGCAGGCCCCGGGTGCCCATGCGATAATCAGAGCCTGGCTGTATCATAAACGAATAATCCCTTAAATCCTTAATTTTCATAATTTTCGTTCTAGTATGAACGAAAACGTTATTGAGATGAACTTTTTAATGTGTTTTTTTAAATGTGGCTTCTAATATATTTTTAAATGTTACATCAAGTACACTTTATAGAAGTATATTTTATAGAAGTATTCTTATAGACCTGTATATATTACGGAGATTTAAAATTGTATTTAAAATGTGAAATAATCTCTGGAATTGGTATATAAACGGTTAATTCTTAATTTTATTAAATTATTTTTTGTTATTTCTGTTACTCATTTACTTTTTTAGTTGGCATTTATTTATTTACTTCGTCCCACATTTCGAAACCGCCGATAATAGCTTAAGGTCAGAGGTTTCGCAAAGTCGCCATTTGTCAAAAGGTTTCTTTTCGATACACTGATCTTAATTTATGCTTGGACTGCAACACTGGTGGCTTCTCACCAGAATTTTTCTCGCCTAGCACCTGGGTCTCTTTTTCTTTTCGGCGCTTTTCTTATTATATATACTTCGAGAAAAAGTAAATTCAACGTCTATTACATTGCTCCCAAAGATTTTTTTCTCGCCAGATTTGTAGTGAAATAATACATGAAATCTGTAGAATTGTATTAGAATTTGAAATTGTGTGTACACCTCTATAAGATGTGTATTGAAAGAGCATTCTTTCCTCTCCGTTATTGCTGTTAGAGGATTTTTTAACGGTTTGTGCAGAGAGATTTTGGAAAATCTTTCCAGAAGTATCGTAAAACGTTTGTCCATGGCTTTTACTTACTATTACCATTCCTTAACACTCGATTATTTAGACTTTAGAGGATTAATATATCCTCTAAAAACTCAGGTTATAGGTGTCGTAGTCTCAGTGAGATCACACGACTTACGCTATTTCAGAAAATTATTGTTGACTGAAAAAAAAAAAAAAAAAAAGCAATTTAAGAAATTACAACGACCATATGGAAAATGATTTTTTCAAAGACTAAAATTTGAGACATAAAAAATCGCACGGAATTGATCCTACATTACGTACGCCATGAATTAAACATTAATAGTGTTATTATCCCCCTGAAACTTACGAATTATCTAAGCATTTCATTGGCTGTTCGGGAAAAGGCTTTTCCATCGTCAGATTTCCAAGAAATCTGACAACCCATTTTAAATGAAATTTCATTCTAAAACTTCTAAACATCCGACAATATTACTTTTTACACCGTCGGATAGAGAAAAAAAAAATGTTCTTTTACATGCAATTTGTTTGAAAGCTGTATCTCAATTTGTTTCTGAGTTATTAATTTTTTTTTTTGTAGTTTTTATTATTTTTTTGTCATATCAACCTCTCTTGAAAGTAAAGGTTAGTGTATAGACCAATCAGAACACGAATAAAATGCGGATTAAACCAATAAAAACCTTCAGATATGCTTTTGATTTCCTACCCTGACGAGAACAATAACCATTTTTCCAAATGGTTAAAAAAAAAATTATTCGAAGATTTAGGCATACTTATAGCTAACCATACATAAACAATTAAAAAATACACTCAAGGTTCTAAATAATAATTTTAAAAAAGTTAGCACAATGAGCTATTTGTATAAACACGTAATAGTACGTTTTAATAATTGCACGAATTTGCACATTTCACGAACCGGAACAATATGTTTCAGAAATTCACGACCCGGAATATCGTCGCTATTTGGTCCGGTTCATTTCCAGCCCTGACACTTTATACAGCGATATTTCAAAGAAAGGTCTTCCTATCGGCAGCGCATAGACTACTTAGTTATGTACTTTTTTTTATGCCGGTTGCTTAACATTTATACCTTGTTGTATGATACCTGCGCATTGATACTCAAGTTGATCTCGTAATTAGAGACTTGATCAGATGATGATGAGACCTTCACCTGGCACGACGCCACCAGAGGTAACTGGGGGGACTTTGCACCCACGACGAATTTTACATGCACCAGGCGCCATTTATGCTTGGATTGCAACACTCCTGACTTGTCACTATTTTTTTTTTCTCTCCGAGCACCTGGTCTCTTTTTCTTTTAGGCGCTCTTCTTATTGTATATACTTCGAGAAAAAGTAAATTCAGCGGCTATTACATTGCTCTCAAAGATTATTTTTTTCCTCACCGGATTTATAGTGAAATAATACATGAAATCTGTAGAGTTGTATCAGAATTTGAAATTGTGTGTACACCAAGATGTGTATTGAAAGCAAGGGCGAATCCAGCTCATCACTTAGAGGGGGGTCATGGATTTCCTTTTTTTGAAGTGCGAGAGGATCACATCTCTCTATGAGAATTTTTTTTATTGAAAGCTATTCCCAGATCCAAACTAACTATTTTTCTAATACTTTCGCAAAGTCATTCATAAGGACATTCAGTCGTAAATACAAAAAAATTGCATTAATATTCGTAAAAATATAAAATTTACCGATTTTGTTCAGATACCAAGAAATTGAAGAGTTTCTCCATTTTTTTTATAAAGGTAAAGATTCATTCAGAAAAGGTTGTCAAAGTTAGCCTTTTTAGCCAAGTTTTACGAGTTGACAGCCACAGAAATGTCGTCGCTAGGGAACAATTGGCTGTCACTTCCGGAAATTCATTTTAAAAAGTCTAACAATTGTCAACGATTAAACAGGGCAAAAATTTGTATTCAATTTTAGAGGTAACAAAACCGTACAAATTGGCAGCGATGTGATTCTATGATCTGCTCAAAATATTAAATATTTTTCAATTGTACTTGTACCTTTGGAATGGATCATTTTCTTCTGATGGACAGATGGCTTCCATTATTATGAAACAGCTATTATAAATGAAGTGTCAGGTGAAGATGAAAGAGCAACCGTAAAAAGTTAGAACTCTGATTTTCTGGTCAGAATGAGGGGGGGGGGGACATAATTGCTTTTGAAAAAAAAAAAAAATCAGAAGACCAGAAAATCAGAGTTCTAACTTTTTACGACTGCTCTTTCATCTTCACCTAACACTTCATTTATAATAGTTGTTTCATAATAATGGAAGACAGAAGAAAATACCTCGGTTAAAGCGGAAACTCGGTTAAGTGGGACTCGGATAATCGGGACTCTACTGTATATTTCATTTTAAAAATGATGTTTAGAATATTTTTGTTGGTGTTCAGAGCGGGGGGGAGGTCATGACCCCCGTGACCTCCCTTTTGGATCCGCCATTGTAGATTATGTAGTTCAGTATTACATATTTTATGATTACATATTTTAAATTTTAAAATAAGTCGGCTATTAGAAAATTAGTAAAATTCTCTCTGTAAATATACCTTGCGGAAGAGAAAGGGGGGGGGGGGGTGCAAAGTTCATGTTTGCCCCGGGTGCAAAAAAGGCTAGTTTCGGCCCTGTACACCTCTATAAGATGTGTATTGAAAGAGCATTCTTTCCTCTCCGTTATTACTGTTAGAGGAATTTTTAAAGGTTTGTACAGAGGGATTTTAGAAAATCTTTCCAGAAGTATTTTAAAATGTTAGTCCATTCCTTTTACTTAGCATCCTTAACACCCGATTACTACCTTCTAAAATTTCTGTTATTGGTTTCGTTGTATCTGTGATATCACATTACGTAATTTCCGTAATCTATACACTTTATACAGCGATATTTCGAGGAATAGTAATAATAGATACGAAGTGCACACATGTTATTTTGCCTTTAACCCTTTATATCCCAAATTATGGATTCGTGAAAATTTCAACATTCAAAGCATTTTTCGTGAATTTTTGAAACTATATTAGAAGATTTATACAATCATTTAATGAATTTTAGAATTATTTTCCTAATTAAAATGAATTCATTAAATTTGAATCTATAGGGATTTTGTGCAATATTTATAACTCCACTCAAATCATTTATTTAAAATATTTTCCTTAGTATTTTATAGGATTAGGAAATGTACAAATATAATGCTCTTAAAATAGAAATATTTCCGAACTGAAACTTTTCCTCCAAAAACTTTCAACGGCAAGAAAGCTGAAAAGATGCAAACGAAAAAGAAATCATCCTTTTAAATATATTTTTCTTGTGTGCAGCCAATAATGCTTTTGGAATAAGATAAAGTAAAGTATCTATACCTCATTCTAAACTGTAGTACTTCTAATGGTTGTATTGAATGAATTGTATAACAAGTTATTTTAATGGTACTTTAAAGTACCATCGGAGCATAAAGGGTTTATCACAAAAGCTACAAGAAATACACAAAATTTAAAGACTCCTTAGCAGCCAGAAAAAGCCACTCTGTTATCTTACAGATACAAAAGGTAGTAGCTGAACGTTAAAGATCGAAAAAATAAATAGAATGCATTAACCCTAATGAGTCCTTGACCGCCTAAAACCTAGCCTCCCCTTGACGGAAAATGAGAAAGTGACGTATGCATTTCATCTGATCAGATTTGATCAACAATACATATTTCACGTGATGGGACAATTTTCGTCCCGAAATTCCGTCAAGAAGGGGAAGGGGGATGTGCTAACTTTTAGGGGTCTGCACCTAAAAATATCGACTTTGAGAGCACTTACGGGTTTGATCAAACGCTAAAATTGGTTGATTAAATCTCTACAACCGATTTCTGATAAGGATCGCTAATTTTTTTTTTTAGTTTTGCGCATTTTGAAATATCCTAAAAGTTAGTCCCCCCTGGTTCTTTTTAATCATAACTGAAATAAAGTTGATCAAACAATGAAAATTGTTGATCAAATCACTTTCTCATTTTCCATCAAGGAAGGTCTAACTTTTAGGCGGTGAGTCCTTGGACTTCCATACCAGTCTTCGGTATTATTTGTGAGGGCAAGGATACACTCTCAAGTAACATACTAGACACGCATGCTACCAATACGAACTCATAGCACGTTATGCACTCAGTATTTTACCTGAATAAAAAATACTTATTTTTGCTTTTCGAGAACACAGTGTAAATTGTAATCATGATTTGAGAGAGGGAGTGAACACAATAACACCCAAACGGTATTTCCATTTTGTAAAATATGTTATCGATCACTGTCGCAAAAACTGTATAGATTTTCGTAGAAATCGATCAACGGATTATTTAATCCATTTTGAGACCGAATCTATAGGGAAAATCACCAAGGAAATGTGACGGAGTGTTAAGTGATAAAGAGTGCGGCGATTTAATCAAGCCTTAGTAGCTCAAAGGTAACGTCTCCAGTCTCGAAATGGAAAGTCCGGCGTAAGAACTCAACAGATTCCTTTGTTATATTATGTTACACAAATATTAATATAAACTAGCTGACTTCGACCTCTAGCGGGCTCCTCCTTTTTATGAACCTCTAATAATATGAAATCTCGAAGCGAACGAACCTCGAACCGAGTCCCCGCTACCTACGGCACCGTATAGCAGTCGTGCTGTGCACGCACTGCAAACTCTTTTGAAAAAGGCAATCGCACTCGAACAAAAGTCGAACGGAGTCCCCGCTGCCTATGGCACCGTATAGCAGGCGTGCTGCGCACGCACTGCCAAATACTTACATCGGGGTCCTTGGAGACATATTAAATCTAGAAAAGAACGAACCTCGAACCGGGTCCCCGCTGCCTACGGCACCGTATAGCAGGCGTGCGAGATTCCTTTGTTATATTATGTTACACAAATATTAATATAAATATTACTTTACATAAATAATAATATAAATATTATGTATACTCTCTGCCTCAGACAAAAAAAACCTTGAGTAGATTTCCTGCTTTCGGAGGATTCAAAACTTGTAAGGAAGGAACTTCGTCCGTAGGGGGGGGGGGGGGAGTGCAGAAAAGGCTACGATAATTCTCGGAAAGACCGACTGAACGGGAGAAAAGAAAAGGCCGAAAATAAAGTAGACTGACCAGTTACCCTGGCAACAGGATCGAGCCAAGACTAGTTCCAGGGTCTTTCTTGTCTCAGCCAGACAGTATACATATAGTCTTTTCTTTTTTTTAGGTTTCGGATACATACACCAGTTTTCGGAAAGTCGAGTGGAGATACTCCGCATTTTCTATGAGCTTTAATCTGCTGTTTGCAAATATTATCCAACTAATTGTTTTCATAGTAATTTAGGACTTTACGTTGTAATATCGAATACTAAACAAAACAGAGGCTGCTATACAACGTATACTTTATTCATAAATTTAAAGATGATGTAAAAATAAAAACACATGAATAAAATAAAACCCTACGTTTCGGTTTAATCTTCTAAACCATCGTGAGGAGAAAAATTTTTCTGAAAACACAAATCGGTAGGAAATTTATATCTACGTGCTACATCTTTAAAAATGTTTCCTTAGTAAAAAAAATCTTCAAAAAAGTTTAAATTTAATTTTTGAAGATGTAGCATGTAGATTGTTTCCTGCCGATTTGTGTTTTTAGAAAATTTTACTCCTGATGAGGGTTTAGAAGATTAAATCTAAACGTAGAGTTTTATTTTATTCATGTGTTTTTATTTTTACGTCATCTTTAAATTTATGAATAAGTATGCGTTGGGCAGCAACCTGTATTTTGTTTAGTAATTGTTTTCATGTTTTGATTTAGATGTAACGTGAACGTCTCACTCTTCTTTGCCACACATTATATACCCCAAACCCCTCTTGTGTAACGTAATTAATAGATATCCCCATAATACGAAAACAATACCCTAACATGACCTTCGACATGACTCATTGTTGAGATTCTTTTAAAAATCATTCTTAATATTTTTTTGTTATTATTATTAGTCTGTTAGCGTTTCTAAAACAATAAAGAAGCACACATCATATAAGAGAATGAAATACGGTATTTTTAGAGGGAATTACAACGGGAATTTTGACAATTTACAAGCGCTCAACCACTTTTTTACTACCCCAAGGCTGTGTCTTTTAAACCACTTACAGCTGTTTTTGCAACTTTCAATTAACGTTTTTTTAAGGTGTTTTCGGCAACGATGCGGGTCTTTAACATCCGAAACTTCTGTAATTTTCCGGGAATTATAATCCTGTTTTGAGAAGGTTTGTTTTAGAAAATTGTTTTAGAATAGCTGCTTCCGCCCCCCCCCCCTTTTTTTTTTTTACTTTGCAGTATGATTTTGGTCCTTGTTAGGTTGAATATTATTATGTGTCGAGGAACTTGTGTAGCAATTACAGTGATTAACATAAAATAATGAGAGGTTTATTTTTTAAAGAGAGATGGTAAAGGAAATATATATTATGCTGTGCTACTGGGTTTCTTTTTTTTTCCTTATGTTTATCTATGAGATAATTTCGAAGTGCCACGCAATTTTTCTGGTTTATAATTAACGATGGAGTATTAAGAAATATTTATACTTCAAGGTAAAATTTTCAACGTTTAATGTGTTATATGTTCAAACTTTGTTGAAAAAAAAATGGAGCTTGCCAGTAAGCAATTCTTTAAGGCGGTTCTTAAAGGAATATTTTTCCTACCTCAATAACGCGAAACTTTCCCACACATTTACGGACTCATTTTTAAACACAAAAGTATGGCACTTGCATGACTAACGACTGAAGCGATTTGAAATCGAATGGTGTTTTCCAATTTTTTTTTTTTTTTTTTTTTTTTTTTTTTTTATAAATGAAGTACTTATCGAGCTATAAGCGATTGATATCACATGACGACGGGTTTTCCCCCTTTTCTGCGCAGTCACCTCCGAAAATTCCGTTCAAAATGCCCACTTTGACTGTGTGTCTTCTGCCAGTACCAAAAAAAAAGGGAAAACATCATTCGATTCCATAATTTCTGAATAAAGCCACATTGCAATTTCATGCGTTTCCAAGCAAAAATGAATTCAAAAAGGTGCCTGAAAGTAGCTCCTTGAATTTGAGAAAGACTTAACCCTTTATGGCCCAAATTAGCAATTAATGAAAAGTTTATCCTACAAAGCAATTTTTTCTGAATTTTTGAAAATAAGAAATGTGCAATAAATAAATTTCAGAATTATTTCGTCCATTCAAATTAAAGCGGTTCTAATATATATATATATATATATATACCGGGTGTCCCAAAAAAGACTGACTGATTTTAAAATTCAATAACTTCCAAACGGTGACAGATATTAAAAAAATTCTTGCAGGAGGGTTATGCATAAAGTCAAAAGTTTTATTACAGTGATTTTCGATTTTAGTTCGAATTACAAACAATAGATGGCGCTGTAAGCAATAGTCGCTAAATACAGGCCCGATTTTTGGTCCTTTCTGTTGTTCCATGCAGAAAAAGGAGATGGAAATGTATTATCCGGGCCACGAAGTACCAAAAATCGAGCCTGAATTTAGCCTCTATTGATCGCAGCGCCATCTATTGTTTGTAATTCGAACTAAAATCGAAAATCACTGTAAAAAACTTTTGGCTTTATGCATAACCCTCCTGCAAGAATTTTTTTAATATCTGTCACCGTTTGGAAGTTATTGAATTTTAAAATCAGTCAGTCCTTTTGGGGACACCCGGTATATATATATATATATATATATATATATATATACACTATAAGGCCATTAATGACCGGCAACTTTCAATTTCAGACATTTTGTCGAATATTTAAAAATATACTTGTCAGATTCTTCTAGAATTTCAGGATTAAAAAGAACAGGTATGACCTCATATTTAGCAATTTCGATTTGATAAAGGTGGCAATTAGGGGGCCAATAAAAAATCAAAGAATAAAATTAATACTTGGGATCACCCTGTAAAATAAAATACACGAAATGATCTATCGCTACAGAATATAAATAAAGAGACATTGTGCAATATGTGCATTCATTTGTGTAAGAAGAGCACGTATATTAATAGAGATATAGCGATTTTTTTTATATAAAAAATTCTTGCGTGTTTTTTGCTTATAACATGCAGGGTTTTCAACCAAACTTAACGCCAGTTTCAGAAAAATTGACAAAATGTAATAGACACGATATAGTGGAACTGGAATATAAATATATTAAATATTATAGGAAATATGAGCAGTTGTAAATAATTTTTATCTGCGCATGCGCGAACGATAACAAGGATCTTTTTACATAATTTAACAGTCAACTCTGTGGAGTAACTTATTAAAAAAATCCAGTCAAGTATCGTAAAAATTCAGAAAGATATCGGCTTTAAAGTGAACGAATTTTTAGTTGATCGATAAAACTACTGAATGATAAGGAATTGTCCACAAGTTGTCAATTTTAATTTT
The DNA here is from genome assembly GCA_963932465.1 of Maratus speciosus. Taxonomy (NCBI): domain Eukaryota; kingdom Metazoa; phylum Arthropoda; class Arachnida; order Araneae; family Salticidae; genus Maratus; species Maratus speciosus. The sequence continues at coordinate 2,905,461 of OZ010790.1, read as the reverse complement.
AATTTTTTTTTTAATTTTAATTTTTTATTGTTGCTTTAGTTCTTCTTGGATAACCACCAGAACGAGCCTATACCATGATAAAAAGAATTATCAAAATCGATGCATTTTTTCGAAATCTACTCGTTAATAGTCACTAAATACCTACTTTTTTCTGAAAGTCAGTTAATATAAAATGACAATTTGTGGAAAATCCCTTATCATCCAGTTGCTTTTAGAGAACAACTAAAAATTTGCTCACTCCAACGCCGATATCTTTCTGAATTTTTACGATATCTGACTGGATTTTTTTTAATAAGTTGATCCATAGAGTTGACTATTAAATTATGTAAAATGATCCTTCTTATCGTTCGCGCATGCGCAGATAAAAATTATTTCCTACAACTGCTCATATTTCCTAAAATATTTAATATACTCATATTCCAATTACACTATATTGTTTCTACTATATTTTGTAAATTTTTCTGAAACCGGCGTTAAATTTGGTTGAAAACTCAGCATATTATAAGCAAAAAACATGCAAGAATTTTTAATTTTTTAAAATAAATCGCTATATCTCGTTTAATATAAGTGCTATTCTTACATAAATGGATACACATATTGCACAATGTCTATTTATTTATATTCTGTAGCGATAGATCATTTCGTGCATTTTATTTTACAGGGTGATCCCAAGTATTATTTTTATTCTTTGATTTTTTGTTGGCCCCCTAATTACCCCCTTTATCAAATCGACATTACTAAGCATGAGGTCATACCTGTTCTTTTTAATCCTGAAATTCAAGAAGAATATGTCAAGTATATTTCGAAATATTCGACAAAATGTCTAAAATTGAAAGTTGCCGACCATTAATGGCCATATAGTGTATATATATATATATTTCTCTGCTCAACAACGCGACACTTTTTATGACTCATTTTTAAACGTAAAAGCGTGATACTCCCAGGCGTGATTTTTGAAGTGATTTAGAATTGAACAGTTTTCTTCAGAATTACATGAGTTATAAGCGGTTGTTGTCTCAAGGTTAATTACAATAGTATCAAACTTCGTTTTTTAATCGCATCAGTGTAAACTTTTTAACCAATTTGTGGCAACAATATTTTAAAATAAAAAAATAAATAAATAATCATAATAATAAATGATTTACACGATTTTCGTAAATTTCCAATAGTTTGTTGTTTACAAAATCGTTTCTTTTTTTCACCTTAAGAAATTTCCTAAAGTTTTAAAACATCAACTACCCTTGCTAATTAGTTTAATTTTGAATTCTTCTAACGCTTTTACAGATTTAAATCATGTTTGAAGAAATAAATTTTTTCTTCATTATCTTCTTTGTTATTTATCTAAGGTGATTCAATGTTCTAATTCTGTGGATAACCTAACAAATGTCTTCTTTCCATATACTAACTAATCCTTACAATAAATAGTTTGTCGAGATTTTTACGCACCCATGTAAATCCTTTCGTTTAAATTAAACGACAATATATTGCGGAAATTGTTTTTTTACATTTACCTTTTTGTCCCACTGTAATTTTGGTCAGCACAGTGTTCCGTACAGATTTAAAGGTTATTTGAAGAAAGAAAAATTTTCCCTGATTATCTCTTTTCTTATTATTTAGAAAATTCAACCTTCTGATTCGGTGAATACCGAACCATACAAATGAGCTGTCTCTTTCCTTGTACTGACTAGTCCTATCAATAAATAAATTAGTTTGTTGATTATTTTTATACACAAGGGACACATGCAAGACCTGTGTCGAAGCAAAAGTGTCATGACACTTTTTTGAATCGACTCATTTCACAGCATGTAATTGTTTTAGTTTAAATTAGCCTCGAATCTTCTTTTGTAGAAATTAATTTTCTACTTTCACCTTTTTATCCCAGTGTAATCTTGCACTGCACGGCGTTCCAATTAAAGTGTTTAAAGGAAGAGTGGTGCAAATCACACTATCTTAAATGTTCTAAAACAAGAATTTTCTGGACACGCTATAAAGAATTTCACATGCGGTAAAACAGTTTCCGCTGCTATTTGTTGACCAATTTCGTGCAACTATCCTTTATACCTGTATTTCTAATATCTAATGCCCTCTATGTTTTTAATTCCATTTTCCAAAAACCAGTGACTTGCGTCACTCTGCCTTCGAGCGCTCCAATTAACTCCAACAGGCTGGTGACTTTCTAAAAAGGGAGAGTGAGTCGTAGAATTAGAAAACAAAGCGGAAATTCGTCATTAGCTGCTGTTCTGGAGCCCTGCCGTAATTCAGCCAAAACGAAACAAAACAAAATGCCTCCCAAACAAAGAGCGGGGGCAGAACTTTTGTCATGCTCCGACAATGAGTTCATTACTCACAGAGAAGAGATAAGGAGACCCACTTTTAGACCGCTGAATCAAAATTAAAATTCCACTTTTCAACTTAGAAGACAAAGGTTAGCACCCTCCTGTCCCTTCCGCCGCATATGTGGTGGTGCAAGTGTAATTTCTGATAAACTTTATCGCGCGACATACGGAAAAGGTTTCTTTTTCGTTATTTTTTCGACCCCGCAGAACGTTCTTCCATTGTGGAAATCCTCCAACTCTTTCAGCACAAGCGGGAACTCAATCAACGCAAAACGATTAAAACAAAAGCTAGAATTTTATCGCCTTATGAGATCCGCTCGACGTTCTGTGTTTTCGCTTTTGTGTTCGCACTCGAGTAGACCGCCATATTGGAAAATACGAAACGATAAGGCCGTTACAGTCGCAGTTAAGAAGCGCCTGCTAAAAGAATTTATCGCGCCTTTTATCGGTTGGATTATAATGGCCGAGCACTTACATTTTTCGCGCCGATTATCGACTGTTGGCCGATTAATCAACGGAGAGAGCTTTCATCTTTAGCGGTGATTAGGCAGGAACCCGGAATGAGTTGATAGATGGCTCGAGATGTAAATTATTTTTCGACCGGTTAAAATGGTTCTCTATCGATTTTGCACGCACTCGAAAATGAATTTTTACGGGTAACGGGAGACGGAAACTTTCATTATGGATGTTACGGAATAGTGGCCCCTTTCATGAATTAGCATCGATTGGGGTTGCCGAAGGGTAGGAACTGTCTTCAAAAACTTTCGCCCCCCCCCCCCATTTTTCTCAAATTCATCAAGAACAATCTGGCTAATCTAGCATTCTCTCAAAAGAACTTAACTTTTGTCGAAACCTCAAACTTTTAACTCGTTTTCTTGACAACAGCTACCAGATGGAAATTTTTGTTGCTCTCTGAACGAATTTCAACCATTTGTTGAAAGGGAGTTACGGTGATGTTTAATCTATCACATTTATTTTATTAAGTTTCAAGGTTTTGTGATCGATGATGTTGGGTGAGATTAGTTTGTGTAATCGATTGTATCAAAGAGTTAAACTCGTTATTTCAGAATACTTAATTTAACGTTTTCATTTAAACAGGTATTTCATTTAAAGCACCGTAGGTCGATAATGGTAACTTTTGCAAAGCTTGAAAACTCTATTTCTAGAAGCAATTTGGAATATTGTATTTTACAATTAAAGTGAACAGAGTAGATAATCAGACCTGTTAAGTTTTATTCACATGGAATTGTGGAGATTATCAAAAATTATATTAGTTAATTAAAGAAAACATTCAAGCAGGAATGACAATAAATAAATGCAAATACTTCCAAGAGGAAATTTAGAAATATTACGAGGCAAATAAAGGCAATTTCAACAAAGGACACTACCGTAACCTTACCCACGTTCCTCTAACAGGAAAAATTACCTTTTATTTTTAAATGCTTCATTAAAAGATACGGAAGCCTTAGGGATTTGAATACCAGAATTTTTATTAAATAATGATCGCTATGTTTAAACATAAGAATTTGTGAGAGTAACTCTGAACAGCGCTAACTTTTATCTCTTTTTTATCTTTTTCTTTTCTTTTATTAGTTTTACAACTACAGCTATACCATTTTTTATCGTTTTACTTACTTGACTTAAGTTTTAACTTTTTTAATTCATTATTTTTCAATTTTATTTTTTCTTTAACTTTCTATTTTTTTCTTTTAAGTAGTGTTTAACCAGTTATACTTATCCCAAATGGCTCACAAAACATAAGATTAAGATAACATTTTCTAGACTGGGTGTTAAGCTGATCTCAATGCTGCTGACCTGTTCAGCACCTCATTAAGGCTTTTCTCAAATCCAAACTGGCTACTTTTTGACACAGTTTTTAATTCTTTCGTTCTTTTTTTTTTCTTTTATTGCCAACATGTCAAATTAATAGGTGCTCTTATTAAGAAACTATGTAATCGAACTGTAATTTTTTTCCTCGGTTAGTAGCAGAAGTCGTTGCAGAAAATACAGTCAAAGTTGGCGTTTTGAACCAAATTTCCAGACGCGACAGCACAGGAAAGGAAAAAAATTCATCGATTGCGATTCATATATGTTTCTCAAAAAATAATTTCAATATATATATATAACGACATATGACTTCAAAGATCTATTTAATAATATAGATTTATTAGATTTACATAATATTATAAATGCATTATTTAAAAAGTATCATCATAAACTGGATTTACCATTTAATATAGATATAGCTTATTTTAAATCTTTAACAAACTTCATAATCTATAATAATTATATCTTGCAAGATAACACATTATATTTACAGCATGTCGGCACCAGTTTATTATCAGACTTATACTTATATCACTATGAACGTACTTTTACTAATAATAATCTGCATTTATATCGTTATATTGATGACATAATTTTAATTGTCACTGATCAAACTGATATTTCTGAATTTCCAGTAGATTATCCCACTAATTTGAAATTAACGGAAAACCTCTTATCTAACAATGCAATTAAGTTCTTAGATCTTAAAATTATAATAAAAGACAACAAAATAACAACAGATCTATATGATAAACGTAAAGAATTTAAATTCAAAGTTAATACATTTACTAATTTTAAATCTTGTCTTCATAATTCTGTGTATCGTAATATAATCCTTAATCATTTATATAGAATAAAATGTTTATGTTCTTCTCATCTAATTAACAATATTATTAAAAAACTAAATTATGATGCATTAAATCATGATTTTCCAAAAAAATTCATATATTCTTTAATATACAATTAGTACTTAAATGATCTTAAAAAACAAATTAACACATGCGTAAACAAAATTACAAAAAAATAAGAAATAATTATAAAAAAATAAAAAATTGTAAAATCATAATAAAAAATATTATAGGACTGATGGGTGGGTAGATGTTAGAGTACGGAGGAGGGTGGCGTTGTCTGGATAATACGCAATGGTTAATTTAAAAAAAAGATAAAAAGGGGGGCATTTGATTTATATACGTTGCTAATACACATTTCATAATGGATATTGATTCGATGCTTTTATATGTATAATGGTGTAGTTATATTTATATATTCATTTTAAATTTTTTCAACTTCATTAATATTTAATAAAGTTTACGATTAACTTGTAATTCATTTTCAGTCTATTCAGGACAATATCATACCAATTTCTAATAGTATACATCTTAATAGAAAATAATATGCATAATCAGTTTATTTGATATAGCTCTTGCTATGATAGTATATATTAAAATTTGGTTATTTGTTATTTATTATTCCGATATCCTTTTTAATCTTGTTTCATTTTGAACCTAATTAGGGTTCATAGATTATTACTCGGTTTTCTGTGTCTGGTAGTCCCAAATTCATATTTTTTAGCTTTTGTATGGCTAATATGAAAATAAACTACACACTTTATTTGTGAACTTTAGACATTTGGGAACTGCAGCTTCTGACTATGTTCTACAAATATCCTTTTTTCATTCCCTGTTCATTTTATTAATTTAATTATTTTTTATGTTTGACGGTAATACTTGGTGTTTTTTAAGTGTCATATTTATATACATTTATTACATATAATTTATTTTATATGTTTTAGCATATTGCTATATTTTATTAGCAATGTTATAAAATTATTTAAATTCTCCGTATAGATTAATTGGGTTTGGTAGCAGAATATATTGTATGCATTATAATAGGCTATATATATTCTAATAATTTGTTATTACATCTGTTACGTTAAATTTCATTATAAATATGTTTATTTATGTCTTTGTGATACATAGTATCTTAGTAATAATAATTGTGGTTAACCTTATAGCATTTATCTTTATTTAATATTTTTATTAATAATAATATATAATATGGTATTTTTTTATTTATTGGGATATGTTGCGTAAAGCAGATGGTAAAATTTGCAAGCATTAGCTTCAATACTGTTACTATGATTCCTTTATTTAAATACATGGAATTTTTAATTAATAAAGGTATAATATCCATTTCAATACAACTAAATATCATTATATAAATGGACAGTTAAATGAATAATAATAATTCTATAATTGGATCAAGAATGTTAAAAATAGTATCCTTATCCAGAAAAACAAAGCGTATCAGTGCTATCGGTTAGGTGATTTACACCAAAATCTAATCAGCAACAACTTATGTCAAGTTGCAGCTGAATCTGAAGTATGATGAAAATCCGTGCATTAGTTTGTGAGGTACAACTATTGCGGAAATCGTAAAAAAATCTATATAGCAGCGCCACCTGTTGGCCGATTTACATTAGAAACTAAACAGCACTAATTTATATCAGGGACTAATTGAATCTGAAGTTTGGTGAAAATTCGTGTATTAGTTCTTGAGATAATCTATTGCGATAATCATGAATAATGCCGCATAGCAGCTCCACCTGTTGGGCGTTTTACACTAAAAAGTTATCACCACCAAATTATATGAGGGACTAACGGAATCTGAAGTTTTATAACAAATCCGTACATTAGTTCTTGAGATATAGCTATTGCGGAAATCGTGAAAAATACAACATACCGCGCCACCTGTTCGGCGATTTACACCAAAAACTAATCAGCACCACCTTATATCAGGAACTAACTGAATCAAGTTTTATTAAATTCCGTTCATTAGTTCTTGAGATAGAGGGCCAACAAAATTTGTGTCACACACAGACAGACTGACTCACATACAGACATTTTGTAAAAACATGTTTTTATGGTTCTCTGACCCCTAAAACACGTAAATCCGTCGAAAACCGGAATTCGAAAATGTTCATGAATCCAATATTTTCTTCTTGTGTAGATTGAAGAAAGTAAAAACATTCACAAAGAGCATTTGCTAGAGACGACGGACCTGCTAAAAAAGGAACTAAGCTATAACGAAGTTTTTTTTTTCTCTCCTGTGTGATTCCTGTGTTTTCCTACATAAAATTTTTCAGATTTTCAAGTCTCCAAGCCCTGTGAAAAAAATAATGGTATTAATACAGTAGAGCGCCGATAATCCGAACAAGTCGACCCCGACACTAGGTCGGATAAATGGACAGACAATTTGAGGGATCCTCCTTACTATACTAAATCTTTCACGCTTTAGCTAGGCTTAGGACTGCCAGCGCCAGTTAGTGCTGTCGTGTTTAAAAATTGGTTTTCTTTTTTTTTTTAGTTTTTTGTATTTTTAACTTTTAATTAATTTTTTTTTTTTTTTTTTTTTTTTTTTTTTTTTTGCATTTTGTCATTTAAAATTTTCTTTTTCGCTTTTTCTCTTTTCCTGAACGCCAGAGATTTATTTTAATCAAAAATAAATTGGAAGTTCGGTTAAAAATTTTTTTGAGAGATAGGCTGTTCGGATAATTGGAAGTTCGGTTAACTGGAGTTCCGATAATCGGTACTCTACTGTAATTATTCCGATATTTACATACAAATGGAAGATTCATTAAAAAAATCCATATAGTTTACAATAGAATGATTAATATCATTATACCACATTTTATGGCTTTGAGATTTAAAATTTTTAAAAATTCTATACAATAAAATCTTCTAAGACGGAATTGCATGGGAAATGAAAAAAATCCATCATAGGCAGGTTCCCTTATTAGAAGGTTCATCGTTTGTTGTAAATGCATTATATTCTTTTTACAAGTACTAAATATCCTCATTTTACATTGACCAATATATGTTTTTGTTAAACACGGGATTCCGTCATAGGCAGGTTATTTTTCTCAGATTTTACCAAACTTTAATTTTATTACATAAAAATGCATCTAGTCATCTAAAAAAAATAATAAATAATAATAAATATATAAATTTTAATTTTGGAATAATAGCGATTTAAAGGTACGTTCATTAAAAAAAAAGTTGAGCTGGCCAAATGTTTCTGATATTTTTACTCAACAGACCAGAGATCCTACCGGTCCAAATGATTTTCATATGAGCTGGGTTGGAAATTGGCCTAAAAATTTCTGCCTATGCAGACCTCAAGAAGAATGCAGTCCAGTCCCAACTTAAGCCGGAAAAAAAATGAGTTCCGGTCCATCTCGGTCCGAACCTCTCGAAAAAGATAATCCCCAAAACAAGCCCGTGACGGAAATTTGGGCGGGCCCGTAAAGATCCTTAAATCGAATAACCGAAAGACTAGCTCACAAATTTTTGTAAATTTGGACGCTAAACTTCTATAATATTGAAAAATAAAATTAAAATTAAAATTAAACTAGTTGGATGTGCCAATCCCAAAACTTTCTTCTATCTTATACATCTTAATATTTCAAAAACTAGTTAAACATGCTAATACTTCAATATTATTAGTTCATTACTATACCAACTTTGATTTTCATCTTAAATTCCTGCTTCAGTCAATTAAATGAACTAAAAACGAGTTAATCTATATCATGATATTTGTTAAAATTAATAGTTTTTCCTTATTCTGTTATTATCAGATGTTTGCGAATAGCTGGCTTAGCAGGAAGTGAGTTCGCCCCTTTGCACGAGCCGCCGATGGACAATAGAACTACGAAAAATCAAGAAAAGTATACAAAAATCGCTAGCACGGAGCCCCTTTACCGCGCAATATTTCCAAATTCAAGGAGAACCTGTTGGCCAAAGCCAAAAACATGCACAAAAAATTTGGTTCAATTGTATGCATAATTTTATACACTTTTCGATTGTACAATAAAGAAAATGGTACAGATATCGTAATTATAGCGCCCCCTTTCAGCGGAATTTTTCCAAATTCAGGGAGGACCTTCATGCCATGACCAAAAAGAAACAAAAAAAATTTGACTCAATTCTATGCATAACTTCATATACTTTTCGATGGTACAATATTCAAAATGGCACAAAAATCGCTATTAAAGCGCACCCTACCGACGAATTTTTTCCAAATTAAGGAAGGACCTGCTTGCCATATCCAAGAACTTAAAATCAAAATTTGGTTCAATTCTATGAATAACTTCATACACTTTTCGATGGTACAATATGCAAAATCGCTATTACAGCGCCCCCTAGCATCGATTTTTTTCCAAATTCAGGGAGTTCCTGCCTGCCATATCCAAAAACTTAAAATAAAAATTTGGTTCAATTCTATGCATAACTTCATATACTTTTGGATGGTACAATATTCAAAATCGCACAAAAATCGCTATTAGAGCGCCCCCTACCGGCGAATTTTTTCAAATTTCAGGGAGGACCTACCTGCCATATCCAAAAACTTAAAAGGAAAATTTGGTTCAATTCTATGCATAACTTCATATACTTTTGGATGGTACAATATTCAAAATCGCACAAAAATAGCTATTACAGCGCCCCCTACCGGCGATTTTTTTCCAAATTCAGGGAGGATCTGCTTGCCAAAGCCAAAAACTTAAAATAAAAATTTGGTTCAATTCTATGCATATCTTCATACACTTTTTGATGGTACAATAATTGGTGGATGGTACGATAATGGCATAATTGCCATTGCCTAGGCCAAACTAGTTTGGCCTAGGAAAAACTAGTTTATCCTATGGGCGTCAGGATAAACTAGTTTGGCCTAGGACAAACTAGTTTATCCTATGGGCATTAGGATAAACTAGTTTGGCCTAGGAAAAACTAGTTTATCCGATGCGCGTTAGGATAAACTAGTTTGGCCTAAAATCGGGTTTGGCCGGTAACACACACACATATATATATATATATACTGTAATGGCAGATAGTGGTAAAATGTCTGTACTGTGATAGCTATTATGAAAATAATGGCTGAAGAGATGGTATAGGATAAGTATAAGTATAATGCGTGCATTGTAAAAGACAGTGATTTCTGTCGATAAAAATTAATTAAAAATGCCAAGAATAGCTTACCTCTGCCTATATAATGCAGTGGAATAATAAAGTATAAGGATAAACAGAGAAATATAGATCATTTGTACTCGCATTCTTCGAAATCAGTTTTAAAAAATTATGAACTGTAACCTATATTTTTTAAAAACAAAAATCGATTTCTAGAAGCTTCAAATAGGCGAATCCTAAATTGCAGTTCATTCCGCCAAGCAGTTTTTGAGTTACCTTTAAAAAACTACCAGAATTGCAGCCTGATTTAAGACGATTAAAATTGAATGTAACATTAGAAATGCAAAACTTCAGCATAATTCCTAACACTCCGCTAGTCGCGCGTTTTTTTAAGCAAGTGCGGTCGTACTGTATCCGTCAGATACACCAGTATACAGTGTGTCCACGTATAACCTGACCGACCTTTATTTTCGCAACCGTTGGTCCTAGATGCATACTTCCAATTACAAAAATGGTTTAAATAAGGTAAAGAGTTATTTTTAAAGCGATTTGGGTCAAGAAAAATATTTATTAAAAAATTACAAAATTTAAATTTTTATACGGTCCCCCAGTTCTATAAGGGATATTTAGTAAAAATTTACTGTGACACTAACAAGTAAGACAGAAAAAGTCCCATTCATCTAATATTAAAATTGACCGAGTTATAAAACTTTGAAATGCATGATTTATACCACTTTTTTTGCATATCAAAACAGATGATTTCGACCATGCTTTCAGGGGTCGTATATAAAGTACTTAAACTTATTTCAAGGTATCTGCAGTTTGAAAGAAATCATACAACTATTACGATTGAGTTAACTTTATTAGTTAAGTTTCAGATTAGTTAAAATAATTGTATTTTAACATATGTTGTATTTTGTAAGGATTTGAGGCTATGATTTCTTTTAACAAAAATTATGTTATTTTCATAAGGTTTTATTTAACTTGCAACGATCGTCTTTCCAGTTTAAAATTTGTACTCGAACTTTAACTGACTTTCAAATGTCCGATCGAAGTTAATATTTTACATACTGATTTAAATTCAATTACAATGTAATATTATTATGATTTTCTATGCTTACCATCTTATACATACTTATATTAGAGGATAACCCAAAAAAATACGGATAGATTACCGTCAACAAGTTTAAGAAATGGTTTTAGATTAGATAACATAAACCTCCGATGGTTGTGTTTTTTAACTTTTATAATTACGTTTCATGTATTTTTGTAACCCTAAATAAAAAAATTACCTTCACTTTTAACCATCATGTAAGGATTTTTCGCAAATCGCAAATTTCAAGATTAAAAAATAGCGAAAAATCTGATACTAAAATAGATGAAAGACTTTTTTATTCAGTTTAATTTTATTTGATTCAATAATTTATTCAATTTTGTGGCTTATACTGGGTTTCTTACAGCTAAACAGCTCAGGGGTCCGATGTGGTTGGGAGGGGAGGGGGGATCAATTTTAACTTTGAGCTCTTTAACTTTGAAATTTGAGATTTGAGAAAAATCCAAACGTGATGGTTTAAAATGAAAGTCATTTTCGGATTCAGTGCTAAAAAATACATGTGAATCAATTTTCAAAAACTAAAAAACATGGCACAGCCCAAAATTTGAAAGACGGTGTAATCTAACAGCATTTTAAAATATGTATCATTTTTGTAAAGAATTGAAGCTGTTCTTTTTTTTTTTTTTTTTTTTTTTTTTTCATCCTTTTATTTAACAAAAATTCTGTTATTTTTATCCTCTTATATGTTCAGTAAAAATTTTACATTTTGCAGTAATATGTCAGAATGATTAAAGATTTCAAATTTACATTGCAATGCTATTTTTACTCTCAGCCATTTCTTTAATGTATCTGACGAAATTATATTTCTACTAAATTTGTGAATGACCCCTAATTTGCTGCCAAAAATATGCTCCAACTTAAAACAGCTATTACTCGGCCAATTTTAATCGTAGAATAACGGGACTTTTTTTGCCCTTCTTGTCAGGGTAACGGGAAAATTTTACTAAATATAACTTATAGGACCGGGGGATCGTATAAAAATTTAGATTCTGTAATTCTTCACCAAATTGTTTTTTCGCTTCAAACTTTTTTTTATCTTAACTCTGCACCTAATTTTGACCACTTTTGTAATTGGAAGTATGCATCTAGGACCAACGGCTCCGAAAATAAAGGTCGGTCAGGTTATACGTGGACACACTGTATATAGTTTACATTCATAAATAAAGCAAATAAAAAATACAATTTACAATACAAATAACACTAAATCAAATTTTTTAATATTATGAATATTTTTTATGGTTAACAAAAGAATTGATGTATTAAAATACACATGAGAGTTCTGTCAGTTTCTGTCGTGTATCTGTCATATAAGGCGCGACTAACGGAATTACATGGCACAATGACTTCCCGTTTGGTGTCCCAAGGTGAAATTTACCGAAGAATCTCAATAGGATGCTAAAATTGGGTGTTAGTTTTGAATATTTTGAAATTTGTTACAATTTCAACGTGTAGATGGCCCCCTAAGCATAATTTAAATATATAGTATCAATTAGTAGCCGTTACTACCAGTTGGTTGGTACCAGCCACACATTCTATAAGATGTTTTGTAGCAGAGTAGGTGTGTGTGTGGGGGGGGGGGGGTTCTATTTTTACACGACTATATCCAAATTAATTGAATTTACGAGTACAATTTGCTTGGAACTTAAAACAGATTTTTTGTGTGAAAAGTTTGTAAAACGCGACTTTAATGAAAATCCCAAAAATTTCAAAAATATGAAAGGGAGTGTGTATAGCGTAGTGAATAGCTTACTCTCTGAATGAAGTTAGTCTAGGATTACATAGATTGTTGAGTTTTTGTCCAGTTTCTAACACTTGTGCGTGAAGGAGCCATCTATCCAGTCATTTCTTTTTACTTTCGCAAAATATGATTGAATCTCTCTGAATCTGATTGTTGCGGTTATTTTACGCAGTAATATGCTAATTAGGTTACTGTGGTCGACTGGCTAGCATAAATACGTTGGTAGAAGTAACAAGCCAGCGGATTTTTCCGGGTCCTGTGACTCGTGGAATTATACTTTAACTTTGAAGAACATGACGACTACATAAGCGATTAAATTTAACTCTTGATAAGCCTCTGTTTGTTTTTTCTTGATATCAGATCTGAAATATTCAAATTTTATTAACATGAAAAACATTTTAAAAATAAATCATCACCAGAGATTTTTAACATTTAAGAAAACTGCAATATAGTGATATTAAATTATTTACTTTTGAATACTTAGCATATAATATAATTGTGTGTGATATATTGTGCATAATAAATATGTATAATAAATGTAAAATAAATGTGTGTGATATTCAACAGAGAAAAGATATCTTGGATTATACAGGGTGTATCTGAAATACTTCAACAAACTTAGGGGGATGATAGTGCTCTTCAAGACGAACAAAAAATGTAGTGGAACATGGGGTCTCAAATGACGTTTAAAGGGTGAAAATCACAAAACTGATAAAAATATCGAAATCTCGCATGCTGCTTTTCTACAGAACTGGTTAGTAGCACGAAGCTGATTTCACTTTGTGTACATCCGGTCAGAAAGATTTAACAAAAACTTGAAAGAAAGCCAAACAAATCGGTGAGCAGGAATCCACGTATGCAAATTTTCCATCTTCTTAGAAACAGACCAATAAACGCAAATTTGCAGCAAGCATGCGTTATAAATACATGAACCGCTAACGACGATAGGTAGTATCATTGCGAAAACATTTTGTTTGTGCTTTTAATAGGAATGGCTACCTATTCCAATAACGAAATGGCTGATATGCATATGATGTATGTCGAAGCTGCAGGAAATGGTCACTTTCTGGAGTGTTTCTTTCTTGTCTCAGTTTGTTCATTTCCAGATGCATTTTCTCGATTTTCATCCTTTAAACGTCATTTGCGACCCCATGTTCCATTGCATTTTTTGTTCGTCTTCATGAGTACTATCATCCCTCTAAGTTTGTTGAAGCATTTCAGATAAACCCTGTATTAAAGTGGTTGATTTGGGCATTGGATGTTTTCATTAATTATTTCGATATCAAAAGCAATGCTGCAATAAATGAATTAAATTAAAAAAAAATCAAAAAATCCGACTGCATAAAAAGCGAACTAATTAATTATTTCTCATCAATGGAGACTATTTTTATATTACGTATTTTTTTTATTTACTTGTATTGATGACTTTTAAGTTGCGTTTAATTGTTGATTCCTATCTATAAACATTGTTTTGATGAGGCCTATAGATGTCTACGAAGGTTTGAGTTGCAGTTAAACTAGAGATCCTACCTTCACAACTTCCAGCTTGTGTATGCGTAATATTTAAACGGAGCTTCTGACTGTAAAATAGTCAATGAAACATCGTCTTCATTTTGAAAGACCTATCCAATGATAGGCCACTCAACAGGGTGCGTAAAAAAAATTTTTCGTCTCTACCGCCATTTTCAATTTATAAGAACAAAACCTAGCCTATAACCATCGGAATATTAAGACAAATCGATAGAGACCTCATTCATTAAAATCCATCCAGCCGTTGGGATGTTTCGGGTGTATAAAGAAATCCACATACCCAGATACGCGTGAAACACATATCCCTTCTTCGTAGCCGGGTAAAAAGGTTGTGAAAACTTTGGCGTGCGGACTCACCGAAAATATATTACGAATAAAACTGTCGACTCAGTAAAACACAATGCAGAATATAAGCATACAACAATGATTCAAACTCTCAGAGCGTAAAAGAGGAATTTTCCTCAGTTTTGTAACGTTATATCACAAAATATCCTTTAGTGATCTATTTATTACATCGAAAGCCGGTCGATAAAACCCATTATTGCATTAATTATTTTTAAACTCAGTTTTGACCATTAATCATGACGTAAGCGTAATTGTAATTAAATCGTGAATAAGGGGAAATTGATGTATAAAACTAATTATTGCGCTTGACATCAGTGTAGGCATAAACTGCGGTAAATTTCAAATTTTAAGACTATTTTACTCTAGAACCTTCACGAACACATATTATTCAAATATAAATTTTAAATAACTTCTTACGTATAAAAATAAACTCAACTGTTTATACAGAATCTATAAAAAATTAATAATTCTGTTCACTAATCAGGAAATGTCAGAAGATGTAAGACAACGAAATATTTGATAAAGTTTTATGCTAAGAAAACTAAAAGTTCATGCAGTTTTGCGAAATAAATTATACAGCTTTAGACTGCAGAAAATTTTAGTTTATATAAAAATTGGATAAAAAGAAAGAATTTATATAAAAAAATAATAGAATTTCAAAATATTGAAATAAATAAAAAGGCGATAGTATATAAACATCTGAAAGATTAAAAACAAGAGAAGCAAAACGTAAAAATTTAACTCTAGAACCGCCATTAGGGGTCATTTTGACCCCTGAAGAATTTATAATAATCAATTGGAACCAGAATTTCCCCCATGAGATATGTTAAAATGTATGCGGAACAATAATAGTCAAATTAAATAAGTTAAACAGATTTTACAAATATTCTGGTGTGAAATACTTTTTTTAAAACTTGAGTAAAATGGCCGGCTGTCTAGTGTCATACCTTGCTTTAATCCTACAACCGATTTTAACAAAACAAGTTTGAGTGAATAATAATATCATAAGACGAAACGCGACATTTCACCTTGATTGAAACATAAAATATATTATATGAACTTTAAAAAGTCCACTATTTTACTTACAAGGAAGGTCTCCTTACTGGGCATACTCAGAATATTTTGAAAAAAAAATACCAATTAAACTACTTAGGGACTGTGCATATATAACGTTATCATTTTAGGGGGGAGGGGGGGTTGGCACATGATATCGTAAGATATCGCTAGGAAGAGGGGGGATTTGTCGTTTGATATCGTTATCATTTTTCACCAAACCAATTTTTTTTTTTTTTTTTTTTTTTTTTTTTTTGTAATTTGGTCTTTACATCAAAATTGTATGTTACATTTATTTAGTCCTGTTATCTATTTTTATGAGAATACAAAGTTATTATTAAAATCTTTGATTATAAAATTATTTAATTCCAAAATATGTAATACCCAAACGTTTGGCATTCCTATTCTTCTGCCATATGTGTATGCATACATAATCCGCTGTTCGAGAAACCATATGCAAAGTACATTTGAAATGGTACTTTCTGTTTACTAGTAAATAAAAGAAAAAGTCTACCTGTTTTGTTGATAAGAAGTTCTGCCCCTCCCTCCCCCCCCCCCCCATGCGGGGTCAAGTGCAATAAGACATTATTACTGTTGAACGTATTATGTAAAAGAAGAGCTATTATTAAATTCTTTTGAATAATAACTATTTCTTTTAAGTGTTATTTAATTTGATATAAAGTTATTTCATATATAAAATGATATTTTATTGACTTCTCTTCATTTCGAATTAGTAAACTATGCGAAAAATAAATGTTACCATATTTGTATATCACTCCAAAAATCAAAGGAATTTTTAGACATTGATAACGATATCATTGCCGGGGGTAGAGGGGTTCGAGAGATGATAACGTATGATATCGTAATGGGGGGAGGGGGTCCAAAATTATCAAAATGTTGATAACGTTATATAAGTACAGCCCCTTATGTATGTAATAAAGGATCAGTCAAATTTAGCGGCGGAATTACACTAGAAAGTCTGTAAAAAAATAAAATACTTTCGAGTATTTGGCGCGAAAAGACGAAAGCGTCACGCAATTTGGCGAGCAGTACTATTTCTCGCCAAAAACAAACGATTTTAATGCACCTGAAAGTTGTTTCTTAATTGATTTTTAGAATGCATGTAAAAAGTATTTAATGAATGTAGACCTAAACAACGAGACAATTTAATAAATACGTTTTTTCGTATTACATATTCATGTTGCTTGTTATTTAATTTTATATTTTAAAAACAATTTCAACTTAAAAAGAATTCGTCGTTTCCATAGCAACAAAATTGAATCGACATTGCTCAATTGGACTTAATTTTGAGATATTGAAACAATTTTAATTTATTTTAATTTTGTTTCAATTCATACAACTTGATATTTAACCTTCATTATAAATACATATATGACGAAACTATTGTTAAATCAAACTAAAACTGACAAAACTAAAGTCATTTACATTAAATTTATTTAAACAAGTTCAATATGAAACATTTTTTTCTTAAAGAGTATTCGACATAAAAGCGTACTTTTCGAAATTTCATTTCATCGTCAACCGATGATAAACCGCCAAATAAACGAAATTTTCATTAATTTTTTTTTACGAACGTTCTATCGAGGTTCCGCCAAAAATTTTTTTATAAACATATATATCCACATGCGAAGAACACTCTGTAATTTTTTCAGATTTTTCTGAATATGCCCGTATGGAGATCTTCCTTGTTAGAACAAGTTTAGTTTGACAGCAATTAATTATTAAATATTCTCTGATGAAGATCTTGGAAAAGCTTGAAAGAGCTAAGAAGTTTTAAACAAAATGCATATTTTTAATTTTTAACATCTCTTTTATTATTATTAGTCACCTTTTAAGGGGGTAGGATACCTTTAAACCATCAAAATTTTCGATTTTTTTTAATGCATATTTTGATTCTGTAATCATTTCTGAAAAATATGTAAAATACCGCATTATAAAAAATTCCTATTAGTTTACTAATTATGGCAGTTTTATTATTACTACATATTAAGATTACATAGGATAATTAAACTTTGCGTTGCGTTTATTCAAAACGATGAATTTTGATACTGCGTGTAGTGTTACTAAAGAAATATGCATGGCAATCAAAAGAAATTTTTACTAGTGGTGCCATCTAGTGATGTTAGGAAATTATTTTTAATCTTACTTTTTAACCTAAAGGGTACAGCTCCTATAAACTATTTACATAAATAAACATGTGAGCTCAAGCACATAAATCCTGGTGTCGTGAAATTTTACACAAAAGAAGGTAAGAGTTTAAAAAAATTTTTGATAGAATGTCTACATTATTATTAAAGTTGTAAAAAAAAAAAAAAATGCATGTTCTACTCGGAGCGAGACACTCCGAGGTTGGGAACAGTGAATGCGGCGAACGTTTGTGTATGGATCGAGTATAGTTAGTAGTAGACAGTGCCGAAACTAGGGGGATGAAGAGGAGGCATGTGCCACGGGCGCTTAAACGAAAGGCGGAAGAGGGTCGCCTAATGAATGTTTTTTCTTGTCTCGTTTCATACAAAAATGTATATATATGTGAAAGACAAAGGAACTCGCAAGCTAATGTTAAACCTATGGGGACGTTTTTTTTAACTTGTGGAAGTGAAAGTAACTTAAAAAAAAAAAAAAAAAAAAAAAAAATCTGCATTTAGAATCGAAAAAGTAAACACAGACCCGGCTAGAATTCAATCTCAGCTATTCTAAGCAAGGGAAAAAAATCATTTTAACTATTACTATGCAAGTGAGAAATTTTAAAAAGAACTCTCCCATAGGTGTAACATTAGCGATCCAGGTTTTTCGCGGGACTTGTGTACGCTCTTAACGCTCAAGCTAATGTTAATCTTATGGGAGCGTTGTTTACATATTTCTTGCTAGTATTTTAATTATTATTAAATGAATTTTATTTTTTAAGGATTTTTTTTTCTTTTTTTTTTTTTTTTTTTTTTTTTCATAAGGTACCCGCGGTTGATATCTTTTATTGTGCGTGAGAAGGGGGGGGGGGGATCCATGTTTGCCCCGGGCGCAAAAAAGGCTAGTTTCGGTCCTGTTAGTAGATGCGTAAATACAGGGTGTTTCATAAAAGATGGGCAAAACTTTAAGAGGTGATTGTACACATCCAAACAAACAACTTTAATAAAAGAATGCATGGTCGGAATTAAAACGCAAAGGCGCTAGAGGACGCCGAAGGTGATGTTTCTATACTAGACAAAAACATACAAAGAAGGATTAAGTGACAAAAGCAAGGTGGGAAACCGTTCTCCTTACAATCATTGAGCCTCTGGACCATTTCCATTTGCAGTTCCGTAGATAAAATGCATATAAGCCTTTTGCCTATTACAGTCCTCCCCACTTAATCGGGTCACGGATAATCGAATACCCCGCTTATTCGAATAGAATCCACTGGAACCGAATTTATTCCTATTGGCTCTATGTTATTTTCTCCCGCTTAAACCAACTACCTTTTACGAACGTCCCCGCTTAATCGAATAACAACTGTGTGACCGATGTTTGAAAATAAGCGCGAAAAGCACGTTTCAGCCTGAATTTCTTTCCACCTTTTGTCATTTTCAGTTCCTTTACTCTGAAAACAAATTTTCAGTTCTTCCTGCAATGATTTCGACCGGACAGTGTATAATGGACAGGTCAAATGATCCCCCCCCCCCCATCACCTCTTGCTGTTAACCAGGCTTTAATGGCAATGCGCGTCACTTCAAGACTCGAGATGGTAGTTGTGATATTTTGCACTCATTCGAAAAATAACTCGATATTTACTCCTTTAAAATTCAATTTAAACAAACCACTTTAAACGATTTTTTTAAGGCAGTATAAGGAACGTAAATTAGAAGCAGCAAAGTTTTCACCCAATTCAAACGAGCTGTATTAAGTGCGAGGTAAACCATATAAATGTATGTACCGACATTAAATTAATACGTATTTACTTTATATTAGCATTTGTATTTATTTTTATTGTATGTTATTCTGTTAATGATTTATTATGCTGTTAATTAAATATACCGTAGATGGTTATTTTACCCTTTTATTACGCATTAAATATTACAGTTATGATTCCCCGTTTAATCCAATACACCGCTTAATCGAATATTTTTTCTGGAACCGACACTATTCGTTTAAACGGAGACGACTGTAGTGAAGAGAAAATCTTCCGATACGTTCCTACCGCGATTGACAGTTGCACACTCGGAACAGTGGATTTTATGTATTTATCCAGGCGACATTTTAATTACTTGTTCTTCTTTTTCTTCCCCATATCACATGTGCATGCTATTAATGTCATTCTTCTCCCGATAACTCGCAACATGAATGGAGCTCAAAAAATAGATAGTCTTTAAAAACAGAGCTAATATTTGGCAATATTTTTAACAGTGTACTCTGATATTATAAAAGTATGTACTGTAGTATATACAACTACGAACGGTTAGAAATACTGATACGTTCGTCACAATAAAACTCATAGGTCACTATATAATACAATGCCTATGCCAGATATTTTAAAACTCAGACTGATTTCCCGTGAGTCTGTCTGTATTAAATGAGGCATTCACATTCGTGTGTATCAAAGTCGAATCCGAACGTCATAGACTCTTCAATAGCTCAAATTTCGAGTTTCCCGCAAAATTTTACTTTTTGGAGTTTTCGATTATTTTCTCCAAACGTAATGGGGTTGTTTTCTTTAATAAAATCGCCATTCAGAGGACAATCTGCTGAAACAGGTGCCTCATCGGTAAGCTCAGCATAATTCAACTGCCGTCATTATATTTTTCAAATATTTGAACGATGTCTCATTATTAAAAGCTTTCTTTTTAGCCATTTGGAGTAATTATCATTCTATCCTATTTTGAGAAGCTAAAAATTTATCATTAACCCCTAACACCCCCGCTAACCTCTACCTGTTAAACAGCAGGGAATGTCAAGGAGCTATCTGACTACAACTTTAACTCTCTCTGACACACAATTTAAAGTGTGTGAAGTCAGTGTGCGGCAAGACATTATCTACGCTTTCTGCCCCTTTTCCATCCAAAATGTGAAAAGAAAAGGGGGTCTCCATTATCAATATTTTAATTGGATGCTCACGTGGGTTGTGTGTGTATGAGAGGGGTTGCAAAGGGGGGCGACCGATGCTAATCAGATGCGGCGCTTGGCCCCGTCGCTAGGCAACGCATCACTCGTTAGGCCCGGCCGTTGATAATGTCATCATCAGTGTAAGATATCGCCCGCGTGGGGCAACCGCAAACACGGGGGTTGTATACAAAGTGAGAAGCGAAATAAAAGGATACTGAGACATTTAAAACAGATTATGGAAATTGGGTGAATTAGAACTTGTGCATAAGATGCCAGTCAACCATTAGAAACCCTGTGTCCGATTTGGCTAGTTTAAATAAGCATTTTACTTAAATTAAATCAAATATGTACCACATAAAAACAAGACACATTTTATTAAATAGATTTTCTGATTCAAATCATGTTTGTTAAATTACTCAAATTGACACATTTCTCCAAATGCTCGGAAGATATGCTTGTGGGAACATTTCAGGTATTTTAATCCGTAAGGTCGCAGAATAATTTTTTTCATAGAAATCTTACATTTTCTAATGTAGTAATTCCACTGTCTAAAACAGGCATAATAAACTGAACGAAAAAAGAAAAAAAAAACTTCTTTATTGGCACATTTATAGACGCGTCAAAACGCCTAAGATTAATAAAAACTTTTTAAATTTTATTTTTTACAATATTTTGCACTTTATGCGATTAATATTACCGTATTTTATGGAAGAAACGCCGTGGAGTTTACGAGTTTAAAAGTTAATTTTTATCCAAGCGCGGCGTTTACGATTTTTTTAAAATACCAACTGAGTTTCCTTAATTTAAAAATTCATAAAAATATTTAAAATCGGATTTAAATGTTTTAAATAAAACTTCAGACATCTTAAGATATTAAAAACGAGGCATCCTACACTGCTCAGAAAACTTTGATTAAAGTTAGGTCAATGTGACGCTGTCGACAAAAGTACCGTTCCGGCGGATGCGGTTACAACGGGTGCGGCGATTACGATATTTTTAAGCTTATTCAGGCCTATTTGAGGAGTGCGGCGTTTCTTCCATAAAATACGGTAATAAATGTTTTTAAATGTTATTATACAGGATGTATTTTGAACTGAAAGATATCCTCAGAAGTGAAAAACTATAAATGGTTTCAGTGGATAGTAATAATAAAAATACCCCGATACAAAACTTCGCATACGATCCCGCAAGTAATCGCAAACATAAAGTAATAATGTTGTAGCGAGTAATTTACTTTTTTGGTTACAAAGCTTTGACCATTGTCTCAAAAAAAATCTGAAAAATTTATGCCAAACTTGCCTGTACGGCAAACATAATTGCAGGGACGTTACTGTAACATCATCGCAAGTAACGAACCTCGCAGGCTCAAATAGGGCGTTGCAGTGTGGGTGGTATAAAAATATCATTGCATGCAATTAGGGAATGATCAAATGTTCCTACTAAAAAGTATGAAATACCATAAAAAAATTATCATCCGTACAGTATTTTAATGCCGCACCCAAATCCCGCCAACGTGGGCATTCACGTCACTTGATAATGTACTGTAGGCCACAAAGTTACGTTTTGAATTCACCTTGAAGTGGATAGAACATCACAATACTGTAAAGGTAATCATTATTGAATTGCATTTCATCCTTTTTAGCGCGAACATGTAATAATATTAGAGAATTGTGTTAAATGCATGCATATATACTAATGAACACCCACATTACATTATTGGCAATTAAATGACCTATTATCGAAGATGGATCAACCTATCAACCCAAAGTGTTTTTTAGCATTGGGGTGTTGCGTGGTAGAATAAGGGATAACGTTTCCGATATATTAATCTTATTCGATTAGTATTTGAGGGCTGCAGAAACGAACCAACAGCCAAACTTGTCACATGTCCTTAACAGATAAAAGAAAACAGACGTTTTCCTTGCATTGTCCTCAGTGTGACAATTCAGAATAATTACTATGTATACGAAGGCAATGTGTCACATCAGTTTCATCGCAGTGTTTTGCGTAAAGACCTGGAGCCTTGTTGCAGGCCTGTGATAACCACGTACCATCAAGAGCAACACCTGAAATAAACTACACTGGCCTCCAAAAGTTAAGGTACAGGGACTGGATGCTTTCGATTGCACAAGTTTTGTCGAATAGCTACCAACATTATTGGCGAATTGTTCTTGAACTTCTAGGATGTAAAGAACATGTTTGATTTTATATTTCTCGCTGAAGATTTATCGGGGGGTGGGGGGGGGGGGGGTACAATTAGGGGCTAATAATAAATTTAATAATTAAATAATATTTGTGATCACCTATGTAACAGAAAAGGCTGGAAATGGTTTGTCACTGTGGTAAATGATTATTTGGGTCCTGTTCAATGTTTGTATGCATTTGTGTAAGCATAGCACTCATATAAAGATGTTAACGTTTTTGTGAAAAATTCAAAAGTTTTTTGTTTATAGCATACAGAGTTTTCAACCAAGTTTAACACAACTTTCCAAAAACCTGACAAAGAACAGTAGCAACAGTATACTGCAATTAAAACATGACTATATTGAATATTAATGAGATATGGGCATTTTTATGAGATAATTTTTAACTGCGCATGCGCGGAAGATTTCAAAATTTTTATTTCATAATTTGGTATTCACTATTTTGGGGCAACTTCTATAAACAGTGCAGTCAAATGGTGTGAAAACTTAGAAAGATATAATGAGCTGATTGAAAAGTTGCGGAAAATCCCTTACAATAAAGCTATTTTTAGGAAGCAACTCACTATATCGACCCTATCTTTGTAAATTTTCGCGATATTTGACTGGGCTTTTTATAGAAGTTGCCCTAAATAGCTGATTACCAAATTATATAATGAAAATTTTAGGATCTTCCACGCATGCGCAGTTAAAAATTATTTCATACAAATGCCCATATCTCATCAAATATTCAATATATTCATGTTTTAATTGCAGTATACTGTTGCTACTGTTCTTTGTCAGGTTTTTGGAAAGTTGTGTTAAATTTAGTTGAAAACTCTGTATGCTACACTGGTTATCAAAAATTAAGGAAAAGTCAGAAAATGCCAATTATTAAATACGGGGATACTCAAAAGGAAGTAATATAATTCGAATAATTACTATTCCTGCAGAACAGCTAGTCCATATAACATCTCATTCAGGTCACACAAGGTCACAAGAGTCACAGTCACTACGGCGAAACAAAAAATAGGAAATTCCATACGTCTCTTTTATGAGTCTCAAATGACTACTATATGTGACTCCACTGACAGGTCACTGTGACTGCTGCTTTGTGGCAAGTCACCAGGTGACTTTACAATGTCATTTCATTGAGACTCTCGTGTGACTCTCATCTGGAGACTCAATTTCAAAGTCATTGTGAACGTTGCATTATGATAAATCACCAAATAATGTCAAATTAAAGTCACATGGTGACTTTTCACCACTTTTAACAGTGGTGACTTTACAGTAGGGTCTCTGTCACCATTTGACAAAGTCATGTGACAGAAAGTCACCATGTGACTTTAATGTGACATTATTTGGTGATTTATCATAATGCAACGTGCACAATGACTTTGAAATTGAATCTCCAGGTGAGAATCACACGAGAGTCTCAATGAAACGACATTGCAAAGTCACCTGGTGACTCGTCACAAAGCAGCAGTCACAGTGACCTGTCAGTGGAGTCACATATAGTAGTCATTTGAGACTCATAAAAGAGACGTATGGAATTTCCTATTTTTTGTTTCGCCGTAGTGACTGTGACTCTTGTGACCATGTGTGACCTGAATGAGATGTTATATGGACTAGCTGTTCTGCAGAGATAGTAGTTATTCAAATTATATTACTTCCTTTTGAGAATTCGCGTATTTAAAAATTAGCATTTTGTGACTTTTCCTTAATTTTTGATAACCACTGTATAAAGAAAAAACGTTTGAATTTTTCACAAAAACGTTAACATCTTCACGAATATGAGTGCTATGCTTACACAAATACATACAAACTTTGAACAGGACCCAAATAGTTATTTACCACAGTGGCGAACTATTTCCAGCCTTTTTTGTTACATAGGTGATCGCAAATATTATTTTATTATTAAATTTATTATTAGCCCCCTAATTGTACCCCCGATAAATCTTCACCGAGAAATATAAAATCAAACATGTTCTTTACATCCCAGAAGTTCAAGAACTATTCGCCAATAATGTTGGTAGATATTCGACAAAACGTGTGCAATCGAAAGCATCTAGTCCCTGTACCTTAACTTTTGGAGGCCATTGTATATAAAAAAGTTTAAATCAATGATAATAATTGAAAGTGCATTATTTACATCACTGTCAGAGTCATGTGACGAGCATGCGGAGATATGCCAAAAGCTGCTACTGCTGAGCCTACTGATTGTTTCTTCTCACATACAACACCCATATTAAACATAACTTCTTTTGCTATCACTGATTTTCGTAAATGTTTCCGAATAGTTTTTATGGCGTATTCATTAGCTTTTTCAAACCGGAATATCCATTTTTGAGTATTTTATCCGTGCAAGAGTACCACAATAATATTAATTTTAATGTTAGTGTTAATTTATCGTGTTTGTCTGTAATGTTTATTCGCCAGATTGAGAAAACTGATGAATAGACTATAAAAGCTACTCGGTAACATTTCCGAAACTTAGTGGCAGCAAAAAGAAACTTTGTTTTTATAAGTTCTTCTTTAATTATAACAAATCACTCAGTATCTGAGGTTTCTAATGATAAAAGAAAGACTTTCGGGAATCGTGAGTAAATCGGAAGAGGTTATATACTAAAAACACGTTAATTGCCTAAAAGACGTCAAATATCATCAATAAAAAAACATTAAAACATTTAGATGTTTCGATTGATTCTCTCAATCATCACCAGAACACGTAAAAATACAAATACAATGTACATAAAAACATTGGCGTCTTTTAAGTAATTAAAGTTTTTTTAGTACATATTTTGAAGTTTTTGGAATATATATGTCGGAGTTTCCTCTTAGTCCGCACAACTTTGAAGAAATCCTTTGCTATTTATATGCTGCCACCACCGATATGATTGCGTGATATCGGTCACGCTCTGAGAGGATTGTTTAAATGAAAACCAACTCTTTCAATTAACTAAATTAACAGGTTATTTACACACTATTTACAAATCACAAAACACTATTTACACTTAAAAATTCGGATGTAGATGATCTGGTTCAACATTAAATTAAATACAGTAAATGCTGGCTGTGTACTGTTACACTACGTTATATCACTCTCACTCTACACTCGTTAAATTAGCTTTACCAAAGATTACTCTTAATCTCCCAACACATGGACTCTAAGATCTGCGGGCCTCGCTCAACCCTATGCTCTATACAAGACCTATACACAGGAACAACCTCCCACCTTGCGCTCCAGGCGTCAACTAACTCTCCGAGCAGAAGCGACTGCTTCCTAGCAACTCCCTGCTTTTTCTGAACTCCTCCTCTTCCCCCCCTCCCCCCAACATAAATCCGGGCTTTTCCACTCTGACCACATTCTCAGCTCTTTCCCTCGTTCGTTCAATTCTTTTGTCTGCCCATTTCCAGCAGACATCTCAAAAGGTAGTGCAAACCCCTCTCCTTTCATGACTTTATCCCTTCATCCATGCTGTACAATTCCCCGGCTCAAATCCACAATGTCTGACAAGGAAAGAATGTTACTTTGAAATTCCCAGTACACAGACCATACAATATATAATATAGTAAGACAAAAATAATATAGAACCATAGTTCTAATAGCAGATGTTTCTCAGAACCTGACAATATATTTTATGATGTTACTATTAATGGACGTAAAATAAGACTTTTTCTTTATATTTTGAATAATATTCGGAAGAGGCTATTGTATATTTTCGTTTGTAATTACATATATTTTCCTAGATCCAGAAACATTTGACTTTTTTTGCAGTGTATTTATAAACTCTTGCATACATGGATGAGCATTCCATTATTCCCAACCATAGATTAGTAAGACTTATTATCTTCTTTTGTATGTGCAAATAAACAACTAAACATAGAGACATACATTCCTCAGAGGTAAATCAAGTCAATGGCAAGTTCTGTGACAGGTCTAATGATAGGACTAATGCACAGGTATGACAATTTCAGGGTTTGCTGTGGTGAGTTCTTAGCCATAAACTTACATTATCTTACACTATTTGCAGGCTTTATGTGACTATGTTTAGTATCTTTTTTTTTTCTTTCATGGTAAAGAAGATCACAATGTGCAGTAGACGGATAATTTTGGACTCATTGATTTTCTAGGAGTTTATGTACATATACACAAATGTAAGGTGATTAAAAAAACAAACCTTTATTGTTATAGGAGCCTCTAGCCACTATACTGCTCAAGTAAATGGTAAAAAAAAAAAAAAAAAAAAAAAAAAAATCAAATTAAATGAAAAGTGTCAATAACAGCTTAAATTTCCTAAAATGATACACGAAAATTTATTTTAGATGCACAGCATAACTATGGAATCACATGTCGAACATTCAAATTTCAGTACTTACTCATTTTTAGGCCAGTTAAACTTTTTATTATTTTAACACAATCAAACTGATTGGTAATTAAATCCCATGAGTAGTAATTTTTTCAACACAGTGAAAATGTGCACAGGCTTGGACTAGAACTCAAAACTTTCGGCTTTAATTACGCTTCTACAATTGAGCTATCTGGACCCAGAACTTTTTTTTTTCTTTAATTGAAAGTATATACCTGTTCCAAAAAGAAATGATATTTGTATTTATTGTAAGTATAGAGAGAATAATACAAAAATATGTACGTACTTTTCATAATTCTTGAAAGAATACTTTTAACACAATAAACCACAAGAACGTCTTATGAATTTTTACCTTACTCGTAGTGCAAGTTAATCAACAGCTGATTAATTTCAGTTTAGTTTGTGCCTATATATGTAATATGTAGGTTATTCTTCATTTCTATTTGTGTGACTTTTATTTGTTTAATATTTAGATTTAGTTATTAAAACAACCATCATCATTATTATTAACATTTTAAATGAAATAAGCTTAAAGTGAAAAATATATTTTTCAATACAAACACTGGATCTGGGTTTGTGTGTATATTTAAGTACCGTATTTTATGGAAGAAACGCCGCGGCGTTTACGAGTTTAAAAGTTAATTTTTTTTTCCAAGTGCGGCGTTTACGATTTTTTTTAAATACCAACTGAGTTTCCTTAATTTAATAATTCATAAAAATATTTAAAATCGGATTTAAATATTTTGAATAAAACTTCGGACATCTTAAGATATCAAAAAAGATGCATCCTACACTGCTCAGAAAACTTTGATTAAAGTTAGGTCAGTGTGACGCTGTCGAGAAAAATAGCATTCCGATGGATGCGGCGTTTACAACGGGTGCGGCGATTACGATATTTTTAAGCTTATTCAGGCCAATTTGAGGAGTGCGGCGTTTACGGCGGGTGCGGCGTTCCTTCCATAATATACGGTATTTCCCACGAGGAAGAATGTTAGATATATTTATATTATTAATGTTAAGTTAGTTTTAAAATTTCTTACAAAGAAAATAAAAAAATTTAAAAGCATTTACCCAGATATGCTATCCAAAAGTGTCTTCCATATAGATCATTATTTTGTATGTTCAATACGTTCACGGTAAAAAATTGCAGCAGTAAAATTACTACAGCAAAGTTCCATAAAAGAAAACTGTATTTAAGCTTAGATAAATTTGTCCTTAAAAAAAATTAAGTTTACGGGATTTAACTGTTAGATGGAAATGCGGTATTTCCGTTAAAATTATACATATTAGCAACTCACAATAAAATACTCGTGAATTTACAACTTTTTTATGGTAAAACATGACTTCTTATCCGACAAACAAATAATGGATTAGTGTTGCCAATTCGGCAGACTTTTATTTAAAAGTCTTTCGCTATTTCTGAATTGCGATATTCCCACTTTTTTAGTTTGTCATTAAATAAGAAGGCGAATATATATGGAAACAGTGGTAAGTTTTTGATCTCCCAATTGGCAAGAGTATGCTGCATGCTCGCGAAAATGCCCAAGA
Organism: Maratus speciosus; assembly: GCA_963932465.1. Classification (NCBI taxonomy): domain Eukaryota; kingdom Metazoa; phylum Arthropoda; class Arachnida; order Araneae; family Salticidae; genus Maratus; species Maratus speciosus. The sequence goes on along the minus strand of OZ010790.1, from coordinate 2,876,363 downwards.
GTATTTTATTTTTTTTGTTTTTCTGAAAAAAAAATTCAATCTGTCGATTATTATTTATTAATTTTATCGGAGATTTAAAAAAGTTTTTAGAAAAGAATGGTTTTGTTATTTCAGTTTTTTTTCCTGGAAAAATTATTTATTTATAGGTTAATGTTTATGTTTAAAGATGTAAAATAAAAGAAAAAGAAAAAACTACCAGAGAAGAATGTTTTTTATTTTCTCATTTTTCTGTGAAAACATTAAGTTATTAATAATTATTAATCTATTTATTTTAATTATTTATTAGGTTTTATTCCAACCATTGTATATTCCTAATAATAAATTCTTGTGTAATCAAGAATTCATGTTTAAATGTACTACATATGGCAGCGTCATATCTCCTTCAATAGAAATATAGTTCTTTTTTTTTAATTATAACTGCTTATACTCTAGATTATTACTCCTTGGTCCTACTCATATTTATTAAGAAAAACATTTGGCAACATGTGCATTTCATATACTTTTTTTTCTTTATCATTTTTAACACCAGGCATCTTCAATTTGTAATATGCTTTCATTTTTTTTAATCCATTTAATCCATACTTTTTTATATTTTAAATTATTTCTAGCTTTATATTTTCTGGATTTAATAGCTATGTTAATCTTTTTTTTTTTTTTTTTTTTCATTCTTTAGTTTTTTATGGCTAATGCAAAGATGAAACCGTACATGTTATTCATAGTAATCAAGGTAATTAGGGCGTGAAGATTCTGCCTTGGTTCCACAAATATTTCCATTTTTTTCCTTGTTTAGTTTTTATTTCATTATTTTTTCTGCAAAAAATAGTTATCTATTTTCCATCATTTTTCCTGCCAAAGATGACCCGCCATCCTACAAACAAATTCTAGATACTGGCGAAAGATTATAGTAAAGCGCATATATGATTGGAAACATCATTTAAAAAAAGTGTTGATACAGTTAGCCGAGAAATGAATACTAAAAGTTTTTATTTCATTATTTTTTCTGCAAAAAATAGTTATCTATTTTCCATCATCTTTCCTCCCAAAGATGACCCGCCATCCTACAAACAAATTCTAGATGCTGGCGAAAGATTTTGTGACTGCATCTTCGTGTATCATCTGCTCTGCATATATCGGATCGCGTACGTAGTGGAAAGTCCCCGTCATTGCGAATCTCTCCGCTCCAACACCCCCTCGACTCCGGTATCAGGCTAATGACGCACCCCGAGTAATCCGACACCACTTTCTCGATCCACTGCGCCCTCCGCTACTTTTTGGCGGAAAGAGAAGAAATACGATAAAAATTCTGCCTTCTGCTCCACATCATCCTCTAATGAGTGGCTCTCTGCCTTTGTTTTCATTGTTTGCAAGCGTGTCCGCAACAGTCACGTTGGGAAAAGTCTCCCGAAGAAAAGTTTATTGGCGAAACAAGAGTTGACTCTTTCGGGCGCACAATTTTCTCTAACTTCTGGTAATTTTCATTCACAAAAATGTTTCTTAAAGGAGTTTCAAAATTTACATGGATGGAAATTCTACGTTTTTTAATTCTTAGAGAGTTATAGACTTCCTAGTAAGCTATATGGAAGGAAACGCAGGAAAATGTTAAACTATAAAGGAAATGGGACGAAATTTGCCTTTGAAAATTTTCTAACTTGCATAATTGACTCTAATTTCTCGTACAACCCAATGATTGAAATGTTTTAGAAAAAGGAGCAATCTATTTTAAGTTTTAAGAATGTTGGTCAGGAAGATCTCCAATTCATCCCCGCTCATGCTAACGCTATGGGGATTGAATGTTTTCGTATTTTTAAAATATTTCATGAGGAAATTAATATTCTTCACTCCTTTTTTTTTCTGTGTACTCTTTTTATAGGATGTCTCTTTTTGTAGGGTTTCCTTCATCTGACGGAACCCTATTCGTCTCACTCCTCTGTCTGTCTGTCCGTCACAGAGCCCGTTCTCAGAAACTATATATGTTGGAGACTTGAAATTTTGCATACTTATAGCTGAACACCTCACATCAAACGACAAATTATAAAATTTTGAAAAAGTCTTATATTTAACCCTCTGGGCTCTAACTTGTGTATTTTAAGCTTTTTCTTCTAACTGAGACCCTAATTAAATTTAAGACTTGAAATTTTGGATTCTTATAGCTGAACACCTGACATCAAACGACAAATCATAAAATTTTGAAAAAGTCTTATATTTACCCCTCTGGGCTCTAACTTGTGTATTTTGAGCTTTTTTTTCTGAGACCCTAATTAAGTTGAAGACTTGAAATTTTGGATACTTATAGCTGAACACCTCACATCAAACGACAAATCCTAAAATTTTGAAAAAGTCTTATATTTAACCCTCTGGGCTCTAACTTGTGTATTTAAAGCATTTTTTTCTAACTGGTCCCCTAATTAAGTTGAAGACTTGAAATTTTGGATTCTTATAGTTGAACACCTCACATCAAACGACAAATCATAAAATTTTTAAAAAAGTCTTATATTTACCCCCCACCCCACCCCCCCACACACACACCCCGGGCTCTAACTTGTGTATTTAAAGCAATTTTTCTAACTCAGCCCCTAATTAAGTTGGAGATGTGAAATTTTGCATACTTATAGCAAGCGCGATCACACGAAAAATGATAAAATTTTCAAAAGTCTTATATTATTTACCCTTCCGGGCTCTAACTTCTGTATTTTTTCAATTATCTAACCTTCACCCTTTTCACCGTGGTGCACTTTTCCAGCTTTTGATGACACTCTTTTGACCACTCTTTCATATTATGCACCATAGCCGCACATATTTTAGTTCCAATTGTTATCGCCAGGGGGTGCCTACCTATCTCATGTGCTATGGGCCCGATTCCCTCGACTAATATATGTACGGATAGTTTGTAAAACGGAGTTTCGTTCGGATAGAGGTTTGTGTAGAACAGAGCGCATCCCCTGGTTGCGAAATGTGAAACTAACAGATTTTGCAAAAGGATAAAGTGTTTTGAAAGGAATATTAAACGAAATCCTCTGTGCGATTTGTAATCACACTTACCAACTTTTTTTTTTAATTGTGAAACTATTTCTAAAATAAACAATTTTATGTGAAGTGTTGAAATCTTACTCACAAATCATCAGCTTTAAACACATGAAAAATTAAATAAGAATATATTTTAGATATATTTTGACAAATAAGAGAAAAAAGAGACATCCTTTAAGAGTGTACTCAAATCCAAAAGGGCAACTTTCTGACATAAATTTTAATTTATTTTTGTTCGAAAATGCATGGAACTAGCTGGTGTTGTTGTTCAGAAACTATGTCATTGAGCTCTTTTTTCTATTTTTTTGGAAACGCAATAGATTTTTTAGAAAAGAGTTTTAAAGTGGGCGTTTTGAACCGAATTTCCGCACGAAAGAAGAATAACCACCTAAGAAATGTTAAAAACGTGTTTGTCACGTGATCAAAATCGCTTCTAACTCAATAGGTAATGGATGGATCAAAAAATGTAAAACACAGTTCGATTCCAAATCGCTTCCATGGCCAGGCTTTTCAATTTTAGACCTTTCCGTTAAAAAATGAATTTGTAAATGTGTCAAAACGTTTTGAGCTTGTTGAGCAGAGCAGTTAAGAACAGCCTTAAGAAGTTGAGGAGATGACTGACCATAGCCTTAAAGTAAGAACTTGAAATTTTACATTGATGAAATTCGTATTTGTTTAAGTTCTCATAGGCTTCATAGTAACATAGTAGCCGTTGATTTTGAGGCGGGCCAAGTCCATTTTGTGGAAAGAACTTTTTATAGCATTACAAATTAGCATAAACTTTACGATATTAACCCACTCCCAATAAATGTATTTTAATATCAGTATAAGTTTATTACTAGTGACTGATTGGGTCAATGCTCATTTCAAATGCGTTGATTTTGAGAGTGAGGCAAGTCAAGTTTGAATAGATGAATACTATTAACAAACAAAATCAGAATTTCCTCATGAATACAGCAGAGAGCCGATTATCGGAACTCCAATTAACCGAATAGAATATTTCTGTCAATTTTTTTTTCAAAACGAACTTCCAGTTATGCGAACAGCCTATGTTTCTCCCCAAAAAAATTTTAACCCCTTAATTCTCGCTCCCGTCATATTCTCGGGTTGTGTCTTTTACTCAAATTGTTTGATTCCCACCAGTTTTATAAAATAGTGAAATTGGCTATATTTTAGTGTCGTTTTTCCTGCCATTAAATAAGGTGAATATTTCTTTTTCATAAAAGTGTTGCCAATAAGCAATTTGAATTTTTCAACCGTAATTCAATTCGAGCGTTAAGAGGTTAACCAAACTCCCAATTATCCATTGGCTTGCAATAAAATTTTAAATAAAGGAAAAACTGATAGTGGATCAGAAAATGAGGAATGTAAATCAATAAAGGAGAGGGGAAGAATCCTAAGCTATGAAGAAAATGAAATTAACGAGTCCTTAAATAGTGAAGTACATGACCCTGGATATCAGATTTTAAATGATGAGATTGCGGATGAGATTCATGATGAAAAAGAAATTGAAGAAAATGAAAGCGAATGCTCTGAAAATAACCCAGGTCCATCCCATAACGAAGTCTTTGAATGTTTCGAAACAGTTATGAAATGGCTCGAACGACAGAAGAACGTTGATCCTATTCAACTAACGTATTTAATAAGAGATAGATTAGAATTAGAGATATGGCAGCATTGAAAAGAATCTCTTTGTTGAACAATCAAAAGATTGATTGCTTAAATTATAATCTCTGGAGTTCAGAAAATGATGAAAATTGAAAAAAAAAATTACTTATAAAAATGTAAACAAAAAAAAAATTAAAAAGACAAAAAAAAAAAAAAAAAAATTAACATGCCAGCACTAATTGGTGCTGCCAGTCCTAAGCTTAGATAAAGTGTGAAGGTTTTAGTATAGTCAGAAACATCTCTTAAATTGTCTGTCCATTTATCCGAACTTTTGCTTATCCGAACTAGGGTCGGTCCCGACGTGTTCGGATAATCGGCGCTCTACTGTACTTTAAAATTTTTCATTTTCTCAATTAAGAAATATAATTATATGCATACAGCTTTTTACTGAATAGTTTTTCCTTTAAAATTAAAATATTTTTTTGTTTTATTTTAATTTTTCTAAAGAAGAATGAAATAATGAAAAAAAAATGTAAAACAAATAAATAAAATATTTAATTTTTGGTTATGTTATTATAATTATAATTCTATTCAGAGGAAATTAACGTTTTCAACCCATCATTGCTTTTGAAGGCCAAAAATACGATTTTATTTTTTAATGTTGTTGTTGCTGTTATTAAACCTTGTTAGAAATTAAAAATATCAATAAATAACCATTAGTCGGCAGAAAGAGCATTTTTGTGTACCTACTTTTTAACGGTACGTATGATAGACTGTGAGGGAACGTCGCATTTTTGGAACCAATTTTAGCGTAGATGATATTGGTATCTATGATAAATTAGATGGCATAGGCACCGAAACTATTAATCAGTTGACGCACCAGCGGGGATTGTTGCCATAGCAACATTGCACAGTCCACTACAATATTAAATTTTAATAATTTCAAGTCCTAATTAAGAAGATTGGTAGCTTTGGACAAGAAATTATTCAAATTTATATAATAATCCAATTTATTTCTTGGTTAATTAATTTCAGGTTAATATAAGATACAATATCGAAATGCTGGGTCCGTCATCGAACGTCGATGAGAAGGTCCGTTTTCACATATGAACAGAGTTCGTGCCTGTGGTTGTATACCAAGTCTTTGGGGGATCAATTTCAGGATCAATCCAGAGTGTTACTGAGTCATATTACGGATCGAGAGACAGAAGTCTTCCAGGGATGGAAATTGCCAGTGTGACCACCGTCTGCAAAGACCTCCTTACACAACTCACTCGTTATGGACTTTTACAGAGTTTTTCCCCGCTGCTCACTGCAGTCAGACGCACTCCACACTTCTACGACTCTCTCTGTCCTCTACTTTCGTCTTCCTTCCTCCGCATTCTCATCCCTCCGGAGAAAAAAGGGGGCGGGGCGCGCGTCCATTATTACGGCGCTTCCAATCGCTACAAACTGGCTTCGTTCTCATTGGAGTGGTTTGTTGTCTTCAAGACGCCAGCGATGCCACCGGTGGTCTAGCGCGCAGCTGAAACTTTGGCCAGAGAGGGTCAACTAAAGGAGAAAGTCATCTATCAGGGTTGTACCGTGACGAATTGTTAGTGTCATCAGGCATAGAAAAAGCTACTCAGCGATGCCTGCATTGTCCGTGCAATGACACATTGTTCTCTGCCCGTGGGAAACTGTCGTCCGTTGTAATGTCTAAAGTTGGGCACTGTTCTGTTAAATTAATCACTAATTAGGGCTAATTATTTGAGTACTTTTCAAAATGAATAGTAACCCGATTATTGATGTTACCCCATCTCGGGAGCAGTCATCAGCAATCGGCTTACCATACATTTCTCATTTCAACGGATTGTACGATGGTTGCATGGCAACTCCTTCACTCACTCACACCACACTTAAAACATATATTTTTTTAACTTTCAATTATTTCAAATGCTTTTTTTTTATTTCATTATAATGAAAGTTTTCCAATGTGATCTCCATATATAATAAAATAGAGTGTGTATTTGTATGTGTCTGTGTTGTGTTGTCGATGAATGACTGTAGATCTACTAAATTTCACACATCTGGATGTATGTTCCTTGAACACACTACTGCGGCAGGTTGAATTATCTCTATCTATCATATCTATGTAACCTATCATGTCTATCAATATCAACAACGTTAAAATTTGTTTCAAAAATCTCCATAGGTGCATATAAAAGCCTTGATTTTTTTTCATTTAACAAGGATAACCATTACTGCCAATGAAATTGATACGAAATGAGACCGCAAAAATATGAAATGTCTATGATTGCTTAAGAATATTTTAAAACCCATTCCAATGCAAAACATTCAATAACTTAAAATGGACATGCACCACTTTGAAAATCAACGGCTCATATATGGAAGAAAACATAGGAAAATTAAAGTTCATAAGGAAATGCTACGATATTTGTTGTTGGAAATTTTCTAAATTGTATAATTTAGTATCATTTCTGGCAAATTCCAATAATTAAAATGTATTAGAAAAAAGTCCTTCCGGCCAGTGCCGGGAGGAAGCGGTAGCTTTCATATTCCTTATTTTAAAAAAGCCAACTTATATTATTCAAACACACGAAGCTCAATTAAGTGGAAACCGAATGTAGGAGATTCAATACTAATTTTTATCAATACTAAATCATTATGAATGAGAATTTCGCGAAATTAGTCAGCTTTATCCAAGATGCTTTTATTTAAAGTAACTTATATTTGGCTGCCAAATTCGGCGATTTCTTAAAGTGCCTGCCATTTTAAGACAACATGGTGGATGAGGCTAACCAGTGAACTTGGTCGAGACCTTAGTAATTGCTGTGCACATGCTCACTCACATCGGAATCGGTTGATATATACGAGTGCTGTCGCAGGCAAAAAATCATATTTTTCAAAATGTCACCCACGTTAGAAATTGAAACTGCTATATCTGAGCCATTTTTTAAGATAAAGACAAACAAAAAATGATCCTGAATCCTTATATCAAGGTCAAATACTTAAGAAAGAAACCTTTTTCAATTTCTAATTTTTTTGCACCTCACTTTAAATATATATATTTTTTAATTTAATGGCCGCCATTTTGAAACAAGATGGCTGATGAAGCTGGCCAGCGAACTTGGTCGAGATATTGATGTATACTATCCACATGCCTTCTTCCATGGAAATAGGCGAATACGTGTGGTATCGCGAGACAAATACAAGATCGTTTCAAAGTGTTAGCCATGATAGAAATTCAAAGTGCTATAATTCAACCACTTTTTAAGATATAAACAAAAGAACAAATTTTCAGAAACAAAAACTGCTCCAGAATCTTTGTATCAAGGCCAAACACATAAAAAAAATCTTTTTCGTTTTCCAATTTTTTAATACCTCATTTTAAATTTTAAATTACATTTTTTTTTTAAATGGCAACCCTTTTGAAACAAGATGGCGAATGAAGCTCTCCAACGAACTCCGTCGAGAAATTGGTATGTACTATGTACAGACCAAGTTACATTCAAATCGGTTCATAAATACGCTTGTTATCGCGTGACAAAAATCAGGTCGTTTTAAAATGTCAGCCACAATAGAAATTCAAAATGTTATAACTCAGCCATTTTTTTAGATATAGACGAAACAAAACCTGTTCCGGAATCTTTGTATTAAGGTCAAACACATACGAAAAAACTCTTTTTCATTTTCCAATTTTTTGGTATCTCATTTAAAATTTATTTTTTTTTAATTTTTTTAAATGGCCACCATTTTGAAACAATATGGCGGATGAAGCTGGCCAACGAACTCGGTTGAGTTATTTGTATGTACTATGTACACACCAAGGTACATCCAAATCGGTTCATAAATACGTCTGTTATCACGTGGCAAAAATCAGGGCGTTTCAAAATGCTATAACTCAGCCATTTTTTAAGATATAGACGAAACAAAAACTGCTCCCGAATCTTTTTATCGAGGTCAAACACATAAGAAAAAAATATTTTTTCAATTTTCAATTTTTTGGTATCACATTTCAAATTTAAATTTTTCTTAAAATTTTAAATGGCCGCCATTTTTAAACAAAATGGCGGATGTAGCTGGCCAACGAACTCGGTCGAGACATTGGTCTGTACTATGTATAAACGAAGTTACATCCAAATCGGTTCATAAATACGCCTTTTATCGCGTGACAAAATTCAGGACGTTTCAAAATGTCTGCTTCGCTAGAAATTCAAAATGCTATAACTCAGCCATTTTTTAAGATATAGACAAAACAAAAACTGCTACGGAGTCTTTGTATAAAGGTCAAATACATAAGAAAAAAATATTTTTCCATTTTCAATTTTTTGGTACCACATTTCAAATTTTAAATTTTTTAAAAAATTTTAAATGGCCGCCATTTTGAAACAAAATGGCGGATGAAGCTGGCCAACGAACTCGGTCGAGACATTGGTATGTACTATGTACACACCGAATTACATCCAAATCGGTTCATAAATACGAGAGTTACAGTGTGACATAGGTCAGATATATATATATATATATATATATTGATATATATATATATATCAATTTTGAACGGAGGGTGGTTTCGGGGTCTGGGGGTCATGATCGATGAAAATATACCAAAATTTTTTGAAATCGCTTTCCTCCGAACGGCTGCAATAGGTAGCTTTTTGTAAAGAAAGCTACCTAAAAGTGCAACCTATTTAAGTTTTTAAACTTTACATTGTCAATATATAGATATTTTTAGTTCCTTTAACTTTATAGTGTTTATAATTCATTTCTATATGTATACAAGGCGGTCATAATTAAACTGATAAAGTCAACATGGTATGTAGCGCGATCTAATTGCTAGAATGGAGCAGGGGGGGAAGGAAGGATTCCGGGAAAATAAAACAGCGCCAGATATTCTCCTAGCGGTGAAATTTTGAACTACTGTTTTCGCGAAACTACTGTTCCTCTGTCCACCATCGTTTAAAAATTATACTATATTTGGCTCTATTTTTGCAATTCGATCACGCTACAGACAACGCTGAGAATAATTATGTCCGTCTTGTATATATGTATATTTCTTGCGAAGAAAACGTATAAAAATGTTGTATAACGGAGAATTTTAAAGAATTTTCTGGCATAGTTCTTTTTTCTCACACAGTTTTTCTGTATTCTTTGATAATTTTTACTTTCTTCTATCTTTACAAGAAGAAAATATTGAATTCGGGAAAAATTTCGAATTCCAGTTTTCGACGGATTTACACGTTTTAGGGGTCAGAGAACCCGAAAACATATTTTCACAAAATGTTTGTCTGTGAGCCTGTGACTCTGTCTGTCCGTCTCTCTATCTGTTTGTCTGTATGTATGTGACACAAATTTTGTGGGCGCTCTATATCAAGACTAATGCACGGAATTTAATAAAAATTTATACTCAGTTAGTCCCCGATATAAATTGGCGCTGATTAGTTTTTGGTGTAAATCGCTCACCAGGTGGCGCTGCTATACAGCATTTTTTGCAATTTCCACAGTAGCTCAATCTCCAGAACTAATGCACGGATTTTCATCCAACTTCAGATTTAATTAGTCCTTGACATGAATTGACGTTTTATACATTTTGGTGTAAATTTCTCAACAGGTGGCGCTGCTATGTTGCATATTTTGCAATTTCCGCAATAGCTCTATCTCAAGAAGTAATGCTTGGATTTTCAACAAACTTCAGATTCAGGTATACCTTGATATGAATTAGTGCTTTTTATGTTTTGGTGCAAATCGCTCAACAGGTGGCGTTGCTATACTACATTTTTCAGAATTTCTCCTATTGCTCTAGCTCAATACCTAATGCAGGAATTTTCATCGAACTTCAGATTCAGATATACTTTGATATGAATTGGTGCTAAATTGATGTAATTTCTTGTACTATTTAAATGATTTAATCGACGTGATTTATATAGAAGAAAGTTTTGTGATGGCCACAACATACTAGTTTGCTTTGGCGTGCCATCTGTTGTGAGAAACAAACCATTAGGTATAAGACTCAACCTCACATAAAAAAAAACAAAAAAAAAAAAAACAAAAAAAAAACTTTTCAACAGTCTACGACCATTTCAGCTTCAGCCTCAGTTTTGTACATAATTTAAAATACATAATAGGGAGACTAGGGAGGGTTGACCAAAGGGGAGGCTTGACCCACCCTTCAGTTTTCATATTTAAAAGAATTTCAGAGTTTTGCTAATAGGTGGCAACCAAAGCTACTGAAATGCTCAAACTGTGTTTGAGCATTTGTTTGAGCATCTGTTTGAAAGTTTGTTCATAAGGAAATGCTACGAAATTTGTTGTTGAAAATTGTCGAACTTGTATAATTTAGTATCATTTTTGGCAAATTCCAATAAAAAATATTAATTAATAATTAATAATTAGTCGCTCAAACTCTGTTCTGCCTCTGTTTCATGTGGATAATTGAAAAAGGTGTGGAAACATAAACTGTGGAGTGTTTTCAGCTTAAAATGTGTATTTTTTAGGAACATTTTGTTATGATTTTCTCAGAAAAAATACTTCATAGAAATTTAAGTAAGTAGGTTTTGAGTAGTGCAGAAATATTGAGCTTTCAGTCCAAGCATAAACATTGTACAGTAAATTAGGCTAAACATAACCATGTGCTGTACTTTAAAAAGTGACACTATATGTGGGAGGATTGACCCTATAAATGTGAGGGAGGGTTGACCATATGGTCAAAGCTCCGTTAATTAAGTGTTTTTGGAAATCTTTTTATTATACATTGTACATAATGAAAGGTTAATGGTCATGTTTCTAAAATAATGTAAATTTATTCTGTAAAGCTACAGTAAAATGGGGTGATAGAAAATAAAATGTATAAAACAGATTAAAGAGACATGTGAAAAATTGCTATTGAAGCAAATAATAATAATAATAATAATAATAATAATAATAATTACTAAACATAAATTGGAAAGTTGATAGAAACTTTTATTTCATTTAAGTAGTACTCATATTTTTAAATTAAATTAAAAAATAATAATAATTTCAAATATATTTTATTCAAATATACTTTAATAAATTTTTTTTCATTAATTAATAATTTAATATGACAAAATTAATGTTTATGTTGTAAATAATAAATTGTAATAATTTATTTTTATTATGATATAATGATATATATCATACAATTTTAGTATTACTTAATATTATATTTAGTATTTATATTTAATATTAAACGCAATTCATTCTGTAAAATGATTTGAGTTATTTTTAAAATATATATATATTTGGAAATAACAGTTAATTGTATTTAAAAAAAATCTTATAGTTAGTTATTTCTTATTATATGACATATTTTACTAACGGAAATTGAGTAAGATTTAACAAAAATAAAAAATGACGCAGCAAATATATAGTATATTTATTCCGGCAAATATTTTTTTATTATTTTTTTAATATAATAATAACAATGTTAAGATTAGGTTTTTTTGTGTTGAATTCCTAATATAATACAATTGCTAATGTATCTTTTATATTGCTAAGTCTTCTTTAATTTCTAACAGTTTATTTAGTTTTCATAACAATATTCCCTTTAAAATTTCAAAACATCATTTAATACTGTTAATATTCGATAAAATAGGATAAGCACTGTTGAGCTCGGTTTCAACAATCATAGTTTGTGTAATATCTTTTCTAAAGTAACAGCCAAGGAGGAAATTTTTTTAATCTATCATTTTAATATTGATCTGTATCACTTCGTTATAGCAATTCATATTTGCACCAAAATCTTTTATCTAAACCAGTGGTTCCCAACGTGGGGCGTACGCCTCACTGGGGGGCAGTTTGAAATTTGTTACTCACTTATTGGCTATCAGTTTCTTTAGTCTTTTTTAAACCCATTTATGCTTAGTGTCCCATTTTTGGGACGTTTTGGATTTTAATAAATTTTTAGAATTTTCTTCTTTTTTACAAATTGCATTAAGTAATTGTCTATAAAGGTCTTTATCTATTTACCGGATATGACAGCATAAGATTGATATTTATTTGCTTAAATGAAGGCCTTTTTTCGGTGTTTATAGATTTTTCATTTTTGAAGATAGCGAAATGTAAAAAAGTAAGTTCATTTGCATATTTTGTATCAAAGATCCAAATAAATAAGTCATAATCTTAGCTTGTAGACTTCTTTGAAATACGTATTTTTTTAAATTGCGAAATTGTATGTTCAAGCCTATTTTTTATGCATGTTTCTAACGTACAAAATATAGGGCGCTAGGCGCAAATGGGTACATATTTCTATTAGCCATTTAGGCGATATTTATTTATGTAAAGTCCTTTTCAAGATGATTTTGAAATAAATTGTTTTTTAGCCTCAAATACGATTATTCTTAATTTATTATTAATACTACTTATAATGTTATTAGTCTCTGTAAAGAAATAAATATATATTTTTAATGTTTCATAAAAATACTAATTATAGTATATAATATAGAATTTAAAAGCTTAATTTATATAAATTTAGATAAAACATATAATTATGCATTTTCCACATATGGATATTCTCATATTTAATACGTTTACATTTTATCAAATAAATACAAACATATTTTAGTGTAATTTTTTTTTTAGTATTTTTACAGTTCATTTTGTAACATTTTAAAGTGATTTTACCAATAAATTTGAGAAAACAAAAATTCAGGCATAAATGGGCTAAAGTAATGTTGTAGACTGAAAAAAATGGAATGCATGCAAAATTTGAAAAATCAGTTTTATTTTATTTAATTTTTTAAATATTGCCAATGAAAAGTTTTAACATAACACCAGAATAATTATATAAAAACATATTTTTTGATATTTTTATGTAGTACTAAATTTTACTATAATTTTTCTGGGACTAAATTTTACAATTTTTCTTAACACTTTTGATTATTTTTACTTTCTTCTATCTTTACAAGAAGAAAGTATTGGTTTCATGAAAATTTTCGAATTCCAGTTTTCTACGGATTTACACGTTTTATGAGTCAGAGATTCCAAAAAACATGTTTTTACAAAATGTCTGTCTGTCTGTCTGTCCGTCTGTCTGTCTGTCTGTATGTGACACAAATTTTGTGGGCGCTCTATCTCAAGAACTAATGGACGAAATTTCACAAAACTTCATATTTAGTTAGACCTTGATATAAACTGGAACTGATTAGTTTTTGGTGAAAATCGCCCAACAGGTGGCACTGCTATGCGGCATTTTTAACGATTTCTGCAATAGCTGTATCTCAAGAACTACTGCACGGATTTTCATAAAACTTCAGACTCAGTTAGTCCAGGATATAGTTTGGTACTGATTACTTTTTTGTGAAAATCGCCCAACAGGTGGCGCTGGTATGCTGCATTGTTCATGATTATCGCAATAGCTCTAACTCAAGAAAAAATGTACGGATTTTCATCAAACTTCAGATTCAGTTAGTCCCTGATATAAATTAGTGTTGCTAAATTTTTGGTGAAAATCGCCCAAAAGGTGGCGCTGCTGTGCTGCATTTTTGACGATTTCCACAAGAGGTGTATCTCAAGAACTATTGCACGGATTTTCATCAAACTTCCGATTCAGTTAGTCCTTGACATGAATTGATGTATAAATTAGTGCTGTTTAATTTTTAGTGTAAATCGCTCAACAGGTGGCGCTTCTGTGCTGCATTTTTCACGATTTCCACAAGAGCTGTATCAAGAACTATTGCACGGATTTTCATCAAACTTCAGATTTAGTTAGTCCTTGACATGAATTGATGTATTAATTAGTGCTGTTTAATTTTTGGTGTAAATCGCTCAACAGGTGGCGCTGCTATGCTGTATTTTTTGCGATTTCCACAATAGATTTATCTCAAGAACTAATGCTTGGATTTTCAACAAACTTCAGACTCAGGTATACCTTGATATCGTTTAGTGCTGTTTACTTTTGGTGTAAATCGCTCAACAAATGGCGCTGCTATGCTACATTTTTTCAGAATTTCCGCTATAGCTCTATCTCAAGAACTAATGCGCGAATTTTCATCCAACTTCAAATTCAGATATACTTTGATATGAATTGGTGCTAAATTGTTGTTATTTCTTGTACTATTTAAATGATTTAATTGACGTGATTTATATAGAAGAAAGTTTTGTGATGGCCACAACATACTAGTTTGAATGCGCTTTCTACTTGTATTCGCTCTGCAATATGTCACACGAAATACATCTGAAACTACTTAAAAGTATATTGTATGAATTTGACTGTCTCTAACATATTTAATCTAAAAAATATATGAAATAACTGAACGAGGTACTACCATAAAACTTAAAAATCTTAAATATGATTAGAAAAGGAAATGGATAGACAGTAAAAATCCATGGCGCTAGTACAGGCATCTTCAACAGTAAATAAATTTACATAATGACATATACATTTTAAATTTTTAAATGATATAATAAATGGAAGACAGTTAACGATATTGAGAAAAGGAAAACAGAAAATGTGTTGTGATGGGGAATAATGGCTACTTCAGTTTGATAAAGATGACAATCTTGAAATGCTTCTTGTGTATTTTGTTCTCCGCAGAAAGAAAATTTAGCGTCCAAAGCTTTTCCACCAACACTTAATAAGTTACAAAAATGAATTATAAAATGTGTGAATGTTATCAATTTTAATGTTAAATGTATGTTAAATGTAAGTCTCTCTTCAAGATATATTGTGATATAAAAATGCAGACCGTATAACACTTTTCTTTAACATTGAGGTAAGTTGGAAAAGTACAAAAATGAATTATAAAATGTGTGAATGTTATCAATTTTAATGTTAAATGTAAGTCTCTCTTCAAGATATATTGTGATATAAAAATGCAGACCGTATAACACTTTTCTTTAACATTGAGGTAAGTTGGAAAAGTACAACAGAACTCTTTTTGGATCAATAGGGAAGATGTATAACATCACTGCATTTATAAAATTATGTTAAAAACATTTGTGACAGAATATTCACCTCTTTGATAAGTTAAAGTATGTGAAATGAATAGTTATTTCTAAGGCTCTATTACGCTTTCATCCTGTGAATAGGGTTCATTTTTTAAATAATAAGAGACATAATTTACAGATTAAGTGTGTGTGTGTGTGTGTGTGGGGGGGGGGGTGCGCAATAGTGACTTTACAGATGCTTTGGTGGGATGTGGCCAATAAAACGTTGGGAAATACTGATCTAAACCTTTCATTTTAGCACTGTGTATGAAATCAACTGTAGATGCATTGTACGAGACTGACATATATTCAAAGGAAAAAATACTAACTTGATATTTAAGACGAGTGGTGAATTCTGAATAGAGCCCGGAGGGGATCCACTCCTACAGAACATTTGGTATTTTATACTAAACAAGGGTATAAACCCGAGTTACAGAATATAGGTGAGAACCATCCTATATATTATTTCTGATGTTGACATCTTTTTTTCTCTGCACACATTAAAGGCACAGCGATGATTGAGGTATTTTTCGAAAGGTTCTGTAAGCGGCTTTTGACATAGTGTACTCATATATCGTTAAAACACGTTGTTTCATAAAAAGAATTCAAGTTAATCAAAAATTAATGAAAAAACATATAAGCAAATAAAGATTGAAGAGAAAGCCTAGCAGGAATCTACTGTTTTCTTTAATTGATAACTTTAATAGATTTTTTACATTTAATATATATATTTTAGATTGCCCACTAACAATACCAAAAATCATATTTATTTGAAACATAGCAATAATGCGTTCAAATAAAGTTTTGAAACGTATTAAAAGTGATATTTTCATATTGACATTGCGTCAGTCATTAACAGACAAAGAAATTGCCAGAGATCGCTATTTACAATCAGCCTTTTGGTTCTGTTCATTTCAGTGGTTAAAGCGCGAAATTCGATTACATGTGTTTTATTTATATTTATTGTTTTATTTATTGGTTGATGAATGCTTTAATTTAGTTATGGAATAAAAACTGAAAGGAAAGGACGAGCTATTTATAGTAATTTCTGTGCAAACCGATTTATCTTTCGTAATCAGCTGCACGCGAAGAGATAGATTTGAAAAAAAAAATCATGCTTGAAAATTATTTTAAAAACAATAAAAATTGCAATACAAATTGTGATATAGTTTTCAAACAAATTGCATTTGAAAGTACATTCCCCCCTCCCCCCTGTTCGACGGTGTAAAAAGTGAAAATGTGCGATATTTAGAAGTTAAAAAAAAATGCAATAAAACTTAATAAAAATCAAATTTAATCGTCTGCTGTTGCCATCCACAACATGACGTCAGCGTTACGCACGGACAGGTTTGTCCTTTATAATATAAACAGTAGTCTCAAAGTGCAATTCACCACCCTCCTCCCACTTCTTGAAGACATGTCGGAATTTTCGTGGGGGGGTGGGGGGGGGGGGGTTCAAATTTTCTTTCAACTATATTTTGCTTCAAAAAATTCGACTATTTGACAAATCTTCGCAAATTTGTTAAATTTGTATGAGATTTTGTAATGTGAATGGACACGTGGGACTCTTTGAATTATTAGTACCCCGATATGCTATTTCTTTCGGACAGCAATTAAAATGTCGTCTCCAAAAAATAACGTTCCGTTATATAAGCCAGCCGTAAAACGAAGCAGATGTATCATTGTACGGTATAATCTCTACTGCAATTTTTTTAATTTCTAAGCATCGCACATTTTTAATTTTTATACCGTCATATAGGAAAAAAAGTACATTTAAAGGCAGTTTGTTTGAAAACTGCATCTCAATTTATTTTTGAGATATTAATTTTGTTACAATTTTTTGCGACATTTGTTTCATTTTGGCAACTCCAGTACTCCATTTCTGTTGAAAGTAAACAAAAAATAGTTGGAAAATAGCAATTATATCTTTTTTTTTTTGCCATTTTCCCATATTAATTGAAAAAAAAATGTAATTAAAATACGTGCTATTTTGAAAAAATATAAATGAATAATTTCTAATAAAACAGGGGGGGGGGGGGTATTATAAACTATATTTAATTTTAAGTATCTATATATCAATGTTACAAACAAATAAAGGCATATGAATCATTAGATGGCCGATTTTTTTTTTTTTTTTTTTTTTTTTTGTCAGTTTCTTGAATGACGACATCGCTTTTTGCTGGAATGATGTATTATTCTGCGATAGTGACGTCCTATGCATACTTTGCTGTAGATGTTGTTTAAGACTGGATTGTAAATGTGAAATTCTTCAGCGGATGCGGATGACGTCATTTTATATAACATGAAAACGAGTATTTTAAGTCTTAAAACTGAAATATATTGTACTATCTAAGGTTAGTTGGGGCAACTGAGCCATGATTTTACAATTTGACTCTGGAGCTTCTGACAATTTGGCTTCAAAAACTAATGTTCATTTGAATTAAAGTCTGAACTTCTGTAAATGTGTTCAGTTAGGTTCCCTCTATCAGACAGAAATGCTCAAAATTACATTTTAATATTTAAAATATAAAAATATACATATTTCATCTTTCTTTCCTCATGGGTACAATTGCCCCATAAAAATGGGGTAAGTGGACCAGGAGGGTCTATGTTCCACATGCGATTATTATTATTATTTTTTTTTCATATGGGATATCAGGTCCTGTTTGAAAAAGTGTAAACAACTTAAAAAATTTTAAACCAGGCAGATCATGTAAATTATATGTCAATAAAGAGTGTTGTAAGGGAAAGCTTTGCTGTCAATGTGTCTAAAAAAAGCACTAAAAGTAAAAATATCAGATTTATTTATTCCAAAAATATAAAAATTAAGTAAGTACTTATGTACTTTAGTATAGGTAATAAGTATAAAAGTCACATGGATATTTTAAGGAAAAAAATAGCAAGGTAAATCTATGAACAAACGGAGGTTTGGCTATCTCGCTTTCAGAAGCAAGGTACTTGCATTCGTAAAATGTTGAAATAATTTAATGATGACACAAGTATTTACGAGAGAATCTATTTGAAAACAAGTAAAAGTATATTTTTACGTACTTAATAAAGGTGAAATTTTCATTATAAAATTCCGGTGCCAATGTGGCAATTAGGAATTAAAATTATGTGATGCCATAACGGCATCGCCGCCTCTCAAGGGGGCAAGAAATTTGGTTTGATACCACCCAATATGCTTTTTTAAATTTTATTACGTAATTTTAATAAGGTATTCTATAATTTTCTTTATTGTGAGCAAAAAACAATGGAGAAATTTACTTCCCATTGTAAGAGAAACTCAAAAAAATTATTTATAACTATTGGGGTAACTGGATCCAGCATGGTCCAGTTACCCCGGATACATGTTTCAGTTACCCCATTCTTGAAAATATGGGGTAACTGGCACACCGGGATTACATTTGAAACATGAGGTAAATATGTATAGATACCTTACAATATTAACGTAGTTATATGCCTAATCTAAAAAAAAAAAAAAAAAAAAAAAAGATTGTTTAATAAAAGTACTTACAGTATTTTAATAAAAAGCCGAGGAAGTTCAACCAAATTGACCTTGTTTTAAAAAAAAAAGAAACGTAAATTTTCGACAACCTATCACAGCAAAGAGAGAGTTATGATTGAGTTGACACACGTGGTTTTAGGAAGTAGAGGTCAAGGGGCATTGCTCACAAAAGCTAAAACTTAGAAGACATCATCAGGTACATCAACGGTTTTTCATAAAATAGCCTATGGCCCAGTTACCTCGTGGATGCAGTTACCCCCACTACCCTTATATTTATATACATACATATATATATATATATATATATTCATCGGAGGCGACACTAAATTCTGAAAAAGCAGAATTCCTGTTTTCTAGTTTTTATTTCCTTTTGCCACGAAAATTGTCACTTTTTGACAACTCCTATTGCATTCCGGTTCGACAATTTGTTAAACATTTAAGAATTTTTAAAATGTGAACAGTGAGTAACTCAAGTCAGATCTATTTAATAAAGTGTTACATTATTCTTTATAAAGTCTCGCAGATTTTCTTATGATAAATAAGTAAATAAAAAATAATGAAAATTATCAGAAAGAAAGGAAAAAATCGGAAGAAATCGCGAATCGAAATAATAACTTTTATTCATTTTATATTACGATTAATTTAAAGTTTTTGTCATTTAATTCATAACAAAGAAATACTTCAAATTACGCACTTAAGTGACATATATATATAAAAAAATAAAACAAAACAAAATAAATTGTGGAGACGATGATCCAAATCCTCCAATGTTACTCTGCGAAATAAAACATTCCCTAAAAAAACAAAACTAAAAGATGGGATAACCGTCTTTTCTCTGGCCGCATACGCCTGGGCTTATCTGCGGTTTGCACTCGGTTTTCGCTCTATTTACTAAACGGGATATCGGAGGCCTAATGAACAGGGTGGATTAGCTGGGGGAATCCAGTTTCAATGGCAGGGCGCCAAATCCTCTCGCCAAGACTCTCGGATTAACTCGCCAAAGTGATGAATCGGAGGAAGAGGATGACTGACAACGGAGGATGCTGTTTGAAGTTCAGGTAGAAAAGCAACTATAAAGGGAGCAGCAGGTTGTATTATTTAAGTTAAAAGCGAAGGGAGTTCGAAATTAGTTTTTTTAGTGCTAAAGAGTTAGTGTTTTTAATGAGTTTTTCCCTAAATAATTCCCAGAGAATGCTCATCTCCCTACATAATGTGTCCCATTGATAAAAAAAGAAAAAAAGAAAAGTGCCTTCCCCAGTTAAACTGATGGCATTGAGCTCACAGTCTATTCACACTAATTGTATAGTCTACTCTTACTTCAGAGAATAATGTCTTTCGAAAAATAAATTAAGGGGGACCCCCCCCCCCTGTTTCACATCTTTATACTTAACCAATGAGCTTCCAAATCTCATCAGGGAAGCGCCTTTTCGAATGAACCGGTATATAAAATTTAAAGCAAATCGGATAGAAAAACCCATTTATCTAAATTAAGGAGATATTAGTCCCCCTTCCCACCTTTATGCTTAACCAATGAACCACCGAATTTAATCAGGGAAGCGCCTTATCATAATAAACCGGTATACCAAATTTGAAGCAAATCGAATGAGAAAACCCATTTATATAAATTAAGGGGTATTACCCCCCTATCCCCCCTTTATACTTAAACAATGAACTTCCAAATCTAATCAGGGAAGCGCCTTATCAGAATTAACCGGTATACCAAATTTGAAGCAAATCGAATAAGCAAACCCATTTATATAAATTAAGGGGTATTACCCCCCCCCCATCCCCCCTTTATACTTAAACAATGAACTTCCAAATCTAATAAGGGTAGCGCCTTATCAGAATTAACTGGTATACTAAATTTGAAGCAAATCTGATAATTCTGCACGAAAAACTCATTTATCTAAGTTAAGGGGTGGGATAAGCCACATACCCCCACCCCTTTATACATAACCAATGAACCCACAAAACTAATCAGGGAAGCGCCTTATGAGAATGAACCTAGAGAAAAATTTGAAGCAAATCGGATATTTCTATCAAGAGTTATCGCGTTACATACGTACATACAGAACCTGCGGGCACATTAGCTCTCAGGCTTTGATAGCCTGTGAGCTAAAAAGTAGAAATAGAAACTATAAATCTTAAAACTCTACAGACGATAATCGTAGAGTTAGAAATTAAGATATGAAAAATTTGAATTAAAATGTAATTCCGAGCCCATTCAGATGCAACGTCTAGGTTAAACAGAATAACTTAACTTTATTTTAATTTTATATTCTACATAAAAGGAAAATCCGTCTTTTCGTTAAAAAAAAATTATCACCAAAATTATTGCGGGCAATCTGTTTTTCTTTTCTTTTAATTTGTTCGGTGCGATCGATTGCTAATTGTGGTAAATTGGCCACTGCTTGCTTTGCACTATTCAGCAAACAATATATATATATATAAAAAAATATGCTTGAAAATATTTAAAAATCACTAAATTGAGCTACGATTTTCAAACAAGACACATTTCATCCAAAGATACTGTTTCTAACCCTATTTCATGATGCAAAAATGTAAATTATGCGTTATTTGGAAGTGGTGTATGAACGATGAGTCCTGTATATATCATTTAAAATTTATAACGAGCCGTTGATTTTGAAAGTGGGGAAAGTCCATGTTATGAACAACAAGAAAAAAAAAAAAAAGGAAAAAAAAAGTAATAGTTAAGAGCGGGTCACTAGTCACGGGAAGAAATGACAACGCTGTAATAGCAATTTTTGTGCCATTTTCATTATTGTACCATCGAAAAGTGTATCAAGTTATGCATAGAATTGAACCAAATTGTTTGTGTATGTTTTTGGTTATGGCCAGTAGGTCCTCCCTGAATTTGAAAAAAATCTGCAGAAGGGGACGCTGTAATAGCGATTTTTGTACCATTTCCATTATTGTACCATAGAAAAGTGTATGAAGTTATGCATAGAATTGAACTAAATTTTTTGTGTATGTTTTTAGATATGTCCAGCAGGTCCTCTTTCGATTTGGAAACCTGTCGCCAAAAGGAGGCGCTGTAATAGCGATTTGTGTGCCATTTTATTTATTTTATCATTGAAAAGTGTATAAAGTTATGCATATAATTGAACCAAATTTTTCTCCTTGAATTTGGAAATATTCCGCGGGAAAGGAGCGCTGTGATAGCGATTTTTGTATAATTTTCTCGAATTTTCGAAGTTCTATTGTCCATCGGCGGTTCGTGCAGCGACGGAAACTCGCATCCTGATAAACCGGCTATTCGCAAATAGCTGGATGACAACAGAATAAGAAAAAACTATTGATTTTAATAAATATCATGATCTGGATGAACTCGTTTGTACTCCGATTAATTGACTGAAGAGAGAAATTTAAGATAAAAATCAAATCTGGTATAGTATTGAAGAATTAAGGTTAAACTTTCCAACCGGTTCCGAAAGTGACAGTGATTTTTAAAAAGAAATCAGAAATCAAAATCGAAAAAGTAAAAACTAGCCCGATATTGATCGTCCTCAGCTATCCTGTGTATCATTTAAAAATATTAAAATGCAAGCGAGATATTTGAAAATAATGTTCCCATAGTCTTTAGCGTTCTCGTTTCTTCCCGTAACTAGTGTAGCCTCTTAAAACTGAATCCTATTACAAATTAACTTAAAGTTTATGTTTTTAATCCATTCACGAAAAATGCCTTTTAATTATCAGTATAAATGTGTTACTAGTCATACGGTATTGCTGCTCTAATGACTGTGCACAACCATCCCTTCTCGTGAAATCATCCCATTTCACATAAGGTAAAACAAATGTTTTGAAAAATTTTCATTATTGTTAAGTTTATAAATGAAAATAAGTGTTCGGCTTTGAAAAAGCATATACCGGGTGTCCTAAAAAGGACTGACTGATTTTAAAATTCAATAACTCGCAAACGGTGACAGATATTTAAAAAGTTCTTGCAGGAGGGTTATGTATAATGTCAGGAGTTTTTTTATTTTTTTCCCCCGTGATTCTCGAATTTAGTTCGAATTACAAACAATAGATGGCGCTGCAAGCAATAGGTGGTAAATTCAAGCTTTGATTTTTTGGCCTTCCTATTTCCCCATGCCAAAAAAGGAGAGTCCCGAAGTACCAAAAATCGGGCCTGAATTTAGCGCATATTGCTCGCAGCGCCATCTATTATTTGTAGTTCCAGCTAAATTCAAGAATCACAGCAAAAAAAAAAAAAAAAACCCTCCTGATATCATACATAATGCTCCTGCAAAATTTTTTTAAATATCTGTCACCGTTTGCGAGTTATTGAATTTTAAAATCAGCCAGTCCTTTTTAGGACACCCAGTAGTATCTCAATGGCAACTATCAAATATACACTCAGCTTCTTGGCAAAACGTTTTTAGGTGCGTTCGAAATTATATAAATACGTAGCACCTATAGTCGTTGTTCAGTCCGTCCGTCTGTCTGTCTGTCCGCATATAACAGAGCAAAAACGATCCAACCGAATGGTCTGAAATTTTAAATATATAATTGCTGCAAAATTTTGTCGAGTCATTTCAAATTTTATGAAAATTGGATGTATAGTTTCATGACAGGGACAGTCAAAAATTTTTCGCTATATGACGGCCAACGGGAAAAAAATTATTTCAAGTGCATTTTAATGATGTTACAGCGTTTCGAACAAAGGGAAATGGATAGACACTTATGAAGTGCACTAAAATATACATTCAGTACACTATGCGGTGCAAAAAATATTTATAACACTAGTTATAGTACGAACGCACCTCATTTGCCACGTTTGACGTGCAATTTCCAACTTGTTTTAATCTTGCGTATTAACTGTCCTTTTATTATCTTAAGAGTTTGAGAAAATCCTGCATAATTTCTTTTCCTTCCCAAATAAAAACACGACTCTCTATAAACCTCGATATCTTTTGAAACTCAAACTTTTTTTATGTATCTAAATTGTTTATATTATCACTTACAGAAAGATTAAAGAATAAAACTGCTTTTTCTAAAGCTTTTCTTGTGGTGGAAAAATTCGCAACTTTTTTAACTGGGTTATTAAAATAAAACATTTAAAAAATTCGCCAATCCTCTTACATTTAGAAACTTATCTGCGACTTGCAGTTGGTACACCCTCTATTTGCGATCGAAGGATATTTCGGGGCAGCTAATGAACGACGGGGATTAATGTCGCAGAGTGGCCACAGATTTGAGGATGAACTCTTAAATCTACACGCCAAGTTACTGGAATAATTTCGCCAAAGAGAGTTAGTTGTATTTCAAGTTACATTTTATGGATTTATTTTAAGGGATAGCGCTATTCAGAACGTCCGAAAAATAACTCATATTTGATAGATCTGTACCTATATCTATCTATGTATCGATCTATCTATCGACCCAGTTTCAATAGTTTAGAATAGTTTATGGTATAGTTTAATTCAGGCTATTTACACGAAGTCATACATCAAATTGAAGGTAAACTAACCTAGTTTTTAGGTGCGTTCGTAATTATATAAATACGTAGCACCTATAGTCGTCGTTCAGTCCGTCCGTCTGTCCGTCCGTCTGTCCGTCTGTCCGTCCGTCTGTCCGTCTGTCCGTCCGTCCGTCCGTCTGTCCGCATGTAACAGAGCAAAAACTACCCAACCGATTGGTCTGAAATTTCAAATATATGATTGTTGCAAAATTTTGTCGAGCCATTTTAAATTTTATGAAAATCGGATGTATAGTTAAATTACAGGGACAGTCAAAAGTTTTTCTTTACATTACGGCCAATGGGAAAAATTATTGCAAGTGGATTTTAATGATATTAGAGCCTTCCAAATGATCTGAAATTTTAAATATATAATTGTTGCAAAATTTTGTCGAGCCATTTGAAATTTTATGAAAATCGGATGTATAGTTAAATTACAGGGACAGTCAAAAGTTTTTCTTTACATTACGGCCAATGGGAAAAATTATTGCAAGTGGATTTTAATGATATTAGAGCCTTCCGAATGGTCTGAAATTTTAAAGATATAATTGTTGCAAAATTTTGTTGAGCTATTTCAAATTTTAGGAAAATCGGATGTATAGTTTAATTACAGGGACAGTCAAAAGTGTTCCGTTACATTACGGGGAATGGGAAAAAAATATTGGAAGTGCATTTTAATGATGTATCAGACTATGCACTTCATGAAGTGCAAAAAATTATACATTCAGTATAATATGGGGTGCAAAAAATGATTATAAAACTAGTTATAGTACGAACGCACCTCATTTGCCACGTTTGACGAGCAATTTCCAACTTGTTCTTTAAAATTTTCGATATGTGCAGTGCACCTTTAATTATACGGCACACAACCATGGAACAACCAAAAGTACCTGTACAGGACTGAATTAATTGCTGTAGACAAATTATTATTATGGCTTTTAAATTTTTTGCAACAATAAAGAAAAAATGTTAAATTTCATAGCAAAAATGTCCATGGATTCTCAGTGAAAATAGCGAAATTTGAAATTATTAAGAAATATATTTGAATAAAGTAAATGAAACATAATCTATCTTACTCTCTGAGTTATAAAATAATCTACCAGTATGCAAAGGCATGTTCTCATCCGTTTTGACCCTGACTTCAGGGAAACATTTTCGCACTTTAAATTTATAATATTATTAGAATTAGCAATGAGTAAAAATTTTATGGCATCAGGTACAAAAAGTGGTGGAAATAAGTCAAAAAAGTTATGAGGCCCATGGGCTTTACTATGTTAAATTAACATCGAGAAGTGACACTGGAAATAAATAAGCGGCGCAGTACTTAAATAATAAAACTTTTATAAATATCTAATGTATAAAAATGAAAATTTGTCTGTCTGTCTGTAATGTTATACAAATCCACAGTTTGGAAGCCAGAATTGTGAAATGTTACGTACAGTCGTGGAAAAAAAAAAGTAAACACCCCCTACTAACTCCTCAACAAATCATCGTAGACAAAAGTTACTGGTACCGAACGATTGGAAATAAAGTCTACATTTAAATGATGTATACAAAATTTTCTTAGGGGGTCATCTACATATTAAAATGAATCCAAACTTAATTTTTTTCAATAGCAATACCCAATTTTAAAAAGATATTTCAAATCTTCGGTTCAAATTATGCCTAGACACCAAATTTCAAGTCATTTGAATGATAGGTTTTTCAGTTATAAACATCCAAAATTTAGTGCTTCTAATGTTAAATTACATTTTCATATTTTTATTTATAACTTCTGAAATTATGATCCTAGCGTTCTAATTTTTTGTGTAGTAATAATACTGATATACCCAAGCATAAATACGCTGAATTTGCAATTTTTATAATTTTCTGATGTGAATTATAAATTATGAAATTAATATTAAAAAAAATTATGAATTGCAACTTACAATTTTTTTGATGGATTCAGATTTATTAAGTCCTGCTTTATGGAAATCCAAAATTTCACATTTTTCGTCCAACTAGTTTTCAAATTATGCTTAAAAAACGGCAAAATGATGGTTTAAGGGGCCGTCTATGATAGAAGTGACTAAATATTTTGAAATTTCTTATGCTATCCTGTAATCTAACAGGCTTAATTGATTGCTTAAGCTGCCTTGATCAAGAAGAGCGCTCTCTCGGTTAACAATCGAGTACCGAACTTCAATTTGGATACAGCCCTTAAAATACGCTCGTTTTAAAATAATTAATTTCTCAGAAACTTATGGTACGAATTGCATAAAAATTTGTTTTTAGACTAATTGAAGGGTGTAGAGTTTATTTATGCTGTCAGAATTGCGTACTGCTATTGAAAAAAAAACAAAGTTATAGTTCGTTTCAATATGCATATGGTCCCTTAAGCAAATTTTATACGCATCATTTAAAAGTAGACTTTATTTCCAATCGTTCGGTACCAGTAACTTTCTTCTACGATAATTTGTTGAAGAGTTAGTAGGGGGTGTTTACTTTTTTTTCCCCACGACTGTACATGTGTATTAAAACACGGCCGAGGTAACTAAAGTAATCTGGAATCGGA
The DNA here is from genome assembly GCA_963932465.1 of Maratus speciosus. Taxonomy (NCBI): domain Eukaryota; kingdom Metazoa; phylum Arthropoda; class Arachnida; order Araneae; family Salticidae; genus Maratus; species Maratus speciosus. Next base: position 2,849,243 of record OZ010790.1, on the reverse strand, counting down.
ATAACTTATACTTCCTTTTTAATTCATAAAAAACTACAGATTTAACAGCAATTTCCAATCAAATTTAAACATTTTTCGTTATAGCTGTTGCCAACCATTAAAATTCCACAATAAAATTCTTACCACAACAATTGCTTTTCTATTGCAAGATTTCCACGAGAAAAAAATGAAATAAGTGGTTTGACGAATTAAAAAAAAGGGGGGATTCTTACATCATAACTTTACTACTGCAAGATTTCCACATGAAAAATGAATGTAAAATAAATAGTTTGACGAATTAAAAACAAAAGTGAATGTTACGTTATAATTTTTCTCTAGTATTATGAGTTCCATGTATAAAGTTATGATTATTTAATTAATTTGACGAATAAAAAAATAGAATATATCGTCCTACTGGAACTATAAAGGATCGTGGTGAATATATAACGTCCTATAAGTATGAAAAAATGTATTGAAGCATGATAAAAACTCGATTATGGAAATACTGGCGTATTTTAACATTATTGCTCCAATGCTGAATGGAAATAAATTCATTTATAGCTGTATTATTTTGCGTCTGTTATATAAATTTATACATTTTTATATTGGGTTTTCATTTCGCTGTTTTTTTTTTTTTTTTTTTTTTTTTTTTTTTTTTTTTTTTTAATGTTGTATGTTAAATTTTGAAATTGGTTTTTCAAAACAAACATTCTTAAAAATCCGGGCAACGCCGGGTACTTTAGCTAGTTAACTATAAATCTCATGAAAAATCGACAATAGATAAATGAATAATTATAATACACTGTAAAAAATGAAAGATGTTTCTTAATCTACAAAAATGTACTATAATCAAGAACGAAACTCTAAAATAACCTCTTCTAAGTCATCGAAAATTCCGAAGAGCGTTCCTTTACCTTTCAAAATCTGAGAAAACTATTTATTCTCGAAATTTAAAGAAGAAATTATAAAAATAAATTTTCAGTAGCTGCCCGTCATTTTCAGAAACCCTTCTGAGTAGCTTTTACAGTGCAATAATCAGTTTTCTTAAATCGGAATATCACTTTTTCGGATGCTATCCATTTTCAGGTAAATATATTGATATTCAGAAAACATGTTTAACTCACAAACATACAATATTAATAGCATTAAGATTGTGAAGTAATTAATGCTCACACATTTTAAATTACAGGTTTAGCCGGTGATGTAAGAGTGAAAGTACATTGCAAGGCTTCGCAGAAACCATATTATGAGCTCTTTTCCCCAAGAATTTGACTGCAACACATCAAAAGTTATACGATGTTATTTATTGGAACTTTCGTGAAAACAAATTTGATGGGGTGGTCCATTAGACAGGCAGGTCTTTACAGAGACAGAGTATCAGGCCAAATGATACACTTACATATCAATCGCACGCCAACATCCACTGGAATACCAAGCCAATATGAGAGTTTAAACAAACGCCAAAATTATCCGTTGCATAGAAAAGCAATGGGAGCGAATTTAAATTATTGGCGAATAAACTGATAAAGACAAAATCACGAAATTACTTCAAGCAATCCTACCGAAAAATTTACAATACGTTAAAATCTATTTATATTACAGATGGCATATCATTTTATGATTAAATTTATTGCCTGAGTTATAATACAAAAATGGATAAAATCCCCTTGTTAATAAAAATGATCGCTTTCTTTTATAAACAAAGTAATAAAATTACCCACATAAATCACGTAACTAAAATAAATTAGTATAAAATTAATATCGAAATGACAAGAATGCAATTATCGTAAATCTTTACATATAATTTAAGTTCGATGAATGAAGCATATAAAATTATAATGAATCAATCCGTTTAATGTTTATATTTTTATAATATACATCCGAAAGAAAAGAGAAACATGAAAATGTATTTCGCCCTGAGATTACTTTTTTAATAAATCCAGTTATAATTGATTGAATAAAAGGAAAGAAAGAGTACACATTAATTAAAAAAAAAGAATAAAAAGGACAATATATGATGCATCATCATAAAGATTAATATTAAAATGAACATTATTTTGCTACAATTGCATGCACAAATTCAGTTATGCCGCTGAAAATGTTTACTTGAGAATGGATAGTAACCGAAAAATCGATTTTCCGGGTACAGAGAACTGATGAACGCATTGTAAAAGCTACTAGGAAACGTTTCCGAAAATGACGGACAGCTAATAGAAATTTCTTTTTGTAAATTCTTCTTTCAGTTTCGAAAATAAATTCTTTTCTAAGGTTTCTAAAGATAAAGGACACTTTTCGGAATCGTAGGTGACCCGGAAGAGGTTATTATATATTTGCGTTCCGTCATCATCGTACATTTTTGTAGATTAAGAAACATGTGTCATTTTTTACAGTGTACACTGTAAAACAGTTTATCCAATAACCCTGTGATGTCTGGAGATGTCTGGATAACTTTTCTTTTGATTTCTGTTGGCGCCAATGATACGTGATACGTGGGCGCGCGGAGAGGAAGGGGGACACTATTTTTCAGATAGTGGAAGAGGTTTTTGAGAAATGTAGACATAGGCCGTGCATGTGTAAGCCGGCGAGAGTTTTGATTTATAAAACGGAAGTGTGTCAGGTGCTACGAGCACCGAAGTATTATAATTTTAGTAGTTAGTAATTTAATAATATAGTGATGTGGAGGTTTTGGAATGTAGTATGAAAGTATCGTGCACTGGAAATTGAAATGTAGAATCTGTACATATCTGTATATAACTGTGTATGATGTTGTGGTGTCATCTGTAACGTATTTATGTACTATGCAAATAAACGACCATTTCTGTGTTTAAAAGAAGGAGTGGTCTGTTAACCGAGGATTATACTTGTGATGATTAGCGAGGATCGAGCGTATCACAAACCTGAACTTCATTAAAAGTATATATAAGAAGGAAAAATGGTTTGAAATTATTTATTATATGAAGTTTTTACATCATTAACTATATTCGAAAATCTATATTATAAAGCAAAAACATGCGTGTGAGTAACGCTGACGTCAGTTTGACGGTGGCAACACCTGACCCATAAATTTCGCTTTTACTGCAGTTTTGTTTTAACTTCTAAACATCTCAACATTTCAATTTTTACATCACCGAACAGAGGGAAAAAATATTCTTTCCTATATAATTTGTTTGAAAACAGCATCTTCATTTACTGATTTTTATTAGTTTTTAAAATAATTTTGAAGCATGATTAAAATATATATACAGGGTGTCCGAGAAAGATCCGTACAACTTCAAAAATTTATTGAAAAAGAAACAGTAGGGTAACAGCGAAACTAATTAGGACATTAGATAGAATAACTCAAAAAGTTTTTTTCTGCAGTGTGTTTCTGACCATAGATGGCGCTACATGTCATGCAAAGGAATATTAAAGCATTTTAGTTATTTCAATGGCGGATCGCGTGAAGAAAGCTCAATGTGTTGCGTGGTTTATCGAAACAAAATCCGATACGCAAACACAACGGAATCATCGAACGCCGTATGGGGAATCGCCACCATCTCGGTCAAGCATTCGTGAGTGGTATCACAAATTTATGACAACGGGTAGTGTGGAACATAAAAAAGGATATGGTCGCCCTAGAACTAGCGAAGAAAGTGTGGAACGAATACGTGAAACATTTCGTAGGAGCCCTACAAAATCAGTTCGACAAGCATCCCGGGAGCTACAAATGCCAAGATCCACTGTACACGATGTGCTTCATAAACGATTGCGACTTACAGCCTACAAAGTTCAGATTCTGCATGCGTTACAACCAGATGATTATGCGAAGCGTTATGGATTTGCAGTTGACATGCTGCATCGTTTGGATGCCGATGAACATTTTCTGAAACGAATACTGTTTTCCGATGAATCAACGTTTCATGTGTCCGGAATGGTCAATAAACGTAACGTTCGATTTTGGGGCTCCGAACAACCACATGCCGTACGTGAACTCCAACGGAGCAGTGAAAAGGTGAACGTGTGGTGCGGATTGCTTCACGATCGCATCCTTGGACCTTTTTTTTTTCTCAGAAACGACTGTGACCTCAAGTACCTACGTAGATATGCTTGAGATTTATGCATTCCCACAACTTCAAGACCTTCAACCGAATGTCCTTTTCCAACAAGACGGTGCGCCTCCTCATTGGGGATTGACAGTTCGTGAGTCGCTGAATAATTCTTTTCCACAGCGTTGGATTGGCAGGGATGGTCCCATTGCATGGCCACCCCGGTCTCTTGACCTAACACCACTGGATTTTTTCTTTTGGGGTTATGTTAAAGATACTGTATACCGAACGCAAGTTAACAGTCTCGAAGAATTAAAGCAAAACATCCAAACAGCTGTAGCTACTGTTGATGTTAGCATGCTGAAACGGTCGTGGATGGAATTGGAATATCGTCTTGATATTGTTCGTGCTACGAAAGGTGCTCATGTAGAAATTTCCTAAGGTAATAACTTAAGTTAGGAAAAAAAACTTTTTGAGTTATTCTATCTAATGTACTAATTAGTTGCGCTGTAACCCTATTGTTTCTTATTCAATAAATTTTTGAAGTTGTACGGATCTTTCTCGGACAACCTGTATATATATATATATTTCTGTAGCGCGCAGCCCGATAACAAAAGATTAACCCGTTTGTTCTTTTAGCAATATAAATAGTTCCGAATTTCTTTCTGACTAATATTCCACGAGGATATTAAAATTTTATAAATAAATGCATAAAATAATACAAATAAAACACAAATTTAACAACATCTAATCCAACGACGCGCTTAAACCAGGTTCGTGATTTTTTTTTTTTTTTTAATAAAAATCAAAATAATCGATTTTTTTTTAATTTAAATCGGATTTGTTTTATTTAAATAAGATTTTTTTATATCTTTATAATCTCACACAGTATTATTATTTTATACAACTTTCCTATAAAAATTATAACACACATGCATGTTATATTACCAATATATATTCATAATATTATACAATTTACATAAATGATTAAAGGTTAACATTTTAGGCTATGGGAAAATCTTTATTACAAAATGCATAGAAAACTACAAATCAGTTGTCAAAAATTAATTTAACTTTAAGTATTTTAGTTAAAATAAAAATAAATAACTGCAGGACATAAAAATTTTAAACAAATTTGGAAGCAAACTAAGATGATAACTTTTGATTTGTTAAAGTGCTGGTACAAAAAGGCGAGTTTAGCAGCTAGACCAGTCTATTCCTAATTTTCGAATGTACCAAACCAAACGCAGAAAACATTCGTTCTATTGAAGCAGATGAAGCTATTGCAGTAAAAAGCTGGTTAATCATGAATTCTATAAGTCTTTTAGTATCAACCTTTTCAATAACAGGTACCTTCCACCATTCTAAAGGACGGAGTTCTTTCATTATATTAGATTCAAAGAAAAATTCATGGAATGGTTCAGATTTTGCTTCAAACGTTAATATGCATTACCAAAATAGAGCACACAAAGTCATACAGTTTTATTTTATCTCAACTTGCTAAAGTTTTTCTAAATACCGACAAGTAAATATATTCCTATATTTAATATATTCCTGCTTGGATTTCCTTACTGTTGCAAGATTAATTTATAATTTGATTCAAATGAAATTTGAAAGCATTTTTTTTCTAAACTTTACATTATACTTTACTTTTTGGACAAAGATTAAGCTTTTTTTTTTTTTCTAAAAGCTGATTTGATTATCTGTGTTATATAAAACTAAATTATATAAAAATACATTATTATGTTTGTTTACACCTTGAATTTATTGTTAAATAATTTAAAGGAAAAAAATGATTTAAATCAGCGTTTTTTTTAAAATCAATTGATTTTAATCGTGATTTTAATCATGATTTAAATCAACGAACCTGGCTTAAACCATTGAAATTATCATAATGAAGAAGGCTGATGTAACTAGCGAAAGCTTGGACAATTTCTCCAGTTATTCACTCTTGGTATGCAGCTAATGTAAATTATGAGGGTTGCCTTTTAAGTTTTTACAGAAAGTAGGAAGAAAAAGAATTTTTTGGGAACAAACTTATTTATTTCTTTTCAAAATATTCGCATTTAAGATTTATACACTTTTCCTTCCGTTCAAACCAATTCTTGAAACAGTTTTTCCACTCTGAAGTTGATATCTCAGAAACATAGTTTTGGAAGGCATCAACAGCTTCTTGAGGTGGATGAAAATCGCTGCCCAGGCATTTTTTGTTTGACATAAGGGAACAAGAAAAAGTCGTTATGCGACAAATCAGGAGAATGTTGGCAATGAGACGTTAATTCGACATTTTTATCCTTCAAATAATCAATTGTTTCACGTGCTGTGTGAAAGCTGGTTTTGTCGTGATGAAGAATGATGCATCTATTAGAGTTTTCAATTTTAAAAAAAAGTTTACCTTGTCAATTTTGTTGCTTTTTAAAAAAGATTAAAAAAATTAAAAACTGGAAAAGCGATGCAAATAAATTAGAAGCTGAAAAATATTTCTTTTTTAAGAGTTTGACCTTAATACAAGGATTCCGAAGCATTCTTTGTTTCGTCTTTATCTTAAATAATGGCTCAGATATAGCAGTTTGAATTTTTAGGATGGCTAATATTTTCAAACAATCTGATTTTTGTCATGCTGTAACTTTCGCATTTATAAACCGATTTGGATAAGATTAGATATGTGAATAGTACATATGAATGTCTCGACCGAGTTCGTTGGCCAGCTTCATCCGCCATCTTGTTTCAAAATGGCGGCCATTTGCACCGTGCACTGCCGCGCAACGCTTAAATGTTATTAATATCCCTTAGCTTAGAATCCTCGCCAAGCTTGGCGACACTTGGAGAAATATTGCCAAATTTGGCGACCAAAAATAAGTAACCATAAATTATGCCAATTAAACTATAGCTTATTAATTTGGCGAATTCTCATTCAAATTCAGTATTGACGAATATTCCCTTATCGGGTTCGTCTCATTTTAGCTTCTTAAAATTTGAGTAAAATTAGCTTCGAGTAAAACTTACAAAATTTTAAAACCAAGAAATATGAAAGCTACCTCTTCCTCCCGGCACTGGACGAAAGGACTTTTTATTTTAAAACAATGTAAAAAGTCCTCTAAAGAATTACATAAGATTATTATGACGGATCAAATCCTCTTATTTAACAATGTACAAAGTTCTTCCTTTTATTTTTGAACAAGGTACAATGTCCTCTTAAGAATTACACAAGATTATTATGACGGATCAATTCCTTTTATTTTTAAACAATGTATAAATTCCTCTAAAGAATTACACAAGATTATTATGACGGATAAAATCCTTTTATTTAACAATGTACAAAGTCCTTCCTTTTATTTTTAAACAATGTACAAAGTCCTCTAAAGAACTACACAAGATTATTATGACGGATCAAATCCTTTTATCTTTAAACAATGTACAAAGTCCTCTAAAGAATTACACAAGATTATTATGACGGATCAAATCCTTTTATTTTTAAACAATGTACAAAGTCCTCTAAAGAATTACACAAGATTATTATGACGGATAAAATCCTTTTTCTTTTAAACAATGTACAAAGTCCTCTAAAGAATTACACATTATTATGATGAATCAAATCTTTTTATTTTTAAACAATGTACAACGTCCTCTAAAGAATTACACATTATTATGATGAATGAAATCTTTTTATTTTTAAACAATGTACAAAGTCCTCTAAAGTATGGCACAAGATTATTATGTCGGATCAATTCCTTTTATTTAACAATGTACAAAGTCCTTCCTTTTATTTTTAAACAATGTACAAAGTCTCTAAAGAATTACACAACATTATTATGACGGATCAAATCCTTTTTCTTTTAAACAATGTACAAAGTCCTCTAAAGAATTACACATTATTATGATGTATCAAATCTTTTTATTTTTAAAAAATGTACAACGTCCTCTAAAGAATGACAGAAGATTATTATGACGGATCAAATCCTTTTATTTTATACAATGTACAAAGCCCTTCCTTTTATTTTTAAATAATGTACAAAGTCTCTAAAGAATTACACAAGATTATTATGACGGATCAAATCCTTTTATTTTTAAACAATGTACAAAGTCCTCTAAAGAATGACACAAAATTATTATGACGGATCAAATCCTTTTCTTTTTAAATAATGTACAAATTCCTCTAAAGAATTACACAACATTATTATGATGAATCAAATCTTTTTATTTTTAAACAATGTACAACGTCCTCTAAAGAATTACACATTATTATGATGAATGAAATCTTTTTATTTTTAAACAATGTACAAAGTCCTCTAAAGAATTACACAAGATTATTATAACGGATCAAATCCTTTTATTTTTAAACAATGTACAACGTCCTCTAAAGAATTACACATTATTATGATGAATGAAATCTTTTTATTTTTAAACAATGTACAAAGTCCTCTAAAGTATGGCACAAGATTATTATGTCGGATCAATTCCTTTTATTTAACAATGTACAAAGTCCTTCCTTTTATTTTTAAACAATGTACAAAGTCTCTAAAGAATTACACAACATTATTATGACGGATCAAATCCTTTTTCTTTTAAACAATGTACAAAGTCCTCTAAAGAATTACACATTATTATGATGTATCAAATCTTTTTATTTTTAAAAAATGTACAACGTCCTCTAAAGAATGACAGAAGATTATTATGACGGATCAAATCCTTTTATTTTATACAATGTGCAAAGCCCTTCCTTTTATTTTTAAATAATGTACAAAGTCTCTAAAGAATTACACAAGATTATTATGACGGATCAAATCCTTTTATTTTTAAACAATGTTCAAAGTCCTCTAAAGAATGACACAAGATTATTATGACGGATCAAATCCTTTTATTTTTAAACAATGTACAAAGTCCTCTAAAGAATTACACAAGATTATTATAACGGATCAAATCCTTTTATTTTTAAACAATGTACAAAGTCCTCTAAAGAATTACACAAGATTATTATGACAGATCAAATCCTTTTATTTTAGAATGTACAAAGTCCTTCCTTTTATTTTTAAACAATGTACAAAATCCTCTGAAGTATTGCACATTATTATGATGAATAAAAACTTTTTATTTTTAAACAATGTACAAAGTCGTCTAAAGTATGACACAAGATTATTATGATGGATCAATTTCTTTTATTTAACAATGTATAAAGTCCTTCCTTTTATTTTTAAACAACGTACAAAGTCTCTAAAGAATTACACAAGATTATTATGACGGATCAAATCTTTTTATTTTTAAACAATGTACAAAGTCCTCTAAAGAATTGCACGAGATTATTATGATGGATCAAATCCTTTTATTTTTAAACAATGTACAAATTCCTCTAAAGAATTACCCAAGATTATTATGGTGGATCAAATCTTTTTATTTTTAAAAAATGAACAAAGGCAAATTTTTATAAGAAAAATCGTACCAATGTTTTTCGTGTTTGACATACGAAAATCAATATTATTTAACAATCCTGTGTACATCTCTACCATGTTTGATGTATATTAACAGTTCTTTTTTTTTTTCAGGTTTATTTGAGGTGCACGTGTGCTGTAATCCATGGAGAGCTGCATTTTTGGCTTCATCATTGTGTCACAACCGCAGCACCACCATTTTGAATTTTAATTAAAAATATTAATATGTTAATGAGTTATAAATCATTTATGTAATAAGTAGCTTTAAACCTGTTTTTATTCCTATGTACAGTTTTCTCAAAAAAAATAAATTATGAAAAATCGGGAATTTTTTGACGTCTTTTTTTCTCACAGTAGTGTACATTTCTAAAATCTAAAGAATGCTTAAAACATATTTAGAAGCAGGAAAATACAAAATTCGAATATAAAATAATTTTACACACTTCAAGAGAACATGAATAAATTAACATCATATTGTCGGATTAACCACCAATCTGTTAAAAGTCCTTATTCTTTACATGCTGTAAATTGTTGATTATTTAAAATTGCTGTAATCTGTTGATTTTTAAGAAAAAAAATGACCGTCATCCCGGACGCCAGAAGAAAAAAAAAAAAAACTGTTTATTTAACGGGGGGGGGGGGGGGGGAATCTGTATTTATTACAATTTTTTTTTATGATTTTTTTGCGCTTTATGAAAGTTTAAAATAATTACAAATTAAAATCATAAGACGAACTGCAAAATTTTCAACTTGAGTTAATCGTTACATATATAATAACAACTTTAAAAATTTGTCGTTTACTTAAAAGGTGACCATGGCGAGCGCAGATGGTAAAAGTTAAAAATATGCATTTTATTTAACTTCCGAGTGCTTTCGGCTTGCACCCACAGCCATCATCAGGAAAAAATTTTCATCAACTGCCGTCCTATTCATCGAAATGAGTCTCTTTGTCTGAGGTGGAGGTGCCTGTTATTCTTAAGGATGTTGGCGTTAGTAGTGCTCTGGATTAATATTAATGCGCAGGAAAAAAAAATACTGGGTGTTTAATTTTTAATATTTTAAGATGTTTAACCATATACTGGGGATATTGTATGATACTGCATCGTTACATACTTGATTGCCTTTACACAGAATTTCTATGAACTCTCTGATAATGGATGTATAGTAATTAGATATTGGATATATAATTTTTGCTTCATCAAAACCTATGATAATATTAAATATGACATTCTGTTAATAACTATATGGTATTCTGTTTGATGGTATTCTATATGATATTCTGTTAATATCTATATGATATTCTGTTAATATCTGTATGATATTCTATACGATATTCTGTTAATATCTACATGATATTCTGTTTGATGATATTCTATATGATATTCTGTTAATAACTATATGATATTCTGTTAATATCTGTGTGGTATTCAGCTTGATGGTATTCTATATGATGTTCTGTTAATATCTGTATGATATTCTGTTTGATGATATTCTGTAAACGATATTCTGTTTGATGATATTCTGTAAACGATATTCTGTTTGATGATATTCTGTAAACGACATTCTGTTAAATATCATAAAATATTAAAAGTTAAACACCCAATATTTCCCCCCCCCCCCTCTGAATTGGCTTTAATCCGAAACACATTTAACAATAATAGACTCCACCAACTCAAACGAGGGGACGTATTTGTATGACTAGGACAGCAGTTTACGAAATTTTCTCCCTGATGAAGGCTGTGGATGCAAGCCGAAAGTATTCGGAGGTTAAATAAAATGTATATTTAAAACTTTTAACATCTGTGATTGTAAGACTCGCATTAACTTTAATATTTGCGAAGCACGGATATTGGCGGTCGCCAAACAGTGAACTCTCGCCAAGGCAGAACTATTCGAACTGGAAGAGGCAGCAGTCGCGGCGGAGATCGTGTAGTGAAAAGGTTGGAGTGAAAATCAGTGGTGTGTCGCCCTGATTGTGTTTTGATAACATCGGCATCTTAATGTCTTTGTGAAATAGTGTAAAATAACCAGAAGTTAATGTTATAATATTCGTTGTGTGTGTGTTGTTTGTCCTGTAAATAAACAAGTGTTCGTCAAGCCAGCAGTTCTTATTTTTAAGAGTGTGTCTTAGCAGTGTTTTTGCATCTGAAGTATTTCTTAATGAAATAAATAAGCAACCTTTTTCTAAGGTTAAGGAGATATAGATGAGAAACATTCCATAGTAAAGAAAAGTAATAAAGAAAGAGAGGAGAAAAAGTTGCATTATAATCACATTTTAAATCTCCGATTAACTAAACTGAACGTGAAAATTTTGATTCATCTTATGATTTTGATTTGTAATTATTATAAACATTCATAAACCAAAAAAAAAAAAAAAAAATGTTGATTTTACAGAAAAATAATACAATTTTTTTTTTAATCAAAAATAAACCCGACTTCAAATATATTCCTCTCAAGTGGCATCACGAGTGAATGTTTAGAGTTTAGATTTGATTTTTCAATCTCATAACGTGTGTTCTTTTTTACTAAAAGCTAAAAAATTTATTAGGAATTGAAGTCTTACAGATTTTTTTTCATTTATAAGAAAATGAAATTCTTTTAAAAATGGAAACTTGGCATTCTGGCGGGCTATCATCTAGTTGTAAATATGACTGTCGGTTAACAAATGCGAAGAATCCGATTGGAGAAGATCCATTACTGAATTTGAATGGGAATGTCGCCAAATTAGTCAGCTACAGCCAAGCTGGCTTCATTTATAGTGACTTATTTTGGTCACCGAATTTGGCGATGTTTCACCAAATGGCGTCAAGATTGGCAACAACTTGAAGCTAAAGTATATCAATACATAATTTTATGCTTATGATTGGGAAAACGGTTACAACAATGAAAGATAATTTGCGAGAAATCATTGATTTTATTAGTTTTTGTTTAATTACTAAAAAAGTAAATAACCAAATTTGATGAAACGGAAATGGTACCAATTCGAGAGTATCCTCTTTCAATTAAAACAAAAATCCCATGAATCGATAGCATAATTTCGGAGTAATCGGTAAACATACATTAAAAAAAAAAAAAATTACATACGCGTTAAATTGTTAACCTCCTTTTTTTTTTCTTTGAAGTCAGTTAAAAAATCGTACTAAGTACAGATTATTTTTGTAAAATAAACAGTTTACTGGAGTCTTTGCTGAAAGATTTTTTCTGTAAAATCAAATAGATTATTTTCAGCAGTGTTCTAATAGAAAAAATACATTAAAACAATCGAACATTTTCAGTTCTGTATGATTATATTTCTGTACTTTTTAAAGTACTTTGAGCTGTAGGATAAAGAAGGATGTATTAGGATGATAATAGAAACAAGTATATCTTATCTGATGTTACATATTCGATGGCATGGTTCCAGCTCCAATAAGTAAGGCCATCGGATTAAGATGTCCGAATGATGTATTAGATGATTCCCGAATGTATAAATTACTTCAATCACTTTCGGAATGAGATACACCAATAAGAATATTTTGATATCTACGAAGAACGCTACTGTAAATTAAGAAACAGCAGGGCTTAATTTGCGCCGGAGGTTTGTTGCACAGAGATTGGTGCACGAAATATCACACGTTAATAATGTCTAAATAAAACTGATTTTGTTGCCTTGAAAGCTTTAGTCTTAGAACCATCTAATTTTTAGCGGGTTGTCTTTATTTCTACATAGGTATTCGAAAACCATGTCTAATCGATTTCCAAATGATTCAATAGGCCACCATACCGTCCGAATATCAGTCTCTATAACTTTTTCTTCTAGGAGAAAGAGAAGAAAAAAGCCTGCCTACAGAGACCATAAAGTTACTGCAAAACTAGCGTCTGCCATGACTTATTTGCGGGGATTCAACAAGAAGACTTATACCCAAAAATGTCTGCAAGCACGAAGATGTAAAGTTCTATGCTTACTAAACTTTCATCTGTAACTGTACAAAAAAAGTTCTAAATCTACAAAACTAGTTTTTGTAAAGCTACAGAAATCTGTAGCTTTACAAATGAATCTTCTAAAATTACAGTAATCTTACTAAAATTTTATCTGTAACCCTGGTTGCAGTTACATGAAAAGTTCTAGGCATCCCCGTTTCCTAAGAAATTCTTAGTAACCTTGCAGATTTTTTGATTTTCGAAGCAAAAGTGTATCTGTTACATGAATTTTTGTTGTTGCCGTTACATAAAAAGTACTAGGAATCCCAGTTTCCTAGAAAAACTTTAGTAACTTAGATGATTTTTTTTTTTCAGTGTGGATGTCTACGTCGTACATACACTGCAAATAAAGGCGTCTTAAATTAAGATACATATGTGACTGAAAAAGAATTTCAGACACTTAAGTGTCTGAATCTGAAAATTCAGTCACAATAGATGTCTTAATTTAAAACACCTAAGTGTCTTACTATGATTCTAGTGTACACGAACTGATAAAAGTGTCTAAAAAATCTGCAAGTGTCTAATTTTAAGACACTTTGTAACTCCGCTCCGCATTCACCAGGGGGCACTCTCAGTTGCGCATGCGTCTTCCTTTCGAACTCGATGTTCGTTTGTAATTCAAACTGAATGCTTGTTTTTATGTACGCGCATTTTAACTAATAATTTATTTTGACTTGATTGTTTTTTGCGGAATGTGAAGTTCCGGGATTTAATTTCTATCGACATAGTGGTACTCCGTATTAATATTTATCTATAAAACTAATACAGTGTTCTTCATCTCGTCAAATTTGTAAAGAGAACTGTTGTCTGGCGGGCTATGTTTTCAGGATGGAAATTTTCCATCCTTTTAACAGAGCTAGCCGGATGTGCAAGGGGATTTTATTTTTTAAATATCCAAGTCTGCTTAACTAACGGATACTAACGTAGCCTCCAATCCGGACGTCCTCTGGGCGAATGTGCTTTTGGAATAATCAGACCTTTTCCCAGGTAAGTGGGGTCTTAACTATGTATTTAAAACTCTCTGTGATTGTTTTCTCTTTAAATGAAGACCTCACACGAGTCTATAGCTTTATTAGTTCCTGAGTTATGCCAAAATATGTTCAAAGCATTTTGCCTATGGTATTTCCATGTTAAAATTTTATTTTGCTAATATTTAAATTTCTACTCTTCAAATCATCTGCAATCATATTTCTGTATTATTTTCTATCCAATGTTATCTTTAAAATAAATTTTGGTGTCTCTGCATGGTGTATATTAGCGGTTACTGAATTTATTAATTTTACACCTTCCTAAGCCTTTTCTTATGTAGCCATTACTTTAAAAATCGCAGTGACATCGCCTGTTGATTGGCTCATACTTCTTAATTACCATCAAGACTACCTTAATAGTATTTTTTGGTGTAATTATTACTCTGAAGTACCCTTTTTAATTATTTATTTACGTATACAATATTTTTATAAGCATTTAATGCGGCAGCATTTGTAATGTTTACATCGATTTTTACATTTCTGATAGATTTATTATGTGTTATGTACTGGAATTCAAAAGCATTTATAGTAAACATTCCTGTTAATAGCTGCTTTTATTTATTATTTATGCTTTTCTTGTCTAATGAAGTTTTCTTCTGCCTCATAGTGTGTACATCATAAATTTAAAAAAAGAATATAGTTCGAACATCCTTCCATTCATTGATTCCCCCATATATTTAATACAGCGAATTACTTGTGTTCATTTATTTATTTTAAAATGTTTTGACTGATAAAACTCATTAAATCCGGTCATTCTAATTAAAAGATTTCCCTTTGCTATAATTTTAGTGTTTCCGAGTATTTTAGAAATATCCCATTTGCCATACTGAAAATAGTCAACATATAATCTTTTTATGATTCAAAAGCAAAACCACAGCTTTACGATTTGATTGTTTGGACGGAAATTGACGTCACTAATGTAGACGTTGAATCAGAAAAAAATTTGTTGATGTCAACAAAGATTTAGAAAAAGGATCTCGCGTTATCTGTAGTCACTTTGTTAAATTTTAATGATTATTTTTAGATTCTTAAATTCATGTAATCATGTACAGTTAACGTAATTGTAAGAATGCGGTAAAAATATACAGATATATTTCATTTGAAATAATTATATAATATTGATTTTTTGATTACTTTTAGTTAAAAAGTAATTTGAAATTAAAAATGAATACAAAGAGGTAGATTTTTATAAAATATTTATTTGCATATAGCTAGATTTTGCACTTAAAACTGACACGTACATTTATCGAATCATAATACAGGGTTGGACTTTTTCCAGAAGGAGGGCCTGATTAAAGCATGGGCAGACCCTCCCCCCCCCCCTACGATTTTACGTGCTCCAAATTCGAAATGGATTTTTTTTAAAGCTTATATTTTAAATTTGTTTCAACATTGTATTGATTATAATCAGCATTTTGAACTTTAAAAGTAGAATTAGATTAAAAACTAAATAAAAAAATAAATACAGTAAAAACTCTCAATCGCGACCACCTCGCGAATTGAACGCGTTTTGGAACGTTGAATTTGCCTGCTATTCGATTGTGTTCGCTTTTATGAGGTAAAAAAAATGTATTTATCTTGAAAAAGGTCAGTGTTCGCTGAAGAAAATTGTCCTATGAAAGTTTTGTTGTAAAATCTCCATAACGGACACTCCTACATAGAGGACACAACTATTTAAGAAGCACATTTTTTATTAACAACATGCACATATTTTATATTTTTTACCTCAGAAAAACAGACACTTCCGAATGGCGAACAAATTTCACGGTTCTAAGGTGCCTACTATTGAGAGGTTTTACTGTATTGTGACAAATATTTTAATTTTTAATCTTATTCTACTCTATAAATTCAAAATATTGATTATAATCAGTACAAAGTCGAAAAAGATTTCAATTATCAGCTTTATGAAAATTGCATACCATATTTTGAAGCCCCTAAAATTAGGCTGTGTGTGTGTGTGGGGGGGGGGGGGGGAGTAGGGCAGAATAATGGCCATATACTTTTCCAGGATCAACGTGGTCAAACATGGCTACGTATAATGCTTTTAAAAAATGGCTGCGATTCAGACGTTTGAAGTGTCTAAAATTCAGACGCAAAAAGTGTCTGAAAAAATTCAGACATTTTAAAATGTCTCAAAATTGAACACTCCGTTTCAGACACTTAAGTGTCTGAATTTAAGACATTTCGATTTAGAGTGTATAACACATTTTCTCTATGTAAACTGAACACGTTACAGGGCTTAATTTGTGCCGGATCCCACCGGAGCCCGGATCCGGTACTTCTCTGTTTTTACTAAATATTTCAATATTGGTCGAAATTCACCGGAGCTCATAACTGCAGGGTTCCGGGGCCCAGCGCAATAGCGTTTCCGAAAAAACGAAGCATAAATTACATTTTCCTTTCCTTCCCATCTCCAAGCTTTCGCATTATTTTTTACCGAAACAGTTATATGCAACGTAACGTGTCGCACACCTAGAGGATTAAGATAAAACGGACTCAATTTTTGATATCAGTTTTTGGGGTTGGAGTGGCTCGAGCTCATTCGACCACAATTAAAATTTAATTTATTCAAGCATAGAAGAAAACTTTTCATCCTTTAAAATTACGTATTATATTCTATTTCAAATAACTTTAATGCTATTTTGATCAAAATGAAGGGGAAACAGGAATCGCGTTTTTCTATTTAAAATTTATGTTGGCGACGACGCGTTGATACGGCGCCACTCAAGAGACTGAACAATGAATTTGCTTTCAGTTCGATTTTCTGTTGTGACAGCAGGATAATTTTTTAATGACTATTTTTTTTCATTCGTAAGTAAATATAATTGCCATGTATTATTATTCTGATAGAAAGCAATCGAGCAGTGTTTCCTCTTTTTCTATAAAAGTGTCGATTCTTTCTGATAACGGTGTCAAATTTTTAATTTAATCTGATTTTCTGGGATTCACCACAAAAGATTGTTATGCGGAAGGAATCGATTATTGTTGAATATATGCACCTTTTATAGGAAATTGTAAAACATTGTTATATTTTTCAGCATATAAATATTAATTTCTGTAAATTTCATTAATTTTTTTTTTAAATGCATAGCTATGAACTATACCTTTTCTGTATTAACACTATTTCCTAATCCTAATCCTTACTATATTTAATCGCAGAATTCTGCAATTAATTAACTTTAAAATTAGGCAAAGATTACTATTCACAAGGAGTGAAACTAAAAAGTGCAACAGTTGACAGCTAAGTATATGCTGATAGATATAGGGTAACTCCGGGAGAGTCGCCGCATACGGGATAGATGCCGCATCCCTTGTATTTCTTGTAATTATCGATAGAGGGTCGTCCAACGCACAGTATAGGTGCGCAATGAGATTATTTTAACCAGTGTGTAGCGTGAATCCCATTTCGATGTTTACTTGTAGAAGTACAATCCTTAATTTGACGTAAGTGCATGATTTCACTGTCCAAACTTTTAAACACGCTATGTTTAAATGCTTTTCATACACTAATTACTAAATGCATGCATGATTTCGAAGTTAAAACACTGCAAATAAAGGCGTCTTAAATTAAGATACATATGTGACTGAAAAAGAATTTCAGACACTTAAGTGTCTGAATCTGAAAATTCAGTCACAATAGATGTCTTAATTTAAAACACCTAAGTGTCTTACTATTATCATAGTGTACACGAACTGATAAAAGTGTCTAAAAAATCTGCAAGTGTCTAATTTTAAGACACTTTGTAACTCCGCTCCGCATTCACCAGGGGGCACTCTCAGTTGCGCATGCGTCTTCCTTTCGAACTCGATGTTCGTTTGTAATTCAAACTGAATGTTTGTTTTTATGTACGCGTACATTTTAACTAATAATTTATTTTGACTTGATTGTTTTTTGCGGAATGTGAAGTTCCGGGATTTAATTTCTATCGACATAGTGGTACTCCGTATTAATATTTATCTATAAAACTAATACAGTGTTCTTCATCTCGTCAAATTTGTAAAGAGAACTGTTGTCTGGCGGGCTATGTTTTCAGGATGGAAATTTTCCATTCTTTTAACAGAGCTAGTCGGATATGCAAGGGGATTTTATTTTTTAAATATCCAAGTCTGCCTAACTAACGGATACTAACGTAGCCTCCAATCCGGACGTCCTCTGGGCGAATGTGCTTTTGGAATAATCAGACCTTTTCCCAGGTAAGTGGAGTCTTAACTATGTATTTAAAACTCTCTGTGATTGTTTTCTCTTTAAATGAAGACCTCACACGAGTCTATAGCTTTATTAGTTCCTGAGTTATGCCAAAACATGTTCAAAGCATTTTGCCTATGGTATTTCCATGTTAAAATTTTATTTTGCTAATATTTAAATTTCTACTCTTCAAATCATCTGCAATCATATTTCTGTATTATTTTCTATCCAATGTTATCTTTAAAATAAATTTTGGTGTCTCTGCATGGTGTATATTAGCGGTTACTGAATTTATTAATTTTACACCTTCCTAAGCCTTTTCTTATGTAGCCATTACTTTAAAAATCGCAGTGACATCGCCTGTTGATTGGCTCATACTTCTTAATTACCATCAAGACTACCTTAATAGTATTTTTTTGGTGTAATTATTACTCTGAAGTACCCTTTTTAATTATTTATTTACGTATACAATATTTTTATAAGCATTTAATGCGGCAGCATTTGTAATGTTTACATCGATTTTTACATTTCTGATAGATTTATTATGTGTTGTGTACTGGAATTCAAAAGCATTTATAGTAAACATTCCTGTTAATAGCTGCTTTTATTTATTATTTATGCTTTTCTTGTCTAATGAAGTTTTCTTCTGCCTCATAGTGTGTACATCATAAATTAAAAAAAAGAATATAGTTCGAACATCCTTCCATTCATTGATTCCCCCATATATTTAACACAGCGAATTACTTGTGTTCATTTATTTATTTTAAAATGTTTTGACTGATAAAACTCATTAAATCCGGTCATTCTAATTAAAAGATTTCCCTTTGCTATAATTTTAGTGTTTCCGAGTATTTTAGAAATATCTCATTTGCCATACTGAAAATAGTCAACATATAATCTTTTTATGATTCAAAAGTCAAAACCACAGCTTGATTGTTTGAACGGAAATTGACGTCACTAATGTAGACGTTGAAGAAGAAAAAAATTTGTTGATGTCAACAAAGATTTAGAAAAAAGGATCTCGCGTTATCTCTAGTCACTATGTTAAATTTTAATGATTATTTTTAGATTCTTAAATTCATATAATCATGTACCGTTAACGTAATTGTAAGAATGCGGTAAAAATATACAGATATATTTCAGTTGAAATAATTATATAATATTGATTTTTTGATTACTTTTAGTTAAAAAGTAATTTGAAATTAAAAATGAATACAAAGTAAAGAGGTAAATTTTTATAAAATATTTATTTGCATATAGCTAGATTTTGCACTTAAAACTGACACGTACATTTATCGAATCATAATACAGGGTTGGACTTTTTCCAGAAGGAGGGCCTGATATAAAGCATGGGCAGCCCCCCCCCCCCCCCCTACGATTTTACGTGCTCCAAATTCGATATGGATTTTTTTTTTAAGCTTATATTTTAAATGTGTTTCAACATTGTATTGATTATAATCAGCATTTTGAACTTTAAAAGTAGAATTAGATTAAAAACTAAATAAAAAAATAAATACAGTAAAAACTCTCAATCGCGGCCACCTCGCGAATTGAACGCGTTTTGGAACGTTGAATTTGCCTGCTATTCGATTGTGTTCGCTTTTATGAGGTAAAAAAAATGTATTTATCTTGAAAAAGGTCAGTGTTCGCTGAAGAAAATTGTCCTATGAAAGTTTTGTTGTAAAATCTCTATAACGGACACTCCTACATAGAGGACACAACTATTTAAGAAGCACATTTTTTATTAACAACATGCACATATTTTATTTTTTTTTTACCTCAGAAAAACAGACACTTCCGAATGGCGAACAAATTCCACGGTTCTAAGGTGCCTACTATTGAGAGGTTTTACTGTATTGTGACAAATATTTTAATTTTTAATCTTATTCTACTCTATAAATTCAAAATATTGATTATAATCAGTACAAAGTCGAAAAAGATTTCAATTATCAGCTTTATGAAAATTGCATACCATATTTTGGAGCCCCTAAAATCAGGCTGTGTGTGTGTGTGGGGGGGGGGGGGGAGTAGGGCAGAATAATGGCCATATACTTTTCCAGGATCA
Source organism: Maratus speciosus (assembly GCA_963932465.1). Taxonomy (NCBI): domain Eukaryota; kingdom Metazoa; phylum Arthropoda; class Arachnida; order Araneae; family Salticidae; genus Maratus; species Maratus speciosus. Next base: position 2,828,574 of record OZ010790.1, on the reverse strand, counting down.
ACGTGGTCAAACATGGCTACGTATAATGCTTTAAAAAAATGGCTGCGATTCAGACGTTTGAAGTGTCTAAAATTCAGACGCAAAAAGTGTCTGAAAAAATTCAGACATTTTAAAATGTCTGAAAATTGAACACTCCGTTTCAGACACTTAAGTGTCTGAATTTAAGACATTTCGATTTAGAGTGAACTAAGTGTAGAGTTTGTATAGAGTACTGTGTGTATGGTTACGCCATTCCCCTTAGCGGTGGCAGATAACTGCGATGGCCGACGTCTGCACCATGCGAATTGGAATACATGCTGCACTGCTATTCCGGTATACATGCCGCAGTTGCTTTTGTACGGGATGATTAAGTGTTATTGACTTTTCCTTTTCTTTTTTCACAGACTAACCATGTTAGGCATGTTATCAAGTTTACTAAAACCAAAGGAGAAAGAAGGGGAAAATAAAAAGTAAGAAAGGCAAGAAAGATGCATGTCAAGATGAAAATATTGAAAAATTGGATTACGCGTAACGCAGACGTTCTTTGCAAGGAATCTTTAGAAAACTACTCCAAAAAAGAGGAAATGTAATTAGCTTCGTTGCATCATGTGTTTAAATGGGGTTACATAAATATTGTACTTTTTCGACACTTTTTCTGTAGATTGTAGTCGAAAAAACAGGTCTCTTAACCCATTCGGGACCATAGGTGCATATAAGCACCTTCATAAAGAGCTTACAAAATTTGTTTCTGGCACCAGTAAAAAAGAAAAGTAATATTTGCTTTGTTTAATTAGAGCATTTTCATGATTATTTAAGTAAAGGTAACTTCTTTTTAAAAAAGTGGTACCAATCGAATAAAATTTTTGTAAAAGCCACCGGTCCCGAAAGGGTTAACAAATAAATTATGTAAACACAATTTTACTGTTTTTCTTTTAACTTTTTAATACATTGATGTTACGTTGTTGCTGAAATAACAATTAAAATTTAATGTTAAAAAAATAAGCCGATAATTTTAATAGTGAAAGTAGGCAACAATTATTAATTTGAATCTACTAATACGATTCATTGTGCTCATTTAGTTTCATTTTGTTATTACATCGTTAATTATAATCCAGATATGAATATTTTTTTTTTAAATATTTTTATTTATAATTTCGTTTTGTTCTTATTACAAACGCAGCATAAGTATCGCACAAGTGCGGCGTCTCAGTCTGAACGTACGGGTGACGCGTCGCAGTGTAATGTTTTAAAAAAATTGTTAAAAAATATTAATAATTTGTTTTGAAATTTTTGTCGCAGTACACGCGTTGTATATTTAACATTAAATAGCACAGCATGATTTTTTTAATTTTATGTCCACCATGGAACTTTATACACTAATTCAAAAAATGTGCGGCATAAATCCCGGAATTACCCTATTTAAAATTTTTATTTTGCTAAAGAAAAAAAGATGCTTTAAATTTTGCAAATAATGTGCGAACTATAAATATGCAGATTAGACTGACAGGGGGAGGGAGGGTGAACGGTACGGTTGTTGGACCGTTACCGCAGAATATTAGGGCTCCGGTACTTTTTTGTTAGAAATTAAGCCCTGGAAAACAGCAATTATGGATGCTGTAATACGCATACAATATGCAGGGTATAACATTGTCAAAAAGTCCTAAACTGCATGTCAAATGTGGTAAATGAGGTGCGTATACTACTATAACTAATTTTTAAAATATTCAGATCTTGGTGCAAAGCTGCTGCACCCTTTATTTAAAAATGCAAGAATACGAAATTTATTACGATCAGATGTATTAGCTTCAGTCATACGGAAATAACAGGAATCCATCTTAAATACGACGTCATCACCATGGAAACCTAGAATCATGACCCATCATGGGTTATCACTGAATTAATTAGGTAGATTAGGATTTGATAGAATAAAGAAAACTTTTATGAATATCTTTTTTAGTTTTGATTCGATTTTCATAAAATTTGAAACGGCTTGACGAAATTCTGAAACGATTCTATATATTAAATTTCAAACTATTGGTTGGATAGTTTTTGCGCTGTGCTATGCAGACAGACGGACGAACGGACCAGACGACGACTATGGGTGCTACGTATTTATATAATTACGAACGCACCTAAAAAAGATTGAAATCTGGCACGAAACTAAATTTTCACTGAAAATTCACATGTTGGTAGACTTATTGCTAATTTGAGAGAATTGACAAACTAGAATTCCATAATGGATACTCACATTTCTTGTCATTTGCATCAATATTGTCTCCCGGAAAGAATAGGATTTTTGAGCTAAAATTAAACCACTAGAAACATTTTAACCCTTTATGTACTGAATTATGAATTTCTGAAAATTTTATCTTCTAAAGAATTTTTCGTGAATTGTTTAAACTACATTAGAAGATTTACATAATCATTTAATAAATTTGAGAAGGATTTTAGAAGTATTGGAGGATTTAGAAGGATTCATTAAATTTGAATTTATAGGGATTTTGTGCACTATTTATAACCCCACTGAAATCTTTTATTTTAAATATTTTTCTTCGTATGTTGTTGAATTAGAAAATGTACAAATATAATATTCTTACAATAGAATTATAGAAATATTTCCGAATTGAAAAATCCTCTCTCCCCGCCCCCAAGGCCAAGAAAGCTGAAAAGATGCAAAGGCAAAAGAAATCATCCTTTTAAAAATATTTTTGTTTTGTGTAACCACTAATGCTTTAGGAACAAGATAAAGTAATGTATCTATAACTCATTCTAAACTGTATTGCAACTAATCGATGTATTAAATGATTTTTATAATAAGCTATTTTAATGGTACTTATAAGTACCGTCAGTAGATAAAGGGTTAAAGATGTGTACATCATAAAAAAAAGAAAAAAATTCTTAAGAAAGTACAAGATGCGTCTAAAAAGTTCGGTGAATGGAAGCATAAAACAAATAAAACAAAACATGGAAAAATTAGTTCTTGAGATAGAGCGCTCACAAAAGTTGTGTCACACACAGACAGACAGACTCACGCACATACTCACAGACTCACAGACAGCCATTTTATAAAAGCATGCTTTTCGGGATCTCTGACCCCTAAAACGTGTAAATCCGTCGAAAACCGGATTTCGAAAATTTTTATGAATCCAATACTTTCTTCTTGTAAAGATAGAAGAAAGTAAAAAACATGTTTCAAGTTTCAGCCATTTATCTTTAATGGTTCTTGACTTATAACAATTTAAATACGAGAAATAGTGAAAAACCCCATCATGCTGGACAACGCATTTTCACAAGATGTCGTTTCCCATAGGATAACATGGGATTTCGTGATCGGGGAGTTTCAGTGCGGCGACCCCTTAAGGACTAATTGGATATATATATATATATTTCAAATTATCATTATAAACATTTGAAAATGTCTCCAAATCAAAAAGTTGGTGGGTTAAGAGGAAGAAATTTTATACTTTAAATATACAACTCTTTGACAAATTTCTACAATTTCTGATTATATTTTATTACAAAAGTCTTTAAACTGCATTGTGCCAAATCGAGTGATACATTTTCACGTGTAACAACTGTGTTGAGTGTGTGCATTGATTTTTGGAGGTTTTTGGCGGTGACAAATCGGACCACGGCCCTTATCTCAGGGACACGGTTTTGCGGGCGGCTTTCGCAGTCATGATAAGGACTCTTCCATCCCCCTAAAGGACTTTGAAATTAATGGCCAGCCCCCTCCCCCCACATCCATTTGTAATGGCCCCCAGAGCTTGTCAGTGGCGAATATAAAAGCTTCGGGTCGCCGCAAGGGATTTTGCTCCTCCGAATTATTTTTTTTTTCGTCGCCAAATGTTTGGAAGTTCCTCTTTTTTTGTGTCTGATTGTAGATGATGAATTAAACTGTCGTATTAGGCCATATAGTTTTTTCTCTCTTTTATGTTGGTAAGCCCTTTTTTTATTTTTTGTTTTTTGGCTGTTTTCAGAGAAAACAAGCTATTTATTCTTTAAGTTCCATACTCAAAAACGAGAAACTTCCTGACACATTTGCTGACTCATTTTTTCAGTGTAAAGGCTTAAAATTGGCAGGAATGAAGTTATTTGGAATCAAAAAGAGTTTTCCATTTTTTTTTTTTTTTTTTTTTTTTTACATATAAATTACTTATCAAGTTAGAAGCGATCGTGGTCACGTGACAATTGGTTTTTCTCCTTTCTGTTGCTATCACGTCGGAAACTTGGTTCAAAATGCCAACTTTGACACTATTTTCTGAAACATCTTTTGCATTTAACAAAAAATGGAAAACGCCTTTCGATTACATGTTCTTTGAATAAAAACACCTGCCAATCCCATGCCTTTCCGAACCAAAATGAATTTTTAAATGTGTCAGAAAGTAGTTTCTTTCGATTTGAAAACAGCCTTAGGAAATTAAATTTTTACCAATCGGAAATAGTACCTCGTCTGCTAGTGCTTTTCTTTTGAAGAAATTATAAATTTAGGAAGATATTTTTTTTTAGGTCTGTTAAAATTTTTTTAATGAATTAAAAATTCAAAATTTGTTACATATTTTTCAACTATCAAAAGAAACTTTTATTCTAAATAAATATAATTAAATTTTCTCAAGAAATGAAAATAGTATCACAACAATTAATTTTTAAATTTCATTTAAAAATTTAACTTTTACTTAAATTATTTTTTTCGTAGCTACATTTTAAAAAATCATTTTTTCGGTGTGAAAAATTAAATTGGCGTATTAAGCTGCAAACACAAACACACACAGAGCTTCTTTTATGATTGTAGCAACAATTATTTATTTTCAGGGAAAACTCACATACAAATAAATTAAGTTTGCAGTAATCTTAAATATCTAGATAGTACATGTTTTTATTTATTTATATTTAAATGGAGTATGAAAAATAATAAATATTTACTTAGAGGCTTTTATTTATTTATTTATTTTTAATTCTTTATGAACCGATGGTACATTTAAATACCATTAATGTAAAATTTAATGCAAAATTTATTTAATCTCTCTATTAATAAAATTATATTTTTTTTTCATGCAAAAGAGTTTACTCGGTAACGTTTAGAAAACGCAACGAAGCAGTCGAAGATAAATATTTTTTAAAGTGGTATTTTTCTCAAAATATTTAGGTAGGTATAGCTTTTCTCTTACATAGTCCATAGCATGTAATAATAATTATTATATGGACTATATGTTAATTATAATTGTTATATTTTATGCTTGTGATTATTTACTGCGGCAACCGTGGCATATGCTTTTAACTGTGCAAGTCATTTAAGCGGGATTTTTATACTATGCCAAATTCCGTTAATTGTTTGTGACATGGTCAATTTGTCTTGGCTGTTCTCTCGCTGGGTTTGTCTATGGTGGTTTAATAATTTCTGGTGATTAATCGATCGGGTACATAACGGAATTCAATTTTTGCTTATTGCTGAATTCCGTTACAGAATTCGACTATGTTTTTTGTTTATAAATGTATTTTATGTACCCGTGAGCAAGTGAAATACTTTATAAGCTTCCGGCATCATTCATCCATTTGATCTCTTGTATGTTTATGATACGGCTTTTTCTGGTTCAACATTATTTAGCTGGATCTTATATCTTTTGTCTTTAATAGGATGTTATCAAAATTTGGTGGTTTTTTCATATGTTTTATATAGATTTATCGCCCGTAATATGCTAGTGAATTAGTGGAATTTAGCATGATTCTGAATTACTAGTTACATGTTCCATCCTTATTCTGTATAATGTCAGTGTTATGAATATTAGCTAATTTATAAATTTAATTTTAGTAATTGGAAATCCATGACGATTTGTTATATATAAGGGTTATATATATATAAAGATATTAAATTATATTCGTTATTCATGAAAAAGAAATAGACAACGAATTATACCGGGTATCCATTCTTATTGTTGAACAATAGCTAATTCCTAAACCGTTAGTTTATATTTTTTTATTAGTCCTAAACCCAGGGCCCGACCAGCAAGTTTCTGTGCCCAGGGCACTTTCAATTTTTCGTGCCCCCTTAGATCGGTTGATTTACCGATACTAGTTTTTTTTTTTCATACTAGGGGGCTCTGCCCCCTACGAGCTACGCAGGTCAACCCCCGTTCAGACACCGCAGACTCTAACAGCACGATAATTTAATCGGCTTTAAAAAGATTTCGGAAGATTGAATTATAATTTGAATCTGAGAATTATAATCTGGCGTAATTTTCACCAAACTTTTTCTTTTTAATATTCACGTAAAAATACTTTTGTTAGAAATGAAATATTATAATCATCTTAAAATATCAAATAAATGTCTCGAGCAATTTTTAAATTTAAACTGTTTTGCAATATTATTTTTTGTTCATTTTATATAATAAGTGTAATGTGACGTAAATGTGACGTAAGTTATCCTATTTAAGACTTCTAACGCATGTTTATGAATTTATTATTTTACAATATTCTGTCTCTTTTAAAATTCACGTGTAATTATACTTTCTATGACGTAATTTTCAATGAGTTCCTGCTTTTTATATTTTCTGTTTATAATAGTCACGTGTAAAATAAATTTTTAATTTGAAGTAAACATTAGTGTTTGCGCTGCTTATACAACTGGCAACAGTTTAAATTAATAACATTTTCTAAAATTTGTAAAAAATATCTCTCGAAATGCTGAAAATTTGAATTTAAAATTGAAATAAAACCTCAAAAAATGAGTGAAATAAGAAAAATAAATACAATCTGCACACCGGAAACTTATAGCGTATAAAATGATCTAAAAATGATTAAATTCTCATGTATAGTTTTTGCTCCAATAAAACTTTTTTAATGGAACGATTTTATCCAACTTTAGCATTAAATATCTCTTTAAATAATTCTTCGATTTGAAAACTATCTGCATCAGCGTGTTTATCAAACCTTTCTCTATAATACCACCGATTTTCATATTTTTGTATGCAACAGTTTTTTTAATATTAACGATGAAAGACCATGCTTAAGCATTCAAATTGGATGTGGATCTACCCGGAATATCTACGCAGATTGTCATTGGTCCATTTCCAAATCAAAACTTTTTTTTATATATAGAAGGATTACACACTTATTCGAAATGTGTCAACTCAAAAAATTAAGTTTTCCAGAAAATTGAAAAACGATTCCAAGAATAAAAATAAAATACATTTTTTGTTATTCATTGAAATGTGCTTTTAACCCTATATTGAGATATATTTTTGTCATTTCATCGTATTAATATCTCAAATATCACATTTTTTAACAATTGCGATTTTTTAATGGAAATTTAGATGAAATGATGAAAAATTTTGTGCCCTTCAGAAATTTCGTGCCCAGGCACAGGCCCCGGGTGCCCGTGCGATAGTCGGGGCCTGCCTAAACCGTTAGATATAGTTCCTATTTAAAAAATGTTTGAAATGTAGTTCTGCATCATGTAAAAATTTCATTTACATCAAAATATTTCTTTTTAAGTTGCGAAATTAAAATGTTTATACGGCCCCCGTGTCGTATATTTAGAAAAAACTTTCTGGATGCTTAACAAGTGAAAAATATTTTTTATACGACCGAAACTTACTGGGTTATCATACTTTGAATTTTATGAATTTTCAGCATTTTCTGTAACTTGAAGCATGTTTTTTCGTTTTTAGTGACATAAACCGCAAGAAAGTTATAAAATTCAAAACATGATAAATACGTAAGATTTAGTTGTAAATGAATGTAATTTTTTTCTGCTTCTTAAGTTAGTTTTTGAGAAAGTTTTCCTAGTATAACTTATTCATAAATTAAAAAATATATACCTTTTGACGCAAATTGTTTTTGATATGATGAAGAACGGCATTTGGATTTATTGCAATTGAAACAAAACTTCAAAAACTGACAGTTTAGGAATTAGCTACGGGTTAACAACGATAAAGAGGGATATCCTCTATGCTTACACAGCAACCATTTCCGAAGATACCTTCAAAGCATTTTTTCTTTCTGTATCCCGTTGAGCCCATAGAATTCCGACACGCATATTTCACATTTAAAAAAGAATCCCGTACTCTATGCGGATCTTGAGAGAAGAAAGGAACGAGTTACAGTTAAAGTTAAAAAGGGGGAGGATGTGCTTGAAGATTAAAGCATAAATCATGATCCCACGCAAGAAAACAAAAATAAAATAAAAGTATCCAAGAAAAATTATATAGATCCGCCCAAATCCCCCTGAGGCACAGAAAGAAAAGTTACGAAGGTCAAATCATTTCACGAAGATTTGAAAGGGATATCAAATGGTCGCTATTTGTTAGTGAGAGGTTTGTTGAAGCTCCTCGATGGAAGTAAAAGTAGAAGTAATTTACAATTTTGTAAATATCGCTAAAAATTTCTTTAGCATAAAACAAAAGATTCATGCTTCTAAAATCTGGAGGGACTCCACTCGACTAAAGTAGATATATATACTAGGGGGCTCTGCCCCCCGCAAGCTACGCTCGCCAACAACCGTTCAGACACCACAGAATCTAAAAACACGCTAATCTGATGGGTTTTTAAAATATTAGAGAATATTGAATTATACTGAAAAAAGCTGTGCAGATCTCCCTGTAAACGGGTTTCCATTCAAGTCCCTTTGATTGGAAAAATTTAAGGGCGAATCAGTTGCTGTTAAGACATCCAATGGTTGTTTTCGATTTTGATTAAAGAGGATCAGTTAAACATTTGAAAAGAAGCTAAAATAAAATAAATTAAGTATACAGTCTTTGTCTCCCGGTATTTTAAAACAATCTCTATAATAATAGCCTAAGTCATGTGACTATCATCAACAGTTCCAGGCGGACCACTTCGCTTTTTATACTCTAGGTGCCATTTTGGTACTTTAATGTTAGCCAGGCACAGGTGATAAGTCGCCAAATGTTATTTTATCGCCATCATTTCACCTATATTATAATAGTTCAAGTCGTCAACTGCCATAAACAAATACGGTCTGATCCCTTCGCCGTTCATATGAAAGTTTGGCAAAGGTGTCACATACGTCCCATATTGGCGCGATTTTTTAACGACGCCAATTTGAGGAACGCATTAACTGCATAAACAGCAAAATCCGGCTTACCATATCAAGCAAAATAACGAATACCAGTTACAAATACCAGTTACATATGCATTTTTGGTATTCCTTAGATATCCCGACGACCAAAAATCTATCGCCAAACTATAAGATTAAATGCCAATAATGGTTGATCGTAAATGTCACATTCACTTGAGTGAATGTGACATAAATGTGTGACATAAATGTGTGACATAAATGAATGTGTGTGAGCAAGTTACACGTGTTTACGTCATCAAGTGATTTTTATTTTGACGTTTTATTCGCATATTTATTAATGTTATACTAATTTATTTGTTCTTTCGTTATTTAAAATAAAAATTATGCCAATTTGTATAATTTGGCGAGTGTTTTGACGATTTATATAATTTGGCGAAATTTGTCGACGGAATAATTAAGTATTACTGTATTTCTTAATTATTTTCTATTATTTTCTAAAGGAAATATCAAAAAAATAATTAATAATCATAGAACATAATAATTTATATAATTTGTAAAAAGAAATAAAAGTAAATAAACATTTATTATCAAATAAACAACAATAGTCGGGTTACCATGTCAACCTTTTCTGAAATAAAAAAATATATATCTGCTTGATTAAAATTTGAGTTGCCATCATTAGAAAAATATGTATAAAATTAGAAAAAAAAATAATATTTCGAAAACTAATTCGAATTTTAAAATTCTAATACTAGTTTTGAAATCTGCGGATCAATATTGATGTTTGGTGTTAATTTCATCGCAAAGTATTCCATATTTTAGGAGAAATCGCCGTGAAACATAATCAGTTGTTTAATCAGTCGATTCATACTTCCGTTTCATACTTCCGTTTCATAAATTCGTTTCATTAGGATTTTATATATATAGGGTAGATATACGAGGGTGGTTCAATAATTATTGTCCCGAGTGTGTATAAAGTATTTGTACTGGGATGATTGATGTGGAATATTGAAGTATAATGTCTTAGATGCCTATAGGCTCAATTTCAGAACTGTAGCTGCTATATTAACCCATTTTTTTTTTCGTTTTTGGTGTCAGAGGTTGTACCTAGCTTGAAACGGAAGGGGGTTGGGGGTGACAGTGAATAAGACGTGGCTACTGTCGTTTGGACTCGGGATCATAGTGATGTAGCCACGTCTTATCCACTGTCACAAATCTATCACAGAACTGCTTCAGGTCCGTCCCCATAAGCTCCAGACCAGCCTTTCCCCCCCAACCTCCCCCTTTGAAACTAGGTGCTACCTCTCACACGTAAAACGAAAAAAAAAAATGTTAATATTGCAGCTACGGTTCTGAAATTGAATATATTGGCATCTAAGACATTAGGCTTCAACGTTCCACATCAACCATCGCAGTACAAATATTTTATACACACTCGGGACAATAATTATTGAACCATCCTCGTATGTATAAATTTCTGGCACAATGGATTTGATTCGAGCGCTGGACCTTCGGCTTTGAAACAGGAGACGTTCCTCTGCGCTACTAATGCTTGGTAACATCGAAGTAGTATTTATCTGTGACTGACCAAGACCATAGCCAACGGGGGGATCACCAGGGTTGATCCCCCTCCGAAATTTCTGTCAAGATGACTATAAAGATGCCATTCACTATCACTTAACACAGTCAATATTCGAAAATCAACTACAGTAGAGTCCCGGTTATACGAGTTAAGGTATCCGAATACCTTCGGAGGGCTTTTTTTTTATTATTTTAAAATATGACTTTTTTTGCATTGTATATCATGATGTGATTAAAAAAGTAAATTAAAACAGAAAAAGTTATACATTTCAAATTATTTTTTTTTAATTTTGGGGAAAAAATAAACAAAAAACAGCGAAAATAATCACTTCCGCAAAACATCATAACTCAACTTTAAATCAAGGTATTTTTATTTTGTAAACATTAATTATAATTATTAAACCTTTTTCTAGGGAATGAACTATTCTCATATTTGTGAGTCAAACATTTAAAACTATATAGAAAGTTAATCAGTGATGAAGCAAAAATTACTAAAAATTTATTGCAAATCTGAAACTTTATCAATAATTTAAAAAAAACTAATCACTTACTGTTACGAGTGTAGTTCATTCCCTTTATTGCACTTTGCAAAGCAAACAACAAAAAAAAATTGAAAAGATTTATCCATAATTTTTTTCCGTTATGATGTTTTGCGTAAACATAAAATGTTAAAAAATTGATTTCCAGAAAAAGCAAAAACAAAATTTAATTCAAAATCTTACCTTTATTTTGAAAAGTAAACCTTAATATGTTACTCAATTTATACACTATGTTATCTATTTTCTTTCAAACAATTGCTGTTTTTCTTTTTCAAATTCTTTTAAAAATTATCCCTGCTTCGTTACTTTTGTGTTTACATAGCATTGAAAAACGTAAAGAAACATAGGTGAGCAGAACGATATTTCGGTTTCAAAATACTGATACTTAGTAATTTAAAAAAGGCAATAACATGACTTCTAAATAAGATATAAACAAAATTCAAACAGATTTGGAAAGATAAAGAATCCGGCTATTATATAATACCAAAATCTAAAAATCGATATTTTGGCCGAAAATTGGCTTGTAAAGGTATTCGGATACCTTAATATGGACCAAGCTCACCTCGGATAAACCGAACTAATACAAATCGTCACCCACTAAAGCGATGAAATAGAAATTTTCACTTCATTCATTCATTTTTAGGGTACTAGCAACGTTTCTTTGATGTACATTTTCGTTACTTTTAAGAAAAACGGGGAATGAAATTGTTTATTTGAAAAAGCCCTTGATAGTTTTTTGTTTGTTGAATGTCAATTTTGCTGCAGTATTATGCAGTCAGTCCATCAGAAGAAAATAACTCGGTTAAAATTCCCTTTGTAAATATACTTTCGGAAGAGGGGGGGGGGAGGGGGCGCCAAAATCTATGTTTTTTCCGGGTGCAAAAAAGGCTAGTTTCGGCCCTGCTTGTCCTCGTTTGTAAAAATGTCTGCTTATATTCCTCAACTTTTTATCTGTAAGTCCCGCTTGTAGGTGATGCAGCAGTGTGACGATTTTCATGTTTATATTATACATAAATGTATTTAATGACCTAATTATTGTTGTTTATTATCGCATTGCTTATTATTGATCGGTTTATAAGTACAATGCACTAGTTGAGCTCCATATCGCGCCTTTTTGGATCCTACCACCTGCCATTCTTCCTAGAAACCTAGTTTACTAAATATCGCTCCCCCGCAAGAGAAGTGACACATCTCGACAAAAGTAAATTTCACAGGACAGGCAAAAGAAAATGTGCATGATTTTACTACAACATGAAACTGTAGCACTTAGCTCTGCATGCAGGAGTAAAAACGGGTATAGAAGTGATAAAACTTTAATAATGAAAACGTAGGATGAGGTTTGGAGGTTTGGATAATTTTACCTCCCCAAAAAAATCCACTCCTCTTCTGCGGTCACAAATGGACAGCATAATAAAGGGGTTTTCCGTATAACGACACTTATAAACTTTTTGTGTAGCAAGACACATCTATGACAGACATATTAGTGAAATAACACACAAAATGAATTTTTGCGAGATGTGTTAATTTTCTTGCGTGTGGGCGATATGATGCCAGACAAATTTTACAACCGATAAATTTTAAGCATAATGGGAAAGAAAATCATTGACATTCTCTCCCGAATTCCTTGCACAAGAAACTAAACAACGGGAAATAAATGATAAATGTTTTTTTTTTTTTTTTTTTTGTCGTTGTTACTGAAAAATATCTCTATTATAAAGGACAAACGTATTTGTGCGTAACGCATACGTCATTTTGCGAATGGCAACAGTATCAATTGTGGGCAGATAACATGACTCACGTCACAAGTGATGGATATGACGTTTATAAATGAGGAGTGATTCATATAAGTAGCACTTACTAAATTACACCAATTGAAATTTCCCTTCAATGCAATACATTTATTTGTTTGGTGTTACCTGATTTCGTAAATCTTGCAACACCCAATGGAATCACTGAAATTTCATTAGAAAAGATAGTACAAAAGGAGGAGGCCCGTTGAAAATTTTAATGACGTCACACGAGACTCATTAAGACTTGTTAAGACACCCGACTGACTCTTAAATCGGAGGTCAAAAGCACACGGTGATAATCATTGACCAGAGAGCTCTTCAGTCATGGCCACACTCTCACCTGGCAGCAAGACTTTAAACGACTTTGGGGATTAAAAGGTATCTCAGAGTTTGAGTATCTTCTAGAGGCAGGTCAATATTTGGCATGAGATTGACTTTGAATTTTACTTCGACTTTCTGGTATGGAATTGTAACGCTCAATTTTCATGAAAAACTTTTTTTTTTCATTCCTAACATTGAAAGCTTTAAACCGAGCTTTATTTCAAAATCGTTAAATGCTGAAATATTGCGAAAATCTAATAGTATAAAAGAGATGTAAAACTTTTTTTCATAATAATTTACTCAGTTTTTTGGCTTATACTGGGAATTCATATTGCAGTTTAAGAATCTATTGAGGGAAATGCGGAAGGGAAAGGAGGTGTTCATTGGCCCGCGTGTGAAAGATAACCTAGAACAGGGTTTGCGAACCTATGGCACGCGTGCCCGAGATGGCACGTACGACAATTTCTCTGGAACGTGAAAAATTTAAATTTCATAATAAATTTTTGTTTTTGTTATAACAAACAAAATTTTGCTTAACCTGTACAGACTGCACATATAGTATAATCATTTTTCATGAAATAACACATTAGAAAATTTTACTTTTTCTGTGATTCTATGTAGCATTTTCGACAAGTAACTACTTGTCCTTTTTGTAAAATTTTTAAAAGGCTTTACTTCATCAAATAAACTGCAATAAAATGGCAAATGGAGCCAATGTTGCTCTATATATTACCAAAATAACAATACAGGAATCGTGTATAAAACATTTTCTATCATACATCTAGCAGCAGAAACCTCGTTAATAAATTTTTAATACCTTTTTAGTGCAACTACAATTATTATACGTTAGATGTTGCATTAATGATAAATTAAAAATTACTGAAATAAAAATTTCCAAAATTTCTTTCCTTCTGTACGCTCCACATGAACCTTTTCGAGTCAAAATTTCATAAAATTAATGGTTAATTCCATTATGCAGAATAATCACATTTTGATTTTATTTATTTAATGCATGAAAGTGACTGATTCTATTAACCAGTGTTCAGTATAAACGGCATATGTAGCAATATTTCCTTTGTGTAAAAGTTTGGCACGTTGCAATGTTGATAGATATTGTTTTTAAATTTTTGACATGCACATGTGAAAAGGTTTGACATCCCTGACCTAGAACGTGGGGTAAAGAGAATGGAAACATACATCTTGCATAGTATAAGCCAAAAAAAAAAATGAACAAATTATTACGAAAAGAAGTTTTACGTCTGTTTTATAGTATCAGATTTTTGCGATATTTCGACTTTTTAAAAATTAAAAAAAATATGATTTGCAAAAAAAATCTGATGTGATGGTAAAATATGAAGGTCATTTTCGGATTCAGCGCTAAAAAATACATATGAATCAATTATCAAAAGCTATAAAACCTGACACAACCTAAATTTTCCAGACTTGTGTAATCGGGACCTTCCGCGTTCGGCACACCTGACAACATTATTTGTGACGATGTTTCCAGCAATACACCTCTGTACATATTTATTTTTTGACAACTGTAGTCATTCATACATAGCGATATAATTCCCAAAATATGGAAAAATTAATGGAAGCAAAAGATAGCATTGTTTATGCTATCCATTTTATCAGACCCGGATTGGATTATCAATTTCAAAAGACAGAATGTTGCCCCTTGCACGTAATGCACAATTTTCTTCATTGAAATTCTGCCCAAGCAACTTCGAGCATGGCAATCTCACAGTTGGCCGGAAATCTTAATTCCCGAAGAAATTTCACATTGTTTCTTATCCGATAAATTCTCAAGATTTGGAAACACCGCTCCCGAACCGGTCACTTACCCCCGATGCTCGTACTTTTTAACCCTTTGCGTGGCATCACGCGCCACTGATTCGATCTGATGCGCAGATAGCATTCAGCAATACGGCAGGGTGTTGCATATTGGTAAACTTTAGGAGAATCATACACAGATGATTTTTTTAAAAATTCGTAATTTTCTAGTCGCTGATTCTTTGAAAGGTTATTTCTTTGTGTTTTCTGCTCCTCTTGTTGATGGTTATCAAAGTGACACGTGATGGAAAGTGTCATTTGTTGAACTCTTCTTTTGTTTTGAACTTTGAATTAGAGAGATCTTCGAGATTTTACTTTCTCTCTTTACAAGACGAATTTTCATAAATATTCGCGGACTCATTTTTATCTGCAAATGCATGAATTCGAAAGAAATTAATAATCAAATTCTAAATATTCGAACAGTGTTTTTATTTTCTCATAAATGTGTAATATATTTTGAGTTGCAGGATCAAACCCCGAGTAACTGACACCTTAAAGATTCTTTCTTGTTCAAATCGCTATTACAAAATTTTAAATCCAATTTATACTTATTTTTCTGTTTGAAAGGATAGAAGAGATACGGGGCATTTTCACAATCTTTTGACTTTTAAGTTCCTGAATAATAATTTTCATTTTAGTACATATACTTCTGTTTATTATTTATTTTATTTTTTATTTATTTATTTTTTAAATTTCATATACTGGGGAACACCCCATTGCATGACTGCATAAGAATATTAACGAGATAAAAAAGTTTTGGACGATGTTGGGGGTCCAAATACCAGGAAAACTCCTATATCGCGCTCCCTGATGCTGATTTTTAAGTTAGGAGCTGTCTGTATAAAATTGTTTCAATAAAAGTAATTGGATGTAATTTTTTTCCGAAACTAAGACTATTGTTTTATATAAATATCTAGCAAAAAATTAACCTGCGCACATGTTTATGGCTGTTATTATTTTTTTAACTCTGTCCCTGGGTTTTAGATTCCTTATCGTCCCTTTTCTAAAATTATACAGAAAATCACTTCAGATGCAGCAGCCACAGAATTTTTTTTAAATTTTTTCTCATGCAAAAGTATGCTAGAGAAAGAATGTCTAAAATTTTTTGACAGGAAATTGACTGCAGAATTTAAATCAGTATTTAAATATCAATTTCAAGCATCGTGGCTTTATGGGTAGTCTTACCGTCCCCAAGGTATAGTCCCGCACTTTTCGAGGTAAATTAATTTTTTCTTTTTTTTTAATTTAATTCAAAGTAAATAACTGTTTCTAAAAATGAATGAACATTGTGGCTATCACTTAGTCTTAACATGATTTGCCTAAAAATAGGTGGTAATTTTCATTGCCGTCCCATCCTTACCATCCCTTTTTTTCCCTTACCGTCCCTTTTTTCCTATACCTTCCCCCTTTTAGGGTTTCGTTCATCTGACGAAACCCTATTCGTCTCACTCCTTTGTCTGTCTGTTTGTCCGTCACAGAGCCCGTTCTCAGAAACTATATATGTTAGAGACTTGAAATTTTAGGTACTCATAGCTGAACACCTCACATCAAACAACAAATGATAAAATTTTGAAAAAATTGGTAATTAACTGAATTACGGGCTAATTAACTTTTAAAATTAACCAATCCACCTTTTTAACGCAGGTTCAAACGGACCTTCTCCAAATCATCCGTGGTTCTCCTAAGGGTTGCCAGTAAAATCAACCGATGCATGGTGACCACGGAGGAAATTAAGCCGAAAAATGAAGTGGACATTTTAAAGCGAAATCGCATATCAGAAAATATTGGTCCGAGAAATTTGTAAATAGAATAGACAGACGCAGAAAAAAATCTACTTTCATTTGGTATAAAGTTCACATTTCTGCGATGTGTATAAGTTAAAATATGCACTAAAAATCGATCGATAAAAATTTAATTTCTTTAATTGGAAAGACAAGGAAAAAAGATTTCAATTCTGCAGGTAGGCATGACGACGCTGCGGTTTTTCATAATAGCATATTTTAATATGAAATTTTTACTTTTAGGTAGCTTTCATTACAAAAAGCTACCTATTGCAGCCGTTCGGAGGAAAGCGATTTCAAAAAATTTTGGTATATTTTCATCGATCATGACCCCCAGACCCCGAAATCACCCTCCGTTCAAAATTGATATATATATATATATATATATGACCTATGTCACACTGTAACCCTCGTAATTATGAACCGATTTCGATGTAATTCGGTGTGTACATAGTACATACCAATGTCTCGACCGAGTTCGTTGGCCAGCTTCATCCGCCGTTTTGTTTCAAAATGGCGACCATTTAAAAAAATTTTTTAAATTTTAAATTTGAAATATGGTACCAAAAAATTAAAAATGGAAAAATATTTTTTTCTTATGTATTTGACCTTTATACAAAGATTCTGGAGCAATTTTTGTTTCGTCTATATCTTAAAAAATGGCTGAGTTATAGCATTTTGAATTTCTAGCGTGGCTGACATTTTGAAACGTCCTGAATTTTGCCACGCGATAAAAGGCGTATTTATGAACCAATTTCGATGTAATTCGGTGTGTACATAGTACGTATCAATGTCTCGACCGAGTTCGTTGGCCAGTTTCATCCGCCATTTTGTTTCAAAATGGCGGCCATTTAAAATTTTTTAAAAAATTAAAAATTTGAAATGTGGTACCAAAAAATTGAAAATGGAAAAATATTTTTTTCTTATGTATTTGACCTTTATACAAAGATTCCGGAGCAGTTTTTGTTTCGTCTATATCTTAAAAAATGGCTGAGTTATAGCATTTTGAATTTCTAGCGTGGCTGACATTTTGAAACGTCCTGAATTTTGCCACGCGATAAAAGGCGGATTTATGAACCGATTTGGATGTAACTTCGTTTATACATAGTACATACTAATGTCTCGACCGGGTTCGTTGTCCAGCTTCAACCGCCATCTTGTTTAAAAATGGCGGTCATTTAAATTTTTAAGAAAAATTTAAATTTGAAATGTGGTACCAAAAAATTGAAAATTGAAAAAATATTTTCTTCTTATGTGTTTGACCTTGATAAAAAGATTCGGGAGCAGTTTTTGTTTCGTCTATATCTTAAGAAATGGCTGAGTTATAGCATTTTGAATTTCTAGCGTGGCTGACATTTTGAAACGTCCTGATTTTTGTCACGTAATAACACTCGTATTTATGAACCGATTTGGATGTACCTTGGTGTGTACATTGTACATACAAATATCTCGACCGAGTTCGTTGGCCAGCTTCATCCGCCATCTTGTTTCAAAATGGCGGAAAAATAAAATGAGATACCAAAAAATTGGAAAATGAAAAAGATTTTTTTCATATGCGTTTGACCTTAATACAAAGATTCCGGAACAGTTTTTGTTTCGTCTATATCTAAAAACATGGCTGAGTAATAGCATTATTTCTATTGTGGCTGACATTTTAAAACGACCTGATTTTTGTCACGCAATAACAGGCGTATTTATGAACCGATTTAGATGTAACTTGGCCTGTACATAGTACATACCAATGTCTCGACCGAGTTCGTTGGCCAGCTTCATTCGCCATCTTGTTTCAAAAGGGTTGCCATTTAAAAAAAAATTAAATTTAAAATTTAAAATGAGGTATTAAAAAATTGGAAAATGAAAAAGATTTTTTTTATGTGTTTGGCCTTATACAAAGATTCCGGAGCAGTTTTTGTGTCTGAAAATTTGTTCTTTTGTTTATATCTTAAAAAATGGTTGAGTTATAGCACTTTGAATTTCTAGCATGTCTAACATTTTGAAACGATCTTGTATTTGTCACGCGATAACACACGTATTCGCCTATTTCAATGTAAGAAGGCATGTGGATAGTATACATCAATACCTCGACCAAGTTCGCTGGTCATATTCATCAGCCATCTTGTTTCAAAATGCCTCATCCACCATGTTGTCTTAAAATGGCAGGAACTTTAAGAAATCGCCGAATTTGGCAGCCAAATATAAGTTACTTTAAAGAAAATCAGCTTGGATAAAGCTGACTAATTTCGCGAAATTCTCATTCATTATATTGATAAAAATTAGTATTGAATCTCCTATATTCGGTTTCCACTAAATTGAGCTTCGTGTGTTTGAATGATATAAGTTGGCTTTTTTAAAATAAGGAATATGAAAGCTGCCTCTTCCTCCTGGCACTGGCCGGAAGGACTTTTTAAATATTAAATTTTTTGATTAAATTTTTTGGCATCCCGATGACAAATTTCTCGCTGATTTCATTGATACCTATTTCTAAGTCCTATATATCTATCTATATTATAAAGAACAAACATATCTGTGCGTAACGTCATTTTGCGAATGGCAACACTTTGAAATTTGAAATAAAATTTTGGTTTTGCAATTTTCTCTACTACAAATTTTTATACTAAACATCGCACATTTTAAATTTTTACACCGCCGTATAACGAAAAAAATGCTCTTTTAAATGCAATTTGTTTGAAAGCTGTATCTCATTTTAATTTTAAGATATTTAAGTATTGCGCGGCAGCGCAATACTTATTTATTTCCAGTGTCACTTCTCAGTGTTAATTTAACATAGAAAAGCCTATGGAGATCATAACTTTTTCATTTTTTATTCCCACCTTTTTGTCCCTGATGCCACTCATTTTTAATTTTTTGCTAATTCTAATAATATTATAAATTCAAAGTGTAAATACATTTGCCAGACGTCAGGATCAAAACGGATCATAAAATGCCTTTGCATATAGGTGGATTATAATCTAGAGAGTAACATGGGCTAATTTTTTTTACATTATTCAAATATTTTTCTTAATAATTCCAAATTTTGCTTATTTCATTGAGAATCAACGGACATTTTCTAATAAAATTTAACATTTTTCCTTCTGTTGTAAATAACTCAAAAGCCGTAATAATAATTTATTTTTAGTGAATGATTTTCACGTGAAACATAAAACTGAAGAAACTGAAATAGTTTTATTTTATTTATTTATTTATTTATTTATTTATTTTTAAGAATTAAAAAGAAGATGAATATGATGTCATAGTGGAAAAAAATAACATTTGCAAGCAGATTTTTTAAGTTCAGATTGTAATTTTTTGACCAAACTACAACAACCTGCATTACTGCACTGGTAAAACTGAAACATTTTGAATTATACATAGGTAAATTCCATCACAAATTGTGATGCGATATCGCACAAATCAAAGCCTGATGATGATACCCTCCATTAATTTTCAAATGTGTTTGTTTGTCTGAATGCAGTAGTTATTAAAAAACTTGACATATTAAGAAAAACCTAATTTGCAGAACAAATTAAAAAACAAAATTTATTTCCTAAATTGTTTAAGCCCTAGAAGGGGCAGATATTAAGATATTTCATTCAATTCGTTCTACATTTAATGTTAAATGTTTGTAACAAATAAGCTAAACCAATTGAACATTAAAAAATAAAAATAAAATTCATACAATATAATGCTTTAAACACTTATATACTTAGATTCCGTTCAAATGAAATCGAAATAAATCTTAGACTTTTTCCATTTGTAAGTTATAAATATTTGTACTGCAGATTTTGCATTATGTTTATGACGATTGTACATAATATGATAAGGTACATGCAAAATACAAAACTTTAAAAAAAGTCTAAGATTTATTTCGATTTCATTTGAACGGAATCTAAGTATATAGGTGCTTAAAGCATTATACTGTATGAATTTCATTTTATTTTTTAATGTTCAATTGGTTTAGCTTATTTGTTACAAAAATTTAACATTAAATGTAGAACGAATTGAATGAAATTTCTTAATATCTGCCCCTTCTAGGGCTTAAACAATTTAGGAAATAAATTTTGTTTTTTAATTTGTTCTGCAAATTAGGTTTTTTTTAATTATTTTTTTTTTTAGTTTTTATTACTTTTTTTGTAATCGTGGAAGCTGAAGTACACCATTTCTGTTGAAACTAAAGTTTAAAAAAATGAAAATAGTAGATTGCTGTATATTTTTGTTGCCATTTTCTAATAAAAACCGAAAAAAAAATTGAAATTAAAATACGTGCTATGTCAAGAATATCGACTGTTATAAAACCCAGTGAGTTTTGGCTTTATTTCGTTGTTATTTATCAATTAAATGATTTTGCCGTGCCGGCTCCATTGCGAAATATTAATAAACAATTTGCACATAAAAAAAAAAAAAGTTCAGAATTTCTCTCCCGCTAATTTTCTACAACGAAATTAAAGCTTCATCAATAAATAAATGAAAGAATAATATATAAAAAAGCACGAATTTAACATATATGTAGTAGAACAATTTAAATTTTTAGAGCCGAATCGGGAAAAATATGTGCTTTTAAATGTAATTTGTATGAAATAGAGTTGCTAGGCAACTGTTAAAGTAAAAGAGAAAAAAATAATCTATATATTGAAAACACAAGATAGCTTTTTTAGACATCTTCCTTGAACTTTCTACTGTACCAATTTTGCTAATAATTCTTTTTTTAAATGAAAGCTGTTCATTTGTAGATGTCCTCGCACTAGCTATTTATCTAAATATTTTCACTTTTATATTTTTTATTTAATTTGAAAAGATTTTTTGAAATTTCATCAAAATGGTAGCAATCGTATTTTTTCCACTGTTGCAGAAAAAAAAGAAATATTGGGGTTTATTTATCCTTATTGATACCATTTACTCATTACAATTAAAAATAACTTTATTTTAAGTCTGAACAGAAAATGACGTCACTATTTAAAAAACATTTTCGCTCATAAAGCTAATGTTACAATATATTTTCATTCGGCTGATACCGAATTTGATACACTTGGCGTAATGCTTCAGTAAGTGCCATATTTAAAAGAAAACAACCCTTTTCTTTGATAAAACTATATATTTTTGCACGAATACATCTAAAAGACATCAGTTTCTGGAATTTGTACTTCGCGGTACTGAAATTAGACCCTCAAGCCAAAAGAATACATTTTGACAAAGTTTTAGCTGACAAACGGAACTTCACGTTTGAAAATCTATCTATATTATAAAGGGAAAATATGTCCGTGCGTACGGCTGGCGTCATTTTGAGAATGGCAACACTTGACGATTAAATGTCGGATTTGCAATCTTTGCTACTGCAATTTTTTGAATTTCTAAACATCGCGCATCTTCAATTTTTACACCCGTTATATAGGGGAAAAAAAATCTACTTTCAAATGCAATTTTCTTGAAAACTTTATCTTAATTGATTTATTTATTATGTCTTTTTAAATAATTTTCAAGAATAATGTTTTTTAATCTATATCCATTGCGTACAGGCTCCATTACGGAATAAGCCATTTGCACTTAAAATAATATAAATAATTCAGCATTTGTCGCTGACTAATTTTTTATAGCGAAATTAAAACTTCATCAATCTATTATATTAAAAAGTGACTGTCCATTTGTATTTCACAGTTGTTCCTCCTAGAATATGGAATGTTGGGTGATCAAATTAACGCCAGTTATCCGCATGGGTTCGAGGATGTTAAACGTGGTCGTAGAATTTTAAAATTTGTTTAGTTTTCGAGATATAAATTTTTACTTTATTTTTGATGACATTTCTGTAATGATGGAAACTAAAATTGCTCCATTTTTGTGGATAAAAGAGAGAAAAGGGAAAATGACAAGGATTATTAGGTATCATTGTTTGAAATAATTTTTAAATTGAAATTAACGTATATTTGAATAAATAGTGAAAAAATGATTGTAGTTTTCAAGAAAATTTCACGAAATACGAACTCACACATATTCAAGCTTCAGAAATCCGTTTATTTTAGAAACATAAATTCGACTCGCGACTGGAACATTGAGATAAATTCTGTTAACGTCAAAAGAAAAAAAAAAAACATCGTACGTTATTTTCATTTAATTTAAAGTCGTAAAGTAGATTTTCAACCATTGCCTTAGATGGCTAATAAAACATTTCAGAAGCGAACATTAAAAATGCGAAAAAAGCGAGAAAAAAACAAGAGAAAAGTTTTAGCGAGAAAAAAAAATAATTCTTTAAATATTTATTTTAATTCATAAATATAAAATGCTTCTGAATAAATTCGTCCAAACAAATTCATTTTTGTATAAGTTGACCCAAATGAAATCATTTCTACGAACTCCGAAATTCGAAGCAAAATCTTGGAAGAGCGAAAAGCTTTAGGCAAATAAAGTTATAGAATATGTGGATTTTTATTGGGAAAGTTTTGACTTAAATTGTAAATATAACTTATTATTTGAAATATTGTACTTAATAAAATTAATATTGCAATGGCTTTCTAAATTTACAATAAAGTTAAGATTTCATTTTTCCAAAAAGATCGATTGTCTCATGCAATTCAAAAGCAACACAACGGGTTGCTACGCAACTAGTCTTAATTACAAGCTGAAACATTAATTATTATTTAATTAATCGGTTTAACTCGCATTAGAATGAATGTCGGTAAACGAGTCGGTAACTACCACATGTGTATTTTAAACAATTCTTTCTAAGTGAGCCCCTAATTATGTTGGAGACATGAAATTTTGGGTACTTATAGCTGAACACCTCACATCATACGACAAATCATAAAATTTTGAAAAAGTCGTGCATTTAACCCTTTGGGCTCCCACATGTGTATTTTAAACAATTCTTTCTAAGTGAGCCCCTAATTATGTTGGAGACATGAAATTTTGCATACTTATAGCTGGACACCTCACATCAAACAACAAGTGATAAAATTTTGAAAAAGTCGTACATTTAACACTTTGGGCTCCTGCATGTGTATTTTAAACAATTATTTCTAAGTGAGCCTCTAATTAAGTTGGAAGCGTGAAATTTTGCATTCTTATAGCTGAACACCTCACATCAAACGACAACTCATAAAATTTTGAAAACGTCGTAGGTTTAACCCTTTGGGCTCCCACATGTGTATTTTAAACAATTCTTTCTAAGTGAGGCTAAGTGATTCTTTCTAAGTTTCTATTTAGGTTGGAGGCGTGAAATTTTGCATACTTATAGCTCAACATCCCAGATTACACGTCAAATAATAAATTTTGAAAAAGTTTTATGTTTAACCCTTTCAACTCCAGCTCGTGTATTTTAAGCAATTCTTTCTAAGAGAGCCCCTAATTAAGTTGGAGACATGAAATTTTGCATACGTATAGCTGAATACCTCAGACCACACGACAAATCATAAAATCTTCAAAAAGTCTTATATTATTTACCCCACCGGCTCTAACGTGTGTATTTTAAGTAATTTTTCTAACCTCTGCCCTTTTAACCAGGGGAGAAATTTTCCTACTTTTGCCGACACCCCTTTGACCTTTCTTTCATATTATGCACCATAGCCTTATATTTTAGTTCCATATTTTACCGCCAGGTGCGCCTACTGATCTCGGGTGCTATAGGCCCAATCCCCTCGACTAATATATCTACGGATAGTATGTAAAACGAGTTTTCGTTCGGATAGATGTTTGTTTAGAATCGAGTGCGCCCCTGGTTGCGAAATGTGAAACTAACAGATTTTTCAAAAAGATAAAGTGTTTTGAAAGGAATATTAAACGAAACCCTCTGTGCGATCTGTGATCACACTTACCCACTGGTTTTACTTACCCATCATACGTAGTATAGGGACTAAACTAAAAGTCTTGTAATCGTTTTAAAAATCGAAAAAAAAAATTTGACGGATTTACACGTTTTAGACACTGGAGATTCCGAAAAACATATTTTTAGAAGAAAAAAAAATTGTCCGTCCGTCTGTATGTCTGTGTGTCTGTAATCGCTCTATCTCCCAAAGAAATTGAGGTAGAGACTTGAAATTCGGTGTGTAATTGGGGAGTAATAATGGAAAAAGCCTATTAAATATCAGTAACCTCGATTAACCGGAACTATTTTTTTCGGACTCTTGAAATATTCGTTCTGATAAAAGGTATACAAAAATTTTCGAAATTGTTTATTTGAAGGAGTGAATATAAAAGACAATAAAAAAACATAAATTTTGCATCATGAATGAACTCGATCGGATAATGAGTTACCGAGATATTTGTAATTCTATTTTTCACACTTTTCGATTTTTCATGACCCTGTATTTCATTAAAATTTCAATTCAAAGATATATTTTAATTGGAAATGAGACGCTTAATCCGACGCAGTAAACTGTTAGTTAATAGGATTATAATTTTTCGAGTTATAAGGATGTTTCTTTTACGCAATTCGGTACTAATTGATTATCCCGCCGACCAAAAAACTATCGCCAAACTATAAGATTAAATGCCAATAATAGCTTATCGTAAATGTCAAGCATTTAATGCATCTCCATACCTATAAAGGGTGTTACCATAGGAGGAACCCTGTCGCCAAATACCGCCAAGTTTGTCGCCAACTTGGTGGTATATCACCAAATTTGGGGGCCAAAATGAGTCGCCAAAAATGACGCCAAATTGGCGGTATCTCTAACATTTCGCCAAATTCCCATAGAGTTCCATTGTAAACCAATAGCGTTTACTTGCTTACAGAAAATCAAGAAATTGAGATATTTTAATGCAACAAAATGTAAAATTAGCCTAAGGGGTTATACATATTATATTTAAGGAAGTCCAAATAAATTAAATTATGAATAAAAGTAACATGGTACAATGCTTAGCAAATATCACATGTTTTATTTTCATATTTTATATTATCTATATCCATGATGGGTAGGGTGTTTCATTTTTCCAAAGAATTGATTTTCATATGACTTTGCTTGCGCCTCGTGTCTAAGTGATATAAAAGATATAAATGCCAAATTTCAAGAAGATTGGATAATATTTAGAGGTCGCACACTTTGATCAATTTTATCTTAAATTAGTGATATTTCTAATATGGAAGTACTTTGTACTAATGGGCTTCTTATGTGTTTCTTTCATCTTTTGAAGGTAATTGAACTTTAAAATGGGAACCTTGAGAGGAATTTGGCAGCTTAGGAAAGGTGCCTAGTGATGAGTTTTTATTAGCTCTACTCCCTGCAAAGGAACAAGTACCGTGTTTACTCGCGTAATAGTCGCACTTTTTTTGCCAATTTTTCATTGTGAAAGTTTAGGTGCGACTATTATGCGGGAAAATCTACTACACAATATCGTATACTCTAATGCAAAAACATTACTGGTATATATAAAAAAAAACACATTATAATAAAATTGGTAACTTACCAAATGTTTCCAGATTATTTGATGTTTATTAAATACCAGTTTTCTTTTTTATGGTAATATTTTTATAGACATAAAATTTACAAATAATCTTTGTGAAAATTTTGACAAAAAATTCTCATAATAAATCACTTTCACTGAAAGGGATCAGTATCACTATTGTGATGTGAATCGGTGTCTGACGAATCTCCGTCATTCCATAAAATGTCATCTTCGCTTCCGTCCAAAGCGTTGGAGATACATGTCTTCTTAAAACTTTTTGAAATTATATCGCTTGTTATTAAAGTCGAACTTGTTACAAAGCCAGCTTTGTAATATCCAACTACACATTAGTTCCAGGGATGGACGCCTTACTTTTGCACTGGAAGTTTTTTCTTTGTTCCCATTGACCATCTAATTTCCATATACTCGTCTTATTTCCTTTAAACGGTTTGTTGGTCGCAGAGTCGATGTGAGTCCTCGAAGAATTATCACAAGATCTGTTTTGCCTTATGGGAGTTCCTTCTTCACATCATCGACAAGATGTCCTCGGAAGCTATCGAGTACCAGCATAGCTGGTTTTTTGAGCAATGCTCCAGACCTTTTCTTCCAAACTTTGCGAACCTAATCTTTAATCATTTTTTCATCCATTCAATTTATGCTAAGAAAATATTTTGACGATTTTTTCTGCTTCAAAACGAGGGTGCGACTATTATGCGAGGGCGACTATTACGCGAGTAAACACGGTACCCTTAATTTTATTTACCATCACAAGGAAATGAAAGAAAGACTTTTGGATTCTGCTAAATCTACCAGTCCTACACTATAAGAAGTGTAGAATAAAGCAAATATTCCTGTTAACCCTTACGAGGGTGGTGTCCTTAAAAAAGGACACAATTTTTATTGCAAAACTGACAAACGTCACCAAGAATATTTAATTAAAATTTTCCTTTAATACTGTACGTGTAAATAAGCAAGTTCATATTTTCTAATAAATTCGTTTATAAATTATGGTGTCAGTCCATTATTTCATCAGTTTATAAAGAGAATTACTCCGGCCGGAAAGGGCTAAGACGGAGGAGAATATCAATGCTGGTTTACAGAAGATGTACAAAGAATAACAAAACCTGAGTAAAGAGAAGTCGAGAAACACGGATAAAGCAAATGTGAAACAGCAGATTTGGAAAGGTGATCTCGTCAAGTTATTTGACATTTCCTGGCAAAATGGGATGGGCATGACTAGTATATCACAAGAAGATAAAGATCTTAGGTCACAAAGAGAAGATGATATCAGTTCGTCAGTTAGTGCAGTTGACAAGGTTTTCGCCTCAAAAAAAGAACTAAGTGTACAAACGTGTTAACTACCTCCAAAACGTCCTAAACTAGTATGTTGTGGCCATCATAAAACTTTCTTCTATATAAATCAGGCCAATTAAATCATTTAAATAGTTCAAGAAATTACATGAATTTAGCACCAATTCATATCAAAGTATATCTGAATTTGAAGTTGGATGAAAATTCGTGCATTAGTTTTTGAGATAGAGCTATAGCGGAAATTCTGAAAAATGTAGCATAGCAGCGCCACCTGTTGAGAGATTTACACCAAAAATAAACACCACTAAATGATATCAAGGTATACCTGAATTTGAAGTTTGTTGAAAATCTAAGCGTTAGTTCTTCAGATAAAGCTATTGTTGAAATCGCAAAAAATACAGCATAGCAGCGCCACCTGTTGAGCGATTTACACCAAAAATTAAACAGCACTAATTTATACGTCAATTCATGTCAAGGACTAACTAAATCTGAAATTTGATGAAAATCCGTGCAATAGTTCTTGAGATACAGCTCTTGCGAAAATCGTGAAAATGCAGCACAGCAGCGCCACCTGTTGGGCGATTTACACCAAAAATTAAACAGCACTAATTTATATCAGGGACTAACTAAATCTGAAGTTTGATGAAAATTCGTGTATTTTTTCTTGAGTTAGAGCTATTGCGATAATCATGAATAATGCAGCATAGCAGCGCCATCTGTTGGGCGATGTTCACAAAAAGTAATCAGCACCAAACTATATCCTGGACTAACCGAATCTGAAGTTTTATGAAAATCCGTGCAGTAGTTCTTGAGATATAGCTATTGCAGAAATCGTGAAAAATGCCTCATAGCAGCGCCACCTGTTGGACGATTTTCACCAAAAATTAGACAGCACTAATTTATACGTCAATTCATGTCAAAGACTAACTAAATCTGAAGTTTGATGAAAATCCATGCAATAGTTCTTGAGATACAGCTCTTGCGAAAATCGTGAAAATGCAGCACAGCAGCGCCACCTGTTGGGCGATTTACACCAAAAATTAAACAGCACTAATTTATATCAGGGACTAACTAAATCTGAAGTTTGATGAAAATTCGTGTATTTTTTCTTGAGTTAGAGCTATTGCGATAATCATGAATAATGCAGCATAGCAGCTCCATCTGTTGGGCGATGTTCACAAAAAAGTAATCAGCACCAAACTATATCCTGGACTAACTGAATCTGAAGTTTTATGAAAATCCCTGCAGTAGTTCTTGAGATATAGCTATTGCAGAAATCGTGAAAAATGCCTCATAGCAGCGCTACCTGTTGGGCGATTTTCACCAAAAACTAATCAGGTCCAGTTAATATCAAGGTCTAACTAAATATTAAGTTTTGTGAAATTCCGTGCATTAGTTCTTGAGACAGAGCGCCCACAAAATTTTTGTCACATACAGACTCACAGAGTGACAGAGTGACAGAGTGACAGAGTGACAGACAGACTCACAGACAGACATTTTCTAAAAACCATCAAATCGTGTTCTGGGCATTCTAAAACGTATAAATCCGTCGAAAACCGGAAGTCGAAATTTTTCACGAATCCAATACTTTCTTCTTGTAAAGATAGAAGAAAGTAAAAATAGAAGTCGTCTAAGAGAAGATTACGAAGAGTTTTTACAATTCTTACTCCTGTACCTAGAAAGTTGGTCTAAAAACGACTTCAGTTTCAGGATCTCAGAGGCTCTGGATCAAGCAAGGTGGATGACAAAGGCAGTATATGCACTTAAAATTCTCCTCTTCTCTAAACAGTTGAATATTCCTCAACGAGAATTGAAAAGAATGAAAAGTGTTGCGCATTGTGTCAGAAACATATATGTTCACTTTTTGCTTGAGTCAATTGTAAGTCGATGGGCTCCAAAGAAGGATTTGTATATGCTACAGATTCTGAACACTTACTCAGATGCAGATATCAAAAAAATCCCTGCCGGCTCGGGCCTACAGGCGGAGGTAGATTTCGATGTTAAGTACTAAATTCTCCAACAAAACTTAAATCAAGATTAGAGATAAAACCCAGTTTTTTCACAAAGAGTGAGCTGTAGGGAGCTAAACTTTTTGTGAAAGTTATAATATACACGAATACACACACACATGTATATGGAATAGGTTTATAAAATGGCTACGAAAAATTCAGAGAACCTTAAAGTGTTAAAATGTGTTAATATTTCCATAGTCGGGTTTTTATCATGTTTTAATACGTTTCTTCAAACTTACATGGCGTTACATATTCACCTGCTGAGGTCCATTATATTTCCCGAGGCTAACGAAAAAGACAGGCTACCGCGGTAGGTCCGATTCTTCGTTTTTTACAGACCGCTGGAGTCACGTGATGCTCGAATGCATCAATGAAGGTGTGCGAAAAGAGCATCACGTGACTCCAGCGGTCTGTAAAAAAAGAAGAATCGGACCCACAGCGGTAGCCTGTCTTTCTCGTTAGCCTCGATATTTCCAATATGACGCAATATACATATTTTTTTAATTCGTCAAACTATTTATTTTATTTTGAGTTTTCATGCTAAAATCTTGCTCTAGAAAACTTATGACGTAATATTCAATTTGTTTTCAATTTGTCAAACAATTTAATTTTACACGTGAAAATTTTGCAAAAGAAAAGTAATTGTTGTGGTGAGAATTTTATTGTTTTTTTTTTTTTAATTGTTGGCAACTGCTATAACGAAAAACTTTTATTTTTTCCTGACATTGTTGTGTAACAGCTGGTTTTATCAGATTCATGTTAAGACAGTATTCAAAATTTTGAACCCTCCCCATTTCCACCCTCTTGGGCCGATTTCGCCCATTTTCAATCCCCGCCGAGATATTAGCCATATCAAAGTTGTTGGCGAGTTTGAGGACAATCCGTGCATAATTGCGACTTTTATCGTGCGGACAAAATTTAGTACATACATACATACATATTAGGTAGATTTCGTAAGAAATACTACCTATTGCAGTCGTTACCATGGTGCGACTTTTGAAAAATTCCTTCATAACTTTTCATTATAGGACCCCGGGATCCCAAAACCACCCCCACCTAAAAAGTTTATATATATATATATATATGTATGTATGTATGTATGTACTAAATTTTGTCCGCACGATAAAAGTCGCAATTATGCACGGATCGTCTTCAAACTCGCCAACAACTTTGAGATGGCTAATATCTCGGCGGGGATTGAAAATGGGTAAAATCGGACCAAGGGAATGGAAATGGGGAGGGTTCAAAAATTTGAATACCATCTTAACATGATTCCGATAAAATCAGCTCTTACACAACAATAACAGAAAAAAAATAAATATTTTTCGTTATTGCAGTTGCCAACAATTAAAAAAAAGCAATAAAATTCTCACCACAGCAATTGCTTTTCTTTTGCGAGAATTTCACGTGAAAAATTAAATTAAATAAATAGTTTGACGAATTGAAAACAAATTGAATATTACGTCATAAGTTTTTTAGAGCAGGATTTCCGCATGAAAACTCAAAATGAAATAAATAGTTTGACGAATTAAAAAATATATATATTGCGTCATATTGGAAATATACTGGACCTCAGCAGGCGAATATTTAACGTCATGTGAGTTTGAAGAAACGTATTAAAACATGATAAAAACCCGACTATGGAAATATTAACATTAGGTTCTCATTTTGAGGTTCTCTGAATTTGTTTTAGCCATTTTTAAACCTATTCTATATACATGCGTGTGTGTATTCGTGTATATTATAATTTTCACAAAATATTTAGCTCCCTGGAGCTCATTTTTAGTGAAGGAACTAGGTTTATCTCTAATCTTGATTTAAGTTTTGTTGGTGAATTTAGTACTTAACTTCGAAATCTACCTCCGCCTGTAGGCCCGAGCCGGCAGGGATTTTATATATATATATATATATATATATATATATAAACTTTTTAGGTGGGGTGGTTTTGGGTTCCTGGGGTCCTATAATGAAAAGTTATGAAGGAATTTTTCAAAAGTCGCACCATGGTAACGACTGCAATAGGTAATATTTCTTACGAAATCTACCTAAAAAGTGCTCTTGCTCTTACAGTTGCTAAGTTGATACAGATGCCTTTGGTTTCTTTTAGAAACAAACGTAGTATTAGATTTTTTGGACGTATGTATTACTTCGGCTAATAAGGGAAATATGGCTCTAAATTTAGAAACCAAACCTGTAAAGAAAAGGGAAATGAAACTATTTGAGGTAAAAACTTAGTTTTTGAAGGAAAAAACCTGAATCATTTCGTTACTAATAAAACAAGGACTTTCTTTGAATAGTTTGGGATCCACGATGTGACAGAATACTACACCGATTCTCTTCAGAAGCCATGTGGACGCTCTTATTGTGGTCAATGATACAGCAGAAAGAGGAATTGATCTGATTAAACGAATTGGTCAGGGACAAACAACAAAAACAATTGTTATTAAGGGTAGCCGAGCATCACAGAAAAGTCGTTACCAAATGAACAAAGAAGAGATTCCATCGTTCAAAGTTGATTAATATAACGCATGTTTTGCATATTATGCTATCTATTAATCTCTTAGTGTCCAGTTTCAGTATTATTTGGAGTTTGTGATTTCTAGTTTTCCCAATAAAAGTCATTAACATTAAAATATCGTATTTTTTGCCTACATTTACAAAACTGATCAAAGTCTGCAACCCCTAAATATTGTCCGTTCTTAATGAAATTTGGCATATATATCTTTTATATCACTTAGACTCAAGGCGTAAGCAAAGTCTGCAAAAAAATTACATTTTATTTTTTGCCTTAATAAAATGAAACACCCTAATGATGGGTAAGTATTACGGTGGCCCCCAACGACTCGTTTTACTTTGCCGTCCCTTCTTTAACCCCCATTTAAGACAATATTATACCAAAATTTTGTACTAAAAATACCACATTGTTATTATTTCTTATTCGTATGTCCTGTGGGTGCTATGCAAATTCATTATAAGTAAAAATTTAGAAGAAAATAATTTGTTTTAGTGATAAAATGGTGAGGAAAATGAAACTCGCAAGTTTAACTTAAATCTCAGTTAAATGGTTTTTGCTACTGACCATTTTTTTTTCTTTATTTTGAATCATTAAGGCATTCGTCTATCAGATAAAAATGTTATTTGAGCCAGTTTAATTTCACCAGATTTTTATTCCTGAAAGTCAAAAGATTGTGAGAATGCCCTATACATGAGAAAAATTACTGTTGACAAAATTTCAAAAAATTGTACATGGTATTATTAAAAATTATTATTATTTTTAAATATGGTGAAAAACTCCAGTACCACCCCACCCCAGACACCAACCCCAATTTGAAGAAACAATAACTGACACAAAGTGAACCAGTGTCTGACATTTTACTTGAAAAGATTAAAAAAAAAGTCATTTTATATTTCGAGGAATTCATGCTTTAAAAATATTTTAATCTTTATTATTAAAACAAAATACTTAAACCTTACTTGTATATGATATCATACAACAATACATGTGTCCCTTTTTTCATGTTTTAAATTATTAGTAATGCAGATATCCAATATCTGACATTTTTGAACCAGTAACTGACAAAAAGTGTCAGGTCCTAGCAGAGCAATTTAAATTTTAAATGTGTTGGCTGTTACCAATAATTAACACCTCCTTCAGAGACTGGCTAAATGAAATTACTGAAAACAATAATTAGTAAGCCCCGTTAATCAAATTTAAATAACAAGAAGCTAGAAATCATGGTCCTAATGTATCATAAGCATCTTTTAACTATTTTCTACACGCATAACTTTAATAAAATGTTTAGGATGGTTGCATTACAAATAGTTTTAAAAAAAGCACTAGCTTAATTTTAGAAATAAGATGGATGACCTCAAAATGGTTCACAAAAATTTCATCCTCATTGAATATTTTCTTGGCCTGACTCCAAATATACTACATTGACATATAATACATTGACTCCAAAATAAAAATAAGTGTCTAAATTATCACATAGATGACACTACTTTGCAGAATTTTACCAATTTTTTTTTAATTTGAGTGCGGTTTTTGTTGAACTGTCAGTTACTGGTTAAGTGTCAATAACTGGCTGTTTCATCCTAGTCGATAGCTTCCCGGTAACGATCTTTTCCGTCTGAATTGCGTCCCGAAAACGTAAACTTTAATGCAATTAAAAAAAAAAAATCATTTTTTTTTTTACAGGATAAAAGATGGTAATCGATTTCTTAAAATTAAAATAAGAATAACTACGAATTTTAAATGTTTACAAATGAAAATGAGTGCATGAATGTGTCAAAAAGTAGCGAATTTGAATACAGCTAGATTAAAAATTTATTTACATTAGCAGAATAAAACTGAAAATTCTTTATTCTTTTTTGAGCAATTTTAGTACGTTCTCAAGTTTTTTTCTTTTTTTCGTTTGTCCAATACGATACTTTATCACAATATACACAATATGATATTTTATTAATAAGAAACCACGAATTCAGATTTATTACAAATTCCACAAAATATCATCATCCTGATTGTTCTACAAATCCTTTTTGAAATTCTTCTTTTTTTTCCTGCCACTGAATTTTGGACAAATATTAGTCATTTTGGCAAGTTTGACAAATCTCTCTCCATTGATCCCTAATAACAGGCACGAGTTCGGGTTTTTTTTTTTTTTTTTTTTTTTGTGTGTGTATGTGTGTGTGTGTGTTTATCTTATCAATTTTTTGGTACTGTAACAATAAATAACAAATAACACATCCAACAATAAATTCTCCGTGAAACGCTCCAGCGTGTAACATCTTGCATTCTATTTTAATTGCCTACTGTACGTCCTAATAATTTTCCTTTGATTTAATGTTGTAAAAAAAAAAACTGAATTCCGAAAACTTAAAATCACTTCTAACAATTTCAACAAAAGAGGTACCTTTACTGAAAACGAGATTTATTACAAATTCCACAAACCTCTCACTCTGGTCAAATAGCCTCATCCTGATTTTTCAGGAATCCTTTTAAAACTCTTCTTTTTTATTCTTTTTTTTTTCTTTTTCATACTAAATTTTGGCGCAATATTATTCACTTTGGCGAGTTAGACAAATCTCTTTCCATTGACCCCGTAGCATAGGCTCGAGCCCCGGCACAATGGGCGCCTGACATTTTATAGGCCCCTGACAAATAGCTTCTAAAATACGACTTTGCTCCTCCAGCTCATTATTCAACGAGTTGCTCTTTTCTAGAGCCAAGAACTCTTTTCTAGAGCCCAGCAGGATAGCGTTTATTCTTTATTCTCCGGGCGTGATGTGGTTACACAATGATCGGTAAAGCTCCGGGAAACATTTTTTTTTCAGTGAAAAAAAAAGATGATAATTTTCTTTTAAGGGATGATCACGATGCTGTCACGTTATTACAAAATGTAATGATTATTCTTCCTAATTCTATTTGGTCTTGTGAACTTGCGTTTAGAGAGATCCTATACGATTGCAGTTAATTTAGCTGTCAGCGATTCAATTAGAGGGTTACTCTTTTGGGTTGTCAGTAAATGGCATAGGTGACTCACCATAAAGAAGCGGGGTATTAGTCTTCAAAAATATCTTTAAAAATTAATTAAACCTTCACGACGAGCATCTAATATAAGCGCTCAGAGTCCGTTCATCATTAAATTTTCTCATCAGCGTTTCTGAATATTAATTTTTGGTTTATTTACACAAAGAGTTTCTGTGAGTGAATAGGACAACGATTACTATTTGGAAATAGCGGTGCTTAAAAAGTTTTTATACTGGGCTAGAGCCATCTAAGATGACGCTTATTCTTTATTCTCTGCCACAGGGGTGTAATGCGGTTACAAAATGATCGGTAAAGCTGCGGGAAACATTTTTTTTTTTCAGTTAAAAAGAAGAATATTTTTTCTTAAAGGATGGTCACATTATTACAAAATGTAATGATTATTCTTCCACATTCTATTTGGTCATAGTAAACTTACATTAGGAGAGATCCTATACGACTGCAGGTCATTTAACTGCCATCGTTTATTAGAGTATTTCTTTTTATTTTGTTTTGTTTTCTGTCAAGTAAATCGTATAGGTGTTTTAGCCTAAAAAAGCAGAGTATTAGTTTTCAATAATATCTTAAAATTTTTAATTTAAGAGAAGCAATTAGTGTGAATGAAATGGTCGATATAACTGGGCGTACTCAGGGGCACAAGTGAGAGCTAACTCTGCGTAAAAGTTTGATATCAGTAAGAATTTTTAAAAAATCGCTAAGAGAATGCATATGTTACTGCTATTTTGTTCTATATCAGTGATGCTGGTGTACTTCAGTAACAAGGCTTAGGCACTTTTCCTGAATTTAATGGAGGTCTCGGTAAGATATAATTAAAAAAAGCTATATACTGGTTCATAGGCATAGCGTGACCAGAAATTTTGGGGGGGGGGGGCACCAAGACCGTGAGGAATGCGCCCTTAGCGAATTTCCAATTTTGCGCCCCCCCACCCCCCCCCCCCCCCAAAAAAAAAAAAATCTTTCTCTTTGTAATGGGTGTAATAAAATTGATAAAGTGCAGAAACACAAATAAATTCTATATTTATAATATGAATAAATTTTTCGCGTTTATTTTGGAACTTTAAAATGTTTCATTTTAATTTAGAACAACTAAATAACATAGAGAAAATTGCACTTATTTGTTAGAGAGTTCATGATGTTTTGCGACAGGGAAAAAAAAATGATCAAGAAAGAAAAAAGAAATTCCCCGGAAAATGATCGGCGGACAAAAACTGAATAAATAACAAATAAAACCGTGGTTCGCAGCATACATTTTGCGCCCGGGCCGACCACTCCTTTAGCCCCCTCTTTGCACGGCCCTGTGGGGAACACTAGAAGTCTGCACGGGCCGCAGTTTCCAGGCCGGCGTGAAAATTATAAGTTCCCGTTTATATTTTCACAGTTTACGGCCAAGTCCGGTTCGTAAAAAAATCAGTGAAAACTCGCCCGGCCCATAAAAAATAAATTAAATCAGGCCTCGTCCGGACCGACTCAATTTCTCAAAAATTCAGATTTTTCTTAACATGCAATTGCAGGACTGCCACTTGCTACTAAAATGCTACTAAAAGTGACTATTTTCAGCATCCGGCGGCTATGGCGACTATTTCAGGCCGAAAACTGTTAAAAATCGTCTATTTCAAAAAAGCAGTAGGCGACTTTTTTCGGATTTCAGCGACTATTTTTACTGAAAATATTCGGTCTTTTTCTTCAAAGCGCCTGTAAAGTCATCTTTCCAAGCGCTCTTTTTCAACGGTTGTTTGAGGAGATTCGCGATTTTTTCCGCGACGAATTCCAAAATTCGGGATTTCCCCCCAAAACCATTGACGAAAATACCTATTTACTTCCGAGATCTTTTTATTCTATCGTTGAAGGAGATTTTGCGATTTTTTCCGCAATCCTTTGCCAATATAAAATACGATGTTACATTCTGATAAAATTTACTTAAAAAGGTGCTAAAATTACATAACAGGTTTTCACAACATGAAAACCGTCAAAGATCTTAAAAACACCCGAGCGCTTTCAACTGCACTGCAACAGTTGTCATCAGGGGAAAATCAGAGGAGTGAAAGTTCATGGAAAATTCTCTGCTTAAGTATCAGTGGACGAGTCTATTTCAAAGGAAGGGATTTAATACCTTTCACAGACAAAGTTAATCAGAAAGAACTCAAATACATAGGAATGACCACTAGAAAATTTAAAGACAGACGAAAAGAACATATTACAGACATAAAGTATAACAAACCCTCTACTGCTCTATCCAGATTAAACCAAAAACAAGATATTCACATTGATTTCAGTAAAGCAAGAGTCATAGCCCATACTTCAAATTACTACACATCAATAATCAGAGAATCAATAGAAATTTTAACTCAAAGGAAGAATACTTGCAACGATACTTTATCCTACAACATATCTAAGATCTGGTATAGCATACTAGATATTTCTAGCGATTTTGAAACATAATCATTTTCATTTTTACCCCCCCCCCCCTCCTCCCTTCCTTTGAAATAGACTCGTCCACTGATACTTAAGCAGAGAATTTTCCATGAACTTTCACTCCTCTGATTTTCCCCTGATGACAACTGTTGCAGTGCAGTTGAAAGCGCTCGGGTGTTTTTAAGATCTTTGACGGTTTTCATGTTGTGAAAACCTGTTATGTAATTTTAGCACCTTTTTAAGTAAATTTTATCAGAATGTAACATCGTATTTTATATGTTTTTCAAGGTGAATTTGACGTTCAACAATTATAGTTTGAACTATATTTTATATCCTTTGCCAAATTTTGCAGATTTTTCTACTACAGACTGAATTTTGTCCGCGACCACTTGACGAAATTTGCGATTTTTTTCTTGTCTTAAACGAAATTCGCATTTTTTTGACGAAATTTGCGATGATTTTTCCGCGACCGAATGACGAAAATTGCCATTTGTTTCCGCGACCTTAGATAAAATTCAAGATATTTTTTAAGTTGTTTGAGGAGATTCGCGACTTTAGATTCGCGATTTTCTCCGCGACGAATTGCAAAATTTGCGATTTTTTCCCCCAATCGATTGACGAAAATAGTTATTTCTTTTCGCCATCTTTTGCTACGATTGTTGAAGGAGATTTCGCAATTTTTCCTATGACCTATTGCAAATTTCCCGATTTTTTTGAGGCGGTCGTCTCGTAGTACTCACAATTTTTTTTATTTCGTGATCCTTTGCCAAATTTCGCGTTTTGTTTCCGGCGATCGTTTCACGGAACTCACGATTTTAGGTAATTTCGTAAGAAGTACTACCTATTGCAGCCGTTACCATGGTGCGACTTTTGAAAAATTCCTTCATAACTTTTCATTATACGACATCAGGAACCCAAAACCACCCCCACCTAAAAAGTTTATATATATATATGTATGCATGTATGTACTAAATTTTGTCCGCACGATAAAAGTCACAATTATGCACGGATCGTCTTCAAACTCGCCAACAACTTTGAGATGGCTAATATCTCGGCGGGGATTGAAAATGGGAAAAATCGGCCGAAGAGAATGGAAATGGGGAGGGTTAAAAATTTTGAATGCCATCTTAAAAAGATTCCAATAAAACAAACTCTTACACAACAATGACAGGAAAAAATAAACATTTTTCGTTATAGCAGTTGCCAACAATTAAAAAAAAACAATAAAATTCTCACTAAAACAATTGCTTTTCTATTGCAAGATTTTCACGTGAAAAAATAAATTAAATAAATAGTTTGACGAATTGAAAACAAATTGAATATTACGTCATAAGTTTTCTAGGGTAAGATTTCAGTATTAAAACTCAAAATGAAATAAATAGTTTGACGAATAAAAAAAAAAAAAAAAAGATATTGCGTCATATTGGAAATATAATGGACCTCAGCAGATGAATATATAACGTCATGTGAGTTTGAAGAAACGAGTTAAAACATGATAAAAAAAACGAGTATGGAAATATTACCATATTTTAACACTTTGAGGTTCTCTGAATTTGTTTTAGCCATTTTTAAACCTATTCCATATACATGCGTGTGTGTATTCGTGTATATTAGAATTTTCACAAAATGTTTAGCTCCCTAGAGCTCATTCGTAGTGAAGGAACTGGGTTTATCTCTAATCTTGATTTAAGTTTTGTTGGTGAATTTAGTACTTAACTTCGAAATCTACCTCCGCCTGTAGGCCCGGGCCGGCAGGGATTTTTTTTTCCGTGATCCTTTGCCAAAATTCGCGAATCTTTCTGCAACAGGTTGGCGAAATTTTATTTCCGCCATCACTTGTCGAAATTCGCGATATATATTTTTTCCGTGATCGATTGATGATATTCACTCTTTGTTTCAGATATTATTTGACGAAATTCGCGATTCTTTTCCGCGATAGTTTGTCGAAATTTGTGATTTTCTTTTCAAAACCGACTTACGAAATTCTTGATTTTTTATGCAATCATTTGATTAAATTCTCGATTATTTACGCGATTATTTGACCAAATTCGTGTCTTTTCAGGGGTGATTCTGTTCTGAATTTTCCGAAAATTTAAGGCTTCCGGTTCCGAAAATTTTAAAAATTCGGGCATATAAAATATCGCGAATTTCGGCAAATGGTCGCCGAAAACATCAATTTTGACAATCGTTCACAGAAAAAAAATCGCCAATTTCTTCAAAGAATCGCAGAAAGAACGAATTTCGCCAACGAAACGCGAATTTCTTCAAGAGATCGCGAAAAAACACAAATTTCACAAAGGGATCGCAAATTTCATCAAAGGATCGCGGGAAAATACGAATTTCGTCAAAGGATTGCGGAAAAAACGCATAATTGGCGATTTCCACCCATTTCCCTCCCTCTGCTGTAACTTTTTAGAAAATTTGTTGTGAATTTCAGTTTTTTTTTTCTTTTACTCAGAATCTCACCTGCCGTCTTTTTGTCCGCGACCATTTGACGAAATTTGCAATTTTTTCTTTTCATCGTTTGACGAAATTCGTAATAGTATTTTGTATATTCTTTTGACGAGATTTGTGAGGATTTATCCGTGACCGAATGACGAAAATCGCCATTTGTTTCTACAACCTTTGGTAAAATTCAAGGTATTTTTCCACGGGCCTTTAAGGAGATTCGCGATTTTTTCCCGGACGAATTACCAAAATTCACATTTTTTTTTCCCGTCAATCGTTTCGTGAAATTCACGATTCTCTTTACATGATCCTTTGCCAAATTTCGTGAATTTTTCTACGACCGGTTGACGAAAATGATATTCGGTATTTGTTTCAGGGATTTTTGACGAAATTCGCGATTCTTTTAAACGATCTTTTCTTTTGTCGACTGACTGAGAAAGTTCTTGATATTTTGCTCAATTTTTTGCGCGAATATTTGACCAAATTCGCGGGTGTAATTTTTTTTCTGTTCGCGACAGTTTGACAGAATTTTCGATTTTCTTTCCGTAATCTTTAGGCGAAATTTACAAGTTTTATTTTTTCGCGACCGATGGAAAACTTCTTTTTTTCTAAGGCCAAATGTTGATATCTGCGATTTTTTTTTTCTCTACCGAATGGCAAAATTCGCGACTGTTTGATGAATTGATTTTGTGGAATTCTCAAGAAAGGAAAATCGCGGCTTTCACGAAATTAAAAAAAGTAAATCGCGTATGAATCATATGCCTGTGCAAGAAATAAATTTGGAAGATTCCATCCAAACAAATATTTTTATTATGCAGGATTTTCCTTTTTTGAGTGGGGTTTGCGATATCCCACACGTTATTTCTAATCCTGCCCCTCAAATAAAACTTTTCTTCTTTCTCTCCAAGAAACTCTTGAAATGGAAGGCGATGGAAAGTAGTACCGGGAATGATCTGCAAGAAATTTTTACTGCTATGTTTCCTGGTGCTGTACATAATTTTTATTGTGGAAGATCCAAGTTACTTCGTAACTGAAACATTGGGGCCTTATTTTCTGGATAACTTGCTTTCTCATTTGAAGAAATCACTCTATTCTTTATTCAGTGATTTGAGCAGAAGCATTAACTGTGAAATAATATGTGGACATTAATAAAGTCCTTTCATTGTTATGGATACATTTTTTCTTCCTTTTTTTAAAGTGGGTATGCGAGTATTTTGGCTACTATTTTTGAACAAATGCTACTATTTTTTTTCGTTGGAAGCTACTAAAGATACTATTTTCAGTGTCATTCGGTAGTGCCAGCCCTACAATTGAGATGCTTTTATGAAATAGAATAAAGGTTTTTTTCTAAAAAACCCCATTTTTTTATATATATATATATAAAATAGCATCAAAGTTGGACTTTTGATTTCCAAATTCAAAGGTTACAGTCAAAGGTTGACAGTTACATGACGGATCCATTTAGTAATCCGCTTTAAATCAAGCTGCTTCGAATTCGGAAAAACGTTAAGAAAAGGGGGAACGCTACTCGCTGTATGGGAGTGATCTTTTTAAATTTTTCGCTTGCATATTAATAGTTTTAAAGGATTTTTTTTTTGTTTTTGTTTATGCTTAGAAAAGCTGAGGTTAAATTATAACCGGGTTAGTATTTACTTTTTAGATTTTGGTTGCAGATTATTTTTATAAAGATACCTTCACTTCCAGTGCCGGTTTCAAAACCTAAAAGTATGACAACGCCAAAGATCAATCTAAACTATCCTAAGAAAAAAAAAAATAATTTTAAAATATTAAAATCCAAACGAGAAATTTCAAAAGAACGCTCCCATAGATTTAACATTAACTTGCGAGTTTCTTTGCATTTCACACACATATATACATTTTTGTATGAATCGACAAACAAAATCTTCATTTGGCGCCCCCTTCGCCTTTGTTCTGACGCCTGGGACACATGCCCTCTCTTCACCCCCCTAGTTTCGGCCCGGGCTATATTCTTTAAAAACATTAAAGAAGGGGTTACTATTCTATCTTGCATATATTTCAACCCTTAGTTTTTACTCGTTAACAGTTGCTCGACCTCGCACCCTTTGAGACCGGATCTGCATGTAAAAAAAAAGTAATTTTAGTAAAAGGCATGGGCGACATTTTTCAGTTGCCATCTACCTAGAAATGGCAAAAGAACGAGAAATGTAATTTAGGAAGGTAAAAGCAGGGGCGGCTGATGGCGCCCTGGGTGAGGGTTTTTTTTAATCACGGGAAGTCGTCCAAGCTCGTCTCCTCTCTCTAAGACTGGATTTGGCTGGTTGCAAAAAACAATTGCCCCAAAAGTAATGCAAAAAATAATGCACCAAAAGTAATGCAAAAAATAATTGCACCAAAAGGAACAGAGCGGTATTTTACAATTTCCACCTAGGGTGGCAAAACTCCTAGAAATGGCAAAAAGAAGAGAACGAATCATTTTGGAGGATAAAGGCTGGGCGGCTTTATTAGCCATGGTCCCCTGTGAGAGATTTTTTACTGTACCACTGCAAATGCTATACTCTTTTTTTTTTCTTTTAATAGGTTTTACTAAAACATTTTACTTTGTGTACTTTTTCCAATGCCGAAACTAGCTATATTTTCACCCCGGGAAAACATCGATTTTGGCGTCCCCCCCCCCCCCCCTTCCTCTGTAAAGTAAATTTACAAAGAGAAATTTACGAAAGTTTCTAGTGGCGGACTTATTTTTAAATTTAAAATGTGTAACAATAAAATACGTAATATAGAAATATATAACAAGCTTTGTCAAATATTTATTCATTAAAACCTGGGGAAAAAATCGAAAGGAAGCGGAAATAATTCCGCTTTATACAGGTTTCCGTCTCAGGAGGTATAACTGTTGGTATTCTTTCTGTTGGAACCATGTAGTTTTTTCATTTAAAACACGATTCCATTATAGACGGATTTCATTTTTCGAGATTTTACTGTTGTTGTAGCATTACAAATTATTACAATGGGGCACTTTAATGTCATAGTGATATGAGTCACATTGTTTTAGGAACTAAAAAAACCAGGATTTACTGTAGGTATAAAAATGAATTTCAGTATTGTAAAAATCTTCCTGTATTATCTACATCAGTTTTGCGGAATTATCACTTATACCACTCTTCTTATTTATAGATTGATATGTCTAGATACTTTCCTGAACTTAATGCTAATTTTCAAATTTATGTTTGACTCAAAACAACAACAACAACAAAATTATTAAGTTTTTACTTTGTATTTTGTGAATTTTCGACCGCATGGTTTTTATTGTCCCAGTCGGTCACCTGACCTCGCCTTCTCTAAGGCCAGATATGGTGATATGCATGTAAAAAAGTAATTATAAGAAAAAGAATGGGGTTATTCTTTTGCTGTTTTGTATTACGCGAATCTTTTCATCTAGTTGACATTTTTAATGCACTGTACTAAGCTTTTCTTTTTGACTTTTCGGCTAGAAAATATTTTTTACACAAATTTCACACGCACATATATATATTGTATAAAACGGCAAACCAAATTTTCATCTGACGCCCCCTGCGCGAGGCGCCCAGACCACATGCCCCCTCTTCACCCCCCCCCCCCCTAGTTTCAAATTCTGACTTCTTCTCTCGTTTGTTTTTATTGTACCGGACAATCATTTGACGTCGCCCATAGCAAGACGGGAAAAAAGAAAGCTCCAAAAAGAATAGAACAGCCTTCATGGAATCTTTTCAACAGAAAAGTCACAATCAAACAAAATCTTCATTTGGCGCCCTTTTCGACTTTCGTTCTGATGTCCGGGGCACATGACTCTGCTCCCCCCCCCCCCCCCCCTCAGGAAATCGGTTATCGGTGAGGGACAGTTTTACACAGAAGAGAGGAGTTGAGACTGACCTATTGGCCTTGGAAAATGTTAGTGATTATCCTATTTGCAGCCTTCTATTATAGATGAATCTTTTTATATATTTGTAAATTTTAATGCATTTGATTTAGTTTTCCTTTTGGATTTTCCGGCTGCGAGACATTTTTATGCAAATTCAATATATATACATATACATATTTGTATGTAAAGACAAAAAAAAAAAAAATCATTTGGCGCCCCCTACGCTTTCTGTTCTGGCGCCCGGGGTACAGAAGGTTGGGGGGGGGGCACGTGCCCCCCGACGCTACGCCTATGTACTGGTTGGGAAAATGTAGATCGATTAATTTCATCTCCGGAGCTCAGCTAGGAAGGAGTAGATGTCATCCAGACAAAGGATTTTCACAACTTATATACATTCTGATCCGCAGGCAGACCAGCACGAAAAAATAGTTTTTTTTTTCCCCGCAATGATCGAAAACCATTTAAGCATTTGTACGTTTAGCCACCGGTGTAGGTTCCGTATATAAGTTGTACCATATATACAGTTTCCTATAATACGTATAACCGCTTTGGACGTATCATACGTATTCAAAATCTGTACTCCGTATAATGCGTATAATACGTATACTCGTATACTAACGTTTATTAGTCAGCACTAGCCCACGCAGCAATTTCAGTTTGCAGAAAATTTGCAGCAGTCTTTCTTTGCAAACCTGCAAAGTTGCAGCAAGTGCAGCATGACAAGACTGCAAGTTTATAACAAGACTGCAGCAAGATAACGCAAACGCTTTGAACTTGCAGCTAACTTGTCGTGCAAGTTAAACTCTTTCTGTATCAAACTTATTGAAAATTAACTACAAAAAAGTAAAAAATTTAGTTCTGCCATGACTAAAGGAGTGCAAAATCTTTGCAAACCAGTAGAAAATTTAGCTTTGTCTTGTCAAAAATAATGCAAACTTATTGCAAAGTAGTAATCTTGTCATGCCACACGCTCTGTTTACAACTGTCACACTATAAGTTTAACCCCTTCAGATCTATTG
This sequence comes from Maratus speciosus, assembly GCA_963932465.1. Taxonomy (NCBI): domain Eukaryota; kingdom Metazoa; phylum Arthropoda; class Arachnida; order Araneae; family Salticidae; genus Maratus; species Maratus speciosus. The sequence continues at coordinate 2,783,714 of OZ010790.1, read as the reverse complement.
ATGCATACGCACTGATGTATACGCACAGTCAGAAGGTGCATGTATCGTTTTTATCCCCATTAACAAATAAAGGTAATGTTTGTATTTTTAAATTAGAGTCTTTTTGGTATTTGATAAGTAAAGCGTTTTAAAAAAGCGGTGTCAACCAAATAAAATTTGTGTAAGGGATGCAGTCCTGAAAGAGTTAAAAATTATAGACTCGAATGGAATTAAAGGCATAAATAGATAAATAAATAATTAGTTGTTGAGGGTTTTAAATATTAAACTAGTCGTTGGGGGCCACCGTAATACTTACCCATCATGGATATAGATATTATAAAATATGAAAATAAAACATGTGATACAGGCTAAGCATTGTACCATGTTACTTTTATTCATAATTTAATTTATTTGGACTTCCTTAAATAGAACTAATATAACCGCTTAAGCTAATACTACTTTTTGTTGCATTAAAATATCTCAATTAGTTCATTTTCTGTAAGCAAGTAATCTCGATAGGTTTACAATGGAAGTCTATGGGAATTTGACGAAATATTAGAGATATCGCCAAGTTGGCGTCACTTTTGGCGACTTATTTTGGCCGCCAAATTTGGCTATATATCGCCAAATTGGCGACAAACTTGGCGGTATTTCGCGACAGAACTGTGTCCCCCCCCCTACGGTAACCCCCTTATAGGTATGGAGATGCATTAAATGCTTGACATTTACGATAAGCCATTATTGGCATTTAATCTTATAGTTTGGCGATAGTTTTTGGGTCGGCGGGATAATCGAGTAGTACCGAATTGCGTAAAAGAAACATCCTTATAACTCGAAAAATTATAATCCAATTAACTAACAGTTTACTGCGTCTGATTAAACGTCTCATTTCCAATTAAAATATATCTTTGAATTGAAATTTTAATGAAATACAGGATCATGAAAAATCGAAAAGTGTGCAAAATAGAATTACAAATATCTCGGTAACTCATTATCCGATTGAGTTCATTCATGATGCAAAATTTATGTTTTTTTATTGTCTTTTATATTCACTCCTTCAAATAAACAATTTCGAAAATTTTTGTATACCTTTTATCAGAACGAATACGAACAAACGATTAACGAACAAAAATAGTTCCGGTTAATCGAGGTTACTGATATTTAATAGGCTTCTTCCCATTATTACTCCCCAAGTACACACCGAATTTAAAGTCTCTATCTCAATTTGTTCGGGAGATAGAGTGATTACAGACACACAGATATACAGACGGACGGACAATTTTTTTTTTCTAAAAATATGTTTTTCGGAATCTCCATTGTCTGAAACGTGTAAATTCGTCAAAAAATTTTTTTTTCGATTATTAAAAGGATTACAAGACTTACCCTATACTACGTATGATTTTTGGTATTTGATAAGTAAAGCGTTTAAAACAAGCCGTTGGGGGCCACCGTAATACTTACCCATTATGGATATACATAATATAAAATATGAAAATAAAACATGTGATATTTGCTAAGCATTGTACCATGTTACTTTTATTCATAATTTGATTTATTTGGACTTCCTTAAATAGAATTAATATAACCCCTTAAGCTAATATTACTTTTTGTTGCATTAAAATATCTCAATTTGTTGATTTTCTGTAAGCAAGTAAACGCTATTGGTTTACAATGGAAGTCTATGGGAATTTGGCGAAATATTAGAGATACCGCCAATTTGGCGTCATTTTTGGCGACTCATTTTGGCCGCCAACTCGAAAAATTATAATCCTATTAACTAACAGTTTACTGCGTCGGATTAACCGTCTTATTTCCAATTAAAATATACCTTTGAATTGAAATTTTAATGAAATACAGGGTCATGAAAAATCGAAGAGTGTGAAAAATAGAATTACAAATATCTCAGCAACTCATTATCCGGTCGAGTTCATTCATGATGCAAAATTTATGTTTTTTTATTGTCTTTTATATTCACTCCTTCAAATAAACAATTTCGAAAATTTTTGTATAACTTTTATCAGAACGAATATTTTAAGAGTCCGAAAAAAATAGTTCCGGTTAATCGGGGTTGCTGATATTCAATAGGCTTCTTCCCATTATTACTCCCTAAGTAACACACTGAATTTAAAGTCTCTATCTCAATTTGTTTGGGAGATAGAGCGATTACAGACACACAGATATACAGACGGACGGACAAATTTTTTTTCTAAAAATATGTTTTTCGGAATCTCCAGTGTCTGAAACGTGTAAATCCGTCAATTTATTTATTTTTTTATTTTTTAAACGATTACAAGACATACCGTATGCTACGTATGATGGGTAAGTAAAAAAAGATGCCAACCAAATAAAATTTGTGTAAGGGATGCAGTCCTGAAAGAGTTAAAAATTATAGACTCGAATGGGATTAAAGGCATAAATATATAAATAAATAAACATCAATTAAAACGATAATTTAGAAAAATACAATAATATTGAGAAAAATTCATTTGAAAATTAAAATTTTCAATATAAATTTAAAATGGCCGAAGACGTAATTAGCTTAGTAAATTAACATAATTTTTTAGTTTGTAAGAATTTTTACACGAAATAAGTTGCAGATTATAGATAAAATGTTACTTTACAAAAAATAACTACATTTGAACAGTAAAAATAACAAATACCCTTTTCTGGGTTCCTTAACTTAACCAATCAATGAAAATGGAATTCCATAACGATAATAATGATGTGTGTGTCTTACCTTTGAGTAGCACCCGATTTCTGTAATTTTTGCGCATGTGCTGATTGTCTATTCTCCCAACAGAAGGATTTTTTGTTAGTCTTAGGCAGTTTTTAGGCAGTCTTGCATCAGTTTCACTACAAACTACTCATGCAAGTGGGTAGTGGTCTGCCTCGCGGGAGATTCGCTGCGCATTTGTCAAGTCAAATTTATTATGGCAAGAGAATATCAGAAAAAAATATAAAACTTTCTGTTAATGTGCATGCTATCTGAGAGTTCGGACATGGTTACCGGTTGAATATAATTCGACGGAAACACTTGTTTCCCTATTAAAACATTTTATCTATATATACAGGGTGTCCACTCTCAACGGTGTCCAATGGCTAATTCTTAAACCGTTAGTCATAGACATATAGTTCCAATTACACAAATGTTTTAAATGAGATAAGGAAATATTTTAAAAGCGATTTGGGTTTAAAAAAAAAAAAAAAAAAAAAAAAAAAAAACATTAAAAAAAAAGAAATTTAAATTTTTATACGGTTTCCCGGTTTTATAAGTTATATTTAGTAAAATTTTCTTATTACACTGACAAGTAAGACAAAAAAGTCCCGTTCATATAATACTAGCTGGCTTCGCCCGCTAGCGGACCCCTCCTTTTCATGAACCCCTCGTTTTCAAGAGCCCCTCCTCTTCATGAACCTCCTTTTTTATAAAATCTTGAAGCGAACATACATCGACCCGGGTCCCCGCTGCCTACGGCACCGTATAGCAGGCGTGCTGCGCACGCACTGCATACCCCCTCCTTTTTATGAACCTCTAATAATATGAAATCTGGAAGCGAACGAACGTCGAACCGGGTTCCCACTGCCTACGGCACCGTATAGCAGGCGTGCTGCACACGCGCTGCAAACTCATTAAAAAAATCCTATCGCGCTCGAACGAAAGTCGAACCGGTTCACCGCTGCCATCGGCACCGTATAGCAGACGTGCTGCACACGCACTGCAAACCCCCTCCTTTTTATGAACCTCTAATAATATGAAATCTGGAAGTGAGCGAACCTCGAACCGGATTCCCGCTGCCTAAGGCACCGTATAGCTGGCTTGCTGCGCACGCACTGCAAACCCTTATAAAAAAGCCTTTCGCTATAACGAAAGTCGAACCTGGTCCTCGCTGCCTACGGCACCGAATAGCTGACGTGCTGCGCACGCACTGCAAACTCTTTTTAAAAGGCCTATCGCGCTCGAACGAATCTCGAACCGGGTGCACGCTGCCTACGGCATCGTATAGGAGGCGTGCTACGCACGCACTCCAAAAACTTTAAAAAAAGCCTATCGCGCTCGAACGAAAGTCGAAACGGTTCACCGCTGCCTTCGGCACCGTATAGCAGACGTGCTGCACACGCACTGCAAACCCCCTCCTTTTTATGAACCTCTAATAATATGAAATCTGGAAGTGAACGAACCTCGAACCGGATTCCCGCTGCCTACGGCACCGTATAGCTGGCGTGCTGCGCGCGCACTGCAAACCCTTATAAAAAAGCCTTTCGCTATAACGAAAGTCGAACATGGTCCTCGCTGCCTACGACACCGAATAGCTGGCGTGCTGCGCACGCACTGCAAACTCTTTTTAAAAGGCCTATCGCGCTCAAACGAATCTCGAACCGAGTGCACGCTGCCTACGGCACCGTATAGGAGGCGTGCTACGCACGCACTGCAAAAACTTTAAAAAAAGCCTATCGCGCTCGAACGAAAGTCGAACCGGGTCCCCGCTGCCTAGAGACTTCTAGAAAATTACGACATTTTAAACAAACATTTTTCGTTTATTTCTAAGACTATATCTAAACCTTAATCCTTTTTTTTTTTTTTACATTCTATTTAACCTGTAAATATATTTCAATATTTATTTATACATATGTGTCCGCACTGCCTTCAATAATAAGGCAGTATTTGTAACATGCTTTTTATGTTGTAATAAATGTGCGCCACCCTGCTTGCGCTGCCTGGCAGCCCCTTTTTCCCCTCGTGGACTTATTGTCCCTATACCTCACGGTAGGCTGTCCACGAGTGGGCGATTTCGGTCCCCGCTGCCTTCGGCACAGTCAAACTCTTATAAAAAAAGGCCTTTCGCTATAACGAAACTCGAACCTGGTCCTCGCTGCCTACGGCACCGAATAGGAGGCGTGCTGCGCACGCACTGCAAACTCTTTTTTAAAAAGCCTATCGCGCTCGAACGAACCTCGAACCGGGTGCACGCTGCCTATGGCACCGTATAGCATGCCTAAAATTTCACGCGCCCTTTTTTAATAAAATTTATCTTATGTGTTATAAAGAATCTTAAAATTTCAAACAGATCGACTTTTTAAATTTCCTGATTTTAACAAAATTGCGATATGTTAGTTCCGCATTCCACCACCAGGGAGCGCACTCTATTCTTAACAAAAGCGTATCTGAAGGAAATTCCTTCACGCAAACTTTCCGTAGATACATGGGTCGGGAACGTAGCGGTCTTAACCAATATTTTAAGAAATTTAGAAAAGTGCCCCCTAGCGGGTGGAAAGGGGGAGGATGAAAACCGAAGATGCATAACATGAATTAGCCTTCACAGACCTTTCCTATGATATATCACATATCGGGTAACAGATAAATACAGAAAAGTGGCCCCCTGGCGGGGAATTAGGGGGATGGACACCGGAGATGCAAAAACATAGTAGCAAGAGGGGGGACAAACTGGGCTCGTGATGTCCAGCAGTTTGATATGAAACACCGCTGTGTTAAGTCAAAACCAGAAGAAGTTGCAAAAGTTAACCCTTTCTGGGCACGCTGAGAAGGGGGGAGGGGGAAGAGAAAGGTGGGAACAAACTGGGCTCGTGATGTCCAACAGTTTGATATGAAACATGACTGTAATCAGGCTTCATTGATATATATCAATGGATATGTATCATGATATATATCTTGATATATATCCGATATTTATTTTTAAAATATCAAGATTTTTGATATTTTCGATATTTTCAAATTCTTGACATTTATTTTCAAAATATCAAGATGTTTGATATTTTGTATATTTGATATTTATTTTCAAAATATCACTGTGCAAGGAAATTTTGATATTTTTCGCATTCAAAGCAAATGTAAATGAAATTTCCACCTGTTATTGACTGTGTCATTCTGTAGATCATGAACTTTTGCCTCTGGCAGTGACTTTTTTAGGAAAAAAAGAAAACAAATCTTTTCCAAGCTTTATGTTTCAAACTTTTATTTTTAAATGTAGAACTAATAATTATGTTAGACAGTTAATTCAGAACAGCCATTGAAAGATAAAATGTAATTCTGATAATCATTTATATACAGCCAGGGTTCGTTGATATATATCAATGGATATATATCCAGTATTTATTTTCAAAATATCAAGATGTTTGATATTTTCATACTACTTGATATTTATTTTCAATATAGGGTAGATGTGCCAGTAATGGACACCCTTAAGGAATTTCTTTAAAAAGTATTTTTTTATTAATAGTGTAAAACCTTCGACTAACAGGTGGAAGTGGTAGCGTGGAACTTCAGTCAAGCGGGGGTACAAGTAATAATTAAATCAAACAATTTATTTAAATGCATAAGATAAATTAATATTTCTTGACTAATACTTGAATTTACAACTATTTTATATTTTTGGGTACTTTACAGCTGGCGACAATGTTCATTAAAGGCTTAATGTTCAGAGTATAGGATTAGCATTCAGATTCTACTGGATTCTTTCTCGATATAAATCCAAAATCCTGTCACAATAGTCTCGTAAGAAACAGCTGCCTCTGCTTTCTTGTGTATACCAATCCGTTGTCAACTACTCATATCTCGCGGTTTCCACCAGAGAAATCTTACCCTGCCCGAATCGGCAGACTGCTTCGGACCTGTCCGAAATCTCAGCCTCAAACATTTTGAGAGCAACTCCCTCCTTGGGATCCCAAACACATCTCCCTGTTCTTTCCTTTTTTTTTCCACCAAGGCTATCTACATCACACTCAGGACCCACTCAGTTTCTAGGTTGAATGACATCACTAACAAGCTTCAATCTCATAGGCCAAGAGAGACCCTCGCTGCTAGCGTGAGAAATTTTCGCATCTAATTTCATTTTTAAATTGTCCTGGGAAAATATCGGCAAAGTTGCTACTTAAAAGGGATTCCATAACTCCTCTTTTTTTCTCGCAATTCTCCTTTTCAGTCAACCTTTAAGATTGGTTTAGATGGATTGATTCTTTTTATCATTTCCTGCAGAACCTTGAGACTTAGAAATATTTTGAGCTGTTATGCTTATACATTGCTTTTCCTATCTAGAGTTCTCTTTTGAAAATATATGGGACTTTTTTTGTGAATTACATTGGATTCTTCACAATACCCTTGCCTTTAAATGATATTTCGGCTGCAAGACGTAATATCTGCAAAGAAAGGTTAGCTCAAGCATTCGAGTGGCTCAGAACCTAACATTTTTGCAGAATTTTCATTTCTTATAACAAGTACATTTACATTTTACAAAATCATATTAAAATACAAAAATAAAATTCTATTTACATAAAATTGTTTTCTTTTTCTTTTTTGAGATAGATTTATTCTATCCTACTCAGATAATCCACATGTGGTATATCTTTGCCTGGTTTATACTTAATCGCATAGTGATACGGTTGCAATGTAAGTGCCCATCTGAGCAATGTAGAGTTGTTTCCCGCATTGTTTTTTAAGAAAATTAATGGGTTATGGTCAGTTTCTACTGTGAACTTTTGTCCATCAATATACTGTCTCAGTTTTTTTATTGCAAATATGATTGCTGCACATTCACGTTCGAGGCGCTAAATTTTCTTTCCGTATCCGTGAATTTTCGGCTTAGATAAATTATTGGATGCTCTTCTGAACCTTGTCTTTGCGCTAACACTACACCAATACCTTTTTCTGACGCGTCACTTTGTATTACAAACTCCGAGTCGTACTTTGGGGCGTACAAAATAGGTTCTTCCGTTAGTTTCTTTTTCAGTGTATCGAACGCTTTGCGCATTTCGTCTCTCCATGTTATTTTGTTTTTCTTGTCTTTCCCTTTTAGAGCACGCGTGAGTGGTTCTACTATTGTCGCATAGTTTTTAATGTAACGTGAATAATATTCTGCCATGCCTAAACATCTCCGAATTTCCGTTTTATTTTTCGGTGCTGGTAATTCTGTAATCGCTTTGATTTTATTTTCTGCTGGTTTACGCTGCCCTTCTCCTACGACATGACCTAAGTACTTAACTGTTTTTTGCGCAAATTTACATTTAGCTATCTTGATTTTTAGTTTCGCGTCTTTAATTCTAGCCAATACTGCTTTCAGATGTTTCAGATGATCCTCCCACTTTTCCGAGAATATTGCCATATCATCTAGGTATGGTAGGCAGAATTCTTCTAGCCCTCTTAGCATTTTTGCCATAAATTTTGAAAATCTAAACGAAGAATTGACGAGCCCAAAAGGCATTCTCAGTGGGAAGAAACTACCAAAATTCGTCACAAATGCGGCCAATTTTTGGGCCCTGGCGTCATCGGAATTTGCCAATAGCCTTTCGTTAGATCTAGAACCGTTATATACTTTGCCGCTGCCACTTTTTCTACTCTCTCCTCAATATTAGGCAAGGGAAAATATTCTGTTTTCGTAATTGCATTTACTCTACGATAGTCAATGCAAGGACGTGGTTCCTTGCCTGGGCATTCTACAAGAATCATAGGGGAAGTAAAATCCGACTCTCCTTCTTTTATGATATTCAAATCAAGCATCCGCTTGATTTCTCTTTTCAAAATTTCATTTTGTCTTACAGAGGTTCTATACGGCCTAATTCTTATAGGTTTATTTTCGGTAAGCTCAATATCGTGTGCAGTGAGGTCGTCAGTCCTGGGTCATTAGAAAATACCTCCTTGTATTCGTCTAACAATTTCTCCAGTTCTGATAGTTGCGCTGGGGTACAACGATCTTTTAATTGACTTTCTTCCACTACTTCATCAAATTTATAACTACTGGAATCCGCTGATGGAAAAGCAATTTCCAAATCCTGCATCGTTTCCGCGTCATTGAATTCACAAGTCAGAACATTTATTTTTTTCTACACGTTTTACGTATGATTTCAGTAAATTTACGTGATAAATTTGGGATCTCTGACGTCTACCGGGGACTTCTACAACATAGTTCGTAGCCGAAATTTTAGATACGATTCGCCCTGGTCCTGTGCAGCTCACCGACATTTTGTTTGGTTTGTTTGTCACTAAAATTAAAACTTGATCTCCTGGTTCAAAATGTCTCTCTTTTGCATTCTTATCATACCAGAATTTTCTCTTTTCCCAGCTAATTGTCATATTTTCGACGGCCAATTCTTGGCAACGTTTCAGACGATTTATCAAATTAAACACGTATTCGGTGACTAATTCGTGCTCTTGACTCTCACCCGTCCATTTTTCGAATAGCAGCGTTTCTGGGGTTCTCAAATTTTTTCCAAAAACTAATTCAGCGGGACTGAATCCTGTTGATTCATTTATTGCATTTCTCAGGACTAGTAATGCATGGGGCAGATTCTCTTCCCAGTCTCTCCCATTTTCAACGCACATCGCCTTTAGTAAACGCTTAATAGATCTGTGAAATCGTTCAACGACGTTTGATTGTGCATGAAACACGCTCGAGCGTCTTACTTTTATGCCAAATTTTTCCAGGAAAGCCGTAGTTAAATTTGAAGTGAAGCTTCTGCCGTTATCCGTTTGTATCTCTGACGCGTAGCCTAAATGACTGAAAACCGTCATCAAAGCATCCACTATAGTTTCTGATAACATGTCAGAAATCGGAACAACTTCAGGGTATTTTGAGTAAACGCATAAGGCTGTCAACATGTATTTATTTCCTTTCTTTGACTCTGTCAAAGGGCCGACTAAATCAATAGATAATTTTGAAAATACTTCCGAGATGATTGGTACTAATGTTAAAGGGGCCTTTTTCTTTTCTTGCGGTCTTCCCACCCTCTGACAAGAATCGCACGATTTTACGAATTGTTCTGTTTGTTTTATAATATTTGGCCAAAAAATACCTTAATATCTTATCTTTTGTTTTTTTTCTCCCAGATGCGCCCCTACATTCTCGTGGGATGCAATTAAAATTCCTTGTCTAAACTTTAAAGGTACGACCAATTGTATCCTTTCATTTCCTTTTTTGTCACTCGTTCTTCTTATAACGAAAGAATCTTTGTATTCGAAATGCGACTTTTTTTGATTCGCCTTTTCTCTGATTTCTTTTAGCGACTCATCGGCTTCCTGTTCTTTCATAAAGTCTTTTTTTTCCCACCTTACATAATTCTAAACTAGCATCTTCGACTAGATTTGGCAAGAGAATATCCTCCTGCTCAGGGGTCGATTCACTGCTAATCCGTTCTGATTGACTTTCCCTTTTGGTTTCGCCCCTATCTGTTTTCCGTTCTCCTCCCGTCCCTCTCACTATCTCATTTTTCTGCTCTGCGGGTGAAGCATCTATCTCTACTTTCTCTTTCGTTTTAACTTTACTTCGCGTCACCACTGCATTTATCAATTTGAGTTTTTCGTTCTTAATTTGATCAATTAACTTTTGCGTTTCATTTCCCAGAATGTAGTATGACATATCGACTTCTTTTTCGGTTACAATTGCTTTGGTTTTTACAATCCCTATTCCTTGTATTTCTATAATAGCATCTGCTGTTGGCAAACAGCGCAAATCGTTCATCAAGGGCTGCTTAACCCAACTCACGCTTCCGTCTAATTGATTAGGTTTAATTAATTTCCATGGAACGATATCATAACAAGATCCCGTATCGCGAAGAATGGTAATTTCTTCTCCATTTATTTTGCCCTGACTTAAGTACGGTTTGAAACCCTCTTCAAAACTTACATCCTTGCTCATATGGTGAACTTTAACTGGAGGTTTTTCATTCTTTTTATATTCGGGACAGTTTAGTTTTAGGTGCCTGTCACTCTGACAAATGAAGCACGTAATCTTTCTCCCACGTTCGAAAATTCTTTCTCTTTCCCTATTTTCGTCCTTTTCCCTCCATTTTTTTGTTTTCTGAACTACTATCTTGTGATCTTTCTCCGTATTTGGGTTTTTCTGCACGCCTATCTAATGGGGGTTTCATGTTCCACGATTTTTTTGGCACCCCTTTCATAGTCTCGTATTCGTCCAGATCTTTAGCTAGTGTTTCTGGATCTTTATATTTGACCCACGAATCTATAAAATGTTCCCTTAAATCCGCAGGGGCACGCCTCTTAATTTGTTCTGTGATTATCAAATCTTTTAACTCCGTAAAATTCGTAATATCAAGATCGTTTAACCATCCTTCTAGAAAGCTATTTAGTTCAAAAATGAGGTCTTTTTACGGACTATTCGGGTTTCCTAAATGTTTATTTAGTTTTTGTCTATAAGCCTCGCCACTCAATCTAAAGCGAGCTAACAGGATAGACTTCACATGTTGAAAGTTGTCAGCCAGGTCTGTCGGTTCGCGCAAGATCAATTCAGCTATTTGTACGGGCAACAAAGCTAATAAATGCGTGACCAGATCCTCATTTTCTATCCCAGACCTTAATGCCTGTCGTTCAAACAAGTTTAAAAATAGAGTTATATCCGAACGTTCTGGATCAAAACGATGCATTATAGTTTTTAGCGCTAATTTAGGTCTTTCCGATCTTTTACTGGAAGTCGAGTTACGCCTCCCTGAATTTTGCGTTAATTTTAATTGCTCTAATTGAAAATTTCTCTCTTTTTCTTTCTCTTCTTTTTCTTTTTTCTCTCTTTCTAAAAGAAGTAGATCTTCCCTATCTTTCACTATGTATCCCACTTGCGTTAATGCAAAGTCGGCATCATAATCGTCCGCGGCCTCTATCTTTTGGATAATCGTCGCGATTATGTCACTTTCTTCTATATGAACTCCTAATACCTCTGCTAAATTTTGCAGATCAGCCTTTCGGCAATATTTCAATGCCGTTATTTTCGCCATTATCTATCGATTTTATATTCCTACCGATACTACAAAGAGAACTTAACGATTTCCCTCTTTATTTATTTATTTTTTTTTTTCAACTACCTCAGAAGATGTGAATTTGACACTTCACCGAGAATATTCTAACCTTATCTACTGTTGTAAAATGGTTTTCAAACGTATTCACAATATACATAAATAAATTAGCAATACTATAATAAATTTCAGACATTCTACGTTTTAGTTTTAGTTTCGAAAAAAGAGTATAATTTTTCCACTTTTTACATTCCCTACACCCACAAAGTATAGAACATAATAAAAAATATTTCCAAAGGCCAACACACAGGTAAACAAACAGTAACAAGGTAAACAATTTTCCCTATTTTACTCAGAATTCAACACCCCTTGCAACCTTTTCATATGCTTTTTCTATTTTGAATACAAGTATATATTTAGGAAAATCAATCATTAAATAATCCAAATTGATGCTAAAATATTTTTCAAGCAAACTTTCCTCACAATGGCACTTTTCTTACATGACATCTAATTTTTTTTTTTTCGCCTTAAGAATCTAGTTCGATTCTAGTTTTCTGTATTCTTAATTTAAAAAAAAAATTTCAAAATTTAAAACCAATGACAAAGGGCATCAGCTCCCTTGTACTATAATTAATTAATAAGTTAATATTTTTCTTATTTTAACTAACCAATTTTTCAATTTTAAAATTTTCATTTACCTCAAAACAAAAGTTTTCCTTTAAAATATTAATTTCTTATCAACGTTTCAATTAATTAATAAATTAAGAGCCACTCAAAATAATGAGCTTACCTTTTGTTTTGCTGGGGCATTTTCTCTCGGGAACTGTACTGCACGGCACTGCACTGCACTGTAGTCTCCTTTCACTGCACACAGTCTTGCATCTGGATGTCGTCTAGAGCACCTTTTTGGTGAACTGTCCGGCACGATACTGGTGTCACTTTTCTCTACGCACAGTCTTGCGTCTGGAGCACTTTCTTAGGGAACTGTCCGGCACTATACTGGTGTCATTTCCCTATGCACACGGTCTTGCATCTGGAGCTCTTTCTTACAGGAACTGTCCGGCACGATACTGATGTCGCTTTTTTCTACACACGGTCTTGCGTCTGGAGTTCTTTCTCTTAAGCTAGTCTTTTAATGTTCAGAGTCCTTGCTGTGCATACCACCTTCTGCCATCAAGTTGTAAAACCTTCGACTAACAGGTGGAAGTGGTAGCGTGGAACTTCAGTCAAGCGGAGGCCCAAGTAATAATTAAATCAAACAATTTATTTAAATGCATAAGATAAATTAATATTTCTTGACTAATACTTGAATTTACAACTATTTTATATATTTGGGTACTTTACAGCTGGCGACAATGTTCATTAAAGGCTTAATGTTCAGAGTATAGGATTAGCATTCAGATTCTACTGGATTCTTTCTCGATATAAATCCAAAATCCTGTCACAATAGTCTCGTAAGAAACAGCTGCCTCTGCTTTCTTGTGTATACCAATCCGTTGTCAACTACTCATATCTCGCGGTTTCCACCAGAGAAATCTTACCCTGCCCGAATCGGCAGACTGCTTCGGACCTGTCCGAAATCTCAGCCTCAAACATTTTGAGAGCAACTCCCTCCTTGGGATCCCAAACACATCTCCCTGTTCTTTCCTTTTTTTCCACCAAGGCTATCTACATCACACTCAGGACCCACTCAGTTTCTAGGTTGAATGACATCACTAACAAGCTTCAATCTCATAGGCCAAGAGAGACCCTCGCTGCTAGCGTGAGAAATTTTCGCATCTAATTTCATTTTTAAATTGTCCTGGGAAAATATCGGCAAAGTTGCTACTTAAAAGGGATTCCATAACTCCTCTTTTTTTCTCGCAATTCTCCTTTTCAGTCAACCTTTAAGATTGGTTTAGATGGATTGATTCTTTTTATCATTTCCTGCAGAACCTTGAGACTTAGAAATATTTTGAGCTGTTATGCTTATACATTGCTTTTCCTATCTAGAGTTCTCTTTTGAAAATATATGGGACTTTTTATGTGAATTACATTGGAATTTATTTTCAATATAGGGTAGATGTGCCAGTAAAGGACACCCTTAAGGAATTTCTTTAAAAAGTATTTTTTTATTAATAGTTATAATTAATATATTCCAGTTTTTTCAATATTATATTGATCTATCAACAACATTTAACCATTATTATAGCCTTATTTCTCCATATGAATAGAAATTTAATTTTAAATAACAGAAATATATCAAAACATCCAAAAGCCCAGTAATGGATACCCTCTGGCCCAGTAGTGGGCACCCTCTGTTCCAGTAATGGACACCCCATAAAAAGTAATAAATATAATTGTTTTTATGACTGTATTTAGAACCAGAATTTAATGAAAACATACTAATGAAACAAAATAGTTATTTTTTAAATAAATTTAACAATTAGGATACCAGTAATTAATAAAATATTTGTGATAATCATTTACTGTTTGCATCAATTATTGTAATTATCAGAAGATCGATCTTTTAATTATTTTAGATGGATAGTTTAAAATACTAAATATCAGAAAATTACAGCTATCAAATTATTGAAGCAGTGGTGGATTAGAAAAGTAATTTAAAAAAAAGTTTTGGAATATTAATGTTTAGTTTTGTGTCACTATTTTTAACAATCTTCCAGAGATTACTTGATATATCATTTATAATAATTAATATTACAAATATGAAAGAAATGATATTGTGAGTTGAATATTTTAAATACTAAATAAATAATTTCAAAATAAAACTGTAGAACTGATGTTTGAGGCCCCTGATCTGCAGATTTACTAGTTTCATGAATATTACCTATAACTTTCATTAATAGTATTACTTTTTTTTCTTTTTTTTAATAAGGAAACATTTAAGACAGAAAATGAATTTTTAATAGCTTCTGTAACTTAATTGTTTTTATTTAAACGGAGAGGGATTAAGCCCTATGAGCCCCTCTTTGACTGTGCTCTTAAACAGTATTTTCTGCTTCCTGACTGGTTTGATTGCCAGATTATAAAATATGTGAGATATATATATGTACTACATAAAAAAAAAATAATAAATAAAATATCGAAATTTTATTAATGACATAAAATAACTTAAAAGCAGATATTTATAAAGGTTTTGGTGTTATGACATTTTGGTAAGTATAATTGAAAAATTAAATTTGATTATTTAGGTTTGCAGTTAAGGCAAAGTATTTTATGCAACATAAACATTACTAAAATTGCATTTTTAGCAATGTCTACATGGGGTGTCCATTACTGGAAAATGACTCATTAACCATCCCAGTAATGGACACCCCTCTTAAAACCTTAAAAAGAAATGAAATTTTGTAAATGGCCATTAGTGTTGTGACGATTTGGACGCCATAACACACAGGGTCACGCGACAGTAAAATGGTTAGTACAATAGAAACAGTTATCCCGATCTGCGTTGTGAAAAGATCTAATGGGATAATGTTATTTAATAAATTAGGAGAGAAGAAAATTTTGGAATAAAATTAATTTTGGCAATAACTCAAGGACGACTTATTTAACGTTGAAATGGAAATATCGAACTTGTAGGTTGCATAGAGAAACGTCCAATTCTAATAATTCCAAAATATTAGATACCATAAATTATGAATATTATCTAAAAGGGAACAAGGAAGGAGTTCAAAGGAAAGACATATAAGTATGCATACATAAACAAACTTTATTTTAATTTATACAAAATTCATAACTCAAATATGATTTTTTATATCATAATAATCTTTTCAAATTATCCACTATTTTATCAGAATATAACATAGTTCCATTCTCATTAGAACAGCAAAACTTTCATCAAAATTATACTTTGTTACTTATTTTTTTTTATTAATTTATGTTATCTTATGCTTGCCCCTTTTGTTCACAGCACGATCCGATGATGGGGCTTTTGCCAAAATTTTAATCAAAATTTTATTTATGAAAAATAGTATTCCCGTTATCATTAAAATCTTTATCATAAACAATCATAATATTCAATGACATAAGATTATGTACTTTAGTGGAAATTTAGAAAATTAGTTGCTTAATATTAAATGCACACATCATAAGAAAACATGAAAACAATAGCCACGAATATATATTGAAATAAATATAAGGAATTTCTCACCCAAATAGACTTCGATCTTTTCTGTAATCATCCAAATCATACAGTTCACTCATAGTTCATGAAATCCTAAACACAAGTAAGTTCATCGGGGCATAAAGTTCCCTTTTTTATATATATATAGTTCATGGGGATCTTTCACAAACCAATTTCACTTTCTTTCGGCACTCTGTGACGCATGAAAATTAGAGCTCCATCTCCACAATGTACACTTTCATAGGCGAAATCTGCTGATATATCATATCTTCGTTGCATTCGCATCTCATCACTAACCACTGAGCTTACATCTCCAAATCAGGTGAATACTTCTGTAAAATTCTGCATCAGTTAATTTCCCGGACAAAGACTTGTCTGCTCTCAGCGATCTTTGTCAATAGATCATGACAAGGACAGGTCTACTCTCAGCATTAATTTTCATCATCATTTCCTTTTTTTCTGCATCAATCATTTTTTTGTGACAAAGATTTGTCTGCTTTCAGCATTCATTTCAATCGCTAAATTTTGTATTGTCCTTAAAATTTGCTGCGAAAGAACTTGGTGTAAAATTTTGAAGTATCTGGGTCGTCTTAGAGGAAGTCACATCTTAACAAAAATTATAGAACCTCTTGAGGACGAGACACAAGACTTAATAATCTTTTCTCATTCCATCTTCCAAGATCCAATTTTTTTGGGAGGGCTAAATTAACCCAGAGCTGTCGTTCTGATTGGAGGCTACTCCTGGTCCCTTATTGGTACTCTAGACATCCCTATCTATGGGCGTGCCAATTTATTTTTCACTGCATAGCATTAACTTAATTTTTGCCCCTTGCGTCAGGTTTCTCATGGGAATCACCACCCACGTTGAGTGTTGTAAAACCATCTTAATTGATAGAAAATTTATGGTTTCAACATCGTAAATTTTCTATTCTTTCGCTATACATTTACTGTCCATGTCTGGCGTCAGCAATGTTCTCTTTATCTGTAATTTCCTATTTTCTGTCTGGTCTTATTTGGGGAGTTTTATTTTATTACACTGTTTTTGCACATATAAATATTTACAATTCGAAATGTTTTATTTTCAATTTTAATACAAAATAAATTCACAATTCATATTCCTTATTTTTTCTAAACATACCAATACCAAACAACATATATATTTTTATTTTTTTCTACGCATTATATAATTATTCATTTTAATATACTTTAATTTTGGAGTATTTTTTATGTTATTTTAATTTATTGTATAAATTAATTACTAAAGAATTGTTTTCCGAGAATTCAATTATTTTTAAATGTTATTGGATCGTGCGAAAATTATTTAATTAGTTAAATTAATAACAAGCCTTGTTGTGTAGATTTCTACACTACATTGCTTCTTCCCCCTTGTTTTTTTAAAAAACTAGGGGGCTCTGCCCCCTACGAGCCACGCTCGCCAACCCCCGTTCAGGCACACCAAAATCCAAAAAGCACGCTAATTGCACGCATTTGATCGGCTTTAAAAATATTGAATTAAAATTAAAAAAAAAAAAAACAGTAGCAATCTCTCTGTAAACGGGTTTCCATTCGTTTTTCTTGGATTGGGGATTTTTAAGACCAAATCTGTTGCTGTTAAAAGATACAATGACTGTTTTCGTATTTAATTAAACACATTAGTTATTTGAAAATAAGCTAATGTAAAATGAATTAAGTAAACAGTGTCATTGTCTCCCGGTATTTTTTAGCAGCGCTATAAGATAGTTCTTTTAAATAATTCATTTTAAATGTATCGTTTCAAATCTGACGTAATTTACACCAAACTTTTATTTCTCTTATTAATATTCACGTAAAAATACTTTTGTTGTTAGAAGGAAATATTATATGCGCTGTCTTCGAATTCACGATAATAGTTGAAAAGATTATCTCAAAATATCTCGCGCAAATATATTTTTCAATTTAAATTGTTTTACCATATTTTTTGGGCATGACGTAAAATTCAAGTGTAAATATGGTTCTTATGACGTAATTTTCCTGCTTTTAACATGTAATCATTTAATTCTAATTTTAAAGTTTTTTTTTCTGTTTGTAATAGTCACGTTTAAATAAATTTTTTATTTGAAGAAATATTTGATATGATAATTTCTTTCGCTGTTTATATAATTGGCAACAGTTTAAATTAATGACATTTTCTAAAATTTGTAAAAAACATCTCTCGAAATGCTGAAAATTTGAATTAAAAATAGAAATAAAACCTCAAAAAATGCGTCAAATAAGAAAAATAAATGCAATCTGCGCATTGGGAACTTATAACGTATAAAATGATCTAAAAAGGATTAAATTCTCATGCATAGTTTTTGCTCAAATAAAACTTTTTTAATGGAACGACTTTGTCCAACTTTAGCATTAAATATCTCTTAAAATAATTCTTCGATTTGGAAACTGTCTGCATCAGCGTGTTTATCAAACATTTTTCTATAATACCACCGATTTTGATATTTTTGTATGCAACAGTTTTCTTAATATTAACGATGAAAGGCCATGCTTAAGCATTCAAATTGGATGCGGATCAACCCGGAATATCTACGCAGATGTTCATTGGTCCATTTCCAAATCAAAACTTTTTTTTATATATAGAAGGATAATAATATGTACACCACAAAAATACACTTATAATACATATATATATTACAAAATATCAATCAAACCTGATATATATAGTAAGTTCTTCAGATTGTTGATCATAACCCTGTAAGTACACTTGAATAATATAATACAAAATATAAAATAGTATATACATTTTCTTTATTGCATAGGTGAGAAATATTTATTCCAATATAAGATGGCTATTTCAATATCAAAATACTGCAAAAATGCTATATTAATTTTAGTCAACATTGTCCCCTAATTTCTTTTTTTTTTTGAATGCTACGCATACTGAAATCTATAAAAATATGTACAATCATGCAGCTTGTAGGTAATAAAGTTTACTTCAAAAATTTTGGCCATAAAATAAAAATATGCGCTATCTACATACCTACAGTGTGGATATTACGTAGAACTATGTTTTTACAGAAAATTATAAACCAAAGTGCGTAAATATATATGTACATCGCTCTCTGCTTGAAAGCATTCTTTTTTTTATCTAAGGATGCCTTTTCATCCCCGCATCATTACTCCGGAATATCCACTTAAAATTTTCTCCTCGGAGAAAATGTGCCGAAAATCCCTTATAAAATCCCTGAGTGGTCTCCATGTGTCCTTGACAGTGATAATAATCTCGGAACAAGACGTACGGGTCAGTACTATCATGCCAAACAGGTTTACTCGTTATCACGTCTGTGAACGTAGTAATCACTTTTTTTACCCGCTGAATGGCTTTATAAAAGTGCGCGATCTCTTTATATTGTGTGTTTTATAATATTGGATAATATCTATACACTGCATAAGGTAAGTGTCATTCATTTTAAAATCCGAAGATTTTAGTACTATCTAATAACTGTTATTATTTATATAGTTTATCGTCCCTTATTCTTAACAATGTCCTATAAACAATTTCCTTTTCTTTTATCAGGTATCATATCGGACACTGCTCGCCATTTTCTCCCCATTATGAGCGTGCTTTCCAGATTGTCTCTCACGTAACAATAATTTATTTTCATACCGTGATTGTTCTTAAATTTTAAAAATATTTTCCTTACCTACTATATTTTACTTTCATATGCCTTAATAGTCCATATGTGTTTTTTTTTTGTTTCTTTATTTTTAGGAGTCTTAAATGTATCCTTTTTATTTTTCTCGCAGTATTTATATTATAATATTTCGTAATTTTCTTCTGACACATGTGTATTTTTTAAATATTTTGATTTTATTTCACAATTTATATTATGCTTTCTTCCGTGAGCACACAGTGTGGTTTTCGTGCGTCATTATATAAACTATGTTAATGAAAACAAATTTTTCTTTTTCGTAAAACGTATCCTTTCCAATGTGTTATTTTGTATATTTTTTATGTTTGTGAAATGTTTTAATCCGAAACTCCTACCGATTTTCTTTGGTTTGAATTTTATTAAAATATGCTACTGTGCGTCATATGACTCAATTAGAATTTTTTTTTAAACTACTGTTTTCTAACATAAGTAATGAAAAGATGGTACCCTCTATTCACTCCTATATTAGCGGTAAATACAGTATTTTAATATGCCGTTCCATGCTCATTTTGCCGTTTTATATTTATTTAATTGTTCGATGGATTCCCAAATTACTATGCATCCGTTGTATTTATTTATTTATTTATATTTATACATTGTGAAATTTTTAATGTATGTTATAATAATTCATCTACAATATTTTTATTTTCTTGTTTCCGTTTATTTTCGAATATGTTTTCATTCGAACACCATAAAGTTAATAAATTTTTATATAATAGTTTCCGTTCCATTAAGGTTTTGTTGCAAATTTATCATTTATAATTTTTGAATTTTAGGTATAATATGGTTTACTTATTATATTAATATATTAATTTAGGTATGTGTTTTTTTTTTTTACTATTTTGCTTCGATACTGAAAAATCCGTGTACACTCCCATGAAAATATCTTGCGCAATGTCATCCAATCGACCCGCAATCAAAATGACACTTTCCATGGAATATTACATATTTCCATGCGATTATCACAATTTTTTCAAACATTATTATATTCAAATTACTCTGTGGTTGTGAATTTTAAAGGTTTTACATACGACTTGCAGGTTTTGCCTTATACTGTTGTTTACAAACGGTGGGCTTTTCATTTTGAACCCTTCTGTGGTCATCCATTTTATTTATTTACCTAAATGAGTCTGTAATGTTTATTTTAATATATGTATTAATTTGTTTACTTATTTATGTATTATTTTTCAGATTTATGTAATGTTTAATCTTTTATTTTCATAAATTTTTAGCAATTTTACACAATTACTCTTTGTTTACATTTTCCCAATTACTACTTGTTTTTTCTTTTTATAATTGGTAGCAATGTGTAGAAAATTTTTATTTTCTGATAAATGGTGTCTTAAATCGTTTTTATTTACAAAGAGTGTGGAATGTTGTATAAATTATATACAATTTTATCCATTTCGTGTCATAAATATGGTAATCAAAGTAAATGCCATATTTAAAAGTGCTTCCGTGACATAACAATTTTAAATTATTTGCATAATTTATGTCCATGTGTGTTTCATAATGTTTCATTTTCGTGTCAAAGTCATAACATTTTGTGAATATTTTAAAATATGTCTAATGGAAAATACATTTTCCATCCAATGTTGCTAATTTCTACTTATTTATCTCCAAAGTGACCGTTTTTTATATTTTGTACAACACTTTTTTTTTGTTAAATATGTCAATTTAATATATATATATATATATATATATATATATATATATATTTAGTCCTCTTTGAAGTAAGTATGTGTTTGTGTTTATCACTAGCGATCCAAATATTTTTCCGACATGTTTTGAAATACGTCAAAACAATTTTGAAGTGTAAACAAATAAATTATATATACCCTGTTTTCCGTTTTTCTATTTTTTTTTAATTAATATTTTTTGTCTAATTTTTATTTTCCAGGATAATCCTTATGTTACGCTTCATTTTTACTCACTCAAAATATTTCTTTTCTAGCCATTGTAATTAATATGCAATTCAATATTAATTTTGTCATTCAATTATTTAGCTGTGTTGGCTACTCAAATTGCCCCTTCATTCCTATCGTGCGTCCCAGAAAGTTTTCCATCACTGAAAGAATTCGCTGTTCTCCAGAACCGCCCATGTGAAACAACACGGCTGCCCGACTCAACGTAAGCCCGCAGCCAGCTCACAACAACAGTCTTTTTTATGCAGCCTAGAGTATGCCCTCTATAATTGGCGAAAGTCGTAGTCTTCAATTCGTCTTCAATACCGGCTCGGTGAGAAAAACATTTATTTATCTTTTTATTTATTTTTTTCCCTAGCGATCTGCTCCATTGCATATCTCATTTTGACCCTAACCGGTTCTCCGAAAGTGGTGAGTGGGTTTCGTTAGAAAATGAGTTTCATTTTCTCACTTCTTTGAGCTGCAAGATACGTGTTACTCCAATTCTCCTAAACACCTTCGCTCCGTTTTTGAGCTCTTGCTGAAGACAGCTAGTTTCAAGGTCGTCCCTTGCCCAAAACAAGTTTTGAGTAAAGCACTTGTTTCGATTTCACTTTTCCCCTGCATGTTCTTCCGTTGCTATGGGAACGCGTTTACTTCGGGCTTATTTCCTCTGGTAACCAGAAGAGAGAAAAAGTGGGTGTAGGGTTAATTCCGCTGCCTCGTGGGAAAAGGGTTTTGATCCGCCTCATCCTTTCTCCTAGCTATATACATTTTCCTGCATCTTTCTCTCTTTTTGAGATGCTCGTACATAGCGCCCCTCTCGCGCGTTTTTAATGCGGCCTTCATTATATACGCAAAATACAGTTTCTTGTTAATTTAATGAATTCAGTTTTTGTTTTACTTGTGTATTATATAATCGAATTCTCTTTGTGTATATTTTACTATTTTGTTTTTGTCGGAAATTGTACGAAAATATTTTATTTTTACTTTTTTTTAAATTTATTTATTTATTTTTATTTATTTATTTATTTATTTTTTTTTGAAAAATTTATTCCCATATCTTTGTCAAAATATGATGTTATTTTATGTGTTTTTTTTTTTTGTTTACTTTCTAATGTACTTGAGTTAATACTTTTTAAATGACGTCCTTTTATGGGTGCATAATTTTGCAAAATATGTTTTATCTTTAAATATTTTGGTCATTATTCGTACCCCTGTGTTAAATTTTGCTTTGCTTTTGAGGGAAACCGAATTTTAAATTGATTTTTATGCTTTTTCATATTTTTATCAATTTATTTTTAGTACCAACAACGTTATTTTCTATAAAATTTCTACACGTGTCTTTTATTTATTTATTTATTTATTTTTTTGCAATGTTGGGCGCAAATAATTTTGAAATGTGAATAGTAACTGGTTTCAAATCCGGTTTGTCCTTACTTTTTATAAGGTAATTGTCGTTGCGGAAAATTCTTTCAACATAATATGGTCCTGAGAATTTTTGGTTTAAAGTTTTGGGTTTGATTAGTAATTTTAAGTATACTTCGTCTCCTACGTTTAATTGTTTGTGTTTAACTTTTGAATTTTTGTTCAAGTCCTCATCCGCCTTTTGTTGATTTATGAGAACTTGTCTCCTAATTTCATGCATGTGTGATAACTTCCTTTGCACATAGGTGCTGTAAGAATCCATTTTATGCTCTGTAAAATTCATAAAAGGTATTTTTATTTCTCTTGCGAAAAATAACATGCTTGGTGTGAAATTAGTTATACGATGTTTGGTTGAATTGTGCATAAGTACAAAATATGGAAGTCTAATGTCCCATTCGTACGTTTTAGTACACATGGATGCGATGGAACTCTTTAAGTCCCTGTGGGTACGTTCAAGAATGCCCTGCAAGGATGGTTTATAAATGCTTGACGTAATTAACTCTATATTTAGATTTTCCATATAGTCTTTGAAGTCTTTTGACCTGAAATAGGGTCCATTATCACTCGCTAGAAATTTTGCCAATCCGTAGGCACTAAAATATTGATTTAAAGCCTTAATTATGACCTTAGTGTCTGTCGATCTGAGTGGGAATGCCTGTAGAAAACGTGTAGCTGTATCTATTACAGTTAAGATATATTTGTTCCTGTTTAATGACACAGGCAAAGGTCCCACAATATCAGTTGTTATTTTCTCCCCTGGGAGATAGTTTTTGTCCATTGTTTTCAATGGTATCTTGATTGTTTTATGTGTCTTAAAAGTATTGCATGTTGTACACTTTGTACAGAATGTTTTTATCTCCTGATACATTCTATACCAGAAAAATCTTTCTTTTATTATTCCATAAGTTTTTAGAAAAGCAAAATGCGGTACATGTGCGCTTTTTATGATGTCATCTTTCAAGCTTTGCGGTGCAATGTACAATTCCTCGTTACTTGAATTTTGTGCATTTTTCAAAATTAATATTCCATCTTTATTCAAACAATACTTTTCGTATTTTTTTACCTTTCTTTGTTGCTTTAAAGCTTCTATAATTTCTGTTAGTTTAGGGTCTTTCATCTGTTCTTTTTTTATATTATCCTCAGTTAAATTTTTATTCACCGTGAAAAGGTGTTTATTTAGATTATCTGCAATTGTTAAATTGTGTAAGTAACGAGTATTGAAATCTGCTGGATTGTTATTTCCAGAAATGTGAGATATCTCATAGTCGTAGTCTTGGAGTTTAAGTAACCATCTTGCAACAATCTCAGGCTGTTTTTCTAACTGTAAATGGTACGTTAGGGCTTTTGAATCGGTCAGTAATATAAATTTTTTCCCTAATAATATATTCCGAAAATATGTAATAGTTTCGTAAATCGCCAATAGCTCAATTTGCAAGCTTGGATATTTTTTTTCTGACTCTCTTAACTTTCTTCTTGTAAATTCAATTGGTATCATTTTATCACCTTGCTTTTGTGCCAATATACCTGATGTTGCGATCTTGGATCCATCTGTGATTACATAGAAAGTTTTTGTGTAATCTGGCGGGTGAATTGTAGGTTGCGTCATTATTATTTTTTGTATTTTTTCAAATGAATGCTGTGCTCTTTCATTCCATCTGAATTTTTGGTTACTGCTCGTAAGATCTGTCAGAGGTGAAATAATTTCTGCATAATTTTGTATGGTCGATTTAAAATATGTGCATAGACCTATGAATGCTCTCACCAGTTTTTGAGATGTGGGTCTTGCAAAATTGGTAATTTTCTTTATATTTTTTTCTGAGGGTGCGTATCCCTTTTCGCTAATTTTATAGCCTAAAAATTCTATTTCCGGCATATATAGTTTTAGTTTTGTAGGTTCAATAGTCAAATTGAATTTTTCCAATCTTTTTAGTACTTCTTCAAGTATTTCGTGCATTTGTTCTATATTTTGAGCTCCAAGAAGGATATCATCGATGAAATATTCAATGTCGTATTTTTCTTTTAAGTCACTTAGAACTATGTCCATTAAGCGAGCAAATAAATTCGTCGAAAATTTTAATCCGAATGCTAAACGAGTCATTTGAAAGTGATTGTTTTCCGTAACGAAAGCCAATTTGTGCTTGTCTTCTTCCCTCAGCTTGATTTGAAAAAACGCTGAATGTAAATCTAACACCGTGTATATTTTCTTTCCTGACATGCTTTGTAAAATCTTTTTTGTATTTGGCACAGGATATGGGTCGCTCTCTACTATATCATTAAGCGATCTAAAATCTAAAGCCAATCTTACTTTGATTAAATTTTTGTCGTTAGTTTTTGATGTGGAATTTTTTTTCACGAAAATTACTGGAAATGCATAGCTGGAATTCGTAGGATCTATAATACCCGCGTCTAATAGATCTCTTATTTCTTTTTCTGCACTCTTCTTTATATCGTGTGCTAATTTAAAAGGTTTGGTTTGGATCGGAAAGTCATGCTGCAATTTAATTTTAGGTTTAATTACATCCGTCGCTCCTAGCGTTTTATAAGATTTACTGAATGCTGTCGCATGTCTCATTACAATATCCAAAACTTCCTTTTGCACCTTCGGTGGTAAATGATCTACTTTGAAATCCTCTCTTGACAATTCCTTTCTTCGCAATTCTCTAATTTGTGTTATATTTAAATTGTTAACTTCATAAATACTGTCAGTATTTGTTTCATTTTGTTCTTTAATAGAAAAATCAGTTGTAATCTTCCCCATTTCCTGATCCTTGTATAATTTTAAATATTTGTTGGAGAGATTCTGTACTATAATTCGAAATGAATTATTGTCGGATTCTTTACTTTTATGAACAGAATTCTGAATTGCTAATTTTTTATTATTGTATTTGGGTTGAAAAAAGAATTGCTGGGCTTTTTCTAAAACTCCGTCGAAAATTAAATTTACTAATTTCGATTCTTTAGGTCTTAGAGTAATTTTTTTTTTTCTACAAATGCTCTTATGTTATTTTTAGAATTATAATGATCATTAGAATTAATTTGTTTAGGTACAATTTGAAAATTGTCATTTTGTTGTGTTTTTTTAATCTTGTTAGCTTCTGTAAATTGATTTTCATTGGAATTTAATTTAATTACCGTATTGTTAATTTTTAAAATGTTGTTTTCCAAGTCCATGATTATTTTGTTACTTTTTAAAAAATCATATCCTAAAATAATCTTGTAATCGCGGTCAAATTCTTCTTTTGTGACATAAAATGCCCCATTTAGGAAATTATTCTCATTTTTAAATTTAAATTTTACGCAGTTTTTGAACGGAATCGTTTTATTTGACAAAGTTGTAATTTTAATTGAATTGGCTAAATATTTAATTTTTATATATGTCTGTTTTATTTTTTCAAAAATTTCTGGTGACAATAGGCTAATACTTGCTCCACTATCTACTAAACTGGGTATAATTAGTTCCTTTTTTATCTTTAAATTCCATATTGGTAACTCATTGTTTCTTCCTGAGTTGCAACTTGCTATCAATTTTTCTTTAACCTTAGAATTTTGATTTTCCTCAGCCTCAAACACGTTTTTTTTCACATGTTCATGTTTCTTTTTTTTTCAATTTTTTGTTAAATTTTGTTTTTATATTATAACCCTGTTTTTCTTTTAATATGCGGGACCTACGGGTTTGCACTTGTGCTAAATTTTGAGGCCCCCTTATCGGTTTAAATGATGGTGTCCTCTTTTTCCTCTGGTATTTTGTCTACCCCTTCTCTGTTGATTTTCTATTTTCTGTCTGGTCTTATTTGGGGAGTTTTATTTTATTACACTGTTTTTGCACATATAAATATTTACAATTCGAAATGTTTTATTTTCAATATTAATACAAAATAAATTCACAATTCATATTCCTTATTTTTTTCTAAACATACCAATACCAAACAACATATATATTTTTATTTTTTTCTACGCATTATATAATTATTCATTTTAATATACTTTAATTTTGGAGTATTTTTTATGTTACTAGGGGGCTCGGCCCCCTACGAGCTACGCTCGCCAACCCCCGTCCAGACACCGCAGACTCTAAATGCACGCTAATGTGATCGGCTTTAAAAAGATTTCGAAAGATTGAATTATAATTTAAAAAACAGTGGCGATCTCCCTATAAACAGATTTCTATTCATTTCTCTTTGATTGGGGAAATTTTAACGCCAAATCCGCTGCGGTACTACTTGATTATCCCGTCGACTAATTTCGCCAAATTATATAAATCGCCAAACCACTCGCCAAATTATACAAATTGACATAATTTTTATTTTAAATAACGAAAGAACAAATAAATTAGTACAACATTAATAAAAATACAAATAAAACGTCGAAATAAAAATAACTTGATGACGTAGACACGTGTAACAACATTTCAAAATAAGCTAGTATAAAAGGAATTAAGTAAACAGAATCTTTTTTTCTCCCGGTATTTTTTAACAAAGCGAAAAGAAAGTTCTTTTAAATGAGACATTTTAAATTAATCGTTTTTAATCTGACGTAATTTTGACCAAATTATTCTTTCTCTTTTTAATATTCACGTGAAAATGCTTGTGTTAGAAATGAAATATTATTTGCGCTTTCCTAAGAAAAATAGTTGAAAAGTATCCGCTCAAAATATCAAATAAATGTCTAGCGCAATTTCTAAATTTAAACCGTTTTGCAATATTATTTTGTGTTCGTTTTATGTAATAACTGTAATGTGACGTAAATATGACGTAATTTCCCCTATTTAAGACTTCTAATGCATGTTAATAAATTTATTATTTTACAAATTCCTTTCTCTCTTAAAATTCACGTGTAATTATAGTTTTATGACGTAATTTTTAATAAGTTCCTGCTTTTTGTACATAATTATTTAATTCTAATTCCAATGTTTTTTTCTGTTTATAATAGTCACGTGTAAATAAATTTTTAATTTATTACACGCATAAATATATTTTTTTTTTTTTTTTTGAAGCAAACATTATTGTTTCCGCTGTTTATGCAGTTGGCAACAGTTTAAATTAATATCACTTTCTAAAATCTGTAAAAAATATCTCAAGAAATGCTGAAAATTTGAATTTAAAATAGAAATAAAACCTCAAAAAATGAGTCAAAATAAAAAAATTAATGCAATCTGCACTCCGGCAAATTCTAATGCATAAAATGATCTAAAAATGATTACACTGCCATGTATAGTTTTTGCTGCTATAAAACTTTTTTAGTGCAACGATTTTGTCCAACTTTAGCATTAAATATCTCTTAAAATAATTCTTCGATTTGAAAACTGTCTGCATCAGCGTGTTTATCAAACATTTCTGTATAAAACCACCGATTTTCATATTTTTGTATGCATTATTTTTCTTAATATTAACGAAGAAAGACCTCCGGCCACAAAAAATTCAAAACCGGCGGCGGCGGCGGCGGCGGTGACAGCGGTAGTTACTTTTTTTTAGAATAGAGAGATTTTAATTTACTAGGGGGCTCGGCCCCCTACGAGCTACGCTCGCCAACCCCCGTCCAGACACCGCAGACTCTAAATGCACGCTAATTTGATCGGCTTTAAAAAGATTTCGAAAGATTGAATTATAATTTAAAAAACAGTGGCGATCTCCCTATAAACGAATTTCTATTCATTTCTCTTTGATTGGGGAATTTTGACGCCAAATCCGCTGCGGTACTATTTGATTATCCTGTCGACCCATTTCGCCAAATTATATAAATCGCCAAACCACTCGCCAAATTATACAAATTGATATTTTAAATAACGAAAGAACAAATAAATTCGTACAACATTAATAAAAACACAAATAAAACGTCGAAATAAAAATAACTTGATGACGTATACACGTGTAACAACATTTCAAAATAAGCTAATATAAAAGGAATTAAGTAAAGAGAGTCTTTGTCTCCTGGTATTTTTTAACAAAGCGAAAAGAAAGTTCTTTTAAATGAGACATTTTAAATTAATTCTCAAAATATCAAATAAATGTCTATCGCAATTTCTAAATTTAAACTTTTTTGCAATATTATTTTGTGTTCATTTTATGTAATAACTATAATGTGACGTAAATATGACGTAATTTCTCCTAAGACTTGCAACGCATGTTAATGAATTTATTATTTTACAATATCCTTTCTCTTTTAAAATTCACGTGTATACTTTTTATGACGTAATTTTTAATAAGTTCCTGCTTTTTATACGTAATTATTTAATTCTAATTTGAAAGTTTTTTTCCTGTTTATAATAGTCACGTGTAAATAAATTTTTAATTTGAAGCAAACATTATTGCTTGCGCTTTTTATACAGTTGGCAACAGTTTAAATTAGTACAATTTTCTGAAATCTGTAAAAAATATCTCTAGAAATGCTGAAAATTTGAATTTAAAATAGAAATAAAACCTGAAAAAATGAGTCAAAATAAAAAAATTAATGCAATCTGCACTCCGGCAAATTCTAACGCATAAAATGATCTAAAAATGATTACACTGCTATGTATAGTTTTTGCTGCTATAAAACTTTTTTAGTGGAACGATTTTGTCCAACTTTAGCATTAAATAACTCTTAAAATAATTCTTCGATTTGAAAACTGTCTGCATCAGCATGTTTATCAAACATTTCTGTATAAAACCACCGATTTTCATATTTTTGTATGCATTATTTTTGTTAATATTAACGAAGAAAGGCCTCCGGTCACAAAAAAATCAAAACCGGCGGCGGCGGCGGCGGTGACAGCGGTAGTTACTTTTTTTTTAGAATAGAGAGATTGTATAAATTAATTACTAAAGAATTGTTTTCCGAGAATTTAATTATTTTTAAATGTTATTGGATCGTGCGAAAATTATTTAATTAGTTAAATTAATAACAAGCCTTGTTGTGTAGATTTCTACACTACAATTAGTATATAAAATTCAAAGTTTTCTATTGCTACTCAAACAAAAACATTCAAATTTTGCAAGAAAATAAATAATATATAAATCTCTCTATTCTAAAAAAAAGTAACTACCGCTGTCACCGCCGCCGCCGGTTTTGATTTTTTTTGTGACCGGAGGCCTTTCTTCCTTAATATTAACAAAAATAATGCATACAAAAATAGGAAAATCGGTGGTTTTATACAGAAATGTTTGATAAACACGCTGATGCAGACAGTTTTCAAATCGAAGAATTATTTTAAGAGTTATTTAATGCTAAAGTTGGACAAAATCGTTCCACTAAAAAAGTTTTATAGGAGCAAAAACTATACATGGCAGTGTAATCATTTTTAGATCATTTTAAGCGTTAGAATTTGCCGGAGTGCAGATTGCATTAATTTTTTTATTTTGACTCATTTTTTCAGGTTTTATTTCTATTTTAAATTCAAATTTTCAGCATTTCTAGAGATATTTTTTAAAGATTTCAGAAAATTGTACTAATTTAAACTGTTGCCAACTGTATAAAAAGCGCAAGCAATAATGTTTGCTTCAAATTAAAAATTTATTTACTCGTGACTATTATAAACAGGAAAAAAACTTTCAAATTAGAATTAAATAATTACGTATAAAAAGCAGGAACTTATTAAAAATTACGTCATAAAAAGTATACACGTGAATTTTAAAAGAGAAACGATATTGTAAAATAATAAATCCATTAGCATGCGTTAGAAGTCTTAGGAGAAATTAAGTCATATTTACGTCACATTATAGTTATTACATAAAATGAACACAAAATAATATTGCAAAAAAGTTTAAATTTAGAAATTGCGCTAGACATTTATTTGATATTTTGAGAATTAATTTAAAATGTCTCATTTAAAAGAACTTTCTTTTCGCTTTGTTAAAAAATACCAGGAGACAAAGCCTCTCTTTACTTAATTCCTTTTATATTAGCTTATTTTGAAATGTTGTTACACGTGTATACGTCATCAAGTTATTTTTATTTCGACGTTTTATTTGTGTTTTTATTAATGTTGTACGAATTTATTTGTTCTTTCGTTATTTAAAATAAAAATTATATCAATTTGTATAATTTGGTGAGTGGTTTGGCGATTTATATAATTTGGCGAAATGGGTCGACAGGATAATCAAGTAGTACCGCAGCGGATTTGGCGTTAAAATTCCCCAATCAAAGAGAAATGAATAGAAATTCGTTTATAGGGAGATCGCCACTGTTTTTTAAATTATAATTCAATATTTCGAAATCTTTTTAAAGCCGATAAAATTAGCGTGCATTTAGAGTCTGCGGTGTCTGGACGGGAGTTGGCGAGCGTAGCTCGTAGGGGGCCGAGCCCCCTAGTTAATTAAACGAAGCCAGCTCTTAACCTCTTCATTAAGATTTTCATAGAAAAACAGCAAAACTTTGAAACATTATTTTCTGCTTCCTGATTGATTTGATTAAAAGCGTCAACAATAACATAGTTTTATAAAACATACAAGGGGGAATCTCTCTATTCTAAAAAAAAGTAACTACCGCTGTCACCGCCGCCGCCGGTTTTGAATTTTTTGTGACCGGAGGTCTTTCTTCGTTAATATTAAGAAAAATAATGCATACAAAAATATGAAAATCGGTAGTATTATACAGAAATGTTTGATAAACACGCTGATGCAGACAGTTTTCAGATCGAAGAATTATTTTAAGAGATATTTAATGCTAAAGTTGGACAAAATCGTTCCACTAAAAAAGTTTTATAGGAGCAAAAACTGTTCATAGGAATTTAATCATTTTTAGATCATTTTATGCGTTAGAATTTGCCAGAGTGCAGATTGCATTAATTTTTTTATTTTGACTATTTTTTTGAGGTTTTATTTCTATTTTAAATTCATATTTTCAGCATTTCTAGAGATATTTTTAACAGATTTTAGAAAGTGATATTAATTTAAACTGTTGCCAACTGTATAAACAGCGGAAGCAATAATGTTTGCTTCAAAAAAAAAAAAATATTTATACGTGTAAATAAATTAAAAAATTATTTACACGTGACTATTATAAACAGAAAAAAACATTTGGGATTAGAATTAAATTATTATGTACAAAAAGCAGGAACTTATTAAAAATTATGTCATAAAAACTATAATTACACGTGAATTTTAAGAGAGAAAGGAATTTGTAAAGCAATAAATTTATTAACATGCGTTAGAAGTCTTAAATAGGAGAAATTACGTCATATTTACGTCACATTACAGTTATTGCATAAAATGAACACAAAATAATATTGCAAAACGGTTTAAATTTAGAAATTGCGCTAGACATTTATTTGATATTTTAAGAGGATACTTTTCAACTATATTTGTTAGGAAAGCGCAAATAATATTTAATTTCTAACACAAGTATTTTCACGTGAATATTAAAAAGAGAAAGAATAGTTTGGTCAAAATTACGTCAGATTAAAAACGATTAATTTAAAATGTCTCATTTAAAAGAACTTTCTTTTCACTTTGTTAAAAAATACCAGGAGACAAAGACTCTGTTTACTTAATTCCTTTTATATTAGCTTATTTTGAAACGTTGTTACACGTGTCTACGTCATCAAGTTATTTTTATTTCGACGTTTTATTTGTATTTTTATTAATGTTGTACTAATTTATTTGTTTTTTCGTTATTTAAAATAAAAATTGTCAATTTGTACAATTTGGCGATTTATATAATTTGGCGAAATTGGTCGACGGGATAATCAAGTAGTACCGCAACGGATTTGGCGTTTAAATTCCCCAATCAAAGAGAAATGAATATAAATCCGTTTATAGAGAGATCGCCACTGTTTTTTAAATTATAATTCAGTCTTTCGAAATCTTTTTATAGCCGATCAAATTAGCGTGCATTTAGAATCTACGGTGTCTGGACGGGGGTTGGCGAGCGTAGCTCGTAGGAGGCCGAGCCCCCTAGTTATAAAAAAAATAATTAAAGCTAAATATTTATTAGTTATTTTTTTATGAACCAAAAACATCAAGGAGTGTCCATTACTGGCACATCTACCCTATCAAAATGTTTCATATTTTCTGCAATATCCAGTATTTATTTTCAAAATGTCAAGATTTTTGATATTTTCATATTACTTGATATTTATTTTCAATATATCAAGATGTTTCATATTTTCTGCATTTGATATTTATTTTCATAATATGAATGTGCACAAGATATTTTTGATATTTTCAGTCGTAATTCGTAATATTTCAGTGTAAATGAAATAAATTTTCAACTGTTATTGACTCTGAACCTGTAGATAAAAAACTTGTCTCTTCTGGATGTGACTTTTTTTTAGCCAAAAAAGAAAACAAATATATTTTTCAAGCTTTAGATTTTTTTTTAAATGTTGAACTAATAATTATGTGGGACATAATTAATTCTGAACAACCATTGAAAGATGAACTGACTAATTTAAATAAGCAATTATATACAGCTTCATTAGAAAAGAATCTTTTCTCAAGTTTTGGTTCAGTTGAGTTTGAACTATACAGCATGTTAGGAAATATGAAATAAAACATTTTATACTTACATTTATGTTAAAATTTTTCAATTAAAAAAACTTTTTTTTTTCTATTTAAAATTTTGTTTTAAAAATATCTGATTATTTTGTACTTGATCTTGATACTGAATCCTATAGTTATTTTTTTTTATAAGTGTATAAATCAAATTGTTACTGTTTTCAATTATTTCATCCTCAATTTTGTTCTAAGTGAAAAAAAAAGAAAAATGCATTTTTAGAATATTCTTTAAGTTTTCATGTTAAGTGTAATATATTTTAGTTTCTAATCTATATTATGCTCGAAAACATTTATTATCAGCGGTAAGTTGGCTGCTTTGAAAATATCGGATATATATCGAAAATATCAGATATATATCAAAATATCGGATATTTTTGATATTTTCGAAAATATCATGATATTTACGAACCCTGACTGTAATATTTTCAGAAACAAGAGAAGATGAAAAAGTTAACCCTTTAAGGGCCGACACCCAAAAAGTGAAATGATGTGTGTAGTAGAATTGTTTTGAAGAGCTACAACCAAAAATGTAATCAAAACGATGCTAAAAATATTTTTGGTGGGGGCCCCTCCCCCGGGCCCCCTAACTTCTCCCCCTTAGGAAATAGAGCTTAGCTGATAGCATAGAAAGAATGTACGGGAAAAATCTGCATAGAACGAACATTTTCTAAGGCGGAACTTCCTACTTATACGGGCAAAAATTACCGAGTTATTGTCTTTTGAAAGTAAAATTTTGCATAAATTTGCTTTTTTCGGCCATAACATTTTGGAGACGACCCGTAAAGATCAGTTGTCATGATTTTCAGTTCGGAAATTTTAATACCTTTAATTTAAGGTATATAATGTGGGGAGTATTTGCTTAACTTAAATAGTTCAATAAAAACGGCCATAACATTATGGTCGTGCCTCGTATTTCTAAGCTTGCATGTTATTCAGTCCGGAATTTACTTTACGTTTATTTAAAGGTACATATTGAGGGGGTGCGTAGGAGATTTATTGCGATTTCGCTTTATCGCCCAGTACCTAGCCTCGTCAAAATAAAATCGGGGTCCCGTTTTCGTGAATCCTCCAATGATACTACTCCAAAGCTAGCCTCGCAAAGGGTCCAATTGTAGTCAGACTGGTGCTTTTGATAAAAAGATTCAATTCTGAACGGATTTTCCTTCGACAATGAGTTGTTAATTTGCTAATTGCGTCCGTAATTACGGCGGGATTTTCTCGAAACCACAAAGTCCGTTTCTCTGAGAAAACGGCGGCCCAAATCGACATATTATAAGACCCTCTGCGTCGCCTGTGAGAAAAGTAGTTCCCAGTACAAGGGCGAATGTTACACACAGACATACATACAGACGTTTACGGACATTAATAGTATTGACTAAAATTGGCCGAGTTATGAAACTTTAAAAATGCATGACTTATACCACTTTTCTACACCTGAATACAAATGTGTTCGGCCATGTTTTGAGGGGTCATATACCAAGTGCTTAAAGTAATCGAAGAACTTATTTCATGTGTATCTGCGCTTTGAAAAAAATCATACAAGTATTACGATTGAGTTAACTTTTATTAAGTTTCAAATTGTCTAAAATAATTGTATTTTAACATACATTGTATTTTAACATGTTTTATTTTGTAAGGATTTGAGACTGTTTCCTTTGAAGATTTCTGTTAACAAAAATTGTTATTTTTATAAGTTTTTATTTAACTTCAACAATTGTATGTATGTTTTTCCAGTTCAAAATTTGTATTCGAACTTTAATTCACTTTCAAATAACCGATCGAGATTAAATTTTACATACTGACGTAAATTCGATGACAATATAATATTATTATGATTTTCGGTGGCTACTATTTATACTTATTTTACAGGATAACACAAAAAATTTCGGATAGATTACCGCTAGAAGTTTAAGAAAAAGTTTTAGATTAGATAACACAAGACTGCGATGGTTGTGTTTTTTAACTTTTGTGTATTTTTTAGCACTGAATCCGAAAATTATCTTAATTTTTAACCATCATGTCAGGATTTTTCGCAAATCATAAATTATCAAAGTTAAAAAATAACAAAAATCAGATACTATAAAATAGAGGAGATGGCTGTGTTTTTTTAACTTTTCATAATTGATTCTTATGTACTTCTTTGCACTGAATCTGAAAATGACCTTCATTTTTAACCATCACCTTAGAATTCTTTTGCAAATCATAAATGTCAAAGTTAAAATATAGCGAAAATCAGATACTATAAAACAGAAGTAAATCTTTATTTTATTTTATTTTATTTTATTTTATTCAATAATTTAGATTCAATTTTTTGCCTTATACTTAGATTCTTACAGCTACACAGCTGGGGTGTCCGATGAGGTGGAGGTTGGAGAAGGAGGTTCAATTTTAACTTTGAAATTTACAACTTGCGAAAAATTCTGACATGATGGCCAAAAATGAAGGTCATTTACGGATTTAGCGCTAAAAAATACATCAAAATCAATTACAAAAGTTAAAAACACAACAATCACATCTATTTTGTAGTGTCGAATTTTCGCTATTTTTTCTTTTTTTAATTCTAAAATTTACGATTTGCAAAAAATCTTTACGTAATGGTAAAAAATTAAGGTCAATTTCGGATTCAGCGACACAGAATATATAAGAATAAATTATCAAAAACTAAAAAACATGACATAACCCAACTTTTACAGGCTAGTATAATCTAATACTATTTTAAAATATGCATCATTTTTGAAAGAATTGAGGCTGTTAATTTTCCTCATTTTATTTAACAAAAATTCTGTTTTTTTATATGTTTATTACAAGTTGTATAGTTTTCATTAATATGTCGGAATGATTAAAGATTTCACATTTATATTGCAATATTAATTTTACTCTCAACCATTTTTTTTTTTTTTTTTAATATATCTGACGAAATTATATTTCTACTAAATTTGCGAATGTACCTTAATTTGCAGCAAAAAACATGCTCCAACTTTAAACAGCTATTACTAGGTCAATTTTAATCGTAGAGTAATGGGAGTTTTTTTTTTTTTTTTTTTTTGTCTTACTTGGCAGTGTAAGAGGAAAATTTTACTAAATATAACTTATAGGACCGGAGGACCGTATAAAAATTTAAATTTCGCAAACTTTTAAGAAATGCTTTTTGACTCAAATCGCTTTTAAAATATTTCTTTGCCGCATTTAAAATATTTTTGTAATGATAACTATATATGTTTATGACTAACGGTTTAGGAATTAGCCATTGGACACCGTTGAGAGTGCACACCTTGTATATTACGCTATCGTATGTGGCACAGAAATCGCGATTATTTGTCAATTGTTTAATGGCAACGCCCGAATGAAACGCATCTCATTGGTTATTGAACAGCATTTAATGCATCTC
This sequence comes from Maratus speciosus, assembly GCA_963932465.1. NCBI lineage: Eukaryota > Metazoa > Arthropoda > Arachnida > Araneae > Salticidae > Maratus > Maratus speciosus. Next base: position 2,746,983 of record OZ010790.1, on the reverse strand, counting down.
CGTACATATAAGGGGGGGTTACCATAGGGGTGACCGTGTTCTGAAGCCAAATGCCGTTAGGTTTGCGGCCAACTTGGTGATATATCGCCAAATTTTGCGAACAAAATGAGTCTCCAAAAGTGACACTAACTTGGGTATATCTCTAATAATTTCCATCACAAGAGATACAAGTTGCATCATTCGAGACTGGTTTAGTCCCATCGTTGATATTCAGGTTCATATCATCATCACTGCCCACAAGAAGAGGATCGGTGATGAGACCGAGAATAAATCATATTGTTTCGTGGGACCTTTATTTTTCCCATCCCTGCTCCCTGACCGGTCTCTTACTCCAACTCAAGGATGTCTTCTAGAAAGCACTTTTGTGAAGCAACTTGGTCAACTGATCCTTCATGGTGATCCAGTGATGACGCTGAACCTAGCCGCTTTGCGTCCACGAGTAGTGTTTCTCTTCTTCATGTTGGGGACAGGAGATATGTCGACCGAAGAAACTCCATTTAAAGTTATCAGGGAACATTGCGGTGTTTCAGCAGCCTCATCAATTAGCAAAGCTAGAGCTTAATGAGCTTGTATATCAAGATAATTCGAAAAAGAGAGGGCCCATATTTACACCAACCCCAACTAAAAAAGACGGTCACATTACTTTCACATGTAACCTAAAGACGCACATGACTAAAGCTGTACTTCTAAAAGTAGCTCCGGATCTTCGCTTTCCCGATATCACTCTGAAATTATTTTAAACTAACTATAAGGATATGAAAAGAAAACGATTTCAGATACCTGTCAAAAATTTGCAGTCCCAAAGAAACACCAATTCGCACAATAACTCACGCTCCATTCACACTATTTGAAAAAATGGTTCCAACTGATCTCTATTATCTTATATCAACAAATGGCATCATGTGCAATCCTGGCTGCCAGTCTTCAGCACCTCCAATGGCTACTTCGGGAGGGATGCCCGTATTTACACCTGTGCCCGTTTTTACACCTTTTCCTCTTACCTTAAGGGATTATATCTACCCTATCTATATTATTAAGGACAAACATATCTGTGCGTAACGCATACGTCATTCTGCGAATGGCAACACTTTGAAATTTGAAATGAAATTTCGGTTTTGAAATTTTCGCTACAGCAAATTTTTAAACTTCTAAACATCCCACATTTTAAATGTTTACACCGACGTATGCAGAAAAAAATGCACTTTTAAATGCAATTTGTTTGAAAGCTGTATCTCAATTTATTTTTGAGATATTAATTTTTTTATAGTTTTTAATACCAATTTTCTAATCGTGGCAACTGAAGTTACTTCATTTCTGTTAAAAGTGGTTTAGCTATCTTTATTGATTATATTCTTACTGATGCCATTTTCTCATTGCAATTAAAAATATTTTTTTTTTAAAAATTGAACAAAATGAAGTTACGCTTTAAAAAAAGACAAATTTTCCCTGATGATGCTGTTATATTTCACTATTTTTTCATTTCGCTGATATTGAGTTTGAGACAATAGGCAAAATATTTCAGCGACTGAAAATGGCGTCATATTTAATAGAAAACGTTAATTTTATTTGATAAAACAAGATTTTGAATACGTGTAAAAGTTATAAATTTCTGGAATTTTTACGCGCAAGTACAGAGATTATACAAAGACCTCAAATCACGAGTGGGAATTTTAACATGGAAAGTTGTAATAATTGACAAACGTGACTTCGAGCTTGAAAATATATTTATTAATAACCTGTTGCGCGTTAAAAATGTTTTTAAATGGTTAATATGGAGGATGTGAAACGCGGAAAATGACTGGATTTGGTTTAGATTTAAAGGGGGGAAATTCTATGATTATATAAAGGTGAAATCATATTTGCTGATTTTTCATTCCTTAATATCAAGCATCAATTGATAACTTAATCAAAATTACTTATCTTGATTATATGTTACTGATTATGTATATGAATGAAGTTTAATTTTTCAATAATTTTAACAGTTGAAGTTTTTGAAAAAAGTATTTTGTTAATCTTAGGTTAAAATATGTCTTTGGAGAGTTAAACTAACAAGTGTAAGATGGATTTTTTATTGTAATTATTGTTGTCGATGTATTATAAATTTGATGCAACAGTTTTTTTGTAAACATTTTCTTTCGTCGAAATTCGACGGGTTCTACCTCGTATATATAAAATCCTAATGAAACGGATTTATGAAACGAATATATGAAACGGCTGAAATGTAACGATTCTTTGAATCGACTGATCAAACAACTGATTATGTTTCACGGCGATTTCTCCTAAAACATGGAATATTTTGCGATGAAATTAACACCAAAAATCAATATTGATCCGCAGATTTCAAAACTGGTATTAGAATTTTTAAATTCGAATTAGTTTTCGAAATATTATTTTTTTTCTAATTTTATATACATTTTTCTAATGATGGCAACTCAAATTTTAATCAAACAGATATTTTTTTTTTTTTTTTTTTTTTTTTTTTTCAGATTTTAGAGAAGGTTACTATTTTAAACTAATTTGGCGAGAAGTTTGGCCTCCCTTAATTGTATGCTAAGAAATGTATCATGTTACTTTATTCATAATTCAATTTGTATTTCATTATCATTTTATTTAATACAAACAGAAACATTTAAAATAAATGGCTTTCACTTCTTTATTTTTTTTAAACGAAATGATAAGAAAAATATTAGGCACAGATGTCATATACTCACCGGAGTACCTAATTGGCGCCAAAATGGCATTATTTTGGTTGACATGGTAACCCGGCTATTGTTGTTTATTTAATAATAAGTGTTTATTTACTTTATTTCCTTTTTTTTAATTACATAAATTGTTTTGTTCTATAGTTAATTAATTTTTTGGTTATGTTCCTTTAAAAATAAAAGATAATAGAAAATAATTAAAAAATACGGTACTACTTAGTTATTCCATCGACCCATTTCGCCAAATTATATAAATCGCCAAACCACTCACCAATTTAAACAAATTGACATAATTTTTATTTTAAATAACGAAAGAACAAAGAAAATAGTATAAAATTAATAAATATACAAATAAAACGTCGACATAAAAATCACTTGATGACGTAAAGACGTGTAACTTGCTTAAAGTCAAGTGAATGTGACATTTATCAACCGTTATTGGCATTTAATCGTATAGTTTGGTGATAGATTTTTGTTCGACGGGATAACTAAGTAGTACCAAAAATATATATGTAACTGGTATTCGAAAACGAGGATTTCGCCAAATTTTCGTAAAAAAAATCACGCCAAATCGGGTGCGTATAACGTTACATTTAATATATGACATCTGGCCAAATATTAAATGATGTAACAAGCGATGACATTTAAATTCAACTTCAAAGCAATGTTTTAATTTACCACTCGAAAAATAAAAAAAAATGCTAACTGGCGAGTTGAAAAATAGTTATTCGCGAGATTTGCACCCGGCTAGCGTAACAGTACCAAGAATTCTTCGCGACAATATTTTTATGTAGTATTATTCGAAAAAAAACTGATTTTTTTAAATCGAAAACTTTCCGCACAGATGCCGCATACGGTCCCATATTGGCGCTATTTTTTTCTGACGCCAATGTCATATACGCAACGGGTACTTAACTGGCGCCATAGTATCGTTATTTTGCTTGATTTGATCAGACGGATGTTGTTGTTTATGCTGTTGATCTTTTCCCCAAATTAGCGTCGGAAAAAATTCGCGCCAATATGGGGCCGTATGTGATATCTGGGCCAAACTTTCATATGAAAAGCGAAGGGATCAGAGCATATTTATTTATGGCAGTTACATGACTTGGACTATTATAATATAGATGAAATGATGGCGATAGAATAATATTTGGCGACTTATCACCTGTACCTGACTAACATTAAAGTACCAAAATGGCACCTGGAATATAAAAAGCGAAGTGGTTCGCCCGGAACTGTTGATGATAGCCACATGACTTCGGCTATTGTTATAGAAATTGTTTTAAAATACCGGGAGACAAAGACTCTGTACACTTAATTCCTTTTATTTTTAGCTTCTTTTCAAACGTTTAACTGATCCTCTTTAATCAAACACGAAAACAAGCATTGGATGTCTAAACAGCAACTGATTCGGCCTTAAATTTTCGAAATCAAAGGAAATTGAATGGAATCCCGTTTACAAGGAGATCTGCACAGCTTTTTACAGTATTATTCAATCTTCTATAATATTTTTTAAACCAATCAGATTAGCGTGTTTTTAGATTCTGCGGTGTCTGAACGGGGGTTGGCGAGAGCAGCTTGCAGGGGGCAGAGCCCCCTAGTTAATTATATTTAAGGGAGTCCAAATAAACTAAATTATGAATAAAAGTAACATGATACAATGCTTAGCATGCTTTCCCAAACATAAATCTTAAGGGAGAGGAAACTGGTTGCCAAGGGAGGCTAGTATCTATATTATAAAGGACGAACATATCTGTGCGTAACGCATACATCATTTTGCGAATGGCAACACTTTGAAATTTGAAATGAAATTTTGGTTTTGCAATTTTCTCAACTGCAAATTTTTAAACTTCTAAACATCGCACATTTAAAATTTTTACACCGTCGTATAAGGAAAAAAATGCTCTTTTAAACGCTATTTGTTTGAAAGCTGTATCTCAATTAATTTTTGAGATATTAATTTTTTTGCAGTTTTTAATACCATTTTTCTTATTGTGGCAACAAAAGTACCTCATTTCTATTGAAAGTCATTGAAAGTAAACGGAAAATAGTTGAAAATAGGAGATACAGTATCTTTTTGTTGCCATTTTCTCATAAAAACTGAAAAAATTGTTCAAAATAAAATATAGGCTATGTCAAGAATATTGTGTGTTATTCCGTGATAATGACGTCATATGCACACTTTTCTATAGACGAAGTTTAAGACTGGGTTGTAAAAGTAGATTGATTTAGCGGATGCAAACGGCGTCATTTTATAAAAAAGCGTGTATTTTAACTCTTAAACCTGAATTATGTTTTGTAGAAGTGCGTCATTTTCACAGACCAGCTGCTTTGAAATTCTTCACAGGTGAAAATGCTTCACTTTTGAAAATAATGTAATCGAAAGCACACACTGATAAACGCAATGTTTTACAAAAATGTAGAGTGTTTTTATAAAAGAGAGGTGACATGCAAATAATAGCGATTTATATTACAAAAATTGATGATTCTCGCCTGGATGGATTTGCTTCGCCGAGTTAGACAAGCAAACAAATAATTCGTAGTTTAGAATAATATCGTGTTCCTGAAGTTTTTGTCGAAAATTCTCTCGAATAATAAATATTTTAATGAGACATACATATTTTATGAGATACATATTTTAATTAGAATAACACACTGATAAACGCAATGTTTTACAAAAATGTAGAGTGTTTTTATAAAAGAGAGGTGACATGCAAATAATAGCGATTTATATTACAAAAATTGATGATCACCGACATGGGGCAAACACGGAACATAATTAAATCCAGCATCGATAGAAACTATATTAATACACGCTGGCTGACGATATATATTCCATCTTGTGCTGCGTTTGTAGCCTTGCCAACATATAATAGTGAGAAAATTTCCGTGCTGGGTATCGTTCCAAGTGGTTTAGTCGGTAGAACGTCAGTGTGCTATACTGATGGCCCGGGTTCGAGTCCCGGCTTGGAATCTTTTTCACTATGTTGGCCCTTTGCGTCATTTAAGCAATTACTTTGAAATTTGATTTTCATTTGAAATATTGTATGCAAGGCGAATGTTTCCCTCGGGAATAATTTGCATGTATTAATATAGTCCTCTAAGGAAATGGAGTGTTATTATTCCATACACAAGAAAGTTGGAGTAAAATTCAAATCCAATCTCCCGTCCAATGTTGACCTGTCTCTTAGAGGAGACTTACTCAAACTTAGAAATCCCTTTTAATCCTCAAAATCGTTTAGAACCTCGCCGCCTTATGAGATCTCTCAAAGGATGAGTGGAATGTGGCCATTAGCGAAAAGCTCTCTGGTCACTGATTATCACCGTGTGCTTTTGGCCTTCGAATTACGAATCACTCGGGTAACTTAAGGGTGTTCTCAAATCCAAAACGGCAACTTTCTGACATAAGTTTTAATTTATTTTTGTTCGAAAATGCATGAAACTAGCTGGTGATGTTGTTCAGAAACTATGTCATTGAGCTGTTTTTTCCATTTTTTTGCAAACGCAATAGATTTTTCAGAAAATAGTGTCAAAATGGGCGATTTGAACCGAATTTCCGCGCAAAGGAAGAAAGAGCACTCAAAAGCGGGCGAAAAACATGTATGTCACGTGATCAAAATTCCTTATAACTCAATAGGTAATGAATGGATCAAAAAATGGAAAAAACAGTTCAATTCCAAAACGCTTCCAGGGCCAGGCTTTCCAATTTTATACCTTTCCGCTAAAAAATGAATTTGTAAATGTGTCAAAAGATTTTGCGCTTGTTGAGCAGAGCAGTTAAGAACAGCCCTAAGAGTGACATATCTGTGTGTGTGTGCATATATATATGTGTAAACATACTTCTTGAGTATATAATCATATATTTTTTAATTGACTTAATTTTTTTTTTTTAATTGACTTAAAAAAAAAAAAAATTACTTCAACAAGAACCTCTGTCTAAACTAGCTACTTTCTGACACATTCATAAATTCATTCTTATTTTTGAATACACAAAATTTACAGGAATTATTCGAACACTAAGAAATCAAATAGTAATTTCTCTTTATATATATATATACTAGGGGGCTCTGCCCCCTGCAAGCTACGCTCGCCAACCGCCGTTCAGCATACTGAGACGTTACAAAAATTTTCAACAAGCACCTTCTTTTTACTTTATTTTATCTTTACAAGAAGAAAGTATTGGATTCGTGAAAATTTTCGGTTTTCGACGGATTTACATGTTTTAGGGGTCAGAGATTCCGAAAAACATGTTTTTACAAAATGTCTGTCTATGAGTCTGTGACTCTGTCTGTCTGTATGTGACAAATTTTGTGGGCGCTCTAACTCAAGAACTAATGCACGGAATTTAATAAAAAATTATATTCAGTTAGTTCCTGATATAAATGGGTGCTGATTAGTTTTGTTGTAAGTAGTTAATTTGGTGTAAATCGCTGAACAGCTGGTGCTGCTATGCTGCATTCTTTGTAATTTCCGCAATAGCTCTATCTCAAGAACTAATGCTTGGATTTTCAACAAACTTCAGATTCAGGTGTACCTGGATATGAATTAGTGCTGTTTATGTTTTGGTGCAAATCGCTCAACAGGTGGCGCTGCTATGCTACATTTTTCAAAATTTCCACCATAGCTCCATGTCAGTAACTGATGCACGAATTTTCATCAACCTTCAGATTCACGTATACCTTGATAGGGAAGAGTTCCATATAGTGTGCTGATTGGCGCGATTGGCGAAAAGATCCAAAATTGCACCAAAGAGCCATTGCAGGTTTGACGTCACGGAGATAAAATCCATGTAAGCATGAAGAAAGCAACCCAAAGGTTTAAGATCGTAACAACCTCAATGAAACATTTATCTCCAAAAAAACTAGCACACAATATGGAACTCTTCCCCCTTGATATCAATTAGTGTGTTTATGTTTTGGTGTAATCGCTCAAGGCTATGATACATTTTTCACAATTTCCGCTCAAGAACTAATGCACAAATTTTCATCCAACTTCAAATTCAGATATACTTTGATATGAATGGGTGCTAAATTGATGTAATTTCTTGTATTATTTAAATGATTTAATTGACGTGATTTATACAGAAGAAAGTTTTGTGATGGCCATAACCATAACATTCTAGTTATTCTTGTTTTCTTACATTCCTTGCAAAAATTAAGCAATTTTAACGTACGGGCGTTACGGTAATTGCGATATAAAATAACACACAAAAAAAAATAATTTTTTTAATGAAAGGAAATTTTAATACCTGGTTCTATAAATAAAGAGTCAATTGAAGTTTTTAAGAATGAATTGATGCAGAATAAAACATAATTCATATTTTTGATTTTGTCTTAGTTTAGAATAAGCCGTTTAACATAATCGACATGCACGACATTTACATACGGTGGTGGCCGAAATTCCGGACACTTTTAGGTAACTTTCATTACCAAAACTAAAAAGCTACCTATTGCATTCCATCCGAAGGAGAACACTTCGAGAAATTTTGATATATTTTCGCCGATCATGACCCTCAGATACCAAAACCACCCTCCGTAGAAATGCTAACTTATATCTACCCTACATATATAAAATCCTAATGAAATGGATATTATGAAACGAATTTATGTAACGATTCTATGAAACGACTAATTAAAAAACTGATTCTGTTTCACGGCGATTTCTCCTAAAATATGGAATACTTTGCGATGAAATTAACACCAAGAATCCGTATTGATCCACAAATCTCAAAACTGGTATTAGAATTTTTAAATTCGAATTAGTTTTCGAAATATTAATTTTTTCTAATTTTATATACATTTTTCTAATGATGGCAACTCAAATTTCAATCATAAGAGATTTTCATTTTTTTTTTTTTTTTTTTTTTTTTTTTCAGAAAAGGTTATTATTTTAAATTAATTTGGCGACCAGTTTGGCCTCCCTTAAATATATGCTCAGAAATCTATCATGTTACTTTTATTCATAATTCAATTTACTTCAACAGTCTTTCGCCAAATCGAAAGATTCTGATAGAGAAATCAAGAACTCAGTATTTTTATATTAGCGGGACGCAGGTGATACATCACCAAACATTTTCCCCGTCGCATGTTTTTATACTTCATTAATTTCATTTAAAATATAATCCTCCTTTCAATCATTTTATTTAAAATACAAAACTTCCATTTAAAACTGAACCACTTAAAATTGATGGCTTTCACTTCTTTCCTTTTTTTTTTTAAACAAAACGAAAAGGAAATATTAGGCATATATGTCATATACGCACCGGTGTACCTATTTGGCGCCAAAATGGCATTTTTTTTATTGACATGGTAACCCGGCTATTGTTGTTTATTTAATAATAAATGTTTATTTACATTTATTTCTTTTTTAAAATTATATAAATTATTTTGTTCTATAGTTATCAATTATTTTTATTATTTCCTTTTGAAAATAATAGAAAATAATTAAAAAATACGGTACTACTTAGTTATTCCGTCGACTAATTTCGCCAAATTATATAAATTGCCACACCACTCTCCAAATTATACAATTTGACATAATTTTTATTTTAAATAACGAAAGAACGAATAAATTAGTATAACATTAATAATGATACAAATAAAACGTCGAAATAAAAATCACTTGATGACGTAAAGACGTGTAACTTGCTTAAAGTCAAGTGAATGTGACATTTTCGATCAACCAGTATTGGCATTTAATCTTATAAGTTTGGCGATAGATTTTTGATCGACAGGATAACTAAGTATAGTACCAAAAATACATTTGTAAATGGTATTCGAAAACGAGGTTTTCACTAAATTTTCGTTTAAAAAAAAAAAAAAAAAAAAAAAAAAAATCACGCCAAACCGTATATTTCAACTTCAAATCAATGTTTTAATTTACCACTCGAAAAATAAAAAAAAAATGCTAACTGGCGAGTTGAAAAAAAGCTATTGGCGAGATTTGCAACCTGCTAGCGTAACAGTACCAAAAATTCTTTGCGACCATGGCAAATTTTATGTAATTTTATTCTAAAGAAAAAAATTGATTTTTTAATCATAATGGAAAACTTTCGGCACAGATGTCATATACGGCCCCCTATTGGGGCGATATTTTTCTGACTTCCATGTCATATACGCAACGGGTACTTAACTGGCGCCAAAGTACCGTTATTTTGCTTGATATGGTAAGCCGGATGTTGTTGTTTTTGCTGTTCATGCTTTCCCCAAATTGGCGTCGGAAAAAAATCGCGCCAATATGACATCTTTGCTAAACTTTCATATGAAAGGCGAAGGGATCAGACCATATTTGTTTATGGCAGTTGATGACTTGAACTATTATAATATAGATGATATGATGGCGATAGAATAATATTTGGCGACTTATCACCTGTGCCTGGCTAACATTAAAGTACCATAATGGCACCTAGAGTATAAAAAGTGAAGTGATCCGCCCGGAACTGTTGATGACTTAGGCTATTGTTATAGAGATTGTTTTAAAATATCGGAAACAAAGACTGTATACTTAATTAATTTTATTTTAGCTTCTTTTCAAATGTTTAATTGATCCTCTTTAATCAAAAACGAAAACAACCATTGTATGTCATAACAACAACTGATTCGCCCTTAAATTTTTGCAATCAAAGGGAATTGAATGGAAACCCTTTTACAGGGAGATCTGCACAGCTTTTTTCAGTATAATTCAATCTTATCTAATATTTTTAAAATCCATCAGATTAGCCTGTTTTTAGATTCTGCGGTGTCTGAACAAGGGTTGGCGACCGTAGCTTGCAGGGAGCAGAGCCCCCTAGTATATATATTATATATATATATATATCTGAATTTTGTTATGTGTAACTCTCGAATTTTTTAAACGATTTTGATGAAATTTTCGGCTGAGAATGTCTCGGCCGAGTTCGTTGGCCAGCTTCATCGGCTGTCTTGTTTCAAAATGGTGGCTATTTGAATTTTGCGGACACTTTTGGAAATTTTTTGGTTTCCTAACTTTCTTTTTAAAATGACATATATTGTTAACTTACACTGTGTGACTCTTTAAAATGTTTCTAACATTCTGTTTAAATGATGCATAAGAGTTTGCATTTTGTGAAACGTAACATTTTCTATAAGTATACAATTTTAGAAAACGTAAAAAAAATTCAAAAATTCAAATGGCCGTCATTTTGAATCAAGATGGCTGATGAAGCTGGCCAACGAACTCGGTCAAGACATTAGTATGTACTATTCGTGTGAAAAAATTTCATCCAAATTGGTTCAAAAATTCGAGAGTTACAGCATGACAAAATTCAGATATATATATATATATATATATATATATATATATATATATATATATATATATAGTATATGGATATATCTACCCTATATAAATAAAATCCTAATGAAACGAATTTATGAAACGGATATTATGAAACAACTGAAATGTAACGAATTTTTGAAACGATTCTATGAAACGACTGATTAAACAACTGATTATGTTTCACGGCGATTTCTCCTAAAATATGGAATACCTTGCGATGAAATTAACACCAAAAGTCCTTATTGATCCGCAGATCTCAAAACTGGTATTAGAATATTTAAATTCGAATTAGTTTTCGAAATATTATTTTTTTTCTAATTTTTAATACTTTTCTCTAATGATGGCATCTCAAATTTTAATCATAACAGATATTTTTTTCATATTTTAGAAAAGGTTGTTGTTTTAAACTAATTTGGCAACCAGTTTGGCCTCCCTTAAATGTATGCTAAGAAATGCATCATGTTACTTTTATTCATTATTCAATTTGTATTTCATTATCACTTTATTTAATACAAAACATTTATTTAAAACTGAAACATTTAAAATAAGTAGCTTTCACTTATTTCTTTTTTTTAAACGAATCGAAAAGAAAAATATTAGACACATGTCATATACGCAACGGGGTACCTAATTGGTGCTAAAATTGTGTTATTTTGCCTGACATGATAACCCGCCTATTGTTGCCTATTTATTAATAAAGGTTTATTTGAATTTATTTTCTTTTTATTTACAAGAATGTTATAAATTGTTTTGTTTTATAGTTATTAATTAAACTTTTTTAAATTGTTATTTCATTTTAAAAATAACAGAAAATAATTTAAAAATACATATGTAACTGGTATTCGAAAACGAGGTTTTCGCCAAATTGTCGTAAAAAAAAAATCTCGCCAAACCCGGGGCGTATATGGCAGTGCAACAAATCATGACATTTAATTTCCACTTCAAAGCAATGTTTTAAGGGTAGTACTTCTCCCGTCGACCAATTTCGCCAAATTATATATAAATAGCCAAATTATGCAAATTGACATAATTTTTAATTTAAATAACGAAAGAACAAATAAATTAGTATAACATTAATAAAAATACAAATAAAACGTCAAAATAAAAATCACTTGATGGCGTAAACACGTGTAACTTCCTTAAAGTCAAGTGAATGTGACATTTACGATCAACCATTATTGGCATTTAATCTTATAGTTTGGCGACAGATTTTTGTCGATGGGATAACCAAGTAGCACCGTTTTAATTTACCACTCGAAAAATAAACAAGTAAGAAAAATCACACGTATATTATGAATTATAGATTATGAAACACTTTCCAACACTTCCTGTATCCTTTAACAAAACTTCGTTATTTAGGGAAATAATGTATATAAAAGAACTAAGTAAATATTTTAGAAAACGCATAAAACATTTGAAAAACTGACTTCAGCAGTTATCATTCATATCAAATATTTATTCCAATTCTTTTGAACAGCTCTGTATTTGATCTGTAGGTTGATATATAGGCTATATAATGGGGAAATTTAGTTTAGCAAGAAAATGAATAACAGGTTGAAATTTCTCTTTAAGCAATTTATACTAATAGATGGAAACATACTTGTATACTTTTGTACAACCCTGTAATTAACCTAGTACCTTTATTACACGCCACTATTTAGCTAAAGTTTAATTCAAAGTAAAACACTCTTAAAACTACTAGAATAACAATTTCAGAAATTATCATTTATAGACGGCCATGTATTCTTTGCGTGACCCTGTATATAATTTTATCTATGTTTTATAAATTTATCTACAAACATTTCTTAGTAAACAAAATGCAATTCAGCGTAAAAATGCATAACTCATTTAAAAACCAACTTTAAGCAATTTACAATCATACCCAGTGACCATTACAGATTGTTTTGTGTAGCCCTGTATATGAATTACAGCATTTATACAAATCATATACAATGCATATATATAGTGAAACACAAAAGCGCATAACATAATTAAAAATGCATTTCCAGCAATCATCGCTACCGTAAAATACTTCGGATACAATATAGTATCTGAAATCTTTTTTTGTGTCCCTGTAAATGCTATGCACTTCGTATTATACATGAAATATGTTATAGTAAACCTCAGCGACGTATATCAATTCCATTATACATGAAATAATTTTACATTATTAAAATACAACGGAAAAATTCCCTCCACCCGTATATCATTATGTAACGGAATTCTTTTGTGTGGCTCTGTGTAAATGAATAATATTTATTCTTTGCAGTGCATATTCTACGGAATGCATATTTTAGTGCACTTGATAAATGCATATCAATTTTATTATGTTTGAAAGCATGTAACATCATTAAAAATCATTTTAAACGATTTTTTCCCATAGGCCGTAATGTAACGGAAAACTTTTGACTGCCCCTGTAAATGAACTAAACATGCTACAAACTTCATTTGCAATAGGGTTCGTGCTATGGTAGAGGTCACTAACATCCAAAAAATTCAGAACGATCCGAGTATATTTACGGGAGTTAGAGCGCGTACAGACGGACAGACAAACCGAATGCATAAACAGTTTTCAACTTTGTTGGAAAGTGTTTAAAAATGCTAACTGGCAAGTTAAAAAAAAACTATTGGCGAAATTAGCACCCGGCCAACATAAAAGTACCAGGAATTCTTTGCGATCACGGCAACTTTTATGTAGTTTTATTCGAAAAAATAATTTTGATTATTTAATTAAAATGGAAACCATTCTTATGAAAAGCGAAGGGATCAGCCCGTTGTTTGTGACAGTTACATGACTTGGACTATTATAATATAAATGAAATAATGGCGATAGAATAATATTTGTCGACTTACCACACATGTGGCTGGCTAACATTAAAGTACCAAAATGGCCGCCTGGAATATAAAAAGCGAAGGGGTCCGCCTGGAACTGTTGCTGATAGTCACATGACTTAGGCTACTATTATAGAGATTGTTTTCAATTCTAAAAACAGCGCAAAGAATAATATTTCCTAACGATTAAAAGTTTATTTACACGTGACTATTAAAAAGAGAAAAAAAAAAAACTTTAAAATTACTATTAATGAGTACGTGTTAAAAGCAGGAAAATATTGAAAATTATGTCTTGAAAATTGTATTTACACGTGAATATTAAAAGAGAAAGGAGACTTTAAAATAATAAATACATTAATATGCGTTTAACCCTTTTGAAACAAGATGGCGGATGAAGCTGGCCAACGAACTCGGTCGAGACATTGGTATGTACTATGTACACACCAAGTTACATCCAAATCGGTTCATAAATACAAGATTCACAGTGTGACAAAGATCAGATACATATAATTCTCTTATTCTTTAAAACCCTTTAGGAAATTCCGGCTACATCCCTGGGAATCTGATTTCCACGGTTATTTTGCAAAGTGATGTGATAATTAGGTATCTGTCTATAAGTACGACGGTAGATCTTAGCTATAGTGGATTTTGTCGCATCCTGCCCTGAGTGGTAACAGATACTGGATTCCAGTATTATCGAACTTTCCACGTGCTAAGAAGAAAGCTAAGTTTTCCCGCGAACTGTTCTTGAAGTAAATTCTTCGACTGAGAGTTTGCCAGCGTTGTTGGTTATTAGATTCAATATTTCAAATAAAAGAGTATTTGGAATCCATCATAGTGATATTGCAGTATTTTGAAGAGATATTGTATAGTGTAAAGTATAGTGCTCCTAGTGATATTTCTTTACAGTGAACTAAAGGGAACTTTTCTTAGGTTCAGGCGAAAGATCAGCGTAGCCATATTGTTTTATGTCAGTGCTATAATTTAGTGAATTTATGGGGATAGCATTGGCCCTCTCAATCTTTTAGTATTTCGAATTCGTTTTTGATCAATTTTAGGTTAAAACGGCCCCCTCCACTGCCACCTACCTTTACTATTGCTTTAAATAAAATGTTGTTATCTTGCTAAACTTGTGTCATGGCTACTTTTCTAGTTGATGGGACGAAGGTCTGCCACAAATGGCAACTGAACATTAGGCCGCTAGACATCGAGCCTCCAGATTATTGCAGGGCCGCCATAAATGTCTGCCTAAATATTCAAGAAGCCAGGCTAATAGAGGAGGTCACCAGGACTTCTTTAGCGGTATAGCATATGTGGATGAGTTCATCTTGAAACTCGAAGAATATGTATTATATGGGGGCAATTTTTGAAAAAAATAAGTATTTGTAAAATGTTAACGTGATCCCCTTGTATGGCTTGAAAATATTGATAGATTTTTTTATAAGTGATAAGTATAAATGTTGTGAACAAACAGTTTCAGTGAAGAAAAAGAAAAAGAAAAAAAGCGTTTCAACCATTCTTAGTAAGAGTGTTTCACACCGAGAGTTCTGTTGTAATCGACAAACTGTTTTTGAGAAAACGTCTAAATTTTTCCTGCATAAATTAGAGCTTGAAAAATTAATTGCGACCTGACGTTAAGTTTGGTGAATTGATAGACACTGTGTTATACTCTTTTTTTAAATGTCAATACAAGAATATATTGATATGTGGGCTCCTAAGAATTCTGCCGAACTGTATCAGTTATTATTTAAAAATGAGAGTAGGCATGACACAGATCTTGGAGAAATATCAAAGCATCCGTGCTGACAGGCATGTGTGAAGTTCGAAAAATTTCCCGTGCACTGCACGTTCCCAAATCACTGCTTGACACTTCCTGCAATGCTGTAGCCACATCCTCCACTGACGTCGAGGCGATTGCTTTCCGCCCTCTGCCACATTTCACGTCAAATAAACCCGTCTCTTCGAATTTATCAATCTTCTTCTTCAAACCGAATGCAGTCACCGAGCTAGAGCCACTTCTTAAACCCTTTAATGTCTGTCCGGAATTTCTTCAATGCAATTGCCTCACAGTCAGCGTTCTTGTAAAAAAACTTCACAAGCACAGCCCAATCCTACAATGATAAGCAGAGCCCGATCCTTCAATGAAAGACTCATGATTACCTTCTCACACGCAGAATAACAGGAACTTAGTTTCGAAGACAGTTTATTCGAGAAGCCTGGGACAGTTGTCCCACATCACCGACACATAAGAGGATGGAAGTTAATTGTTAGAGCAAATTCATAGCTGGTAGCAATGGGAATGGAGGGCATACTAGATACTAGTAAATATTTAACAGAAATGCAAGTGAAAAGAGATCATAAAAAGAAATGTCTAAAAGGAAGTTTAAGTATAGCATTACAACAATTAGATATATTTTGTATTTTGTAAGATCATATAAACTTTTATAAGAAGTTTTCATACTTTTTTTTAATTTTTTGTAGGTTTTTTATAATTTTTTTATAAAGTAAGAAGTAAAACGATAAGTCGAAGGCAAGGGATGTTAGCAATGAAAGTGAAAAAGAACAGCCTAGGCCTAATGGCCGGTGAACTTGTGTTTTAGATCCGCAGGTTGATGTCAGGTTACTGGAAGTTATGCCTTCAGATAGTCAGGGCATTGCCGGGAACGACCATTCGGCTAAGCGAGATCCTGACAAGGATCGGCCCTCCCGGAAGTACATTGCCCGACTGTAGGTAATTCACATCAAGATCCATGCCGTAGAGTGCCGGATGCAACCGTTCGACTAACGCCGAGGTCCTGAAAAGGACCGGTCCGATCCGCCCTATACACTGCTCGACTAAAGGGAGCGCTCAACGGGTGCTGAACAGATCAGCAGCATTGAGGAGTTTCCTAGCTGAGATCAGCTTAACACCCAGTCTATAAATGAATTGTCTTATGTAAGTGTGAGCCATTGGGATAAGTATAACTGTAGTTAAAAACTACTTGAAAGAAAATTAAGAAAGTTATAGAAAAATAAAGGTGAAAAATAATGAAATATTAAAGTTAAAAATTAAGTTAAAACTTAAGTCAAGTAGGTTAAATGATAAAAATCTTAATAAATGGTATAGCTGTAATTGTAAAACTACTGTATAAGAATAAGGGGAGAGCCGGCGAAAACAGCTTCTTATATAGGCTACGTAGGAAATGGAAAGAGTCTGGTCTGCCACTTACAGCCAGAGAGGAAAGAAAGTAGGAGAAGGTGGAGATGCAAAGATTAGTAAAAAGTACAATTAGAAAGTAATTAAAAAAGGTTAAAGAGCACAAATAAGAATAATTCAGAGTAGAGCATCTAAAATAATTCCCGTTCTAGGAAGTTTGCGATTTTGTGGGTCGAAAATGTCGTACGTTGGTAAGGTTAATTATATTCAATTATATTAATTATATTCAAAGCGCTGTTTTCTGAAGTTTCTAAATAACAGGAACTGCATGTTCGCCGCCTTTTTGTCACAAATGCAGTGTGTGGTGCGCATGTCACGTCTTTTAATTACCATCTTATGACGAGTACAGCGCCGTCTATAGGTCAACTTTTGAACTATTTTTTTCACAAAACAAATTCCCATTGCTTCACGTATACTCAGATGAAATATCAGGTCATTCTGACCAGTGATTCTTTTTTTACAGCCTTTTCAATGTGCAACTTTGATTATAATCATTTGTGTATTGGAAATGTATTGTCTGGATGTATGTTTTAATAATGGTTCTGATATATTCATTTATTAAGCGAGGTAGCAGCTCTGAGTTTGAAGCTTTCGATTTTGGTTTTAGGATTTTCGACACGCGCCGGAGATAGGCACGTGTAGGCGGTCAAGATGTCCTTGACACGCGTGTCTAATTTTCATACTAACATTAATAAACTTAACTTTCTTCTCGGAGGTCGCTTTCCGTTTTCGATAGCCGTTAGTTTGAGGAAAATTCCGCATGCGCTAATTTTTTGCATTGTATGTTTGACTTTCGGAAAATTATTTTTGGAGTTATTGAGAGTTTTGTGGGATGAGTTTTTGCAGGTGTTGCACGTGGTAAGATAAATTCTGTGCATGCATTTTCCAAGAGGAGTGAGGAAAATTTTTCGGATGAGAGCACAGTCATAAGATTTGGAAATTGATGGATTTTTGAGTTGAATTTAGTAAGGAAGTTGATTTTAAGTAGCAGATCTCGACAACCACACAATTAGTGTAAAAGCGATAAGAAAAACCGCTTATTATCACTAAGATAAAATGTAAATTTACAGGATGAAAGTGATTACGGTACATTTAAAACAAGAAAAAATAATCATGTGTCAAGGTCAGGCATAGATTATACAACCCTTGCAACACATTCAGAACACTGTCACAAAACATGAGCGTTAATATGATGAAAGATTATATCTATTTAAACAAGTTCAATTAAGTGGGGAAACCTCCGCTAGCTCCACCCAGAAACGCACATCAGACATCTAACACAATGCATCCCGGAAAATGCCTAAGTAATCAATATGGAAAATGCATAACGTATTTGAAAACACAATTTTGGCAGTTTATAGCCGGAAAATATCCGAATTCTTTTCTGCAGCGCTATATATGATCTATAGATTTGTATATATACGACATAGTATGCCAAAATTCACTGCGAACCACATAACACAGTCCGTAAAAGTTCCCCTTGAGCAATTTCCGCCAATAAGAGGAAATTTACTCGAATTCTTTTGTGCAGCCATGTATAGGATCTAAATAATTTATACACACCAAGTATATACAAAAAAAAAAAAAAAAAAAAAAAGCGTAGCACCATTGAAAACGCACTTCAAGCATTTGACGCTCATAGATAGAACTGTAACCGAATTCTTTTTTATGTCCCTGTAAATGAACAATAAATTCTATACACATACTATTCTACAATAACTATCTTGCAGAGCACCCTAATGATATATGGGACACTATCACAAAATATGAAAACTGCAGTCCGTGCTATACAATGTAATTTTCTTTTTTACATTCTAATAAAACATATTCTTAGAAGTATTTTTAAGAGATATTCATTATAGCACAAAAATAAAGCAATTAAAAGGCTTAAAATTTCAGATTGTCATTTTCCTGGCATGTCATACTGTGATGTGTGCAAAGTAAAAGGCTTTCTGCTATACTGTACAAATATCTTTTTCTAGTTTTTTTTTTATTTCTAATTAATAATTATACCTTATATAACCCATATATGAGGAAGGTAACAAGTTCTGTATTTTACAAATAATTTTCGTTAATTAAAATATTATTGTCACTGAAAAGGAATGTCATTTTCCTGGCCTGCTCATTTTAGTTCTTTATGAGTTATAAAAATAGCGCTGCAGAATAATTCTTCCTGTTCTTGACATAGTTCAAGTCAGAAGTATTAAAATCATTGCTATCTGCAAGATCTTTTAGATATTTCTTTGAAAATAATGTGTTTAAAGGCTTTGTAAAAATTGAGTAGACTTTTATTATGTCATTTTCCTGGCTTCTATAAATTACAAATAAAACTGAACATTACACTGAATTTGAGGTACTACAGAGGAAACATGTTCCTTTAAATAAAATAAAAATGTTAAATCAAAAAAAATAAAAAAAATAATAAAAAATGTTAAAATTGTTTTAGAATGAAATTGTCATTATCCTGGCATACGTATGCCAAGAAAATGATATATAATTATAATTACATAAAAATGAACTTAAGCTCTTCAAACTTTAACTATTTTACATACAAATTCCTTTATTCAGCAGTTCAACCCACATTAAAAAAAAAACACACGGGCTAGAATCAGTAACAATTATTTAAGGAAAAAGAAAAGAAAAATATGTTACAAAGCATCTGACTTAAATGCATATACGATGCAACTACGATATCTATATTGCAAAGAATAATAATAAATAAATGTAACGGAATTAATTTGTGTGACCAAGTAATTAAATGATAAATGCTTTTCCCGCCATTTTCTTTGAAAGTATGTTTCCGTGGTCCTCAGTAATGCATATAATTTTCCTCAAGTTAATGTAACATTATTAAAATACACAGCAAACGATTTCCCCCATAGTCCATAACGTAATGGAATTATTTTTAGTGTCCCTCTAAATGAACTGTAAATGCTACTTCACTCTGCTTTCAACAGCAAGCAAGCCATATCAAACCTAAATAACATGTACCACTTACATGACAATCCTTTTACGCGAGTTAAAGCACGGGGCAGAATTTATAAACCTTTTTAACAATGTTGAAAAATGTTAAAAATTGAATATATAATACGTGAATTATCACATTGCTAAGGAAGAGCAGAACCAACAATGTGAAAAATGTCCAAGCCGGGAATCGAACACGGAACCCTTGGAATAGCGCTCCAAGTACTCTACCATTTAAGCTCCGAGGACGATGCCCAGTTTAGCATTTCCCACATACGTTGGCAAAGCTGCAACTGCAGAATAGTCCCCATGAGCACACAATCCTGCGGCGAAACATGAGACACAAACAATCCCAGCATCGGTGAACACATATATAATTTTTTTAATTAATTTTTCAATTAATTTTTTCAACAATGAAATTACGCTCGAAATTATTGAATATACTAGGTCGAGCAAAAAGTTCTGGGAAATTTGTGAAAGTTGCGTTGTTATGCACAAATTAACAACAAAAGCAACAAGGACTATTCTTTAAAGAAGAGACCATCATAGCCCACGACTTTCTGCCACCGTTCGGCCAGATTCCGGATTTGCTGGCTAAGCTTGTCGCCGTTACCAGCACCTTCATCCTCATTAATCTCATCAACGGCTTTCAGAATCGTTAGGCCTTTTCTCCAATAATGCCGGGTCAACACACGCAAATCATACTGTTCAATAGGCATTTTGGAGCCAAAGTTCCTGAACTCCTATAAATATACCACTAGTACTCCTATATACGACACAAATTCTGGTAACTATTAGATTAAAAATTTTCCAGAACTTTTTGCTCAACCTAATATAATACGATTCCAAGGGTTCCGGATTCGATTCCCGTCTTGGACATTTTTCACATTGTTGGTTCTACGCTTCGTTAGCAATGTGATAATTCAATTCCAAGGGTTTCGGGTTCGATTCTCGACTTGGACATTTTTAAAATTGTTGGTTCTACGCTTCGTTAGCAATGTGATAATTGACGTAATATATATTCAATAATTTCGAGCGTAATTTCACTGCTGAAAAAATTAATTGCAAAATTAATTAAATATATATATATGTGTGTTAAAAATAGTTTTGCGAAATGTGCATTATTATCCCTAAACGTTTTTCAAATTAATAAAACCGATTGGTGTAATTTTAACACAATAGAATGTGCTTAAAAGTTTAATAAAAAAAAAATGCCAATTCCAAGAATTATTTTAATATTCATTTTTACCCAGCTATTGCAGCGAAACTGATATTTTTTCTAACTATATACATAATATCACCTCAAGTGAATTGACATGTGTTCTAATCTTTATACACTTATCTTTAAACAAAATCTGTGAACGAAATATGTATTGCGCAAGAGATTTTTATTCCGATTTTAGTGAGAACATGGAAGATGAAGATTAAAATAGCTACAAAGAGTGAAAAATGTGTGAGAACTTGATAAAGAAAGATGCTTCGCTGAGAATTTTTAAACTCTTACCAAATCTGACCAGGCTACACTTGGTCGACCAAGCGACGAAAAATGGCTCGTCTGAACTTTACCATAATGTCGCCAATTACGATCATAAAGTCCCTGAGGAATTTACCTCGACAGGGCCCTACTTTTGCCCGGCCGGAATCCGGGCCCTGAAGGCGTGGTTTTAGAATTGTAGATTTTTGAAGACCTTTATGTGTTTCGTGGGAAAAAATAATGTAATTTATCGATATTATCTGATCAAAAGTGACTGCAAAGTCATGAGCTCTGAAGATGTACGGTTAAAGAAGTCAATGATGTGGAAATGTGGTCACATTGGACAGTCAATTTGGCGAGCTTGACTGGGTTTTTGCTATTTTGTATGACTTGTGTGTGCTTTATGACATTTTCTTTTTATAATGTGTAATTATTGATGACAAACATTGAACTTCAGGCATTAAACTTCTTTTGGATATTTAAAATTTGGAGATTATCATCATGACCTGATCAGCTATTATTTACTGAAATCGATTATAACATGGGAAATTGTAAACTCTTTTGTAAATAGCAAGCCAGTATTATGGATATACAGTAGAGCCTCGATTATCGGAAGTAATTGGGACCGAATCTCTTTCGCAAATACGAAATTTTCGGACAAACGAGAATGCTTCAATTTTAAGATTAAGGATAAATAAATGCAATATTAAGTTGTAACGAAAGTTTTCCGCCAAATCACCATTACATAATACTAATTATAATATATATAACTAACTGTAACTTTATATATGACTACCATTCTGCCAAACCTTCACAGTGTCATATGATACAACACTAGTACTTAAAGCTGTACACTTTATTCGGTGACATTCTGTAGCTGACATTTTGCAACAGAACTGAAAGTAAATGATGGTTCTAATCTGGTAGCGCGAGAGTTCCATTTCAGACACCTTGTACTTAATGATAACGATATTTTTTTACAAATTTCACAACACAGTGTTATAAAGCAAGTCTCTTTCTTTCAAATGCCGAAATCGTTTGACAGAATATGAGCTAACACGTCAACACGAACAGTTTGCACAGGCCGTATTAGCTGCGGTGGGAAATTTTCGTTACAACCTGATATTTCTTATTATGGTAACAAGTGCTTAATAAAAATAAATCAATAGCAAAATATAAACAAAAATAAATTAACTGAATTTTAATTTTGAAATTAAGTACCTTTTACATTTATCACAAGGGTTGAAAAAAATGTTTTGTTTGTCGCAGTTTCGATTGCCTGTGCTTTTGAAGCTCTATCACGGATTTTTTAAATATTGTTAGTTCACCAGTATGACAGTCTTTCTGCTGATCCAGTCATGCCAAACCTTTTACAAAACATTCAAAAGCTTCAGAATTGCTAATTTGTTCGTTTTCTTTGTTCCACACTTAGTTCCAAGAGAGGGGATTGAAAATATTTATATGTGCTCGTAGTTCGGAAAGAACCGTTTAGACCCAAATAATATGATAGTTTAAAAAAAAAAAAAAGCTTTCAAAATGGATTTTTCACACAAGGAATGTAATAATAATAATAATAATAAAATTGCTTTCAAAATGGATTTTGGTTAACCGAGAGTTTCGGTTAAAAGAGTTTCGGATAAAAGAGGTTCTACTGGTTCTACGGTAGAGGTAGTTGTACTGGAACCCAATGTTGAATTCTTAGGAAATAAATCCAATGAAATACCAGTATCGGTTGCATATTTGCTTACATTAAAAGTAGGGTAGACAGGGACTAGTTGGCCATACGGGCATGTTGGCCCAGTCGCAATATTTTTTTAACTTTGCGTTAGATAACATTGTCAGTCCAGCCAAGTATGCGTTTCTTCGCTTTCCTCCTCCAACATAAGCACCATTGAAGTCGGAGCGTCCGTTAAAGAATTATTGAGAATCTTTTAAATTTTGCAAAGTAAGTTGAGTAAATTTCCTCTCTTATAAATAATCGTTTTTTATTTGTTTGTAAATTACATTTTAGATTTTGATATATAATAATTCGGAAAAATAACTGCTCGTAGTTATTGTAGGGCATGTTTTTTTATTGAAATACTTTCAGAATAATTCGTTACAGTCATGAAAAACAAAAATGGCGATACGGGGTTAGTTGGCCCATTTGGCACGGGTCATGTTGGCCCGCAACGGATTTTAAGGGAAATGTGATTTTTTTTCCTTATACAACCTCCCTGCCCCCCCCCCCCCCCCCCCCCACCATACACACACACACACTTTTTTTGTTTTTAATTTCTTTTTGCTGTAAGAATTGCTCCTATCAAAAGCTTGTCAATACAAAAATTGTGGATAATATTAAGAGGATTTGTGATAAACTTAAGTGAATTTGATATCTTGTGAATTGACGAAATTTTTTATTTTAATTTAGGAGGCTATATTGTGTTTTCGTTCGAAAGAAATAAAAATTAAGATTTGGTAAAATTTTGATCATTTCTTAAACTTTTACACTATCAGAACATTAAAAATTGACGTGGGCCAACTTACCCCGCAAGCGGGGCAGGTTGGCCCAAGCGACTTGGTGTCAATTTGAGCTTCTAAACTAATACTTATAGTTAATATTTTCAAACTTTACTATTGTTACTTCTTCCTGAAAGTACACTGATAGTGGTAACATAAAAAGAAATTTAAAACGTTGAATTGTTATTTTTTAAAATTATTAGAAGAAAAAGCGGGCCAACTAGCCCCGGTATACCCCTATTTGCAATGTAATGTGACTACACTGTAAGAGAAAAGATGTAATCCCAACAAAAAATTTTCGGTAAAAAAAAAAAAGCGCCAAGTTCTCCTTAATGTTTCGACCAGAAAAAGTAGTGATATCTGAAGTTCGCACAAGTTAAAAGCCAAACATCCCAAATCTTTCATTGAAAATGGCTTCCTGCGACTTGGCCGTTAATGCCTTCTACAGCATTTCAAAATTAATGATTGGAAATTACGCATTTATGAATTATTTAAATATTAAAAGTAATATTAGAATGCAAAGTGGCAAATTCACATAAAGACATTATAAGTAAAAGATTTCTGATAGCTACCATTCAGTTTCAACAAACATTAGTTTTGATTACAGATCATTTAGTTCAGGGGTGTCCAACTGTGGCCAGCCGGATACCACTAAAATTTTACAGTTATCTTTGCCTTATCTAATCCTCGAATTGCTGCGATTCAACTTGTCGACTATTTCTTTAAAATTTTAGTGGTATCAGGCGGGCCACAGTTGGACACCCCTGATTTAGTCCACTTGTGGTTTAATTGCCATTTTGTACGGTCTAAAGCTAAAGTTATTAACGTAAAACCCAAGAAATAAAACAAATTTATTTACTTCAAATCTCACAATATGTTACATTCTATTTTATTGTATAATATTGAAATCTTGTGTATTGACGAAAGAGATTTTTTTCGTTTGAACATTTATTATAGTTTGTTTGCATACATTAAGAGGTATTCGATTTATAAACTGTTAAAAGCTGATACTAATTATGTTTTAGCAATTAGGGATATTATCTCCTGAACACAAGTATTTTGTTATTTTTAACTTCTAAGCATTTAAATAGACTGAAGTTGTTTAAATGCTTTTTTCAAATGTGTATTTTATTTCTGTACTCTGTGCCACAAAATGCTAAAATAATCAAAAAATGTAGTTGGTATGTAACTCATTTGTACATATTTGAAAATTTGAAAAACTCTCCCGAAGGCATTAACGGCCAAGTCGCAGGAAGCCATTTTCAATGAAAGATTTGGGATGTTTGGCTTTTAACTTGTGCGAACTTCAGATATCACTACTTTTTCTGGCCGAAACATTAAGGAGAACTTGGCGCTTTTTTTTTTTTTTTTTACCGAACATTTTTTGTTGGGATATCATTACTTTTTGTATGTTTTTTCAAGTTTGTTATTCTAAACTATATTAATATGAAAAAACTTAAATTTCGGTACTTTTATGTTAGCCGGGAGCAAATCTCCTCATTAGCCTTTTGTTTTTTCGCCAATAGCAGTTTTCATTTTTCACATATGTAAATTAGAAACAATGCTTTAGATTTCAAATAAAATATTTTGGTTTATCTTATTATTTCTTATTTGTTTATTTATTTATTTCTATGTTAAATATTCTATTAAATAAAATCAGGGAAATGCATCTATTTTAAATGAGATGACTGAAAAGTATATATCTTTAAATGAAATGAATGCAATATGAACAATGGGGAGTTGTGAACAGTATTTGGCGATTTGCCGCTTGCGCCCGGCTAACATAAAAATACCTAAATTTACTTTATTGAGCTTTACAAATTTATACTTTATTTCTTTTCATATTAAAGTACTAGCCGTCTCTAGCAAGGAGTATTTACCGTATTAATTCCATGTTAAACGTTGCATCATGTTACTGTTATTCATAATTTAATTTACTTGCCCATTCTTTCGCCAAGTCGGAAGCTTTTGATAGAGAAATCAAGAACTCTTTACGATCATGGAAGCACATCGTATATTTTGTGTTGTTATGTATTTCATCTTTCGTGACAAATATATCTTAACTCACTTATGCATGTTTCCTTAGCAGCTACGATTCGTTCTCTAATGCGGAATTTTTAAACCTATTAAGTAATCTTTTCTAATTGGGCTCACTGCCAATTGTTGCATTTTAACTGATACGACTGGGTACAAGTGAAATGGTTCTTATGAAATCCTTTGACAATATCTGCATTTGCATTAAACCATATTGATGCTAATATCTTTTTGTCTCACGTTAACCTTTTCAATAGACTCGATTACGGAAGAATAGAAGGTCTACCGGCTCACTGCCATGATCCATTTGAAAATCTATCATTCTTCTCACCTGATCGTGTTGAAGAATTAGTCAGTGTGCCATCGTTTTAAGATTTTAGCTAATTTTATTCGAAACCTGAAAACTAAAATGTGAGGAACCGGATTATAGAAGATTCATTCTAACGTACATATCGATTAACAGGTTACATGTTATAGAATTATAATAATCATAAGAAGAACTGGCAGTTTCAATGCTTTAATAGTTTCCGTAAATTCTCTTTATATAATACAGAAGTTTTAGCGGTGTAAAGATTAACAACATAGTCACAGTAAGTATACTAACAGTACAATATAATAACAATAGCAGAGGTTTTGGGCAGTGACGAAACTATTAGCACTTTGGAAATATTAGTACGTTATATCATTTAACTATTCAGATGATATGCGGAAAAATAAAAATAGATGGCTCGCATTAATAATTAACTCATTGAAAATAGCCACTAGCTTCAAATATTCGCCAAGCTTGGCGACATTTAGCAAAATTTCGCCAAATTTGGTAATATATCATGTCAATTCTCAAATTTGGCGACAAAAAATGTTTTGTTTATTCTGACGTCATAATGATGCATATGTATTATGTATTATACACATACCTATAATATGTATTATACAAATGTATTACGTATTATATGCATATGTATAATATATATGATGCATATGCATAAGCTCATTAACATCACTAAAACGCACTTAAAGGTACGAGTTGGAACCCGTCGAAATTCGACGAACTAAACTGTTAGAAACGAACTGTCAGATCGAATTTATAATAAACCGACAAAAATAATTACAATAAAAAATTCATCTAACATTCGTTGTCTCACTCTTAAAACGAATAATATTTTTAACCTAAAATTACCAAAATATTATTTCTACAAACTTCAACTGCTTAAATTATTGAAAAATTAAACTGTATTAGAATACGTAATAAAGATGAGTAATTATGATGAAGTTACCGATTAAGACTTTTATGTTTGTTTTTATGGGATGAAAAATCAGTAAAAAGGATTTCGCTTTGTCACATCATAAAAATTTCTCCCATGAAATCTAAATTGTACGTTATTTTCACATTCGCATAATTTACATACGCACCACTCAAATTCACAATTTGAAAGTATTTTAACGCGCAATAGATTGTTAATGAATGTATTTCCAAACTTAAAGTCACGTTTGTCCGATTCAAATTTTCATGTGAACATTCGCACCACTTTAAGTTCTAATCTCAATACCCGCGAAAAAAAAATTCAGAGAGTTGCCTTTAATTGTCATAGTATTGGCCATTTAGTATTGGTCAAATATTTAATTTTATCAAAATAAATGATCGTTTTGTTTTAAATATGACATAATTTTTACACACTGAATAATTTTGCGTAGCATCTCAAATTCAGTATCAGCGTAATGTACAAATATTGAAATGTAACTGATTTATGAAGAAGAATGCGTGTTTTTTTTTTTTTTTACTGTCTGACATCATTTTCTGTTCAAAAATTATAAAAAAGTTACTTTTATTTGTATTGTGAAAATGGCATCAATAAGGATATAATCAATAAAAATAATAAACCATGACTATTTTCCCTTTACTTTCAATATAAATAGAGTACTTCAGTTGCCACGATTACAAAATTTGTATTAAAAACTACAAAAAAATTAATATCTCAAAAATAAATTGAGATACAGCTTTCAAACAAATTGCATTTAAAAGAGCATTTTTTCCTTATACGACGATGTTAAAATTTAAAATGTGCGATGTTTAGAAGTTTAAAAATTTGCTGTACATATAATTGCAAAACCGAAATTTATTTCAAATTTCAAATTGTTGCCATTCGCAAAATGACGTATGCGTTACGCACAGATATGTTTGTCCTTTATAATATAGATAGTGTCCCATAAATAGTAGGGATAATTGCCAGATTGACCAGAGTGCTATTGAGATTCGAATTCCGACATTTATAATAGACCGGGAGGCGTCTGCACACACCATCACCTCATCGAGTTTACAGCTGAAATTTTAGGATTAGTTAAAACTACATTAGCATATTTAAATGCAACTGGTCTGTTAAGTCATATCTTGGTAGAAACCACCTGAAGACCTAATTTTAGTGGTTAACTGATACGTTTACTATTGTATTTTCCTACATCCAAAAGTTTGGAAACATGGAGGAATGGGTGCAGGAAAACACAATGGAAAATCCACCAATTAACTCGTAAAATCGGGTCTGTAGGTGGTTTCCACAAAGATATGACTTGGCAGACCAGATACATTTCAATACGCTAATCGATATTTAACTAATCCTAAAATTTCAGCCGTCAACTCGATGAGGTGATGATCTGTGAAGACGCCTCCCGGTCTTTAATAAAATTTGTTTTAAGGGAGTAAAAGATGGAGTGATAAACTGAAAGATTTGCCTTATTAAGATTTTTGTAAAAGCATATAAAAATTCATTCAGCTTGAAATCATGTAACACCGTTATAACTCAGGCTAAATTTCTGTAATCGGGTTTTGGCGACCAACATATCTTATCTATAACTATAATCTTTCTTTTACAGATTTAAAATTAACAATAAATTAACAGTAAGTAGGCTAATAATACAATGTGATAACATTAGCAGCGAACTTCGGACGCCGTATCTGTCGCACATCGTTAAAGACAGTTTATTAGTTACACATTTCATTTAATTAAAAGGAGATTTTTAAACTTTCATATGGAATTAGGATATTTTTCCACTATAGGGACCTTGGCATGTTTTTAAATTCTTGGCGCAATTCGGACTTCAGAAACTGAGATATGTTGCCAAATGATATAAACAGCTATGAAAACAAACCTGATGAACTTTTATGTTATTTATATACATATAAACATTTTATTTATACATGTATAAAATATTATTTTTTATATACAAATTATTTATGTTGGTATATAAAAATAAATAAACGGGTTCCTTACATTAAATAAATTGTATACGTATGGGAAAAATTGCTTGTGTATATAACACAGTAAATAGGTTGCCAGAAAATACGTTATTATCAAATTTCTTTTCTCGTCAAGGCTATTTTCTGTATTTCGCCAAGGCTACTATATTGGAAACGTACAGAATTGCGGTTATATATTTTTTAATGTTTTATTGTTTTAATATCGTAAATATATCAATCTATACTGATTAAAATTTTTAGGTACATTCATTTTTTCTATTTAACAAGCCTCTTTGGAAAAGCATATATATTAAATGTTATTGTGCTTGAAATCACGTGACCCCTTCAAAACTCAGTAATCGAGTTTTGGCGAACATTGGCACAATTGAATGTGTTAAGGAACTGTTTACGGCCAAATGAACACCCCCTGTTTGAAGGGTTTAGAAGCGGAAATTCTGTGTTTTCAGATTTTTCTTGTTAATTGTGCTACAAACCCGACTTACTTGTGAAATTTGATGGTTCTACGACTTTTAGAAGTACCTTAGTTATTTGATGATGCGAAGTGAGTCAGTGACAAAAAAACGCTTTTTCGGAATTTAATATTTCGAAAACTACTAAATATAGAAACATAAAATCGTGGAACTTTAGTTCAGTTTGACCATACGAACACGTGTATAAAAGAAAAATTTCTATATCTCTCCCTAAAACGACGTTATTAGGGGGTGAAAAGTATGCCGTTATGGTTCAGGAAAAGGTATCTTACGGCTTGTGCGAACTTGGCGGACGCACTGCCGTGCTCCCAGAATCTATAAACTAGTTTTAGTAAAGCCACAGAAATCTGTATGCTTAGTAAAATTTTATCTGCAACCCGGGTATATTAGTTATACCTTGCTTGTGATTTTACATGAATTTTTACTTTCTTCTATCTTTACAAGAAGAAAGTATTGGATTCGTGAAAAATTTCGACTTCCGGTTTTCGACGGATTTATACGTTTTAGAATGCCCAGAACACGATTTGATGGTTTTTAGAAAATGTCTGTCTGTGAGTCTGTCTGTCACTCTGTCACTCTGTGAGTCTGTATATGGCAAAAATTTTGTGGGCGCTCTATCTCAAGAACTAATGCACGGAATTTGAAAAAACTTTATATTTAGTTAGACTTTGATATAAACTGGACCTGATTAGTTTTTGGTGAAAATCGCCCAACAGGTGACGCTGCTATGTGGCATTTTTCACGATTTCTGCAATAGCTATATCTCAAGAACTACTGCACGGATTTTCATAAAACTTCAGATTTAGTTAGTCCAGGACATAGTTTGGTGCTGATTACTTTTTTGTAAAAATCTCCCAACAGGTGGCGCTGCTATGCTGCATTATGTATG
This sequence comes from Maratus speciosus, assembly GCA_963932465.1. NCBI lineage: Eukaryota > Metazoa > Arthropoda > Arachnida > Araneae > Salticidae > Maratus > Maratus speciosus. Next base: position 2,716,378 of record OZ010790.1, on the reverse strand, counting down.
ATTATCGCGATAGCTCTAACTCAAGAAAAAATGCACGAATTTTCATCAAACATCAGATTCATTTAGTCCCTGATATAAATTAGTGCTGTTTAATTTTTGGTGTAAATCGCCAACAGGTGGCGCTGCTGTGCTGCATTTTTCACGATTCCCGCAAGAGCTGTATCTCAAGAACTATTGCACGGATTTTCATCAAACTTCAGATTTAGTTAGTCCTTGACATGAATTGACGTATAAATTAGTGCTGTTTAATTTTTGGTGTAAATCGCTCAACAAGTGTCGCTGCTGTGCTGCATTTATCACGATTCCCGCAAGAGCTGTATCTCAAGAACTATTGCACGGATTTTCATCAAACTTCAGATTTAGTTAGTCCTTGACATGAATTGACGTATAAATTAGTGCTGTTTAATTTTTGGTGTAAATCGCTCAACAGGTGGCGCTGCTATGCTGTATTTTTTGCGATTTCCGCAATAGCTTTATCTCAAGAACTAATGCTCGGATTTTCAACAAACTTCAGATTCAGGTATACCTTGATATCATTTAGTGCTGCTTATTTTTGGTGTAAATCGCTCAATATGTGGCGCTGCTATGCTACATTTTTCATAATTTCCGCTATAGCTCTATCTCAAGAACTAATGCACGAATTTTCATCCAACTTCAAATTCAGATAAATATCAAAGTGATATGAATTGGTGCAAAATTGTTGTTTTTGCTAGTACTATTTAAATGATTTAATTGACGTGATTTATATAGAAGAAAGTTTTGTGATGGCCACAACATACTAGTTTGTTGTTGTTGCAGTTATATAAAAGGTTCTAGGCATTCCAATTTCCTAGAAAATTCTTAATAACCTTAAAGATTTTCTTTTTACAGCGTGATTACAAAAATACACTGTAAAAAAAAAAAAAAAAATCTTTAAGGTTATTAAGAATTTTCTAGGAAATTGGGATGCCTAGAACTTTTTTATATAACATGCAGCAAAAAAAAAAAAAAAAAAATCATGCAAAATCACAAGCAAAGGATAACTAATATACCCGGGTTACACATAAATTTTAGTAAGCATACAGATTTCTGTAGGTTTACTAAAACTAGTATATAGATTTACATCTTTTTTCTTACAATGTAGTCACATTACACTGCAAATACTTTTAGTGTAAGCAAATATGCAACCGATATTGGTACTTCATTGCATTTATTTCCGAGGAATTCAACATTGGGTTCCAATATACAAAACAAAATTACAATGAAATAGAGAAATATAATTTATATTAAACATCTATTTTTTGCCAATATAGTTTAAAATATAGATATCACAAAGAATATTAGACTAATAATGATTTGCTACTCGGATGTTATTTATTGTTTTAAAATAAGTTAAATATAAATTCTAAAAATTATATAATTATAACAAACATTTTGTAGTGCACAGAGTTAATCCATAGAAGGGATAGAAATCTATAATGACTCATCTATAGTTCAGAATTTAAATGGAAAACATTGTAAATTTTTGAAAAAATATCAGTACAAATCGAGTACTATTATAACGCTCATAATCCGAAATTCTTGGGGGAAAAAATTGTAAGATTAAATAAACTAAATAATTTGACATATAAACGAAAGACATCTTCAGGACTGTCTTGAAAATGCATGATTTTTTTAGGGTTCCGAACTTAAAAAGTACAAAAGGAACTATTATAAATCACTCCTGTGTCTGTCTGTCACAGCCAATTTACTCATAAATTATGGAACGTGGAGAGTTCAAAGTGGGGGAAGTAATAATGACTATTGAACCACATATTTTCAGATTATTAAACATTCATAAATGTATTTAGTAAAATTGTATAGGGGCTAATTAAGCTACTTGAAAAAAAAAAAAAAACTTTTTTCTTTGTACATCGTGTGGGGTATCATGTGAAAGCTTTCGTAACGCTGAACTCAAAAATACGTTCCTTTTAATTTTAGGTATTATATTTTCAAAGATATCGTAGAAACGGTAGCGCAAAAATATGTGCCCCCCCCCCCCCCAATCTAATTCCGAATCTACTGAAACTAAAATTATGAAAAAATTACAGGTAGTAGACATTAATTTAAACCTTGAAGGAAAATTATAGCGATTACCCTAGGTCACATAGTTTTTGAGAAAATCGCATTTTTCCGTTACACACAAATTTCGATTTAAGGGCATTCAGCAAAAGTGTTGAGCAGCGCTAGAGGTACCTACCGTAGCAGAACTATAAAAGCATTCTTGATAATGATTTTCGAAAAAAAGCGCCAGTAATTAGCCGAGATATTAACCCTTAAAGATACGGACGGTTTGGGCATACATAATGACAGGGCGGCGTACTCTGTGTACCGCCGGCTTTTAAAGCATAGTTAACAACTTTTAATGATATATATGTGTAATACAATGTCGAGTAGCAGTATAAAAGTAATAAAAGTCAAATTGTTAAAAACGGACTAATTTAAGGAGGTCTCAAGACTCTTCAAATTGGGAGAAAAAAAAAAAGACCATTTTCAACTATTAAGGGAGTTCTCAAATCCAAAAGGGCAACTTTCTGACATAAGTTTTAATTTAAAAACCATTTCGAAAAATGGTTATCGTCCTCGGTCAGGGTAGGAAATCAAAAACATATCTGAAGCGTTTTATTAGTCGAATCCCGCATTTTATTCGTTTTCTGATTGGTCTATACAGTAATCTGTATTTTCCCTTTACTTTCAACAGAGATGGATACTTCTGTTGCCACTTTGACAAAAAAATAATAAAAACTACAAAAAAATAATAATAACTCAGAAACAAATTGAGATACAGCTTTCAAACAAATTGCATTTAAAAGTACATTTTTTTCTCTATACGACGATATAAAAAGTAATATTGTGGGATGTTATAAGTTTAAGAATGAAATTTCATTTAAAATTGGTTAAATCTGACGATGGAAAAGCCTTTTCCTGAACAGCCAATGAAATGCTTGGATAATCCGTAAGTTTCAGGTGGATAATACGTACGAGTCGCAGGCGATTTTTGTCGCTTGGAATTTTTACGTGTAATAACACTATTAATGTTTAATTCATGGCGTACGTAATGTAGGATCAACTCCGTGCGATTTTTTATGTCTTAAATTTTAGTCTTTCAAAAAATCATTTCCCAAATGGTCGTTGTAATTCGTTAAATTGCTTTTTTTTTTTTCATACTAATTTATTAAAATTTATTAAAATTGAGATACAGCTTTCAAACAAATTGCAATTAAAAATGCATTTTTTTTCTCTACTAGGGGGCTCGGCCCCCTACGAGCTACGCTCGCCAACCCCCGTCCAGACACCGCAGACTCTAAATGCACGCTAATGTGATCGGCTTTAAAAAGATTTCGAAAGATTGAATTATAATTTAAAAAACAGTGGTGATCTCCCTATAAACGGATTTCTATTCACTTCTCTTTGATTGGGGAAATTTTAACGCCAAATCCGCAACGGTACTACTTGATTATCCCGTCGACTAATTTCGCCAAATTATATAAATCGCCAAACCACTCGCCAAATTATACAAATTGACATAATTTTTATTTTAAATAACGAAAGAACAAATAAATTAGTACAACATTAATAAAAATACAAATAAAACGTCGAAATAAAAATAACTTGATGACGTAGACACGTGTAACAACATTTCAAAATAAGCTAATATAAAAGGAATTAAGTAAACAGAATCTTTGTCTCCCGGTATTTTTAAACAAAGCGAAAAGAAAGTTCTTTTAAATGAGACATTTTAAATTAATCGTTTTTAATCTGACGTAATTTTGACCAAACTATTCTTTCTCTTTTTAATATTCACGTGAAAATACTTGTGTTTGAAATAAAATATTATTTGCGCTTTCCTAAGGAAAATAGTTGAAAAGTATCCTCCAAAATATCAAATAAATGTCTAGCGCAATTTGTAAATTTAAACCGTTTTGCAATATTATTTGGTGTTCATTTTATGTAATAACTGTAATGTGACGTAAATATGACGTAATTTCTCCTATTTAAGACTTCTAACGCATGTTAATAAATTTATTATTTTACAAATTCCTTTCTCTCTTAAAATTTACGTGAAATTATAGTTTTTATGACGTAATTTTTAATAAGTTCCTGCTTTTTGTACATAATTATTTAATTCTAATTCCAAATGTTTTTTTCTGTTTATAATAGTCACGTGTAAATAAATTTTTAATTTATTACACGTATAAATATATATATATTTTTTAAGCAAACATTGTTTCCGCTGTTTAAACAGTTGGCAACAGTTTAAATTAATATCACTTTCTAAAATCTGTAAAAAATATCTCTCGAAATGCTGAAAATTTGAATTTAAAATAGATATAAAACCTCGAAAAATGAGTCGAATTGAAAAAATAAATCAATTCTGCACACCGGCAAATTATAACGTATAAAATGAACTAAAAATTATTAAATTCCGATGTATAGTTTTTGCTATTATAAAACCTTTTTAGTGGAACGATTTTGTCCAACTTTAGCATTAAATATCTCTTGAAATAATTCTTCGATTTGAAAACTGTCTGCATCAGCGTGTTTATCAAACATTTCTCTATAACACTACCGATTTTCATATTTTTGTATGCATTATTTTTCTTAATATTAACGAAGAAATACCTCCGGTCACAAAAAATTCAAAACCGGCGGCGGCGGCGGCGGTGACAGCGGTAGTTACTTTTTTTTAGAATAGAGAGATACGACGATATAAAAAGTAATATTGTGGGATGTTTAGAAGTTTAAAAATGAAATTCCATTTAAAATGGGTCCAGGAATATTAATGATTAATCCATGGCGTACGTAATGTATGACCAGCTCCGTAGAAGTTGAAAAATTGACAGTAACCGAAAATTGTAAAACTGAAATTTCTTTTAAAATTTGTTCATGATGGGTCCAGGAATGCTAATGTTTAATCCATGGCGCACGTAATGTATGATCAACTCTGTGCGATTTTTTATGTCTTAAATTTTAGTCTTTGAAAAAATCATTTTCCAAATGGTCGTTGTAATTTGTTAAATTGCTTTTTTTTTTTTGTTCGAAAATGCATGAAACTAGCTGGGGTCGTTGTTCAGAAACTATATCATTGATCTGTTTTTTCCATTTTTTTGCAAACGCAATAGATTTTTCAGAAAATAGGGTCAAAGTGGACGTTTTGAACCGAATTTCCGCGCGAAAAGAGAAAAGCCACTAAAACTTACTTGGAAAACACTGATCAAAAAATGGAAAACACTGTTCGATTCCAAATCGCTTCCATGGTCCGGCTTTCCAATTTTATAGCTTTCCGTTAAAAAATGAATCTGTAAATGTGTCAAAACGTTTTGCGCTTGTTGAGCAGAGCAGTTAAGAACAGCCTTAAATGTTATTAACAATTTTCTGTTGCGTGATTTCGGTATCGGCTATCGGGCCGTGATGACACAAATTTTTTTGGGCTCGGGCTCCAGAAAAAGAGCTCGAACCCACCTCTAGTTTTTATGTCTACCCTACCTAAGCCTAGAACTGGTTTTGGGGCTCAGAATCATCATAAATGATAAGAAACACAGAAAGGATGAACGTCAACAGTTTCACTGTATATGATTTCAATAAACTCGAAGATAAAAATCACTATAATGCCTTTCGTACAACAACGAAGGCATCATTATAAATTCATCAAAGATCGTTATGAATCACACAATAATGAATCCTGAAATCATTATGCCCTCTTTCAGAAATATCAAGTTCAATCTCTTTGACTTAATGCACCGTAATTGAGATTCTGACAAAGAGAGATTGCAATTACGCCAAAAAAGCGAAACTATGTAACATTTTGAGAATGCAGAAATAGATGCTGAAAAATGTTTTGAATAACAAACGAAAGATGTTGCGTGTTTTCAATACCCGTTGTGCTGTAAAAAACAGACAGATGTTCCTTAATGCAGGGCTATTTAACCCTTTATGTACTGAATTATGAATTCGTGAAAATTTTATCTTCTAAAACATTTTTCTTGAATTTTTGAAACTACATTAGAAGAGTTACATAATCATTTAATAAATTTTAGAAGGATTTTAGAAGGACTGAAGGATTTAGAAGGATTAATTAAATCTGAATTTACAGAGATTTTACGCACTATTTATAATCCCATTCAAATCTTTTGTTTTAAATATTTTCCTGAGTATTTTATAGAATTAGGAAATGTACAAGTATAATGCTCTTACCATAGAAATATAGAAAAACTTTCGAATTGAAAAATACCCCCCCCCCCCCCCCAACGCCCTGAAAAGATGCAAAGGCAAAAGAAATCATCCTTTTAAAAATATTTTTGTTTTGTATAACCCATAATGCTTTTGGAACAAAATAAAATAATGCATCTATAACTTATTCTGTAATGTATTACTACTAATCGATGTATTAAATGAATTTTATAACAAATTATTTTAATGGTACTTATAAGTACCATCACTAGATAAAGTGACAATATATCTTCTACGATTGAATGTAGACAATAGAGTCTTCCGAATTACTAACAATCCGGAAAAGTGTTTTTCATCTTTAGAAACCTCAGAAACTAATATATTTTTGAGATCGAAAGAAGCACTTAAAAAACCGAACTTTCTTTTGCTGCCACTGATTTTCGGAAACATTTCCAAATAATTTTTAGAATGCATTAATCGGTTTTCTCAAATTGGAATATAGGTTGTTTGGATGCTATCCATTTACAAGTAAATATTTTCATGTTCCACCAACACGTTTTATAGGTAAACATGATAAAATAACAGCATTAACATGAACATTAAAATTAATATTATTTTGTAACTCTTGCATGTATGAATTGAATTTCGCAGCTCAAAATGTTTCATTGAGAATTAATACCTTCTATAAGCTTGTATTTCGTGTTGAAAAAACTGGTTAATATACTACGAAAACTACTCGGAAACGTTCCCGAAAATCAGTGGCAGCAAATAAGCTTTATTTTTATAAATGTTTCTTCAAATCTCGAAAATATATTGGTTCCAGATATTTTTAAGGATAAGGATCGCATTACGGTATCATGGGTAACTCGAAAGAGGTTATTGTTTGTTAGGTGAGTTCGTAATTATAAAAATACGTAGCACTTTAAGTCGTCTTTTGGTCCGTTTGTTTGTCTGGCCGTCCGTCCGCATATAACAGAGCAAAAACTACCCAACCGAATGGTATGAAATTTTAAATATATAATTGCTGCAAAATTTTGTCGACTCACTTGAAATTTTATGAAAATCGGATGTATAGTTTATTGACAGGGACAGTCAAAAGTTTTCCGTACGGCCAATGCGAAAAAATGATTTCAAGTGCATTTTAATGATGTTACAGCCTTTCGAACAAAAGGAAATGGATAGACACTTATGAAGTGCACTAAAATATACATTCAGTACAACATGCAGTGCAAAGAATATTTATAAAACTAGTTATAGTACGAACGCACCTCATTTCCCACGTTTGACGTGCAAGTTCCAACTTGTTTCTGTTTGCAGTTATAATATATTTTCCTAGATTAAGAAACGTTTTATTTTGCAGTGTATGATATACAATCTATAATCTGTCAAACACTATTTTAGACAACAAAATTGTAGCATTACTTTATCTCAATAATACTATATTCAAATTTTGTAGGAATCAGTCTTTTTATGAAGGCTGAAATACGGATTGACTAGAGGGGAAGCAGATGTATTGTGATTCGATTCTAATTCTATCCTAATCTACTCTCTATATATATACAATCCTAGTGAAACAATTTTATGAAACGAGTAATTCGGATGTATGAAACGAATATTTGAAGTACAGTCGTGGAAAAAAAAAAAAAAAGTAAACACCCCCTACTAACTCCTCAGCAAATTATCGTAGACGAAAGTTACTGGTACCGAATGATTGGAAATAAAGTCTACTTTTAAATGACGTATATAAAATTTGCTTAGGGGGCCATCTACAAATTAAAACGAATCCAAACTTCATCTTTTTCAATGGCAAAACCCAATTTTAACGAGATATTTCAAATCTTTGGTTCAAACTATGCCTAGACACCAAATTTCAAGTCACTTGAATGATAAGTTTTTGAATTATAAACATTCAAAATTCAGTGCTTCTAATGTTAAATTACATTTTCATATTTTTATTTATAACTTCTGAAATTATTATCCTAATGTTTTAATTTTTTGTGAAGCAAATATACCCAAAATAATATACTAATATACCCAAACATAAATAGGTTGAATTTGCAATTTTTATGATTTTCTGATATGAATTATGACTTATGAAATTAATATTAAAAAAAATTATGCATTGCAACCTACAATTTTTTTGATGGATTCAGATTTATTAAGTCCTGCTTTATCCAAAATCCAAAATTTCACATTTTTCTTCCAAGTAGTTTTCAAATTATGCTTAAAAAACGGCAAAATGATGGTTTAAGGGGCCGTCTATAATGGAAGTGACTAAATATTTTGAAATTTCTTGTGCTATCCTATAATCTAACAGGCTTAACTGACTGCTTAAGGTGCCTTGATCAAGAAGGGAGCTCTCTCGGTTAACAATCGACTACTGAACTTCAATTTGGATACAGCCCTTAAAATACGCTTGTTTTAAAATAAGTAATTTCTCGGAAACTTATGGTACGAATTGTATAAAAATTTGTTTTTAGACTAATTGGAGGGTGTAGAGTTCATTTATGCTGTCGGAATTGTGTACTGCTATTGAAAAAAACAAAGTTATGGTTCGTTTTAATATGTAGATGGCCCCCTAAGCAAATTTTATATACATCATTTAAAAGGAGACTTTATTTCCAATCGTTCGGTACCAGTAACTTTCTTCTACGATAGTTTGTTGAGGAGTTAGTAGGGGGGACTTTTTTTTTTTTTCACGACTGTACCTCTTTACATTCAAGTTAAACAATTAGCCAACTTGAATGCAAAGAGGTTAAAATTTCCTCCTTGGTTTTCTTTTCAATGTTAATGAGAAAAATGACATCAATAATGAGAAAATCTGATTTAATATGTACCTATTTCTCTTTCTGATCCAAAGCAACGAAAAAAGAATTTCTTGCCGCTATTAGAGGAACGCCATTAAAATTTAAAACAAAAACTAATATTGTGTCACAGCAAGATTCACAGCAGTTTTTTCTTTCTTTCTTTTTTACACTTTCCAACAAAGTTGAAAAGTGTTTATGCTTTCGGTTTGTCTGTCCGTCTGTCCACGCTCTAACTCCCGTAAATAGACTCGGATTTTCTTGCAATTGATAAAGGTTATTTAGGGTCACCAAAGCATGTTTTGTATTCTATAGGGAGCATATAGGATTAATAGTTCATTTACAGGGACATTCAAAAGTATTCCATTACATTACGGTATAGGGGGGAAATCGTTTGCAGAGTATTTTAATGACATTACGCTTTTTCAAATGTATTGAAACTGATATAAATCACTGAATTTCACTACGATCCCGTTAGAACAGGACATTCATAGCATTTTTTATTCATTTACAGGGACACACAAATGAAATCGGTTACAGTATTGTCTTTGAGTAATACTTGCTGGAGTGTACGGTTTCAAATTCGGTATGCGCTTTTAAATTTAGATAACTTTTTGCACGCTACTCGTTATATATAGATTCTATACCTCCTATACAGGGCTGCACAAAAGTATTCACGTACCGTTCTCGTTATTAGAGGAACTTGCTGAAGGGGAATTTTCAACTGAAGTATATGTATTTCTTAAGCGTACAAAATTTTGGCATGCATGTAGTTAATAGATACAAATCTATAAATCATATACAGGGCTGCTGAAACAATTCAGATAATTTTCTGATTGTAGGTGGGAACAGCTGAAATTGGGTTTTGAAATGTGTTATGCGTTTCCATAGGGTTGAATTAGACTTAATATTATAATTTTTTAAACGGTGCAGTTTTGTTACATTATTCTGAATGTGTTGGAAAGTGTTTCATAATCTATGCTTGACGCATGCTTTTTTTTCTTTCTTGTTTTTTTCAACTCGCATTTTATTTTGTCTTAAAACGTGAGTCCGATGTTTACCAGAAAGAAGCTGGATTTGTAAAGACATAAAAATGCAACGCTCTACAAGAATTCTGCTTCCGAGTTAATCGAACTTATACCTTTGGAATTGATCATTTTCTTCTGATGGACTGATGGCTTTCATTATTATGAAACAGTCATTATAAATGAAGCGTTAGGTGAAGATGAAAGAGCAGTCGTAAAAAGTTAAAACTCTGATTTTATGGTCAGAATGGGGAAAAAAATGGCCATAATTTTTTTTTCAGAAGAAGAAAATAACTCGGTGAAAGCGGAAACTCCGATAATCGGGACTCTACTGTAGTTCAGTTTTAAGACTTATATCACGCGATTTTATTTTACATAAAGTGACGTCATCCATATCCGCTGAAGAATTCATCATTTGCCATCCAGTGTTAAACAACATCTACAGTAAAGTATGCTTAGGGCGTCAATATCGTTGAATAATAGACAAATACAAAAACAAAAGAGATTTCGTCATTCAAAAAACTCGACAAAAAAATCGGCTATCTAAAGATTCACAGGCCTTCGTTTGTTTGTATCATTAATATAGGTATTTAAAATTAAATTTAGTTTCTAATAGCTCCATGTTTTATCAGAAATTCTTCATTTATATTTTTTCAAAATAGCACGTATTTTAATTAATTTTTTTTTCAGTTTTTATGGGAAAATCGCAACAAAAAGATATAATTGCTATTTTGCTTTCACTTTCTACTGAAATGGAGTTCTACCGTTGCAAATACTAAGCAAATGACTCTAAAAACTACAAAAAAAAAAAAAAAAAATTAATATCTCAAAAATAAATGGAGATGCAGTTTTCAAACAAATTGCATTAAAAAGTACTTTTTTCCGAATACGACGGTATAAAAATTGAAAATGTGTGATGCTTAGAAGTTTAAAAAATTGCTATAGAGTATTTAATCGTACTGCTTTGTTTTACGGCTGGCTTCTGTAAGGAAATAAGCTGGGAGAAAGAAATAGCATACCGTACCGGGGGCTAATAAATGAGTATTGGTCTCAACTATAAAAAATAAAATACAATTACAATAAAAAAGTGCGCGTAACGCAGGAACTGCCCCCAATTAATAATTATAAATGTTAAAGTGCGCGCGATTGTGTGATTTGACGTCAGTGTCAAAAAACGGACGATTAAATGCCTTTGCACCTTTACATATTGGTAGATAATAATCCAGAAAATGTTCTATTGTATCTTTGGATATACTAAATAAATTATAATACAAAAATGAAGATAGCTACGTTTTATTTATTTTATTCAAATGTTTCTTTTAATAATTCAAAATTTTACTACTTTCATAGAGAACTAATGTACACCTTCCCTAGAAAATTTCAACATTTTCCTTTATTGTTACTACATTTTGAATATCCGGAGTAATGAATTTTCCATAGCAATATTTTTCAGTCCAAAACCTAACCCCACCCGTGATTCGATTCGGGCTGGTTTGGAGCTATATTTTTTTCATTGCGTGTTGGGTTCAGGTTAGGTTGTCATCTACTTTTCTTGCGCATCGTGTTCGGTTCGGGTCGACCCGATTTTTCAAAAGAATGTACAAAATAGTCAGTGTTGAATTCAGGGGGTGCCCCTGGAGGGGACCCCCCTCCGGAGCAATGAAATGTCTCCCCGGAAGATGTGAGATTTTGTATTTCCAATGGCTAAAAGTGCAATCCCCCCCCCCCCGGAACTCTATAATGTCCCTCCCGGAGCCACAGAAATCCCTCCCGGAGAAAAGCGTCTGAATTCAATACTGAAAATAGTTTTCAGATAAAAAATCAGCAAACAATAAAACTTTCATAACGGACACTCCCGAATAGCGGATATCTCTATTTAGCGAACAATTTTAAAATCCCTAGCACTTTAATTGTATGCTTTTACTTAAGAATAGTGAGCACATCGAATCTGTACACACGTAACATGTCCCTGTATGCATAAATTAAACGATACAACGATATACGATAAACGATTAAGTAGATGTATGTGGGGGGGAGGGGGGGGTGTGCTTAAAAAACGAAATTTTTTTTATTATTTATTATTATTATTTTTTTTTTATTAACCATTTGGAAAAATGGTTATTGTCCTCTGTCAGGGTAGGAAATCAAAAACATATCTGAAGCTTTTTATTAGTTGAATCCGCATTTTAATCGTTTTCTGATGGGTCTATACAGTAATATGTATTTTCCCTTTACTTTCACCAGAGATGGATACTTCTGTTGCCACTATGACAAAAAAGTAATAAAAACTACAAAAAAAAAATTAATAACTCAGAAACAAATTGAGATACAACTTTCAAACAAATTGCATTTAAACGTACATTTTTTTTCTTTATACGACGGTGTAAAAAGTAATATTGTGGGATGTTTAAAAGTTTAAGAATGAAATTTCATTTAAAATGGGTCGTCAGATTTCTTGGAAATCTGACGATGGAAAAGCCTTTCCCCGAACAGCCAAAGAAATGCTTGGATAATACGCAAGTTTCAGGTGGATAATACGTAAGTTTTAGGAAATCTGAGGAGTCGCAGGTGATTTTTGTCGCTTGCAATTTTTACGTGTCATAACACTATTAATGTCTAATTCATGGCGTACGTAATGTATGATCAACTCCGTGCGATTTTTTATGTCTTAAATTTCAGTCTTTGAAAAAATCATTTTCCGTTGTAATTTGTTAAATTGCTTTTTTTTTTTTTTTTTTTTTTTTGAGAGAGAGAGAGACGAAAAAAGGGTTCTTATCTGTACCACAAAGAAAGAATAATATAATGATTATACTTCTTAATATACATTTTACTTCTTATGCTGTAAATTCACTACATATATACTCACATGTATTCAAATATGTATTTATTGTCATCTGAAGCATGGTTCTGTTCAAACCTTTTGTGAAAATACCTACAACGCGACTTGCAAAAACATAAATCTGACCCGCAGGAAACATCCTAAATTACGGGATATTCTACTAGCGGGTGCAAGACACGTGCAAGACTCGGCCATGCATTGTATGTGCAAAGTCTGAGTTTTTCATCGAGAAACTGTACCGGAAATGTTTTTTGTTAACTATTATTATTATAATTACATGAACTATTTGTGACTCATACTATGTGCCATGTTAATAAGCGTGAAATCACACATCTTATTTTTAGTTGAATCGTTCAAATGAAAAAAATGCCTGATAAAAAGTTTTTAATTTCCACAAAAATTAAAATTATAAATACGTACTCCTTTTGTATCTTGATTCTATTGGTAAATTAAAGATTTTAAATCCGATTTTCATGAGAATGCAGGAACACTCAAAAGAATTAAATGAACGATCTCCTCAAACTATACCAACAACTGTATCACTAATTTAGTATACTTCACAAAAATATCTACATTTCAAGCAAACCGGGCAATTTTTGTGACAGTTAACGCGATAGAGACCGGCATGAAAATCAGATCGCTGTCAGGAATTCACTGATGTTTCGGTAAAAATACGCCTTTTACTAGCTGTATAGATAGATATATCTTCGATAAGTTGCAAGTACAGTCCTGCTGCATCGGATTAGGTAATCCGATTTTTGGCACATCGAACCCAACCTACGGTACGGGCCGGGTCGGATTGGATCTAATTTTTTTCGTCGTGGGCCAAGTTCTGGTAGAATTTACTCCAATTTTTTCAGTTTCGGGTCCAATTAAGGTTAATCTGATTTTTCAAGTTTGGTCCAGAATATTGTTTTAGATGAAAAAATATATATTTGAATATTAATGACTTTTTACATGTCCATTTTTCAATACGAAACATAAAATTCCTATTAGAGATATAATTACAGAGTACATCTCTATAATAACATTATTCATGAGACATTTTCTTTTAATTGTGGATTTGGGGTTGGGTTATGAGTTAATGGGTTTGGGTCGGGTACCTGATCCGCGCAGGACTTTAACTGAGTGCTACGGGCTTTGAGATACAGGGTCTATTTTTGTCTATTTGTTATGTCAAGAATAAGATACGGGGCACAGGATGTATATCTTTACCACCGACTCCATTAATGTAGTTACGCGACTGATTTTTACTCAAACACAAATGAATTCGAATACGTTATAATGTTATAAAGTATACGCACTAATCAACACGCGATACATAGTTTTTGTTGTCGTATATTGTTTTAAAATATACAAATTACAACTAAAACGGATTTCATTTCGTTCAGTGCATTTTCTTTTCTTTCTTCTCCAGTGAAGTCAGGGATGAGTGGTTTTGTAAGACGCGCGAAAATTTCATTCATAGTCAATGTAGCCTCCAGATATTTTTTCAGAAAGAACACTCGTTACATATTGGGAGACAGTGTCATCGTATGACTCAGGCAATTTACTCTTAATCCGGTCCCAGATTTTTTTTTTTTTTTTTTTTTTTTTTTTTTTTTTTTAACTGGGAAGAAATCGCAAATAATTTGTATTACGCCGATAGTTTAAAATTTCTGAGTGCTTTCCCTTATCCCGGCACGAATGTTGCCAATAGCATTTTGTTTTATTTTTTCCTTTTATTTATTTTTTCCTTTGGCAATGGTGCACCTCGTCATTTGTGATTTAAGGGGACAAGGGACCTTCAAGCTCATTTTCTTTCTTTTTTTTTTTTTAAATTGAACTTTAAATACTATTCAGCGGCACACACTATATGAATTCTGGCATATATTTATCGCACAAGAAATTAAAAAAGAATTATTTTGGGGAAAAATAAGGAATTTTCCTGAATATTTTAAGCGTTATGAAGAATCAACATCCCCGATCAGCCCAGTGGTATGGGAGCAAATAAAACGCTGAATTCGGTATTAATTAGGGGAAAGCTGGAAATTGTTTTAATCCGTTTTGTTTTGGTCTAGAATGAATATACTATATTTTTCCCCTCTTACTAAGTGAGCGTTAGGAAATATGTATAGATTTATAATAAAAAAACGCATTTTTTAAGTACCATAACAATATCTCAAAAACACAATATCTATATCAAAAGCATTGTCAATACAAATGTTGTAGAGCTTAAAATTCTGAATAAAATGAGTACCACACTTAATATTTTTGTTGAACACTAAGCTCACAATTCTATTCAAAGTTTATAGCCTAAATTGCTAATCAAGAGCTTGAAGCCAGAACAGACCCGCTTATCAGTCCAACCTACTTCATTTTTGTATACATGTATTTTTTTTTTTATTTTTTTATTTATTTATTTTTTTTTTTATTTTTTTTTTTGGAGGGGGGGGGGGGGGGGTCCGTACTTAAAAAGTAAAAACGGAACCATTATAAGATCACTCCTGTGTCTGTCCGTCTGTCACAGCCATTTTGCTCGTAAACTATGGAACGTGGAAAGTTCAAATTCGGGGAAGTAATAAAGACCATTCACCCACATATGTTGAGATTAATAAACATTCATAAATATATTTAGTAAAAAAGTAGAGGGGCTAATTATGCTACTTGAAAAAAAAAATCTTTTCTTTGTATATCATGTGGGGTATCCTGTGAAAGCTTTTGTAACGCTGAACTCAAAAATACATTCCTTTTAATTTTAGGTATTATATTTTAAAAGATATTGTTGAAAATGTAGCGCAAAAATCCCCCCCCCCATCTAATTCTGAATCTACTGAAACTAAAATTATGAAAAAATTAGAGATAGTAGACGTTAATATAAACCTTGCCGGAAAATTATAGCGATTACCCTAGGTCACATAGTTTTTGAGTAATTAGCTTTTTTCTGTTATACACAAATTTCGATTTACGGGCATTCAAAAAATTGTTGAGCATCGCTGAATATACTTATCGTTGCAGAAGAATAAAAGCATTATTGATAATGATTTTCGAAAAAAATCATCGGTAATTAGCCGAGATATTAACCCTTAAAGATACGGTCAGTTTGGACATACACAAGGACAGGGGCGGCGTGCTCTATGCCTAGTTAACAACTTTTAATGATATATATGTGTAATGTAATGTCCAGTAACAGTATAAAAGCAATATACGTCAAACTGTTAAAAACATACTAATTTAAGGGGTCTCGGGACTCTAAAAAGAGGAAAAAATGAAAAAAAGACCATTTTCAACATTTAATGTCTTA
Source organism: Maratus speciosus (assembly GCA_963932465.1). Taxonomy (NCBI): domain Eukaryota; kingdom Metazoa; phylum Arthropoda; class Arachnida; order Araneae; family Salticidae; genus Maratus; species Maratus speciosus. The sequence continues at coordinate 2,700,238 of OZ010790.1, read as the reverse complement.
AAATGTATATGATTTTAAAACACAATTTTAATTGGGATGAAAGATATAAGTATGTTCTTTCGTTTCATGTATTTAAAAAATTGCAAGATACAGAATTAGTATTTATATGGGGCTCGAAACTGTTAGGCATTTGTCGAACAAAAAATTGGCATAACAGTTTACGCGCAGGATTACAAAATAAATATTGCAACTGGAATGAAAATTTTGGTGCTTACTTATACTTCAGATTGTAATAATTTCCCCGAACTTAAATAAATTTGTATTTAAAGCATTTTTATATTTTTAATGCAATGTTGCATTTAGCTAATACAAAATTTTGAAAATTTCAACAGTAAAATCACCTAAAAAAATATTTTTTTGAACAATAAAAAGGAAAATTTTAGGTTCAGTTTATACAGACTAACATGAAATATATGTTTTGAAAATTTCACGAAAAAATATCCAGAAGTTTTTGAGGTATCCTGCGCGTTATGCCCCAAAAACGCCATTTGGAAAATAATGACTTTAAATTTTCGGAAACGCCGCTTCAGTTATTGAGCGGGTATTATTCTAAAAGCCAAAACTTCTGTTCTAATGGGAATTTCAAGGAAACAATTATATCAAAATATTCAGAAAAGATAGGAGTTTAACATCTAAAAAAATTAAAATTTCTTAAATTTTGAAGCTTTAAGAGTTCTGCGACCACTTAATCCTTTCCGGCACGGAGTAATTCTATTTATAAACTTATGAAATAATGGACTGACATCAGAATTTATAAACGAATTTATTAGAAAATGCGAACTTGCTTATTTTCACGCACATAATAAAAGGAAAGATTTAATTAAATATTCTTGGTGCCATTTGTCTGTTTTGGAATTAAAAGTAGGTGTCCGTTTTTTAAGGGCATCGCCCTCGAAAGATTTAATTTGAATGAATCGCATAAATACTGTGGGATTCGCGATAGTTTGCATTGATTGTATCTCTCAATGCGCCTCGAGTGACTTTAAAAGTTAATTAAACACCTATTTGGAAAAACGCGGCACTGACCAAGGCGGCGTTTCAACTTTGAGACCTCAATTCGAAACGCGCTTAGCACAATGCCAAATTTAAACTTTGAACAAAGGTTTTGTTTTAGCTACACTGTAGAAATAAAGGTTATTACTACGCTGAATTTAGTTTCATGAAATGCCAAATGAAGTTTAACTATGCACTGCTTTTATTGTCACTACCAAATTAAGTTCATCATAAACAGATTAGGATAATATTAAAAAAAGAGTTATACGAATAGCTATATTTCATATTATTTAGGTTCCATATCTCTTTGAACTCTCATGGTATACCCATTTACACTTTTCTAATATATACAGTTATACCCAACCCTACGCTGTATAGTTTTTTACAAAGTCTTAGTATTCTTTTAGTACCGTTTATTTTTATTATTTTTTTTTTAAATAATACAATTACAAATTCATATAGTATTCATTCTACGGAACCCTCTGTACGCGAGTAATGCTCGCACTTCACGGTTTATTTAATTTATTGAGGAATTTACGATGTTTTTGTAATTATTTTAGCTCATTATTATGGATATTTTGAGAATTACGGTTTAAGCTCTTGACTACGGGTCCAGTGGTAGGGGATGAAAAAAAGGCCGAATGCGAAATTAATTTGGGGAAAGCTAAAAATTGCTTTAATCCCTTCGACATAGGTCGGAAATTAACAAAAATACATGTATATGAAAATTGGAAGCAGTGTGGACTGATAACTTGATCTCTCCTGGCTTCAAACTGTTGATTAGCGATTAAGGCAAATTTTGAAATAGAATTGCGGTCTTATTATTGAACAAAAAATATTAATGTGAGTACTCATTTTATTCAGAATTTTAAGCTCTACAACATTTGTACTTACAATGTTTTTGATAGAGTTAGTTGTTTTGCAATATTATTATGGTATTTAAAAAAAAAAAAAAAAAAACGTGTATTTTTACTATAAATCTATGCATATATCCTAACGCCCACCTAGTACGAGGAGGAAAACATAGAATATTCATTCTAGACCTAAACTGAAGGGATTAAAACAATTTCCAGCTTTCCCCTAATTAATTCCGAATTCAACCCCCTAACCGTTGGGCTAGATATGCTTTACAACAATTTGGTTCACATATACAAGTAAAACTGTGCATCGAATTTTATATATTTACCCTATATAGTATATATAAAATCCTTATGAAACGAATTTATAAAACGATTTTATGAGACGACTGATTAAATGACTGATTATGTTTTACAGCTATTTCTCCTATAAAGTATGGAATATTGGCAGTGAAATTAACTCCAATTATCCACAAGTTTAAAAAATGCTATTAGAATTTTAAAATTTGTATTAGTTTTCGAGATATTAATATTTTTTTTCTAATTTTAATGATATTTGTATAATGATGGCAACTAGATTACGCCATTTTTGTGGAAAAAAGGGAAAAACACAGGGATTATTAAATTTCTTTTTCTTCATTTTCGAATTGAAATTGAAATTATCTTTTATTTCAATCGATAGTGAAGACAATATTGTGATTAAATTATGTTTTTCAGGAAAAATAAAAAATAAAGACTTTTTTTCACATTTCGATCATCCAAAATCAGTTTATTTTAGAAACTAAAAATCGTTTGTCAATTTCAAATTCCGTAGATGTAAAAAAAAAAAAAAGTTTTCTTTTTAGGTGCGTTCGTAATTATATAAATACGTAGCACCTATAGTCGTCGTTCAGTCCGTCTGTCTGTCCGTCCGTCTGTCCGTCCGTCTGTCTGTCCGTCCGCATATAACAGAGCAAAAACTACCCGACCGAATGATCTGAAATTTTTAACATATAATTGTTGCAAAATTTTGTCGAGCCATTTCGAATTTTATGAAAATCGGATGTATAGTTTAATTACAGGGACAGTCAAAAGTTTTTCTTTACATTACGGCCAATGGGAAAAAATTATAGCAAATGCATTTTAATGATTTTACAGCCTTCCGAATGGTCTGAAATTTTTAAAATACAATTGCTGCAAAATTTTGTTGAGCCATTTCCAATTTTATGAAAATCGGATGTATAGTTTAATTACAGGGACACCCAAAAGTTTTCCGTTACATTATGGCCAATGGGAAAAAATTATTGCAAATGCATTTTAATGATTTTACAGCCTTCCGAATGGTCTGAAATTTTAAATATATAATTGCTGCAAAATTTTGTCGAGCCATTTCAAATTTTATGAAAATCGAATTTATAGTTTAATTACAGGGACAGTCAAAAGTTTTCCGTTACATTACGGGGAATGGGGAAAAAAATATTGTAAGCGCACTTTAATGATGTTACAGACTATGCACTTATGAAGCGCAAAAAAATATACATTCAGTACAATATGGGGTGCAAAAAATAATTATAAAACTAGTTATAGTACGAACGCACCTCATTTGCCACGTTTGACGAGCAATTTCCAACTTGTTAATTTTAAAGAGAAACTGACATCAATAATCTTAAAAACAGAAAACAAATTTTAAAATGAGAAATAAATGATCACGTGTTAAAAGCAGAAAATAAGGAAAGTTATGTCAAAATCTTTACACATAAATGTTAAAAAAAAAAAAAAAACCCGAAAACTTTAAAATAAAATTATCTCGCGCGAAACACATATAAAGGGGATAATTACATCATGCGCCCAAACGTTAAATGTACAGTATTCCTGTGACGTAACATAAGGTAAAATGGCGATTTTTATAGCCTCGAACCGGAAGGAAGAATAAGTTCCATTTCTTTGTGGATTATTCGATGGAAAAAAAATACCAATTTATTTATATGCTTTTAAGTATAAACGAAATTTTCTGTAATCATCTCCATTCAATAAGTACGATAGAGAATATTCCTGTGACGTCACATAAGATAAAATGGCGATTTTTATAGTTTCGAATCGAAAGGAAGAATACAGTCCGTATCGTAATATTTAGAGCGCCTATAATAATAAAATTATTACATGGGAAAAACTTTCAATGGTGAATATTAGATCCTATTTAAAAAACTCAGTTCTCAAACATTTTTTAATTAATATGTGCAAAATGAATCTTAAAAGAGAAAACAAGTTTAAAATAAATTATTACATGAGAGATCATTTAACAGGGAAAATTACGTCATATATTAAAACAATGCATTTAAAACGTCTTTCATTCCGGAGTCTTTATCTGACGTCACATAGTATAAAAGTAGTGCGGCAAGGAAATGCGGTTTAAAATATACACGATAAAATATACATGTACATACTCACTGAACAGGTGTGCGATGTTCACAGGTACAAACATTGTTGCCTGTGTGCTGTACACACTGTGCATAGTGTTTGTTCAGTCTGTTTAACTGTCAAACACTGTTTCCAGAGTGAAACAGTAGTAGTTTCACAGTTTCTAACTGTGGAAACGGAATCACCCAGTACCGGAAAAAATTTCGTTATACAGATTTCTATCTTAGCAGGTAGATTTGTAAATATTGTATTCTTTCCTTCCATTGTGTAGATGAATATTTTCCCGTTTAAACCCTTTGATTTCTGGTGGTTGATTTTCTTCCCACTCAATTTTAATTCCCAAATGTCACAATGGCACCGGAATATTCGACCAAATTTATTTGAAAAGAATTTAATGCATTTTTTTCGTGTATATTTTAAACCGAATTTTTTGTTTCTAAATACTGGTGTCAATGTGACATTTGGGAATTTTCAAGAAATTCACCCACCAGAGCTCAAAGGGTTAAGTCTGGATTCCACGATACGCAAGTTCATGTATTTATTGCAATTTTTTATAGAAACAAAATCTAGTATTTTTTCGGAATTTGCTGTACTGGGTAAAAAAAATGGAATTATTCAACAGATATTGCCTAACGATAGATAGACGTTCGATGATTAGCATAACTCCGATCGCTTCGAGGCATGATTCCCATACCTCCTCCCAAACAAAACGCTATCGAAAGATAATGCAAGCATTACCTAACGCAAAAAAATAAACATTAAAAATACTTCTGGCATTTGATTTTAAGGCCGGTGAATAACCTCTAAACTTGAAAAAAAAAAAAAGGTGAAAAAAAAATTCCTGAACTCTGACTGCGCAAAAGTAGGGGGTGGTTCATTTTTTTCGCCTACCTGCCCAAGCTAGCGTGACCGAAGATCAGAGACGTTTTTCTTTGTCACTCGGTAATAGCTTGTTAAATGTGCACAGATGATTCTGGTTGACAACAGCTATTCAATGCTTCGTCGGACAGTGCTGCCAGATTTCACTGTTTGTTCCGGGTGTAGAAATAGATATTTATTGTTAATAAGGTGTCAAATCGTTTTCTTAGTTCGTTTAAACGCTTGCTTGAATTAATTGGTTGTGAATGGAAACGTATATCTGATTTCTAGTGATTTAATATTAAGGTATTCAGGCCACAGTCAAAAGATAAATTAAGGTGGTTTTGATTAGACATGAAAAAGAAATATTTTTTTTAAATTTATATTAATAAATGCCAGTATGAATTAATTATCGTTCTTATTATAAACAGGACCTCAGAGTAGAGTCATATATGGGGTCCGATAATTCGATTTAATCCGAGCCCGACCCTATCCGTTATTCGGGTTAAATTTAATTGTTCTGTTTCGAGTTAACCTTTTTAGATAAGTCTGGAATATTTTTTTTTAGGTAAAAATATATACAATATAATTGAAAATTAATGAGTATATGAGGACATGAGTTTCAAAACTCGCCTTATCCAAAAAATGAAATTTTGGGAAATCGCCAAAAACCTTTGACCTCTGACTGCGTCCATTGGTTTTTATTGTAAACCAATATTTTACAATGACAGAAATACACGATAAAATTAGTTTTTTTTTTTTTTTTTTTTTTTTTTTTTTTTTTTTTTTTCAGATTGTATCGATTTTTCGGTAAAGGTTTATCAATAGAATAGATTGATAGAGAAAACGCGATTTTGTAAAAATTTTAGATAAGGTGAGTTTTGAAACTCAAATATTCATGTACACATTATATATGTTTGTTTTCAACATCAAAGCCAAAATTGATATTAGAGATATAATTGTAGGCAATTTTTTCAGAATTGAATTAAAATGTGGATTTGTCTTCTTCCATTTCGGGGTCGGGTGGAAGTGTACCGTATTCGGATCTTGTTTCGGGTTGACGAAATTTCTTTTGTCGGGTTCGGGTTACCTTTAAATAGTATTTTTGGGTGACCTGCGCATGACTTTACACAGAGGTTTTTGGTTCTTTTCTATGTGGAAAAATATACAAAACTGAATTTTCAAAATAGGTGTGTGTGTGTGTCAATGTCTGTGTTATTACTGCACAGCAGCCATTTGTTTATTAGCTTGTTTGATAGGTGTGTTTGAGTTTTTGTGTTAAAAGGGTGGATGTAAAACTGAAAAAAGTAAATAAAAAGGTTTTTATCGACAAATTTGCCATCAAAGCCAGCAAGTGACCAATTTTGTCTCCAAAATCGACTCCCTCATATCACAATGAGCCTTTCATTTTGATTTTTAAAGGCTCTCTTTAAAAAATTAATTTAGGGTATCTTTTTGTAATTTAGATAAATAACATTCACAGATCAATATAAAAGGGGGGGGGGATTCTGAAATGTTGTTTATTGAGTTTATCTGCTTACCAAACAGCAGTATTCAAAACATATACACTGAATAATTCTTAACACATTTGCCCTCGGAAATATTTTTTTAGATAATTTTCATTTCAAACAAACAACTCTTTCCTTTTATCCTTTATAATATTCCTTATTTTTTTTTTATTAATAGTTGTTTTTGTTTTGTTTTGTTTTCAGAAAGGAAAACTTGTCAATGAATGTTCATGCGATAACACCAAAATTTAGTCATTATACTTTATCCGGAAAACAAAAACTAAGTGTAATATTAACAAATCAATAGACCGTGCGAGACTTTGGCACGGAAATCTTTGAGATTATTTTCTGATACGTTGGTTTATTAATTTTTAATTAACTGCAGTTTTTAATCACACAACGTACTTTAACACGTTGAATGCCAAGTCTATTTTGTCTGTCTTTCCGTTTGGGCCCCGAAATTAGATTCCCGTTACACAATCTTTAAATGTCAGTCACCGATGACTGACGTGGCACTCACCGTGTTAACGGAATGGAAGTACAGTAAAACCTCCCTAAAGAAATCACGTTCCGTTCCTATAAAAATGGGTCGCTCCCAGAGGTGGTCTCTTAATGGAAGTCATGTTTAGTTGAAAAAAGGTAACGATGTTACTAAAATTTATTTTTCACATTTGGAAAAAATAGGAAAATTTAAGTATCAAAACAAATTTAATTACATAAGTTAATTACTGTAGAGTTTAAAAAATGAATACATTGACGTTTGCTTTGATTTTACGGTTTTATCTTTTGTAACTTTTATTTTCAAGTCTTTTCGAAGTTCAGTAAATAAATGCAATTTTTTTTGTTGGACGGGAACAAATAATGACGATTTCATTAATGTATCTATTTCTTTGAGAGTTTCCTGACAAAATAGAGCAGGGGAGTTTATTGACTGTCATTCTTAATTTGTCGTCAGAGTTAAATTCATTGCCTAAAAGGCACAGAGGGATTTAAAGTAAACACATAAAAGTTACCGGAATAATAATAAAAAAAAAATTCTAAACTTAGTTTAGAAGTTTGATAAATAATGCGCTCTCCGGAATTATTTTTCTAATAAAACCTTCTTCAAGCGACCAGGAAAAAAGCGGAATTCGTTTCATTTTCTTCAAAAAAAAAGAAAAAAAAAAAAAAAAAAAAAATGGGTCGCTCATGGAGGGAGTTCAACTGGGGGTGGTCTCTGAATGGAGGTAAAATTAGTATTGAGCCTAGGGGAATAAATTTCGTTCCATAAAAAAATGGTCATTCAGGGAGGTGGTCGCACAGGGAGGTTTCAGTGTATACTACGTCATAAGCCTATTATAAAACATTTCAAATAACACCTCATTGATCATGTATGTTTCGTATGAGAGTAGTAAAAGGGATGTTGACAACAGAAATAATATGCATGGTAAGTGGCCAAAATTTTATTGTTGTTACTTTTATTTTCTATACGTCTGGCATAGGTGAAAAAAAAAACGCGATTCTAACTTTCGAGTACCACTCTTTTCAAATCGTAGTCTTCGCTTTAATTAATTGCAAAATTCTGTCGTTAAAGGTGTTGATTAATCATGTCTCAGATTCCCCTCGCTAACGTTAAACCCATTGGCGTGAAATGTATTCGTCTATTTAACATATCTCCTCAGAAAATATATATTTTTAACTTTTTTTTTGTGTGTGTGTGTGTACTCTTCTTAAAAGATGTCTCTTTCTTTTTTTAGCCCTCAAAATACTCCTAAAATATGTACACTATATGGCCAAAAATGACCGGTCACTTGCAATTTTAGAAGTTTTGTTAAATACCTAGAAAAATACATGAGGAATTAACCTGAAACTGAAGGTGTGTAAACAGTATAGTATAAATCATATATTTCGGCGAAGATTTTTTCCCGAAACCCTATAGGGGACCGTCAACAAATTGAGAAAAAACTAATATCTTTTGAATAACCCTGTAAAAACTAATGTAGCAAAAGCGTTCAAACTCGAGATTATTAATAAGTGACTTATTGTGTTAATTTTTATGAGGATAGCATGTATACTCGTAGAGAAATTAAGGTTTTTATAAAAACAGTCCCAAATTTCGCCAAGTTTTTTGCTTATAATTTGCAGAGTTCTCTTTATATAAAAAAAAAAAAGTTATTTTCAGAAAATATGAAAAACAATATTGTACACAATACCCTGCAATCAGAATGAAAAAAATAATAAAAATTGTATGAAAAATGAGCAGATTTACTAAATAATGTTTCACTGCGCATGCGCGAAAGCAATCCAAATATATCTGTTAAAATGAAATATATCTGTATAAATGAATCTGTTAATTTACGGCCAAATAATTCTGGCAGATGCAAATAATTAATAAAAATCGAATCGGAGCAACATTACTTCAAGTTCAAAAAGTCCTTCCGGCCAGTGCCGGGAGGAAGAGGTAGCTTTCATATTCCTTACTTTAAAAAAGCCAACTTATATTATTCAAACACACTAAGCTCAATTTAGTGGAAAACGAATATAGGAGATTCAATACTAATTTTTATCGATACTAAATCATTATGAATGAGAATTTCGCAAAATTAGTCAGCTTTATCCAAGCTGCTTTTATTTAAAGTAACTTATATTTGGCTGCCAAATTCGGTGATTTCTTAAAGTGCCTGCCATTTTAAGACAACACGGTGGATGAGGCTAACCAGTGAACTTGGTCGAGACCTTAGTAATTGCTGTGCACCTGCTCACTCACATCGGTATCGGTTGATATATACAGTAGGCAAAAAATCAGATTTTTCAAAATGTCACTCACAATAGAAATTGAAACGGCTATAGCTGGGCCATTTTTTAAGATAAAGACAAACAAAAAATGCTCCTGAATCCTTATATCAAGGTCAAATACTTAAGAAAGAAACCTTTTTCAATTTCTAATTTTTTTGCACCTCACTTTATATATATATATTTTTTATTTAATGGCCGCCATTTTGAAACAAGATGGCTTATGAAGCTAGCAAGCGAACTTGGTCGAGATATTGATGTATACTATCCACATGCCTTCTTCTATCGAAATAGGCGAATACGTGTGGTATCGCGAGACAAATACAAGATCGTTTCAAAGTGTTAGCTATGCTAGAAATTCAAAGTGCTATAATTCAACCATTTTTTTTAGGATATAAACAAACGAACAAATTTTCAGAAACGAAAACTGCTCCAGAATCTTTGTATCAAGACCAAACACATAAAAAAAATCTTTTTCATTTTCCAATTTTTTAATACCTCATTTAAAATTTTAAATTACATTTTTTTAAAAATAGCAACCCTTTTGAAACAAGATGGCAAATGAAGCTGGCCAACGAACTCGGTCGAGACATTGGTGTGTACTATGTACAGACCAAGTTACATCCAAATCGGTTCATAAATACGCCTGTTATCCCGTGACAAAAATCAGGTCGTTTTAAAATGTCAGTCACAATAGAAATTCAAAATGCTATAACTCAGCCATTTTTTTAGATATAGACAAAACAAAACCTGTTCCGGAATCTTTGTATTAAGGTCAAACACATACGAAAAAAATCTTTTTCATTTTCCAATTTTTTGGTACCTCATTTTAAATTTTAAATTTTTTAAATTTTTTTAAATGGTTGCCATTTCGAAACAAGATGGCGGCTGAAGCTGTCCAACATTCTCGGTTGAGATATTTGTAAGTACTATGTACACACCAAGGTAAATCCAAATCAGTTCATAAATACGTCTGTTATCACGTGACAAAAATCAGGACGTTTCAAAATGTCAGCCACGCTAGAAATTCAAAATGCTACAACTCAGCCATTTTTTAAGATATAGGCGAAACAAAAACTGCTCCCGAATCTTTTTATCAAGGTCAAACACATAAGAAAAAAATATTTTTTCAATTTTCAATTTTTTGGTACCACATTTCAAATTTAAATTTTTCTTAAAAATTTAAATGGCCGCCATTTTTAAACAAGATGGCGGATGAAGCTGGCCAACGAACTCGGTCGAGATATTGGTATGTACTATGTATAAACGAAGTTACATCCAAATCGGTTCATAAATACGCCTTTTATCGCGTGACAAAATTCAGGACGTTTCAAAATGTCAGTCACGCTAGAAATTCAAAATGCTATAACTCAGCCATATTTGAAGATATAGACGAAGCAAAAACTGCTCCGGAGTCTTTGTATAAAGGTTAAATACATAAGAAAAAAATATTTTTCCATTTTCAATTTTTTGGTACCAAATTTCAAATTTAAAATTTTTTTAAAAATTTTAAATGGCCGCCATTTTGAAACAAAATGGCGGATGAATCTGGCCAACGAACTCGGTCGAGACATTGGTATGTACTATGTACATACCGAATTACATCCAAATCGGTTCATAAATACGACAGTTACAGTGTGACATAGGTCATATATATATATATATATATATATATATATATATATCAATTTTGAACGGAGGGTGGTTTCGGGGTCTGGGGGTCATGATCGATGAAAATATACCAAATTTTTTTGAAATCGCATTCCTCCGAACGGCTGCAATAGGTAGCTTTTTGTAATGAAAGCTACCTAAAAGTCAATCATTTAGTCAACAAAAAGCAAAAGGAAATTAAAGGAAATACCGAAATAATAAAGCATTTTCTATCTAATTTATCGCACTTCACAAATAAATATAAAAGAAAAAGAATTCAAGAAATAATAAAAATGGCTATATAATAGACATGAATCAACCCCAAAAAATAACTTTTAACCCGAATACATCTAATGATCAATAACGAATGGCCACGGGAAAAAAAAAAAAACTTAATAATTATATTTTCTTAAGTAAATAATCGAGAGAAAGATATAAATATTACGAACCTTGTTGCCAACTATAAAAAAGCTGCAATTCTACATTCTAAGATGTATGGGCATTGCTCGTTTCAACATCTCGCAATGATTATTATCCTGATTAAGATTAGTATTTTTTATTATTATTATTATAAGTAGTTTCTCTGTGTTGTTTAATTTCTTTTGTTTTCTTTTTAATCAAACATTCAATTGAAAAAAACATGTACGTATGGGAATGATTAAGCAAAATACTTCAAGACAGTATAAATGAACTTTTTAATACAAATTAAAAGTTTTGTCACTTGAAAATCAACGACGTTTGAAAATAAGCGAAATGGAAAAAAAGAAAAGAAATATTAAGCATTTCAATCTAAATCGAGTTAGTTAAATCTAATTAAAAATAAATTACAGTGAAACCTCTCTGTGCGACCACCTCCATTAAGCGATCGATCCCTGAACGACCATTTTTTCATGGAACGAAATGTATTCCCATAAGCTCAGTACTAATTTTACCTCCATTCAGAGACCGTCCCAATTGAATTCTCTCCATGAGCGACCCATTTCTTTAAAGAAAATAAAACAAATTCCATTTTTCCCTGGTCGTTTGAAGAAAGTTTTTTTAGAAAAATAATTCCTGAGAGCGCGTTATTCATTAAACTTCTAAACTAAGTTTTGAATTTTTCTTTATTCCGCTAACTTTTAAGTATTTAAACCCCTTTATGCCTTTTTAGGCAATAAATTTAATTCTGATGACAAATTAAGAATGACGATCAATAAACTCTCCTGCCCTATTCTGTCAGGAAACTCTAAAAAAAAAAAAAAAAAAAAAAAAAAAAAATAGATAAATTAATGAAATCGTCATTATTTTTTCCCGTTCAGAAAAAAAATAGATAAATTAATGAAATCGTCATTATTTTTTCCCGTTCAGAAAAAAAAAATTGCATTTATTTACAGAACTTCGAAAGGACATGGAAATTGAAGTTATAAAAGATAAAACCGTAAAATCAAACAAAACCTCGATGTATTCATTTATTAAAATTTGTAGTAATTAACTTATGTAATTAACTTTTGTTTTGATACTTAAATTTTCATATTTTTTCCTAATATAAAAAATAAATTTTAGAAAAATTAATTGTTACCTTTTTTCAACAATTAAAATCTGAATTTAAACATGACCTTCATTAAGAGGCCACCTCTCGGAGCGACCCATTTTTTTTGGAACGGAACGTGGTCGCTTTAGGGAGGTTTTACTGCATAACAATAATGTGAGAAATGACAAAAATACATTTAAATGTAGTCCTGCGTCATCCTCAAACAAGAAAGACAAAAACATGCGTCAATCATAGATTATGAAACACTTTCCAATGCATTCAGAATAATGTAACAAAACTTCAACATTCAATAAGATGAAATAAGATGTCTAATTGAACCATTAGGAAACGCATAGCACATTTGAAAACCCAATTTCAGCAATTCCCCTCTACAGTCGGAAAATTATCCGAATTCTTTGAGCAGCCCTGTATAGGATATACAGTGGGACCTCGTTATCCCGACACCCGGTTTTCCCGTCACTCCGCTTATCACGTCAGTTTTCCAAAGTCCCGATTTTCTATGTATGATTTTAATGTAAATAAACTCCGGATTTTACGTCGTTGAATAATTTTCTAGTCCGGATATCTCGACGGTTTAGGAAAATTGTGCATTTTTCCTAATCCATCTTATAAGCAAACAAATTAACCGGAGAGAAATATCTTAGCCAAAGTTTTCACAAAAGTGCCTAAACTATCCATTGAGGTAAAGTAGATACTTCATTTCTATCCTTTAGCTGAATAAACAAACCCACATACTATGAATGACCCACTCAACAGATGACCAGTTCATCAGATTCCGAGGGTATAGAAGGCAATGAAGAAGAGGACATGCCTCTTCCAATATTGCTTAAAGAGTTGTTAGATCGCAAAATAGATATAACGGGGGATGTCCAGATGCATATCGATTTTGATAAGTATGTTACCACATCACCCGATGCAACGACTTCTGAAATTGTAAAAGAAATAATAAAGAAAAATGCAGAAATTTTTTCAGACTCTGAAAACGAAGGTACTATGGAGCTGGAACAAAAGAATCCCCCGACTAAAACCGAAGCACTCACTGCATTACATTGAAATAGTGAGAAATTCTCTAACATGTGTTTCTGAAACAACAGATATTGATTACAATTCATTCTAAAATATTGAAAAAAGAATTGTAGGAAGCACATCAGCGAAATTCACAATACTTCACGTAACAATAAAAAAGTAAGTCATCAGAAATCTGATTTTTATTCTTTTCAATTTTGTTTTTGTGATTATTTTGTTTAATAATAACGTTTTATTGCATAGAATTCCAGAACAGTTATGAATTTAAAATTGTCTTAAATCAATTACAAATAACAAATACAGTTTTTTATAAACATACTAGGGGGCTCTGCCCCCTAGTATGTTTATAAACCAGACACCAGTTTATAACCAGACACATATATATAGCACACATATAACAGCTTATAAACCAGACACATGTTTATAAACCAGAGACACCAAAATCCAAAAAGCACGCTAATTTGATCGGCTTTAAAAATACTGAATTAAAATTAAAAAAAACAAAACAAAAAAAAAAAAAAAAACAGTAGCGATTTCTATGTAAACGGGTTTCCATTCGTTTTTCTTGGATTGGGGATTTTTAAGACCATATCTGCTGCTGTTAAAAGATACAATGGCTGTTTTTGTATTTAATTAAAGAAATTAGTTAAACATTCGAAAATAAGCTAATGTAAAATGAATTAAGTAAACAGTGTCATTGTCTCACGGTATTTTTTAACAGCGCTATAAGATAGTTCTTTTAAATAATTCATTTTAAATGTATCGTTTTAAATCTGACGTAATTTACACCAAAGTTTTATTTCTCTTATTAATATTCACGTGAAAATACTTTTGTTGTTAGAAGGAAATATTATTTGCGCTGTCTTCGAATTCACGATAATAGTTGAAAATATTATCTCAAAATATCAAGTAAATGTCTCGCGCAGATATATTTTTTAATTTAAATTGTTTTGCCATATTTTTTGACCATTTTAAATATGACGTAATTTCCTCCATTTACAGGTTTTAACGCATAGTAATGATTTTTTAATTTTAATATTTTGTTTCTCTTTTAAAATTCCAGCGTAAATATGGTTCTTATGACGCAATTTTCCTGCTTTTAACATGTAATCATTTTATTCTAATTTTAATTTTTTTTTCTGTTTACAATAGTCCGGTGTAAATGAATTTTTAATTTGAAGTAAACATTATTGTTTGCGCTGTTTATACAGTTGGCAACAGTTTAAATTAATAACATTTTTTAAATTTGTAAATAATATCTCTCGAAATACTGAAAATTTGAATTTAAAATAGAAATAAAACCTCAAAAAATAGTCAAATAAAAAAAAAATAAATGCAATCTGCACACCGGGAACTTATAACCTATAAAATGATCTAAAAATGATTAAATTCTCATGTATAGTTTTTGCTCCAATAAAACTTTTTTAATGGAACGACTTTGTCCAACTTTAGCATTAAATATCTCTGAAAGTAATTCTTCGATTTGAAAACTGTCTGCATCAGCGTGTTTATCAAATATTTCTTTATAATACCGCCGATTTCCATATTTTTGTATACGACAGTTTTTTTAATATTAACGAAGAAATGCCATGCTCAAGGCATACTTAGATACTACTACAGGCAGACTGATTTGCGTTTAATGTATGAAGTCGCTCGCCAGAGGACTCTGATACCCTGCCCCAAATTGAAATTTGACTCTGACCGTAACTGAAATAACGTGGGAAGGGTAGATATGTAAACAAACACCAAAATTACGTCATGTCGCCATGGTTACGTTTACAATTCTGCTGACATTCCAATCAAGCTTAGAAATGACAGCTAATTCGAATACAGCTGTTAAGGGTTATTATAAACTGTCCATATCAATGTAAATGTAAAGTTCTATTTATTTAAGTGACTAATATAATGTGTTTATCTTTAAAACTGTTAAACCAACACACATAAAAGTATATAAATAAAAAAACACATACTTAGTCTAAAACATCAATATCACAAATTTATTTGGTACCACTTAGTTATCCCGTCGACCAATTTCGCCAAATTATATAAATCGCTAAAACACTCGCCAAATTATACAAATTGACATAATTTTTATTTTAAATAACGAAAGAACAAATAAATTAGTATAACATTAATAAATATACAAATAAAACGTCGAAATAAAAATCACTTGATGACATAAACACGTGTAACTTGCTTAAAGTCAAATGAATGTGACATTTACGATCAAGCATTATTAGCATTTAATCTTATAGTTTGGCTATAGATTTTTGGTCGACGGGATAACTAAGTACCATTTATTTACTATTTTCACTGCTGAAACAATAAAACTGATAGAAAATTTTTTAATACATTAAAATACTCATAAAATTCCTTGTAATAATTAATAAATGTAATTTATTAAGTAACAAATACTCTTACATGATTTAATCAAAATTGCTTGGATAACATAGAATATTGCAACGATATTTAAATCCGTGATCACCATTTCTTTCTCTGATTAAAAATAAGAATATTTAATGTTTAAGGAAGATCGGCTTTTTTTTTTTCTTCTTCTTCTTGGTTCGGGCGATATTAAAAACAAATATTTTACCAGTAACAGTAAATTAATCAAAAAATAGCTGCTTCAAGTCAGTTATGAGAACTGTAGTTTGATAAAAATCAAATTTTAATTTTAAAACGTGTATATGAAACCAAGCTATTTTTATATAAATACGGGACATTCAAAAAAGAATAACAGAACCGGCATTTTTCATGAATGAACCAAACGATCAAGGTAAACAATAAATAATTTAGCTAATCTTAAAAGTATGTGTAACACTAAAATGCTACAATTTGTGTAAAATAGCCTTTTAAATCGAAGGAAATTGGAGAATATAAATATTTAATTTATTACGTGAAAATACGATCAATGATTCTGAAACCTCGACGATGAGAAACAAGCTTCTATCTGGGGAGGGTATAAATGTAAACAAAGAGCTCGTTGTGAAGTTTTGGTTCAGGGTTTGAAGTTGGATCCGACTTCACTTTTTCGGCGAAATGCGCGGACCGTTATATATCACGAGGTGGACCCCGTCGAATTTCGACGAACGAAAATGTTTACAAAAGAACTGTTGCATCAAATTTATAATACATCGACAACAATAATTACAATACAAAATCCACATCAAACACATTTTAACCTAAGATTAACAAAATGCTTTTTTCATAAATTTCAACTGTTAAAATTATTGAAAAATTAAACTTTATTCATATACGTAATCAGTAACATGCAATCAAGATAAGTAATTTTGATTAAGTTATCAATTAATGTTTGGTATTACTCAATGAAAAATCAGCTAAAATGATTTCACCTTGACATATTCATAGAATCATAGAATTTTTCCCCCTTTAAATCTAAACCGAATCAAGTCATTTTCCACGTTTCACATCCATACTAACCATTTAAAAACCTATTAACACGCAATAGGTTATTAATAAATATATTTTCAATCCTGAAATCACGTTTGTCAACTATTGCAAATTTTCATGTGAAAATTCCCACTCGTGATTTGAGGTCTTAGTATAATCACTGTACCTGCGCGTAAAAAATCCAGAATTTTATAACTTTTAGGCGTATTCAAGGAAATATCTCGTTTTATCAAATAAAATTATCGGTTTCTTTTAAATATGACGTCATTTTCAGTTGCTGAAATATTTTGCCTATTGTCTCAAACCCAATATCAGCGGAATGAAAAAATAGTGAAATATAACAGCATCATAAGGGAAATTGTGTCTTTTTTTTTAAAGCGTAAAGTCATTTTCTGTTCAAATTTTTAAAAAAGATATTTTTAATTGTAATGAGAAAATGGCATCAGTAAGACTATAATCAATAAACATAACGAAACCACTTTTAACAGAAATGAAGTACTTCAGTTGCCACGATTAGAAAATTGGTATTAAAAACTATAAAAAAATTAATATCTCGAAAATAAATTGAGATACAGCTTTCAAATAAATTGCATTTAAAAGTACATTTTTTTCTGTATAAGACGTTGTAAAAATCTAAAAGGTGAGATGTTTAGAAGTTTAAAAATTTGCAGTATCGAAAATTGCAAAACCGAAATTTCAGTTCAAATTTCAAAGCGTTGCCATTCGCAGAATGACGTATGCGTTACGCACTGATATGTTTATCCTTTATAATATAGATAGTAGGCTATGGCCATGCTTAAGCCAAGACTCTCTTATCATAAAACAGGCTTGACAATCCGGAGAAAGTCTATGGGTGAAAATGTCCCCGATAATTACCAACTTATTAGCTGACTTTGTCCCGTAAATTACGCCACCTGGTGTATACTCCTGGTAATACTCCATAAACAAATGCATAGTAAAAAATTGAAAATGTTGTGTTATTGGCAAAATTGTATAAAATATTTTTCGAATTCCAGTAAAATAAAGGCGTAAAAAAAATATTTCGCACAATTATGTTCTGGCTTTAAAAAACGAAACATATCAAAAATGAAGATTTAAATATAAGATTTATTGATATTTTTTCAGGGTACTTGTTAGTTATCCCGTCGACCAATTTCGCCAAATTATATAAATCTCCAAACTACTCGCCAAGTTCTACAAATTGACAATTTTTTATTTTAAATAACGAAAAAACAAATAAATTAGTATAACATTAATAAAAAAACAAATAAAACGTCGAAATATTGGTTTTATTGGCCATTATTGGCATTTAATCTTAAAATTAATTAATTTAGGGCAAACCATTATTGGCATTTAATCTTGCAATTTGGCGACAGTAATTTGGTCGACGGGATAACTAACAAGTACCATTTTCAGTATATAGAACTTTGCGGGTTATTTTTTTTTTTTTAAATCTTGGCACAATTTGGGCTTCGGAAAGAGCGATTTGTTGCCGATTGATATAAACAGTTATGAAAACAAAACTTATGAACTGTCAGCTTTTTTTATAAGAATTTACGGCACAGATGTCATATACGCCCCATATTGGCGCGATTTTTTTCCGACGCCAATTTTGCGAAAACCTCGTTACCCTATCATCTATATCCGGATAACCTTATCAAGCAAAATAACGACATTTTGGTGCCAGTTAAGTATCGGTGCGTATATGACATTTACGCCAGATAAAAATCGCGCCAATATGACATCTGTGCCGAATTTACATGTATAAATTTAGTTTCTAGATATTATTATTGTTTTTTACATACGATTTGTTTATATTTGTATATAAAATAGATAAATGCCTTTTTTATATTAAATAAATTGTACAAATATTGGGAAATATTGCTTCTTTATGTGAAACAGTGAATATGCTTCCAGAAATTACGTTGCCAAATTTTCTTCTCTCGCCAAGGCCCCTATACTTGAAAAATACCGATTTATTATTATATAATGTAGTATTAGCTAATGTTCTGTAATCTGTTCCACAGTCAAAGTTGACTGCAAAAACGCAATGCTGGAATAATGTGGTATCAAGTATACGGTTTAAAAATAAAATTAATTTTGCGTTAAACTACACTTACGCCAATGGACGACAAGCATTTCTGACGTCATACAACATCACGATGGATTATAGCTAATCAGCTTCTCGATTTTTCCCACAAGCGATCACCAAAAGCCAATCAAATACCGCAATGCTTGTGGGAAACATTGCGAGCTCCGCCCAGGCGTGTGGTCAATTGGCTCTAGGTCTGATTAAGGAAGAATACTCAAATTAAGATTTACAAACACCAAAATCGTAGCATGACAAGAATACGGTATTTGCGGAAAGTTGAGGGACATGTATAAATTTAAGTGATTATTAAACTTTTTTTTTCCAATTTTTTAAGTGTTTATGACTTCAATCTGTTTTTATGTGTATCTATGCGTGTTTTAACTTTCCTAAAATACTTTGATACATTTTAGTAAAACTTACATAACATATGTGAGTTAAAACAAGGAAATTAATTACGCACCAAACTATGCCCGCCAAGATATGCCAATTGGCTGTGGAGCCAATTATGAAACTTTCCATAGATTAATACATACAAACTTTATATGAAAAAAAAGTGAAGCTTTCATCTAAAGTATGTTAAACTGAAATGATCCCCCATACCTTCAAAAATAAAACAATGATAGGCCAATAAATAAATAAATGAGACTGTGCATTGAAACAAATAGAAGGAGCGATGTTAAATTAATACTGTAAGGTGAAATTAATTGTGAAAAGAAAAGAAATAGCAGAAATAATATAAATCACATATTTGAAAATATAAAAGAGAAAATGAAATATTTTACATTTTCCGGATCTAGATGCTATCCATTTATTTCAATAACTAATATCACTGAGAAATTCATGGTAAAATAATTTTCTTTCCTGATTATTATTATTATTATTATCATCATTTATTTACATAACGGAATACAGCAGTAAACATTTTTTGTTTAACAGTAAAATAAATTCATTTTTTAAATAAAATGTTTAGAACATATAAAAATTTTAAGATTAACAACTATCATTTGCAAACTACAAAGCACATGGTAAAGAAAATGGTAAAAGACAAATGGAAAACAAATTAAACTAGTCGGATGCACCAATCCCAAAACTTTCTTCTATCTCATACATGTTAATACTTCAAAATCCGCTATATCACACTGCCAAAATTAAATGGCAATCTATGCATCTCATGAGGATTCTAACGATATGAAATTCCGTGCGTTAGTTCTTGAGATATCACTATCGC
Source organism: Maratus speciosus (assembly GCA_963932465.1). NCBI lineage: Eukaryota > Metazoa > Arthropoda > Arachnida > Araneae > Salticidae > Maratus > Maratus speciosus. Next base: position 2,679,915 of record OZ010790.1, on the reverse strand, counting down.
TGAAATCGTCTAAATTCAGCAAAATGCTGCCTAGCAGCGCCACCTATTGGATGATTTATACCAAATCCTAATCAGCAACAATTTATGTCAACCTCTGACTGAATCTGAAGTTTGGAGAAAATCCGTACATTAGTTTTTTAGATAGAGCAATAACGAAAATCGTGACAATTTCTGCATAGCAACGCCACCTATTGGGTGATTAACACCAAAACCTAATTAACAACAACTTGTGTCAACATACAACTAAATCTGAAGTTAGATGAAAATTGGTCCATTAGTTCTATTGATAGAGCTATTGAGGCAATCGTGGAAAAGGCAGCAGAGAAGCGCCACCTGTTGGGCGATTTACACCAACACATAATCAGTAGTAAGTCATATCAAGGACTAACTGAATCTGAAGTTTGATGAAAATCCGTGCGTTAGTTCTTAAGATAGAGCTATTGGGGAAATCGTGTAAATCCTGCAAAATTCATCATAACAGCGCCACCTGTTAGACGATTTACACCAAAACGTAATCATCATCAATTCATATCAAGGACTAAGTAAATCTGAAGTTTGATCGAAATCCGTGCTTTAGTTCTTGAGATAGAGCTATTGCGAAAATCGTGAAAAATGCAGCATAGCAGCGCCACCTGTTGAGCGATTTAACCCAAAAACTAATCAGCATCAATTTGTATTAGGGACTAACTGAATATCAATTTTTATTAAATTCCGTGCATTAGTTCTTGAGATAGAGCGCCCACAAAATTTGTGTCACATACACACAGACAGACAGACAGACAGACAGACAGACTCACAGAGTCACAGACAGACATTTTGTAAAAACATGTTTTTTGGAATCTCTGACCCCTAAAACGTGTAAATCCGTCGAAAACCGGAATTCGAAAATTTTTACGAATCCAATACTTTCTTCTTGTAAAGATAGAAGAAAGTAAAAATATTTCAGTTTCTCACGTTAGATGGCGCTAGTTACGGGAAACCATGTGGTTTCTAACCACGTGTACCGCGGACAAAGGAAACTTAGCGATTGCGAGGCCTGTTATTTCGATAAGGAGGCCTTGGCTTAAGCATTTAAATTGGATGAGTTCTACCCGGAATATCTACGCAGATTTTCATTGGTCCATTTCCAAATCAAACTTTTTTTTATATATAGAAAGATTTTTCTCCAACTCGGGTTACCGCGGCACTCCGCTTATGACGACACTTTTTCTGGACATAAGCGTGTCGGGATAACGAGTTTCTACTGTATAAATTTGTATCTATAAACTACAACCACGCAAAAAATTTAGTCATGTTAGCAAATACATACCACAGTTGAAAATTCCCCTTCGGCCATTTCCGCTAATAAGTGTGAATTCTTTTTTGCAGCCCTGTATACAAGATATAGAATTTATAAACAACGAGTCACCATGTAAAACATTATTTCAATTTAAAAGCACATACCAAAATTGAAAACGCACTTTCAACCATTATGGCTTAAAGACAGCGCTGTAAACGAATTCTTTTGTGCTTCCCAGTCAACGAACGATAGATGCCATGAACGCCCTATTCTATAATGAGCCTATTACAGTGAAATTCAGCGATTTATATCAATTTCAATGCATTTCAAATAGCATAAGGCCATTAAAATACACTGCAAGCGATTTTCCTCCATTGACCATAATGTAACGGAATTCCTTTGAGTACCCCTGTCAATGAACTATTAAGGCTGTTCTTAACAGCTCTGCTCAACAGGCGCAAAGCGTTTTGACACATTTACAAATTCATTTTTTAACAGAAAGGTATAAAATTGGAAAGCCTGGCCATGAAAGCGATTTGGAATTGAATTGTTTTTTTTTTTTCATTTTTTGATCCATCCATTACCTATTGGGTTATAAGCCCTTTTGATCACGTGACAAACACATTTTTCGCCCGCTCTTGAGTGCTGTTTCTTCCATCGCGTGGAAATTCGGTTCAAAACGCCCACTTTGACACTCTTTTTTGAAAGATCTATTGCGTTTGCATAAAAAATGGAAAAAACAGCTCAATAACATAGTTTCTGAACAACAACACCAGCTAGTTTCCTGCATTTTCGAACAAAAATAAATTAAAACTTATGTCAGAAAGTTGCCCTTTTGGATTTGAGAACACCCTTAATGTGACATACTTCCTGTTCAATACTTAACATGCCATGGTAAACATCATTAATATATATGAATTGTATGAAAATCAGAGTCTCTTTATGCGAGTTAGAGCACGGACGGACACAGGGACAGACAAACTGGATAGACAAAACACTTTTCAACTGTGTTGGAAAGAGTTAAAAAAGGTCTGAAACTTCAGAATTCATTACAATATAAAAATCAGCAATATTAACTTTAATTTTTTTTAAAAAGATTTTTAAAGTTATCGCTAAATCCCATGCTAACCTATGGGAAAGTTTTGAAGCGCGATAACTCATTACCTAATACAATTATTAAAATATCGTTTTCACCACCAGAAAGTAGACGTCAGATGCCGATGATGTGCGTTTTTAAAAATTATCTCCGTAAATTTTAAGTACATAAAAAACCCCAATAAACTTTGAAATTTCCATTTTATTAAATTATATCATCTTCTTAAAAATACTTAAAATTTACGAAGACAATTTCTAAAAACGCACATCATCAGCAACTGACGTCTACTTTCTGATGGTCAAAACGGTATTCTAATAATTATATTAGGTAATGAGTCATCGCGGTTCGAAAATTTCCGATAAGTTAATATGGAATTTCGCGATAGGGGAGTTTCAGTGCAGCGGAGCCTTAAGAAATATCCTTGTAAACAACATAAATTAACTCCTTAAATTAAAAAAAAATTCAATGAAACTTAAAAATCCATTGTTGAAAATAAAGTCCTGAAGACTCAAAATTTTCATTCAAAACGTTTTCATTCAATCTTAAAAAATAAAGGTATGAAAATTTAGAAACTGAACTCAAAAAATTCTTTAATCCAATTTTCAAAAATAAAAGTCTTGAGAACTGCAAAAAAGTCCATTCAGGAAATTTTTAATACAGAGAAATAAAGGACTGAGAATTAAAAAATAATATATATATATATATATATATTGTAGTTTTGAAATATTAAAAATAAAATAAAAGTAACCAATAATATTAAAATGATTTACAAAATAAAACTAGTATGTTGTGGCCATCACAAAACTTTCTTCTATCTCATACATGTCAATACTTCAAAATTCACTATCTCAGTGCCAAATTAAATGGCAATCTGTGTTCATCATGAGAATTCTAAAAATATGAAATTCCGTGCATTAGTTCTCGAGGTATGACTGTTGCTGAAATCGTGTAAATCCCGCAAAATGCAGCATAGCATCGCCACCTATTGGGTTATTTACACCACAACCTAATTATCACCAACTTATGTCAACGTCTAACAGAATATGAAGTTTGAGGAAAATTCGTGCATTAGTTCTTGAGATAGAGGTATTGCGCAAATCATGACAAATGCAGCATAGGAGCGCCACCTGTTGAGCGATTTGCAACAACACATAATCAGCAGCAATATTAATCAAGTTATACTTAAATCTGAAGTTTGATGACAATTCGTGCATTAGTTCTTAAGATAGAGCTATTGAGGAAATAGTTCAAAGTGCAGCACAGCAACGCCACCTATTGGGCGATTTACACCAACACGTAGTCAGCATCATTTCATATGAGGGACTAACTAAATCCGAAGTTTGATGAAAATGTGTGCATTATTTCTTGAGATAGAGCTACTGCGAAAATAGTGTAAATCCTGCAAAATGCAGCATAGCAGCGCCACCTGTTGGGCGATTTACACCAAAACGAAATCAGCATCAATTCATATCAAGGACTAACTAAATCTGAAGTTTTATCAAAATCCGTGCATTAGTTCGTGAGATAGAGCTATTGCAAAAATCGTGAAAAATGCAGCATAGCAGCGCCACCTGTTGAGCGATTTACACCAAAAACTAATCAGCATCAATTTGTATTATGGACTAACTTAATATGAAGTTTTATTAAATTCCGTGCATTAGTTCTTGAGATAGAGCTATTGCAAAAATCGTGAAAAATGCAGCATAGCAGCGCCACCTGTTGAGCGATTTACACCAAAAACTAATCAGCATCAATTTGTATTATGGACTAACTGAATATGAAGTTTTATTAAATTCCGTGCATTAGTTCTTGAGATAGAGCGCCCACAAAATTTGTGTCACATACACACAGACAGACAGACAGACTCACAGAGTCACAGACAGACATTTTGTAAAAACATGTTTTTTGGAATCTCTGACCCCTAAAACGTGTAAATCCGTCGAAAACCGGAATTCGAAAATTTTCATGAATCCAGTACTTTCTTCTTGTAAAGATAGAAGAAAGTAAAAATCATAAAATACAGGATTAGAAGAAAAAGTAATTTCCCTATTAAAGTTTGGAAATTTTTTTTTTAATCCAATCTTTAAAAAATAAAATTCTGAAAATTGAGAAATTTCATTGAAAAAAAGTTTAAAATCCAATGAAATTTCATTCGAAGAAAGTTTAAAATCCAATCTTAAAAATAAAGACCTGAAAATTCAGAAATTTCATGAAAAACGTTTTCATTCAATCTTAAAAAATAAAGGTATGAAAATTTAGAAACTGGACTCAAAAAATTCTTTAATCCAATCTTCAAAATTTAAAAGTCTTGAGAACTGCAAAAAAATCCATTCAGGAAATTTTTAATACAGAGAAATAAAGGACTGAGAATTAAAAAATAATATATATATATATATATATTTTGTAGTTTTGAAATATTAAAAATAAAATAAAAGTAACCAATAATATTAAAATGATTTACAAAATAAAAAAATCATAAAATACAGGATTAGAAGAAAAAGTAATTTCCCTATTAAAGTTTGGAAAAAAAAAATTTTAATCCAATCTTTAAAAAATAAAATTCTGAAAATTGAGAAATTTCATTGAAAAAAAGTTTAAAATCCAATGAAATTTCATTCGAAGAAAGTTTAAAATCCAATCTTAAAAATAAAGACCTGAAAATTCAGAAATTTCATGAAAAACGTTTTCATTCAATCTTAAAAAATAAAGGTATGAAAATTTAGAAACTGGACTCAAAAAATTCTTTAATCCAATCTTCAAAAATAAAAGTCTTGAGAACTGCAAAAAAATTCATTCAGGAAATTTTTAATACAGAGAAATAAAGGACTGAGAATTAAAAAATAATATATATATATATATATATATGTATATATATATATATATATATATATATATATATATATATATATATATATATATATATATATATATATATATATATATATTTGTAGTTTTGAAATATTAAAAATAAAATAAAAGTAACCAATAATATTAAAATGATTTAAAAAATAAAAAAATCATAAAATACGGGGTTAGAAGAAAAAGTAATTTCCCTATCAAAGTTTGAAAAAAAAAATTTTTTTAATCCAATCTTTAAAAAATAAAATTTTGAAAATTGAGAAATTTCATTGAAGAAAAGTTTAAAATCCAATGAAATTTCATTCGAAAAATGTTTAAAATCCAATCTTAAAAATAAAGGCCTGAAAATTCAGAAATTTCATGAAAAACGTTTTAATTTAATCTTTAAAAATAAAGTATGAAAGTTCAGATATTTCACTCAAAAAATTTAAATCCTGTCTTGCAAAATGAAAATCTAAAAAAAAAAAAATTCCCCAATTTCATTGAGGAAATTTTTAATCCAAAGAAATAAAGTCCTATAAATTCTAATACGCATTTTTTTTTTTTTTTTTTTTTTTTTTTTTTTTTACTTTTGAAATAGAAAAAAAAAATTAAATAATTAACGAAATAGAAAAAAATAATTAAATTACAATCTTGAAGTACAGGGTGTGTGCAATTTTACCACAAATTTTTAATAGAATTCATCATTTAATACCATAAAATATTACAAATTTAGCGATCAAAAGGGAAAGATTACGAATTCTAGGATATAAATATTAAATAGAAATTTTCTATCCCTAAATACTGGTGCCACGGAATAAATATTACAAATTGAGCGATCAAAAGTGAAAGATTATACGAATTCTACGATATAAATATTAAATAGAAATTTTCTATCCCTAAATATTGGTGCCACGGAATTTTCGGGGAGTATACTTACCTTGAAAATAGGATAAATATTAACAACTCGTTACAATAAAATTAGGACTAAATAAACTGAGTACCCAGCGGGGTCATTTTTTTCCCACCATTTTCCGATATGTTTTAACAGTTTTAATATAATTTGGGATTATTGATTGCTCCGCTGATTGATTTTTGTATGGAGAATTTTTAAATTCAGAATTAATTAAATCCGAGGTCAAAAACATAGCTTTATTTTGCAAATTTTAAGGTATTTCAATTTCATACATTTGATTATTTTTCGATATGAATTGCTTATGACGTAATCATATATTTATTATAGATATAATTATCTAAATTTATTGAATTTCATATTATTCTGGCAATACTTGTCAAAAAACATGTTAATATACAAAGTTTATTTATATTTTTAAATCTAAATTCAATATTTATTTCTTTTTTTCTCTCCTAAAAAATCTTATATTTATGTAAAAGTAATTTAATTTCTTATTTCATCATTATTATTATTTCATGTGTTGACAGCTTCAATAAAGATGAGTAATCATTTCAGTTTAACATCTGGATAAATGTGTTTATCATTTCAATATTATTATATAAACAGAAATATCAAAGATTGTTATCTTAATTATTAAACTAGCAACAATTATTAGACTAGCAACAATTATTAGACTAGCTACTCAAAATTTGGATTGTGTCTTTTTTTAATTTTTGACAGTTGACTCTTATGCATTTTGTAGCGCTGAATCCGAAAATGATCTTCATTTCTTACCATCACGTCAAGATTTTTCGGAAATCGCAAATTATATAATTGTTAAAAAGTCGAAAAATTGCAAAAATCTTATACTATAAAAAAGACGTAAAACACTTTTTTAACCATTTGGAAAAATGGTTATTGTTCTCGTCAGGGTAGGAAATCAAAAGCATATCTGAAGGTTTTTATTGGTTTAATCCGCATTTTATTCGTTTTCTCATTGGTCGATACAGTAATCTGTATTTCCCTTTACTTTCAACAGAGATGGATACCTTCTGTTGCCACTATGACAAAAAAGTAATAAAAACTACAAAAAAAAAAAAAAAATAATAACTCAGAAACAAATTGAGATACAGCTTTCAAACAAATTGCATTTAAAAGTACATTTTTTTCTCTATACGACGATATAAAAAGTAATATTGTGGGATGTTATAAGTTTAAGAATGAAATTTCATTTAAAATTGGTTAAATCTGACGATGGAAAAGCCTTTTCCTGAACAGCCAATGAAATGCTTGGATAATCCGTAAGTTTCAGGTGGATAATACGTACGAGTCGCAGGCGATTTTTGTCGCTTGGAATTTTTACGTGTAATAACACTATTAATCTTTAATTCATGGCGTAAGTAATGTAGGATCAACCCCGTGCGATTTTTTATGTCTTAAATTTTAGTCTTTGAAAAAATGATTTTCCAAATGGTCGTTGTAATTTGTTAAATTGCTTTTTTTTTTCATACTAATTTATTCATTTTTTGGCTTATACTATGCATTGTTACAGCTAAACATGTAAAATAGTGTGTGCATTACAATTTTATTCCGCATGTGTGGAAGTTTCTTTAGACCTCTCATTCCCTGCCTCGCGCTTTTCCTTTTATGTTCTCTATGCGGTTCATTTGGGTGTAACATCCAGCAGTAGTCAGCCTAGAGGTCTGCACGGACCGATATTTCCAGGCCCGGCCCGACTCTTAGAAAAAAAATTCGCCCCGGCCCGGCCCGTACAAAAAAAAAAAAAAAAATTGGCCCGGCACAGTGAAAAAGTTAAAAGTTCGACCCGATCCCGGTCCGGCCCGTAGAAAAAAATTATTGACTCGGCCCGGTAAAACAGCTTAAAGTTCGGCCTGAGACCGGCCTGGCCAGGAAAAACGCTAAAATCTCGGCCCGAGTGAATTTCTACAAAACGTTGATTTTTACGTCGATTTGGATAAAAATTTGTCTCGTACGAGAAGTTCCGACAAAAAATATTTATCTTAACTTTCTTTTTCATGTTTATAATCTTCATTTTGATCGAAGTGCCGCAGGCTATTATATATTCTTTTCTTACGTATTAGTATATTCATTTTGCATGGGTCTACACTTTTTCCGTTTAAAAGAGGATTCCGTCATAGGCAGGTTCTTTGTAACACATTTTACTATAGTTTAATCAGCGTAGAAATCTATTATTCTTTAAAAATAATAAATTTTAATGTTTAATTGTAGAATAATAGCGATTTAAAAATGCATACATTTTCTGCAAAAATTTTTGGGCCAGGCCTAATTTTATTGACCTTTGAGTGAATCAGGTCACGTCTTGACAATGATTTTCATACGGTCTTGGTCAAAAGTAGGATTGAAAGTTCTGGGCCGTGAAGGTTAGGAATGAAATCAGTCCCGGCTCTGTACAGAAAAAACAAGTTAGGCCCGGCCCGATCCTTCAGGAAAAAGTAAGGCCCGAACCCGGCCCGTAAAGAGTAGTCACTAGGCCCGGCCCGAATGCCGTGAGTGCGTGAGTGAAACGGGCCGGCCCGTGCAGATCTCTGCCATCATCGTCACCTATACTATGGAGTGACCCCTACAATCTCGTAAAGGCCGGTTTCGTCTAAGGTGGTTCCCCAATCGCCCCATCTATCTTATAGTATCGGAATTCGCCCTTTTTTACTTTTTAACTTCAAAATTTACGATTTGCGAAAACTCCTGCCGTGATGGTTAGAAATAGTCATTTTCGAATTCAACTCTAAAAAATACATAAAAATCAGTTATAAAAAGTTTAAAAAACACTACCCTCGCATCTATTTTATAGTAACAGATTTTCGCAATTTTTTTACTTTTTTAACTTTGAAATTTACTATTTGCGAAAAATCCTCACGTGATGGTTAAAAATGAAGGTCATTTTCGGATTCAGCGCTAAAAGAAATACATAAACATCAATTATCAAAAGTTAAAAAACGCAGCCATCGTAGGTTTGTAATATCTGTCCACTTAAGTCTAATTGATTTAAGGATTGCCAGGTATATCCATTTATTAGCTAAATCGCAAAAATTCAGTAATATGCTTAGCAGGTTTTCAAAATTTAACATTTTCATGAGGCTCATGCACTTTTAGCTTGGCTCCATGTCCAAAATAAGAAGTTTTGGCCATAAAAAAGTGATCACTTCTATTCTAACTCGCAAACTCGTGCTAGGACCCACCTCATAATTTACCTTGTTCGCCTATAAAGGATTTTCGACGGATCCTGATCTTCTCTGTTTTTTCAACAGCCTTTCGGGATTGGAGCCTTTGGGTTCTTGTTAGAAGCAATGTGTACTAACTTTTCTATTGAAATTTTGAATCTTTAAAGAGCTGATCAAAGAATAATTAAAGCACATAAATTAACGTCTGAATTCCATTTTCAATTTTTAAAGGTACACATATATTAAGACAGACTTTAAATACAATTAAATACAATAAACCCAACTGGAGCGAAAAATTAGCTGGGACCAGGAATCGAACCTGGGTCGACAGCATAACGTGCTGTTGCTCTACCGTTAAGCTACCCCTGGCCGATGTCCTAGCCTGGCAATTTCTCACTAATAAACCAAGTTGGGGAACGTCACCGTCCATCTATCAGATAGCGGTTTATTGTATTTAATTGTATTTAAAGTCTGTCTTAATATATGTGTACCTTTAAAAATTGAAAATGGAATTCAGACATTAATTTATGTGCTTTAATATATATTGTGGATCGATGGAAAAAGATATTTATTCATCGTTGTCACGTCATCCTGTGCTATCTGATAGATGGACGGTGATGTTCCCCAACTTGGTTTATTAGTGAGAAATTGCCAGGCTAGGACATCGGTCAGGGGTAGCTTAACGGTAGAGCAACAGCATGTTATGCTGTCGACCCAGGTTCGATTCCTGGCCCCGGCTAATTTTTCACTCCAGTTGGGTTTATTGTATTTAATTGTATTTAAAGTCTGTCTTAATATATGTGTACCTTTAAAGAATAATTAATTATACATGTCATCATCCTGCTATAACAACATTACTTAATAGCGCTTCTAACACTATCTTAGTTTTCCTATGTGGCACAAATTGTGTGGGCGCTCTATCTGAAAAACTAATGCACGCAATTTAATAAAACTTTAGATTCAGTTACTCCCTAATATAAATTGGTGCTGATTAGTTTTTGTTAGAAATAAGTGATTTCCTGAACTATAGACACTCATAAATAATCATCTAAGTTGTGTATAATCGAGAAATATAAACAGTCATAAATAATCATTTGATCGGACTTTCCAAAAAAGAAGCGCTGTTATTTTTCACTGACGCCATGAGGATTTCAATGTGCGGTGCAATCTCTAAAAGACTCACAAACCAAAAAACTGTTTTCTTTATTCGTCTGTAATAAGCATAAAGAGGCAAAATATTTTTCTGCATTAAACATGTCAATAATTATATTCTCTTTAATCCTAGATTACTAGACGCTTGTAAATGTCACGGCTATGGTATTTTAACGTGAACGCTATATAACCTTTGGGAAAGCATGCTAAGCATTGTATCATGTTACTTTTATTCATAATTTAATTTATTTCGACTCCCTTAAACATAATTAATATAATCCCTTAAGCTTAATTTTTCTTGCATTAAAACATCTCAATTTGTTGATTTTCTGTAAGCAATATTGGTTTACAATGGAGGTCTATGGGAATTTGGCGAATTATGAGAGATATCGCCAAGTTGGTGACAGAACGGACTCCCACTTTGATCCCCCCCCTCCCCCTATAGGTATGGCGATGCATTAAATGCTGTTCAATAAATAATGAGATGCGTTTCATTCGGGCGTTGCCATAAAACAATTAACAAATAATCGCAATATCTGTGCCACGTACGATAGCGTAATGTATATATAGATGTTTAGTATTCTAGGATTAATGTATCTTTTTTTTTTTTTTTGTATTTATATTTAATCTTAACTATTTTTTTTCACTAAAATATATATATTGGTTCCCGAGATGCATGAATCGGCTTATATTTTATTCTAAATACATATAAGTGGATTAGTAAAGTGTTCACACAATAATATTGGATATAATATTAAGTCGGATACCATCCTCACCCGAGACATCGACTCCATGATGGATCATTCAAGATAAGAGAATTTACCTTACCTAATTTTTCAAAGTACTAGTTATGTAATTGACAGAGAAGCTAAAGCTGTAGTTCTATTTTATAGAATTTTTTGCTGTAAATCTCCCAACAGGTGGCGCTGCTATGCTACATTTTTCACGATATCCGCAATTCCTCTATCTCAAGAACTAGCGTACGGATTTTCCACAAACTTCAGATCCAGCTGTATCTTGATATAATTTGGTTCTGATTACGTTTTGGTGTAAATCGCCCAACAGGTGGCATTTCTATACTGCATTTTTCATGATTTCCTCAATCGCTGTATCTCAAGAGCTAAGGCACGAATTTTCATAAAACTTCAGTTCAGTTAGTCCCTGATATATATTGGCGTTGATTAGTTTTTGGTGGAAATTGCCCTACTGGTGGCGCTGCTATGCAGAATTGATCACGACGTTAATGGTAGTCATGTCTCAAGAACTAATGTCCTGAATTTCATATCTTTAGAATCTTCATGATGGGAACAGATTGTCATTTAATTTTGGTACTGTGATAGCGAATTTTGAAGTATTAACATGTATGAGATAGAAGAAAGTCTTGGAATTGCCAGAAAATTTTGGAATTGCCACATCCAAATAGTTTTCTTTGTCATTAAAATAATTTAAAATATAATTTCGATTATTTTTTTTTAATATTCAAAAAATATAAAATAAAAATTAAGATTCGCGGTGTTTTTTTTTTTTTTTGTTTTTTTTCCGCCCGTCTCTGATAGTGTCCAAATATGTGGTTTCAACAGCAACTCAATGAAATAGTTTATCAATTAATCGGTTAATTAGTATATTAAGTTTATGGGTTGCGGACTTTCCTGTTATTTGATCATTGAAATTACCGGACCAGTAAAATTACATTATAAAAACACAAGATGAACCATTCATAAGTCTTTCAATCTCAATAATGTTAATCTATTCACATTAACCGCAATATCGTTAAATGAGTCGTTCAGACTCAAACGAAATTACTTTACATATTCCAAAAAAGTAAATCAAAATAATAATAATAACAGTTACAATTGAAGTAAAGGATGACCAGGATATAGAGATTAGACAGATTTTCACGGTGTATTATTACCATGCTAAATAACATTATAAACCACGCTGCAGAGTCATTTGAAATAATTCAGAGGTTTTTATTTTCTACTAACTGACGTTTATGACCTGTATTCATTTACTAGAATTCTGCTTTATATATTATATAATTATGTTTTTTGAAACGTTTCGTAATTCATTTTTCTCTTTTTTCCTTATTTTTCATAACATATAATTAATTAGCTTCTTTCGAAATGAACTTTTATGATTATCCTGTTTCTTATTTATTGCTTATTGCGGATGTAATCAGATATGAAATCGGTCAAGAGTGTAACTAGTTATTTATTAAGGGACCTCAAGAAGATGCCTCTATTTATTTAATAATAACTTATTTAACTAGTCGGATGTACCAATCCCAAAACTTTCTTCTATCTCATACATATTAATACTTGAAAATTTGCTATCACACTGCCAAAATTAAACGGAAATCTATGCCATGCCCATCATGAGAATTCTAAAGATATGAAATTCCGTGCATTAGTTCTTGAGATAGGGCTTTGAAATCGTGTAAATCCAGCAAAATTCAGCCTATAAGGGCCACCTATTGGGTGATTTACACCTATGTTACACCAAAACCACCAAGCAACCACTTATGTCAAAGTCTAACTGAATCTGAAGTTTAGGGAAAATCCGTGCATTACTTTTTGAGATAGAGTTATTGTGAAAATCATGAAAATTCCAGCATAGCATCACCACCTATTGGACGATTAACACCAAAACCTAATCAGCAACAACTTGTGTTAACATCTAACTAAATCTGAAGTTAGATGAAAATTCGTGCATTAGTTTTTGAGAGATAGAGCTATTGCGGGAATCTTGCAAAATGCAGCACAGCAGCGCCACCTTTTGAGTGATTTACACCAACACGTAATCAACATCAAGTCATATCAAGGACTAACTGATTCTGAAGTTTCATGAAAATCCGTTCATTAGGTCTTGAGATAGAGCCATTGCAGAAATCTTAAAAAATGCAGCATAGCAGCGCCACCTGTTGAGCGATTTGCACCAACACGTAATCAGCATCAAGTCATATCAAGAACTAACTGAATCTGAAGTTTCATGAAAATCCGTGCATTAGTTCTTGAGATAGAACCATTGCGGAAATCTTTAAAAATGCAGCATAGCAGCGCCACCTGTTGAGCGATTTGCACCAACAAGTAATCAGCATCAAGTCATATCAAGAACTAACTGAATCTGAAGTTTCATGAAAATCCGTGCATTAGTTCTTGAGATAGAACCATTGCGGAAATCTTTAAAAATGTAGCATAGCAGCGCCACCTGTTAAGCGATTTACACCAACACCTAATAAGCATCAAGTCATATCAAGGACTAATTGAATCTGAAGTTTCATGAAAATCCGTGCATTAGTTCTTGAGATAGAGCCATTGCGGGAATCGTAAAAAATGCAGCATAGCAGCGCCATCTGTTGAGCGATTGGCACCAAAAACTAATCAGCATCAATTTGTATCAGGGACTAACAGGATATAAATTTTTATTAAATTCCGTGCATTAGTTCTTGAGATAGAGAGCCCACAAAATTTGTGTCACACAGACAGACAGACACACTCACAGACAGACATTTTGTAAAAACATGTTTTTCGGGTTCTCTGACCCCTAAAACGTGTAAATCCGTCGAAAACCGGAATTCGAAAATTTTCATGAATCCAATACTTTCTTCTTGTAAAGATAGAAGAAAGTAAAAATTACTGAATTCCTACGATAATTTTCAATTATGGATGGGCTTGAATGAGATGATTGAAAAGATTTCCTGGAATCGTAGATCGAATTCATGACGTATGGTAGGATTTATCAGAATGAAGAAAACTTTTATTAATATCTTTTTAAGTTTTGATTCGATTTTCATAAAATTTAAAATGACTCGAAAATATTCTGCAATGATTTTATATATTAAATTTCAAATCATTCGGTTTGGTAGCTTTTTGCGCTTGCTATGCGGACAGACAGACCGACGGACGACTATAGGTGCTAAGTATTTATATAATTACGAAAGCACTTAAATATGTCTTGCTAAAATAAAAGAAAAGCTTTTTCGTAATTTTTATAAGAATTATCGCTGTTTTAACCTTCAATGCATTTAAAACTATTAATTTTTCCTCATCTGTTGATGGCTTATCATAGCGCATGCACACATGCTTATTTATTTATTTTTTTTAGTGTTTCATCTTCTGCAAGGTTTTACTTTTAGCTCCAATTCATGAATATCACTTTCGTTGAGAAAAGTACCCTGTGCTTTATTTCATAAATCAACCAATCTCTCGCAATATGAGAGAGTCATAAAAATATGAAGCTCTAAGGAGAGTCCCGATCTCCGTGACGTCACGACGTATGAAATATGAACGGCACTAGGGCTGTCCATTACGCCCGCAACAGAGTTTTGCTCTCATTCACTTAGTGCGGCGTTCCATTCCCGCGCAATTCATTCTCATTTCGCGGAAAGTGACGCGCCCCGCTTCCCACACCACTTTCTGGCCCGTCAACCCCTTTTGCGTAAAGGAAGACATATGGTCTTCGCACAAGTTAGCACACAAAACAATGTGTAAGGTTTTGGAGAACTTAAGGTTTGGGTGCCTTTTAGCTCGAGTGATATTTGAATGGAAGAAATGGGTTTAGCGAAAGAAGTTTGGCAAAAAGTTCCGGGATGAGTAGGGGTGAAAAAAATTGAAAAATGAAGAAAAGTCGATACTTTTTCTGGTTTCTGTCTTTTTTCCGTAAGTGATCGTAAGAAAAATGCTTGCTATAAATTTTGTTTAGAATAAGTGAAATGAGAAATAAAATTATGTCATCTTTTACTTTTAATTATTGATTTATTTGACGCATTTGTGGATATTAGTAGTAAGCTTTATATTTAAGAAAACTCAGATACGAGGGAGTATCAATAAGCTTTTGCCCTCACATAGAAATAATTGAGTGAAATTTATGAAATTGCTACATTGTATTAGTCCTTTTCTATAGAGTCACCGTGCACAGTAGCACATTTCTGCAAACGGTATTTGAAAGAGAGGAGGGGTGTGTGTATTCCATGAGGCGCGATAGTAGACCCAAAGGGGGGCAATCTTGAAACTTTTGCCGACCTCCCACATGTGACATAGTGTTGGAAAGGCCTGTGACCACTTATTCGTGCTAAGCACCTCCCGAACCACCCCCCCCCAATTTGCCCTCCGGGGGCACTTTTTAAAAATTTTCGGATATCATTCATTCCCCCCGGGGAGCAAATTTAGGGGGAGGTGCTCGGGAAGTACATAGCATGTATGGGTGATCACAGACCTTTCCAACAATATGTCACATGTGGGGGTATGCAAAAGTTAGAAAAATGACCCCTTTGGGTCTACTATCGCGCCTCATGGAATACATCCTCCCCCCCCCCCCTCTCTTTCAAATACCGTTTGCAGAAATGTGTTACTGTGCACAGTGACTATATAGAAAAGGATTAATACAATGTAGCAATTTCATAAATTCCCCTCAATTATTTCGCGGGCAAAAACTTATTGATACACCCTAGAGATCTGCACGGGCCGGAATTTCCAGGCCCTGCCCGGCAAGAACGAAATCTGTCTTGACCCGGCCCGGTGTAAAAATTAAACGTTCGGCTCAAGCCCGGTCCGGCCCGTACAAAAATCAGTGAAAACAGACCCGGCCCTACTCAATTTCTACAAAAAATTCCGTTTTTTCTCGACATACAATTAAGATTCTTTTAATGAATACTACATACATATTTATAGGAACATTTTACTGTATATTTTAGATTACTATGTGCTCGCAAAACAGAAAACACACAATAGTAAATACATTAACGAATACTTACAGTATTTTAGTCATCGTCTCTATAGACGTTTCAAAATTCGAATAAGGATTCATTAAAAATTTAATGTAGTTTAGAATAAAGGGTTAAAAACATGATAACTTTTGAAGCTGCATAATAAAAAGTAGATTTGTGAAAATATTTCTCTCATTTTTAAGGTTTTTCTCAAATCCAAAAGAGGTACATTTCAACACATTTATAAATTCATTTCTTTTCGAAAACGCGTAAGATTGGCTGGTATTATTATTCAGAAACTATGTAAATGCCGTTTTTTTCTTAGATAAAAGCAATATATCTTTCAGAAAATACTACCAACGTTAGCGTTTTGAATCGAATTTCCGGAAGCGATAGCACAGGAAAGGAGAAAAACGTACAGTCACGTGACAAGAATCTCCTATCTCTGTAAGTGATTTATCAAAAATGGAAAAAGCTATTCGATTCCAAATGCCTTCAATAGTCAGGCCTGTCAATTTTATGCTTTTATAGTTAAAAATGAGTCAGAAAATGGGCCTGAAAGTTTCGCATTGTTGAGCAGTGAATATGAGAACCACCTTCTTAAGGTATATTTCAAAGATACTGTTAACAGAAATTCATTATCGCTATGTGAGGGGTAGTAATTTTCTTACTTTGTTTATAAAAGAAAAGCGATCATTTTTATTAACAAGGGGAATAACTCAGGCAATAAATTTTATCATTAATAATATTTGTCATCTGTCTTGTAAATAGTTCTAACGGTGTGTTAATGTTTCGGTAGGGTTGCTTGAGTTATTTTCGCGATTTTGTCTTTATCTTTTTATTCGCCAATAATTTAAATTCTCTCACATTGCTTTTCTATGCAATGGATATTTTTGGCGTTTTCTTAACTCTCATATTGGCTTGGTATTCCAGTGGATGTTGGTATGCGATTGATATGTAAGTTCATTCGGCCTGATATTCTAAGTCTGTAAAGACACATGTTTGTCTAATGGACCACCCCATCAAATTTGTTTTCACGGAAGTTCCAATAAATAACATCGTATAACTTCTGATGTGTTGCAGTCAAATTCTTGGGGATAAGAGCTCATAATATGGGTTTTGTGAAGCATTGCAATGTACTTCACTCGTACAACTAGCCAAAATCTTCAATTTTAAATATGTGGGGTTTACATATCAATCGCATGCCAACATCCACTGGAATTCCAAGCCAATATGAGAGTTAAGCAAACGCCAAAAATATCCGTTGCATAGAAAAGCAATGGGAGAGAATTTAAATTATTGGCGAATAAAAAGATAAAGACAAAATCGCGAAAATAACTCAAACAACCCTACCGAAACATTAACACACCGTTAGAACTATTTACATTACAGATGACAAATATTATTAATGATTAAATTTATTGCCTGAGTTATTACCCTTGTTAATAAAAATGATCGCTTTTCTTTTATAAACAAAGTAGGAAAATTACTCACATAAATCACGAAAATAAAATAGAGTAGTATTAAATTAATATCGAAATGACAGAAAAATAACCCATAAATATTGCTGTATAATTAAAGTTGTTGAATTGCAGACTTAGATTAGCGAAAAGCAAAACGATAATGAATCAATCCGTTTAATGTTTATATTTTTATAACGTACATCCAAAAGAAAAGAGAAACATGAAAATGTATTTCGCCCTGAGATTACTTTTTAATATTTCCAGTTATAACTGATTGAATAAAAGGAAAGAAAGAGTAAACATTAATTTAAAAAAAAATAACAAAAAGGACAATATATGATGCGTCATCATACGCTATTAATACTTTCACAAAACATAATGCCTGCCCTGCACATCCTGAGATCGATTAGGACCAGTTCCGTCCCGGTACGAGTCTGCTGAAAAAATTAAACCCGGGATTAGACATCATGTAACTGTACGATGCCGATCTCTACGATGGACATGTTACATTTCTGACGCACATTTATACTTCTGGAGGAAGTCATATTCATTGAAAATGGCTCGTATTTTATCTGTTTTGCTTAAATTCTTATGCCCGGTTAATTATTTATCGGCCGGCCTGGCCCTGAAGGCCCGTTCAATTTGGAATAAATGGTTTTAGTGAAAAAAGTTTGGTAGAAAGTTTTGGGATAAGTAAGAAAAAAATGAAAATTGAAGAAAAATCTATACTTCATGCTTATTTGTACTTTAAAAAAATTCCTTATGGATGCGAGTGATTTTTTGTGAAATATCTATCTTTTAACGGTTGTTTTATGTTTTGAGTGGAAATCGCACATTTTCCCGAAAACAAAAGGGAAAAAAATTACTTTTTATCCTGACTCGTTGAATGTGAAAACAAAAATGTTCCTCCCAAGACATACAAAAGGAAATGTTCGATTCGATTGCGCGAAAAATGAAAATATGCAGTTAAATTTTTGTAATTTACGTTTTATTCTATAAGCAGGTCGTTGGATTTTGCGAAGTGGCAAAGGAGAGAGAGCACAATAGTTAGACCCAATAATTATTAGGGTAAGTTGAAAAAAGAAACCGCAGTACCTTGGATTGAACTTAAGTAGAGAAAAAAAATATATAATAACTGCAGTTCCATTTATTTTATTACATCACTCTGTTCTCACACATCGCTTTCATTTCTAAGGTTTCGTTCATCTGACGAAACCCTATTAGTCTCACTCCTTTGTTTGTCTGTCTGTCTGTCACAGAGCCCGTTCTCAGAAACTGTATATGTTGGAGATTTGAAATGTTGGATACTTATAGCTCAACACCTCACATCAAACGACAAATTCTAAAATTTTGAAAAAGTCTTAGATTTACCCGTCTGGGCTCTACCTTGTGTATTTTAAGCTTTTTTTTTCTAACTGAGCCTTTAATTAAGTTGACGACTTGAAATGTTGAATACTTATAGCTGAGCATTTGCGATCACACGACAAATCATAAAAATTTCAAAAAATCTTATATTTACCCCTCTGGGCTCTAACTTGTGTATTTTAAGCTTTTTTTTTCTAACTGAGCCTTTAATTAAGTTGACGTCTTGAAATTTTGAATACTTATAGCTGAGCATTTGCGACCACACGACAAATCATAAAAATTTCAAAAAATCTTATATTTACCCCTCCGGTCTCTAACTTGTGTATTTTAAGCAATTTTTCTAACCTCCACACTTTTCACCCGGGGGGCACTTTTCTAACTTTTGCCGACACCCCTTTGAGCACTCTTTCGTCTTTCATATTATGCACCATAAACTTACATATTTTAGTTTCTTTTTTGACCGCCAGGGGAGCCTAACTATCTCGGGTGCTATGGGCCCGACCCCCTCGACTAATATATCTACGGATAGGTTGTAAAACGGAGTTTCGTTTGTTTAGAATAGAGTGCGCCCCCTGGTTGCGAAATGTGGAACTAACAGATTTTGCAAAAGGATAAAGCCTTTTAAAAGGAATATTAAACGAAACCATCTGTGCGATCTGTGATCACACTTACCCTCTTGTTAAATGCGTAGCTGAACAATGCAAGTAGCAGTGTTTCAGATTAAATTTCCGTAGAGGAAAATATTTAACTGCCGTACCATTAATTTTAATACGTCACTTTGCTCAACTTCTTGAGCAAAGTAACGTATTAACATTAATAGATCAAGAATTATTTTCAGGAATTTTGGAGATTTCAGGATTTATTTTCAGGATATTTAACCATATATTGGCGATATTGTATGATAGGGCGTCATTACATACTTGATTGCTTTTACACGCGATTTGTATGGATTCTTTGATAGTGGATGCATAGTACAGTAAAACCTTCCTAAAGCGACCACGTTCCGTTCCAATAAAAATGGGTCGCTCCGAGAGGTGGTCTCTTCACGGAGGTCATGTTTAAATCTAGATTTTAATTGTTGAAAAAAGGTAACAATTAATGTTACTAAAATTTATTTTTCACATTAGGAAAATATATGAAAATTTAAGTATCAAAACAAAAGTTAATTACATAAGTTAATTACTGCAGAGTTTAAAAAATGAACACATTGACGTTTGCTTTGATTTTACGGTTTTATCTTTTATAAATTGTATTTCCCAGTCCTTTCGAAGTTCAGTAAATAAATGCAATTTTTTTTTTTTGACCAGAACAAATAATGACGATTTCATTCATTTATCTACTTTTTTTAGAGTTTCCCGACAGAATAGGGCAGGGGAATTTCTTGACCGTCTTTCTTAATTTGTCACTAGAGTTAAATTCATTACTTAAAAAGGCACAAAAGGGTTTAACAACTTAAAAGTTATTGGGATAAAAAAAAAAAAATCTTAACTTAGTTTAGAAATTTGATGAATAATGCGTTCTCCGGAATTATTTTTCTAATAAAACCTTCTTCAAGAGACCAGTAAAAAACGGAATTTTCTTCAAATAAATGGGTCGCTCATGGAAGTAGTTCAACTGGGATGGTCTCTGAATGGATGTAAAATTACAGGGTGACAAGAAATAACTTGGACACACATGATACATTATAACTTTAATGCTAATGAAAATATTACGACCAAACTTCAAAATAAATATGAATACATTATTTCGTCTAATATACTTACAAATTTTCAACGTGGCTACCTTTAGCCTTAATACAGAGCTTTAAATGTGTCACAAAATTTTCGGCTATGGGCCGCAACTTACTTACTGATATTTTATCCCATTCCTTGCATAAGGATAGCTTTAGGGATGCCAAAGTTTTATGAGGTTTAGCACACACCCTTGTGTCTAAGATGGACCAAACAGAATAATCCATTGAGTTCAAATCTGGGGAATACGGTGGCCATTCTTGAGCTCCAATGAAGTCAGGAAAATGTGTCTTGCACCAATCTTGAGTGGCTTTAGCTCTGTGTGCAGGTGCGGAAACCTGTTGGAAGGTCCATCTGTTTCCAAAGAACTTTTGAGACCAAGGTAAGACAACATCTTCCAAAATGAGTTTGCGATATGTTTGTTGACTAATCTTTATCCCTTGATCAACAAAAACAAGTGGTGTTTTCCCACTAGCACATATCCCACCCCAAACCATTACAGATAAGGGTTGTTGACGCCGTTCAACAATGCAAGAAGGTCCAGGTGCTTCTGCTGACCAAACTCTATCATTATGGCTATTGTAAGCTTGTTCAATCGAAAACAGTTTCTCATCTGTGAAGACAAATGTTTGCCATCGACCACCTGCGGCCCGCTTTAACAGTTCTTTACACCTTTGAAGTATTGTGCATTTGTTCGCTGCTGTTAGCTTTTGGGCCTCTTTTATTTTGAAAGGGTGAAGACCAAGCTGTACTCTTGCCATCAAAGATGCGGTTTCTCTGTTGATCTTGATCTCTCTAGCAACCTTTCTCTTTGAAATCCTAGGATTTCGTTGAACTCGCTTTTTGTTAACTACCCGGTTTCTTGATGTGTGAACCGTGCGCTTTCTTCCTCTTCCTGGCCTGCCACCATCATGACCGAGTTCTTTAAACCTTTTGATTGTGTATGAAACAGTCTGCTTAGGTACTTTCAATCGTTGAACAACTTCACATTGTTTCATTCCTTGCTTATGTAATTCAAGTATGGCAGATCATTTGTTAATCATAATGGTTATCACAACTAACTTACTTACACCTGTTTAGTTGCTTTTAGAATCAATTCCCTATGACAATAACTTTATAACTTTAGTGGTAGTTACAGATTTTTGGTTTGAAACTTTGTCCAAGTTATTTCTTGTCACCCTGTAGTATTGAGCCTATGGGAATAAATTTTGTTACATGAGAAAATGATCGTTCAGGGTGGTGGTCGCACAGGGAGGTTTCACTGTAATTAGACGTTGGGTATATAATTTTAGCGTGATCAAAATCTATTGTAATATTCTGATTAAAACTTAAACGTGACAGAGCTGTGGTTTGACGAAATTTTTTTATATCTGTTTTATGCTCTTTTTTTCTTTCTTTGAGTTTTCTTTTTGTCATTTCTATCTATTCCATTATGCTATTGCTACTAGTTCGCATTGTTTATTTTGTGATTCAATCAAGGTGAAATATATGAAATATTGCATTTCGTCCTATGATTTTACTTTATTTATTAAAGCTGTTCTTAACTGCTCTGCTCAACAAGCGCAAAACGTTTTGACACATTTACAAATTCATTTTTTAACGGAAAGATATGAAATTGGAAAGCCTGGCCATTACAGCGATTTGGAATTGATCTGTTTTTTTTTGTTTGTTTTTTTTTCAATTTTTGATCAATCCATTACCTATTGAGTTATAAGCCGTTTTGATCACGTGAGAAACACGTTTTTCGCCCGCTCTGGAGTGCTGTTTCTTCCTTCGCGCGGAAATTCGGTTCAAAACGCCCACTTTGACAGTATTTTCTGAAAGATCTATTGCGTTTGCAAAAAAATGGTAAAAACAGCTCAAAGACATAGTTTCTGAACAACAACACCAGCTAGTTTCATGCATTTTCGAAGAAAAATAAATTAAAACTTATCTCAGAAAGTTGCCCTTTTCGATTTGAGAACAAACACCCTTAATATTAAGTTCACAAAGCTTTTATTTTTATTTATATTTTTTTAGTTCCCGCTAGGTTATTTCTTTCTCCCAAGCAAATAAAATCTTGTCTCCAAAAAGTAACGTTCCGTTGATTAAGCCAGCCGTAAAACAAAGCAGATGTATCATTGTACGGAATAATCTCTACTGCAATTTTTTAAACTTCTAAGCATCGTACCTTTTTAATTTTTATACCGTCGTATTGGAAAAAAAAATACTTTTAAATGCAATTTGTTTGAAAACTGTATCCCCATTTATTTTTGAGATATTAATTTTTTTGCAGTTTTTAATGCCATTTGTTTAATTTTGGAAACTCAAGTACTCCGTTCTGTAGAAAGTAAATGAATAACAGTTGGAAAATAGCAATTATATCTTTTTGTTACCATTTTCTTATAAAAACTGAAAAAAATGTAATTAAAATGCGTGCTATTTTCAGAAAATATAAATGAATGATTTCTGATAAAACAATGGAGCTTTCATAAACTAAACTTAATTTTAAGTATCTATATTAATATTACAAACAAATGAAGGCACGTGAATCATAAGATAGCCGATTTTTTTGTCGAGTTTCTCAAATGACGAAAGGAATTCTTCAACGGATGCGGATGACGTCATTTTATATAAAATAAAAGCTTGTGTTTTAAATCTTAAAACTGAACTATCTATATTTATATACATTTTTTTTTTTTTCTTTGCCATCGGGGGCGACACTAAATTCTGAAAAAGCAGAATTCATGTTTTCTTGTTTATTATTATTAAATATCGCGGTTAAAAAGGAGTAATTCATCATCATTATTCAAAATTCTGCTATTTTCTTAATCGGTCCGTTTGCATTTAAGCGGCTTTTTGGTGCCTTTCTGCCTACGAAAATCTCGTGATGCGAAGCGAGGAGCGATTTAAGCGGTAGCTAAGGTGATGATATTATCGTTGCCAGCCATGCGCGAATATCCCATGCCGGGTCAAAGACGTTAGGGATGGAAAGGTTATGTTTGGAAAGCAAAGGGTTAAGATGAAATCGGTCCTCTTTTTTTTTTTTTTCAGAACCATTAAGTAACTGACGGTTTTCTTTTATTTTCTAAAGGCAAATAGAATATTCCTTTTGTAAAAACATTTGTTACATTTTTGGAGCAAAATGAAAATGTGAATTGGACAAAAGGCGTAATTTAGTTGTTAGATACAGTAAAAGTTCATCTCTGTGAATAGGAAAGAAAAACAGTCGTATTTTTCCTTATTATAAGTGTTTACGGTAATCGTTGTGCTATGTTTTTTTTAAGTCACTTCGTACTGGGTTTTTCTTAAGTGGTTTAAAAATAATTTTGTGGTACACAACACTATTTTACAATGTTAAAATATTCGTCGTATTGTGCATATTGTTTTACAAGGCGCACAGTGGAGTATTTGACTCAGAAACCTGGACAAAAATGAAAAATTAAAATTTGCTCAACATCTGTAAAAAGCATATTTTTTAGTAGCTGACTAACTGGTGCATCGATCTTTGTCTTTTTCAAGAGCATGGGTCTTATCCAGCGGCTCCTAGCCTCAATTAATCCCTAGAGGGGCAGTGGGATATGTTTTAACCCACCTATATTAATAAAGATTTGCACCAGAAAAATTTTATTAAATTTTACTTTTCTAATTTTGGTTGAAAAAAGTCAGACAATAACTTTTACTCATTTCACAATAAATCTTTTTGCAGATTCCGGTGTGAATTCGACATTACAGAAACTCAATTACTTGCCCCTCAAGGGGTTAAAGAGGAGGTTTTATTGCGAGAATACGTACTTTATTGTTACGTTTCAACTTTGCTATTATGTTTAATTATGCTTAGTGTATATTTTTTGTGGTTTCGTGAATTGTTGAACTCAATTGCTGCCTTTTTAATATATAGAAATAATATTTAAAAAGATTAAAAACCTGTTCTTTTTAAGCCTTTTTAGCCCCCATCTATATGTATATTGATTTAAAATATAGCTTTTTAAAGGTGTGCCGGGATTTGCCGAACCATTTTTGAAATGTAGTCGTATTGATTATAGTTTTGAAGGCCAATTTAAAAAAAAAAAATGTTCCGCATATAGTTGCTATTTTTATGTATAAATTGTTTTGGTAATCTATAAAAAACATTAAAAAACAAGCATCTCTATGCTTCAACTCAACTTTAGAGACTCAACTTAGCTAAATACTGAATGCAAGTAATGTATCTTCTATACTAATATTATAAATAAGTAAAGTTCGTTTCTTTCTTTCTTTGTTGAAGGTAATCTCTGGAACTACTTAACCGAATTCAAAAGTAATGATATCAAAATGATGATGTTAGGCCCCGTTCCAACATAGGCTGTGTCCATGCCACTACCCCAGAGGGGTTGCAGAAGCAAAAAACGTTCTAAAAATGCGATGTTTGTGTTACTGAAGAACCTAGAAACAGGAAATTTGGCATTGCAGTTACTTATTTAGATATAAATTATGTCTAAGAACATTTCCTAAAAAAAATCGAAATTTAAAAGGGGTGAAAAAGGGAGAAAAGCGTTTGTTCTAAATTGCAATTTCTACGCAATCTCAGGAAGTGACAAACAAATTTCAAAAGTAATGGTTGGAAATTGGTGGTGACAGACCGTGCTAAAAGATAGGCTATATTGTATGTTGTAAGTGATCTCTGAAAACATTTTCTAAAAAAAACGAAATTTAAAAGGGTTAAAAATGCGCTAAAAGCGTTCTAAAAATTTTCTAAATTACGATTTCTACGTAACCTCAGGAAGTATCAAATTGATTTCAAAAGTAATGGTTGGAAGTTGATGGTGAGAGCCCTTGCTCTAACATATTCTCTATTTTATGTCGGCATTACTACCACCTGGGGGGACAGGAACAAAAAAAGTTCTAAATTTGCGATTTTTGTTTAACTGAAGGGCCTACAAACATGAAACTTGGAATGGTAGTTACTTATTAGATGTAAATGATCTCTGAGAACATTTCCAAAAAAATGGAAATTTAAAAGGGTTGAAAATGCGCGAAAAGCGTTCTAAAACTTTCTAAAATGCGATTTCTACGCAATCGTAGGAAGTAGGGAACAAATTTCAAACATAATGGTGTGAAACTGATAGTAACAGCCCTTGCTCCAAGATCGGCTATATTTATGTCGGTGCTACTACCCCAAAGGGGATGCAGGAGCGAAAAACGTCCTAAAAATGCGATTTTTGTGTTACTGAAAGGCCTAGATATACATGAAATTTGTCATGCGGTAGTTTCTTATTAGATATAAATGATGTAAGGAACATTTCTTAAAAAATTCGAAATTTAAAAGGGGTAATAATGCACGAAAAGCGCTCTAAAAATGTTCTAAATTGGGATTTCTACGCAATTGCGGAAAGTGTCAAACCGATTTCAAAAGTAATGGTTGGAAATTGATGGTGACAGCCCTTGCTCTACCATAGGCTATATTTCATGTCGATGTCACTGCCAACTGGCCGTTGCAGGAGAAAAAAAAATCCTAAATCGCAATTTGTGTGATATTTCAGGGGCTAGCAACGTGAAATTAGGAATGGTAGTAACTTATAAGTTATGAAAGATCTCTATGAACATTTCCTAAAAAATTCGAAATTTAAAAGGGGCGGAAATATGCCGAAAGCGTTCTGGAAAACGTTATAAGTTGCGATTTCTACTCAATCTCGGGAAATATCAAACCAATTTCAAAAGTAATGGCTGCAAATTGATGGTGCTCCAACATAGGCTATACTTTTTCTTGTTCTCACTACCACCTAGGGATTTCAGTAGCAAAAAACTTCTAAATTGCGTTTTTTGTGATACTGAGGGGTCTAACATTTTGAAATTTCGCATTTAAAAGGTGCAAATGCTTTCTAAGAACTGAATTCGAACTTTAACAGGCTAAAGTGAGCGAAAAGCGTTCTAAAAACGTTCCAAATCATGATTTTAATGCAATCTTATTATATACCAAACCGTTTTAAAAAAAAAAATAATAATAGTTGCAAATTGATGGTGATAGAACCTAAAACAAATTCGAAATTCAAAAGGGGTGAAACGAAGGGAAGGAGTGAAAAGCGTTCTTAAAAAGTCCTAAGTTAGGATTTCTAGGCAATCTCAGGAAATAATGAACCGATTCCAAAAGTAATGGTAGCGAATCGATAGTTACAGTCTCTTATCCTACAAGCGGCTATATTTTATCCTGGTGCTACTACCATCTTGTGTTCGCAAGAACAACAAACGCTCTAAAAAAGTCTTTAAAAACTTTCTACATTACGTTTTCGATGGAATATTAGGAAATACTAAACCGATTTCAAAATTAATGGTGACAGTCCCTGTTTCAAAGTAGGAATTGTTTGTTGTTGCCACTACCACCAGAGATGTGATATACCGTTAGACAAGAAGCTTGGGATTTGACATGATGGTTAACTTTAAAATGTAAATGCGTTTTAAGAAAATGGTTTCTAAAAAATTCAAAACGTCAAATGAATACTGAAATAAGAATAAAAGCTTCAAAATACTTTCTAAATTATCATTTATTTAGAATTAGTTTTAGTTCTTCTTATTAATTTAACTCTAATTTCTGCCAAATGCAGTGTAATAATGAAGTTTAGTCAAACTGTGGCTTCATTAGTAATTTTTTAATTATTCCTAAAAGTATAATTTTTCTAATAAAAATTAGACATATAAATATCACTTGGCATATTTCAACAATTACGGAAGCAGAGCCGCGGGATTTGCTAGTACATTAATGCATTGATTTCTATTCACTATTTACTACAATCAGCCTGTTTCATTCTGATCATTTCAGTGGGTTAAGTACAGATAGTTTGATTACATGTCTTAAATCTAAGTTTTAGTAGTATATTTTATTGTTTTATTTATTCATTGATGAATGTTTTAATTTCGTTATGGAATATAAGCTGGAATTAAATGATGAGCTGTTTATATTAATTTAAGTGCAAACTGTTATTTCTTTCGTAATCGTCTGCACCTGATAAATTTTTAAAAATGTTTGATTTCCCGGGTTACGGAAATCATTTTTAACACTTTCCAACATAGTTGAAAAGTGTTTATGAATTCTATAAGCGCTGATTCAAGTTGGTGGCTGTCGAAGGGGGCTTCTTAAAATTTATAATTTTTGATCTATTGACTATATTGTCATTTGCGTTTTTTTCTCTATCTGTTTATGGATAAAAAATATTTCGTCATAAAGAAAGAAAAAGGAACATAGCTAATATGAGACTGCTATGGGGCAGTAGGTGATAAGTGGGGCAGAAGAGTGAGGAGGGGGAGGTGTTCACCTCCTCTCGAGAGCATCTTATAAGAGGAGGGGTAAAAGGAAGGTAAAAATTTTTGGTGAGATACGAATATTTTTTTAATCAGAGCGTGAATTTGCGGAAGATTGAATTTTTGAATGTGTTGTAGTATGAGGGGGTATTTTTACTGGTGATTAAGAGACGAATAATAATAACAATTATGTAGAAATAATAATTAAAAAAATACTCACTAAAAATATTCATTGAAATATTAATTTAAAAGACTCATTAAAAATATGAATGAGGGAAGAATTAATGAAGGGACTAATTATTTTTCGAGAGTTTGATATTATTTTTAGTCAAGTATAGTATGCGCTCGAATTTTAGATAGGAATGAAAAAAACAATTAATTAGAAAAAATAATTAAAAAATAGTAATTATAAATGTTAATTAACAACTTTAATAAAGGGACTTGAGAATTTTTTCAGATTTATTTCTATGCAAGTATAGTATGAAGTCAAATTTTCGAAAGAGTAATTAAAAATAGTAATTAAAATTTTAATGAGAAAGTATTTAATGAAGAAACTCCAAAAATTTTCCGAGATTGAATTTATTTTTAGTCAGGTATAGCTTGAGGGTAAATTTTAGAAAAAAAATAATTAAATATAGTAATTAATAAAAAATAGTAATTAATAAATATTAATGAGGAAACAAATAATGAAGGAACATCAGAAATTTTTCGAGAGTTTGAATTAATTAGGTTAATGAATTGAGTGTTTTGAGATATTTTTACGTGAAATAAGATGTTTTTTTTTTAAAGAGTGAAAATTTTCAAAACTTTGTAGGAATATGAATGTGAATTTTGAAGGTTTTTTGAATGAATTTGATGAAGGATAGTAATGAAGATTTTATTCTTTTAAAGGGCATGTTTTCTAAAGATATTTTTAGGAATTTTTGAATTTTTTTGTTTGAATGGTTTTCATAAATATTTCTCGGTTAAATGAAGTGAAAGTTACATTATGTATAAATCGGTTAATAGTTTTAATCTGTCATTAATTAAGTCATTAATTAATGTCATTGATTAATAAAATAGACACTTAGAAAATAAAACAAATATTTGATGACGCATCATTAATTTTGAATTTATAAAAAGTAATCAGACACTTATTCATAACTTTGCAGATTTTTTTTAAAAAAAGAAATACATTAGCTGATCTCATTTCATGTAACATCATATTTTAGTGTGTACATGTATTTTTTTTCTTAGAACTTCTATGAAGGGGGAAACCATTTCGTAGACAAGCTTGAAGATGCGCTATGAATCATTTTCAATATATCTTTTAATAAAGAGAGGAGAGGTGGAAGATGTATTGTGATTCAACCTTTTATGTACTGAATTATGAATTCATGAAAATTTTATCTTCTAAAACATTTTTCGTGAATTTTTGAAACTACATTAGAAGATTTACAGAATCATTTAATAAATTTTAGAAGGATTTTTGAAGGATTGAAGGATTTAGAAGGATTAATTAAATTTGAATTTATAGGGATTTTGTGCACTATTTATAACCCCACTCAAATCTTTTATTTTAAATCTTTTTCTTAGTATTTTATAGAATTAGGAAAGGCAAAAATATAATGTTCTTACAATAGAGATATAGTAATATTTCCGAATTGAAAAATCCCTCCTCCCCCCCCCCCAACGCCAAGAAAGCTGAAAAAATGCAAAGGCAATAGAAATCATGCTTTTAAAAATATTTTTGTTTTGTGTAACCCATAAAGTTTTTTATAACAAGATAAAATAATGCATATATAACTCATTTTAAACTGTATTACTACTAATCTATGTATTAAAGGAATTTTATAACAAGTTACTTTAATGGTACTTATAAGTGCCGTCAGTAAATAAAGGGTTAATCAATAACTAGTGATATTAATTAACTATTATTTTACAATTGTCGATTATCATATATATATATGCTTTCTTCACGTTTTGATAATGTCGACTCATGTTTAAACCTTTTAATTTTTCGAATATGCTCGATATAACCGAATCATGTAATACACTAATCTGGATAACTATACAGGATTGCACAAAAACACGGTAAGAAGCAATTTTATTCTGTGTTAAAAATTACTTGTTTTATCCAATTTATTAAAATAAAGGCTTCATAACAGATTTTATGTTTAAATATGAGTATATTTTTAATAGATTTCTCTTAAAAGTTAAAGCAATTATATATTTTTTTTCTACAAATATACTTTTCCTCAATTAGGTGTTGTTTGTTTTTCGACATTTACCAGAAAATTTTGAATTTTGACTAAATTAGAAATAATTACGTCTAGTATTTAAAATTAAATTTTTCTTATTCTATTTTTTCTTTTCATAATAGTAATTACTTTCCTGTTTTCTAGATGGCTGTATGCTTTTGTGTTAATTTTATCTTTTCAAGTGACTATATTCTTACGTAATTTCCTTTGAATATCTCCGTAATAGCTTTTAATTTACTTCAAATTTAGTAGGTTAATCAATTCTGCAAAATATTTCTTTTTTTCCCCATGCATTTGTGTAGCCCTACCGTTTGACCAGATGCTTCGATTTTATTTTTTTACAGTGGCTCCATTAGAGGTCTGCACGGGGTCCACTTGGTCCGAAACCCGAACCCGATTTGCGAGCCATTTTTAATTTATTAGACTTGGACCGGAGCGGACCGGGCTGACTTTGTATTCTCTAGAGTCAAGCACGCAGGATCGGGACAGGACTTTAATCTACATCGGAACTTTTTAAAACATCGATCATAAGGCATTTCAACCAAATAAGGCCCTGCTACTAATAAGGCCATCACCCTATATCTTGTAGGGAACGGTCTCAGGATGATCAGTGGCAGCCTATATCGGAAAATTTATGTGTCCTTGACATGTGCGAATGGTTTGGACCACCACCGATACCGGATTCGTCGTCACTTTTGGGCCACTGAATCTTTCAACATGTCGCCTTAAAAACAGAACCTAAACTTTCATATAAAATCAGCTTAAATTACTGATTGAATTTTGCAATTTTTGCATGATGTTTGAGCCAATTTAGTGATTTTTGGAATGTATGAGGGAAAATCAGTAAGTAGGTCACAAAAGGCAATAAAAAAGGGAAACCAAAATACATACTTAAAAGGCATGTTTATTTCTCTATATAATCGTCATTTACATTGATACATTTGTCCTATCTCTTTATGAGTTTTCTAATACTTGCTGCATAAAAGTCTTTGGATTGCACTCTCAGTCGTCACATGAATGTGAGTGTACCACACATTCAACGTCTGCATCAGTCGGCTGTAGACTAAACCATGTGAACAGTCTGTTGCAGTTGCTAATGCTGTCTATTGTTGTTCGCCTGTCAGCTCTAAATATTTCCTCGACCTTCCGCACTGTTTCTTTTGTCGCAATCTCAACAGAACGACCACTTCGCACTTCGTCAACAACTTTTGAACGCCCCTGCTGCTCATCTTGTACAACTGTTGTCTCATAAATTCGAAATTGACATCTTACAGTTGGACGGTACTGACACCTATTGGCATATTTCGAAACAATTTACTACTAATTTCCAACCTCTCATATCGGTTCTCATACCTACTTACTGTCTTTCTCTCGTATATTGAAATATTCTGTGTCTTTAATTCTTTTTTGTTTGTTTGTTTGAAAGTAAAATATGTGAAAAATTAAAATCTCCTAATAAGGCCAGACTGTTACAAGAATTGGTCTTTTTAAGAGGCACTTCATTTTAATCGTATATTATCATTGCCAAAGCTAATTAAACTCTTTCTGTGTCAATATTTGTAGAAAACTTTGGAATCTGTCAAAGCAGTAATAAGAGAGGTCAATAGAATGGAATTACCAGTTTTGGATATTTGAAATGGCATTACTCGCAGACAAATTAGACACAGAATATCGTATTACAAGCAGGGCTGCGGAGTTGGAGTCGGAGTCGTGGAGTCGGAGTCGGGCCCATTTTTGAGCGAAAGAGTGGGATTCGGATCTGTTAAAATTTGCGGAGTCGGAGTCGTCCCTTTTACAAGCAGGCCTGCGTTGTCGGAGTCGGAGTCGACCCATTTTTGAGCGAAAGAGTCGGAGTCGCAATCGGAATCGTCCATTTTTCCCACCGACTCCGCAGCCCTGATTACAAGGCGAACGCTTTATTTTGTTCTATTTTGGTGTAATATCTGCAAAATATCACATTAATTAAAGTCGACATTCGTCGATAACCATTGGCGTTGTCCTCTGACGCACTTTTTCGTCCATTCCTTGCTTTATCCAATACTGAGCCGGTCTCCATGAATTTATTGTGCCCACGCCATCAATTCATGTATGGCACAAGAATTTCGTAAGGATCAGCTCAGTATTGGATAAAGCATGGAGTGGACGAAAAAGAGTTTCAGCAAAAAACGTCGATGATTATCAGCATGACGTGCTTCGTACAGACAATGGTGCACACATACAGAGGTTTATTACTTGATGAAAAAAAGAAAAAAGGGACGAAAAATCATACGTCCAGTATAAGTTATAAAACACTCTCCAATGCATTCAGACTACTGTAACAAAACTTCACAGTTTATTAAGATGAAAGAAGATGTCTCTAAATAAACAATTTGAAAAAACGCATAACGTTCTTGAAAACTCAATTTCTACAATTACCATCAATAGTCAGAGAAACAAATTTGGTTCAGCCCTGTACAGGTTCTATAGATGTATACGTATACTACCACAGTATGATAAAAGTTAGTTCACCTAAACGCATAGCACTGTTGAAAACTCCCGTTCAGAAATTTCCATGAATAAATGGAAATGTACTTGAGAACTTTTGTGCAGCCATGTATAAGATCTATAGAATTTTTACACACAAAGTAATATGGAAACAAATATTTAAATTTAAAAACGTACACCACAACTGAAAACGCCAGCCATTATTGTGCATAGGCAGTGCTGTCGTTAAATTCTTTTGCGTGTCTTTGTAAATGAACGACAAGTTCTATGTACACCCTATTCTACAGTTAGCGCCTTATAGTACACATCAGTGATGTATGTATAAATTTCAATGTGCTTAAAATAGTGTAATATCATTAAAATACACTGCAAACGATTTTCCCCATAGACCAGGAGTTCTCAAACTACGGTATGCCTACCAGTACTGGTAAGTGAAGCTCTGTTTGCTGATACGCGGAAGTCCGATACTGGTACGTAAAATCTCTCTATTCTAAAAAAAAGTAACTACCGCTGTCACCGCCGCCGCCGCCGGTTTTGAATTTTTTGTGACCGGAGGTCTTTCTTCGTTAATATTAAAAACACTGTTGTATACAAAAATATGAAAATCGGTAGTATTATAGAAAAATGTTTGATAAACACGCTGATGCAGACAGTTTTCAAATCGAAGAATCAGTTTAAGAGATATTTAATGCCAAAGTTGGACAAAATCGTTCCATTAAAAAAGTTTTATAGGAGCAAAAACTGTACATAGGAATTTAATCATTTTTAGATCATTTTATGCGCCAGAATTTCCCGGTGTGCAGATTGCAGTTAGTTTTTTAATTTGAATAATTTTTCGAGGTTTTATTTCTATTTTAAATTCAAATTTTCAGCATTTCGAGAGATATTTTTTGCAAATTTTAGAAAATTGTATTAATTTATACTGTTGCCAACTGTATAAACAGAGCAAACAGTAATGTTTGCTTCTAATTAAAAATTTATTTTACACGTGACTATTATAAACAAAAAATATAAAAAGCATGAACTCATTGAAAATTACGTCATAAAAACTATAGTTACACGTGAATTTTAAATGAGAAAGAATATTGTAAAATAATAAATTCAGTAACATGCGTTAGAAGTCCTAAATAGGAGAATTTACGTCATATTATACTTATTACGTAAAATGAACAAAAAATAATATTGCAAAACAGTTTTAATTTAAAAATTGCGCGAGACATTTACTTGACATTTTAAGATGATCATAATATTTCATTTCTAACAAAAGTATTTTGACGTGAATCTCTCTATTCTAAAAAAAAGTAACTACCGCTGTCACCGCCGCCGCCGCCGCCGCCGCCGCCGCCGCCGCCGCCGCCGCCGCCGCCGCCGCCGGTTTTGATTATTTTGTGACCGGAGGCCTTTCGTCGTTAATATTAACAAAAATAATGCATACAAAAATATGAAAATCGGTGGTTTTATACAGAAATGTTTGATAAACACGCTGATGCAGACAGTTTTCAAATCGAAGAATTATTTTAAGAGATATTTAATGCTAAAGTTGGACAAAATCGTTCCACTAAAAAAGTTTTATAGCAGCAAAAACTATACATGGCAGTGTAATCATTTTTAGATCATTTTATGCGTTAGAATTTGGCGGAGTGCAGATTGCATTAATTTTTTTATTTTGACTCATTTTTCGAGGTTTTATTTCTATTTTAAATTCAAATTTTCAGCATTTCTAGAGATATTTTTTACAGATTTCAAAAAATTGTACTAATTTAAACTGTTGCCAACTGTATAAAAAACGCAAGCAATAATGTTTGCTTCAAATTAAAAATTTATTTACACGCGACTATTATAAACAGGAAAAAAACTTTCAAATTAGAATTAAATAATTACGTATAAAAAGCAGGAACTTATTAAAAATTACGTCATAAAAAGTATACACGTAAATAATAAATTCATTAACATGCGTTAGAAGTCTTAGGAGAAATTACGTCATATTTACGTCACATTATAATTATTACATAAAATGAACACAAAATAATATTGCAAAAAAGTTTAAATTTAGAAATTGCGCTAGACATTTATTTGATATTTTGAGAATTAATTTAAAATGTCTCATTTAAAAGAACTTTCTTTTCGCTTTGTTAAAAAATACCAGGAGACAAAGACTCTCTTTACTTAATTCATTTTATATTAGCTTATTTTGAAATGTTGTTACATCTGTATACTTCATCAAGTTATTTTTATTTCGACGTTTTATTTGTGTTTTTATTAATGTTGTACGAATTTATTTGTTCTTTCGTTATTTAAAATAAAAATTATATCAATTTGTATAATTTGGCGAGTGGTTTGGCGATTTATATAATTTGGCGAAATTGGTCGACAGGATAATCAAGTAGTACCGCAGCGAATTTGGCGTTAAAATTCCCCAATCAAAGAGAAATGAATAGAAATTCGTTTATAGGGAGATCGCCACTGTTTTTTAAATTATAATTCAATCTTTTGAAATCTTTTTAAAGCCGATCAAATTAGCGTGCATTTAGAGTCTGCGGTGTCTGGACGGGGGTTGGCGAGCGTAGCTCGTAGGGGGCCGAGCCCCCTAGTGAAATAAAAAATACAACAATAACGATGGATTGCTGGAATCCACATTCAAAAAGATGAATGTAACAGAATTTTGGTTGGTGAGAAAAGATTACCCTCTGATAATCGTGAAAGCTCTAAAATTCCTGCTTGTTTTTAGCAAATATTATATATCCTTTTTTAAATGCTTTCTCTGCACTGTGCTTTATATTAAAAACAAACAGAGGAATAAATTAAACATCAAATCTGACTCGCGTCTAAAACTAAGATTCAAGCAGACATGAGGAAGCTGTGTTTGATAAAGCAAGCACACTTTTATCATTAGCAATACAAGGGAATTAATAGAGTCACCCTAGTTGTGCATCAATTTACGCCAATATGTCATTAGGTATTGTAGCTTATTTTCCAATCAAAGCACTGTATTTTGATAATGTACATATTATTAAAATGTAATGATGATACTACCTTTAAGGCTGTTCTTAACTGCTCTGCTCAACAAGCGCAAAACGTTTTGACGCATATACAATTTTTCTTTTTTTAACGGAAAGGTATAAAATTAGAAAGCCTGGCCATGGAAGCGATTTGGAATTGAACTGTTTTTTCCATTTTTTGATGAATCAATTATCTATTGAGTTATAAGCCATTTTGATCACGTGACTAAGACGCTTTTCGCCCGCTCTTGAGTGCTGTTTCTTCCTTCGCGCGCAAATTCGGTTTAAAACGCCCACTTTGACACTATTTTCTGAAAGATCTATTGCGTTTGCAAAAAAATGGAAAAAACAGCTCAATAGCTCAATGACATAGTTTCTGAACAACAACACCAGCTAGTTTCATGCATTTTCGAACAAAAATAAATTAAAACTTATGTCAGAAAGTTGCCCTTTTGGATTTGAGAACACCCTTAATATAAGCAGTGAATATAAGTACCAATTTAATAATATAATTATGCAATTAAATACAACAAAATCTGCTCAAACAGAATCACAAAAGACAGGAAAAATATTTCATTTTAGACATATTCCGTTTACACAGGTTTTTCTGTATTAGCTTCGAATTTGTATTAGTGGTATGTGGAAGTAACTTCTATTTAGTGGTACGTCGGTCTAAAAGTGGTACGTCGCCCTGGCAACGCAGTGGCGTAGCTACATATTCAGCGCCCTGGAGCAAGCAAAGTTTGTGCGCCCTCTTGTCTCTCAAAAAAGTTCTGCGTAATTTTGTTTGGAAGTTACACACACACACATATATACATATATATATATATGTGTGTGCGTGTGTGTAACTAGCTGACCCACCCGTCGTTGCCCGGCCCGTTATAATAACGTAAACAAAAATCAAGTTTGTATGATTTTATATATTCATAAGTAATTCAAATGAACATGGTTTTAGGGGTGGCCCACTGCCTTCGACAGCGTCTAGTGTGTTCCCGACAAACCTCTTTCAGAACGAAACTGTGGCCTGGGTCCCTGCTACCAAAGGCAGTGTATGCCTGGAGTATTCCGTGCGCGACGGAAACAATCGAAAATTGAATGAGTAAACCCTGTAGTAATCGAGCCTATAGAACCCGAGATAAGAATGCGAATCCTGGCGGTGGAACTATAATCTTTAAAACAATCGTAAGCTAAGTTGAATGGACCAATTTCCGTTGAAATAGAGCCCATAACAGCAGAGAAAAGAATGCGCCGTTAATGTTCGAAAATGGTGGTAACAGAAGTCTAAGATAAACTTTCACAATGCAGAAAGTAGCTGAATAGTAAGCTAAGCTTAATTATCCATTTACCGTTGAAATCGGACATATTGAACCCGAGAAAAGAATGCACCATTAATGCTCGAAAACGTTAGTAAATGAAGTCTAAGACAAATTTTCATAATACAGAGCTGAATCGTAATCTAGGGTGAATTAACCAATTCCCGTTGAAATCGGCCCCCTAGAATTCGAGGAAAGAATGCACCCCGAAGCAGTGGAAGGTGCTTGTTGCCCCCACCCCCTGTAAATTTAACGAATTACCTTTAGCATTAACGTGATATTTAATTTACGGAGGAAATCCCATCCCCCTAAAGTTAACCACTTACCTTTAACAGTAGAGCGAATTTTAATTCAAGGCTGTAGTGAGTAAACGTAAGTTGATGCCGTAAAATAAGATTAATATTCGAAAAAAGTGGCAACTGGAGTAAAAGAATTTTTTTAGTGGTTTCCAAAGTAGCCAGAGGACCCTAGAACTATGCTAAAGAAAATTGCAATACTATCAGATAATTTTTAATGAAACTGCACCAAGGACCATAAGAAGGCGATTAATATTCAAAATTGGTGGTAGCTGAAGTGTGAGCAATTTTTTTGTTATTCATGTAGTAGCTGGGTGGGGCACCTAAGAAATAGTTAGGGGAAAAAATCCTAGTCAATCAGACCATTTTTATAGGGGACCAAAAGGAGCTTATTGATAATTGAGAGCAAGGCCTAAGATGAAAACACGATAAAAGGTCCTAGTACTTAGCGCTTTAGATTTTCAATTAGTCGAAATTAAGTATAGGGTATAAGCAGTGATGGGATTAAAATAATTTAACAACCGGTTCGCTGCTCGAATGATTTTTGATGTACAAAAATGAAAGAAAAATGAAGCATCACACATAGATTATGAAACACTTTCCAATAGTATAAGAACATT
This sequence comes from Maratus speciosus, assembly GCA_963932465.1. Classification (NCBI taxonomy): domain Eukaryota; kingdom Metazoa; phylum Arthropoda; class Arachnida; order Araneae; family Salticidae; genus Maratus; species Maratus speciosus. The sequence continues at coordinate 2,641,987 of OZ010790.1, read as the reverse complement.
GTTAAAAAAAAACTTTGATCCTTTGGTATGCTGAAAAAAATCCTGCAACATGTTGCCCTATAAAAGGACGTTAATAAATATTCGGCAATCATGAAACCATGATCATAATTTCTATCAGAAAATGCATCAAAACAATAAACAATATAATATAAAAATAGCAGAAATGTAAGTTTAAGAATTAACCCATGTTCATGACCTAAAGTTGTATATAACATATTTAGAAAAATATTATCTATGCTATAGCTAGTGAGACAAATTTTTGCAAGAGCAAAACTTCTCGAGTTATGACATTTAGAAATGTTAGGAATTTTTACCATTTCTTAGTAAAAAAAAAAAAAACAACCGCCCAGACAACGTTGGAAATTCGTAAAATACAAAGTATCATGATTCGGCAAGTTTAGATCATACAATGCCTTTTCATTTGTTAGAGCTGGAAAAATATTTTTCTAAATATAAATTATAAGACTAGAGGAACTTATCAAAATTTTGGATTTGTTGCATTTATGAAAATAACTTATTTCATTTAAAAAACTGCTAAGATATGAAGAACAATATAAAAAAATGTCCACTTGGAAGTATATATCTAAATCTGACGATTTAAGTATTAGCTATAGATCAGTGATAACAGGGAACATTCAGTGCCAAAGCAAAGTGCCGTTTATTCAAATAACAGCGTTGCCTGGGCCCGTGATGAAACCGAAAGCGAGCGAAACCGCGAAGAAACACCCAGGTTTTCATTGATTTCGTCGAAATTTCACACATTTTAGTTTGTAAAAAAACATTTCTACCCGTCCGAATGTTTCAAAATTTTTGTAGATGATGTAAATCTGATCTATTGAGAATCTCAATACCATCTGAATTTGAGATACTCTTAAAAGATTGTGTTCAAATGCGGTCGTTTAATTACTTTTAGCGTAGAAAAATATCGTCTCCTTGAGGCATAACATGACCTGCATTTGCCGGTGTATTTGTAAGGGTTAAAATTCCTATTTTTTAAAACCGATTGTCCCATCGATAAGAAAATGGTTTCAGATTTACGAATATATTATTGGTTTGTCAGTACTAGGGCTGGATTATTTATGAATATATCGACAGATATTGATATTTCTTAACTATCGCGATAACAATATCTAAACTTTGACTCTGTTGATATATCCCAATAAAATAACAACGTTTAGAAAACACAGCAAATACGAACACGAGTCCCGAAAAAAATATCGTCAAGTATCTCAAAACTCAATAAAATAATTATGTTTTGCGCTCACCGCCAGAGCCCCGAAAAAAACAATCTCTTCCAATGACTTCAACCTCCTGCCTCATCCAAAACAAAAAAATCTACCTCTATAATCCTTCTTTCCACTGATTATATCCGTTAGAAACTATTCCAGTCATTGCGATACTTTCATTCGCTGTAAACCTAGATTTCTTTTGACTGTCTGCGTAAAATACTGAATAACACTTATCGTCCGTTCTTCTATCGTTGGTCTATACGTATTGCAATAACTCCAGATATTGATGAACATTGGTTATCCATTGTCACGTTTGATACAGAAGATAGCTGGTTATCATCCAGTCTATACCTCAGAAGCTGAAATGCTCGCCTTGCGAGCAACCAATCAGAGTCCGCTAATGGCAAAGTTGTTTTGTTACAAACAAGTTGGTGAAAAGCTCAAGGTCAAAGCAGTCATTCACTGTAATGATTGGTTGCTTTTAAGAAGAGCTTCCTGGTCAGTAATGCTTATTCCTATTGTACCTCGTTCTTTCTCCTTTGTCGTTTTAGAGCAAAATTTTCTCGAGTGAATTTAATATATCCTGTCTTGATATTTTTCAGCTATGAATATTTATCAAAAAACAAAATTTAAATTAATATAAAACTATTCCCAAATGTGATTTGAGTATTTATATTTTTTTAAAAAAATGTTTCAATGTTGTTTTCTTGTAGTAAATAGGTAGGGAGATATAACTACAGTGATTTTTTTTTCTATTAATGAACTGATTCTTTAGAGAAAGATTGAAAAGCAACATTTCTGTTGCATCTATCATCCACCGAGACCTATTTAATAACAAGTATATTAGCGTGACATGTGGCATTAAATTAATTTTAGTTTTTCCCGAGCTTCTTCTTTTCCTGTGCTAATTAAAATAAAACCGTCAACGTCCTAAATTTGAGAATATTTTATTTTATTTTGTATTTTATAATTTTCTCAGTTATTCTCAATGTAATTAAATAGTTCAAATTTTACTGCTAAATAATGCATAGGTTAGAAAGAATAGGAAACATACTATTTTTGAAGGAAAATATTTTGAAACAAATGGTATAAGTGTAAACAGATATCAAACATTGTTTTCTTTTCTAAAACATTTTTTGTATAAATATATATACTTATTTTAATGATGCTGTGTGAACATATCGGAGACATTGATTCGTTGCTTTCTACATCTGTTTTTACTTAAATTGCTGCTATTATAACATTTATGTTTCGAAATTAGCAATATTTCTATTTTTGCACTATTTTAGGTAGTTATCGCGATATATCACCAATATCAATATTAACTTGTTGATATATTGCGATATTAAATTTCTGATATCGTCCAGCCTTAGTCAGTACCTCTAAAATTTCGCCCTGAAGGAGCGAAACACCAACGAAACACTCAGATTTTTGCTAATTTCGTCGAAAATTTCACACATTTTATTTGGTAAGAAATATTTCTACCCGTTCGAACGTTTCAAAATTTTTGTAGGTGATGTAAATCTGGTCTATTTATAAAAGCGCTAAAAAAAGAATACGGTCGTTTAGTTATTTTTAGCGTAGAAAAAATATCGTGACGCGCGAAGTGACCTGCGTTTACCGGTGTATTTGAAAGGGTTAAAATTCATATTTGTTACCAATTGCGCCACCGATTAGAAAAGGGTTTCACTTTAAGAACATATTTTTGGTTTGTCGGTACCTCTAAAATTGCGCCCTGGAGGGACATTGCAATAAGGGAGAAAAAGTTATTCGGAAAAACGACCTTTTTTGAAAATTGTTTTTCAAGCGGTTGACTGCGATATTTTCTTTAATTGATTGCGGCATTTGAGACGTAGATCTTTCAGCATATGTCTTTTTTTAACTTTACTAAGCGGTTTGGCCGATGTAAGTTAATAAATAATGACAAAATACCCCCGAAATTTCTTCTTTTCGTTATTCACTTTCAACTGATGCATAAATAAGGCTTCTGTGCGTACGCCAGAGTTTTTTCTTTTTCGCTAGGACCGAGTTGAGTTTTTAATGAGAGTGAGTTGCGATTTTTAATTAATAACTCAACAAATTTTTAGAATTTTAAAATTCTGTGTGTCAGGTGCATCAGGAGACATTTTGAGCTAGCCTCACAAAAATTTTCAGTCTCGTACGTGCCGTAGATTTTGCTAGCCATCGCACACACACAGGCAGAGCAAAACTTTCTTTTATTAGTATAGATAAGTAGTTAGTGTAATTTTCAATAACCTTACCATATAACTGGGATTAGCCTAGGACTGTCAATTTAGTTACCAAAATTCTTTAAAATTTCGTTTAAGCTGAATTTTCTCTTACAGGAGTGACGAAGAAAAAATATATTATTGTTCCAAATGAAATATTATTTTATTAAATGAAATTAATCAGGACTTATCACAAAGTTATGCCTACAAAACAATGTTGTGCAGATAAACATTTAAAGAAAGCAAATTAATGTAAATGCGATTTTCGCATTTAAAGTATCATTTTAACAACCGGTTCGCCGAACTCAAGACAAATTAACAACCGGTTCTACCGAACCGATGCGAACCGGCTGAATCCCACCACTAGGTATAAGTATTAATCATTAGAAAAAAATTTCAGAGAAATGCTTTGAAAAAGAGCTCTAGAACCCCAATAAAAATATGAAGGTGTTGGCTCGGGGAGAGAAGACCAAGACTCAATTTTGAAGTTATGCAAAGAGAATGTAACATAATTAGTGGGTGAAAAATGCACGGTGCACAAAAAGTTACCCTAGGGGGCTAGTGTCTGAACTGAAATGTAGAAACAAAAAAAAAAAAAAAAGACAAATGGAAAAAGAGCCCCAAAAACGAAGGACGGATTAAAAGGAGCGATTTATTAACAATTTAGGGCACAAAAACTTAAGGTGGCCTTGTACCAAGGCCCAGCGGCCCAGGGTCTCAACTGGAATGTAGCTGGGCAAGGGCCCCAAGAAAGCGATTAATTTTAAAATTTGGTGGTAGCTGAAGTCTGAAAATTTTTTATGTTGTTCGCGTAGTAGCTGGATTTCCTATCATGTTGTTACAAAAAAAAAGTTATTGAATCAGACCATTTTTAAGGGAGATATAATAGGAGGTCCAAAAGGGGCCAACTGATAGTTGAGAGCAGGGCCCTAAGATGGAAACATGTTAAAAGGTTCTAGTACTTAGCGCTTTAGATCTCAATAAGTCGAAATTAAGCATAGGGTATTTATTATTCATTCGAATAAAATCTTAACGAAGCGCGAAAAAAAATGGGGAAATTCTTAAAAAAGGGCTCTAAGTGCCCAATAAAAACATGAGGGTGCTGGCCCAGGGAGAGGAGTCCAAGTCTCAATTTTAAATTTATGCATTGATTGGTTGACAATATTAGGGTGTGGAAAATGCATGGCGCAGAAAAATTTCAAGGGGTCCAGTGTCTTAACTGGAATGTAGAAACGGAGAATAATTAAATGGGAAAAGGGCCCCCAAAACGAAGAAGATCGGATAAAAAGGGGCAAGTTCTGAGCAATTCAGGGCTTACAAACTGAAAGGTGCTAGGGGTCGCCGGTCATAAAAAATTAAAAATCTGAGCTCCAGGTGTATAAGGACCTGTCTTTATGGACTACCCTCATCCAAATTTTCAGACTTCTACGTGTAATATATTTCACTAGCACCACACACAGAGCGAAACTTCCTTTTATTAGTATAGACTAGCTGACCTACCCGGTGTTGCCTGGGCCCGTGATAATATTCTTAAATGAACCTGAAATTTTTATGATTTTATTTCTTAAGGCTGTTCTTAAATTCAAAGGGGCAATTTTATGACATGCATTTTAATTAATTTTTGCTCGAGAACTGGCATGTGTTGTTATTCAGAAACTTTGTAATCGAAAGACGTTTTCCGGAATTTTTGTAAACACAATAGATCTTACTGAAAACATTGTCAAAGATGGCGTTTTCAACGGAATTTCCCGACGAAAGTAGAAAAAACAGTCAACGAACGAATTTGTCTAACTGTCTGTCTTATTTAACACGATTTTGTCTGAAATACGAGCTCGATGACTGCGTGAAAAATCGATTTAAAAATTAAAAAAAAAAAAACAGTCCTGTTCTAACGTATATACAAAATACCTGACCGCCGTTCTGATTATCACATTTATAGACAATATTGAAATAGTCCCATTTTCATATTAAAATGTAATTTTTAACAAAAAAGAATGTTTGAATTACATTTTCTTCGCAGAAAATATTCTTTATAAATACTTTTGCACATCAAGCGCAAAAATCAATATAATACACACATATATAGGGGAATTACAATCACAGCATTGTACGAATACACGAAGCCTACACATTTCAAACAAATACTTGATAAATGATTTTACAAAAAACTAAATAAAATAAAATACGTATATATATATATTTAAAGAAAGGCCGCGCTGTTTGGTACCAGACAGGCTGAGAATTCTTGGGGCAGACCATGTCACTATTGGTCACAAAGAAAATTACAGAACATACACATTAGGTTTTAAAAGATTTAAATGGCCCTCTGAAGCAAAGAAACTTTCAAGAAAAAAATCAATTCTTTTGCCATGCAAAGAGAAATAAAAATCATTAATAAAAGATGATTCAAAAAAGTGATTCTTTTTTTTTTTTAAATTATTAAATGATTTAAGACTTTTCATATGTAATGCGTATAGCAAATTTTAAAACTATTAGCTTCACCTAAGGGAGGGAGCAGCTTTACCTGGTTTAGGGCGCACAGACCTGCAGGTCGGTTGCCCGGCGGTCCAGTCAGCCTTATTTAATCCTAAAATTATGCGATTAAATAAGGTTTAATGCGGAAAAATACTGTTACCAAAAAGTGGTGAAATTTTGCATAGGTTATAATCAGGCCCTAAGGAACACTGAATTGGGTACTTAACTTTTTCTCTCTTTTTGAAGCTTATCGATTCTGCAACATTTGCAATATTTTCAAAATCTCAAAAACAATACTCACAAAATTTAAGTTGCTGCTTCCCCTTACCCGCATCCCCCTTCCCGTCTAAATTTTGTCGCCGTGAGCTGGTGTAATCTGTATTAATGCATGTTTAGTTTCCACAAAACAAACAAAAAAAAAACCCTTCAAAATTTTCGTTTTCTTGGATTTCGTCTGTAAAATGATCAATAATTTTCTTCAACTTGTCAGGCTATTTTTTCCAAATCATAAAATAATTATCCTAAATTACTACTGTTACATCGTACATATAGGTTTCTCAGCGGTGAATTCTTTGGTACCATTATTTCCGCACAGTAATCATCATGATAAATTTTTAAAACATTTTTAATAAAAATGTACCAGAAAGATTATTTTTTGGAAATAGTGGTAGCCAGTAAAGCGACCGATGAGAGCCCTGTTAAATAAGTTTTGATTACTTTAAGATCTGAAAATCTTCAACGGTCGTCTCCAGAAAAGTTACAGAAAATAATCAGGCATGCTGAAACGCTGTTGGAGAAGTTACTTGAGGCTGCAATATGGTGGTATGAATTAAAATTAAAACTTCCTGAATAGAAGTCATTTCTTTCAACTGTGTATGAAAACATATTTTAAATCAAAATAGTTGAGATTAAACACAAGGTAAAATATCACAGGAATACGCTGATTGTAACAAGATTCATCTATTTCTATAACGTCTGATTAATAATGAAAAAAAAATACAAATATTTTAAGACATCTTTATTTCCCTTTTTCTAATCTTGCGCCCTTAGGATTCGTGCGCCTGGAGCAGTCTGCTCCAACTGCTCCACGGTAGCTACGCTCCTGCGGCAACGGAATTCTTTTGAGTGGCCCTGTAAATGAACTGTAACTTCTACTCACTTAATCTTCAATACCGAACATGCCCTAATAAACCCCAATAGCATATATCAATTTCATGGCAATCGGGAGTGTATTTATACAAGTTAGAGCACGGACAGACGGCCAGACAAACCGAATACATAAACCCTTTTCAACTGTATTGGAAAGTATTAAAAAAAATAAAAGAAAAAAACAATATATACTCCTAATATTGTACATGTATATCTCATCATTTGTTTTTGTAATAAGAGCTTGAAATTGTAAACAGACTCTGCGGACACCTTGTATAATTTATTTCAGAGAAATAGCAAAAGACGCCGCCATTGAATAATAAAAATAATAGACTAGGTAAAATCTCGATGCTATAATATCAGGAAAATAAAATAAAATAAAATAGGAATTATGATAATTTCGTTGATTTTATCGCAGAAAAGCAAGGCAAAATGAAACACGGTTGAACAACCTTTTTCTGTCGGCCTATTTTGTACAAAATGAGCCGGCTAAAATCTTCCATCTTCCTCGCCCAAGTGAGCACGAGCGAGTTCGCAGTCCTTTCCGACTCGCCCCCGACTCCTGTCGGTACTGCACCGACACCAGCCGTGCCGTGGGAACTTGACATCGGTACGCTCCGAGACGTCTTCTGGTTCAGCGAGAAATCCCAGAGACGAATCATCAAGGATAAAAACTTTAAAATAAATGGTTAACAGAACTTAAAAATAAATTAAATAATCTAATAACATACGCTATATTGCCAAAAATCACCAGACACTTTCGATTTTGCACATTTCGTCGAATATCTGGAGAAATACTTGATGGTTTCTTTTGGAATTTAGGGAATATAAAGAAAATGTTTGACTTTACATTTTTCAACAAAGCGTTGTCATATAGGGGACCAAAGAGAAATTTAAGGGGGAAAAAATTTGGGATCATCCTGTAAAATACATTGTTGGAAATGATCTGCTGCTGCAGCTTACACTGTTAAAAAAAAAAAAAAAAAAAAAAAAAAAGGACTAAAAACCGGAGATTCTACTGGCAATCGAGGCGCCAATACTATTTCCGTATTTTAACGGAAAATTTCCCCCCATAAATTCCAAAAAAAAAACCCGGACATTTTTCTGCAATTTATGGGGAAAAATTTTCGTAAAAATGCGGATTTCTGGAATTTATAGGGGGAAATTTCAATTAAAATACGGATATAGGACTGGCGTCTCGACTGCCAGTAGAATCTCCGTTTTTTTTTAACAGTATATGACTATGTGGATGTGCAACATTAGCAACGTGCAAAAATAGCACGTATATTCATGGAAATATAGAGGTTTTTTTAAAAAGATTTTCGTATGTCTTTTGTTTAGCATGCAGAGTTTTCAACCAAATTTGATGTCACTTTCAGAAAACTTGGAAAAGTACGGTTGAAACAACATAGTGCAATTAAAATATAAAAATATGAAATATTTGATGAAATATGGTTATTTGTGTGCAATATTTCTTAAATGGGCATGCGGCAAATGGTACCAAGGATTTTTTCTTTTTTTCATCATTTGCTATTTAATTTTGCAGAGGAACTCCAAGTTCTTGAAAATCATAAAGATATCGGTGATAGAGTGAGCTAAATTACAATTGCTTTCTAAAAGAATCTGCATGATAAAGAATTTTCCACAAATTCTCATTCGTACATTTTTAAAAATTTTCTTTTTGTGCTTCAGTTCCTCTTGAAACAAAAAAAAAAAAAAAAAAAAAAAAAAAATTATCAAAATCGAAGCATTCGTTTTCAAGCTACTCGACAACTGATTGCAACTTAAAAACATCAATAATTTTTTTTTTTTTTTTTTTCAGTTTTTGAAGTAAAAGTCGGTGTTCAGTAATGCTAATGACAAACTTCCATTTGAACAATGGGATTTTGTACTGGAATTATATTTGAAATGTCCCAATATTAATAGATACATTTATCTGACATTTATCTATACTAATAAATGAAAGTTTCGCTCTGTGTGTCTGTATGTGAGGGATAGCTGGAAAAAATCTACCCCATGTACAAAGCTGAAAATTTGTATGAAGTTACTCCAAGGCATCTCCTGGTGCACCTAAGACTCAGAATTTAAAATTTTCAATAATTAGCTGAATTAAAAATTGAAAATTACAAAGAACTTACATTAAAAATTCATCCCTGTCCTTTCGCGAGGGAAAAAGCGCTTGCGCATGAGCAGATGCCCTATTTACATATCGGGAGGAAATGAAGATAGAAAAGGAGAAATTGTGGCGATATTTTGTCGATATTTATTAACTTCCAACGGCCAAACCGCTCAGTAAAGTTAAAAATGGAACACATATTCTGAAGGATCGTCGTACTCTTACGTCTCAAATGCGCAATCAATTAAAAAATATGTCGCAATATACGCATAGACTCCAAAAATCTAATTGCTCAGAAAATAAACTGCCAAATAGCATATACTTTCAATTCAATGTTTTTTTGCGATTTTTTCATTTACAAATATGAATTCAGACAAAATGAAGTTAAAGATAAGGTAAAGCCAGGAGAGATTGCGCACAAAGAGGGTCGGGGGGATGGAGTAAAGTGCGCGCGCAGAGATTCCAGATAAGTTGTACAGTCGTGGAAAAAAAGTAACCCCCCCCCCCCCACACACACACACTAACTCCTCAATAAATTATTTAGAAGAAAGTTACTGGTACCAAACGATTGGAAATAAAGTCTACTTTTAAATGATATAGATAAAATTTGCTTAGGGGGCCATCTACATATTAAAACGAACCATAACTTTGTTTTTCTCAATAGCGGTACACAATTCTGACAGCATAAATGAACTCTACACCCTGCAATTAACCTAAAAACAAATTTTTATGCAATTCGTACCATACGTTTCTGAGAAATTAATTATTTTAAAACGAGCGTATTTTAAGAGCTGTATCCAAATTGAAGTTCGGAACTCGATTGTTAACCGAGAGAGCCCCCATCTTCATGAAGGCACCTTAAGAAGTCAATGAAGCCTGCTAGATTACAGGACAGCGGAAGAAATTTAAAAATATCTAGTCACTTCTATTATAGACGGCCCCTTAAACCATCATTTTGCCGTTTTTTAAGCATAATTTGAAAACTACTTGGAAGAAAAATGTGAAATTTTAGATTTCCATAAAGCAGGACTTAATAAATCTAAATCCATCAAAAAAATTATAGGTTGCAATTCATAATTTTTTCGAATATTAATTTCATAATTCATAATTGATAATTCATAAATTTATAAAAATTGCAAATTCGACGTATTTATGTTTGGGTATATTAGTATCATTGCTGCACAAAAAATTAGCACATTAGGAGCATAATTTCGGGAGATATAAATAAAAATATGAAAATGTAATTTAACATTAGAAGCACTAAATTTTGAATGTTTATAATTCAGAAACTTATTCAAATGACTTGAAATTCGGTGTCTAAGCATAGTTTGAGCCGAAGATTTGATTAGATTTGATAGATGAGATTTGATTCTCGTTAAAATTGGGTATTGTCATAGAAAAAAATGATGTTTGGATTCGTTTTAATATGTAGATGGCTCCCTAAGCAAATTTTATATACATCATTTAAAAGTAGACTTTATTTCCAATCGTTCGGTACCAGTAACTTTCTTCTACGCAATTTGTTGAGAAGTTAGTAGGGAGTGTTTACTTTTTTTTTTTTTTTCCACGACTGTACAATAGCAGTAATGGAGTGTCTACGTTGATTGTTTCAAGCCTTTAGGAGAAAACATTACTAATTTGTTTTGTTTTCCCAAGGTAGGTGCTTGAATTTCCATACCTATTCGTCAGAATTTCTATAGAATGTCAATAGTACAAAATATTTTTAACTGAACCGATTTCTCATAAGCTACTAGCCTGAACTAACGGTGTGAAGACCAAAGGTTCGTTTTACAAACGGCCATGCTTAAATAGAAGGCTTGCACAATCTCTCCTATACCGAAATTGGAGAGTTTGCGCATCTGCTATGCTACTTCGGCGCATTACTCTCGTTAGTTTCCTCGCAAGAAGAAATTACGCAGCTTACTGGTAAATTTGCATAAATCGCAAGTTATATGCAAAACATATGAGTGAATCAATTTTGAATTAAGTTTTGAAAAACGCATAATTATAGAAACTAAATTTGGCAATAAATTAATTTGCTAAAAAAAAAAAATCGCAGATAAAAAATTTTGTTAAGGCTCTCAACTGCTCCGCTCAACAAGCGTAAAAACGTTTTGACGCATATACAATTTTTCTTTTTTTAAAGAAAAGATATAAAATTGGAAATCCTGACCATGGAAGCGATTTGGAATCGAGCTGTGTTTTTATTTTTTGACCAATAAATTACCTATTGAGTTATAAGTCATTTTGATCACCTGAAAAACACGTTTTTCGCCCGCTCTTGAGTGCTGTTTCTTCTTTCGCGCGGAAATTCAGTTCAAAACGCCCACTTTGACACTATTTTCTGAAAGATCTATTGCGTTTGCAAAAAAAAAATGGAAAAAACAGCTCAGTGACATAGTTTCTGAACAACAACACCAGCTAGTTTCATGCATTTTCGAACAAAAATAAATTAAAACTTATATCAGAAAGTTGCCCTTTTCGATTTGAGAACAGAAATTTGCAATACATTTCTTATTAAATTAAATTCATATAAATATTTTTGTTAATAAATTAATAATACATTTGTTAATAAATTCATTATATTAATCTATCTATCTATACTAATCTATACTAATATTATAAAGAGGTAAGAATTGTTTATTTGTAGGAGGTAAGCTCTGAAACTACCGAACCGATTCCAAAGTAATGGTATCAAAATGATTGTGTTAGTCCAACTTAGAACATATATCTTATGTCCGTGCCACTGGCCAAAAAGGGGTGCAGGAGCAAAAAACTTTCTAAAAATGCGATTTTTTTGTTACTGAAGGGCCTAGAAACATGAAATTTGGAATGGCAGTTACTTATAAGATACTAATGATCTCTAAAGACATTTCTATTTCCTAAAAAAATCGAAATTAAAAGGGGGTGAAAATGCTCGAAAAGCGTTCTAAAACGCGTTCTAAATGACGATTTTTACGCAATTTCAGGAAGTACCAAGCCGATTTCAAAAACAATGTTGTCAAAAAGATGGTGACAACCCTTGCTCCAACATAGGTTACATTTTATGTCGGTGCCACTACCCTTAAAGGGGGTGAAGGAGCATTAAAACGTTCGAAATTGCGTTTTTTGTGTTACTGGAGGGTCCAGATACATGGAATTTGGCATGGTCGATACTTATTAGATAGAAATGATTTCTAAGAACCTTGCTTAAAAAATTCGAAATTTTAAAGGGGTGAAAATGCGCAAAAAGCGTTCTAAAAAACGTTCTAAATGGCGATTTTTACACAATCTCAAGAAGTACCAAACCGATTTCAAAAATAATGGTGTCAGAATGATGGTGACAACCCTTGCTCCAATATAGGCTACATTTTATGTCAATGCCATTGCCCCTAAAGGGGGTGCAAGAGCAAATAAACGTTCAAAATTGCGATTTTTGTGTTACTGAAGGGCCCTGAAACATGGAATTTGGAATGGTAGTTACTTATAAGATATAAATGATCTCTAAGAACATTTCTTAAAAATTCGAAATTTAAAAGGGGTGAAAATGCGCGAAAAAAGTTCTAAAAAACGTTCTAAATGGCGATTTCTACACAATCTCAGAAAGTACCCAACCTATTTCAAAAGTAATGGTTGGAAATTGATGATGGCAGACCTTGCTCCAACATAGGCTCAATTTCATGTTGGTGTCACCACCACCTAGGGGTTGCAGAAGCAAAAAACATTCTAAATTGCGATTTTTGTGTTACTGAAGTGCCTAGAATCCTGAAATTAGGCAGGGCAGTTATTTATAAGATACAAATGATCTCTAAGAACATTTCCTAAAATATCGAAATTTAAAAGGATTGAAAATGAGCGAAAAGCGTTCTGAAAAACTTTCTAAATTGCGATTTCTACGCAATCTCAGGAAGTGCCGAATCCTTCTATATATAAAAAAGTTTTGATTTGGAAATGGACCAATGAAAATCTGCGTAGATCATCCGGGTATACTCCTACTAGATCGGCATCCATATTTTTTATGACCGGGGGTCTTTCTTCGTTAATATTAAGAAAACTGTTTCATACAAAAATATGAAAATCAGTGGTATTATAGAGACATGTTTGATAAACACGCTGATGCAGACAGTTTTTAAATCGAATTATTATTTTAAGAGATATGTAATGTTAAAGATGGTCAAAATCGCTCCATTAAAAAAGTTTGATAGGAGAAAAACTATACATAGGAATTTAAACATTTTTAGATCATTTTATACATTGGAAGTTCCAGATGTGCAGACTTTAATTATCTTTTTAATTTGACTCATTTTTTGAGGATTTATTTCCATTTTAAATTCAAATTTTCAGCATTTCGAGAGATATTTTTTACACATTTTAGAAAAGGGCAATTATTTTAAACTGTTGCCAATTTTAAAAACAGCGCAAAGAATAATATTTCCTTCAAATAAAAAAATTATTTACACGTGGCTATTATAAACAGAAAAAAACTTTCAAATTAGAATTAAGTGATTACGTGTTAAAAATCGGGAAAATATTGAAAATTACATCATAAAAACTACAGTTACACGTGAATTTTAAAAGGAAAGAAAATTTTTAAATACTACATTCATTATTATGCATTAAAAGTCACAAATGAAGGAAATTACGTCATATTTAAAAAGGCCAAATAAATAAAAGTTGGCAAAACACTTTAAATTAAAAAATATATTTGCACGAGACATTTATTTCATATTTTGAGATAATCTTATCAACATTATCGTGAATTCTAAGACAGCGCAAATAACATTTCCTTTCTAACAACAAAAGTATTTTCATGTGAATATTAAAAAGAGAAAGGAAACTTTGGTGAAAATTACGTCAGATTTAAAATGGTACATTTAAAAGAACTTTCTCATAGCGTTGTTAAAAAGTACCGAGAGACAAAGACTCTGTGTACTTAATTCATTAACATTAGCTTACTTTCAAATTTTTAACTAATTTTTAACACTTTCCAACAAAGTTGAAAAGTGTTATTGATTTCGGTTTGTCTGTTCGCGCTCTAACTCTCGTAAATATACTCGGATCGCACTGAAACTTTTAGTTATTGACGTTTAGCCTAGCACGAACCCTATTTCAAATGAAGTTTGTAGCATGTTTAGTTCATTTACAGGGACAGTCAAAAGTATTCCGTTACATTACGGCCAATGGGAAAAAATCATTTCAAATGAATTTTACAGATGTTACACCCTTTCAAAGGTAATAAAAGATATATGCATTTACGAAGTGCACTAAAATATACAGAATATTCTGTAGCATATGCGGTGCAACGAATAGTTACTATTCATTTTCAGGGCTACACAAAAGAATTCCATTACAAATGGTATAGGCGGAAATTGTTTGCGGCGTATTTTAATTATACAAATTCATATATAATAAAATTGATATACGTCGGTGAGGCTTTTTAAGTTATTTCATGCATAATATGAAGTGCATAGCATTTACAGGAGCATACAAAACATTTCAGACAAGTATTTTCTATCTGAAGTACTGTATATTAGCGGCGATGGCAGGGAATGCATTTTTAATTATGATATGCGCTTTTAAGTTTCACTATATTTATGCATACTATATGGTGTGTGTAAATGTTATAGTTGATATGCAGGGCTACGCAAAAGAATTCGTAAAGATTACTGAGTATAACCGTAAATTGCTGAAAGGTGGATTTAAAATGTGTTATGCTGAACTGCATGTAGTTTTCTATGAAATGTTGGTAGAATACAGATAAAAGGATATACAGTGCCACGCAAAGATGGCCGCGGATACATGGCCGCCTATAGATGATAAATTCTGGAAATGCGATTTCAGTAGTTTTAAGAGTGATTTAGTTTGAATTAAAGTTTAGTTAAATAGTGGCGTGTAATAAAGGTTATAGGTAAACAACAGGGCTGAACAAAAGTATTCAAGTATGTTTCCATCTATTAGTATAAATTGCTGAAAGAGAAATTTCAACCTGTTATGCGTTCTCTTGCTAAACTAAATTTTCTATTATATAGTATATATATCAGCCTACAGATCAAATACAGGGCTGTTCGGAAGAATTGGAATAAATATTCGGCTATGGATGGTAACTGATGAAATCAGTTTTTTAAATGTTTAGTTAGTTATCTTATTTACCTTATTTCCCTAAATAACGAAGTTTTGTTAAAGCTTTCAGGGGGAGTGTTGGAAAGTGTTTCATAATCTATGCCGTACGCATGATTTTTCTTTCTTGTTTTTAATCAAAGACGAAAACAGCCATTGTATCTCTTAGCAGCGGTTGATTTCGCCTTAAAAATCTCCAATCAAAGGAAAATGAATGAAAACCCGTTTACAGGGAGACCGTCACTGTTTTTTAAAATTATAATTCAATCTTTTTAAGGCCGATGAAATTAACATGCTTTTAGAATCTGGGGTGTCTGAACGGGGGTTGGCAAGCGTAGCTCGTAGGGGGCAGATCCCCCTAGTCGATTAAAAAAAATAATGGTTTGAAAACGATGGTGACAGCCCTGGCTCCAACATAGACTGTATTTCATGTCGGGTGTCACTACCCCAAAGGGGGTGAATGATCAAAAAACGATCTAAATTGCGTTTTTTGTAATACTGCAGGGGCTAGCAATTTAAAACTATGCATGGTAGTTACCTATAAGATATAAATGATCTCTAAGAACATTTCCTAAATAATTCGAAGTTTAATAGGGGTGAAAATGGACGAAAAACGTTCTACATTGCGATTTCTACGCAATCTCAGAAAGTACTCAACCGATTTTAAAAGTAATGGTTGGAAATTGATGATGACAGCCCTTGCTCCAATGTAGAATCTATTTCATGTCGGCGTCACTACCACCTTGCTGTTGCATTTAAAAAAACATTCTAAATTGTGATTTTTATGATACTGAAGGGGCTAGCAACTTGAAATCAGACATGGTAATTACTTATGAGATGTAAATAGTCTCTGAGAAGAGTTCCTTAAAAATTTGAAATTTAAAAGGGGTGAAAATGAACAAAAAGCGTTCTAAAAACGTTCTAAATAGCGATCTCTACGCAATCTCAGGAAATATAAACCGATTTCTGAAGCAATGGTTTCAAAATGATGGGGACAGTCCCCGCTCCAACATAGCCTATATTTTATGTTGTTGTTACTACCACCTGGGGGTTACAGGAGCAAAAAATGTTCTAAATTGCGTTTTTTGTGTTACTGAGGGGGGTTTAACATTTTAAATTTGGAATGTTAATTACTTCGAAGATGCAAATGCTTTCTAAGAATTGTCGAAAGAAAATTCCAAGTTTAAAAGGATGAAGTGAGCGAAAAGAGTTCTAAATTACGATTTTCCTGCAATCGTATGAAATACGAAACCGATTTCAAACATAATGGTTGCAAATTGATGGTGATAGAACCTGCTCAAACATAAGCTATATTTTATGTCGAGGGTTGCAGGGGCAAAAAACTTTCTAAATTGCGATTTTTACGGTACTGAAGAGGCTAGAAACTTTAAGTATAGCATAGTAGTTACTTATAAAATATAAATGTCCTCTAAGAATAGTCGAAAATAAATTCGAAATTAAAAAGTGGTGAAGCGAAGGAAAGAAGCGAAAATCAGTCTAAAAGAGTCCTAAATTACGATTTCTATGGAATCTCAGGAAATAGTAAACCGATTACAGAAGTTATTGGTGGTAATCAAGAGTGATACTCCCTGATCCTATATCGGCTATATTTTATGCCGGTGTCACTACCACCTGGTTGGCAGGAACAACAAGAAAACCTTTAAAAACATCTAATTTCCGTTTTCTATAGAATATTAGGAAATACCAGCCGATTTCAAGGTTAATGTTGGCAAATTAATGGTGACAGTCTCTGTTTCAACATTTTCGACACATTGTATTTCAACTCTGTTTCGGTATTTTATGTTGGTGCTACTAACACCAGAGAGGTGGTAGACTGTTAGACAAGAAGCTTGGAATTTGACATGATGGTTAATTTTAAGATGTAAATGTGTTAAGATGATTTCTAAAAAATTCAAAACTTCAAATGAATACTAAAATGATCATAAAAGTCTCAAAATACTTTCTAAATTATCATTTAATTGGAATTAGTTTTAGTTCTTCTTATTAATTTAAATCTCATTTCTGTCTATTGCTTTTTTATAATGAAGTTTAGTCAAACTGTGGCTTAATTTGTAATTTTTGAATTATTTCAAAAAGTGTTATTCTAATAAAAAATAGTCATGCAAATATCACTTGGCATATTTCAACTCTTACGCAAGCAAAGCTGCGGGGTTTGCCAGTAAGTATATACAGTGGAACCCGGTTAAGACGCTCACGGTTAATACGCGATCCCGCTTAATACGCGGATTCTTTCCGATCCCTTGAACATCGCCTATAAGGCTAATGCAAAAATATCACGTTTAATACACGAACGGTTAATACGCGATCCCGCTTAATACGCGAGAGATTTCAAGTCCTTTAAGGCAAAAAATTACCCTTAAGACGCGAATTCATTGTTCAAGTTGCGAATTCCTTGTCTCTTTTCCAGTATTGCCAACTTATCGGATTTTTTATATTTAAATAAAACACAGTCTCTCCAAATAATAATATTTACTTTATTTAATAACAGATTAATTAAGCCGAACATTACTAATCGGAAATAGTGGTAGTTATTTGAATTTTAAAAAGCCCGCTAAATTAGCCCACTGCAATTCTTTGACCCCGCGTCCTAACATTCTGTGTTTCTCGCTTCGTGTATGTTTTTACTGTAAAGAGAGAAAGACGAATTCAGGATTTTCAGATATGTCATAAAATTATGATTATGGATGATTATACCTATTGTTAGTGAGGTTTTAAATGTAAGTTATATACCTACTATGTTTTAAAATGCATATATATAAGCAAAAAAATTAAACTCGTAAATATGAAATAAATACGACTGCGGTTGTTTAATTTTTTTATGTTTTCTTTCCTTTTTTGTATTTTAACAATATTTTTTACAAAAAGGTTAAGGGTGTATTCGAAAAAATATTTTTCCACCCTCAACAGCTCGAAATTTTCTGAGACATTTTCAGACTCATTTTTAAAAGTAAAAACATGAAACTTGCTGGGGTGACTTCTGAAGACATGTTTAACATGCCGTGTGATTTCATTTTCAGCTCAATTAATTAGAATTTGATTTTTAAACAATTATTTTCTCAGTATGACCATTTTTTTCATTCCCAGATCGCCCGCTTCGGAAAATTCGGTTCAAAACGCCAACTTTGACAGCATTTTTTACAGTATTTTCTGCATTTATAAAAAAATTAAGGAGCACCGCACATTATATAGTTTCTAAATAAGAGAATTTCCAAGTTTGATGCGTTTGAGAGCAAAAATGAATTTTAAAATGAATCAGAAAATAAGCAGTTTGGATCGGAATACACCCTTAATAAGGATAGTTTTGTCTTATACTGAAAAGGATAGATTATAATGGTACTCATTATCTAAGTACTAAATATGATTTTAACAACTGGAATGTGCTTCAAAACTTAAAATTTTTTTATATCTGTTAAAAAAATTAGTTTAGCTGGAAATTAATTTTTTTATTTTTGCTTGTAACGTAATAATCTACAACAAAGCCATTTAAATTCATTTTTTATTTTTAGTTATTATTACAATCATTCCTAAAAAGATAATAATGGGTTAAAGTTTAATACAATTAAATTCCAGTCTAAATATACCTAAAAGATACAATTTTCTACCGTAAACATCTAACCGAAAGCTCTAAAGTTCCTTTAGACGATTAGATGTGTAAATAGACGAACGGTTTCTGAAACATTATACAAATCACGTTTAATACGCGATCCCGCTTAATACGCGACTTTTGTCCGCTCCCTTGAAACGCGTCTTAACCGGGTTCGACTGTATGTATATATATTGTTAATTTATGAACAATTAACTTGCCCAACAAATGGCAAATAAATTAGTTTTGTTAACCAAAGATAAATTTTCTAATAAATGAATTTTTTATTTTTGCTAATAAGTTAGCAGCAAAAGTCTTGTTTTCCTCGTTAATGCAAAGAGATCTTGAGTTAAGTGTCAGGAAAGCTCAATATTTTAGCAGAGCTAGAGCAGAAAAAAAAAAAAAAAAAAAAAAAAAAAACTGAAGGAAAGAAAACGAAGGGCAGTGGGGATGAGTACACTGAATGTCAGGAAATGTACCAGAAGACAACCTCGATCAGTGGCTGGATTCAATGTATTAACTTGTAGCATGTGATTGTGAAACTACACCATTTACATAAGTGATTATGGACGACAACTTCGGTCAGCAAACAAGAAAACATTGAAACTGTGGAGATGAAAATGAACTAAAGTTAAACGTGCTATCAAGTAACTTTTTGCAAGCTTATTTGGGATTGCTTTTCCTGATTATTTTATTTTTTTTCTTTAATTAAAATTCTTTAATTGTTCTTAAAATTATTTCTTTTTCTGATTCTTTAATAATTAGGTCAAAATATTCACTCCTAATACAATAATATTTGATCACAAAAACCTTAAACAATGTATTTAAGGGGTCTCAGGACTCTTAAAGCTTTAAAATTTTCGAAATTTTAATTTTTTTAGATGTTAAACTCCTATCTTTTCTGAACATTTTGATATAATTGTTTCCTTGAAATGCCTATCAGAACTGAAGTTATGGCTTTTACATTTATGCACGTTCAATGGCTGAAGCGTCGTTTCGGAAACTTTGAAACCATTTTTCTCCAAATGACGTTTTTGAGCATAACGCGCACGATATCTCAAAAACTTATGAGTATTTTTTCATGAAATTTTCAAAACATATGTTTCATGTTAGTCTGTATTACCTGAACCTAAAATTTCCTTTTTATTGTTCAAATCAATATTTTTTAAAGTGATTATACTGTTGAAATTTTCTTAATTTTGCATTAGCTAAATACAACTTTGTATTAAAAATATAAAAAAGCTTTAAATACAAATTTATTTAGGTTCAGGGTAACTATTACAATCTGAAGTATAAGTAGGTACCGAAATTTTCATTCTAGTTGCAACACTTATTTTGTAATCGTGCGCGTAAGCTGTTATGCCGATTTTTTTCTCGAAAAATGTCTAACAGTTTGGAGCCCCCTGTAAATGCTAATTCTGCATCTTATAATTTTTTAAATACATGAAATGAAAGAATATACTTATATATTTTATTCCAATTAAAATTGTGTCTTAAAATCAAATACATTTTAAGATATTAAATGTTGAAAATGGTCTTTTTTTTTTTTTTCATTTTTTCCAATTTTAAGAGTCCTGAGACCCCTTAAGAGTAATTTTTATTGTTAACAATTAAATTGTCGTTATTATTAATAAGAATCCCTCCTACCCATGTGCGCAATCACACCAACCCTGTAATGAGAGATTGCTCAAAATAGCTGTTTTTGTTTTATTAAAGCTGTTCTATTAAATTTCAGCAAAGAAATAAAATGGAAATGCATAAAAAACAAATGAAGTCAAAATTATTCATGGATAGTTTAGCAAAAAATTAAAATTCAGATTTTTTATTATTATTCTGTCGAATTGTGCGCAGACTCTCCTAGCTTTACCTTATAGAATCATATAAACTTGAGGATCATTTAAGGCTGTTCTTAACTGCTCTGCTCAACAAGCGCAAAACGTTTTGACACATTTACAATTCCTTTTGTAACGGAAAGGTATAAATTTGGAAAGCCTGGCCATGGAAGCGACTTGGAATTGAACTGTTTTTTTCCATTTTTTGATCCATCCATTACCTATTGAGTTAGAAGACATTTTGATCACGTGACAAACACCTTTTTCGCCCGCTCTTGAGTGCTCGTTCTTCCTTCGCGCGGAAATTCGGTTCAAAACGCCCATTTTGACACTCTTTTCTGAAAGATCTATTGCGTTTGCAAAAAAATGGAAAAAACAGTTCAATGACATAGTTTCTGAACAACACCAGCTAGCTTCATGCATTTTCGAACAAAAATAAATTTAAACTTATGCCAGAAAGTTGCCCTTTTCGATTTGAGAACAGCCTTAAGGTTATTATGACCCGAGAAACGCCGGGCTGGTCAGCTAGTAATTAATAAAACATGAATATAAATTTTCGGTATCGATATTATCACGGTAATTTCCATATTGAGAATATTCCTGATGCAAGACAAAACTTAATTCAAAAAGTGCCCATCCTAGGGAAAAAACAGAGAAAATCTTGCATTTTCTCACACACCAACAAAAGAAGCAACCACACAGTATGGGAATATAATTAATTCATTCTAACAAGAGAACTATTTCTTGGTGCAACAAGCTTTCTGCACAAAAGAAATAAATCGCTTCACGCATTGCCGACAGGGCGTGAGAACTCCTACCCTTGTCGTTTTTATCTTCTCCAGAGTTGAGACCCTTTATACACTCAGTCAACTTCTTTCCCGTCGTTTTCACGCTTAACTTCGTTTTTAATTGAGCGGAGCATGTTCAGATTTAGATTGCCTCTTTCTGATTTCAGTTATTATTAGTTGGTTGAGTTTACGTTAAAAACACTATGTACGGCAGATGGAATTAAGATAGTATAGAAAAATAACATAAACATTTAAGGATTTTGGGATTTAATTCTATTACTGCCTTAGTTATAGTAAGAATCTAAAAGATTTAAATGGAATAACCTCAGCAATTGCAGTTGTCATGAAAGAGGAAAACCTAGCTCTAGGTTCAGCTTTGCGGATGATCAAATGGAACTGTTACTCTGGAATCAATTTGTAGGAGATTTTGTTTTAGTACTTCTTCCGTTTATTCTCCTTTTTATTTCGTTGCGGTTTTAATGCTTTAAAAAGTTTGAAATATTACAAATGAACTTAATATTAATATGTGAATTGATTTTAAAGATTTAAATTGAAATGCATTAAAACCTGATAAGACGAAATCTTAAATGTGCCTACAAAAAATAAAATTCATTTCATGCAGATTTTCGCCTTGAAAGGTATATTTGTCTTGTTTTCTTTTCTTTCGTTTAAGGTAGGATTACGTTATAGACAAGTGCCGATTTGAGAACACCCAACTTTAGTCATTTTTATCTTCTCCGGGCCCCACCAGTGGCTGAGAGGTTCTGCTCTCGAAGCTGGTAGACGGGAGGTGCTGGGTTCGAACCCAATCGCGCCCGTCGTCCTAACCGTTTCGGAGTTTTCGTGGTTTTCATCGAAACCGTGGATTCCCATGCGTAAATACGGGTTAGGTTCCCTTAGAAAGACCCCACGAAGGGCACTCCCCCTCCAGGGCCTATATCCCACGTGTAGATAATTGGCCGTCATAAACACAAACCAAACCGCAAACCAAACTATCTTCTCCGGAGTTGAGACTTTGGCGTAATTTTAAATCAGGATGGCAATATAACGAACCATTATTTTATTACACACAATATTATGATAAAGGGTACATTCACAAGAAAGGAGCAGTCAGAAATTGAATGCAAAGTCCGTAGATGATGCGTTTTGCTCGTACGGCAATGTTCCAGATGGGTCGAAGTTCAGTTTCAGATTGTCAACTTTGGAGGCCTTTTCTCCACAACCCGTTCTGCCAGGCAGTTTGCTGACTCCAAACAATACGGGTCGCAGGTCGCAGGTACCTCAAAGAGATCTTTCTCTTTGGACTCTGAAATGTAAAATTCCTGTGATCAATATTTCAAATGAAAATCAAATTTAAAATTAATTGCTTAAAAGGCGCAAAGGCCAACATAGTGCAAATGATTCCATGCCGGTACTCGAACCCGGGCCATCAGTATAGCGCACTGACATTCTACCGACTAAACCACAGGGAACGATACCCAGCCTAGAAAATTTCTCACTATTACAGGTTGCCAAGGCTACAAACACAGCACAAGATTGAATAATTTTCGTGAGCCACCGACTTGGAGCAAACATGAAACTAAATTATATCCAGCATCAATCGAAACTATATTATACAAATATTGTATGCAAGGCGAATGTTTCTCTCTGGAAAAATTTCCAGGTATTAATATTCCTGTGATCACTTCTCGGCGTCTTCATTTATAGATTAGGCGTTTAAAGTGCTCCGAAGACCCCTTTAAGCAATACCAAGTTTATTAGGACATAAATGTCTTATAATAAATAAAATATAACGTCCGATTAAGTGTTTTATTAGAATTTATTGTTTTATACTGCGTATTACGGAGTTTTCTGATTTAATAATTGATAACTTGATATAATCCATGTTAAGAATTTAGCGGAGCTCTTAACCAATTTTCATTTGAGAGGGAGGGAATATCAGGGATGTGTGATTTAATGGCCAGTCTGTATAATTAAATATTAATTCTAAAGGTAGGAGTTTGTTAGAAAACCCTTCACTTTTCATCGACTTTTTTCCCGTCGTTTCCCGTCATAGTTTCATTTTTTATTAACCAGAGCACATTCAGATTGCCCAGTTCAGTTGTTAACAGTTGGGTTGCATTGAAGCATTACGATCCACAGATGGAATATGATAGTGTAGGAAAACAAGATGAAAGTTTAAGAATTTTGGTATTTAATTCCATTAGTATACTAATTATAATGAGCATTCGGAGATTTAAATGGCAAAGTCCGGCAATTTTAGTTATCATGAAAGCTGGTAAATGTAGAAAACTTCAAAGCACCTAAATCCAGCGCCGGGTTTATCCTTTTGATTGGCGTACGTTTTTTGGTACTATTTAGCATGTCTGAAATAACAGGAAATGATTTTCCAATTTTATTCTGGACCTTAACCCATTATTGTATTGTGTCCGCAATGCAACACAAATTTACTCAAAACATTTACCGATTTAATCCCTTTTCATTTTACTTATTGGTTTGATTGGGATTCACTTATTGATTTGGTTTTCGTTGTTAAAAGAATTAGGAACGACAGAATAAATTAGGATGGTACGGAAAAACAAAATAAAAATTTAAGGATTTTATAATTTAATTTTATTATTACGTTATTTGTAATAGAAAACTAAATGATTTCAGACTGTTCTCGAAAAATACTATTGTTTCCCTTTCAATGGCGCGAAATTTTCTGATACATTCACGAATTCATTTTGTTACGTTCGGAAATTTGTACATTAGGGATATTTTCAAGATCTACGGCTTAGCAAAATTTATATTTTCTCTAACGAGATATGCATGTTAAATTGATTAGCCTATGGCTGCACAAATAGTAACGCATTGTAAAGCCATCACACTATGCGGTCTCTTCCCTTTACAGCGACGTCTGTATCCATGCTACCTGAAATTGTACGAAATGAATTTTCAATTTTATACAAATACAGGGATGCTCTTTTTTTTTTTTTTTTTTTTTTTCATATCATAATTAGCAATCTGAAAACAGAATGGACGGAAAATTTGTCTTTGGAAGATTTCGAGTCTATTAGAAATGAAATTTTGCAAGTAATAATTGTGGAAACAAAAGTTTTCTGAAACAAAATATTAAGTCCTAAAAAGAAAAAATATTATAATTACTAATAGTTATGTAGTATTAATATTAATAGTAATCAATCAAATTTCAGTTCTGGCATTTTGCTATAGAAGATGTTAGAATAATTTAAGAGAAAGTTGCCCAAATTCTCACATTCATTCATAAATAAATAACTAAAATTTTACTATTTTGTTTGGACCAAGCGAAACTGAGCCCACGATTATTAATTTTCATATTTGTTTTCTGCACACCAACTACAATATGCTGAAATTTTAACTTAAAATTCTCAGCTTTATTCTATGCTTATTCTTCGAGACATTCAAAATATTTTATTCACCATTTCATCTGAGCACTGAGGACAAAATCTTTTTCTTTACCATCAGCTATTAATCAATAAAATGCACGAAAACTTTTATTCCTTCTTCTTAAAATAATAAAAAAGACCACGTGTTATTGCTCACCTGCCAAGGATTTCACCACCCTCTTGACCTTAAGACGGCACCCCACCCACTAAAATTTCTTAAATAGACTCTTCCCGATTACGAAGCAAACACTCAAGGTATTGCACTGATGGAATAAAAAATAAAAACCTTCAGGGTTGTGGCAAAGTATCTAATGAAAGGTCTTGTAGCATGGGGATGCCTATTGTAATGGAACGCATCGTAATGGAGTGTTTTTGAATCTTCCAGCAAGTTTATATCCTGCTAGAAATAGCTGAGTTGGGTTTTAATATTATACGACGTGTGCGGGGATCAACTGCAAATATATAACGGCCGTTTTAAACGCATATTGGAACTCGTATAAGGGTCGTTCATTCTCTTAGGTACATTCGCAATTATATGAATACATAGCACCTACAGTCGTCTCTGGTCCGTCCGTCTGTGTGTCTGTCCGTCTGTCCGCATATAATGGTACAAAATCTATGCAACTGAATGGTTTGAAATTTAATATATATAGAATCGTTGCAGAATTTTGTTGAGTCGTTTCAAATTTTATGAAAAGCGAATCAAAACTTAAAAAGATATTAATAAAAGTTTTCTTCATTCTATTAAATCCTATCATATGTCATTCATTCAATGATATTCCATGAAGAACATAGGAAGCCATGGTGAAGATGTCCTATTTAAGATGGAGTCCTGTTATTTCCGTATGACTGAATTTAACAGATAGAATCGTTATCAATTTTGTATTCATGCATTTTTGCATCAGAGTGCAACAGCTATTGCACCAAGATCTGAATATTTATAAAACTCGTTATAGTACGAACCCATCTCATTGGTCACGTTTGATGTATACAAATTCCGACTTGTTTAGTTTCCTCTATCTTCAGAAGAAGAATGTATTGGATTCGTGAAAATTTTTGATTTCCGGTTTTCGATGGATTTGTACGTTTTAGAAGGACCTACAGGATTTGAATTTCTTTTAGAACATGTCTGTCCGTGAGTCTGTGTGTCTGTCTATATGCGACACAAATTTTTTCGAGCGCTGTCTCTATTAGACAGTGACATAAATAGATTAGGTCTGGGTGTAAATCACCCAGCAGGTTCTGCTTCTAGTCTGTGTTTATCCCGATTTCCTTAAAAACTAATGCACGGAATTTCACAAAAACTTCATATCGCTTATCCGCAAGAAAAGGCAAAAGAAAATTTGCATGATTTTACTGTAAAATGAAATTATAGCATTTAGCTCTGCATGCAGGAATAAAAACGTGCATTAAAACTTAAAAACCAGAATGAAGACGTAGGATGAGGTTTGGAGAGTTAGGTAATTTTACCTCCCCAAACAATCCACCCCTCTTCTGTGGTCACAAATGGACATATGGCCTAATAAAGTGATTTTCCGTGTAACTACACGCATGAGACTTTTTGTGTAGCAAGACAGACCTA
This sequence comes from Maratus speciosus, assembly GCA_963932465.1. Lineage (NCBI taxonomy): Eukaryota > Metazoa > Arthropoda > Arachnida > Araneae > Salticidae > Maratus > Maratus speciosus. Next base: position 2,615,481 of record OZ010790.1, on the reverse strand, counting down.
TTAATAGAATAAAACGCAAAATGAATTTTTCGAGATGTGTCACTTTTCTTGTGGGTGTGCGATATCTTGTTAGAAATTGGCATAAACCAAGTAGACCGGTGCGAGGCTTTCGGTACTGCAATCTGTGAGTTTATTTTCTTTATTATTTTACATGAATTTATAATTAACGGCAATTTTTTTAACCAAACATTTGTTTTAACGAAATAGGAGTGTACAGCAAAAATAATACGTTTGATTATACTTAACCTAAAAGTATAATGAAAGTTGGGTATGCGATGTCAGATGTGAACAAAGAATCCCATCCAATGATACCTCATTCATGATTGTACGTTACATATTACTTAAATTCATTATTTGATGTCAAATGAGAACAAAAAATGCCACCCAACGATACCTCAATCATCGTTGTACGCTACATATTATTTAACAAAAAGGAATGTTGACGGCAGAACTAATGTATATGACATATCCTCATTCGATTTGGGTGTATACAGCACAGCAGGTGTCGCTGTTATGCTCTGTTTTTCACGATTCCTTTGGCTGCCACTTTTCGGAAACGTTTTCGTGTAGTTTTCATTTTGCAATAATCAGTTTTCTTCAACACCAGGAATGTATATTTTAAGGATGCTAACAATTTTCAATGAACCATTTGCATCTGCGTAACAGAATTTAAACATGCTAGCGTAACAAAGTAATATTGATTTTAATATTCATGTTAATGTTGTTCATTGATCCTGTTTGTCTGTAAAAGATGTTTGTTGAACATGAAAATGTTAACTTAAGAATAAATAGCATCCGAAAACCTATATTCCAGGTTGAGAAAACCTCATAGCATGTATAGCCACAGTGACGTCACTGTAAGTCACTGTGAATTTGTGACGTCACTGCATGTAACGTACGTCACGCACACTTATGGCGACCCTCATAGCATGCATGGTCACAGTGACGTCACTGTGGTCACATCACATCTGAGACCAAAATGCCACCACTCAGTGATGTCACATTTTGACTGAGATGGGAACTTAGAAAACTTTAAAAAATTACGAACATTCTTCAAAACACGTTATTTACTGTAAAAAAGATTTTTCTGGCAATTAAAAAAATTTTGTGGCGTCACTGTTATGTCACTCCATGTAACGTACGACACGTCACATATGTGGCGACTGATGAATGATCTACGATGACAGGAAATTCGATGAACATCTATATGCTATTGAACTTTCGGATACTTTAAAAAAGATACAGCACCACACCTTGAGGAAAATTTCTCCGTCCACGACTGACTGCCCACAGAAAAGTATAGCACGGCATACCGGACACGCGCCTCGGAAAGGCCTTTGCACCCCTGGACAATGGCCTGAGACTGGCCATTAAGAACTAATCTCTCGTAGGCCAGTAATCAGATCAGCGAAAGACAAAGGGCAGAGTAAAATTACGCGTGATCGCGATGCTGGCGATAACGAGTGAGGTTGATGGTGACACAAATTGGGGATTCTGCCTGTAAACAACTCAACTCTACGGTGCTTGACTCGAAAAATTGCCTGGGAGATGAAGATCGTGGGGATAAGTGTAAGAGGATTCACCTATTTCGATAGCGAATGGGATAAAAAATTTCCGAAAACATGTTTGAAAGTCATGATGGGATATTTTTAAATCAAAAGATGAGTGTCGGAAAAGGAACATTGCTAACAGAATTGCTGAAAAACTGAATGTGTTCAATTGAAAATCTTGATAGTTTTATTACTTTCTTATTAAGAGATTTCGTTCTGCCTTTTTAAAGATTTATCAAGTTTACCTCTTTGAAGTTTAGTGAAGAAAATTGTAAATTTTCCGCTATTTTTGCCAATCGATATGTAAGAAAGCATTGTTGGAACATATTCTTCTCTAACATATTGGGTTGTTTTAAATATAAAGATGAAATGTTTCGATGCCGTTATTTCAATACCTCGGGATCTAATATATATACCAAAAATATATATACCTATATATTAATATATATACCTCGGGATCTAATATATATACCAGATCAAATATGATGTCAAAATAGTAGTTAGTACTGAAAGTTTTATAGTTCGGTACAATTTTTCCACGTACACGATCCAACGTACACGTAAGAAAAAATTAAGTATAGCGGTAATTGGTAGCCATTGTTACTAATCGATTGGTACCAGTAATATTTTTCTACGATGATTTGCGACAGAGTTACTATATCTCCTTTTTTTTCACCACTGTACAATGTAAAAAAAAAAAAAAAAAAAAAAAAAAAAAAACCAATTATTTTATAATTTAGGAGTTCGATAAAATCTGAAATAAAACAATTTTTTTCTTGTTAAATTTTGCTTTCAATATTTTTCTAAACTTTATAATTTTAGTCTTTGTTTAGATTTATAAAATCATCTTCTTGAGAGAAATATTAATGGTGGTCCAAAATGGCTTCCAAATGATGATCACTAATCAATGTAACCCTTTCAGGGGCAAAACACTTCAATGAGATGAATTAATGACAGCGGAATTTACGAACGATTTTATTTGGAAATGAGAAAAACCTACATTTCACATACATCGGAATTTACGAACAAATTTATTTGAAAATAAGAAAAAGCTACGTTTGACATACATAATAAACCACAAAATTTTGTACTAAAATTCTGGTGCCATTGTGGCATTTGGAAATTAAAATTAAGCGGTTTCGTAAACGTACCACTGCCCCTAAAAGGGTTAAGAGTGCTAGAATTTAGTTAATTAGGTGCTAATGACTATTTTGAAACAGACGCCAGTTCGGTGCACTGCGCCCGAACCCGAGAGTGCAGAAGTGCGCCTGACGGACAGTTAAACTAACAGAGCAAAAAAAGGCCGAATTCGGAATTAATAAGGGAAAAGCTGGAAATTGTTTTAATCCATTTAGTTTAGGTCTAGAATGAATATACTAAGTTTCCCCCCTAACATATGTACAGATTTATAGCCGAAAAACAGGTTTTTTTAATTACCATAACAATATCTGAAAAAAAATAACTCTATAAAAAACATTGTCAATACAATTGTTGTAGAGCTTAAAATTCTGAATACAATGAGTACCCGCACTTAATATTTTTGTTGAAAATTAAGCTCACAATTCTACTTCAAAATTTAGCCTAAATCGCTAATCAAGAGCTTGAAGCCAGAACAGATCCGGTTATGGGTCAATACCCATGTTAAATTAATGTACCTTTTCTCATAAACTACTTTTAAACGATTCTTAATAATCTGAAGTTAAATTTATAATTAAATAAAGTTTAGCTATTTTTTTTAAAAATCTGAAGTAGAAACCACATTCAAATTTTAAAAAACATGCAATTTTTTCGAATACACTGCTCAAAACAATTAAAGGATATTTGAAGTTTTATATAAAATAAAGATATAAACGAAATTTTTTTTGCCGAAAATAGAAGAAGAGAATCACAAATGCAAATTTTTCTGGTTTTCAAACTGTGGAGTATGCAAATTTTGAGTTCGACGTCAAAAACGTCGCTTCAGCGGCAGCGAATGAAATTTGACTTTCAACTGGATAAAAGAGAATGAAGACAAGGATGATCGGCATTCAGTGATTGCTTTGTTTCGATCTGTACGATGTCTCAGTGAAGTCATTTGACAGATTCAGAAGCTTTGAGAATTGTTGGTAGGTTAGAAGGGGGCCAAACTCAAGCCGAAGTAGCGCAAGCCATTGGAGTGTCACAAAGTGTCATTTCCAGGATCTGGAACCGTTTTTTGGAGAGTGGATGTGCAGGCCGAAGACCAGGGCAAGGTCGTAGACGGGCAACAACGCCCAATGAAGATCGGTATTTAGCGTTAACAGCTCGGAGACACCGAACCATGAACGCTACTCTTCTCCAACAACACCTTCGCTCGGCTACAGGCACCACGATTTCAACTCAGACTGTCCGAAACCGGCTCCATGCTGTAGGTCTGTATGCTCGCCGACCGATGGTATGTGTTAGATTAACATCAAGGCATCGTCGCGACCGCAGGGAGTGGGCAACCGAGCATGTCAACTGAAGGAGAAATGAATGGAGCAATAATCTGTTTTCTGACGAGTCCCGTTTTTCTGTGCATCCGGATAATAGGCGTATATTCATCTGGAGGGACCGTGGCAGTAGGAATAATCCTGCATTCGTGCACGAAAGTGTCAGATTTGGCGGTGGAGGAGTGTTGGTGTATGGTGGCATCTCCATTGACGGGCGCACTGACCTCTACATCATTCGAGATGGAGCTCTGACTGGTCGCCGATATAGGGATGAGATCCTCAGACCTATTGTAGTCCCTTACGCTGCAGCAATCGGAGATAACTCCATTTTAATGGACGATAACTGCAGGCCACATCGTGCAAACCTGGTGGAGGATTTCCTTTTCGAGGAAGGAATCGTTCGAATGGAATGGCCAGCGTGTTCTCCAGACATGAATCCAATCGAGCACGTTTGGGACGCTCTAGGAAGACGAGTTTCTGGCCGCTAACAACCCCCACAAACTCTCCAAGAACTGGAAAGAGCTCTTCTGGAAGAGTGGGGCAGAATACCCCAACTCGTCATTAATAGCCTCATTGAGTCCATGCCTCAAAGGTGTTCAACGTTGCTGGCCGCCCGTTGAAACCATACCCCCCTACTGAAAATGATTTTCTTTGAAGAAAACACCTTTTCTTATTCTTTTTTTCTCATATGCACAAATTGTGTTTTTTTTCCTTTAGTACACAAATGCGCAATAAAATGCATTTTTTTCTGCCAAACATGTGTAATTTATTCTCATATAACCTACTATGTCTGTCGACCATGTATCAATCAGCTAAACAGTTTACCAGATACAAAATCCACCTAAAACTGCAATATCCTTTAATTGTTTTGAGCAGTGTATAATGATAATAATAAAAAAAGTTCTTTTTATGAGTTTAAACAATTCACCTCAGATTAAACAGGGATATGTATAGAATGTTCAAGAAAAATTTCAAAGCATAATGTATAATAGTTTTTTTAAAAAGGTACATCGAAGTTAAAGAAAACAACATTTTGAGAAAATCAAGTTTAAAGTAAATAAACGCACTAGTAGTAAAGTAGATAAACAAACAGAATTACTAAAAATTTTAAAACTTCTGGTTGCCGTAGAAACAAAAGTAATATATCAGTAGAAAGAGGAGAAATGGCAGATTCAAAATATTAAAAAATCGAAAATTCTATATATTTTAGGTTTTGACGTTCCAACTGCCTTTAATTAGGAACAAAAATATTAATGTGGGTAGTCATTTTATTAACAATTTTAAGTTCTACTACAGTTGTACTGACAATTTTTTGATAGAGTTAGATGTTTTGAGATATTGTTACGGTAACTTGGTCTCTTCTGGCTTCAAACTCTTGATTAACAATTAAGATAAAAATTTTAAATAGAATTGCGACCTTAATGTTGAATGTACGAGGGGGAAACATAGCATATTCATTCTAGACCTAAACTGAAGGGATTAAACAATTTCCAGCTTTCCCCTAATTAATTCCGAATTCAACCCCTAACCACTGGGCTAAGAATATTTGATTCGAAAGCAGAATAAATGTAAAGATGAAGCAAAGTAGATACATGAAAATAGAGTGGCGTCACTGATAACTCATCAACGGTCATCACGAGTCACAAATGACGATTACTTGAGGGTCAATATGTAAGTAACTAACGAAGCTACTTGCTGGTCGCATTTTGACTGTGACAATTGTGACCATTTACATTCTAAAAAATAAAGGCGTAAATTTACACATTAAAACAGGTAAACTGGTGACACAAAAACGATTTGTTTATATGGGTAAAAAGGCGTGTAAATTGCCAAATACACGCCCTTGTGTGTCATTTTCAAAATACACATTTCCCTGTGTATTTTAATAGCACATTAAGCGGCTTAAGTGTGTAAAATGTTATCAGACAATTCAAAAATGCACAGTTTAACGTGTAAAGTCCACATGAGTACTCATATATATTTGCAAAAAAACGGAGGATTTTGCGTACATTGTACAGTGGTGGGAAAAAAATTAAACACCCCCTACTAACTCCTCAACAAATTATCGTAGAAGAAAGTTACTAGTACCGAACGATTGGAAATAAAGTGTACTTTTAAATGATGTATAAAAAATTTGCTTAGGGGCCATCTACATATTAATACGAACTCAAACTTCACTTTTTTCAATTGCAATACCCAATTTTAACGAGATATTTCAAATCTTCGGTTCAAACTATGCCTAGACACCAACTTTCAAGCCATTTGAATGATAAGTTTTTGAATTATAAACATTCAAAATTTAGTACTTCTAATGTTATATTACATTTTCATATTTTCATTAATATCTCCTGAAATTATACTCCTAATGCGCTAATTTTTTGTGTAGCAATAATATTAAAATACCCAAACTTAATTACGTTGAATTTGCAATTTTTATAATTTTATTATATGAATTATGAATTATGAAATTAATGTTCGAAAACATTATGAATTGCAACCTTCAATTTTTTTATGTATTTAAATTTATTAAGTCCTGCTTTATGGAGATCCAAAATTTCACGTTTTTCTTCCAAGTAGTTTTCAAATTATGCTTAACAAATGGCAAAATAATGGTTTAAGGGGCCATCTATGATAGAAGTGACTAGATACTTTGAAATTTCTTATGCTATCCTGTAATCTAGCAGTTTTCAATGGCTGCTTGAGTGGTGCTTAAGATGCCTTGATCAAGAAGGTGGCTCTCTCGGTCAACAATCCAGTACCGAACTTCAATTTGGGTACAGTCCCTAAAGTACGTTCGTTTTAACACAATTAATTTCTCGGAAACTTATCGTACAAATTGCATAAAAAATTGTTTTTAGGCAAATTGAAGGGTGTAGTTCATTTATGCTGTCAGAATTGTGTAATGCTATTGACAAAAACAAAGTTATGTTTCGTTAATATGTAGATGTCCTCCTAAGCAAATGTTGTATACGCCATTTAAAAGTAGACTTTATTACCAATCGTGTGGTACCAGTAACTTTTTTTCTACGATAATTTTTTGCAAAGTTAGTGTGGGGTGTTTACTTTTTTTTAATACGACTGTACATAACCTTATAACCTAGAATGTAAATTTTGAAATAAATGTTTTTATGGTCGCAAAACAAATTTGCATGAAGAACAAACTCATGTGCTTGGTAAGTTAGTTCTCTTTCCAGCAGATTTGTTTTAAGACCACAAAATAGTGTACCTTTAATGTACAAGAAACAGATTCGTCTGAAATTATATTTTCTAAATGCCATTTTCTGTTAACCTTGTTTGGAAGACCTAAAATAGTATAGTCATTATTTATGAATAGAATCTGTATAACCTGAATGTGGTTAGGTTAACAGAAAGGTTAACAGAGAATGGCATGCAGAAATTATAATTTCAGATGAATCTGTTTCTTGTAAATTAAAGATACACTACTTTGTGGTCTTAAATAAACTGTAAAAAATAAAATTTTGAAAAATTGTGACGTCGGAACTATTTCCGTATTTTGTCGAATTTTTATTTCTATCAATTTCAGTTGCAAGTTTTGAAAGATACATCTACATCAAGAGCAAAAATTCTTTATTTTATTCAATCTACAGTAAACAAGCAATACTTACCGAAACGGGATTCTGCGTAATATTCTTATACACGATTCGGTGTATATGCAAAATTCGTAAGTTATATTAACACACTAATTGGAGTAAATCCGTAAAATTTTCTACCATTTACACACTTGTTTGAGTTTTTGAAGGGATAACAAATTACACATTTCCATTAAGCCAATAAACACACATGAATACAGGTAAATTTTAACGATAAGCGTCTAAATTTTATGACAAAAGTGTAATTTTACAAATTTACACATATACGGATGTACTAAAAGTGACTAATTTACAGTTATTTTTTAGAGTGTATGATGTCAGCCTGACATCACATTCACTGACCGTGATTTTAGGAAAAGAGTTTGCAGCAAAAATTTTTAATACAACCAAAAGTTTATCAAATTCCAATTTCGCTTAGTTATCTCTTTTTTGTCACTGCCGTTTTTAAGTAGAAGGGGAAAAGTATTCCATCCAATAAAAGAATATAAACAGTCGAAATTGTTTTCCAAAAACAACTACATTTTTTTTATATTTTAATTCCGTTCGAGACAATAAAAACTAGACAAACAAAGGAAAACAAAAATAACGAGAAAGAGACCAAATAAGAGAAGGAATTTGGTAAAATTTTTAGCCCGGTTAAATCACAGTGATTTGTGCGATGCTGATGATGGTGCATATTCCGCCATACAACAGATAAGAACAATGCGAGTTCTCCCTAATTATCCTGAGACAATGTTTTAAAGTCATTTACTTTCCTCCCTCATGCAGATTTAGGGCGAGGGTCGGTCAGCAGGGGTCGTACCCAAATTACCGCTAAGAAACGATGAAACGGTAAATTGTCATCGAGTTGTGCTACAACGTTCCGTCATATAGTCTTAGCACAAAGTCTTTGATTAGTGGGGCTTTGGATTTCCTGGTTAATGAGGAAAATGAATGGATAGATCACGATATATATATATTTTTTGTTTTACATCTCAAATTATGAAATGGTGAAAATGAATGGATAGATCACGATATATATATATATTTAATTTTGCATCTCAAATTATGAATTAATGAAAAATTCACCTGTCAAAGTACTTTACCTGAATTTTTGAAAATACCTTAGAGGATTTCTACAGCCATTAAACGCATTTTAAAAGGAATTCTTCTGTTAAATTAAATAAACAAAATCGATTGTTTTATCGTTTTGTAGAATATTTACAACTCTACCCAAATCATTACATAAAAATATTGTTTTTAATATTTTATAGAATTAGGAAACGTACAAGTAGAAATTATACCTTAGATATAAATATAAAACTTTTTTGAAAATTTCGCATTCCAAAGTATTTTATCTGATTTTTTTAAAAATATTTTAGAAGATTTCTACAGCTGTTAAATGAATTTTAGAAGGAATCCTTCTATTAACTTTAATAAACAAAATCGATTGTTTTATCGCTTTGTAGAATATTTACAGCTCTACCCAAATCATTACATTAAAACATTTTTTTAATAGTTTATAGAATTAGGTAATGTACAAATATAATGGCCTCTGTTGTAAAATATAAAAAAGAAAACTTTCACAACTTAAACTTTCCAATCTCATGCCTTGTAACATCAATATAGTTAAACAGTTATAATTAGAAACGAAGTGAACCATTTTAAAATATTTTTGTTCCGGTCAACGAATGAAGCTTTTGGGACGTAATAAAGTCAAGTTTCAAAAACTCATCTTAAATGGTACTGCTGCCAATCGGTTATGTCAAGGGAATTTTCTAAATTTCCTTTGATATTAAATACTAATTACAAAGCTATAGATTTTAAATAAAGAGATTAAAATATTAAAATATCCGTCTATAAATAATAATAATAATAAAAAAATACTTGAATAGCAACAATATTGTTTAAGGCTGTTTTTAACTGCTCTGCTCAACAAGCGCAAAACGTTTTGACACATTTACATTTTAACGGAAAGGTATAAAATTGGAAAGCCTGGCCATGGAAGCGATTTGGAATTGAACTGTTTTTTTCCATTTTTTGATCCATCCATTACCTATTGAGTTATAAGCCATTTTGATCATGTGACAAACACGTTTTTCACCCGCTCTTGAGTGCTCTTTCGTCCTTCGCGTGGAAATTCGGTTCAAAACGCCCACCTTGACACTCTTTTCTGAAAGATCTATTGCGTTTGCAAAAAAATGGAAAAAACAGCTCAATTACATAGTTTCTGAACAACAACATCAGCTGGTTTCGTGCATTTTCGAACAAAAATAAATTAAAAGTTATGTCAGAAAGTTGCCCTTTTTGATTTGAGAACAGCCTTAAGAACATTTGTAATCTCTAAAAATTTTGCACAGTACAAATTCAATTTTAAAATTAAAACACGCCTTTTAAAATTGCAGTTGGTGTAAACATACTGTAACACATTAACACTAAAACTAATAATGTTTTGTTACTCTTGCTCGTATAAATTCTGTTACGCAGTTTAAAACGTTTACTCGAACTACTCGGAAACGTTTCCGAAAATTACGGGCAGCAAAGGGGAAAAAAATTTGTTCCAGAAATCTTCTTTAAAAAAATGAAATCTATTGGATTAAAAAGTATCAAACGTTTTACATAAAGCAATGAATTTTATTGAAAAATCAACTTTATTAGTTTTATTTATAAGAAAGTTAGAAATACCAATAAGGCAGTTAGAAAATTCAATTAGTTAGAAAAATTAATTTTCCTACTTAGTTCCTCTTTTAACCAGTAACACTTTTAAACAGCTTTTTAAATTATGCTATAATTTCAAAATGATTTCATACTCTACATAAAATAGCCTCAAAAATGTTTTAACGCTCTTTAAAATTGCCCTTAAAAGGATGCGTAATTTATGATTAAACAAAAACATAATTTGAAGAACAAATTAAAAAAACAAAATTTGTTTCCTACATTGTTTAAGCCCGAGAAGGGACAGATATTAAGTTATTTCATTCAATTAGTTCTACATTTAATGTTAAATTTTTGTAACAAATTAGTTAAGCCAATTGAAGATTAAAAAATAAAAATAAAATTCATACAATATGATATTTAAAACAGTCCTAAAAAATTAGATTCCGTTCAAATGAAATCGAAATAAATCTTAGACTTCTTCCATTTTTAATTGAAAATATTTGTATTGCAGATTTTGTATTATGTTTATGACAATTGTGCATAAAATAATGATAAGATGCATGCAAAATACAAAACTTTAAAAAAAGTCTAAGATTTATTTCGATTTCATTTGAACGGAAGCTAATTTTTTAGGACTGTTTTAAGTACCATATTGTTGGAATTTTACTTCTATATTTTAATCTTCAATTGGCTTAACTAATTTGTTACAAAAATTTAACATTAAATGTAGAACTAATTGAATGAAATAACTGAATATCTGTCCCTTCTCGGGCTTAAACAATGTAGGAAATAAATTTTGTTTTTTTAATTTGTTCTTCAAATTATGTTTTTGTTTAATATGTCAAGTTTTTTAATAACTAATGAACTCAAAAGAACGCATTTCAAAATTAATAGAGAGTATCATCATCAGACTTTGATGTATGCGGTATTGCATCACAATGTGGGATGCAGTTTACCAATGTGTAATTCAAAATGTTTCACCACTGTAGTAATGCAGGTTGCGGTAATTTGGACAAAAACTTCTAATCTGAAAGTAAAAAATCTATAATCAAAACATAAAAAATTAAAAACATGTATAAAAATCACTTATAAACAGATTAAATAAAATAATGCTAAAAAGTGATAAAATATCTTTATTAAGATTGACGATCGTTTCGTCGCACCACCGGGGACATTTTCAAAATCATTTATGATAGAAAATATTTTCACAAAATTTAAATACAATAAACATAGTAAACTACGTCACGAGACATGATGCATAATGAAAAATATTGCAAACCTAAAATTAAATTTAAATTAAATTAGCTACTTGTGAGCGTGGATTAATTTTTAAATTATTACATTATTATATTAAATACATGAAATTAAAATTTAAATTTTAGCGTGTTAAATTATATGAAAATTAATCCCCGCTCACAAATAGCTAATCTAATTTTAATTTAATTTCAGGTTTGCAATATTTTTCATTATGCATCATGTCTCGTGACATTATTAACTATGTTTATTGTTTTTAAATTTTGTGAATATATTTTCTATCATAAATGATTTTGAAAATGTCGCCGTTGGTGCGGCGAAACGATCGTCAATCTTAATAAAGATATTTTATCACTTTTTAGCATTATTTTACTTAATAAAAAATTAACTTCACTTAAATTTAGATACCCTATTTCCCACTCAGGAACGCTATGATTGTAAATGTAAATTGTGTTGAATCCTTACTGCTAATATTTAGCAATATTATAGCTGTGACACAGTAAAAAATAAAAAATGAAAGTTTTTCTTAAATTTTTAAATCTCATTCTCTCCCAAAGGGTGATCTAAACACATCCGAAATTTATTACATAAGTTTAACTTGGGGTATAAATAATTCTCATCTCGGAAAAAAAAAATACATTTTAAAATTTAAGTTACGTAATTCACCACTAAGTTCGCTACCTGCGTAAAAATAGCTATCCACTAGAAACTTTTTACTAAAATATAAACTTGACCAAAGCAAAAACTTATTCTGAAAATATCCTTTTTATTTCCACTATGACGCCATATTCACCTTTTTAATTATTGAAAAAAAAAAAAACTAGCTCAATTTAATATTTCACGTGAAAATCTTTCAACTAAAAAGAAATAAATAATTATTACGGCTTTTGAAATTTTTGCAACAATGAAGAAAAAATGTTACATTTTCTATGAAAAATGTCCGTTGATTTTCAATGGAAAAAGCGAAAGTTGGAATTATTAAGAAAAATATTTGAATAATCTAAAAAAAAATTGGCCCATGTTTCTCTCTGGGTTATAATTCATCCATATGCAAAGGCATTTTACCATTCGTTTTGACCCTGACGTTAGGCAAACGTTTTTACACTTTAAATTTATAATATCATTAGAATTAGTAAAGGAAAAAAATGAGTGGCATCAGGGACAAAAAGGCGGGAAGAAAAAATTAAAAAGTTATCATCTCCATAGGCTTTTCCATGTTAAATTAACATTGAGAAGTGACACTGGAAATAAATAAGTATTGCGCTGCCGCGCAATACTTAAATTATTATTATATATATATATTATATATATATATATATCTATATATATATATATATATATATATATATATATATAAGTTAGAAAAACAAATAAGGCAGCTATAGAAAATTCAATTTTTTAAGCAGCTTTTCAAATTATGCTATAATTTCAAAATGATTTCAAATTTTACATAATATAACCTCAAAAATGTTTTAACCATCTATAAAATTGCATAAAACAGGGTGCGTAATTTATTAAATTTTTAGTTTTTTTACAAGAAAGTTTAAAAAACCAATAAGGTAGGTAGGAAATTCAATCACTTAGAAAAATAAATTTTCCTACTTAATTACGCTTTCAACCCCAAACACTTTTAAGTAGCTTTGCAAATTATGCTATAATTTCAAAATGATTTCAAACTCTACATAAAAAGCCTCAAAAATGTTTTAACGCACTAAAATTGCCTTAAAAAGGTGCGTAATTTATTAAATTTTTAGTTTTTTTTTTCATAAAAAAGGTTAGAAAAACCAATAAGGCAGTTAGGAAATTAAATTAGAAAATAAAACGCTTTCAACATCTAAGACTTTTAAGTAGCTTTTCAAATTAATGCTATTATTTCAAAATAGTTTGAATCTCTACATAAAATAACTTCAAAAATGGCTTAACGCTCTATAAAATTGCCTTAAAAAGCAGGTGTAATTTATTAAATTTGTAATTGGTGTTAACTATGTGAAAATGTGATTACACTGTTAATTTGAATGCGCCCAGAGAGAAAAAAAAATAATAACTAGAAAACAGGAATTCTGCTTTTTCAGAATTTAGTGTCACCCCCGATGAAAAAAAAAATATATCTATATATAAATAGTACAAAACATATTTCAATTTTAAGACTTAAAACACACGCTTTTATTTTATGTAAAATGACGTCATTCGCATCCGCTTAAGAATTCCACATTTACGATACACTCTTAAACATCTACAGTGAAGTGGGCATAGGATGTCACTATCGCGAAATAATACACAAATGCAACAAAAAGATGCCATCATTCAAGAAACTCGACAATAAAACCCCGCTATCTAATGATTCATAGGCCTTCATTTATTTGTAACATTATTACAGATACTTAAAATTAAATATAGTTTATAATAGCTCCATGTTTTAACAGAAATCATTCGTTTATATTTTTTCGAAATAGCACATATTTTTATTACATTTTCTTTCGGTTGTTATGAGAAAATGGCAACAAAAATATATAATTACTATTTTACCGCTATTTTTCCTTTACTTTCTACAGAAATGGAGTACTTCCGTTGCCAATATTAATCAAATGGCTCTAAAAACTACAAAAAAATTAATATTTGAAAAATAAATTGAGATGCAGTTTTCAAACAAATTGCATTTGAAAGTAAATTTTTTCACAATACGACTGTATAAAAATTGAAAATGTGCGATGCTTAGAAATTAAAAAAATTGCTATAGACTGTTCCGTACTGCTTTGTTTTACGGCTGGCTTCTGTAAGGTAACGTTATTTTTTAGAGACAATACAAAATAAGCTGGGAGAAAGAAACAGCATACCGGGGGCTAATAAAACCTATTTTTTTTTTAAAAACGGAAATGAAATAACCACTGCAGGACTGGCCAACAATCACAATACATTAAATTGCGTACCATAACAATGCTCTGAATCTGTTAAATAATCGCACAACAATGGTCCATTAATTACCCTTGCGTGTTGTTGTATGCCGTATATTTTTTTCTTTTATCTGACTAATCCGAATCTTTCTAAAGGTTTTTGATTAATGATAGGAAATCAAAATCATCATTGGGATAAATTCATTACATTGTAAGTATTATACTTCAACACCTTCAGGCCTCTCAGATCCAGGCAAGCTACTTTCTGACAACTTCATTATTCTTAAATGAATAAATTTGCAGGTATTCTTATTTACATACTGAGAAATCAAATGGCATTTCTCTTTTTCGTATAAAGCCAAAGAATTTTCAGAAAAGGGTTTCAAAGTTGGCATTTTGAGTCAATTTTCAAGACAGTCCACGAATTCTCGTTATTGGAGAACAGTCGATTATATCTTAAAATTATAGGGGAAAATGAGAAACTGTATTCGATTCTAAATTACTTCATAGCCTATAAAATATCCCGCTGTCAGACATAAAACTGAATTCGTAAATGTCTCTGAAGTTTCTGCGACGTTCCATTTGAAAAGAAAATTTTGCAGTAAATTTCAGAAAAAAAGTTTTAATAACCGGATGTCCTAAAAAGGACTGACTGATTTTAAAATTCAATAGCTCGCAAACGGTGACAGATATTTAAAAAATTCTTGCAGGAGCGTAATGTATGATGTTAGGAGTTTTTTTACTGTGATTCTCGGATTTGGCTCGAATTACAAACAATAGACGGCGCTGCAAGCAATATATGCTAAATCCAGGCACGATTTTTGGTCTTTAGGGACCATAGACTTCTAATATAATATCAATTTCTCCTCTAAGTTAGGGACCCACTCAATACATTTTAATCTCCTTTTCTGGCATGAGAGAAAAGAAGGCCATAAAATCCAGATTGAATTTAACGCCTATTGCTTGCAGCGTCATCTATTGTCTGTAATTCGAAATAAATTCGAGAATCACAGTAAAAAAAAAAAAAAAAACTCCTGGCATCATACATAACCCTCCAGCAAGAAATTTTTAAATATCTGTCACCGTTTGCGAGTTACTGAATTTTAAAATCAGTCAATCCTTTTTAGGACACTCGGTATATTATAAAGCAAAAACGTGCCCGTGATCTAAGCTGACGTCCTATTGATGGTGGTATAACGACCTAGCGAATAAATTTCGATTTTACTATAATTTTTTAAACGTCTAAAACTTGCACAATTCCACTTTTTGAACAGTCTAATAGAAATACAGATGTACTTTCAAATGCAGTTTATCTGAAAACTGTACCTCAATTTACTGATGCTTTATGATTTTTAAAATAATTTTTAAGCATGAATGTTTTAAACTTTTGCGCTGATTTTAGATTAACCCATTTGCACTTTAAACAATGTGAATAATTCAGCATTTGGTTGCTTAGTGAAATGTTCCATAATTAAATTGTCGAGCGAAATTGAAATTTGTCAATTAAATAGTTAAATAAAACACGAATTTTACAGATATTTAATCGAACTAAGCGCTTCAATACTGAAATAATCAGAATCACAAAGGTTGCTATAAAAAGTGAACTGCTTCGCCATTGACCGCTGGCATGCGCATAATACAAAAATATCAAAAAAACCCGTTGTTGGTGAGCAGACTAAGAAAATATACTAAAGGTCAAAAATCTATTAGAGTTTTCAATTAAAAATGGCTCTCATCTACGTTTTTTACAACGGGCGTTTTTAATCCGGGTAGAAAACATTGAATTGCCTGTTAGAAAGAAAACAAGTCAAAATTTGTGATATAAATATATTAAACACATTCCTGGAGGAACCTCTATTTATCTATTTAATAATATTTCACAAGAAAAATAAGGTAAGGAAAATTGGTTCTCTTACCTGATGTCCCGATGTCGAAAGATCCGCCGAACGCTCTAAGATGCATTCCACGATATTCCTTCATTCCTATTGCGGAGAGGTGATGGTTAAAACTTTATTTGAAGAGGGAAAAAAAAGTGAAATATTAATTTAGGATCTTTTTTATGCGTAACCATGAAGATTTCTCATTTTAATGATATGGAGAATCAGGAGCATCTTGAGTAATATATTTAATATGACTTTTTCACATAACGAAAGGGGACGGGACAGGCTTATATATACGTCGTTACAGATGCATTGATAAAAAGTAACAGAGTGTGTATTAAAAGAGGGAGAAAAAGGAGGCGAGGCATATGCCTTTACTTTGAAACCGCACTCAGCAACAGAAATTGATGAGCAAAAGAAAAACACATACATGTCATTGAAAGAGAAGAAAAGAGTCAGATTGAGTTCGAATATTACAGTTCTTGTTTTTCTGGATTAAAATTTTTGTTGAGAAGAGGTTCTGTTGTATTAACAAATTGTACGTCAAAACGTGGCAAATGAGGTGCGTTCTTCAGATCTTGGTGCAAAAGCTGTTGCACTCTTATGCAAAAATGCAGGAATACAAAATTTATTATGATTATGTATACATTAAATTTAGTCGTACGGAAATAATAAGACCCCATCTTAAAAAGAACATCATCACCATGGCAAACTAGAATCATCACCTATCATGGGATATCATTGAATGAATGATGTATGGCAGGATTTAATAGAACGAAGAAAAGTTTTAATTTTTACTTTCTTCTATCTTTACAAGAAGAAAGTATTGGTTTCATGAAAATTTTCGAATTCCAGTTTTCGACGGATTTACACGTTTTATGGGTCAGAGATTCCAAAAAACAAGTTTTTACAAAATGTCTGTCTGTGAGTCTGTCTGTCTGTATGTGACACAAATTTTGTGGGCGCTCTATCTCAAGAACTAATGCACGGAATTTAATAAAAATTTATATTCAGGTAGTCCCTGATATAGATTGGTGCTGATTAGTTTTTGGCGTAAATCGCCCGGCAGGTGGCGCTGCTATGTAGCATTTTGCAGAATTTTTGCAAAAGCTCTATCTCAAGAACTAATGCACGGATTTTTATAAAACTTCAGATTCCGTTAGTCCTCGACATGAATGGATGATGTTTACGTTTTGGTGTAAATCGCCCAACAGGTGGCGCTGCTATGCTGCATTTTGTAGGATTTACACTATTTTCTCAGTAGCTCTATCTCAAGAACTAATCCACACATTTTCATCAAATTTCGGATTTAGTTAGTCCTTCATATGAAATGATGCTGACTACGTGTTGGTGTAAATCGCCCAATAAGTGGCGCTGCTGTGATGCATTTTGAACTATTTCCTCAATAGCTCTATCTCAAGAACTAATGAACGAATTTTCATGAAACTTCAGATTTAAGTATAACTTGATTAATATTGCTGCTGATTATGTGTTGTTGCAAATCGCTCAACAGGTGGCGCTTCTATGCTGCATTTGTCATGATTTGCGCAATACCTCTATCTCAAGAACTAATGCACGAATTTTCCTCAAACTTCATATTCAGTTAGACGTTGACATAAGTTGGTGATAATTAGGTTCTGGTGTAAATAACGCAATAGGTGGCGCTGCTATGCTGCATTTACACGATTTCAGTGACGGTCATACCTCGAGAACTAATGCACGGAATTTCATATTTTTAGAATTCTCATGATGAACACAGATTGCCATTTAATTTGGCACTGAGATAGTGAATTTTGAAGTATTGACATGTATGAGATAGAAGAAAGTTTTGTGATGGGCACAACATACTAGTTTTTTTCTGTTTTTATTTGATTTTCATAAAATTTGAGATAACGCGCCAAAAAATTCAACAATGATTGTGTATATTGAATGTCAAACCATTCGGTTTGGGTCGTTTGTGTGCTGTTCGGTGCAGTCGGACGGATTCTAGGTGCTACGTATTTATATAATTACGAACGCACCTAACAAATGAAAAAAAAAAATATATTGTTGGTGAGCAGACTAAGAAAATACACTAAAGGTCAAATATCTATTAGAGATTTTGTATGCAAAAAAGCCACCTCTACTTTGCGCAGTTACACGCGCGCTGATATTTAGATAAATAAAATAAATCACTAATTCTGGCCTTGCAAAATAAATCAACTAAATATAATGATATAGGTAATTTCTTACCTTTATGTTGTTGCTCAGCAATTCCTCGTATGAAGGATGGTCCGCATATCCATTTGTCAGGAACACCTGTTATCCCGCTTTGCTAAAGTGTTGAGTAAAAAAAAAAAAAAGGTGGAAGTTTAACGTTTTATCTTATTTAAATTGAATGCACTTCTGAGACATTTTCTTTGCTGATTAACGATTATATTATTAACACTTTAAATTTACATTTTAAGTTATATTTTTACATACTGCTGCTTTTTGCAGCAACATTTTTTTATTACATCTTTGCTGATCGAAATTTATAGAACAACTAACTAATAATAAGAATGTTTATTTTAGTCCTTTACAGTTCCATGACGTGGAACTCTTGCATCATGAGTGGGCTGATATACAAACATATTTCACTTATTAATGTTATTGTTTATTCTGAATAGCATAATTTTGGAAGATATAAAGAGAGAGTTGATTACGCGATGATTTATTGCTACTAAATCAGTTTATTTAAGTATCATAATGTTTTTGTGTCCTTGAAAATTATTGCTTGTTTCCTGTTTCGAAAATCAATTTATTCGTATCTGAGAGGGTTATAAATCCATCGGATTTCAATTAAAAATGACTCTCATCTACGTTCTCATCTACGTTTTTTTGCACCGGGCAGTACCGGGCATTTTTAGCCCAGGTAGTCCGAATTCGATGGTCTGTTAGAAAATAAAAAAACGAAAATAAAATTATTACAGCGTGACAGATCAGCAATCACATTACACTGCATGCAAATAAACTGTGTACAATAACAATACTGCAAATGATCATACAACAATAGTCGATTAATTACCCTTGCGTGTGTTACAACATGCCATAAATTTTTTCTTGTTATGCGAAAGATCAAAATCTTTCTAACTACTTCTGATAAATGATGGCAATTCAAAACCATCGTTGTAATAAATTTATTACATCATTGTAAGCATTCATTTCAGCGCCTTGATGCCATTCATCGCTCTTAGAAAAAAAGAGGACTTCGACAACGCAAATATATATTTTTTCTTTTCTGCTTTACATGTGGTAATTGACGATATAATGTGGGATAAAACGATTGTTGATTTAACGATGAATGAAAAATGGGCTGCCCTTGGGAAGTTTAATGGTAATTTGTAGATAGATTTTAATAATATTACATAAGTTCTTTCAAGATGGATGTTTAGCTATCAGAAAGCGACAGCGTAACCTAGAAGCCTGGAATTAAAAGGAAAGAGTAATATTGTAGCAAGATATCGGCTCAAATTTGCGGTTTCCATTCTTACAGAGAAATAATTTTCACCCATCTTTGAAGGAGTTCGGTTTAAATAATTAAATGAAACTAGAAAACAGGAATTCTGCTTTCCCAGAATTTAGTGTCGCCCCCGATGAAGAAAAAAAAAATGTATATCTATATATGTATATAAATATAGATAGTACAAAAATAATTTAGTTTTAAGACTTAAAACACACACTTTTATTATATATAAAATGACGTCATCCGCATCCGCTGAAGAATTCTTCATTTACGATCTAGTCTTAAACAACATATACAGTAAAGTATGTATATGACGTCACTATCACTGAATAATACACAAATAATACAAAAAGGTGCCGTCATTCAAGAAACTCGACAGAAAAAAAAAGGTTATTTAATGATTTATATGCCTTCATTGGTTTGTAATATTAATATGCATACTTAAAGTTAAATTTTGTTTATAATAGCTCCCTATTTTATCAGAAATCATTCATTTATATTTTTCCAAAATAGCACGTATTTTAATTACATTTTCTAAAAGTTGTTATGGGAAAATGGCAACAAAAAGATATAATTACTATTTTCCGACTATTTTTCCTTTATTTTCTACAGAAATGGAATATTTGAGTTGCCAAAATTATACAAATGGCGGTAAAAACTAAAAGTAAATTAATATTCCAAAAATAAATTGAGATGCAGTTTTCAAAGAAATTGTGTTTAAAAGTACTTTTTTATTCCCAATACGACGGTATAAAAATTGAAAAGGTGCGATGCTTAGAAGTTTAAAAAATTTCAGTAGAGTATTTAAGAGTACAATGATACATCTGCATTGCTTTACGGCTGGCTTATACAACGGAACGTTATTTTTTTAAGACAACTTTAATTCCTGGGAGAAAGAAATAGCGTACCGGGGGCTAATAAAACGATTGAGAGATCTCTGCGCCGAAAAGTTTTTTAATAGTGCTTTATATTGGGTGTTTGCAAAAGTTCGTGCCCTATTTCATAGATGGCAGAGCCTTGCAATTGGCAGAGCCTTGGCAAGAGCCTGATGTTTCTTTTATTACCCTATTATTATCTGACAGTTATCTACATGTGTCGTGAGTGAGCATCACGTTAAAAAAAGTTTTTCAAATTAATTTGTGTGCAAGGTTTATTTTCAAAATGTAAAATGAAAAGTTTCATTTTCGTCATGCTATGTTCTATGAGTTTAAAAAAGGAGCGGGAGTTGGGCGTGTTAGGAAAAATATGCAAGACGTTTGTTTGGATCGTGCTCCCGCTTTTAGTTAAAAACTGGTTTTGTCGATTTCAATCTGAAGCATAAAATTTGTTCTGGGCGACTTTCTGGTATTGATAATGACTTAATCCGTGATTTATTGAATAACTAGCTAAAGCGCCCTGCGTTGTCCGGAATTTGAAGAATGTTTGTTCTGAAAAATCAATTTCAAAATTTAACGTACAACATAAAATAAACAATAAAAAAAATGTCGAAGTGTTGTACACATGAACCAAATGAAAACCCAATATAAAACTGTATAGATTTATATAACAGATGCAAAAGTACGTTTTCAACAATAGGTTTTTCACACTCATATGACGTTAGACTATATTCACCACTTCCTTTATATTTCCAATATGACGTAATATTCCCTTTTTTTAAAAAATTCGTCAAACTGTTTATTTAATTTTCATTTTTCAGTTGGAAATCTTGAAATAGAAATGTTATGACGTAATATTCACTTTTATTTAAATTCGTTAAACTATTTATTTCATTTTTCGCTTAGAAATCTTGCAATAGAAAAGTTCTGACGCAATATTCCTTTAAAAAAAAATCGCCAACTATTTATTCCATTTTCATTTTTCACGTGGAAATCTTGCAATAGAAAAGTAATTGCTGTTGTAAGAATTTCATCGTGAATTTTTAATTTTTGGTAACAGCTATAACGAAAAATGTTTCAATTTGATTGGAAATTGCTGTTAAATTGGGGTTTTTTTTATTCATTAAAAATGAACTATAAGTTATTCCGATTCCGGATTACTTTAGTTCCTTCGGTCGTGTTTTAATACGCATGTACGTAATATTTCACATTTCTGGCTTCCAAACTGTGGATTTGTATAGCATTACAGACAGACCGATAGACAAATTTTCATTTTTATATATTAGATAATCCAAGGATTACTACTGAAGAGATTGCTGAGAAACAAAATGTTGACAATTCGACAGCATTTCACCACTCAAAACAACTTGGGTACAGTTCGAAACTCGATGCATCAGAAATCGGGCTGCAATCACACAATAAATAGAGCATTTTCTTAAATGAATTAATGAACCAATGTTAACTACCTTAAAGAAGTGTTTAATATCAGAGTCAATTTTAAAAAAGAAAAAAAAATCATGCATCAAGCATAGATTATGAAACACTTTCCAACATATTCAGAATAATGTAACAAAACTGTACCGTTTAATAAGTTAAAATATTACGTCTAATTCAACCATCCCTATGGAAACGCATAACAAATTTGAAAACCCAATTTCAGCTGTTCCCATCCACAATCGGAAAATTATACGAATTGCAGCCCTGTATATGATTTATAGATTTGAATCTATTAACTACATGCATGCCAAAATTGAGTTCACTTAAGAAATACATATACTTCGGTTCAAAATTCCCCTTCAGCAATTTCCTCTAATAAGGAGAAGGGCACGTTAATACATTTGTGCAGCCTTGTATATGAGGAATAGAATTTATATATAACGAGTAACATGCTAAAATTAACTGAATTGAAAAGCGCATACCGAATTTTAAACCGTACACTCCAGCAATTATTATACAAAGACAGTACTGTAACCGATTTCTTTTGCGCGTCCCTGTAGATAAATAAAAAATGCCATGAATGCCCCGTTCTAACGTGATCGTAGTGAAATTCAGTGATTTTATACCAGTTTCAATCCATTTGAAATAGGGTAATGTCATTAAAATACTCTGCAAACGATTTTTACCCCTATACCATAATGTAATGGAATAATTTTGAGTGCCTCTGTCAATGAACTATCAATCCTACATGCTCCCTATAGAATACCAAACATGCTTGGGTGACCCTAAATAACCTTTATCAATTGCATGAAAATCCCAGTCTATTTACGGGAGTTAGAGCGTGGACCGACGAACCGAATGCATGAACACTTTTCAACTTTGTTGGAAAGTGTTAGAAAGAGAGATAAGGATACGACGTGCTTAGGGCATAACAATGCTTAAAATATTTTTTAAATACTTAATAATTTCTTTAGACGCGCGAACATTCTTAAGGGGGTTTTAAAAACTGGACCAAGATTTTCGGGCTATTTTATGATATTTATGAGAAAAACATTATTGATAGGATAATTTTGTTATGCTAGATTGGAAATTTTCTTGTGTTCTTTTAACGGTTTTCTGAAAAATATATTCCTGGCACGTCCACGGGAATTTTTCTAAAACATTTATAAACTCATTTTCATCAATATATATGTAAAATTTTAAGTATTCATATTCAGAAGCAATGTAATGCAACAAAATAATTCATATCCCCGTAAATAGGATACATCTGTGATTATGAAAAATTGTTTTGTCTGATGATCATCTGGCTGTACATATCAAGAAAACTGATTGTTCCATAGGTCCTGATACCGCCAAGAAAAAAAAAAAAAACACTTTTTATGAAAATTTTAAAATTAATTTTAGTTTGTTTTTTTTATCCATATAATGAAAAGCTTTTTCAAACCAAGCTGTCTAAAGTTAATAATTGAAGAGCTCAGAGGATAAAAGTGGTAAGTGACACAATCATCGTTTGGATAAAATCAGCTGTAAAGTTCCAAATATTTATTGGCGTTTAAGCTTATCTACAACTCCTTTCTGTTCTACTTTTATGTGTTTAATGCGTTGTTTGTTTCGGTTGATAAAGGTACTGTGTACTTCTTAAAAATGTACATACCACTTTTATCAACTACAATTAAGTTTTTTGCTTCTTTTGGTCACATACCACCTCTGAACTCTTCAATTGTAATAGACTTTGGTTTTTTGAGCTATGAAAATTCCATTTACTTTATTCCTTAGATTTCAGTACAATTATTATAGCTATCATTATTTCTACAAAAATTTGCCTCCAACCATTGGAACGTCTTCTGTTCATAGCATTCAAGAACTTAAAAATGAAAACCTAGAATTTTTTTATATCCAAATTTCCACGCATAGAATTACAAGCTTAAGATGGTCATTGAGAAATACTTTTTCACTGCTTCTAAAGTGTAAACACTGGTAAAAATTATTTCCATTCAAACGAAAAGTTTTGGTCTATTCCAGGAAAGAAATGCTGGCAACACGATTGCATTAAGGGGGCTGGTCCCTCAACTTACGATTTCCCCTCACTAATGTAAAGCCTATGGGCATTGAATGCATTCGTCTATTTAAAATATCTCCTCGGGAAATTAATATTTTTAACTTCTATTTTTGTGTACACTTCCTAAAAAAAGTGTCTTTTTTTCTTAGTTCTCAAAATATTTCTAAAGTATAGACTTAATTTTATAGGAAGTGTTAAAATCTGACTCACAGTTCGCCCACTTTTGACACGTAAAATATTAAATTCAGCACAGGTTTTAGAAATATTTTGAAAACTGAGAAAAATAGAGACATCCTTTAAGAAGAGTACACAGAAAAAATATGTTAAAAATAGGAATTTCCCGAGAAGATATTTTAAATACACGAATGCATCAAAAGTCCATAGACTTAACATTACGGAGGAGAATTCCGAAGCTGAGTGACCAGCCCCCTTAAGTGTCTTTTACCTCCCTCTTCTTGTTCAAATAAATTTGTTTATTTATAAAGATTTTCATTACAAACAAAAGGCTGGAATAAAATTTTAATATAATAAATGTATGCAAATAAATATACGCTATCTAATCTTAACCAATGCGTGTCAACCACAAACACACTCGTAGGCTTTCACATCTTGGAAGAAAGACAATAGCACCTACACAACACGTGCGACCTCTTGAAAGGTGATTGCCATTCTGGCCGGACCATCGTGGGCACATTGTCTTAAAAGAAGGGAGATGGCGGACTGAGATAGATAATGCCATATTCCATGTGAGCACAGGAAGTGCCCATAATGAGGACAATAGTTAGTATGAAAGCGGTAATAATAGTAATGATAATAATAATAACTGAATTGCCTTTGGATCAAACAGTGCATGAAAACATGGCGAGTTATGGGTTGCAAAAATGTGCACTCGTCATCAAGAACACAATGTGCACTTGAAAGCATGAATATATCATTAATTGCAAGAATTGAATGATCGATAACATTCATTATATCATTATATGAGAGAAAATTTTGATTGAATTTAATTCTAACTGGCTATATCTATAGACACAATCAGACATCGATTATGCTAAAATCGGTCATCCATAGGGTTGATCATCTGAATTATCTAAATTATAAAGAGGGTAAGTACTTCAGTGTTCAGTCACCCACCCTCCTAGAAGTCAGTCACAGTGAAATAAAATGCTTTATAAATAGTTTATTTTTTATTCTAAATTAAATAGTATAATTTCCAAAAGGCAACCACCTTTCGAAATTCATCAGCTATCAGCAAAGAACCGTGGACGTTCTTATAGAGGAATCAACCAGTAATTTAGGTTAGGTTGTCCAAAGTTGACTACTAGACTTAACTGGCTAACTGTTGGAGCTTTTAACCTATCACATTTATTTGGGTAATGTCATCTTGCATTTGAAAGATAGTGCTAAAAGTTGTTACAGTTTCCCACGAAGAGTATTATTTAGAATAATGGAATGGTATTTCATAATCCATCCATTTCTACTTTTAAATCAGATTAAAATAATGTCTGTAGGTAGGCAATAAAAAGGTAAAGAATATTCTTTATATATGATGTATTCAATAACAGTGACATCTAAAAACATTCAAAAGATATCATATTAGGGTTAACCTGACATCTTGTGGTTAATCTAAATTACCTTACAGGTGGTCCAGGGCATTTTATCTAACGGCAATATGTGGCATCTACATAAACAAAGCTGCCAATTTTTACCACTAAGATTTAAGGGAAATTTTTGCCTTATTTAATCGTACATTTCAGTGATTACATAAGGTAAAATTCATTATTAAATTTTTTGCGCTAACAAAGAAACCTTAAAAATTGGCAGCTGTCCATGCGTCTTGCGTTCCGTTTTTGTGAGAATTTATGTTATGATAGTAGATGTTCTCTGTAAGGAGCGCCTTACAGGACTTGTGGGATCACTGTATGGTGTCTAAATGACAATTATGGTTGTATAAGCTTCACTTGACTTAATCCATTCGTAATGAGCCAATTATTAATTAACAACCAAGCGAACAACCACATGAGGGGAGAACCCTTGAAAAGTCCAGAGACCAAGTGGCATCGGATTTCCTATATATACAAAGTATACATATACAATAATGCAGACAATTTTCATAAACAAAACATGTATAGAAACAATAATTACAACGTAAAAGAGATGAAAATAAAAGAAACCTACAAATCTTTCTTAATTTAAGAAAGGCGTTTATTTAATTTGTTATAATATTTTCTTTAAATTTTATAAAGTTATGTGAATTACTTGCTGAACAGTGAAGCAGCCTTGAGGGGCTTCCTGGTTGCATTCAACTTCACGCTCACTGGATTACTTAAAATTATTTGAACATTTTCCCGCAAATTCTTGTGAAGTTTAACGTGGTATGGAATGATTTCCGTAGAAATAGCGAACTATTGTGCATTATATTAGGCCTGAATTGCATATGCAGATTGGGTCGTCTTTCTTCCCTATTTTGTGAAGAAACTTCCATGGAAACACCTCTTCGACCCTCTTAGGTAATAGGGTACAACATGTTTATTACAAATATTCACTTTATCTGGGAGCACGGCAGTGCGTCCGCCAAGTTCGCACAAGCCGTAAGCTACCTTTTCCTGAACCATTTTGGCATAATTTTCACCCCCTCATAACGTCGTTTTAGGGAGAGAGATAGAAATTTTTCTTTTATACACATGTTCGTATGGTGAAACTGAACTAAGGTTCCACGATTTCATGTTTCTATATTTAGTAGTTTTCGAAATATTAAATTCCGAAAAAGCGCTTTTTTGTCACTGACTCACTTCGCATCATCAAATAACTAAGGTACTTCTAAAAGTCGTAGAATCATGAAATTTCACAAGTAAGTCGGGTTTGTAGCACAATTAACCAGAAAAATCTGAAAACCCAGAATTTCCGCCTCTAAACCCTTCAAACAGGGGGTTTTCATTTGGCCGTAAACAGTTCCTTAACAGATTCAATTGTGCCAATGTTGGTCGCCAAAACTCAATTACAGAGTTTTGAAGGGAGTCACGTGATTTCAAGCAGAATAACATTTTATATATCTGGGAGCACGGCAGTGCGTCCGCCAAGTTCGCACAAGCCGTAAGCTACCTTTTCCTGAACCATTTCGGCATACTTTTCACCCCCTCATAACGTCGTTTTAAGGAGAGATGTAGAAATTTTTCTTTTATACACATGTTTGTATGGTCAAACCGAACTAAGGTTCCACGATTTCATGTTTCTATATTTAGTAGTTTTCGAAATATTAAATTCCGAAAAAGCGCTTTTTTGTCACTGACTCACTTCGCATCATCAAATAACTAAGGTACTTCTAAAAGTCGTAGAATCATGAAATTTCACAAGTAAGTCGGGTTTGTAGCACAATTAACCAGAAAAATCTTAAAACACAGAATTTCCGCCTCTAAACCCATCAAACAGGGGGTGTTCATTTGGCCGTAAACAGTTCCTTCACATTCAATTGCGCCAATGTTGGTCGCCAACACTCGATTACAGAGTTTTGAAGGGGTCACGTAATTTCAAGCAGAATAAAACTTTATATATATGCTTCTTCATAGATGTTTGTTAAATAGAAAAAAATGAATATACCTAAAAATTTTAATCAGTATAGGTTGTGATATATTTACGATATTAAAACAATAAAACATTTAACAAAATATAACCGCAATTCGGTATGTTTCCGATATAGTAGCCTTGGCGAAATACAGAAAATAGCCTTGACGAGAAAAGAAATTTGATAACGTATTTTCTGGCAACCTATTTACTGTGTCATATACACAAGCAATTTTTTCCATATGTATACAATTTATTTAATGTAAGGAACCCGTTTATTTATTTTTATATACCAACATAAATAATTTGTATATAAAAAATAATATTTTATACATGTATAAATAAAATGTTTATATGTATATAAATACATAATATAAATAACATAAAAGTTCATCAGGTTTGTTTTCATAGTTGTTTATATCATTTGGTAGCATATCTCAGTTTCTGAAGTCCGAATTGCGCCAAGATTTAAAAAAAATGCCAAGGTCCCTATAGTGGAAAAATATCCTAATTCCATATGAAAGTTTTTAAAAATCTCCTTTTAATTAAAGGAAATGTGTAACTAATAAACTGTCTTTAACGATATGCGACAGATGCGGAGTCCGAAGTCCGCTGCTAATGTTATTATATTGTATTATTAGCCTACTTACTGTTAACTTATTGTTAATTTTAAATCTGTAAAAGAAAGATTATAGTTATAGATAAGATATGTTGGTCGCCAAAACCAGATTACAGAAAATTAGCCTGAGTTATAAAGGTGTTACATGAGTTCAAGCTGGATGAATTTCTATATGCTTTTACAAAAATCTTAATAAGGCAAATCTTTCAGTTTATCTGTCCATCTTTCAATCTTTTACTTCCTTAAGACAAATTTTATTAATGACCGGAAGGCGTCTGCATAATTCATCACCTCATCGAGATGACGGCTGAAATTTTACGATTAGTTAAATATCGATTAGCGAATTGAAATGTAACTGGTCTGCCAAGTCATATCTTTGTGGAAACCACCTACAGACCCGATTTTACGGGTTAATTGGTGGATTTTCCATTGTGTTTTCTTGCACCCATTCCTCTCTATATTTCCAAACTTTTGGATGCAGGAAAATACAATAGTAAACCTATCAGTTAACCACTAAAATTAGGTCTTCAGGTGGTTTCTACCAAGATATGACTTAACAGACCAGTTGCATTGAAATATGCTAATCTAGTTTTAACTAATCCTAAAATTTCAGCTGTAAACTCGATGAGGTGATGGTGTGTGCAGACTCTTCCCTGTCTATTATAAACGTCGGAATTCTAATCTCAATAGCTCTCTGGTCAATCTGGCAAATATCCCTACTATTTATGGAACACTATTCCTTTAATTGCGTTTTAGTAATATGAACTTATGCATATGCATCATACATATTATACATATGCATATAATACGTAATACATTTGCATCATACATATCATAGGTATGTGTATAATACATAATACATATGCATCATTATGACGTCAGAATAAACAAAACATTTTTTGTCGCCAAATTTGAGAATTGACATGATATATTACCAAATTTGGCGAAACTTTGCTGAATGTCGCAAAGCTTGGCGAATATTTGACGCTAGTGGCTATTTTTCAATGAGTTAATTATTAATGCGAGCCATCTATTTTTGTTTTTCCGCATATAATCTGAATAGTTAAATGATATAACGTACTAATATTTCCAAAGTGCTAATAGTTTCGTCATTGCCCAAAACCTCTGCTATTGTTATTATATTGTACTGTTATTATACTTACTGTGACTATGTTGTTTAATCTTTACACCGCTAAAACTTCTGTATTATATAAAGAGAATTTACGGAAACTATTAAAGCACCGAAACTGCCAGTTCTCCTTATGATTATTATAATTCTATAATATGTAACCTGTTAATCGATATGTACGTTAGAATGAATCTTCTATAATCCGGTTCCTCGCTTTTTAGTTTTCAGGTTTCGAATAAAATTAGCTAAAATCTTAAAACCATGGCACACTGACTAATTCTTTAACACGATCAGATGAGAAAAATGATAGATTTTCAAATGGATCATGGCAGTGAGCCGGTAGACCTTCTATTCTTGCGTAATCGAGTCTATTGAAAAGGTTAACGTGAAACAAAAAGATATTAGCATCAATATGGTTTAATGCAAATGCAGATATTGTCAAAGGATTTCATAAGAACCATTTCACTTGTACCCAATCGTATCAGTTAAAATACAACAATTGGCAGTGAGCCCAATTAGAAAAGATTACTTAATAGGATTAAAAATTTCCGCATTAGAGAACGAATCGTAACTGCTAAGGAAACATGCATAAGTGAGTTAAGAGATATTTGTCACGAAAGATGGAATACATAACAACAGAAAATATATGATGTGCTTCCATGATCGTAAAGAGTTTTTGATTTCTCTATCAAAAGCTTCCGACTTGGCGAAAGAATGGGCAAGTAAATTAAATTATGAATAACAGTAATATGATGCAACGCTTAACATGGAATTAATACGGTAAATACTGCTTGCTAGAGGCGGCTAGTACTTTAATATAAAAGGAAATAAAGTATGAATTTGTAAGGCTCAATAAAATAAATTTAGGTATTTTTATATTAGCCGGGCGAAAGTGGCAAATCGCCAAATACTGTTCCCAACTCCCATTGTGCATATTGCATTCATTTCATTTAAAGATATATACTTTTCAGTCATCTCATTTAAAATAGATGCATTTCCCTCATTTTATTTAATAGAATATTTAACATAGAAATAAATAAATACGAAATAATAACATAAACCAAAATATTTTATTTGAAAATCAAAGCATTGTTTCTAATTTACACATGTAAAAAATGAAAACTGCTATTGGCGAAAAAACAAAAGACTAATGAGGAGATTTGCTCCCGGGTAACATAAAAGTACCGAAATTTAAGTTTTTTCATATTAATATAGTTTAGAATAACAAACTTGAAAAAACTTACAAAAAGTAGTGATATCCCAACAAAAAGTTTTCGGTAAAAAAAAAAAGCGCCAAGTTCTCCTTAAGGTTTCGGCCAGAAAAAGTAGTGATATCTGAAGTTCGCACAAGTTAAAAGCCAAACATCCCAAATCTTTCGTTGAAAATGGCTTCCTGCGACTTGGCCGTTAATGCCTTCGAGAGAGTTTTTCAAATTTTAAAATATGTACAAATGAGCTAGATACCAACTGTAAGTAAAGTCACATGACAATATTTAAATTATTTTTTCATAAGATAAACTCTTGGACAATAGACATTTTTTCCTGACTCCATGTATTTATTTTTTAAGGTTCAGACGAAAAACGTGAGATGTTCGAGGATAATATTGATGTTGTGATTATGGTTTTGAGATGTGTATTCGTGGTGGCTGTAATGTGATTGTCTAAATAAATGTTTTGTGTGTTTTTTAAAGAAGTTATGTGTATAGTAAAATAATTATCATTATTTTAACTAAAATGTTAGAAAATAGATAACAATTTGGTAGCAGAGCGTGGTTTTAAAGCGAATTTTATATTTTGAGTGTACAAGTAAGAAGAGTAAATAAATATGAAATGTATGAACTAGGCCTAATACAAGTTAAGAATTTGTTCCATTGGACTAACCGCCAATAGAAAAATTTTAAGAGGTAAGAATTTTATATGCATTTAAAAATAGTTTGGAAGATAAAGTATTTTAATTATGTGTGAATCCAATATGTTTGGAATTCCTAGAATAGAGCCGTTAACAAGTAAGAATTATACATTATGGAGTATGCGAGTTGAAGCTTTGATTAAATCAAAACATTTATTTGATGTTATCGAAAATGATGAACCGGTAAAAAATGAAGGGGATCCCGATAGTTTGAAAGCGCATAAAACATGGTTAGAAAAGAATGATGAAGTTTACGGTATAATTATATTGACGTTGTCCGCAGAACAAATGATGGCTGTTAGAGGGATTAAAAAAAAGCTAAGGATTTATGGCAATTACTGAAAAAGCGTTATGCGGGAATTGAAAATCAGAGAAGAATTCAGTTAAAAATTAATCTTGCGAGAATAGAGAAAAACGAAAGAGAAACAATAGAAGAATATTTGATAAGAGCTCAAGGGATAGCTAATGAAATATTAGAATTGGGTACAGAAATTGATGAATGCGAATTAATAGGATTTATTATAGAAGGGCTCCCAAAGAAATATAGCGAAGTAACAACTGCGATATCATCAAACCCAAATATAACTTATGAAGTAATGCGAGAAACGTTGTTGAGATATGAAAGAAAATATGATAAATTTCGAGAAAACGAGTCTAAAGCATTTAGGGCTAATGAAAAGAAAAAGGTTTTATGTTTTGCTTGCGGAAAGCCAAATCATATAGCGCGGAATTGTTATAGTAAATCGAATATGACACACTCGCGAAATGATAGGGAGTATTCACCTAAGAAAAATTTTCAAAATTATTATAGTAATAAAGTTCAAGATGTAAGAGAATACTCACGCAATAATAAGAATAATAATGTTTCAAACAAGAAGGCAAAAGAATATACATGTTTTATAAATGAACATGCATTGCAGTCAAATGAATTCAATAGAAATGAGTGTAAAGAATCTGAAAATAATAGGGAAATAACCTGGATGTTGGATTCAGCTTGCACTTCGCATATGACGCATAAAGAAGATATTGTTGTAGAAAGAAAACCTGAAGATGTAGAAATTGCAACTGCTGACAGCGAGCGATCAATACAAGCGAAATATCGTGGAAATGTTCACGTTACGTCTTACGATAAGAAAAGTGGCGAAACAAAAATAAAACTTACAGAAGTTCTTTGCGTACCTAATTTAAGAGAAAATTTAATGTCAGTTCCAAGTTTAGTCAGAAAAGGAAAATATGTGATATTTGATAATGAAGGAGCAGCCATTTTTGAAAAGAATACAGGCGAATTAATAGCT
This sequence comes from Maratus speciosus, assembly GCA_963932465.1. NCBI lineage: Eukaryota > Metazoa > Arthropoda > Arachnida > Araneae > Salticidae > Maratus > Maratus speciosus. Next base: position 2,582,840 of record OZ010790.1, on the reverse strand, counting down.
AAAGGAACATTCGAAGATAATACATTTAAAATAAACTTAGCTGTACGAGAAACAGATGAAGACAGAAATGAATCTTGTTTACAGACAAATGAATCAAAGAAAGAATTATGGCATAGAAGACTTGGGCATATAAATTATGTATACTTACAAAGAATGTCGAGAGAAAATCTTGTAAGGGGATTAGAAAAGATGAATGGTGAAGAAACAAAATGTGAAATATGTATTCAAGGGAAATTAACAAGAACACCATTTAATCATGTGATAGAAAGAACAACACGCATTTTAGAAAGATTACATGTTGATTTATGTGGACCAATGAAAGTACACTCATTGGGAGGGAGTAAGTACATGCTAATGGTAGTAGATGAATATAGTAGAAGATATTTTGTAGATTTTTTAAGAAGTAAAGATGAAGCAAAAGAAAGAATTATAAATATAATAGAGAGAAGAGAAAATGAAATCGGCAAGAAAGTAAAAGCGGTTAGATCAGATAATGGTGGTGAATTTACTAATGAAGAGCTCGTGAATTATTACAAAAGGAAGGGCATACAAAATGAAAGAACCACAATTCATAGTCCACAAAGTAACGGGATTGCAGAAAGGGCTAATCGGACTGTTATTAATACTGCAAGAACATTGCTGATAGAAGCAAAACTACCTTTATCCTTTTGGGCCGAAGCAGTATCAACAGCTGCTTATATACATAATGTTACTCCAACAGCTACGAGAAAGAAAACGCCATTAGAATTATGGTCAAATAATAAACCAACAGTAAAGCATATGAGAGTATTTGGATGTAAAGCTTTTTATCGCAACGATGATATCAATAAAAAGAAATTTGATGTAAGAGCAAAACCAGCAGTGTTTATCGGATATTCAAGAGATCGGCGAGCATACAGATTGTATGATTTAAAAGAAAAGAGAATACGTGAAAGCAGAGATGTAGTATTTATAGAAGAAAAAATGGGATATGAAGATATAGCTAACAAGGAAGAAATGACTGATGAATTTGAATACATCAACATTACCAATAATAAAAATGTAATAGATGAACAAGAAGATAATAATTCCGATGAAAATGAAGAAGAGTTAAATCAGAAAAAGGAAGCAATTGCGTTGTCAGATGATTTGAATGATTCTGCGACAGAAGAATCTGAAGTAAATCATATAATTGATGAAAACAAGGAACAGCAAGAAAAAGAAACTAATGAGAATAAGTTGTTTGAAGAACCTAGAAGATCATCACGAATTAGGAAACCCAATCCAAAGTATTTAGCGAATCTAGTGCACGAGGAAGTTCCAAAGAATTACAAAGATGCATTAAATTCTAGAGATAAGGATAAATGGATGGAAGCAATCAAAAAGGAATTACACTCATTAGAAGAACACAAAACGTGGAAAATCGTTGACAAACCAAAAGATGTGAAGGCACTGAGAAGCAAATGGATTTTTACTGTAAAAGAAGACGGTGAAGATGTAAAATATAAAGCAAGATTAGTAGCCGACGGATCAAGACTTAAATTTGGAACAAATTATCAAGAATCGTATAGTCCTGTAATGAAAACTGAATCATTTAGAACTTTATTGGCAGTCGCAGCGATGAAAGGTTGCAAAACTAGATTTTTCGACGTAGAAACAGCATATCTGAATGCAGATCTAGAAACTGCAATTTATATGAATCCGCCTGAAGGTCTACAAATTGAAGGAGGGAAAATATTATTGGTAACAGGAAATTTATATGGGTTGCCAGAAGCAGGAAGATGCTGGTATGAAAAATTAGTTAATATATTTGATAAAATTGGGTTACAGCCCTGCAAAGCAGATCCATGTGTGTTTTTTAATAAAAATGATAATAAATTTATTGCAGTTGGAATATATGTCGATGATGGAATAATCGTTAGTGAATCCGAAGAATTAATAAATAAATTGATACAAAAATTGAATAAAGAAGCAAAAATTAAAGAACTGAAGAAAAACATTAAATTCCTTGGTATTGATATTGAAGAAAATAATGGAGAATTTTTGCTAGGGCAAGCTAAGTATGCAGAAAAAATCTTAGAAAGATTTGATATGGAAAATTGTAAAAGTGTGAAAACCACTGGTGTTTCTGGAATAAAATTAGATGAATATGAAAATGAAAATAAAATTGATGAAACACTATATCTAGAAATGCTTGGAAGTATAGGATATCTAGTAAGAGGAACAAGGCCAGATTTAGCTTTCACTTTAAGTAATTTGTCTCAATATGCAAAAGATCCTAGAGAAATTCATTTACAGGCAGTGAAGAGAGTTTTGCGGTATATTCAAGGCACTAAAAACTACAAACTTCGAATTAAAAATAAAAAGGGCCAATTATCACTTTGTTCTGATGCTAGCTGGTGTACTACACGGGATTCAAAATCATTTGGTGGATATATCGTAAAGATAGGAGAATCACTGATTGAATGGAAAAGTAATAAACAGAAACTGGTTGCGCTTTCTACAATGGAATCTGAACTTTTAAGTTTATGTGATGCTGTTTGTGAAGGAAAATGGTTAATGGGTCTCTTGGAAGAGTTAAGCCAGGAAGAAATGGTGAAGCGTCCAATAGAAATCAGTACTGATAGTCAATCTGTAATTGATTGGATTAAAAACCCAAGAGTGAATAATCGCAACAAACATATAGGTAGAAAATATCATTTTGTAAAAGATGAAAGAGCGAAAGGAGAAATTGAAACAAAATATGTAAATTCGTCTGAACTGGAAGCAGATATAATGACTAAGAATTTGAGTTATGATGTCATGAAAAAACATATTACAAGTCTCGGAATTACTGAGGATTATTGACATGCGAAAGGAGGGATTTGTAAGTAAAGTCACATGACAATATTTAAATTATTTTTTCATAAGATAAACTCTTGGACAATAGACATTTTTTCCTGACTCCATGTATTTATTTTTTAAGGTTCAGACGAAAAACGTGAGATGTTCGAGGATAATATTGATGTTGTGATTATGGTTTTGAGATGTGTATTCGTGGTGGCTGTAATGTGATTGTCTAAATAAATGTTTTGTGTGTTTTTTAAAGAAGTTATGTGTATAGTAAAATAATTATCATTATTTTAACTAAAATGTTAGAAAATAGATAACACCAACTACATTTTTTGATTATTTTAGGCATTTTGTGGCACAGAGTACAGAAAAAAATACACATTTGAAAAAAGCATTTAAACAACTTCAGTCTATTTAAATGCTTAGAAGTTAAAAATAACAAAATACTTGTATTCAGGAGATAATATCCCTAATTGCTAAAACATAATTAGTATCATCTTTTAACAATTTATAAATCGAATACCTCATAATGTACGCAAACAAACTATAATAAATGTTCAAACGAAAAAAATCTCTTAAGTCAATACACAAGATTTCAATATTATACAATGAATATAATGTAACATATTGTGAGATTTGAAGTAAGTAAATTTTGTTTTATTTCTTGGGTTTTACGTTAACGACTTTAACTTTAGACCGTACAAAATAGCAATTAAACCACAAGTGGACTAAATGATCTGTAATCAAAACTAATGTTTGTTGAAACTGAATGTTAGTTATCAGAAATCTTTCACTTATAATGTCTTTATGTGAATTTGCCTCCTTGCATTCTAATATTACTTTTAATATTTAAATAATTCATAAATGCGTAATTTCCAATCATTAATTTTGAAATGTTGTAGAAGGCATTAACGGCCAAGTCGCAGGAAGCCATTTTTAATGAAAGATTTGGGATGTTTGGCTTTTAACTTGTGCGAACTTCAGATATCACTACTTTTTCTGGCCGAAACGTTAAGGAGAACTTGGCGCTTTCTTTCTTTACCGAAAACTTTTTGTTGGGATTATCTATTATATCTATATTGATATCCACTTTATTAAGTGTCTCTTTCTTTTGATCAAAATTTCCATAGGCCTGGCCTGCATATGCACTTTGGGTCGTCTTTCTTCCCTATTTTGTGAAGAAACTTCCATGGAAACACTTCTACGACATTCTTAGGTAATTGGGTACAACATATTTATTACAAATATAATTGATATCCACTTTATTAAGTGTCTCTTTCTTTTGATCAAAATTTCCATAGGCCTGGCCTGCATATGCACTTTGGGTCGTCTTTCTTCCCTATTTTGTAAAGAAACTTCCATGGAAACACTTCTACGACCTAGGTAATAGGGTATAACATGTTTATTACAAATATAATTGATATCCTCTTTATTAAGTGTCTCTTTCTTTTGATCAAAATTTCCATAGGCCTGGCCTGTATATGCACTTTGGGTCGTCTTTCTTCCCTATTTTGTGAAGAAACTTCCACGGAAACACTTCTACGACCTTCTTATTAATAGGGTACAACATGTTTATTACAAATATAATTTATGTTTATTAATAAATTGATATCCTCTTTATTAAGTGTCTCTTTCTTTTGATCAAAATTTCCATAGGCCTGGCCTCCATATGCACTTTGGGTCGTCTTTCTTTCCTATTTTGTGAAGAAACTTCCATGGAAACACTTCTACGACCTTCTTAGGTAATAGGGTACAACATGTTTATTACAAATATAATTGATATCCACTTTATTAAGTGTCTCTTTCTTTTGATCGAAGTTTCCACCAAGTTTGCCATTCTGTTAATGATAGATTTTTGTAGAGTAATTTAGTTCTTGAAAACAGAATTTCTCAGGTATTTCCTAAAGTGTCACAGAAAGAGAAGTATTTCTGTGACACTGCAGGAATTTTATGGATATTTTATATAATTATACTGCAGGAAACTTATTTACTTTTTGTGTGCCTGTATACTCACTACTGTGTAACAATCACGGTTTAATTGATAAATTAGAATGATTAGAAGAAAGTTATGTGTTGGGGACAGCATACTAGTTACTAATAGTAATTGCGTGATGTGACAATAAGTAAAATTATTAAAATTAATAGTTGTTTTACTGAAGGTAATACCTCGACGCATCTGATGTCGAGAGCAATAGTTCCCTTTTGGATTCGGAATATATGAGAATATGATCGATTATATCACGGTCTTATAGTATATATGTTTTTCTGCTTATCAGCATTGTGTTTCATCTTTCATTTTTATGTGTATTCGCTGATTCTTTTTTAATAAATATTTTTGGTTACGCACTAATTATAATCAAGATTTAGTAGATTCAGAGTAAGATGACATTTATATTTTTCTAAATACACTTGTATGCGAGATCATATTTGTATTCTAAGTAAATGAAAACATTTGAGCTTACCGGTGACGTAAGAAGACGAGAATTGAACGAACACCAAGAATTGGATCTTGCTTTAGGTTAATCGGCCTCTGTTACCTACAACTTCATATTTCTTTCTTTTGGGGATATCTTTATCGATACTGAACACACAAATAATCGAAGTACAAAACATCAAGAAATTCTAAATAATTTTTCATCTTATTAAAACATTAAATCTTAAAATTACTTTTCGATAACTGTTTATTCTTTAAAGTGTCTTAATAAACGCTTCAAAGTTAGCATAAAATGCCCCAACCATCCTGAGTATCAAATATTAAACATTTATTTTTATTTCTTAAAGAATAATTCTGATTCCCCAAAGTTCTATTGACTTATTCGAAAATTTCTTTTGAAATACTGTTGAGTGAAACGTGACCATAAAAGGAATAAAGTTTTGTCCAGCTCATTGTCTAAAATCGCATTCTATTTAAGTCAAACGTAAGCTTCCACGACGCCTTACAGAAATGGGCGCTTCAGGTTTTAATGACATATAATTAACGGCGATTTAAAGAAGCTATAAATAACACTCTCACAGAAAAATGAAGCGTTTCCAGACATTAATTTCATCACGCCTTGTTTACTTTTTCTTGTGAGAATGGTCCCGCTTCAACGACTTAAACCATCAATAGGGTCGCCCAAACACAAAGCACCATTTAACAACAGCGGCAGCCATCTTTTTTCATTTGCCATTCCGCTTGCGTTAACCCTTTGTGCAATTACCGTACCAAACTTTTCGTTTCAGAATACATTAATAAATTTTCGGAACAACTTAAAAACGCGAAGATTCACCGGACATGGCGATCAAAAACGGAAATGGTCTTAATACCCCACTCCTGAAGAACAACACACCGATGCAACACACATCGTCGAAACAAACAATCAAAAAAGAAACATTTTTTTTTTTTTTTTTCAAAAAATGATCACCATGACGTATTCAAATGCAATCAATGTCTACAGAAAGTACTACTTGACTGGCTGAGAACAATAGGGTGTAGATTTAAAGAACAAAACAAAGAAAAGGAAAGAAGATGGAGGGGCAATTTCGGACCTTTTTATGGGATAAGATTGGTCATCTTGAAAAATACGAACGCAATTTTGTTCTTGCCGGTGGTTATTTTGTTTGCACTCGCAGCGGGTTGTTGACCTTGGTATGACGACAAGGTTGTTAGAGGTGGGTGAATTTATAGTTATTGTCTGATTTCGCAGACGGGTAAGTTGTGGAATTCTTATTTTTTTTTAATTTATTTTTTTTTAATTTATTTTTTTTATTTAAATTTTTTTCAAATCCGAATAAATTTAAAAATACCCATTTCTAAATAACCAAGAACAAATTATGCGTCAAGCATAGATTATGAAACACTTTCCGAAACTAACCTTTTTTGCACCCGGGGCAAACATGGACTTTGGCGCCCCCCCCCCCCCTCTTCCGCAAAGTATATTTACAAAGAGAATTTTACTAATTTTTTAATAGCCGACTTATTTTAAAATTTATAATATGCAATCATAAATATGTAATTCTGAACAGCGTAATCTACAATGGCGGATGCAAGGGGGAAGTCACGGGGTCATGACTCCCCTCTGAACATCAACAAAAATATTCTAAACATCATTTTTAAAATGAAATATACAGTAGAGCCTCGATTATCCGAGTTTCCGCTTTAACCGAGTTATTTTAATAATTATAATGGGGGAAAAAATGGCCATAATTTTTATTTTAAAAAAACATTATGGCCATTTCCCCCCTCCCCCCATTCTGACCAGAAAATCAGAGTTTTAACTTTTTACGACTGCTCTTTCATCTTCACCTAACACTTCATTTATAATGGCTGTTTGATAATAATGGAAGCCATCAATCCATCAGTAGAAAATGATCCATTCCAAAGGTATAATCCTTCATTTGGCGCCCCCTTCGTTTTGGTGCCCGGGGCACATGCCCTATCTGCCCTTCCCCCTTTAGTTTCGGCCCTGCTACTGATTCAGAACAATGTAACAAAGTTTCACCGTTCAATAATTTTAAATAGTATGTATAACTGAACCCTTTGGAAACGCATAGCACATTTGAAAAGCCAATTTCAGCCGTACCCATCTACAGTCGGTAAATTATCCGAATTCTTTGGGCAGCCCTGTATATGATACATGGATTTGTATATGTTAACTACACGCATACAAAAATTGAGTTAGGAAATACACGCCACATTTGAAAATTCCCCTTCAGCCATTTCCGCTCATAAGGAGAATTCTTTTTCGTGAATTCTTTCGTACAGCCCTGTATACGAGGTATAAAGGGTACAGCGAGTAACGTGCAATTTTTTTCTGTTTTTATTTAAGGGTGTTCTCAGATCCAAAAGGGCAACTTTCTGACATAAGTTTTAATTAATTTTTTGTTCGGAAATGTATGAAACTAGCTGGTGTTGTTTAGAAACTATGTCATCGAGCTATTTTTTCCATTTTTTTGCAACCGCAATAGATCTTTCAGAAAATAATGCCAAAGTGGGCGTTTTGAACCAAATTTCTGCGCGAAGGGAGAAAGAGCACTCAAGAGCGGGCGAAAAACGTGCTTGTCACGTGATCAAGATGGCTTGTAACTCAATAGGTAACGGATGGATCAAAAAATGGAAAAAACAGTTCCATTCCAAATCGCTTCCGTGGCCAGGCTTTCCAATTTTATATCTTTCCGTTAAAAAATGAATTTGTAAATATGTCAAAACGTTTTGCGCTTGTTGAGCAGAACAGTTAAGAACAGCCTTAAAATCGCATACCGACACTGAAAACGCACTTCCAGCCATTATTGCTCAGAGGCAGTACTGTAACGGATTTCTTTTGTGTCTCCCTGTCAACGAACGACAAATGCTACGAATGCCCTATTCTATAGTAATCATCTTGTAAAGAAATCCAGTGATTTATATCCATTTCAAAACATTTAAAATACGTAATGTCATTAAAATGCACTGCAAAAGACAAAAGACTTTTTCCCATTGACCACAATGTTACGATATTTTTATGAGTACCCCTGTAAATGAACAATTAAGGGGTATTAGGATTCTTAAAGCTTCAAAATTTTCGAACTTTTAATTTTTTTTAGATGTTAAACTCCAATCTTCTCTGAACATTTTGATATAATTGTTTCCTTGCAATTCCAATTAGAACAGAAGTTATGACTTTTAGAATTATACCCGCTCCATAGATGAAGCCTCTGCGTTTCCGAAATTTTCTCTAAATGACGTTTTCGGGCATAACGCGCAGGATACCTTACAAACTTCTGAATATTTTTTCATGAAATTTTCAAAACACATGCTTCATGTTGGTGTGTATAAACTGAACCTAAAATTTCCTTTTTATGGTTCAAAAAATGCATTTTTAGGTGATTATACTGTTGAAAATTTCAACATTTTCTATTAGCTAATACGACTTTGTATTAAGAATATAAAAATGCTTCAAATACAAATTTATTTGGGTTCAGGGTAATTATTACAATCTGAAGTATAACTAGGCACCAAAATTTTCATTCTAGTTTCAAAATTTATTTTGTAGTCAGATGGGTAAGCTGTTGTACCAATTTTCTGACAGTTTGGAGCCTCCTATAAATGCGAATTCTGCCTCTTGCAATTTTTTAAATACATGAAATGAAAGAGCATACTTTACTTATATCTTTCATCCCAATAAAAATTGTGCTTTAAAATCGTATACATTTTAAGATATTAAATGTTGAAAATGGTCTTTTTTTTTTTCATTATCTCCACTATTAAGAGTCTTGAGACCCCTTAAACGTTAGTAATAGAGGAACTATTTATGACAATGTGACTGGAGTTTTGTTTTTGAATCTGTCTTTGAGGACTGGGCAACTTTGATAAACGACAATGATGCTTTGAAACTATGCATTAGTGTTGCCTACTTGCCGCGTTTTTTTTTTAATTCAAAATATCTACCAGAATTTATGAATAATAATCATTGTTTTACTTAATCACGGAATGCTGGTCATTAAATAAAGTAAAAATTACTATTTGAAAATTCTGATAGATTTTTTAATTAAAAAATGCATTAAATTAGCAACACAGATTGGGAAGATGCCGTGAGACACTGCAGGCATTGAAAAATGCGATTGTATCTGTGAAAATCTGTGTGTGGTTGCTTTTCTGAACGTTAATAACAGAAAAACTACTAAAGACATTCTTATGGTACTGTCTGTATTTGAAACTATCTGATTTAAAAGCTAAAATGGAAAAATAGTTACTATACAATCCATAGTGCTGCCATTTGGCAACACTGTAAATGTCACTTTATACGTTGTTCAGATTATAATGCAGCATTTGACGCATTTTATTTTTCTCCTAAATTATGGTTAAAAGTTGAGATGTGACTTTTTAATATTTTTCTTGTTCAATATACAGTTATTATATAATAATTTTAGGGGGAGGGGAGCGGTATAGAAAAAAAAATCATGCACTAGAGGATAATTTCTGGCAATTAGCCATACTGCTAGCACTGGAAATAATTTACCGACTTTGAAGTACGTTGATATTACGTTGTGAACACTAGGTGCCATGAGAGACAAGTAATTTATCTATGACAGTCTTTGTAGGGTGACCCATCTAGTAGTTGATCAAATAAAGTCAGTGCTACAGGGTTTTTATTATATTTACCTCCTTTTAAGTTTTAAATGTAAACTAACAACCCTTAATGAATTTCATATAATCTCTCTATTCTAAAAAAAAGTAACTACCGCTGTCACCGCCGCCGCCGGTTTTGAATTTTTTGTGACCGGAGGTCTTTCTTCGTTAATATTAAGAAAAATAATGCATACAAAAATATGAAAATCGGTAGTATTATACAGAAATGTTTGATAAACACGCTGATGCAGACAGTTTTCAGATCGAAGAATTATTTTAAGAGATATTTAATGCTAAAGTTGGACAAAATCGTTCCACTAAAAAAGTTTTATAGGAGCAAAAACTGTTCATAGGAATTTAATCATTTTTAGATCATTTTATGCGTTAGAATTTGCCGGAGTGCAGATTGCATTAATTTTTTTATTTTGACTAATTTTTTGAGGTTTTATTTCTATTTTAAATTCAGATTTTCAGCATTTCTAGAGATATTTTTAACAGACTAGGGGGCTCGGTCCCCTACGAGCTACGCTCGCCAACCCCCGTCCAGACACCGTAGACTCTAAATGCACGCTAATTTGATCGGCTTTAAAAAGATTTCGAAAGATTGAATTATAATTTAAAAAACAGTGGGGATCTCTCTATAAACGGATTTCTATTCATTTCTCTTTGCTTGGGGAATTTTAACGCCAAATCCGTTGCGGTACTACTTGATTATCCCGTCGACCAATTTCGCCAAATTATATAAATCGCCAAACCACTCGCCAAATTATACAAATTGACATAATTTTTATTTTAAATAACGAAAAAACAAATAAATTAGTAGAACATTAATAAAAATACAAATAAAACGTCGAAATAAAAATAACTTGATGACGTAGACACGTGTAACAACATTTCAAAATAAGCTAATATAAAAGGAATTAAGTAAACAGAGTCTTTATCTCCTGGTATTTTTTAACAAAGTGAAAAGAAAGTTCTTTTAAATGAGACATTTTAAATTAATCGGTTTTAATCTGACGTAATTTTGACCAAACTATTCTTTCTCTTTTTAATATTCACGTGAATGTACTTGTGTTAGAAATGAAATATTATTTGCGCTTTCCAAACAAAAATAGTTGAAAAGTATACTCTTAAAATATCAAATAAATGTCTAGCGCAATTTCTAAATTTAAACCGTTTTGCAATATTATTTTGTGTTCATTTTATGTAATAACTGTAATGTGACGTAAATATGACGTAATTTCTCCTATTTAAGACTTCTAACGCATGTTAATAAATTTATTGTTTTACAAATTCCTTTCTCTCTTAAAATTCACGTGTAATTATAGTTTTTATGACGTAATTTTTAATAAGTGCCTGCTTTTTGTACATAATTATTTAATTCTAATTCCAAATGTTTTTTTCTGTTTATAATAGTCACGTGTAAATAAATTTTTAATTTATTTACACGTATAAATATTTTTTTTTTTTTTTTTGAAGCAAACATTATTGTTTCCGCTGTTTATATAGTTGGCAACAGTTTAAATTAATATCACTTTCTAAAATCTGTTAAAAATATCTCTCGAAATGCTGAAAATCTGAATTTAAAATAGAAATAAAACCTCAAAAAATGAGTCAAAATAAAAAAATTAATGCAATCTGCACTCCGGCAAATTCTAACGCATAAAATGATCTAAAAATGATTAAATTCCTATGAACAGTTTTTGCTCCTATAAAACTTTTTTAGTGGAACGATTTTGTCCAAATTTAGCATTAAATATCTCTTAAAATAATTCTTCGATCTGAAAACTGTCTGCATCAGCGTGTTTATCAAACATTTCTATATAATACTACCGATTTTCATATTTTTGTATGCATTATTTTCCTTAATATTAACGAAGAAAGACCTCCGGTCACAGAAAATTCAAAACCGGCGGCGGCGGCGGCGGTGACAGCGGTAGTTACTTTTTTTTAGAATAGAGAGATTTTAGAAAGTGATATTAATTTAAACTGTTGCCAACTGTATAAACAGCGGAAGCAATAATGTTTGCTTCAAAAAAAATATATTTATACGTGTAAATAAATTAAAAATTTATTTACACGTGACTATTATAAACAGAAAAAAAACATTTGGAATTAGAATTAAATAATTATGTACAAAAAGCAGGAACTTATTAAAAATTATGTCATAAAAACCATGATTACACGTGAATTTTAAGAGAGAAAGGAATTTGTAAAGCAATAAATTTATTAACATGCGTTAGAAGTCTTAAATAGGAGAAATTACGTCATATTTACGTCACATTACAGTTATTACATAAAATGAACACAAAATAATATTGCAAAGCGGTTTAAATTTAGAAATTGCGCTAGACATTTATTTGATATTTTGAGAGGATACTTTTCAACTATTTTTGTTAGGAAAGCGCAAATAATATTTAATTTCTAACACAAGTATTTTCATGTGAATATTAAAAAGAGAAAGAATAGTTTGGTAAAAATTACGTCAGATTAAAAACGATTAATTTAAAATGTCTCATTTAAAAGAACTTTCTTTTCACTTTGTTAAAAAATACCAGGAGACAAAGACTCTGTTTACTTAATTCCTTTTATATTAGCTTATTTTGAAATGTTGTTACACGTGTCTACGTCATCAAGTTATTTTTATTTCGACGTTTTATTTGTATTTTTATTAATGTTGTACTAATTTATTTCTTTTTTCGTTATTTAAAATAAAAATTATGTCAATTTGTATAATTTGTCGAGTGGTTTGGCGATTTATATAATTTGGCGAAATTGGTCGACGGGATAATCAAGTAGTACCGCAACGGATTTGGCGTCAAAATTCCCCAATCAAAGAGAAATGAATAGAAATACGCTTATAGAGAGATAGCCACTGTTTTTTAAATTATAATTCAATCTTTCGAAATCTTTTTAAAGCCGATCAAATTAGCGTGCATTTAGAGTCTACGGTGCCTGGACGGGGGTTGGCGAGCGTAGCTCGTAGGGGGCCGAGCCCCCTAGTGGTCAAAAATTAAATCCGCTGAAATTAAATAGCAACAAAATTATAAATAAATAGTTTTTCTAATTGTGATTTTCCCAGTGGTTGATCAGGTGAAAGAAGTCAATCAAAAATCTAAAACTAATTCTTTAATATATCATCCTTGGGCTGTGATTAACAATAATTCTTATAAAAATATTAGTTGAAATAAGCAAGATGGAAGTGGATTATTTTAACTTACCGGAATTGTCTCCAACTAATCAAAAACTAAATGTTTACACTTTCTAATAAAATATTTCATAAAATGGCTTCTGTTACAGCAGACAGCTGACAGCAATATGACAACAGGTGCACTAGCATCAAACAAAAATATTATGAATATTGTTAGATAGAAAACTCATTTCTGCCTGAAATGGCGCAATATTTAAAAAATTTGATCAACTACTGGAAGGGTATCATATCAACTATTGGCGAGGTTACTCCATGTAATAGCGTTAAGCTTCAGCGTGTGCTAGTTATTCTGTTCGGCAGAATTTGGAAAAGGTTTACCTATTGACAACGGTCATTTTGAACATTTATAATTCTAATGATGTGTGATATACATAAAACTTACTTTTTTTCTCATTTATTTTAAAATTATTAACTTTCAAAAGTATAAAGACAGCATAACTAATAGGGTACCCCAAGCGTACTACTTATAATTCTGGCAGTTTCCGGGTGTCTATCTTAGACCTATTTGTAGTGTTGTAGGTATCCCGTGTAAATCTGGGCACCAAATGCTCTGGATACCACTAATTTCTTGCAGTTTATTTCATCATTTTTAATAGCAGATAATTCTGCCATTGGATAAGGCAAAGAAAATTACTTGAAAATACTGGTGTCCAGAGCATTTAGAGCCCAGATTTGTGCGGTACACCTGACAACACTACCTATATGTACGTCCTGTAGAGATTACATGAAAACTGAAGGTGGTCGAGCAGGGACACTATCCGAATTTATGCCGTTTGGCATGCGTGACCTTAAACAGCGATGATTTATTTAGAGGTTGACTCAAAAAAGGGGGTTTACAGTCCTCAAAATTTTGGATTTTTCACTAATTAATTGCCAAAAGATAAATTTTCCTTCTCTTATTCCAAATAGCACAGCCATAAGTGTAGAAATCTCTCTTAAGAAAAAAAAAAAAAAAGTCTAAAATCAACACTGCCCTAAAAATAAGAATATCAGTAACACGATCATACTAAGGCGAACATACTAAAACAATTCTTGGGGTGATTAAAATTTATGAGTATTTAAAATATTTGAGATTCCTTGGGGGGTAATGGCCAGACAATCAACATCTCATCATTTCAATCACCCGCAACAAAAGTGACACATCTCGCAAAAATTCATTTTGCGTTTTATTAAACTAATAGGTCTGTCACAGATGTGTCTTGCTACACAAAAAGTTTCATAAGTGTCGTTATATGGAAAATCAGTTTTTTACACTATATGTCTATTTGTGACCAGAGAAGAGAGTTGGATTGTGTGGGGAGGTAAAATGACCCGACTCTCAAAACCTCATCCTAAGTCGTCATTCTTAATGGTTTTACGCTTTTATGCATTTTTTTATTCCTGAATGCAGACCTAAGTGCTATAATTTCATGTCACAGTAAAATCATGAAAATTTTCGCCCCTTTTGCCTCTCCTGTGAAATTTACTTTTCTCGAGATGTGTCACTTTTCTTGCGGGAGAGCGATTCATGGGGGGAAAATCCAAGAAGAGTACACCAGACTTCAGCCAGATAATGTCCATCCAATATAACACCGTACGCATTTTGTGAGCCATTAACCTTTAGTACCAAGTCACGAAGAGGTGTCGTTTCCAATCGACCTGTCATAACGCATTCCAAGACCCTGATGAGCTCAGGGTCCATTAGCGCTCGGTTGCCGGTAATTAGGTAATGGGGCTCTTTCATGCCGAAGAGTGACCACGTGATGCTCAGGGCAGAAATGACTTCCGTCTTTTGTTTGCCAATTCATCGAAAGCTGTGCGTGCATTAGCTGAATGTTCGATAACCCTTTGCAGAGTGTGGTCTTTAGATTATTTGCGTTTTTGTGCCCCCGCAATTCGTATGTTATTAAATACTAATGTTAGAAACTATGTGGCAGATTAGGTGTGAAGATCGTAGCATAAAAAGTAAAAATTATTTAATCTGAGAAACGTTGCATCAATTCTGATTGTACGATCGCGTGTTCCGTGTAACATTCTCTGAAATCATCTTCATCTGTCTTTTTAATTTGTGAAACAGGACTGATTGAAGGAGATGATATGTCACGCTTTTGATATGCAGACAAATAAGCACGCATTATCGAGAAACTTAAAAAAGAACTTTAAAATCTACGTAGTTAAAAATCTTCAAATTCTATAAGGTCAAAGAAAAACATTTTGAATCCCACGCAATGCAAATTTGACACTGCAAGTTCTTCTATTTAACACGTTGACAGTCACAGTTTGAGACAAAGGGACTTTTTTGGCAGACACTGAGAAAATGGCTTCCAGTGTTTATCGAGTTGGTTCACAATTCCCAATCAAGGCAATTTTTGTTCATCTCCTACAAAATGTTCATTTTATACATCTTTAATACAGAAATATTAAATCTGTACCTTGGAGCAAAAAGGGCCAATGTCCATTTTTCTCAAATGGCAGAAAACCCAATTTAAGTTTGACACATTACATTAACAGTAAGTACAGTGGCCTCGATAAAATATTTTGTTTTCCATGATACAGAAATCTTAGTTTTTTTTTTTTTTTTTTTTTTTTTTTTTTTTACATTGAACGCTAAACTTAAACTACTAAAAATGCTTGGGGTGGGGGGCGGGGAGGCGTGCAATAGGTCCTATTTTTAAATCATCATCATTATCAACAACCATTTTAAAATCACTGCTGTATGTAGGTCTCTCCTAGATTTTTCCATTGTTTCTTGTCTAGTACTTTAGTCATCCAATTAACACAGGCTACTTTCCTGATTTCGTCATACCATCTTACTCGAGGTCGTCGTCTTTGTCATTTTATATCTCTGGGATACCACTGTATGGTGTTTGTACTCCAGTTATTGGCTTGTCTTCTTGCAATTTACAGAAACAATTATATCAAAATGATCAGAAAAGATAGGAGTTTAACATCTAAAAAAATTAAAATTTGGAAAATTTTGAAGCTTTAAGAGTCCTGAGACGCCTTAACTCTTTTTTCTCCGACTGTACTTAAAGTATCATAAAAATATTACATATAATTTATTTAACAGGTCTATTAATAAAAGTAGATTTTTTAATTCATGCAGAATGTTTTGCTTTACATTGCTTAGAATTTAGAATTTTCAAAGCCAACTATTTTTAAAAACGAATATGCTCTCAACCATATGAACATATCTCAACCCTACTTTCATGCATGTGGATAACTTTTACGCTGTTGAATGGTGTCGGAAAATTTTACACCAAGCCACAGTATCAGATTTACAGATAAATTAATGATGTATTTAATTAATTTTTTACTGATTGAGAGATTTCTAAAAAAAATGTATTAATCAATTTATGTATTCTTGTAAACATTTTACAAATCAGACAATAATTATTCTATTATAAGACTCTTTTAATGAGCGAGTGTTTTGTAAATTTCATATTATTCTTATATAAATTTTCTAATTTGTGTTTAGGTATTGAGCAGAAAATTTATTGCAATGGTACAATAATTTAGTACACGAAGAGTTAAAATATGTTTAACTTATATCATTCATTTATGTTTTTCAAATTCATTTAGAAATATGCAGATGGTGTTCTAAATGCGAATTCATTTAGAAATATAGTGTTTGAAATATTTGTTTATTTATTTTACAATTATTCAATCATCAAACGTGTTAATTTCCAAATCAAAATATATTTTAAACTTCATTGCTTCTGCGGAAGCATCACTTTGTCATCTGCACCTGATCTCTAAATATCTGAATAAGGTAAGCGATCCACAGAAAATCAAAAATTATCCTTCGATTTTGGATGCGGAGAACTTTTCGTGACTGTCTATATTCGTGACAATAACAATTCCCGGATGTTGCACATAGACACATCTCCAAGCCTCGGGCTCGTTGACATTATGATGGGATAGGAGCTTCTTTTTTATCTGATCGTAAGAATGTCAACCTGATCGCAGGCTTCCGCTACTGGCCCATTATCGGTTCACAACACTATCCAGAATTTTGAAGAGAAGAGAGGAGAGGGTGAAGAGAAGATGTCATTCTCGGGAGGTTTGATAGTGGAAAAGATTATTACGAGGTTTTATTCGGGTTTCAATTGTTTCTTTTAAAGAAATTTATTATGTGGAGATGCTGAAATAAAAGGGTTTTCTTTCTTTTTGATCTCCAAACTTGACATTTTATTGTGGGTGGGTTTTCTTGATGAATAGTTTCAGAAAACAAACCAGATAGACACTCGGGGAGCAGAGAATGTATAGGAACTTTTATTTGTATTTATATGTGGGCGTATTATAAATTACGTAATAGTTAATCTGCAGAATTAAGTTAATGCCCGAAAGTTGCTAAGTTGATTTCAAGAATTGAAATTAACATAGTTACCGTATAAATCAAAATATGTAAAATTCCATCTTTGCATACAAACACCAGGTTGAGTTAAATAACAGAGTTTAAAAGGGGGCAGCTATGGGATGACCATCTGCAAACCACAAACGTGTAGAGAATTAATTTTTTAGTTGTGCGAGAATAATTAATAAAATCATAGAATCAATACCTGCCCCAAAAAATAATTAAAGAATCATATAGCAACATAAAATATATTTTCATTAAAACACCAAGAGCATTAATTTTTGAGGCAAAAATTTCTTCGTTGCTTCTCGAAAGTGCCAATGCCTTCCTTTTTAGTGATTCCTAAATCTCTCGGATAAAGTGTGCAGCCATACTAGAAGTTTCCTTTGATGTTGGATATGGAGAATTTTTCGTGACTGTCGATTTCGTGACAATGAGCAACATTCTCATATGTTGCACACTTGCCCAGCCTCGGTCTCGTTGACAGTTACCATTTTAATGAGATATGCATTTTAATCTGATCTCAAGAATGTCAACCCGATCTCAGGATTCCGCTACTGCCCCATTATTGGTGTAGAACAATATCCAAAATTTTGAAGAGAGGAGAAGGCGAAGATGCCATTCTTGGGAAATTTGATAATAAAAAAAATATGCGTTGCCTGGTTTTAATCGGGTTTCAATTGTTTGCCTTTAGGGAAATTTATCATGTGAAGGTGCAGAAATAAAAGTGATTTTCATTTTGATTTCCAAACGTGACATGACATTTTAATAGCGAAACAGCACCGAAAACTGGCGATTTGAAGTAATTAAAATAATAAAACTTTGTAAGAAATCGCCATAAAATAAAACAATACACAGGACGCGTTTCGAGCTAAAAACATAACAGCTCGTGATCAGCTACAAACAAACACGTGTCCGCAAGCGAACAAGGTCAAAAATGAACTGTAGATAAAGAATGTTTCAAAGAATCCGACAAATGGCGCTAGCTGAAAGAGGCACATGTAGAAGAGAAAAGTGTTGCCAAAAAGATAGAAGAGAAATTAATAGGGAAAAATGGAAATAAAAGAATTAAAATAAAATAAAAGAAGTAAATTAAAAAATATAAATAATAATAATAAATAAAGAAATATTAAAAAAAAAGATCTTTTGGTTCTTTTATATTTCTTTCTTTATTATTATTATTTATATTTTTTAATTGACTTCTTTTATTTTATTTTAATTCTTTTATTTCCATTTTTTCCCTATCAATTTCTCTTCTATCTTTTTGGCAACAACTTTCTCTTCTACATGTGCCTCTTTCAGCTAGCGCCATCTGTCGGATTTTTTGCAACATTCTTTATCTACAGTTCATTTTTGACCTTGTTCACTTGCGGACACGTGTTTGTTTGAAGCTGATCACGAGCTGTTATGTTTTTAGTTCGAAACGCGTCCTGTGTATTGTTTTATTTTATGGTGATTTCTTATAAAGTTTTATTATTTTAATGACATTTTAATCTGAATGGCCTTTTATTTATTTCCTTATTGAATGCTTTTGGAAATCAAAGCCATCAATCATTCGGAGGACGGGTGTGGAATTTATTAGTGGAAATTTTGTGTTGTGTTTATATTTCAGTGTATAATAATTTAAAAACAATAAAATACAATAACGAATATTGTTTGGTTAATGCACGACACATTTCAAAACAAGGATTAAAGTCAAGAGAATGAAGGACAAATTAGGATAAAATAGTTTATAAAATAAAATAAAAGAATTGATAATCCAGACCATCATGAAAAGTTGATATTAAAATTATTCAAAATTAGTTGCCATGATCATGAGACAGATTTAAATCATGTGAATCGGGGAACCAGTCCATGCCTGTTCCTGTATTGTTCATAAAGTGTAGAGCAATGACATGATCATCAAAATGTTCCTGCAGGAAATCAAATATTTCAACCGTTCGATGAGGCCTAGCATCATCTTGCATAAACTACGATGAACCATGAGAATTCTCCAAAGCATTGTGAATGGCAACAAAGTCATGCAGAACTTCAAGGTATCGTGCTGCAGTTGTTGTATGGTATAGAAAAAATGACCCAGGAATTCCTTCCGGCGATATGACAGTCCATACCGTGTCTTTTGGCGAATGTAATGATGATTGTACATAAATATGGGGTTTTTCCTTTCCTCAAAATCGCTAGTTTTGTTTATTCACAAAGCAGTCGGGGTAAAAATGGGCTTCGTCAGAAAACAAAATGGACCCCATATCAATCTAGCGACCATCAAACTTTTGAAGCAAATCGTTGGCGAAAATCTCTCTTTGATTGGCGGTGTAAATACAGAGAGGTTGATGAGCTTGAATCTTGTATGGAAACACGTTTAAACTTTTTTTCATGATTTTATGCGTCGAGGATTTTCATAGTCTACACTCCCTTGCAATTTTCCTAATAAAAGACCGAGGACGTGTTTGGATTGCCTGTAGGACTGCCTGGATACTACAGTCGAGTCCCGATTCAACAAATTTCTCGATTTAGCGAAATTTCTTTATGGTCCCGGCGAAAATGGAACAAAAATACTTCGATTTAATGAATTTATAATTTCGATTTAACGAATAACTTCCTATGTAAAAAAAGTGAAAAACTGAAGAAATTTTCTAATATTTGTAAAATATTTTCAGTGTTCCTAATTATTGATTTTCTTTATATGCATCATATGACACAGAAATATCTACAATGTTCAAATACCGAGGCTATTCATGCTGTTGTAATGGATCGGATGAAGAAGATGAAATAGAGATGAAGCATTCAACATTCAAAGAAGCAGTTAGCAATTTAGATTATTTGAAATTAAATTTGATGGCTTATAATGTTGATAATACTATTTTCACAGACTACTATTTTCAAACTTTTTTTTGTTGTTGTTATTTACGTTCAAAATGGTCAGTCATTTACTATTTAGTGGAAACTCTGCAGTAATAGTGCACATTTTTGTTTATATCATAGTCGCTTAGACTATTTGATCTACAGTGTGAGTATATGCAATAGAGACTTAGCTCACTGGTCGTCTGGTCATACATTGAACTAATAATTGATGAGATAAAGGCCATATAATATGAGACATTTCTTTATCAGCATAATAATAGTGCTGTACATAAACATTAAAACTGAAAATATGCGTAACATGTAAATAAACACTGAGCATATAAATTTATCAATAAAGTTTATCGAAAAGGCACTATAGTAAAGTAGCACATTGGTATAACTTTGTAGTCTGCAATGCATTCGCGTATGCTAGCTATGTTTATTGAAATCGAAAAAATGTTGATAATGAAAACTTAACAGCTCTTTGAAAGAGTAAAAATGTGTAAAATGAAGATAGAGTTCTGTGAAGGGTGATGTCTGTGAGGGATCACCATAACCTACCACAATCTAAAAACGTTTTGAAAATTGTGACAGTTTAATAATTACATGCGTTTTTGTGAAATAATGATAAGGTAAAGGGCAAATGTAAAAAGATCTTGATATTTAAAAGGGTAATGTAAGAAAAATTCTGTGAGACAATCTAAAGCAGAAAGATAAATTAATTAGCATATGACGTTTTAAAAATAAGATCAATTTAAATGTAAAATAAAAACAAGAAAAGCTGTGTTACATTATGATTGAGTGAGTGAGGATACTACTAAAAGATGAGGTGTTAAAGCGAGTAATTAGCTTGCAACCATTTATAAAAAGTAAGGACTCTGTTATATATTCCAAAGGGAGAATTATTGAATAACATATGAATTAGTTTCGAGTCAACCAAGTTACCAAGGAAGCTATTTATTACCATCCTTGGCCTTATATGTGGACGTTTAATTTTTTATAATTATAGTTACTGTCAATAATAAAAAGAATAAAAATTTTATAATAACTTATTCACTTATTCACTACGGAATCCCTCAACAAGAGAAATCAAAATTTTATGGACTGGCTGCACCGATGTACAGTTAGAGATAAGCAATGAAGTCATTTTTCGGCAGTCAGTGTTATTAGATTATTTGAACAAATCGTTCATATTTGATAAAAATAACACCAGATATATTAAATATATTAAGTTTTAATAATTTGTAGAAATATAAGAAAGAAATTTACTGTTAGTTTTTCATTTTATAAGATATCATTTCACTCATAAATTCCCATTAACCCCTTCGGGACCATGGGTGCATATATGCATCTTCAAAAGAAGCTCACGGCACTTGTTTTTGATACCACTAAAAAAGAAAAGTAAAATTTTCCTTATTTAATTAAGAGATTTTCTTGATTGATAAGCTAAATTTAATTATTTGACAAAAAGTTGTGTCAATCGAATAAAATTCATGTAAAAGATGCTAGTCCCGAACGGGTTAATGCTCAGCGGCAACAAATGTGGACGTTATTTTTTTGTGGATTTTTATTATTTTTCCCTCTTTTATTTTTCCTTTTTGAAATTCTATTAATATAAACTGAATAAATGGCAAAAAAAATTTCATTTTTTTTCTCACCATACACTGTTAAAAATTTGCAGCATTCTGGCAGGTCATTTGACCGTTTTTTTTCCGAAAACGGTTACACAACCGTAAATTTAACACTATTCTGACCATATTATTGGCCATTTTATGGTCAGAATATAGTTAAATTAGGTTATGAAACCGTTTTTTCAAAAAACGGTCGAATGACCTGCCAGAATGCTGCAAAATTTTTAACAGTGTAGAAAAATCGTCCTTGAAGAGGTTAAATATGTAAAAATCTAAAGAATATATATTGTGTCAAAGGTCTACATTTTATCGATGTAAGATGCAAAATTGTTAGCACAATATTATTTTTCTGTACATACTCTCCTAATTTCAAAATCCTTTTTATAAAATACTAGCGGTCTTCGGCCGCTTCGTTGGTCGGTTTCTGTAAAAGAACCTTGAATCAAACGAAATATATCTAGCAAAGATGAAATGTGTTTATCTATCTTTTTAGCATGTTTGTTATCTTGAATTTTACGCTTCCACCTAAAATGGCTGCTGAGATATGCCAAATGTTCTAAAATTTTCGACCCCTCCCCCTTTTAAACCCCTTAGGGTGGGGAATTTGTAAAATCGCTGAAACATGTTTTCAATTATTTTTTAGTAATTTATTTTCTGGAATTTCATGCTTCTACCTAAAACGGCTGCTGAGATATGGCCAAATGTTCGAAAAGTTTAAACTCTCCCTTTTAATCCCTTTAAAGGTGATTTTCTAAAAACGCTAAAACATATGTTTAATTATTTTTTTATTCGATTTATTTTCTGGAATTTCACGCTCCTAACTAAAACGGCTGCTGAGATATGGCCACATGCTTTAAAATTTTCAACCCTCTCTTTTAACCACTTTAGGAGGAGAGGATTTTCAAAAATCCGTCCTTAGTGCTCTTTTCCTCCCAATTTTCATGCTTCTAGGTTCAGTAGTTTGGGACCTTTTATATATGGAGATAAAGATTAAAAACTATCTCGATCGATTTTTCCCCATAGGCCGTAATGTAATGGAATTCTTTTAAGTGTGCCTCTAATCCCCCACTTCCACCCACTGCGACCAAACTGCCTTACTAACAGCAGGAGACTAAGGACTTTTTAACTGCTACAACCGCGTGTGAGTGGCAGTAGGTGTTCATGGAGAAAAGTCTGTCTTTACCCACACACAATTGACTTTTATGTATAGAGAGATTTATAGAGAAATCAGGATGGTTTTTTAAGTTTTTTTTTTTTTTTTTTTTTTTTTTTTTTTTTTTTTGTAAGATTTAAAATTGGATGGTACAATCGTTAAAATTTGCAAATGGAGCATGACGATGTTTTCGAAATTAGTCACTTTATTTATTTCTTCTCCGGCATATTTAGTGGATTTTCTATACAGAGATGACAAACCAATTCCATAGAGAAGTGTTTGATATTATTTACAACACTCGTCTACTTAGAAATCATTCACGATTAGCATATTCTTTATGTTTACACAATGCGAAAACAATTAAAAATTCGAATACTGCTTTTTTAAATGCTTCTTTATTTCTTATTTGCATGATCAGGTTTCTACACGTATTTTCTGTTTATTTTAAAGTTTTTTTTTTTTGTTTTGTTTTGTTGGTATGACTTAAAATAACTAAACTATCTGATGATATAATCGCTAAAAATTACAAGTGGAGCATGACTCTATTTTTCTAAGCATGGAATTCATTTGAGCTTATTTTTTCATTTAACTTTCCTTATACATATACCAGTAATCTGAAGTGCTATAATTTCTTATTTTGATTAACAGCTGTAAAAAAATTCTGGAAACGTTACTCACACCTGTTGCTCATTTTCATTAGATTAATAAAGAAAGAGATTTTTCATATTTACTTTAATATAGCTTTGCCTATAAAAGACATAGCAGATCCTCTAAGTTTACACAGCACAAAAACAATTAAAATTTGGAATACTGTTTTTTTAAAAGCTTTTTTTTTTTCATGGTCAGGTTTTTTATACTTATTTTCTTTAGACAGACCATTATAATCTATGCTATTTGTTTTAAAATTTTTTTGGTGCACTAAAAAAAAAATTCTGTCACTGACATCTAGTAAATAAATTGTGGCTCTAGAAACAATAGTTCCTTGTCCTTGTCCTTGTCCTTGTCATCCCTATAAATTCTATTTGCCTTTGCTAAAGAGTTCTGGTTGTCACTATTAAAATTACAGGGTGTTTTCCTATATTATCGAGGTCAAACTTATTTCAAAATCTCTGCAAATAAATGCGAACACAAGAAATGAGTTGTGGTTACTATAATTCCAGTTTATGAATTAATTCTAGAAATCAAGTGATAATTTCCCGCAATTCAAACGATTCATAGTACAGTGTGAGTAGAAATTATGGACCCGATTTTTAAAAAATCATATTTTTGAAACTACTGCTCATATTATAATAAGTGATACATGAATTTAAAGAGAAAGATACCAAGATTTATTCAGTTACAAATGTTCGATGTGTGACTCTCTTGTTACATGGCATACGTACAATCTGTAATCCAGTTCGTTCCAAATATTTTGTAGCATCACTCTGTCAATGCTTCTGAATGCTGCACAAATGCGTTCTTTAAGTTCTGGCAGTGTTTCCGGCATCGGTGGTACATAAACAATGTCTTTGACGTAACCCCCCCCCCCCAAAAAAAAAAAAAAAAATCACATGGTGTTATGTTTGGGGATCTTGGTGGCCATGTGATTAAAGGTAAATCATCATCACCCGCTTGAGGACAGCTCAGATTTTGTGTTTCAGTTGGATGGAGCCCCACCTCATTGGTTTTTGCAGGCACGTAGTTACTTGAACGAGGAGCTTCCACTCCCGATGGATGAGGCGATTGGTGTTTGGAACGAACTGGATTACAGATTGGATGTATACCAGGGATGTAGTGGAGGGTATACGGTGGTATACGCCGTATACCTTCTGGATTTTTTTAAGGAACACCGTATACCCTCTGTATCTCAAAAAACCCATAGTATATACACTGTAGGGTATACCCTCTGCTTTTAGCGTATACCCTCTGCTTAGAGCGTATGCCTTCTGCTTTTTTTACGACTACACCACTGATGTATACCAAATAACAAGAAGGTCACACATCGAACATTTGTAAACGGAAAAAAACTTGGTATATTTCTCTTTAAATTCATGTATCACTTATTGTAATATGTGCAGTAGTTTCGAAAATATGATTTTTTAAAAATCAGATCCATCATTTGTACTCACCCTGAATAATGTATCGTTTCATCACCTAAAAAACTAGAGACTAGAAATTCTCGATCATTTCGTCTATTCAGTTTATTTTTTTACCTTATTCGCATAACTCGGAAATCTATATTTCTAGTTTAGAGATTTAGAAAATGACTACCTATTCGTTCTAGATGCAGACGGTATATTTTTTCTTCCAGTGTATGATTTAAAATAACTAAAATATTTGATTATATGATCTTTTAATTCATCATCGACTAAAACTAATAACATTTCTTATTTAAAATAGACTTCAAATTATCAGTAAAAAGCAGATTCAACCTGAAAATCAAAAAGTTGGTGTTTTGACGAGAATATAATACCCATAAGTAAACTGACACTGTAGCGCGATCTAATTGAGAGAATGAGGCCAAATTTTGTAAGGAGATTAAACAAGACGGAGGACGAACGATTCCGCAAAAAATAGTTCCAAAAGTCACCACTAGGGGATTATGTGGCGCTGTGTAACAGAAAAGAGAGTTTTAAAAAATGCAGAATCAATACTAAAATCGTTAAATGGGCTAAATAAAAGGTAATTTTATTACAGTATTGATGCTGCATTTTTTAAAACTCTCTTTTCTGTTACATCTGTACTTTTCTGTAGATCGCGCTACAGAACATTCTGAGTACTGTATGTTTAATTTTGGTCACCTTGTATTTTAAATTTGTTGGTAAGTGTGGAGAAAATGTTTAATTTGTAAACCTACTGA
This sequence comes from Maratus speciosus, assembly GCA_963932465.1. Taxonomy (NCBI): domain Eukaryota; kingdom Metazoa; phylum Arthropoda; class Arachnida; order Araneae; family Salticidae; genus Maratus; species Maratus speciosus. The sequence continues at coordinate 2,556,931 of OZ010790.1, read as the reverse complement.
TGAAGTCCTCGACTGTAACATACTAATTGTCTTTCATCACAGACATTAGTAGAAGTCTTTATTTTTAAAAAAAGAAAAAGAAAAGAAAAATGAAAGAAAGAAACATTGTCGATAAGCATTAATTGCAAAAGGAAAAAATAAAGAAAGAATTTTGATTAATGATTCGTACATCAGATATAAAGATAGCAAATTTGTCTTCTTTGCACAGGTGCTGAAAACAAAACTAAAGAAGGAAAAATCTATTTTGAGACAAAAAAGAAAAGAGGGAGAGAAATAAAAATCATGCGTCCAACCTTTATTATGAAACACTTTCCAACACATTCAAAATGCTGTAACAAAACTGCATCGTTTAATAACGTGAAAGATGATGTCTATGAAAAGAAATTTAATTAGGTGGGGAAGCCTGTCCATGGGTTAAAGATCTACTAGCCCCACGCAGCAACGCACATTAGATATCTACCATCTTATCTTACATCCATGTAAAGTTTTACAATGTTTATGGACTGTACTGATAGTTATATTCTTCATAGAGAAGAGAATAAGCTCATAGTCTGTGGAAGTTATAATAAAAAAACAAACAAATGAATAAAATTATTAGAACACTAGTCAATTGGCAGTAAGACATTTTGAAATATATATTGATTATGCTCAATTAGTTGAATACAATCAACTATTTTTCGGAATAGGTTTGACTTCTTTAACGCCAAGGAAATCCATGATGATAGTGATGTTGATTGTGGCTTTCCTAAGTGAAAATGTGCAGTTTTCCATATAATGCAATGATTTGCCTATTTGGCCACAGGTGCAGTTCGAAGAGAAAACCTTATCAAACTTGTAGATGAGGTATGAGAGGAATGGCCTAGGATTTGTCGCGAATACATATTTCTATGATATATCAATGGCTGATTAGACACTTTTGGGAGGAGGCTGTATGTATAGCGCTCCGTTTGGGTATAATCCCATTCTTGTTGCCAGTTTTTAAGTAGAGATATGAATATGGATATGAAAAACCCTAACATTCATAACTGGTGGCGTGGAATCCTGCCTCGTTATATAGTTTGTCAGCAATCTTATTCACAGTGATTCCAGAGTGTCCACGAACCCACTGAAAATAGAAGGTTTTGAAAGAGTGTTGTATAGCTTGTGTTATATTTGCAACCAGAAAGTTACATATAAAATACTTTCTAGTGACTGAAGGCTTCAATAGCTGTCAGAATATATTGTGAAGCTTTTGTAGTTGGAATTATCTTTCGATCGGATGGCTTCCTTGATCGCCAGGAATTCTGCCTGAAAGATGGAGTTTTCATGTATGTGTCGTATTGTAGAATCTAATATAATTATGAAATATTTTTTGCTGGATGATGAGTAGCAAGGTGTATACGACGGGAGGCCATGTGGACTCCCATTTCAGGTATGGGATTTTGGTAGTTATGCTATTTGATACTTTTCTCTGATTACTAGTTGAATTAAGTTTTTTGTGGTTGATCTATTTTTTTGCAAATTTACTTGGCCCAATAGCAATGAATTTCCCAATTTGTTGAGTTGGCAGTGTGATGGGATTGATGAAGATACGATATTGATTCATTCGCAATTTATGCATCCATGTGTCTATGGCTTGTCGGTAGAGTCAAGAAATTAAATTATGACGTATTATACAATATGCACAAGCTATTTTTCTTAAGCAGCGTAACGATATCAGGCAATTACTGCATCTTATTACCGGGATATTATTCAATTCGGCATGAATTAAAACGACACAGCAGTCTTCCCTTTTTCAGCTATTGGATTTGCTGGATATCTTCTAGCTCTATTAGCATTTGGTAAGTTTTATTCTTTTCTCTTTTGATGGTTTTACTTGCTTCTAGCTGTTCTTATTTTCCTAGATCTTGCTCCAACTTTTCAAGTACCTCATCTGACTCATAGGAGACTGGAAGGCCCAGGATAATTATCTTTCGTCTCTTTTTTGCCGAAAACTCAACTTCTACCACGTCTTCCGGGCTCTTGATATTTTTTATGGAAGCTGCTATTTTACAATTGTCCTCATTCAGCAAGTATGTTTTAGAGACAAGTATGATAAAAGTACAACATCAACATTAAAATTAACATAATTCTATTACTCTTTTGTGTATATATTCACTTATGTTGTTACAATGTTACAAATTCATTTTAAAAGGTTTAATTTATAATAAATGGCATCCTTAAAACCGATACTCTGTTTTGTAAAAACTGATTAATACACTATAAAATCAACTCGGAAATGATTCCGAAAATCAGTGGCAGTAAAAGAAGCTTTGTTTTTATAAATGACTAGCTGAAATACCTGATTGCCTGGGGTTTTAAACATGTTTGATTAGAAAAATTAATTTTAAAATTAAACATAATACGAACTATGAATCTCGCGCAAATATGCTCTCTTTTTTAATATATTGAAAGCCTTGAGAAATTTTGCTTTTATACCAGTATTTAAAAAAATGTTTCCTAAGCCTAAATAAACATAGTTTTTATTCTTGGAAAATTAAAGTTTAAAAGAAATGTAAATTCATCAAAAGCCCTTCATGATATCACTTTCTCTTGTGAAAGCCATGCATTAAGCATATATTCGTTTTAAATAGGAGGCCATGCGTGAATTAATCTATATTATTTACAACTAACCAGAAATGGCGCATCTAGTATTTGTCGAGAATTATATAAAAATCATGCACTCGTGACATCATAATTCACTTTTGTATTTTAACAGAATAATAAGCCTACTATAATTTGTGATTCGTGCTATAGCCATTATTACATGTCAGGACACATTGCCATTATCATTATATTTTTACGCGTGAAGTTTTTGCTACGGAAATGGTGAAATTTGTAATTTTTGAAATTCAATATTTGAAAAACGTCATGAAATTTATATCAAGAAAAATACAATTTTTACCTTTCTAACGCAGTTTGTCTAGCAATTTTCTGACAAATACTTTTCGAGCTATTAATTTTTTCAGTAACTTCAAATGTTTCATTTTCCGAGATTAATCTGTAGCAATGATCAGCGAAAAAGCTATAGTTGTCAGTAACGCGTTGCTTTTTTATTCAAGAGGATTCTTTCAATCTCGAAAATAGATTGGTTTCTGAAACTTCTAATGATAAAGAGCGCTTTTCGGAATCATGGGTAAATCGAAAGAGGTTATTGTATATTTTCGTAAATTAAGAAATACGTGTCTTTTTTACATTGTAGGTGATGAAAGGAAAATTCGCGGAAAGGAAAAAATATATATACCTTATTTTCTATATTTCATTTGATTTTCATTATAAAGACACTCTCAGGCTGAAGTGAAATAAATCCTGTTTTAATCACTACTTATGAAAGTCAGGGCAAGCCACTCACACACTTGTTGGTCAGTTATCAAATGCGCATGATACATATTTTAATAATGCTTAATTATTCCCATCAAATCTACTGAAAAGGCGATTTTTGAAATTAAGATATCACACTGCTTAGAAAATTATGACACTATTTTAAATTTAAAAAAAAATCCTGACTTGAAACGTTTTTTAATTGCTGAACTTTTATTCAACTTGCTGAAGAGGCGTAAAATCAACAGGGTGAAAAAGTCTCCAATTCGGGCGCGAACCAGTGTCATTGGCATTACACGCCAATGCTCTACCACTGAGCTACCTGGACGATACCAAGCCTAGCATTTCTCACTCTTATCTGTTGGAAAGGCTGCAACCGCAGCGCACGATGGTAAATTTCATGAGCCACCAACCCTGAGGCAAACACGAAACGAAAGAGAATCCAGAATCGATGAAATTGAATAAATAAGCTATACAAAATTTCGGAATTTTTTGTAGAAAATTTCACACGGCTTTAATTAAGATTGGGAAGTGCTAGGCTTGGTATCATCCAGGTAGCTCAGTGGTAGAGCATTGGCGCTTAAGGGGGTCCGGGACGCAAAAATCGTGAAATTTTCGAAAAACATTTTATTGCATTAAAACAGTCTCTATGGTTTCTGCTTAAAATAACGGTTAAATTATGTTTCTATCTTAATTAGAATAGGAAATATTAATTTTTTTCGTTTTGGCTTGTTTTCATGGAAATGACTTCTTGTACAAATGCGTTTTTCTGCATGATGGAATTTTTCAACATTTCTCGTATTCAAATTGTTATAAGTCAAGAACCGTTAAAAGTAAATGGTTCAAACTTGAATCATGTCTTTTTCAATTATTTTTCTTTAATTTTGATTCAGCAAATTTTAAAAAAAATGTTTACTTTTGAAAATATGATTTTTTTTTATAAAAGTTACATCATTTTTTGTGACTTTCACTTTAAATATTTTTAATTTTTTTTTAATTAATATTTTTAAAAATTCTGAATCAAAATTAAAGCTCATATATTTCTGTTTATATAAATGAAAAAAAATAAAAAATTCTACAAATAATATTTCGAGTTATAACGATTTTAAATTACCCTATTTGTTTAATAAATTTAAAATTTAAAACTTTTAAAAAAATTATGAGAGGTTTTATCATGTACTTTTGTTTACAATTGATATGATTAATCATCACAAAAAAATTCAAAAATTTAACTCAATAAATAAAAGATATTTTAAAATATGTCCCAGACCCCCTTAATTGCGATGACCCTGGTTCGATCCAGGTAATGGACGCTTTTTCACTTTGTTGGTTTTAAGCCTATTCAGCAAGCTGAATAAAAAATCAGCAATTAAAATAAATAAATAAATAAAATTCAAATTACTAATTTAAAGGCGGTGAAATTTTTGACAAATATTACATATAGGTTTGTTTAAAAAATCCTGATTTAAAATATTTTTATAAATATTAAAAATCTGAACGTTTGAAGAGAAAAAATATCTATGTTGACAGAATACAGAAAGTACTTAAGCTTATAAAACAATGGATTAAGTCTGAAACTATAACATACTAATCGTTGCTTTCATCACAGATGCTAACAGATTTTTTTTTCTTTTTGCTTAAAAAATGATGGAGAGAGGAGGGAAAAAATCAAAGCAAAAAATCCAGTCGATAAGTATTAATTGTAAAGAAAATCAATTTTTCATCAAAACTGAAAAGAACTTTGAGATTAACTATGTAATTGAGCTGTTTTTCCCTTTTTTTTTGCAAACGCAATAGATTTTTCAGAAAAGAGTGTCAAAGTGGGCGTTTTGAACCGAATTTCCGGGCGAAGGCAGAAAGAGCACTCAAGAGCGGGCGAAAAACGTGTTTGTCACGTGATCAACATGGCTTCTAATTCAATAGGTAATGGATGGATCAAAAAATGGAAAAAACAGCTCAATTGCAAATCGCTTCCATGGCCAGGCTTTCCAATTACATACCTTTCCGTTAAAAAATGAATTTGTAAATGTGTCAAAACGTTTTGCGCTTGTTGAGCAGACCAGTTAAGAACAACCTTAAGCAAGCTATAAAAAAAAAAAAAAAAAAAAAAAAAAAAAAAAAAAAAACGAATTTAAATTACTAATTCAAAGGCGTGTGAAATTTTCGACAAAATTTCCAATATTATATATAAGTTTGTTTAAAAAATTTCTGATTTAAAATATTTTTTTAAATATTAAAAATCTGAACGTTTGAAAAGAAAAAATATCTACGTTGACAGAATACAGGAAGTACTTAAGTTTATAAAACAACGGATTAAGTCTGAAACTATAACATACTAATCGTTGCATTCATCACAGATGCTAACAGGTTTTTTTTTTTCTTTTTTCTTAAAAAATGATAGAGAGAGGAGGGAAAAAAATCAAAACAAAAAATCCAGTCAATAAGCATTAATTGCAAAGAAAATCAATTTTTCAACAAAACTGAAAAGAGCTTTGATTTATGACTGTTAGATCCGATAGAAAAGTAGTAAATTCATCTTCCTTCTATAGGTGATGAAAGCGAGATAAAAATTCATTGAGATAAAAAAAAAAAAAAAAGAAGAAGTTTTACTACCTATATATATATCCCACCTTATATTCGATATTTCATTTGATTTTCCTTCTAGAGACACCCCCAGGCCGGAATGTGATAAATCCCTGTTTTATAATCAACAGCTCTAAAAATCCGGGCAAGCCACTATCCCACCTGTTGACCCGAGGTCGGCAACCTCTTGAAAACGGCCTCAAGAGGTCAGGTAGATCTTCTTTCCTCACAGTAATTGCTCAATCATTATGGATGCCTCGAATTACTTTATACTAATATTGGGAAACGCGCTTTTCACGGGTATAGGGACCAAGCTCAAGCGGGGCGATTCTCCGGGACAAGATTTCTCCTCCTCGGTTGCGAAATTCTATGTTAATCTATGATAAAATTTAATTAAGTGATAGTTATTACATTATAGAATAATCTAAATACCGTTTCCACCAGTAGAAAATAGACGACGCAGTGTGTTGCTGAAAAATAATTTCTTAAATTTTATGTACAGTGAAATTTTCATTTAACGAACTCTTATCGTTACACTTAAACACTTCGTTATGAAGAAAATTCGTTAAATAGAAACCAACTCAAATTCATGAAATCTGTATAATAAAATACATATGCATAAAATGAAAAATACTCATAAAACGGAAACATAATTGGAAAAATATATTTCATTTCGGGCAGTAACTTTTGTTTCATGCAATATAGACACATGAGAAAATCTAATAAGAATAATGTCTAAAAAAGCACACAATAAAGAGAGGTAAATAAAAACCGAAGCGTAGCGTACCCTGTTTTTTCCCTCAGTATTCCAAATCCTTAACTTAAAAAAAGTCTGTAATATTACTCTGTACAGGTTTCTTATAAAAAATACACTGCCATAAAAAAATTTCGCACTTTTGTAAGCATCCGAATAATTCATCTGTAACATTTCCTTGAAATTGGAATCCCTTTCTTATTGTATCCAGGGCTTTTAGAATTTTTGTGGATGGAAATGATTAAATAAATAAATAATTTAATTTTCATACAATCCGCTCAAATAAATTCATACATCCAATCGCAACAGCTAACCTCTCCGTTTGAATATTGTACACATATGAAAGAGCAATAAACTTCGTTATACAGAATATATATTTCGTAATATCGAGATTAAATGTTAAAGATGATGAAAGTCAAGGTTCAGCATAAAATTTCGTTAAGTGGAAAACGTCGTAAGTTCGACTGTATTTTTAAAATTCTGTAAACATTAAAATTTCTGCTGTTATCATCATTTTAAAATGATGTAAATGTTAAAAAAAAAAAAAAAATTAACCCCTTGACGGGCGATAATTTTAATCAAGATTACCATCAGAAACTTTTAATTAAATTTAACTTTTATAGTTTTGGTAGAAAGAAGTAGTAAAAATGTTTTTCCTTATTTTGAAACAAAATTTTTTGAAAATTCCGGTGTGAATTCAGCATCACAAAAACACAATTACTTGTCCCTGTAAGAGTTAAATGTGGTTTCATTAAAATTCACTAATATCTAGAAACAATATATAGTTTTTAAACGCACTACCAAATCTGGCACTATTTCACGAAGTTGTCCAAAATTGGGCGCTATTTTGGTAACCTTGTCATTAATACTTTTCAAGAAATGCTCATTGTTGAAGCTGATACTGATTTCTCCATAGGAAATCAAACTATAATTGAGTAACCATTAAGGCTGTTCTCAACTGCTCTACTCAACAAGCGCAAAACGATTTGACACATTTACAAATTCATTTTTTAACGGAAAGACATAAAACTGGAAGGCCTGACTAGGGAAGCGATTTGGAATCGAACTGTTTCCCATTTTTTTAATCAATAAATTACCTATTGAGTTATAAGAGATTTTGATCTTGTGACAAAGACGTTTTTCTGCTTTTCTTGAGTGGTTATTCTTCTTTTGCGCAGAAATTCGGTTCAAAACGCCCATTTTGACACTATTTTCTGAACGATCTATTGTGTTTGAAAAAAAAAAAATACAGTTTGATTACATAGTTTCTGAGCAACAGCACCTGCTAGCTTCATGCATTTCCAAACAAAAATAAAGTAAAACTTAGGTCATAAAGTTGCCCTCTTGGATTTGAGAACAGCCTTAAGTTTAAATAGTGTTTTTGAAATGTTTTTCGAAAATGGCGGCAGGACCCTCCTCTGGGGACGAATTTTGAAAGATTCCGAAACACGTATTTACTAATTTTAGTTATACTTTAAGTATGTTAAGTTTCAGGATTTTATTTCCATTGGTTTATGAGATAGGGTGGGGTTTTTTTTATTCCACCCCCGTCTCCCCCCCCCTCTTTAAGGATCGAATTTTAAAAAATCAAGGTCCAATTCGTGTATTGCCCTCAGGAATACTATACATATATATTCTAAATTTCAAAGCTCTATGTCAATAGGAAATGAATAAAAATGAGTTGTCGCACATAAGATTTGACTGCCACATACAAACAGAATTGTAAGTTAAAAGAAAGCGTGTAAGCATACAAAATTAAGGAGGCAAATTTTAAAAACACACTGCGTCTACATACACTTTCAGAAAAGACAAACTTTTTTTAATCTTACGAAGAAATACAGTGTAAAAAAAAAAAAAAAAAAAAAAAAAAAAAAAAAAAAAAAAATCTACAGACCTAAAGTTATCGAAATTTGTATGCTTACTAAAATTTTATCTGTACACTATACAAAAAAAGATGTAAATCTACAGAATTAGTTTTTGTAAAGCTACAGAAATCTGTAACTTTACAAAAGAATGTACTAAAATTACAGTAATCTTACTAAAATTTTATCTGCAACCCGGGTTGCAGCTACATAAAAAGTTCTAGGCATCGTAGTTTCCTAAAAAATTCTTGGTATCCCAGTTGCCTAAAAAATTCTTGGTAACCTTATAGATTTTTGATTTACGATGCAAAAGTGTATCTGTTACATGAATCTTTGTTGTTGCGTTACATAAAAAGTTGTAGGAATCCCAGTTTCCTAGAAAAATTTTAGTAATTTTACAGATTTTTTTTTTTACAGTGACTATAACGAAAATATACAATAACCTCTTCTGAGTTAACCACGATTCCAAAAAGCTTTCTTCATTTTTTTTAAACCTCAGAAACCAATCTCTTTTCGAGATCTAAAGAAGCATTTAAAACAACACATTTTCTGTTGCTTCCACTGATTTTCGGAAACGTTTTTAGAGTGTATTCATGAGTCTTCTCAAACCAGAATATCGGATTTTCGGATGCCATCCAAGTAGAAGGAAAAAGCCGGTTCTACCCCAGCAGGAGCCAAGAGCTGAGGAGTGAGGAGGGAGGCGTGGCCAAAGATGATTGACAGGTGGGCGGAGTCGAGTGATTGACAGGTAGGGGGAGATAAGAAAGTGATGGACAGGTGGGTGAAGTCCAGACAGACTGGCGCCCACACGGCATGCTATAGTAGAGGGGTTAAAACAAAGAAGCGATAATGAAAAGTGTACTGTAAGAGAGGGGTTAGAACAAAGGATAACGTTCATGAATCAGTAAAAGTCTACTGTAAGAGAGGGATTAGAACAAAGGAAAATGTTAATGAGGATGATTAATGAAGGAAAGTCTGTTGTAAGAGGAAGGTAGAACAAAGGAATGATTAGGAAGGATGAGGTCATTAGGAAAGATCGCATGCAATTAAAAAATACTTACCACGGAGCAGCGTCGAGACACGTCCTACCTGTATGACATCCACCGGGCTAATGAACGAAGAAGCGTGCAACAACCGGCTTCATCAAGATAAGGAGATTGCTTCTGATTGGACGAGAGACGAGCCTAGGGGGCAGCACAATCGTTTCCGGCGACACCAGCGCCCTCTCTCGAGAGGATGATTCACTTACCTGCGATGTCGTCATCCTATTTGAACTGACAGAAAGAAGTGAATACATTTTATGAGTTTAACGAAAGAAGTTTTTGTCATTTGCTAATTTCCGAAACATGTTTTTAAAAGCCGAATGAGGGAAATGATAACGGTGTTTTTGTTTAATCATTATCATTGGAGACTTTTAGCCAAAACATAAACTTAGTTCACAAATAAATTATTCATGACATCATCCTATTTTGAACTGACATAAAGAGGTTAATACATTTTTAAGTTTTAACGAAATAAGTTATAATTTTTAATCATTTGTTAATTTTCAAAACATGTTTTTCATTTAGTCATTGTAAGAAAGTTTTAAATAAATTAGTTAATTTTCATTTAGTTATTTGTTAATTTCCGAACAAGGTTTTTTTTTTCAGTAAGTTATTTGGTAATAAAACTTTTTAATAAATTAGTTAATTTTTCTTTCAGTCATTTGTTAATTTCCGAAACAAGTTTTTTCTCAAATAAAGCTTTTAACAAACAACTTTACATTTATTTTCATTTAATTATTTAAAAGAATATAAATTATTTTTACTAATCAAAAGAACGCGAATTAGTTTTTAACAATAATGTTTTTGTTTAATTATTGTCAAGGATGATTGTTAACTAAAATATATGCTGAATGCGAAAACGGTTTTTTTTTTTTTTTTTTTTTGGAACTAAGAAAAGAATTTTTTTAAATTAATGAACAACAGTTTTTGGAAAAAGGAGAAATATTGTGCTTTGCAACACTGAAAAAGAGTTGAAAATTAATGACTTCACCTAGCTTAAAGCATATTTAACATAAGATGAAGACCTAAGTGCTGTGGAAAGGCTTAAAAATAACATACTTTTGAATCGACCGATTTATGTTGGATTTACAATCTTAGAATTGCCTAAACTTCTAATATATAAATTTCACTATGATTTCATTAAAAAGAGTATAAAGATGATGTAAAGCTAATTTTCAACGACACGAACTCATTGTGTTACCATATACACACTAAGAATGTTTTGGATGATATAGAACATCATGCAAGCTTATTCGATTTCTCTGAGTATCCAAAGAATCATATACACAAATTCCATTACGGTTTTGTAAAGAAAACATACCTTTAGAATTACAGGTTTTGAACCCATACACTACAACACACTACCTTTCAAGAAAATAGATTGTATCAGTACATCCCGGAATTTTTTTTTTTCCTGGACAGGTGAAATACTTGATCATTATCAAATCTCGCTCGGAGAGGACACATTATTGCAACCGGTTGTTTCATCATATGAATATGCTTTCTATATTAGTTTTTTTAACTACTTATTTTGAGATATATATATTTTATTTATAAGAATGCAAGTTAGTTTTAATCTTTTAACTAAGATATTTTCAGTGACTAAGGAAGTAAAGTTTTGTTTTTTAGAAAAAGTGGTATGAACTTTATATTTTTTTTATTAGTTACTAATGAAAGATAATATATATATATATATATATATTCAAGTTAACAGAAATTTAGGTGAAAGCTTTTGAATTTTCTTAAGTGTTTTATCTAAAAGAATGCGAAGTAGTTGTAATCGCTAGTTTTCTCTCATGTCTCCTACGAGACAAGTGGTTTCTATATATATAGTGAAAGGTTATTCTGTGTGTAACCATACGGTTGCGCATCAATGATGTTTCTTGCCGGTATTGTATCAATTAGTATTTTACGGCTTTTAACTAAGATATTTAAATGATAGATAACGCAAAGTTTTATTTTATTTTTAGAAAAAGTGGTTTGTATTTTATTTATTTATTTTATTTTATTATGAGTTACTAATGAAGGAATATATTTTTTCAAGTTAACAGTAAATTGATGTGAAAGCTATGAATTTTCTTAAGTTTAATCTTATCCTCTAATTTGGAGAAATAATTTTAAATGCGCGAGCTACTGAACTCTTTTCAAATAGAACGAACAAGTTCTTTTGATAGTTTGAATCTTATACCAAAAAAGGTTAATGATAATATATTTTAACAAATAACAATGTAGGCAATTAGATAAATGTTTTTAACTAGTAAAATAACTATTTAAAGAAGCTTTTAAGTATTAACTTTTAGTAGTGGATTTTTTTTTAAAACAAAATTTTCCAACATGTCAAAACAAAAACTTACTTCTTCAAAATTGAAAATCTTCATTGAATTCCCGGTCTTGAAAACACGCTAGCAAAATATAGAAAATAACAGTCCGCAAATGATTTCCGAATGAAGTTTTACAATGTTGTGATATTATTTTGTTTTCAATGACATCACTTTTAGACCCTTTGATTTGCTGAAACTAGCGAAACTTTAAACGAATGGGAAGCCAGTCCATAGTTTCACACGTTAGTTGAAATAACAATTGTAGATAATGTTTGTTATCAAGCAACTTTTGAAACGCTCACCCCTCTGGCGAGTTTTAGAAGGGGTGATTTATCTTTTAGCATCTCCTGTGGGATGCAATCTCTCATAGCGTTCAACTATGAAAACTATGTATTGCTTTAGGCAAAAAGAAAAAAAATAGTTTTCAGACATTTCCTATGACCATGTTCCTTATCTCAACAAAGATGTTCAATTAAGAATAGAAGATAAATCTTTTTTATTTTTAGTTTAAAATAAAAAGAGTATGTTTCGATTCAAATATAAATATTTTTTCCTTTTTATACATTAAAAATCAAGATTCCAATTAACAGAAATTATTTTTTTAATTTTCTGGAGACTGTATTAAGTTTTTTTTTAATGAAATTTTACTAAAATTGATGAAATAAACAGATATTTTCTGCTAAAAGAAAAGAATGCTATTATTGCTTTTTCTCAGCTTTTAACCTGTTCAGAACCAGTATTTTTTTTTCATGAATTTTATTCGTTTGGCACTACTTTTATTAATTATTTCAATTAACTTTGTAAATCACAAAAATCACGTAATTAAATACAATCAATTTTACTTCTATTTTTTTACTGATATCAAATTCAAACGTTTTAAGTACTTTCGAGGGTGCATATGCGCTCATGGTTCCGAATGGGTTAAAGAAAGATCGCTTCAAACATAACTAAGATTTGTTTTAAACGTTCATTAACCGTTTCAGTTGTATGAATAAATGTCTCTCATTAAATTAAACTAATGTTATCATAAATTAAATTGTATTTATTTTTCAAGTTTTCAAAAGAATAACGCTTGATTTTCTGAAAAAGGTTGAAACACAAATAGATATTTTTAAGTTGTTCTTTAATCCAAAGACAACTTTTTTAACGAAAGTTTTCATTCATTTTGTTTACAAACTAACAGATGTTGTTATTAAAATACTTTGAAATAGAAAGACGTTTATTTGAAAACAGAATAAACCTTTTAGATAATACTCTGAAAGTAGATGTCTTTAACTAAATTATCAAACATATGAGTGAGAGAAATCTGATTGCTACGTGACAAAAATCGCTTTTAACAATGAATTTTGAGTCAGTTTTAATTTAGAAAAAAGTAAATGGCTAACTTCAATGACATATTTTTAGTTTTGTTGTTACAAATAATATGTTAAACAAATCACATTGTTTGAAAATATATTTTTCGAGTTTATTTTTTCAACAATTGTTTTTTTAAATGAAATCACAGATAAAACTAATGAAAGCAAAACTTGTGAAACACAAGTTGAATATCGAGAATGATAGAACATGTTTTGAATTAAGTAATGTAGAATGTGAAATTTTAAGTTCAGTTTAATAAAGCAAATAAATAAATTAAAAGACACATTTTGAAAGGATTGTTATAACTTTGTTAAAACTTTTTTGTTTTAAGAAACACTAGACAAACATTACACTTAAAGACAAAATAATTATACATACCTTTTGTTGATTGAAGCAAGCAGAGTCATTGAAAATAGCATGAAACTGAAAAGTCGACGGTAACTTTAGTTAATTTTATGCGGTAAAAGGTACGATAAAGTACCGCAGAGCACTAAGCTAAATGTCCGGTAAACGAGAGCTAAAGAACATACGACCTTCATCCACCAGATCCAAGACACAACTGATGTGCGCGGGGTCTAACACCTGCAGATGAAGGTCACTGATTAGAGATCAAGGTCACAGATAACAGATCACGTGACCGCAAACAACCAATCAGAAGCGAGCTTTCAGGTATGACGACATCCTGTGGCAATACCTGTAGACAATCTGGCGCCAGTTGATTGACAGGGGGCGTCGTGGAATGTTAGGAATGCAGACAGAGTGGCGCCTACCTTCTGCATCATAGTATTTTAGGAAAAAATATATATTACGTTGATGTAAAAGACATTATTTTTTTAAACTAACTGTTAATAATTTTGAAATAACATACTTTTCTCATACAAGCGAAAAAAGAATGTTTCAGAACATGTCTCTAATCATAATTAAACATAACTTTAAGCATAGTTAACATCTCAGAGTATGATTAAACAAATTCGAACATAACTTTGGGCATGTTTAAACAATCCGAACTATATTTGAACATATTCGAACATGTTCATTCATAACTTTGACAGTTTTTAATCTTTCAGAATTTAAAAAAACATATTTAAAACTATTTTATTTTAAAAATTTTTGTAAAAATTTTAATTTATAATTTTCTTTTTAAGGTTTTAACTTTTTTTTTTGTTAAAACTTTTTTAACGTTTTAACTTTTTTTTGTTTAAACTTTTTTAACTTTTTTGTTAAAACTTTTTTAACTTTTTAACTTTTTGTTGTTAAAATTATTTTTTTTTTACTTTTGTTAAAAAAAATTTTTACAAACTTTTTTTTAAAATTTTGTTAAAACTTTTTTTTATAAAACTTTTTTTTATAAAACTTTTTTTATAAAACTTTTTTTTTCTTAAAACTTTTTTTTTACTTTTGTTAAAATTTTTTTTGTTAAAACTTTTTTACTTTTGTTAAATTTTTTTTTGTTAAAACTTTTTTTACTTTTGTTAAAACTTTTTTTGTAGAACTTTTTTACTTTGTTAAAACATTTTGTTTTACTTTTGTTAAAAGAAGTTTCTGTTAACTTTTTTTATAAACTTTTGTTAAAACTTTTTTTATATATTTTTGTAAAACTTTTTTGTTAAAACTTTTTTAAATTTTGTTAAACTTTTTTTTTATATTTGTTAAAACTTTGTAAAACTTTTTATCATCTTTGTAAACTTTCTATAATTTTTAAAACTAATAAATTTTATACATACACATGTGTATATGTATATGTATATATATATATATATATATATGTATATATATATATATATATATATATGGTTGATGATGATGATGATGATGATATATAAATATACATATATATACATATACATATATGCATATACATATACATACATACATACGTATGTTTTATATATATATATATATATATATATATAAAACATACGTATGTATGTATGTATATGTATATGCATATATGTATATGTATATATATGTATATTTATATATCATCATCATCATCATCATCAACCATATATATATATATATGTTACCTCCTCAACTCCTCATCCTATATATATATACCTCCATTATATATATATACCTCCTCAACTCCTCATCCTTTACTATCTTTAGATCTCCAGTAATAACATGTCCATAATACTTGTCTTTATAATTAACAAATTCAGAATCATTGCAATGGCAGATACTCCCTGCAATACTTTTCTGTAGATCTTTAGCAAATAAATTATAATTAAAAATAGTTCTCCCCAAAGGCTTATCATATTTAAAAGCCTTAACTATTTTTATTTTACCGACTGGTAGTAATTCATTGTATTTATTAAGCATTTTATTGTAATTTACACCCCTATGGCTATCACCCAAATAATCCATTATAAAATAGATTTTATTTATTGCACTAACATGGCCATAATCAATGTTACAATACATTTGTAATTTTTGTGTCTTGATTCTATATCTCAGCAAATCCAAACCTAGGTCTACATTCCCATTTTCTACCCTAGACTGTAAAGTTCTTAAAGTTACGGGAATTAATTTCTTCTTAATGTTGAAAATCAAACCTTTAATCACATTAACTCTTCGCTCACCTTTATAATTAATTATTTCATTTACTATGTCTGTACAAGTATTTAATTTTTTAAAATTATTCAACTTAGTATATTGATTACTATTTCTAATCAACTCGTTTCCAATGTCATGATTAATTTTGTCATAAATTGTATCATCTAAATTGTTAGTTTTAAAGTTTTTAATTATATTACTGTGGTTAAACATAACATTAAGTCCATATGGATAGACCGTACCAAATTTTATCATCATGTCCTTTTCACGAATCTTTCTTTCCGTTTTATTAGGTATAATACACAATATAGAAATCCTAATGTTATCTATGCCATGTTCTGAAAAATGTGAAATTTCTATTTCTTGATCCTCTTTTTTATACTTAAGATTTCTAATGTCTGATTTGTGATTATTGAATCTCTTATTTAAAGGAGTAGAAGTCTCTCCTATGTACATTTGATTGCACACATTACATCTTAAACAATACACACAATTATATACCTTACAAAATTTTAAAGATTTTTCTTCAATCACTTTGTCTCTATTATCCGTATCGGCACAAATACAAACTCTACATCTTTTGTCACTACATTTTATTAAGTTTATTCCATTGATATTTCCTCCAATATTTATACCCCTATTATAAAACAATCTTGTTTTATACCTTTTCACTGTATCGATGCAATCTATGTTTTTCTTATGTTTATTCATTAAATTTGTATTATAAACATATCTTGTCCGATACCGAACAACTTCTGTATCTCTATAAACACCCTTGTCCTTATTTAACTTATAACACAATTCACAATTTTTCTTCATTACTAAACAATCATCTATCGAACTCTCATCTATATAACTCTGCTTACTATAAAAATTGCATACATGACCTTTCCCCCTCTTCTCACATATCTCACCATAATCACTAGCTTTACTCTCCAATACATCCACATTTTTAAATACATTTGGTCCATGGTAACTTTTTGACGATCCGCTCCCCACCATGGATTCTGGAGCCGACCGAGCACTACGAAATTTATAAAAATTCCGTATCTTGCCGGTACCTTTTACAATATAATTTTGTCTATTCATATTAAATGTTTAATTATTCTATGTAAATACAATATAAGCAATTCCAAATATTTTAAATGTGTACTAAAAAATGTACAACTATAAGAAAGTTAAATAAACTTATAACAATATAACATATAACATAAACTCGAAAGAACTAATAATACTCTTAAATTAAACAATCATAAAAACTTCAACAAACTAGCCAAAATCAATAAAAAACTAATAAATCCAAATAAATCAACTAAACCAACCAATTCTCATCAACTCCATCCACCCGTACATCAATTAGCTATAATAAGGTAAGCATGATCATATACCGAAATTTTATTATAAAGCATAAAAGACATACCTGACTCAAGCCTACAGTAGTCCTCCATACTAATCCAGGCGACTCATAAACACCAAATATTAAATTACAAGAATGTCCCGATGTAAACGTAGACTTGCCACCGAATACACGTGACAAAATATATTTAAAACCACAAACAAAATATCAAAATCCATCACTCACCATAGCTGCATTGAAACTCACATCAAAAATATTATAACAACCAACATAAACTTAACTCTTAAAATCAAACTGAATAACCAAACTAGAGAAAATATATATAATTACAAGACATAACAGAACAGAACAGAAGGCGAGCGGTATGGCTAACGACATACACTGCAGGGTTAAGTCAGACTTTACGCATGCTACGTCCCCCTTCACTCGCCGAGACCAAAATTGAAAAAATGAAAAACTATGAAAAACTAAACAGAACTGCAACATCCACCAAAATATCTCTCTAACTCATTAGATCAATCAACTCATCAAAACCTCCATTCTCATCCATCACGGAGTTCAGTTCAGTTCCGTACCTGCTACTCTTAATAAAATCACAAGTTATTCTCCTGATGAAATTGCGAGGATAACCATGCTTGAATCCCAAGCGGCACCACTCTAAAATATCACTAAACATATCTTTAACTCTAGTACTCAGTCTTTCGATTCGTATTAATCCATTTCTAAGTACATTTCTTTTAATCGAAACATGCACATTGGAATCAAAATATATCAGCTTTAAGGTATTAAAGTTGAAATCATTTCGCTTGTCAAATATCTTAGATATCAAATTTTCACTTTCTATGCTCAGGTTCACATCTAGAAAATTAATATTTTTACAATTCTGGGATGAGGGTTCCAGACTCAGAGACGTAGGATAATATGTAAAATCAACATTTTCAATATCATTGTTTAATTTAACTATCAAAACATCATCTATATATCTGTAGGATAATGTGTTACTGTTTAAATTATTATTTCTTTCATATATATGTAAGTAAATGTTTGCCAAAATGGAACTGCAACTCCCCCCCATTGGAATACCCCGAATCTGTTTAAATATTGTATTTCCTTCGTAAAGGTAGTTTTCTTGTACTACTAACTGAAATAAATTTATGAAAAAATCATAATGAACATCCAAAGTACTATTTGTATTATAAAAATCTACTATTTTATCTTTTAAATCTGTCAAATCAATTGTATTATAGAGGTCTGCAAAATCGTAAGCGAATAAACCAGTAATATTTTTTAATTTTTTCAGATTATCTAATAGTGTATAGCTATTTTTGATAATAAAAGTCGTCTCTCTCCCCATCACTCCGTCAAACACCCCCTCTAGCACCCCCAGCAAAGCCTTGCTAGCGGCACCAATATATGAACCAAATCCACAAGTCACACTCCTGAATTTGATAGGGGTTTTATGGAATTTAGGCACTAGTATGAGATAAGGGAAACTTTGACTCATTTGTTTCAGCTTAACTTTTTTATAGATGGCTTTAATCCTATTTTCTATTACTGCAGCTTTCGAATTCAATGGTAAATAGCTATTTTTATTATTGTAGCAATCATTCAAAAGTTTACCGTAAAGTACCTTACATATCAGTGCATAACTTGTATTTGCTTTATCCACATAGGTGATTATAAAATTTTCCTGAATCTCTTTAATTGAATGTGTAAGTTTGTTGTATTTCTCTCTATTAACTCCGTCAAAATCTCTGGAAAATTCTCGTTTAAAATCTCTTAATATATAATACTTCCACTCGTCAAAGGGAGGAGGTTAATGGAGTACGGAACTAAATATCGTGTGAAACGTACTCTCACTAAAAGTGTTGCAATTAAACGTTTTACTATTAATATAGATATATTTATAAATAAACTAATGTATAGATACAATTTGCCATCCAGTGTTTTTGACGAGTGGAAGTATTATATATTAAGAGATTTTAAACGAGAATTTTCCAGAGATTTTGACGGAGTTAATAGAGAGAAATACAACAAACTTACACATTCAATTAAAGAGATTCAGGAAAATTTTATAATCACCTATGTGGATAAAGCAAATACAAGTTATGCACTGATATGTAAGGTACTTTACGGTAAACTTTTGAATGATTGCTACAATAATAAAAATAGCTATTTACCATTGAATTCGAAAGCTGCAGTAATAGAAAATAGGATTAAAGCCATCTATAAAAAAGTTAAGCTGAAACAAATGAGTCAAAGTTTCCCTTATCTCATACTAGTGCCTAAATTCCATAAAACCCCTATCAAATTCAGGAGTGTGACTTGTGGATTTGGTTCATATATTGGTGCCGCTAGCAAGGCTTTGCTGGGGGTGCTGGAGGGGGTGTTTGACGGAGTGATGGGGAGAGAGACGACTTTTATTATCAAAAATAGCTATACACTATTAGATAATCTGAAAAAATTAAAAAATATTACTGGTTTATTCGCTTACGATTTTGCAGACCTCTATAATACAATTGATTTGACAGATTTAAAAGATAAAATAGTAGATTTTTATAATACAAATAGTACTTTGGATGTTCATTATGATTTTTTCATAAATTTATTTCAGTTAGTAGTACAAGAAAACTACCTTTACGAAGGAAATACAATATTTAAACAGATTCGGGGTATTCCAATGGGGGGGAGTTGCAGTTCCATTTTGGCAAACATTTACTTACATATATATGAAAGAAATAATAATTTAAACAGTAACACATTATCCTACAGATATATAGATGATGTTTTGATAGTTAAATTAAACAATGATATTGAAAATGTTGATTTTACATATTATCCTACGTCTCTGAGTCTGGAACCCTCATCCCAGAATTGTAAAAATATTAATTTTCTAGATGTGAACCTGAGCATAGAAAGTGAAAATTTGATATCTAAGATATTTGACAAGCGAAATGATTTCAACTTTAATACCTTAAAGCTGATATATTTTGATTCCAATGTGCATGTTTCGATTAAAAGAAATGTACTTAGAAATGGATTAATACGAATCGAAAGACTGAGTACTAGAGTTAAAGATATGTTTAGTGATATTTTAGAGTGGTGCCGCTTGGGATTCAAGCATGGTTATCCTCGCAATTTCATCAGGAGAATAACTTGTGATTTTATTAAGAGTAGCAGGTACGGAACTGAACTGAACTCCGTGATGGATGAGAATGGAGGTTTTGATGAGTTGATTGATCTAATGAGTTAGAGAGATATTTTGGTGGATGTTGCAGTTCTGTTTAGTTTTTCATAGTTTTTCATTTTTTCAATTTTGGTCTCGGCGAGTGAAGGGGGACGTAGCATGCGCAAAGTCTGACTTAACCCTGCAGTGTATGTCGTTAGCCATACCGCTCGCCTTCTGTTCTGTTCTGTTATGTCTTGTAATTATATATATTTTCTCTAGTTTGGTTATTCAGTTTGATTTTAAGAGTTAAGTTTATGTTGGTTGTTATAATATTTTTGATGTGAGTTTCAATGCAGCTATGGTGAGTGATGGATTTTGATATTTTGTTTGTGGTTTTAAATATATATATATATATATATACATATATATATATATATATATATACATACATCATATATATATATATATATATTTTACACAAGAACCCATACATAAACATTTAACTTTCATATATTTAGAGACACGTAGTCGTGGATGTATGCTTTTACTTAAACATTTATATAGATAGATACTACCCTTAAATTTACGTTCATGCAAAAAAACATTATTTTTCTTAAACTGTTAATATTTTTGAAATAACATACTTTTCTCATGCAAGTGAAAAAGAATGTTTCAGAGCATGTCTCTGGCCATGGTTAAACATAAATTTAAGCATAGTTAACCATCTCAGAATATGATTAAACATGTTCGAACATAACTTTGGACGCGATGAAACATATATCCTGACAATATTTGAACCTATCCAAACATGGTTAAACATGTTTGAACAAACTTTGAGCATATCCGAACATTGTTAAATATATCCCAACTAACTTTGAGCATGATTAAATATATTCGAACTATCTTTGAGCATATCCGAACATGGTTAAACATGTTCGAACATAAATTTGGTCATGGTTAAACATATCCTGAAGAAAGTGCGAGCTACTGAACAAAATTCATTAAGAAAGACAGACTCATGAATTTAGTAATCACAAGTCAGTTCCAACTTTTAAAAAGCAACTGATTAACTTAATTTGGAAGAATTGTTATAAGTTTTTTTAAAACACTTTGTTAGAAACTGACGAATGAGTTTAACAAGTTTTTGGAAATAATAGAGTATGATAATACTCTTAGAGTATAATATATACTACTTAGAGTATAATAATACATTTGATGTCAGAACATGTTTTGAATGAAATCGTGAATTCATAGTATGCTGAAAACGCGAACTTTGAAATTTATAGTTAGGTTAAATGAAGAAAAGTAAAGCAAATTACTAAACTGAAAGACACATTTTGAAAGGATCGTTATAAGTTTGTTAAAACTGTTGTTTTATTAAACACTATATTAGACAAAAAAATTTACATACCTTTTGGAAAGAAGTTACCCTAAGCTTTTGATGATTCGAACAAGCAGACTCATTGAAAAGTAGCAAGAAGCTTAAAATTCGACGGCAGTTTTACTCAATCTTATGCCGTAAAAGGTTCGATAAGGTACCGCATAGCACTAAGCCAAATGTACGGTAAATGGGAGCTGTGAAACATGTGAACTACCTCCACCAGATCCAAGCCTCGACTGATGTGCGCGGGGTCTAACACCTGCAGATGAAGGTCACTGATTAGAGATCAAGGTCACTGATAACAGATCACGTGACCGCTAACATCCAATCAGAAGCGAGCTTTCAGGTATGACGACATCCTGTGGCAATACCAGTAGACGAAGTGACGCCCTCGCCTGCAAGAAACGATCATGTCGAAGCATGTACCCTCTTGCTGGCGCTAGTTGATTGACAGGTGGACGGGAGAATGCAAGGAATGCAGACACAATGGCATCCTCCTCCACCGCCTACTACTTTCACATGTCAGGTGATCTTCGCATCCAATCACATACAAGTATTAGATGGTAGAGGGCGCTCGTGTTGTGTTCAAGTACGACGTCATCACTTGTTTTGTGCTTTGTCATCAACCATTTCCCCTTCAGCTGATGTCCTGGGCAGATGCTTCACAGTAAGTAACACCATTTAAATTTTAAGTTTTTTGTTAGTAATATTTTTATGTATAAAAAATAACAAAAAAAGACGTTTTGTTTAAAATAACAAGTGTCTTTCATCACTTTTTCGAATATCAAGTTTAACTTTATCGAATAACACACTACTTAAATTAGCACAATTAGAAATATCCACTTAACAAGTTGTTGAACAAGTTTATTGTTCCGACGAATTTAGTCATGTTTTAGCATGATTAGTCATGCTTAGATCATCTTTTTCTGGTTAAAAAAATTAGATTTAAAAATCTATTTAAGTAAAATATTTATGGGAGAAAAATTTTTACTTAGATTTTTAAATCTAATCATGTTCGAACATGTTTAATCATATTCTGAGATGGTTAACTATGCTTAAATTTATGTTTAACCATGGCCAGAGACATGCTCTGAAACATTCTTTTTCACTTGCATGAGAAAAGTATGTTATTTCAAAAATATTAACAGTTTAAGAAAAATAATGTTTTTTGCATAAACGTAAATTTAAGGGTAGTATCTATCTATATAAATGTTTAAGTAAAAGCATACATCCACGACTACGTGTCTCTAAATATATGAAAGTTAAATGTTTATGTATGGGTTCTTGTGTAAAATATATATATATATATATATATATATATATATATATATATATGATGTATGTATATATATATATATATATATATATATATATATATATATATGTGTGTGTGTATATATATATATATATATATAACATACGTATGTATGTATGTATATGTATATGCATATATGTATATGTATATGTATATATATGTATATTTATATATATCATCATCAACAACAACCATATATATATATATATATATATATATATATATATATATATATATATATATATATATATATATATATATACATATATATATACACATATGTATGTATAAAATTTATTAGTTTTAAAAATTATAGAAAGTTTACAAAGATGATAAAAAGTTTTACAAAGTTTTAACAAATATAAAAAAAAAGTTTAACAAAATTTAAAAAAGTTTTAACAAAAAAGTTTTACAAAAATATATAAAAAAAGTTTTAACAAAAGTTTATAAAAATGTTAACAGAAATTTTTTTAACAAAAGTAAAACAAAATGTTTTAACAAAGTAAAAAAGTTTTACAAAAAAAGTTTTAACAAAAGTACAAAAAGTTTTAACAAAAAAAAATTTAACAAAAGTAAAAAAAGTTTTAACAAAAAAATTTTAACAAAAGTAAAAAAAAGTTTTAAGGAAAAAAAAGTTTTATAAAAAAAGTTTTATAAAAAAAAGTTTTATAAAAAAAGTTTTAACAAAAGTAAAAAAAGTTTTAACAAAATTTAAAAAAAAAGTTTGTAAAAAAATTTTTTTAACAAAAGTAAAAAAAAATAATTTTAACAACAAAAAGTTAAAAAGTTAAAAAAAGTTTTAACAAAAAAGTTAAAAAAGTTTAAACAAAAAAAAGTTTAAAAAATTTTTAACAAAAAAAGTTAAAACGTTAAAAAAGTTTTAACAAAAAAAATGTTAAAACCTTAAAAAGAAAATTATAAATTAAAATTTTTACAAAATTTCTTAAAATAAAATAGTTTTAAATATGTTTTTTTAAATTCTGAAAGATTAAAAACTGTCAAAGTTATGAATGAACATGTTCGGATATGTTCAAATATAGTTCGGATTGTTTAAACATGCCCAAAGTTATGTTCGAATTTGTTTAATCATACTCTGAGATGGTTAACTATGCTTAAAGTTATGTTTAATTATGATTAGAGACATGTTCTGAAACATTCTTTTTTAAATGTTATTTCAAATGTTTTTTTCATGTTATTTCAAAATTATTAACAGTTAGTTTAAAAAAATAATGTCTTTTACATCAACGTAATATATATTTTTCCTAAAATACTATGATGCAGAAGGTAGGCGCCACTCTGTCTGCATTCCTAACATTCCACGACGCCCCCTGTCAATCAACTGGCGCCAGATTGTCTACAGGTATTGCCACAGGATGTCGTCATACCTGAAAGCTCGCTTCTGATTGGTTGTTTGCGGTCACGTGATCTGTTATCTGTGACCTTGATCTCTAATCAGTGACCTTCATCTGCAGGTGTTAGACCCCGCGCACATCAGTTGTGTCTTGGATCTGGTGGATGAAGGTCGTATGTTCTTTAGCTCTCGTTTACCGGACATTTAGCTTAGTGCTCTGCGGTACTTTATCGTACCTTTTACGGCATAAAATTAACTAAAGTTACCGTCGACTTTTCAGTTTCATGCTATTTTCAATGACTCTGCTTGCTTCAATCAACAAAAGGTATGTATAATTATTTTGTCTTTAAGTGTAATGTTTGTCTAGTGTTTCTTAAAACAAAAAAGTTTTAACAAAGTTATAACAATCCTTTCAAAATGTGTCTTTTAATTTATTTATTTGCTTTATTAAACTGAACTTAAAATTTCACATTCTACATTACTTAATTCAAAACATGTTCTATCATTCTCGATATTCAACTTGTGTTTCACAAGTTTTGCTTTCATTAGTTTTATCTGTGATTTCATTTAAAAAAACAATTGTTGAAAAAATAAACTCGAAAAATATATTTTCAAACAATGTGATTTGTTTAACATATTATTTCTAACAACAAAACTAAAAATATGTCATTGAAGTTAGCCATTTACTTTTTTCTAAATTAAAACTAACTCAAAATTCATTGTTAAAAGCGATTTTTGTCACGTAGCAATCAGATTTCTCTCACTCATATGTTTGATAATTTAGTTAAAGACATCTACTTTCAGAGTATTATCTAAAAGGTTTATTCTGTTTTCAAATAAACGTCTTTCTATTTCAAAGTATTTTAATAACAACATCTGTTAGTTTGTAAACAAAATGAATGAAAACTTTCGTTAAAAAAGTTGTCTTTGGATTAAAGAACAACTTAAAAATATCTATTTGTGTTTCAAACTTTTTCAGAAAATCAAGCGTTATTCTTTTGAAAACTTGAAAAATAAATACAATTTAATTTATGATAACATTAGTTTAATTTAATGAGAGACATTTATTCATACAACTGAAACGGTTAATGAACGTTTAAAACAAATCTTAGTTATGTTTGAAGCGATCTTTCTTTAACCCATTCGGAACCATGAGCGCATATGCACCCACGAAAGTACTTAAAACGTTTGAATTTGATATCAGTAAAAAAATAGAAGTAAAATTGATTGTATTTAATTACGTGATTTTTGTGATTTACAAAGTTAATTGAAATAATTAATAAAAGTAATGCCAAACGAATAAAATTCATGAAAAAAAAAATACTGGTTCTGAACAGGTTAAAAGCTGAGAAAAAGCAATAATAGCATTCTTTTCTTTTAGCAGAAAATATCTGTTTATTTCATCAATTTTAGTAAAAACTCATTATAAAAAAAACTTAATACAGTCTCCAGAAAATTAAAAAATTATTTTCTGTTAATTGGAATCTTGATTTTTAATGTATAAAAAGGAAAAAATATTTATATATGAATCGAAACATACTCTTTTTATTTTAAACTAAAAATAAAAAAGATTTATCTTCTATTCTTAATTGAACATCTTTGTTGAGATAAGAAACATGGTGATAGGAAATGTCTGAAAACTATTTTTTTTCTTTTTGCCTAAAGCAATACATAGTTTTCATAGTTGAACGCTATGAGAGATTGCATCCCACAGGAGATGCTAAAAGTTAAAACACCCCTTCTAAAACTCGCCAGAGGGGTGAGCGTTTCAAATGTTGCTTGATAACAAACATTATCTACAATTGTTATTTCAACTAACGTGTGAAACTATGGACTGGCTTCCCATTCGTTTAAAGTTTCGCTAGTTTCAGCAAATCAAAGGGTCTAAAAGTGATGTCATTGAAAACAAAATAATATCACAACATTGTAAAACTTCATTCGGAAATCATTTGCGGACTGTTATTTTCTATATTTTGCTAGCGTGTTTTCAAGACCGGGAATTCAATGAAGATTTTCAATTTTGAAGAAGTAAGTTTTTGTTTTGACATGTTGGAAAATTTTGTTAAAAAAAAAATCCACTACTAAAAGTTAATACTTAAAAGCTTCTTTAAATAGTTAATTTACTAGTTAAAAACATTTATCTAATTGCCTACATTGTTATTTGTTAAAATATATTATCATTAACCTTTTTTGGTATAAGATTCAAACTATCAAAAGAACTTGTTCGTTCTATTTGAAAAGAGTTCAGTAGCTCGCGCATTTAAAATTATTTCTCCAAATTAGTGGATAAGATTAAACTTAAGAAAATTCATTCTTTCACATCAATTTACTGTTAACTTGAAAAAATATATTCCTTCATTAGTAACTAATAATAAAATAAAATAAATAAATAAAATACAAACCACTTTTTCTAAAAATAAAATAAAACTTTACGTTATCTATCATTTAAATATCTTAGTTAAAAGCCGTAAAATACTAATTGATACAATACCGGCAAGAAACATCATTGATGCGCAACCGTATGGTTACACACAGAATAACCTTTCACTATATATATAGAAACCACTTGTCTCGTAGGAGACATGAGAGAAAACTAGCGATTACAATTACTTCGCATTCTTTTAGATAAAACACTTAAGAAAATTCAAAAGCTTTCACCTAAATTTCTGTTAACTTGAATATATATATACACTGTAAACAGAAATGTCTGAAATTCAGACACTTAAGTGTCTGAAACGTAGTGTTCAATTTTCAGACGTTTTAAAATGTCTGAAAATTTTTAGACACTTCCTGCGTCTGAATTTCAGACACTTAAGTGCCTGAAACAGGAGTGTTCGATTTTCAGACGTTTTAAAATGTCTTAAAATTTTTAGACACTTCTTACGTCTGAATTTCAGACATTTCAAATGTCTTAATTTCGGCCATCTTTGAGCCCCTTTTTTTCGCCAATATGAAGCCATCTTTGACCACATGTCTTTCTAAGCCATATACGCAGCCATTTTTGACCACACTGAATCAATTTTTTTTTTTAAATGGGAATAATTTGTTACCATAAAGCAGGGATGATTGCAGCGTGGGAAAACTGGGATGCTTCTCTGCCCCCTGATTTTAGGGTACCCCAAACTGGGTACGAAATTTTCATAAAGCTGATATTTTAAATCAATGCAACAGAGATAAGGTGCATTGAGATGCTATATTATCAAACACAAACATAAAAAATAGACTTAAAATCCTATTTCATTTTTTTTAATTAGTTTCTTTTTATTATTAATTTTCACGATTTTTTTTTTTTTTTTTTTTTTTTTTTTTTTTTTGCATTCAGATAAAAAATAATCTTTGATGTGAAACGAAATTTCTAAAAATATTTTTTACCTATAAACATCGTAATAAAAATAATTTATTTAACCATAAATTTAAAAAATGGAATAATATGAAAAAATATATACGTAAACGGAGCAAACATAATCATAAGAATAATCCTCAAAGCACATTCTTTCACAAAATGTTAAATATCACAGAAGTTATAATTCACCAATCAGACGGTACTAAACCATTAGAAAAGTATCTTCATTGGCTGAAAATGGATCTTACTTATACCCATATAATTTTTTTTCTCATATTTTTTTCATTTTTCCGTATGATTTTCAACTTTATATTTTAAATATTTTTTTTGCGCATATTGGATTATTAGACAGATTTTATCATTTGCTTAAAGTATCTTTTAAATATGGCTTCGTTTTAAAATTTCACCCGTGAGGAAGAGCGCATACCCAGGGTGCGAATTGTTTTTATTTTGTCACCAATAAATACAAATAATAATCGTCACCTTATTTAGTCGCAGACAATTATTACAAATTCTGTGATAAAATAAGTTGAAGATTACTTTGAAAAAAAAAAATAGTGGTGACAATTGTAAAAACCATACGCACTCTGTGGTCTATCAGGCCCGGCGTTAATCCTCCCGGGTTAAATATGTTATGTAACACAGTAAATACATAACTAGTTTTCTATTTTTAAACAAGCTTTCATAAAGATTATTAAAAATAAATAAATAAAAATAGTCGTTCAGTTGAATACTACAGGAGAGATTCATTTCACATTGGAAAACTGAAACTTATAAACTATTCTGAAATTCATGAAAACTTTCATTCTTATGCTTTTGTGATTTCTTTTCATGCTCTGTTTCCACCGTATGAAGCGAAAAAAGATTGATAATATTTCTCATATATAAATTTAAATTTATCAATATAACAAAAAATATTTTAATAATATGTCCCAAGGGCCAGTAAGCATGAGAGTTGGCTGGTCTGCAGCCATCTTAGCTAGCCCGCTACATAAAATGCTATTAAGTACCTTTAACCCTTTGAGTGACACCCCCGCCCCCCTCCTCTTAGAATATAAACAAAACTTCATTTGCAGTTACCCAAAATTTTCAGCAAAATAAAATGTAAAATTATTATTTGCTAAAAATTAGATAAACAAAATAAACATATGCACATAAACAAAAACTATAAAAATTAGATATCTTATTTCCCATTATTTATTCCAACTGACTGTAAGGTTTAATGCCATTTTTTATTTATTTCTTTAACACGTTGAATGCCAAGTCTATTTTTTCTGTCTTTCCGTTTGGGCCATGAGATAAGATTCCCGTTGTGCAATCTATAAGTGTCATTCACTGAAGACTGACGTGGCTTAAACTGAAAGTTCAGTGTCAGTCACCCGTGATTGACGTGGCACTCAACGTGTTAAATAAATTAAAATTGTGTGGTTGGTGTTTGGTTGCAGTTTTCTCAGGGACGAGAAAATTTACGTAAATTTTTTAAATTAGTGATCTGATTGAATTTTTTATGGTCTGGGACCAGCGGACCGCCAAGGATTTCGAAAGCTGGCTGTATATATGCATATATACGTAAATTGTTTATAATGGTTTCATATTAGCATTCAAATTATTATGCTGCATAAGCTCATGTAATTTTGAATTTAAGTCTATTATGATATATTTTGGTATATTTTCATTCTGAATGTCAAAAATTCTTTTTGAACTACTTTTTCTTATTATTAATAGTATCTTACATATTTATTAGATGTATAAGAATGGTACGGAGGTATATTTAGGAGGAATGGTATATTTAGGAATCTTATATATATGTATACTGGTGCCCAACTAATAGAAAAGTACCTTTAATATTTATATTGCATATTTTTTCTGGTGAGTATAGCAAACCGATGAAAATAAAACTACAATCCTTAATATATTGTTTATTATTAAAATCAATCGATTTGCTCTTACGTATTTAATAAATGTATACTAAATTGCTCTTTTGTATTATTTTAGTTTGCTTTTATATTATCATTTTTTATGATGCTATGTATTTATTAAATGAACATTAAATGACCCTTTTGAACACGATTGGCAATTGACAATGATAAACCAATTTGACAATGGACAACCATTTTTGACGATATATCTACCTGTCCCAAAAAATACGTAAAAAGCCAAATTCCAATGAGACATGTAAAATATATAATATGGATTAAACTAAACTCGCACATAAAACAGAATTAAACAGTTATCATTTCAAACATGAATAATACCTTTATTTGAAATAGTCGAGTTTTATGTGCTACATAAAGGAGGAACAACAACAAAATAATATCTTATTCAAAATTACATCATTAAACAAAATTATACCTGCAATATTCACTGTCAGAGATCAATTGTCTTTACATGTTAGAAAAAATTAATTTCCTTCTTTAGTTAATGTATCATCGTTGTAATTAGCTAGATAGGTACGAATGATAACCAATATTAAATTCTATTTAACAATTTCCACAGCATTAACTAAAAAAAAAAAAAAAAGAAAGAAATTTTTCTGATTGCTGTCTCCGCAGTTGACTAAATAGCTGCCATAATATACTTACTTATAATGACACTCTGAAAATTGAAAAAAAAAAAAAAAAAAAAAAAAAACCCAGCGGTCTGTGAGACCGTCAACAGCTGTTAAGGGTTAGTTGGTTTTTAACTGTTAAAATTGAAATATTTTTAACATGATAATTAACGGATTATAATAACAAATATGAACTATATATTTTCATATATAAATGAGAAAAAGATTCATATTACAACGATTTAACAGACTACTTTTTTTCAATTTTCACTGTTAAACTTTTGTTAATTTTCAGTTTAACTTTAGATATTAGTGAAATTTTGTTTCGTTTGGAACACTTGTACTTTCTCTAGACACTTCTGAGTAGGTAAATTTTAATTATAAGAGTCATGTACATAAAGTTTAGTACAAGAACAGTATCTTATGAGTTTATAGATTATTTTTACCCTCTTGCGATCAATGAGTCTCAGATACCGCTAATAGTAGCTATGTGACAATTTCTGTCACAGCTGTTAAGGGTTAATTCTTCTGAAATATGATATTTTAAACACAAACAGAAAAGCTGGGGCTTAAGGGGGGGGGGATGAAAAAGGTCTTAAGGCTCCAAAAAGTTAGAGAAAGGCTGCTTCGTAAAAGAAATTCTGTTATTTACTATATAATAATAATAAAAGAAAATTAATTTTCAAAACATCACAACATCTATCCTTCTTCCCCTCCCCCGGCCAATACTCCCATTGTGCGAGATAACAAGGGCCATTATCGCCATATAAAAAACATATAGGGTAGATATGCCAGTAATGGACACCCTTAAGGAGTTTCTTTTAAAATTATTTTTTCAATAATAGTTATAAAAATTATATTCCAGTTTTTTCAATATTATATTAACCTGTCAACAATATTTAACCATTCTTATAGTCTCATTTCCCACTATGAATCGAAAATTAATTTTAAACAGAAATACATATCAAAACACCCAAAAGCCCAGTAATGGACACCTCATAAAAAGTAATATATGTAGGGTAGATGTGCCAGTAATGGACGCCCCTTGATGTTTTTGGTTAATAAAAAATTAACTAATAAATATTTAGCTTTAATTATTATTATTATTTTTTATAATTCCCCTTTACATGTTTTATAAAACTGGCATAGGCGTAACATGGGCTCTAAGACTGGGGGGGCAAAAATTTTAAGACCATTTTATTAAAAATATTTATACCCTCCCTCCCTATCACCGCACACATATGCTTAAATTAAGACGTCTTTTTTTTTACCGCGCAAAAACACCCAGGTTTTTACTGATTTCGTAGATATTTTCATATATTTTAGCTTATAAAAATATTTATACTCGTCTGAACATTTCGAAATTTTTGCAGGTGACGTAAATCTGGTCTATCGAAATGCTCTAAAAAGTTTCTGTTAAAATACGTACGTATAGTTACTTTCAGCATAGAAAAAATATCGTCACCGTGAGGCGCGAAGTAACCTCCGTACCGGTATATTTGAAAGGGTTAAAATCCTTATTTTTAAAAGCCGATTATAACATCGATTAGAAGAATGTTTCACCTTTAAGAATATTTTTGGTTTTGTCGGTACCTCTAAAATTGTGCCCTGAAGGGGCGAAACCGCGACGAAACACTCAGATTTTTTATTTCCATCGAATTTTTCACATATTTTATCTTGTAAAAAATATTTTATACCCGTCCGAACGTTTCAAAAATTTTGTAGGTTATGTAAATCTGGCCTATAGAGATGCTCTAAACAGAAAAAAAAAAGTATGGTGTGTAAAGTAAAAAGTAAAGTGTGTTAAAGTATGGACGTTTTTTTACTTTTAGGGTTAAAAAAATATCGTCTCCATAAAACGCGAAGTGACCTGAGTTCGCCAGTGTATTTGAAAAGGTTAAAATTCATATTTTTTAAAACCATCGATTAGAAGGTTTTAGCTTTAAGAGCACATTTTTAATTTGTCGGTACCTCTAAAATTGCGTCCTCGAGGGGCGCTGCAACAGGACAGAAAAACGCTTCACGGAAAAACGAGCCTTTTTGGAAAAAAAAATTCGAAGGATTAACTGTGATATATTTTAGCAATTGATTGCGGCATTTGAGACATAAGAGTACGATCTTATAGAACATGTGATCCGTTTTTAACTTAACTAAGCAGTTTGACTGATGTAAGTTAATAAATAATGACAAAATACTCCCGAAATTCCTTCTTTTCGAACTTCATTTTCTCCCGATGCATAAATAAGGCTTCTGCGCGTGCGCCACCACTTTTTCCCTTTCGCAAGGGCCGAGATGAGTTATTAATGAGAGTGATTTACGAATTTTAATTAATAACTCAACTAATTATTAGAATTTTAAAATTCTGAAGTCTCAGAAGAGACTTTGGGCTACTTTCATAAAAATTGTCAGCTTCGTACTTACGCTAGATTTTGCTAGCCATCGCATACACAGGCACACACACACACACACACACACATACACACACACACACACACACACACCAACACACACACACACACACACACACACACACACACAAAGCGAAACTTTCTTTTATTAGTATAGATTGTCCTCAAATTGGGCGAGCTTTTTTGACATTTACCCTCAATAATTCATTTGATAATTATTTCTTCTTTTTCATACTGATACACATTTATTAAGGGGAAAAAAACAAAATTAGCATACAGGAGAAATTTGAAAGGGATTGATTGAAAAAATAATTCGTATGCGACATCTTAATATCGGTTAGATTTTAGAGCTATTTAAATCTAGTAACATTAATAGTTCATTTTTTTTCAACTGGCGGTAAACTGTTATAGTCCACTAATTTCCAGGGAAATTCCAGATAACTCGTTTTTCCCACTCTTTTCGTTCTTGACTATCAAAGCTCTGAAACAACCTCAAATGTAGTGTGAAAAAAGTAATTAATTGGGGAGTTCAGAACCCGTTATCAGAGAAACATTCTGAAAGTCAACCGCCATTCTTAGCGAAAAACACTTTTGATACGATCCCATTCATTCTGGTTTAAGATGAATCCAGATAATTTAGCAATACAAAAATTTTAATTAAACACTGATTTTAATGTTTATTTTAATTAGAATGTTTTCAATTTTTCACATTTTCTAAGTGGGCTCCCCTTAAAGACCGAAATAAAAATATTCAGTATTTTTATATAATGTTTTTACTTTCAAAATATTAAATACAAAATTTTATGTAATTTATAGTATTTTGATGGAAGAATGAAGAATAAAATGTCAAGTTTTCTGCTTCGATTTATCTAAAGCATATTTCCCTTTTTACCATATTCTTCAATTGTACTTAAGGCTGGTCTCAAATCCAAAGGGTCAAATTTATGACACAAGTTTTCATTTATTTTTGTTCGGAAAAGCATGGAATAGGCAGGTGTTGTTATTCAGAAACTATGTAATCGAAATACGTTTTCCATTCTTTGGTAAACGTAAATGATCTTTCAGAGAATACCATCAATTGGAATTTTGAACCGAATTTCCGGACGTAAGGAGAAAACCAGCCAGAAAACCATAAAAAAAATCATCAATTATGTATTATTTTATCCTAAAGAAAACAAGTGAGCAAGTGTGATATGCAGAAGATTTCGTTTAATATCTCTTTCAAAACACTTTATCCTTAAATTAACAAACCAAAATTGTTAATAGAAAATTAATAATTCCTTGCATAAATGGCAGCACTATTATATTTAGGAATGCGTCCCCCTGAAAATTATCCACTCCCATATTTCAGTTTTTTATATATTATACAAAGTTTAAAACAAAACGGATATTTCTATCAAAAATTATCGCGTTACGTATATACATACGTATATACAGAACATGCGGGCACATTAGCTATCAAGCTTTGATAGTCTGGGAGCTAACAAATAAACGGTAATAAAAGCTAAATGATAATGCATGTAATTAATAAATAGACGTAACCAAATGCGTAAAGTTTTTTTAAAAATCAGATTAGCCATTTTTTTCACGGAGCCCTTGTTCCCCCCCCCCCCCCCCCCCACACACACACACAAATTCAGTTCACCTTAAATTCATAAAATTCTTATTATGTGTTATGAACTATGTCAAAGTTTAAAATCGATCGATTCTTTAGTTTTCCTAATTTTAACAAATTCCCGTCAATTGTCTGTACGAAAAAGCATCCCTTTTATGTTTAAAAATCGATTTTTTCATAAACCGGAAAGTTGTGGTCCGATTTTTTTTTAAATTTAGATTTTACGAATGAGCGTACGAAATAACATCCGGATGCGAAAGAACCAAATTTGTAAAATCAATAGTTAAAAAAATCTGTACGCGATTTACAAACATTATAAGTGTTAAAATAAATAGGGTTCTTACTGATTAATACTAAAAAATAAATAGAACTATATTCCAACTATAATATTAACCTAAATAAGTAAATAGCAAAAATTAATATTTTATGAAGAATTAAATAATAATGAATATGTAACATGGTTCATATACTCGAGAACAAATACTATTCCAGCACACTTTTAGATACGTGCATAAAAATGCCATAGAATAAACACATAAGGAAAATAGTGACCACATTGATTATCTATTTCACAGAAATCTTATCAGATCTTTCATATATAATAAGAGATATATTAAGAGAACAGAGCTTTATTTTTTTCTTTAACTGAAAGGAAAAAAAAAAGATATTTAATTTAATGATAAGAATTTATCATTACAAGAGCAGGAGTCAGCAATAAACTAAGTTAAAATTTAGGAATTCTGTACATCCATCAGGCGTCCTTTTGACGAAATTTGAGTTTTTACCGCGATCCTTTGGCAGAAAATTGCATTTTTCGCGATCTTATGATGAAATTTCGCGTTTTCCACGATCCTTTGACGGAATTCGTGTTTTTTCCGCGAACCTGTGACAGAAATTTGCGTTTTTTGCGGCACCCCTGGACAAAATTCACGTTTTTCCCGAGATCTTTTAACGAAATTCGCGCTTTTACAGCGATCCTTTGGCAGAAATTTGCGTTTTTCGCGATCGTATGAGGAAATTCCGCTTTTTCCAGCAATCCTTTTAGAGAAATTTGCGTTTTTTTTCGCGATTGTTTGACTAAATTTGCTTTTCTTTATCGCGATCGTTTGACTATAATTCGTGTTTTTCCTCGATCCTTTGACGAAATTCAAGCCTTTTCTGCGATTTTGTGATAGAAATTTGCTTTTTTCCCCGCGACCATGGAACGAAATTCATGTTTTTCTGGCATTTTTGGATAAAATTCAAGTTTAAACAGCGATCTTTTGGCAGAAATTTACGGTTTTTGGGATCTTTTAACGAAATTCCGCGTTTTTTTCCGCAATCCTTTGACATAAATTTGCATTTTTTTTTGCGATCGTTTGACTAAATTCCGGTTCTTTCCGCGATCCTTTGACTAAATTTGCGTTTTTCCGCGATCCTGTAACAGAAATTTGTATTTTTTCCACAACCCTAGGACGGAATTCATGTTATGTCCAGGATCTTTTGGCGAAATCTGCGTTTTTGCAGCGACCCTTTGGCTATAAATTACCGATTTTTATGCGACCATTTGTCGAATTCACGATATTTTTTGTCAGAATTTTCGTACTTATTTTTTTTTTCTCTTTAAGGAAATCCTTTTTTTTTCAAGTTGGCAAATTTATCTGCAAGGTCCAAAATAAATCTGCGATGCACGTCATGCACTTTCTGCTACCGGGTAAAAATGTAACTCTTTTTCTTTCCGTGTCACTTGGCCTGCCGTGCAAAAAATTCAATTCTGGTTTTAATTACCAAAAAATTAATTATCTTCGCTTCTGATTGTCGAAATTAAAAAATAAAGACATATTCTGAAAGAGAATGAAATTTTACGTCGGATGGCATAAAAATCTTAGCTCGAAAATCGATATTTAAATTTGGTCTTATAAAAATTCTGAATTCCGAGTCTGTTTCTGACCGCAACACCGCACCTGTTTTATATTCTCTGGTTATCGCCGAAAATTCAATTCATTAGACATCTGTCGCCTTCACAAATGAAGGAAAATAAAAGATTTTTTTCTCGATTTTTAAAGAATTTCAAAGTTTTTATGGTACGATCAAGATAATTTTTAGAATTTCTGAAAACTGTTTTTTTTCCCCATCTTGTGGTACTAATTTCGAATTTCTGGGATGAGTAGAAAAGAAATAAAAGCGCCTTAAAGCAATCGCTACACTGTAAAAAAAATACTGCCAGTTTTCCGGTAGGAATCTGAAAAATAGTTGCTCTTATCATACCGGAATAATTTCCGACCCAGCTCGGAATAAAATCCGTAAAAATAATGAAATAGTCAGTAAAACGGTATTTTACGGATTTTATTCCGATTTTACGGATTTTATTCCGAGCTGGGTTGGAAATTATTCCGGTACGATATGGGCAATTATTTTTCCGATTCCTACCGGAAAACTGGCAGTATTTTTTTTACAGTGTAGTCCTTATCTGCCGTTAAAATGACACCTGGTTTTAATCGATGGAAGAGATAGTTTTTATAATTTGATAAAAAAATCTATGCTTTTGTTGAATCATGAATGCCTTTCAGATCTTGTAATTGGGTTTTTTTTAATTAACAACGTCCATTAATTACTAGTTTTTAAAATTTTTACGATTTGTCGTTTGATGTGAGGTCTTCAGCTATAAGTATGCAAAATTTCAAGTCTCCAACATATATAGTTAAGAGCACTGTGCTGTGACAGCCGGACAGACAGACGAGTGAGACGAATAGGGTTTCGTCAGATGAAGGAAACTAATGACAATAGTCAGAATCAAAAGATAGTAATCAAGAAATCTGTCCCACATGTGCATTTAAATAGTTCTATGAAAATAAAAAAGGAAAAATGGTTCCGCTTTTCTGAAAAATAGAGCAGAGGAAATATTCTTACTTGAGCTTTGACTACTGCATCAGAAATTACTTCTATGAACGTGAAGACGTTAATTCTGGTTATTTTGAATTATCCAATGCTTATGCCAGTTCGTGCGCAAAATAGCACATATATGGTTAAATTAAAAAAAAAAAAATTGAAATACAAAGCTGGGCTTTACCTACAAAGCGATACAAAAACTGTAGGGGCAAAAGGTATTTGCCCTGTTCCTGAAAAACTAGGGGGTGTGTGATCCCCACTTGCCCTCACCAGATTACGCCCAACGGTACAACCGGGTACAACGCGACATGTGCAAGACTCTAGTCCCTGATGTACGCGAGAGAACGGAATGTGTTTGCATCTGTATATCCAGACGCCATGAGAATTTCCTCAGCTCACCAGTACTGGACTGACGCTACGAGTATATTCAAGGAGCGTCACAGTCGAGAGCCCTGAGGGCCAGGAAGTTCTTGTTTTGTGCTTATATTATCTTACGAAAAAGGACAATGGTCAGAGTCAAGACACAGTAATCGTGATATCTATTCCCACCTCTTCCCACACGTGCACCACAAAAAAAAAAAAAAAAAAAAAAAAAACATCCATGGAAATGAAGAGGAAAATAAGTTTTGTACTTTGTACAAAAAGGAAAAAAAGGGAGACGGAAAAAAATTCTCTTGAACTGTTATTATAGCAGAAGGTTTTGTCAAGACATAAGAAAAATTACTTATGTCAACGTGAAAACATTAATTCTGGCTGTTTTGATTTTGCTGTATCCAATTCTAGTTCAAACCCAAGATAGTAATATAAATTATTAAAATAAAGGGGTAAAAAAAAGCGAAAAAGGAAATACAGAAATTTGAAAACAAGACAAAAAACTGGAGGGGCAAAATACATGTCTTGCCCCTGCTCTTAAAAAACTGGAGGGGCATATGCCCCCCCTTGCCCCCGCCAGATTACGCCCATGAAAACTGGGTTGTTATTGTTAACGCTTTTTAATCAAACCAATCAGGAAGCAGAAAATAATGATTCAAAGTTTCTCTGTTTTTCGGTGAAAATCTCAATGAAGAGGCTAAGAGCTGGCTTCGTTTAATTTACATATTTATTTTCTTGCAAAATTTGAAAGTTTTTGTTTGAGTAGCAATAGAAAACTTAGAATTTTATATACTAACGGTCATTTACAAAATTTCATTTATTTTTAAGGTTTTAAGAGGGGGTGTCCATTACTGGGATGGTTAATTAGTCATTTTCCAGTAATAGACACCCCATGTTGACATTGCTAAAAATGCAATTTCAGTAATGTTTATATAGTGCATAAAATATTTTGACTTAACTGCAAACCTAAATAATCAAATTTAATTGTTAAATTATACTTAAACTAGAATAACGCCAAAACTGAAATTTCAATATTTTATTCTTTTTTTTTATGTTATATGTACCTTGCATATATTATTATCTGGCAATCAAAC
Organism: Maratus speciosus; assembly: GCA_963932465.1. Lineage (NCBI taxonomy): Eukaryota > Metazoa > Arthropoda > Arachnida > Araneae > Salticidae > Maratus > Maratus speciosus. The sequence goes on along the minus strand of OZ010790.1, from coordinate 2,518,296 downwards.
CAGCCAGGAACCAGAAAATATTGTTTAAGGGCATAATCAAAGAGGGGTTCATAGGGCTTAATCCCTCTGTGTTTAAATAAAAACCATTAAGTTACAGAAGCTATTAAAAATCTATTTTCTGTCTCAAATGTTTCCTTATTCACCTCTGACCACAAAAAAAAAAAAAAAGAAAAAAAAAGAATGTAATATATTAATGAAAGTTATAGGTAATATTCATGAAACTAGTAAATCTGCAGATCAGTGGCCTCAAACATCAGTTCTACAGTTTTATTTTGAAATGATTTTATTAAATATTCAACTCACAATATCATTTCTTTCATATTGGTAATATTATATATCAAGTATAATTGATATATCAAGTAGTCTCTGGAAAATTAATTGTTAAAAATAGTGAGACAAAACTAAACACTAGTAAACTAATATTCCAAAACTTTTTTTATAATTACCTTTTAAATCCTCCGCTGTTTCAATAATTTGATAGCTGTAACTGCCTGATATTTAGTAAACTGTCCATCTAAAATAATTAAAACATCGATCTTCTGACAGTTACAATAATTGATGCAAACAGTAAATGATAATCAAATATTTTATTAATTATTGGTATCCCAATTGTTAAATTTACTTGAAAATAACTATTTTGTTTCATTAGCATGTATTCATAAAATCCTGGTTCTAAATACAGTCATAAAAACAATTATATTTATTACTTTTTATGGGGTGCCCATTACTGGAACAGAAGGTGTCCATTACTAGGCCAGATGGTCGCCATTACTGGGCTTTTGGGTGTTTTGATATATTTCTGTTATTTAAAATTAAATTTCGATTCATATTGGGAAATGAGACTATAAAAATGGTTAAATATTGTTAATAGGTTAATATAATATTGAAAAAACTGGAATATAATAATTATAACTATTAATAAAAAAATAATTTTAAAAGAAATTCCTTAAGGGTGTCCATTACTGGCACATCTACCCTATAATTGTTTTTATGAATGCATTTAGAACCAGAATTTAATGAACACATACTAACGAAACAAAATTGTTATTTTCAAATAAATTTAACAATTAGGATACCAGTAATTAATAGAATATTGTGATAATCAATTACTGTTTGCATCAATTATTGTAATTATCATAAGATCGGTGTTTTAAAGTTTAAATTATTTTAGATGGATAGTTTAAAATACTAAATATCAGGTAATTACAGCTATCAAATTATTGAAACAGTGGGGGATTTAAAAGGTAATTAAAAAAAAGGTTTTTGAATATTCGTGTTTAGTTTTGTCTAACTATTTTCAACAATTAATCTTCCAGAGACTACTTGATGTATCATTTATAGCAATTAATATTACAAATATGAAAGAAATGATATTGTGAGTTGAATATTTTTAATACTAAATAAAATAATTTCAAAATAAAACTGTAGAACTGATGTTTGAGGCCACTGACCTGCAGATTCACAAGTTTCATGAATATTACCTGTAACTTCCATTAACATTACAGTTTGTTCGTTCCTTTTTTTATGTCAGAGGTGAATAAGGAAACATTTAACACAGAAAATAGATTTTTAGTAGCTTCTATAATTTTTTTTTATATTTAAACGGAGAGGGATTAAGCCCTATGAGTCCCTCTTTGACTGTGCGCTTAAACAATATTTTATGCTTCCAGGCTGGTTTGATTGCCAGATTATAAAATATGCAAGGTAAAAAGGAAGAAAAAAAAAAGGGGGGAAAGAAAAAAAATTGAAAATTTATTAATCACATAAAATAACTTAAAAGCAGCTATTTATAAAAGTTTTGGTGTTATTATATTTTGGTACATATGTAATTTAAAAATTAAATTTGATTATTTAGGTTTGTAGTTAAGTCAAAATATTTTTTGCACTATAAACATTACTGAAATTGCATTTTTAGCAATGTTTATATGGGGTGTCCATTACTGGAAAACAACTAATTAACCATCCCAAACGGATACCCTTTCTTAAAGCCTTAAAAATAAATAAAATTTTGTAAATGGCCGTAAGTATATAAAATTCTAAATTTTCTATTGCTACTCAAACAAAAACATTCAAATTTTGCAAAAAAATAAATAATATATAAATTAGTTAAACCAAGCCAGCTCTTAGCCTCTTCACATTTTCACAGAAAAAAAGCAAAACTTTGAAACCTTATTCTCTGCTTCCCGATTGGTTTGATTATGAGTGTCAACAATAACTCAGTTTTATAAAACATGCAAGGGGAATTATAAAAAAAAATAATTAAAGCTAAATATTTATTAGTTATTTTTTTATGAACCAAACACATCAAAGGGTATCCATTACTGCACATCTATACCCTATATATATTAAAATCTAATCGATATAGGATTAAAATCTTACGGAAAAGTTGACTGAGCAAATGAACTTCAAACACAAAATTCACTTAAAATTTAACACACGAAGCATATTATAGAAAAAAGTTTAATTCTTATTAAACGCGTGAATGGACGGGAATAAATAAGTATAAATAATCATTTGTCAATACACATTATTTACACTTAAATAGCAATATGGAAATTCTCACTAATAATCAAGATATACTTCTTATTTGCAATCTAGAAAAAAATATCCTTTAAGCAAAACATAATTATGAAAAAAGTAAAATTAACACACTAAACAAACAAGATACAATTGAAAATTTTAAAAGATTTTATTAATTCTCAAGAGATTTTTTGAGAAGAGAGAGGGTTCAGCAATTTTAAACAAATTAGCATGATAAACTTTAATATTAAGAGTACAATATATTATTTTAATATACCTATTAAGTAATTACGTTCATTCTGAAATAGAAAACTAAGAACAAGTAAGGAGTTACCTGTAAATAAAGTAATCCGATAGAAGAATTTTTAACGCATATTTTATGCATTATGTTGTTTCATTTAAAATAAAACATTATTAATAAACGTGGGGACTTTTTTATATTGATACCATAATATTAATCATGTAGGATAATCCCAAGCACAGTTATTAAAACTGTGGCGGTAGGATTTTAACTTTGTTACTGTATTCAGAAAACGCTTGTCTTCAAAAACATTTTTCGTAAGCTCCACTTTGACCTCTCACTACAAGTTCTAAATGGTCAATCCGCCGTAATAAAGTTGAAATTGAGAATGATAAAATTACAGTTTCTGGAAATTTTTAGGATATTGACATTTATTGAGTCATCGTTGGTTTAGGTTACTAGGTCCGATTGGAGAACTGAGGATGATTTCATTGCTGTTTTCGATAAAAATGGTGCACCGGAGCCTGAGGCGATCTTGATTCGCCGGCCATGCTTGTAAAGTTGTTCACATGGTAGGCTTAACAGCTTTAAACCGTTCAAAATTAGAAGTAATGAAGAGTGCGAGACTTTACAACAACCACGAAAGCTGCTGACAGGATGCAGAAATGCTACAGCTCCACGATTAAAAAAGAGGGAAATAATAATTCGAACAGAAAAATGAATTAAAAAAGAAAGGGCTAACACCCGCAAATACTCAAGGCATTCTCGCTTCAACACTCCGCTGTTAAATTCGACGCTGTGTCAGTTACGCATGCGCGGCTGATTCTACGCTTTTTTTTTCTCCCTATATCTGTCTCTGCGATATGGAAAGATTTGCCGCTTAGAAAAGTTGTCGAATGTTCCGCAATAGAAATGGTAATCGTAAAAATTTGGAGTTTTTGTTTTTATGTGAAACTTTTTTTACGAATAATAAACATTTTCATTGTCTTTTTTTTCTGTTTTAATATTTTAAACAGGTACATCTATATCAAAAACTTTATTTTGCTACAAGCTTTTGAGTAGTAACGTATAAAAGGCGTAAGGTCTAAGAGTGTGTGTGTGTGGGGGGGGGGGGGGGGGGGGACAAGGGAGATCCATTGATTCTCACTGAATTTTGAAATTTAATTAATTAAATTTTCTTTAAATCTGATTATAAAGAAATATTTTAAATGCATTCATCCAAGTGCCTTAGAGATTAATCAAACATCCCCGAAGCCCTCATAGAAGATAGAATTTAATTCTGCTTGCTTTTTAACGTTCATGTGTTTCTATTTAATCTTAAACAGAGGTTTTCTATTTCTGGTGTTTTATTTCTAGGTTCAGGAAGGCAGAACCGCACCTCCCTCCCCCTCCAAATAAAAACTGCTTCAGTACTTTATTTTGAAAAATGTTGTTACAAATTTAATTCCGAATATTTAATGTTTCTTAATTGTTAATTTGTTCTATTGCTTTTATGTTTACAAATTGTCTTGCACGCGGAGTTGTGACAAAAAATTCTTAGTTTAGCTTATTTAATATTTGTATTCTGCTTTTAAAAAAGCGAACTAGGCTGTAGACCACAGGCATATCTGTTCCACAGTCTTGCACCTCCCCACATCTCTTTCTGCTCGCGTTCAAGTCTTAGTATTTCAAGCTATATATATTACTATTTTAGTGGTAGTTTTCCACAAAAAGCAATTCTTTAATAACTTAATACATCATAAAATTAACTTAGAACGTGTGTCAATATTTATGAAGTCTTGGGACTATGTTCTAATCAAGTTTTTTCTTTTATAAAGTAATATCAAATTTTGCGTGTGGAACTGTATTTTAAACATTTTTCATCTATCCAAAATATTCTTTGATGATACTAAAAAATATAATAACACAATCGTCATAGTTATGATGCAATTATATCATATTCAGACACTTAAATGTCTGAATTTCTAAATGTCTTAATTTCAGACATATCATCACAATTAAGACATATATTCCCGTTCATTTACATCATGATCATAGTAAGACACTTATGTGTTTTAAATTAAGACATTTATTGTGTCTGAATTTTCAGATTCAGACACTTAGGTGTCTGAAATTCTTTTTCAGTCACATATGTGTCTGAATTTAAGACGCCACTATTTGCAGTGTATATATATATATATATATATATATATATATATATATATATATATATATATATATATATATATATTATCTTTCATTAATAACTAATAAAAAAAATATAAAAGTTCATACCACTTTTTCTAAAAAACAAAACTTTACTTAGTCACTGAAAATGTCTTAGTTAAAAGATTAAAACTAACTTGCATTCTTATAAATAAAATATATATCTCTCAAAATAAGTAGTTAAAAAAACTAATATAGAAAGCATATTCATATGATGAAACAACGGGTTGCAATAATGTGTCCTCTCCGAGCGAGATTTGATAATGATCAAGTATTTCACCTGTCCAGGAAAAAAAAAAAATTCCGGGATGTACTGATACAATCTATTTTCTTGAAAGGTAGTGTGTTGTAGTGTATGGGTTCAAAACCTGTAATTCAAAAGGTATGTTTTCTTTACAAAACCGTAATGGAATTTGTGTATATGATTCTTTGTATACTCAGAGAAATCGAATAAGCTTGCATGATGTTCCATATCATCCAAAACATTCTTAGTGTGTATATGGTAACACAATGAGTTCGTGTCGTTGAAAATTAGCTTTACATCATCTTTATACTCTTTTTAATAAAATCATAGTGAAATTTATATATTAGAAGTTTAGGCAATTCTAAGATTGTAAATCCAACATAAATCGGTCGATTCAAAAGTATGTTATTTTTAAGCCTTTCCACAGCACTTAGGTCTTCATCTTATGTTAAATATGATTTAAACTAGGTGAAGTCATTAATTTTCAACTCTTTTTCAGTGTTGCAAAGCACAATATTTCTCCTTTTTCCAAAAACAGTTGTTCATTAATTTAAAAAAGTTCTTTTCTTAGTTCAAAAAAAAAAAAAAAAAACAGTTTTCGCATTCAGCATATATTTCAGTTAACAATCATCCTTGACAATAATTAAACAAAAACATTATTGTTAAAAACTAATTCGCGTTCTTTTGATTAGTAAAAATAATTTATATTCTTTTAAATAATTAAATGAAAATAAATGTAAAGTTGTTTATTAAAAGCTTTATTTGAGAAAAAACTTGTTTCGGAAATTAACAAATGACTGAAAGAAAAATTAACTAATTTATTAAAAAGTTTTATTACCAAATAACTTACTGAAAAAAAAAACTTGTTCGGAAATTAACAAATAACTAAATGAAAATTAACTAATTTATTTAAAACTTTATTACAATGACTAAATGAAAAACATGTTTTGAAAATTAACAAATGACTAAAAATTATAACTTATTTCGTTAAAACTTAAAAATGTATTAACCTCTTTATGTCAGTTCAAAATAGGATGATGTCATGAATAATTTATTTGTGAACTAAGTTTATGTTTTGGCTAAAAGTCTCCAATGATAATGATTAAACAAAAACATCGTTATCATTTCCCTCATTCGGCTTTTAAAAACATGTTTCGGAAATTAGCAAATGACAAAAACTTCTTTCGTTAAACTCATAAAATGTATTCACTTCTTTCTGTCAGTTCAAATAGGATGACGACATCGCAGGTAAGTGAATCATCCTCTCGAGAGAGGGCGCTGGTGTCGCCGAAAACGATTGTGCTGCCCCCTAGGCTCGTCTCTCGTCCAATCAGAAGCAATCTCCTTATCTTGATGAAGCCGGTTGTTGCACGCTTCTTCGTTCATTATCCCGGTGGATGTCATACAGGTAGGACGTGTCTCGACGCTGCTCCGTGGTAAGTATTTTTTAATTGCATGCGATCTTTCCTAATGACCTAATCCTTCTTAATCATTCCTTTATTCTACCTTCCTCTTACAACAGACTTTCCTTCATTAATCATCCTCATTAACATTTTCCTTTGTTCTAATCCCTCTCTTACAGTAGACTTTTACTGATTCATGAACGTTATCCTTTGTTCTAACCCCTCTCTTACAGTACACTTTTCATTATCGCTTCTTTGTTTTAACCCCTCTACTATAGCATGCCGTGTGGGCGCCAGTCTGTCTCGACTCCACCCACCTGTCCATCACTTTCTTATCTCCCCCTACCTGTCAATCACTCGACTCCGCCCACCTGTCAATCATCTTTGGCCACGCCTCACTCCTCAGCTCTTGGCTCCTGCTGGGGTAGAACCGGCTTTTTCCTTCTACTCATCCACTCTCAAGTAAACATTTTCAGCTGAGTCATTGAATTTATGCATGCGATAATAACTAAATAATATTAATTTTTTAGGTGCGTTCGTAATTATATAAATACGAAGCACCTATAGGCGTCGCTCAGTCCGTCTGTCCGTCCGTCCGCATATAACAGGGCAAAAACTACCCAACCAAATGGTCTGAAATTGTTGAAAAATTTTGTCGAGCCATTTTAAATTATATGAAAATCGGATGTATAGTTTAATGACAGGGACAGTCAAAAGTTTTCCGTTGTATTACGGCCAATGGGAAAAAATTATTGCAAGTGCATTTTAATGATGTTACAGCCTTCCGAATGGTCTGAAATTTTAAATATCTAATTGTTGCAACATTTTGTCGACTCATTTCCAATTTTATAAAAATCGGATGTATAGTTAAATGACAGGGACAGTCAAAAGTTTTCTGTTACATTACGGCCAATTGGAAAAAATTATTTCAAGTGCATTTTAATGATGTTACAGCCCTTTGAACAGAATGAAATGGATGGGCACTGACGAAGTGCACTAAAACATGCATTCAGTACACTATCCGGTGCAAAAAGTATTTATAAAACTAGTTATAGTACGAACGCACCTCATTTGCCACGTTTGACGAACAATTTACAACTTGTTGTTAACGTTATTGCTGTTACTTCATAATGTCTGTCTGTAAAACGTGTTGGCTGAACATGAAAATGTTTACTTAGGAATGGACAGCATCCAAAACAACTATAATCCGGATTGAAAAACTGGAGAACAACGACTAACAACTAGCAACGACTCGAAAGCGTTTCCGAAAATCAGTGGGGGCAAAAGAAACTCTGTTGTTTTAAATGCTTCCTTAAATCGCAAAAATACACTCGTTTCTGAGCTTTCTTTCTACAAAGAAAGCTTGGGCAACTCGGAAGAGGTTATCATGTGTGTTCATACGTGGGTGTGATGTAAATCACATATATTTATCTTAAATTCCGTAGGAAACATTAATTATTAAACTACATAGCTATTTTAATCAGACACTCATTTTCTTCTGATTAAAAAAAAAATCCATTTTCTATCATTAAACATTCTTTTTTTTAACCATTTGAAAAAATGGTTATTGTCCTCGGTCTGTGTAGGAAATCAAAAACATATCTGAAGCGTTTTATTAGTTGAATCCCGCATTTTATTTGTTTTCTCATGGATCTATACAGTAATCTTTATTTTCCCTTTACTAGCAACAGAGATGGATACTTCTGTTGCCACTACGACAAAAAAATAATAAAAACTACAAAAAAAATTTAATAACTCAGAAACAAATTAACATACAGCTTTCAAACAAATTGCATTTAAAAGTACATTTTTTTCTCTATACGATGGTGTAAAAAGAAGTTTAGAAGTTTAAAAATGAAATTTCATTTAAAATGGGTCCAGGAATATTAATGTTTAATACATGGCGTACGTAATGTATGACCAGCTCCGTAGAAGTTTAAAAATTTACAGTACCGAAAAATGTAATCCATGGCGTAATGTATGATCAACTCCATGCGATTTTTTATGTCTTAAATTTTAGTGTTTGAAAAAATCATCTTCCAAATGGTCGTTGTAATTTGTTAAATTCATTTTTTTTTTTTTTTTGTATTTTCTTTTTAAATCATAATAAAAAGCACAGTAATGTATTGAAAATTATTTAGCAGCTGTTACATATTTTGTATATAAAAGCATTGAATTTCCCTGCGATATATTATTCTTTAGATTACTTTAAGTGATAAATAACGCATTTCACGTATCCGTTAAGTAGTAATCATAGATAACTTGCAATTTCCTTTTAAGAAAACCATTTCATAAATCAAAAAGAATTTTTGAATTTGTCAGTTGATTACTGAAGTAGTTTTTCATACTCTCAATCTAAATGATTTAATGAAACATGTTATTATATTGTTTGATAAAATAATAATATGTATGTCATCAGATTTATCTTACTGAGGTTTTCATTTTTGCCAAATTGTGTCTTATTTTTATCCTTTTGGTGAAATATTGGCGATTTTTATCTATCTTATGTATGCCAATTCAACAAAACTCAAATACACGTCTGTGTCGTGGCAGAAGATACTACAAAATTGCATTATGTAACAGTGACACCTCCCTGCTTTTAAATTTTATAACCAGCCTTATGTCTGGTAACATGTATACATCAACAATAAACAAACATCCACTTGTGCGTAAAGGACTTGTGATTTAATTATTGCTCTCGACTTTCTATGTTTGCAGCTTTGATTCACACGGGATTCGAACTCATAAATTGAGTTCTTGAGAATGTACGTGCCTGATGCTTTTACGGTTATCTAAGAATTTGAATGTATAGTGGGTTCTTCCCCACCACAGTGGGGATATTATATTTTCCTACATTTAGGAAACATTCGTCTTTTATTTTCAATGTATGATATCTATTTCTTGATTGTGAAAACTTACGAATTACAGAAAAAGGGAAGGAAAATCTCCTTGTAAAATTAATGCAGATTAAAATTAAAATAGTTTATCTACCCTATATATATATACAATCCTAATAAAACGGATATTATGAAACGAATTTATCTAACGATTCTATGAAACGACTGATTAAACAACTGATTATGTTTCACGGCGATTTCTCCTAAAATACGGAATACTTTGTGATGAACACCAAAAATCCGTATTGATCTGCAGATCTCAAAACTGGTATTAGAATTTTTAAATTCGAATTAGTTTCGAAATATTAATTTTTTTTCTAATTTTATATACTTTTCTCAAATGATGGCAACTCCATAACAGATAATCATAACTCAATAACAATAATCATAACAGATTTTTTTTTTCATATTTTAGAAAAAGTTACTATTTTATATTAATTTGGCGACCAGTTTGGCCTCCCTTAAATGTATGCTAAGAAATGTATCATGTTACTTTTATTCATAATTCCATTTGTATTTCATTATCATTTTATTTAATACAAACTGAAACATTTAAAATAAATGGCTTTCACTTCTTTCTTTATTTTTAAACGAGACGAAAAGAAAAATATTAGGCACAGACGTCATATACGCACCGGAGTACCTAATTGGCGCCAAAATGGCATTATTTTGGTTGACATGGTAACTCGGCTATTGTTGTTTATTTAATAATAAATGTTTATTTACTTCATTTTCTTTTTTTTAATTACATAAATTGTTTTGTTATATAGTTAATTATTTTTTGGTTATTTTATTTTAAATATACTAGGGGGCTCTGCCCCCTACGAGCTACGCTCGCCAACACCCGTTCAGGCACACCAAAATCCAAAACGCACGCTAATTGGATCAGCTTTAAAAATATTGAATTAAAAAAAAAAAAAGAAAAAAAGTAGCGATCTCTCTGTAAACGGGTTTCCATTCGTTTTCCTTGAATTGGGGATTTTTAAGACCAAATCTGCTGCTGTTAAGAGATACAATGATTTTTTTCGTATTTAATTAAAAAAAAATAGTTAAACATTTGAAAATAAGCTAATGTAAAATGAATTAAGTAAACAGTGCCATTGTCTCTCGGTATTTTTTAACAGTGCTATAAGATAGTTCTTTCAAATAATTCATTTTAAATGTATCCTTTCAAATCTGACGTAATTTACACAAAAGTTTTATTTCTCTTATTAATATTCGCGTGAAAATACTTTTGTTGTTAGAAGTAAATATTATTTGCGCTGTCCTCGAATTCACGATAATAGTTGAAAAGATTATCTCAAAATATTATCGAAAATATATTTTTTAATTTAAATTGTTTTGCCATATTTTTTGGCCATTTTAAATATGACGTAATTTCCTCCATTTACAAGTTTTAACGCATAATAATGATTTTTTTTTTTTTTTTTTTTTTTTTTTTTTTAAAGATTTTGTTTCTCGCCTTTTGTTTCTCTCAAAATTCAAGTGTAAATATGGTTCTTATGACGTAAATTTCCTGCTTTTAACATGTAATCATTTAATTCTAATTTTAAATTTTTTTTTTCTGTTTACAATAGTCGCGTGTAAATAAATTTTTAATTTGAAGTAAACATTATTGTTTGCGCTGTTTATACAATTGGCAACAGTTTAAATTAATAACACTTTCTAAAATACGTAAAAAATATCTCTCGAAATGGTGAAAATTTGAATTTAAAATAGAAATAAAACTTCAAAAAATGAGTCAAATAAGAAAAATAAATGCAATCTGCACACCGAGAACTTATAACATATAAAATTATCTAAAAATTATTAAATTATCATGTATAGTTTTTGCTCCAATAAAACTTTTTTAATGGAACGATTTTGTCCAACTTTAGCATTAAATATTTCTTAAAATAATTCTTCGATTTGAAAACTGTCTGCATCAGCGTGTTTATCAGACATTTCTCTATAATACCACCGATTTTCATATTGTTGTATGCAACAGTTTTTTTAATATTAACGAAGAAAGGCCATGCTTAAGCATTCAAATTGGATGCCGATCTACCGGGAATATCTACGCAGATTTTCATTGGTCCATTTCCAAATCAAAACTTTTATATATATATATATATATAGAAGGAATAGAAAATAATTAAAAAATACGGTACTACTTAGTTATTCCGCCGACCCATTTCGCCAAATTATATAAATCGCCAAACCACTCGCCAAATTATACAAATTGACATAAATTTTATTTTAAATAACGAAAGAACAAATAAAATGGTATGTGAAGAGTCCAATGGGATTCACAAAAAAAGTCCCATATATTTGCAAATAGAACTCTAGATAGGAAGAGCAATGTATAAGCATACCAGCTCAAAATATTTCTAAGTCTCAAGGTTCTGCAGGAAATGATAAAAAGAATCAATCCATCTAAACCAATCTTAAAGGTTGACTGAAAAGGAGAATGGCGTGAAAAGAATAGGAGTTATGGAATTCCTTTTAAGAAGCAAGTTTGCCGATATTTTCCCAGGAAAATTTAAAAATGAAACTAGATGCGAAATTTTCTCACGCTAGCAGCGAGGGTCTCTCTTGGCCTATGAGATTGAAGCTTGTTAGTGATGTCATTCAACCTAGACTCTGACTGGGCCATATATAGCCTTTGTTTTAAAAAAGGTGAATTTGAACGAACAGAGAAAGGAGGGAGATGCGTTTTTGAATCCCAAGGAGAGAGCTGCTCCCTGAGTTGGGAGTTGAGTTTTCGGATAGATCCGAAGGGATAAAAGAATCTGCCGTTTCGGGCTGGGTAAGATTTCTCCAGTGGAAACCGCGAGATATTGTGTAGTTGACAACGGACTGATATACACCAGAAAACAGAGGCAGCTGTTTCTTACCAGACTATCGTGACAAGATTTTGGATTTGTATCGAGAAAGAAGCTAATAGAATTTGAATGTTAATCTTACACACTGAACATAAAGTCTTTAATGAACATTGTCATCAGCTGAAAGTACCCAAAAATATAATGTAGTTGTAAATACAAGTAATTAATCAAGAAATATTCATTTATCTTATGCATTTAAATAAATTGTTTGATTTAATTATTACTTGGGCCTCCGCTTGACTGAAGTTCCACGCTACCACTTCCACCTGTTAGTCGAAGGTTTTACAACTTGGTGGCAGAAGGTGGTATGCACAGCAAGGACTCTGAACATTAAAAGACTAGTTCAAGAGAAAGAGCTCCAGACGCAAGACCGTGTGTAGAAAAAAGCGACACCAGTATCGTGCCGGACAGTTCCCCTAAGAAAGTGCTCCAGACGCAAGACCGTGTGTAGAAAAAAGCGACACCAGCATCGTGCCGGACAGTTCCTCTAAGAAAGAGCTCCAGATGCAAGACCATGTGCATAGGAAAACGACACCAGTATAGTGCCGGACAGTTCCCCTAAGAAAGTGCTCCAGACGCAAGACTGTGCGTAGAGAAAAGTGACACCAGTATCGTGCCGGACAGTTCCCCAAAAAGGTGCTTTAGACGACATCCAGATGCAAGACTGTGTGCAGTGAAAGGAGACTACAGTGCAGTGCAGTGCCGTGCAGTACAGTTCCCGAGAGAAAATGCCCCAGCAAAACAAAAGGTAAGCTCATTATTTTGAGTGGCTCTTAATTTATTAATTAATTGAAATGTTGATAAGAAATTAATATTTTAAAGGAAAACTTTTGTTTTGAGGTAAATGAAAATTTTAAAATTGAAAAATTGGTTAGTTAAAATAAGAAAATTATTAACTTATTAATTAATTATAGTACAAGGAAGCTGATACCCTTTGTCATTGGCTTTAAATTTTGAAATTTTTTTAAAAATTAAGAATACAGAAAACTAAAATCGAACTAGATTCTTAAAAAAAAAAAAAAAAGAAAAGAAATTAGATGTCATGTAAGAAAAGTACCATTGTGAGGAAAGTTTGTTTGAAAAATATTTTAGAATCAATTTGGATTATCTAATGATTGATTTTCCTAAATATATACTTGTATTCAAAATAGAAAAAGAATATGAAAAGGTTGCAAGGAGTGTTCAATTCTGAGTAAAATAGGGAAAATTGTTTACCTATAGCATTTGGAAATATTTTTTTTTTTATGTTCTATATTTTGTGTGTGTAGGGAATGTAAAAAGTGGGAAAATTATACTTCTTTTTCGAAACTAACACTAAAACGTAGAATGTCTGAAATTTATTATAGTATTGCTAATTTATTTATGTATAGTGTGAATACGTTTGAAAATATTTTATAACGGTAGATAAGGTTAGAATATTCTCGGTGAAGTGTCAAATTCACATCTTCTGAGGTAGTTGAAAAAAAAATATATAAATAAATATATGAAGAGGGAAATCGTTAGGTTATCTTTGTAGTATCGGTAGGAATATAAAATCGATAGATAATGGCGAAAATAACGGCATTGAAATATTGCCGAAAGGCTGATCTGCAAAATTTAGCAGAGGTATTAGGAGTTCAGATAGAAGAGAGTGACATAATCGCGACGATTATCCAAAAGATAGAGGCCGCGGACGATTATAATGCCGACTTTGCATTAACGCAAGTGGGATATATAGTGAAAGATAGGGAAGATCTACTTCTTTTAGAAAGAGAGAAAAAAGAAAAAGAAGAGAAAGAAAAAGAGAGAAATTTTCAATTAGAGCAATTAAAATTAACGCAAAATACAGGGAGGCGTAACTCGATTTCCAGTAACGGATCGGAAAGACCTAAATTAGCGCTAAAAACTATAATGCATCGTTTTGATGCAGAGCGTTCGGACATAACTCTATTTTTAAACTTGTTTGAACGACAGGCATTAAGGTCTGGGATAGAAAATGAGGATCTGGTCACGCATTTATTAGCTTTGTTGCCCGTACAGATAGCTGAATTGATCTTGCGCGAACCGACAGACCGAGTTGACAACTTTCAGCATGTGAAGTCAATCCTGTTAGCTCGTTTTAGATTGAGTGGCGAGGCTTATAGACAAAAATTAGATAAACATTTGCGAGACCAGAATAGCCCGTAGAAAGACCTCATTTTTGAACTAAATAGCTTTCTAGAAGGGTGGTTAAATGATCTTGAGGTTACTAATTTTAAAGAGTTAAAAGATTTGCTAATCACCGAACAGATTAAGAGGCGTGCTCCAGCAGAATTAAGGGAGCACTTTATAGATTCGTGGGCCAAATATAAAGATCCAGGAACACTAGCTAAGGATCTGGATGAATACGAAACTATAAAAGGGGCGTCAAAAAATCGTGGAACAAAAAGCTAAAATTCGAAGAAAATTCGCGGGATGAGAAAATGGAAAATGAAGACGAAACGAGAGGGGGGCATTCCGAAACCAGAACTAACTGGAGAGAACGAAATATAGAGAAAGAAAGGGAAAAAATCTTTGAGCGCAAAAGGGCTATTAGGTGTTTCATTTGCTCGAGCCCAAACCATTTGAAAGTTAATTGTCGCGAAAACAAAAGAAATGGAGAGCAAATTACCAGCGTTCATCATATTAGCGGAAGTACAAATTTTGAAGAAAGTTTTAAGCCTTATCTAAGCCGCGCGCTAATCAACGGAAGGGAATGCACAACTTTAAGAGATAGTGGAAGTCAATATGATGTGATTTCGAGATTCACGTCCGAGACACTATCCTAAATATAGAAATAGGCCTTCACATGGCAGGCTCTAGCAGTTAGAAATTTAGCGCCGGATCAAGTGAGTCGAATTCGATTTAACTAAGTGTACATAAGTGAGTCGAATTCGATTTAACTAGGTGTACATATTAAATTTATCTTATTTTGTGTAAATGTCATAGTGTAAAATTTTAAATGTGTTTTGTCTTTTAAAAGTGAAATTTCATAATCAAAGGTACTCAGCATTAGTAAGTTAAATGTAAATTGTATGAAAAGTTTTTTGTGAAAAAGGTGAGTGAGATATATAAAGGAGGGCCACTCTAATATATGAGCGAACCTTTTCTTTGCAGATATTACGTCTTGCAGCCGAAATATCATTTAAAGGCGGGGGGTATTGTAAAGAATCCAATGGGATTCACAAAAAAAGTCCCATATATTTTCAAATAGAACTCTAGATAGGAAGAGCAATGTATAAGCATACCAGCTCAAAATATTTCTAAGTCTCAAGGTTCAGCAGGAAATGATAAAAAGAATCAATCCATCTAAACCAATCTTAAAGGTTGACTGAAAAGGAGAATGGCGTGAAAAGAATAGGCGTTATGGAATTCCTTTTAAGTAGCAAGTTTGCCGATATTTTCCCAGGACAATTTAAAAATGAAACTAGATGCGAAATTTTCTCACGCTAGCAGCGAGGGTCTCTCTTGGCCTATGAGATTGAAGCTTGTTAGTGATGTCATTCAACCTAGACTCTGACTGGGCCATAGATAGCCTTTGTTTTAAAAAAGGTGAATTTGAACGAACAGAGAAAGGAGGGAGATGCGTTTTTGAATCCCAAGGAGAGAGCTGCTCTCTGAGTTGGGAGTTGAGTTTTCGGATAGATCCGAAGGGATAGAAGAATCTGCCGTTTCGGGCTGGGTAAGATTTCTCCAGTGGAAACCGCGAGATATTGTGTAGTTGACAACGGACTGATATACACCAGAAAACAGAGGCAGCTGTTTCTTACCAGACTATCGTGACAAGATTTTGGATTTGTATCGCGAAAGAAGCTAATAGAATTTGAATGTTAATCTTACACACTGAACATTAAGTCTTTAATGAACATTGTCATCAGCTGAAAGTACCCAAAAATATAATGTAGTTGTAAATACAAGTAATTAATCAAGAAATATTCATTTATCTTATGCATTTAAATAAATTGTTTGATTTAATTATTACTTGGGCCTCCGCTTGACTGAAGTTCCACGCTACCACTTCCACCTGTTAGTCGAAGGTTTTACAGGTATAACATTAATAAATATACAAATAAAACATCGAAATAAAAATCACTTGATGACGTAAAGACGTGTAACTTGCTTAAAAAGTCAAGTGAATGTGACATTTACGATTAACCATTATTGGCATTTAATCTTATAGTTTGGTGATACATTTTTGGTCGACGGGATAAATAAGTAGTACCAAAAATACATATGTAACTGGTATTCGAAAACGAGGTTTTCGCCAAATTTTCGTAAAAAAAAAAATCACGCCAAATCCAGTGCGTATATGACATCTGACCGAATATTAAATGATGTAACAAACCAAGACATTTCATTTCAATTTCAAAGCAACGTTTAATTTACTACTCGAAAAATTAAAAAAAATGCTTACTGGCATGTTGAAAAAAGCTATTGGCGAGATTTGCACCCGGCTAGCGTAACAGTACCAAGAATTCTTTGCGGCCATGGCAACTTTTATGTAGTTTTATTCGAAATAGAAATTTGATTTTTTAATTAAAATGGAAAACTTTCGGCACAGATGTCATATACGGACCCATATTGGCGCGATTTTTTTCTGACGCCAATGTCATATACGCAACGGGTACTTAACTGGCGCCGTAGTATCGTTATTTTGCTTGATTTGGTAAGCCGGATGTTGTTGTTTATGCTGTTGATGTTTTCACCAAATTAGCGTCGGGAAAAAATCGCGCCAATATGGGGCCGTATATGATATCTGGGCCAAACTTTCATATGAAAAGCGAAGGGATCAGAGAGTATTTATTTATGGTAGTTACATGACTTGGACTATTATAAGATGAAATGATGGCGGTAGAATAATATTTGACGTACCTATCACCTGCGCCTGGCTAACATTAAAGCACCAAAATGGCACCTGGAATATAAAAAGCGAAGTGATCCGCCAAGAACTGTTGATGTTAGTCATATTACTTAGGCTATTGTTATAGAAACTGTTTTAAAATACCGGGAGACAAAGACTCTGTACACTTAAATCATTTTATTTTAGCTTCTTTTCAAATGTTTCACTGATCCTCTAATCAAACACGGAAACAACCATTGGATGTCTTAACAGCAAGTATGATTCTGCCTTAATCTTTTGCAATCAAAAGGAATTGAATGGAAAACCGTTTACAGGGAGATCTGCACAGTTTTTTTCAGTATAATTCAATCTTCTCTAATATTTTAAAAACCGATCAGATTAGCGTGTTTTTAGATTATGCGGTGTCTGAACGGGGGGTTGGCGAGCGTAGCTTGCAGTGGGCAGAGCCCCCTAGTATTTATATGCAAATAAAAGTAAGTCATTTTAAAATCTGCAGAAAAAGACCAGTATTTTCGATAAAGAAACAGTTTATAGAAACAAATGCAATAAATGGAATTAATATAATAATAATAATAATTTGTTATATTGCGAACTATGGTGTAAAAGCACCAAACGTCCAGCATTTTCAGGAGATAGAGCATTTCTTTTGTTCTTGGAAATCTTGCCTCCCTCAGAAAAAATGCCTACAGTGTTAAAATAACACCTTTGTATGTTGTACGTACATATGAGAACATGAGAAAAAACTGTAAAGCTAATACATTTTTTTTTTTTTTTTTATCAACAGAAAATAAGGTACAGTTAATAAGTTATAAAACATTTTGCATTATCTAATGAATTATTATAGCAAGCAATAACTATTTTTGATAGACAGATTTCATGTATCAGAATGACTAATGATGGGTTAAAGAATTAGTTTTAATTTCACATTGGTTAATTGTACTTTTTATGTATCTTTTTTTCCATATTTTTTAAACAATGCTTTTAAATAATGCTACACTGCAAATAGAGGCGTCTTAAATTCAGACACATATGTGACTGAAAAAGAAATTCAGACACTTAAGTGTCTGAATATGAAATTTCAGACATCATAAGTGTCTGAATTTAAGACCCTTAAGTGTCTTACTGTGATCATGGTATAAATGAACTGAGAAAAATGTCTGAATAATGATCATGTGTCTGAAATTAAGACATGTAGAAATTCAGACACTTATATGTCTGAATGTAATACAATTGTATCATATGTATGATGAAACGACGATTGTATATGAGGACCCCTGCGGCCAAAGGATATAAGTGAAAAAAATTAGATTTGGAATAAATTGAATTTAACGATTAACATCAATAGTAAGTGACTGACTTAAAATATGAAGCAGTTGCTAATTTCATAGCGGTCTTTCAATTCTTATTTCAATAACTGTGGAAGGAAAGTGAAGTACAATATATTTTTTAAATTTTAAGTACAGATTAAAGAGGTTAAGTAATTTATAGAGCTTAAGTAGTTGACCTCCAGAATGCAACACATAATTAGAAATCTCTTATATTTTGCGTTTTAGTTTAGCAAACAAGGCAGGGGACTTCAGGCACATCTGTCCAACGTTTCCCCTCCCTATATTTTTCTTCTGAGAGAAATCATAAAAGAAATAGCCTTATTTCCAGATAGGCTGTATACTGATCTCAGTTTTTTCAATTTTGTCACTTATAGCCTTTCGCTTCTGGTGTCCTCATATGCAATTGTATCGCAATATATCTGGCAGCACCGTCAGAAAACGTTTTCGAATGGATGAAATGCTTTGCCATCCACTAAATTTGGTATTAGTGTATAAAATAAGCAACTTAATTTGACCATGGGGACGTCTGCCAAAATTGTAAATGCCCGTTTACTAACTTTCGAACTAAATTATTTTTAGTGTAAAAGTACAAGCTAAAGAAACTTTTCCCAAAATATAAATTTCTCAAAAACTACTTCCACTCATAGGTATGCTCATGGCTCACTCATAGGCCGTTCCCTAAATACAAAGAGATATGATTGCTCTTAGAAAAAAATGTAGAAAGGGGAGAGGATGGACAGATGTGTCTGGAGTCCCCTACCTAGTTCGCCTAACTAAAACGCAAAATATAAATATGAAATAAGCTAAACCAAGAATCTTTTGTGAGAACACCTTGTACAAGATAATTTTTATATAAAAGGAATATAAAAAAATTAACAAGTAAGAAGTATTAAATATTAAATAGATATATAAAAATAAATTTCTAACAATATTTTTCAAAATGCAGAACATTTCTTTCCCTCTAGTGGAAGGTTTTGCCCTTCTAAACACCCCTTATCTAAGATAAATTTTAAATATACGAACGTCAAAAGGAAATATTTAAAAATTGATTTCTATTAGTGGTTTAGGAAGAGAGGGGGGAGGCGGTGCTCCTCTTACGAAAATTTTTTAGTTCTTTTTTCTCTTAGTGTTCAATTATGTAATCATTTCGAAGAATAAATGTTATTTTTTTAACTAGCGTTACGACGATTTTTTTAATTTATAATATGTTTTTTACCCTCTTACTGAAAGAATAAAAACTGAAATAATTATATTCATATAATTTATAAGTGTAAACATTGCGAAAAACGCCAAATAAAGAAAATAAAATGCTTCTGATTTCTTCTTTTACAACGTTCCACTTTTCCCGCTGATAAAAAAAGTTTTAACAACTTATCATACTGTAACCCGTAGACTGACGTAATGAATAAAGCCATCTGTTTCCAATGGAAATGCTGACTCGCAGCTTTTTTTTTCTTTGAGAAGCGAATCTGTGTTGTGAGTCCGGAGTCCGTTGTCGTATTCAAATTTAAACATTCTTCAACAGTTCGCATCTTTGACCGGTCCGGATTTTTTACTGTGAAAAATGTTGTCATTATGTTATTACTGCGGCTGCGTTATTAGTGGAAGTGTTATATTTAAAAGTTTCTTGCATTCTGGATGGCTGGAGGGATCTTATGTGCTTCATATATGGATATAACGACTGAAATTACATCCGGATAACTCTACAAATAGTTCCCAACAGAGACAATATTACTTTTCATTGCTTTTCGTCAAGAATATATTTATTCATCTCGTTAAATAAGAAAACTAACCCCAGACCTACAAACTAGTCCCGCGGGCTCTGTTTTCAGAATGGAAAATTTCCATTTTTTAACAGAGCTAGCAGGATATAGGAAGGGGTTTTCTTCAAAAAAGAAGCAAGTTTTTGTCTCTCATTCAATATGACAGTTATTTTAAATCAAGTCATATCGATATCAGTAAGTGTTTTTGATATTTTGTTTATAGTACCACATAAAATGTTGCATGAAATATAACTTAGGTTTGAATTTGTTTGCGAAAAAAAAAAAACCCAGCTAATTCTAGAAATATATATTTTTACATACTTGTAATTCTAGAACTGCAGTTCCAGAATTATATATTATATTTTTTGTGTGAGTGTAGGCTAATTTGATTATGTAAAAACATCAGTAATATTATGTAAAAAATTGGTTAACTTAGAATGTCTATAAAAATAAAGCAAAAACGTAAAATTGTCGAAACTTTTGTTGAAGAAGAAATACTTTGTTTGGATTTAAAAGAAGTAAAAAAAAAAAAAAAAAAAAAAAAGGGTTGTTTTTTAAAAGGTTAATTTAGCGTTTTGATGAACATGTTGAATTCCTTGTAACGTTTTCTATCGCAGTTATAACCACATTTTATTTTAAACTTACTTTTAAATTAATTGTTTGTTCGCTATGAAGGATATGCAATTCACTCGAAGTTTAATATTTGATAAAAATTGGAAAATTAACAAACATCTATCATGATTTATTTTTTATATAATTAGAGATGTATAATTTTCGAGGAAAACCTTTTTAGCCAAAAATCTGTTTTTGGCAAAATTGATTTGTGTTTTGAAATCCGATTTGTCAAAACTTTTTTGTGTCACCTTAAATATATATATAGATAAATATTCTGCATGATATTATTTGGTTTCAAAGCAATTTTTAATTATATGGCACACCCGTATATGTTGAATTCCTTGTAACGTTTTCTATCGCAGTTATAACCACATTTTATTTTAAACTTACTTTTAAATTAATTGTTTGTTCGCTATGAAGGATATGCAATTCACTCGAAGTTTAATATTTGATAAAAATTGGAAAATTAACAAACATCTATCGTGATTTATTTTTTATATAATTAGAGATGTATAATTTTCGAGGAAAACCTTTTTAGCCAAAAATCTGTTTTTGGCAAAATTGATTTGTGTTTTGAAATCCGATTTGTCAAAACTTTTTTGTGTCACCTTAAATATATATATAGATAAATATTCTGCATGATATTATTTGGTTTCAAAGCAATTTTTAATTATATGGCACACCCGTATATTCTCTAAACTATACAGTTGAAAGGGAAAAAAAATACTGCAATTTTGTGATTATTATATGTAAAATCAGTTTTCGAAATTTTCATTTTTTAATAGCACATTGTATAGAATATAAATTATTTACAGCTATAATTCCATTTCCTCAAAAAAAAAAAAAAAAAAAAATCATTATTTACTTTGATTTTTTTGTTCAAAATTTTAAATTTTGGATTTGCAAAACATGAGAAATTGAAAACTAAGCTTATTTTATTTTAAGGCTGTTCTCAAATCCAAAAGGGCAACTTTATGACGCAAGTTTTAATTTATTTTTGTTGGGAAATGAATGAAACTGGCTGGTGTTGTTGTTCAGAAACTATGTTATCGAACTGTTTTCTCCGTTTTTTTTTTTTTTTTTTTTTTTTTTTTTTTTTTTTTTCAAACGCAACATGTCTTTCAGAAAATAGTGTCTAAGTGGGCGTTTTGAACCGAGTTTCTGCGTGAAAGAAGAATAGCCACTCAAGAAAGGGCGAAAAACGTGTTTGTCATGTGATCAAAATCGCTTATAACTCAATAGGTAATTTATGGATCAAAAAATGGAAAACACAGTTCGATTCCATGCTCAGGCTTTCCAATTTTATACCTTTCCATTAAAAAATGAATTTGTAAATGTGTCAAAACGTTTTGTGCTTGTTGAGCAGAGCAGTTGAGAACAGCTTTAAGTTAAAAGGTTATTACAAGTTTAAAATGGAAATTAGAAAACAGCTAGAGTTTTGTATATTTCCATGCATAACTACATTTCGCACAAAAAATTGCGGTTTTCCTCAAAGTTCATTTATACAAACAAGGCCAAAAAAATGTATATTTAGGCAAAATAGGTTTTGAAACTAGAAGTGACTTTTCCTGTATGTTATTGTACATGTGTGTGAGTGTGAACATGAAAACAAATCATAGAAGCATTAGAATGAAGCTATCGTGAAATTCTGAATATTTTATAATTAAATTCTCAACTTTTCTTATGGTAAATAAACCCCTCTTAAAAAAAAAAAAAAAAAAAAAAAAAAAAATCGAATCTACTCTTTAAATGAAGAGTTTCATACTCAATTTTTTTTAAATATTGGGTTCTCATATACTGCAAATTTTGGGGAATCTAGTATTAGAATTTATTTAACACGGAAATAAAAATGCAAAAAATGCTTAAACTGGGAATTGCACTGGGAATATGTTATTTAAATAGGAAAAAATTGAACTACAAAGCAGGGATGGAATTCTTTCTGAAGGAGTGAATTCTTTTTTATAAATGGGAATAATTTGTTACCATAAAGCGGAGCTGATTACAGCATGGGCAAACTGGGCTGTTTCTATGGGCCTTTAGCTTTACGGGCCCCTAAATTGTGTATGAAATTTCCATAAAGCTGATATTTTAAGTTTGTTTTGATCTTATACTTATTTTAATAAATATTTTGTACTTTTAGAACATGATTAGGTTAAAGAAAATGATATATTTATCCAAATATGTATTTGACGGCATCGAATAGGCTTAATTTTTTTTTTTTTTTTTTTTTTTTTTTTTTTTTTTTTTTTGTAACAGTATACGAAGGCAGTGGGGGAAGGGGGCGAATGAATACTAGGTCTTCGGACTAGAATTAATCTGAAGTTCACTAAAAGTAATAAACATTTTTGATGCCGTAGGGCATATATATCACATAAATACATATTTATATATATATACATATAATTATCCTATTCTAAAACTACAAAATACTGATTACAATCCTCATAAGGTCAAAACTGATTTAAAATTTCATATCCAATTTGGGGTACCCTAAAATCAGGGGGTAGAGAAGCACCCCATTTTTCCCACGCTGTAATCAGCTCTGCTTTATGGTAACAAAGTATTCCCATTTATAAAAAATGATTCAATGTGGTCAAACATGGTTGCGTATATGGCTTAGAAAGAAAAGTGGTCAAAGATGGCTTCATATTGGCCAAAAAAAAGGGGGGAGGGTTCAAAGATGGCCGCAATTAAGACATTTGAAATGTCTGAAATTCAGACGTAAGAAGTGTCTGAAAATTTTAAGACATTTTAAAACGTCTTAAAATTGAACACTCTTGTTTCAGACACTTAAGTGTCTGAAAATTTTAAGACATTTTAAAACGTCTGAAAATTGAACACTGCGTTTCAGACACTTACATGTGTGAATTTCAGACATTTCAGTTTACAGTGTAAATAATGGTTTTAAAATTTTTGAATTTTCAAAAATTAACTGATCACTTACTGATTTACTTACTGATACAGTGAAATTAAATTTCGAACAGAAATAAATTTTTAAAAGAGGCTATACGGTGTTACTTAAAAATTTTCAGAAGGTATACAGTGTATACCCCCGTATACCCTCCACTACATCTCTGGGTGTTACCCCTAAGCTCACTTTGTGTGTATATTGATGATTCTTTCTTATACACAATTACTCGGTATCGATACTCGGTACTCGGCCGAGTAGTAAATAACCAAGTACTCGGTACACCAGTAATCAATATGTTTAACAATCAGCAATTACCTAATTAAATTTCACTGTTAGTTTAGCGTGGGATTTCGCGTTCGGGGAGGAATCGTGAAGCGATCCTTAAAAATACTGACACGTTACGGTCGTTAAAAGTGGTGATTTCTTGCTTTTTTGGTTCGAACATAAGATTTTTATGGCTTCTCCAGATTCTTAAGTTACCCGAGTAATAAAATTAACAGAATAGTCGAAGGTTCTGTTTCCTGAAAAATCAATGAACCGCTAACTCGTAAACTGATAGAGTTTTGTAATACATGCACCTGACCTTTTATTACCCTTGTGTCAGTTACCTCCTTTTACTGAAAAAAAGAAAAGGCGCTTTATTAAAGGGGATTATTTATTTTTATTTTATTTCTTTTTTCCCATAAAGTGGACGTCTCAAAGAAGGGAGAGCTAAATAAAATTAGAAAACAGGAATTCTGCTTTTTCAGAATTTACTCCCGCCCCCGATGAATATATATATATATATATATGTATATAAATACAAATAGTTCAGTTTTAAGACTTAAAACACGCGCTTTTACTTTATATAAAATCATGTCAACCGCATCCGCTGAAGAATTCCTCATTGGCGATCCAGTCTTAAACAACAACTACAGTAAAATATGCATAGGACGTGACTATACCGCTGAATAATACACAAGTAAAAAAAAATCGAGATTTCGTCATTCAAGAAACGGCAAAAAAAATCGGCCATCTCATGATTCACATGCCTTCATTTGTTTGTCATATTAATATAGATACTTAAAATTAAATTTAGTTTATAATAGCTCCATGTTTTATCAGAAATCGTTCATTTATATTTTATCAAAATAGCACATGTTAATTAAAATTTTTTCAGTTTTTATGTGAAAATGGCAACAAAAAGATATAATTGCTATTTTCCAAATATTTTTCCTTTACTTTCTGCAGAAATAAAGTACTTGAATTGCCAAATTTAAACAAATGGTGCTAAAAACTAAAAAAAAAAAAAATTAATATTTCAAAAATAAATGGAGATGCAGTTTTCAAACAAATTGTATTTAAAAGAACTTTTTTTCCCAATATGACGATATAAAAATTTAAAATGTGCGATGCTTAGAAGTTTAAAGAATTGCAGTAGAGATTATTCCGTACACTGATACACCTGCTTTGTTTTACGGCTGGCTTATACAACGCAACGTTATTTTTTGGAGCCGACACATTAATAGGTGGGAGAAAGAAATAGAATACCGGGTGCTAATAAATATTTGTGGAAACCGTACACAATTTTCTTAATATTAAATAAATTAAAATTGTTCACCCCTTAGGGGCGAGCGACGCGATGCCGCATAGGGTACTCTGTATCCTTGATTATTCCCACCAATTAGTTATTTAAATTTTACTTTATTTAATCAGAGCATTTTTCCGATTAAATTAGGCAAAACATTTTTGTTTTGAAAAACCGGTGATAAAAGATTAAAAATTCTGTAAAAGATGCTCGTCCCTAAGGGGTAAAGGCTGTTTTCAAATCCAAGCTGGTTTGCTTTCTGTAAAACGAAAAAAAAAATGTTCGTTTTTGTTTTCAAACTCGTGAAATTAGCAGATGCTTTTATTCAGAAACTGTGTAATCGAACTCTGTTTTTTCTTTCTTTTTTTTCGACAATCACTCAGAAAATGCCGTTGCCGGAAAAATGTAGCTTGAAGATTCGGGTTGAAGCTAATTTTTTTCCATTTCGGATCGTGTTGAGTTCATTTTTTTTCGGGTTAGTTTTTGACGCTTTCGGGTCGATCCGAATTTTCAAAAGAAAATCCTGATAATTTTTCAAATGAAATATGAAAAATCTATAAATTTGAATACTACTAATGAGTGCATGTTTCGTCCGTTTAAGAAGTCTAACTTTTAGCTATTATTTTCATACCTCCAATTTAGCGAAACAACCCTTAAAGATTGTAAGTTTCATTTTCATTTTAAACATTCATTCGGAAATGTCAATTAGAGGACAACACCCTACTGTGAATTTAAAACCGTCTCCCAAGATCAACGAAGATGCCAGCGGGAATTTTTTCAAATAACGTCTAGTAATATAAATGACGAATAATCACCAAAACAGCCTCGGGGAACTCGATAAAATTAGCAGGCAATAAATAACATTTTTTAATTTGGTCAGTCAATAAATCAGCTGTTTTATCAGCTTCTAAATCACTCTAAGAGATTTGATTTCCGTTGTCGCGTAATTTATAATCTCATCCTTAACTATTTCTTTTAAATTACATTGAGTGTCGATTCATCAAGCTCACGTTTCTGTAGTGAAATTTGATTCAATTAAACGGGTGATTCCATTAAGCAAGATCAAATATTATAATCATTTTGATTCGTTAAAGTGGCTGATTCGCATAAACAGGGATTCTTATAAACGACAGTGCCTGCCCTCGTATTTCAACTGGTAAATGTTCCTTTTAATAATCCAACTCATTAAATATAGTCAACTCGTGAAATGTTATTTCCCTGTGGGTGTCACATTTTCAGTTATTAAAAATAATTTAATAATATTTATGTTTTGTGTTCGCTAATATTAGTTGGTCATTTATTAGTTAGTCATACAGTAAATGTCTCTCTATTCTAAAAAAAAGTAACTACCGCTGTCGCCGCCGCCGCCGGTTTTGAATTTTTTGTGACCGGAGGTCTTTCTTCGTTAATATTAAGAAAATTAATGCATACAAAAATATGAAAATCGGTGGTTTTATACAGAAATGTTTGATAAACATGCTGATGCAGACAGTTTTCAAATCGAAGAATTATTTTAAGAGATATTTAATGCTAAAGTTGGACAAAATCGTTCCACTAAAAAAGTTTTATAGCAGCAAAAACTATACATGGCAGTGTAATCATTTTTAGATCATTTTATGCGTTAGAATTTGCCGGAATGCAGATTGCATTAATTTTTTTATTTTGACTCATTTTTTCAGGTTTTATTTCTATTTTAAATTCAAATTTTCAGCATTTCTAGAGATATTTTTTACAGATTTCAGAAAATTGTACTAATTTAAACTGTTGCCAACTGTATAAAAAGCGCAAGCAATAATATTTGCTTCAAATTAAAAATTTATTTACACGTGACTATTATAAACAGGAAAAAAACTTTCAAATATTAATTAAATAATTACGTATAAAAAGCAGGACTTTATTAAAAATTATGTCATAAAAAGTACACACGTGAATTTTAAAAGAGAAAGGATATTGTAAAATAATAAGTTCATTAACATGCGTTAGAAGTCGTTGGAGAAATTACGTCATATTTACGTCACTTTAGAGTTATTACATAAAATGAACACAAAATAATATTGCAAAAAAGTTTAAATTTAGAAATTGCGCTAGACATTTATTTAATATTTTGAGAGGATCTTTCCAACTATTTCTGTTAGGAAAGCGCAAATAATATTTCATTTCTAACAAAAGTATCTTCACGTGAATATTTAAAAGAGAAAAAAAATAGCTTGGTAAAAATTACGTTAGATTAAAAACGATTAATTTAAAATGTCTCATTTAAAAGAACTTTCTTTTCGCTTTGTTAAAAAATACCAGGAGACAAAGTCTCTGTTTACTTAATTCCTTTTATATTAGCTTATTTTGAAATGTTGTTACACGTATCTACGTCATCAAGTTATTTTTATTCGACGTTTTATTTGTATTTTTATTAATGTTGTACGAATTTATTTGTTCTATTATTATTTAAAATAAAAAATTATGTCAATTTGTATAATTTGGCGAGTGGTTTGGCGATTTATATAATTTGGCGAAATTGGTCGACGAGATAATCAAGCAGTACCGCAGCGGATTTGGCGTTAAAATTCCCCAATCAAAGACAAATGAATAGAAATTCGTTTATAGGGAGATCGCCACTGCTTTTTACATTATAATTCAATCTTTCGAAATCTTTTTAAAGCCGATCAAATTAGCGTGCATTTACAGTCTGCGGTGTCTTGGCGGGGGTTGGCGAGCGTAGCTCGTAGGGGGCCGAGCCCCCTAGTACTGAAAAAAAAAATTGTTAATTTTACTGGGGGACAGACCGGACGCCAGTAAAAAACTGTTTACTTTACGGAAATAATCTTTATTTATTACGAACTTTCTATTATCTTAACAGGTTTTTACACGTAAGTTCGTAATAAATATAGATTACTTCCGTAAAATAATCCCGCGATCATTCATCTATATTTTAATTGCATGAATTTTGGCATTGTTGAGTAAACGTTTAGACAGCAGAGTGAAAAAATGTCCAAGTCGGGACTCGAAACCTCCTGCCAACATATAAGAGGGAGGGGTGCCAGGCTGGCTATCGTCCCAGTGGTTCATTTCGTAGAAGGTTGATGCGCTATAATACCGATGACCCGGGTCCGAGTCCCGGCTTGGACACATTTTCACTCTCTTAGCTAATGTTGGTTGTTAGTTAGCAATGGCAAAATTCATGCAATTAAGATATTCAATACTTCAGACGTAATTCATACTACAAAATTATATATGTAAGATCGTTAATCGTTATTTTCTCTCTTTCAAACCTCAATCAGGAGCAAATCATTGTAATAACAGAATTATCGTGTTTTCTACAATTATGATTTTTCTCGATTGTTAAATTATCGAGAATCGCCATATAGTAAGTCTGCACAAGATTCTGTGACTAAAGCTAAGGGGGAATATATTCGTTCCGACTGATGTGAGATAATCAGTATTTTTGAATGAATAAGTGGATTTCAACTCTATATGCAATATAAATTTGAAGAGTTCGAGGGAAGAACATGTCACTTGACACTTTCTTGAAAAATTGTTTCATTATATAAAGGAAGATGTTGTGAAGGAACCTATAATATGGTAAAATTAATATATTAAGATTCTCATTATTCTGGCAGATATGAGGCATAATTTTTCAATATTAAATATTATTTTATCAACAACTTAAATTTTATTAATATTTTTTCATACTATAAATTAATTTTTATAAGTTTTTCTGACATAAATTAGTGCTATGTGTTAACATTTCAAACATCAACTACCAAAAAGAAACCAAACCAATAAAATTTAAAACAAAAAACTTTAACTTCAATTTTCTAGAAACTTATCTTCTTTCACTATATTTAAAATACAATACGACTTGCTACATAATATAGCAAGATCTCGTACAGATGGAGTGTACGTATGAACGAATCATGTTTTAAAAGGAAAGTTCCGTGGTCTCAGCTTGAAGTATGAAACACTGCAAATAGAGGCGTCTTAAATTTAGACACATATGTGACCGAAAAAGACTTTCAGACACTTAAGTGTCTTAATCTGAAAATTAAGACATCATAGATGTTTTAATTAAAGCCACATAAGTGTCTTATTATGATCGGGGTGTAAACGAACGGAGAATAGTGTCTAAAATATCTGCAAACGTCTTATTTTAAGACACTTCGTTGCTTCAAACGTGTCTTAATTTAAGACGTTTTGTTTATTCCGTTCTTCCTATGTAATAACCACCTGGGCGCACTCCCACTTGCGCATGCGTTTTAGATGTCTTTCGTTCGAACTTGGTATACGTTGTAATTCAAAACTGAAAGTTTGTTTTTATGTACGAGTTTATTTTATTTCGTTTTTTGCTGAATGTGAAGTTCTGTGATTTTAATTCGTATTCACGTAGTTTATTTATTTATTGAATACATATATCTGACTTGTGTGTTTGACACCAAATGTCTCTTATAAGCTGTCGTCGATATAAAGGTGGGATAGACACAGAAGTAGACAATACTTGAAGATTACATCCGGGAACACTACAAAGTGTGTACAACGGACTTAGTGTTAATTTGTATTAATTTATATGGATAATATTGTGTCATTCGTCTTCGTCTTTTCAAAGCTGACAAAAAAAAAAAAAAAAACTTTTGTCTGGCGGGTTATATTTTGAGCATGAAACCTTTCATTCTTTTTATATAGCTAGCCGGATATATTAAGGGATTTCCTTCTAAAATGATGCAAGTCTTTCTCCCTCACTGTGATAGTTTTTAAAATTTGAAATCGGGGAATTTTTCTTACCTCTTGCAACAGCGATTGAAGTAAGTGTCAAAATTTTCTTTATAAGGTTTGTTGGGGTAACTGGAACCACGAGGTAACTGGGCCACAGGCTATTTTATAAAAAAAAAAAATTGTTTTTTTTTTTAAGTTTTAGCTTTTGTGAGCAATGCCCCTTTATCTCTACTTACTAAAACAACATGTATCAACTCAATCATTAACCCTTACTTTGCTGTGATAGGTTGTCAAAAATTTACGTTTCTTTTTTAAAAAACAACGTCAATATGGTTGAACTTCCTCGAATTTTTATTAAAATACTGTAAGTACTTTTATTAAACAATCTTTTTTTTTTAAAGATTAGACGTATAACTACATTAATATTATTAGCTATCTATACAGATTTACTTCATGTTTTAAATGTAAGCCCGGTGTCCCTGTTACCCCATAAATGTTTCAAGAATGGGGTAAATGGGACATGCTAGATCCAGTTACTCCAATAGTTATAAATATTTTTTTTGTGTTTCTCTTACTACGGGAAGTAAATTTCTCCATTGGTTTTTGCTCACAATAAAGAAAATGATAGAATACCTTATTAAAATAACGTAATAAAATTTTTAACTAGTTGGATGTGCCAATCCCAAAACTTTCTTCTATCTTATACATATTAATATTTCAAAAACTAGTTACACATGTTAATATTACAATATTATTAGTTCATTACTATACCAACTTTGATTTTCATCATAAATTCCTGGTTCAGTCAAATAAATGAATTAAAAACGAGTTAATCTATATCATGATATTTGTTAAAATTAATAGTTTTTCCTTATTCTGTTGTTATCAGATGTTTGCGAATAGCCGACTTAGCAGGAAGTGAGTTCCCGTCTTTGCACGATACGCCGATGGACAATAGAACTACGAAAAATCAAGAAAAGTATACAAAAATCGCTACCACAGAGCCCCTTTACCGCGCAATATTTCCAAATTCAAGGAGGACCTGTTGGCCAAAGCCAAAAACATGCACAAAAAAATTGATTCAATTATATGCATAATTTTATACACTTTTCGATTGTACAATAAAGAAAATGGTACATACATCGTAATTATAGCGCCCCCTTCCAGCGGAATTTTTCCAAATTCAGGGAGGACCTTTATGCCATGACCAAAAAGAAACACAAAAAATTTGGCTCAATTCTATACATAACTTCATACACTTTTCGATGATACAATATTCAAAATGGCACAAAAATCGCTATTAAAGCCCCCCCTACCGTCGATTTTTTTCCAAATTATGGAAAGACCTGCTTGCCATAGCCAAGAACTTAAAATAAAAATCTGGTTCAATTCTATGCATAACTTCTTACACTTTTGGATGGTACAATATTCAAAATCGCACAAAAATCGCTGTTGCAGCGCCCCCTACCGGCGCATTTTTTTCAAATTCAGGAGGACCTACCTGCCATATACAAAAACTTAAAATAAAAATTTGGTTCAATTATATGCATAACTTCATATACTTTTGGATGGTACAATAGTCAAAATCGCACAAAAATAGCTATTACAGCGCCCCCTACCGGCGAATTTTTTCCAAATTCAGGGAGGATCTGCTTGCCAAAGCCAAAAACTTAAAATAAAAATTTTGTTCAATTCTATGCGTAACTTCATATACTTTTGGATGGTACAATATTCAAAATCGCACAAAAAACGCTGTTGCAGCGCCCCCTACCGGCGCATTTTTTTCAAATTCAGGAGGACCTACCTGCCATATACAAAAACTTAAAATAAAAATTTGGTTCAATTATATGCATAACTTCATATACTTTTGGATGGTACAATATTCAAAATCGCACAAAAATAGCTATTACAGCGCCCCCTACCGGCGAATTTTTTCCAAATTCAGGGAGGATCTGCTTGCCATAGCCAAAAACTTAAAATAAAAGTTTGGTTCAATTCTATGCATAACTTCACACACTTTTTGATGGTACAAGGGCGACAGACAGACGGGCAGACGGACACACGGACACACAGACATTTTGTATAAACATGTTTTTTGGGATATCTGACCCCTAAAACATGCAAATCCGTCGAAAACCGGAAGTCGAAAAAAATTTCGATTACAATACTTTCTTCTATTGAAGATAGAAGAAAGTAAAAAAGCATATTGAGCGGTATCAAACCAAATTTCTTGACCCCTTGAGAGGCGGTGATACCGTTATGGCATCACTTAATTTTAATTCCTAATTGCCACATTGGCACCTGAATTTTATAATTAAAATTTAACCTTTATTAAGTACGCGAAAATATACTTTTACATGTTTTCAGATAGATTCTCTTGTAAATATTGGTGTCATTAAATTTTTTCATCATTTTACGAATGCAAGTACCTTGCCCCTGAAAGCCAGATAGCCAGACCTTGAAATTGTACTATACACAGGGGTCGCATTCTATAGGCATAGCTGCCAATTTTTACGCTTTCTTGCTACCACTAAAATTTAATAGAGATTTTCGTTTTCTTTAATCCTAAGATTTCGACGATTAAATAAGACAACATTTACTATAATATTTTAGTAGTAAGAGGAAAGCGTAAAAGTTGGCAGCTATGCTATAGGGAATCTTTTATCGTCCCTACCACTATTTTGAAAATAATGTCTTCATCGCACCTTTCTTTAAGGAACAATAAAATTTTCCCTATATAATGCGACCCCTGGATAAAGATAAAGTACTTAAGTACTTACGTAGCCTTTTGTTCAGAGATTTACCTTGCTATTTTTTCCTTAAAATACCCATGTGACTTTTATACTTATTATCTATACTAAAGTACATAAGTACTTACTCAAGTTTTATATTTTTGGTATAAATAAATCTAATATTTTCACTTTTAGTGCTTTTTTTAGGCACACTGACAGCAAAGGTTTCCCTTATAACGCTGTTTATTGACATATAATTTACATGATCTGCCTGGTTTAAATTTTTTTAAGTTGTTTACACTTTTTCAAACAGCACCTGATATCCGATATGAAAAAATATAAACGCGTGTGGAACATAGACCCCCTTGGTCCAGTTACCCCATTTTTGGGGGCAACTGAACCCATGAGGAAAGAAAGATGAAATATGCATATTTTTATATTTTTAAATATTAAAATGTAATTTTGAGCATTTCTGTCTGATAGAGGGAACCTAACTGAACACATTTACAGAAGTTCAGACTTTAATTGAAATGAACATTACCTTTTTGAAGCTGAATTGTCAGAAGCTCCGGAGTCACATTGTAAAATCATGTCCCAGTTGCCCTAACTAACCTTAGTACTAAATCTAGTGTCTTTTATGATTTTTTTTATGCTTTTCTTTTCTTTGCTTAGTACGCTTCAAGGACTTTCAAGCACCTTTTACCAGAATTTTTGTAAAGCAACATTTGTCTTATTTAATGAAAATAAATTCTATCTTCAATTATAGCGACCAGTACTTTACGAAATTTCTGGTACTAAAACATCTAGAACCCTCTGAACCCTTTGTTGCTTATGAACCTTGCACTAAACAAAATCTAGCATGAAATGCAATTAGTTTTGAATCTATTTGCAAAAAACCCCACTAATTCTAGAAACATATATTTTTTTATGCTTATGACATTGTCTTGTATTACAAATTATATATTCTAAATTCTCAATTTTTTTTCCAAATTTAAAGTAATAATATCTCTAAAAGAAAGACATTTTAAGTTAAATTCATTCTCTTGGTTTGCTAATTTTTATCTGCCATACCGACCACAAATTAAATAAAAAAGATTTAAAAGATCGTCTAATGCTTTCTTTCTTTGTCTTCTCTCATGAATTAAACATATTCGTTAAGTTTTAATCAGCTAGTTCTTACTATCCCAAACCGCAGAATAAAAATAAGATAAATTAAGTATGTACACTAAAATATATGACGTTGACATAAGACTCGTGTGATGTTAATCTACGAGTAATTGTAATACTGCTAGTAAAAATATACATATATATTTGGTTTGAAATCAACTCTAATATTGATTTTTTGATTATTTTTAGTAAAAAAAAATAATTTGAAATTTAAAATGGGAAAAAGTTAAAAGCTATAACTAGATTTTGCACTAAAATTGTGGTTTTCATAACTTTATTTATATGTACTTATACGAAAAACACAAAATTGACAATTAAGATAATATCAAGATATATATTTAAGACAAAAGAAGTTTGGAAACTATGAGTAATTTTTTCTTCATGTTATTAATATGGAATATTTATTTATTTATTTTTATTCATAGATAAGTAGCTTTTGTGATTATCTTTTGATCTACATAGAAACTTGCCCATATGGCAATATAATTTTTTTTAATATAATTTTTAAGACTACACAGTACCCTTTTTCAAAAAATAATTTTGGAGGCAGTTACATTAAAAACAATTAATGACTTAGTTTGAGATTATAAAATTAAACTGATTGTGGTAAAAAAAAAAGAAAAAAAAAACTAGTATGTTGTGGCCATCACAAAAGTTTCTTCTATCTCATACTTGTCAATACTTCAAAATTCACTATCTCAGTGCCAAATTAAATGGCAATCTGTGTTCATCATGAGAATTCTAAAAATATGAAATTCCGTGCATTAGTTCTCGAGGTATGACTGTCACTGAAATCCTTGTAAATCCAGCAAAATGCAGCACCGCAGCGCCACCTATTGCGTTATTTACAACAGAACCTAATTATCACCAACTTATGTCAACG
Source organism: Maratus speciosus (assembly GCA_963932465.1). NCBI lineage: Eukaryota > Metazoa > Arthropoda > Arachnida > Araneae > Salticidae > Maratus > Maratus speciosus. The sequence continues at coordinate 2,483,394 of OZ010790.1, read as the reverse complement.
TCTAACTGAATATGAAGTCTGAGAAAAATACGTGCATTAGTTCTTGAGATAGAGGTATTGCGCAAATCATGACAAATGCAGCATAGAAGCGCCACCTGTTGAGCGATTTGCAACAACACATAATCAGCAGCAATATTAATCAAGTTATACTTAAATCTGAAGTTTGATGAAAATTCGAGCATTAGTTCTTGAGATAGAGCTATTGAGGAAATAGTTCAAAATGCAGCACAGCAGCGCTACCTATTGGGCGATTTACACCAACACGTAGTCATCATTTCATATGAAGGACTAACTAAATCCGAAGTTGGATGAAAATGTGTGTATTAGTTCTTGAGATAGAGCTACTGCGAAAATAGTGTAAATCCTGCAAAATGCAGCATAGCAGCGCCACCTGTTGGGTGATTTACACCAAAACGTAAACAGCATTCATTCATGTCAAGGACTAACGGAATCTGAAGTTTTATAAAAATCCGTGCATTAGTTCTTGAGATAGAGCATTTGCTGAAATCCTGCAAAATGCTACATAGCAGCGCCACCTGCAGAGCGATTTACACCAAACACTAATCAGCACCAATCTATATCAGGGACTACCTGAATATAAATTTTTATTAAATTCCGTGCATTAGTTCTTGTGACAGAGCGCCCAAAAAATTTGTGTCACATATAGACAGACTGACAGACAGACGGACAGACAGACAGACAGACTCACAGACAGACATTTTGTAAAAACATGTTTTTTGGAATCTTTGACCCATAAAATGTGTAAATCCGTCAAAAACTGGAATTCGAAAATTTTCATGAAACCAATACTTTCTTCTTGTAAAGATAGAAGAAAGTAAAAATCATTTTAGCAATCACCATTTTTTTTAATTTAAAAATTTTTGAAAATTTTGAAGTTTTTAAATTTTTTTATAAAATTTTTAATATTTTTTACCTATTTAAAGAGACTTATATTCATTGGATTATTGGGAACAAAGTTAGTATGGAATTAAAGATGTAATTTTTATTTGCATTTTTTTTAAAAAAATTGTAGCGCGAAACCTGAAAAAAAAAAAAAAAAAAAAAAAAACGAAAAATTTAGAAACACTAACTTTGACATTTTAAAAAAAGATAACTATAACCCTCAGACCTAAATCCGTACTAATTATTGTAGTACATATATAAGTGTCTACAAAAAATTTCAAGACTTTATCTGCAACAGAAAAAAAGCCTTAGGGTAGCAAACACTAACATCAACAAAAATAAAAGTCTGAGAATAATGCATTTAAAGTTTGTACTCAAAATGAGAACTGAGAGCACTGAAAGCACTCAGAAAAGTTCAGATATCTTTAAAACTATTTGGATTTCATATCTACAATTTGGAGTCATGATTCATAACCGTATGGACCAGTGAAAATTTCAATAAAAAAATATTCTACATTTTTGCCATTTTTAGGGTACCGTGTAGCCTTAATAGCCCAGTGGTAGGGGAGCAAAAAAAGGCCGAATTCGGAATTAATTTGGGGAAAGCTGGAAATTGTTTTAATCTCTTCTGTTTAGGTCTAGAATGAATATGCTATGTTTTCCCCCTCGTACTAGGAGAGCGTTAGGAAATATGTATAGATTTATAGTCAAATAACACTTTTTTTACATACCATAACAGTATCTCCAAACAGCTAACTCTGTCAGAAACACTGTCAATACAAATGTTGTAGAGCTTAAAATTCTGAGTAAAATGAATAGCTACACTTAATATTTTTGTTCAACATTAAGGTCACAATTCCAGTTTAAAATTTTAGACCCGTGGTCAAGGGGTTGAACTCAGAATGAATTAGGAGAAAACTGGAAATTGTTTCAATCCCTTCAGTTTATGTCTAAAATAAACGTACTATGTTTTCTTCCTCGTACTTGTGTGAATGTTAGAAAACATGTACTTATTTATTTTCGAAAAACACATTTTTTTTTAGTTACCTTAACAATATCTCAAAACATCTAACTCTATGAAAAACATTGTCAGAACAAATGTTGTAGAGCTTAAAATTCTGAATAAAATGAGTACCATCATTAATACTTTTTGTTCAACATTAAGGTCGCAATTCTATTTCAAAATTTTACCTTAATGGCTAATCAAGAGCTTGAAGCCAGGAGAGATTAAGTTAACTTAACAATATCTCAAAACAGCTAACGCTATCAAAAACATTGTCAGTACAAAAGTTGTTAGAGCCTAAAATTCTGAGTAAAATGAGTACCTACGCTTAATATTTTTGTTCAATATTAAGACCGCAGTTTTGAGATATTGTTAAGTTAACTTGGTCTCTCCTGGCTTCAAGCTCTTGATTTTAAAAAATTTAAATAGAATTCCGACCTTAATGTTGAACAAAAATATTAATGCTGGTACTCATTTTATTCAGAATTTTAAGCTCTACAACATTTGTATTGACAATGTTTTTTATAGAGTTAGATGTTTTGAGATATTGTTAAGGTAACTAAAAAAACGTGTTTTCCGAAAATAAATATGTGCATATTTTCTAACATTCACCCAAGTACGTGGAAGAAAACAAGTACGTTCATTTTATACATAAACAGAAGGGATTAAAATAATTTCCAGTTTTCTCCTAATTAATTCTGAATTCAACCCCCTGACCACAGGTCTAAAACTTTACAGTGGAATTGTGACCTTGATGTTCAACAAAAATATTAAGTGTAGGTACTCATTTTACTCAAAATTTTAAGCTCTACAACATTTGAACTGACAATGTTTGTGACAGAGTTAGCTGTTTGGAGATACTGTTATGGTATGTAAAAAAACGTGTTTTTTGACTATAAATCTATACATATTTCCTATCGCTCACCTAGAACAAGGGAGAAAACATAGCATGTTCATTCTAGACCCAAACTGAAAGGATTAAAACAATTTCCAGCTTTCCCCTAATTAATTCCGAATTCAACTCCCTAACCACTGGGCTATAAATGATATTATTATTATTATTATTTTTTTTTTTCTTTCGGGTAGAGGAGGATTTTGTTTGCAATTTTCGTAAAGCTGAAGTCTTAAATCTTTTTCGACATTGCACTGATTATAATGAAAGTTTCGAACTTTTAGAGTAGGACAAGATTAAAAACACAAAATATATTTAACAAAATACCGAAAAATCTCTCAATAGCGGACACTTTTGGATTATGGAATTTGTTCGATGATCGGAGGTGTCTGCTTTTGTGAGGTAAAAATAAACAAATATGTATGGGTTTTGGATAAAAAAGGGTTTTTGCTAAATAGAGTTGTCCGGAATTAGGGAATGTCCATTAACCTCTATAACGGACACTCCCGAATACCGGACACCTCTATTTAGCAAGCATAATGCAGGGTTGGGCTTTTTGCAGAAAATGGAATTGATTGAAGCATGCGCAAACTGGGCAGTGTCCCTTTCCCTCTCCCTACCATTTTAGGGCCCCCAAAATAGATATGTAATTTTTGTAAAGCTTATATTTTAAACTTGTTTCGACATTGTTTTGATTATAATCAATATTTTGAACTTCTAAAGTAGAATAAATTAAAAAACTAACTAAATAAAAAGATCTCAATGCAGCGAAACCTCTCAATAATGAGCACTTTTGAAACGTTGAATTTGCTTGCTATTCGAAGATGTTTGCTTTTCTGGGTTAAAAATATATGCTTATGTTGAAAATGGTGAGTGTTCGCTAAATAAAGTTGCCCATATAAGGTTCTGCAGTAAAACTTCCATTGGACACTCCTAAATAGAGAAGACCACAATTTAAGAAAGACAATTTTTATTCACAACAGGTATATGTTTTATATGTGCTTACTTCAAAAAAGCAGACACCTCCGAAGTAAGGAGAAATTCTCTAGGTGCCCGCTATTGACAGGTTTTATTATATTTAGATAAATATTTTTTGTAGAAGTTCAAAATATTGATTATAATGAGTACGATGTCGAAAAAAATAAATTATCAAGTTTACAAAAATTGTATACGAACTTTGGGAGCCCCTAAAATGGAACTATGGCCAAATATTTTTCCAGGATTCAACGTGGTCAAACATGGCTATGCATAATGCTTACAAAAAAAAAAAAAAAAAAAAAAAAAAAAAAATGGCTGCGATTTAGACGCATGAAGTGTCTGAAATTCAGACGCACAAAGTGTCTGAAAAAATTAAGACATTTTAAAACGTCTGAAAATTGAACACTCCGTTTCAGACACTTAAGTGTCTAAATTTCAGACATTTCAATTTAGAGTGAATGCATTTTTAAGGAACGCTAACAACAAAACTACTAAAACGGAATTTCTTCTAGGGTCTTTGCGATTCCGTCTTCACAGGTTTTATTGTACCAACATTTATTTATTAATTTATTCAATAACAGTTGGATGTCCTGCATAAACAGCCGTTAACGGGAAGTTCTACTTCTGCGACCACATGAATTCATACGATTTTTAAGATTTTTTTTTCTTTTTTTTAATTACAAAGAAAGAGATATCTATCACCTGCGGACTTTTGGATTATACTTATTAACATTTCCCTTCTATATTTAAATTTTTGTGTATAAAAAACAATAATAATAATACGAAGTACCTCCTGTTAGTTAAGCGCCGTGAACTTCTAATCGGACGAACGTTTTTCTTCTGAAACAAGAACAGTGAACCCTCCTTGAACGGCCATCTCTAAACAACGAAAACCTCAAAACATCGGCCACATGTTGATGGAACCAAACACGTTCCATAGGATTAACATTAGTACGAATCTCTAAATAAGGAATTCTGAACAACGGTCACTCAAAAGACACGAAAAAAAATTGCAACTGCTGGTACGATTTCATATTTATTTGCAAACCGAAATGTGAAGCAGATCAAATAAAGTTTACTTGATATGTGAACAAACAGAACATGAAGACATTAATAATAATGGGGAAATTTTATATAATATTCTTAGAATGGCAGGCATAACTAACATAAAGGCCAGCTTGTTTGTACCTCTGGTAAAAAAAAAAAAAAAAAAAAAAAAAAAAAAAAAAAAAAAATTTCGCAGTTACTGTCACATTTGATTTCATACAACAGATGGTGGAAGATTCAAAAGAGGAAGGGGAAATAGATAATAGAATCACCCAAAATTTCCAGTATTAACACATATACCGAATATTTTAAGAACCTTCGTTTTCATATCTCATTAAATCATAATGATGATGAGTTGTATAGCAAATCAAGTCATATTTTTTTCATGGAGAAAGACATTTCCAGCAAAAAAAAAAAAAAAAAAAAAACAAAGCAACTGGAAATCACTGATTTTCTTATTATATTAAAACAATGATGATTAATTAAAATGACTGTGTGTATTTCTATTTAAATTTATGTAATTTTTATTTTTTTATGAAACCTCTGAATAACACCCACCTCTGAAGAGCGGCCACTTTTCACAGGTCCCACGGGTAATCGTTATTCAGAGGTTGCATATCTTTAAAAAAAAAAAAAAAAAAATTGGCCACCAAATTATGAAAGGCCATTACATTGATTATATCAACATTTAGTTTAAAAAATTGATTTTTGACTAAATGGTAGTCATCTGAACACAAAAGGCCCTTATTGTGCCTTTATTTTTACCCTTTACGAGCTGGAAAAAAATAATTAATGATTGAAAATTATACTTTTTGGAGCTATAAGGTCCAGTAAAAACTATTAATTTTCTTTTTTTAAAAAAAATGAAGGAAATTGGTCAAATAGTTCTTGAAAAAAATGTCGTTACGTTCAACGAGTAAAAAAGATCGTAAAGAATTGAAATATCGCGAAACTGCTCAACGCAACGATCTTCACACTTATAAGGAATGAAAAAAATATAAAAAATAAAACAAAATCGAAAATTTTGCCACAAAAAAGTGGGACTCCCCGCCTTAAAATGGGATCAATACTTGAATTAAATCTTTACTTGAAAACAAATCACATTTATAATACATTAAGATGATAACATTTTCCGCGTATTCGATTTCTTGAAAATGGATTTTAATGCTTGTACTATCATTGCAACATTTCCCCATTAATCTTTTAAAGAGGAAGCACTAACAAGAAAAGTATTTTTTTTTCTTTTTAATAAGGTTGGAAGATCAACCAACATTCAGGATGAATATAAACTCAACTATCAATTTGTTTTTGTGGCAACAGAACATTACTATTGCAATATTCATCTAATAAAAACGTGAATGTGTATGTAAATGTTCTTATTAATCCTAAAATATTTCTTTGGCACACAAGAAGGGATTTCGTTTAAACATGGGTAGCATATGAATTGCTCATTATGAAAGAAATACAAAACGGAAGTTTCATATTTATAAGGAGACAAATAAATGAATGAATGGTTTGAACAAGCCATTTTAAAGATACAATCTGGACTGATTCCACTCGGTTTTTCTTAACGCTGGTATACGTACCAAAATGTTTAAACATCTACTTATATAAAAACCAAGTGTCAGGAATCGTTGGTAACCATTCCCAATGTTGAATTCAAGGGGTGGTCCGGGAGAGAGATTCCCCCCGGATCATTCAAATGTCCCCTTCGAAAGATTTGCGATTTTATGCTTTTAATGATTAAAAAGAGAAATCCCCCCCCCCCCCCGGAACTCTATAATGTACCCTCCGGAGCCACAAAAATCCCTCCCGAAGAAAAATATATGAATTCCACACTGATCATTCCGGGGCGAGCCGTGTCATCTATATATTTTAAACACAAAGCTATATATCTTTAGACTTCTGCCTGAGCTTTCTACTGAACCGATTTTGCTAATTACTTTTTTTTAATGAAGGCTGTTCATTTGTAGATGTGACCGCAGTAGTTATTTTTAAAAATATTCCTATTTTTATATTTTAATTTTAAATCTAAAAAATATTTCTGAAATTTCTTCAAAATGATGACAATCGGATTACTTGCATTATTTCATGTTAAAAATAAATAAATTAAACAAAAACATAATTTGAAGAACAAATTAAAAAAACAAAATTTATTTCCTACATTGTTTAAGCCCGAGAAGGGACAGATATTAAGATATTTCATTCAATTAGTTCTGAATTTAATGTTAAATTTTTGTAACAAATTAGTTAAGCCAGTTGAAGAATAAAAAATAAAAATAAAATTCATACAATATGATGCTTAAAACACCCTAAAAAATTATATTTCGTTCAAATGAAATCGAAATAAATCTTAGACTTCTTCAATTTTTAATTGAAAATATTTGTACTGCAGATTTTGTATTATGTTTATGACAATTGTGCATAAAATGATAAGATGCATGCAAAATACAAAACTTTAAAAAAAAAAGTCTAAGATTTATTTCGATTTCATTTGAACGGAATCTAATTTTTTTTTTTTTTTTTTTTTTTTTTTTTAGGGATATCCCTCGTGTAGATAATTGGCCGTCAACAATCAACCCAACCCAACCCTAATTTTTTAGGGTGTTTTAAGTATCATATTGTATGAATTTTATTTTTATTTTTTAATCTTCAGTTGGCTTAACTAATTTGTTACAAAAATTTAACATTAAATGCAGAACTAATTGAATGAAATATCTTAATATCTGTCCCTTCTCGGGCTTAAACAATGTAGGAAATAAATTTTGTTTTTTTAATTTGTTCTTCAAATTATGTTTTTGTTTAATATGTCAAGTTTTTTAATAAGTACTGCACTCAGACGAACGCACTTCAAAATTAATAGAGAGTATCATCATCAGGCTTTGATGTATGCGGTACTGCATCACAATGTGGGATACAGTTTACCAATGTGTAATTCAAAATGTTTCACCACTGTAGTAATGCAGGTTGCGGTAGTTTGGACAAAAACTTCTAATCTGAACGTAACAAATCTATAATCAAAACATAAAAAATTAACTTCACTTAAATTTAGATACCTTATTTCCCACTCAGGAACGCTATGAATGTAAATGTAAATTGTGTTGAATCCTTATTGCTAATATTTAACAATATTATAGCTGTGATACAGTAAAAAATAAAAAATAAAAGTTTTACTTAAATTTTTAAACCTTATTCTCTCCCAAGGGGTGATGTAATCACATCAGAAAATTATTACCTAAGTTTAACTTTTGGTATGAATAGTTCTCATCTCGGAAAAAAATACATTTTAAAATTTAAGTTATGTAATTCCCCACTAAGTTCGCTACCTGCGTAAAAATAGCTATCCATTAAAAACTTTTACTAAAATATAAACGGTACTTTTTAGTTATCCCGTCGACCAAATTACTGTCGCCAAATTGTAAGATTAAATGCCAATAATGGTTTGCCATTAATTAATTAGTTGTAAGATTAAATGCCAATAATGACCAATTAAACCATTAATTCGACGTGTTATTTGTATTTTTATTAATGTTTTACTAATTTATTTGTTCTTTCGTTATTTAAAATAAAAATGATGTCAATGTGTATAATTTGGCGAGTGGTTTGGCGATTTATATAATTTGGCGAAATTGGTCGACGGGATAACTAAGAAGTACCATATAAACTTGACCAAAGCAAAAACTTATTCTGAAAATTTCCTTTTTATTTCCACTATGACGCCATATTCACCTTCTTAATTTTTGAAAAAAAAAAAAAAAAAAAAAAAAAAAAAAAAAAAACTAACTCAATTTAATATTTCACATGAAAATCTTTCAACTAAAAAGAAATAAATTAATATTACTACTTTTGAAATTTTTGCAACAATGAAGTAAAAATGTTACATTTTCTATGAAAAATGTCCGTTGATTTTCAATGAAAAAAGCGAAAATTGGAATTATTAAGAAAAATATTTGAATAATGTAAAAAAAAAAAAAAATGGCCCATGTTTCTCTCTGGGTTATAATTAACCCATATGCAAAGGCATTTTACCATTCGTTTTGACCCTGACGTCAGGCAAACGTTTTTATACTTTAAATTTATAATATCATTAGAATTAGTAAAGAATAAAAAATGAGTGGCATCAGGGACAAAAAGGTGGGAAGAAGAAATGAAAAAGTTACGATCTCCATAGGCTTTTCCATGTTAAATTAACATTGAGAAGTGACACTGGAAATAAATAAGTATTGCGCTGCTGCGCAATACTTAAATAAATAAATAAATAAAAAATATATATGAAAAATATTCAGACACGTGCCTTTTTCACGTATATTTCTATTTGCAAGTTATTTTCGTAAAAAAAAAAAAAAAAAAAAAAAAAAAAAAAATTATGCACGTGTCCTTTATTTTCATAAGATAATAAAAATTCATATGTATTGCGACACTACGAGCATATTGTCTATTGGGTTTATTTTATCTGTATGCATTATGACTTTATTATTATTTTTTCATTACTATTAAATAGAAAATATATTAAGCATAAAAGTACGTATATAAAGTATTGTTTGAAAAGTTTGCCCCGGTGACTTTACGCTTAACTGCAAATGTATTACATTAATAATAAACAAGTAAGAAAAAATCATGCATCAAGCATAGATTATGAACCACTTTCCAACACATTCAGTATAGTGTAACAAAACTGCATCGTTTTAAAAATTAAAATATTATGTCTAATTCTACCCTATGGAAACGCATAATACATTTCAAAACCCAATTTCAGCTGTTCCCATCCACAATCGGAAAATTATGCGAATTTTTTCAGCAGCCCTGTACATGATTTATAGATTTGAATCTATTAGCTACATGCAAGCCAAAATTTAATTCACTTAAGAGATATATATACTTCAGTTGAAAATTTACCTTCAGTAATTTCCTCTAATAAGGAGAACGGTACGTGAATACTTTTGTGCAGCCCTGAATTTCAGGTATGGAATTTATATGTAACGAGTAAGATGCAAAAAATTAATTAAATTTAAAAGCGCATACCGAATTGTAAACCGTGCACTCCAGCAATTATTACTCAAAGACTGTACTGTAACCGATTTCTTTTGTGTGTCCCTGTAAATGAATAAAAAATGCTATGAATGTCCAGTTCTAATGTGATCGTAGTGAAATTCAGTGATGTATATCAGTTTCATTACATTTGAAATAGCATAATGTCGTTAAAATACTCTGGAAACGATTTTTCCCCCTATACCAAAATGTAATGGAACACTTTTAAGTGCCTTAAATGAACGATTAATCGTACATACTTCCTATACAATACCAAATATGCTTTGGTGACCCTAAATAACCTTTATCAATTTCATAAAAATCCGAGTATATTTACGGGAGTTTTTCCCCATATATCATAATGTAACGGAATTCTTTTGAGTGTCCCTGTAAATGAACGATTAACCCTACATACTCCATATACAATTCCAAGCATGCTTTGGTGACCCTAAATAACCTTTTTCAATTTCATGAAATTCCACGTATATTTACGGGAGTTAGAACGTGGACAGACGGCCAGACAAACCGAATGCAGAAACACTTTTCAACTTTGTTGAAAAGTGTTAAAAAGGGAGAAAAATTCATATGATTGTGTCAGCATAGCGTAATTATCTCGGCTTTTTTTATTCTTAATTCGAAAGATTAGAATCGCAGCCCGTATTCATCGTTGTACTATTTCAGAAATTGACTTTTGAGTAAAAAAAAAAAATGTCCTCATCTTTTGTGTTTGTAAAAATCATTTGTAATTTTTAAAATGTACTTTTCTATAATAGAAACCTTTCAATAATAAAATCTACATTCTGTTTGTTTGTACGAAGCCTGATGAAAATGGAACATAGATCAAGATTCCGTCTTTTTGACAAGGGTTATATACTAGTAGCTAGTATATATATAAAAACGGACATTTTACAAACAAACTTTTAACACGATCAACTGAACAGACCATAATGCCAAAAAGATTTTAGCTGACATATCCTTGCCGGTAGGAAAATTTAACTGCGAGCCGCAAACATGTGGTAAAAAACCTCTGAAAACGAAGACCTCCCAACCAAAACTTTGCCTGTCTGTCTTTGACAAGGACGGGAACAATGGGATATCCCCTAACCCTCAATGAAATTAATTTTGACAAACTAAAATTATAGGCCGGGAGGCCTCTGCAGAGACCATCACCTCATCGAGTTGACGTCTGAAATTCCTGGATTAGAGGGATTCGATTCGCATATTAAAATGCAACTGGTCTGCCAAGTCCTATCTTGGTGGAAAACACCTGCAGACCCAATTTTAGTGATGGATCGCTAGATTTATCATTGTGTTTTCCTGCATTCAAAGATATCAAAACCTGGAGGACTTGGAGCAGGAAAACTCAATGGTATACCTACCAGTCAACCACTAAAATCAAGTTTGCAGATGTTTTCCAGGAAGATAGGACTTGGCAGACCAAATGCATTTTAATACGTGAATCGACTTCCCAGGAATTTCATCTGTCTACTTGATGAGGTGGTGGTCTGTGCAGTGGCCTTCTGGTCTATTATTTTACAGAGACGATACCTAAATAGGGTACAAAACAGGATAATATAAAATAAAACAATATTCCATATCATACTTGTACTGAACCTCAACCTAGTTCGCTTATTAAACTGAATAACAAAAATAAAATCAAAAATGCTATATTACACTGTAAAAAAAAATCTGTGAAGTTACTAAAGTTTTTCTAGGAAACTGGGATTCCAGGAACTTTTTATGTAACGGCAACAAGAAAAATTCCTGTAACAGCGTCTGTTACAGGAATTTTTGTTGTTGCCGTTACATAAAAAGTTCCTGGAATCCCAGTTTCCTAGAAAAACTTTAGTAACTTTACAATTTTTTTTTTACAGTGTACAATTAAACGAATATATATAAAACTTTTACAAAATGTTAACAAATTCTTTAAAAAAGTTTAATCAACTTACCGCACTGTGCGTACCCTTTTCCAAATGAATAAATGGCTACAAAAACCATGACCATTTTTTCTTCTTTCTCCCTTTTTCTACTACTTTTTTTCACTTCGCTTTTTCCTTCTACTTCCTTTTCTTTTTCTTTTTTTTTTTTTTTTTTTTTTTTTTTTTTTACTGTCCATACACTTACCAAATTCCAATATTTTCAAATATAATTAGATAATTCCCTATTCTTATACTGTGTTTACATTTTAGCAAATTAAAATAATGAAAATTCTTGTTTTGTGTCAAAAAGGGGGGATTTAAGACTATCTTTGTCAGATAATGCTTTTTCACTTTTTCTAATGCTGCCAGAATTATTTTTATTATTACACTGAAAAAAAAATATATGCATCGTAAAATAACATAAATCGTACTACTAAAATAAGAAATTCTTTTTAAGGTGCATAAAGAAATTTAAAAAAATCCAAAACCTTGGCGGAGACGACAAATTAAGCAGACTTTAATGATATTCCTAAATCCATATTTGCTAATTTCTGACTCATTCACGAAATCGTTCCATCAGAGGGGGAAAAAATCCGTAAAAATCAACGATTTATTTATTTATTTTTATTACTAACACTTTCCAACACATCAGATGTAAATTACCAACTGGGCAAAAATGTCCGGACCAGGATTCGAACCAGGGATGTTATGGCTGAAGCCGCCAGTGCTCTGCCATCTGAGCTATCCCGGACGAATCCGGTGGAACTTTTTCACCCAGCTAACCTTATTGACCATAGCATCTGATCTGAAATCTGGTTCAGCTCAACAGAATAAATCGCAGGTAAAGGAACTCCAGAAATCGCTGGATACGTAATTACACTAGATTAATTTTAACACAATTATTCTAATTAGTAGGAACTAATTGGCTCAGATGGTAAAGCATTGTCGGCTTCAGCCAAGAAATCCCTGGTTCGAATCCTGGCCCGGAATTTTTCGCCCAGTTGGAAATTTATATCTGATATGATTTATTTACCAATTAGAATAATTGTGTTAAAATTAACCTAAGTACTCTCCAACACAGTTTAAAAGTGTTTATGAATTCAGTTGGTCTATCCGTCTGTCTGTCTGTCCGTTTTCTAACTCACGTAAATAGAGTCCGATTGCCATGAAATGTTTATAGGGTATTGGAGCTATGTTCGGTATTGAAAATTTAGTGTGTAGCATTTTCGGTTCATTTGCATTCGGAACACTCGAAAGAATTCCGTTACATGACGGTCTATGGAGGAAAATCGTTTGCCGTGTATTTGAATGCTATGTTGCGAAATGGCTTCTGCCTTGCGCTGGGGAGCCGAGGTCACGTGGCTCAGTACATGTTGCGAAAGAGCGCGCGCACCTTGATGCTAGAATTCCTTTTTATTAAGTAAAGAAAACTTGAAATGTTTGGTCGGGAAAAAATGTATTCTCGGAATTATAAATATTTATATGAACAAGTGTGATTTAATATACAGAAGTAATGCTTGAATATATTTCTTCGAAATAATCAGAATATATATGTTCTTGGCTGGTATATGTATTTATCATAATCTCGGAATTTTTAATGTTATTTAAAAGTTGAATGTTAATTATTCTAAATGTCGTCGTGCTGTGCTGTCAATAAAAAATGAAAAGACCATCAAGATTAATTATTTTAAAGGAATCACCTGTGATTACAACGAAATCAGTTTTTTCTCGAAATCATTTATTGCTACGAAAGATTTTGCTCGACAGTTTTGAAATGAATAAGTTTCATGCTATTACACAATTTTAAACATATTGAAATTTATATAAATCACAGAGGTGTACTACAAGGTTCTTACTAAAGAATAGAGTGTGCATTAGAACTTATCGTTCATGACAGGGACACACAAAAGAATTTCGCTGCAGAAGAAAATGAGCAATCACTGAACTATGAAAGCCTACGAACCATAATGTCTGGAAGTGCGTTTTCAGTTGTGGTATGCGTTTTTAGGTGCGTTCGTAGTTATATAAATACGTAGCAACTATAGTTGTCGTTCGGTCCGTCTGTCTGTCCGCCTGTAACAGAGCAAAAACTACCCAACCGAATGGTCTGAAATTTTAAATATATAATTGCTGAAAAATTTTGTCGAGTCATTTTAAATGTTATGAAAATCGGATGTATAGTTTAATGACAGGGACAATCAAAAGTTTTCTGTTACAGGACGGCCAATGGAAAAAAATTATTTCGAGTGCATTTTAATGATGTTACAGCCTTTCGAACGGAATGAAATGGATAGGCACTTATAAAGTGCACTAAAATATACATTCAGTACACTATGCGGTGCAAAAAACATTTATAAAAATAGTTATAGTACGAACGCACCTCATTGGCCACGTTTGACCTGCAATTTTCAACTTGTTAAATTTAACTATTTTTTAAATACTACTTTACGTATATAAATACTATAGATCCTATACAGGGTTGCTCAAAATTTCTCAACAACATCCGTTTATTGGCGGAAATTGTTGAGTGGAAATTTTCAACTGTGATATGCGTTAACTGAACTAACTTTTAGTATATTATGTAAGTGTAGTATGCTATAGCGAGGCCATATATTTGTGTTATATTTCATGCAAAACTAATCCTTTACTAAATTTATTTTCCTTTCATCTGTTAAAAGCTATCATTCAGAATGATTTATCTTTATGTCTAATTTAAGTGCAATCGTTATCCCCGCATAAATATTCTTTATTGATACTTTATTAGAAAAACGCTGCTTCTTACAAATGTGTTTGCGTAATCTAAAGATCATAAACAGGGTTCTCGCTGCCGCTCGCCATTGCGCCATATCGAGAAAAATGTTTCATTTGGCGAGTAAACGGACGATTAGACTCACCAAATTGCGAGTGCTCCGTTTTTGCTCATCTTTTTTTCTGTGTATGCTAGTACAGGTGACACTCGTATTTGAATTATTGGAAGATTAATGTCGTTTATCATATTCAATCGTACCGCACCATTTATATTACATTTAGGGATAGTAACCCAACACCAATTCGGTTTAGCATTAGCTAAAGCCACAGTAAGGGTTATGCGGACGGTGTCAAATCATCATGTGCCAATCTAATAGGTGATTCTCGATTGTCAGCTAATCACTATGTCTGGAAAAATAAATTCTAGAATTCTAGAAAAACAAAGTTTTTCAGACATAATTTCAAATTTTCAGAATTCATTGAATGTAATATCTTAAAATTCTGAGTTAAGTGGGATTAGAAGTTTTATTTCATAATATTTTATTGAGTTAAATCGGGTTCGGAATTTTTTTCATCATCACGCAAGACATTTAGAATATAGTTATTTTCTTTTTTAGTTTCTGTAACGGATAATTAAATTTAGATGAATAACTGATCTATAAGCAGTTACAAGAACTTTATTTTAAACATATTGAAAAAAAAAGGGAGGTCGTCCATTAAGGGATTAAAGATCGAATTTTCAAAGTTTTACGATGAATTTATTTTACTAACATTTTGTTTCATTTGGCGAGTGTTTTTTTTATTTCCGATTAGCCAAATTGCTAACGTTGGTGAATAGTCAGCGAGAACCCTGATCATAAATTTAATTTAATCTTCGTGGCACCTCGTATAAATATTAAAAGACCCATAAATTGCATTTTCACATTTGCCTGCAAATAGATAGTGGTCATTATTTATCCTTACCTCTATACGTCTGTAAGCAATAATAGGTTTGTCTTTATATTTCACTTTTTAATAGATAGCCAAATGTGGATTCTGGACTTGGCGCTTATCTCGTTCAAATTTTAATATTGTTTCCAGTCTAACCGATATTTTTGTAATTGATGTATTGGCTTAAGAGGCTACTTCAGTCAAATGAAAAGACACATTCGCTAATGCTAATCCTATGGAAGAAATTTATAAAGCTATCTCGGTCGCATTTCAATACTTTTTAAATGATTTCTTTTGCATTGAATAGTTGAGATTGATCTGTATGCAGGCCGTTTTTTACTTTTTCGATTTTGACTGCAGATATTTTTTATGAGGATGCTTTTACTTTCGAAACCGGTTCCGAAAATGAAAGAGTTCTCATAAGAAATACCTGTAAACAAAATCGAAAAAGTAAACAACGGCCTTTGTACAGACCAATCTCAACTATTCAATGCAAAAGAAATTATTTAAAAATATTGAAATGCGACCGAGATATCTTTATAAACTTCTTCCATAGGATTAGCATTTGCGAATGTGTCTTTTTATTTGACTGAAGTAGCCTCTTAACACATATGTATTCTTGGCGTATTAAATTACGCAGATTGAAGGGGACTTCGTCTCTGATCTTGCTACTAGTAACAGCTAAGGAATTTTGCTGAGTATAGGGAGCCACCACTAATATTTCCATCTATTGTCCTCTTCTTTGAACAATAAAATAATTTTTCCATGTAAAAGTTTACTAAATTATTGCCTGGTAAAACTTTACAGGAAACGAATTGTACCAGACTGCGGTTTGCTTTGGACTATAGCGTGTTGTACTTACCAAAACTATGCAAAACGATCACGATCCCGCCAAACTTCATCATATATGCATACATATCTGTAGATCCTATACAGGGCTGCACAAAAAGAATCATATATTTTAAGGGCTTTTCATTGTAATAGCAGAAATCGAGATTTCAAATGCGTTATGTGTTTTCCAAATTGTTCGTTTACACATCATCTTTCAACTTAGTAATGCATAACGTCCTTTGGTTAAAAAACGTTTATCTACACATAAATAACCGTGCAGTGCAAAAATAAATCCGAACGCAGACTTTAGTTATTGGCGGCATTAGCATATTATTTAATTTTTTGTTGCCGCAACAAAAAATAGTAAAGGAATGCTTTCACTGAAAAAGTTTTTCATCTGTGCATAAGGGTTATTTTATCGCAAAATGTCATCTACCTATTAAATTTTAATTTAAATATCAACGCCAGTTTGAGATAGGATTTATGACATATTTAAATTTAGCATGCCATAAAATGTGATAAAAACAAAATTACATCAACTTTAAGCCTTGAGTTCCCACAATGGGCATAGTGAACATTTTTTTCCCCTTAGCTGTCAGCGTAAAACACCATATAGCCTTTAAATGAGACATGCCACAAATTCTGACGCAATCATTAAAAATTAAAATAGTGTTACTAACGCTAAACTGCAAGCAGAAATTTTGTTGGAGGGTGGGGCGACAAAAAATAGTTGGTACCTACAGTCGAAAAACCTTTAGTTCTGGAAAACTTAATTGATAGCACTTTCAAAAGTATTTCCTAATTTTATGAAGCTCGTAGAAGAGAGAAAAGGGGCAAGCTTTACCCTCCTGGAAATGAAAGGAAAATGTTATATTCATACACAATTTTTATTTAGGCAATAAATGCATTGCAGCTGAAAACTATAAGATACCTATCCCCAGAAAAAGAAAGACAAAAGAAAGAACAATAGAAAAAGCCTGAATACTGGCTTAAAATTGTAAACTGTTTTTTTTTTTTTTTTTTTACTAGGGGGCCCGGCCCCCTACGAGCTACGCTCGCCAACCCCCGTCCAGACACCTCAGACTCTAAATGCACGCTAATGTGATCGACTTTAAAAATATTTCGAAAGATTGAATTATAATTTAAAAAACAGTGGCGATCTCCCTATAAACGGATTTCTATTCATTTCTCTTTGATTGGGGAAATTTTAACGCCAAATCCGCTGCGGTACTACTTGATTATCCCGTCGACTAATTTCGCCAAATTATATAAATCGCCAAACCACTCGCCAAATTATACAAATTGACATAATTTTTATTTTAAATAACGTAAGAACAAATAAATTAGTACAACATCAATAAAAATACAAATAAAACGTCGAAATAAAAATAACTTGATGACGTAGACACGTGTAGCAACATTTCAAAGTAAGCTAATATAAAAGGAATTAAGTAAACAGAATCTTTGTCTCCCGGTATTTTTTAACAAAGCGAAAAGAAAGTTCTTTTAAATGAGACATTTTAAATTAATCATTTTTAATCTGACGTAATTTTGACCAAACTATTCTTTCTCTTTTTAATATTCACGTGAAAATACATGTGTTAGAAATAAAATATTATTTGCGCTTTCCTAAGAAAAATAGTTGAAATGTATCCTCTCAAAATATCAAATAAATGTCTAGCGCAATTTGTAAATTTAAACCGTTTTGCAATATTATTTTGAGTTTATTTTATGTAATAACTGTAATGTGACGTAAATATGACGTAATTTCTCCTATTTAAGACTTCTAATGCAATGTTAATAGATTTATTATTTTACAAATTCCTTTCTCTCTTAAAATTCACGTGTAATTATAGTTTTTATGACGTAATTTTTAATAAGTTCCTGCTTTTTGTACATAATTATTTAATTCTTATTCCAAATGTTTTTTTCTGTTTATAATAGTCACGTGTAAATAAATTTTTAATTTATTACACGTATAAATATTTTTTTTTTTTAAGCAAACATTATTGTTTCCGCTGTTTATACAGTTGGCAACAGTTTAAATTAATATCACTTTCTAAAATCTGTAAAAAATATCTCTCGAAATGCTGAAAATTTGAATTTAAAATAGATATAAAACCTCGAAAAATGAGTCAAATTAAAAAAATAAATCAATTCTGCACACCGGGAAATTATAACGTATAAAATGAACTAAAAATTATTAAATTCCGATGTAGAGTTTTTGCTACTATAAAACTTTTTTAGTGGAACGATTTTGTTCAACTTTAGCATTAAATATCTCTTAAAATAATTCTTCGATTTGAAAACTGTCTGCATCAGCGTGTTTATCAAACATTTCTGTATAACGCTACCGCTTTTCATATTTTTGTATGCATTATTTTTCTTAATATTAACGAAGAAAGACCTCCGGTCACAAAAAATTCAAAACCGGCGGCGGCGGTGACAGCGGTAGTTACTTTTTTTTAGAATAGAGAGATAGCATTTGCTTAGACTATTCAGTGGTTATGGTAAGTAATGTTAATGAATGAAAAGAATCTAAAATAAAATTTGTACTACTCTTTTTATACTCTTCTATGGAAATATAATAAAAATGGAATTAAATCAAAACTATCATGCAATGAAATTTCAATCACACAATAATCAATTCAACCACAACCATATAAAAAAATTATATTCACTTTTTCTTTGTACACTAGGGGGCTCGGCCCCCTACGAGCTACGCTCGCCAACCCCCGTCCAGAAACCGCAGACTCTAAATGCACGCTAATTTGATCGGCTTTAAAAATATTTCGAAAGATTGAATTATAATTTTAAAAACAGTGGCGATCTCCCTATAAACGAATTTCTATTCATTTCTCTTTGATTGGGGAATTTTAACGCAAAATCCGCTGCGTTACTACTTGATTATCCCGTCGACCCATTTCGCCAAATTATATAAATCGCCAAACCACTCGCCAAATTATACAAATTGACATAATTTTTATTTTAAATAACGAAAGAACAAATAAATTAGTACAACATTAATAAAAATACAAATAAAACGTCGAAATAAAAATAACTTGATGACGTAGACACGTGCAACAACATTTCAAAATAAGCTAATATAAAAGGAATTAAGTAGAGTCTTTGTATCCTGGTATTTTTTAACAAAGCGAAAAGAAAGTTCTTTTAAATGAGACATTTTAAATTAATCGTTTTTAATCTGACGTAATTTTTACCAAGCTATTCTTTCTCTATTAAATATTCACGTGAAAATACCAGTTGAAAAGCATCCTCTCAAAATATCAAATAAATGTCTAGCGCAATTTTTAAATTTAAACCGTTTTGCAATATTATTTTGCGTTCATTTTATGTAATAACTGTAATGTGACGTAAATATGACGTAATTTCTCCTATTTAATACTTCTAACGCATGTTAATAAATTTATTATTTTACAAATTCCTTTCTCTCTTAAAATTCACGTGTAATTATAGTTTTTATGACTTAATTTTTAATAAGTTCCTGCTTTTTGCACATAATTATTTAATTCTAATTCCAAATGGTTTTTTTCTCTTTATAATAGTCAGGAGTAAATAAATTTTTAATTTATTTACACGTATAAATATATTTTTTTTTTTTGAAGCAAACATTATTGCTTCCTCTGTTTATACAGTTGGCAACAGTTTAAATTAATATCACTTTCTAAAATCTGTAAAAAATATCTCTAGAAATGCTGAAAATTTGAATTTAAAATAGAAATAAAACCTCAAAAACTGAGTCAAAATAAAAAAATTAATGCAATCTGCACTCCGGCAAATTCTAACGCATAAAATGATCTAAAAATGATTACACTGCCATGTACAGTTTTTGCTGCTATAAAACTTTTTTAGTGGAACGATTTTGTCCAACTTTAGCATTAAATATCTCTTAAAATAATTCTTCGATTTGAAAACTGTCTACTTCAGCGTGTTTATCAAACATTTCTGTATAAAACCACCGATTTTTATATTTTTGTATGCATTATTTTTCTTAATATTAACGAAGAAAGACCTCCAGTCACAGAAAATTCAAAACCGGCGGCGGCGGCGGCGGTGACAGCGGTAGTTACTTTTTTTTAGAATAGAGAGAAGAGATATTAAAATGTGGATATTAAATAAACGGCTAGTGCGGACACATGTACAAATGAACAGCTTCCAATAAAAAAAAAGTATTGGTAAAATTGGTTCAGTAGAAAGCTCAGTGCAGATGATTAAAAAACAGCCTTGTGTTTTAAATATATAGATTATATAAAATTATAAAAAAAATAAATTAAGCAAATTTGTATTATTTTAATAAAATTATAGTAGAATTTCTTAAAGAATAGCAGTAAAATTTTATTAGTCAATATGAATTTTGGACAAAATCATGGGGAACCTGATACTATTTTAAACCTCAAATTATTGCCAAGATCCACATTGTTTGCTTGTATAACTCGACGAAGCGAATTCATCCAGGCGATAATCATCAAGTTCTTTAATATATGTCACTATTTTTTGAACAAAGGCTTCCAAACTGAGCATGCACATTGTATGTTACTGCTCTTCTATAAAGACACAGTAAATTTTTGTAAAACATTGTGGTTTATCAGCCTGTGATTTCGATTACGTTATTTTTAAAAGAAGTTTTTTTACCTGTGAAGAATTTCAAAGCAGCTGGGGTGAAATAACGTGCTTTTACAAAACATATTTCAGTTTCAAGAATTAAAAAACACGCTTTTTTTATTTATAAAATGACGTCATTTGCATCCGCTAAAGCATCCCACTTTTATGATCCAGTCTTAAACAACATCTATATAGAACACTAGAATTCTTAAATTTTGTAGTCAGTCCTATATCTATAGATAAGTTTTCAAAATTCGGAAAATATTATTACACACGGATAAATAAAATTGCATTCTTTCAGCTTTCTGATACAAAATAAGTAATTGTGAAGGGAAGTCACACAATTATTTAAAATACGTTCGTAAAGAGAAAGTGTTATATTGTTTGTAAAATATTTTTGCTATAAAATAAGAAACATTTAATTGATGGTTAGAAACGAAATAAAGCCAAAATCCAACGGATTTTATAAGAGACGGTATTTTTGACAGATCATATATTTTAATTTCAATTTTTATGAGGAAATGGCATCAAAAAATGTAGTAATCTACTATTTTCCCTTTACTTTTAACTGAAATGGAGTACTTATGTTGCCACAATTACAAAATTGGTACCAAAAACTATAAAAAAATTAATAACTCAAAAATAAATTGAGATACAGGTTTCAAACAAATTGCATTTAAAAGTACATTTTTTTTCCTTACTAGGGGGCTCGGCCCCCTACGAGCTACGCTCGCCAACCCCCGTCCAGACACCGTAGACTCTAAATGCACGCTAATTTGATCGGCTTTAAAAAGATTTCGAAAGATTGAATTATTATTTAAAAAACAGTGGCGACCTCTCTATAAACGGATTTCTATTCATTTCTCTTTGATTGGGGAATTTTAACGCCAAATCCGTTGCGGTACTACTTGATTATCCCGTCGACCAATTTCGCCAAATTATATAAATCGCCAAATTATACAAATTGACATAATTTTTATTTTAAATAACGAAAAAACAAATAAATTAGTACAACATTAATAAAAATACAAATAAAACGTCGAAATAAAAATAACTTGATGACGTAGACACGTCTAACAACATTTCAAAATAAGCTAATATAAAAGGAATTAAGTAAACAGAGTCTTTGTCTCCTGGTATTTTTTAACAAAGCGAAAAGAAAGTTCTTTTACATAAGACATTTTAAATTAATCGTTTTTAATCTGACGTAGAAATAAAGTATTATTTGCGCTTTCCTAACAAAAATAGTTGAAAAGTATCCTCTTAAAATATCAAATAAATGTCTAGCGCAATTTCTAAATTTAAACCGTTTTGCAATATTATTTTGTGTTCATTGACGTAAATATGACGTAATTTCTCCTATTTAAGACTTCTAACGCATGTTAATAAATTTATTGTTTTACAAATTCCTTTCCCTCTTAAAATTCACGTGTAATTATAGTTTTTATGACGTAATTTTTAATAAGTTCCTGCTTTTTGTACATAATTATTTAATTCTAATTCCAAATGTTTTTTTCTGTTTATAATAGTCACGTGTAAATAATTTTTTAATTTATTTACACGTATAAATATTTTTTTTTGAAGCAAACATTATTGTTTCCGCTGTTTATACAGTTGGCAACAGTTTAAATTAATATCACTTTCTAAAATCTGTTAAAAATATCTCTAGAAATGCTGAAAATCTGAATTTAAAATAGAAATAAAACCTCAAAAAATTAGTCAAAATAAAAAAATTAGTGCAATCTGCACTCCGGCAAATTCTAACGCATAAAATGATCTAAAAATGATTAAGTTCCTATGAACAGTTTTTGCTCCTATAAAACTTTTTTAGTGGAACGATTTTGTCCAACTTTAGCATTAAATATCTCTTAAAATAATTCTTCGATCTGAAAACTGTCTGCATCAGCGTGTTTATCAAACATTTCTGTATAATACTACCGATTTTCATATTTTTGTATGCATTATTTTTCTTAATATTAACGAAGAAAGACCTCCGGTCACAAAAAATTCAAAACCGGCGGCGGCGGCGGCGGCGGCGGCGGCGGCGGTGACAGCGGTAGTTACTTTTTTTTAGAATAGAGAGAAGATTTTTTTTTTAATTCTTGCATTTTTTCAAAGATTTAGGGGGGGGGGGGAAGAGGGCGACTCTTGACTGCCTCTTCCCTTTTGTGAAGACCCATGACTTTTATTATACAGCGAAACCTCCCTGTGCGACCACCTCCATTAAGTGACCACCTGCCTGAACGACCATTTTTTCATGGAACGAGATTCATTCCCATAGGCTCAATACTAATTTTACCTCCATTCAGAGACCATCCTAGTTGGAACTCCCTCCATGGGCGACCAATTTCTTAATGGTGATAAATCAAAATGATACAAATTCCGTGTTCTAAGTTTAGAATTTTTTTATTCCGGTAACTTTTAAATGTTTAAACAACTTTGTGCCTTTTTAGGCAATGTATTTAATTATGATGACAAATTAAGAATGGCGATCAATAAACTCCCCCGCCCTATTCTATCTCAAAGAAATGGATAAATTAATGAAATCACC
Organism: Maratus speciosus; assembly: GCA_963932465.1. NCBI lineage: Eukaryota > Metazoa > Arthropoda > Arachnida > Araneae > Salticidae > Maratus > Maratus speciosus. The sequence goes on along the minus strand of OZ010790.1, from coordinate 2,459,941 downwards.
ATCATTTGTTCCCGCCAAAACAAAACAAACAAAAAAAAAAAAAAAATTGCATACATTTACTGAACTTTGAAATAAAAGTTATAAAAGATAAAACCCTAAAATCAAAGCAAACGTCAATGTATTCATTTTTTAAACTCTGCAGTAGTTAACCTATGTAATTAACTTTTGTTTTGACACTTAAATTTTCATATTTTTTCCTAATGAGAAAAATAAATTTTAGTTACATTAGTTGTTACCTTTTTTAACAATTAAAATCTTGATTTAAACATGACCTCCATTAAGAGACCACCTCTCGGAGCGACCCATTTTTGTTGGAACGGAACGTGGTTGCTTTAGGGGGGTTTTACTGTAGTAGGGTTATCCCGGTGGTCAAAATAACAAAAAATAAATAAATAAACAAACTACGAAACTTCTCTAGTTCCTCTAAAAAGATTGAAACATAGTAACTATTACTGCAGTTTTAAATCTACTACAAAAAGCTTTCAAAGCCTCGCAGCGTCTGTTATTTAAAAAAGTCATTTCATTTACAACTTAATTTCCGGTAATTATTGCAGACTCAAAAAAAAAAAAAAAAGGCAAGATGAAGTTTTATCTTTTATGAAGGATCAAAAGTAGCATCTTCAGAACAAACCAGTCTAACGAGAAGTGGTCTCTCCAGCCAAGCAGAAAATCATACATACTGCTTCCATTAATGGTTCATCAGTACTGTATGTGCTTTTTTAATACCTCCCCCTCAAGAGCAACAAAAAAATGAACTTGACTCGGAAAGGTCAAGCTTCATCGCATCACAGTCCTTTCTTTACGCCTTTCATTCTGTTGCATTTTGCTTGCTCTCTTGCTCGCGCTGTTATGTTACTTTTTCTTCTTTCATGTTCTTCTGTGAGGAGCGCTGTTTTGTTATGATGAAACAATTATGTTTCTTAGCACATGTAATGACGCTAATTTGCGTGAGCTTCCTTGTCAAGCTCCCATTGTCTCTCTTTTTTTTTTTTTTTTTTAAGTTCTTGAGTATAAATTGGATTTAAGCATTTGTGCCTGCGTTACCAGCTTATAAATAGAATTATTTCGTTCTTTCTATATGTGATAATTTCGTTGAGCTACAGAGACATATTTCTGTCTCCCATAAATATGTTTATTCTGTATTTTTTCATATATAATGTTATTAATAAAACATATAAATCAAATAATAAATAAAATTACAATGGGACGCTGTTATATGCTTCTAATTTGTGCGTTTTCGTGTTTTTTTTTTTTTTTTTTTTTTTTTTTTTTTTTTTTTTTTACTGATACGTTTCTCATTTATGTTTTATTCTTAGTAGGGTAAGAATGACAGTTCTGCGGCCGTAGGTAGGATTAAGGATTAATCCTGCGTGCTGAATATCATACTAGAGTATGATGTAGAAAAGAGTGACTCCTGCGTGTTGTGATGGCGCCTTAGAGTAGGAGGGTAAAATTTTTGAGGGGGCTTATGGTTGATTATCATACTAGAGTACGGTGCAGGAAAGAGTGAATCCTGCGTATTGAGATGGTGACTCCTGCGTGTTTTTGATGTCATGTTAGAGTAGGAGGGTAAAATTTTTGAGGGGGCTTATGGTTGATTATCATACTAGAGTACGGTGTAGGAAAGAGTGAATCCTACGTGTTGAGATGGTGACTCCTGCGTGTTGAGATGGTATGTTAGAGAAGGACGCACTCCCCCCCCCCCCCTTGAAACATTAGATTTTTTTTCTTTTCTTTAGAAAGAGAAAATTTTTACGTGTTGTAACATATTTTATTTTTCGTTTGTTTTGAACTTTATCAAAAATAGTAGGTTACTTTTATCATGATTTAACTGGTCTCGTATTATTAGATGAGGGTTCTTTTTTTAATTTAATTTGTATTCTTAATGAAAGCTTTTAATGACGATGCTGTATTTTTTTTCTTTTAAATTAATAAACAACTCTGTTTTTGAAAAATCTTTAGTGACTCTTCGAAAAAAGGAGAAATGTTATGCTTTGCATTAATGAAATCACAGTAAAAAAATTAGTAGTCTCATCTAGTTTTAAGTCATTTGTTGAAGTCCTGTTTGCAGTGGAAATGATTCAACACAGTTTAATTTTGTATCGTCCTGTATACGTTGGGTTTATCATATTAGTACTGTTTTCCTTACGAGTTTCGAACCCTGAAACCCCCCAATATTCGAATTTCTGCAATGAGAATCTAGATAGAAACTTGAAAAAAATTTCATTTAGAACTTAAGATTGCTAATTATTATCCCCTTGCTGCAAGTTCATACATCTCTTTACCTAATTGCCTGGTTTCGAACCTTCAATCTTCCCATTATTAGATTATTTCTTTAACCATTGGGCTGGGCGGGCCCCAATGTTTTTTCAATTGAATTTGCTTTCTTACAGTTTTGTATTGACTTCTTTTCAAAATATTGGCGCAGCATGTCCCTTTGGGGATTTTGCGCCATAAAACCCAGTACAATCAACCATCTTTTAAAAATGAGCAGCAGAAAGATTTTACGTTAGAAGAAATTTTAACAAAGTGTTGCCATTGAATTTAGAAAAAATGAGAAATAAACATTATATATTTTTATTATCATGCACTTCGAGAAATTATTTAGTTTTCAGATGAATAGGTTTTGCTAACATTTATTCATTTTAGTATCTATTTCAACATTGGGGAAACTATTAACAGTGTGTTGTCAATGTATTATGCATTGAACGAAATTAAAGACTGTTACCATTGAATTTAGAGAAATAAACATTCAATTTTTGTATATTATGTACTTCGAGAAATTAATTCAATTTCTTAGATTTAATAATTTCAACTTCGGGAAAGTATTGTAATTTTAACGAAAAGATAATTTATAAACTGGATTTTAGGAAAGTAATGAAATTTTAGTGTAATGATATTTTTTAAATCAGGATTTTCTTGAGCAGTTAATGAATTTTTTTTTTATCACTCATCCAGAATGTTTCTTTTTTACTTATAGTGTAACAAAATTTGTGGATTTTAGTTAAAATATATTCGCCTTTCGATGGATTCGAACCATCAACCTATTCATTAACGGTGAATTGCGCTTACCAATTGCGCCACAAAGGCATTAAAGGGATACACAATTAAACCAAATCAGATTTATTTCTCAGCTTTTAAAAACTACCCAGTTCTTCAATTTTCAAAGATTTGTGGTCATATCTATTTGTGTGATTGTTGTTTCGATCATAAATAAACAGGATGTACTGTTTCTAATCTAGATGGAATGATAAACCGTATTTCCGTTTTATGTGAATAACAAGTTAATGGTTCTTTATTCCATTGTATTAGGAAAACAAATTTTCTTAATGGGTCACTATTTTAATTAACTAACAATTAAGAAATGAATCAGATTTTTTGTAACACTCGCATTTCAGTAGGATTCAAAATAAAGTTAATCACTTAATGATAAAAACAGATTAGTTCAAAAGAAATGAATTTATAAAATGATTCATTTTGTACACTTGCTTATTTTTATTAAATGAACACAACAGTTTATGTATTAAATAGTTATCACGTGATCTTATTTTTTCTGATGCGCCACCTACATTGATTTAAATGTAGTTGGATTTCATTTCATGTCATTATTCTGTTTTATACTGTTTTGATCACACATGCTATATTTTTTGTCATCGCAAAGTTAAAAGAGTTTTTAAATGAATATGGATGTTATTAATGATACACAATCGACTTTTGTCGCCAATTCGGATAAGATGAGTGAACAGGAGATAAAAGATGTGCCCGTTTCGATTAGTAAAAGTATTCCTGCTTCATCAGAAAAGTTTAAATTGCCTTATATTTGTGGAGAATGTAAAGCAGAATTTTACGAGAAACACGAGTTTTTAAAACATATGAACATTCATTTAGAAAAAAAAACTTTTTATGTGCGACGTATGTGGAATGTTGTTTTTTCGAAAGAGTTCTTCAATGGAACATATGATAATTCATCGCATGACATCTACCATGTACCAATGTGAAACATGTGGTAAATCTTTTTCAAGAAAGAGTGTGTTAATCAGACACACAAAGTTTCATTTAGAAAAAAAAGTCTTTGAGTTGTGGCAAGTGTAAGAAAACATTTGTTCAACAATGTGATTTACGAAAGCATTTGCTAATTCACATTAAAGCCGGGAAATTTCATAAATGTGAACAATGTGAAGAAACGTTTTCGAGAAAGATGCACTTAAGGAATCATCTTAAAATTCATATCATTTCGAAGAAAAGTGAGCTTTCCAAGTAATTTAAATGTGATGATTGTGATCAAGTTTTTTATGATAAATTCGACTTAGCTGAACACAGAAAAAGTCATCTTTCATCTACCCAACTTAAATTGGAACAGCGTAATGGATTGATTAAGCAATTAGAAGAATTAACACTTCAATTAAGAACTTTGCAAAATCAAATATCTTCTTCAAATATCGAATTTTCAATGATTTGAAACAGACATATGTTTTCATTATACATATGCAAACATTTTTGTAACTAACAAAAAATAAAAATTTTCTCAATTGAAAAAAACTTGTATGTTTTTATTTTAACAAGATGTCTTAGTATTTTATTGATTCCACTACAAGTGAACTTGATTTTTTTTTTCTAAGTGAATGAAACTCTAATAATATTTTGGGAAAACATTTTATTTTAAGTTTTCTTCATTTAACTCACTCTATTAATTTGAAAGCAATGCAAAATTGAAATATATTTTATTAAAGTTAAAATAATAAAGTTTTTGTAATATTAATGACTAGCATTACTACACTGTAAATTAAAATGTCTGAAATTCAAACACTTAAGTGTCTGAAACGGAGTATTCAGTTTTCAGACATTTTAAAATGTCTGAATTTTTTCAGACACTTTTCGTGTCTGAATTTCAGACACTTCAAACGTCTTAATAGCATCCATTTTTTTTTGTAAGCATCATACGTAGCCATGTTTGACCACGTTGAATCCTGGAAAAATATTTGGCTAGTGTCCTGCCCCCCCCCCCCTCCCCCCCTACAACCTGATTTTTCTGGTGCTCCCAATTTTGGTACGCAATTTTTGTTAAGCTGATAATTTAAATCTTTTACGACATTTTACTGATTATAATCAATATTTTGAACTTCAGGAGTAGAACAAGATTAAAACAAAAAATATTTATCTAAATATTAGATTTTTAAAATTTGTTTTATTTTTAATCTTATTTTACTTTAAAAGTTCAAACTATTGATTATAATCAATACAATTTCGAAACAGATTTAAAATATAAGCTTTACAAATATTGCACATCAAATTTGTGGGCACTAAAATCGTAGGGGGGCGGGGCACGGCCCAGCATGCCCATTCTTTAATCAAGAAGTTCTTTTGCAAAAAATGCAACCCTGCATTATTGTTATCTCAATTGAGATGTCCGGTATTCGGGAGTATCCGTTGTGGATGTTAATGGACATTCCCGAATAGCTATTCTGAAACATCTATTTAGCGAATACTTTTTTAATCCACATGACATACATATTTGTATATTTTTACCTCACAAAAGCAGACATCTTCGATAATCGGACAAATTCAGCGGCATGGGCTATTGAGGGCTTTTAAAGTACATGGATAAATATATATATTTCTTATAATCTTGTCCTACTCTACTTCATACAATTTAAAAATAGATTTTTTAAAAATTTATATTGCCACTTAGGCAATTTTACATATATATCAGATGATAATCACAACAGCTATTTAACTATGAATAAATAAATAAATATTCTACTTTACCCTTTGCACTCGAGGGCTCCGGAGCGGAGCCATTTAAAATTTGTCTTCAAACTCGAGGGCTTTGCTACGGAGACAATGCAAATAATTTTGTGATACCTGTCTAGAAAAGCCAAGATTACATGGTATCACAAAATTATTTGCATTGTCTCCGTAGCGGAGACCTCGAGTTTGAAGACAAATTTTAAATGGCACCGCTCCAGAGTCCTCGAGTGCAAAGGGTTAATATTGAGAAAAAAATTACTTCGGTATTTTGTTTATTTATATTTTGTGTTTTTTAATCTAGTCCTACTCTAAAAGTTCAAAACTTTCATTATAATCAGTGCAAGATTTAAGGTATCAACTTTACGAAAATTTCATACAAAATCCCCCCCCCCCCTCCCCGAAAAAAAAATAAAAATCCTTATCATTTAAAAATTAGATTTTTTAAAAATTTATATTGACACATGGGCTTATTGTTATCATTCCTATGAGCTACTAAACAAGACATCTTTAAAGCAAAATAAAGCCAAAAAAAAAAAAAGTTAGCACATGATATCACTATGATACAAAATTGCGATGCTTATCAGTAAAGTGTAATTGGAAAATGACCTTCGAATCCACACATGCAGCGAAATCTAAATACACAAATTATTTCCTTTTTCCTGACTGGCTTACTTCTATGTTTCCAAATCAAAAGTTTTCACACATTAAAAGATTTAATAGCTTTAGAAATATATCTAAGAAATACTTGAGATAAACATTCATTTTCAATTATATATAAATTTCATTAAAATCAATTGATTTTTTTTTCCAAAAGCGAAAGTTTATAAATATATTTTTTAATTTCAGCTGAATATTGTTCAATGGAAAAAAAAAAAGGCAATCCCAAAAATCCCGGAATTTTCCAGTAAAAATTCCGGGATTTTCGGGGTTAAAATTAAAGCGGGATCCCGGGATCTCAATCCGGGATTGTAATCCCTAGCTAGGAAGTAAGAAAACTTTAGAAGATCTTTCAAAGTTTTTTTTTTCTATTTCGTTGTGGTCGAGTATGAGATAAGCATTAGCCATTGAAATTGAAACTAAGAACTGCCATATTGAAAACAAAACAAAACAAGAGAATGAACATAACTTTTAAATATGTTTGTTTTTTAGTGATGTTATTACTTTAAATTTGAGAAAAAAGATGAGAATAAATAATACATAATTTGTAATAAAAGACAACGTCATAAATTTAAAAATATATACTTCTAGAATTAGTGTTTTTTTTTTTGCAAAAAGATTCAAAACTAATTAAATTTCATGTAAGATTTTGTTTAGTACAATAAATAAAATCATAAAAGACACTAATTTTAGTACTATAAAGAAATTATAACACTTACTTCAATCGCTGTTTGCAAGAGGTAAGAAATATTCCTCGATTTGAAATTTTAAAAACTACCACAACCACAGTGAGGGAGAAAGACTTTCATCAGTTTAAAAGGTAATTCCATAATACATCCGACTAGCCATATTTAAAGAATGAGATGTTTCATCCTCAAAACAAGACCCGCCAGACAAAAGTTTTTTTTTTTTTTTTTTTTTTTTTTTGCCAGCTTTGACAGGACGACGATGAATAACACAATATTATTGATATACACTGCTCAAAACAATTAAAGGATATTTGAAGTTTTATATAAAATAAAGATATAAACGAAATTTTTTTTGCCGAAAATAGAAGAAGAGAATCACAAATGCAAATTTTTCTGGTTTTCAAACTGTGGAGTATGCAAATTTTGAGTTCGACGTCAAAAACGTCGCTTCAGCGGCAGCGAATGAAATTTGACTTTCAACTGGATAAAAGAGCATGAAGACAAGGATGATCGGCATTCAGTGATTGCTTTGTTTCGATGAGTACGATGTCTCAGCGAAGTCATTTGACAGATTCAGAAGCTTTGAGAATTGTTGGTAGGTTAGAAGGGGGCCAAACTCAAGCCGAAGTAGCGCAAGCCATTGGAGTGTCACAAAGTGTCATTTCCAGGATCTGGAACCGTTTTTTGGAGAGTGGATGTGCAGGCCGAAGACCAGGGCAAGGTCGTAGACGGGCAACAACGCCCAATGAAGATCGGTATTTAGCGTTAACAGCTCGGAGACACCGAACCATGAACGCTACTCTTCTCCCACAACACCTTCGCTTGGCTACAGGCACCACGATTTCAACTCAGACTGTCCGAAACCGGCTCCATGCTGTAGGTCTGTATGCTCGCCGACAGATGGTATGTGTTAGATTAACATCAAGGCATCGTCGCGACCGCAGGGAGTGGGCAACCGAGCATGTCAACTGGAGGAGAAATGAATGGAGCAATATTATGTTTTCTGACGAGTCCCGTTTTTCTGTGCAACCGGATAATAGGCGTATTTTCATCTGGAGGGACCGTGGCAGTAGGAATAATCCTGAGTTCGTGCACGAAAGTGTCAGATTTGGCGGTGGAGGAGTGTTGTTGTATGGTGGCATCTCCATTGACGGGCGCACTGACCTCTACATCATTCGAGATGGAGCTTTGACTGGTCGCCGATATAGGGATGAGATCCTCAGACCTATTGTAGTCCCTTACGCTGCAGCAATAGGAGATAACTTCATTTTAATGGACGATAACTGCAGGCCACACCGTGCAAACCTGGTGGAGGATTTCCTTTTCGAGGAAGGAATCGTTCGAATGGAATGGCCAGCGTGTTCTCCAGACATGAATCCAATCGAGCACGTTTGGGACGCTCTAGGAAGACGAGTTTCTGGCCGCCAACAACCCCCACAAACTCTCCAAGAACTGGAAAGAGCTCTTCTGGAAGAGTGGGGCAGAATACCCCCAACTCGTCATTAATAGCCTCATAGAGTCCATGCCTCAAAGGTGTTCAACGTTGCTGGCCGCCCGTGGAAAACATACCCCCTACTGAAAATGATTTTCTTTGAAGAAAACACCTTTTCTTATTCTTTTTTTCTCATATGCACAAATTGTGTTTCTTTCCTTTAGTACACAAATGCGCAATAAAATGCATTTTTTCTGCCAAACATGTGTAATTTATTCTCATATAACCTACTATGTCTGTCGACCATGTATCAATCAGCTAAACAGTTTACCAAATACAAAATCCACCTAAAACTGCAATATCCTTTAATTGTTTTGAGCAGTGTAAATTGATACGAGTTACACTAAGCCCATTGCACACGCTTTGTAGAATTTCCGGGTGTAATCTTCAACCGTCGCGTCGTCTACTTCTGTTCTGTGTCTATCCCGCCCTTGTATCGACGACAGCTTCTAAGAGACATTTGATGTCGAGCACACACGTCAGATGTATGTATTCAATAAATAAATAATCCAAGTTAATACGAATTAAAATCAGAGTACTTCACATTTCTCAAAAAACGAATTAAAATACACGCGTACATAAAAACAAACTTTGTTTGAATTACAACGTATACCACTTCGAACGAAGACATCTAAAACGCATTCGCAACTGGGAGTGCTAGTGCCCCCTGGTGGTTATTGCGTCGGAAGAATCAAAGCCTCTTAAATTAAGACACGTTTAAAGAAATGAAGTGTCATAAAATAAGACGTTTGCGGATATTTTAGACATTATTCTCAGTTCGTTTACACCATGGTCATAGTAAGACACTTATGTATCTTAAATTAAGACATCTATAATGTCTGAATTTTCAGATTAAGACACTTAAGTGTCTAAAATTCTTTTTCAGTCACATATGTGTCTAAATTTAAGACGCTTCTATTTGCAGTGTAATAATTGTAAATGAATTTAATTATCTACTATTTAATTTAATCAACTATCATCATTTTTGAGGGGATATATTAAATGAAGTATTTATCCACTCAATATTTTATTCAATTTCATATGAGTATGACTGCATCATAATAAAAACTATTTTAAACAATCAACTTCTATTACTTTTGTTTAGAGGGATTAGAAAATGAAGTTATTTAAATTATTATTATCTTTATTACATATTTTTTTAAGTTTAATTAACAAATAATTAATTTAATTAATTTGAGTATAATTATCATTTTAGTATAATTATCATTTGATTATATTTATCCACTCATTATTTTAATCCATTTCATATAAGTTTAATTATCCACACACTATTTATTTTAATCAATTTCATGAGAAAAAATATAATGAACTTGCGTTTCATTTTCCATGTGTTGCCATTCACAAGTTTGAAAAATAACTATCATAATGAAATATTCATGCTAGCATTAATCATGCTTTTCGGTTTAATCATCAAGTTGAAAAATTTACTTGATACCGATTTTTAACTGAAACCGTCGCTGATTTGAATTCATATAAATATAATTATTCACTATTTTATTTTAATCAATTTCATTTGAATCTAATTAATTTAATTTGAGTATAATTATCATTTGACTATATTTATCCACTCATTATTTTAATCCATTTCATATAAGCATAATTATAACTTCCACTGTATATTTTAATCCATTTCATATAAGCATAATTATAACTTCCACTATATATTTTAATTAATTTCATGTGAATAAAATTATTATTTGTTCTGAACATGTGATTCACTCATCGTGTGTTGCCATTCTCAAGTTTGAAAAATATCTAATATGATGAAATATTTATACTAGCAATAGTCATGCTTTTCGACTCAGTCGACAATTTGAAAATTTAGTCGGTCTCGATTTTTTAATTAATGTGATCGTTTCTAACTGAAACCGTCACTGATTTGAACTTATGTTAATAATCGTTTGAAATCATCTCAATCAGTTTACTGTTGACTTTTGATCAGACTACACCACATACTGTTTTTATTTAAAATGGCTTGTGAATTAAATATACTGAAAATATCTACGCTAGAAATGAATTGCGTAACAAAGTATCAACGTTTAGAATCATCTTTGGATACTGATATGAAGGAATTAAATCTCTCAAGTTTAGAATTTTTTTAATTCAAACGAGAACTGTTCAACATTACTCTCAAACAAGGATTTACATGCTGCTGAACCCAAGTTCGACATAGATTCGACGACCCCAATATTCACTCAAAATGATGACGACACAACTTCTACTATGAGTTTTTTGGACACTATTTTTAATGACCTAGACTTTAAAAATTTGGAATCCTTCCTTTTCCCAAGTACCTCAATTTCATCATCACAAGAACCAACAAATGCTGTTTTGAATACAGTACAAGGTCCTCTTATGAAAGACATTCCCAAAAGCAAATCACGCAATTTTAACGTGATTGAAATCAAGTTGAGTGATTGTGTTTATTTAATTTTAAAACATCACATCAAACGATTTTATGTGTATATAGGGGAGTTTAAACGCGATGTGATTAGTAATGAAGAAATGATGACGAAAAATAGACTTTTGATGGACATTAATATGTGGTATGAATTTCAATTGAAACTTTTTGCTTTTAATTTCAAATATAAATCCTCATCATTTATTGCTAATAATACTGTGTTGGTAATGAATTACAATAATAGCACTATGCGAATTAAAAACTCTATGAATTTTTCACATTTTGACTTAAACGATTGCCAATTATTAAATTTGAAGGATAAAGTTCATCATTTTAACAAGAAGCTTTTGCAACACATGTATACAAATTATCTACCACGCTTAATTAAGCAAAAATGTACATTAGGTGACGTAACCATCGAAAATGAATCTGCTTTATTTTCAAAGCTCATCAATTGTATTGAGACATAGGCGAAAACGTTTTGTTTACATTTCGTTAGGGTGATACGTAGCATCTTTTATAGTGTCTTATTATAGTTTTAAATGAATTTAAGCCGGGATTTTCAATACTATAAGCAAAATGAAAGGAGAAGGTCCCCATCTGACACTAACATGCCATTTAAATTTAAACGGCGTCAATTTTCAGTTCGCTTGATGATGATCAACAAGTCACAGGGCCAAACTTTTGATAAATGCATTTTTATTTACATTTTCAACAAAATTTTCAATTACTTTTTTTATGAATTACTTTTCATTTCAAAAATTTGTAAATTTCATAATGTTAAAATGTTTTATACCCAATTGGCAGCACCACCTAAATGCGTTTTTATTTACATTTTCGACAAAGTTTTGCCTGACTTTTTATACACTAGGGGGCTCAGTCCCCTACGAGCTACGGTCGCCAACCCCCGTCCAGACACCGCAGACTCTAAATGCACGCTAATTTGATCGGCTTTAAAAAGATTTCGAAAGATTGAATTATAATTTAAAAAACAGTAGCGATGTCCCAATAAACGGATTTCTATTCATTTCTCTTTGATTGTGGAATTTTAACGCCAAATCCGCTGCGGTACTACTTGATTATCCCGTCGACCAATTTCGCCAAATTATATAAATCGCCAAACCACTCGCCAAATTATACAAATTGACATAATTTTTATTTTAAATAACGAAATAACAAATAAATTAGTACAACATTAATAAAAAATACAAATAAAACGTTGAAATAAAAATTATTTGATGACGTAGACACGTGTAACAACATTTCAAAATAAGCTAACATAAAAGGAATTAAGTAACCAGTCTTTTTCTCCTGGTATTTTTTAACAAAGTGAAAAGAAAGTTCTTTTAAATGAGACATTTTAAATTAATCGTTTTTAATCTGACGTAATTTTGACAAACCCAACTAAAAATATTTTTTATTGTGTTTTCACTAAGGTTTTAAATTAATTCTGTTTCCAAGGTTTTTTAATACATTTTTATTACATTTTCAACAAAGTTTTCCATTACTTTTTTATAAATTAAAAATATTTGTAAATTTAATACATTATAATGATTTATGATAGCACTCACTGGCTAGAGTTGACACAAATAGTGGTGAGCGAGCGAAGCGAGATGGGATCAAGTAACGATCCCAATGTGAATTGCGTAGCAACTCACGGGGTTTGGCGAGCGTTAGCGAGTAGGGGGCTGAGCCCCACTAGTGCATTAGAATTAAGCGTTTGTATCCACGTTACCTGTTTATAAATAAGAAAATTATTTTGTACTTTCTATCTGTGATAAATGCAGACTGAAAAATATGTTTATTAAGAATTTTGCATACATAAAATTAGTAATAAAATGTACAAAAAATTAAAGCATAACCTTACAGTAAAACATTGTTCATACGTTTCTCATTTATGACTTTTTTCATTTACATATTTCTCATTTATGCAGTTTTCTTTTATACGTCTTTCTTTTATGTTTTTTCTTTTATGATTTTCCTTTTATAATTTTCTCATTTATGTTTTTTTATACCCATCTCAATGCTAGTTTTTCGTTTATAATTTTCTCGTTGGTGCTTTTTCATTTGAGCCTTTCTGATTTATTCTTTTCTTTTTCATTTATACAGTTCCGCTTTGTGTTTTTTCACTTATGTTTTTCTCATTTATGTTTTTATTCACTTGTGCTTTTGTTCTTTTATATGTTTTTACTTTCTTCTATCTTTACAAGTAGAAAGTACGTATTGGATTCGTGAAATTTTTCGAATTCCAGTTTTCGACGAATTTACACGCTTTAGGGGTCAGAGAACCCGAAAAACATGTTTTTAGAAAATGTCTGTCTGTGACTGTCTGCTTGTCTGTATGTATGCTCTACAAATTTTGTGGGCACTCTGTCTCAAGAACTAATGAACGGAATTTAATAAAACTTTAGCTTCAATTAGTCATTGATATAAACTGGCGCTGATTACTTTTTGATGTAAATCGCCTTACAGGTGGCGCTGCTATGCTGCATTTTTCACGCTTTCCGCAATAGCTATATCTCGAGAACTAATGCTCGGATTTTTTTTTTAAATAAAACTTCAGATTCTGTTAGCCCTTGATATAATTTGGTGTTGATTACTTTTGGTGTAACTCGCCTAACAGTTGGCGCTGCTATGTGGCATTATTCACGATTATCGCAATAGCTCTAGCTCTATCTCAAGAACTAATGCATGAATTTTCATCAAACTTCAGATTCAGTTAGTCCCTGATATAAATTAGTGCTGTTTAGTTTTTGGTGTAAATCGCCCAACAGGTGGCGCTGCTAGGTTGCATTTATCACGATTTCCGCAATAACTGCATCTCAAGAACTAATGCATGAACTTTCATCAAATTTCAGATTTAGTTAGTCCCTGATATAAATGGGTCCTGATTAGTTTTTGGAGTAAATCTCCCAACAGGTGGCACTGCTATGCAGATTTTTACGATTTCCGCAATAATTCTATCTCAAAAACTAATGCACGGATTTTTATCAAATTTCGGATTCAGTTAGAAATTGACATAAGTTGTTGCTGATTTTGGTGTAAATCACCTAACCTCTGATATGCTTTATTTTTGAGGAAGTATTAACAAGTATGAGATAGAAGAAAGTTTTCGGATTGCCACATCCGACTAGTTTCCTTTGGGGCTTATTTTTATTTTATTTTTTAAGTTTATCCTTTTTGCTTTCTTTACGCCTTTCGTTCTGTTCATTCTGCTTGCTCTCTTGCATTTCTTTTTCTTCGTTTTTCTTCTTCTTTGAGGAGCGTTGTTTTGTTATGATGAAACAATTATGTTTCTTAGCACATGTAATGACGCTAATTTGCGTGAGCTTGCTTGTCAAGCTCCCATTGTTTTTTATTTTTAAGTTATTTGAGTATAGATTGTATTTAAGCGTTCGCTGCGTTACCAGCTTTTAAATTAGAGAATTATTTCGCACTTAATGATACTTGGGCTGAACTACGCAGACTTCTTTTAACTTTTACAGATATGTTTATTGCGTATTTTTTCATAAATAATATTAATAATAAAACTTACAAAACGAATTAGAAACAGTATTACTACAGTGGAACTCTGTATATATATATATATATGATTCCCATTTATATTCCTATTTATATAGAGTATTTAAGCTTAATAGTTATTTCTATGAAATATTTTTTTAAAGGAAAAATTATTAAAATATTTAGTGTAAGTAAAGTATGTAATATAAAGTTGTATTAAGTATTATTAACAAATTCCTACTACGTACTTTCGGCATCGTAATCGGATTTCGAAACGTGGGGCTCGGGCCAGCTCGAGGTCCGTAAAAAAAGAGTACCAACTCATCTTTAGTATATACTGTTCAGAAAAAATATTGTCATGTGAACGATCTGCAGGCAGAAAAAGTCCCTGATCTACGTTTGTCCTTTTATTATTAATAATAGTATGATTCTACCAACTAAATTGAAAAAATATATTATCAACTAAACTAGAAACTAAAACCTAAATTTATAAAGTATGTTAATGCCTTAATTTAAATCTATCAACCGACTTCAAAACATAAACTTTGTATCGTTTCTATTATATTGTGTTGAAAAAGTTTTCTAATTTTTCGCAATGTTCTAAATAATTCTATAAATGGAATACGTATTTCTCTACAAATAAAATCAGCGTAACTAATCACTCATATCACAAATTTTCCCTCTATTCACCCTATTTTAATAGCCAAATTGAACAGTGGAATTTAAACGAAAAAATATTCAAAACATTCTATTACTCAAACTCAATCAAAAACATAAATTGAATAAAATGAGTAAATTTAAAAAGTTAAAAATTAAAATGCAGTTTTTTAAATGCACTAAAAATTATTCCAACTTCACTAAATAAACCCTGCTTTAAAAAAAAAAAAGAAAGTAATAATAATCATTTTAAATGTTCATTTAGTTAAAGCTACAGAAGCCGAGAGTAAATATAGTTCATAATGAATGCGTTAGTTAAGGGGGTCTCAATGTTAATTTAACATGGAAAAGCCTATGGAGATGATAACTTTTTCATTTTTTCTTCCCACCTTTTTGTCCCTGATGCCACTCATTTTTTATTCTTTACAAATTCTAATGATATTGTAAATTTAAAGTATAAAAACGATTGCCTGACATCAGGGTCAAAACGAATGGTAAAATGCCTTTGCATATGGGTGAATTATAACACAGAGAGAAACATGGGCCAATTGTTTTTGCATTATTCAAATATTTTTCTTAATAATTCCAATTTTCGCTTTTTTCATTAAAAATCAACGGACATTTTTCATAGAAAATGTAACATTTTTACTTCATTGTTGCAAAAATTTCATAAGCCGTAATAATTATTTATTTCTTTTTAGTTGAAAGATTTTCACGTGAAATATTAAATTGAGCTAGTTTTTTTATTTTATTTATTTATTTATTTATTTATTTTTATCAAAAATTTAAAAGGTGAATATGGCGTCATAGTGGAAATAAAAAGGATATTTTCAGAATAAGTTTTTGCTTTGGTCAAGTTTATATTTTAGTAAAAGTTTCTAATGGATAGCTATTTTTACGCAGGTGGCGAACTTAGTGGGGAATTACATAACTTAAATTTTAAAATGTGTTTTTTTTTCCGAGATGAAAACTATTTATACGCCAAGTTAAACTTAGGTAATAATTTTCTGATGTATTTACATCACCTCTTGGGAGAGAATAAGGTTTAAAAATTTAAGTAAAACTTTTATTTTTTTTATTTTTTTACTGTATCACAGCTATAAAATTGTTAAATATTAGCAGTAAGGATTCAACACAATTTACATCTACATTCATAGCGTTCCTGAGTGGGAAATAGGGTATCTAAATTTAAGTGAAGTTAATTTTTTATATTTTGATTATAGATTTTTTACGTTCAGATTGGAAATTTTTGTCCAAACTACCGCAACCTGCATTACTACAGTGGTGAAACATTTTGAATTGCACATTGGTAAATTGCATCTCACATTGTGATGCAATACCGCATACATCAAAGCCTGATAATGATACACTCTATTAATTTTGAAATGCGTTGGTATGAGTGCTGTAGTTATTAAAAAACTTGACATATTAAACAAAAACATAATTTGAAGAACAAATTAAAAAAAAATTATTTCCTACATTGTTTAAGCCCGAGAAGGGACAGATATTAAGTTATTTCATTCAATTAGTTCTACATTTAATGTTAAATTTTTGTAACAAATCTGTTAAGCCAATTGAAGATTAAAAAATAAAAATAAAATTCATACAATATGATACTTAAAACACCCTAAAAAATTAGATTCCGTTCAAATGAATTCGAAATAAATCTTAGACCTTTTTTTTAAGTTTTGTATTTTGCATGCATCTTATCGTTTTATGCACAATTGTCATAAACATAATACAAAATCTGCAATACAAATATTTTCAATTAAAAATGGAAGAAGCCTAAGATTTATTTCGATTTTATTTGAACGGAATCTAATTTTTTTAGGGTGTTTTAAGTATCATATTTTATGAATTTTATTTTTTTTTTAAATCTTCAATTGGCTTAGCTAATTTGTTGCAAGAATTTAACATTAAATGTAGAACTAACTGAATGAAATAACTTAATATCTGTACCTCCTCGGGCTTAAACAATGTAGGAAATAAATTTTGTTTTTTTAATTTGTTCTTCAAATTATGTTTTTGTTTAATAATTGTATAATTAGAACAGAAGTTATGGCTTTTAAATTATACACCGTTCAATAGTTAAGCGGCGTTTCCGAAACTTTAAAGTTATTTTTCTCCAAATGACGTTTTTGGGCATAACGCGCACAATATCTCAAAAACTTCTGGATATTTTTTCCTGAAATTGTCAAAATATATTTTATGTTAGTCCGTATAAACTGAACCTAAAATTTCCTTTTTATTATTGTTTAAAAGAATATTTTTTTAGGTGATTATGCTGTTTAAATTTTCTAAATTTTTCATTAGCTAAATACAACTTTGTATGAAAAATATAACAATACTTTAAATACAAATTTATATAGATTCAGGGTCATTATCATAATCTGATGTATAAGTAATAAGTAGGTACCAAAATGTTCATTCTAGTTGAGAAATTTATTTTGTAATCCTGCGCGTAATCTCGTTATACCAATTTTCTGCTTGTCAGATGTCTGTCAGTTTGGAGCCCCCTGTAAATGCTAATTTTGCACCTTGCAATTTTTAAAATACATAAAATGAAAGACCATGCTTATATCTTTCATCCCAATTAAAATTGTGTCTTAAAATCAAATACATTTTAATATATTAAATGTTAAAAATGGTCTTTTTTTTGTTTTTTTTTTTTCTAAGAGTCCTGGGACCCTTCAATCCATTAAATTTATGGTATAAAAATTATTACATTTATACCTCCCGTGCTTAATGATCAACGAAAAAAAAATTGTCGGACTTTTCTAGACAATTATACAAGAACCTGTATTAATAAACTGAACAGATAAAAGTTCGAAATCGTGTAATGCATACCTTCTCCCTTTGGATTTTGAAATTTAACGCTGCAGTATTTCTACCCGACTTTCTCTGAGAATATTCATTCCTTAGAGAATCCCTATTCAAGAGCGTTCGGCATCGTTGAAGCTAGAAGCGAGGTCAAATGACAGAAGTTTATACTTAACAACCCGTTACAATTCGAAAATTGCGTGAGTTTATAATTTGCACTGGGTTATCTTTCAATTTTATTAGGGTCTAGAATGAATAACTAAAATAATTTTTCATTCCTTTATCATTATTGTATTTTATTTTTTAACTAGGTGTGCTTACTCTATTTCAATGACCTTTTCTTAGGGTCTAGATTTATAATAAAAGGAAGAAAATCCAAATTTAATGAATACAATAAAACTTTAAAGGCCTGTTTTAAGTTGGAAACAGAAAACATTTGTGACATTACAGGGTGGTCATAAAAAAAAACTTCCCCGATATATGTACCCCTAGCGACCTAATCGCTCAACCAATCGAAAGGAAATTTCAGATTTAGTTATTTGAAGGTATGCGCTGGAGATCGTGATGATTTAAAACAATAGATCTCTCACGATTACGGTTAGAGTGAAAAAATTTCGAAATTTTCCAATGGCAACACCCTTTTTTTTCCTGCGCAAATTCATCAACGTATTGAAAAACTATAAATGACGTTGGTACAATACACGTATGAATGACTAAAATAGCCGGTGTAATGTCGTGGCACTCAATCCTAATCAGTTCCTATGTAACGTAATATTCAGCATTCTAAAACAAATGATTACATTTTTATTTTCACTATGTGTACGCAAACACAACTCAAAAACACGCTTTAAAACAAATCTTACACCATTACTCAATTCGCATATGAAAAAAAAAAAAAAAAAAAAAAAAAAAAAAAAAAAGATCGGCTACTGAAAAATATATCTTTTAGTCACTTTTTCGTTCTTCGCAATGGTCTTTTTTACAAGTGTTTTACGTCGGCAGTTTTCATCATACGTATATCATTCCATCGCCATTTATGATTTTTCAATGCGCTGATAAATTTGCGCATGAAAAAAATGGCTGTTGCCATTCGAAATTTTCGAAATTGTTTCACTGTAAGCGTAACCGCGAGAGCTCTATTGTTTTAATCATCACGATCTCGAGCGCATACTTTCAAATAGGTATAGCTAAAATTTCTTTTCGATTGGTTGAACGGTTAAGCCGCTAGGGGTTCATATATCGGGGAAGTTTTTTTTTATGACGACCCTGTATTATCAAATCCATTAGAAATATACAAACATCTAAAATTTAAACAAAAAATCAACAAACAATCATTTAAAACACAAGGCTGTTTTTTTTAGTTATCTGACCTGAGCATTAATATAGAACCGATTTTGATAACTGTTTTTTAAATGAAAGCAGTTTACTTGTAGATGTGCCCGCACTCGCTATTTAAAAAATAATCCCATTTTTATGTATTAATTTTAATTTTAAAAGTCTTTTATGAAATTTCTTTATAATGCTGGAAATTGAGTTACTTTCATTGTTACAGAGAAAAGGGAAGCAGTGGTAATTACTATGCCATTAAAGTTTTCATTTTCTCATTATAACTAGGATTTCCCCCAGAGGTGTTAGTCTGAGCGATATTGCTGAGAGCATAGATTTAATAATGACTTGTAACAAATAAAGAAAATGCGATGCGATCTTAAATTAACTATGCATTGGCACAAATAATAATGATGAACATGAGCAAATTGTATTGTAGAATTACAATATCCCTTTAAGACCTGGAGAATTTTGGTAGAAATTGAAAGTCTTGGTTTTAACCCTAATTAAAAAATATCATATTTGACTGAAAGAAAAATATTAAAAACAAAATTCCGATGTTAGGTTACGTCAAAGGGAGGATCCACACAATTGTGTGGTGCAGGTTCGGCTTTAAATCACAGAAAATGTTGAAATTGATTTTTATTTTTCCTTAGGACACAATTGTGTAGGTCAAGTCTTAAAGGAATATAAATTCATATACACTATTTAGGAAAAGCACGAAATAGGAAAGCAAACCGTGCAAGACGGCCATGCATGATTATAAAATTGGAAATATGAAATACATTAAAGGTAATACAGAAAATAAAACACTAAATTATTGCATATTGGAATTTTAAATCTTTCAGATGATATCAAGAGCATAAGCAGACGCTCAGCAACCAATTTGGTACCTCTAAATGGAAAAAAATATGATGTTTGAAGAGAATGAAGAATTTTTTATATGGCGTGTGGTCCCCTCAAACAGTTAATACTTTTGAATAACTGTTTTTCGAGGGTGCGATGAGGGTGCCGACAGAGTTTAGGCAGTGGTGTAGTCGTAAAATCAGAGTGTATACGCTCAAGGCAGAGAGTCACTGTAAAAAATTGCTGCAGTAATTTTACTTCAGCAGGGATTCCGGGCAAAGGCACATAAAACTAGTATGTTGTGGTCATCACAAAACTTTCTTCTATATAAATCACGTCAATTAAATCATTTAAATAGTAAAAGAAATTACATCAATTTATTCATATAAAAGTATACCTGAATTTGAAGTTTGATGAAAATTCGTGCATTAGTTATTGAGATAGAGCTGTAGAGGAAATTCTGAAAAATGCAGCATAGCAGCGCCAGCTGTTGAGCGATTTGCACCAAAACACAAACAGCACTAATTCATATTAAGGTATACCGGAATCTGAAGTTTGATGAAAATCCGTGTATTAGTCCTGGAGCTAGAGCTACTGTGGAAATCACAAAAAATGCAGCACAGCAGCGCCACCTGTTGAGCGATTTACACCAAAAGGTACAAAATATCAATTCATGTCAAGGACTAACTGAATCTGAAGTTTGATAAAAATCCGTGCATTAGTTCTTGAGATAGAGCTATTGCGGAAATCACAAAAAATGCAGCATAGCAGCGCCACCTGTTGAGCGATTTACACCACAAGGTGCAAAACGTCAACTAATGTCAAGCACTAACAGAACCTGAAGTTTGATGAAAATCCGTGCATTATGTCTTGAGATAGAGCTATTACGAAAATCGTGTAAATGCTGCAAAATGCAGCATAGCAGCGCCATCTGTTGGCCGATTTGCACCAAAACGTTACCAGCACTAATTCATATCAAGGATTAACTGAATCTGAAGTTTGATGAAAATCCGTGCATTAGTTCTTGAGATAGAGCTAGTGCAGAAATCACGAAAAATGCAGCATAGCAGCGCCACCTATTGGGCGACTTACACCAAAACCTAATCAGCACCAATTTATGTTAGGGACTACTTGAATACAATTTTTTATTAAATTCCGTGCATTAGTTCTTGAGATAGAGCGCCCACAAAATTTGTGTCACATACACACAGACAGACAGACTCACAGAGTCACAGACAGACATTTTGTAAAAACATGTTTTTTGGTATCTCTGACCTCTAAAACGTCTAAATCCGTCGAAAACCGGAAGTCGAAAATTTTTACGAATCCAATACTTTCTTCTTGTAAAGATAGAAGAAAGTAAAAAACGGACCTTTCTCCTAGATAAACGGAGTTTGCTTTTAGATAAACGAATTTTGCCCGTATAACATGAAATTTACGGGATTTGACCGTTTATCAAAAAAAATGTGGCATTTTCCGTAAATTTACTGCAGCAATTCACGATAAAATACCGTAAATTTACAATTTTTTTTAACAGTGTATACCCTAGAGTGTATATACTGTAGCTTTCTTGAGAAACAGAGGGTATACGGTGTTACTTTAAAAATCCAGAAGGTATGCGGCGTATAACCTCCCGTATACCCTCCACTACATCCCTGAGTTTAGGGTTTTCTCGCTTCAAAAATTGATATATTAAAGTCCCGAACAATTAATAGAGTCATGCAAAGCGTCGCACAGTGAAGTATTTGACCCGAAATCCTGGTCAAAAATATTTTTCGATGAAAATATAGTCTGATTGGCTTGAAATTCTTAGATGTTATTGGGTATCACTATGGCACGTTTGGTATTGTAAATCAAGTCTATAGCCTTTACGGTTCATTTACAGACACCCAAAAGAATTCCCTTACATTATGGTCTATGGGGGAAAATCGTTTGCTCTGTATTTTAATGATATCACACTTTTAAACGTGCTGAAATGTATATATATCACTAAGGTGTACTAAGGCACTTATTGTAGAATGCGGTGTGCATAGAATATATCGTTCATTTACAGGGACACACAAAAGAATATGGCTGAAGAATAAATTTAACTATTGAAGTCTATGACCAATAATTGTTGGAAGTGCGTTTGTAGTTGTGATAGGCTTTTTAAAATAGAAATTTTTTTTTAAATATTATTTGGAGTGTGGATACATTTTATAGATCATATACAGATCTGCACAAAAGTTCTCAAGTACATTTCCGTTTATTCACGGAAATGGCTGAATGAACATTTTTAACTGTGCTGTGCGTTTCACTGAACTAACTTTTAGCATACTATGAAGTATACATACAAATTCATAGCTTAGTTTAATATTTTATATCTTAAAAGCTGACGAAGTGTAAGTAAGATTTTAACACTTCACATAATAATAAATATACATTTTATAAATATTTTGACAATTAAGAAAAAAAAAGAGCCATCATTTAAGAAGAGCACAACGAAAAAAGAAGTTAAAATATTAATTTACTAAGTAGATATTTTAAAAAATACGAATAAATCATATGTCCATTGACTTAACATTACCGAAGGGAGTTTGGAAGTTGAGCGATTTGTAACCTTAACTATTTACTGTTTTTAAGAGGAAAGTAATTGTTGATAGGTTTGTCTTATTTACTATTAATGTTTAATTAAATGTATTTAATTTTACTATATATAAAACGTATTATTTGCATTTAATAATGCTTATTACATTTAAATTACATTTAATAATAATTATTGCATTTAATTTGTGTTTAATAGTATTATATTTAATAGTAGGTTCAGTAAAGTGGAGTCTATATAGTATAGATTGCTAGTTTTTGAATGTATTTACTATATTATCAGCTTCAAAATGATTCTTCAGAACTCTTCTTCATCTTCTTCATCACTCTCTTCTTGGTTTTTATCGGGACTACATCCTACCTTGCTGGAAGAAGACGTTGTAGGGTCTCGCTACTGTATGGCTTGCTCTTTTTAGTTGATAAATGGAGTTATTAGAGAATATGAAGTTGCTTATTTTCACGTACATTATAAAAGGAAAATTTTAATTAAATTTTCTTGGTGCCGTTTGTCAGTGTTGGAATTAAAATTAGGTGTCCCTTTTTAAGGACACCGCCCTCGAAAGGGTTAATTCCCTCCTATCTCTCCTTGTGTTACACACATGAGCCCCAAGAACTAATTAGGGAACCCTTTTTCAATAAATAAGTATATACAATTTGAAGGCGATCGGATATTTCTATCAAAAGATATCGAGTTGCGTGAGTATGTACGTATCTATATACGTACATATGTAGTACGTACGTATATACATACAGACAGAATATGTAGGTGCAAAAGCTCTCCGGTAATATCCTGTGAGCTAAAAACCTGCAATACGACAGTAAATATATAGTAGTTCTTAGTCTCTTCAATTCTGTGGTCAACAAGCATTTAAATAGTCATCCCGAAAAAAAAATTTATAAAAAAATGGCAACAATATGCGGAAGATTTTTTTGCAGAAATAGACACTCAAGACTATAACTAATACGATTATAATTCAAACATAGCTGGGCAAAGCGCGGCACATATTTAAAAAGCTTTCGATATGTATAAATTTGAGCCAAAAACGCTTTAAAAATAACCCTTTTACACATTTAATGTTTTTTTATTGCATTAAAAACTAAACTATTTAAATTAACACATAGTTTAACATTAAGCTCTGACCTTTGTTAAATACGTAAGCCCTGTTTAGTTTCAATTCAACAATTCATTGAGCCACAAAAAAATTATATTTAAACATAACAACAATGCCAAAAAACAACAAAAAACCACGCCTTCTCAGAAAGAAACTTCTTCTTCAGCTGAGGCCAGGAGCCACCGGATATAACCCAGGTTCCTAAAATAGACATAGATCGATGCACCATTTAGTTAGCTATCAAAAAATATGATTTTTACAATTGTTGACGAAATTTTAATTTTTGCATTTTTGGCCAGGTTTTTGGGTCAAATACTCCACTGTGCGTCGTTCGAATGTGTCCCAGATATGCTTTATCGGATTTAACTGAACAGAGCATGCTGCCATACGCTTTATTATTCAATTCCTACTATTAGTTCACACTCTCCCTATATTTATTTATTTATTTATTTATTTATTTATTTTTATATCTTGTTCAAAATTTCAATCGTTAATAAAATTCTTATTATTCATCCTATGAAGTTGAAATACATTTTTTAAAACTTCTACTGGAGGACAATTGATGTTAATACAGTTTTTTCAAATAGTAATTCATTAATTAAATTTTAATTAATTAATTTTAGTTTTACATGGGAGACAAAATGGTGGTCATTGGTTATTGAAGCATTTAATGCATCTTCATATCTTTAAGGGGGGTTGCCATAGGGGGGACCCTGTTCTGTCACCAAATACCGCCAAGTCTGTCGCCAACTTGGCGATATATCGCCAAATTTGTCGACCAAAATGATAACGCCAAAAGTGACGCCAACTTGGCGATATCTCTAATATTTCACCAAATTCCCATAGACTTCCATTGTAAACCTACTTTCTTATAGAAAATCAACAAATTGGGATGTTTTAATGCAACAAAAACTAATAACTAATAGCTTAAGGGATTATATTAAACTTTCCTTTGATGACCTAAGTAGGAATTGACTTTAAAAACAAAATTTTTATATTACTTGTTTCCTTTTCGACATATTTTCCAGAAGTTGAGCTGTATTACGCTTTAGTATGCATTAAAAGAAAGGAATCGGCAATGACTGCAGACTAAGGTGATATGAGATCCGAATATCTCGTGTGTGTATACCTTTGAGCTGTCAAAGTGTCATCTCAAGTAATTTACGAACCCGTGCATATTTTTTCCTCAAATCATGCAAGCTAAAATACGATAATATACATAAATAAATAATCCATAATCGGGTGATTATGGGATTTTACCCGAACAATTAAGATTGATGACAATTGAGAAAATGACCTTATGATAAAATCTCCCAATTAGATAAGCTAATTTAAATCGGCACTTTCCTCTATTACGGGTCTTAGCCAGATAGAGAAAAGCATAGAGAAGGAACACTTAGACAAGCACTTTCGGGCAAACTATTCGCAGTTTCATACCCAGATTTATTCCATATCTACAGAATTTATTTAATGCTAGATGAGTAGCTACCAGTTGTGTTGCTTTTAAATTGCATGATGTATTTCGATTGTTTGGGGGAGAAATCTAGTATTATTAAATATTTAAAGTTTCTACACCTAACAATTCCAAATTAATGGTAAATTAGAATATTTTACGTTCATTTCATCTTTTAAAATTTCTATTTTTAAAAAAAACCATTCTTAAAGATCATTTAAATCTTACAAGCAACCCCACGCAAACTTTCAAGTTTTTATCCCCAGCAGTAACACAGAAAATTTTCGAAAGTTTTTTGTTTTTGCTCCCTTTTAGATAGCAATTTTTTTAGAAATTGTTCTATTACCGGTATTTATGTCTTAAAAGTAACAGCCATGCCAATTTTCCTGTTTATATCCCTAATAATTCCATGAACTTCGTTATTTAGAACATATTTAGAACTTTTTCCGCTTTATTTAATCTTCTAAATTTGGAATTTTTTCGAATTTGTTCTATAACGAGCATTTACATCTTATAACTACCTACATACCATGACATTTTTCGAGGTTCTAGTCTCAACAGTATCACATAAATCGCAGTTTGGGTCGTTTTTCTATCATGCACTCTTTATTTATTTATTTATTTTTTTTTATTATTGATCTACATTTATGTCTTAAAAGCAACAGCCATGTAAAGGTTCAAAATTCTAATCCCTAAAAATTCCAAATAAATCGTGATTTAGAACCCTTAACCCGGCTAAGAAAAAATTGCTGTGACCAATTCAAGTCTTATAGGAAGGCCCCCTAATCCGGTTTGTAGCCTTCCAATTTAATTTCATCGCTGTAACTTTTTATTTTTTTTTTTATTTGAGGGACGTCAAATATTTACATTTGAATGTAAACTTTCAAGGATTCTTGGATAAACGGCCATATGTGTTTTTTGATGTAATATGGTGTTGTACGTATTTGTGCGTTTGAACGTTGTAAAATCTTGTCATAGCAAACGCGGTAGCGTTAAGCTATAATATGATTAAGAAATAGAAAATGCAAACGACTTTCTTAAATTTCTGGCGAATCAGTTGACATACGACAATGATTTTTCTTTTGAAAGATAGAACTCGACGAGACGAATAAACTGATAGCATTTAAAAAATTACTGTAGCTTTCAGTAGTTTTTTATTTAATCTTAAACGAAAAAATGAAGACACAAAATTCAACAAAGTGTAGCTAACGTTCCAGTGAGTGGATTAACTTCGTTTTTGTTTTATTTTGATCCTCTTGTTAAAACTTAGAATAGGTTTTTTTTTCATCTTTGTATGTTTGACGGTCGCTGAGAAAATCGAATTTGTCTTTTATAATGTCTCCATAAAATTATAAAAATCTCTCCTTTTCATTTTCTAATTTTCTAATTCAATAATTTCTTTCGTGATGCCACTCCCTAAAAAGCAGTACAATAATTAAAAAAAAAGGATAACACGTGTACTTTTGTTTTTATTAGTCAATAAAAATTGAAATTCAACTGACAGATTTTTGTACTTTTGAAACTGATGTCAACCTAAGCAGATAACGCATAATTTTCATATATATATATATAAACTTTCTTGATTAATATTTTGAACTGCAGTAATAGACATAATGGAGCACAAATGAATTAATAGGAAAAAAAACAGGGTAAATCCAAAGCTTCTGTTCAGGAGGTAAATGTAAGTTTTTTTAAATTATCATAAATACTTCACATACTAAGCATACCTTAAAAAAAAAAACCATCCCATCTATTTTAAATAAGAAAGAGATGTCGTATACGCACCAGTGTGCATAACTGGCGCGATAATGGCGTTATTTTGCCTGATACGGAAACTGAGCTATTGTTGTTTATTTATCAATTATTTTTTTATTTACTTTTATTTTATTTTTTAAAAATATATAAATTGTTTTGTTCTATAGTTATTAATTAAACTTTTCTTTATTTATTGTTATTTCCTTTTTAAAATAATAGAAAGTAATTTAAAAATATATCTAACTGCTATTCGAAAACGCGGTTTTCGTTAAATTGGCGTCAGAAAAAAACCCCGCGCCAAACCCGTTGTGTATACGACATCTGTGCCTTAAATAATTAGGGTTTCGTTTAACTCTAGGTACTTTTGCTTGAGATATTGTCGAAAAGTACAGCAAAAATATACGGTACTACTTGATTATCCCGTCGACCAATTTCGCCAAACTATTCGCCAAATGATACAAACTGACGTAATTTTTATTTTATATAACGGAAGAATAAATAAATAAGTAAAACATTAATAAAAATACTAATAAAAACTGGTCATATACGCTCCATATTGATGCGATTTTTTCTGACGCCAATTTGATAAAAACATCGTTAATATATCATCTATATCCGGGTTACCATATCAAGTAAAATAACGACACTTTGGCGCCAGTTAAGTACCCGGTGCGTATATGACATTGGTGGCGTCAAAAAAATCGCGCCAATATGCGTATATGACATCTGTGCCAAAACTTTAATTAAAAATCACTTGATGACGTAACAAAAACGTGTATCGTGTTTAATGTCAAGTGAATATAACATTTACAATGATCCATTATTGTCATTTAATCTTATAGTTTGGCGATAAGTTTTTGGTCGACAGGATAATCAAGTTGTACCAAGTATGGTACAGATGTCATATACGTACCACGTTCGCGCGATATTTTTTCTGACGCCAATTTGGCGAAAACCTCGTTTTCGAATACCAGTTACATATATATTTTTAAAAAGGGATTAACAATAAATTTATAAAAATTTAATTAATAACAATAGAACAAAACAATTTATATCCTTCTATATATAAAAAAAAGTTTTGATTTGGAAATGGACCAATGAACATCTGCGTAGATATTCCGGGTTGATCCGCATCCAATTTGAATGCTTAAGCATGGCCTTTCATCGTTAATATTAAAAAAACTGTTGCATACAAAAATATGAAAATCGGTGGTATTATAGAAAAATGCTTGATAAACACGCTGATGCAGACAGTTTTCAAATCGAAGAATTATTTTAA
The DNA here is from genome assembly GCA_963932465.1 of Maratus speciosus. Classification (NCBI taxonomy): domain Eukaryota; kingdom Metazoa; phylum Arthropoda; class Arachnida; order Araneae; family Salticidae; genus Maratus; species Maratus speciosus. Next base: position 2,431,601 of record OZ010790.1, on the reverse strand, counting down.
GAGATATTTAATGCTAAAGTTGGACAAAGTTGTTCCATTAAAAAAGTTTTATTTGAGCAAAAACTATGCATGAGAATTTAATCATTTTTAGATCATTTTATACGTTATAAGTTCCCAATGCGCAGATTGCATTTATTTTTCTTATTTGACGCATTTTTGAGGTTTTATTTCTATTTTTAATTCAAATTTTCAGCATTTCGAGAGATGTTTTTTACAAATTTTAGAAAATGTCATTAATTTAAACTGTTGCCAATGGTATAAACAGCGAAACAAATTATCATATCAAATATTTCTTCAAATTAAAAATTTATTTACACGTGACTATTACAAACTGAAAAAAAAAACTTTAAAATTAGAATTAAATGATTACATGTTAAAATCAGGAAAATTACGTCATAAGAACCATATTTACACTTGAATTTTACGTCATATTTAAAATGCCCAAAAAATATGGTAAAACAATTTAAATTGAAAAATATATTTGCGCGAGATATTTTGAGATAATCTTTTCAACTATTATCGTGAATTCGAAGACAGCGCAAATAATATTTCCTTCTAACAACAAAAGTATTTTTACGTGAATATTAATAAGAGAAATAAAAGTTTGGTGTAAATTACGTCATATTTGAAACGATACATTTAAAATGAATTATTTAAAAGAACTATCTTATAGCGCTGCTAAAAAATACCGGGAGACAGTGACACTGTTTACTTAATTCATTTTACATTAGCTTATTTTCAAATAACTAATGTGTTTAATTAATTACGAAAACAGCCATTGTATCTCTTAACAGCAACAGATTTGGTCTTAAAAATCCCCAATCCAAGAAAAACGAATGGAAACCCGTTTACAGAGAGATCGCTACTGTTTTTTTTTTTTAATTTTAATTCAATATTTTTAAAGCTGATCAAATTCGTGCAATTAGCGTGCTTTTTGGATTTTGGTGTGCCTGAACGGGGGTTGGCGAGCGTAGCTCGTAGGGGGCAGAGCCCCCTAGTAATTTTAAAAAATAAAATAAAAGTAAATAAACATTTTATTAATAAATAAACAACAACATTCGGGTTACCATATCAAGCAAAATAACAAAACTTTGGCGCCAGTTACGTACCCCGGTGCGGTGCGTATATGACATTGGCGTCAGAAAAAAATCGCGTCAACGAGATGTTCATATGACATCTGTGGCGGTTCAAGTACACTTCGGAACGTTACTTTGAAATCGGCGAGTTTCATCGCCAAAATGCTTAATGATCATCGCCACTGAATATATAAATGATGCCATATTTGCAAACTTATAGGTCAAAATATAAGTGGAACCTCGGTTCACGACCACCTCTGTTTACGACCAGTTCGGTTTATGTCCAACTTCGATGATCAAAATTTGACTCGGTTGGCGTGCAATATCTCGGTTCACGACCAAGGCTGCCGAATAGTTCAGTTGGCAACCTTCACATAACTGTTGTTATTAGTCAAGTTTGGAGTAAGGTGTGCATATCAGAGTGCTTTGTGTACCTTTATTACTGTAAAAAAATTAACTTTTTGTTTTACTTTTACTCAGGTTTGCGCTAATATTAGCTCTCATTATGACTTCTAAGAATGAAAAAGTGCTTAGTGATAGCAGTAGTAAGAAGCTTAAGCGAATTACTGCTCGATAAAAGAAATTGTAGCAAAACATGAGAACGACGTTAGTATAACCGGTCTAACTAAGCAATATGATGTGGCCTAAATCTTCGATTTCCACGCTAATCTATATATTACGCTATCGTATGTGTCACAGAAATCACGATTATTTGTTAATTGTTTAATGGCAACGCTCCAATGAAACGTATCTCATTGTTTATAGAACAGCATTTAATGCATCTCCATACCTATAAGTGGGGTTACCATAGGCTGGCCCCTGTTCTGTCGCCAAATAACGCCAAGTTTATCGCCAACTTGGCGATATATCACCAATTACCTATAGACTCCCATTGTAAACCAATAGGGTTTACTTGTTTAGAGAGAATCAACAAATTGAGATATTTTAATGTACCAAAAAATAATGTCAGTTTAAAGAATTATATTAATTATATTTAAGGGAGCCCAAGTAAATTAAATTATGAATAAAAATAACTTGAATTTGATTTAAAAACTTTGAACCTCTTAAAACAGTGTGCATTACTTGGTTAACTAGTGCGTTATTGTGCGAAATAAGATAAAAGTATTGGGAATATTTAAAAGAACTCAGGTTTATTTATATTCAGTATATAATTATCAAAAAATTTAAAAGACTAGTATTAAAAAATGCTCTGACGAGCAGCAAAAAAGGCTAATATGTTTTTAAGTATGAAAAAGGTTTTGACAAGTGCTTCTAATTCAGCATGAAAAAGGACAAGGGGTACCTTCTTGGCTGCAGCTCACTGTCAATGCCAACTTTGAAAAAATCATATTTGCGCTTATTCCATATAAAAAATAATCTGCCACAGTTACAATAAAAATGTGTAGTGTAAAGACACAGACAGTAAAGACGCAGCCCGATTAAATATGAATGTAAGGCGACATAGTACCAAAAATCTTAGTTCCTGCAGCGTATCACACTCATGCAGTGCCACCAAACACTCCCGCAGTGTAGAACTGTACAGAAAACTGATTTGTAGTGCAGTGTAGACTGATGCAGCACTCTGCATAGGAACAATTCCACATGTGCATGCATTACAATATAATGCATTCATTGATTGTTGAAATTATATCCAAGTGGATATGGCTGTAAGATGTACTATGCAGTACAACAGTGCATATGTAAATTATAAACGAACATTAGACGCATACACCTTTAATACGGAAGTACAAAAGCACAATGTGAGTGTGCACTGAGGTTCAAATGCATAATAGGAATGTACAGTGTAGTATAATTTGTAGAGAAATAATGGTACACAGTGCACTGTACAAAGTTGCATTACAGACGCATGTGCAGTACAATAGTGGAACAGTGCAGTTAACATGTAAAGCACGACGGAAAATTTTACTAAAGTACTGCGAATTTTTTTTTTTTTTTTTTTGTATGGAATAAGCGCAAATATGATTTTTTCAAAGTTGGCATTGACAGTGAGCTGCAGCCAAGAAGGTACCCCTTGTCCTTTTTCATGCTGAATTAGAAGCACTTGTCAAACCCTTTTTCATACTTAAAAACATATTAGCCTTTTTTGCTGCTCGTCAGAGCATTTTTTAATACTAGTAGCTTATATATTTCAGTTTTAGATAAGTCAAAAATTTGAAATATATTTTGCTGTTAAAACAATTGAATCTTTTTATCGCTTAAAACAACACTATTCATTATTCCGTTACTCATAACCATTTAATTTGTAGTTTTCTGTTCAAATGTTCGAAGTAAAAATTACATTGTAGATACACATTAAATATAATTTGAAAAACAACTGTAAAAATCAATAACATGAATCGAAAAATTAATGTACGATAAAGATCATTGTGAAATTTATTTGCCAACACGGAACATTAATTGCGTAATCAAACAGTCAAAAGATCTTCCAAATGAAAATTTACAATGACTATAAGATTTTTTTCCGTATGTTAATCCAGCAAATACCATTTCATTTCCAATCACAATAAAAGCCGAACACTTCTTCGGCGTCCAATCAGATTTCAGAAGATAGGAAAGAAACAGAAAAACATCGCTGTAAGACCTGTCAGCGCGGTGCTATAAAAGATGAAATATTTACTTCCTGATTACTGTAGAAGTTGGAGGGACAAGTAATTTCCTCTAATGAAACTTTCGAAGGTCCCTCAAGTCATCCTTTTTTACCCACTGTTGATTTTTACGGGCTTGTCCTTCCTTGCTGAAGGTCGCCCTGATGTAGGTCAAAAGTCACAAAAAATTATGCACTGTAATACCTGATAGGTGATGTGTTTATACCATACAGAGTATCACTTTTGTTTTTTAGTTAATGGTCAAGCCCCTTGGCGACTCAACAAAAGCCGGACGGGCCGTTGATTAATTGAAAATAATATAAAAGTTACAGGGACATGGATGACGGCAATTTATGACCCTTGATGGTAGGCATGCTTAAGCTTTAGTGAAAAAAAATTATAATGTACACTGAAAGATATGCATTGGTACTTATCTTTCTGATAACGAAGATTAGCCTCATCCACAGCAAATGGAATTCGCCAGATATTATCATGCATGGCATTAAACTGATGAAACTTTTTAGTAGTTAGTGTAAAAAACTACCCGGTGCCCTAAAATGGACTGACTAATTTAAAAAGTCAATAACTTGCAATGGTGACAGCTATTAAAAAAATTCTTCCAGCAAAGTTATGCAAAATGTCAGGAGGTTTTTTTTTTTTTTTTTACTGCGATTCTGCGATTCTCGATTTTTGTTCAAAATAGCAGCTATAGATGGCGCTGCAAGCAATAAAAGCTAAATCCTGATCCGATTTTTTGGCCTCTGTCTTCTCAACATTGATGCGTAAAAAGGAGGTTAAATATATGGAGTGGTTCTTAGCCGGCAATACAATCTTATTTTTAGGGACCCAATCCATGTATTCGCATCGATGCTGGGAGAAGAGAAAGGCCAAAAATTCTGATTTAGCATATATTTCTTGCAGCGCCATCTATAGCTGCTATTTTGAACAAAAGTCAGGAATCGCAGTAAAAAACTCCTAACGTTTTATATAACCCTGCTGCAAGAATTTTTTTTAAATAGCTGTCACCATTTGCAAGTTATTGGATTTTAAAATTAGTCAGTCCATTTTAGGACAGTCTGTAGATTAATTGAAAAGAAATAACGCTTCTGTCGGAACGAATTAATTATTTTGAATTAACATCTGAGGGTCGGAAAATAGAAGATTTTAATGGCATGCCACTAATATGTCATATTGGTAATTTGTGGATGAATCATGTTGGATATATTTCCTATATACCTTATTCTAAAAGGTATGAAAATACCTCTTTCAAAAAAAAAAAAAAAATTAGCCTCATTCACATCATACTCAAGCTTTAGATTAACCTATGATGAGAATTTTTTCACCAACTGCTGATTTTTAAGGCACATCCCTCGTAACTAATGGTTATCATTATTAAAGGTACACATATATTAAGACAGACTTTAAATACAATTAAATACAATAAACCCAACTGGAGTGAAAAATTAGCCGGGGCCAGGAATCGAACCTGGGTCGACAGCATAACGTGCTGTTGCTCTACCGTTAAGCTACCCCTGGCCGATGTCCTAGCCTGGCAATTTCTCACTAATAAACCAAGTTGGGGAACGTCACCGTCCATCTATCAGATAGCACAGGATGACGTGACAACGATGAATAAATTTCTTTTTCCATCGATCCACAATATATATTAAAGCACATAAATTAACGTCTGAATTCCATTTTTTAATTATTAAAGGTACACATATATTAAGACAGACTTTAAATACAATTAAATACAATAAACCCAACTGGAGTGAAAAATTAGCCGGGGCCAGGAATCGAACCTGGGTCGACAGCATAACGTGCTGTTGCTCTACCGTTAAGCTACCCCTCGGCCAGGGGTAGCTTAACGGTAGAGCAACAGCACGTTATGCTGTCGACCCAGGTTCGATTCCTGGCCCCGGCTAATTTTTCACTCCAGTTGGGTTTATTGTATTTAATTGTATTTAAAGTCTGTCTTAATATATGTGTACCTTTAATAATTAAAAAATGGAATTCAGACGTTAATTTATGTGCTTTAATATATATTGTGGATCGATGGAAAAAGAAATTTATTCATCGTTGTCACGTCATCCTGTGCTATCTGATAGATGGACGGTGACGTTCCCCAACTTGGTTTATTAGTGAGAAATTACCAGGCTAGGACATCGGCCAGGGGTAGCTTAACGGTAGAGCAACAGCACGTTATGCTGTCGACCCAGGTTCGATTCCTGGCCCCGGCTAATTTTTCACTCCAGTTGGGTTTATTGTATTTAATTGTATTTAAAGTCTGTCTTAATATATGTGTACCTTTAATAATTAAAAAATGGAATTCAGACGTTAATTTATGTGCTTTAATAATGGTTATCATATTTATAAGTCAAAAGAAGGTTACAAAAAATCGGGCTTAGTAATACCTGGTTAGGTGGTCTCTCTTTGTTTTTTCCAAAAGAAAGAAAACGTTTGATCAGAGCTAAATATGTGTTTTTTATTAACCTCTGAGTTTTTAAGGAGAGAAAATTGTAGTGGCACTTGAGTAAAATGGGTAATTCATTTACTAATCGTGGTGGACATATTTCACTTATACCCTATTCTAAAAGGTGAGATATCTCCCCCAAATAAAGAAATTTAGCAAAAATCTCACATCAGACACAATTTTTGGATTAGCTTATGATGAGAATTTTTTTTCACCAACTATTAATTTTTAAGGCATGTCCTTCGTAACTGATTGTCTGAATGTTTATAAGTCAAAGGTTACACAACATTATGCTTAGTAACACCTGATACTAAGGGTTGTTTTTTTTTTTCACTATGAGATAATATGAGTGTTTTTTTCCACAAAAAAGGAAACATTTCATCAGGGCAAAATAAATGTTTTGTATTAACACCTGAGTTTTAGAAAGTAGAAAATTTTATTATCATGTGTGTAACATGGGTAATTCATTTACGAATCATTGTGGGCATGTTTCATTTGTACCATATTCAAAAATGTTTGCAATTACTTCCTCTGAATAAAGAACATTAACCTAACCCACAACGTATGTAAGCCGAAACACATGCTTGGGATTAAATGATGATAGATTTTTTTTCGTCAACTGTTCATTTTTACGGTATGGCCTTCGTAACTGAAGGTCGGCATAATGCATGTCAAAGGTCACAAAAAATTATGCACAGTAATACCTGATAGTTTATGTGGTTGTTGCACACAGTGCACTTTTAATTTTATTTACTGGTCAACCCCCGGAGCGACTAAACTCGATTTAAGTGTGTCGTTGATTAATTGAAATCGCTATAAAAGTTACAGGGACAGGAGAGACTAAAATTTATGGCCCATAATTATAAACGCACTTTAGATGAAGACTGTTTATGCCATAACTGAAATTTATACATTCGTGAATATCTTTCTAATAGCGTAGCCTAGCCTCGCCCACAGCAAATCTAAGTTCCAAAATAATATCGTGTGTGACATTAACTGATTAGATTTTGCAGAAGCAGTTTAAGGAACTAGATTAATAAAAAAAAAAAAAAAAAAAGCTTTAATCAAAGCGAAAAGCTTAAAACATTTGATTCAAAGTGAAACAAAGGTTAATTTAAAGCGTTTTGCATTAACTTCTGATGTTCTGATGGATTCTGATTATGTCAACGTATACCTAAAATATTAAGTCATGGACAAATCAGGGTGGACACGTTCCATTTATACCATATTCTAAAAATCATACTTACTTTCTTCGAGCCTCACCTACACATTTATAACCAGAAACATATTCTTGGGATTACACCAGGGGTCGTACTTGTCCTGAAATTTCATGACCAGGAAATTCTTCGGTACCAGTATTTTCTTGTAAAAAATATCTTCTTAAATAAGGCGAAATTTCGCGCGTTTCACCAAGATTTATTTTTTTATAAAAAAAATACTGATATTTGTCCTGAAAATTTCCATGAAGCGTACGCCCTGAATTAGACTGACTTTTTTCTCCAACTGTTGATTTTTACGGCATATTCTTTGTAGTTGAAAATCGGCTTCATGTATGTCAAAGGTCATAACAAATCATATACAAGTAATAACTGATAATGTGTTTGTTGTCCATACTGTGTATTGCTTTTCCTTTTTATTTCATTCTCATGCCCCGGGGAGATTAAACTTGATTGAATCCGTTGTTAATTTACACATACATTCAGGAAGAGAATTTATGTTCCATAATAGAAAATAAGCTTTAGTGGAATTCGTTAATGCTGTATACCGAAAGGTACGCATTTAAATTGCTCCTACACTGTAAAAAAAAATCTGTAGTTCTACAGATGTAAAGTTACACGCTTACTAAACTTTCACCTGTAACTGTACGAAAAAAGCTGCAAATCTACAAAACTAGTTTCTGTAAAGCTACAAAAATCTGTAACTTTACAAATGAATCTGCTAAAATTTCAGTAATCTTACTAAACTTTTATTTGTAACCCTGGCTGTAGTTACATGAAAAGTTCTCGGAATCCCAGTTTCCAAAAAATTTCTTAGTAACTTTACAGATTTTTTGATTTTCGGCGCAAAAGTGTGTCTGTTACATGAAATTTTGTTGTTGCCGTTACATGAAAAGTTCTAGGAATCCAAGTTTCCTAGAAAAACTTTAGTAACTTCACAGATTTTTTTTTACAGTGTATTAATGAAGCGTAGCCTCGTCCACATTAAACGTAAGCAGCAATTATAATGTTTGTCGTTATTATACATATTAAGATATTCATACGGAAAGAAATAAATATTTTTGATCAACTTAAGAAAGCACAAGTTTTTACAGCTAATATTATAGGCAACTCGTGGGTTAATCATGTTGGACATGATTCAGGGAATCGTTTAATCGTTTAAGCTTACACTGAAATGTACTCTCTGCAACAAATTATTGTAGAAGAAAATTACTCTTACCTAGTACCAAACGATTGGAAATAAAGTCTACTTTTAAATGATGTATATAGAATTTGCTTAGGGGGCCATCCATCTACATATCAAAACTAACCCAAACATTTTTTTTTTATTATTATATAACAATATCCAAGTTAGACACCATAAATAAATTCTACAACCTTCAATTAGCCAAAAAACAAAATTTCATTAAATCCATACGATATTAGCTTCAGAGAGATTAGTTTTTTTTTTTTTAAATCAGACTATTTTAGGGCTGTATCCAAATTGCAGTTCAGTATTCGATTGTTGGAATGCTGCAGAATTGACTATGTCACTTCTATTCATGTTGTACCGCCGTATAAGAACTCACTTAAGAAAGAATCTTAACTAGAAATCAAAAGAACTTGGCGTTCGTTTTTTTTTTTCAGAGTTTTTATTAGACGACACTGGGACACACACATAACAAGCACACATTACTATTTACACGGCAAAAAGTTAATCTTTTCCGGAGCGAGACGCTCCTTTCGGCAGAGCCGAGAAATTTGACCGTCTGGGGTCGTGTCACAGCAGATACTACTCTCTACGGGGCCTTGTTTTTCTGAGATCAGTTCATCTCCTAGATACCCCAAGTGAGGTCTTGACTCATCTTAGACAACAAGTTCAGTTTATAACATTTTTACGCAGCACTTTTTCTAAAGATATTTACATGATTAAAACTGTTTACATGTTCCATCTGGTTTTTGGTGAAACAGTGACAGGCGAAATTATAGCAGGCATCTGGAGGTTCCAATTAAAGATGTTTATTTCGTTAGGGCATCTGGTCTCCGAGTCCTCTCAGATAAAACGTCACAATGTATTCTTTCTTGCCAATAGGACCCTTTCACTCGCTTAATATGTTTCGATTATTGGCCAGCCCAAATATTTTAATAAAATGAGTAAAATATTTTTTTTTTCAAATTATGCTTTTCTGTGCATCATAGATGGCCCCTTTCAACGATTTTTATTCCTAATTCGAAAACTACTTGAAAGAAAAATTTGGAATTGAGAATTCGCATAAAGGAGGACATAATAAATATAAATCTATGAAAAAAGTTGTAGGTTGTAATTCCTATTTTTACCCGACTGAAAAGAAGGGTTGTGTGTTTCACGCGTATCTGTGTATGTGGATTTCTTTATACCCTCGAAATATCTCAACGGCTGGATGGATTTTAATGAATGAGGTCTCTGTGGATTCTTCTCAACGACCCGATGGTTATAGGCTAGGTTTTGTTTTTATAAATTCAAAATGGCGGCCGTAAAATACAAAAGGGCGATAGAGACGAAAAGAAAAATTATGCACCCTATTGAGTACCACATCATTGGATAGGTCTTTCAAAATGAAGACGATGTTTCATTGACTATTTTACAGTCAGAAGCTCTGTTAAAATATTATACAACCTGGAAGTTGTGTAGGTAGGATCTGTAGCTTTACTGCAACTCTAACCATCATAGACATCTATAGACCTCATCAAAACAGTGTCTATAGATAAGAATTAACAATTCAACACAACTTTAAAGTCATCAATACAAGTAAATAAAAATAATAGGTAAGTAATATAAACAAGCAATATAAAAAAAAAAAAATATTTTAAGTCAATTCCTACTTAGGTCAATAAGAGATTCTTTTTTTCTCCCATTCTTCTTTCCTCCTGAGTGGGGGTTAAAATGCCTTGATCAAGAAGAGGGCTCTCTCGGTCTTAAAATATCTTGATCAAGAAGAGGGCTCTCTCGATTATTGAAAATTAATTAATTTAATTTAATTAATGAATTAATATTTGAAAAAAACTGGATTAACATCAAGTGTCATCCAGTACAAGTTAAAAAAAATTATTTGAGCTTGATTGGATGAATAATAAGTATTTTATTAACGATTGAAAATTTGAACAAGATATATATAGCGAGAATGTGAGCTAATAGTAGGAATTGAAAAAAAAATTGTTTCACATTAATGAGAAATAATTAATTAGTTCGCTTTTTACGCAGTCGGGTTTTTTGATTTTTAAAATTTAATTGTTTTTTTCTAACATTAATTTCATAATTCATAATTCATATTATAATTTTTTTTTAATTACAAATTCAATGTATTTACGTTTGAGTTTTTTAGTATTATAACCACACAAAACATTATCACATTCGGATTATAATTTCAGGAGATATTAATACAAATATGAAAATGTAATTTAATATTAGAAGCTCTAAAATTTGAATTTTTGTAATTCAAAAACGTATCATCCAAATGACTTGGAATTTTCGTCTTACCTGTACCATACGTAAGCCGAAACATATTACTCTTAGGATTAGACTGGTGATATTTTTTTTCTCACCAACTGTTTTTACGGCATGCAGTTTATAGTTGAAGGAAGGTCATAAAAATGTATGCACATTACTACCTGATGGGCAATGTGTTTGTAGCACACAGTGGATTCCTTTTTTGTGTGTGTGCGATTTATTTACTGATCAAATCTCCGTACTACTTAAACTTAATTGAATCCATTCAGAGTGCCTTGCATAATTAATTGCAGATACTATAAAAGTAACTGGAGCAGGAGAGACTATAGACTTATGATCCATAATGGTGGATATACATTAGTGACCATTTATGTGGTATTCACACTGGCATGTATTTAACATACCTCTTTCCACTTCTTTCCAATAACGAATTTCAGCCTACAGATATAAGCCGCAACGTAATATGATGCTTGACTCATGAGATTTTTTTGGAACTAGCCTTAAAAAGATTAACGAAATGAAAGAAAATAAATAAAGAAGCTTTGGTTAGAGTGAAATGAATGTTTTTGCATTAACCTTTGAGGACAGAAGATTTTCTTGAGGTACCATTAATTTGGGTAACGATATCATTTAATCGAATCTTCATGCACATGTTCCATTTATACCATATTTGTAATGAAAGCAGTTACCTCAGAATAGCCTGGAAAACACTATATGTAAGTGGAAGCATTATCATGCTTGGGATTACACTGGTGATAATTTTTTCATTACACTGCAAATTCCTTTAAATTTTAAAATATGTCGGCTATTAGAAAATTAGTGAAATTATCTATGTAAATATATTTTGCGGTGGAGGGGGCGCTAAAATCTATATTTGCCCCGTGTGCAAAAAAGGCTAGTTTCGGCCCTGCTGCAGAGCTCCTTATTATTATTATTTTTCAAAATGATGATTGTGTCACTTACCACCTTTATCATTAGTACCCTTCATTTATGTCGCATACAGAATGATATGCATTTAATGTGCCATGTTTCAGTCTCAACAAATGTACCAAAATGGCCGCCTGGCATATAAAAAGTGAAGCGGTCTGCTCGGAACTGTTGATGACAGTCACATGACATCGGCTATTACTATAGAGATAATGGTTACAACATAATCACTTGGATATATAAATCTAAATATTACCTTATCAAACTGAAATTCTTCTTATTATGAGACATAAAATACATTCTCTACTCTTAAAAAGGGGCAAAATGTACAGGGCGAAGAAACAGGGTTGAATAAAAAAAAAGAGGTATAAACAACTTTAGTTATTTGTTATATTCAGTCCTACTTCTGAAAGAAGTCAAATGAGCTACCAAACTATTCTACTCCCTTTAAGTAAATTAAACAGCCAGGAAAAAAAACCTTTCATAATGAATACTTACGTATAATGAAGTATTCTTGAATGATTTGGTCCAATGCTTTTCCATTCCAGACAACTGTTGAATGTACAAGTTACCAATCATTACTACCTGATGACTCTCTGATTTTTTTCCTTCAAAGTAAAAGGAGAAAATTATATTTTCAATCAAAATTAGAGTTAATTCGTGTAATAGGATTTCAATAGTTCGTTGACGTTTCAAACTCTTATACAAAGTAGTTTCAATTTAAAATAATTTGTAAAATCTTGTTTGAATAGAGTTTGGGTCATTTTTAATATCTATCTTTAATTATCTACAAAAAAAAAAAAAATCTGAAATTCACTATTGCATGTTAGATTTAAAAAAAAAAAAAATCAAAGTCAGCGCTTTACAGCCTTTTTTAGCTTGAGAGTTCCTATTAAGGCTGTTCTCAAATCCAAAAGGCTAACTTTGTGATATAAGTTTTAATTTATTTTTGTTCGGACATGCATGAAACTAACAGGTGTTGTTGTTCAGAAACTATGTCATCGAGCTGTTTTTTTTTTTTTTTTTTTTTTGCAAACGCAATAGATCTTTCACAAAATAGTGTCAAAGCGAGCGTTTTGAACCAAATTTCCGCGCGAAAGGCGAACAAGCACTCAAGAAAGGGCGAAAAACATGTTTGTCACGTGATCAAAGTCGTTAGGTAAATCAATAGGGTACTCAATAGGTAATTGATTGATCAAAAAATAGAAAACACAGTTCGATTCCAAATTGCTTCCATGGTCAGGCTTTCCAATTTTATACCTTTCCGTTAAAAAATGAATTTGTAAATGTGTCAAAACGCTTTGCGCTTGTTGAGCAGAGCAGTTGAGGACAGCCTTAAAAGTATCTTTGAGAATCCTCATGTTTTATAATGGCATCTACCAAAATTGATTAAAGTCACAATATAAATCATAAGACAAGAAAACGCCGAAACATTTATTAAAAATTCAAATGTGTCATGAATGTGATTAAAATTCTAATTTACTTAAGATATTTTCTATTTTACAATTTTTTGTTTTGAAGTATAGATTTTTATTTTTCAGTACACTAATAAAAATGCGTATTTTTTTAAATGTTTTATTTATTTATTTATTTATTTATTTAAATAACAAATAATATTCTTTTTAGCACACTAATAAAAGCGTTCTTTAAACTTTTATTATTAGTGATAATTATTATTCATCTACTATGAACAAATCGAAGATAACAGTGAAGTTGCAGTTTCGATGTGAATAAATGGTCATAAACCTTATAGAACTTTTCCTTATATATCTATATATATAAAAGAAAGTCTGGATTTTGTATTAATCAACGCGCAGCCAAAACTACTGAACATAAAATCTTGAAACTTGGGGTAAAAATACTTCTTATGACATTGAGTGCCGCTAAGAAAGGAATTTCTAAAATTCCACCCCTAAGGTGGGTAAAAAACAGAACGAACTTTTAAAAAATTCCTTAAAAATCTGATTTTATAGTTATTTTTCAACTGATAACATATTTTAGTGCATTTTTGTCCGCTGAATCAATCGAATGGTACTAACCAAATTATTTTAAGTCTAATAGTTCATGAGATATTACACATTTTTGTAATTTGACGCTATCTTTGATAATTTCTAAAAAAATTCTGTTTCTATAGAAAGCGAAGAAATTCAAATTGAATAATTGTTTAATCAATTCTTTTGCTTAACTATTTAAAACAATTATGTCAGTTAGGAAAAAAATTATAAACGCCTCAAAAACTAAAACTAAATAATAATAATAATAAAAAAAAAAAAAAACCTGTTGTACTTTTCGTTCTATCAATACTATGCCAAAATGTATGGTATCGCGCCATTTATTTCTACCCTTAGCGTGCAAACGATTTTTATTTCAAACCGTGCCAAAGAATAACATTTGCTATTTATTGAACGTGAACATTTTTTATGAGTATTATTCCACCATAATCTCGTAAAACTTTTTAATTTGTTATTTCTTTAATAGAAAATATTTATTTTTAAATTATAACTTACATTTATTACTGACACTGACATGGATTTTACGATTTGGCAGTTACTTGATGACGAGGAAAGAGTAATAAAATCATTTCAGAGCTTAGGAATTATACCTATAAAAATGTTTTTTTTTAAAACGTTGAACGTCTTCATTCAAAAAATTAAATGTTTACTGGAATGACAGATATGCTTATTACGTACGCCACGCTACAATGATAACCTGAAAGACATTTACAATTCGAGACCTGCAGATTAAATTGACTTTATTTTATTATTTTATTGTCTTTTATTTTAAGTATTGATTTGTATTGATTTAAAAAAATAGTTGGTGAAAGTCTGTAATTTTCAAATGTTATATATTTTAAATGCTCATTTTTGTATCAACAAAATTATCTTTTTTTCAAATGTTTCATTTCATTTTGCGCTAATTAATATGCTTGGCGACAACGGTGTTGGTATAACGGAAAAATACCAAAACAGTTACTGATTTTATTTAAAATAAAAAAAAGGGTTTAATAAGAAATAAATATTACTAAACGGAAATATTTAATTTAAGTATCAAAGCATGTTTGTAGTGTTTAAAAATGTGTTCATATTGAAAGGTTTAATTAGAAAAATATTTGGCAATTTGCCATTTGCTCCTATCGATAAAAAGAAAAAATGGATACTTTTATGTTAGTCGTGCATAAATCTCGCCAATAGAATTTTATAAATCGCAAATACCAATACTTACAATTTTACTCATCATCATCTACTATATTTACAAAACGCAAATTCTTATTTCATTCTGATTGACTATAACTCAAGTTCTACTGAACATAATTTTGTAGAACGTACACTGTTAGTTAAGTAATTTGTTTTAGAAGTGTTTTAATGTAAAAAAATAGATCTACTTTGAATTAGTGATAAGTACGGGACTTTTAAAATTAGGTGAACCCGATTATGAAAGATTTCCTTTAATGTTAAGTTCTACTAAATGGATTTTGATGCTATGCCGGAAAGTTGTCTATGGTGTAGCAAATTACTATAAGAGGATGTACGCTATATGCATTATGTATATACTAGATTATATATATTCTCTAAAGGTGTGCAGGGTTTCTTAAAAAATACAGTGGGTATATAAAGTAGACCTATCCCTACATCCCTGAGAGTTCTATAATCTGGTTAACACGATTATGGAAGATATATTTAAATTTAACTATCTATAATATGTATGAAATGCAAAGAGAAATTTCGTTTGGGCCGCTTACAACATGAGTTCTGCTGAATAGATTTTTGATGGGACTTACATTAAATCGTTCTACGTAGCTTACTTAAATAATTATGGGAGAAAATTCAAAATCAGAAGAACCCGATTATGAAAGATTGGCTTTTTTAAAGGTTCTGCGGGGTAGATTCTGGTAAAACAAACTGCTAATTATATAATTTTTAGGGAACGTTTTGTACATTTGCCAGTTTAAAAGATTCTGTTAAGTGGATTTTGGTGGAACTTGCCCAGTTAGTTATTTTTTCAGGGAATATTTTAGTATAAAACGCATATCGTTCTAGGTTGCTTGGTTATAGGATTTTGGATGAAAGTTCTAGAATGAGGTGAGACCAATTATGAAAGATTAGCCTTTTTCATATGTTCTATTGGACGGAATCTGATGAGAATTGCATTGATAAATTTTCAGAAGAAGGGTATATGTATATTATATATTGTTCTATCGTACTTTACCAAATCCTTCAGTAAAGGATCAACTAAAGAAGTTGGTCCTTACCAGCTCAAATTTTGTCTGTCTCAATAGAAAATACAATAGTATAATGACGTCCATATCGTTTGTAGCAATTCGGATGGGTATGCCAGGTTAATGTCTATGTTGCTTTCAAACGAATGAAATTCACAGATATATTTCCCTTGATTCATGGTTTGATTCATGGAAACACAGACCAGCGAAGCGGGCGAAGGCTGCTAGTATATATATATATGTAAAAAAAAAAAAAATCAATTTTTAAACGCGATTCGAAGCCTAAATTGTTAGGATAAAAGCCTGTCGACTGAGCTGTTAGGGTTCGCTTGATACTTATCTTTTATTTTTATTAATATATATAATCGAAATTTAAGGATAATTAAGTTTTTTAGAGCAAAGTTTAAGTTTTTTTAAAGCTTTCTCAACAAGCTTCAACAACTTGTTAAGAAAGCAATAGAATGCGATCCTTCACTGGTGAGGAGACTTAAATTTAAAAGAAAAATCGAGGCCGCAACTTTTCCTTATGTGGAAATTCAAACAAAAGATCTGTTGTACCAAACAAATGTAAATCAATAAATTTTTTCAGCCATCCACCAGCAACTAAACTTTGTACAATATGTTTACAATTATTCAAATTTATTTACAGCATGCACTTTTTAATGCTTAATAAATACGTTTTTACGTTTCAATTGCTTTTTTCAAAAAAAAAAAGGAAAAAAAAAATATATATATATATATAACCTAACCCCCTTTTAAGCACGGGAAGATAATCTCAATATTCGCGATTTTGACATTCGCAGAGGTTTCCGCGAACCTAACCCTCGCGAATGTTATGTTATTACTGTATTAGTATAGATAGAAATTCCTTTTACAAAAATTGTGTAATAACGTCATGAAAGTTTGTTTACGTATGTCACATTTAAAAAATTAAATTTATTATATAACATATATCAGTGTGTTGATTATTTTTACAGTTTTTTTGTGAGGGGGGGGAAGGAGTAATGTTGAAAATAAAACAGTGTTATTGTGTATATTGTGGGAAAAAACAAAGGATAATAAATGCAAAAGGTAATAGAACTTTTAAAAAAAATCTCTTGTTTGTAAACTTAAATAACAGTTAAATTAAACTTAAAAAAAAAAATAGGTAATTAATATAAAAAAAAATGTAATTTAACAAATTACAACGAACATTTGGAAAATGGTTTTTTCAAAGACTAAAATTTAAGACATAAAAAATCGCACGGAGTTGATCCCACATTACGTACGCAATGGATTAAACATTAATAGTGTTATTACACGTAAAAGTTGCAAGCGACAGAAATCGCCTGCGACTCATACGTATTATCCACATGAAACTTACGTATTATCAAAGCATTTCATTGGCTGTTCGGGAAAAGGCTTTTCCATCGTCAGATTTCCAAGAAATTGCCAAGAAATCTGACGGCCCATTTTAAATGAAATTTATTTCTTAAACTTCTAAACATCCCACACTATTACTTTTTATATCGTCGTATAGAGAAAAAAAATTTACTTTTAAATGCAATTTGTTTGAAAGCTGTATCTCAATTTGTTTCTGAGTTATTAATTAAATTTTTTTTTTGTGGTTTTTATTACTTTTTTGTCATAGTGGCAACACTCTGTTGTCCATCTCTGTTGAAAGTAAAGGGGAATACAGATTACTGTATAGACCAATCAGAAAAGGAATAAAATGCATATTAAACCAATAAAAACCTTCAGATATGCTTTTGATTTCCTACCCTGACGAGGACAATAACCATTTTTCCAAATGGTTAATGACTTTTAAAGAAAACAAGGAGATTACTGAAAAAAATATATACCACCTTCATCTAGAATGAATAGTTATCATTTTCTAAATCCCTAAACTAGAAATATAGATTTCCGAGTTGCGAATTAGTTAGAAAAAAAATAAACTTAATAGGCGAAATGATCGTGAATTTCTAGTCTATTGTTTTCTAGGTGATGATACGATACATTAAATTAGGAATAGCTTGAACTGCGAGAAATTATTAGGTTGAGTAAAAAGTTCTGGGAAATTTTTGATCTAATAGTTATGTATAACCAGACCTATAACCAGAATTTGTATCGTATATATGAGGACTAAGTGGTATATCTATAAGAGTTCAGGACGTGGCTCCATCCGATCATGGCCTCTTTCGATCAATGCAACACTTTTTTCAAGGGCTGTCGATTTGAATCCTTTAATGAAGTTGAAGAAGCATGCCAAGAGTTTTTCGATTCCATGGAGCCGCCATGGTACTTCCAGCAAATTTGGAATCTGGCAGAAAGTCGTGGACTATGATAGTCTCTATACTTTGAAGAATAGTCCTTGTTGCTTTTGTTGTTAATTTGCGCATAACAACGCAACTTTCACAAATTTCCCAGAACTTTTTGCTCAGCCTAGTGTCACTTGATTTCTAGAATCAATTCAGGAACTAGAATTATAGTTACTGAAGCCTACTTCTTGTGTTCGTATTTATTTGCAGAGATTTTTAAATAAGTTTGACCAAGATAATAATAGGAAATCACCCTTGAATTTTAATAGGTATAACTAGAACTCTCTAGCAAAGGGAACTATACAATTTATAAGGATAGCATGGAACTATTTCTTCTAGTACCATAATTTATTTTCTAGGTGTCTGGGAGAGAATTTTTTTTCCGTGTAAAATAAGAAATATTAAACATTTAACGTTGATCAATGGATTTTTTTAAATTGGTTTTATTTATTATCGTTTTTTGCTGCTTTTTAAGAGACTCTTTCCTTTGCAAAAAGTATTGTTATTTTTAAAAAGTTAAAAGTTCGAAAATTTTTTTTTTTAAATATTTAAAGTGATCGGTAATCTATAATTGAAAATTACGTTAAATTCGAAAATAGAATTATGCGATGTAAATAGATTGTAGAACTTATGCAGTAGGTAAGTAACTTTTACTAAAGTAGCATTTTGTTGTAGGAAATTATACGAGGCATTCTCGCAATCTTTTGACTTTTAAGTCCCTGAATAATAATTTTTATTTTAGTACATATTCTTGTGTTTTTTTTAATTTCATATACTGGGGAATATCCCATTGCATGACTGCATAACAATATTAACGAGATAAATAAGTTTTGGACGATGTTGGGGGTCCAAATATACCAGGAAATTCCTACACCAGGGTCGGCGAACCTATGCACGCGTGCCAAATTTCGTACGCGATAGAATATTTTCGGCACGCCGTTGATTGAAATCCTAAAACAAAACAGAATGAAGTTAAACAAAACACAAAACTTATACAAACTGTTCTTTTTTTTTTTTTTTTTGGAAAGCAACTAATTGAATTTCTAAATTATTCCAATGTGGGCTCAATAAGTTATATTAAGAGATGGTTGGGAGAACACCAAAAAGAAAAATATCAGGCATTATAAGTAAAACTCCCAGTGATGAAACTAAAGCGAGTTGGTAAAAAATATGTAGTTTTCACAATTGTTCGCTTTATTTATTCCTTCAGGTCATTATGTTCGGAAATGATACGAAAACCTTAAATATTAGAAACCCAAACCACTTATTAGATAACTCGAATTCAGCTTGCACCCTTAAAAGTAGCTTGAACACCATATTAATATTTGGCATAACCGACATCGCATTGACCATTTTATTACTTTATAATATACTAGGGGGCTCTGCCCCCTGCAAGCTACGCTCGCCAACCCCCGTTCAGACACCGCAGAATCTGAAATCACGCTAATTTCATCGGTTTTTAAAAGATTAGAGAAGATTGACTTATAATGGAAAAACCTATAGCGATTTCCCTGTAAACGTGTTTCTATTCAATTCCCTTCGATTGCGAAAATTTAAGGCCGAATCAGCTGCTGTTAAGACATCCAATGGTTGTTTTCGTGTTTGATTAAAGAACATTTGAAAAGAAGCTAAAATAAAATGAATTAAGTAAACAGTGTCTTTGCCGACCGGTATTTTTTAACAGCGTTACAAACGATTGATATAATACAATTTACTACAATTACTGCAATTTACTGCTTTAACCCCTTCAAGAGCGGTGATTAATTTTTGGACCACTTAATTTTAATTCTTAAATGCCACATTAGCACCTGAATATTGGAATGAAAATTTTTCTTTTATTAAGTAAGCGAACAAACTTCAAAAAACGTCATAAAATAACATGCGGTCGATTAGCCTAACGGTTGGCGTCCTGGCTGGGTGTCCAAGTAAGCGAACAAAAGCATTTTCGCATTTCGAAGTTTGTTTGTAAATTCCGGTGCCATTCCCTGATTTCAACATTTTACGAATAGAAGTACCTTGCCCCTTAAATGGTTAAACGCATATTAATGTATTTATTATTTTAAAGTTCCCTTTCTCTTTTAATATTCACGTGTAAATACAATTTTCAAGACATAATTTTCAATATTTTCCTGCTTTTAACACGTACTCATTTAATAGTAATTTTAAAGGGGTTTTTTTCTGTTTTTAATAGCCATGTGTAAATAAATTTGTAATCGTTAGGAAATATTATTCTTTGTGCTGTTTTTAGAATTGAAAACAATTTCTATAAAATTTTTATTTCGAAGATTTTTATTTCGACGCTTTATTTGTATTTGTATTTTTATACTAATTTATTTGTTCTTTCGTTATTTAAAATAAAAATTACGTCAACTTGTATAATTTGGCGAGTGGTTTGGCGATTTATATAATTTGGCGATATTGGTCATTTGCTATGAATTTGAAATTAAATGTCATGATTTCTTGCATTACTTAATATTTAACACAGATGTCATATAAGCACCGGGTTTGGCGTGATATTTTTTACGACAATTTGGCAAAAACCTCGTTTTCGAATACAGTTACATTATTTATTTTAAATTATTTTCTATTGTTTTAAATTATTTTCTATTATTTTTAAAATGAAATAACAATAAATAAAAAAAATTAATTAATAACTATAGAAAAAAGCAATTTGTAATTTTTTTTAAATAACTAGGTGGCTCTGCCCCCTACGAGCTAAGCTCGCCAACCCCCGTTCAGGCACACCAAAATTCAAAAAGCACGCTAATTTGATCGGCTTTAAAAATATTGAATTAAAATTTAAAAAAAAAAACAGTAGCGATCTCTCTGTAAACGGGTTTCCATTCGTTTTCCTTGGATTGGGGATTTTTAAGGCCAAATCTGCTGCTGTTAAGAGATACAATGGCTTTTTTCGTATTTAATTAAAAAAATTAGTTAAACTGGTACTTCTTAGTTATCCCGTCGACCAATTTCGCCAATTTATATAAATCGCCAAGCCACTCGCCAAATTATATACATTGACATAATTTTTATTTTTAAATAACGAAAGAACAAATAAATTAGTAAAACATTAATAAAAATAGAAATAAAACGTCGAATTAATGGTTTTATTGGCCATTATTGGCATTTAATCTTGCAATTAATTAAATAATGGCAACCATTATTGGCATTTAATCTTACAATTTGGCGACAGTAATTTGGTCGACCGGATAACTAACAAGTATCGTTAAACATTTGAAAATAAGCTAATGTAAAATGAATTAAGTAAACAGTGTCATTGTCTCCCGGTATTTTTTAACAGCGCTATAAGATAGTTCTTTTAAATTATTCATTTTAAATGTATCGGTTCAAATCTGACGTAATTTACACCAAATTTTTATTTCTCTCTTATTAATATTCACGTGAAAATACTTTGGTTGTTAGAAGGAAATATTATTTGCGCTGTCTTCGAATTCACGATAATAGTTGAAAAATTATCTCAAAATATGTCGCGCAAATATATTTTTCAATTTAAATTGGTTTGCTATATTTTTTGCCATTTTAAATATGACGTAATTTCCTCAAATTACAAGTTTTAACGCATAATAAGGATTTTTTTAGTTTAAGATTTCGTTTCTCTTTTTAAATTCAAGTGTAAATATAGTTCGGCACAGATGTCATGGGCGCAATTTTTTTCTGACGCCAATTTCATATACGCAACCGGTACTTAACTGTTGCTAAAGTTTCGTTATTTTGCTTGATATGGTAACCCGGATGTTGTTGTTTATGCTATTGATGTTTTCGCCAAATTAACATCGGAAAAAATTTGCGCCAATATGACATCTGTGACATCTGTATATGACATCTGTTCCTATGGTTCTTATGACGTAATTTTCCTGCTTTTAACATGTAATTATTTAATTCTAATTTTAAAGTTTTTTTTCTGTTTGTAATAGTCACGTGTAAATAATTTTTTGATTTGAAGTAAACATTATTTTTCGCGCTGTTTATACAACTGGCAACATATTAAATTAATAACATTTTCTAAAATTTGTAAAAAATATCTCTCGATATGCTGAAAATTTGAATTTAAAATTGAAATAAAACCTCAAAAAATGAGTCAAATAAGAAAAATAAATGCAATCTACACACCGGGAACTTATAACGTATAAAATGATCTCAAAATGATTAAATTCCTATGTACAGTTTTTGCTCCAATAAAACTTTTTTAATGGAGCGATTTTGTCCAACTTTAGCAATAAATATATCTTAAAATAATTCTTCGATTTGAAAATTGTCTGCATCAGCGTGCTTATCAAACATTTCTCTATAATACCACCGATTTTCATATTTTCGTAAGCAACAGTTTTTTTAATATTAACGATGAATAAGCATTCAAATTGGATGCCGATCTACCCGGAATATCTACGCAGATTTTCATTGGTCCATTTCCAAATCAAAACTTTTTTTTTATATATAGAAGGATTAAAGTACTCATAAAATTTCTTGTAATAATTAATAAATATAATTTATTAAGTAACAAATACACTTACACTCTTAAATCAAAAGAACGAATTATTAACTCAACAAAAGAACGAAAAGTTTTACGCGTGTTTTTGTTCTTTCTGAGTATCTCATCAAAAAGAGACATTTTCCACAAAAATCTGGTTTGTCAAATCATCCTTTTAGGAGTAGCGTCCTAGGGCCGCTCATTTCAGATCGGAACAGAAAAATATCTCTAAAAGAGCGGTTTAAGAAGCTCTCCTATTGGTTGAAATCCTGTAACGCGATATACAGTTTAGCAGAGGGAGAACCGTTTTGAAAAGGGAGTTGCTTGTTTATTTCAAGCGTCAAAGCTTAGCGTTACCTACATGATTAAAACAACAATATTACAATTATAATTTGATTGATTTAAAAATGGAATAGATTAAGATAGATGGATTATGCCCACGAAAGCAGGGGGGGGGGGGTCCAATCATCACAAAGAACTGGATAAATTTCGTTTTTGTTTCCCAGCTAAAACCAAGATGGCTACCGGCGATTCTAGGATTTTACTGATTCTGAAAATTCTAAGGTAAAGTACGCTGTTTTACTTCATCTTTCTTCTAATTCCTTCGCCATTCCTTGTTGTATTTTTACATTGTATATATGATTTTTTGCGTTATTTAACGTTATTACTTTTAAACCGGAAACATGAACTTCTTAAATTACTTTTTTTTCTTTTTTTTAATGCGTCTGTTCCATAATTTTTATAATCAATAAAATGCACTTAGATATGTAGTTTTCTCGTATTCAAATTGTGTAAAATTTCGCTAATTGGTATTTACATTATTAAACAGTTATCATTTTGTGCTTATATTATTGATTATTAATATACTACTTTGCTCATGACACTCAGAAATATTTGCGGAACACAACCCATGATTATAAAAATTATGAAATTATTATTAACTTATGATACATGTTCTATTTTTTTTATGTTTCAGTAAGTACAAGTATTTAATAAATTGTGTTCATTTAGATAGTTGTACACATCTACACTTTATTTATTATTTTTTTAATTGCCACAGTATTATGTAAATAGTACGAAATGTAAAATATAATTTTAAAAAAGTCCTTCCGGCCAGTACCGGGAGGAAGAGGTAGCTTTCATAATCCTTATTATAAAAAAGCCAACTTATATCATTCAAACACACGAAGCTCAATTTAGTGGAAACCGAATATAGGAGATTTAATACTAATTTTTATCAATATAATGAATGAGAATTTCGCGAAATTAGTCAGCTTTATCCAAGCTGCTTTTCTTTAAAGTAACTTATATTTGGCTGCCAAATTCGGCAATTTATTAAAGTGCCTGTCATTTTAAGACAACATGGTGGATGAGGCTAAGCAGTGAACTTGGTCGAGACCTTAGTAATTGCTGCGCACATGCTCACTCACATCGGAATCGGTTAATATATAGGAGTGATGTCACATACAAAAAATCAGATTTTTCAAAATGTCACCCACAATAGAAATTGAAACTGCTATATCTGAGCCATTTTTTAAGGTAAAGACAAGCG
Organism: Maratus speciosus; assembly: GCA_963932465.1. Lineage (NCBI taxonomy): Eukaryota > Metazoa > Arthropoda > Arachnida > Araneae > Salticidae > Maratus > Maratus speciosus. The sequence continues at coordinate 2,407,282 of OZ010790.1, read as the reverse complement.
AAAAATGCTCCTGAATCCTTATATCAAGGTCAAATACTTAAGAAAGAAACCTTTTTCAATTTCTAATTTTTTTGCACCTCACTTTAAATATATATATATTTTTTAATTTATTGGCCGCCATTTTGAAACAAGATGGCTGATGAATCTGGCCAGCGAACTTGGTCGAAGTGTTGATGTATACTATCCTCATGCCTTCTTAAATCGAAATAGGCGAATACGTGTGTTATCGCGTGACAAATACAAGATCGTTTCAAAATGTTAGCCATGCTAGAAATTCAAAGTGCTATAAATCAATCATTTTTTAAGATATAAACAAAAGAACAAATTTGCAGAAACAAAAACAGCTCCGCAATCTTTTTATCAAGGCCAAACACATAAAAAAATCTTTTTCATTTTCCAATTTTTTAATACCTGATTTTGAATTTTAAATTTAATTTTTTTTAAATGGCAACCCTTTTGAAACAAGATGGCGAATGAAGCTGGACAACGAACTCGGTCGAGACATTGGTATGTACTATGTACAGACCAAGTTACATCCAAATCGGTTCATAAATACGCCTGTTATCGCGTGACAAAAATCAGGTCGTTTTAAAATGTCAGCCACAAGAGAAATTCAAAATGCTATTACTCAGCCATTTTTTTTTAGATATAGACGAAAGAAAAACTGTTCCGGAATCTTTGTATTAAGGTCAAACACATACAAAAAAAATCTTTTTCATTTTCCAATTTTTTGGTATCTCATTTAAATTTTTTAATTTTTTAATTTTTTTAAATGGCCGCCATTTTGAAACAAGATGGCGGATGAAGCTGGCCAACGAACTCGGTCGAGATATTTGTATGTACTATGTACACACCAAGGTACATCCAAATCGGTTCATAAATACGCCTGTTATTACGTGAGAAAAATCAGGACGTTTAAAAATGTCAGCCACGCTAGAAATTCAAAATGCTATAACTCAGCCATTTCTTAAGATACAGACGAAAAAAAAACTGCTCCCGAATCTTTTTATCAAGGTCAAACACATAAGAAAAAAATATTTTTTCAATTTTCAATTTTTTGGTACCACATTTCAAATTTAAATTTTTCTTAAAAATTTAAATGGCCGCCATTTTTAAACAAGATGGCGGATGAAGCTGGCCAACGAACCCGGTCGAGACATTGGAATGTACTATGTATAAACGAAGTTACATCCAAATCGGTTCATAAATACGCCTTTTATCGCGTGACAAAATTCAGGACGTTTCAAAATGTCAGCCACGCTAGAAATTCAAAATGCTATAACTCAGCCATTTTTTAAGATATAGACGAAACCAAAACAGCTCCGAAATCTTTGTATAAAGGTCAAATACATAAGAAAAAAATATTTTTCCATTTTCAATTTTTTGGTACCACATTTCAAATTTTAAATTAAAAAAAAATTTTTAAATGACCGCCATTTTGAAACAAAATGGCGGATGAAGCTGGCCAACGAACTCGGTCGAGAGATTGGTATGTACTATGCACACACCGAATTACATCCAAATCGGTTCATAAATACGCCTTTTATCGCGTGACAAAATTCAGGACGTTTCAAAATGTCAGCCACGCTAGAAATTCAAAATGCTATAACTCAGCCATTTTTTAAGATATAGACGAAACAAAAACTGCTCCGGAATCTTTGTATAAAGGTCAAATACATAAGAAAAAACTATTTTTCCATTTTTATTTTTTTGGTACCACATTTCAAGTTTTAAATTTTTTTAAAAATTTTAAATGGCCGCCATTTTGAAACAAAACGGCGGATGAAGCTGGCCAACGAACTCGGTCGAGACATTGGTATGTACAAAGTACACTCCGAATTACATCGAAATCGGTTCATAATTACGGGAGTTACAGTGTGACATATGTCAGATATATATATATATATATATAACCATTAATTAAACATAACCATCCACCGTCAATTATTATGAATTAAAGCTGTAAGTATTAAAAAAAAAAAAAATTAATATAAGAATTATTATGGAAGAAAAAGAAAAAAGTGGAAACCGACAAAATTGAAAAGCTTATACATTGAATTACGTTATCAAGGGCACAGAATTCAATGATAAAAGCAAAATGGCTGTTTTCTGTGGGAAAAATAAGCTAAAGCTAAAAGTTATTTTCCCCTGTGCCCAAACAACCATAAAATCAAGTGAATTGATTAAAAATGAAAGCAGAATAGAAACAAATAATATGAAATGGAAGAATCAATAAAACGTATTTAAATATTTATAGGATATAAAATATAAATAATAAACACCATACCGATTAATATATCAGTATTTTACAAAAATCCACGCGCACATGGCTGCCAGTATATCAAAAAGATTAAGGTGATACAAACAGTTAAGAAATCACAGTAAATGATACCAAAGGATGCAGTTAATACAATTTGAAATAAAATTTGAAATACCTTGTTAAACACATTTAATCTAATATAAAATAAATAGATATTAATTACATTATTTAAAATGCACTATTAAATTAATTAATAACAGTTTAACAATATCGTCAAAATTTAGCTAAAAATACCCCTGGTGTATTAAATTATAACTGAAATGGAGCTAGAAAAATTAAAAATAGGAGCCATCTTAAAGAGACAAATTTAGTGCTGCCATCTAGTATTACTTCTATAAAACAACTAACGCAAGATAAATATTTGTAAGCATTTGAATGTAAATAACTGTATAAACAGCAAAACCAAACATATCCTTATATATAGAGAATTATAAACCGAATATAAACCACACAATGTATTTAAAAACTTTTGTAAATAAAATTTAAAAACATACAATATATTCTATTAGCTAACTTATTTAAACTAAACTAAGAATTTAAATAATTCTAGAACATTGATAATATATAGCATATAGCTATATGCTATAAAACAAAATAAATTCAGTAATAATTAATATAAATAATTATTAAATATAAAAATTATTTTTTAATGAATTATATATCAGATATTTATAAAATGAACAGGAAATAAAAAACATGTGGAAGTAAATAGAAGGTTAAATGATACTTAAATACCCATTACTTAAAAAGCACAAATATAGAGTGGGGATTATTTTCAGACATCCATAAAAAACCATAAAGTATGAATGTGGGACATTCAAAAACAATAAACCGATAATAAATATTAAAAAGAATAGAGTAATAATAATAAAAATAATTACACAATTTTAATGCATACAGTATAAGTATATTTATATTAAACATACTTATATGTATATTATTCACTATAAGAATGGCATACTATTAGTAATTAATATGATATTGTCCTTAGTAAATTTAAAAATTTAATAACAAATAATTGTAAATTAGATTAATCAATAATTAGGCTAATTATAATATTAATGAAATTCTCCAATTACATATAAAATATCAAATCAACATCCATATAAAATACGTAACAAAAATATAGTAATAATACAAGAGCCCCATTTATATATATATATATATATATATATATATATATATATATATATATATATATATATATTAACCATTGCGTATTATCCAGACAACACCACCCTCCTCCGTACTCTAACATCTACCCACCCAACCAACCTATAATATTTTTTTTATATTATTTTACAATTTTTAATTTTTTATAGATATTTTTTTTTTATTTTATAATTTTTTTGTAATTTTGTTTACGAATGTGTTAATTTGTTTTAATAGATCATGTAAGAAAAGTACTAATTGTATATTAATGAATATATGAATTTTTTTGGAAAACCATGATTTAATGCATCATAAATTAGTTTTTTAATATTATTGTTAATTAGAGGAGAAGAACACAAACATTTTATTCTATATAAATGATTAAGTATTATATTCCGAAATACAGAATGATGTAGACAAGATTTAAAATTTGTAAATGTATTAACTTTGAATTTAAATTCTTTACGTTTGTCATATAAATCTGTGATTGTTTTATTGTCTTTTATTGTAATTTTAAGATCTAAGAAGTTAATTGTATTGTTAGATAAAAGGTTTTCCGTTAATTCCAAATTAGTGGGATAATCAACTGGAAATCGAGTAATTGCAGATTGATCAGTATCAATTAAAATGATGTCATCAATATAACGATATAAATGTAGATTATTATTAGTAAAATTACGTTCATATTGATATAAGTATAAGTCTGAGAGTAAACTGGAAGTACTTGATATATATATATATATGTATATATATATATATATATCAATTTTGAACGGAGGGTGGTTTCGGGGTCTGGGGGTCATGATCGATGAAAATATACCAAAATTTTTTGAAATCGCTTTCCTCCGAACGGCTGCAATAGGTAGCTTTTTGTAAAGAAAGCTACCCCTTAAAAGTATCAGAAAATAATAGATTAGTAAAAAATATTATCAATTTATTTTATTTTTATGACACAACTAGGTTGACCTTTTTTTAAATTATGATTTTGTGAATTTTTATTTTTGTGTTATACTTCGCTCTGTTCATATTCAAAAGTTTAACTAAAAAAAGCCTGCAGTTATGTAACACATGAATTCTATATTCCATAATTATTTATCTGTGTCATAAGCAAAATATATTAATAAGATATAATAATATCAGAAATAATTAAAGAAATCGACATTTCCGGATTAAAACTAATAACGTTAAAATTATATATACAATGTGAAAATATTAAAAAGAAAAAAAAATTATAATAAGAAAGATAAAGTAAAAGCAGCGCACTTCAGGATATTGACAACGTAGAAAATCTTGTCTTGTTATGGCGCGCACTATCTTTTATTATTATTTAATTTATCTTTCGGAAATGAAAAACGAAATTTCTTCTGCATCTAAATCAAAATAAAACAAAATGGAATTTTAAAAATAATACATTTTGCAAACTGGGGAGTTATATATGTTAAAAAACAAAATAAAAAAAAATCTGAAAATAAGAGGGAAATAATTTATTTTGCCTATTAAATTTGACAAAAAAAGGGGTTTAAAAATGCCTTGTCAATAATGAGTGCAGTCACTCGTTTTGCCTATTAATTTAGTCGGAAAAAAGAGCGTAAACAGCTTATCAAAAAGGAATGAAAAAAAAAACACTCCGCAAGATGGATGAAATTCACTCCTATGGGATAAGTGCATTTTCAATACTGAAAAGGAGTGAAAATATACTCAGTCGGAGTTAAAATCGCTGAATTTTTTTAACAGAGTACACGATTTAATCAAAATTGCTTGGATAACATAAAATATTGCAACGATATTTAAATCTGCGATCACCATTTCTTTCTATGATTAAAAATAAGAATATTTAATGTTTAAGGAAGATCGTCTTTTTTTTTTTTTTTTTTTTTTTTACTATTATTATTATTATTTAGTTCGGACGATATCAAACACAAACATTTTACGGGTAGCAATAAGCAATAAATTCGTCAAAAATAACTGCTTCAAGCCAGTTAAGTGAACTGTAGTTTGATAAAAACCAAATTTTAATTTTAAAACGTGTATATGAAACACAAGCTATTTTTATGTAAATACGGGACATTCAAAAAAGAATAACAGAATGAACCAAACGATCAAGTAAACAATAAGTAATTTAGCTAATCTTAAATGTATGTGAACACTAAAATGCTACAAGCTGTGTAAAATAGCCTTTTAAATCGAAGGAAATTGAAGAATATAAGTATTTAATTTATTATTCTGAAAATACGATCAATGATTCTGAAACTTCGACGATGAGAGACAAGCAGCTATCTGGGCAGGGTATAAATGTAAACAAAAAAGAGCACGTTGTGATGTTTTGGTTCAGGGTTTGAAGCTGAATCCGACTTCACTTTTTCGACGGTTTTCGGCAAAATGCGTGGGCCGTATATATCATAGTAGGCTATGCTTTTTCGTACTTTTCCGTTATACGGACAGCATTGTCGCCAAGCGCAGTAGTTGGCGCAAAATGAAAATCACGTGAATTGAAACATTTGAAAAATAAAAGAAAAACATTGTCGATAGTAAAGTGAGCATTTTAAAAATATAACATTTTAAAATTACAGAATTTTACGAACTATTTTATTAAATCACAAATATATAATTAAAATAAGTGAACAAATAACTGTTATACAATAAAGTAATAAAATAAAAAAAATCATATTAAACTGCTGCCATAAAATTACAAATCTCTTTGGCACAGATGTCATATTCGCGCCATATTGGCGCGATTTGTTTTCGGTTGCCGATTTGGCGAAAACATCAACAGCATAAACAACATAGGTACAGATGTCATATACGCCCCATATTGGCGCGATTTTTTTCTGATGCCAATGCCATATACGCAACGGGTATTTAACTGGCGCCAAAGTGTCGTTATTTTGCTTGATATGGTAACCCGGATGTTGCTGTTTATGCTGTTGATATTTTCGCCAAATTGGCATGTGAAAAAAATCGCGCCAATATGGGGCGTATATGACATCTGTGCCACAACATAATCCGGGTTACCACATCAAGCAAAATAACGACACTTTGGCGCCAGTTAAGTACCCGTTGCTTATATGACATTGGCGTCAGGAAAAAATCGCGCCAATATGGGGCGAATATGACATCTGTGCCATACCTTTTAGCATTGCAGTAAACATTTCATTTTTTGAATGAAGACGTCGCCACATAAACTCTATGAGATACGACTCTAAATAATGACGAACTGTTCCCCGATGTCTTTTGTTGAGCCATTTTGCGATGCCCCATAATCTCTCAACATTTTGAGTATGACATCCAGTATTAGGGTCGACAAAATTGTATTTGTGATTTACTGTGAAATGATCATAACCAGCACTTCGCAGTTCATCTGTTTTATATCCTTTCCAGTAATCTGTATAAACAATACTTCCATCAGCTACATTGTTTTCTATTGCCGCCATTAAAGTTTCAGCTGTGCGATCGGAAATAGGAGTAAGGAAACATCCTCGTGTTTCACGGCATAAACCATCTAACACCCATTGAGGAAGACGAACACGCCCTACGTTGCTTTTTCTTCTGGTAAAAAGACTTTCATCTACTTCTATAATTTTATTAGATCTACCGATTTTTCTATTTGGTCGTGAACATAAAGCATTTGCACAAACTTCTCTAAAATAACTATTCCAGTCCACTGTTGTGCTGTGGTTCATATCAAGTTGCAGCTCACAAAGCTCAATCGATGTCAACTCTTGGCACCATAAATATATAAACCTCAAAGCATTAAGAAAAGACAACCGCGATCCTTCAAATCATGTTTTTTGTCGTATTCCTACGCTTTCTTCGCATGATCGTAAGCTATATATCCATTTCGGATTTCCAGAACTCATCCATAATTTCATTTCATGGTTGTTTGAACACAAGCTTTTATTATGCAGAGTTCCAAATTCCTGAAACAGTTTTATCGCAACTTTCTCATCATCTGGTAATTGACAAATGCTAAAATCCATCTCAGCGTCAGCAGTAAAAGTAAATTATAATTTTATTTAAAAAAAGGCATTTTTATTTCGAATAATAGCAAATTAAAAAGCTTTCCAAGGTTAAGGTTAAATAATAATCATTCAGGTAATTCACGTTTCATAAATAACAAATCACAATGTTTCGCATGGTTTACAAGAAAAATCCTTTTCACGATGAGGGCTGAAATAATTGGCGCATTAGCATACATTTTGGCATGCTGTCCGTATAACGGAAAAGTACCCTTAATTTTGGCAAAATATTGGAAATAGTGCCAAGTTGGCGTCACTTTTGGCGACAGAGAGACGGGTCCCCCATTGGTAACCTCCCTTATAGCGTCATAAAGCTCTGACCAATCAGATGCATTTCACGGTATCTACGCAGATTTTTTATTGGTCCATTTCCAAATCAAAACTTTTTTATATATATAGAAGGAAAAGAGAATAAATGCAAATAAACATTTATTAATGAATAAGCAACAATAGCCGGGCTACCATGTCAGGCAAAATAACGCCATTTTGGCGCCAATTAGGTACCCCGGCGCGTATATGACATCTGAGCCTAATATTTTTCATTTCGTTTCGCTCAAAAAAAAAGAAAGAAGTGAAAGCCATTAATTTTAAATGTTTCTGTTTTAAAGGAATGTTTTGTATTAAATAAAACGATAACGAAATAAAAAAAAAAGCATTTTCCTATGGAGATTTAAGGGAGGCCAAACTGGTCGCCAAACTAATTTAAAATTATAACCTTTTCGGAAATTTGAAAAAAAATATCTGTTATGATTGAAATTTGAGTTGTCATCATTAGAAAAAAGTATTTAAAATTAGAAAAAAATTAATATTTCGAAAACTAATTCGAATTTAAAAATTCTAATACCAGTTTTAAGATCTGTGGATCAATCCGGATTTTTGGTGTTAATTTCATCGCAAAGTATTCCATATTTCAGGAGAAATCGCCGTGAAACATAATCAGTTGTTTAATCAGTCGTTTCATAGAATCGTTACATAAATTCGTTTCAATTCAGTCGTTGCATTAGCATTTTATATATGTAGGGTAAATGTTAATCTAATTATTAAATGTATATTGTTCCATATTTTTAAATCCCAATGAATAAAAATCCAGAAATCCACTAAATTATTTTTGGTGCTTGGCACGTCATGATCATGCAAAATCTTTTTTGAAAAAAATTGGGCACGCGGGTGTAAAAAGATTCGCCGACCCTGGCCTATACCGTCCCGTTTCCCTGATGCTGATTTTTAAGTTTGGAGCTGTCTGTATAAAATTGCTTCAATAAAAGTAATTCGATGTCATTTTTTTCCGAAACTGGGACTATTGTTTCATAAAAATATGTAGCAAAAAATTAACCTGCAAACATTTTTAAGGTTGTTATTATTTTTTTAAAGTCTGTCCTTGAGTTGTAGATTTTTTACCGTCCCTCTTGCTAAATTATACAGAAAATCACTTCAAATGCAGTCGCAGAATTTTTGTCAACTTTTTCCTCATGCAGAAGTATGATAGAGAAAGAATGTCTAAAATTCTTTGACAGGAAATTTACTGCAGAATTTAAATCAGCATTTAAATATCAATTTCAAGCATCCTAGCTTTATTGGTAGTCTTACCGTCCCCAAGGTTTATTCCTGCACTTTTCGAGGTTTTTTTTTTTATTATTATTTAATCCAATGTAAATAACTGTTTCTAAAAATCAATGAACATTGTAGCTATCACAGAGTCTTAAGATGATTTGCCTAAAAATAGGTGGTAATTTTCCTTACCATCCCTTTTTTTCCCCTTACTGTCCCTTTTTTTCCCCTTACCGTCCCTTTTTTTTCCTATACCGTCCTCTTTTCTTCTTTACTGTCGCTTCTTTAACACCCCTTTAAGACAATGTTATACCAAAATTTTATACTAAAAATACTACATTGTTATTGTTTCTTATTTGAATGTCCTGTGGGTACTATGAAAATTATATAATAAGTAAAAATTTAGAAGAAAATAAAAAGTTATAGTGGTAAAATGGTAAGGAAAATTAAACTCGCACGTTTAACTTAAACCTCAGTTAAATATTTTTTTTTTCGCTGCTGACCATTTTTTCTTTAGTTTGAATCATTAAGGAATAAATCTATAAGTTTAAAATGTTAAAGTTTTAATTTCACCAGATTTTTATTCCTGAAAGTCAAAAGATTGTGAGAATGCCCCCTCTACCTAGTTCATCCATGTTTAGAGTACATATGAAAAATGATTTTTTTTTTCCAGCCCGATCTATTTTTTAAAGTTATACTATATTAAATCTTGTTAAAATGAAAACTGTGTATAACGTAATTCTAATAAGAAACCCTGTCTAAAATGGAAATTTTTTCTGTCCTTTTCTTTTAAGTCTCAGCAGATTTTTAGGGAAATGCTTTAAAAATTACTAGTAAAAGTACATTTAGACCAAAAAAGTTTGAAATGACGTAAAAATGTGTTTTTTTTTTTTTATAATTATTTTTATAATATTTGAACCGATACAGGGTCGGACTGGGCCAGGCAAAAGGGCGCAGACCTTGGATTTTCAGAGGGCGCAAAATTTTTAAAGAACACAAGTCAATTTTACTGGATTGTGTTGTATCTGGTTTAACACATTCGCACATTACCAAGTATGAAAATGGCTTATTATATCTTTTTTTCTAAAACGAATGATGTAATATCTAAAAATTCCAACAAGGTGAACATAGATTTGCCTGTAATAGGTGACTGATATCATATAACATATAGTTTTTTATTCAAAAAATCTATCATATTTTTAAATATTTTCTTTATTTAATGATAGATTTTGTCGTGATTAGCTTAAACAATCTTTTTTAAATACATACAAGCTTTTCTAATAGTTATTTTACCATGAAAAGTATGTAATTAAATAAAGAGAAGATTAGTATTAACCGAAAGTTGTGGTGTAAATTCTGTGAATGGAAAAACGCTGGCCGCAAGATTTCACAGCCTGCAGGATTGTAATCTAGAAGTGTCATAAAATTTTTATTCCTCAAAAAGAAAGATCATATTTTTTGATCAGCAATAAAAACCCCACAAAAAGTCTTTTTGCTTTCTGATACATCTTTCTTTCTTTTCTCAAGTTGTTTTCAAAAAGCACGGTTTCAAATATAGGTGCATTCAGGGCCGGCTTTAAAGGGGATGGAGAAACAAGTTAGTAAAAGCAGAAGGAATGAAAATATGCAAAATATTTCTTTAAAATTAAATTCTATAATATATCATTCAAAGAACTGATGAAAAAAAATCTAGCCCAGGACGCCATGGCTATTAAAGCTTTCCCTGGGTGCATGTTTTCCCTCTCAATCGCAGGCCGACTTTGATTTTCGATCCTATCTTTAATTTCTTTGTGATAATAAAAAACAGTGCTGTTTGTCTATGAAATGATTGCTACTCCCTAAACGAATTCTCGAAATTTAGTACCAGGGGCGTAGCTACAGATATTTTTTCGGGGGGGAGAATTCGAAAATTTCCCAACTTGAAACAAATTTCTCCAATTTTCAACTAAAGGGATATGTACAACGTGTGTAATAATGATAAGGAAACTTATGCATAAAAAATTTCTTTCCAAAGAAAATTTTTTAAACTAGAAACATAAAAATTCCAATTATTGTTTTTTTAATACGAAAACCAACCAGCTATTTACTTTATTCTACCTTTACAAGTAGAAAGTATTGAATTCGTAAAAAAAATTTGACTTCCGGCTTTCGACGGATTGATATTATTGGTGCAGATTCACGATCGCCAGTCGCCACGTGGCGTCTTAATTTTTTGCTTCGACAACTAATTTTAGGCATCTAAGTCGCCATCCTTTGGCGAATTTCGCGTTTTTTTTCCAGCGATCCTTTGACAAAAATTACTTTTTTTTTTCGCGATCCTTTTACGAAAATCACGGGTTTTTTCGCGATGCTTTGACGAAATTCGCGGCGTTTTTTTGCACTCCTTTGATAAAGATCGCATTTTTTCTGCAAACTGTTGACGAAATTCGCGTTTTTTCTGCAATCTGTTGACGAAATTCACGTTTTTCTGCAATCTTTTGCCGAAATTCACGTTGTCTGATTTGCGACCCTTTGACAAAATTACCGTTTTTTCCAAGATCCTTATAGAATTAGTGGGGGTTTTTTTTGTTATCCTTTGACAAAGTTGATGATTTTTCTGCAAAGAATGGCAAAATTCGCATTTTTCACGCAATTCTTTGACAAAAAGACGCGTGTTTTTTAGATTCTTTGACGAAATTCGCGCTTTTTCTTGCTAACGATTGACAAAATTGATTTTTTCGGCGTCCACTTGTCAAAATTATTGATATTTTTCCTCACCCCTGTAATAAACTGTGATAAGATTGTTTTTTAAGATAATTTTTCTCATGTATTCTTGAAAAACAAATGCTTGAATTCTGTTTTGACTTTTATAGAGCAAAATAATTTTACACACTCTTATTTTTTTCTTTTATGAACTCTTGTATGGCAAAATGAAAATAAGAAATATTGTTTTCCTAATATTCCCCACTACCATGATTCCTTAGCTTATTCTTATAGATATACATATTCTTTACCTCTATCTTGCCCAACTTTATCTTCTGACAGTACATAGCTTAAGATTTATATTATACTTAATTTACATCCAAATTAAAAGAATTGGGTGATTAAATGAACTATACAAATTTGATATAATTAGTCTGTTTCTTTTGTATATTTGTAGATTATTTTCACTTTGATCTCCTGAAATTTTTTTCATATAATTGCTATTGCTTGTATGCATTTCTTTCACAATGTGGCCACTGGAATATTTCGGTTTAGGAACCACTGGCTCTTTAAAAACTTTGGAAATGTGCACCTATAATTGATACGTTTTAGAACGATTTGACTGTTTTTAGAAAATGTCTGTTTGTGTGTATGTGACACAAATTTTGTGGGGCTCTATCTCAAGAACTAATGTGTGGAATTTAATAAAACTTTAGATTTAGTTATACCTTGATAAAAATTAATGCTGATTAGTTTTTGGTGTAAATCACCCAAAAGGTGGAGCTGCTATGCTGCATTTTTCACGATTTACATGATTTTAGCGATAGTTATATCTCAAAAACTGTTGCACGGAATTTGATCAAACTTCATATTTTGTTAAACCTTGACATAATTTGGTTCTTATTAGGCTTTTGAGTATATCATATAACAGATGGCACTGCTGTGAAGCATTTTTCACGATTTTTGCGTTAGCTATATCTGAAAAACTAATGCACGGAATTTGCCAAATTTCATATTTGGTTGCAATTCCTTATTGGGCTTGGGTGTATACTATCCAAAGGTATCGCTTTTGTGCTCTTTGGGTTTGGAATTTTGGTTGCAAAAATCTAACAGGGTGTGCGCCCAAATTCAATGATTTGTTGGAAAAATGCGATGCTTCTATCTCCTTTTTAAATTCACACAATTAAACGGATCTATTCCTTTAGAATTCGTTTTGCATTGTGATTGCAAATTTTGAGGTATTAACATGTATTGGATAGAATAAAGTTTTGGGATTGGCACATCCGACTAGTTTTCCTTTAACATTAATTCTTCTGGCCTTCAAAGAAACCAACCTGATGATAACATCGTCCAGTTTAATAAAATCCACTATTTCCCTTTCACATTTTAAAATCATTAGGCTGTCAAGTCTGTCATCTCTCTTTGTAGTTTGCAATATATATTTTTAAAATTTTTATTTGACTAAAGATTCTTTCATTAGATGCAATGCCATAAAGATAAACTGCTGTGAATATTCAGATACGAGTATATAGTTTGACGGCGTGTTCAAATAATCTTTGAATTTCAAGGCATGAGAAAATGTTTTTAAGTGAGTTGGGATTTGGTTTATTTCCATTTGACTCTGCAAGTCATGTACATCCGGTTTCTCATATCTAGGTGGAAACGTTATTAACTTTCCTAAGTTAGTGATACTCAAATTTGCCTTGCACAATTGTAATTTAAATATGAAATGTATTGGTGCAATATTCTCCTGATATAGGGAACATTATCATTTAAGCCCATTACTAATTTTTTTTTGTATTTCTTATAATTCTTTCCTGTAAAACTTGTGTGTATTCATTGCTGTACTATTATTTTTATCTATTCCCTTTGGTGAAACCATTTTTCTACGGTGCTTTCGGAAGTCAGCTTCTTCAGTCACATTCTAATGTTCATAACTGTTTGTGAACTTGTCTATAGGGAAATCTATATTGATTCAAAATTTTATTCAAGTGCAACGTGTCAGTGTTACAATGCATGTCGATTTTTTCTTCAGTTGATGGACTGCTTTCATGGTCATATTTCTGTTCCAAATTCAAATGGTCCACTTTTTACCTTTTTCATCCTCGAATGGATTTTTAGATGCTCCAAAACCTTGCACGAAAAATCTTTTCCTTATTATGAAGGGTTCTTTCGTGCTGAGATTTATAGTCATTTTTTAGTACAGTTTTAAAGACACAACACTGGATTTTTGGTTTAAAATTTCATAAACACCTATAAATATAAACGAACAGGACTGATATGTATTTCCGCACACAAATAAATGTAAAATGTGACAAATTTATCTAAACTAGTGACTTCTTATATTCATATTTGCTCATATAACTCTTTTTTCTTGACATCGAAGGGTTAACTAATTTTTGAGGAAAAAATCACGAGAATGAGTAAAAATTGTCCAAAAATCACGCAATTAGCTCAAAAATTAGTGCAATTTGTGAAAGCTCATCAAATCATCTTGCCCAGCTGTGTTTCAAGAAGGTAACTACATTCCTTTCTGTTGTGCTACAAGTGATCTCCAATTTTCAAAAGAAGATGCAATCCCTTTGGATTAAATTAGCTGGATTCTCTTTTGGGACGAGAAGTGGACGCAAGGCGAAATTTTTCAAAAAGGAACAAAGTTTTGGAGGAAATAAAGGAACTGAATAGTCAGCTATTGATGGATAGGAGTAGAGAAATTTAGGTCTGGTAGATGTATAATATTTTTGTAGAACTGAAAAACACAATTATAGATTGAGTGTGGCTGATTTCTTTTGATAATTTAACATGTTTACTGTTACAGTATTCAGAAACATAATCACCAAAACAGAAATTTCCTAATTTTTTTACTAAAAAAGGAAATGTCTCAAAAACCTAGAATTTCCCAACTCTAAGCTCAAATTTCCCAACTTCACATATATTGGGGGGGGGAGGTTCCCCTCCCCTACCCCCCCCCCCCATGGCGACGCCCCTGTTTAGCACATTAGTCAAAATGTACAATGAGGTAAAAATATTGGTGCGGCTTAGGGCGCGAATTTTTTCCCTGACGAGGGCGCACCGGCCCTCGGGCCGATGGACCGGCGGGCCAGTCCGAGCCTGAACCGATAAGTCTGTCATGCACTTGGTCAGATAGAAAAATACCTGAAATTAAGGACCTACGAGCAGTATGCGTTGAGCCACAAACCAGCGATGGGCAAAACTTTAAGGGGTTTTAACTACAAGCAAACTTTGTAAAAATGCATTTTTTTTTTTTATTGTTCTGAAAGTACAATTAGTAAAGAATATACAGTTACAATTCTATTCGATCAAAATTTAACTCAAAACTGTTTTTAAAGTCGGTGATTACGATCACTTGAACACATCTTAACCGATCCTCTTCAAATTTTGACCCATTTTGAACAACATTATTATCTAGAGTGTAATCCTTCCTTCTGGCGATTCGGTGATTTTTTTTTTTTTTGTATTTTTTATAATCAATCAAAATTCAAATTGTTTTGTGGAAATCTGTATCAGCAGCAGTTAGTAAATTATTTTTTATTTGAATAACTATAGATAAAAAATTACGATAAAAAGTTGAAACATTATTTTAAAGGTACTTTACCACATTTATTACTTAGCATTTCCGTTAATACTTTGTGCAATAAAACATATGAAAACGGAAGCTGTCGGTTACGAACACTTCCTGTCATAAACGGAAAATTTTTCATGCTGCCAACGAAAAGAATACCATTGAATTATACTTGCTAACATCCCTCATAGCATGCATGGTCACGGTGACGTCGTTGTGACGTCACTGTGAGTCACTGTGGTCACGTCACATCTGTAACCAACCATCAGTGATGTCACATTGTGACTGAGATGTGAACTTCTTAGAAAAATTTAAAAAATTACAAAAAATATTCAAAACATGTTATTTATGTAAAATTATATTTTCTGGCAATAAAAAGAAAAAAATTGTGACGTTCCTGTTATGTCACTGCATGTAACGTACGTCACGTCACATATGTGACGAAAAAACCACCATATTGAAAGTCACAGTGTGACAAAAATATGAACATCAAAAATCTTTGAAAATGAACAGAAATATTTTAAACATCCCCGAGTTACAGCAACATAAGGAATGAAAACATATTAGTGGATAGGAAATAGTAAATTCGGACACGAAAAGAGGTGGGGGGGGGGGGCATAAAAAGGAAAATGCACGGTACAAGTATCAACAAACTAGATTTTCATGCTATATTTTATCAATTTGTTATCTAAGACAGTGAAGTATACTTTTTTTATGATTTCAATTTTATCTACCATTGCAATTTAATCCTTCACCGATTGTTATTATTATAAAAGTGTTTCTCGGAAAAATGGTACGTTATGAAGCAATTTGGATAACATATTTAGAATTAGGAATATTAAATCTGTACACTTTACATATTTAGTTTGCAGGGAGGAAGTTTTTTGTCGACCAGTGTTATTCGAAACACTTCTGTGGTTTCAAACTAAAATTTTCTGTTACAGTTAAGTCTGCAGCTTTTAATGAGCACGTAGAAAGAGTATTCAGAGTTTAGTCATATATGCATTTCTTGCTTTAGAATTTGCATTCAAGTCATATTTTTTCCTGTTAGTGTTTAACTATTTTAAATAACTATTTTTTTAAAAATTCTACTTCTTTCAGACTTTTTAAATAAAATTAGCATTTTCCGAAAAAATATTTATACAAATTTTATACAAAACCCATGATATAATTATTCATATTTTAAATTCGTGTTTTAGAAATACGACTTTAAAAAAAGCTATTTTACAAATAGTTTTATTCTACAGAAAATGAATATAAAAAAATGACAGATTGACAAAGAAAATTTTTTTATCCTGTATACTCTCTTTTCATTTATTAAGATGCCTAATTTGTATTTATTACGTGTAAAACAAACTTTAATTTTAAAAAAAAGAAAGAAAAAAGGCAGGTGTTTCATTCAAATAGAAAATTTTCATTACAGACAAAAATTATAATAATACAGTATAAGCACCTGCTTGCGCGTGCGCGTGCGCTATCGTCTGCGCTCGATTAAACCGTAGAATAAAATAAGGATCAGAACTTTTGACGCGGGAAGTATGTCTGACAATTTTGTCATTTTGTCAGAAATATGTCTGGCAATTTAGGATAAAACACGGATATTATTAAACTATTTATGGAACTTAAAAGGTATGTCTTATTTAATTTAAATTTTTTATTCCCGTTTGATAGATTAAAGTTAAATAAGTTGTAGTATGTCATATGCAATGAGACTGATCTGCAATTCTTTTCCGATTCGATGCTGTAAAATATCTTAATCTGCATCGCTAGAAGGGAAAAAAAAAAGCTGATGCAGAGACTGATTCTAACACAGTATTTATCGTCATTAATATTTTGGAGTTAAATATGATATTCGATTATAATGATATTAGGAAACTGTTTCAATTTTTAAATTAACATTATACTGGGAAAATATTTTTTTACATATTGTAGTAGTGAAACTTTTGAAAGATTTTTTTTTCATTGTTAGTAATATTTTAAATTAGTATTTAAAATCTTAAATCTTCATACCAATGTTTTCAGATTTAACATTTGCCAAAATTATAAAATAGTAGAAATTCCTTATAACATATGGAAAGATTTTTGAGAAATTGTTAAATGCATTTAATTCATCTATTGTAGTTTGTTGTTGCTTAATAGTACAATTATAAATACTAATTATTTAGTGTTTTTCAAATTGATATATTTATTTTTTTTATTCTATTTAATCATTTTTTTTTTGCTGTATGTGATTTTAATCGAACATTTAATTGTAGACATTCAGAATCAGTTATTAAATTTTCTTTGATTGTAAACTCATTTTCTACGTTTTCGATACATTTATTTTATTGGCATTAAAAAATAAAAAATAATATTTAAGCATTGAAATAAAGTGTTTTTCAGGCCCGATAAAGTTGAAAAGTGTTTATGACTTCGGTTTGTTTGGCCGTCTGTCCGCGCTCTAACTCGCGTAAATATACTCGGATTGACTTGAAATTTTTGGATGTTATTGACGTTTACCATAGCAAGGTCCCTATTTGTAATGAAGTTTGTAGCATGTTTAGTTCATTTACAGGGACAGTCAAAAGTATTCCATTACATTACGGCCTGTGGGAGAAAAAATCGTTTCAAATGATTTTTAATGATTTTACACGCTTTCAAACAGAATAAAATTGATATGCATTTATGAAGCGCACTAAAATGTGCATTCCGTAGAATATGCAATGCAGAGAATAGTTATTGTTTATTTACAGGGCTAAAAAAGGAATTCCAATACATAATGATATAGGGGTGGAGGGAATTGTTTGCGGCGTACTATATTTATGTTAATCTATTAAACTTTTGTCAATCAAATCAAATTTCAAATTAAAATTGCCTTTTAAGCAATTAATTTGAAATTTGATTTTCATTTGAAATATTGTATGCAAGGCGAATGGTTCTCTCTGGAAAAATTTCCAAGTATTAATATAGTTTCAATCGATGCTCGATTTAATTAAGTTTCGTGTTTGCTCCATGTCGATGGCTCACGATAAATATTCCACCTTGTGCTGAGTTTGTAGCCTTGCCAACATGTAATAGTGAGAAATTTTCCAGGCCGGTTATCGTTACATGTGGTTTAATCGGTAGAATGTCAGTGCGCTATACTGATGGCCCGGGTTCAAGTCCCAGCATGGAATCTTTTTCACTATGTTCGCCTTTGCGCCTTTTAAGCAATTAATTTGAAATTTGATTTTCATTTGAAATCATCACAGTGTTTATAACAAATTCGTCACAAAGGACACATATTTCACAAATTGGTCACAGTGTGACTTCAAAGCATTGTCACTTTCGTCACAGGTTCGTCACAAAGTTAATGCCAAAATAGTCCCAAATGACACACTTTTCACAAATTTGTCACACCGTGACTTCACAGAGTGATCACAATGTGACGTCACAAACGACCTCTAAAACGGCCATAACGACCTCGCATTCTAGTCACTATGACGTCACATCGACGTCACGTGACGTCGCATCGACGGTCACAAAATCACAGTGTGACTTCACAACGACGTCGCCGTGACGCCACCATGCCTTACGGGATAGAACATGTCTAACACCGAATTTTTTCCGGGTTCCTAGGAACTTATGTTTCAAATGATTTACTAATAATTGGTTTAGTTACTATTAGGTCGTTAAGGATGAATTTTTTAGTTAATAATATTGCCAACTTTAACAACTTATTATTTTACGTTGGCTTAATATTTTATCGCTCTGTTTTTCTTTTTCTTTTTTTTTTTTTTTTTTTTTTAGTTACGCATCTCACGTGCTTAAAAAAAATCAATGTAAGCTCTAAAAAATATTTAAAACTTTTTTTAAAATTAATTTTATTGAAAATGAAACGGAAGTATGAGTTCTTATCTTGAACTACGGCATCGCAGACCGCGCGAAACATTGATAGTGCATTTGCCTCTAGTGTTACTATACGCAGCTGACGATATCAAATTGGTCCGCCAAATTTCGTACAGGTAACTTTGATCTCACAAATGAGCCAGTCGGTCGCCCAGAATCAAGGGTCAATAGTCACGAACTAAAGGTACTCGTTGAATTTGACCCACATCTCAGAGTGATTATGAATTAACGTTGAAGTTTGAATAAAGTTTGAATAAAATAATTCTTTATATTTATCAACTTCCTTTGTCTTTTTTTTTCTTCAAATTTTATCCTTGATGACTTGATATTTAAAATTACCTTTAGAAGTTACGAAATCGGGCAGATTATACAATTAACCCTTTCACTCCCAGTGAGTCCAAATGGAATCATGACATTTCTTATTTTTTTTTTAATATTAAAGGCGTGAATTATCACTATGCTAACTAAGCGTAAACCAACAGAGTGAAAAATGTCCAAGCTGGGAATCGAACCCGCACCCCTGGAATAGCGCTTCAGTGCTCTACCATTAAACCACGAGGACGGTGCCCAGCTTGGAATCTCTCACTCACATAAGTCGGTAAGTCTGCTACCGCAGCTATTAGATGGCAAAAGCCTTCATGAGCACACAATCTTGCGGCATAACATGAGACGCAAATGAACCCAGCGTAATTTCACTGCTGAGAAGTAGTTGAATAATTAATTAAAATTCTTATTTTTTTTTTTTTTTCTATATATCCGGATGCTCCTATATTATTTCAAATAACGGAAATAAAAACTATGTATAATCCCCAACAGATAAAAATGTTTTGTTTCTCTTCAATAGATGACAGCACTGTGCAAAGAAATGATTTTAATATTTCTGATATGAGATTCAGTTCATTTCGCAAAAAGAGACATGAATAACATTCTTTTATATAGACTTTATAATTAACATATGTTTTTTTTTTTTTTTTTTTTTTTTTTTTTTTTTTTTTATACTGTATTAAAATATGCTTCAATAATTTATTTCGCCTATTTTATATAAATATTTTATTAAATTTTATTTATTATTTAATTTATGATTTATAATTCATTAATTTTATTATTATTTAAATTTTAATTAAAAAAGGAAAAAAAATTCTTTTTTTATTTCTTATATTGAGCATAAAATCAACCTATTTTAAGAATTTCAGAATTTTAGCATAAACAGGTAATGTTGGGACTGAAAGGGTTAAATCTTCTTTTAATGGGTCCACCTTAATATCCCAGTTTTGAGTTCAGTTTAATTTTTTATTCTTTTTCAATTTTTTATTCTTTTTCCTTATTAAAGTGATCGATTCAGTTTTATGGGGAACTAACTTCCTAGTGCTCCTAGACAAGTCACCTGGAACCATTTCTGAGACTCGTTGAACCGCGGCAGGTATGTCCAGCTAAAGGGGAAAAAATAACACTCGAAGCAAAGGTGATGTTACGGGTGGATGGCCTAAAACGAGGTGCCGCTGCCGTTCCACCCTCCGGTACCTTCTTCGCCGATTCTTTAATAGTTTTTTTCCGGCATTTTTTTTCTTTTCTTCCCACCACGAAGTTTCGCTTTAAGATGCTGTTTCAAGAATGTTAAGTTTCTAAATTGAGGAAAACTGTCTTTCCGTTTTCTCATAAAAATTAACGGCCAGTGATCAAGAAACGATTCCGTCTTTCGCAAATTCATCTATAAAACATTACTGCAAAAGTATTGATTGATCCGATCAGTTTATGAACTCATAAATATCCACTGCAGCTGCGTTTCTCAAACTATATCGCAATACATCTGTGTGTCACCACAGGTGTGTCAAAAAAAATTTAATTGTTTTTAAACTATTTTAATCGACTAAAACTTCTTTCTTTCTTTTTTTTTTTTTTTTTTGAATTTATTAAATATGTAACAGCAGGGTTCTCGCTGCCGTTCGCCATTGCGGTAAATAACGACAAAATGTTTCATTTTGCGATTAAACGGATGATTAGACTCGCCAAATAGCGAGTGCTCAAATTATGCTCATCTTTTTTTGTGAGTGTATCAGTAGAAGGGATACTTATTTACATGACTTAATTATTGATGTCACTGATGTTCAATCGTACCGAACCATTTACATTATTTTTAGAGATACTAACTAACGCAGCACCAATTCAATTTAGCGCAACCAAAGCCACAGCAAGCAAAAATGTCATTTCAGTATGTGTTAATGTGCCCAGTAAACAACAGTATTATTTTGAAATTGCCTTTGAAGTATGGTCTTCAATAGAAAGCCGAAGAATTCTAGAAAAATAAAGTTTTTCACACATTTTGTCGTTTATATTTTGAATTTTTCAGAATTCAATGAATGCAATATCTTAAAATACAGGTTTAACTGGGATTCGAAGTTTTATTTCATAACATTTTATTGAGTTAAATCATATTTTAAATTGTTTTCTTGATTGTGCAAGACATTTAGAATATAGTTATTTTTTCCCTTATTTTTTTTTTAGTTTCTGTGGCTGATAATAAAATTTAGATGAATAACTGATCTATAAGCAGTCACAAAAACTTAGGTTATTTTAGAACAAATTGAAAAAAGGGGGCATACATTAATGGGCTAAAAATCGAATTTTTAATGTTTCACAACGAATTTATTTCACTTAATTTTTTTTTTTTTTTTGGCGAATGTTTTTTATTTCTTATTAGCCAAATTGCTAACATTCGTAAAAAATCAGCTAGAACCCTGTGTAACGTAAAATAAAAACATACGAGAACTATACTTAAAATTAAATAAAGAGAACTTGCGTTCCTTTCTTTTACATTTTATTTCACGTTAGGACAGCACAGCACGCGACAAAAAAAAAAAAGGAAAAAAAAACACAGAACATTAAAACTTTACAGTCCATCGGAGGCTTGTTCGCCCCCTGTCTTAGCGACGGCCAAAAAACGACCGCCTAGATTGTTCTCAAAAAGGCATCTCATCTCAATAAAAATAATCCTGGGCAAGGTCCGCCCCGAATTTCGGATCGGACGTTCGAATTTACATGATTTTCTATTATACTTCCGATCAGATATTAACTAAAATATATGTATTCAAACATAAATTTAATATAGGACGCAAAGAATTAAATATAATCTTTCTTTCTGCCCATTCCAGTCCATCACAAGAAGATAAGTTATATAGCACTTCCAGAAACTGAATATTTTTTGGAAAATAAATAAACGAATATAGGTTAAGCTATTAATTTAACATAACGAAACTGATTGGTAAAGTTATCATACAAGTTGGATATTTTCAACTGAGCAAAAAAATGTCCAGCCCGGGGATCGAAGCCAGATCCTTGGCTTATAGGGCCAATGCTCTACCGTATAAGCTATAAATGAAGTCGAAATATGCTCGCCGGTTGTCAGCTCAGTTAACTTAAACGGTAAAGCATTGGCCCTGTAAGCCAAGGATCTGGGTTCGATTCCCGGCTTGGATATTTTTTCGCTTAGTTGGAAATATTCAATTCGTATGATAACTTTACCAATCAGTCTGATTGTGTTAAAATAATAGTTTATCTACGTACCCATCGTTTATATGGAGATCCTTTACCCGCGGTTTATTCTGTTGAGCTGTCGACATGACAGACCGCGATGTTACTACCAATAAGGTTACCTGAGCGAAATATGCTCGCCGGTTGTCGGCCCAGTTAGTTTAAAACGGTAGAGCATTGGCTCTGTAAGATAAGGATCTGGATTCTATTCCCGGCCTGGGCATTTTTTCGCTCAGTTGAAAATATTCAATTCGAATGTAGGTTAATTTGTAAAAGATCCTTAAAATTAAGATTTCCCCTTCCCTTCGACCCCTGGTTGCGTATAAGGCGTATAATATGAAACGGTAAAATTATGGGATGGATATAACAAGGCATAAATTATGAAATATTTATAATCTATGTTTTACTTTTTTGTATAGTATCATATGTAAAATTCAAGAATGTTTTTTTTTTTTTTTTTTTTTTTTTAATTAATAAAATCAGCTTAAAGAAAACATTGTTGAACTTTATACATAATCTTCTTTGAGAAATCGTGATTAAAAACTTTTCAAATAATTCCATGACACGAAAAAGCACTGATATCATTGTCAAAACGCAATGAATCACCATAATTTAAACATGTTTTCAACGAGGTCGGAAAGAAACATATACGTTACCTGTTCATAAGTTACAAGTTTATGAAACCGATACATGATAAGCGAGCTGAATGATGCCTCAAGAAAACAAAATGATGTAATACGTAATTACAGCTAAGATATAGTTTTTCTAACTAGCTGCAATGTTATCTGTAATCAGAAACAGGCGTTACATGCTAGTTAGCCAGGGGATCGGTTTTGAGATTTTATGTTTGACGTGTACAATGTGTTTTGGATTGTGTTGTTTGATTTATCACCCTTTTAAGTAATGACTACAACGATGCCGTTTTGTAAAATTATTGTTAAGTGTTACTTCTACGTTTAAAAGACTTTAACCTGAGATAATTTCAGTTTCATTTAATGTTGATGGATAATAAACAACAATGGCCTTAAGAGAAAAGAATAAGAAAAGGACGGATATTTTTTTCAATACACAAATAGAAAAAAAAAAAAGAAAAATCATCTGTAAAATTTTGTATACATTGTCCTATACAGGGTGTCTCATGTCCAATGGCTAATGCCTAAACCATTACTCATAGACATATAGTTTCAATTACAAACATGTTTTAAATGTTTTAAAAGCGATCTGGGTCAAGAAAAACATTTATTAAAAAATTACAAAATTTAAATTTTTATACAGTCCCCCTGTCCGATAAGTGATATTTAGTAAAAATTTCTTATTACACTCACAAGTAAGACAAAAAAAAAAAAGTCCCATTTGTCTAACACTAAAATTTACCACCTAATTTTAATTCCAAAACTGACAAACGGCACCAAGAATATTTTAATAAAATTTTGCTTTTAAAATGAAAGTGTAGAAAAGCTGATTTTATTTGCTAGAAAAGGTCAATTATTTTATCATTTTCCGAACATAATTTTTCTGCCCCTGAAGTGATCGTACACAAATTGCTTAAAGTATTAGGAGGATTTATTTCGCGTGTACGTTTCTGCATTGCAGCCGAAGGAGTTACTTCGGCTTCAGTTAGTTGAGTTTTTATGAAAATATAAAAAAAGTAAACCATAAAGAAATGATATACAAAAAGTTTAACTATTTCCCTGGTCTGTACGAAAAATTAAGATATGCTGTACTGAAACACAAAATAAATTTATTGGGCCTGTCCACCGAGAAAATTAAAAGAGTTAATTTGTACGAAAGTAGATCCAACACCGAAAGATGAATTAGCTGGTGTATATGCCATTCCTTTTAGAACTGATAGCAATAGAATAATGGAGTACATCGGAATGACTCAAAGAAAGAATCAAAGAGGATAAAGCAGATATAAAATTTTGTCGTCAATCCACAGCTCTCTCTCGTTTAAGTTTCAATCAGAATATCACAATAGATTTTGATCATGAAAAAATTATGTACCCAACATCCAATTATTACGTATCCACTTTCAGAGAATCCATAGAAATCCTGATGTGTAAAAACAATCAAGTATGTAATGACGCCCAATCCAGTGTTGCCAGATTGGGGACTTTTTTATTCAGATTATTTAACTGTCACCACTTTTTTAAATAGTATAATTCGCCTTATTTTTCAGAATATTTAATCTGTTTTAAAATAAGCTGAATATTTCTATTTAAAAAAAGCGGTGACAATCAACAATCTGGGGACAAAAAAGTCCCCAATCTATTTCTTCTACCCAAATTTAATCTGAAACACTGTTACTTCACCTGTCCAGCTACTCATTTAAAATGGAAAGGGACGTATGAGAACAGAGTGATGTCATAAAATAAATTGAACTGCAGTTAATAATAGTATATATTTTCTCTAATTAAATTTAATGTAAGAAACTGCTACTTCTATTTTCAATTCTAATAATTATTGGCTCTCTCATTTTCAAAACACATTTAGTTATTAAAATATTCTCTGATGATGAGCTAGGAAAGCTTGAAAGTACTGAGAAGTTTTAAATAAAATGTATATTTTTAACTTGTAACATCTTTTTCTTTTTTTAGTCGCCTTTTAAGTAAGACAGTGAACTTTTTAAAATTCACATTATACATTTTATGTTTGAACAAAGATCAAAAATTGCGTTTCGTCTTATGATTTTAAGACAACTCTAATTTTGCAAATCTCTATTAATAAAAGAAAGATGTTTCTCGTATGTGTGTCTGTTGGCGATGTCGAGGAAATTCCAGCTCACGTAGAGGTCTGAAAATTTGGATGAGGATTGACAAAAGCAGGTTTAGAATGCACCTGAGGCACAGATTTTTATTTTCTTGATAATTTGCCGAGCACCATAATCAACATCGAAAAATGACGAGCTTCCTTTTTTCAGGAAATTGTGTCTGTGCATCGCCCGACCGGTGTTCCCTGTTTCTTCGCGCGCACAGTACACAGCTAAAGGCAGTCGGGCCCAAATGTAAGTTCGTTTGGAAAATTTTCAATTACAAAAATATATAATCATACTAATTCATACAACATACAAATTCGAATTTGTATGTTGCCGAAAGCAGCAGCGGCCCCGATTTCAGCTTAGTTTGGAAAGCTTTTCTTCTAAAAATAGAATATAATTCAGCACTGATTTTATGTAAATTTAAGGTTATTATCACGGGCCCTAGCAACACCAGGCGGGTCAGCTAGTAATGAAATAAATAAATAAGGGTCTTGTCCATAATTTAAATATATAAATAAATTAAAAATACGCTGTTAAAAATTATAAGACCAGTTGTCCAAAAACACAAAAGATATGAAAATCAACATGATATCGGTCCTCCGTTTTCCCTTATAGCTTTAAATACTCTGTCTTGAATAGTACGGCATTCTCTTGAAATGACGACTTCCGGTGCATTCGAAGAAGAAAACTGTTTATTATTACCATAAACTCTGCAATTTAAAGTACCCCAAATATGTTTTATGGGATTCAGATCTGTACTGCGACTGGGACATGGCGAAATATCTTTTTTTAACCATTCTTGAGTGGATTTAGACGTACGCAAGAAGCTTTATCTTGTTGAAACATCCGCACAGCACAATGTAATTTATGATCATGTAGCATAGCTTTATATTTTTGATGAGTTCATACGTTCCGAAATTCGTTGTAAATCATACGATTCATCATACGCAATACTTCCAAACCCTTATGGAGCCTCCGCTCATTTATCGAATAAACCATTTTTGGGTTCTTTCACCAAATCATATCAATACTTTTTGTAGTCATCCATGATATGACTTTTTAGCCTACTTTACAATTCCTCTTCATAATGTTTCAATAACTTTGTTGCACAAACTGGGCCAGGTATAAACTGCGACAATATAAACGAGTCGGCCCGGATCGGGCTCAACTTTCAGTTTTTTCGATGGGTCAGGCCAAGCCGAGCCCTAGAAATTTTGATCTTGGTAGACCTCTTGAGCTGAGCAGGGCTATACAATAATAAAAATTTTACATTTATTGACGGTTGCTTCGTGCTAATGTTTTGAAATCAGGGAAAGACTTTGTGTTCACCCTGTATTATTAATACATTTTTTTTCGCTCAAAGAAAAGTTTATCAATTTAAACAAATATAATAATGGTAGTTTACAGCGATTCAGTTAAATCAATTACAAAAAACAAGGAAGAAAGAACAGAACTGTCCACCCGTAACTGCGCGAAAGATTTCGCTGTTAGTTGATGAGAAAGTGTCTATTAGGTGATTAACGTCACTCAGCGTTCGACATTAAGAACATTTCACGCCCACGCTCCACCAATCATCTGCGAGCAGACGATAATACTCGACGATTCTTCTTCATTGCTTCTACCCCCACTCCAACAATAGTTGGTGGAGAAGAAAAAAAATGGAGGCTTCATTGTTTAATTGAGCTACTAAGAGTGAAGTCATTTTTTGTTTATTTAAGTTTTTTTTCACACCCCCTTCTTGGTGTATAGAGCGATTAAGCCTTTTAATAGATGTTAAAGAGAGAGAGTTATCAAGCTACTTTCTTTCTATCTTGTTAGGAGAACACATTGTTGTAGATTATTCAAAAAGATGAGTAACTAATGACTCTTTAAATGGTGACAATCGTCGCTTTCGCTTTTTTTTTTTTTTTTTTTTTTTTTTTTTTTTTTTTTTTTTTAATAGGGGCAACAGAAAAAAAGTCATATACAGGATAAATTACAATTACAATTGTTAGTACAAAAGATCATACTCCTGCAGGCAGTGTCACATTTTTACAAATATTTTAGCGTCATTCACTGATATATACATATATGTGATAAATAACATAGTATAATATACAGGGTGATCATAAAAAAACCTTCCCCGATATATGAACCCCTAGCGGCCTAACCGCTCAGCCAATCGCAAAGAAATTTTAGATACACTTATTTGAAGGTATGCGCTCGAGATCGTGATCATTAAAAAAAAAAAAAAAAAAAAAAAAAAAAAAAAAAAACAGAGCTTTTACGGTTACGGTTACAGTGAAAAAAATTCGAAATTTTCGAATAGCAACACCCATTCTTTTTCATGCGCAAATTCATTAGCGGATTGAAAAACCATAAATGGCATTGGATGTACACGTACAATGAAAATTGCCGGCGTAAAACAGTTGCAAAAAGACCATTGCGAGGAACGGAGTGGAAATGTTTTTCAGCAGCCGATTTTTTTTTTTTCACTTGCGAACTGAGTAATGTTGTAAGATTTGTTTCAAAATGTATTCGTGAATTGTGTTTGTGTACACATAGAAAATAAAAATTTAATCATTTGTTTTAGAGTGCTGAATATTACATTGCATAGGAACTGGTTAGGATTGAGTGCCACGATGGTGCCATTTATGGTTTTTCAATGCGCTGATGAATTTGCGCAGGAAAAAAAAAGGGTGTCGCCATTCGAAAATTTCGAATTTTTTTTCACTGTAACCATAAAAGCTCTATTGTTTTTAATCATCACGATCTCGAGCGCATACCTTCAAATAACTAAATCTGAAATTTCCTTTCGATTGGTTGAGCGATTAGGTCGCTAGGGTTCATATGTCGGGGAAGCTTTTTTATGACCACCCTGTATATATGTGTGTATAATAATACAATATGAGCGAAGAATAATTTTTTTAGTAGGGGGTAGGTTAAAAAAAAAAAAAAAAAAAAAAAAAAAAAAAAAAAAACATTTGCAATAGCAATAGACTCCGAGGTAGGTTGCTACAAAATTTGGAAGAGAAATCTGAAGAGAAAACTTTTGTTTTAAAATAGTGCTGTTCAAAAAATGGATCAAGTAGGAGAACCCTGTCAGAATTTTTTATTCTTACTGAGATTATTTTTGTGCCTATATTATCTCTTTCGTCATCGTTATCATTATCATTATTATCAACAACTTGCCGAAAGAAGAGTCATAAGATAGAGATAACAAAAGGGGAGATCCCGCTTCCACCACTAAGAGTTGATTACAAAGATGCATTATGATGAGGCCATATATTTGTTTTATATTTTCATTCAAAATTAAACCTTTTTCTAAATTTATTTTCCTTTCTTCTTTTTAACGCTATCATTCATAAAGGATCCTCTTTGTGTCTAATTTAAGCGCAATCGTTGTCCCCCGCATAAATATTTTTTATTGATATTTTATTAGATGGATACTAATTTTTACGTAATCTGAAGATCATAAATTTAATTTAAGCTTTCTGTCGCCCCGTATAATTATTAAATGACCCATAAATTACATTTTCACATCTGCCTGCATGTAGATATTGGTCATTAATTATCCTTGCCATTATACTTCTGTAAGCAATAATAGGTTTGCCTTTTTATTTCACTTTTTAATTGATAGCCAAATGTGGTTTCTATACTTGGCGTGTATCTCGCTCAAATTTTCATATTCTTCCAGTCTAACGAATATTTTATGATTGGCGTATTGGCTCAGGACAGATGTGTTCTTGGCGTTATTAAATTACGCAAATTGAAGACACATCGACTCTGATCTGGCTACTGGTAACAACTAAAGAGCTTTACTGAGAATGGGGGGCCACCACTCATTGTTCCATCTATTGTCCTCTTCTTTTGAAAATAAAATAATTTTCCATCGAAACCTGATTGCTGAATTATTGCCTGCTTTCAAACGGGAAAAGAATTATACCAGACAGAGGTTTGCTATGGATAATACAGTATAACTTCAAAAATCCGGCATCATCGAGACCGAGGCTATGCCGGACTTTTGAAGAAACGTCAAAAGTAGTTACTAGTTACTAGAAATATCAAAATATTACTGTATTCTTAATGGTGCTTTTAGCTATAATTTAAATCATTATTAAGTGATATTTATGTACGAAAAAGAGAAAATTAAATATAAACTTACATTAATTTCTATTTTCTATGTTATAGAAAAAAAATCTAATAAAGAGTGAAATTATTTCTTCTCGTGTAATTTCAGAAACATCGACGTCACTTTTGTTTGCTTCAATTTTTTGTGTCGTTCTTTAACAAGTTTTTCTTGTATTTTATACAAATGAAGAATCCCTATTTCGGAATACAGTCTTCTTCTCTAAAGCAGATATTAATTATCCAGTCAAATTTATGCATTTTTCTAGTAACACCTTTTCTTTGGCCTGTTGTTCCTTCTCGTCTTCGGAGCTGTTACTAGCATTATCGACGGTTCTATTTAGCACAGCGTCAGAAGAGAGACTCCAAAACACTTCTCCTAAACAGCTTGTGTCCCAGCATCCACGCCGTTGCTGAGCAACGATGCAGTTCCTAAAAAAAAAATTCAGAAAATAATCGCCTCTGACAAATGAAAAAAATATCAAATATTATTTTTCTTTGCATTTTTACTTTCGATCTTGCAGTTTTTAATTTATACACAATTTTCTATTTTTCGTCTACCATAACTTGAAAGTGTAAAAGAAAAAGAAGGCAGAAAGAGGGTTTTGATGTCGGATTTTTGAAATTTTCGGATTTATGAATGCCGGATTTTTGAAGTCACACTGTATACTGTGTTGTATTGTACTTACCAAAACTATGCAAAGCGATCACCGATCCCCCTCTTCATCATATGCATTAACAGGAGTGGGGAAATACATAAATTTACTCGCCATCGGCGAGTGCACTTTCTGACAGGGCGAGTAAATTTTTAGGCTGTCTTTAATACGGCAGGCTATAGAAGATATGCGAAAAGCAAGCTTTATTTGTTTTAAAAATAGTTAGCTATATTTTCAAATTTTCCAATTTACCACGATGTAAACATGATACTAAAGTTCTACCGTATACTAAACTTTCCTCTGTTGTATATTTTTTTATTTTATAGGAAACAAGTTATGAAAATGCATTGTAGTAATAGTAATTGACTATTTTTGCAGTCGTGTACATTTCGTCATAACAATTTTCAACTGTAATTTGTATCTGGCTGGCTGGTGTAAATAATCCTTGGCTGGTAAGATTTTCTGAAATTTCCCCACCCCTGTGCATTAATAGATCTGTACAGCTTTAATAATTTAAAATGATGCGTTTTTCATTAAAAATTATCCCAGTTGTTTAAACAAAGGAAAACATGCAAAGGTACTTACACATTACTAAATTACATTATTAGAATTATTTTATTATTTTCGGTTTTTAACACTTTCCGACAAATTTGAAAATTGTTTATGAATTCGGTTTGTCTGTCCGTCTGTCCCCGCCGTAACTCGCGTAAATACCCGGATTTTCATGCAGTTGATATGTACTAATGATGTTTACCATGGCATGTTCGGTATTGAATAGGAAGTGAGTAGCAGTAATGGTTCATTGACAGGTACATCCAAAAGAATTCCATCACATTATGGTATAGAGGTTTGCGGATTATTTCAATGACGTTATACTATTTCAAATGTATTGAAATTGAAATAAATCACTGAATTTCAGTAGAAGATTATTACTATCGAACAGGGCATTCATAGAAATTGTTGTTCATTGACATCAGGGACACACAAAAGATATCGGTTACATCACTGTCTTTGAGGAATAATGGCTAGGAGTGCGTTTCAATTTCGGTATGCGATTTTAAATTGAACACATTTTTTTGTATGTGACTTCATATGTATACATTCTGTACATCGTATACAGTACTGCACAAAAGAATTCATGTACAGTCGTGGGGAAAAAAGTACACACCCCTTACTAACTCTGCAAAAAAGTATCGTAGAAGAAAGTTACTGGTACCACACGTTTGGTAATAAAGTCTACTTTTAAATGATGTATATAAAATTTGCTTAGGAGACCATCTACAAATTAAAACGAACCATAACTTTGTTTTTGTTTTTTTTTTTTCAATAGCAGTACACAATTCTGACAGCATAAATGGATTCTAAATCCTTCAATTAGCCTAAAAACAAATTTTTATGCAATTCGTACGATAAGTTTCCGAGAAATTAATTATTTTAAAACGAGCGTATTTTAGGGGCTGTGTCCAAACTGAAGTCTGGTATTCGACTGTTGACCGAGAGAGCCCCCTTCTTGATCAAGGCATCTTAAGCGTCATTCCAAGCACACCAAGCGGCATTTAAGCAGCCATTGAAGAGAGCTAGATTACAGGATAGCAGAAGCAATTTCAAAATATCTAGTCACTTCTGTCATAGATGGCCCCTTAAACCACCATTTTGCCGTTTTTTAAGCATAAATTTAAAACTACTAGGAAGAAAAATGTGAAATTTTGGATTTCCATAAAGCAGGACTTCATAAACCTAAATCCATCAAAAAAATTGTAGATTGCAATTCATAATTTTTTCGAATATTAATTTCATAATTCATATCATAAAAAATGAAAATTCAACGTATTTATGTTTGGATATTTTAGTATTATTGCTACACAAAAAATTAGCACATTAGGAGTATAATTTCAGGAGACACTAATGAAAATATAAAAATGTAATTTAACATTGGAAGCACTAAATTTTGAATGACTGTACTTTTCAAAAAGTTATCATTCAAATGACTTGAAATTTGGTGTCTAGGCATAGTTTGAACCGAAGATTTGAAATATCTTGTTAAAATTGGGTATTGCCATTGAAAAAAAATTAAGTTTGGGTTCGTTTTAATATGTAGATGGTTCCCTAAGCAGATTTTATATACATCATTTAAAAGTAGACTTTATTTCCAATCGTTCGGTACCAGTCACCTTCTTCTACGATAATTTGTTGAGGAGTTAGTAGAGGGTGTTTACTTTTTTTTTTCCACGACTGTACCATTCTCCTTATTAAAGGAAATTGCTGAAGGGGTATTTTTCAACTGAGTTATGTATTTTCTAACTGAACTCAATTTTTGAATGCATGTAGTATATACATACAAATATATAATACATTATATACAGGGTTGCTCAAAGAATTCGGATAATTTTTCCGAATATAGATGGATATCGCTGAAGTTGGGTTTTCAAAGGTGGTATGTATTTCCAAATGGTTCAAGTACACTCTCAGATATTCTTTCTTCAATTAACGGAAATTTTCTTGGCATCACTGCTGCCAGGATTTTTCTGTTAATTGTCGAATATCCGTTTATGTTTTTCTCCGTTGCAGGAGGTAAAATATCCGTCAATTGAA
Source organism: Maratus speciosus (assembly GCA_963932465.1). Classification (NCBI taxonomy): domain Eukaryota; kingdom Metazoa; phylum Arthropoda; class Arachnida; order Araneae; family Salticidae; genus Maratus; species Maratus speciosus. The sequence continues at coordinate 2,374,473 of OZ010790.1, read as the reverse complement.
GAAAAAATAAGAAAATGGAAAAAATAATTTTGCCGACGTTGGAATCGAACTAGACATCCCGGCGTTACGAGACCTGTACGCTAACAACCGCGCTACAGTTGGACATTTGTGAAATGCTTTGAAGTACTATGTTTGCTTTAAATTGGCATAGTTTGATTAATTTTTTTAAAAAGATTTGAATTTTAAAGTTAATTTTGGAAGATTTCGTCTTTAATGAGATTGTTGATAGGGTTTTAATACTTTAATATTAAAATAGGATAAAATATGAATTATAAATATGTCTAAGAAGATTGCTAATAGTACGAGTGCTACACGACCAAAAAAGGGTAAAAACTGCAAATGGTGATAAGAATATACCGATTGGTGAGTATCTGCTTTACATTAATACAATGCATTTCAGAGGGGGAGACATCGCGCAAAGTCGTGGGAATTCAAGATGGCGGCTGTTATTCAAAATGGCGTCATTTTCTGAATTTTTTTACTATCCATCATATATGTGTGTGTTTCAGGTCGATTGCGATGTTTTTAACGTCAAAAATTTCGTTTTTAATACTTTCCGTCATAGTTGAACAAGTTTATGAATTCAGTTTGTCTGTTTGTTTGTCTTCCTGCCTTCTTGATATTCAATGATCTAACTCGTTTCGCTTAAATTGACTCCAATTGTAATGTAATTTATATATGTTACTGAAGTTTACAGTAACATGTTCCAAATAAAAATGAAGTGTATATGTTTTATAGTCCGTTTACAGGGTCCACAAAAGAATTCCATTGCGTTATTGTCTATTAGTGCGGGTGCTACGGTTGAGAAAACTGCAAATCGTGAGATAAATATACCGATTGGTGAGTATCTACTTCATATTAATACAACCCATATAAGAGCAGGAGACATCACGTAAAGTCGTAGGAATTCAAGATGGCGGCTGTTATTCAAAATGGCGTCATTTTCTAAATTTTCTTACTATCCATCATATAAATGTGTGTTTCGGGACGATTTCGATATTTTTAACGTCAAAAATTTCGTTTTTAATACTTTCCGTCATAGTTGAATGAGTTTATGAATTTAGTTTGTCTGTTTGTTTGCCTATCTGTCTGCTTGCCATCCCATGCTCTAACCCGCTTAAATAACGCTACTCGCTTAAATTCACTCAGATTGTCATATGAGTTATATATGCTATTGAAGTTTACAATAATATGTTCCGAATAAAAATGAAGTGTACAGGTTTTATAGTCCGTTTGCATGGCCCTTAATGAATTCCATTACATTATTGTCTATTAGTGCGGGTGCTACGGCTGAGAAAACTGCAAATCGTGAGAAGAATGTACTGATTGGTGAGTATCTACTTTATGTTAATACAATCCAAATAAGAGGGGGAGGAATCGCGTCAAGTCAAGAATTCAAGATGGCGGCTGTTATTCAAAATGGCGTCATTTTCTGGAATTCTTACAATTTTCATAAACATTTTCATTTTGAGAAAACTGCAAATCGTCACAAGAATATTCCGATTGTGAGCATCTACTTTATGTTAATACAATCGATATAAGAGAGGGTGGCATCGGAAATTCTTTTTGCGGAAGCAAGGTTCGTAGGTCCTCAGCCACGTCCCGAGTAATAGACACTCTAGCGGAAGCCAGAATGAAAAAAAAAAATTCAAAAATTGAAACCAGACAAATTTAAAAGGGAAATTGCACAAATTAAAGACATCGAAAAGCGGGAAGGCATGGCTCAGGGCGATGAAGCTACCGAACGACTTCGAGCTCATCATCTTCTCACGTATAAAAGTGTGTTTGATGTAAAATGTATGTGCAAAATCTGTAAAAATGTGTGATGCTGTAGACAGATTGGACTTTCTTGCACATTATTGTGCAACTGCAAAAACGAATGTGAGAAATAGGATGATACAAAGTGAAGTTTCTATATTCTTTAACTTTAAATGTAACATATAATTTTTTTTAATATCTTGCATAATTAAGGTATTAATAAAATTGCATTTTTGTTATTTATTTATTCATTTCATTTTCCTCACTATAAAATACAAAAATACTTTAATAATTGTCCTGCTTTCATTTTAAGCGTATTTCTGATATTAAAAAGAGAATTTTTCAGTTTAAAAATATCGAAATTGACATCATAGACACTTTTATATGATGTATAGGAATAAAAATGCAAACAATTTTGAATAACAGCCGCCATCTTGAATTCCTATGAATTTGCACGATGCCTCAACTTCTTATATTCATTGTATTAATGTGAAGTAGATATTGACCATTTGAGATTCCTTTATCACAAAATGCAGTTTTTTTTTATACCTAGCAGCTCCACTAATAACAGTTGATTTAACTGATGATCTTTGTAGAATTTATACACGAGTTTCAAACGCACATATTCTTTTTTTGGTGTGTCACTGTAAATAAACGATAAATATTATGCACACCTTATTCTATAGAAAATATCTTGTAGTGCACCTCACTGAAGTACGTCAATTTGAATGTTTTTCCGAGAGTATGACATGATTAAAATACATTGCAAACGATTTTCCCCCATAGACAATAACGTAATGGAATTCTTTTGAGGGTCCTGTAAATGGACTATAAAACCTATACAGTTGAATTTTTATTCGTAACATGTTATTGAAAACTTCAATAACATATATGAATTACATGTAAATCTGAGTGAATTTAAGCTAGTAGCATATATTTAAGCGAGTTAAAACATGAATGACAGGGAGGCAGACAGACAAACAAACAGACAAATTGAATTCCTAAACTCACTCAACTATGGCGGAAAGTATTAAAAACGAAATTTTTGACGTTAAAAACATGAAATCGACCTGAAACACACATATATATGATGGATAGTAAGAAAATTCAGAAAATGACGTGATTTTGAATAACAGACGCCATCTTGAATTCCTACGACTTTACGTGAAATTTCCCGCTCTTATATGGATTATATTAATATAAAGTAGATAATCACCAATCGGTATAATACCAGCTTAATACCAGCTCATATAGATCATATAGACCTCATATAGACCAGCTCATATAGAAGATAATCACCAGCTTAATATTCTTCTCACGATATGCAGTTTTCTCAACCGTAGCATCCGGATTAATGGACAATTACGTAATGGAATTCTTTTCAGGGCCCTATGAACGGACTATAAAACCTATATACTTCATTTTTATTCGGAGCATGTCATTGTAAACTTCAATATCAAATATAAATTACATGACAATCTCAGTGAATTTAAACGAGCAGCGATATTTAAGCGAGTTAGGCCATGGAATGGCAGCAGGCAAACAGACAAACTGAATTCATAAACTCATTCAACTATGGCGGAAAGTATTCAAAACGAAATTTTTGACGTTAAAAATATTGAAATCGACCTGAAAAACACATTTATAAGATGGATATTAAGAAAATTCAGAAAATGACGCCATTTTGAATAACAGACGCCATCTTGAATTTCCACGACTTTACGCGATGCCTCCCCCTCTGAAATGCATTGTATTAATTTAAAGTAGATATTCACTAATCGGTATATTCTTATCACGATTTGCAGTTTTCTCAACAGTAGCACTCGGACTATAAATGTAAAATATGAATATTATATTTTTATTCGATAAGTTTTTTTTTTGAGTAAAATCGATTTTTTTTCTTTTTGCATTTAATATTTAAATTAAATGTGTTCATTTAAAATTTAATTTAAATGTGAATTTTTTTTTTTTCTTTGGTAAGCAACTTTGTAAAATAATTTTTTAAAACTTTTTTCACCTTTAAAAAAATAAATTGCGAATATTTTTGAATGAATGAGAAAATTAGTTGTTATTTATTTTTAAATTCGAAAACATTTTTTTTTTTAAATTACATTGTAAATCTTAATTTATATAGTTTTTGGGTTTTTCTTTTTAAATAAATTCGGATTTTAGTATTACAGCGCATACGTGCTAGGAATGAATGGAATTTCTCCCTTTTTTGAGATTTTTTGGAAGCATTCACGGATAAAACATGTTTTCTAGGAGTACGGAAATTATTTGAAAAAAATGAGGAATAATTTAGGAATATTTATGAAATTTTCTGACAGTGTAGGCATCCTATATTTTAACTTATTAAACGGTGCAGTTTTGTTATATTATTCTGAATGTGTTGGAAAGTGCTTCGTAATCTATTCTTGACGTATGGCTTTTCTTTCTTGTTCATTATGTATTAGTGCAGGGTTGGCGAACCTTTTTGAGTATGCGTGTCAAAAATTTCAAAAATATTATCAACCAAGATTCTTACGTGCCAGAAACATTTTAACTTAGATAAATCAATAATTTTTATAGAATTTTTACTTAACCCTTTCAGGGGAAAGTAACTATGTTTCTATAATATCGAATTCACACCGGAATCTTCAAAAAATTTATTTCAAAATAAGGAAAAGCAATTTTACGACTTTTTCCCACCAAAGTTAGAAAAGTAAAATTTAATAATTTTTTTCTGTTGCAAAACTTCATTAATCGTAGGTGATTATAATGTATCCCAACGCCCCTTAAGGGATTAAATATTTTTACACTTATACTAAATTCTATTCCTAACTTATGTATTATGCTGCGTTTACTCAATAATAACCATGTCGCATAGAATTCCGTAACAATTATCTACAAAAGAAGTTTTTCTTTTATTGTATACTTCCGAATCAGATCATTTTTAGTTCTTCAGGTAGAAGTAGGTTCAATAGATACATAATTATTTACACTAACAGTTAAAATTCAATTTTAAAAATTAAAATACTAATAAAACCTAAAACCCTAAACCTAATCTAACGTAGAAGAGTGTCAATTAGGAATGTACTATGCATACTATCTCTTAAAATTCAATTTTCAAAAATAAAACCTTTTGAAATTCAACAGAGAAGCAAAATGATTTGAAAAATACTATATGTTGAATGGTTTGGCGAGAAAATGACGCTATAGGGCAACTTTCACCGAGATTTATAATAAACTAATACATTCAAAAGTAACGGATCATTTTAAAGAAAATTACATGCCTGTTATGTTACACAACTATACTTTTTGTAATAAAACATAAAATAGATAATTCTCTATAAACTGAATATTATCTAAGTTTTTTCGCGTGCCAGATAAGTTTTCTTAAGTGCCAAGTTCGGCACGCGTGCCATAGATTCGTCATCCTTGTAATAGTGCATTGAAGGCTAATTTATGTTACACTTTTTTTTTTATTATAAGCATTTTAGAGTGTGTCCACTGAAAAAAAAAAACGTATAACCAGTCCTTCTTTGCATATAAAGCCGAACTCGGTATAGCAAGAAAAAAAAATAATAATGAGAGACAGGAAAATAATTTATTTTAAAAAATCTTCTTAAATTGATAAAGAAATCATAAGCCTGTATTTTTTAATTACTTTAATAGAATTTATCATCTTATAAATTTAGAATTGAAAAATTGTTAAAATAGATGTCAAGTTACCATTACTAATTCAGGCTTATGATTTCTTTATTAATTTAAGTAGGTTTTTTTAAAGAAACTTTTTTTTATCCTCTCATTATTAATTTTATTTTTGGCTATTACCGAGTTTGACGTTATATGCATAGAACGACTGTTTATACGTTATTTTCGAGGTATATACTCTAAAATGCGAATAACCAGAAAAAAAGTGTAACACAATTTAACTTTCAACTCACTACTACATAATGTCATAAAATGTGCAATCAAATAATTGTACAATAAAATAATTCTAATAATGAGAATTATTCCTGATAACTCCAAAATGTAAAACTGTTATGGGTGATCATACTTTAACAAGTTTTAATAATTTAACTGAAGTTTACATACAGGCTGTTCACTAACCCATAATTAAACGACCCCAATTTCAAGTTGTTTACAAACGAAGCTATTGCTCATAAAGTTGTGAAATTGAAATTTTATGAAAGACATGATAAAGGGATGGGAATTTGCTTAATCCATTTACGCCTGAATTTTTGTTTTCTCAAATTTGTTGGTAAAAACAGAGTAAAATGTTTCAAAATGAACTGAAAAATACTAAAAAAAAATTACGCTAAAGTATTTTTGTATTTATTTGATAAAATGTAAACGTACTAAATATGGGAATATTCATATGTGAAAAAATGCATAATTGTATGTTTTGTCTAAATTTATATAAATTTACCTTTTAAATTGCATATTATATACTATAATTAGTATTTTTATGAAGTATTATAAAAATATATATTTATGTGGATGTGGCCTGCGGTTCCCAAAACATTCTGAACCACATCCTGACCGCAGTAAGAAGGTGCAGCTAAATCCCATGAGAACTGACAGAGTGGGCAAATTCTAAAAGACAATAAACCTGATGAGTTAGTAATTTTGAACCGCCAGCCTGAGAGCGAAGGTTCGATGTAACGTTAGAGTTGTTGCGCAGACTGACTTGGAAAGACTTTCCAACAGTCAGGCTTCCGAGAGCGCGCCGGAGTATCTTGAAAGCGGTTAGACTGCCGTAAGAAAGCCCCCCTCATCTTCCTAAACCTTGTACATAGTTAATGTGCTCTGTAAATAGAATCTATGCTTTACTCCAGACATTAAAACCCTATTATTTCTATACCAGCGAGTGTTCAATCAGAAGCATTTATCACCAAAAGTCCACTACAGCCAATTGCACCAATTCCACACATTTATTTCTTTACAGAGACTAATAACATTATAAGTATTATTAATAATAAATTAAGAATAATCGTATTTGAGGTTAAAAAAAATTATTTCAAAATCATCTTGAAAAGGACTTTACATCAATAACTGCTCCCTAAATGGGTTATATAAATATGTACCCATTTGAGCCCAGCGCCCAATATTTTGTACGTTACAAATATGCATAAAAAATAGGCTTGAGCATGTAATTTCGCAATTTAAAAAAATGATTATTTGAAAGAAATCTTCAAGCTAAGATTATAACATTTATTTGGATATTTCATCATTTCACAACATGTTCTTACCATTTCTCAAAGCACACGGTGGTCAACTGTGGAACGATTACAATGGTATGGTGTCTGATAATGATGACCGTCATCTGGGAGATGTTTGGTTGCAATAAAATTTGTAAACTATCTTTTATGTAGGCTAAATGTGTAATTCATTAAGAAACGCCCTCTGGTGGCAAAATTTGAACTTTTTTTTCGCTCAAAAAAATCCCTATATTATGCCCTCCACAAAATGTTGCAACATTCTGAACAATACTTTCGTCTGTAAATAACTTTAAAATAGGGTCGTTTAATTATGGACACCCTGTATGATATCTTAACTTTATTATTATGAGAACTCTGTTATAACGAGCAAATGATGTAATCCGTTTGTACTCGTTTTAACTGAGTTCGAATGTAGTTTTAGAATAACTTCAAATGTATATGTAAAAGGAAAGAAAGACATTAAACAAATATGTTGCCAAAAAGCTGGTAAACTGATACACTAACATTCGCTGCAATTAACAAAAAGCTTTAATCAGACAGAATGCGGAATCCAATTGTTAACTTACTGCAATAAATAATTATCACTGCATTGTGATAATTATTTATTGCTTTCATTAAAAAGTAACCAACATACAAGAGCTCAAAAATTAGTGATTCGAATCTGAACACAAAGCTGGTGTCAAATACAAGAATCTAGGATTATAAATCAAACGTTTCTCACGGCACTCTAAAACAATACGCCCTTGAAAACGTTTCCTCTTTTACAATTAACAGTTGCGGAAAAAAAAAAAAAAAAAAAAAAAAAGTCAACGTGAAAAATAGAGTCAAATCAACACTTCTGGGAGATAATGGCAAATGACTGATTAAATAAATATCCGATTACATATCCGTTTCTCGCCCCCCGTGCTGGGAATAAAACAAATCGGAAATGTTTCTGTTTTCCGCTTTTTATTGCCCGTGAGAGATTCGGGATTGAACACTGGACGATTTCAATGAACTTGGTGGCACGTCGAGGAGGCACGAATACGGAAGGGGAGATGTGGGTGACGAAAGGTGTCATGTTTTCAGAATTTTAACCTCATACGGGGAAGATCTGGAAACAAAGAGCGACAGAGGCTCGATTATGTCTATGACAGCAAAATTTGTTTGCGTGAACAAAATTGGCGTAATCATTTGAAGTACCGCTGCAAAAGAATCAAAGAAGGTTGACATTGACATTGTTGTACAGGTTTGTTGGTTTTTCAACAAAGATCAGCAACAAATGATGGTCAACGGCGTTAGGTGATTCGGGGCCAACTAGGTAGTAATATCCGTTATAGGTTAAATGAAGTTGTATGCTTTTTTTCTTTTTCTTTTTTTTAAGTAGCTTTTTTCCCTTTTAAGGCTGTTCTCAAATCGAAAAGGGCTACTTTCTGACATAAGTTTTAATTTATTTTTGTTCGAAAATGCATAGCTGGTGTTGTTGTTCAGAAACTATGTCATCGAGTTGTTTTTCCATTTTTTTGCAAACGCAATAGGTTAGAAAAATTGCTAGAAATACAGAAGTTAGAGCCCGGGGGCGGGGGGTGTAAATAATATAAGACTTTTTGAAAATTTTATGATTTTTCGTTTGATGTGATGTGTTCAGCTATAAGCATCTAAAATTTCAAGTCTTCAACTTAATTAGGGGCTCAGTTAGAAAAATTGCTTAAAATACACAAATTAGAGCCCTGAGGGGTAAATATAAGACTTTTTCGTTTGATGTGAAGTGTTCAGCTATAAGTATCTAAAATTTCAAGTCTTCAACTTAATTAGGGGCTCAGTTAGAAAAAAAAGCTTAAAATACACAAGTTAGAGCCCAGAGGGGTAAATATAAGACTTTTTCAAAATTTTATGTTTTGTCGTTTTGATGGTGTTCGTTCAGCATTTCAATTCTCCAATATATATAGTTTCTGAGAACGGGTTCTGCGACAGACAGAGGAGTGAGACGAATAGGGTTTCGTCAAATAAACAAAACCGTAAAAAAAAAAAAAAAAAAGTTATTTCTTTTGGAAATACAAGAAAAAAAGAGATAAACACTTGTGTAATTATGTGTCAAATAAATAAAGATTATTGTCTGTTGGTTTTTGGTGTTATGAGTCCCTCGTAAAATTCTTCGTAGACGGTAAAGCTGTTTCTTACAACTCCGATGAAATAAAACAAATCTGAACTTCACCTCAATGATATTAAATAAACTTTCCTGACAATCTTTCGAGGAAGCGTCTTTAATGGAATGTAATAACATTCACAAGCCTTTACTTTATACAATGTAATTACTTGAGAATTATGTGCTCTTATGACCCTCAAGATAACTCCTATATGAACCTATTACATTCGAAAATTATTGATATTCCAATGCTCTTAGATAAAATTCCTTTTGTTAATATTGTTAAAAATTATTTTTCTTGCGTATTATAATTGTATGTCAATATGGGGGCAATGCTTTCCCAAAATACGCAATAAATTCTAACACTCAGCTCGAATCAAAATGCCTCGCTGATAGTTCTTCAGGAATAGACGAAAAACCGCTGAACTCGCTGTGAACTAGTGATGGGCGATTTCGATTTTTTAATCGATTTAATCGATACTATGGCCAACTCGATTTAATCGATACTACAAATTTTTTAATCGATGTCTCTAAAGGTCATATCATTTTCATTTTCCTTCAAAAATTTAAGGTCAAGTAGTTGCATGCCCAATCCCAAAACTTTCTTCTGTCTCATAAATGTTAAAACTTCAAAATTCGCTATCACAGTGTCAAATTTAAATAACCTATACCCATCATGAGGATCCAAAAGTATAGGTTCGTTGAAATATGTGTATTTAAAAAATATATATAAGAATTCCATTTTCCTAACAAATCATTGAATTTCGGCCCACACCCTCTTAGATGTCCGCAACGGAAAATCCCAGTTCAAAGGGCATAAAAGCGACACCTGCTGGGTAGTATACACACAAGCCTAATAAGGATCTATTTATACGACAGTGTAACAGAATATGAAGTTTGATTAAATTCCGTGCATTAGTTTTGAGATATGGCTATCATGAATATCATGAAAAAAGCAGTATAGCAACGCAGCCTATTACATGATTAACACGAAAGACTCAGAAAAACAACTTACGTCAATGACTAACAGAATATTGAGTTTGATGAAATTCCGTTCATTACTTCTTGAGATGTTATCGCAAACATTGTGTAAACCCTGAAAAACAGTGTTGAATTCAGGGGCTGGTACGGGTGGACCCCCCCCCCCCCCGGAACATTGAAATGTCCCCTAGGGAGATTTGAGATTTTATGCTTAATGGACGAAAGTCCAATCCTCCCCCCCTCGTAACTCTAGAATGTTCCTCGCCCAGAACCGTAGAAATCCCCCCCCGGAGAAAAATGTCTGAATTCAACACTGTTGATAAAAGCAGCATGGCAGCACAATTTGTTATATCATTTACACAAAAACCTAATCATGGATAACTTATGGCATTGTCTAACAGAATATTAAGTTTGATGAAATTTCGTTCATTAGTTCTTGAGATATTATCCCTAAAATTGTTTAAATCCTGAAAAACGTGTTGAATTCAGGGGGTGGCCCGGGGGGATGACATTCCTCCCCCCGCAACAAAGCATAAAATCTCAAACTTTCTGGGGGGCATTTGAGTGTTTCGGGGGAAGGAGAATGTCACACCCCCGGGCCACCCCCTGAGTTCAATACGTTTTTGTACATTAAAAATTGATGAAATTTCGTTCATTAGTTCTTGAGATATTATCCCTAAAATTATTTAAATCCTGAAAAACGTGTTGAATTCAGGGGATGGCCCGGGAGGATAGCATTCCTCCCCCCCCCCTCCGCAACATTCAAATGCCCCCCAGAAAGTTTGAGATTTTATGCTTTTTGTACATTAAAATGTACAAAAGTCCAATCGCCTCGCCCTCTGAACTGTCCCTCCCGGAGAAAAATGTCTGAATTCAACTCTGCTGATAAAATCAGCATAGCAACGCCCCCTGTTGGGCGATTTATACTGAAACCTAATAAGCAGCAATTTATGCCAACGTCTAACTGAATGTGGTTTTATGAAAAACAGTGTATTAGTTCTTGAGAAAGAGCTATTGCGAAACTCGGGAAAAATGCAGCATAGCAGCGCCACCTGCCGGTAGATTTACATCAAAACCTAATCCTCAACAACTTATGTCAACGTCAAACTGAATCTGAAGTTTGGTGAATATTCGTGCATTAGTTCTTGCGATAGCAATCTTGCGGAAATCATGAAAAATGCAGCATAGCAGCGCCACCTGTTGAGCGATTTTCACCAAAAAGTAATCAGCACCAATTTATATGAAGGTCTAACTGAATCTAAAGTTTCAACAGATTCCATGCATTAGTTCTTGAAATAGACCGCTCACAATTTTTTTGTCAGAGACAAACAAATAGACAGACTGACAGACAAAAAAATTATAAAAATAGTCAAATCGTATTCCAGACAAGAAGTTCTAATACTATAAATCCTTAGAAACCGGAAGTCGAAAATTTTCACGAAAACAACACTTTATTTTTCTAAAGACAAAAGAAAGCAAGAAAAGATGAACGCATCGATTCTGCCCTTGGATCAGAAACGGTGAATCGATTCAGTTCAGATTCGATGCCGATGTCGATCTTCAGATGCGATCTTCAGAATCGTTACTTTTTTGATTTACTTCAATTCTTTAGATGCAATGTCGAATCGTTATATTTTGATTTACTTTCAATTCTTTAGATGCAATGTCGAATCGTTATGCTTTGATTTACTTCAATTCAAATCGCATCGCGGTCGATCCACGATTCGGGTTGAATCAATTCTTCCAATTTTGCTGTTTTAGTGCCAGAATTGCTGTAAAATTTTGTATAAGAGCCTTTTTTTACTTTCTAGGTTAAATCAGCGTTGAATGCAGGTATTTTTCTCAGGGAGGGATTTATGCGACTCCGGTCGGGATTGGGGGGGGGGGGGGGTGCACATTTGTCCATTAAAAAGCATAAAATCTCAAAACTTACGGGAGGGACATTTCAATGTCCCGGGAGGGATGTCCTCCCGGGCTACCCCCTGAATTCAGCACTAGGTTAAATCGTTATACTTTTGTTTAGAAGCCTAGTTATTCAGGTTACTAGTTTATTATATTGTATTTTTCAAGTTCGTCCCTTCTAATCTCCCCACCCCCCTCTCCCCATTTCCTCGCTAATCTTAATTTACAGGGCCGTTCAAAATTTGCATGCAATTTTTAAAATGTCCAATTCTTGTTCTATTTTATTATAAAGCCGCATTTTGAAACCTTGACCAAAGATACTTTTGAGGTCGCCCCTCCGACCGTTTGGGGCTTACCTGCTCCCTCGGGGGGGAGGGGGGTATTTTTTGTTTCTTCCAAACCATATCGTATAACATATCGTTGGAAAGCTTTTAATGTGTTTTTTTATTTTCTGTCTCTAGCCTTCCTTCTTTTTGGTAAGAGTCAATCGTGCTCCAACTTTTGTATTGATATTTTTGACAGTAATTTCAAAGGAATATATATTTATTCTTTCGGATTTACTGTTTTAAAGGTAGTTTATAACACATAAGAAAAAGTTTAAAAAAGAATGGTGCGAAAATTTCGGGAGGAGGGGGAGGGGGGAAGGCCGCTAGAATTTTTTTTAAACCTTAGCGTTCCTTACCGTTTTAGGTGGGGGGTTTTGACGGAGTCCTGAGATAAATGCTACTTATTAAATATAAAAAAGTCAAAAGTTTAGTTACCACTATTTCCGAATAGTAATTTCGGCAAATAGCTTAAATTTTTGATCAAGATTGCCACATTCTTGAGTAATATATCTACTGATAGGTTGTTTAACGGAGTTTCGTTCAGTTTTGTCAGGAATAGAGTGCGCACCCTGGTGGTGGAATCTGGAGCCAACATAACGCGATTTTGTTAAAATTAGGAAATTTAACAATGCGATCTGTTTTAAGCTTTAAGATTGTTTATAATACATGATAAAAAATTATAAAAAAGAATGGCGCGTCACATTTCGGGGGGTTGGTAGAGGGGAGGGGCAGAACAAAATTAGAAAATATAACAGGGCGATTTGTTTGAAATTTTAAGATAGTTTATAACACATAATAAAAAATTTTTAAATGATGAATGTCAAAAATTGGTGTGTGGGGGGGGGGGGGGGAGGTGAGCGCGTTTTTCCGACCCGGTGGGCAAAGTGGGGGTGGGGGGGTGGGGGTGGTACACCTATACGATGCCGTAGGCAGCGGGAACCCGGTTCGCGGTTCGTTCGCTTCGAGATTTCATATTAGGCGGAACCCGCTAGTTACTAGCTATAATGTTAAAGATTTCCAAGCAATATACATGTGCGTCGACTATCCTTCTAAGACAGTAAAATTAATTGATTTTTATTTCTTCTGAGAAAACTAAATTTTCACGTCTTGCAGTGACGATTTTTTTTTTTTTTAAATAAAAGAACTTTAATAAACTTTGCTAGTTACATTATTAAACTCAAATTGTAAGAATACTAAATCGGTTTTTATGGTAACGTGAATTATGTCCCTGAAAATTTAAATTTTAATTCAGGCTGGAAGAAAATCACAATGATTTAATTACAGGGACAATCAAAAGTTTTCCGTTGCATTACGGCCAATGGAAAAATTATTTCAAGTGCATTTTAAGGATGTTACAGACTTTCGAACAGAATGAAATTGATATGCACTTATGAAGTGCACTGTTATAGTACGAGCGCACCACATTTGCCACGTTTGACGCGCAATTTCCAACTTGTATTTAACCGAGACCTTTCTTAAAAAATAAATTTAAATAAAATCTAAATTACAATATTAGTAAAATTACATCTTAAAACTAATAATTTAAAAGTTAAAAACTTTATTATTTGACTCAAAGGTCTGTAATAGCTTACGACTGGGCCCCTGACTTTGTCTACCCTCTAAATGTGAGGTATGGGAGGTGGTCGCTACGGCTCTGCTGATTCGCTAAGTTTTGAAATTAGTATTTTTGAGCTTATCTGTGCGAATCTGTGACTATCGAAATATCGATTCAAGTATCGATTCTAGAATTTAGGAATCGATTCTTATTGTGATCGATTCAGTTTTATACGATGTCGATTTTAATCGATTCCTGAATTTTCCAGAATCGCCCATCACTACTGTGAACTACATTGGAGCACTCACGAGGGGAGGCTTAAGGGGGGTTAAGCCCCTCCCAGACTACACTAGATATTTAATTTTTTTTTAATTATGAAAGAATATTATTATTATTATTATTATTATAGGTTCATAAAAATCGGAATTTTTGAAAAGATATTATTTTTGTCACACAGTTTTTTTCTCTTTTATAAACTTTATTATGAAATTCGAAGTATTAGCATGCTTAAAATTTACTTAATTAAAAATTTAAGATCCCGTACAACCTCTTTATCTCACTTTAACCTTCATAATATTTTGATGATACAATTTTTTAATTTAAAACGTTTGACTGCAAACGCACTTTAAAATTATCCAAATGGAGAAACACACCAAAAAATTACAAAAACTATATATTTTAGTACTGTATTTCATTATATCATATAAGCATTCAGAATTAGCCCCACCAAAACTTTCCAAGCTTCCCTGGCTTTTCTGGTTGGTTACGACTCTGCTCAAGTCAGCAGAAAAAATGTAAGTCGATACCTGATCCGACATGTCCCCTCAAATGAAAGAAATACAGAGCTCGACAGCAGACCGGGCCAGATCTGGGCACATGTAGGTCCCTAAAATTTGCTAGCCCCCTCCAAAGCGTAATCCTGGATGCGCCACTAGTGAACTATCACTTGAATCACTGTAATATCACTATAGAAATGTCACCGTAAACAAATATCACTATAAAAGGTAATCTTATTCCTGTGGACTCCAAGAGACTTTTATTCATAAACACGAAACTGAACACCACTCTTACCACTCTGTTGGAATTCTCAGCCGTAGATTCTTGTTCAAAACAGTTAAATAAAAATCTGAGCTTGCAAATGACAGGTGGAAACTCGACGGTTTTCAAATCCAGACAACTAAGGACGAAAGCTACCGGACGACCGCTCCTGCCTCGAGCTTTTTATTAATCTAATAATAGAAGCTTAGAACAAAAATGTAAAGCCTTAACTTTATGATATTAAATTGGTTTTAAATATTTTACTCACATCTCCTGTGAAATTTATTTTTTAAAGATTTTTATTTCTGTGGTTTAATATTAAACATCCCAAGCATAGTTGCGTGGTTTTCATACAAGTTAACAAATTATGTGGGAAATATCAATTATGAGATCTATATTTGAAAAAAACAACAACCTTAGAATGTAAAATTAGAGTTCAATCCCATTAGTAATTTTTCAGTAATGCTTTAAAAAACACCAGAAAAAAAAATCAGGCACCATTTAGGCGTTGAAAAAAGGATGCAATAATAAAAACATTCAATGAATTTCACAATTGTCTTAATTCTTTAAAAGAATGTTTAAACAATGTATTTAGTGTTTTTTGTTTGTTTGTTTTCTTTTCTTTAACACAGTTTATACTTCCCACTGAAAATTATTTATAAAATGTGCATCAAATATGAACCTTAAAGTAACGATTTTCATTTCTGAAGCGACTCCCAAAATTAGTCCATTTTTTAACGTTGAATTATGTCTTAATCATAGAAACTTTGTGCAAACTAATAACTAGGCGTATTTAACGGTCTAATTTCGTATTCTGGTGTCGAAATTGGGTGTTCATGTCGAAAATTGCAAAGTTTGGTACTATTTCAATATGGAGACGAATATCAAAACTTTTTTTCTTTTTTATAATCAAAATTTAATCCTTTAGTGGGCAGATTTGCATATATGCAAACAACAGTGTTTTGAATTTAATGGATTTTTTTTTTATTCGTATACACCTAATTAACACCAAAAAAAAAAAAAATAGCGATATCTGATTTAATTAATAACAGACATTCCGTATTCAAATAAAGCGAAATTAACCTTTGAAACTTTCTGGTGTAAAGTCAGATTCTCTGAACTACGTAATTTCTAGAACGTATTCTATCATGGGATTTAAAGGGCTAAAGGTTAAATTTTATAAAATGAATAATTAAATAAAATAAAGTTTTTCGCCATACTTATCATGGGATTCAATATATCATGGGATTTAAAGGGCATTATATCATGGGATTTAAAGGGCTAGAGGTTAAATTTTATAAAATAAATAATAAAATAAAATAAAGTTTTTCGCCATACTTATTAAAGTATTTACTAATTTGCAATATTTTAGCGTAAAACAGCCACAAGACAGTAGTTTTTTACTTGCATTGCAGACGTGCAACAGAAGAAAAGATTGACGTATTATATGAAAAATATATCTCTGATTTTTTTCTATTATTTTTCCTGTGTAATAAACCTTCCAGAGAATCATATATAATTTTTTCGAAACAAAATAAAAAATCGCTCATTTAAGGGTTATAAAGAAGACATAATTCCCCAATCGAATGGTCATTTTCCTTTTGTACACACGACAATTTGGTGATAAAAGGTCTGGGGTGTTATTCATTTTATTTTATTTTATTTTATTTTTATTATTTGTTTATTTATTTATTTTTATTTTCACCTGCGGTATACATTCATTTACCACTAGGTGCGTGGCAACCCGGTGTGTCCAGTTTACATTAAATGCGATCGTTCGATTTCTTGACGAAAAAAATAAATGTGAGTGTACTAATATGCTAAGCGTATAATACTAAATATAAAATAAATATTGTACACTTTTTAAAAAATTATAACACTAATTTTATTAAATACTAGATTTTAAGTAAAGATTCTAAGTGTAATTCATTTAAAAATAACTCTTTTAGCATTCTCACTGTTAAAAAATAATTAAGGTAATTTTAGACCAACAAAGAAAGTAAGGCCGAAATGTTAACCCATTTATGCCTGAATTTTTGTTTTCTGAAATTTGTTGGTTAAATCAGTTTAACATGTTGCAAAAGGAACTGGAAAAATACTAAAAAAAATTACGCTAAAATATTTTTGCATTTATTTGATATAATGTAAATGTACTAAATATGGGGGTATCCATATGTGGAAAAATGCATAGTTATATGTTTTGCATAAATTTATATGAATTAAGCTTTAAAATTGCATATTACGTACTATAATTAGTATTAATAATAAATTAAGAATAATTGTATTTGAGGGTAAAAAATAATTTATTTCAAAATCATCTTGAAAATGACTTTACATCAATAACTTCCCCCTAAATGGCTAATAGAAATATGTACCCACTTGCGCCTAGCGCCCTATATTTTGTACGTTACAAACATGCATAAAAAATAGGCTTGAACATATAATTTCGCAATTTTAAAAAATACTTATTTCAAAGAAGTCAACATGCTAAGATTATGACTTATTTATTTGGATTCTTGATACAAAAAATACGAAAAAATTTACTTTTTACATTTCGCTATCTTGAAAAATTAAAAATCTATAAACACCGAAAAAAGGCCTTCATTTAAGCAAATAAATATCCATTTTATGCTGTCATCTCTCGGTAATAGATAAAGGTATTATAGACAATTACTTCATGCAATTTTCATGTTGTAAAGAAGAAGAAAATTAAAAGAAAATTATTAAAATTCAAAACGTCCCAAAAATGGGACGCTAGGCATAAATGGGTTAAGGGAATTTAAGGCATGTAATATATTTTTTTTTTTCACATTTTTAAAAAATAACGAATAAAACGGTTCCTTTTCGCTACCATTTTTCTGACCGACATGCTTCTCTTGAACGGAACTAAAAACATCTATATCTTTTCTTCGATGGAAAATTTGCCTCCAAACTCATTTGAAATGCAAATTAAAGACCGTGCCACGTGTCGTCTACAAAGCGTAATTTCACAGAAAAGACTATGTGGCATTAGGGTTTGACCTTAATTACATCTGAGGAAGTGTTTGAAATTTTGTGAAAGTTTTCATTCACAGTTTCATTACTTTGATAATCTCATTGGTCAGCAGGTTGGGAAGGTGAAAGGTTTTTTTTTTTCTGCTATGAAACTACGAGTATGAAGGTGAACATCCAGGGACTGATGTTTGTGGCAATGGCAATTTATTAAATTATGGAAAGAACTTTATGGAGTTTAACAATCAATCCTGTTTATTGGAATATCTATTTTGATACGGTTAGTTATTCTAACAAATTAGAAGATAGGTTCATTAATGATCATTATATCCCATTATTTATACCACTTTAATTTTTATTGAATAAAATATATCGCAATTGCCGAAACATCAGTTGGGAAAATTATAGGATTTTCAAATCTGTCTATCTGTATGTGTTTTGTGATAACTGTCATGAAGAACATCTGATTAGCTTGAAATTGGGCAGCAGCTATTTTGGTGAAATATTATTCGGAATTAGTTGAATAATTTCTTGTTTAATTTGGTTGTTTCATTACAAAATATGCATTTTCTTTCATGTCATAGTGATTTTTTCTGGAAATTCAGATTATTTTTAAAGTTTTAAACCATGGCTTCAACAAGAAATTTTATTTAAAAAAATGCATCTTGTTTCAATGTTGTATCTGTTGGATTTAATTTATTCAGCAAAACCTAACAATATATAGGTATATTTCGAAAAAATCGAAAATTGGCAGCTAGACATAACATTTGTTCAGTTTTTAAATGGTAAATCTTGTTTTGTTAAAAATATTTAAAAAATAATCAAATTTGAATACCAGTAAAAACAAAAATTCATTTTTGGTGGATTTAAAGATACTAGATTCCATTCAACATCTTCACTGATTTAAGTAAATTTGGACCGACAGACTGAGCGGGAACGAATCGTTAAGCAAATGTAAAGCCTCTAATCAACTATATATTTTTTATATACATCTTTCAAAAATAAACGATTAGACGCATCTCTTTTGTTAGAAATTTTCTGATCAACAGACTTCACTTGAAATTAACAAAAACATCCAAACTCTGATTACCGAATTGGCACGAGAAGCACGTGCTTCCCTTAGAAATTATTGAAGGGATCTGAAATTGAGAAAATAAGGAGCCCCAATTTTATATCGAATTTGAGATGTGGCTGTAAAGTTAGATTGTTATATGTATGTTTATTTTACGTATTGAATGTGAATATTTTTTAATTTGGCTTGTACGCAGATCATAAAATGTTAATAATTTAAACTACTCCCAAAATTCAGAGAGGTATTTCAAAATATTGATTATTTTGCGTTGTGCATACACGTTGAATTGAACCTTTTTATCCAACTTATATTTTTATTATTAAATCATTTTTGTATAGTTTACTTGATAGTATTCAATTTTTTTTGTAAGAAGAACATAAAAAAAAAATGTTGTTTAATGAAAGATATGGGAACTCAACTGATCCACTCTTTGGAATAATATTTGTAGTATTGGTGAGTTTCCCGGTATGTCGAATTTACAATTTAGAAAACTCTTCTCGAATGAAAGGGGGCCCCCGAAATGCCACTGTGCTTTCCATAGCTTCAGAGGTTAATCGGGCGCTGAAAACATCTCTTTCTTCGATAGGAAACTTGTCTTCGAACTCTTTTAAAATACAAATTAAAGACGGTGCCACATGTCGTCCCCAGAGCCTAATTTCACAGAAAAGATTATGTGGCATTATTAACAGGATTGACCTTAATTACCTCTGCTGAAGTATTTGAAATTCCGGAATTGTTCACTGTTTCATTATTTTGCTAATCTCAATGGTCAGCAGTTTGGAAAAGCGAAAACTATTTTTTTCCACTGTAAAATTGATCTAGCACTTGATGATTGTGGGAAACGTAATTTATCAAATTGTGGATCTTATTATATTGAGTTTACTACGTTCGAACCACTTACTGAAATATACTAAATTTGTCACATTTCGTTGTTCTAATAAGCGAGATAGAGACATTATAGTCCTGCATGGGGTCGGATCGCCCAATTTCATCCGAGCCCGGCCTAACTCGGGTTGACTCAAATTTGTCGATTCCATTTGACTTTTCTTTTCTTTGTTGGATGGGTTAAGTTGGAATAGGCTTAAAACTAAATTTTTCGTCGCAACGTAACGGATAGGATTTTAATATTCGTGTTGCGGGTTTGGGTCAGGGGCAGGGGCAGGTATACCGAATTTTTTACAAACATATTACGTAGCAAATTTCAGATCGTGGCTCATGCAGTACACAAAGTTGAATTTCGTAGAAAAGATTCTGTCGCATTATTAGAAGGGGTGATCTTAATGATCTCCGCGAAAGTATTTGAAATTTAAAAATTGTTCACAGTTTCATTATTTTGCTAATCTATCAATACAGCAGGTTGGGAAGGTGAGGTTTTCCCATTGTGAATTTGGAAAGATGAATATCTAGTGGCGCTCATGATTGCTTCAAATGTAATTTATTAAATTCACGCTGTTATTGATTTTTGTACTATCGAATCGCTTACTGCAATCTTACTAGATATTGTCAAAGTTTTTTATGGTAAAAAACATACAGTTTATTTTTTATTATGATTTTAAAATAATGTTTGACTTATTTATAACAAGCTATTATTATTATTTTTTTTTTTTTTAAGTCTCTGTAGGATGTTTTAAAATGAAAAAAAAAAATCAATTTTTAATTTTAATATTTTTTAATCTATTCGTTTTAACAGAATCGCATACAAAACTTTTAACATGTCTGAAATATAATAACGAAATTATTCTAAAACTGACGTTTGTATGAGTTATAATAAGCAATAAAGAAAATTTATTTTAATGCCATGTACTAATTGTCTTTATTTGAGTTTACAGTAGGGTCATCACACAAATAATTGAAAAAATTGGAAAAAGTGCATGTTTGAAAAAAATGTTTTGGTATTCTTGCAAAAAATATTAAATAAAAATAATATTACAATATAATTTTAAAACCCTTGCAAAAAAGAAGCAATTATTACGCTTAATTCATCGTTCGATGCATGTAATATTTTAAAGACAAAAATTTATCTTTTATAAAGCATGAAATTATAAAGCCAAATATTGAAAATTATGGAAAGAAAATGTGTAAAATATTCATAATTGTACTCAATTGGGAAAAAAAATATGTCTACGAAAATACGTTCCACTGTTTAACACCTTGCCCGTGATTTAAAAAAAGCATCTGAAATAAGTAACATTATTTGTCTAACCGTGGCTGAGTGGTCAAGGCAATGAGTTGGGAGAGGACAGTTCCCTAGTTCGAATCCCGTGGCGGGTAAGTGTTGCTTGTTTACTGTTATTTAAATTAAATAGAAAAATTCTGACCGTGATGTAAACGTGTCTTTGAAGAGTGAAGTTCATATAGTGTGACTTGAAAAATTATATTGTATCTTTTAAACGGGAATTTTTAAGTACGGAAATATGCAAAAAATCGGAAAAATTTTGCGAAAAAATTGGAAATTTTTCTAGAATTTACGGAAAATATTTGCGTTAAAATACGAAAATAGTATTGGTGTCTTAATGCCAGTATAACTTTCGTATTTTAACGGAAGTTTTCTCTACAGTGCAGGATGATAGATTCATTAATCCTGATTTAAGGCTATTACACCAAAAAAAGTCCCTCCCCCCATTCAGTAACGTGAAATTTTCTGACACATTCATGCACTCATTATTAAACGTAAAATTGACAGACACGAGTACTGAAATGAGTTGTAATCGAACAGCGTTTTTTATTTTTAAATAAATGTATTATTTCGTGTGTAATAAGTGAATGCTTTTTCGTGACTTTTGCGGCCTCTTCAAAATGTTAACTTTGACTACATTTTCTAAAAGATCCTTTGTCTTTATCGAAATATGGAAAACGCGTTTCCATTTCAAAGTTCCTGATTATTTCGAAAGAAAAGAGATTGTAAATGTGTCAGAAAGTAACCATTTTGGATTCGACTATGACCTGTCGAGAAAATATTATATTTTTGCTGTTAAAAATTAATTAAAGTAATTTTAGACCTAAAGAGAAAGTGTGACCGAAATGTTGGGAAAATATAAAGCCTTCAATCAACTTGTTTTAAGAGGCAAGTCCGCACACGTTCTAGATTTTTTACATTTTTAAAAATAACTTATTAAACACATCCCTACAATTTTTCTGATCGACATACTTCATTTGCTTTTGATCCATCTTTTATTTTCGATGGAAAATTTACCTCGAGACTGATTTAAAATGTAAATTACAAACCGTGCCATATGTCGTCGATAAAGCCTAATTTCTCAGAAAAGACTTAAGTGGCATGATTATAGAGGGATGACCTTAATTACCTCTGCTGGGGTTATATGAAATTTGGGAATTGTCAATTGTTCACAGTTTAATTATTTTGATGACATCATTGGTCAGCAGGTTGGGAAGTTTGAAGGGTTTTTTTCTACAATGAAATTGGAAATGTGTATATCCAGCGCTTGATGATTGAGGGAAAAGTAAGTTATTAAATTCCGGAAGTTTTTATGATATCTTTAATATAGTTGATTCATTTACTGGAACAGCCACATTGTCAAGGTTTTTACTTTCTTCTATCTTCACAAGAAGAAAGTATTGGATTCGTAAAAATTTTCGACTTTCGGTTTTCGACGGATTTACACGTTTTAGGGGTCAAAGAACTCGAAAAACATATTTTTACATCCACAGAAGCTCAATCTCCAGAACACCAGAACTAATGCACGGATTTTCATCAAACTTCAGATTCAGTTAGTCCTCGACAGGAATTAACGTTTTATACATTTTGGTGTAAATCGCTCAACAGGTGGTGCTGCTATGCTGCATTATTTGCGATTTCTGCAATAGCTCTATCTCAAGAATTAATGCTTGGGTTTTCAACAAACTTCAGACTCAGGTATACCTTAATATGAATTAGTGCTGTTTATGTTTTGGTTCAAATCGCTCAACAGGTGGCACTGCTATGCAGAATTTTTCAGAATTTCCATCTCATTCCATTCTCTATCTCAAGAACTAATGCACGAATTTTTATCAAACATCAAATTCAGATACATTTTGATATGAATTGGTGCTAAATTGATGTAATTTCTTGTACTATTTAAATGATTTAATTGACGGGATTTATATGGAAGAAAGTTTTGTGATGGCCGCAACATACTAGTTTAGTCTTATAAGCGGAATGATAGATTCATAAACAGTTTGTGATAAGATTTAATCATGAAAAAGTTTGATTACGGTGCTCAAAAAAATATTCTTCCCACAACAACGCGAAACTTTCTGACACATTCACAGAGGCATTTTAAAACATAGATGCAAAGGCAACTGGCAGGCATAACTATTGAAATGGATTGGAATCGAATAGCAATTGTCGCTTTTCAATAAATGTATTATATGACGAGTAATAAGATATTCCTCTCTCATTATGGCTTTACTGGGACTCTCGTGTCCGGAAATTCACTCCAAAAAGTCAAACAACATTTTTGGAAACATCCGTTGTCTTTGTCGGAGAATAGAAAACACTGTACGGTTTCAAAATTTCTGAATAAGAGTTAAGAAATATTTCGTACGTTTTAAAAGTGACTGTATGAATGTGTCAGAAAGTATAGGAACGTTGGGCTCGAGTAAGAGCGACAAATTTCACTTTCACTGTTAAGAATAATTAAATACAGGCAGAGAAAGTATAATCGAATTGTAAAGCATGTAATATTTAGTTTTTTTGGCAGTTTTAAAAAATAACTAATTCCTCCGTTAACATTTTTCTGACCGGCATACTTCATTTAAATAGGACCAAAAACATCCAGCTATTTTTCATTGGCAGAAAATCCACATGTATACTCATTTAAAATACAATTTAAAGATCATGCCACATGTCTTCGACAAGACCTAATTTCACAGAAAAGAATATGTGTCAATATTAAGAGGGATGACCTTAATTACCACTGCTGGAGTATTTGGAATTCGGGAATTGTTAAAATTTTCATTATTTTGCTAATCTCGTCGGTCAGTAACTTGGGAAGGGGAAGGTGTTTCTTCTTCTGTAAAGATGGAAATGATTGTGGGATATTGTTTAAATTCTGGAACTTAATATATTGAATTTAATACAGTCTCACCCGTTCATTAGAATAGTCATAGTGGCAAGATTGGTTATTCTGTTAATCAAGGTAAATTGACCCTGCTTCTGGTCGGGTTAACCGATTTTAACCGATCCCGAACTAACAGGGGTTGACACTAGTATCCGCTCGATTTTTTCTTTGCGAACCAGGTTCGGATATTCTTCTACCTATTTTTTTTCTTTGCGGCGATTCAGATTGGGCTTTTATCCTTGTGGTGTGGATTGGAAATGGAGCGAGATGTACAAGATATTTTATAACATTATTATGTGACAATACAAAATACTGTACCAGATGCTATCGACAAAGCTTAATTTCACAAGAAACACAATGTGCCATTATAAGACGGGATGACCTTACCCAGATAGCATGAACATTAGCAGCAAGTTTTTTTATATTATATTGCCATGAGAAATCTGAATTGAGAAATTCGCAGCAAATCTCCCGCAAGGTATACCATCACCCACTTGCATGAGTAGTTTGTTGTGAAACTGATGGCAAGACTGTCTTTAATTCACGAAAGTGGCGAAAGCAAAAAATCCCTCTGTTGGAAGAACAGACAATCAGCACATACGCAGAAATTGCAGAAATTTTATTCTTTAGGCACCACTTTTTCTAAACGCTATACTTATCAAATATCAAAAAATGCTCGAATTGAAAAAGTACAAATATCACCTTATGTTGTTTATGGTGATACGAACGATGTATGCACCTGCTGACGGTGCGTTCGCATCAATAGACCAGATCAGGTTTCCCTTCGAAGGGGTTAAACTTATAGTGTAACATTTGTAAATAGATAATGTGGCATGGGAATATTACTACTTTGCAGTATTTTTGATTACTTGTTTGCCGTTAATTTGCAATAAATTTGATACAGCATGAATTTAACTTGCACGACAAGTTAGCTGCAAGTTTAAAGTGTGGTGACTTTCGGCGTTTGCGTTATCTTGCTGCAGTCTTGTTATGAACTTTCAGTCTTGTCATGCTGAGCTTGCTGAGCTTGCTGCAACTTTGCAGGTTTTCAAAGCAAAACTACTGTAAATTTTCTGCAAACTAAATGCTATGTGGGTAATTGCTTCTTCGGCAGTTATTTGAAATTCGGGAAATGTTCACAGTTTCATTATTTGGATAAAAATCACTTTGGTCAGCTGTATGGAAAGGTGACAGTGTTTTTTTTTTCTGCTGTGAAATTAGGAAGAGGGATATCCAGCAACTGATGATTGTGGGAAACGTAATTTATTGAATTACTAGCATGCTACGCCCGCTTCGCTGGTCAATTTTCCAAATGAACCTTTATCAAACAAAAAGATGAATTCGACCTTGTATTTTAAATTAATATGGACCTTTATATCAATATGGATTATAATTAATATAGACTAAATTAATATTCGACCTCACCTGGAAGGTCTTTCCAAATTTGCTGAGTACGATGCGAACACCCTTTAGCTATTATATTATTTTACACGTTAGGCAAAATTCGGGCTATTCAGAAGAAACTCTTTTATAGTAGATCTTTAAAGTAGAGGTTGGGAAGGCAATACGACCGTTATGATAGTCAGAAATTAAAATGCTCTCTAGTCACCACACTACTAAATTCAGAGATAATTACAATGATTGCAGAGAGTGACCACTAAACATTAATCATGTTCGGATTATTCATTTTTGTTTGCTAGTTCTTGAACTCCGGGCTTGTCAGCTTGGTGCTATGTGTGGTTGTCGTAGGTTAACACAATCTCTCAATACGTTATATTATATTTCGAAATATACGTCTTTACAGCAGCAGAGATTACAGCAGAGTAAAAACGGTCAAAAAATATAATAAATTATTTCCACACAAAGAACTGTTTAACTTTCATATTTAAAAGAAATGTGAATCATATAAAACTGAAGTGTTTGAATAAAATTAAAATAATGTCATTTTCACTGCCATTTCTTTTTTTATACAAATTGGAATAATGTAACTGTTATCCTCGATAGCTGATTATGATAAAAAAATAAACCTCTTGTTTAATCCAATCAAAATCTTCCTAATCTTCCATAATCGGTGCACAGTTAAGTGTGACGTCAAACGTTAGAAGTGCTTGTAATTATATGGTTACAAATGTACCAGAGTTAGATATAAAACAAAAGTAATTATGGGCCAAACTACATTCCATTAAAAAGTCAAATTGCTGTTGACTGAATTATAGATCTTTCACCAAAAATACTCTTTCAGAATGATAAATAAAGTCAGTTATACAAAACTTAATAACCTAGTACGTAATAATATACGTAATAATCTTTTTGATGCACAGAAGATTTTTTCCCCTTTCTCTAATGAGCATAATAGCACGGAAAAAATAAAAAGGCTTTTTATTTTCAAGATATTCTTAAGACTGTTATCTAAATAAACCTAAAATCGCTAATTTTTCACTAAGTTTAGTGGCTAGGGCTGTGCGTCAGAAGAAATTGCTTTATAATAATTGAATTTTATCTGAATTTCAGATACTTTTTTTATCTAGGCTAAAATGATAAATCTATATAATAAAAGCCCAAGTCATGTGACTGTCATCAACAGTTCCGGGCGGACCGCTTCACTTTTTATGTGCCAAGCGGCCATTTTGGTACGTTAAAGTTTAGTGGCTAGGGCTGTGCGTCAGAAGAAATTACTTTACAATAAGTGAATTTTATCTGAATTTCAGATACTTTTTTCTTATCTAGGCTAAAATGATAAATCTATATAATAAAAGCCCAAGTCATGTGACTGTCATCAACAGTTCCGGGCTGACCGCTTCACTTTTTATGTGCCAAGGTACGTTAAATTTACGTTTAATTTTTGGTACGTTTAATTTAGCCAGGCGCAGGTGATAAATCGCCAAATATTGTTCCAACGCCCCTGTTTTATCTATATTATAATAGTCCAAGTCATGTGGCTGTCATAAACAATTATGGGCTGATCCCTTCGCTTTTCACATGCAAGGCTTCCATTTTAATTAAAAAATCAAGAATTTTTTTCGAATAAAACTACATAAAAGTTGCCATGATCGCAAATAATTATTGACACTTTTATGTTAGCCGGACGCAAATCTCGTCAATAGTATTTTTAAATACTCCAGTTAGCATTTTTTCATTTTGCAAGTGGTAAATTAAAACAGTGCTTTGATGTGGAAATTAAATGTCAAGGTTTATAGTATTATTTTTCTTTTCTTTTCTTTTTTGAAAATAAAAAAAAAATAAGTGAAAGCCAATATGAAATAAGTGAAAGCCATGAATTTTAAATGTTGCAGTTTTAATTAAAGTTTTGTATTTTAAATAAAATGAGTGAAAAGATTATATTATAAACGAAATTAATGAAATACGGAAAAATGCGAAGGGAACAATCGTTGGCGATTTATCACCTGTGCCTGGCTAACATAAAATACAGATTTCTTTATTTCTCTATCAGAATCTTCCGATTTGGCGAAGGATTGAGCAAGTAAATTAAACTATGAATAAAAGTAACATGATACAATGCTTAGCATACATTTAAGGGAGACCAAACTGGTCGCTAAGGGTGGTTAGTTAACAAATATTGTTCCATTGGCCAACATTTTGGAATTTCAAAAAAATTTTCCCAAGTATTGGCATTCCAAGTATTGCTTATTTAATGAAAGTAAAATAACTGCAGACGAAAAATATATTATACTAAATCTTCTTTTTGTTTGTTTTGTCCGTTTGCTTCATAATGAAAAACCATAAATTCACTAACCACTAATTACAAATTTCATGTAATCTTCTGATATCGGGATCACTGTCCAGAGTATCTTTCAAATATAATAGAAACATCCAACAGTTTAGTAAATACGCTAATTAGCGGGTAACCTGATTACGGAAGATTAATCCAATATCTTTCAAAAACCTTGAAAAAAGAAGAAAAGATGCGGCAAAAAAAAAATGAAAAAGGGATGACAAATTAAAAAGATTATCGATAAGTAATTTTTATTGTAAAATGTTTTGTTTTGTGGTATTAATAACGCATAATTGCATATATTTTCTTAAGAATACTCTATAGTACTTAACATTTGAAACAGTAGACATTTCTAAAAGGGAAATGGAGGATATTCTATCTACGTTTTGATCACGTGGTCAAGGTAAAAACTTCTAGCGTAAAGAAGGGTAGATGTAATGAAAAACCCTCTCCAGCCAGTGAAACAGTTCATACGGAAAGCAGCAGTAGCCTCCCTTCTTATCAGTTAGAAGTTTTTTGGGTAAATTACCGGTATCACGTGACTTTTTTCAGCCTCGAACCCAGATTTGGAATAAAGTCCATTGGCGTTATGTGTTAAAAAAAAAGGACAATATTCGCTGATCTGAGTTCGAGGTTATAAAACTCACAAGTTTGGGGAAAACAAACCAGCAAGTTTCCGTAGTAAAGTATGTGAAAAATATTTTAAATGTCTGAAATTAGATTACTTACAATATGTGTATGCGTGTGTGTGGGGGGGGGGGGGAGATGTTTGCACTAAAATTTAAATATTTGAATCCAATTTTATAATATTAACTGCTATTTATATAATTTACATTTGAATATAAACAATTGTTCCAAAAGTGCTGTCTTAACCTATAATGCGAACATCGATGGCGTTGATGTCATGTTCAAACATTTTTGGATTAAAATCATATTGTATGGAGAATCAAAATCGTAAATAAACAAACATTTAAATCGAAAAGTCATTTTTAACACATTCCAACAAAGTTGAAAAGTGTTTATGCATTCGGTTTGTCTGTCCGTCTGTCTGCCCACGCTCTAACTCCCGTAAATAGACTCGGATTTTCATGCAATGGATAAAGGTTGATCACCAAAGCATGTTTGGTGTTGTATAGGAAGTATGCAGGATTAATAGTTCATTTACAGGGGCACTCAAAAGTATTCCATTACATTATGGTATAAGGGGGAAAATCGTTTGCAGAGTATTTTAATGACATTATGTTATTTCAAATGTATTGAAACTGATATAAATCACTGTATTTCACTACGATGAAGTTAGAATAGAGCATTCATAGCATTTTTTATTAATAGCATTCATTTACAGGGACACACAAAAGAAATAGGTTACAGTATTGTCTTTGAGTCATCATTGCTGGAGTGTACGATTTAAAATTCATTATGCGCTTTTAAATGTAATTAATTTTTTTACATGTTACTCTTTATATAGGGATGCACAAAAGTATTCACGTACCATTCTCCTTATTAGAGGAAATTGCTGAAGGGGAATTTGCAACTGAAGTACATGTATTTCCTAAATGAACTAAATTTTTCCATGCAGGTAGTTAGCAGGTAGATACAAATCTATATATCATATACAGGGCTGCTGAAAAAATTCCGATAATTTTACGATTGTAGATGGGAACATCTGAAGATGCGTTTTAAAATGTGTTATGTGTTTCCATAGGGTTGAATTAGACGTAATATTTTAATTTTTTAAACGGTTTAGTTTTATTTCATAATTCTGAATGTGCTCGAAAGTGTTTCATAATCTATTCTTGACGGATGATATTTTCTTTCTTGTTATAATTACATAATTCTGAATGTGCTCGAAAGTGTTTCATAATCTATTCTTGACGCATGATATTTTCTTTCTTGTTATAATTACATCTGCTAGTTTTTCTGTAAATATAAAAAAAATTGTAATATTTTTTTTTCTTTTTAAATGTTACTCACAAGGATGTCTCCTTAAAGCGCATACTCAAAATACTTTGAAAAAGGAAATGCTAATAAACTTACTCATATATGTAAAAAAGATCAGCCAAATGTAGCGGCAGAATCACAGTTGTAAAACTGTAAAAAAAAAAAAAAAAAAAAAAAAAAAAAAATCTCGAGTATTTGGCGCGAAAAGACGAACACTCCACGCTATTTGGCGAACGAATACATTTCCTGGCCAAATGCAAGAGATTGATAAGCATTTATAAATTTCTTGTTAAATAAGTATTTAAATGCCTAATACTCAATGAATTTAAACTTAAACGGTGGATTAGTTTATTATTTTTTGCTTCCATAGCAACAATACTTTCCTCTTGTTGTCTCTGACACAAACAATATCGAAGTCAAATTGCCAATGCTGAGAATCGGACCTTAATTTTCAGTTAAAAACAATTTTAATCCATTTAATCTTTGTTCTAAACAGAATAATTACGATGATCGTTTAGTTTCATTGTATACACATATTAATATATATAACAAAACTGCAGTTATAAAAATGTATTTATTTAAATTAAACTTACTTAAGCCAACTTCGTATGGAGAGTTGAAAAGTTTTTTCTTAAAGAATATTTATCATTCAAAATTTTATTGTGTCGCCAACCAGCGTTAAATTGCAAAAAAATGAAATTTTCATTATTTTCTTTTACAAACGGTAAATCGAGGGGTTTTTTTATTGTTGTTGTAATAAACATATAGATCCCAATGAGAAAAATATTCTACGATTTTTTACAATATTTCTGAGTATGCGCTTATTGAGAATCATCCTTGATATTATCTTATAAATTTTTCAGATTCATTTTTCTTAACCTGACGCAAAAGGTAAATCGCCAAATCTTATTTCAATTGCAATATTTCAACTGAGTAATTTTTTAAGCATTACGAACATTCCCGTCCATGTTTAAATTAACTATTTTCGTTTTTAGGGTTTCGTTCATCTGACGAAACCCTATTTGTCTCGCTCCTCTATCTGTCTGTCCGTCACAGAGCCCGTTCTCAGAAACTATATATGTTAGAGACTTGGAATTTTGCATACTTATAGCTGAACACCTCACATCAAACGACAAATCCTAAAATTTCGTAAAATCTTATATTTAACCCTCTGGGCTCTAACTTGTGTACTTTAAGCTTTTCTTTCTAACTCAGCCTCTAATTAACTTGAAGACTTGAAATTTTGCAAAATTATAACTAAGCATTTGCAACCAAGCAACAAATCATAAAATTTCGAAAAAATCTTATATTTAATCCTCTGGGCTCTAACTTGTGTGTTTTAAGCTTTTCTTTCTAACTCAGCCCCTAATTAAGCTGAAGTCATGAAATTTTGCTAAACACTTGCGATCAAACTACAAATCATAAAATTTTGAAAAAAAAACTTATATCTAAACCTCTGGGCTCTAACTTGTGCATTTTATGCTTTTTTTTTCTAACTCAGATCCTAATTAAGTTGAAGACTTGAAATTTTGCATAATTGTAGCTAAACACTTGCGATCAAACGACAAATCATAAAATTTCGAAAAAATTTTATATTTAACCCTCTGTGCTCTAACTTGTGTATTTTAAGCAATTTTTTATCCTCCCCTTTTCACCCGGGGGGCACTTTTTAAACTTTAGCCGACACCCCTTTGACCACTCTTTCATATTATGCAGCATATACTTACATATTTTAGTTCTATTTTTTACCGCCAGGGGGCGCCTACCTATCTCGGGTGCTATGGGCCCGATTCCCTCGACTAATATATCAATGGATAGGTTTCGTTCGGATAGAGGTTGGTGTAGAATAGAGTGCGCCCCCTGGTTGCAAAATGTGAAACTAACAGATTTTGAAAAAGGATAAAGTGTTTTGAAAGGAATATTAAACGAAACCCTCCGTGCTATCTGTGATCACACTTACCCACTTGTTTAATATTATCACTCATTAAAACTGATTTCTTTTTTTCCTTTTTTTTAAATTTTAAATTAAATTAGTAACATTTTTTGTCTTTTATTTTTCTAGGTGTAATAGCCGTTTCAATTTTTCAACAACAAAAAACTTCGCCAAGAAATAAAATGGTAACCTTATAGTCCAAAATAACAGAACTTTCCGTCATAATTCGACAACTAATCTACGTAGAACGATGTGTTATAGCTTAAAACCTTCCCTGAAACGATACCTATCTAACGGTATAAGTTCCGTAAAAATCCGTGCAGTAGAACTCGAAATCTAGGCGTTCGGAACGAAATTTCCGTTTGGATTTTATATATACGAGTTGGAACCCGTCGAAATTCGACGAACTAAAATATTAGAAAGGAACTGTCAGATCGAATTTATAATAAACCTACAAAAATAATTACAATAAAAAATTCATCTTACATTGGTTGTCTAATTCTTAAAACAAATAATATTTTTAACCTAAAATTACCAAAATATTATTTCCACAAACTTCAACTGCTTAAATTATTGAAAAATTAAACTGCATTAGAATACTTAATCAAGATAAGTAATTATGATGAAGTTATCGATTGCGACTCTTATGTTTGTTTTTACGGGATGAAAAATCAGTAAAAAGGATTCCGCTTTGTCACATCATAAAAATTTCCCCCATAAAATCTAAACTGTACGTTATTTTTACCTTCTCATAATTTACATACGCACCGCTCAAATTCACAATTTGAAAGTATTTTAACGTTCAATAGATTATTAATGAATGTATTTCCAAACTTAAAATCACGTTTGTCCGATACAACTTTTCCTGTGAACATTAGCACAAACTTTAAGTTCTAATCTCAGTACCCGCGAGAAAAAAAAAATCAGAAATTTGCCTTTAGTTGTCATAGTATTGGCCATTTAGTATTGGTCAAATATTTAGTTTTATGAAAAAAAAATGACCGTTTTTTTTTTAATATGACATCATTTTCACTCACTGAGTCATTTTGCCTAGCATCTCAAACTCAGTATCAACGCAATGTAAAAATATTGAAATGTAACTTATTTATGAAGAAGAGTACGCGTTTTTTAATGTCTGACGTCATTTTCTGTTCAAAAATGATAAAAAAGTTACTTTTATTTATAATGTGAGAATGGCATCAATAAGGATATAATCAATAAAAATAATAAACCATGTCTATTTTCCTTTTACTTTCAATATAAATGGAGTACTTCAGTTGCCACGATTACAAAATTTGTATTAAAAACTACAAAAAAATTAATATCTCAAAAATAATTTGAGATACAGCTTTGAAACAAATTGCATTTAAAAGCACATTTTTTTCCGTATACGACGGTGTAAAAGTTTAAAATGTGCGATGTTTAGAAGTTTAAGAATTTGCAGTAGAGAAAATTTCAAAACCAAAATTTTATTTCAAATCTCAAAGTGTTGCCATTCGCAAAATGACGTATGCGTTACGCACAGATATGTTTGTCCTTTATAATATAGACTAGGGGATCGTACCCGGGCTTCCCGGGTTAAAGAATGTAGGTGGAAATTTTTTTTTTATTGATATTACTAATAATTTTTTTTATATGCAATAAATATTTAGATTGACCACTTACATTAAAAAAGCATTTTTCATATGGAAAATACGAATTATACAATCAAATAAATGTTTGAAATTTATCAAAAGCGGAATTTTCTTATTAGCCGCATGAAAAGAGTTATTTGCCAAGATTTTGCTACTTATGGCATCCTTTTATATTCTGATAATTTCAGAGCTTATACATGTCTGGTAAATTTGTGTTTTATTTATATTATTTTATTTATTTATTCAAAGGGAAGTTTTTTTAATGGATATTAGCCGTAAGAAAATGATGAACTCTTTATTTTGTTTTAAGGGCAAACGGATTAATCTTTCGTAATCGAGCTCCGCGCGATATAGATAAATTAAAAAATATTTCATGCTTTAAGGGTGTATTCGAAAAAATATTTTTTCACCCTCAACAGCTCGAAATTTTCTGAGACATTTTCAGACTCATTTTTAAAAGTAAAAACATGAAACTTGCTGGGGTGATTTCTGAAGACATGTTTAACATGCCGTGTGATTTCATTTTCAGCTCAATTAATTAGAATTTGATTTTTAAACAATTATTTTCTCAGTATGACCATTTTTTTCATTCCCAGATCGCCCGCTTCGGAAAATTCGGTTCAAAACGCCAACTTTGACAGCGTTTTTTAAAGTATTTTCTGCATTTATCAAAAAATTAAGAAGCACGGCACATTATATAGTTTCTAAATAAGAGAATTTCCCAGTTTGACGCGTTTGAGAGCAAAAATGAATTTTAAAATGAATTAGAAAATAAGCAGTTTGGATCGGAATACACCCTTAAAATTATTTTTAAAACCGAGATGAACTTTGGAAACAAATTCCATTTGAAAAAAAAAATCCTATTTGGTGATCTAAAAATTTAAATTGTACGATTACAAATATGTTAGATTTGTGTTTTTTGAATATTATTCTTTTATTTGTTTAAAAAAGAAGTATTAATTTCGTTAATTTGTCTTTCCCAAATATGTTAGATTGGTGGGTTTTTTTAAAAATATTATTCTTTTATTTGTTTATAAAGTAAGTATTAATTTCGTAATGCAAAAATAGTCAGAAACAAATGCTGAAAAATCTTTGTTGCTTTATGTGCAAAATGTTTATTATTATTATGTATTGAAACCGGCACGTGATAAGATAAACTTTTAAAAAATCATGCTTAAAAATTATTTTGGAAAATATAATACATCAGTCAATGAATACAGTTTTTAAACAGATTGCATTTGGAAGTAATTTTTTCCCCCTATGCGACGAAAATTGAAAATGTAAGATGGTCAAACGATTAAAAAATTGCAGTAGCGAAAATTTCAAGACCGAAATTTAATCGTGAAGTATTGCCATTCGCAAAAGGACGTCAGCGTTACGCACAGATACGTTTGTTCTTCATAATATAGATACTTAATCAGTAAAATATAATAAAGATCAGTTATTAGGATGTGGTTATTAACTGGGGCTCTTATGCTTGGATTTCCGGAATGAAAACAGTAATTTTCACCTTCCCAAAATTTGCATACGCACTTCTCATATCCATATTCATCATTTTTTTTTTAATTTGTATTTTGTTTGATCATTTAAAAATCATTTTAACTCAAAACTTCAAGTCAAGATTGTCAGCAACATCTTTTATGTGAATAGACGCACTCTTTACTTGAGATTCTAATCTCAATTCCGGAGAGTAGAAATTTCTTTAATTTATGTGTTTTAGACGCATCTGTGTTAAAATGTTTAGTTTTATCTAAGAAATTGATCGTTTTCTTTTAAATATGACTTCATTTTCACTTAAATAAGCATTTCGCCTAGTGTCTGAAACTTAGTAACAGTACACATGCAGAAGGAAAAACAATACAGAAAATTTATGAGAAAAAAATGCGTGTTTTCAAAAGCAGCATGTCATTTTCAGTTATTATGCCCCTAATATAATATTCTGCTCCTAATGAGATTTTGCGCTACCAAAACCTATACAACAATTTTTATCAACAATTTTGAATTTTTATCAGAAAATAGCATGAATAAAATTAAAAATACCTTATTATTTCTCGCTTGTCTGCAATAATGAAAGCTATCTAATTTTCATCATTTTGAAGAAATTTCATAAAATGCTTTTAAAATTAAAATATAAAAGTGGCGATATTTAAAAAAAAAAAAAAAAAAACAGATAATGCGATCACATCTACAAAGAAAGAGCTTTCAGTTAAAAAAAAAAAAAAAATATTAGTAAAATTGGCTCAGCAGAAAGATCAGGGCAGATGACTGAAAAACACACTTGTGTTTTAAATACATACATTATATAAAATTAGGAAAAATTAAATTAAGCAAATTATGTTATTTTGATAAAATTATAGTAGACTGTCCTAAAGAATAGCATTAAAATTTTATTATTCGAGAGAACACTCTAAACTGAAATGTCTGAAATTCAGACACTTAAGTGTCTGAAACGCAGTGTTCAATTTTCAGACGTTTTAAAATGTCTGAAAATTATCAGACACTTCTTGTGTCTGAATTTCAGACACTTAAGTGTCTGAAACAAGAGTGTTCGTTTTTCAGACATTTTAAAATGTCTGAAAATTTTTAGACACTTCTTGCATCTGAATTTCAGACATTTCAAATGTCTTAATTGCGGCCATCTTTGAGAGCCGGTTTCCTCCCCCGCCCCCCCCCCCCCACCACCAATATGAAGCCATCTTTGACCACTTTTCTTTCTAAGCCACATACGCAGCCATATTTGACCACATTGAAACATTTTTTATAAATGGGAATAATTTGTTACCATAAAGCAGAGCTGATCGCAGCGCAGGAAAACTTTGAAGCATCTGCCCCCTTATTTTAGGGTACCCCAAATTGGGTACAAAATTTTCATAAAGCTGATATTTTAAATCACTTTTGAACTTATGACGATTGTAATCAGTATTTTGTAGTTTTGGAACAGGATATTATGTATATATATACATATATATTTATACAATCACCTAAAAATGTATTTATGTGATATCATATATGCGCGCATAAAAAACGTTTATTACTTTCAGTGAGAACTTTAAATTAATTCTAGTCCAAAGATCTAGTATTCATTCGTCTCCCCCCCCCCCCTGCCCGCGCCTTTCATATACTGTTACAAAAAAAAAATTAAGCCTATTCAATGTCATTAAATACAAATACATATTTGGATAAATATTTCTTTTTCTTAACCTAATCATTTTCTAAAAGTACAAAATAATTATTAAAATAAGTATATGATCAAAACAAATTTAAAATATCAGCTTTATAGAAATTTCATACCAAATGTAGGAGCACGTAAAGCTAAAGGCACAAAGAAACAGCCCAGTTTGTCCATGCTGCAATCAGCTCTGCTTTATGGTAACCAATTATTCCCATTTATAAAAAAAAAAAAAAAAAAAAAAAAAATGATTCACTCCTTCAGAAAGAATCTTATCCCTGATTTGTTGTTCAATTTCTTTTTTCCATTTAAATTAGATATTCCCAGTGACACGTTTATTTGTGTGTTAAATAAAATCTAACACTAGATTACACAAAATTTTCAGTATATGAGATCCCAACATTAAAAAAAAAAAAAAAAAAAAAAAAAAGTATGAAACTCTTACTTTTTTGTTGTTGTTGTTATTATATTATTTATCATTAGCAAGAAATATTGAAACATTTGACAACAGCACATTAATCAGCATAATGTTGAAAGACATTCAAAATATCAGTTTTACAAAAATAGAATACCAAATTTGGGGCCACCAAAATACAAAGGGAAGGGGGCATCGCCCAATTTGCTAATGCTTTAATAAAATCCTGCGTCTGCAAAAAATCCAACCCAACGTTATGGTTCGTTAAATAGAAGTGACCAGAATTCGGAAGTGTCCGCTAATGAACATTCCCGAATACCAGAAATCTCTGTGTAGCGAAAACCTTCTTAAATCATACTATATTACTCTAACCGTTCAAAATATTCATTATAATCAGCGTAATTTCGAAAGGTATTCAAAATTGCAGATTTACGAAAATTGTATCAACGCCCCCCCCCCCCCCCCCCAATAAAAAACAAAAAGGAGCAGGTACCCTTAGCCCATGTTTTAAGCAGAAGCCCTATGATTCGCTAAACAGACGTATCCCCTATTCAGGAATGTCCGTTACGCAGTTTTTACTGTGTGTATTTAAAGTAAAACCTCCATAACGGAAATTGCTGAATAGCGGACACCTCTTTTTTTTTTTTTTTTTTTTTTTTTTTTTTTTATCCCCAACACCTTTAAATCTGTACGTCTTCACCTCTTTAAAGTAGACACCACCAAATAGCGGGCTAATTCCGTGCTCTCGAGGTGTCCGCTATTCAGAGGTTTTGCTGTATATTCATTTATATGCACATTCTAAAGGGTAAAAAGTATTTACCTTTTTTGTGACAGTATAAGAAATATGTTCCAAATAAATTCTAGGTCCAGTTGTTGATACTATTCAATAATATTCTACAAACTAAATTTAAAAGATAACGTGTGTTGATATTAACGTTGTCATTAACGAACACAGGCACACACACACACACACCAAATAAATAAATAAATAAATAAATAAATAAAACTTAAAATCCAGAATTTTTTTTTTTTTTTTTTTTTTTTTAATGAGTTTCTGTTTTATTATTATTTTCATGGATTCTTTTTAGCACCCAGATATGCTTAAAAAAAATTCTTTGAGGGTTGAAAAACACTTCTAAAAACATTTTTCTTCCCATAAACATCACAATAAAAATAATTTGTATTAAAAAATGTTATAATAATATGAAAATATATACATACTCGGAGCAAAAATAATTATAAGAATAATTAATCTTCAAACCATGTTACTTTTTCAAAATATATTAAATATCAGCATAGTTACACTTTATCAATCAGTCAGAATTATTGGCAATACTTGTTTGAAATCTTGCATTAGAAGTGCGTTTTCACAACATGTTTATTTATGTCTTAAATTTTATTACAAAAATGAAAAATACCTCCTATTGTCATGGGCGAAAATTCTTATACCCATCTTCTTTTTTTTTTTTTAATTTTTTGCATGATGTTATTTAAATTGATTTTTTTAATATTTTCCGCACATACACTCTAAACTGAAATGTCTGAAATTCAGACACTTAAGTGTCTGAAACGCAGTGTTCAATTTTCAGACGTTTTAAAACGTCTGAAAATTATCAGACACTTCTTGTGTCTGAATTTCAGACACTTAAGTGTCTGAAACAAGAGTGTTCGTTTTTCAGACATTTTAAAATGTCTGAAAATTTTTAGACACTTCTTGCATCTGAATTTCAGACATTTCAAATGTCTTAATTGCGGCCATCTTTGAGAGCCGGTTTCCTCCCCCCCCCACCACCACCAATATGAAGCCATCTTTGACCACTTTTCTTTCTAAGCCACATACGCAGCCATATTTGACCACATTGAAACATTTTTTATAAATGGGAATAATTTGTTACCATAAAGCAGAGCTGATCGCAGCGCAGGAAAACTTTGAAGCATCTGCCCCCTTATTTTAGGGTACCCCAAATTGGGTACAAAATTTTCATAAAGCTGATATTTTAAATCACTTTTGAACTTATGACGATTGTAATCAGTATTTTGTAGTTTTGGAACAGGATATTATGTATATATATACATATATATTTATACAATCACCTAAAAATGTATTTATGTGATATCATATATGCGCGCATAAAAAACGTTTATTACTTTCAGTGAGAACTTTAAATTAATTCTAGTCCAAAGATCTAGTATTCATTCGTCTCCCCCCCCCCCCCCTGCCCGCGCCTTTCATATACTGTTACAAAAAAAAAATTAAGCCTATTCAATGTCATTAAATACAAATACATATTTGGATAAATATTTCTTTTTCTTAACCTAATCATTTTCTAAAAGTACAAAATAATTATTAAAATAAGTATAAGATCAAAACAAATTTAAAATATCAGCTTTATAGAAATTTCATACCAAATGTAGGAGCACGTAAAGCTAAAGGCACAAAGAAACAGCCGAGTTTGTCCATGCTGCAATCAGCTCTGCTTTATGGTAACCAATTATTCCCATTTATAAAAAAAAAAAAAAAAAAAAAAAAAAATGATTCACTCCTTCAGAAAGAATCTTATCCCTGATTTGTTGTTCAATTTTTTTTTTCCATTTAAATTAGATATTCCCAGTGACACGTTTATTTGTGTGTTAAATAAAATCTAACACTAGATTACACAAAATTTTCAGTATATGAGATCCCAACATTAAAAAAAAAAAAAAAAAAAAAAAAAAAAGTATGAAACTCTTACTTTTTTGTTGTTGTTGTTATTATATTATTTATCATTAGCAAGAAATATTGAAACATTTGACAACAGCACATTAATCAGCATAATGTTGAAAGACATTCAAAATATCAGTTTTACAAAAATAGAATACCAAATTTGGGGCCACCAAAATACAAAGGGAAGGGGGCATCGCCCAATTTGCTAATGCTTTAATAAAATCCTGCGTCTGCAAAAAATCCAACCCAACGTTATGGTTCGTTAAATAGAAGTGACCAGAATTCGGAAGTGTCCGCTAATGAACATTCCCGAATACCAGAAATCTCTGTGTAGCGAAAACCTTCTTAAATCATACTATATTACTCTAACCGTTCAAAATATTCATTATAATCAGCGTAATTTCGAAAGGTATTCAAAATTGCAGATTTACGAAAATTGTATCAACGCCCCCCCCCCCCCCCAATAAAAAACAAAAAGGAGCAGGTACCCTTAGCCCATGTTTTAAGCAGAAGCCCTATGATTCGCTAAACAGACGTATCCCCTATTCAGGAATGTCCGTTACGCAGTTTTTACTGTGTGTATTTAAAGTAAAACCTCCATAACGGAAATTGCTGAATAGCGGACACCTCTTTTTTTTTTTTTTTTTTTTTTTTTTTTTTATCCCCAACACCTTTAAATCTGTACGTCTTCACCTCTTTAAAGTAGACACCACCAAATAGCGGGCTAATTCCGTGCTCTCGAGGTGTCCGCTATTCAGAGGTTTTGCTGTATATTCATTTATATGCACATTCTAAAGGGTAAAAAGTATTTACCTTTTTTGTGACAGTATAAGAAATATGTTCCAAATAAATTCTAGGTCCAGTTGTTGATACTATTCAATAATATTCTACAAACTAAATTTAAAAGATAACGTGTGTTGATATTAACGTTGTCATTAACGAACACAGGCACACACACACACACACCAAATAAATAAATAAATAAATAAATAAATAAAACTTAAAATCCAGAATTTTTTTTTAATGAGTTTCTGTTTTATTATTATTTTCATGGATTCTTTTTAGCACCCAGATATGCTTAAAAA
This sequence comes from Maratus speciosus, assembly GCA_963932465.1. Classification (NCBI taxonomy): domain Eukaryota; kingdom Metazoa; phylum Arthropoda; class Arachnida; order Araneae; family Salticidae; genus Maratus; species Maratus speciosus. The sequence continues at coordinate 2,333,847 of OZ010790.1, read as the reverse complement.
AAATTCTTTGAGGGTTGAAAAACACTTCTAAAAACATTTTTCTTCCCATAAACATCACAATAAAAATAATTTGTATTAAAAAATGTTATAATAATATGAAAATATATACATACTCGGAGCAAAAATAATTATAAGAATAATTAATCTTCAAACCATGTTACTTTTTCAAAATATATTAAATATCAGCATAGTTACACTTTATCAATCAGTCAGAATTATTGGCAATACTTGTTTGAAATCTTGCATTAGAAGTGCGTTTTCACAACATGTTTATTTATGTCTTAAATTTTATTACAAAAATGAAAAATACCTCCTACTGTCATGGGCGAAAATTCTTATACCCATCTTCTTTTTTTTTTTTTTAATTTTTTGCATGATGTTATTTAAATTGATTTTTTTAATATTTTCCGCACATACACTCTAAACTGAAATGTCTGAAATTCAGACACTTAAGTGTCTGAAACGCAGTGTTCAATTTTCAGACGTTTTAAAACGTCTGAAAATTATCAGACACTTCTTGTGTCTGAATTTCAGACACTTAAGTGTCTGAAACAAGAGTGTTCGTTTTTCAGACATTTTAAAATGTCTGAAAATTTTTAGACACTTCTTGCATCTGAATTTCAGACATTTCAAATGTCTTAATTGCGGTCATCTTTGAGTTTCCTCCCCCCCCCCCCCACCACCACCAATATGAAGTCATCTTTGACCACTTTTCTTTCTAAGCCACATACGCAGCCATATTTGACCACATTGAAACATTTTTTATAAATGGGAATAATTTGTTACCATAAAGCAGAGCTGATCGCAGCGCAGGAAAACTTTGAAGCATCTGCCCTCTTATTTTAGGGTACCCCAAATTGGGTACAAAATTTTCATAAAGCTGATATTTTAAATCACTTTTGAACTTATGACGATTGTAATCAGTATTTTGTAGTTTTGGAACAGGATATTATATATATATATATACAATCACCTAAAAATGTATTTATGTGATATCATATATGCGCGCATAAAAAACGTTTATTACTTTCAGTGAGAACTTTAAATTAATTCTAGTCCAAAGATCTAGTATTCATTCGTCTCCCCCCCCCCTTCCGCGCGCCTTTCATATACTGTTACAAAAAAAAATTAAGCCTATTCAATGCCATTAAATACAAATGCATATTTGGATAAATATTTCTTTTTCTTAACCTAATCATTTTCTAACAGTACAAAATATTTATTAAAATAAGTATAAGATCAAAACAAATTTAAAATATCAGCTTTATAGAAATTTCATACCAAATGTAGGAGCACGTAAAGCTAAAGGCACAAAGAAACAGCCCAGTTTGTCCATGCTGCAATCAGCTCTGCTTTATGGTAACAAAGTATTCCCATTTATAAAAAAAAAATGATTCACTCCTTCAGAAAGAATCTTATCCCTGCTTTGTTGTTCATTTTTTTTTCCATTTAAATTAGATATTCCCAGTGACATTTTTATTTGTGTGTTAAATAAAATCTAACACTAGATTACACAAAATTTTCAGTATATGAGATCCCAACATAAAAAAAAAAAAAAAAAAGTATGAAACTCTTACCTTTTTTTTGTTGTTGTTATTATATTATTTAACATTAGCAAGAAATATTGAAACATTTGACAACAGCACATTAATCAGCATAATGTTGAAAGACATTCAAAATATCAGTTTTACAAAAATAGAATACCAAATTTGGGGCCACCAAAATACAAAGGGAAGGGGGCATCGCCCAATTTGCTAATGCTTTAATAAAATCCTGCGTCTGCAAAAAATCCAACCCAACGTTATGGTTCGTTAAATAGAAGTGACCAGAATTCGGAACTCGGAAGTGTCCGCTAATGAACATTCCCGAATACCAGAAATCTCTGTGTAGCGAAAACCTTCTTAAATCATACTATATTACTCTAACCGTTCAAAATATTCATTATAATCAGCGTAATTTCGAAAGGTATTCAAAATTGCAGATTTACGAAAATTGTATCAACGACCCCCCCCCCCCCCAATAAAAAACAAAAAGGAGCAGGTACCCTTAGCCCATGTTTTAAGCAGAAGCCCTATGATTCGCTAAACAGACGTATCCCCTATTCAGGAATGTCCGTTACGCAGGTTTTACTGTGTGTATTTAAAGTAAAACCTCCATAACGGAAATTGCTGAATAGCGGACACCTCTTTTTTTTTTTTTTTTTTTTCTTATCCCCAACACCTTTAAATCTGTACGTCTTCACCTCTTTAAAGTAGACACCACCAAATAGCGGGCTAATTCCGTGCTCTCGAGGTGTCCGCTATTCAGAGGTTTTGCTGTATATTCATTTATATGCACATTCTAAAGGGTAAAAAGTATTTACCTTTTTTGTGACAGTATAAGAAATATGTTCCAAATAAATTCTAGGTCCAGTTGTTGATACTATTCAATAATATTCTACAAACTAAATTTAAAAGATAACGTGTGTTGATATTAACGTTGTCATTAACGAACACAGGCACACACACACACACACCAAATAAATAAATAAATAAATAAATAAATAAAACTTAAAATCCAGAATTTTTTTTTTTTTTTTTTTTTTTAATGAGTTTCTGTTTTATTATTATTTTCATGGATTCTTTTTAGCACCCAGATATGCTTAAAAAAAATTCTATGAGGGTTGAAAAACACTTCTAAAAACATTTTTCTTCCCATAAACATCGCAATAAAAATAATTTGTATTAAAAAATGTTATAATAATATGAAAATATATACATACTCGGAGCAAAAATAATTATAAGAATAATTAATCTTCAAGCCATGTTACTTTTTCAAAATATATTAAATATCAGCATAGTTACACTTTATCAATCAGTCAGAATTATTGGCAATACTTGTTTGAAATCTTGCATTAGAAGTGCGTTTTCACAACATGTTTATTTAGGTCTTAAATTTTATTACAAAAATGAAAAATATCTCCTACTGTCATGGGTAAGAATTCTTATACCCATCTTCTTCTTTTTTTTTTTTTTTTTTTTTCATATTATTGAAATTTTTTGCATGATGTTATTTAAATTGATTTTTTTAATATTTTCCGCACATATTTAATTAATTACGCCGATTTTTATAATTTGTTTATAATTACTTTCAAGATCGCTTCATGTTTTAAAATTTAAGTATGGTGTTGAAATGTAACGCAGGAAATACATACTAGGTATATTCCATCTTGAAATAAATTTTCATAAGGATTATTAAATATATATATATAGTATCGGCGTACAGTTGAATACAATAAGAGTGATTTATTTCCAATAGGAAAAACTGCAAGTTTACAAATACTCCGAAATACACGATAACACAAACCCTTATAGGGTAGATGCACCAGTTTTGGCCACTGTACCAGTTTTGGCCACATTGGGTCAATTTGTCCAATATTTAGCCTGTGAATTAATGCTAACAAATAATAGGTATTCTTACATTTTAAGCAAGCTCTCTTTTATCATTTACAATATCATTTGTTTATTTTTTGATAAAATATGACTTGCAAAAAAAATAAATGTTTGAAACTGTAGTGTGTGCTTACATGTATTAAGATTTTTGCTTAGCTGACAAGCTTTCAGAATCTTTCAACATTAGGCACTTATTGGGTTCTATTTGTTCTGAAACAAATTGCTATTAGGTTTTATGAGGTAAGCTTTCTCTCTACTGTAATTTTACATTTAATTTAATTATTTTAACAGTTTAATGGGGGGTGGCCAAAACTGGTGCATGAAATTTGATATATGTACCAGTTATGGCCATGGGGGTGGCCAAAAAGGGTACAACATTATGTTCCACTTTTGGCCACATGATTCATTATAGAGGGAATTTTAACCATTTAATAAATTTAAGAACATCTGGAAAAATCAATTTAATTTTGTTTTATATAGTAATGGCTTCAATAATAATAATGAAAAAAGCAAGGCTAATGGCAGTTCTTATAAAAGAGATTTTGTTATTCTCTGTCCAATAGATAATTCACTTTAGAAAGAAGGACATTGCTAAAGAAAATATAGTATTGTGTTTAGTATTGATAAAACAAAAGGTGAGGCGATATGTAATGTTTAGATATGATAAATAAACTAAAACATAAATTTTGAAAGATTTTACAACTTATAAATTAAAAAGTTCAATAAAATTATAGCATGATTTAATTGCTTGTATTTTTTCTAAAGAAATGAAGAAGTTCCATAATTTTTGCAATATTTCAGGCACACGGATTTAGAAATACTAAATATTGTGAAAATCTTTACTAGAGATATCTAAATACAAGTAAGAATGTATTTCACATTATTTAAAAAAAAAAAAAAAAAAAAAAAAAAAAACATGATTTTTTTTACCAAGTTTAAAAGAGATTCTGTGCTATTAAAAAATGGCCTAGAGGGAACACTGCTCTAAGATAGGAAGTAAAATTAAAGCCATTCAAAATGTAATGCCAGCACTACAAGCTAGCAAAATTTTGGAGTAACCCGTTCTTGCCTTACATCACAAATTTGCAGGACGAACACCACTTTTCTCTAATAATGTTGAATCTCAAGTTGTAGATCTAGGTACTAGGAATTGAAGTTTAAAATCAATTAGAAAAGTGGATTTTAGATATTGTCAGAATACTATTTCCTATAAAAATGGAATAACTTTTAAGATTCTGCTCAGAAAATTGTAGCCGGCAAGATAGAAACTCCATTTCAAGATGGAAGAACAGGTATGAAATGGTATGATTTGCTTCTGAAATCACACCCTAAAATAACTTGCAAAGAAGCAAGGTATTTAAATAAGGCACAAGCTAATATAAATCAAAAGATGATTTCATAACTTTTTGATGAAAATCAAACAAAAATCAGAAAATGTTTTCAAGAAATATAACTCTTTGATGAAGATTCAAGCGTTCTAAACAGGTCACAATCCATGAATAATTATAAAACTCATTAAATAGTTAATCTTTATGTCCTATAGGTACTGTTGTCCCTTTTATTAATCAAATTTAAATATATATTTTTTGTTTTTTAATTAAAATTTTCACTTTAAATCAACATAAGTATATTTTATTTGATGTTTTTATCAATTCATAAAGAAATTTGCAAAATTCTCTTAATACAGCAAACGTATATATGTGTGGTAAAATAGATGTTGCATAAAAATGCTTTATTTTTACTTATTATCAATTAAAATGTTTGTTAAACTTCATGATATTGGAGTGGCCAAAACTGGTGCATAGAGATGGCCAAAACTGGTGCATAGAGATGGCCAAAACTGGTGTAGAGGTGGCCAAAACTGGTACAAATTGGAATAAATTACTTGATGAGTTATTACTCACAATCTAAAATATTCTGTAGAAAGTCATTATAGTTAACAGAAAGACAATTAAATTTACTAAAGAATGATGTTATTATGATTTAATATGCTTCAATCGATCAAGAAATGTAAAATTTCTATTTCAAATTTTCTCTAAATGTGGCCAAAACTGGTACATCTACCCTACTTTCGAGATTTCCTTTCATACTCTATATCCACCATATAAAACAAAAAATAAAAAGTTCATGGTTTCTCAAAGATAAATTTAAATTTGTTAATATAAAAAAAAAAAAATCACTTCAATAATATACTCTGTAAGATAAATAAATGGCACTCTTGTCACTAAAAATGAAAATTTGTATGTAAAATTATATCACTAATATAAAATAAAGGAATTCGCAAGGAAAGAACTTACTTGTGCAAAGTTATATAAAAATTAGCTTCTTTTTAAACTTATACTGAACAATTTTTGAATATGTTGCTCAGATGATACGAGCTATTTAACAATCATTAACAAAATTATAAATATTCTTTTTTAATAGCATGCAGGAAACATTAATTCTATAATTTCAAAACTTCTTTACATCTTACCAAATCTAATTGAAACTGTTGTATTTTTCACGTTATTATTCAAACAATAAATAGATTATTTACTACATGAAACTTTAATTTATAAAGTAAAGATCTAGATGAGAATTAAATATATTTATTAATATTGAAAATCATATGCACTCATTGAAAAGCATCAGAAATAAGCAAACAAATCTTTTCACACAAAACATATTTATTTGATAAAAAAAAGACAAAAATATTAAAAATGCAAATTAGACTAATAAGAATAATTTAAATAATAAATAAATAATAATATATATGTAAGAACGTTCTGTGAATTATCATTCCAAACCTGTGGAATACCTTACCTTGGCGTAAATATCCAAAACTGTAACAGCTAATCCAGTTTGAAGGACATATATTTACGATATTGAACGCCATTTTAAAAATATATGCGTATTCATATTATTTTTCCACTGTATTTTTATAAATATCTTGCTATTCTTTTGAATATTTGGTGAGTCTTGAATAAAAATTATCGTAGAAATATTGAACATTTTATATTTCCATGAAAAATATAATTCCCAATTGATTTTTTTTTCGATCTCCATTTATAAGCACGTACTGACAAACCATTCCAATAAACCGAATATAAATTTTCGTCTAGTATCTATAAAATGACGACACAAAGATATAAAATACAGACATCGGATCACTATGCAAAAAAAAATTTTCTCTAACGACTAACACACCAACGGATGTAGGTGTAGATGTGCATACTATTTCACAAAAGAAAGTAAATGCTGCGTCACTACTTTCTCTTCATTAATGATGATACACTCACTTTCTGACTCATCTTCGATTTACAAGTAAGATAATTCAAAGTTCAAATCTTCAGTCAGTGTAATGTTTTGGAAATAAAGCAGAGACTTTAAATGCGTTATAAGGTTATAACGACGATTGACGATTCCATTTATTATGTGAATAACAAACGTCATTATAGAGATTTCGGATTGAGGAAAAATATATCGTCACACTTTCAAATAATTTATCAAATGTTGATAAATTTAAAAGCAATTTTAACACTTCAGACAAATTTACTGTACTGAGATACTTTAATTCACTTTCGCCAATTCGTTGAGTAAAAACCGTTGCCCGCCAAATCAGCAATAATCAAATCCGGTCGCGTTCTTCTCGCGCACCGTTCATGCTTGCAACAACAAACAAACCTACTCACTTCAGTTCATTTTACTTGGTGAGTGGTTCAAATGGCTGAATTCCTGAAATGTCTAAAATTGCAAGTGTCTTAAATTCAGACATATAATCATAATTCTAACATTTTTTTCAGTTCATTTATGCCATGATCATAATAATGTGTCTTAAATTTAGACATCTATCACGTCTGAAATTTTATTTTCAGACGTTTAAGTGTCTTAATTGCTTTTTCAGTCACATATCTGTTTGAATTTAAGACGCCTCTATTTGCAGTGTATTTAATTAATTACGCCGATTTTTATAATTTGTTTATAATTACTTTCAAGATCGCTTCATGTTTTAAAAATTTAAGTATGGTGTTGAGATGTAACGCAGGAAATACATACTAGGTATATTCCATCTTGAAATAAATTTTCATAAGGATTATTAAATATATATATATATAGTATCGGCGTACAGTTGAATACAATAAGAGTGATTTATTTCCAATAGGAAAAACTGCAAGTTTACAAATACTCCGAAATACACGATAACACAAACCCTTATACTTTCGAGATTTCTTTTCATACTCTATATCCACCATATAAAACAAAAAATAAAAAGTTCATGGTTTCTCAAAGATAAATTTAAATTTGTTAATATAAAAAAAATCACTTCAATAATATACTCTGTAAGATAAATAAATGGCATTCTTGTCACTAAAAATGAAAATTTGTATGTAAAATTATATCACTAATATAAAATAAAGGAATTCGCAAGGAAAGAACTTACTTGTGCAAAGTTATATAAAAATTAGCTTCTTTTTAAACTTATACTGAACAATTTTTTAATATGTTGCTCAGATGATATGAGCTATTTAACAATCATTAACAAAATTATAAATATTCTTTTTTAATAGCATGCAGGAAACATTAATTCCATAATTTCAAAACTTCTTTACATCTTACCAAATCTAATTGAAACTGTTGTATTTTTCACGTTATTATTCAATCAATAAATAGATTATTTACTACATGAAACTTTAATTTATAAAGTAAAGATCTAGATGAGAATTAAATATATTTATTAATACTGAAAATCATATGCACTCATTGAAAAGCATCAGAAATAAGCAAACAAATCTTTTCACACAAAATATATTTATTTGATAAAAAAAAGACAAAAATATTAAAAATGCAAATTAGTCTAATAAGAATAATTTAAATAGTAAATAAATAATAATATATATGTAAGAACGTTCTGTGAATTATCATTCCAAACCTGTGGAATACCTTACCTTGGCGTAAATATCCAAAACTGTAACAGCTAATCCAGTTTGAAGGACATATTATTTTACGATACTGAACGCCATTTTAAAAATATATGCGTATTCATATTATTTTAGCACTGTATTTTTATAAATATCATGCTATTCTTTTGAATATTTGGTGAGTCTTGAATAAAAATTATCGTAGAAATTTTGAAAATTTTATATTTCCATGAAAAATATAATTCCCAAATGATTTTTTTTTTCGATCTCCATTTATAAGCACGTACTGACAAACCATTCCAATAAACCGAATATAAATTTTCATCTAGTATGTATAAAATGAAGACACAAAGATATAAAATACAGACATCGGATCACTATGCTAAAAAAAAATTTTCTCTAACGACTAACACACCAACGGATGTATGTGTAGATGTGCATACTATTTCACAAAAGAAAGTAAATGCTGCGTCACTAGTTTCTCTTCATTAATGATGATACACTCACTTTCTGACTCATCTTCGATTTACAAGTAAGAGAATTCAAAGTTCAAATCTTCTTTCAGTGTAATGTTTTGGAAATAAAGCAGAAACTTTACATGCGTTATAAGGTTATAACGACAACTGACGATTCCATTTATTATGTGAATAACAAACGTCATTATAGAGATTTCGGATTGAGGAAAAATATATCGTCACACTTTCAAATAATTTATCAAATGTTGATAAATTTAAAAGCAATTTTAACACTTCAGACAAATTAACTGTACTGAGATACTTTAATTCAAATTCGCTAATCCGTTGAGTAAAAGCCGTTGCCCGCCAAATCAGCAATAATCAAATCCGGTCGCGTTCTTCTCGCGCACCGTTCATGCTTGCAACAACAAACAAATCTACTCACTTCAGTTCATTTTACTTGGTGAGTGGTTCAAATGGCTGAATTCCTGAAATGTCTAAAATTGCAAGTGTCTTAAATTCAGACATATAATCATAATTCTAACATTTTTTTCAGTTCATTTATGCCATGATCATAATAAGACGTTTATGTGTCTTAAATTTAGACATCTATCACGTCTGAAATTTTATTTTCAGACGTTTAAGTGTCTTAATTGCTTTTTCAGTCACATATCTGTTTGAATTTAAGACGCCTCTATTTGCAGTGAATTTTCGGCAAAAACTTCAGAAACACTATATTATTTTTAACCACGAATTATTTATTTGCTTGCCTAACTCGGCGAAGCAAATCCATACAGGCGAGAATCATCAATTTCTGTAATATAAATCGCTATTATTTGCATGTCACCTCTCTTTGATAAAGACACTCTAAATTTTTGTAAAACATTGCGTTTTATGAGTGTGTGATTTCGATTACATTATTTTCAAAAGTGAAGCATTTTCACCTGGGAAGAATTTCAAAGCAGCTGGGCTGTGAAAATGACGTACTTCTACAAAACCTAATTCAGGTTTAAGAATTAAAATACACGCTATTTTATAAAATGACCTCATTTGCATCCGCTAAAGCAATCCACTTTTACAATCCAGTCTTAAATTTTGCCTATAGAAAAGTGTGCATATGACGTCATTATCACGGAATAACAGATAATATTCTTGACATAGCCCATATTTTAATTTCAACTTTTTTTTCAGGTTTTATGAGAAAATGGCAACAAAAAGATGCAGTATCTCTTATTTTCGACTATTTTCCGTTTACTTTCAATGACTTTCAATAGAAATGAGGTACTTTTGTTGCCACAATAAGAAAAATGGTATTAAAAACTACAAAAAATTAATACCTCAAAAATAATTTGAGATACAGCTTTCAAACAAATTGCATTTAAAAGAGCATTTTTTTCCTTATACGACGGTGTAAAAATTTAAAATGTGCTATGTTTAGAAGTTTAAAAATTTGCAGAAGAGACAACTGCAAAACCAAAATTTTATTTCAAATTTCAAAGTGTTGCCATTCACAAAATGACGTATGCGTTACGCACAGATATGTTTGTCCTTTATAATATAGATAATAGATGGAACTTATTATAGTAAATTTAATAGAGTCAAACTGCTTGCTGCATTATTTATTCTGGATTCATTTTCAAAAAATATTTTTACTTGCTCATCCACGCGAAGGTTTCTGACACATTTACGGGCTAATTTTTAAACGTAAAAGCATGAATTTGACAAACGTGGTTAATGAAGTCATTTGAATCGAATAGCGCTTTTATTTTTTCAATAAATGTATTATATCTTGAGCAATAACCGATTGTTCTCTCATGACGACCTTTCTGTTTTTGTTGCGTCCGTTTCAAAATGCGTACTTTGACAGCATGTTATGGAAGATCATTTTCTTTTATCGAAAAATGAAAGCGCATTTCGATTTCGCGTATTTAAATATAAGCCTCTGTATATTTCACGCGTCTAAAATTAAGAATGGTTTCATGAGTGTGAAAGAAAGAAAACTGTTTGGTTTTGAGAACAGCCTTGAAATTTTCACTGTTAAAAAATAATTAAGTTAATTTTAGACAGACAGAGTAAGAGGGTGTAACCGAAACGTTAGTCATGTAATCAACTATTTTTTGGAACACCCTTAAATTACTATAGAAGAATAATAAAGCGGAAAGTTTTACGATGGCCATAACATGATAGTTTTTTACTGTTAACAGTCGCATGACCCCTTAAGTTTTCTGCTGTAAAGATTTGGACGGTCTCACAATATTCTCTGCAGAAAACCCTCAGTGGCACAGTTTCACTATATAGGAAAATCTAATATGTTTCCAAAGAGAGCAAAAATATAGCTAAGTTCACTAATCTGAACGGTAAGATAAAACGAACCAGTCGATCACCATCGATCTACTACGTTTGACAGTCTACGACAGTTCACCAATGCAAGGGACCACCGGTGGTGTCTTTGATGCACCACGTGGGAAATAGCAAACATATTTTCCCACGAGAAGATTTCCTCTCGCAGGTTCCGTGTGCAAAGATGGAGGCGGCCCCCCGGCCGACCACTCAGTAAACAGCTGTCAAAGATTTTTGACAGGAGAAGACGGCGAGTGGCTAAGAGACTTACTATTGTTTTAGAACAAGATAATTTGAATATATAGGAGACGAGGATGATTTTTAGTTAGTTAGAAAATTTCTTGACTCCAGCGAGAGTTGCTTTCAGGTTGGACCTGAAAAGGGGAGGTAAAATCTCTCCGGGGTGAACTCTAGGTTTCACGGGCAATCGACCCGAGTGGAATAACAGCCGAGACGGCTTCCAGGCCGGTAACAGATAAAAGGTAACTCCGGTATTGGTACAGGGTGCCATAGCAGTACAGAGATCTTCATCTCTAGAAAGAACAATCGTCTACTGATTATTAATAAACTTAAAAAGACATTGATCAGCTAACCTCTTAATTGCAGTGAAGCAATATTCAGTATTTTTCTCAAAGGGACTTATGCAACAAGCTGCCACCTTCTCATAAACTTTGTTTTGACTTTGCATTTAATCATTTCAACATTATAAATTATTGTGTTGTACGTAACTACCAATTATTTAGCCAAGAGATAATTTGTTTGTCTTAGCAAATAAAACCTTTTTGTCTTCAATTTAAATGATTATTGGTTTTCATGCCTTCGATGTAATACAGCTCACCGCTACAGCCTTCTTACGATTCCGCACACCTTTTTTTCACATTTTTCAAAAATTACTAATCAAACGCATCCTTTTTGTTACCATTTTTCTGACCGACATCCTTCATTTGAATGGGACTAAAAACATCTATCTCTTTCTCCAATGGAAAATTTGTATCCAAACTCATTTAAAATGCAAATTAAAGGCCGTGCCACACGTCGTCGACAAAACCTAATTTCACAGAAAAGATTACGTTGGCATTATTAAGAGGGGTGACCTTAATTACCTCTGCCGGTGTATTTGAAATTCGGGAATTGTTCACAGTTTCATTATTTTACTAATCTCATTGGTCAGCAGTTTGGGAAGTTGAAACTGTTTTTTCTGATGTAAAATGGATCCAGCATTAGGTGACTATGATGAACTTAATTATTAAATTCTCGAACTTATTATATTGAAATTATTTTAATACGGTCGAATCGGTTATAGTGGAACGGTTTTTTTTTATTCTAAGAAGAGAGATGATCGATTGATTAACACTTTGCGGTACCATTTAGCATTCAGGTTTTGAAAGCATTTTCCATTGATCGACACTTTTTTTCTCCGTAATTCTTAAAGAAATGCAGGCCAATATATTGGCTTCTTTGGAGAACTGATAAAGGCTTTAATATCTGCTTTTATATTCAGATGCTTTCTTAATTTGATACTTTCCAAATTTCCTTATGTCCATTTAACTCGCGAAATTTAGACGTCACCAATTTATGTGTTTACTATAGTTTGTAAAAGGTGAGTGCTGACAGTTTTTGTCAAATTAGCCGTTAGCATAATAGTTTTAGAAGCCTTTTGTATGAAAGCTGGAAAGGAGTCATTGCTGCAGTGCCATATTTTTATTGCAGTGTGGTGAACACCAACAGAAAAAGTATTCAAATTACATAACATACATTTGTCTCTCTTAGAGAATTGGGCCGGGCCGGCAGAATTAGGGCGATTTTTTCAATGGGCCGGGCCGGCAAAAATATTGAACGGGCCTGCAGGGACGGGTAGGGCCGATAAAAAAAATTAAGCGGGCCTACCGGCCCGATACAAAAATTTATGGGAAGCCGATAAAATATGAGCCATTTTCCTTAAACATGACTTTCGCGAGAAGAAGTATGAATGTGCGTCACGAGCCGATGCGAGTTTGACAATATCCATACAGAAGTATATATTTCCATCGCACTCTCAGAAATGGATACTCAGATTTCACGAAATTTTCTTCATTTTTGACGAAACCATTTCCTGGGATATGCTCCGAGCGAATATTTCGTCATATTGAGAAAATTACTTTCTTCGCTTGTTTGAAGATAACAATTTCGTCAAAAGTGCTTATTTGAAAAGTGCAATCAGAGGGCTGGTGGTGCCACCTATTGAACAGTTTGGAAGCTCTTGTACCGACAGGAGAAAAAATAACAGCTTCGGTCTTCGAGTTGATTCGAACTCACGACCTCCTGTGTGGGAGACGGTCACTCTAGCTATTACGCTATTGAGTCCTCGAACAGATATGATTTTACATGCATGTAATGGATTCTACTGTATATTTATATTTTTATAAGGTTGGTTGTAATTTTATCGATGGTGTTATACTTATAATTCTTGCAAGTTTTAATTAGTAAGACTAATTTATTATTATTATTTCCTATGGTTAATATGAATAATTATAATATGGCTTGATTAATATAATTTATTAGGAAAATTTTCTTTGCTCGATGAATGATTAAAATATGGACTGGTTAATTTGTTGCTCAGAAATAACGAATTTTAAAGTATATATGGGGGAGATTTTATCAATTTGAGTAGTTGGTTAAGATTTTAACACTTTACTGTTTACAGAAGAAAAGGGAGAGGGATCAATTATGCATATTTAATTTGATAGTTATGTGAATATATTTCTTAAATGAAAAAGAGATCTTGGAATTTTGAAACTTTATTGACCAAATTTTCTTTTTGAACGATTTTGTAAAACACAGGAAATTTATTCTTTTCGAATTAAACCATAGCGAGCAAAGTAAAATAATAATAATAATAATAATATAAATAATAATAAACATTCTTAAAAACTTTAACAGCTAAAAAAATAACTAATGCAGAAACAATAACTACCCGTGTTTCAGCATTTTCTGAAAAGCGCTAAAAAGTGCAATTTTTAAAATAAATTATGACAGGAATAACATAATTTTTTAAAATAACTTATGACAGGAATAACATAAACAAGCAAATATTTGCTTGCTAAAGTCGCAGGATTTGAGGAGGTACGGTTTCCTCAAAATGCATTGAGTCTGGCCGTGAGTGAAGAAACACCAAAATAATAATCAAATATTTGAGAGTTTACGTGTCGTTAAAAGTCACGTGATTTTGATACGAAATGATTGTCAAAAACAACGAAATATACCGGGTGTCCCAAAAAGGACTGACTGATTTTAAAATTCAATAACTTGCAAACGGTGACAGATATTAAAAAAATTCTTGCAGGAGGGTTATGCATAAGGTCAAAAGTTTTATTACAGTGATTTTCAATTTTAGTTCGATTTACAAACAATAGATGGCGCTGTAAGCAATAGTCGCTAAATACAGGCTCGATTTTTGGTCCTTTATCTTGTTCCATGCAGAAAAAGGAGATGGAAATGTATTATCCGGGCCACGAAGTACCAAAAATCGAGCCTGAATTTAGCGACTATTGCTTACAGCGCCATCTATTGTTTGTAAATCGAACTAAAATTGAAAATCACTGTAATAAAACTTTTGACCTTATGCATAACCCTCCTGCAAGAATTTTTTTAATATCTGTCACCGTTTGCAAGTTATTGAATTTTAAAATCAGTCAGTCCTTTTTGGGACACCCGGTAGTTCGAGGACTGCTGAATCGTCAAAATTGAGAGTTTTATTTCTGAGAGTGCGTAGAGATCGGCATCGGACAGATACATGGTGTCTGATCCGGAGTTTAATTTTTTCAGCAGGCTCGTGCCGGGCCGAGATCAGGCTTGCATTTTTTTCTACATAGTCGTGTAGGGCAGGCATTATGTTTTGTAAAAGTATTACTAGCGATAATGAATTTCTGTTAACAGTATCTTCGGAAATATACCTTCAGGTGGTTCTCAAATTCACTGCTCAACAATGCGAAACTTTCCGACACATTTTCTGACTCATTTTTAACTGTAAAGGCATAAAATCGAAAGGCCTGACAATTGAAGGGATATGGAATCGAATAGCGTTTTCTATTTTTGATAAATTACTTGCAAAGATATAAGAGATTATTGTCAAGTGACTGTAGGTTTTTCTCCTTTCCCGTGCTATCGTTTCCGGAAATTCGATTCAAAACACTAAGTTTGATAGTATGTTCTCAAAGATATATTGTTTTTATTAAAAAAAAAAAAATGCCATTTTCACAGTTTCTGAATAAGAATACCTGCCAATCTTACGCATTTCCGAAAAGGAATGAATTCAGAAATGTGTCAGAATGTTTGAATTTCAGAAAAGCCTTAAAAATGACCGAGAAATATTTTCACAAATCTACTTTTTATTATACAGCTTCAAAAGTTATTATGTTTTTAACTCTTTATTCGAAACTACATTAATCTTTTAATGAATCCTTGAATTTTGAAACGTCTAAGAGTAAGAAATCATTAATGTTACTATTGTGTGTTTTCTGTTTTGGGAACATTAGTAATCTAAAATATACCGTAAAATGTTCTCATAAATATATATGTATTATTCATTAAAATAATCTTAATTTTATGTTGAGAAAAAAACGGAATTTTTTGTAGAAATTGAGTCGGGCCGGGCCTGTTTTCATTGACTTTTGAACGGGCCGGGCCAAGATAGATTTCGTTCGGGCCGGGCCCGTACAGACCTCTCGGGTAAATAACACAAAACAATTGAAAGAAGTCGGAAATTGTACGTCAAACGTAGCCAATAAGGTTCGTCCGTACTATAACTAGTTTTATAAATATACAGATCTTGGTGCCATAGCTGTTGCACTCTTATGCAAAGATGCACGAATACAGAATGTATTACGGTTCTATATATTAAATTTAGTCATACGGAAACAATAGGACTCCATCTTAAATAGGACATCACCACCATGGCAACCTAGAATTATGACCTACATGGGATAGCATTGAATTAATGACGTAGGATAGGATTGAATAGAATGAAGACAACTCTTATTGATATCTTTTTAAGTTCTGATTCGATTTAAATTTGAAATGACGCGGCAACAATTCTGCAACGATTATACAGATTAAGGGTGTTCTCAAATCCAAAAGGGCAACTTTCTGGCATATGTTTTAATTTATTTTTGCTCGAAAAAGCAATGAAACTAGCCGGTGTTGTTGATCAGAAACTATGTCGTCGAGCTGTTTTTTCCCATTTTTTTTTTTTTTTTTTTTTTTTTTTTTTTTGCAAACGCAATAGATCTTTCAGAAAAGAATGTCAAAGTGGGCGTTTTGAACCGAATTTCCGCGCGAAGGGAAGAAAGAGCACTCAAGGGCGGGCGAAAAACGTGTTTGTCACGTGATCAAAATGACTTATAACTCAATAGATAATGGATGGATCAAAAAAGTGAAAAACAGTTCAATTCCAAATCGCTTCCATGGCCAGGCTTTTCAATTTTATACCTTTCCGTTAAAAAATGAATTTGTTAATGTGTCAAAACGTTTTGCGCTTGTTGAGCAAAGCAGTTAAGAACAGCTTTAATAAATAAAATAAAATCATAGGACGAAATGCAATATTTCATATATTCGGTTGGGTAGATTTTGCTCTGTTATATGTGGACAGACAGACGACTATAGGTGCTGCGTATTTATATAATTACGAACGCACCTAAAAATAAAAATAAAAAATTCTGATGGATGCCATGTCAGAAGAAGGATTTAAATTTATACTGTTAAAAAATAATTAAGGTGAATTTATATACAGACAGATAAAGTGTAACCGAAATATTAAGTAAATGTAAAGCAGTCAATTAACTTTTTTCATAACATTTTTATAAAATAACTAAAACAAATACCTTTCGTTACAATTTTTCTGACCGACATGCTACTTCATTTGGTTTTGACCAAAAACGTCTAGACTCATTTAAAATGTAAATTAAATCACCATTACCATAGGTCGTCGACAAAGACTAATTTTACAGAAAAGTCTATACGTGGCATTATTAAGAGGGGTGACCTTAATTACCTCAGCCGGTGTATTTGAAATTAGGGAATTGTTCGCAGTTTCATTATTTTGCTAATCTCATCGGTCAGCAGGTTGGAAGAGTGAAAGAGTTTTTTCTACTGTAAAATTGCAAGCTTGGTGATTGTGGGAAGTGTAATTTATTAAATTCTGGAACTTATTAAAATGAGATTAATAAAATAAAATCCGTTCACTGAAATATAGTATAAGACGGTTAGGATACTTAAGGTTTTTTTTTAATTCACTGAACAAATTAAGATAAAATCTATCAGACAAAAAATGTTTTGCACAAAGCTAATTCAGCCTTAAGAAAGTCCAAGCTGTTTTAACGGAAGCAATCACAGTGTTTTTATTTGGTTGTCGACTCTTGTAGAATACTTGAATAGTAAGTATCACAAAACGTGCATTTTGTTAGTTACCTTTTTTTTTTTTTTTTTTTTTTTTTTGCCCCACCTCCTAAGAACTATGCTCGCCAACCCTTGTTCAGACTTTAAAAACACGCTACTTTAATCAGCTCTAAAAATATTACGGAAGGTTGAATTGTGGTTAAACAACCAGTGGCGATCTCCCTGTAAACGAGTTTCCATGCATCTTCCTTTCCCTCAGGTATTTTAAGACCGAATCAGCTGCTGTTAATTGCTGTTTTCGTGTTTGATTAAACAAGATTAGTTAAACATCTGAAAATTAGCTAATGTAAAATGAACTAAGTGAACAGAGTCTTTGCCTCTCGGTATTTGTTAACAACGCTATAAGAAAATCTTTTTAAT
This sequence comes from Maratus speciosus, assembly GCA_963932465.1. NCBI lineage: Eukaryota > Metazoa > Arthropoda > Arachnida > Araneae > Salticidae > Maratus > Maratus speciosus. The sequence goes on along the minus strand of OZ010790.1, from coordinate 2,315,931 downwards.
TTGTTGGAAAGACATTCGTTTTAAATCTGACGTAATCTTCATCAAAGTTTTTCTTTTCTTTTTTTAATATTCACGTAAAAATATTTTTATTGTTCGAAAGGAAATATTATTTACGCTGTGTTAGAATTGGCAGCAATAGTAAAAAAGATCATCCGGAAATGTGAAATAAATGTTTCCTGTAAATACATTTTTTAATTTAAACTGTTTGTCAATGTTATTAATTGGCTATTTAAAATAGGACCTCATTTTCCCCATTTACTGCTTTCAATACATATTAATGAATTCATTATTTTGCATTTTTTTTTTCTCTTTTAAAATTCCGTGTAAATATAGCTTTTATGACGTACTGTTCAATATTTCCTGCTTTTAATACGTAATTATTTAATTACAATTTGAACGTTTTTTTCTGTTTATAATAGTCACGTGTAAATAATTTTTTAATTTGAAGGAAATATTATTCTTTGCACTATTTTTTTTTAATTGGCAGCAATTTAAAATAATACACTTTTTCTAAAAGTTGTAAAAAATATCTCTCGAAATGCTGAAAATTTGAATTTAGAATGAAATAAATCCTCAAAAATTGAGTTAAATTAAAAAACTAAATGCAGTCTGCACACCGCGAGTGCAGACTGCGGGTGTATATCCTTTAAATGTATATCTCCGCGAATGTATATCCTTTAAAAAAATGTTTAAATTCCTATATATATATTTAGCTCCTATAAATTGGTTCACCTCAATAATTATCTTCTTTAATATCTGAAGATATACTGGAATTTTTAAATAATAATAGTGTGGAAAGATACGTTTTTTCATTAAAACGGATTAAATTATATCTGTAGTCATAACTTTTTTTGTAAAATATTTACAAAAATAATCAGATTAATTAACCGAAAATGCCGTGGGGTGACCGGCATTAAAGAATAGTCCCAATGTAACCCGTGCATGTCCTAAGAGGCGACTAAAAGGGGTTGGGCGAAAGGCTGACAACCTTTCCCTGGAAAAAAAAAACCTTGTTGCGAAGCCCTTAAATACAGATGAACCACCAACTGTAGAAGAAATATAAGGGATGCTATTGCAAAATTAAGAAATGGAAGAGCACCTGGTCAGGGCCCGACTTAGACAGTGGGGGGCCCTGGGGCAAACATTATTCGGGGGCCCCCTTCTGACTTTTGAATTTTTTTGTGAATTATGCTGAAATAACTAAAACTAAACTTCACACCTATACCTATTGTACGGATACATAAATTTCATACCAGGTACTATTCACATCTACGAGTATATACAGAATAGCACAAGAAAGATAACTTAAAGAAACTATAGAATACGTTTTTTGTTGTTGTTGTTGTTATAGGAATATAAGGCTAAATGTGAGCCGTTAAAATGTAAATACAGTTCTTTCAGGCATTATTGGCTATTTGTGTTAATACTTTTCTATTTAACTTAATCTCTGTATTCAATCAACATGCATTTGGACAATTCTATCATATGGAAAGGCAAGTGTTGGCATGCATTTAATAATAATAGCAACAACTTTCAATGCTCGTTACGTTGTTACTGCATTCCTCATGATGTCGTAAAGTAGTTTGGTATAAAATTTCATATTATGACAAATTCTTTTAAACAGAAAGCAACAGATAACAGGTGTGTGACAGTAACAGTTATATTTTAATCAAATTTATGTATTTAAATAAATCATTATGAAATCAGTAAGGAAAAAATTAAATATCATAAAATAAAAAACATTATAAATTAGAATTTGGTCACTTTTGGACATTTTTTTCCATTTGGTTCCCCCTTTAACGAAAACTTATATCTGCCCTTGGGGGGCCCCCTCAAATCGGGGGGCCCGGGGCAGCTGCCCCGAATGCCCCTGCATTAGTCAAGCCCTGCACCTGGTGAAGATTTGATAAGTGCTGAGCTTTTGAAATATGGTGGAGAGAAGTTGGTACAAATGTTACATGATCTAATAGTAGAGATTTGGCAGAATGAATATATACCAAATGAATGGAATGGTGCTATTATTATCCCAATTCATAAAAAGGGAAATATCTTAAATTGCCAGAATTATAGAGGCATTGCCTTATTAAATGTTACATATAAAGTGTTGGCAAAGATACTTGCAAAACGATTAGAACCGTATGCTGAAGTGGTGATAGGTGATTATCAGTGTGGTTTTAGGAAAGGAAGATCAACAATGGATCAAATCTTTAGTATCAGGAACATCCTTGAAAAATTCTATGAACAAAATATTAATTTGCACCAATTGTTTGTTGATTTTAAACAGGCCTATGACAGTATAAGCAGAAATAAGTTATTTGAAATATTAAAGGAATTTAAAATACCCGATAAAATAGTTAAGCTTATAAAATTAACACTGGAAAATACAAAAGCTAAAATTAAGGTACAGGGAAGACTTTCAAGAGAATTTGCACTGAATTCAGGTCTAAAGCAAGGTGATGTTCTCTCGACAATTCTTTTTAATTTATGCCTGGAGAAAATAATTAGAAGCATTTACAACAACAAAGGTGGTACTATTATGAATCGCTCCCTCCAAATCCTTGCATTTGCAGATGATGTTGATATAACTACTAGGAATAAGAAAGTCTTGATTGAAACATACAATAAATTAGACACTGAAGGAAGAAAACTAGGCCTCGTGGTTAATAAAGAAAAAACAAAATACATGAAAATGGACCGAATGAAGTCACAGGCAACAGCAGCTTTAACAATAAATAACGAATTACAATTTAATGAAATAACATAGTTTAAATATTTAGGATCTACGATCACCTGTGATAATATGGTAGAAGCAGAGATTAAAACCCGACTTGCAGCAGGAAATAGATGCTATTTTCCTCTTCGAAACATTCTAAAATCATCTCTAATATCTCGAACATCCAAACTTAAAATTTATAAAACTGTTATAAAACCAATAGTAATTTATGGTAGTGAGACCTGGACCACTACACAAAAAGATGAAAAGCTACTTATCACTTGGGAAAGGAAGATCTTAAGGCAAATTTTTGGACCTATTAAAGAAGACAATACATGTCGTATAAGGACAAATATGGAGTTAGAACAGTTATATAATGAAAAAGATATAATAAATACTATAAAAATAAGAAGAATGCAATGGTTAGGCCATCTAATCAGAATGAGGGATGAGCGAAGCACAAAGAAGATTTATAGTGGTAATTTAATTGGGAAAAGCAGTATTGGTAGACCCAGGAAGAGTTGGATAAAAGAGATAGAGAAAGATCTTGCAGAAAACAAAATTATAAATTATAAAGTAAAGGCCAGAGATCGCAAGGTCTGGAGAAGTATATTGAGGGAGGTCAAAATCCTACATGGATTGTAGCACCATTGTGTAAGTAAGTATTAACCGAAAATACTCTTATGGAAATATCACAATTCTTATGGCAATGTATTTAAATGTATTATGTTCCTCTCTGTAAATGAAAAGGCTTTTGCTGTTGAAAATGTTTCATATATAACTCTTTTTTTTTTTTTTTTTTTTTTTTTTTTTTTTAAGACAAGCTATACCTGTGTAAATGATTAAGAAAATTACAAAATTTTGAAAACATTTAGCTTTGACTGTTTCACAGCACTATCTAAATTGGAACAACCAGAGTATTTCGTGTGGAAGAAAAAATAACCTTTTATTAACAGACAGAGTAAATAAATTTTATATTAAATTTTCTTCAACGGTACTTAAAAGTACCGTCGGTGCATAAAGGGTTAACCCCTTCGGGACCGGCGACTATTACACACATTTTATTCTGTTGCCACCACTTTTTTTAAAAAATCACCTTCACTTAATCAATCATGAAAATGCTCTAATTAAATAAAATAATTATTGCTTTTCCTTTTTAGTGGTGCATAAAACAAAATCTTGTATGCTCTTTTTGAGGGTGCATATATGCAACCATGGTCCCGAACGGGTTAAGAACTTTTTTTTCGAAGATCCGAAGAGTGATCAGCAGAACTATTTCGAATTTCAGAAAAACTACTTCAATAATGTGAGTAGACAATAGCCAAATGTATTTTATATTATTGATATCATAATTTCCATCGTTCCAATAGGTTGGTTTCAAGGAAGATATGTAACGTTTCGGCGTTATTACATTTCCGTGTGACATATCGCAAATTGTTTAGTCAAAAACAAATAAAGTCATTCATCTGACTATGTTAACCACATCAAAATCTTAGAGGGGATATGTATATTAATAACAAAGATACTTTTTCAAAGAAAAAAAAAACATTTAAACAGTTATTTTCGGTCAAAAGTGAAAAGCTCAGGAAAATGTCCAATGTTATTTTTTCCAACTATAAATTGAGAATATCATCTTAAAAGGGAAATTTAAACATATACTTTAGTTTTTCAATAACCATCACCTTAATGAGTATAATTAAGTAAGCAAAACAATGAAAAATGTCGATTTTTAAGGAAAAAGATGATTTCTTTAGTTTTTTTTTCAGCTATAAAATGAGGATTTCATCTTAGAAGGGAAATTTAAAAATACATTTTAGTTTTAAATGAAGGCTGTTCTTAATTGCTCTGCTCAACAAGCGCAAAACGTTTTGACACATTTACAAATTTATTTTAAACGAAAGATATAAAATTGGAAAGCCTGACCATTGGAAGCGATTTGAACTGTTTTTTCTATTTTTTGATCCATCCATTACCTACTGAATTATAAGCAATTTCGATCACGTGACAAACACGTTTTTCGCCAGCTCTTGAGCGCTCTTTCTTCCTTCGCGTGGAAATTCGGTTCAAAACGCCCACTTTGACACTCTTTTCTGAAAGATCTATTGCGTTTGCAAAAAAATGGAAAAGACAGCTCAATGACATAGTTTCCGAACAACAACACTAGCTAGTTTCATGCAACGAACAAAAATAAATTAAAACTTATGTCAGAAAGTTGCCTTTTGGGATTTGAGAGCTCCCTTCAATGGAAAAATAACCATTTTTTTTTTTTTTTTTTTTTTTAAGCTGATTTTTGTAGATTATTAATTAAAGAAAACAATCGAAAATATAAATTTTTAATGGAAAAAGTAGATTTACTTTAATAAGTTATTAATACATGCTTGGTTCGAATTTGAATGACTGGATTTCATCCTTCGTTACAAAATCTTATTTTTCACAAAGTAAAAGAAAGTAAATAAATAAAGTTCGCAACAATAATATACTCAGAAAAATGTATTTAAAGATTGCAATTCTGAATTATTTAAACAGAAATTAGTGGAATAAAAAGCCCTTTTCACATATTTTTAATTGTAGATCTTTGGGTACTTAGTGAGTATGTAAAATGGATATCCAAATTCATTTTAAGCAAAAATGTTGGAATACATTGTGTCATTTTTGTAAAATGAAGGGTATTAAATTCTCTTAAATTGGCTCAAAACCGAAGAAAAAAAAATGGTATAATTATTTTCTAAGAGGCTAAATCAAATCACATATTACGGTAACAATTAAATGTTTTCTGCTTAAAATGTTTCTAATATTATATTTAGAATCTATAATAACAAATAATATATAGGTGTTAATTTAACATTCTTTACAAAATTAAAAAAAAAAAAAAATGCATAGCGGAAAAATGTTACAGCGAATTTGTGTATGTAACTATTTATAATTATAATTAAAAAAAAAGCGCCCAGTTAAACTGGTGGCATTGAGCTCACACGCTATTTACACTAATAGTATATTACACTCTTATTTATGTCTATTATTCATAAAAAAAAATAACTCGCTCTTTTTGAGCAAAACGGTAAAAAATAAAAATCATAAAAAAACAGCTTTTTTTCTGTAATACAAACCAATATAGTTCAAATTAGAAAAAGTCCTTCCGGCCAGTGCCGGGAGGAAGAGATAGCTTTCATATTCTTTATTTTAAAAAAGCCAACTTATATTATTCAAACACACGAAGCTCAATTAAGTGGAAACCGAATGTAGGTGATTCAATACTAATTTTTATCAATACTAAATCATTATGAATGAGAATTTTGCGAAATTAGTCAGCTTTATCGAAGCTGCTTTTATTTAAAGTAACTTATATTTGGCTGCCAAATTCGGCGATTTCTTAAAGTGCCTGCCATTTTAAGACAACATGGTGGATGAGGCTAACCAGTGAACTTGGTCGAGACCTTAGTAATTGCTGTGCACATGCTCACTCACATCGGAATCGGTTGATATATACGAGTGCTGTCGCAGGCAAAAAATCAGATTTTTCAAAATGTCACCCACGTTAGAAATTGAAACTGCTATATCTGAGCCATTTTTTAAGATAAAAACAAACAAAAAATGCTCCTGAATCCTTATATCAAGGTCAAATACTTAAAAAAGAAACCTTTTTCAATTTCTAATTTTTTTGCACCTCACTTTAAATATATATATTTTTTAATTTAATGGCCGCCATTTTGAAACAAGATGGCTGATGAAGCTGGCCAGCGAACTTGGTCGAGATATTGATGTATACTATCCACATGCCTTCTTCCATCGAAATAGGCGAATACGTGTGGTATCGCGAGACAAATACAAGATCGTTTCAAAGTGTTAACCATGATAGAAATTCAAAGTGCTATAATTCAACCACTTTTTAAGATATAAACAAAAGAACAAATTTTCAGAAACAAAAACTGCTCCAGAATCTTTGTATCAAGGCCAAACACATAAAAAAAAATCTTTTTCATTTTCCAATTTTTTAATACCTCATTTTAAATTTTAAATTACATTTTTTTTTAATGGCAACCCTTTTGAAACAAGATGGCGAATGAAGCTGGCCAACGAACTCGGTCGAGACATTGGTATGTACTATGTACAGACCAAGTTACATTCAAATCGGTTCATAAATACACCTGTTATCGCGAGACAAAAGTCAGGTCGTTTTAAAATGTCAGCCACAATAGAAATTTCAAATGTTATAACTCAGCCATTTTTTTAGATATAGACGAAACAAAACCTGTTCCGGAATCTTTGTATTAAGGTCAAACACATACGAAAAAACTCTTTTTCATTTTCCAATTTTTTGGTATCTCATTTTAAATTTAATTTTTTTTAATTTTTTTAAATGGCCGCCATTTTGAAACAAGATGGCGGATGAAGCTGGCCAACGAACTTGGTTGAGTTATTTGTATGTACTATGTACACATCAAAGTACATCCAAATCGGCTCATAAATACGTCTGTTATCACGTGGCAAAAATCAGGGCGTTTCAAAATGTCAGCCACACTAGAAATTCAAAATGCTATAACTCAGCCATTTTTTAAGATATAGACGAAACAAAAACTGCTCCCGAATCTTTTTATCGAGGTCAAACACATAAGAAAAAAATATTTTTTCAATTTTCAATTTTTTGGTACCACATTTCAAATTAAAATTTTTCTTAAAATTTTAAATGGCCGCCATTTTTAAACAAAATGGCGGATGAAGCTGGCCAACGAACTCGGTCGAGACATTGGTCTGTACTATGTATAAACGAAGTTACATCCAAATCGGTTCATAAATACGCCTTTTATCGAGTGACAAAATTCAGGACGTTTCAAAATGTCAGCTTCGCTAGAAATTCAAAAAGTCCTTCCGGCCAGTGCCGGGAGGAAGAGGTAGCTTTCAAATTCCTTATTTTAAAAAAGCCAACTTATATTATTCAAACACACGAAGCTCAATTTAGTGGAAACCGAATATAAGAGATTCCATACTAATTTTTATCAATACTAAATCATTATGAATGAGAATTTCGCGAAATTAGTCAGCTTTATCCAAGCTGCTTTTATTTAAAGTAACTTATATTTGGCTGAGATGTTGATGTATACTATCCACATGCCTTCTTATATGGAAATAGGCGAATACGTGTGTTATCGCACGGCAAATACAAGATCGTTTCAAAATGTTAGCCATACTAGAAATTCAAAGTGCTAGAATACAACCATTTTTTAAGACATAAACAAAAGAACAAATTTTCAGAACTAAATCTGCTCCGGAATCTTTGTATCAAGGCCAAACACACAAAAAAATCTTTTTCATTTTCCTATTTTTTAATACCTCATTTTAAATTTTAAATTTAATTTTTTTAATGGCAACCCTTTTGAAACAAGATGGCGAATGAAGCTGGCCAACGAACTCGGTCGAGACATTGGTATGTACTATGTACAGACCAAGTAACATCCAAATTGGTTCATAAATACGCTTGTTATCGCGTGACAGAAATCAGGTCGTTTTAAAATGTCAGCCACAATAGAAATTCAAAATGCTATAACTCAGCCATTTGTTTAGCTATAGACGAAACAAAAATTGTTCCGGAATCTTTGTATTAAGGTCAAACACATACGAAAAAAATCTTTTTCATTTTTCAATTTTTTGGTATCTCATTTTAAATTTTAAATTTTTTAAAATTTTTTTAAATGGCTGCCATTTTGAAACAAGATGGCGGATGAAGCTGGCCAATGAACTCGGTCGAGATATTTGTATGTACTATGTACACACCAACGTACATCCAAATCGGTTCATAAATACGCCTGTTATCACGTGACAAAAATCAGGACGTTTCAAAATGTCAGCCACGCTAGAAATTCAAAAAGCTATAACTCAGCCATTTTTTAAGATATAGACGAAACAAAAACTGCTCCCGAATCTTTGTATCAAGATCAAATACATAAGGAAAAACTATTTTTTCAATTTTCAATATTTTGATACCACATTTCAAAGTTAAATTTTTCTTAAAAATTTAAATGGCTGCTATTTTTAAACAAGATGGCGGATGAAGTTGGCCAACGAACTCGGTCGAGACATTGGTATGTACTATGTACAAACGAAGTTACATCCAAATCGGTTCATAAATACCCCTTTTCTCGCGTGACAAAATTCAGGACGTTTCAAAATGTCAGCCACGCTAGAAATTCAAAATGCTATAACTCAGCCATTTTTTAAGATATAGACGAAACAAAAACTGCTCCCGAATTTTTGTACAAAGGTCAAATACATAAGAAAAAAATATTTTTCCATTTTCAATTCTTTGGTACCACATTTCAAATTTAAACTTTTTTAAAAAATTTTAAATGACCGCCATTTTGAAACAAAATGGCGGATGAAGCTGGCCAACGAACTCGGTTGAGACATTGGTATGTACTATGTACATACCGAATTACATCCAAATCGGTTCATAAATTCGAGAGTTACAGTATGACAAAGGTCAGATATATATATATATATATATATATATATATATATATATCAACTTTTGAACGGAGGGTGGTTTCGGGGTCTGGGGGTCATGATTGATGAAAATATACCAAAATTTTTTGAAATCGCTTTCCTCCGAACGGCTGCAATAGGTAGCTTTTTGTAATGAGAGCTACCTAAAATGCTATAACTCAGCCATTTTTTAAGCTATAGACGAAACAAAAACTGCTACGGAGTCTTTGTATAAAGGTCAAATACATAAGAAAAAAATATTTTTCCATTTTCAATTTTTTGGTACCACATTTCAAATTTTAAATTTTTTTAAAATTTTTAAATGGCCGCCATTTCGAAACAAAATGGCGGATGAAGCTGGCCAACGAACTCGATCGAGACATTGGTATGTACTATGTACACACCAAATTACATCCAAATCGGTTCATAAATACGAGAGTTACAGTGTGACATAGGTCAGATATATATATATATATATATCAATTTTGAACGGAGGGTGGTTTCGGGGTCTGGGGGGTCATGATCGATGAAAATATACCAAAATTTTTTGAAATCGCTTTCCTCCGAACGGCTGCAATAGGTAGCTTTTTGTAAAGAAAGCTACCTAAAAAGAACTCAGAGAAGCGCCTTATCAGAATAAACCGGTATACTAAATTTGAAACACATCGGATAATTTTGCATGAAAAACCCATTTTTCTAAATTAAGGGAAGGGGATTAGCCGCCCGTCCCCCCCCCCCCCTTTTATACTTAACGAATGAACACCCAAAACTAATCAGGGAAACGCCTTATCAGGAGGAACCTAAATATAAAATTTGGAGCAAAATCGGATATTTCTATCAAGATTTACAGCGTTACGTACATACATACGTACGTATATACAGAACCTGTGGGAGCATTAGCGCTCAGTCTTTGGTAGTATGTAAGCTAAAAATGTACAGTAAAAAATATCTGTATACTCAGATGTACGTTTTCAAATCTTTTAATTTTACCTAGTTTAAGGGAAGTATATAAAATACAATTAAAATTTCTAAAAAATATTATTCATTTTAAGATGGTTCACAAAAATATTTTAAAATTCTAAATTATTAAATTTTCCCCTGCTCAACAATGGGAAATTTCTTACATATTTATGGACTCTTTTATACGTTAAAACACGAAAATTACGGGCATGATGATTGAAGTGATTTCGAATCGAATAGCATCTTTGACTTTTTAATAAATGTATTACACCTTGAGTTATAAACGATTGTTGTTTCGTGACGACCTTCCTTGAGTGTCGCGTCTTTCGATTTGGATTAAAACGCCAACTTTGACAGAATTATTTGATAGAAAATTATAGAATTCCGGGGAGAAATTGCACTTTTTGACCATTGAAAACATAAAATTTCAAATCTTCCGGACGTCCCATTGCTCCCGGGGGGGGGGGGGGTCCCTCGGGCCATCCCTTGAATTCAAGAAATTGGAAATAGTATTGGATTCGTGAAAATTTTCGAATTCCGTTTTTCGGCGGATTTATACGTTTTAGGGGTCAGGCATTCCAAAAAATATCATTTTATAAAATGTCTGTCTGTCTGTGACATAAATCTTGTGGGCGCTCTAACTCAAGAACTAAATCACGGAATTAAAAAAAAAAAATTATATTCAGTTAGTCCATGATATAAATTGATGTTGATTAGTTTTTGGTGTAAATCGTTCAACAGGTAGTGCTGCTATGTTGCATTTTTCGCGATTTCCGCAATAGCTCTATCTCAAGAACTAATGCACTGATTTCCTTCAAACCTCAGATTCGGTTAGTCCTGAACAAGAGTTGATGCTGTTTACATTTTGATGTGAATAGCCCAACAGGTGGCGCTGCATTTTTTAAAATTAATTAATTAAAAAGAACATAAATGGAATTTAAAATTATATATTAATTTCTACTATATGTATTTTATTTACATAATGTAGGGTAGATGTGCCATAGTTAAAATTAGTATATTCCAGTTTTTTTTCTACATTATATTAAACTATCAACAATATTTAATCATTCTTATAGTCTCATTTCCGTAATAATATGTTTTAATAATTGCACGAACCGAAATGGTACCATAATTTTACGAACCGGAACAATCTCTCTCATAATTTCACGAACCGAATTACCGTATTTTATGGAAGAAACGCCGCACTCCTCAAATTGGCCTGAATAAGCTTAAAAATATCGTAATCGCCGCACCCGTTGCAAACGCCGCATCCATCGGAACGCTACTTTTGTCGACAGCGTCACATTGACCTAACTTTAATCAAAGTTTTCTGAGCAGTGTAGAATGCCTCGCTTTTAATATCTTTAGATGTCTGAAGTTTTATTTAAAATATTTAAATCCGGTTTTAAATATTTTTGTGAATTTTTAAATTAAGGAAACTCAGTTGGTATTTTAAAAAAATCGTAAACGCCGCATTTGGAAAAAAATTAACTTTTAAACTCGTAAACGCCGCGGCGTTTCTTCCATAAAATACGGTATTGTTCTATTTTGCTACACTGCAAAACACACTCCTACTTAAAAATGTGCAACATTCTGTCCAGTCATTTGACCGTTTTTACAGAAAACGGTTACACAACCCACTATTCTGACCATATTATTGGCCATTTTATGGTCAGAATATTAGTTAAATTCAGTTTGCTGCAAATTTTTAACAGTGTACTTTTTGACACAAATTCATCTTTCTTCACAAATCTAACAAATTGTCAGGTGCTCTTCTGAAGAAGCTGTCTTTTTTGTTTTTGTTAAAAGGCAAAAGATTTTTCAGAAAAGTCTGTCAAAGTTGGTGTTTTGAACAAAATTTCCGGGAAGCTACAGCGCAAGAAAGGAAAAAACTGCCTCCCTTGAGGCATTACTTATAACTGATGATATAAATCAATTATTGGAAATGAAAAATTTATCTGATTACACCATTACTTCAATAATCGTCCCTGCAACTATCATGATTTTATGTTTAAAAATGAATCAAAATTTATCACGTTGTTGACCGGGGAATTTCTTTTTCAGTATATACTGCAAATACTGAACTTATTTTTTAGACAAATCAGTGCACTGTAAAGACCTCTATTTAGGAAAAGAATCATCACTAAATCCCCAATTACTATTATGCTAAAACGTTTGTGCAAGGACAAATTTCCTTTTGGAGAGATAAGAAAAACACAAATGGTGACCCTTACTCCCCACCCCTTCCAGAGGTCAATCTCAGGTCCTTCCACAGACCTAATACAATACAATCCCTACTCTGCCAGTCTTTCTTGTAATGAAAACTGCAGAAAGAATGTACTTTTCTCATTCAGCAAAATCTTAGGGTTGCTATAATTTGGAGGACTGTAATTCCGCAGTGAAATTTACAAATAAAATCGGATTTCTTAAAAACAAAAAGGCTTGTTGAGGAATATTTTATATAATACCATCTAAGAGATGTCCCTTATTAAATTTATAAGAGAAGTAATAATAACAATTTACAAGAAAACATATAAAAACTAAAAAAAAAAAAAAAAAAAGTTTCTTTGTGGTCCTTAAAAAAAGCTATAGAATATAGCATATGAAATATAGGACAAAAGCATTTAATCTAAATTGTGGGGGCTTCTCTCTTTATATTTGTCCTATAACCCCCCGAAACTAATCAGGAAACGTTTTTTTTTCAGTAAATGTGTATAAAACAAGATATATATCGCGTTACGTACATGCATACGTAGTACGTAAACTTCTGATACAATCGCTGTCAGATTTCATAGCTAGAACCTAAAAACTTACATCCATTTAATGTATGTCAAATTCCCAATCATAACATAATTTTGTATTTTCATCTTAATTACATCTATATTTTAATTACAATGTTATTTTTTCCAAGTGAACCCTTTTTCTTCTAGTGTAGGCTTGCTTTCTTCAAGGTGCGCTTTTTTCCGGGATTCGACCAAAACAATATGGCACTCCCGAAATAATCGGAACTCTTGATATCGACACAGTAAATTTTTGAATTGGTAATAGCTGAAAGAGCCAAATAGTATTAACTTTGTGAAAGAAAGAAAAGCTAGTTTACAGTAAGATCGAATAGCAGACGAGCAATTTCTACCTGTGATGTGATAGTTCAACTTGCAGCGCGTCACTCCAAAGGCAGACTTGTAGTTGTATACTACGCATGCGCAACTCTAGAATTTTAATTTAAAATTACGGCTAATTAATAAAATATTTGAACAAACGAATGTACGATAACAAATCTGTGGCCAATTATCTTTCATTTAAAAAAAGATTGGTGTAATTTGATGCAGTAGTTTCTTCTCACGGGCTGTCGAAAGAAAACTCTTGGCGTTTTAAATATATAGATAGTTTGGCGATTAAAGTATACAGAGTGCATGTTTCTTCCTAACACTTGACTACTGACTGTACTTTCACGTTTTCCACCTAAAAAAGAAAAAAAAAATGTTACAGGATATGAATCACGTATTTCAATAGTTCCAATGCCGATAATTTAGATATTGCTTACACTGCATGATTTACATATTCACCTTTTAGTGACGTAGGCGAGAATGTCTTAATCTCGTTTCAGGATTTATGTGCACCCTTTTTTTTGGTGGGCGTTTTCAAACAAACCCATAACAGCATTAACTCGTCCCCAGAGGCGATTATACTACTGATTCATAACCAGTGAGTACTTATTACAAACTGCCCAAATGTTAAACAGGGTTAAAGCCTTTGCCCATCTCAGCATATACTGAGGATACCCGATTAAATCCATGGGTCAAATACCTATTCATTTCTGAGTCTACCCTAATGCGGTGTCCGTTCCTAATATAGAATCCCCCTGAGCAACTGGGGGGTACTTTTTACAGCTTGACGTCCGAAGAGGAAAAAAAAGAGGCCCCCGGCAATCATCCATATTGCAATGTGGAGAAAAATAATAAGAAAAAAATGTATGTAATGTAGGGGACGCTCTATTTCTGAGGGATGAAGCGTCCAGATAGCACGACAGATGGCCCCTCTACCGTTTTAGGGGGCGGGGGGTCCCAAAAAATGCAATTCCCTGCATTGATCGATGGCCTGCATTAGGTGACTGCGACCCCCCTTCAATCTCCTCTGAAGCCTCCTGTCTTTTAGCATCATCTTTCTGCCCCTTCCCAAAAAACTCATATCGACTGGGGGAAAGAGACCGAGGGGGGGTCACACCCGCATCACTTTTGTGGTGAGTCATTTTTAGGGGGTGGTTGAGGTTTCCCGCAAGATCCCAACGACTCATTAACCATTGAACAGAGAGGGGGGCCAAAGGAACTTCCCCCGTGATGACCCCCACCAACTTTGTGCCATCGCCTGTACAAAGTAGTTTGAGGCGACTTTTTGGAGGCTGTAACTTTGTTGAGTTTTAATTTGCTATCGCCGTTTTTGATTTCTCCCCCCACTATCCACTTTTGACTGTTTATTTGAATTGGCGGGGGTGTCGAAATCACGTGTATGTCTTCGGAGTCACGTGACGGTTCGCTACATATACAAAATGCAGCAATCGGTGATCCTTTTCAAACGATTTCGTCGATCCGTTGGTGCTCTTTGGAATTTACGAGCCGACAATTTGTACGGTGTAAATTTTATGTTCCAATCAAGTAAACTTGAATTACAAATGAGTTTCAACAGAATGAAATTGCTTTTTTTACTAATTTCACCTGAAGGAAATTGTTTTTCCGTGAATTGTGATACAATATTTACAAATTACTATTTATAGTATAACTACTGTAAATTCTCAGAATCATTTTTATTTTAATAAATTATTTAATTTTTGCATAATTGATAAACAACAGTGAATTAAGCATAATTATATTATTAAACCCATAACTGGTGTTGGCGGTCTCACAGACCGCAGCTTCATTCACTTGTCATAGTTTAGCTTGTAACTTTCGGTTTAACTCTAGTGTTAAGGCGCTACCGTACGTGAAGGGTAATACAGGAAAAACACTAAGTAGTAAATTTAAGTATAATATTTATTTGTTAATAACAATAAAATACATTAATTAATTAATGGTTGGAGGATGGAATAAGAGATGAAGAATTTAAACAAAGCTTACCCGTGGGTTTCATTTTGCAAGGTGAGAGGATGTCGATTCTAAATGCTCGGAGAGAATGTCGATTCTAAGCTCTTTGCACTACTCACAAGTTTTAATCAAAATCTAAAATCATTTTCAAATCTAAAAAATCTCCACGTTTCTTGTTACCCTCACATATATATAGTATATATATTTGTTTATCTCAAAGAGCGATTACATTAGATCGACTTTTGGCACATTGTTTCTCAATGATTAACACTCGTGATTTCTTTAATCTCAATTTCACTCGCAGCAATATCAAGCGGGGAAAGACTTTATATCTGGATGGAAATTCTGAATAATAAATTAGACTTTGCACATGTCCAAGGAATTCTACGATTTATCGAACTGACATGTGAGTTTAGTTACAAATGCTTGGATATTGAGAAACATTAGCTTAAATAGTTATATAATCTAGACTTTAGGAATCAAACTTACGTGACATCGTCACACTAGATACTATTGAAATTTTCTTTCCTTTGGGGTTCCAGTACTATCAATAGAGACTTCGGAATAAGAGAATTCTAATCATAATAACCCTGTACATAAAGTTTTGTACAGAAAGCAAAAGCAATAATGCTTATGAAATACAGCCCTCCCCACTTAATCGGGTCACGGATAATCCAATACCCCGCTTATTCGAATAGAATCCTCCGGAACCGAATTTATTCCTATTGGTTCTATGCTATTTTTCCCCGCTTAAACCAAATGCTTTTTACGAACGTCCCCGCTTAACCGAATAACAACTGTGTGACCGATGTTTGAAAATATGTGCTGAAAGCACGTTTCAGCTGGAATATCCTTTCACCTTTTGTCATTTTTAGTTCCTTTACGCTGAAAACAAATTTTCAGTTCTTCCTACAATGATTTCGGCAGGCAGGCATATAATGGGCAGGTCAAATGATTTTCCCACTGTGATCCCCTCACATCACTTCTTCCTGTTAACCAGGCAATGCGCCGTCACTTCGAGATTCGAGATGGTAATTGTGATATTTTGCACTCATTCGAAAAATAACTCGATATTTACTCCTTTAAGATTCCACTTAAACAAACCACTTTAAACGATTTTTTTAAGGCAGTATAAGTAACGTAAATTAGAAATATCAAAGTTTTGACCAAATTCAAACGAGCTGCATTGTGATGTAAACAATATACATGTATGCTCTGACATTAAATTAATACGTATTTACTTTATATTAGCATTTGTATTTATTTTAGTTTAAGTTATTCTATTAACGATTTATTATGCTGTTAATGAAATATACCGTAGATGGTTCTTTTACCTTTTTATTACGCATTAAATATTACAGTTATGATTCCCCGTTTAATCAAATAACCCGCTTAATCGAATATTATTTCTGTAACCGTCAATATTCGTTTAAACGGGGACGACTGTACAGCAGTTTCAACAACCACCTTCTTGCACATTTCAAGAAAACAAGAGAACAGAAGGAGCATATACAGTGGTATCCCAGAGACTTAAAAGGACCAGAAAGACCTCAGACAAGATGAAGCGATAAAATCAGAAAAGTGGCTGGAATTAATGGGATAACCAAAACACTAGACAGAACAAAATCGAAAAAATCCGGGGGTAGACCTACATCCAGTAGTGGATTGAAAATCGTTGTTGTTGATGATGATATATTGTGGTAATGCATCCAGAGTTTAAATTTAAAAAAATATATATTATTTTTTTTATTTATAGCTATATATATTAACATGAATAATAATTTTTCAGTGCTTGTAAACTTTTTCGGAAGGTCGTTTTGAAATTTTGTTTTAAGATTTTTAAAATTCGTTTTTACTAATCCATTTTAAATTTATTTTATGCAAAATATGTTTTCAAGCATTTAAAGTAATGCATGATAGAATTAAATTAGTTGTAAATTTTAATGAAAAGACTGAATAAATATTATTGAGCATTTATGCTGCTCTAGTGTACAAAGGAATACAGTTGTTCAAGTTTCTAAAATATTAATTAATAATATATCCACTAAAAATATTCTGTAGTTCTATCTCAGCATTCGACACAATTCGTAAACTTATTGCAAATCAAAAAGCATAAATTTTATTGACGTTAGCTTCATCACTTTAGAAAAAAAGGTCGTACGGGAATATAATAACTAATATCAATCATATCAGATTTCAGCTTGTCCGAAGAATGAAAATATCTTTTGTTCAACTCGTATAGTAATTATTTGATGTTCTGTTGTTTAGATACAGACAAAAACCTGATTTTATCACTCCTTGGTGGCCAAAAGATTATACAACTTTATTTTGATATTCATTATTTTAACAATATTGATTTCTTTGTACATGAAAACATTTTAATGAATCTCTCTTTTTTAAAAAATATCTTTAAAATTTTTTGAAAATGCCTTTTTTTATTGACACATCAGCGTATGTTTTCATTGGTTTATATTAAATACATTATCATTATTATTGCGTCCCATGACTTCTGTCAAGTTTTTATTCCTGAATTACCGTCATCAAAATAGGATTGTTCTTAAATTTCAAACTACTAATTCGAATTATCTATCGGAAATGTAAAACTGTATCTAGACTTGATTTATTTGTAAAAGTACTATTATGTGCTATTTTAACATTTTGTTTTACAACTAGAATATCAATCAATAAACACGTCTTTGGCTTAAGTCATTAACTCATAACTTAAATCATGCCTTTGTCCATAACTAAAGTCATCAGGCATGACATAATCGCTCTTATTATAGAATTCTGAATTACTAATTTCAATAATCAATTTGAAATGCGTTATTTTTAAACGATGGTACATTAAAGTACCATAAAAAAAGTCATAAAATCCACTAAACACATGGATTGACAGTAATACAATTTCAGATGCGTTCAAGATAGTTTACAGTCTGATTTCAGCGTCACATTTTTGCAAAGAATTTTGGTGTCTACGATTGTGGTACATGATAGATAAAGAAATTGCTATTCAGCTGACTCACTAGCAGAGGTGTTAGGGGGGGGGGGGGGTTATAGCAACATCACACATCCCGCTGCAGTGTTAAATGAATGACAACCCGATTGCTGATGATGGAGTACGCCAACACGCACCGCTGGTGCACTAACTGACTGACAATTTTGTCATCGATACCATCTAATGAATCATATATGCCAAAATCATCGGCGCTAAAATTTGCTACAAAAATTACGCTACTTTTCATACTCTTAATTTCAAGAATGTCATTTAGGGAGGAAAGGGTAAGTTGATTGCTCCACTCTGTATTTCAGACTCTCTCTTTTTTTTTTATTATCTGTTCCTTAATTTCTATTTATTAGTTCAACGTTTTCATTTGTGTTTCTCAATATAACATTATGTTTGGAAATAAATTACAACAATAAAATTATTCCTTTAAATATTTGCGCGCAAAATTAAGGCAAAAAGAAAAATAATAACTAGAGAACAGGAATTCTGCTTTTTCAGAATTTAGTGTCCCTCCCGATGAAAAAAAAAAAAAATATATATATATATACGTATATAAATATAGATACATGTATCTATACATGTATCTATACATGTATCTATACATCTATGTAGTATAGAGTCCCGATTATCCGAGTTAATCGAACTTATATCTTTGAAAAAAAATTATGGCTATTTTTTTCCCCCATTCTGACCAGAAAATCAGTGTTCTAATTTTTTACGGCTGCTCTTTCATCTTCACCTAACACTTCATTTATAATGACTGTTTCTTAATAATAGAAGTCATCAGTCCATCCGAAGAAAATAACTCGGTTAAAGCGGAAACTCGGTTAAGCGGGACTCGGATAATCGGGACTCTACTGTAGCTCAGTTTTAATTTTAAGACTTAAAAAACGCGATTTTATTTATATAAAATGACGTCATCCGAATCCGCTGAAGAATTCCTCATTTACGATCCAATCATAAACATCTACAATGAAGTATGGGTAGGACGTCACTATCTCATAATAATACACAAATGCAGCAAAAAGAAATCAATTCATTTATGTTTTTTCAAAATAGCACGTATTTTAATTACTTTTTTTTTTCAGTTTTTATTAGAAAGTGGCAACAAAAAGATATAATTGCTATTTTTCAACTATTTTCCCTTTGCTTTCTACAGAAATGGAGTACTTGAGTTGCCAAAATTGAACAAATGGTGCTAAAAAATTAATATCTCAAAATTAAATAAAAATGCAGTTTTCAAACAGATTGCATTTAAAAGCACATTTTTTTCCCAATACGATGGTATAAAAATTGAAAAGGTGCGATGCTTAGAAGTTTAAAAAAATTGCAGTAGAGATTATTCCGTACGATGATACGTCTGCTCTGTTTTACGGCTGGCTTACACAACGGAACGTTATTTCTTTGGAGACGACACATTAAAAGGTGGGAGAAAGAAATAGCATACTGGAGGCTAATAATAAACTTAAAATCTTTATTTATCTACTATCTCCAACAAAAGGATTTTGTTCCTTCGAAACAAAATCTGAAATGATTTACTTTATCATGCTTCGAAAATATTATTTGTTGCACAGAGCAAAACAGAGTTTTCTTAATGGATAATTTTTTTTCTAATTATAAGTGTTCAGCTTTCTGGTTTCTAGGTATATGAAAACGCATGAACTAAACAGTTTGAATTCCGAAAAATTTCTGTATTTATAAGTAAAGTAATTATGTTTGTATACTTTCTCATTCCATAAAATATTTTAAAAATATATTTTTAAAAATATTTGGGTAAAATTTTAAGTATTCTGCAGTAAAATTTTCGAAAACCATCACATATAGTATTTATACATGATAAGACGGATTCCTGTCTGAAAAAGAACATATATACACATATATATTAATATTATTTTTTCTGTTTTATTAATTCAGTAATTCAATTTACTAATACCTGGTTTGTTTAATTTCCTGTGTATTTGTTTTGCTTCTGATTTATTTATCTTGTCACAATTGATAGGGCAATTTGAGAATTAGCCTTCAATGGTATGCATGCTTTTCTTAATCAGAATTCAATTGTGTTTACTTATATTGTGAAATATAGCCCATGAAGAGAGTTCCATAGCATAAGTTTTAATTCTAATTCTTGTTACGTTTTAATATTCCTTTTGTAACCTTTCCTATTACATTTACAATTATTCCGCTTTTTGATGTACCTATAAAATTTTGGATAATCATTTTTATGGTATCATAAATGATTTAATTTTTCTGGTCGATCTTTCATTTGTTCAAACGGTTTACTATTACAAAAAGTTTTATTATGTATGTATACATATTTATATACAGTAAAATATATAATACAGTCGATTTCCTCTAATCCGCAACTCTATAATCCGCAAACACTTATAATCCGCACTATATTTCATAGGTAAATAAACAGTTTAAATCTTTCTCTAAGGAAGATATTGTATACTTTAAACATAAAAAAAAGACTGATCTGTTGAACTTATTAAGAAATTTTTAATGGGTTTTGTGTTCATTAGAAGGAAATGTTTTATGTATTTTATAAATAATTATTAGACTGCTATAGTTTGAATGCATTTATTAGCTATATAAAAGATAAAATTGCTTCTGAAGAGGTGTTAGCTCTGGGGGATAAATATGTTAGTTTTTTTTTTTTTAGAAAAACAAACATTTGTTACTTATCAAGAAATCCTGACTCTTAAAAGGCTTCAAGACTAAATAACAGAGCAAAAAGCAAAACTATAAAGCAAACCACTATCACTGCAATGTTTGATAGATTTAAAAATAAGTAGAAATATTATCTATTAATTTTGTATTGTATCATTTAAATGTATTTCTAATATTCAATATATATATTTTTTTAAGCATTTTCTTTTATTTCTCTCTTATTTATTTGCAGCGATGATAAATTCCAAATATTAAAATGTAAACAAAGAAATGACCTATAATCCGCAAATCCCTTGGTCCCGGCCTGTGCAGATTAGAGGGAATGTACTGTATACACAGCAAAACTTCTGAAATGTTGGGACCTCGGAATTTGTCCGCTTTTCAGGATAAAACATACAAATATATAAGTATTGTTGAATGATCAACAAAATACCAGTCATATTAAAAAATACACAATTCAGCCTCGGGAATATTTCATTACTCTACTCCTTCTAGTAGAACCATCTATAAACATGCCAAGCATCCTATTTTTCCGGCTTCGAAACCAAGGGGAAAAATATAAAAAATTAGGAGGCGCACCCCTCCCCTCAATCTCCGGGATATGTTCTTTATTCCATCATCTCGAACAATAGAAGACCGAGGTGGCAAACCACAGCCGATCATTGCTGCACCAGTGAAGATACTGAATCAGTGCGTCACCCCCTCTGTTTTTGCAGGAACTCGATTCCGGGGATTTGGGGAATTAAAGCAAGAAAGAAGTGCTGAAGTAGTAAAAAAAGTCAACCTTCGATATGCTAAATGCTGTGTAAAAAAGCGATGAAGACACGTTGTTGAGACTTGTCATTTAGTAAAATCGATATATTGGGACTTGTATTTAGCTGAATGTCACGTTTGTCAGAAAAAAGAAATATTGTCCCTTTTATTACCTTTTACCATATACAGGATTGTTGCAGTTCGTCAGAGGATTTGAAGAAACAGATGCAGTTTTCCTCCGTTTAATAAAAAAGACTTAGCTAACAAAGTTCATGTGTAACATTTCCGCAGAAACTTCTTTATCACACTCTATATTTATGATTAAATCGAATAAGGAAATTCGCCAAGTAGTCACTTCTTTTATAATCTTCCTCGTTTGCTTACGGAAGATGCATTCATGCTAGCGCTCTCTGTTGGGGATTTTTTTTAAATACAAATTTTTTGCTCTTAAAAAAAACACATTCCCAACAATAGGGGGCCAAAGAGGTAAATCTCAGACGATCACTGATGCAGTATAGTGTTTTTCGCTAAGGCTGCGTTTAAGCTCCAGATAGACGTATCAGTCTACTCGCGGTCTTTTTGGTCTGGTCAGGCGGCGCTTTCTAGTGATTACGCGGCATTGTTCATCTTTTATAGCTTTACAGGAAAAGTGCTGGACGTCCTGCAACATCCTGCAAAAGAGAGAAGTTCGATCTAATCTTCTTATCTTCTTTTCATTGTTGAATCCATTGTTGAAGCTCCCGTTCTTTTGTCCAAAACCACATTTTATTGCTTTACCATGAGAGCGAGTACTTTTCCTTTCTGAATGGAGCCTCAGAAAGGCAAACTGCTCCCTCTCATTCTAAAGCAATAAAATGTAGTTTTGAACAAAAGGACGAGAGATTCAACAATGAAAAGGAGAAGGAAACTTCTCCCTCCTGCAGGATGTCCAGCAACTTCCTTTTAAAGCCATTAAAGATGAAAACTCCGCGTGAACAAGACGCCTACACTGAAAGCAGTGCAATGATACGTCTATCTGGTTCTTTAGGCATCTCGCACACTGAGACGACAGGAGGAAAATGAAGTCCAACATAAGAGGAAAAACAGGTCAAAACAAAGAAGAAAGCTGTTTGAAACCTGTTTGAAACCTATTTTTCTTCGAAATGGAGCAATATGTTGCTCTTGTCGTCTCAGTGTGCGGCGTGCCTAAGACTGGCGGTTGACCTTCAAAGTGTTCCTCTGGTAACGGGTTCCGAATTCCCCAGTTGGTTACTTTTTTCACACTACTTTTGAGGTTGTTTCAGAGCTTTTATAGTCAAGAGTGGGAAAACCCAGTTTTCTGGGATTTCTATGGAAACTAGTGACGGTGACTATGAAGGTCAACCGCCAGTTGAAAAAAATGAACTATAGGGAGGATACTCAATCGCTGCATCTCCCATTCTGATTTTGCAGGAATCGACTCGGGGGATTTAGGGAATTAAATGCAGAAAGAAGAGCTTAACTAGTAAACAAAAGCTAACCTTCGATACGCTAAAATCTGTGTAAAAAAAAAGCGACTAAAACAGCTCGCGCATACTTGTCATTTGCTTTCATATATTGGGACTAGTCAGAACATCTATAAAAATACCATTATGCTTCTATTTTTTATTTAGAAAAATAAAATGTCAATAAAGTAATTACTAACTGTGTTGTGTGTGAAGTAATTAGTAACTGTACCTTTTCTAGACAGCTAGCAACTTCTGATTAAAACAGCTTTGCTAAATGAAACTTTTTTGTACGTTTTTCAGTTTTGAAAGTTTAACTGATTGCATTAAACATTCTATTAAAAAATATTGAGTGCCTGTTTCAATCAAAGTGAAAAGCAACACTTTCTTGTTATAGAGGCTTTGACATTATTTTTTTAAATCTTGGAGCAACTCAGGCTTCAAAAAGTGAGATTTGTTGCCAAATAAACTGCGGATAAAGCGGATCTAAGTTTTAATGACTTCTATTCGAGGCGCATATTTTGCTATAATGGACGAACCCAACAAGATGAGTAAAGCATTTTCGTAGAAAATGAAGGATCGAGTATCGGGACATGAAATCGACACTTTCAATTAAAGAAGAACCTGTTTCGAACAGTGAAATAAGCCTCCTTCATTGGACTAGACAAAGTTACCTTATACTTGCGGGACTTATGACAAAACCTTTTCCCGAAAGTATGTGTTATTAAGATATATGAACTGTCATTTAGAGAACAAAAACCTTCCAATGCAAAATTTGTAAAAATCTATTTATTCAAAAGCGTGCTTTACTGCAACATATTCCAATTCACCGCAAGATATCTGCCATGTATAAATGTGATTAGTCCGGTAAAGCTTTTCCACAAATGAGTGCGTTAGTTAGACACACATAATTTCATTTACATCAGAAAAAACCCTCGAGTTATGACGTGTGTGAAAAATATTTGTGCAAAAATGCGATTTAGCCTCTTGAGGGACGGTGGGATAAAATATATCCCATCTAATTTAAACAAGATTCGCACCAGAAACATTTAACTAAATTTTATATTATTAACTTTGGGTGGAAAATGTCAAAAAATTGCTTTTCTTTATTTAAAAATAATTTTTTTTCGATTATTCCTGTGAGAATTCAATATTAAAGGGACATTATTGTTTGGCCCTCAAAGGGTTCAAATGACATACTGTAAGTCATTCCAAGATAACCAGAACATATAAATGTAACCCATGTGGTAAAGACTCACTCTTATTTTATCTCAATTCATAGTAAGTATATTATACAAATTGATTTTTTCCAACTGAACGAAAAAACACCTAAGCCGGGATTCGAACCCAGAACCTTGAATCAATTGCAAATGCTCCTACCTGGGCCGGCAACCAACGCATGAATCTGCGTACCCATTGTTTAATGAAGTTCCATTAACTGTGATGAATTCTGTTGAGCTGTCTACATGTCAGATCAGATGCTATTACCAATAAGGTTGTCTGAGCGAAATATGCCTGCCGGTTGTCAGCTCATGTAGTTCAATCGGTAGAACATTGGAAATTTAAATCAAGGTTCTGGGTTCAAATCCTGGCTTGGGCATTGTTTCAGTCAGTTGGAAAAATTCAATTCGTGTGGTAAAGACTATTTACAAACGTTTCCGTTAAGAATTCACAAAAGATCTCATCGGTTCTCATTTTAAACTATAAAAATATTTTAGCTTTAAAAATTGAATTATTTTAAATGATAACTTTTATTTTGCATCGCATTTTTTAAACATTTCCATGCATTACTTTTAACCTTTTGTAGATGTTATACAAACAGTAGATTTTAAAAATTTAACATACACATGGTTAAACCAACTTATAGTTATTTCACATAAGTTGAAACCAATGCAATATTTAAGTTAATATTAGATAAAAAAATAAAAAAAAATTATTAGCTATTATAATTTGTATTGAATAACACTTCGTTTATCTACACTCATTACAATTTTTATAACAGATTATAATTACATTAATCAACTTATTACTTTAAGCAATAAACTAATTACACTTTTGTTAAGTGGGACATTAAGTAAAGTTTTTATTGTATGTTATAATTTTTATTTAAAAATCCCAATTTAGGTTTTGTTTATCTACGTTCATTAAAATTTTTATAACAGACTATAACGTTTAGAAACACATATGGAAAATTCGGATGCTTATATGAATGAGTTAAACATGCAAGTCTAGAATTTTCTATAAACGTACAACACAATACACTATCCTCTGACAAGTACATCCCTGCTACATAACCTGATATCTTTATGCATTCTAGAACACCAATACTTACTAACTATCATGATGACAGAACATCCTGCTCCGATTCCTGCTGCATTTAACTTCAGCTATGGTCTATTTAAACACATTTTTTAACCCGGGATTGCTCGCGCATATCCAGCATATGTACGATTTATACTTTACCACCAATAAATTCAAACAAAAATCTTCATGTTATTTAATCGTTAGCATTGCTCACAAATTAATTTGAAGATTACTTTTCGAAATTTAATGGTGAGAAATGTAATTACCGTGCGCATCCTGGGTATGTCATACCCTGCGCGTGTAATCCCGGGTTAAAGATCTTTATTTTAAAAATATAGAACCTTACTTTAGCTCAACCACTATGCAAGTAATTTAATTTCATTGAATGAACCATTACAAGAACCAGCAAGTGATACTTTCCATACTAATGAACAATTCCAAGGCCTAAGCCCACACGTTAATGGCATTCCCCAAAACAAATATGTGTTAAATCTCACAATTTAATTGTGTTTCAGATTAAGCTAAGCGGCTCTATTTATTTAACTTTAAAGCAACGCAACAGACAATATTATGTATATATTGGAGAGTTTAACGCAATGTGTTTACCAACGAAGAAATTTTAACAAAAAATAGAATTTTTATGGATATTATTACATGGTATGTTCCGATACAAAATTTTAATTTTAATTTAAAATAGAAAAGCTCATCATTTATTACTAATAACACAGTGTGATGTAGTGGGCCAGAGCTTTTTGATTTTCTAAGCTCGTGTAAGTTTACCGTTCAAGAATTACACATTTTTCTTTCAAAAGTTCTTTATTAGAACAACTAAAATTAAGATGAAAAATGCAACAGTAAATATACAATTAATAGAGAGACACTCTCACTTTCTATAAACATATCTGTACTTCGAACACCCAACAAGAGTGACGATCCGACTCCACATCTCTCACGTTGAAAAAACACGACCTCTCTTTATCGATGCCTCGAGTCCACTGTCTAGAACTGCTCATCAGTACATGCTTGAACTTTTTTCTTTCACTCTCTGGGGACAAGCGAACGTTGCCACACATTGTCCAGCCCCCCCCTATTTCTTGGAATGTGGAAATCTTGTTTTCAGTAGATCCCAAGGACAGAGATAAGCATGCGGTCTCTCCTCCTGCATACCTTTTCACAAAAGACGGTTGTCCTCCAGGGAAATGCCTGTTGCTTTCCCCACACTCAAAAATTTGTTGAGAAGGTACTATGTCACAACACCTCCTACCAAAAGAGATTTTCACAGGAAATACTTGGCATGAGTTCACGTAAAAAGCTCTTTTAATATATTTCCCGAGAGGTCAGGTACAACATTACACCAGCATTAAAATACCATTTAGACTTTTGACCCAATTATGAAAACTCTACTTAAATTCAAGAATACCCACTCTCAGTTTCAAAGGACATACCAAGAATATGAAATTTTCATAATTTTCCTTAATCATAGTTAATCAAAAGAATAAAAATAATTTACATTTTTGATACTAGAACAATTAAATTAAATTAAAAATTTTTGAATATAATACCAATTCAAAACAACAAAAAAAATAATAACACAATCACACAATCTTGCTAACAAAATCTTTATATACAGCACAATATCTTAATAAAACGCCCTAATTACAATTATTAAAATTTTGAACACTGAACTCCAAAAAGGAAATCCAACTAGGATTCTATATCTTCCTACTTAGACCATCTGCATTACCATGTAATTTTCCTGGTTTATGTGTAATTTCAAAATTTAATGGCTGCAAAAATAGAGCCCAACGTGTCAAACGAGAGTTTGTACCTACCATTTTCTTTAAGTACACTAATGGATTATGATCTGTTTGTATTTCAAATTTTTGCCCATCCAAATAATAATTTAACTTTTTTAATCCATGTACTATAGCCGCTAATTCTCTTTCTATTGTGCTATAATTTTGCTCCGCACAAGAATTTTTTGCTAAGATACAAAATTGGATGCTCTTCACCCGCAATAATTTGAGATAAAACAATTCCTGCCCCATACAAACTCGCATCTGCTTGCACGATGAATTTCTGCTTAAAATCAGGCGCATATAACACAGGACTTTTCATTAATTTTAACTTTAATTCTTCAAATGTATTATTACACTTCTTGTCCCATATGATTTTTTCTTTTTTTTATTTTCCCTTTTAATGCATCTGTTAACGGTACTGCTATGGCAGCATAATTCTTTATATACCTCGCGTAATATCCTACCATCCCCATATATGCTCTTAGTTGTGTCTTAGTTGTCGGAATCGGAAAATCTTTAATAGCCTGCAATTTAGCTTCACTAGGACACCTTTTTCCTGATCCAACTTCGCGTCCCAGAAATTTTACGTGATCTTGCGCAAATTTACATTTGGATGGTTTCACCGTGAGATTTGCTTCTTTTAACCGCTTAAGAACCGCCTCCACAACTTTTAAATGCTGCTCCCAGGTCAAAGAAAATATAGCGATATCATCGATATATGGAACCGCAAATGACTCTAACCCACATAAAACTATGGCAATCAATTTACAAAAATAATATGCTGAATTTAAAAGTCCAAACATCGTGATTTTAGTTAAAAAAGTCCCAAATGGTGTTACAAAAGCGGCATACCTCTGAGCTTCTTCCGTGAGAGGAATCTGAAAATAACCTTTCGTCAGATCCTTAACAGTAATAAAAGGCGCCGCACTCACTTTCTCAACGACCTCTTCAAACCTCTTCAATGTTTGGCAAAGGGAAAAATTCAGTTCTGGTTTTTGCATTTAATTTCCTATAATCCACACAAGGGCGAGCGTCTTTACCCGCACTCTCAACCAAAATCATAGGCGAAGCATAATCTGACTGTTCGACTTCAATCACACCCAAATCTAAAAGGCTCCGAATCTCTTCACGCAGAATCTCTAATTGTCTCGGCGACATACGACATGGTTTTGACCTTAACGGCACATCATCCGTTAAAACAATGTTCATTTTAACTAGCGGGGTACTCCCAGGGTCCGTAGAAAAAACTTTCATATGACGCTCAATCATTGTCCTGAAATCTCCTATTTGCTTTTGCAGAAACGCGTTTTTCCAAATTACTTTCTTTTACTAATCCCCAAAAGTCTAATTGAGTGGGATCCGCAATGGGATAAGGAATTTCCGTTTGATCCTCAATTTCCTCACACTCCTCATCAATCAACAAATTTACAAATTCAGGTCTACTATAATATGGTTTAATTAAATTAACATGATAAATAGTAGACTTATTTCTCTTTTCCGGAATATCGATTGTATAATTAGTTTGAGATATTACACTAGTAATAGTTCCCTTCCTATCCAATTAACCGCCATTTTATTTGGTTTCGAGGTAGCCAGAACTAACATTTTATCTCCTACATTAAATTTTCTATACACCGCATTCTTATCATACCACTGTTTTCGTTTCTCCTGACACTCTTTCATTTTTTAGATGCTAATTCTTGACAATGTTTCAATCTATTACTTAAGTTCAAAATATAGTCCACTAAATTCTGATTTACCATTTCCTTTTCCATCCAATTTTCATATACAAGAGTATGTGGCATTCGTAAAGTCTTACCATGCACAAACTCAGCAGGGCTAAATCCCGTGCTTTCGTGACTTACAGTCCTCAAAGCAAATAAAGCCATTGGTAAGACTGCTTCCCAATCTTTTCCTGCCTCCAAAAATAACGTCTTTATAACCTTTTTTAAACTATAATGCATCCGTTCAACGCTATTCGATTCTGTGTGGCAAAGTGAACTATGTACAACTTTAATACCGAACCTATCAAAAAATTCCGATGCCAACTCACTTGTAAATGACCTACCCAAATCACATTGTACCTCTTTTGGATAACTCGTCCTAGAAAATATTTGTATTAGCCCCTCAATCACTGACGGAGATGTTAAATCTTCTACCGGTATCGCATCTGGATATTTTGACGCAACACAAATTGAAGTAATCAGGTATCTATTATTTTTCTCGCTTAAACTCAAAGGACCTACACCATCAATATTTATCCTGAAGAAAACCTCTGAAATTATTGGCACGAGCTTCAAGGGAGCTTTCTTTTTATCTCTATTTTTACCAACCTTTTGACACAGATCGCAAGTTCTTACAAATTCCTCAACCTCCTTGTAACAATTTGGCCAAAAATAGCATTTAATTACCCTATCTTTTGTTTTAGTCGCCCCTAAATGTCCCGCAATTTCCTCATAACACATTTTCATTATTTTCTCTCTAAATTCTAATGGCAAAGATAATTGTAATTTCGCATCTCCACTATTTGAATGTGAAACTCTTACCAGTTTAAATTATTTTTCTTCCACATTACCCGCCTTTTCCCATAATGTTTTTAAAGATAAGCACTATTTCCGAGCTAAGCTGAAATCTTTCGCTGTAATTTTATTCAATCCCACATTATCTTTCACCTCCCATTTCGGTAATAACGTAAGATCTTCGATTTGACTTTCATCCTCTTTAGTCTCATCCATTCGAACTACCTGCTTTTCTTTGTTCTGTGAGCAATCTTCAATTTTATCTACCCTACCTGGCTGCTCTACTAACTTTGCCTGCTCGGTAAACAACATTTCGTTATCAGCATCCCGTTGCTCCATTCTTTTTTTTAAAGAATCCGTCTTACTACGGGTAACTACAATATTTATTGGAACCTCATTTCCTTTATTTTGCTCAATAAGCTCCGCAGTTTTATTACCTAAGAGATAGTAATCTTGCTCCGACTCAGATGGTTTAATCGCCGCCTTAGTGGTGATGCAACCAAAATCCCCTTTTATAGTCACCCATGTTAATGGTAAACATTTACATTCATTAGCAAGAGGTTGACGACCCAAGTTATATCTCCAGTAAAATCCCCTGTTTTAACCCAATTTCTATCGCAAAGATCAATTCCCGCTCCCGTATCCCTCAAATAGTGTCTTTCAACCCCATTTATTAGAGCTTTTTTGAGATAAGGTTTAAAACAATCCCCTAAATCAATATCATTACCTAAAGGATTAACTGTATTGAACTGATTTTTCTTTTTTAACCATTCCGCACAATCTGGTTTTATGTGCCCAGGTTGATTACAAAAAAAAACACCTCATCTGCCTTTTTCTCTCAAAAGCCTGGTCATGTTTAAATTTATCATTTTTAAAATTTTCCGTTTTATTCTCTAACTCCGATTTAGCCTTTACTTCTCCCTTAATTTTCGGATTTAAATTGCTTCTTTGCATCTCTGAATAAAGTTTTTTCCCCAAGATTTTTTTTCCGATTTCCTGAAACTACTTCTAATACTCTCATATCTATCCCATTTATCAGCGAGCTTCGAAGCCTCTTTCATTTCATCCCATTCATCCATAAATTTTTCTTTTACTTCAAAAGGAACGCGTTTTTTTACTTGCTCAGTGAGCATGAGTTCTTTTAAAGACTCGAAATCCTTTATTTCTAATGATTCCAACCAATTATCCAAATAACCCCTTAGTTCATATACTAAATCTAACCATAACGCTCCAGGTTTTCTTTGATGATTTTCAAACTTCTGTTTTAAAGCACCCGTTCCCATCCTAAAACGATTTAATAAAACTTTTTTTACGTGTTGAAAATCATCTCCTAATTTTGCTGGTTGCTTCACTATAATTTCCGCGATATCTGATGGCAATAAGGGAATTAATTTGCTAACCATATCCTCTTGCGAAATTTTAGCTTTATCCGCCTGTTTTTCAAAGATCATAAAGAAAAGAGTGATGTCAATTAATTTAGAATCAAAACGTGGAACTAATTCTTTCAAATTAATTTTTGGATTCCTATGCGAACCTACATTCATATCACTAGACGAAAGACTAACAGTTTGCAAAGAATTTTGAATTCTTAATTTTTCTAACTCAAATTGTCTTGTTTTTTCGCGCTCTTCGCCTTCCCGTTCCAAAACTAATTTTTCCCGTTCCATTTCTTTTCGTTCTGCATCCTCTTTAAGAATACATTCCAAATTCGCTTTAGCAAAGCTCTCAATATAATCCGGTGCTGCTAAAATAGCCTGAATTATAGTTTTTTTCTTATCAGTTGCCGAGGCCGACACGTTGGTCTCAAATTCCTCTGCTAGCAAAAGCAAGATGTTTTTAGTATATTTCCCTAGAAATTCTTCCATTATTTCCCCCCAAAATATACTAATCACAACAATACAATACAATTACACAATTAATACAATACATTACAATACAATATATAATTAATACAATATATAGAATTTGTAAAACAAAATAAAAAATACAATAAGGAATAGAATTTTATCCTCTAGATATATTTCAATGCATAAAACAATAATACAATTTTCCTACAGAAAATTTTCGTGCACTTGTTATATCCTTTAAAATTGAGTAAATCCTCAAAATTTTTTTATACTCACAGTACTATATAAATACAATTTATATTTAAACAATTAATCCTGATTTTTCCACAGCATACCCATAAAATTTCAAATAACTTTATAAGGAAAGGGCATGTTTACAAACAAACACTTCCGTCAACCAATCTACCAACTACATTTTTGCCATAAACATCATTGCAGGAATAGTCTTGGCGACGTAGACCAATCATATCAGAGACGAGTTAAACGTAGACCAATCAAATTTCCCTAGCTCATGCGTACAGGTAGGAGTCATAAAGAACGGACAGGTTTTCTTGCTGAATCAACAGTAATTCAACCAACAGTGACGTCAGCTGCCCTTTCCTTATTGCTGCAATAAACAAAAGCAGTATATGCCCCTACTTTATAACTAAAAGTTACATCCACAACTATGATTAAACTTTGCCGATTGATATACTTTTATTAATCAACAGTAATTTACTATCCCCAAGTAAATTCTAAAATACATAAATATGTAATTTTCAAAATCAAATGAACTACAGACCTTAAGAAACCCGTTTAATATAAAAATTCTAACTAAAAAATTCGATCCCAAATTAATAGCTACCCTAGAATTTTTATCTTTTAAACATATACAAATTACCAAGAATAGAAAAGTACAATATTAAATCCTAACAGACCTCTCTAGAAAATTTCATAAAAGGGCTTTCCTTCAAGTATAGGCATTTACTCTACACTGCTCCAAGGCTTTCCTGCACTTTTTTTTCTGTCATCCAGATTAAACTTGATTTCCGCCGGGAAATTTCCACACAAGCTGTCTCCATAGACTCCTAAGGGCGAGCGATTCCTCTATCCACTGCTCGCTCTCGAAGCTGGTAGACGGGAGGTGCTGGGTTCGATCCCAATCGCGCCCGTCGGCCTAATCGTTCGGAGTTTTCGTGGTTTTCTTCGAGCCGTGGATCTTCCATGCGTTAATATGGATTAGGTTCCCTTAGAAAGACCCCCACGGAGGGCACTCCCCCCGGGCCTATATCCCTCGTGTAGATAATTGGCCGTCAAAAATCAACCCAACTCTATCCACTGCTCAGGACGTTTACTGAAGAAATTTTCAATATCGTCGGATCCTTTTTACGAGTCCTGGTTACCTATAACAGCTAACATACTCGACACTCTAGATTTCACAGTTCCTCACCGGATACTCTTGAAAAACCTTGCCGTCAAACACGAAATTTCACCATTGACTGTTCTTATTAGTCACAATGTTTCCGTCTGTACATCAAGTTCACGTGGGCCCAGTCTAATTTATGCTAGACCTAATTGATCCTTGAGCTGCCACCATTTATAATACTATAGCTGTGATGTAGTGGGCCAGAGCTTTTTGATTTTCTAAGTTCGTGTAAGTTTACCGTTCAAGAATTACACATTTTTCTTTCCAAAGTTCTTTATTAGAACATCTAAAATTAAGATGAAAAATGCAACACTAAATATACAATTAATAGAGAGACACTCTCACTTACTATAAACATATCTGTACTTCGAACACCCAACAAGAGTGACGATTCGTACTCCACATCTCTCACGTTGATAAAACACGACCTCTCTTTATCGATGTCTCGAGTCACTGTCTAGAACTGCTCATCAGCACATGCTTGAACTTTTTTTTTTCTTTCACGCTGGGATCCAGCGAACGTTGCCACACATTGCCCAGTCCCCCCTATTTCTTGGAATGTGGAAATCTTCTATTCAGCAAATTCCAAGGACAGAGATAAGCATGCGGTCTCTCCTCCTGCATACCTTTTCACAAAAGACTATTGTCCTCCATGGAAATGCCTGTTGCTTTCCCCACACTCAAAAATTTGTTGAGAAGGTACTGTGTCACAACAATTTTAGTAATGAATTATAATACTTCTGTTATGGGAATTAAAAATTAAAGAATTATTCCCATTTTGCCTTAAACAATTGACAATTAGAAAATTTGTAAGAAAAGCGTTTGATTTTAATACGAAGCTTTTACAACACATGTATGTAAATTATCTATCACACTTAATTAAGCAAAAATGTACACTAGGTTACATACCCGCCGAATGTGTGTCTGCCTTATTTTCAAAACTCATAATTTGTATTGAGAATAATGTATTGACTATTTTAAACCAAATTTATGAGTGCAGAGGATGTATTTTTGGCCATGAAAGCCAAAATCTTCACTCTTGTTACACGTTTAATAACCATGAAAACTTTTAGTCCAGGCAATAGGGAATTTTACCTAGCAAAATTAATGGTAGTACTGGAAATCGGCTTTCTAGATGTTTTTTGGGTCGCTGAATCCGAATTTGTGACTTCCCACCAAACTTTCCCCCGGCAACCTCCCCAAATTTTGGTAAAAAGCCCCCAAAAAATGTTTATATTAAAAAAATTGTTGTTTTAGAGAAAAGGTATCTAGAAATTCAGAAAGTAGACAAAATTTCCAACAAATTAGGTATATGACATTATGACTTAGGATGAAGGGGAAGGGGGAATCTGCTTCGGAACATGCGCGCGGTGCTGCGTAAACTAAGTTGCGCAATTCCACTTAACCACTCACACGTTTACATTCGCCCTCCCATCTCCCCTCAAAACTTTCTCAATAACGTTTACTTTAAGATTTTTCGGTCGCTGAATCCGAATTTTTAACTTTCCCCAAAAAATTTCCCCCCCGAAACCGCCCCCCTAAATAGTTTTTTAACCTAAATTTCTTATTGTTTTAGGGGAAAAGCATTACGAAATTCAGAAACTAGATAAAATTTGCAACAAATAGGATATATGACATTATGAATTAGGATGAACGGGGAGGGTGAGGGCTGCCTCTGAACATGCACTGCGGCGCTACGTGCACTAAATTATGAAGTCCAGGCAATAGGGGATTTTATCTGGAAAAATTAATACGAGTTCTGGATTTCGACTCACTTTATGTTTTTTGGGTCGCTGAATCCGAATTTGTAACTTCCCACCAAAATTTCACCCGGCAACCTCCCCAAAAATTGAATTTTAGAAAAAATTTATTTTTTGAGAAAATTGCGCGGGAATGCTCCGAGGCAGCCCCCTTTCTCCCCGTTTATCCTACGCCATAATGTCATATATCCTATTTGTTGCAAATTTTGTCTAGTTTCTGAATTTTGTAATGCTTTTCCCCTAAAACAATAAGAAATTTAAGTTAAAAACAGCTATTTGGGGGCGTTTTCGGAGGGGAAAATTTTGGGTGTAAGTTAAAAATTCGGATCAGCGACCCAAAAAACTTAAAGTAAACCTTATAGAGAAACTTCGGAGGGAAGATAGGAGGGCTAATGTAAACGTGTGAGTGGTTAAGCGGAATTGCGCAACTTAGTCCACGCAGCACTGCGGTGCAAGTTCCGAGGCAGATCCCCCCCTTCCCTTCATCCTAAGTCATAATGTCATGTATCTAATTTTTTGGAAATTTTGTCTACTTTCTGAATTTCTAGATACTTTTTCTCTAAAACAATAAAAAAATTGATTTATTTAATAAAAACCTTTTTTGGGGGGGCGGGGGGGCTTTTTACCAAAATTTTGGGGGGTTGCCGGGGGAAATTTTGGTGGGAAGTTACAAATTCAGATTCAGCGACCCAAAATACATCTAGAAAGCCGATTTCCAGTACTACCATTAATTTTGCTAGGTAGAGTCCCTATACGGTCTCTATTGCCTGGACTATTTAATCAGTTAGGCATTTGATATTAATTCTTGTTAATTTCGATTGTGTTGTTTCCATGTTTTTAAACAGAGTTGAATGTATCACAGAAAACGTTTTTATGTACCATTAACGTAGAAACTATACGAAATGTATAGTTTAACTCATAAAACAAATTTTATTGTTTTGAAATATACATATATATGTGTTTATTTCAACAAAATGTATGTTCTTTTAATTTAGTATAAGTTTTAAGTGAAGAGGTATCCTTTATTAACTTATATTCGTATATTACATCACCCATTACATAATTATTTAACTATTACTATTTCTAGTTTTAAAATATTTTATTCATTTTGTAAAAGTCTTTAAAAATTTTACAAGTTTCTAAAAATTAAGTTTATACAATATACATGTATGTATATGCATATGTATGTAACTAGTGATTGACATTCATTTTGCATTTTAGATTAGAAGCACTTTACGTTCAACTTGCAAAATTAAAAAATGTATTATAATGAATGTATAGTGCCGATTTCTGTAAAGGTGGTCATAACTGGACTTTACTGTCTATAAACAATACTCCACCGTATATCAATCTGAAGTTATATACATATCTGTATCAAACATGATTATATATAATTAAGCTTTATAAACGTACACAACAAGAAGCAGATGCATTTGGTCACCATAAGACTACTTAAAAAAAAAAAAAAAAAAAAAAAAAAAAAAAAATCACGTTGCTTTGTTGATCATATTGACTCATCGTGCAAGCAGGAGTTACAAGGAAGATGTATATGTTTTTCATCAAGAACAAACCCTCCTTAAAAATATTTCATATTGTGTAAAGTTAGGCGGATGCTGCACCAGACTCCCTTTTGATTACGGCACGGCGTGGAATTCCCAATTAAAAGCGCATTAACTCTTCCAAATTCTATTTTGGCCCGGAGCTTTTCTAATTTTTGCGGGAAAAGTCGTGAGCTACGACCCGGCTAAACTGTTCACGAATACCCTTTAGTCGAGATCCGGTATCGCAAAAAGTTAGAGGTCACTGAACACTTAATTGTACAGCGCGGGAGCTATATGAGATTGCATTATCTGTTTCGTTCGAGTTGATTATGTGTTTTAAATCACCAGATTTATATTGCGAGGCGGAAGCGTAGAATCCTTTAGCTGTTCGTGCACTAGTTACGTGGCACGCCCTGACTGATACATCTTTGATTATCACTAATATTATTATTTTACAAGTAGAAATCTTCCTAGAGAATTTGCTTGTATGTATTGAGTATAGCAAAACGCACTAAAGGAAAGTAAAAATAAATAAGCAAAATATATATTTCTCAAGAATTATGAAACATTTTCTAAATTTCCTTAACCACTCCACATTGTTGTTATTCCCTTTGCCACGGCTCAGTTAAGGCGCAGAGTAGGGGTACTTCAGTCCTTGGATATGCGAAGAAAGGGATTAAATTTTACAAAAAATGAAATAAATAAAATAAAATAAAAATAAGAAGAATACTTTTTAAAAATATTTCAATTAATAAGTAAATGGTAAGTGTTTTTCTTTAATTATCATTTTAATCTTGAATTTTCATTTTAATATTTAACATGTATTTTAATAGTTGATTTTGTCTGTAGTTACAGAGCTAAATTAATTTATCTCAGTTTTATTTTTATTTTTCAAAATTTGACGTATTTGGATAGATTATCCACACTTCGATTAAAGATAAATTTATAAGACTTTGTAGAATACGTTTTACCTATGTATTCTTTAAATTGTCTTTAGGATTTTTTTTCTTTTGACAGAAAATTTTTAAAATGTGATTCTCATAATAAAAAGCATGAATAAATAAACAATTAAATTTAAAAAAATCAAAAAACCTGACTGCGTAAAAAGCGAACTAATTAATTATTTCTCATCAATGTGAAACTATTTTTTTTTTCAATTTCTACTATTAGCTCACACTCTCGCTATATATATCTTGTTCAAATTTTCAATCGTTAATAAAATACTTATTATTCATCCAATCAAGCTCAAATAAAATTTTTTAAACTTGCAGTGGATGACACTTGATGTTAATACAGTTTTTTTCAAATATTAATTAATTAATTAAATTAAATTAATTAATTTTCAATAATCGAGAGAGAGCTCTTCTTGATCAAGGTATTTTAAGACCGAGAGAGCAATCTTCTCGATCAAGGCATTTTAAGCACCACTCAAGAGGAAAGAAGAATGGGAGAGAAAAAAAATTCTCTTATTGACCTAAGTAGGAATTGACTTAAAATATTATTTTACATTACTTGTTTATATTACTTACCTAGTTTATTTTATTTACTTGTATTGATGACTTTTAAGTTGTGTTTAATTGTTAGTTCCTATCTATAAACACTGTTTTGATGAGGTCTATAGATGTCTATGATGGTTAGAGTTGCAGTAAAGCTACAGATCCTACCTACACAACTTCCAAGTTGTATAATGTTTTAACGGAGCTTCTGACTGTAAAACAGTCAATGAAACATTTTCTTCATTTTGAAAGACCTATCCAATGATAGGCCACTCAATAGTGTGCGTAAAAAATTTTTTCGTCTCTACCGCCATTTTGTATTTTACGGCCGCCATTTGGAATTTATAAAAACAAAACCTAGCCTATAACCATCGGGCCGTTAAGACGAATTGATAGAGGCCTCATTCATTAAAATCCATCCAACCGTTAGGATGTTTCGAGGTTATAAAGAAATCCACATACCCACATACTCGTGACACACATAACCTTTCTTTTTAGTCGGGTAAAAATGACTTCTTCATACAAAAATTTCGTTTTTTTTTTTTTTTTTTTTTTTTTTTTGTAAATCCTGAAAACAAATCAATATTTATTCTTTTGTGTCAAAAAAAAAAAAAAAAGAAAAAAAGAAAAAGAAAAAAAAAGAAGAAAGAAAGAAAAAAAATGTGGTCAAAGATTACAAAGATACAAGTTACAAGATAAACATATTAATAGATTGAATTGAACGTTTTTTTTTCTTCTAAAGAATTTACATTTAACCCCTTAATTCTCACTCTCGTCAATATCACGGACTGAGGTGTCGTTCGTTATTTCTCGTACCCGATATATTTCCGGGCTGGAGATTTAATTGGTGGAAAACTTCTGAAACCAGAAAAATTTAATTGGCATTTCCGTCTGAAGTCTTTGAATATTACCGTTCGGGTTTGGTTTTTGTTACGCTGATTGTGATGTTGGACTTTGTATTGAATGTTTCGAAATATATCACATTAAAAAAAAAATATTAATAATCAAAATTTAATGAATATATATGTATATATATTAATTGAAATATTATTTGTAAAATGTGTGTGATGATGATAAACAAAGATATAAGATGTGAAATGAAAGGTCTTATTCGCATTCATTTGTATGGTGCAAAGCAAACATTAAGACACAGAATTCTCACATGATGGCTTTGCTACAAATGTGAATTTGTTCTATAACACCTTTTTTTTCGCCTTAAAAAAAAACTAATTGCATATTTTATTTAGAAACCTTATAAGTATTCAATTTCTGTAATAAAAAAATAGGTACTTTTGATGGTTTTTCCAAATATTAAGTGATCCTTAAGGGGATAAAAAGGAATATATATATAAATATATTTTTCAAAAGAAAAAATATTTATACATTTTTAAAAAAATAAAGTTTTGTGTCCCAGACATCTTTGATGAATTAAGGCTGTTCTTAACTGCTCTGCTCAACAAGCGCAAAACGTTTTGACACATTTACAAATTCATTTTTCAACGGAAAGGTATAAAATTGGAAAGCCTGGCCATGGAAGCGTTTTGGAATTGAACTGTTTTTTCCATTTTTTGATCAATCAATTACCTATTGAGTTATAAGCCATTTTGATCACGTGACAAACACGTTTTTCGCCCGCTCTTGAGTGCTGTTTCTTCCTTCGCGCGGAAATTTGGTTCAAAACGCCCACTTTGACACTATTTTCTGAAAGATCTATTGCGTTTTCAGAAAAAAAAAATGGAAAAAACAGCTTAATTACATAGTTTCTGAACATCAAACAACACCAGTCAATTTCAGGCATTTTCGAACAAAAATAAATTAAAACTTATGTCAGAAAGTTACCCTTTTGGATTTGAGAACACACTTAAACGTGGATTTGGAAATTGTTAGAAAAGAAAATTTATTAAAAATCTTGAATATGTTTTTCAAATCCACCATAAAGTATAAGTCCAGTAGTCAGTTGGAAGGGTTGGTTGATTTCATTATTATTTATATATATATATAGTATAATCTCGTTACACCGAATGCCACTTTAACGAATTTTTCATTTTAACGAATATTATTTGCATTGTTAAAAAAAATCCTATTGCCCTATTTCAATATAAAAATATTTACTTTAACGAATTTTTCAGTGTAGCGAATTTAAT
Organism: Maratus speciosus; assembly: GCA_963932465.1. NCBI lineage: Eukaryota > Metazoa > Arthropoda > Arachnida > Araneae > Salticidae > Maratus > Maratus speciosus. Next base: position 2,275,998 of record OZ010790.1, on the reverse strand, counting down.
CATGTCACCCCAGAGATTCGTTGTAACGCGATTTTACTGTATACATGATACATTTATCATATTTAATGCAGATTCTTTTAGCTCTTCAAGCACTAGTTAAGTGGCACTCTGGCTTGATACACCTTTGATTGTTATTATTTTAATTGCAATTTGGCAAATTAGTTATACAAGTTCGCTATTTTAGCGAGAAAGGTAATTTGCAGGTATGTTAACAAATTCGTAATTATATCAAAAGTGTTAAAAATTGTCGAAATTATAATTTTAAAATGCTTGTAGTATCTGGAGTAATCCAAGCCATTCAATAAAGTCCATCGAAAACTTCTGTGTGTCCCAATAAATGAGCAATTAGAGCAATGCAAAGAAATAAGTTGAAACTTGTGTGAATTAATACGAACTTCTTAAAACACCATGAAAAACTTAAATGTGCTAGGTATTTCGAAAGATCTGAGTCTTTCTTCGTCAGGCGCAAAGAAGACGTGCTTTTACTATGAAAGCAGCAGCAAGACTGAAATAAGAGATAAGGGAAAGGAGACAAGCTGAAGAAACAGCCAATAGGAAAGTAGAAATCAACAGCCAATAGGAAAGCAGAAGACAACAGCCAAGAGTATAATCAAAACAAAAGAACACCGACTAGGAGGGGAATAAGGGAGCAAATTAAAAAAATAATAACAAATAAAATAAAATTGAAAATAATTTATAATAAAAGGAAAACACCCACATATATTAAAATATGGGAACACGTTAAATTTAAAAATAAATAAATAAATAAGATATATATATATATATTAAAAAAACAGACTAATATTAATTAATACAAAAAATAAATTATATGGTAGTATTGAAAAGGTTTTTCCAAGCTGAAGACAGCATTGTAGAATCAGGTTTATCATTAAGAATAACTTCACGATTAAGGTAAATGGCTAAATTTTCAACAAAGTCCAATTCAGAGATACTATTGACTACATCAAAGATAATTTTAGCATTTTGAAAATTAAAATTATGGCCGGAATCCCAAGAGTGCTTGGCAATAGAAAATTTAGAAATTTATTGATTAATTACATAACGAGAGTGCTCTTTTAAGCGGATTTCAAGATTTCTTTTAGTTTGACCAATATAAGATAAATCACAGCCATTGCAAGGAACATTATAAATTCCCCATTTACGAAGATCAGGAACAGGAGATTAAGTGGAGGGGAATTTGAATTTATTGACAGGTTTAAAGATAATGTTAAAATTAAAACGTCTTAATACTTTAGCTAATTTGAAACTAAAAGGGGAAAGCAACCAAATTATCAGGTTTGCTTTTGACAGATTTAGAAATAGTAGATTTATTAGACGGTCTATTGAATTTCTTCATAGTATTATTGATAACAGAAGGATTGAAAGCTCTTTTCACAGCAGCAGTTTTTAAATAATTAAGTTCATCCTTAAGAGATGCAGGGTCGGAAAAAATTTTGAGAGCACGACTTACATACGTGTAAAAAACACCGATTTTTTGGTTGACAGAATGATTCCAGAGAGCATGAGGTGGGTCAGAGACAGAAAAAGGTTTTCTATAAATACTAGTTTTGAAAGAAGAATCACATTTGGTAACTAAAACATTGAAGAATGGTAGAAATATCAAAAAGATTATCAAATAAAACAAAAGTGTCGTCGACACGACGCATTCAACATTTAAAATTAACTTAATTTAATAATTTTTCCTCAAAATAATGCATATCAATATAACAAAGAATCTTCTTTGCGCCTGACGAAGAAAGACTCAGATCTTTCGAAAGACCTAGTGCATTTAAGTTTTTCATGGTGTTTTAAGAAGTTCTTTTAGTGTAAACAAACTGTAAGAGCTTCATAACTGATTAACTCTTTAAGATATACTTGCAAGATCATTTCACTGCCCCAATTAGATTTGATTAAGAAAAATTCAATTTTTATGACAGTAGATAATAAGTGGGGGTTCTATGCCAGCGGCACGGCGGCACGACCTTGAATGACCTCTGTGCGCCTGTGAAGGTCATGCGGCGTGTCCTCTGCATGGGGTATGAAGGTCATGTGGCGTACTCTTGGAGGCGGGGTCAAGGTGATGCGGCGGTGAAGGTGATGCGTCATCTTATAGTATGAGGGGTTATTTTGAGTTTAATTATTTTACTAATGATAATTAATTTTAATTGGGGGACTTTAACTTTTTTCAGGGTAATTTTTGAAGATTGAAATTTTTAGAGATTGATTTTTTTTCTTACCGTACTACAGTATGAGGGGTAATTTTAAGTTTTTTTTTTTTTTTACTAATGATAATTAATTTTAATTGGGGGACTTTAACTTTTTTCAGGGTAATTTTTGAAGATTGAAATTTTTAGAGATTGATTTTTTTTCTTACCGTACTACAGTATGAGGGGTAATTTTAAGTTTTTTTTTTTTTTTTTACTAATGATAATTAATTTTAATTGGGGGACTTTAACTTTTTTCAGGGTAATTTTTGAAGATTGAAACTTTTAGAGATTCATTTTTTTTCTGACCGTACTACAGTATGAGGGGTTATTTTAAGTTTTTTTTTTTTACTAATGATAATTAATTTTAATTGGGGGACTTTAACTTTTTTCAGGGTAATTTTTGAAGATTGAAATTTTTAGAGATTCATTTTTTTTTTCTCACCGTACTACAGTACTTAGGGATAATTTTACATTTGAAAAATACATTAACGATAATTAATTTTAATTGGGGGAGTTTAACTTTTTTCAGGGTAATTTTTGAAGATTGAAATTTTTGGGACATTGATTTTTTTTTCGTCGTACGAGGGGTTATTTTAAGTTTGATATTTTTTCATTAATGATAATTAATTAAGAAATTTTAATTGGGGGACTTTAACTTTTTTTTGGGAGTATTTTTGAAGATTGAATTTTTCATGGACATTGAATTTTTTCGTCGTACTGCAGTATGAGGGGTTATTTTGAGTTTGATTTTTTTACTAATGATAATTAATTAAGAAATTTTAATTGGGGGACTTTAACTTTTTTCGGGGTAATTTTTGAATTTTTAGGGGTCATTGATTTATTTCGCTGTTGTTTAGTACGAGGGGATATTTTGAGTTGGATATTTTTTTACTAATGATAATTAAGAAATTTTAATTGAGACACTTTAACTTTTTGGGGATAATTTTTGAGATAGAATTTTTTGGGAGATAGATTTTTCTTTTCGTCGTACTCCAGTACGAGGGGTCATTTGTACTTTTAAAAATTAATTAAGAAGTTTTAATTGGGAGACTTTAATTTTAGGGAATAATTTCTGAGATAGATTTTTTTTTTCTGACATATATTTTTTAGCGCACTTGAGTTTTCGGTATTATTTTTAGGGGCATAATTTTTGTGTTAGAGTTTTTACTGGCAACGATTTTTAATTTGGGAACTTTCAAATATTTTTTTCGCGATTTTTCATTGGCAATCGAATTTTAAACATTCATTAAGCATTTTAATTGGGAGACTTTATCTTTTAACACACATTTTTAGATAAAAATGGAATTTTAAACATAAATTGGATGAGGGGACTTTACGCGATTCAATTTAGTGACATATGCGCTCGAATATTGAGTATTAATTAAAATTATGAATGATTGTGAATTTTTGTTATTTAGTGTTAGAATTTATGTATGCGAATTTTTTAATAGTACTGCCCCACCCGTGGGTGAGAGGTTATGCTCACGAAGCTAATAGACGTGAAGTGCTGGGTTCGATCCCAATCGCACCCGTCGGCCTAATCGTTCGGAGTTTTCTTCGAACCATGGATTTTCATGCGTAAATTCGGGTTAGGTTACCTTAGAAAGACCTTCACGAAGGGTACTCCCCCCTATATCCCTAGTGTAGATAATCAATCGCGCCCGTCGGCCTAATCGTTCGGAGTTTTCTTCGAACCATGGATTTTCATGCGTAAATTTGGGTTAGGTTCCCTTAGAAAGACCCTGACGAAGGGCACTCCCTCCCTTTATCCATAGTGACGTCAAAATTAACCCACCTTTTAAAGGTTAGGTATAACTATGTTGGTACATGATTTGTTATGCAATGTTTAGGTATGTATTGTTTAATCTATATGAAAATTTATTTTGAAAAAAAAACATGAAATGGTATTCATAAAGATATTAGGAAATTTTCCCCCTTTCCCCTTAATGAATATATATTTGTAAAATACAGGGTTACCTATTCAATGGTCCGTTTGAATTTGTCCCATCAAATTTTATTGACGCATGTTTTCGAAAAGTTTCATATTTTTAAAAACTAGAAAATCGATTTTTTAAACGTTTATATTAAAACACTTTGAATTTTTAATAAGATTTTGGGAAAAAAACGCATTTTTTACAAATTTACACTAATATTACACTTTTTAGAATAAAACTTTTAAATACATAAATTAAACACACTTACTTTACTTCAAATGACTTTCAGAGCCTAAAAAAACGCGTGTTTGTGCAGGAAAATGTCTACTATACTGAACCGTGATCATCGTGCGTTATCTTTGGGAACACTCAGAAGTGAATCACTTTATCTAGATAAGGGGTTTTCCTTTTTATCGTGATAGGATATTAGATTTTAATTTCGATTGACTAATGGTGGGGTACAAATTAAGATTTTCAAATAATTAATTTAAGATTTTTATTATCTCACTGATTGCGAATTTAATGAATGAATAATTAATATTACGTCACACAAAACGAATTTTTTGAATAATTTAGATTGCGTCACAATTTTTAAATGATTTTATTAATATAGAATTTATGTCCAATTGGGGGGTCATTTTTTCTTATCGATTTATTTAAAATAAAATTGGAATATTCATTTAGTAATACTATATTAACAATTTAATGCATGTGCGACATTTCTTTTGGATAAAATTAAAACTATTTTCTAATGAGACCTTTAAAAACGAATACTTTTTTAACTGATTTTATTAATATAAAATTTTTATCCAATTGGGGGCCATTTTTTCTTATAGATTTATTTTTAATAAAATTGGAATATTCATTTAGTAATACTATATTAACAATTTAATGCATGTGCGACATTTCTTTTGGATAAAATTAAAACTATTTTCTAATGAGACCTTTAAAAACGGATACTTTTTTAACTGATTCATTAACCGCAAGAATACTTCAAACATGTCCTTGATGAGTCATCACATATAAGTAAATTTTCACTCGTAAACATGAAAGTTTTAATAAATATATAGAGGTTTTTGAAAAGTGACACTCATTTCGTTCAGTGGACTTTGAACTTTTAGTCTAGTTCTAATTTCGATCTAGTTCAAATTTTGCTAAGTTAACACGTTACGAAATAAAGGGAAGCTTAATACTATGCATTAATTTAACTATGATTTTTGCTTAATTTTTTACAAGGATAAAATTTTTATCATCGGAAAAACACATCTTTAAGAGATTTAAAATAAATATTTTTAAATATATATATATAATTTAATATCATTAAATATTTAGTATCTTCACACATAATTAACACATGTTAATTAAGTTCGATTAAATTTAAAAGAAATCATAATTTTCATTAAATTAAAAAGAAATTGTACATTTAACTTTTAATATAGCAAATATTAAAACATGAAACAAATGATTGCGCTTTTAGAGCATATAACTTTAATCATAAAAATTTGAATACTTATCACTTTCAAATGAAAATGATAAACCTTTATTTAAAAATTTTCAGTTTATAATTAGAGACATACAATTAACTAGAAACTTAAGTATAAAAACAGAAATGAATATCTAGCAATAAGGTTAACATTTTTAATAAAAAATTAATATTTTAGGTTAATTTTAAACGTGCTAGTATTTTTAGACTAGCGAAATATCCCTTTTTTAGAAAATACTTTTCTGGTTTAATTTTCATTTATTTTTTAAATATAACTTTTAAAAAATATTCTCAGCTGTAAAAACTAGGGATTTGCTTTTGACAATTTTATCTGAATTTAAGATTTGTTTCACATTTAGAAGTATATATTATCAAAATAAATTGGAAATATTTAGATTTGTTTATTATTAATAATTTGAAAAATAAAACATTTAGAAGTAAATTCACTTACTTTTGTTTATGTTACATATAAATCCAAAAGGGTTGAAAAAGAGTAGCAACACTTCACATAAGTTTTGTGATACTAAATGGAGTAAATTTTGAACATCAATATCTTATCTGTTTGGGTATTTCCATGAATACATGATTCATGAGATAAGCAGAATGTCATGTTCAAATATGAATCTAAGAACAGTGTTAATGAATTTACTTTATTCATATCGTATATACTTTAGCTATAATTAATATAATGCGTAATTAATAAGGGATTTATTTAATATGATGCGTTTTTAAATAAAATCTAAATATAATTGTATCTTTTTCAGTCTTATTTAATAGAAGAGGAATGCTTTTCAAATTTATTAAGAAACATGTAAGTTATTTTTAGCTTGGAAATTGCAACTGAATTAAAAATTGACTTTTAACATAGAATTAGTCTTTTGCTAAATTTTCAATGGAAATATTTCTCACTTAAAAGTTTACTTCTCACATTAAAAAAGTCATATACTTGGAATTTTTACCGGGAAAATTTTCTCACATGGAAAAAGGCTTTAGTGATTGTATTAGAATAAAAACTTATCATATTAAAATTTTTAATAAGTAAATTATTATTATTAAATCTATGTCACCCACCACTCACTTTATTTACAAATAAATATTTTTTCAGTGCGACTCCTTCAAATTTAAAACCTTTTGAGAGCTTTTATAGGGAGAACGTAAACAAATCAAAGTCTCCCATTTCACCAATAAAGGATTTGTACTAAATACACTACAGACATTCTTGTTTTAACATGATTTGAAAAATTTTAATTCAAGTTCTTTTGAAAACTTTACTTATTTCATAGGGAGAGAAAAAAAAAAAACATGCATTTATAAATTTTTAGTTTCACATTTCAACAATAAAGGATTTATACTAAGTACACTACAAACTTATTTATAAAAAGGAAAGACATAACCTTATTTCACTTTTTCGTTAAGCATATTTTTAATTCACAAGCAGGTTTCACACATATTACTTAGCACACAAGTTACTTCAGCGAGAAATCCCTTTTCCTTAGCTAAATGATTCATAGGGATTCATACCTCCCTCACGAATACGTTATACAAACGATGTATTAGTTTAATGAATATAAATTTTAACTGAATCCTTTAAACTTTATTTGATAACATTCGATCATTTTTATATTTCAAAACGAAGAAAAATTATTGAATATCACCTAACAAGCATATACTTTTACACTAACATGTTATAAAAACACTTCTCAATATTCAAATTTTATGATATTTCGACATCTCTCGCCAAGCTTTTTAAGAATGAAAGACTATTTCGTTAAAATATTTAGCTTTTTGTATACAATTTTAGCAATAAATACATAATGCACTCAACTTTACTTTGTCATTAAACATTAAATTAATCCATCGCTTAGCAATTCAAACGTAGGATTTTTTTATTTAGGGTAGATAAGTATACGTGTATATATATATACATGCGCATATATGTGTGTGCATTTGTCAATGGGGAAAAATTTAAAAGGTATACACATTGAAAGTTAATAAAATTATTTTAAAAAAATTATATAAATATTTCAAGACAGTATTAAAGATTTGAACAACTGATAAAAATGCTTTGAAAAACATTTAAAATTATTTAAAATGTTTCTTTCATATTTTAAAGTCAACAAATTTTAATACATAGCTATGTACATACAGGCATTTGAGCTATATACATACATGCATTTGACCTATGTTAACAGAACAAATGTTTTAAATATTTCGATGCTATTTCCAAGTTACTCAATTTATACTTTTTGAATATGCACATACATATATTTGAAAATTTTAATGTTTTCTGTTAAAACTGACTAGTTATTTATCCTAGCATTATCCTAGTTATTTATCCTTCATTTATTAACACAATAAACCAACTGCTTTTAAAAAGACTGTGTGATTATCAAAACAACCCAAATCCTTTTATCTGCACATGCGCAAACATTTTAATAAACTAGAGGTCACATTTTTAATCGAATAAAATAATGACTAATCAAATAGGTTTTATCCTAACTTAAATGATACCTTTTTTGTGATATTGCTAAACATGCTACTACAATGTCTAATCAAATAGGTTCTGTACTAACGTTAATTATACCTTTTATGTGGCATTACTAAACTAGCTAACATGACATTATTAAACTAACTTGTAAAAATAACATGATAACCTGTTTTCACTAGACAAACTTAATAATTTTCGATGCTTTTGTTTGACAATCAACAAAGTTTTATGAAATATATTCAAAAAGTTTGCTGCGATTAAAAAACATGCTTATAACTTAGATAGTTTTCACTCTTTATATTTCAAAACATGCATATTATTACAAAACACAAGATATTGTTTAAATTTGAATTAAATAATCACCATTTTTCACAAGTTTGCAATATTTTTATGCTAACTAGGGTTAGTAGTATTCAGACTTAAAAATATCTTTATAGATTAAACATGAAAATTAATGTGTAAAAAAAACCTTTTACTATTTTTAGTTAAACTTCATGTCATGCAATATATCCAGTTAACTTTAAAATGTACTATTACAAATTAATGTTTTAAAATTCATTAAAATTATTAAATACTATTTCATTATAATTTTAAAATTCATTTTTATATAAAAACACACAAAATAATAATACTTATCTAATATGGCAGCTAGCAGTCTTAAGCGCAACCTTCTATTACAAAAACTAAAAGTGAAATGAATAATTCTAAGTCCACTTATCAGCTAATCTTATCAACTGATTAGATCTAGTCACGTGATATATGACATCACTTATCACTGATGACGTAGGGGTTATCACTCATGACGTAGGGGTTATCACGTGTTGGGAAAACCCTGTCACGTGGTGTATGATAACACTGAAGACGTAGTAGGATATCACGTGACTAGATCTAATCAGTTGATAAGATTAGCTGATAAGTGGACTTAGAATTATTCATTTCACTTTTAGTTTTTGTAATAGAAGGTTGCGCTTAAGACTGCTAGCTGCCATATTAGATAAGTATTATTATTTTGTGTGTTTTTATATCAAAATGAATTTTAAAATTATAATGAAATAGTATTTAATAATTTTAATGAATTTTAAAACATTAATTTGTAATAGTACATTTTAAAGTTAACTGGATATATTTCATGACATGAAGTTTAACTAAAAATAGTAAAAGGTTTTTTTTACACATTAATTTTCATGTTTAATCTATAAAGATATTTTTAAGTCTGAATACTACTAACCCTAGTTAGCATAAAAATATTGCAAACTTGTGAAAAATGGTGATTATTTAATTCAAATTTAAACAATATCTTGTGTTTTGTAATAATATGCATGTTTTGAAATATAAAGAGTGAAAACTATCTAAGTTATAAGCATGTTTTTTAATCGCAGCAAACTTTTTGAATATATTTCATAAAACTTTGTTGATTGTCAAACAAAAGCATCGAAAATTATTAAGTTTGTCTAGTGAAAACAGGTTATCATGTTATTTTTACAAGTTAGTTTAATAATGTCATGTTAGCTAGTTTAGTAATGCCACATAAAAGGTATAATTAACGTTAGTACAGAACCTATTTGATTAGACATTGTAGTAGCATGTTTAGCAATATCACAAAAAAGGTATCATTTAAGTTAGGATAAAACCTATTTGATTAGTCATTATTTTATTCGATTAAAAATGTGACCTCTAGTTTATTAAAATGTTTGCGCATGTGCAGATAAAAGGATTTGGGTTGTTTTGATAATCACACAGTCTTTTTAAAAGCAGTTGGTTTATTGTGTTAATAAATGAAGGATAAATAACTAGGATAATGCTAGGATAAATAACTAGTCAGTTTTAACAGAAAACATTAAAATTTTCAAATATATGTATATGCATATTCAAAAAGTATAAATTGAGTAACTTGGAAATAGCATCGAAATATTTAAAACATTTGTTCTGTTAACATAGGTCAAATGCATGTATGTATATAGCTCAAATGCCTGTATGTACATAGCTATGTATTAAAATTTGTTGACTTTAAAATATGAAAGAAACATTTTAAATAATTTTAAATGTTTTTCAAAGCATTTTTATCAGTTGTTCAAATCTTTAATACTGTCTTGAAATATTTATATAATTTTTTTAAAATAATTTTATTAACTTTCAATGTGTATACCTTTTAAATTTTTCCCCATTGACAAATGCACACACATATATGCGCATGTATATATATATACACGTATACTTATCTACCCTAAATAAAAAAATCCTACGTTTGAATTGCTAAGCGATGGATTAATTTAATGTTTAATGACAAAGTAAAGTTGAGTGCATTATGTATTTATTGCTAAAATTGTATACAAAAAGCTAAATATTTTAACGAAATAGTCTTTCATTCTTAAAAAGCTTGGCGAGAGATGTCGAAATATCATAAAATTTGAATATTGAGAAGTGTTTTTATAACATGTTAGTGTAAAAGTATATGCTTGTTAGGTGATATTCAATAATTTTTCTTCGTTTTGAAATATAAAAATGATCGAATGTTATCAAATAAAGTTTAAAGGATTCAGTTAAAATTTATATTCATTAAACTAATACATCGTTTGTATAACGTATTCGTGAGGGAGGTATGAATCCCCATGAATCATTTAGATAAGAAAAAGGGATTTCTCGCTGAAGTAACTTGTGTGCTAAGTAATATGTGTGAAGCCTGCTTGTGAATTAAAAATATGCTTAACGAAAAAGTGAAATAAGGTTATGTCTTTCCTTTTTATAAATAAGTTTGTAGTGTACTTAGTATAAATCCTTTATTGTTGAAATGTGAAACTAAAAATTTATAAATGCATGTTTTTTTTTTTTCTCTCCCTATGAAATAAGTAAAGTTTTCAAAAGAACTTGAATTAAAATTTTTCAAATCATGTTAAAACAAGAATGTCTGTAGTGTATTTAGTACAAATCCTTTATTGGTGAAATGGGAGACTTTGATTTGTTTACGTTCTCCCTATAAAAGCTCTCAAAAGGTTTTAAATTTGAAGGAGTCGCACTGAAAAAAAAAAAAAGACTCATATTAATTTAAAAATATTAAACGAAAGCTTTACCTACCATTTTTGTTTCCATTAAAAAGTGAAAAATATTTATTTGTAAATAAAGTGAGTGGTGGGTGACAAAGATTTAATAATAATAATTTACTTATTAAAAATTTTAATATGATAAGTTTTTATTCTAATACAATCACTAAAGCCTTTTTCCATGTGAGAAAATTTTCCCGGTAAAAATTCCAAGTATATGACTTTTTTAATGTGAGAAGTAAACTTTTAAGTGAGAAATATTTCCATTGAAAATTTAGCAAAAGACTAATTCTATGTTAAAAGTCAATTTTTAATTCAGTTGCAATTTCCAAGCTAAAAATAACTTACATGTTTCTTAATAAATTTGAAAAGCATTCCTCTTCTATTAAATAAGACTGAAAAAGATACAATTATATTTAGATTTTATTTAAAAACGCATCATATTAATTAAATCCCTTATTAATTACGCATTATATTAATTATAGCTAAAGTATATACGATATGAATAAAGTAAATTCATTAACACTGTTCTTAGATTCATATTTGAACATGACATTCTGCTTATCTCATGAATCATGTATTCATGGAAATACCCAAACAGATAAGATATTGATGTTCAAAATTTACTCCATTTAGTATCACAAAACTTATGTGAAGTGTTGCTACTCTTTTTCAACCCTTTTGGATTTATATGTAACATAAACAAAAGTAAGTGAATTTACTTCTAAATGTTTTATTTTTCAAATTATTAATAATAAACAAATCTAAATATTTCCAATTTATTTTGATAATATATACTTCTAAATGTGAAACAAATCTTAAATTCAGATAAAATTGTCAAAAGCAAATCCCTAGTTTTTACAGTTGAGAATATTTTTTAAAAGTTATATTTAAAAAATAAATGAAAATTAAACCAGAAAAGTATTTTCTAAAAAAGGGATATTTCGCTAGTCTAAAAATACTAGCACGTTTAAAATTAACCTAAAATATTAATTTTTTATTAAAAATGTTAACCTTATTGCTAGATATTCATTTCTGTTTTTATACTTAAGTTTCTAGTTAATTGTATGTCTCTAATTATAAACTGAAAATTTTTAAATAAAGGTTTATCATTTTCATTTGAAAGTGATAAGTATTCAAATTTTTATGATTAAAGTTATATGCTCTAAAAGCGCAATCATTTGTTTCATGTTTTAATATTTGCTATATTAAAAGTTGAATGTACAATTTCTTTTTAATTTAATGAAAATTATGATTTCTTTTAAATTTAATCGAACTTAATTAACATGTGTTAATTATGTGTGAAGATACTAAATATTTAATGATATTAAATTATATATATATATTTAAAAATATTTATTTTAAATCTCTTAAAGATGTGTTTTTCCGATGATAAAAATTTTATCCTTGTAAAAAATTAAGCAAAAATCATAGTTAAATTAATGCATAGTATTAAGCTTCCCTTTATTTCGTAACGTGTTAACTTAGCAAAATTTGAACTAGATCGAAATTAGAACTAGACTAAAAGTTCAAAGTCCACTGCACGAAATGAGTGTCACTTTTCAAAAACCTCTATATATTTATTAAAACTTTCATGTTTACGAGTGAAAATTTACTTATATGTGATGACTCATCAAGGACATGTTTGAAGTATTCTCGCGGTTAATGAATCAGTTAAAAAAGTATCCGTTTTTAAAGGTCTCATTAGAAAATAGTTTTAATTTTATCCAAAAGAAATGTCGCACATGCATTAAATTGTTAATATAGTATTACTAAATGAATATTCCAATTTTATTAAAAATAAATCTATAAGAAAAAATGACCCCCAATTGGATAAAAATTTTATATTAATAAAATCAGTTAAAAAAGTATCCGTTTTTAAAGGTCTCATTAGAAAATAGTTTTAATTTTATCCAAAAGAAATGTCGCACATGCATTAAATTGTTAATATAGTATTACTAAATGAATATTCCAATTTTATTTTAAATAAATCGATAAGAAAAAATGACCCCCCAATTGGACATAAATTCTATATTAATAAAATCATTTAAAAATTGTGACGCAATCTAAATTATTCAAAAAATTCGTTTTGTGTGACGTAATATTAATTATTCATTCATTAAATTCGCAATCAGTGAGATAATAAAAATCTTAAATTAATTATTTGAAAATCTTAATTTGTACCCCACCATTAGTCAATCGAAATTAAAATCTAATATCCTATCACGATAAAAAGGAAAACCCCTTATCTAGATAAAGTGATTCACTTCTGAGTGTTCCCAAAGATAACGCACGATGATCACGGTTCAGTATAGTAGACATTTTCCTGCACAAACACGCGTTTTTTTAGGCTCTGAAAGTCATTTGAAGTAAAGTAAGTGTGTTTAATTTATGTATTTAAAAGTTTTATTCTAAAAAGTGTAATATTAGTGTAAATTTGTAAAAAATGCGTTTTTTTCCCAAAATCTTATTAAAAATTCAAAGTGTTTTAATATAAACGTTTAAAAAATCGATTTTCTAGTTTTTAAAAATATGAAACTTTTCGAAAACATGCGTCAATAAAATTTGATGGGACAAATTCAAACGGACCATTGAATAGGTAACCCTGTATTTTACAAATATATATTCATTAAGGGGAAAGGGGGAAAATTTCCTAATATCTTTATGAATACCATTTCATGTTTTTTTTCAAAATAAATTTTCATATAGATTAAACAATACATACCTAAACATTGCATAACAAATCATGTACCAACATAGTTATACCTAACCTTTAAAAGGTGGGTTAATTTTGACGTCACTATGGATAAAGGGAGGGAGTGCCCTTCGTCAGGGTCTTTCTAAGGGAACCTAACCCAAATTTACGCATGAAAATCCATGGTTCGAAGAAAACTCCGAACGATTAGGCCGACGGGCGCGATTGATTATCTACACTAGGGATATAGGGGGGAGTACCCTTCGTGAAGGTCTTTCTAAGGTAACCTAACCCGAATTTACGCATGAAAATCCATGGTTCGAAGAAAACTCCGAACGATTAGGCCGACGGGTGCGATTGGGATCTAATCCAGCACTTCACGTCTATTAGCTTCGTGAGCATAACCTCTCACCCACGGGTGGGGCAGTACTATTAAAAAATTCGCATACATAAATTCTAACACTAAATAACAAAAATTCACAATCATTCATAATTTTAATTAATACTCAATATTCGAGCGCATATGTCACTAAATTGAATCGCGTAAAGTCCCCTCATCCAATTTATGTTTAAAATTCCATTTTTATCTAAAAATGTGCGTTAAAAGATAAAGTCTCCCAATTAAAATGCTTAATGAATGTTTAAAATTCGATTGCCAATGAAAAATCGCGAAAAAAATATTTGAAAGTTCCCAAATTAAAAATCGTTGCCAGTAAAAACTCTAACACAAAAATTATGCCCCTAAAAATAACACCGAAAACTCAAGTGCGCTAAAAAATATATGTCAGAAAAAAAAAATCTATCTCAGAAATTATTCCCTAAAATTAAAGTCTCCCAATTAAAACTTCTTAATTAATTTTTTAAAGTACAAATGACCCCTCGTACTGGAGTACGACGAAAAGAAAAATCTATCTCCCAAAAAATTCTATCTCAAAAATTATCCCCAAAAAGTTAAAGTGTCTCAATTAAAATTTCTTAATTATCATTAGTAAAAAAATATCCAACTCAAAATATCCCCTCGTACTAAACAACAGCGAAATAAATCAATGACCCCTAAAAATTCAAAAATTACCCCGAAAAAAGTTAAAGTCCCCCAATTAAAATTTCTTAATTAATTATCATTAGTAAAAAAAATCAAACTCAAAATAACCCCTCATACTGCAGTACGACGAAAAAATTCAATGTCCATGAAAAATTCAATCTTCAAAAATACTCCCAAAAAAAAGTTAAAGTCCCCCAATTAAAATTTCTTAATTAATTATCATTAATGAAAAAATATCAAACTTAAAATAACCCCTCGTACGACGAAAAAAAAATCAATGTCCCAAAAATTTCAATCTTCAAAAATTACCCTGAAAAAAGTTAAAGTCCCCCAATTAAAATTAATTATCGTTAATGTATTTTTCAAATGTAAAATTATCCCTAAGTACTGTAGTACGGTGAGAAAAAAAAAATGAATCTCTAAAAATTTCAATCTTCAAAAATTACCCTGAAAAAAGTTAAAGTCCCCCAATTAAAATTAATTATCATTAGTAAAAAAAAAAAACTTAAAATAACCCCTCATACTGTAGTACGGTCAGAAAAAAAATGAATCTCTAAAAGTTTCAATCTTCAAAAATTACCCTGAAAAAAGTTAAAGTCCCCCAATTAAAATTAATTATCATTAGTAAAAAAAAAAAAACTTAAAATAACCCCTCATACTGTAGTACGGTCAGAAAAAAAAATGAATCTCTAAAAGTTTCAATCTTCAAAAATTACCCTGAAAAAAGTTAAAGTCCCCCAATTAAAATTAATTATCATTAGTAAAAAAAAAAAAAAACTTAAAATTACCCCTCATACTGTAGTACGGTAAGAAAAAAAATCAATCTCTAAAAATTTCAATCTTCAAAAATTACCCTGAAAAAAGTTAAAGTCCCCCAATTAAAATTAATTATCATTAGTAAAATAATTAAACTCAAAATAACCCCTCATACTATAAGATGACGCATCACCTTCACCGCCGCATCACCTTGACCCCGCCTCCAAGAGTACGCCACATGACCTTCATACCCCATGCAGAGGACACGCCGCATGACCTTCACAGGCGCACAGAGGTCATTCAAGGTCGTGCCGCCGTGCCGCTGGCATAGAACCCCCACTTATTATCTACTTATGACAATATTAAAAAAATTGTATGAAGTAGCAATGTTTAGTGAAGATCTTTTCAAAACTTTTTTTTAAACTCTTTCCCAGAGCAAACTGTGCATGTGTTTTTTTTTGTCCCGTTCTGCATGTATATAATCTTCATACAAATTTCGATAATGCTTGTGAAATTACCGCAATAGACAGCAGAGCCATTTCGTATTCGAATATGCAGTTGTAAAATCCGCCATTCACAGTATTGTTTCCCGTTTTGCAGGAGAGAAGATTTTCTCAGAGAATTTCTGATCTCGGATCTCAACAAAAACATGACCACACACTTTGGCATAGAGTTGCTTTTAGGAGGGGAAAAATTCCTTTTCAAACAAAATAATGTGCCTTGCAACAAAACTTTCGAAAAAGTGGTTCAATGATAACAATATCCCATTATTTGATTATCGATCGCAAGATATGGACAGTCATGATGATCCCAAGAGAAAAAAAAAAAAAGATCAATAAGAGCAATGATGGATTTTTTTTTTTTTTTTTTTTTTTGTATAAATTCAAGCAATATCCATGCATTACAGACCTCCTATTTATTGTTAATAATATTTAAATTTTTAATATTTTTTTGCATACCTTTGTATGACTTTTAAAATATATCATCAATTCAAATATAACAGGAAAAGAAAACTCTTACCTGTATGCTCGATAACGCCGCTGACCCCCATCCCTTTACTCGTAAAGCCCCGATAATCATCTTCCTTCGCGCTGTCGGAGAACATATTTCACATATTAATCTATAGTGTAAAAAGAAAATACATGTTTTTCATTATTATTGATTTATATATTTTGTGTGTGTGTGTAAACTATGGTGGAATTAATCATTACTTGTGCTGGCTTAATCCTTTAATGAAAAATCTTGATTATTATAAAAATGAGCACCGAGAGATTAAGTAATCGGAGCATCCTTTAAAACTACACACTACATGAGAAACGAAAAGAGTTCTAATAAAATATATAAAAAGACAGTCGAAAGTTCGAAGTGGGTGACGTCAACGCAATTGCAACCCGTGCACTGTAGAGGTCAGAAAGGCGAGGCAAACCTAAATATGCAGTCCTTCTCGAAGCTAGGAAAGTTTCAATGTTCAGTAGTTAAAAAATATTTCTGTGTTTTCTTTCAGGGGTTATACTGTCCAACACTATTTGAAAATGTGTTCCCATCGTGTGAAATCGTATGGTTGGGAGTCTCCAAAATAGAGGTGGTTACACATTTATTATTCAAATTGTACCGATTCAAACTTATAAGCTGTGTCCATTGAAAATTGCAGAATTCCATAGTAGTGTACGTATTTTCCTTTTAATAAAAAGGAAGAAGGAATGGATTATAAATACATATAGAGCGGGCGGCGGCGACACGAATGACTACGTCATCGAGTTACGGGATGAAATCATGATGCAGGACAAGATTTTTAGGCGTACATTAAGGAATGACTGGTCTGCCTCGACATTTCTTGGTACGATAGGCGCAGCAGTGGGCGCCAACTCGTGTACAAATGAAAACCCTATAAGCATAGTATTTTACATTGCATTGCCATATATACTACTTCATATCGACTTTCAAGATGAATTAAGGGTTTAGGAAAAGCTTATTAAGAGTACGTGGGGAAAAGACTGATTTGGCATAACTTGGTACAAAGCTCGAAGAACGGGGCGCCAATTCGTTATTTTCACAGTATTATTACGTCATCGAGTTACGGCTTGAAATTTTGGCAAATGAAACATACCGATTATTACAATACGAATATTTCAGCCTGCCTCGTCATATCTTGGTACGAGACGAGCAGAGCGGGGCGCCAATTTTTAATTTTTGCGGTATAATCACGTCATCGAGTTACGGGATGAAATCATGATGCAGGACAAGATTTTTAGGCGTACATTAAGGAATGACCGGTCTGCCTCGACATTTCTTGGTACGTTAGGCGCAGCAGCGGACGCCAACTCGTCATTTTTGCGTCATTATCACGTCATCGAGTTACGGGATAAAACCGGTGCCAAATTAAAGGTGAAAAAAAGTCTTTTAAGAATATTTTGGTCTGCCTGCGCATATCCTGGTAGAAACCCCTGGTAGACTAAAATCTATAACAAAAAAATACGTCATAATGTACAAATGCAAACCCTATAAACATAGTATTTTACATTAAACATTAAACATTCCGATTAGTACGATACGAATATTTCAGTCTGCCTCGTCATATCTTGGTAGGAGATGAGCAGAGCGGGGCGCCAATTGTCAATTTTGGCGATACAATCATATCATCGAGCTACGACTTTAAAATTTTGCACATTAAAGGAACATATCAGTACAATGAGGATATTTCAGTCTGCCTCGTCATATCTTGGTACGAGACGAGCAGTTTTTAATTTTTACGGTATAATCACGTCATCGAGTTACGGGATGAAATCATGATGCAGGACCAGATTTTTAGGCGTACGTTTAGGAATGACCGGTCTGCCTCGACATTTCTTGGTACGTTAGGCGCAGCAGCGGGCGCCAACTCGTGTACAAATGAAAACTCTATAAACATAGTATTTTACATTGCATTGCCATATATACTACTTCATATCGACATTCAAGATGAATTAAGGGTTTAGGAAAAGCTTATTAAGATACATCTTTATATTACATACTTATTATATACATCTTTATTTTATTTATTGATTGATTATTATTATTATTTATTAAAAAGAAATTTTTTACATGAAACAATAGTTTTTGTCAAGGTCTAGGTTTTTGTCTTAATAAACTTTTCCTAAACCCTTAATTTATCTTAAAAGTCGATACGAAGTAATATATATGGCAATGTAATGTAAAACACTCTGTTTATAGGGTTTTCATTTGTACATTATGACGTATTTTTTTGTTATAGATTTCAGTCTGCCGGGTGTTTCTACCAGGATATGCGCAGGCAGACCAAAATATTCTTAAAAGACTTTTTTTCACCTTTAATTTGGCGCCGGTTTCATCCCGTAACTCGATGACGTGATAGTGACGCAAAAATGACGAGTTGGCGCCCGCTGCTGCGCCTAACGTACCAAGAAATGTCGAGGCAGACCGGTCATTCCTTAATGTACGCCTAAAAATCTTGTCCTGCATCATGATTTCATCCCGTAACTCGATGACGTGATTATACCGCAAAAATTAAAAATTGGCTCTGCTCGTCTCGTACCAAGATATGACGAGGCAGACTGAAATATCCTCATTGTACTGATATGTTCCTTTAATGTGCAAAATTTTAAAGTCGTAGCTCGATGATGTGATTGTACCGCCAAAATTAACAATTGGCACCCCGCTCTGCTCATCTCCTACCAAGATATGACGAGGCAGACTGAAATATTCGTATTGTACTAATCGGAATGTTTCATTTGCCAAAATTTCAAGCCGTAACTCGATGACGTAATAATACTGTGAAAATAACGAATTGGCGCCCCGGTCTTCGAGCTTTGTACCAAGTTATGCCAAATCAGTCTTTTCCTCACGTACTCTTAATAAGCTTTTCCTAAACCCTTAATTCATCTTGAAAGTCGATATGAAGTAGTATATATGGCAATGCAATGTAAAATACTATGTTTATAGGGTTTTCATTTGTACACGAGTTGGCGCCCGTTGCTGCGCCTATCATACCAAGAAATGTCGAGGCAGACCAGTCATTCCTTTATCTACTCCTAAAAATCTTGTCCTGCATCATGATTTCATCCCGTAACTCGATGACGTAGTCATTCGTGTCGCCGCCGCCCGGTCTAATATATACATACATATATATATATATTTATATATATATAACCATTAATTAAACATTACCGACCATCATCAAAAACCGCATTATTGTGAATGAATTGACAATAAAAATGGATGTCACAAACCTATAATATAGAACTGTATGTATAAAATAAAGTACCTTATACTTAATTACAAGAATTAATAAGGAAGAATAAAAATAGAAGAATATGGATTCCGAAAAAATTGAAAAACTTATTATTGAATTACGTTTTCAAGAGTACAGAATTCAATGATATAAACAAATCGGTTGTTTTCTGTGAGATATATATATATATACATATATATATAATATATATATATGTATATATATATATATACATACATATATATAATATATATATATATATATATATATATATATATATATATATATATATTATATATATGTATGTATGTATATATATATATATATATATATATATATATATATATATACATATATATAATATATATATATATATATAAATTAATTTAATAGTGCATTTTAAATAATGTAATTACTATCTATTTATTTTATATTATATTAAATGTATTTAACAAGGTATTTCAAATTTTATTTCAAAATGTATTAACTGCATCCTTTGGTATCAATTACTGTGATTTCTTAACTGTTTTATTCACCTTAATCTTTATGATATTCTGGTAGACATGTGCGCGTGGATATTTCTAAAACACTGAAATATTAATCGGTATGGTGTTTATTATTTATATTTTATATCCTATAAATATTTAAATACGTTTTATTGATTCTTCCATTTCATATTATTTGTTTCTATTCTGCTTTCATTTTTAATCAATTCACTTGATTTTAATGGTTGTTTGGGCACAGGGTAAAATAATTTTTAGCTTTAGCTTAATTTTCTCACAGAAAACAACCATTTTGCTTATATCATTGAATTCTGTGCCCTTGACAACGTAATTCAATATATAAGCATTTCCATTTTTTGTCGGTGTCCACTTTTTTCTTTTTCTTCCATAATAATTCTTATAATAATTTTTTTTTTCTTTTTTTTTTTAATACTTACAGCTTTAATTCATAATAATTGACGTTGGTAGGTTATGTTTAATTAATGGTTATATATATGTATATATATATATATATAATTTCGCAGTTTTTGTTGGTGGTCGGTAATGTTTATTAATGGTTACATATATATATAGGGCTGTTTAATAGCCTATGCTTATTAACCAGGAGAAGACAATTTAATTGCCTTCGAGGAGGACTTAAAGGAATCGACTGGGAGCGGAGACTTAATGTTCAATCCGCACCTTCCACCGGTGCAGCCTGTTAGTACCCTTGCCTAGTGCATGGAGAACGAACGCGGATGGGCTTCCTTCAACCCGCTTGGCCAGCGTGGAGGAATTTGGCCACCTACCCCCCTTATTTTACCATGAATTCACAAAATAAATCACGGCCCTTAATTCCCGGCGGTCTGAATGTTCCTGGTTACGGCAGCGATCAGAAAGACATGAAGACAGAGGGTGCTAAGAATAACCGGGCTCGGCTAGGCTGCCATAAGTTGATGACCTTGGCTACGTATAATGGACGATCCCTATCTTCGGAAAATCGTTTACAGGAACTTGAAGAAGAATTAGAAAGAATCAACTGGGACATCCTAGGATTATGTGAAGTAAGAAGAAAAGGAGAAGAGAAGATAGATCTTGCCAGCGGGCATGTATTATACTACAGAGGCGCAGAAGATGGAAGAACAAGCGGTGTGGGATTTCTGATTCATAAAAGGTGGAAGAATCACATCGTAGAATATGATAGTGCATCAGATAGAGTTGCAAGGTTAGTAATACAGGTGTCCAGAAGATACAAGCTGCAAATTACCTAAGTTTAAGCACCAACAGTAAGCTATACTGATGAAGAAGTTGAGGATTTCTATGAAGAAGTAGCTTCAATGCATCAAAAGGGAAAATGCTACATAAAATTAATAATGGGAGACTGGAATGCTAGAATTGGAGAAAAAGAAAGGCGAGTTATCAGTAGGAAATCATGGATATGGGGTGCGAAATGAAAGAGGAAACAGATTGATTGAGTTTGCAGAATGTGAACAGTTGTATATCATGAATTCATTTTTCAAGAAAAAGCCACAAAGGAAATGGACATGGCGTTGTGCAAATGGCTCAACAAGTGAAATCGACTACATCTTAACAAACAAAAAGCATCTTATTCAGGATTGCAGCGTTCTCAATAACTTCAATACAGGAAGTGATCACAGGTTGGTTAGATGCAAACTGCTGTTAAATACTAAAGTGGAAAGAATGAAGCTTTTGCAACACTCAAAGAAATCAATCGATATAAATAATCTCCAGAAACATAAAGAAGAATTCCATTTGGAACTTAAAAACCGTTTCCAAGTACTTCAATCAACTTTAGAAGAAGAGCGAGATGTTACAGTAGTGAACAAGAAACTAACCAATACTCTACAAGATATTGCAAAGAAGATAGCCGGCGATGCACAAGTAAAACAGACAAAGAAAATAACAGAAGAAACAAGAAGATTGATGAAGAAACGCAGAGAATTTAAAATGAAAAAAAATATCCTAAATCAAGAGTTGAATATGCTGAATTATGTAAAACGGTAAGAAAATGTGTTACAGAAGATATCAGAAAATTTAACTCTGATCTTGTCAAGAAAATTCTAGATGATAACAAAAGTTTAAAATCAGCTAGGCGCAAACTTTGTGTTGGAAGAAAAGGTATTTTTGCACTAAAGAGGGCAGATGGAACAATCACCAAAATCAATAAAGAAATAGTACACACTGTCGAAAAATTCTATAACGATTTATATAAATGTGAAGACCAAAGAGAAATCAACCTATATGATCAACGAGAAAACTTAACAGAAACCGAAGCCATAATCCCAGTGATGACAGACGAAGTTTTACAAGCCATTAAATTTATGAAAAAAGGTAAATGCCCAGGAGAAGATGGAATTACAATCGACCTTATCAAAGAAGCAGGAGAAGAATTTGCAAAAATGCTATCCTTACTGTTTTCCAAATGTCTCAAGAAGTCAGATGTACCAGAAGATTGGAATAATGCTGTGATGGTGCTACTTTACAAGAAAGGAGAGAAGGAAAACATTAAAAACTATCGTCCGATCAGCTTACTATCAGTGATTTATAAAATTTTTACCAAAGTTTTAACGACAAGACTTGAATCAGCTCTGGACTCAGCTCAACCTAGAGAACAAGCAGGATTCCGAAGTGGATTCAGCACAATGGATCATATCCAAACGGTAAGGGAACTCATTGAAAAACATAAGGAATATAATTTACCGCTTTGCCTTGCCTTTATTGATTATGAAAAAGCATTTGATTCTGTCTACACATCAGCAGTAGTAGAATCTCTGGAGGACATTGGTATAGACAAACCTTACATCAATATTGTAAAGAAGATTTACAAGAAAGCAACAGCAACCATCCGCTTGGACAAAGTAAAAGCAAAGATCAAGCTTGGAAGAGGGGTAAGACAAGGAGACACCCTTTCGCTAAGCTTTTTACGGCTGTCTTAGAAAATATTTTCAAGAAGCTGGATTGGGAAAACAAAGGGATTAGAATAAATAGGGAATATTTAAGTCATCTCCGATTCACTGACGACATTGTAATTTTCAGTAACAGTCCTGAAGAATTGGAAAATATGCTAAAAGAGTTGGCAGAAGCTAGCATTAATGTGGGATTAAAAATAAACTTGGAAAAGAGTAAGGTGATGTTCAATTCATTTGCATCAAAAAAGAAAATTGTCCACAACAACACTGAAATTAAAGAAGTGCAAAGTTATGTGTACCTTGGGCAGGAAATATCATCGGATAATAGTATCATGAATGAAATCAATAGAAGAATAAGAAATGGATGGAGTGCTTTTGGGAAGAACAATGTTATTCTGAAGAGTAGCATGCCCCTTTGTTTGAAAAGAAAGGTATTTAACCAATGTGTTTTGCCTGTGCTAACTTATGGAGCAGAAACATGGACGTTAACAAAATGGATGGTACAAAGATTACAAACAACACAGAGAAGTGTGGAAAGATGTATGCTAGGTATAACTAGAAGAGGCAGAAAAAGAATAACCTGTATAAGAAGTCAGACGAAAGTTTTTGACATCATTGAAAGAATTAAACGGCTAAAATGGAAATGGGCTGGGCACATTGCAAGAAGACAAGACAATAGATGGAGCACAAACACCCTACAGTGGTATCCCAGAGATGTAAAACGGCCAAGAAGACGACCTCAAGTAAGATGGAGTGATGAAATCAGAAAAGTAGCCGGTGTAAATTGGATGACTATAGCACTAGACAGAAAACATTGGAAAAATCTGGGGGAGACTGAAAACGGTTGATGATGATGATGATGATGATGATATATATATATATATATATATATATATATATATATATATATATATATATATATATATATATATATATATATATAACTCGGTTTATGGCGTCAGATGCCGCCATCCGAAGAAGTTACAACAGTCCTTTTCCATTTTTTCCGGTCAAGGGTCCATTCCTCCTCCAGACCTCTATTCCTCATTGCCTTTGCAATATCACCCATCCAGTTCTTTCGTGGTCTTCCCCGTTTCCTTTTTTTTTATTTGTTTTTTAATTGAATGTGATTTTGAGTAGTCTTTCCTCATTCATTCTTTTAACCTTAGCGAACCAGATTAATTTCTTTTTTTTAATATCATCTAGTATGGTTCCCTTTATTTTCACCATTTCTTTGATCCTTTCATTTCTTATCCTTTCTATTTTTGATACTGTGGATGATCTCCTTAGGACATCCATTTTTACTGCCGCTAATTTTTTTTCTTTTTGTTTCCATAATTCTCCATCCTTCTGCTCCATATAACAATATGCTCTTTACATATTATATAAAGTTTATTAATATTGAGAATTGCATAGAGTTTATGATTCTTTGCGTATTTTAATGTCTTTTTAAATTTGGCCAGGGGCGAATTTTACTGTGAAGATAAAGCCCTTTTTGTATTCTTCTTATATTGTAATTATTCCCTTATAATAATATTATTATATTATTCCCTTATAATTATTCCCTTATTATTATTCCCTTATTGTAAATCTTCCTATTACTTCGTTCGTTTACTAAAAATTACTTTATGTGTTAAACTACCTTTATGCGTTTATTAAAAACTGTTTTAAATGTTCCAAAACATTTCAGAATTTAAGGCAGTGAAATGCTTCGTTTTATGGGCAATGACGACTAAAAGCCCCTAACTAATCAATATCCCATCTGTACCGCTTATATAACACGTATTATTTGATGTAAAAATTTAAGGTGCAAGTCACGTGTCCCACATTTTAAATGCTACACCGGAACGGAAATCGGGAGTTGTGTTCATCGATTCAATACCTCACCGATCCGATATCATGTGCAACCAATTACCCCCCATTTAAAAGAGCATTGTCCGCAGGGCCAATGAAAGACGGAAGCCGGTCCGAATTAGGAGATAGTGGACACTGGATAGCCGCGGGCGCAGACTCTTGGCGGGTATTGTCCTTGCCCAACGAAGCAAGGCCGATTGCTTGGCATGTCCTTAGCTGCTTCGGCTTGATCGCCGGGTGTTAGAATGTTATAGTTTATTTCTTTTCTTTTCTGAAGTTCAATTGCCCTTTTGATAGAAAATGAATTGGAGACTTCCTTTCCAAAGATAATGCGACTGTTTTTTTTTTAATACGGACTTTCGGCGATTGACAATGTCTGCAAGAGAATGGGTAAAACATTAATTTGTTACATTATTAATAGGCGGGTTCTTCGACGCTCATTGACAATAAAGTCTACCTACATCCGAGATTTAATTATCGCATCAAAAGTTTCTGATTAAATTTCTTGTTTTCATTTATTTGAATGAATAAATGAATAATAAAAGCGTTTCTCAACTGCGGACCGGTAGACCACTAGTGATCTTCGAGGTCGCCCCTTGAATGATCAGGGAAGAAACTATGATTTTTTTTACAAGGGGTAATTTTGGCGTTGCAACCTTCACCCCTTCATCTATCCAAAATAAATTTATAAAGAAAACTTTCCCATCCATTCTCTTAATTTTTATTTTAAATATGAAAAATTGTTAGGAAGTATACTATTAATCTTAAGATGTTTAGATTAAATTCATTAAAAATCGACCTAGTACAATCACTTTGTTTATAAATATATATAATGGAAATCTCGCCATCACGATAACGTCCTAACTACTACACCAGTTCGAATTGAGGCAGTGCATTATTCATCTTACCGCGTGTCCCAAAAATGACTGATGGATTTTAAAATTCAATAACTTGCAAACGGTGATAGATATTTAAAAAATTCTTGCAGAAGTCTGATGTCAGGAGTTTTTTTACTGTGGTTCTTTATTTTAGTTAGAATTTCAAACAATAGATGGCGCTCGAGAAGTAGATGCTAATTCCAGACTAGATTTTTGGTACTTCGGAATCCATTCAAAGCATTTTAATCTCCTTATTTCGCATAGAAGAAGACAGAGGCCGAAAAATCGAGCCTGGATGTAGCACTTATTGCTTGCAGCGCTATCTATCGCTGCTATTTGTAACTGAAACTGGGAATCGCAGCATAAAAACTCCTGACATCTAACATAACCCTCCTTCAAAACTTTTTTTAATGTCTGTCACCGTTTGCAAGTTATTGAATTTTAAAATCCATCAGTCTTTTTTGGGACACCCGGTACAAGTATCGTGCTGGACGAGTTCGCTCATCAAGTATGTAGGTATTAAAGTTGATTTACAAGGACATACAAAAGCAAACTTCATCACAATAATGTCCGAAATGTTAAACCCATTCAAGCCTAATTAGGACAGCATAGTGAAATTGCAGGTAACTTGGAAGAATTCGTTCAAGTATTGATCTGGCGTCCTAGGCGGTCACCTCTGGGAATAACAGCTCTTTTCAAAGCAATATCTTGTATAAAAATAACGAATAGTTCATCTTTACTTTAGGTTGTCTTATTCCATGACATTTTTCTTAAACTTCTATGTTGTTTTTTGTACCATATCTTCTTTTGCCGAAACAAATCTTTTTTTTGGTGACCCTTCCACTCTGGCGCCCGAAGCATCTTCCCCACTCCCTCCCTCCTCCTAGTTTAGGCCTTGCTTGTGGTCTTCTTTCTTCTTGTATTTCCAAATAAAATCCGAAACATTAAAATTCAAATAAGTTGCGTATCACAAACAGATTGCTGAAACTATTAGAACGATAAGACAAAAGAAGTAGTCCTCGGAATATTCAGAGTATAAACGTGGTTTGCACTTGAAAAAAAAGTTTGAGATGTGCTGTCTTAGAATACTAACTACAAAATTTCAGATATTTTCTTATTAAAATTTTAATTTTGATGAAAAGTTTCACAAACTTTAAAGCTAAATTAACAAGTCAATGATATACAGAGTGTCTACAAATTAGTTGAGCAAATAGAATGATTTATTGAATGGAATTGACAGGAAAAAAAGTAAAGTACATGTAACGTAGAAAAATAGTTCAAGTTTACCACTATCACAAAATTTTTGTCGTACTTGCACAACAGAATGAGTTTCATGAAACCAAAGACAGCATTTCGCTTTTTCAGCACCGTTGTACGTAGCATTATCATAATGCCGAACAAGAATGATTACCGCTCGCTAAGCGATAGCGTCAGTTATGACACCTAACACCATCTATGAATAAACTTCAGCAATATTACTACTAATCAAACTTTCAACTAGTTAATTTCATTTAACTAGTTGTCCACTTAAATTGCCCAACTAATTTGTAGAATCTGTGTTTGTGGAATTCCAGATGAGCATTACAATCCCATTCACAAGAAAGGCTGACTGATTGGTATATCCTCACTGCTTCAGCGTGATCACCGGAAGTTTGAATTTTATAGTTTTATTCTTCATTTCTAATGCCCTTCTGATAAAAAAGGAGTTGGGGGAGGGGCGTAAATGAATTGGAGACTTCCTTTCAAAAGACAATGCGATGGTTTTAGATGGTCTTTCGGTGATTGACAATGCCTTAAGAATAGAATGGAAAAAAGAAATCAATTACATTAATTTGAAACATTTTTAATAGTCGCCACATTTTTGTATAAAAAGGACCCCCTAATTACCCTCGGTGAATTACCTGCGTCGACATTTAATTACTTAGTGAACCGTTTATAATTAATTATTTATTATTTCGTCTTTTAAATAATAAATTAAAAGTGAAAATTTTTAAGTATTGACAACGACAGCGGCAGTTTTATTATCCATATATGCAGTATACGAGGGTGTGTCAATAAGTTTTTACCCTCACATACAAATAATTGAGTGAAATTTATGAAATTGCTACATTGTACGAGCCCTTTTCTGTATAGTCAGTATGCACAGTAACACAGTTGTGCAACCAGTATTTCAAAGACATCGGGGAAGGATGTATTCTAGGAGACACGATAGTCGGCCCAAAGGGGGGCATTTTTTTAACTTTTACCGACCCCCACATGTGACATGTTGGAAAGGCCTTATTCATGCTATGCACCTCCCGAGCCCCTCCCACCAAATTTGACCTCTGGGGGGCACTTTTCTAAATTTTGCGGACATCATTCATGAACCGGGGGGCAAATTTGGGGAGAGAAGCTCGGGAGGTGCATAGCATGAATAAGTGGCCACAGGCCTTTCCAACAATATGTCACATGTGGGGGTCCGCAAAATTTAGAAAAATGACCCCCTTTGGGTCTAGCATCGCACCTCCTGAAATACATCCTCCCCCCTCTCTTTGAAATACCATTTGCAGAAATGTGTTACTGTGCAAGGTGACTCTATAGAAAAGGAGTAATACAATGTAGAATTTCATAAATTTCACTTAATTACTTCTATGTGAGGGCAAAAACTAATTGATTACATCCTGGTAGTTATCCATATTAGATTTTCTTTGCTTAGTTTTAGATTAAAAGTATAATAAACGCGAATAGAATGGTAAAATAAATCAATTTCCTTTATTTACTATGGTATTAATAGTGGAGTTCTTAGTTAAAATAACAACTTTTTCTTTTCCACCAATGAAAAACCTATACAAAGAGATTTAATTATATCTCCCGAACTGTGCCTGATTACCTTACTAGTTTTTATTTTTATAAATAAATAATAGTCACAATCCCATTTCCAATTTTGTCAGATTTGTTTAACTAAAATTTTAATTTGGATCAAAAGTTTAAGCAGGCTAACTACAAACAAGTCAATGATTTGTTGAATTCTAGATGAGCATCATCATCCTCGGCCTAGCAAGGCCGATTGCTGGACATGTCCCTAACTGCGTCGACCTATCTTCGGGTGTTAGAATTTATAGCTTCCTTCTTTTCGTCTTGCTATTGGCCTAGTAGTTCTGATCTAAAGCGAATAGACGGGAGGGGCTGTGTTCGAATACACGTCTGGCTCGTCGGCCTAAACGTTCGGAGTTTTCCGTGTTTTCCTTCGAACTTTACATAAATATCGGTTAGGTTGTATCTTAGAAAGATCCCCGCGGAGGCCAATTTCCTCGCTACCCTACCTAGGTCATTCGAGCAGATATTCAGCGGTAACACCTTTATTTTATTTTCTTAAGATCAATTGCCCTATTGAAAATAAATTAATAAGAGACTTCTTTTCCAAAAATAATGCGACGGTATACGGCGATTGACATTGTCTGGATTAAAATGACAAAAACATTATTAATAGGTGGGGCTTTCTACGCTAATTTACAACGACGACATTCGGCCCATCCCACCCCTGTGAATTACCTTAAATGTATCTATATACAGTCGGTCCCGCTTAAACGAATATGTGTGGTTCCAATATTTATTATTCGATTAAGTGGATATTTCCATTATGTGGGGAAATTTATTCTACCTTACCACATCATTAACCCATTTATGCCTAGCGTCCCATTTTTGGGACGTTTCAAATTTTGATGCATTTGTATAATTTTCTTCTTCTTTATAACATGAAAATTGCATGAAATCATTATTTATAAATGTCTTTATCTATAACCGAGAGATGACAGCACAAGGTGGATATTTATTTGCTTAAATGAAGGCTTTTTTCGGTGTTTATAGATTTTTAATTTTTCAAGAGGGCGAAATGTAAAAAGTAAGTTTATTTGTATTTTTTCTATCATGGTCCCAAAATCGCAAGTTATAATCTTAGCTTGTGGACTTTTTTGAAATACGTATTTTCTTAAATTGCGAAATTAAATGTTCAAGCCTATTTTTTATGCATTTTTGTAATGTACAAAATATAGGGTTCTAGGCACAAATGGGCACATATTTTTGTTAGAAATTTAGGAGACAGTTATTTATGCAATTTCCTTTCGAAGATAGTTATGAAATAAATTGTTATTAAGTCTGCAATACGATTATTCTTATTTTTTTATTAATAATAGTTATAACATTATTAGTCTCTGCAAAGAAATAAATATATTCTTTTGTACTTCATTAAAATACTAATTATAGTGCATAATATACAATTTAAAAACATTTTAAATATAAATATAGGCAAAATATATAATTATGCATATTATTCTTCTAGAAATACTCATATTTAGTTCTTTTACATTTTATGAAATAAATACAAAAAAAAATTAAGCTTAATTTTTTTTTAGTATTTTTCCAGTTCATTTTGCAACATCTTAAAGTAATTTTACCAAAAAATTTAAGAAAACAAAAATTCAGGCCCAAATGGGTTAATAATATCTTAAAATCTAACTAATAATCTATAGCAGTTAAAAAAACAGTTATTTTAATTGTAAAAAAGTTACTTTCTTTAAAAAAAAAAAAAAAAAAAAAAAAGAGAACTACAAAATGATATAAAAATTCTTATACTATTAAGCATTATAATATACATTTACTTAAATTACATGATGAATATTTTGGTTTTATCGCTTACCTCATTACAATTTTTTGAAAAAATCCAATACAGTTGATTGTTTATTTAATGTTTTTTGCGCACATTTCTGCAGTTCCTTTTTCAAACCATATCTATACTCATATTATAAAGAGGTAAAAATTGTTTATTTGTAGGAGGTAAGCTCTGGAACTACCAAACCGATTCCAAAAGTAATGGTATCAAAATGATGGTGTCAGTCCAACTTAGAACATAGGCTACATTTTATGTCGGTGCCACTACCCCAAAGGGGGTGCAGGAGCAAAAAACGTTCTAAAAACGCGATTTTTGCGTTACGGAAGCGCCTAGAAATATGAAATTTGGAATATTAGTTACTTATAAGATATAAATGATGTCTAAGAACAGTTCTTAAACAATTCGAAATTAAAAAGGGGTGAAAATGCACAAAAAGCGTTCTAAAAAACGTTCTAAATGGTAGTTTCTACATAATCTCAGGAAATACCAAACCGATTTAAAAAAATATTGGTGTCAAAATGATGGTGACAACGCTTACTCCAAGATAGGGTATGTTTTATGTCGGTGCCACTACCCCAAAGGGGGTGCAGGATCAAAAAACGTTCTAAAAACGCGATTTATGTGTTACTGAAGGCCCTAGAAATATGAAATTTGAAATATTAGCTACTTATTAGGTATAAAGAATTTCTAAGAACAGTTCTTAATCGATTCGAAATTTAAAAGGGGTGAAAATGCGCGAAAAGCGTTCTAAAAAACGTTCTAAATGGTGGTTTCTACACAATCTCAGGAAATACCAAACCGATTTAAAAAATAATGGTGTCAAAATGACGGTGACAACCCTTGCTCCAACATAGGCTATGTTTTATGTCGGTGACACTACCCCAAAGGGGGTGCAGGGGAAAAACGTTCTAAATTGCGGTTTTTGCGTTACGGAAGGGCCTAGAATCGTGAAATTTGGAATGATAGTTTGTTATAAGATGTCACTGATCTCTAAGGGCAGTTCCTGAAAAAATCGAAATTTAAAAGGGAGTCAAAATGCGCAAAAAGCGTTGTAAAAAACGTTCTAAATTGCGATTTCTATGCAATCTTAGAAAGTACTGAACCGATTTCAAATATAAGGGTGTAAAAATTATGCTGACAGATCTCGCTCCAAGTTAGGCTATATCTTATATCTGTTTCCACTACCCCAGAGGAGATGCAGGAGCAAAATGCGCGAAAAGCGTTCTAAAAACGTTCTAAATGCCG
This sequence comes from Maratus speciosus, assembly GCA_963932465.1. Taxonomy (NCBI): domain Eukaryota; kingdom Metazoa; phylum Arthropoda; class Arachnida; order Araneae; family Salticidae; genus Maratus; species Maratus speciosus. Next base: position 2,244,072 of record OZ010790.1, on the reverse strand, counting down.
ATTTGTCAGTGATATCTCAGGAAGAATCAAACTGATTTCAAAAGAAAGGGTAAGAAATTGAGGCTGACAGATTCTGCTCTAACATAGACGCTATTTTACGTCGGTATCACTATCACCTAGACGTTGCAGGAGCAAAAAAACGTTCTAAATTTCGATTTTTGTGATCGGTACGGCCTAGCAACTTAAAATTAGGCAAGGTACATATTTATTACATATAAATGATCTTTAAGAACAGTTTCTAAAAAATTAGAAATTTAAAAAGGGGTGAAGATGCCCGAAAAGCGTTCTAAAAACGTTCTAAATTGCGATTTATACTCAATCTCAGGAAATACCAAAGCTATTTCAAAAGTAATGGTTGCAAATCAATGGTGATAGTCCCTGCTATAACATAGGTTATATTTTATGTTGCTGTCACTACCATCTGAGGGTTGCAAAAGCAAAACATGTTCTAATTTGCGTTTTTTGCACAACTGAGGGGTCTAACACTTTGAAGTATGGCATGGTATTTACTTACAAGATGCAACTGCTTTCTAAGATCAGTCGAAAGAAAATTCCAAATTTAAAAAGATGAAATAAGCGAAAAGCGTTAAAAATTACAATTTTTATACCATCTTATCAAATACTAAACCGATTAATAAAATAATGATGACAAATTGTTGGTGTTAGAACCTGCTCAAACGTAAGCTATATTTATATCTGTGACACTACCACCAGAGGGTTGCAGCAGCTAAAAACTTTCTAAATTGCGATTTCTGTGATACTGAAAAGGCTAGAAACTTTAAATATGGCATGGCAGTTATTTATAAAATATAAATGCCCTCGAAGGACTGTCGAAAATAAATTCGAATTAAAAAGGGGTGAAGCGAAGGGGAGGTGTGAAAAGCATTCTAAAAAAGTCCTAAATTACGATATATATGCAATTACAGGGAATATAAACCGATTATAAAAGTAATAGTTGCAAATCAATGGTAACAGTCTCTGATCCTACACAGGCCGATGATTCTACCACCTGGTGTTTACAGGAACAACAAACGTTCTATAAAAGGCCTTTAAAAGCTTTCTAAATTACGTTTCTGTGGAATATTAAAAATAACAAACCGATTTCAAAATTAATGTTAGCAAATTAATGGTGATAGTTCCCAATTCAACATAGCCCTTTCTGTTGAGAGTGATGGTAGGACTTGGAATTTGACATGATAGTTAATTTTAAGATGTAAGAAGATGGTTTCTAAAAAAGTCAAAACTTCAAATGAATACTGAAATGAGCGTATTAAATGAGCATAAAGGTTTCAAAATATTTTCTAAATTATGATTTATTTAGTTTTATTAATTCAAGTCTCATTTCTGCCTAATGCAGTGTAATAATGATGTTTAATCAAACTGTGTTTTAAATAGTAATTTTTGAATTATTCTTAAAAGTAATAAGTAAAAATTTAGTTAGTACCTTTTAATAAAAATTAGACATATAAATATCACTTGGCATATTTAAACTATTACGCGAGCAAAGCCGCGGGGTTTGCTAGTCATCTATATATTTATACTAATATTATAAAGAGGTAAAAATTGTTTATTTGTAGGAGGTAAGCTCTGGAACTACCGAACCAATTCCAAAAGTAATGGTATCAAAATGATGGTGTTAGTCCAACTTAGAACATAGGATATATCTTATGTCCGTGCCACTGGCAAAAAGGGGGTGCAGGAGCAAAAAACGTTCTAAAAATGCGATTTTTGTGTTACTGAAGGGCTAGAAACAAGAAATTTGGAATGGTAGTTATTCATAAGATACTAATGATCTCTAAGGACATTTCTTAAAAAAATCGAAAATAAAAAGGGGTGAAAATGCGCGAAAAGCGTTCTAAAAACTTTCTAAATGGTCATTTTCACGCAATTTTAGGAAGTACCCGACTGATTTAAAAAATAATGGTGTCAAAATGATGGTGATAATCCTTGCTCCAACATAGGCTATATTTTATGTCTACCACCAAAGGGGGTGCAGGAGCAAAAAAAGTTCGAAATTATGATTTTTGGTGTTACTGAAAAGCCCAGATACATAGAATTTGGCATGGTAGTTACTTATTAGATATAAATGATCTCTAAGAACATTTCGTAAAAAATTCGAAATTTAGGTGAAAATTCGCAAAAAACGTTCTAAGTGGTGATTTTTACGCAATTTCAGGAAGTACAAAACTGATTTAAAAAATAATGGTGACAACCCTTGCTCCAACGTAGGCTACATTTTATGTCGGTGCCACAACCCCTAAAGAGGGTGCGGGAGCAAAAAACCTTCGAAATTGTGATTTTTGGCGTTACTGACGGGCTCAGATACATGAAATTTGACATGGTAGTTACTTATTTGTAAATGATCACTAAGAACATTACTTAAAAAATTCGAAATTTAAAAGGGGTGAAAATGCGCAAAAAGCGTTCTAAAAAACGTTCTAAATGGCGATTTTTACGCAATCTCAAGAAGTACCAAAGCGATTTCAAAAATAATGGTGTTAAACTGATGGTGACAACCCTTGCTCCAACATAGGCTACATTTTATGTCAGTGCCACTACCCCTAAAGGGAGTGCAGGAGCAAAAAACGTTCGAAATTGTGATTTTTGGTGTTACTGAAAGGCCCAGATACATGGAATTTGGCATGTTAGTTACTTATTAGATATAAATGATCTCTAAGAACATCTCTTAAAAAATTCGAAATTTAAAAGGTGTGAAAATGCTCAAAAGGGAATTCTAAAAAACGTTCTAAATGGTGATTTCTACGCAATCTCAGAAAGTACTCAACCGATTTCAAAAGTAATGGTTGGAAATTGATGATGACAGCCCTTGCTCCAATATAGGATCTACTTCATGCCGGCCTCAATACCACCTTCCGGTTGCATTTTAAAAACCGTTCTAAATTGTGATTATTGTGATATTGGAGGGGCTAGCAACTTGAAATTTCGCATGGTAATTACTTTTGAGATGTAAATGCTTTCTGAGAAGAGTGCCTTAAAAATTTGAAATTTAAATGAGGTGAAAATAAACGAAAAGCGTTCTAAAAACGCTCTAAATAGCGATTTCTACGCAATCTCAGGAAATATAAACCGATTTCAGAAGTAATGGTTTCAAATTGATGGTGACAGCCGCCGCTCCAACATAGCCGATTTTTACGTTGTTGTCACTACCACCTGGGGGTTACAGGAGCAAAAAATGTTTTAAATCACATTTTTGTGTTAAAGAGGGGTCTAACATTTTAAATTTGGAATGGTAATTACTTCAAAGATGCAAATGCTCTCTAAGAATTGTCGAAAGAAAATTCCAAATTTAAAAGGATGAAGTGAGCGAAAAGCGTTCTATAAGCGTTGTAAATTACGATTTTTATGCAATCGTATGAAATACGAAACCGATTTCAACCATAATGGTTGCAAATTGATGGTGATATAACCTGCTCAAACATAAGCTACATTTTATGTCGGTGCCACAACCCCTAGAGTAGGGGTGCACAACCTTTTTAAGAGAAGGGCCGCTTACAAAAATGCCTTGGTTGTCGAGGGCCACATCACTAACATAGAGGTAATTCTATTTTGGGGAGATCTGTACCCTGTAAAAAACATGGTTTCAGAGGAGTGGCAGTTTTACCCCTTTAGGTTCCCCTACCCAGTCCACATACCATACCCAATTCAGTTTCCAAGGATATATCAACAGTTTATGTTTGTATATATAACAGAGATATAGCAAAGATTATTTTCAAGGAGTGAAAATATTCCTTGACTTTATTTGGGGGAATTAAATTGTACTTTATTAAAAGTGCTAAAAAACAAACATATGCATGAAAGTGGCTAGTGCCGAAGAAAATGTGAACTTTATGAACGAAGTTAAATTGACGAAACTTTCCATTTTTCTGCAGCCGATCAACAAAGTTTCAGATTTTCCTGCACCTGATCGACGAAATTCTCGATTTTTCCGCACCTTATCATCCGGATTCGCGATTTTTCCGCACCCAGTCAACGAAATTCGCGATTGTTAATTGACTGACGAAATTTTTCATTTTTTCCCGTGGTGAATTGTCAGAATTCACAACTTTTTCTCGCGATAAACTACCGAAACGCGCGATTTTACCGTAGCCAATCGACGAAATTTGCAATTTTTTCGCCCTTAATCGACAAAATTCACGATGTTCCCTCGTCCGATCAACAAAATTTGCGATTTTTTCGCGATTGATCGGCAAATTTCGCAATTTTTCCACTCTCGATAGACATAATTCGCGATTTCTCCGCGCACAATAAAAAATTCGCGATTTTTCCGCACCCTATCGGCAGAATTCGCAACTTTTTCGTGCCCGGTAGACGAAATTTGCAATTTTCCACGGTAAATTGGCGAAACTTACGAGTTTTTCTTGCAATAAACTGACGAAACACGCGACATTTCCGCGCGCGATTTTTCCGCACCCGATCGACGAAACTCGTGATTTTTCCACGCGCGATTGACGACACTCGACTTTTCCGCGCTCAGTCAAGGAAAATCGCAATTCTTCATTGACTAACGAAATTTACAATTTTCCCTCGGCAAATTGGCGAAATTCGCGACTTTTTCTCGCAATAAACTGACTAAACTCGCTATTTTCCCGCGCTCGATCAACAAAATTCGCACCTTTTCCGGGCGCGACCGATGAAACACACGATATTTGTCCGTGCCCGATCGATGAAATTCGAGGTATTTTTGACTAGCCACTGACGAAATTAGTAACTCGGGAATTTCCTTTATTGATGCAAATGGTATCGGCCAGACGATTAATGAAATTCGCAATTGTTAGCTGATTGGCGAAATTTGCAATTGTTTTCCGCGGCGAATTGATGAAATTCTCGATTTTTTCCTGCAACCTATTGTCAAAAATTGCAATTTTTACCAATTGTAAATTGACAAAATTCGCGGGCCACTCGTTAACCCATCGCGGGCCACAGGTTGTGCATCCCTACCCTAGAGTGTTTCAGGAGCAAAACACTTTCTAAATTGCGCTTTCTGATGTACTGAAGAGGCCTAAAACTTTAAATATTGCACGGTAGTTACTTATAAAATATAAATGTCCTCTAAGAACAGTCGAAAATAAATTCGAAATTAAAAAGGGGTGGAGCGAAGGGAAGGCGCGAAAAGCATTCTAAAAGAGTCCTAAATTACGATTTCTATGCTATCTCAAGAAATAATAAACCGATTACAGAAGTTATTGGTTGCGAATCAAGAGTGATAGTCCCTGATCCCTTACGGGCTATATTTTATGCCGGTGTCACTACCACCTGGTTGGCAGGAACAACAAGAAAGCCTTTAAAAACATCTAAATTCAGTTTTCTATAGAATATTAGGAAATACCAACCGATTTCAAGGTTAATGTTGGCAAATTAATGGTGACAGTCAGTAGATAATAAAAGGGGGTTCTGCGCCAGCGGCGTACGCGGCGTGACCTTGAATGACCTCTGCATGCTGTTTGAAGGTCATGCGGCGTCCTCTGCATGGGGTATGAAGGTCATGTGGCGTACTCTTGGAGGCGGGGTCAAGGTGATGCGTCATCTTATAGTATGAGGGGTAATTTTGAGTTTGATTTTTTTTTTAATGATAATTAATTTTAATTGGGGGACTTTAACTTTTTTCGGGGTAATTTTTGAAGATAGAAATTTTTGTGAGATTGATTTTTTTTTCTGACCGTACTACAGTACGAGGGGTTATTTTAAGTTTGATTTTTTTTTTAATGATAATTAATTTTAATTGGAGGACTTTAACTTTTTTCGGGGTAATTTTTGAAGATTGAAATTTTTGGGAGATTGATTTTTTTTTTCTTACCGTACTACAGTACGAGGGGTAATTTTAAGTTTTTTTTTTTTTTTTTTTTTTTACTAATGATAATTATTTTAATTGGGGGACTTTAACTTTTTTCAGGGTAATTTTTGAAGATTGAAATTTTTAGAGATTCATTTTTTTTCTCACCGTACTACAGTACTTAGGGATAATTTTACATTTGAAAAATACATTAACGATAATTAATTAAGAAATTTTAATTGGGGGACTTAAACTTTTTTTGGAGTAATTTTTGAAATTTTTGGGACATTGATTTTTTTTTTTTTCGTCGTACGAGGGGTTATTTTAAGTTTGATATTTTTTCATTAATGATAATTAATTAAGAAATTTTAATTGGGGGACTTTAACTTTTTTTGGGAGTATTTTTGAAGATTGAATTTTTCATGGACATTGAATTTTTTCGTCGTACTGCAGTATGAGGGGTTATTTCGAGTTTGATTTTTTTTACTAATGATAATTAATTAAGAAATTTTAATTGGGGGACTTTAACTTTTTTCGGGGTAATTTTTGAATTTTTAGGGGTCATTGATTTTTCTTTTCGTCGCACGAGGGGTTTTTTGAGTTTGATTTTTTTCATTAATGATAATTAATTAAGAAATTTTAATTGAGACACTTTAACTTTTTGGGGGTAATTTTTGAATTTTCATGGACATTGATTTATTTCGCTGTTGTTTAGTACGAGGGGATATTTTGAGTTGGATATTTTTTTACTAATGATAACTAAGAAATTTTAATTGGGGCACTTTAACTTTTTGGGGATAATTTTTGAGACAGAATTTTTTGGGAGATAGATTTTTCTTTTCGTCGTACCCCAGTACGAGGGATCATTTGTACTTTTAAAAATTAATTAAGAAGTTTTAATTGGGAGACTTTAATTTTAGGGAATAATTTCTGAGATAGATTTTTTTTTATGACATATATTTTTTAGCGCACTTGAGTTTTCGGTGTTATTTTTAGGGGCATAATTTTTGTGTTAGAGTTTTTACTGGCAACGATTTTTAATTTGGGAACTTTCAAATATTTTTTTCGCGATTTTTCATTGGCAATCGAATTTTAAACATTCATTAAGCATTTTAATTGGGAGACTTTATCTTTTAACGCAAATTTTTCGATAAAAATGGAATTTTAAACATAAATTGGATGAGGGGACTTTACGCGATTCAATTTAGTGACATATGCGCTCGAATATTGAGTATTAATTAAAATTATGAATGATTGTGAATTTTTGTTATTTAGTGTTAGAATTTATGTATGCGAATTTTTTAATAGTACTGCCCCACCCGTGGGAGAGAGGTTATGCTCATGAAGCTAATAGACATGAAGTGTTGGGTTCGATCCCAATCGCGCCCGTCGGCCTAATCGTTCGGAGTTTTATTCGAACCATGGATTTTCATGTGTAAATTCAGGTTAGGTTACCTTAGAAAGAACTTCACGAAGGGCACTCCCCCCTATATCCCTAGTGTAGATAATCAATCGCGCCCGTCGGCCTAATCGTTCGGAGTTTTGTTTGAGTCATGGATTTGCATGCGTAAATTTGGGTTAGGTTCCCTTAGAAAGACTCTGACAAAGGGCACTCACTCCCTTTATCCATAGTGTAGATAATCGGCCGTCAAAATTAACCCACCTTTTAAATAGTACTAGAAAATTTTAGAATTTTTTTTTTCTGAATACGTGTTAGATCGGTGGCTATGTTTTCGCGGATTTAATCATAAATAGAAATTGTTAGGATATTTTTAAGGATATCAGTTTTCGATTTGTTATGCAATTTTTTTGCATGTATTGCTTAATTTATATGAAAATATATTTAAAAAAAAAAAAAAAAAAAAAAAAAAACATGAAATGCCGTTCATAAAGATATTAGGAAATGTATACCCCCCCCCCCCTACCCCTAAATGAATATCTATATATTTGTAAAATACAGGGTTACCTATTTAATGCTCCGTTTGAATTTGTCCCTTCAAATTTTATTGACGCATGTTTTCTATTTTTAAACAGTGCCATTATAAATTATCTAGATCTATTTTTCAAAACTAGAAAATCGATTTTTTAAAGAAAGCGCTTTTTAAACATATATAATTTTTGAATGTTTCTATTCAAACACTTTGAATTTTTAATAAGATTTTGGGAAAAAACGCATTTTTTACAAATTTTCGCTAATATTACGCTTTTTAGAATAAAACTATTAAATACATAAATTTACTAAAAATTTAACACACTTACTTTACTTCAAATGACTTTCAGAGCCTAAAAAAACGCGTGTTTCTGTAGGAAAATGTCTACTATACTGAACCGTGGTCATCGTGCGTTATCTTTGGGAACACTCAGAAGTGAATCACTTTATCTAGATAAGGGGTTTTCCTTTTTATCGTGATAGGATATTAGATTTTAATTTCTATTGACTAATGGTGGGGTACAAATTAAGATTAGCTAATGACAATTATTAATTTAAGATTTTTATTATCTCACTGATAGCGAATTTAATGAATGAATAATTAATATTACGTCACACAAAACGAATTTTTGAATAATTAAGATTGCGTCACAATTTTTGAATGATTTTATTAATATAGAATTTATATCCAATTGGGGGTCATTTTTTTCCCTTATCGATTGATTTTAAATAAAATTGGAATATTCATTAGCAATTTAATGCATGTGTTACATTTTTTTTTTTTTTTTGGATTTAACTATTATAAAATTAGACCTTTTAAAACGGATACTTTTTTAATTGATTTATTAACCGTGAGAATACTTCAAACACGTCATTGATGAGTCATCACACATAAGTAAATTTTCACTCGTAAACATGAAAGTTTTAATAAATATATTGAGGTTTTTGAAAAGTGACACTGATTTCGTGCAGTGGACTGTGAATTTTTAGTCTAGTTCTAATTTCGATCTAGTTCAAATTTTGCTAAGTTAACACGTTACGAAATATAGGGGAGCTTTATACTATGCATTAATATAACTATGATTTTTGCTTAATTTTTTACAAGGATAAAATTTTTATCATCGGAAAAACACATCTTTAAGAGATTTAAAATAAATATTTGTAAATATATATATAATTTAATATCATTAAATATTTAGTATCTTCACACATAATTAACACATGTTAATTAAGTACGGTTAAATTTAAAAGAAATCATAATTTTCATTAAATTAAAAAGAAATTGTACATTTAACTTTTAATCTAGCAAATATTAAAACATGAAAGAAATGATTGCGCTTTTAGAGCATATAACTTTAATCATAAAAATTTGAATACTTATCACTTTTAAATGAAAATGATAAACCTTTATTTAAAATTTTTCAGTTTATAATTAGAGACATACAATTAACTAGAAACTTAAGTATAAAAACAGAAATGAATATCTAGCAAAAAGGTTAACATTTTTAATAAAAAATTAATATTTTAGGTTAATTTTAAACGTTCTAGTATTTTTAGACTAGCGAAATATCCCTTTTTTTAGAAAATACTTTTCTGGTTTAATTTTCATTTATTTTTAAATATAACTTTTAAAAAATATTCTCAACTGTAAAAACTAGGGATTTGCTTTTGACAATTTTATTTGAATTTAAGATTTGTTTCACATTTAGAAGTATATCTTATCAAAATAAATTGGAAATATTTAGATTTGTTTATTATTAATAATTTGAAAAATAAAACATTTAGAAGTAAATTCACTTACTTTTGTTTATGTTACATAAAAATCCAAAAGGGTTGAAAAAGAGTAGCAACACTTCACATAAGTTTTGTGATACTAAATGGAGTAAATTTTGAACATCAATATCTTATCTGTTTGGGTATTTCCATGAATACATGATTCATGAGATAAGCAGAATGTCATGTTCAAATATGAATCAAAGAACAGCGTTAATGAATTTACTTTATTCGTATCGTATATACTTTAGCTATAATTAATATAATGTGTAATTAATAAGGGATTTAATTAATATGATTCATTTTTAAATAAAATCTAAATATAATTGTATCTTTTTCAGTCTTATTTAATAGAAGAGGAATGCTTTTCAAATTTATTAAGAAACATGTAAGTTATTATTAGCTTGGAAATTGCAACTGAATTAAAAATTGACTTTTAACATAGAATTAGTCTTTTGCTAAATTTTCAATGAAAATATTTCTCACTTAAAAGTTTACTTCTCACATTAAAAAAGTCATATACTTGGAATTTTTACCGGGAAAATTTTCTGACATGGAAAAAGGCTTTAGTGATTGTATTAGAATAAAAACTTATCATATTAAAATTTTTAATAAGTAAATTATTATTATTAAATCTATGTCACCCACCACTCACTTTATTTACAAATAAATATTTTTCACTTTTTAATGGAAACAAAAATGGTAGGTAAAGCTTTCGTTTAATATTTTTAAATTAATATGAGTCTTTTTTTTTTCAGTGCGACTCCTTCAAATTTAAAACCTTTTGAGAGCTTTTATAGGGAGAACGTAAAGAAATCGAAGTCTCACATTTCAACAATAAAGGATTTATACTAAGTACACTACAAACTTATTTATAAAAAGGAAAGACATAACCTTATTTCAGTTTTTCGTTAAGCATATTTTTAATTCACAAGCAGGCTTCACACATATTATTTAGCACACAAGTTACTTCAGCGAAAAATCCCTTTTCCTTATCTAAATGATTCATAGGGATTCATACCTCCCTCATGAATACGTTATACAAACGATGTATTAGTTTAATGAATATAAATTTTAACTGAATCCTTTAAATTTTATTTGATAACATTCGATCATTTTTATATTTCAAAACGAAGAAAAATTATTGAATATCACCTAACAAGCATATACTTTTACACTAACATGTTATAAAAACACTTCTCAATATTCAAATTTTATGATATTTCGACATCTCTCGCCAAGCTTTTTAAGAATGAAAGACTATTTCGTTAGAATATTTAGCTTTTTGTATACAATTTTAGCAATAAATACATAATGCACTCAACTTTACTTTGTCATTAAACATTAAATTAATCCATCGCATACCAATTCAAACGTAGGATTTTTTTATTTAGGGTAGATAAGTATACGTGTATATATATATATATATATATATATATACATGTGCATATATGTGTGTCTGTGTGCATTTGTAAATGGGGGAAAAATTTAAAAGGTATACACATTGAAAGTTAATAAAATTATTTAAAAAAAATTATATAAATATTTCAAGACAGTATTAAAGATTTGAACAACTGATAAAAATGCTTTGAAAAACATTTAAAATTATTAAAAATGTTTCTTTCATATTTTAAAGTCAACAAATTTTAATACATAGCTATGTACATACAGACATTTGAGCTATGTACATACATACATTTGACCTATGTTAACAGAACAAATGTTTTAAATATTTCGATGCTATTTCCAAGTTAGTCAATTTATACTTTTTGAATATGCATATACATATATTTGAAAATTTTAATGTTTTCTGTTAAAACTGACTAGTTATTTATCCTAGCATTATCCTAGTTATTTATCCTACATTTATTAACACAATAAACCAACTGCTTTTAAAAAGACTGTGTGATTATCAAAACAACCCAAATCCTTTTATCTGCACATGCGCAAACATTTTAATAAACTAGAGGTCACATTTTTAATCGAATAAAACAATGACTAATCAAATAGGTTATATCCTAACTTAAATGATACCTTTTTTGTGATATTGCTAAACATGCTACTACAATGTCTAATCAAATAGGTTCTGTACTAACGTTAATTATACCTTTTATGTGGCATTACTAAACTAGCTAACATGACATTATTAAACTAACTTGTAAAAATAACATGATAACCTGTTTTCACTAGACAAACTTAATAATTTTCGATGCTTTTGTTTGACAATCAACAAAGTTTTATGAAATATATTCAAAAAGTTTGCTGCGATTAAAAAACGTGCTTATAACTTAGATAGTTTTCACTCTTTATATTTCAAAACATGCATATTATTACAAAACACAAGATATTGTTTAAATTTGAATTAAATAATCACCATTTTTCACAAGTTTGCAATATTTTTATGCTAACTAGGGTTAGTAGTATTCAGACTTAAAAATATCTTTATAGATTAAACATGAAAATTAATGTGTAAAAAAAACCTTTTACTACTTTTAGTTAAACTTCATGTCATGCAATATATCCAGTTAACTTTAAAATGTACTATTACAAATTAATGTTTTAAAATTCATTAAAATTATTAAATACTATTTCATTATAATTTTAAAATTCATTTTTATATAAAAACACACAAAATAATAATACTTATCTAATATGGCAGCTAGCAGTCTTAAGCTCAACCTTCTATTACAAAAACTAAAAGTGAAATGAATAATTCTAAGTCCTTATCAGCTAATCTTATCAACTGATTAGATCTAGTCACGTGATATATGACATCACTTATCACTGATGACGTAGGGGTTATCACGTGATAACCCCTACGTCATGAGTGATATCATACACCACGTGACAGGGTTTCCCCATCACGTGATAACCCCTACGTCATCAGTGATAAGTGATGTCATATATCACGTGACTAGATCTAATCAGTTGATAAGATTAGCTGATAAGGACTTAGAATTATTCATTTCACTTTTAGTTTTTGTAATAGAAGGTTGCGCTTAAGACTGCTAGCTGCCATATTAGATAAGTATTATTATTTTGTGTGTTTTTATATAAAAATGAATTTTAAAATTATAATGAAATAGTATTTAATAATTTTAATGAATTTTAAAACATTAATTTGTAATAGTACATTTTAAAGTTAACTGGATATATTTCATGACATGAAGTTTAACTAAAAATAGTAAAAGGTTTTTTTTACACATTAATTTTCATGTTTAATCTATAAAGATATTTTTAAGTCTGAATACTACTAACCCTAGTTAGCATAAAAATATTGCAAACTTTTGAAAAATGGTGATTATTTAATTCAAATTTAAACAATATCTTGTGTTTTGTAATAATATGCATGTTTTGAAATATAAAGAGTGAAAACTATCTAAGTTATAAGCACGTTTTTTAATCGCAGCAAACTTTTTGAATATATTTCATAAAACTTTGTTGATTGTCAAACAAAAGCATCGAAAATTATTAAGTTTGTCTAGTGAAAACAGGTTATCATGTTATTTTTACAAGTTAGTTTAATAATGTCATGTTAGCTAGTTTAGTAATGCCACATAAAAGGTATAATTAACGTTAGTACAGAACCTATTTGATTAGACATTGTAGTAGCATGTTTAGCAATATCACAAAAAAGGTATCATTTAAGTTAGGATATAACCTATTTGATTAGTCATTGTTTTATTCGATTAAAAATGTGACCTCTAGTTTATTAAAATGTTTGCGCATGTGCAGATAAAAGGATTTGGGTTGTTTTGATAATCACACAGTCTTTTTAAAAGCAGTTGGTTTATTGTGTTAATAAATGTAGGATAAATAACTAGGATAATGCTAGGATAAATAACTAGTCAGTTTTAACAGAAAACATTAAAATTTTCAAATATATGTATATGCATATTCAAAAAGTATAAATTGACTAACTTGGAAATAGCATCGAAATATTTAAAACATTTGTTCTGTTAACATAGGTCAAATGTATGTATGTACATAGCTCAAATGTCTGTATGTACATAGCTATGTATTAAAATTTGTTGACTTTAAAATATGAAAGAAACATTTTTAATAATTTTAAATGTTTTTCAAAGCATTTTTATCAGTTGTTCAAATCTTTAATACTGTCTTGAAATATTTATATAATTTTTTTTAAATAATTTTATTAACTTTCAATGTGTATACCTTTTAAATTTTTCCCCCATTTACAAATGCACACAGACACACATATATGCACATGTATATATATATATATATATATATATATATACACGTATACTTATCTACCCTAAATAAAAAAATCCTACGTTTGAATTGGTATGCGATGGATTAATTTAATGTTTAATGACAAAGTAAAGTTGAGTGCATTATGTATTTATTGCTAAAATTGTATACAAAAAGCTAAATATTCTAACGAAATAGTCTTTCGTTCTTAAAAAGCTTGGCGAGAGATGTCGAAATATCATAAAATTTGAATATTGAGAAGTGTTTTTATAACATGTTAGTGTAAAAGTATATGCTTGTTAGGTGATATTCAATAATTTTTCTTCGTTTTGAAATATAAAAATGATCGAATGTTATCAAATAAAATTTAAAGGATTCAGTTAAAATTTATATTCATTAAACTAATACATCGTTTGTATAACGTATTCATGAGGGAGGTATGAATCCCTATGAATCATTTAGATAAGGAAAAGGGATTTTTCGCTGAAGTAACTTGTGTGCTAAATAATATGTGTGAAGCCTGCTTGTGAATTAAAAATATGCTTAACGAAAAACTGAAATAAGGTTATGTCTTTCCTTTTTATAAATAAGTTTGTAGTGTACTTAGTATAAATCCTTTATTGTTGAAATGTGAGACTTCGATTTCTTTACGTTCTCCCTATAAAAGCTCTCAAAAGGTTTTAAATTTGAAGGAGTCGCACTGAAAAAAAAAAGACTCATATTAATTTAAAAATATTAAACGAAAGCTTTACCTACCATTTTTGTTTCCATTAAAAAGTGAAAAATATTTATTTGTAAATAAAGTGAGTGGTGGGTGACATAGATTTAATAATAATAATTTACTTATTAAAAATTTTAATATGATAAGTTTTTATTCTAATACAATCACTAAAGCCTTTTTCCATGTCAGAAAATTTTCCCGGTAAAAATTCCAAGTATATGACTTTTTTAATGTGAGAAGTAAACTTTTAAGTGAGAAATATTTTCATTGAAAATTTAGCAAAAGACTAATTCTATGTTAAAAGTCAATTTTTAATTCAGTTGCAATTTCCAAGCTAATAATAACTTACATGTTTCTTAATAAATTTGAAAAGCATTCCTCTTCTATTAAATAAGACTGAAAAAGATACAATTATATTTAGATTTTATTTAAAAATGAATCATATTAATTAAATCCCTTATTAATTACACATTATATTAATTATAGCTAAAGTATATACGATACGAATAAAGTAAATTTATTAACGCTGTTCTTTGATTCATATTTGAACATGACATTCTGCTTATCTCATGAATCATGTATTCATGGAAATACCCAAACAGATAAGATATTGATGTTCAAAATTTACTCCATTTAGTATCACAAAACTTATGTGAAGTGTTGCTACTCTTTTTCAACCCTTTTGGATTTTTATGTAACATAAACAAAAGTAAGTGAATTTACTTCTAAATGTTTTATTTTTCAAATTATTAATAATAAACAAATCTAAATATTTCCAATTTATTTTGATAAGATATACTTCTAAATGTGAAACAAATCTTAAATTCAAATAAAATTGTCAAAAGCAAATCCCTAGTTTTTACAGTTGAGAATATTTTTTAAAAGTTATATTTAAAAAATAAATGAAAATTAAACCAGAAAAGTATTTTCTAAAAAAAGGGATATTTCGCTAGTCTAAAAATACTAGAACGTTTAAAATTAACCTAAAATATTAATTTTTTATTAAAAATGTTAACCTTTTTGCTAGATATTCATTTCTGTTTTTATACTTAAGTTTCTAGTTAATTGTATGTCTCTAATTATAAACTGAAAAATTTTAAATAAAGGTTTATCATTTTCATTTAAAAGTGATAAGTATTCAAATTTTTATGATTAAAGTTATATGCTCTAAAAGCTCAATCATTTCTTTCATGTTTTAATATTTGCTAGATTAAAAGTTAAATGTACAATTTCTTTTTAATTTAATGAAAATTATGATTTCTTTTAAATTTAACCGTACTTAATTAACATGTGTTAATTATGTGCGAAGATACTAAATATTTAATGATATTAAATTATATATATATTTACAAATATTTATTTTAAATCTCTTAAAGATGTGTTTTTCCGATGATAAAAATTTTATCCTTGTAAAAAATTAAGCAAAAATCATAGTTATATTAATGCATAGTATAAAGCTCCCCTATATTTCGTAACGTGTTAACTTAGCAAAATTTGAACTAGATCGAAGTTAGAACTAGACTAAAAATTCAAAGTCCACTGCACGAAATGAGTGTCACTTTTCAAAAACCTCAATATATTTATTAAAACTTTCATGTTTACGAGTGAAAATTTACTTATGTGTGATGACTCATCAATGACGTGTTTGAAGTATTCTCACGGTTAATAAATCAATTAAAAAAGTATCCGTTTTAAAAGGTCTAATTTTATAATAGTTAAATCCAAAAAAAAAAAAAAAAAATGTAACACATGCATTAAATTGCTAATGAATATTCCAATTTTATTTAAAATCAATCGATAAGGGAAAAAAATGACCCCCAATTGGATATAAATTCTATATTAATAAAATCATTCAAAAATTGTGACGCAATCTTAATTATTCAAAAATTCGTTTTGTGTGACGTAATATTAATTATTCATTCATTAAATTCGCTATCAGTGAGATAATAAAAATCTTAAATTAATAATTGTCATTAGCTAATCTTAATTTGTACCCCACCATTAGTCAATAGAAATTAAAATCTAATATCCTATCACGATAAAAAGGAAAACCCCTTATCTAGATAAAGTGATTCACTTCTGAGTGTTCCCAAAGATAACGCACGATGACCACGGTTCAGTATAGTAGACATTTTCCTACAGAAACACGCGTTTTTTTAGGCTCTGAAAGTCATTTGAAGTAAAGTAAGTGTGTTAAATTTTTAGTAAATTTATGTATTTAATAGTTTTATTCTAAAAAGCGTAATATTAGCGAAAATTTGTAAAAAATGCGTTTTTTCCCAAAATCTTATTAAAAATTCAAAGTGTTTGAATAGAAACATTCAAAAATTATATATGTTTAAAAAGCGCTTTCTTTAAAAAATCGATTTTCTAGTTTTGAAAAATAGATCTAGATAATTTATAATGGCACTGTTTAAAAATAGAAAACATGCGTCAATAAAATTTGAAGGGACAAATTCAAACGGAGCATTAAATAGGTAACCCTGTATTTTACAAATATATAGATATTCATTTAGGGGTAGGGGGGGGGGGTATACATTTCCTAATATCTTTATGAACGGCATTTCATGTTTTTTTTTTTTTTTTTTTTTTTTTTTTTTTTTAAATATATTTTCATATAAATTAAGCAATACATGCAAAAAAATTGCATAACAAATCGAAAACTGATATCCTTAAAAATATCCTAACAATTTCTATTTATGATTAAATCCGCGAAAACATAGCCACCGATCTAACACGTATTCAGAAAAAAAAAATTCTAAAATTTTCTAGTACTATTTAAAAGGTGGGTTAATTTTGACGGCCGATTATCTACACTATGGATAAAGGGAGTGAGTGCCCTTTGTCAGAGTCTTTCTAAGGGAACCTAACCCAAATTTACGCATGCAAATCCATGACTCAAACAAAACTCCGAACGATTAGGCCGACGGGCGCGATTGATTATCTACACTAGGGATATAGGGGGGAGTGCCTTTCGTGAAGTTCTTTCTAAGGTAACCTAACCTGAATTTACACATGAAAATCCATGGTTCGAATAAAACTCCGAACGATTAGGCCGACGGGCGCGATTGGGATCGAACCCAACACTTCACGTCTATTAGCTTCATGAGCATAACCTCTCACCCACGGGTGGGGCAGTACTATTAAAAAATTCGCATACATAAATTCTAACACTAAATAACAAAAATTCACAATCATTCATAATTTTAATTAATACTCAATATTCGAGCGCATATGTCACTAAATTGAATCGCGTAAAGTCCCCTCATCCAATTTATGTTTAAAATTCCATTTTTATCGAAAAATTTGCGTTAAAAGATAAAGTCTCCCAATTAAAATGCTTAATGAATGTTTAAAATTCGATTGCCAATGAAAAATCGCGAAAAAAATATTTGAAAGTTCCCAAATTAAAAATCGTTGCCAGTAAAAACTCTAACACAAAAATTATGCCCCTAAAAATAACACCGAAAACTCAAGTGCGCTAAAAAATATATGTCATAAAAAAAAAATCTATCTCAGAAATTATTCCCTAAAATTAAAGTCTCCCAATTAAAACTTCTTAATTAATTTTTAAAAGTACAAATGATCCCTCGTACTGGGGTACGACGAAAAGAAAAATCTATCTCCCAAAAAATTCTGTCTCAAAAATTATCCCCAAAAAGTTAAAGTGCCCCAATTAAAATTTCTTAGTTATCATTAGTAAAAAAATATCCAACTCAAAATATCCCCTCGTACTAAACAACAGCGAAATAAATCAATGTCCATGAAAATTCAAAAATTACCCCCAAAAAGTTAAAGTGTCTCAATTAAAATTTCTTAATTAATTATCATTAATGAAAAAAATCAAACTCAAAAAACCCCTCGTGCGACGAAAAGAAAAATCAATGACCCCTAAAAATTCAAAAATTACCCCGAAAAAAGTTAAAGTCCCCCAATTAAAATTTCTTAATTAATTATCATTAGTAAAAAAAATCAAACTCGAAATAACCCCTCATACTGCAGTACGACGAAAAAATTCAATGTCCATGAAAAATTCAATCTTCAAAAATACTCCCAAAAAAAGTTAAAGTCCCCCAATTAAAATTTCTTAATTAATTATCATTAATGAAAAAATATCAAACTTAAAATAACCCCTCGTACGACGAAAAAAAAAAAAAAAATCAATGTCCCAAAAATTTCAAAAATTACTCCAAAAAAAGTTTAAGTCCCCCAATTAAAATTTCTTAATTAATTATCGTTAATGTATTTTTCAAATGTAAAATTATCCCTAAGTACTGTAGTACGGTGAGAAAAAAAATGAATCTCTAAAAATTTCAATCTTCAAAAATTACCCTGAAAAAAGTTAAAATCCCCCAATTAAAATAATTATCATTAGTAAAAAAAAAAAAAAAAAAAAAAAAAAAAAAACTTAAAATTACCCCTCGTACTGTAGTACGGTAAGAAAAAAAAAATCAATCTTCAAAAATTACCCCGAAAAAAGTTAAAGTCCTCCAATTAAAATTAATTATCATTAAAAAAAAAAATCAAACTTAAAATAACCCCTCGTACTGTAGTACGGTCAGAAAAAAAAATCAATCTCACAAAAATTTCTATCTTCAAAAATTACCCCGAAAAAAGTTAAAGTCCCCCAATTAAAATTAATTATCATTAAAAAAAAAAATCAAACTCAAAATTACCCCTCATACTATAAGATGACGCATCACCTTGACCCCGCCTCCAAGAGTACGCCACATGACCTTCATACCCCATGCAGAGGACGCGCATGACCTTCAAACAGCATGCAGAGGTCATTCAAGGTCACGCCGCGTACGCCGCTGGCGCAGAACCCCCTTTTATTATCTACTACAGTCTCTGTTTCAGCATTTTTCGAGACATTCTATTTCAACGCTGTTTCGGCATTTTATGTTGGCGTCACTAACACCAGAGAGGTAGTAGACTGTTACACAAGAAGCTTGGAATTTGAAATGATGGTTAATTTTAAGATTTAAATGTGTTAAGATGGTTTCTAAAAAATTCAAAACTTTAAATGAATACTGAAATGAAGGTATGAAATGAGCATAAGAGTCTCAAAATACTTTCTAAATTACCATTTATTTAGAATTAGTTTTAGTTCTTCTTATTAATTAAAATCTCATTGCTGTCTATTGCAGTTTTATAATGAAGTTTAGTCAAACTGTGGCTTAATTTGTAATTTTTGAATTATTCCAAAAAGTGTTCTAATAAAAAAAATAGTCATGCAAATATCACTTGGCATATTTCAACTACTACGCGAGCAAAGCCGTGGGGTTTGCTAGTATTTTATAATCTCCACCTCCAGCTTCAAAATGTCTTCGTATAATTGATAATGATTTAGTACTTCACTCAAGGATGGGGGAGGATCTCCCGTAAGGCATGGTGACGTCACAGCGACGTCGTTGTGAAGTCACATTGTGACTTTGTGACCGTCGATGTGACGTCACGTGACGTCGATGTGACGTCATAGTGACTAGAATGCGAGGTCGTTATGGCCGTTTTAGAGGTCGTTTGTGACGTCACATTGTGACCACTCTGTGAAGTCACAGTGTGACTAATTTGTGAAAAGTGTGACATTTGTGACTACTTTGGCATTAATTTTGTGACGAACATGTGACGAAAGCGACAATGCTTTGAAGTCACATTGTGACCAATTTGTGAAATATGTGTCATTTGTGACGAACTTGTCATAAACACTGTGATGATTTCAAATGAAAATCAAATTTCAAATTAATTTCTTAAAAGGCGCAAAGATCAACCTAGTGAAAATGATTCCATGCCGGGACTCGAACCCAGGCCATCAATATAACGCACTGACATTCTACCGACTAAACCACACGGAACGATACCCAGCCTAGAAAATTTCACACAATTACATGTTGGCAAGGCTACAAAAGCAGCACAAGATGGGATATTTATCGTGAGCCACCGACATGGAATAAACAGGAAACTTAATTCAATCTAGCATCGATTGAATCTATATTAATACTTGGAAATTTTTACAGGGAGAACCATTCGCCTTGCATACAATATTTCAAATGAAAATCAAATTTCAAATTACATGCTTAAAAGTCAATTTTAATTTGAAATTTGATTTTCATTTGAAATATTGTATGCAAGGCGAATGTTTCTCTCTGGAAAAATTTCGAAGTCTTAATATAGTTTCAATCGATGCTGAATTTAATTAAGTTTCGTGTTCGCCCCATGTCGGTGGCTCACGATAAATATCCCATCTTATGCTGCTTTTGTAGCCTTGCCAGCATGTAATAGCGAGAAATTTTCCAGGCTGAGTGTCGTTCCATGTGGTTTAGTCTGTAGAATGTTAGTGCGCTATGCTGATGGCACGGGTTCGAGTCCCGGCATGGACTCTTTTCACTAGGTTGGCCTTTGCGCCTTTTAAGCAATTAATTTGAAATTTGATTTTCATTTGAAATATTGTATGCAAACCGAATATTTCTTTGTGGAAAAATTTCCAAGTATTAATATTGTGATGAATTTTAAAATGGACAATTTTAAAATAAAGTTTTGTTTGAGATATAAAATCGTATCTTTTTACCGTATTTTTTAGCAAAATATAGCTATTTTGGAGTCCTATTCTTCTAAAATAGTTTTAATTTTTCCACTTAAAAAACAATGTTTGTCAACTGACATCTTTTTTTTATTAAGTTCTAAGCTTGATCTTGAGTTCAAGCTTGATATTAAGAATGTATAAGATTTTAAGGTGTTGTGGTTGTGATTAATCTTTGCTTTATTAAATACGACGTAAGCCATATATATTTAAATTTTTTATTTCCGTGTAAATTGTATTTTGTGAATATGAGCTTAAATAGATTTGGCATGCTCTATAGGAAAAGACTGATCTGGGAAATAGAAAAAACAAGTAAGAAAAATCATGCGTTAAGCATAGATTATAAAACACTTTCCAACACTTCCCGAATGCTTTAAAAAAACTTCGTTATTTAGGGAAATAAGGTAAATAAGAGAACTAAGTAAACATTTTAGAAAACGCATAAAACATTTGAAAAACTCATTTCCGCAGTTACTGTCCATAGATAAATAGGTTTTCCAATTCTTTTGAACAGCCCTGTATTTGATCTGTAGGTTGATATATATATTATATAATGGGATAATTTAGTTTAGCAAGAAAACGCATAACAGGTTGAAACTCTCTTTCAGCAATTTATACTAATATATGGAAACATACTTTAATACTTTTGTACAACCCTGTAGTTGACCTAGAACCTTCATTAAATGCCACCGTTTAGTTAAAATTTAATTCAAACTAAAATACACTTAAAACAGCTGAAATCACATTTCCAGAAATTATAATTTATAGACGGCCATGTATCCAATTCTTTGCATGACCCTGTATACCATTTTATCTATATTATACAACAGTAAATTAAATTCAGTTCAGCGTAAAAATGCACAACTCATTTAAAAACCACCTTTAAGTAACTTGCGCTCATACCCAGTAATCCTTGCGAATACTTTTGTGTAGCCCTGTATATGAATTATAGCATTTATATACACCATATACTATGCATAAATATAGTGAATCATAAAAGCGCATATCATAATTAAAAATGTATTTCCAGCAATCATCACAAATGAACAGTACTTCGGATACAATATAGTATCTGAACTATATTGTGTGTGCCTGTAAATGCTATATACACTTCATATTCTACATGAAAAATTTATAGTATGTAAACCTCAGCGACGTATATCATTTTCATTATATATGAAATAGATTAACATAGTTAAAGTACGCCTCAAACAATTCCCTCCACCGCTATATCATTATGTATTGGAACTTCTTTTTAGCCCTGTAAATGAACAATAACTATTCTTTGCATCTCGTATTCTTCAGAATGCATATTTTAGTACGTTTCATAAATGCATATCAATTTTTTTCTGTATGAAAACGTGTAAAATCATGAAAAAACCTTTGAAACGATTTTTTCCCATAGGCCGTAATGTAACGGAATACTTTTGACTGTACCTGTAAATGAACTAAACATGCTACAAACGTCGTTACACATAGGGACCGTGCTATGGTAAAGGTGAATAACATCTAAAAATTTCAGAGCAATCCGAGTATATTTACGAGAGTTAGAGCGCGGACAGACGGCTAGACAAACCAAAGTCATAAACACTTTTCAACTTTGTTGAAAGGTGTTAAAAAGGAAATATAAAAGTAAAATAAATGATTGAAAGGAAATATAAAAGTAAAATAATGAACTTTAAAAAATATATACTAAAGCAGTTTAATCTATAAGCTTCCTATCAGGCATGAAAAACACTTTATTTCAATGCTTAAATATAATATTTTATTTTTTAAGGGTGTATTTCAATCCAAACTGCTTATTTTCTGATTCATTTTTAAATTCCTTTTTGTTCTCAAACGCATCAAACTGAAAAATTCTCTTATTTAGAAACTACCTAATGTGCCGTGCTTCTCGATTTTTTGATAAATGCAGAAAATATTTTTAAAAAATGCTGTCAAAGTAGGCGTTTTGAACAGAATTTTTCACAGCGGAAGATCTGGGAATGAAAAAAAAAAAAAGGTCTTACTGAGAAAATAATTATTTAAAACTTTAATTCTAATGAATTGAGGGGAAAATGAAATCACACGGCCTCTTAAACATCTCTTCAAAAATCACCTCAGCAAGTTTCATGTTTTTACTTTTAAAGATGAGTCTGAAAATGTCTCAGAAAATATCGAGCTGTTGAAGGTGGAAAAATATTTTTTCGAATACACCTTTAATGCCAATATTTATGTGTATCGAAAACGTAGAAAATGAGTTTACAATCGAAGAAAATTTAATAACTGATTCTGAATGTCTATAATTAAATGTTTGATTAAAATCGCAAATAGAAAAAAAATGCTTAGATACAATTAAAAATAAATAAATAAATATACCAATTTGAAAAACACTAAAAATAATAATTAGTATTTTTAATTGTACTATTAAACAACAACTAACTAATGCATTTAATTCATCTATTGATGAATTAAATGCATTATTAGATTTAGCAATTTCTCAAAAATCTTTCCATATGTTATAAGGAATTCCTATTATTTTATAATTTTGGCAAATGTTAAATCTGAAAACATTGGTATGAAGATTCAGGATTTTAAATAATAATTTAAAATATTACAGTCGACGCTCGTTTTTACGAACTCGTAGGGAACCCTCAAATAGTTCGTAAAATAGAAAGTTCGTAAAATAGAAAAACACCAAAAATGATATGAATACGTACATTATTTATGTATATTTTTTACCAAACTCTTCATGGATGAAGCAGTATTTCAAGATTATTTATTATTTACTAAAGTTATACATGTATTTTTAAATATACCAGAAATAAATGCAAATTTATGCACAAAAAATAATTTTAATACACAGAAACATACGTAACCATGCTTTGAAAATATTACATATGAAAACGCAGACTGTATTAGTACTTAGTAGATGAAAATACATAGATGAAAACATAGATAAAAAATTAGGAATGGAAATAATCACTTATCTTTAAAAAAAAGTCACATTTTGAAAAATATATGTTTCCATTTTATCTAAGGAAAACTTTACTACCTTTACCTTTCACAGCTATTGTTCCCTTCAAAAAAGTTCCTTAGTCCTGACAACCACTACTTGAAATTGTTGCTATGCCCCCTCCCTACGAAAGAGATTGGGGAAAATCAACACATTATTGGACTATACCTGATGTCTCATTGTACCTGTATAGAGTTTAACTCACGTTGGCTCTGCATTCCGATACTTAAAAAAAAAAAAAAAAAATCAGAAGTACGAAAAGTGAGTTCGCAAAAAAGAGATTTTCATAATCTGTAGTTCGTAAATGGGAGCGAAAAATTACATTGATTCTATGGCAGCGTATTCGGGACCACTCTATAGTTCGTAAAATCGCAAGTGTTCGTGAAAAAGAGGTTCGTAAAAACGAGAGTCTACTGTATTAGCAAAAAAAAAAAAAAAAAAAAAAAAAAAAAAAAAAAATCTTTCAAAAGTTACGCTATTATAATATGTAAAAAGACATTTTCCCACTATAATGTTAATTTCTAAACTGAAACAGTTTCGTAATATCATACTATTCGAATATAATATTTAACTCCAAAACAATAATGACGATAAATACTGTTATATGAGTGTTAGTAATCAGAAAAAAAATAAGAAGCCGAAAAAAATTCCACATCACTGTCTCAATCTCAAGTAACTGCAAATTAATGTTTATATTCATCCCACTATAAATGTAGACATGATTTTTTTTTTTTTTTTTTTTTTTTTTTTTTTTTTTTGAGCGATGGCCGATTAACACATTTTACAAAATAGTGTTGATTAGGAAAATTTCGCTTCAAAACAATTCCAGATCAGTCACTTTCTATATGTATAATATAAAACTATTTAATTCATACTCGTAATATACAAACAGAAATAAAAAATTTAAATTAAATAAGACTTACCTTTTTTTGCTGTAAATTAATAATATCCGAGTATTTTTGCCCGAAAATGGCAGACGTCTTTCTCTTACATTTCAAAAAGCAAAAACAAAAGCTGACATTGTAGACTTGGTCATGTTCTTTTCCGGCGTGTATTACAAAAAGTTCTCTGTTTACCCTGCGGTTGCGGTCATATCCGACGCAGACGATCTTCAGCAGCTGATTTTAATGTTTATTTTTGCAGTCCTAACTTTCAGGCGGAATAGTTTTATGAGTTAGTCTGTATTTAAAATTTTCTATTTGAAGAATTTTCCAATGCATTTTACCATTTCTTTTTTATCAGTTTCAAAAAAATTCATTTGAAAACGGAAGTTTATTAGATAAAACACTGCTTAAATTTTTAAAATGGGTAAAAATAAATTTAATGGTAATAATACCACCCCCCTTTTTTTAAGTAAAGTTTGTTTCATGCGTAATAAATAAAAAATATCTTCTTAATAAATAAAAAAAAATGTTTTCGAGGATAAAAAATTTTTCTTTGTCAATCTGTCAATCTTTTTATGTTAATTTTCTGCAGAATAAAACAATTTGTAAAATAACTTTTTTAAAAGTCATACCTCTAAAACACAAATTGGAAATGCGAAAAATTAATTATATCATGTGTTTTGCATAAATTTTGTATATATATATATATTTTTTTTTTTTTCGGAAAAGGCTAATTTTATTTAAAAAGGCTGAAAGAAGTAAATTTTTTTTAAAAAAACAGTTACTAAAAATAGATTAACAGGAAAAAAATATGACTTGAATGCAAATTATAAAGCAATAAATGCATATATGACTAAACTCTGAAGATTCTTTCTGCGTGCTCATTAAAATCTGCAGACTTAACTGTAATAGAAAATGTTTAGTTTGAAATCACAGAAGTGTTTCGACCAGTGGTCGCCAAAAAAGTTAAAAAATTTCCTCCCTGCAAACTAAATATGTAAAGTGTATAGATTTAATATTTCTAATTCTAAATATGTTTCAAATTGCTCCAGCACATAGCATTTTTCTGAGAAATACTTTTATAATAATAACAATCCGTGATGTATTATTATATTAAATTGCAATGCTAGATAAAATTGAAATCATGAAAAAAGTATACTTTCACTTCTTAGATATCAAATTGATAAAATATAGCATGGAAATCTAGTTTGTTGATACTTGTACCGTGCATTTTTCTTTTTCTCCCCTCCCCCTTCTTTTCGTGTCCGAATTTACTATTTGCTGTCCACTAATATTCATTCCTTATGCCGCTGTAACTAGGGCATGTTTTAAATATTTCTCTTCATTTTCAAAAATTTTTGAAGTTAATATTTTTGTCACACTGTGATTTACAATATGGTGGTTTTTTTGTCACATATATGACGTGACGTACGTTACATGCAGTGACATAACAGTGACGTTACAATATTTTTTTAATTGCCGGAAAAATAAAATTTTACAATAAGTAACATGTTTTGAAGAATTTTTATAATTGTTTAAAGTTTTCTAAGAAGTTCACATCTCAGTCACAATGTGACATCACTGAGTGGTGGCATTTTAGTCACAGATGTGACGTGACCACAGTGACTTACAGTGACGTCACAATGACGTCACTGTGACCATGCATGCTATGAGGGCTACTACAACTTCATTACTTTCATCTTCTTCTGCGCATAAGCAGATGATTCTGACACCTCACCAGTTACTGTAGCCTCATTTTCCTCAAATTCTATTAATTCCAGAAGTTCTTCTTGTGTAATTTGGAGTTTATCGAGCTCTTCTTGAAATTCTTGAAGATCACAAATTTCAGTTTCTGTGTCCCAACAATCATCTTCATCAGATTTAGGCTTTAAAAATTTCGCTTTTTTAAAACTGTCTTTAATTACACTAACAGGAACATTATTCCAAGCTTTGTTGAAGAAATGCATAGCAGTCAAAAGGTTATTATTATTATTATTATTATTATTATTATTTTGAAAGACTGGAAAATGTTTCATTAGAGCTCTCTGTTTCCAAGTCCAAAATATGGAGAAGTTGATTTATAATCTCCCGTCTGTATAACGCCTTGAATGATCTTATAATTCCTTGATCAAGAGGTTGTAGTTTGGCCGTCATATTTGTAGGCAAAAATTCTACTCTGAC
Source organism: Maratus speciosus (assembly GCA_963932465.1). Lineage (NCBI taxonomy): Eukaryota > Metazoa > Arthropoda > Arachnida > Araneae > Salticidae > Maratus > Maratus speciosus. The sequence goes on along the minus strand of OZ010790.1, from coordinate 2,217,002 downwards.
ATTATTCAGTCGAATTGAGTTCTCTGTTTTGTGGCTGCCAACATTATCCATAAATAGGACATTTTTTCTATTTCGCCTTTTCATGTTTAGGTCAAATTTTGTGAGCCAACTTGCAAAAATATGTTTTGTCATCCAACCATTCTGTGAGTAATCATATGAAACAGGACAATTTTTTACATTTTTTAGACATCTAGGCTGTTCGTTTTTGCTAATGAGAAGAGGTTGAAGCTTTTCTTCTCCCGTTTGATTTACACAGAGTAGCACAGTTACGCGATCTTTACTTATTCTAAATCCGTGTAATTTTTCGTTTTTTTTTCTTTTTTTTTTCCCAATTGTTTCTTTTGGCATAGCTCTATACAGTAGATTTGTTTCGTCACAATTAAAGATATCGCATGGTTTGTACTCAGCAAGAATTGGATGTAAAGTTTCTTCAAATCTATTCATCACAAACTGCATCGTTTACAGAACCCGATTCTCCATGCAGTTTCTTAAATGTTAAATTGTGTCTTTGCTGGAATCTATATAAACATCCTTTAGATGCCGAAAAATTCTCATTAATAGAATCTTTCGCAACTTCTTCTGCTTTCTGCATAATCATTGCCCCGTTTATTAAAGCTCCTTTGCTTTTTTTTTTAATGAAACCATTCCAACACAGCATTGTCGAGATCGTCATTAGATTTTCTTTTCTATTTTCGGTGTAGGTTTCCATTGTTTCTTCATTTTTCTTCCATTTTATCAGCATTTTTCTTCAATTTTATGAGCATTTTTCTTAATGGTCGAGACTTGAAACTGAGAAATTTGAAACTCATTAGCGAATTCAGTTTGTGTTTTTCTGTGCTTTATGGCATCCAAAACCTTCAATTTATCGCACAAACTTAAATCTTTTCTTTTCGCGTTCATATTTTTCTACTTAGAACCTTAAAACAAACTGAATAAATAAAACGAGAACCGAACTTTGGTCAGAACTGTCTATTTTTTCAGTGTCACAATGCAATAACCTCGAATACTCTACAACATCACGTGACCAATAATCATATAGACGTAGTCTCTTTGCCTCCATCCCTCCCTCAACACCCCTTTCATTCGAGACGTCCATTGCTATGGCGACACTGGGAAAAGTTGTTCGAATTTGACGTGACGCGCGTAACTGGACTTCATGTGATAACGCCATTACTCCCTTTCCTCTGAAAAAGCTATGTTTCGGTGGTTTGAAATTTTCGAACAAAAGACCTTTTCTAGGAAAAATATTTGTCACACCAGATAAGTCGTTATTGCATTATCCGGGAAATTATTCGAATAAGTGGTGAATTTTAACATTTCCTCTATGGGAAAAATTTTGGTTCTAGAAGATTTTATTTCCATAAGCGGGGTATTTGTTTATCCGTTACACGATTAAGCGAAGCCGACTGCAAATATATATAATGCAGATGAAATAACAAACATATGAACAAATTGGTAAAATTCTAAAGATGAACAGGTAATGAACATAGGAAACCAGCATGTAAAATAAGAAATTATGAATAATCCAAAGAATCATTAGAGGAGCTTACAGGTTTAATTCATAGTAAAGATGCGTTATTTCATCCAATTTTGTCGGCATTAAACCTAAAATGACAAAATTTAGCACCTAATAGAGCATCATAAAACAAAATAAATGATGAAAAACCAAGAGATCTAAAGAAAGATATATATATTTGACCGTTAAAAAAACATTACAAATTACCAACAAACAAACAAACAAACAAAAAAGGAGCAGAAAAAGAATAATGGATATTTGTAGAACCTAGAGAGAATCTTCAGGTCCCAAATGCCTGAAGTTCCACAAGCAAAGTGTATGGTTTCATCTTCATATTAGCCATAAAAAAGCTAAAGAATATGAATTTGGGACTACCAACACAAAAAAAAATAGAGAAATAAATTGTGAAAAAAAACTAAGTTTAAAATAACACGTCATTAAAGAATAAAATACACATTACCATATTGAAAGCATTGTTGACTAAAATGAGGCAGCATTAAATACAAGTAATGGAGATTATATGCACATGTTGCCAAAAAATTTTTTTAAATGTTGGTGGACCAAGGAGTAATAATGTACAATAGGATCAAGCAAATGTCTCAATATATGTGACCAGCGCCCTCTATAGGTAATTTAAAAATGAATTCCACCACGTATTTCCAGTGAATCAGTGAAGTGCTACAAACTTAAGAATTTAGTAAAATATATTGTTTTGGAATAAAAACTGATATATAATAAACACTATTTATATCTATTAATGGATAAAGCTTTATAAAGCAAATACTGTCTAGAGACAAATATATGATAATAAAATAATAATTAAAAATATGCTAATAAATTTATATCATTATATTCGAAAAAAAAAAGAAAGAAAATAATGTATTATATGTATCTTGAATGGTCGGCAATTAATTAATTTCTTTTTTTAAATAGTAAATTAATAATGAAAAAGAACATTAAAAAGCATAGCTCCAGTTTATCGGTTTTTTATTGTTGTTGTTGTTGTGAGGGCATATTCTAGAGACTTTAAGACTTGTAAAAAATAGAAAAATAATTTTTTTTTTTTACTGTGTTCCGGTAGAGCTAGCCTACCCCTTAACCCTTTCAAGGACGCTGGTATGTTTATAAAACCACTTAGTTTTAATTCCCAAATGCCACAACGGCAACAAAGTTTTGGTAAAATGTTTTCCGTTTATCATGCATATGAAATATAGCCTTTGTCTTAGTTCGAAATAAATTTTTCCGTAAATTCCGCTGCCATTCATATTTTTCAATATTTTAGTAATGGAAGTGCTTTGCCCCTGAAAGGTTCAGTAGGGTAACTTTAGATATGTCAAAAGTTACAATAATATCTCCTTCGTCCTCCTCTGATCATCTGAATGAAAAATTGCGTTTTTGTACTAGTTCAACTTACCTCTAATCGCTTTCGTAAATCAAAATAAAAAAGTAATTAATTTCTTGTCTTTCCGATCTCTTAACTTAATTCTAAGATTTCGAGTTAATCAGCAAAATAACATTACATGAATGGGGATATTTCCGTAGAGATAAATTATGATTCTTCTGTCCTTTCAGAACCTGCTTCAATATGATTGAAAACAATGCATAACCAAATCAATCGGTTTAAATTAACAGGTTTGAATCGTTTTTCATCCTCCATTAAGAATTCATGATTTTAGATTACTATCATTATACTAATTCTGCTTCATATTCTCTCCTCTGCATCGTGCAAAATCAATTAAACATTCCTTTTTATGCCCGCATTCCTGAAACTACAAAAAAGATCAATATCTGAGCATTAAAGCCTTTTAAGACGTCTTTTTTTTATTTTTCAAATCAAAAGCTGTGTATGAAAGCTACAGACACGACATTGAATGGGGATTCAGCATCTTATCAATAACTAATAAGTACAGACTATAATTAATCATTTCATTAAAAAAAATTTGCAAAAAACCATTTCCAGACTACTTTTATTAAAGACACGTTTCAATTAAACTCAATTTGGTTCATATATGTAAAAGATGGAAGTTTGTAATTGTTTTTTCATCCACTTCCTGATGTTTGAAATTATGTGCAGTTGTGCGTTTAAGATGACTAGAGGGTCGAACCCGGGCTTCCCGGGTTATAGAGTATAGATGGAAACTTTTTTTTTTTTTTTTTTGAAAACACTAATAATTTTTTACATGCAATATATTTTTTAGATTGCCCACTAATACTAAAAAAGCATTTTTATGTGAAAAATATCAATTATGCTACCAAATAAAGTTCTGAAATTTAACGAAAGTGATATTTCCGTATTAGCCGCATGCTAAGAGTTATTAGCCCAGATTTTGCTATGTACGGCTGCCTTTTTATTTCTGATCATTTCAGTGCTTTAAGCGTTTAGTTCTATTATTGGCATGTTAAAGTTGTGTTTTATTTATAATTATGTTATTTATTTATTCATAGAGAGAGTTTTTTTTTTTTTTTGTGTGTGTGTGTGTGTGTGTGTGTGTAATTTTAGGCGTAAGAAAATGATGGCTTCTTTGCATGGTTTTAAGGGCAAACGGATTAATCTTTCGTAATCGAAAACCATAGGATAGAGTTAAATTTAAAAATATTTCCTGCTTGAAAATTATTTTGAAATCCATAGACAATCAGTAAACTGAGATGCACTTTGCAAACAAATTTCATTTGAAAGATCTTTTCTTTATTTGGCGGTGTAAAAATTTAAATGATTCGATTACATATACGTCAAATTTGTGTGGTTTTTTTTCATATATATTATTCTTATATTTATTTATCGAGGAAGTTTTTAATTCGTTATGAGAAATTAGTCAGAAATAAATACTAAACAATTTTTATTGCTTTATGTGCAAAATGTTTACTATTATTATGTAATGGAGACGGCACGTGAAAGAGATAAATTACAAAAATTCATGTTTTAAAATTATTTTTAAAAATACAATAAATCAGTCAATTAAGATACAGTTTTCAAGCAAATTCCATTTGAAAGTAGACTTTATACTCTATACGATGGTGTAAAAATTGAAAATGTACCATGGCTAAAAGATTAAAAGATTACAGTAGGGAAAATTTCAAAACCGAAATTTGATCATGAAATGTTGTCATTCGCAAAATGACGCCAGCGTTACGCACAGATACGTTTGTCCTGTATAATATAGATAGTAGAGTATTTTCAGAACTCACTTATCCATTAATCGATTCATTTCAAATAATTAAAAAATTAAAAAATATTAAAAAATAATCTTGAAAAATATTAAAATGTTGAAAAATATTTGATTTCAAAGTAATTTACACTCCATTTAACAAAATCCAATTCACAAATCTCAAACATCCACTGAATAGATTTTTACATTTGGGAATTTACAAAATAACATTGTGTATGCGATAAATTGTATATTGGTCAGACGAAGCGACCCTTTAAGGTCCGCTTGGGGGAGCATAAAACTACAGTAGAGTCCCGCTTAATCGAGTTTTCGCTTTAACCGAGTTTTTTTTTTATTATGGCCATCCCCCACCCCATTCTGACTAGAAAATCAGAGTTCTAACTTTTTACGACTGCTCTTTCATCTTCACCTAGCACTTCATTTATAACGGCTGTTTCATAATAATGGAAGCCATCACTCCATCAGAAGAAAATGGTCCATTCCAAAGGTATAAGTTGGACTGAAAAAAACTATTTCATACTTTGACCAGAAAGAAGAGGCTACACCTGCCATTTTCATGACACTAATAGAATCACATGGCTGCCAATGTGTACGGTTTTATTACCTCTAAAATTGAATACAAATTTATGCCCTATTGATTCGTTGACAATTGTTAGATTTCGGCGATTGAGTGAGGCAAAATTTACTGGTAAATTTTAGTGGTAAGGAAAAATCTTAGAAACTGATAGCTATGTAGTAGCGTAATACTGCAGAAAAAAAAAAAAAAAAAAAAAAAAAAAAAAAAAAAAAAAAAAAGCTACAAAATTGGCATTCAACAAACAAAAAACTATCAAGGGCTTTTTCAAATAAACAATTTCATTCCCCGTTTTTCTTAAAAGTAACGGAAATGTACATGAAAGAAATGTTACTAGTACCCTAAAAATGAATGAATTAATAAGTGAAATTTTATATTTCATCATCTTAGTGGGTGACGATTTGTGTCAATCCGGTTTATCCGAGTTTTTTGCTTATCCAAGGTGAGCTTGCTCCCTATTAACTCGGATAATCGGGACTCTATACTGGTAATGTTAAAAATTCTGACATTAAACGTTCCGCTAATGCTAACCATTGCTGGTCTAACGACCACAATTTTAAATTTTCTGAAGGTTCTGATTTTCAGGTTATTTAGAGAAATAACATTACACAGATGGGGATATTATACTTCCGCAAAGATAAATTGTGATTTTCCATTCCTTTCAGAATTTACATCAATACGATCGGAAACTATGCTTAACCAAACTAACCGGATTAAATTTACAGGTTTGGCACCATTTTTCATCCTTCCCGTCTGTTATTATATAAAGTAAATATATTTTAATTTTCTGGTGTGAATTATGTATATGGGGCATTTTCACAATCTTTTGACTTTTGGGGAAAAAAATCTGACAAAATTAAACTTGCTAAAATAACATTTTAATCTGATGGACCGAATGCCTTAATGATTCAAAATAAAGAAAAAAGGGTCAGCAGCGAAAATTTTTTTTATTTAACTGAGGTTTAAGTTAAACTTGCGAGTTTAATTTTCCTTACCATTTTACCACTATAACTTTTTATTTTCTTCTAAATTTTTACTTATAATGAATTTGCATAGTACCCACAGAACATTTAAATAAGAAATAATAAAAATGTGGGACTTTTAATACAGAATTTTTGTATAACATTGTCTTAAAGGGGTGTTAAAGAAGGGACGGTAAGGTAAAAAAAGGGGACGGTAAGGATGAAATGGTAAGGAAAATTACCATCTATTTTTAGGAAAATCATGTTAAGACTAAGTGATAGCCACAATGTTCATTGATTTTTAGAAACAGTTGTTAACATTGGATTAAATTAATTTTCTTTTTTATTTACCTCGAAAAGTGCAGGAATAAACCTCGGGGACGGTGAGACTACCCACAAAGCCACGATGCTTGAAATTGATACTTAAATGCTGATTTAAATTCTACAGTAAATTTCCTGCCAAAGAATTTTAGACATTATTTCTCTAGCATACTTCTGCATGAGAAAAAACTTCAAAAAAATTATGTGGCTGCATCTGAAATGATTTTCTGTATAATGTTAGAAGAGGCATGGTAAGGAATCTAAAACCCAGGGATAGAGTTTAAAAAATAATAACAACCTTAAAAATGTGTGCAGGTTAATTTTAGCTACATATTTATATAAAACAATAGTTCCAGTTTCAGAAAAAAATGACATCGAATTATGTTTATTGAAACAATTTTATCCAGACAGCTCCAAACTTAAAAATCAGCATCAGGGACATGGGACAGTATATGAGTTTTCCAGGTGTTTGGACCCCCAACATCGTCCAAAACTTATTTATCTCGTTAATATTGTTGTGCAATCATGCAATGGGATGTTCCCCAGTATATGAAAAAAAAAAACAGAAAAGTGTATTAAAATAAAAATTATTATTCACGGACATGAAAGTCAAAAGATTGTGAGAATGCCCCATATACGAAAAAAAAAAATCTATTAAATTCAAAACACTGTTGTTTGCCTATATGCAAAGAAGCGCACTAAAGGGCTAAGAATGGATGATTTTGCATGACTATCATTGTACTATTTTTGCATCGAATTGTCTCTCTTACATCGTGCAGAATCGAATGAACTTTTCTTAAAAGAAAAGTTCTGCGCACATTCTTCTAACTACAAAAAGATCAATATCTCATCATTAAAGCCTTTTAAAAGGTCCTTTTTTAATTGAAAAAAAAAAATGCTTATGAGAGCTGCCGATACGACCTTGTATGGGATTTTGCATTTTATCAGTAACTAATTATCAAAACCCGTTCAGAATATAATTAATCATTTGGTTCAGAAATTTTGAAAAAAAAAAATATCGTTCAAGAAATACAACATGTTTCATTTCATTTTATCTGTTTTACCTTTTTAACACTTTCCAACAAAGTTGAAAAGTGTTTATGCATTCGGTTTGTCTGGCCGTCTGTCCAAGCTCTAACTCCCGTAAACATATACTCGGATTTTCATGCAATTGCTAAACGTTATTTAGGGTCACCAAAGCATGTTTGGTATTGTATAGGAAGTATGTAGGATTACTAGTTTATTGATAGGGGCATTCAAAAGTATTCCATTACATTGTGGTATGTGGGGAAAGATCGTTTTCAGAGTATTTTAATGATATGACGCTATTTCGAATGTATTGAAACTGGTATAACTCACTGCATTTCACTGCGACCACCTTAAAACAGGGCATTCATAGCATTTTATATTCATTTACAGGGATACACAAAAGAAATCGGCCACATCACTGTCTTTGAGTAATAATTGCTGGAGTGTACGGTTTGAAATTCGGTATGCGCTTTTAAATTTAATTAATTTTTTGCACGTTACTCGTTATATATCAATTATATACCTCCTATACAGGGTTGCACAAAAGTATTCGCGTACCATTCTCCTTATTAGAGGAAATTGCTGAAGGGGAATTTTCAACTGATCTATATGTATTTCTAAATGAACTAAATTTTGGCATGCATGTAGTTAATAGATATAAATCTCTATACCGTATACAGGGCTGCTGAAAAAATTGGGATAATTTTCCAATTGTAGATGGGAACAGCTGAAATTGGGTTTTGAAATGTGTTATGTATTTCCATATGGCTAAATTAGACGTAACATTTTAATTTTTAAAACGGTGCGTTTTTTTTACATTATTCTGAATGTGTTGGAAAGTGTTTCATAATCTATGCCTGGACCAGGATTTTTTCTTTCTTGTTAATTATTTAATCTTCTTTGGATTCCTTAGCTTATTATATTTCTTTTACTTACAATACCTTTGAATATTCTCATTTTGAATTTTTTTTAAATGTTCTTAAATTCAAACCTGCTACTTTATAGCACATTCCCGAATTAATTTTTATTCATAAATACATGAAATTGGCAGATGCTGTTATTCAGAAAAGTGATATCGAGTAGTATACTTTCTATCTTTCGATAAAGGTAAAGGGTTCAGAAAATGTTGTGAAAGTCGGCGTTTTAAACAAAATTTTCGGGCTCGACGATTCGAGAAAGACAATATTAGCGAATTTGACATCTCCAAACAACAGTTTTATCAGAGAGTTGAACTGCAGAGATAAATTTCTACCAAGAGGTAAAATTTAAAACTTTGAAATTTAATTCCATAAAATGTTATTACATTTCGATATCGACGAAATATAATGAGGAATGTTTCTATAGCAATGATATAGGTTTGTACTATTGTCTTCAACATCAAAGTTCCTCATTTCAACATCAGAAAAGTTGGTCTTTCTATCCGAAATCGCACCCATATTCTTAAAGATCTATATTTATTATTTAAAATAAATGGTGTTTTATTAGAAAATTTTATCAGATTAGAAAAAAAAAAAAAAAAAAAAAAAAAAAAAAAAAAAAAAGATTATTTTTATAACTTAAAAACATTATCTGATAAATTCGGTGTATAATTAACCCCACAATAAAGTTTTAAAATACGTTTAATGCATCTCAATTATGGCCAAAACCCTTCCGAGCGTAATCCACGTACACTATCCAAGCTCGGTTTTGAAACGCAAAGCCAGAAAACTTTTACCTTCCGCTAATGACCTAGTAGTTGAAAAATGCGAGTTCTGCAGCAAATTGAATTTAATTTTCAACAGAAATAAAATTCAATTACAATACCAAATTATTCCCATCCTTATCTCATCCAATCTCGGATACTTTAGCGCTGCCTGCCGTTCGTTAGAGGAATCGATCTTCTGAACGCCCTTAAACTTCCATATGAACAACTGTTACAAAATCATCGTACCCTCATTTCACCTTTTGTCTCCGGGGAATGTTTCTCAGGCAGCGACTGTAAAGGGATACCCCCCTACAGCTTAGAGCAATTACGATGAAGACTCTGCGAATAATCGATAGGATACTTTGAAATTGGGTGGGGATGGTCGGCAGATGGGCGTCTGCGGAATCTTTTTCGCGGTCTTTTCGACAACACCCTTTAAATCTGGAGAAAAAACGGAAAAAATGAATTAGGTTAAAAGCCACTTGCTAGGTTAAAGAAGAACCATTGTCTTCGTCGGATAAATAATGACAGCGAAACTGTTTGAATCGTATTAGGATGAACGTGATGTTCAGAGCTAAATTATCTATATAATTTTAAAAACATGGCTGGTTTTTTAGTCATCCGCACTGAGCTTTCTACTGAACTGATTTTGATAATTATTTATTTAAGTGAAAGCTGAAAGCTGCTCATTTGTAGATGTGCGCGCACTACCTATTTTTTAAAATATTCCTATTTTTATATTTTTAATTTAATTATCAAAGTTTTTATGAATTGTTTTTCAAAATGTTGTCAGTTGGATTACTTTTACTGTTGAAGAGAAAATGTTCATTAATCTTTATTCGTTATATCCTTATTGATGCCATTTTCTCATTATTATTAAAAATAACTTAAAAAATGTTTCAACAGAAAATGACCTCACCTTTAAAAATCACGCATTTTTCCTCGTAAAGCAATTACATTTGAAGATTTTTCGTTCCGCTATTGCTGAGTTTGAGACGCTAAATGAAATGCTTCAGTAAGTGAAAATTACGTCATATTTAAAAGAAAACGATAATTTTATTTTATAAAACTAAATATTTGACCTTTTAACATGCAAGTCTTAGTTGATAACCGTGAGTTAAAGTTTAAAAATAGTATATTTTTAATGATATGATGCATCTTAAATTATTTTTTAAATGGAGAATACGGAATGAGAGGTGCCTACACAGTGCATTCAAAACGTTCCAGGACTGCTGCTCGTAAACAAACACAGATGGCGCTATCTCTGCAAAACCAACGGGATGACTGATCAATAATTTTTATCCATGCGTATCAAGTGGTTGCATTCATTTCTGTGTGCTTTCGAATTGGTAGCGTTCATTTCCGTAAAGCGTATGTGAGCATCATTGTTATCGAAAAAGAACCGGAACAACAAACATCAAATTTTGCCTTAAGTTTGAAAATTTGGCCACAGAAACGTATGATGACACGATGCTATGAAACGTTTGCGAGTATTTGAGTGGCTTTCGAGGTTTCAAGCTTCAAACGAGTGGACCGAAGACGATGAGAGATCAGATCGACCATTTTCCAGTCGAAATGAGGAAAATGCTCAGCATTTGCAATCGTTGGTGACATCAGGCCGCACACTGTGACTGGTGCGTTCTACAAATGCGTCTTGCATCGGCATCCGAAACGAATAAGGCGTGGGAAGCCTGATTTGCTGGACATTGGAAATGGGGGCCACTTCCACGACAACGCACATGTTTAGCAGTCAATATTTGTGCAGCAATTTTTGACGAGAAGGCAGGTTGTGCACTCTAAATAAAAAGGAGTGACTATTCACTCCGGAGGAGTGAATAGTCACTCTATCGCAGAGTCAAAATATGCCCAACCTCTTTAGAGTGACTATTCACTCCGAGCAAAAGTGAAATTTTTGACTCTCTGAAAGAGTGAATAGTCACTCCTGGAAAGTGAATATTCACTCTAAACAGGGGTGGATAATCACTTTTTCGGAGGAGTGACTATTCACTCTTGCTAAAGGAGTGTGGTTTTTCACCCCTGGTAGGAGTGAATAGACACTCTTTCATAAGAGTAAATGTTCATTTTTTATGTAGTCTTTTTTTTTTTGTTGTTGTTGTTTTTTTGTTTTTTTTTTTTGTTTTTTTTTTGTTTGTTTTGCTTTTTTTCCGCTTCTATGGTCATTTTAAAAGAATCACATCTTTTACAACATGCAATGAAAATAGATACAAGCGTAGTAAAGATTGGAATAAAATACTTTATTAGCAATATTTAATTAATTCATAGTTAATTCAATTAATTCATAGTTTGTAACACTAATTGAACTTTTAGGGAAAAATTCAGTTAAAATTACATACGAATTTAAATTAGATTACTAATAGTAATAAACTAAAATATTTTATTCCAATCTTATCCTTTGTGTTTGCTTTTATTGCATTCCCTATAAAGATATTACTTTTAAAGTTTTATTAATAACTTTTTAATCAGCGGATGTTATATGTTTAACAATGTTTGATTTGATTTTAATTTTTGTTTTAAATATAAAACCGTACTTTTTCTTTAAATTATTGCTATTTTTGCAAAGTCCTATTGTTCTAAAATATTTTTAATTTTTCCATTTAAAAAAAAATACTTATAAACTCACATCTTTTTTAAATAAGTTCTAAGCATGATTTAAATATTAAGAATGTATATATATATTTTATCCGCTGTCATTTGCTTTTGTTTTATTTAATATGAACATGGAGTCTAAAGTTAAACTTTTAAGTTCTCTGGAATATGTATATATTTTTCTTTTAAACATATTCCTTAACTTAATCATGATTTCTAATTTTCGTCCGTCATTGCTGAAAAATGAGATTAATACAATACTTATTAATGAAACGACGCGATAAGCCATGTTTAATTTAATTTTTTTATTCGCGTAGATATTGTATTTTGTGAATATGAGCAAAATAGATTTTATATGTTTTATAGGAAAAGATTGACCTCGGAAATAGAAACAAGTTAGAAATTGCTCGTCAAACGTGGCAAATGAGGTGCGTTTGTACTATAACTAATTTTATAAATATTTTTTCACCGCATATTGTGCTGAATGTATATTTTGGTGAACTTTATAAGTGCATATCAATTTCATTCTGTTCAAAAGACTGTAACATCATTAAAATGCACTTGAAATAATTTTTTCCCATTGACCTTAAAGTTAACGGAAAGCTTTTGACTCCCTGTAATTAAACTGTACATCCGATTTTCATAAAATCTGAAACGACTCGACAAAATTTTGCAACAATTAAATAGGGTAGATGTGCCAGTAATGAACACTCTTAAGGAATTTCTTTTAAAATTATTTTTTTATTAATAGTTATAATTATTACATTCCAGTTTTTTCAATATTATATTAATCTTTCAACAATATTTAACCATTCTTATAGTCTCATTTCCCAATGTGAATCGAAATTTAATTTTAAATAACAGAAATATACCAAAACACCCAAAAAGCCCAGTAATGGACACCCCATAAAAAGTAATAAATATAATTGTTTTTATGACTGTATTTAAAACCAGAATTTAATGAAAACATACTAATGAAACAAAATGGTTATTTTCAAATAAATTTAACAATAAGGATACCAGTAATTAATAAAATATTTGTGATGATCATTTACTGTTTGCATCAATTATTGTAATTATCAGACGATCAATGTTTCAATTATTTTAGATGGATAGTTTAAAATACTAAATATCAGGCAATTACAGCTATTAAATTATTGAAACAGTGGGGGATTTAAAAGGTAATAATAATAAAAAAAAGTTTTGGAATGTTAGTGATGTTTAGTTTTGTCTCGCTATTTTTAACAATTAATCTTCCAGAGACTACTTGATATGTTATTTATAATAATTAACATTGCAAATATGAAAGAAATGATATTGTAAGTTGAATATTTTAAATGCTAAGTAAAATAATTTCAAAATAAAACTGTAGAACTGATGTTTGAGGCCACTGATCTGCAGATTTGCCAGTTTCATGAATATTGCCTATAAATTAAGGAATATTATTTTTTTTTTCCTTCTTTTTCTTTTTTTTTTAGATAAGAATAACCAAGCATTTAACACAGAAAATAGATTTTTAATAGCTTCTGTAACTTAATTGCTTTTATTTAAAAGGAGAGGTATTAAGCCCTATGAGCCCGTCTTTGGCTGTGCTCTTAAACAATATTTTCTACTACCTAGCTGGTTTGATTGCCAAATTTTTAAAATAGCAAAGTATATATACATAAAAAAAGAATAAAATATTGAAATTTTATTAATCACATAAACTAACTTAAAAGCAGCTATTTAAAAAGTTTTGGTGAAAAATGACTAATTAACCATTCTAGTAATAGACACCCTCTCTTAAAACCTTAAAAATAAATGAAATTTCGTAAATGACCGTTAGTATATAAAAGTCTAAGTTTTCTATTGCTACTCAAACGAAAGCATTCAAATTTTGCAAGAAAATAAATAATATATAAATTAATTAAACGAAGCCAGCTCTTAGCCTCTTCATTAAGATTTTCACAGAAAACAGCAAAACTTTGGAACATTATTTTCTACTTCGTAATTGGTTTGATTAAAAGTGTCAACAATAACCCAGTTTTATAAAACATGCAAGGGGAAATTATAAAAAAATTAATTAAAGTTAAATATTTATTACTTATTTTTTATGAACCAAAAACATCAAAGGGTGACCATTACTGGCACATCTGCCCTATTTAAAATTTCAGACCATTCGGAAGGCTGTAACAACATTAAAATGCACTTGCAATAATTTTTCCCATTGGCCGTAATGTAACAGAAAAATTTGACTGTCCCTGTAATTAAACTATACATCCAATTTTAATAAAATTTGAAATGACGCGACAGAATTATACAACAATTATATATGTTAAATTTCAAACGATTCGGTTGGGTAGTTTTTGTGCTGTTATATGCGGGCAGACGGGCAGACAGACGGACTGAACGACGACTATAGGTGCTACGTATTTATATAACTACGAACGCACCTAAAAAACGATTTTTATTTTTTTATATCATTAAATAGTTTAAACTTTTGTCTTTCCAACGATGTGTCACACATGTTTATATATATAAAAAATAAGTGTTGAAATTATTCATTCTTTCTAAGAGTAATCGACTTTTTCTCAAAACTTGGATTTTTCATGTTTATGTTCCTTTTTTAGGTGCGTTCGTAATTATATAAATACGTAGCCCTATATTCGTCGTTTAGTCTGTCTGTTAGTGTTGATTTCAGGGGGTGGCCCGTGGGGGGGGGGCATTTCCCCTCCGGAAGATTTGAGATTTTGTGTTTTCAATGGTCAAAAAGTGCAATTCCCTCCCGGAACTCTATAATACCCCCCCCCCCCCCTTCGGAACCACAGAAATCCCTCCCGGAGATAAGGGTCTGAATTCAACACCCGCATATAACAGAGCAAAAACTACCCAACCGAATGGTCTGAAATTTTAAATATATAATTGTTGCAAACTTTTGTCGAGTCATTTCAAATTTCATAAAAATCGGATTTATAGTTTAATTACAGGGACAGTCAAAAGTTTTCCGTTACATTACGGCCAATGGGAATAAATTATTGCAAGTACATTTTAATGATGTTACAGCCTTCCGAATGATCTAAAATTTTAAATATATATTTGTTGCAAAATTTTGTAGACTCATTTCAAATTTCAGGAAAATCGGATGCATAGTTTAATTGCAAGGACAATCAAAAGTTTTCCGTTACATGACGGCCAATGGGAAAAAAAAAATATTTTAAGTGCATTTTAATGATGTTACAGCTTTTCAGAACAGAATGAAATGGATATGCACTTATGTATTGCACTAAAATATACATTCAGTACAATATGCGGTGCAAAAAAATATTTCTAAAACTAGTTATAGTACGAACGCACCTCATTTGCCACGTGAGCAATTTCCAACTTTTTTCAATATCTATTAAACATAAGAACTCAGATTTTTTTTAAATACTTATACTATGTTATATTGTATACACAGGGATTTAAGGATTTGTTGAGAATTATTTATTTTAGGCAGTGAAATCTTACCAAAAAGTGCTAATTTAAAAATGACTTTCAATAAATAATTAATAATTAATTTTGAATTTTACTTAGAACGAAAATGGTCTGTTAAAATACGTAAAACATGTTATTCAAACTACTCTAAAAAATCTAGACCTCTATCTTTCACCATTTCTGAGAAAAATGTACATAAAGTTGGTGAATTTAACATGGCTTTCCCGGTCCCCTTAAAACAATTACATTTCAGATCGCTACATGAAGAAATCTCACAATCACTTATGAATACTCCACGATTAATCTTTTGCTATACAAACATACAACTATTTAGCTCATAATCTGGACATTCCACATATCTACACGGATAAATGCTTAAAATTAAACAAGACTTACCTTCATTTTATGTATTCCAAAGAATAATTTTAATGATATCCTAATCTGTTAATCTTAAAATGGCGGACGAAAAAGTGATCATTTTTCTTATCTTTAAAGGGTGTCGTCGCCTTGCTGCTCTGATTGGTTAATAAGCAATGCACACGTATGTCACTCTCCTTTCAGGAGTGAGACATCTCACTCCTTTCTAGATAGTGGAAAACTCCACTCTTTAAGGAGTGTATTTTTATAAAACTCACTCGAAAAAGAGTAAAAATGCCTGTCACTCTTTCAAAAAGTGAACTTTTCACTCCTCCCAATTTTAGAGTGTGTGCATCAACCACCCACCTATTCAGCAGATCTGTAACCTCCGGACTACTTTTTATTTCCCAAGTTGAAATTGAAGATGAAGGGCCAACGGTACGAGTCTATAGATGACACTGAAGTGACTGTGACATCAGAACTCAATAGTGCTGGAGTGGAGGCGTTCAAGAATGTGTTTACGGACATATGTACACTCGTTCCAAGCGTTGTATTGAATTAGGAGGAGACTACGTAAAAGTTTAATATCAAATGTAAAAGAAAAAATCTGTGTGTTATAGGGTCTCTGTGTCCCCAATCCTGAAACTTTTTAAATGCATTGTGTATGTAAGTTTTGAGACGGTGAATATGACGTTACGTTTCGATTTCATCGGGAAAAAATTATAGGATTGCGCCAAAATGAAATAATTTTTGTTGATTTTTCATCCCGCAATACCAAGCCTAAGAATCTCAATGGATTACTTCATCAGTTTAATAAATAAGGACACAATCTTGCTTAATGGTACACAAAACACGAACTTTAATAAGATAAAAGTTAACTTCTATGTTTCGAGCTGTTTCTATACCCGTCTTCAGGAAAATATGATGGTAAAATTGCGTTGTTATGAAGTTCTGTTAATAATGTAGTGAGCCGTCGAAGGCTCCAATGGATATTATACAGCGAAATTACTTGCATATATTTATTCACACATAACTTATTCTACTTAGGTTACACATAGAAGCACGACACACCATCACAAAAACATAACTCAGAGCTCTTGTTCTAGGTTAATTTTGGGGAGGGCGAACAACTCTTCCAATTCCGGTGATATACAGATCTTGATGCTTTCGTGGAGACATAGAGTTACGTTTACCATTGTTACAGGATGGATGAAGATTCTGAAAGCTTGGTTTGGTTGGACTAGGAACTTTCTGTTGTGTTGGAGACTCGTTTCTGGAAACGTCTGGTTGAAGGTCATCCACATCATCAGCCTCCGGTTGGAAATTAGTTGATGGGACGAGATGCATTCTATTTCGTCGATATACCCTTTTTCCAGATTTGACTATGTACGAGCGTGGATAATCTAATCTCTGTTGAACCGTTCCAGTAACTCGCTTGTCTGTGATCCACACTCCATCTCCAACATCAAGATTACTGAGGTCTCGTACACCGTGACTTTTGTTATAGTTATCTCTTTGCCGTTCTATTCTCTTCTCTTCCCTCGAAGTTCAGCCTGTTTTCAATTTTTGGCTCCAGTTGAGATCTTGCAATTGGCAGAATTGTCTTAATATGACGATTCATGAGAAGTTCTGCAGGACTAAGGCCATTCTCTAATGGTTATGCTCTATATGCCATTAAAGACAGGTAAGGGTTTTCAGCTTTTTTTGAGTCGCATCTTGATGGTTTTTACTGCAGATTCAAAGAAACCATTACTTTGAGGGTACCTACGACTTGATGTGATACGACGAAATCCATAAAGCTTTGAGGATTTGGAAAATTCAGATGAGTTAATTGGCTCAAATTCTAGACCATTGTCAGATCTAACGACATTAGGAATCCCATGTCTGGCAAAGATTGATTTGCAGTGCAGAATTACTTCCTCAGAAGTTAATCTTTCCAGTCTTGCGATTTCTGGATATCGTGAGAAGTAATCGGTCACGATTAAGTACCAAAATCCATGAAGCTTAAAAAAATCCATGCCCACAATCTCCCATGGTCTTTCGGGAAATTCGGTAGGAATAAGAGGTTGATGGCGATTAGTGGTCTCCTTGATACATGATGTACAACTTTTTATCATTTCTTCAATTTCTCTACTTATTCCAGGCCAATAGACAGATGATCTTGCTCTCGCACGACATTTCGTAATTCCCAAATGCCTCTCATGAATTTGTTGGAGAACCTTTTATCGCTGATTGGCAAGAATGATGATTCGACAGCCCTTCATTATGAGTCCATCTTGGATCGATATTTCATATCGATGATTTCAATAGGGTAGACAACTTGGTTCTAAGTTTTTCCTTGATGGTCAGCCGTTCAGGATTAAATTTTCTAACTCTTTGCATGTTGCATCGGACTTTTGGGCTTGTCGTAATTCTTCTAACCTATTGCATGAAGCGGGTAATGAGGAAATTACCATACGAATATAAGCATCAATTTCTTCCTCCAATTCTTCAACATGTTCTCTATTTTCTTGAGGTTGTCTTGACAAGGCATCAGCTATATAAAGTTTCTTTCCTGGTATGTAAAATATGGAGTAAGAATATCTCATCATCCTCATCTTCAACCTTTGCAACCGTGGAGATAAATCTTCAAGGTTTTTCTTTGAGAAGATTGGAATTAGAGGTTTATGATCCGTTTTTAATTTAAAGTGAGTTCCAGTTAGATAATCTCGAAATTTCTCACAACTCCAAGCTAGAGCAAGTGCCCCTTGAGCATATCTCTTTTCAGTAGGTGTGAGTGTTCTGGATGCATATGCAACGACAGAAATTTCTTCGACAGAAAGTTCTCTTGTTCTTGTGCCAAGGTAGCTCCTATTCCATAAGAAGAAGCGTCTGTTGTGACAATAGAAGTTTTCTGTGGATTATAAACCTTTAAAACTGGTTGAGATGTTAGGACATTCTTCCAATTTTTAAATGCTTGTTTTTGAGGTTCGTCCCAGACAAACTTATTCTTTTGACTTAACACAGATGTTAACGGTGAAAACATTTCTGCAAAATTTGGAACAAATCTAGCAAGAAAATTTGCCATGCCTAGCATTTGCTTTAACTCCTTTTTGTTCTTTGGTGGTGGATATTCTTTCACTGCTCTAATTTTATCTTCATCAGGATGGATGCCCTTGTCATCAATAATATGCCCCAAGAATTTGATTCTCTTGACTGAAAACTTACATTTCTTGCCATTTAGAGTAATAGTAATGATTTCAACTTAGAGTAACACGTTTAACAACTTAGTCAACTTTAGAGTAATGATTTCAACTGATTCTCTAATTAGAGAATCCAATTAGAGAATCAGTTGAAATCATTGCACGTGAAGATAAACCTTGTAACGATAATTTATCCTATAATATCCCAAAAATCTGGCATTAGGGTAATTCCAAAATTTATGCCGCACATTTTTTTGAATTTGTGTATAAAGTGTGTGGACATAAAATAAAAAAAAATCATGCTGTGCTATTTAATCTTAAACATACAACGCGTGTACTGCGACAAAAAATCTCAAAACAAATTATTAATATTTTTAACAATTTTTTTCTAAAACATTACACTGCGGCGCGTCACCCGTACATTCAGGCTGAGACGCCGCACTTGTGCGGTAGTTATGCCGCGCTTGTAATAAGAACAGAATGAAATTATAAATAAAAATATTTAAAAAAAAATATTCATATCTGGACTATAATTAACGATGTGATAACAAAATGAAACTAAATGAGTACAATGAAACGTATTAGTAGATTCAAATTAATAATTGTTGCCTACTTTCACTATTAAAGTTATCGACTTATTTTTTTTTTTTATATTAAGTTTTAATTGCTATTTAAGTAACAACATAACATCAATGTATTAGAAAGGAAAAAGAAAAAAAGTAAAATTGTGTTGACATAATTTATTTGTTAACCCTTTCGGGACCGGTGGCTTTTACACAAATTTTATTCAGTTGGTACTACTTTTTTAAAAGAAGTTACCTTTACTTAAATAATCATGAAAATGCACTAATTAAACAAAGCAAATATTACTTTTCTTTTTTACTGGTGCCAGAAACAAATTTTGTAAGCTCTTTATGACGGTGCTTATATGCACCTATGGTCCCGAATGGGTTAAGATACCTGTTTTTTCGACTAAAATCTACAGTAAAAGTGTCTAAAATGTACAGTCTTTATGTAACTACGTTTAAACACATGATGCAACGAAGCCAATTACACTTCCTCTTTTTTGTAGTAGTTTTCAAAACATTCCTTGCAAAGAACGTCTGCGTTACGCATAATCCAATTTTTCATTATTATCATCTTGACTTGCATCTTTCTTGCCCTTCTTACTTTTTATTTTTCCCTGCATCTTTCTTGCCCTTCTTATTTTTTATTTTCCCCTGCATCTTCTTTCCCTTCTTATTTTTTATTTTCCCTTTTTTCTCTATTGGTTTTAGTAAACTTGATAACATGCCTAACATGTTTAGTCTGTGCCAAAAGAAAAGAAAAAGTTAATAACACTTAATCATCCCGTACAAAAGAAACTGCGGCATGTAAACCGGAATAGCAGTGCGCCATGTATCCCATTTTGCATGGTGCAGACGTCGGCCATCACAGTTACCTGCCATCGCTAAGGGGAATGGCGTAACCATACACACAGTACTCTATACAAACCCTACACTTAGTTTTGCCTTCGAAATCATGCATGCATTTAGTAATTAGTGATTAAAAAGTATTTAAACATAACGTGTTTAAAAGTTTGGACAGTGAAATCATGCACTTACGTCAAATTAAGGATTGTACTTCTACAAGTAAACATCGAAAAGGGATTCACACTATAAACTGATTAAAATAATCTCATTGCGTTGAAGACCATCTATCTATAATTACAAGAAATACAAGGGGTGCGGCGACTCTTCCAGAGTTACCCTATATCATAAAGTCATAATTCTGCATCTAATTACAATATTTCAGCTTAAACTTGTATTATGTTGCCAAAACTTGAATGAAAACTCAGTTGAACGTGATTTTGTCCCTCATGTATAGATGGCGGCACTCGTGGTTTCTTAAATTGACCTTTTGATTAATTTGATCTCAGTTTATTAATAATTATTTATTTTCACTAGATGGCAACACTACATTTTTGCATTCGAATCATTGGTCAAGTTTCGTCTAATTATCTGTTGCACAGGAAGCTTTCGTCTCTGAACTTTGAGCCATTTTACCATCATATTTCCCTGAAGACGGGTGTAGAAACAGCTCGAAACGTAGAAGTTAACTTTTAGCTTATTAAAGTTCGTGTTTTGTGTACCATTAAGCAAGATTGTGTCTTTATTTATTATATTTCATGGTGCAATTGACCAGCATGTGTTATTGAAATGTACCAATGCTATGTTTCATCATTTTAATTTTTCAATAATTTGAACAATTGAAGTTTATGGAAATAGTATTTTGATAGCTTTAGGTTAAAATAATATTTGTTTTCTAACCAATGTAATGTGAACTTTTTATTGTTATTAATTTTGTATGTTTATTAAGAAGCATTCTAAACAGTTCCTTTTAAAACATTTTCTTTCGTCGAGATTCGACGGGTTTTACCTCGTATACATTTAGCATAATTTTTTTCTTGAAAAGATCACTTTATCTACATGAAAACTGAGTCTACGTGCATAAGTTACCAATTAAAAAAGTTTTGCCTTCCAGATTGGTATTTAGACACGGCCAAACTCGATCGCCTGCCTTATACGGCCTTCACAATTCCCCCTACTTTCGGAATCATTAATGTTCTACTCTCTCCGGTAGATGGCGTGAATACAAACTGTAAATAGATTTTCTCTACTGTAAATAATGCTTATTAACTGTTACTTTGTCGCCCGCTGGCGTGGTCAGTAAGCGGAGGCTTCTGTCACCCCAAGGGCCCGGGTTCGAGTCCCTGGGTAAGACATGGGTGTAATTGTGAATGTCCCATTGTAGTTGTATAATATGTAATGGAAAATAAAAATTGTTGTGACTTGTTGTTGTTTATATGTATAATAAGGATCATTCGAGGCGACAGCCATTCTAGCTATAGGCCCCAAAGCATTCTCCACTTCGGTGGATTTCAAATGTCAAATGTTAACTGTTACTTTTACATATAAAAATACGAAAAACCTCGCCCTATATGCGTTATAAAAGATATATATTATATGTATACTTTCCCTCGGCATTCTTTATACTATAAACAGGAAAAACTAAACGATTTAGAGATAAATAAATCCAATGCTTTAAGCAATTAAAAATATTTTAATTAACACTGTACTATAACATCAAAAACAAAAATTATAAGTACATTTACTTTTATTTACATTTAAATTCTTGAATATTTGAAACATTGAGAATTCTGACCGTAAAATACACAGTAATAAAATTTTTTAATAATATTTTTTAGTTTCAAAATGGAAAATTAACCAAAACTTTTTCAACAAACCAAACTCTACTCAAATCAGGATAACTTTTTAAAACATTTAATTATTCTTACACCATACTTCGGATGGAAAATATAGGTATATAAAGTTTATTGCGGGCAACTGTTTCAATAATTTTAAACATTGGATTTACAGAACATGAAGTGTATTAGGAAACAGAAAATAATAATTATTATAGATATTATGTTTAGGAAAAAAAATAAAATATTAATTTTATTTTAAGGGAAATTGTAAAATCAAATATTCGAATTCTGGACAGTCATAGTATAAAAAATATAATACTTTTTTTTTTCTTTTTTTTTTAATATATATATCTACACAATATTCAGTACATCGACTATTTTGCACGATTCTTAATTATTTAAAAAATATAGATATATGTATTTTGAAAACAATTTTCAATAATTTTGGTCATTATATGTGTTGATGCGAAATATACAAGCATATAGAAAAATAACAAACTTACATATAAAATTAAATATTTTAACTCTGGACAGTCATTGTATTAAAGTATACGATAAATATATATTTACATGTTTCATAATATAAACAAGGTAAGCAATAGTGAGAAATTTTCCGAGCTAGGTATCGTTCCAAGTGGTTTAGTCGGTAGAACGTCAGTGCGCTATACTGATGGCCCGGGTTCGAGTCCCGGCTTGGAATCTTTTTCACTATGTTGGCCTTTGCGCCTTTTAAGCAATTACTTTGAAATTTGAAATTTGGTTTTCATTTGAATTAAGCAAACCTTTTCGCCAATATCCGGCAAGAAAACATATCATTTTTTTTTTTTTTAATGGAAACTTACACGACTCTTAATTATTTAAAATATATAGATATTTGTACTTTGCAAACAGTTTTCAATAAATTCGGCATTTGCCATTATATGTGTTGATTGAAATTACAAGCATATAGATATAGAAAATCAACACACGTACATATAAAATTAAATATTTTAACTTTGGACAGTCATGGTATTAAAGTATACGATAAAAATAAAAATATATTTACATGCTTCATAATATCAACAAAATAATCAAGCCTTTTCGCCAATATCCGGCAATCAAATTATATGGATTTTTTTTTTCCAAAACTTGGATATTTACATAATTCTTAATTATTAACAATATATATATATATCTGTACGTTGCGAAGGATTTTCAGTAAATTGTGGGTGGTGATCATGAAATACAAGGAAACAAAATAAATAAATAAATAATAATAATTTTTACAGGTTTCATTATTTACAGAATCAATAAGTCGCTTTTTTTCTTCTTTTAATATTATGTACTCCATTCATCCCAGAATAGCTTTTGCAGAAGGTTTAGAACACTGGTTAGAAATTACAGAATATTTTTTTCAGAATTTAAAAATATTAATTCGTAAATCTATTTACTATACACATATAAATAAATGTATCTGTAGATATATGCACGTTCAATTTCTTGGTTATATTTCAAACATTGAGAATTTTTACAATAAAATATGCAATAAAAATTATAAAATTAAAATTAAGTAAACTTTAAAAATTTTCTTGATAAAGAATTCTTATATGAAGATGAATTTGCCTCATTTGTAAAATTCTTTGCCATATTTTTTAAAATAATGGGTAAAAATTCTGCACATATTGATGTTAACGAGCATATATTTATTATATGCTCGTTTAAATCACATTCCCACAAAGGGTTTTTTATTAGTCTCGGATATCAATTCATAACTATATGGAACACAGCAATGAACCATTTTTTAATAAATAAAGAAATCAAAAATCGCACTTTCATTCAAGTTATACCTAAAAAAACACAAGAGTAGAGAAAGATAAGGAAATTCCCAACTAGGCACAGTTGTTAAAAGCGCCCCCTACAATTCTCCGGAGCGAAAGTATGATTCCCCGAAAACAAAGGGATTTCGACTGTTTGTTACGGCCGTATAAGGGATCGAGTTTGGTCGTGATTTAGATTAATAAACCACATACTTTATAATTATTTTAAAATTAAAAGCTTTTCAATCTTTTTAAATATTTAATTCTTCTCTAATTACATTTTCTGTTTTCGAAGGTTTTTAAGAATTTCATGACCGTTAACTCTCACCATTAAGAAAATCAAGAAATGCACAAGAAAACAATTTTGCTACTTTGAGCAGTATTTTTTATCCTGATTATTTCAGTGTTTTAAGCACGTTAGTTCGGTTACATATCATTTAAATTTATGTTTTATTTATATAATTTCACCCATTTATTTATTTATTGACGAAATGTCTGTTTTCGCTGTGGAATTATAATTGGAAACAAACGCTGAACTATTTATATTGTTTTAAGCGTATTATTCATCAAAAATTGAAATCTTGTGATGTTTAGAAGTTAAAGAAATGCAGTAAAAGTGAATTTATTTCTCAAGTCGTTGTCACCGACAATATGACACCAATGTTACTCATGAGCATGTTTTGATTTATAACGCAGATGTCAGTCTACTGTGAAGTTACAAGTATGAAGTCGAAAGTCACGATATTTAACCCCTTGGGGTCGAGCGTCTCGTATACATGGCCCATAAGGCGCTCACAGTCCTTGCTTATTCCCATCTGTTATTTTTCAATGTAAATTTTACCTTGTCAATTTACAGTAACCATGTAAAGGTTGCGACTCAGTATATATTGGCGAAACTGGTCGCACTTGCGCCATTCGCCTTGCCGAGCATAAACGTACTTACAAATCTGGAAATCTACAGTCTAAAATTGTACAGCATTCTTTGGATACCGACCATATCCCAGATTTCACGAATATGAAAGTTATCAGATCCGGTTGCAATAATATTAAAAGTAGAGTTTTTCTGGAAGGTGTGTTCACTCGTAAGCAAACGTCGCCGATAAATGAATCATGTGCACTTCCTCCTGAATACTCAGCATTGTTTAAAAAAAAAAAAATTATACTTTATTTAATTTTAACTGCTAGTAATTTTTAACTGTAAACATGATATATAGTTTTCTG
The DNA here is from genome assembly GCA_963932465.1 of Maratus speciosus. Classification (NCBI taxonomy): domain Eukaryota; kingdom Metazoa; phylum Arthropoda; class Arachnida; order Araneae; family Salticidae; genus Maratus; species Maratus speciosus. The sequence continues at coordinate 2,191,886 of OZ010790.1, read as the reverse complement.
TCATTTGAATGTTTTGTTGCACTGATAAGGGGCTAAAATTTAGCTTGAAACGTTTGATTTTTAATTGTATTAAATGTATTTATGTAATTTTACTTGTATGTCTGATGAATTGTAATATATTTATTATTTTTAAATTTTGCCTTATTTGATCAGGAAATTTCCTCGATTAAATTAGGTAAAAATTTCTGTTTTGAAAAATCGGTGATAAAAGATTAAAAATTCTGTAAAAGTCATTCGTCGCGAAGGGGTTAAGTCATTTATACCACGTCACAAAATGAGGCATAACAACTTCTCACTGACGTGGGTGCGACTCACTTTCTAAGTCACGTAACAATGATGTTGTCAAAAAGAGTTGCATTTGGGTTACATTTTTGTCGAAGTACCATTAAGATTGCCTAAGTAAAAACTCACTAGAAAGAGAGGAAAAAACTCTACAAAAGGGCTAATATTTTATTTAGCATATGCACAAAAAAATTTTAGAGGGTTTGAACTTTTGGCAATTTTGGTTTTTGTATGTATATAAACGGGACTCAAACCCATGACCCATTGTCTTACATTTGTCTTACTTTGACTTTTTACCGGTAAAACTGTTTTTTACCAGGGCATGGTAAAAACTAGGTTTTTACAGAGAAAAACCTGGGAAAAAGTGGTAAAAACCTAAGTATACAATAAATTCTACTAGTCATTAAACTTTATTTTAATACTATTAATAAAACTCTATTTTCATGTAATTGATGTGTGTATATATATTATATATATATATAAAGAGGTTAGAAATAAAGAATTAGTTCTCTAAAGCTGTCGATACAGCACTTTAATCATAGAGATTTTACCATATTTTCTATTCCCCATCTATAAATAGAATAACAAATGTTTACTATCTGTCTCACAAAGCAGGTTTCCATTCCACTTGTACCTTACTATTTCCAAGGAGCTTCTTTAAAACAAAAGATGTAAAAGCTAAAGTTTGGTAGAAAGCGTTAAACCAAGGCCGAAACTAAGGGGGGGGGGGGGGGTGAGAGCACCAGAACGAAGGGGCATCATATGAAGTATTATACCTTTGGAATGGATAATTTTCTTCTGATGGACTGCTGGCTTCCATTATTATGAAACAGCCATTATAAATGAAGTGTTAGGTGAAGATGAAAGAGCAGTCATAAAAAGTTAGAAAAAATGTTATGGCCATTTTTTCCTCCATTGTGACCAGAAAATCAGAGTTCTAACTTTTTACGACTGCTCTTTCATCTTCACCTAACACTTCATTTATAATGGCTGTTTCATAATAATAGAAGCTATCAGTCCATCAGAAGAAAAGAACTCGGTGAAAGAGGAAACTCGGTTAGGCGGGACTCGGATAACTGGGACTCTACTGTATGTTTCATTTTAAAAATGATCTTTAGAATATTTTTGTTGGTGTTTCAGAGGGACCTCCCCCTTGGATCCGCCATCGTAGATTACGTAGTTCAGTATTACATATTTTATGATTACATATTTTAAATTTTAAAATAAGTCGGCTATTAGAAAATTAGTAAAATTCTCTTTGTAAATATGCTTTGCGGAAGAGGGGGGGGGGGGGGGCGCCAAAACTCATGTTTGCCCCGGGTGCAAAAAAGGCTAGTTTCGGCCCTGCGTTAAACAATAAAGAAATAAATCCCGAATTCATGCGTTTAATGGTGAATCTTCCCTCCATACTTTGTAATTCTTCACCCATAGAGCAGATTTTTTTTCAAACTTTTCACATATCCACAGTAAATTAAGAAATAGACTTGGTGTACAGACATAAAGCTCGTATTTTGTTGTAGAATGCTAAGCAGGGCTTAATTTGCGCCGGAGCCCGGCTCTGGTACTTCTCTGTTTTTCATAAATATTTGAATATTAGTCGAAATTCACCGGAGCTCATAAATATGGGGCTCCGGAGCTCAGTGCAATAGCACTTCCGAAAAACTGAAGCCTAAATTACTTTTTCCTTTCCTCCCCATCTAAAAGATTTTACGAAGTCACTTTCATTTGTAAGTAGATACAGTGTTTCCCCTTTTTCTATAAAAGCATAGATTCTTTCCGATAACGGTGTTAAATTTTTAATTTAATCTGGTTTTGAGGGATTCACCACAAAAGATTGTTATACGGAAGGAATCGATTATAGTTTAAGATAATCATCTTTTATAGGAAATTGTAAAGCATTGTTCCATTCTTCAGCATATAAATATTAATTTCTGCAAATTTCCTTCAATTTTTCTTAAAAATGCATAGCCGCGAACTATCCTTTTTTATATATTAACACTATTTCCTAATCATAATCTTTATCATATTTAATCGCAGAATTCTGCAATTAATTAACTTTAAAATTCGACAAAGATTACTATTCAGAAAGAGTGATAACTAAAAAGTGAACAGTTGACAAGGAAGTATATACTGATAGATATATTTAAAATTTTTATTTATAGCTAAAGAAAAAAATAATGCTTTAAATTTTGCAGATATATACGAAATATAAATATGCAGATTGGAGTGACAGGAGAGGGGGTGAGAGGGACTGGTACGGTTGTTGTACCGATACCGCCGAATATTAGGGCTCCGGTACTTTTTTTGTTAGAAATTAAGCCCTGATGCTAAGAGGCTACAAGGACATAGATTGGTAAAATGTACCTACTAACATTTGTTCAAACTACATTATGTGACAATTAATATTTATAAGCATTTGATTTTCATTAAAATGATTAAAGTTTTTAGGTGTGATAAAAGTATACTTATAATTTTTCTTTTCCTTTAAGTAAAAATTAGTAAACTAGTTTCCATTAAAATAAATGTAATACATATTGTGATGTGCATTCTCATAACAATAGTTGTAACAATGTTTATGCTTAATAATGTTATATGTAAAAAATATCTTCAAAATTTTGAATTCTTGTAGGGGAAAACTCGGATGAAAGTTTCCCAGGCTTTTTATATTCCTTAAAAAACAATATTTTCATTTAGTAGTCTTTTACTTACCAAATCAAAAACGAAATTAGGTGAATATTGTTATACGGAATTATGGTATTAAATACCTGGAAAGGTTTCATCCCTGGGAAAATGAAAAATTAGTAGATAAATTTTGATAAAAGTGACCAAAACTATGTTTTCATAGGTGGTAAAAACATGTTTTTCCAAAAATGGTAAAAACCGGTTAAAACCATCAGACGGTAAATACCGTCCAACCCTCTTTTACAGCCAGCGTCTTAACCACTAGATAAGTTACACAAGGATTTTATATATGAAATTACATTTATGTTTATCAAATTGTTGCCTGTAAATAGATTACTTATATTCGAATTGAACTCGAAATTGAACCAAATCTACTCACAAATCAGAACATGAACCTATTATGTCTTTTCTAGGTTCATGTTCTGATTTTTGAGTAGATTTGGTTTAACAATGTGTTTTTTTCTTTCTTTATTTCATTTTAATACTTGATACTGATACTCGAAGAATTAATATTGATGAAAGAAAATTTAGTACATCATATAGATACGCAGAAGAAAATTATAATTACCATATAATAGCTTTGTATAACAAAGAATATGAAACATGTCAAGTTTACACGTTTAGTAATTACTTCCATTGTTACAGAATTCCACCGCTATCTACAGGTATAATATCCCTCGATACAGGAATAAAATTCTATATTAAAAAAAAAATGCATTCCAACGTAACTGTTCCATAAAAAGCAGTATAAAAAGAAAGTTGAATTAGATATTACAAAAAAAAAAGACGAACACGGTACAGCACCTGCCCTACATAAAAGATTAAAAAATAAATAAATCTAAAAGCGAGACCTTTTTCGAGACTGTTGGCAAAAAAAAAGGGGGGGGGGGGTTAGTAATCCCCAATAACCTTCCTCGTGACCTCTGGATTTCGTTCAAAGAGATGTATCGAATAGCAATTTTTTATATATAGTTCTCTCCCTTTAAAATGCCGTAAACACGTCGTAAGGTGAGTTGAGTAGGGGGTCGGCGACCTTGAACTTACAGGCCTTTATTCAGCCTGCTTGCATCAGCACCCAGACCTTTATCAAGCCTGTTCGGACAAAAATTTTGCGCCTGTGCATCTCGTAAAATAGAAATGTAAGAATAGGGAGTTGTTGAACTTGGACCTGGTGCAATATTGTTGAGTTGAGGTGTAAGGTGGATATAATGTATAAATAAGATTCCATGACTTTCTTTGGGCCTGAAGTGCGAGCAACAGGCACTTATGGATATCTTAGTATTCCCTTTCTTTTAATCTTTTGAGGGAATTTCAATATCTACAAAACAATGCTTGATTTGAAATTATTTAAAATAAGCTCATCTCAAAGCCGAGCATAAGGGGTTGGTGGGTTTGAGGGTTTAACCCTTCCGATTCATTTTCGTTTTAAATAAAATTTTCAACATCTAGTATATTTTGAGCCTGACTGAACTTACCGGAAAAAAATGAGAAGTTTGTAAAAACAACCTTTTATTTGTTTTGAGCATTTGATGAGTATTTATTATTGGTATAATAACTTTGACATTTTTTATGAAGTTTTGATTTTAATTTTTGTTTGTTGAATTTCGTGAGATGACTTTGTATATGTCATTTATTTAGTTGAACGAACACTTGATAATTTGAATTTATTTTTACACGTTACCAGGTTTAAATGGTGACTGTGGTTTTCTCCACCTGATTAAATATACGGGGCATTCTCACAATCTTTTGACTTTCGGGAATAAAAATCTGGTGAAATAAAGCTTGCTAAAATAACATTTTAATCTGATAGACGAATGCTTTAATGATTCAAAATAAAGAAAAAATGGTCAGCAGCGAAATTTTTTTTTATTTAACTGAGGTTTAAGTTAAACTTGCGAGTTTAATTTTCCTTACCATTTTACCACTATAACTTTTTATTTTCTTCTAAATTTTTACTTATAATGAATTTGCATAGTACCCACAGAACATTCAAATAAGAAATAATAAAAATGTGGGACTTTTAATACAGAATTTTTGTATAACATTGTCTGAAAGGGGTGTTAAAGAAGGGACGGTAAGGTAAAAAAAAAGGAGGACTGTATAGGAAAAAAGGGACGAAATGGAAAAAAAAAGGTACGGTAAGGATGGAACGGTAACGAAAACTACCACCTATTTATAGGAAAATCATGTTAAGACTAAGTGATAGCCACAATGTTCATTGATTTTTAGAAACATTTATTAACATTGGATTAAATTGGTTTTTTTTTTTTAATTTACCTCGAAAAGTGCAGGAATAAACCTTGGGGACGGTAAAACTACCAATAAAGCCACGACCTTGAAATTGATATTTAAATGCTGATTTAAATTCTGCAGTAAATTTCCTGTCAAAGAATTTTAGACATTCTTTCTCTAGCATACTTCTGCATGAGAAAAAACTTGAAAAAAAAATCTGTGGCTACATCTGAAGTGATTTTCTGTATAAGTTTAGCAAGAGGGACGGTAAGGATGAAAAACCCAGGGACAGAGTTCAAAAAATAATATCAACCGTAAAAATATGTGCAGGTTAATTTTTTGCTACACATTTATATAAAACAATTGTCCCAGTTTCGGAAAAAAATTACATCGAATTACTTTTATTGAAACAATTTTATACAGACAGCTCCAAACTTAAAAATCAGCATCAGGGACACGGGACGGTATAGGAGTTTTCCTGGTATTTGGACTCCCAACATCATTCAAAACTTATTTATCTCGCTAATATTGTTATGCAATCATGCAGTGGGATGTTCCCCAGTAAATGAAATAAAAAAACCCACAAAAAATGTATTAAAATAAAAATTATTATTCAGGGACATAAAAGTCAAAAAGTTGTGAGAATGCCCCATATATGTGTTTTATGTTGGAGATGTTTTGATAATACGCAGATACCGTAAATTAAAATGCAATAAATATAATACATTTTAAAACTATAGTTCGATGCTATATCAATCAATACTTCATTAAGAGTAAATCAATATTTAATTAGAGATAGTACTTTTTGTAGAAAGCTAAATGTATTGAAATGCTTCATATTCCTTTCCTTTTGAAAATCTTCGCATAATCCATAAACATGTTGTTGTTGCGCAGGAATGTTGTTGAACATGTTACAATACTGAATACTGATGTAAAATATTTTTTTAATGTATGTTGCATAGCTTTTTGTAACATCCTTATTTGGTACATATGAATCCTGTTTTCGAAAAGTGACGTAGAAAATTGTCCTGTGACATAGTACGTTCTCAACAAATTTTTGACTGTGGGGAAAGCAACAGGCATTTCCAGGGAGGACAATAGTCTTTTGTGTAAAGGCATGCAGGGAAGATAGCATGCATACTTCTGTTCTTGGGATCTGCTCAGCAGAAGATTTCCAGATTCCAAGAAATAGGGGGGACTGGACAATGTGTGGCAATGATTGCTCGTCCTCAAAGGGAAAAAAAAGTGGAAGGTGTGCGAGTGAGCAGTCTGGACAGTAGACTCGAGACGGTGGTCAAGAGAGGTCTTGTTTTGTCAACGGAAGGGATGTGGAGTATGAATCGTTCACTCATGTTGGAATGTTCGAAGCATAGATATGTTTATAAAAAGTGAGAGTGGCTTTCTATTAATTGTATATTTATTATTGCATATTTCATCTTAATGTTAGTTGTTCTAATAAAGAATTTTGGTAAGAAAACTATGTTATTTTTCAATGATCATCTCACAAGAGCTTAGTAAATCAAAAGCTCTGGCCCACTACATCACAGTCCTAAAAGACAGAGAGTCGATATAACGTTACTATGATGTCACAAATAGTGTCACACTCACAATGATGACCAGAACGTGTGGTTTCGTCAAATTATTTCTCTCTATGGTGACCGTCATTTTGTGACCCCAGGGTAAAGTCACTGTGACCAATTTTTTAGTTATTTACATCTCGCCACAAAATGGAACATTTAAATTCTACAGAAATATTACTGAATATATTACAATACACACACGTGATATTGAAAAAAGGTAAGATGCATAGTCTTTCATAACTCCATGACTAAAGCGCGAAATCACATGCGAATTCTATTGTCGTGTCGTGACGTGCAAAATGAACCAGCCAATCGATGTAACGTGGGTATTACGTCCAAGTGTCACACTTACAAAGGTGACCAAAGCTCGCGATTGCTTTAACTCGTCCGATTATGAATCTGAATAGAGTAATGCCATTTCATGACTCTACTGTGACATTATTTTAGTCATTTCCAAATCGCCAAAAAATGCGACATGCCGATGTTACAGGGACTTCGATACAACTCATCTTCCACTTCTCGTGATCGCAATGACGACAAAAAGAGCTACATTTGGGTCACAGTAAATTCACATTTTAGTCATATTTTAGTCACGTTTGTGTTAAAGAAACCAAATCACTATTGTGACATCGATTATGTCGACCCAATTTCTCATAAGTGGAAGTTGATGTTAGCAAATTTATTACATAATTGCTCAAGAAGTGCTCTTAAAAATTTTTCAGATGTACTGTGACCATCTCTATGATTTCCATACGATCTCGCCTGGTGATTCACCATGAAGAAATAAATGGTCACTGTGATTTCGCATTTCACTCACTAAATGATGGTCAACTGATTTTTTTTTCCTTAAGAAAAGGGTCTTTTGTCTAAAACTTTAATAATTATTTTCATTCAAACGGCAATATTTGCGCACTTATGAATTAAACTTAGAAACATTTTATACCTAAGATTTTTACATTTATCTTCTTAGATACTTTTTTGTATTATAAGCAAAACATAATCTTTTCGGTTGATTAAAAAGACATCATTTAAAACATTTTCTCATTTCTGCATCATCCAATTCCTCCACTTACCTTTATCGAATGCAATTGCCCTGAAGTCACATTACTTTCCTACTGCTAATTTAGAATCTTCCGTCATCTAAGTTTCGAACGTCTTACTTGTTGAATAATCAGATTTACAAGCGTTCTCTATAATTTACCTCTTATATCAGCTAGAAAATACAAACCACCTTAACAAGTGCGAAGAGATGAAAGTTTTAACTAATATTTAAGTTCTAAGAAGTAGCTTCTCGAGCTCAACATGTTTCTCAATCAATTTAAGTGAAGCATATTTTCCTTTCATGCATTTCTGAGCACCAATAAATTCTTTATGGACTCTAAAGTGTTTTATTCTAATGTTCTAACGGATGGTTCTCGGCATGTTCTAATGTTAGACATGCCGTGATCGAAACCAGGTTCGATCTTGGATGTTGTTAGTGATTCGGCATCACTTTAAGCAGAAGATAATGTTTAGTATTCGTCTGCATAAGATGACCGTTATGTTCTTCATCAAATCGGGTTAAACAGATACCCGCAATTATTTTCGTTGCTGTTCGGGTTCATGTCGGGTGAATTCTAAATGTTTCGAGTTAGGGTCCATTTCGGGTTGAGTTTTTACTTGTGTGTTCGGATTAACCCAATTTTTCCAAAGAAAATTAAAATATTGTTTGGGATTAAAAAAAAATATATATATATATATTTGAATATAAAAGTCTTTACTATGAACAGAAACTTCAACATAACATACATTTCAACATAAAAGATAAAGTTGATATTGCAGATATGTTCACAGACTACTTTTTAATAGGTGAATTAAATTGCGGATCAATTTTTTTGATTTCGGATTTCGAATCGGCTTGCAGATTCACGAAAACAATCTTGTGGAGTTCGGGTTAATATAAAATAGAATTTGTTTGTTCGTTTCGGTGCGGCTCTGGGTCTGGCATAGGTATAATTCAACTCGAGCAAGACTCAATCGTACACCTCAAACTAAATCGCACAAGCTCAGAAGCATTTTTTAATTAAAAAAAGCGTACTAACCGCGAATGGATTTAGCCTGATATTGATGCGCAGTTTTAAGTTATATTTTATTTTATTTTCACTTATTTTTTTTATGAAACATCACTTTATTCTCGTATAACTTTCTCTCTTGATATTCATATTTTTCAATTGTTGAGGCTTGCATGCATTTAATTTAGACACTTGGTTAAAAGCTTACTGTAAACGAATCTTGAAAAGTATGTGTTTTGTGCATCTAACTACCTTTAAAAATTTATTTTAAAGCTAAATATAAGAAACACATTTATTACACGACGATCATTATATATACTAGTTGCGTAGCAACCCGTTGTGTTGCTTTTGAATTGCATGAGACAATCGATCTTTTTGCAAAAAATGAAATCTTAACTGTATAGTAAATTAATCTTAACTGTATAGTGAATTGCATGAGACAATCGATCTTTTTGCAAAAAATGAAATCTTAACTGTATAGTAAATTTAGAAAGCCATTACAATATTAATTTTATTAAATACAATATTTCAAATAACAAGTTATATTTACAATTTAAATCAAAACTTTTCCAATAAAAATGCACATATACTATAATTTTATTTGCCTAGAGCTTTTCGCTCTTCCAAGATTTTGCTTTGAATTTTGGAGTTGGTAGAAATGATGTCATTTCGGTCAACTTATACAAAAATGAATTTGTTTTGACGAATTTATTCAGAAGCATTTTATATTTATGAATTAAAATAAATATTTAAAGAATTTTTTTTTTCTCGCTAAAACATTTCATTTTTAATGTCCGCTTCTGCAATGTTTTATTAGCCATCTTAAGGCAACAGTTGAAAATCTACTTTACGATTTTAAATTAAATGAAAATAACGATGTTTTTTTTTCTTTTGACGTTAACAGAATTTATCTCAATGTTCCAGTCGAGAGTAGAATTTGTGTTTCTAAAATAAACGGATTCCTGAAGCTTGAATATGTGTGAGTTCGCATTTCGTAAAATTTTCTTGAAAGCTACAATAATTTTTTCACTATTTATTCAAATATACGTTAATTTCAATTTAGAAATGGTTTCAAACAATGATACCTAATAATCCTTGTCATTTTCCCTTTTCTCTCTTTTATCCACAAAAAAGGAGCAATTTTAGTTTCCATCATTACAGAAATGTCATAAAAATAACGTAAAAATTTATATCTCGAAAACTAATCAAATTTAAAAATTCTACGACCACTTTTAACATCCTCGGACCCATGCGGATAACTGGCGTTAATTTGATCACCCAACATTCCATATTCTAGGAGGAACAGCTGTGATATACAAACCGACAGTCACTTTTTAATATAATAGATTTATAAAGTTTTAATTTCGCTATAAAAAATTAGTCAGGGACAAATGCTGAATTATTTATATTATTTTAAGTGCAAATGGCTTATTTCGTAATGGAGCCTGTGCGCAATGGATATAGATTAAAAAACATTATGCTTGAAAATTATTTAAAAAGACATAATAAATAAATCAATTAAGATAAAGTTTTCAAGCAAATTGCATTTGAAAGTAGATTTTTTTCTTTTTATAACGGGTGTAAAAATTGAAGATGCGCGATGTTTAGAAATTCGAAAAATTGCAGTGGCAAAGATTGCAAAACCGACATTTAATCGTCAAGTGTTGCCATTCTCAAAATGACGTCAGCCTTACGCACGGACGTATTTTTCCTTTATAATATAGATAGATTTTCAAACGTGCAGTTCCGTTTGTCAGCTAAAACTTTGCATATGAAAATGTATTCTTTTGGCCCGAGGGTCTAATTTCAGTACCGCGAAGTACAAATTCCAGAAACTGATGTCTTTTAGATGTATTCGTGTAAAAATATATTGTTTTATCAAAGAAAAGGATTGTTTTCTTTTAAATATGTCACTTACTGAAACATTACGCCAAGTGTCTCAAATTCGGTATCAGTCGAATGAAAATATATTGTAACATTAGCTTTATGAACGAAAATGTTTTTTAAATAGTGACGTCATTTTCTGTTCAGACTTAAAATAAATTTATTTTAATTGTAATGAGTAAATGGTATGAATAAGGATAAATAAACTCCAATATTTCTTTTTTTGTGCAACAGTGGAAATAATACGATGGCTACCATTTTGAGGAACTTCCAAAAAAAGTTTTCAAATTAAATTGAAAATACAAAAGTGAAAATATTTAGAAAAATAGCTAGTGCGAGGCCATCTACAAATGAACAGCTTTCATTAAAAAAAATAATTATTAGCAAAATTGGTACAGTTGAAAGTTCAGGGAAGATGTCTAAAAAAGCTATCTTGTGTTTTCAATATATAGATTATTTTTTCTCTTTTACTTTAACAGTTGCCTAGCCAGTTTCCTATTTCATACAAATTACATTTAAAAGCACATATTTTTCCCAATTCGGCTCTAAAAATTTAAATTGTTCGATTACATATATGTTAAATTCGTGCTTTTTTATATTATTCTTTTATTTATTTATTGATGAAGCTTTAATTTCGTTGTAGAAAATTAGCTGAGAGAAATTCTGAACTTTTTTTCATGCGCAAATTGTTTATTAATATTTCGCAATGGAGCCGGCACGGCAAAATCATTTAATTTATAAATAAAAACGAAATAAAGCCAAAACTCACTGGGTTTTATAGCAGATGATATTCTTGACATAGCACGTATTTTAATTTCAATTTTTTTCGGTTTTTATGAGAAAATGGCAACAAAAAAGATACAGCAATCTACTACAGTAAATTCTGTCTAAGGCGGACTCTGTATAAGCCGGAAATCTGTCTACCGTGGAAATTTTTTCAAGTCCCGGCGAACCCATAGAAAATTACATTAATTCATGCTGCATAAGGCGGACTCTGTCTGACGCGGAAACGGAGAGGATTTTAAGGTCCCACCGAAACCAAAATTTTGCATAAGGCGGAAAAAGGATAATTTAGAAATGAAAAGCGTTTTGTTTATTAAACTTTAAAACTGATAAGTCAAATAACTCAATGTCGAGCATGTTAGCTAAAATTCCGTAAGCTTTTAAAACAGTTAATTCAAAAGAACAGAAACTTTAAATTTTAAGGAATTTATGCTTATGCCATTTTTTCATATGCAAAATTGCATCTAAAAGTTAATATTTCTAGTAAAATGAACATTTATGAAAATGATTACGTATTTTCGAAAGTACAATGTATTATACTTTAAGATTGTACTCAAATTCAAAATTATAGCGTTCTTTCTCCTTCTTGAAGTTTTTTTTTTTTTTTTTTTTGTGTGTGTGTGTGTGTGTGTGTGTGTATAAACTTCCAATATGAATGTATTACAGCAGTACTAAGAAATTGAATAAAGTTTCTCATTTATCTTTAAAAAGACAAAGGATCTTTCAGAACTTCAGTTTTCAACCGATTTTCTAGTCAGGAGAATCAATAAAAGATCGTCATCTTCCAGGGATTTTTTTTTTTGTGGGGGGGGGGGGGGAGTTTTTTTGCATAAGCCGGAATATTGTCTACCACGGAAATTTTTCTCAGTCCCGACCGATTCCGCCTTAGACAGAGTTTACTGTACAGCTTTCAAACAAATTGTATTTAAAAGAGCAATTTTTTCGTTATGTGGCGGTGTAAAAATTTAAAATGTGCGATGTTTAGAAGTATAAAAATTTGCAGTAGAGAAAATTACAAAACCCAAAATTTTATTTCAAATTTCAAAGTGTTGCCATTCGCAGAATGACGTATGCGTTACGCACAGATATGTTTGTCCTTTATAATATAGATATTTTATTTCAAAATTAATGAAAAATTACTGCATGAATGGCGCTACAGCAGCACATCTCGAATGCAATAAAAACATATTACATCATTTCAAAATGCCTAAACACCATAACTCCAAAAGGAAGGTGTATATCTGCTGAAATTTTTTAACTATAAAATACATAAAAGAACAAGAAAGACAGGTAAAAAAACAAAAACAGTCTTTTCTTCATTAGTGGGAGGACAGACAAAAAACTTACCTCACCCCCACTTTTAAAATTTGCAGGTTTCTGAACACACGCTCACCCAGCATTCAATATTGAAAAACTATTGTCATTTTATTAACCAAATTCCATAAAAAACTAAAATAACTCAAATTAAAACTAACAAACATAATGTTAACAATATAAAAATTAGGATACAAAAACAAAAAAGATTTAATAAAAAGTTTTTTAGAGAAATACTTAAAAAATTGCCATTAAAATAAAAACAAAAGAAATTAACATGCATGAACGCAGAATAAACGTGCGCCCCCCCCCCCCAAACCCGCAAAATAAAATTTCTCAAAACATGAAAAACAGTAATACCTGTATAATGTTTCTCACCCGTCAACAATAAACAAATAATTTTTCTTCCAAAGCCATTGTCAAATAGCAGAGTTCCAGGTCTGCAACTTTCTTTCGTTTCAATTCATCAATACACACCCGTTCTTTTAACAAGACTTTAGGATGCCTATTTCATACAGAAAGTTCCAGAAAGCCGCCATCACATGCTCATGCCGCTAGTCCACATCGTTGCTATTCACTTTTTAGAACTGTCTTTAAATAATATTTCAAAAACTTTATAGGGTAAAAATTATTATAAAATAAATTAGCCAACAACTTAAAGATCTGTTTATAAAATTTATTGTCTCTGCCACAAATTTTATTGAAACGTATTAATTGATTAATGATAATATTTATGTAAATTTTTTTATGTAAATTTGAAAACCAATGTGGCATGCTTCTAGTAAAAAATTGAAAACTATTTCTCTTATCGTACAAATCCAATATCAATTTATTATCAATAATTATGCAATAATATGAAAGAAGTTTTATATGAATAAAATAGAGGGTGAATTAGGTAATGAAAATTTTTATTCAAAAGTTAATATTGACAAAAATCCTGTTATTAAAAATTTTTTTGCATATAAAAAGAAAGTTAAAAGTATGTTTTCTTATAATTTTGATGTTTCTAATTATCACTGTTTGCCATTTATTTTCTTAACGCCTAAATTTCATAAAGATCCGATTAAGTTTAGATTTATTTGTAGTACTTCTAAAAGCGTTAATAAAAATTTTAATATTGGTTTACAGAATTTACTAAAAAAGATTTATGATTTTTTAAAATATAAATTTAAGAAGTATAGTTATTTCTGGTCAATTGATAATAGTGTTGAAATTCTGGACAAATTGCCTTTGACTCCTCTGAAAATGCAGGTATTCGACTTTGAAAATCTGTTCACCAATATACCTATTGATTCACTTTATGATGTTTTAATGGGTATTTTTGATGTTTTTAATATAAATGATGAATTAAATATAAATAGAGATTTATTTTTAAGCTTATGTCATTTCTGTTTTTATAATAATTATAACTTTTAACAATAACACCTTTAATCAGATATATGGTATAGGTATATGGGGACAAACTATTCTAGTACAGCAGCAAATTTATTTTTGTTTTATTATGAATATAAGTATACTATAAAATATAACAGGTCTTTAAGGGTCTTTAGGTATATTGATGATATTTTGATTTTTAATTTTGATTTTTCTAATGAATATAATCTTATATATCCAAATTGTTTAAAATTAAATAGAGCAAACAGTGATGATTATAATGCAGAATTTTTGGATATTTTATTTAAAATTATTGATAATAAATTGATATTGGATTTGTACGATAAGAGAAATAGTTTTCAATTTTTTACTAGAAGCATGCCACATTGGTTTTCAAATTTACATAAAAAAATTTACATAAATATTATCATTAATCAATTAATACGTTTCAATAAAATTTGTAGCAGAGACAATAATTTTTATAAACAGATCTTTAAGTTGTTGGCTAATTTATTTTATAATAATTTTTACACTATAAAGTTTTTGAAATATTATTTAAAGACAGTTCTAAAAAGTGAATGGCAACGATGTGGACTAGCGGCATGAACATGTGATGGCAGCTTTCTGGAACTTTCTGTATGAAATAGGCATCCTAAAGTCTTGTTAAAAGAACGGGTGTGTATTGATGAATTGAAACGAAAGAAAGTTGCAGACCTGGAACTCTGATATTTGACAATGGCTTTGGAAGAAAAATTATTTGTTTATTGTTGACGGGTGAGAAACATTATACAGGTATTACTGTTTTTCATGTTTTGAGAAATTTTATTTTGCGGGTTTGGGGGGGGGGGGGGCACGTTTATTCTGCGTTCATGCATGTTAAGTTAATTTCTTTTGTTTTTATTTTAATGGCAATTTTTTAAGTATTTCTCTAAAAAACTTTTTATTAAATCTTTTTTGTTTTTGTATGCTAATTTTTATATTGTTAACATTATGTTTGTTAGTTTTAATTTGAGTTATTTTAGTTTTTTATGGAATTTGGTTAATAAAATGACAATAGTTTTTCAATATTGAATGCAGGGTGAGCGTGTGTTCAGAAACCTGCAAATTTTAAAAGTGGGGGTGGAGTTAGTTTTTTGTCTGTCCTCCCACTGATGAAGAACAGACTGTTTTTGTTTTTTTACCTGTCTTTCTTGTTCTTTTATGTATTTTATAGTTAAAAAATTTCAGCAGATATACATCTTCCTTTTGGAGTTATGGTGTTTAGGCATTTTGAAATGATGTAATATATATATATATATATATAAAACAGTTTTAAAATATCAACATTAAAGCAAATGTTGTGCGTGAAGAAATGCAAAAAAAACTGCAAAGCTGACAGTCTTTTAGTAATAATTCATCTGAACTACATATAGGGGAGATGGGGGCACTGAACATTTCGCATAAATATAGCTTTTTCTCATGACTGGATTAATTTCTATAAACAAAAATTACTCAATATAATAAACAGAACTTTCTTTTACACATGGTAATTTTTTTTTAATCACCTGTATAGTTCTTCCATTTTTTAATAGATTTATAAATTCCAAAAATTGTTCACATGTGCCCCATCAGCGGGGTAGTTGCGAACACTCGTGGGGCACATGTGAACACAAGGAAAAAATATCCCTTGACATGCTTTTTATTCTGCTATTCATTTTTCATCGTAATCATTAGTTATATTACCTGTTAAATTCATGATAAAGGAAAATATATGTATATATTTATCTAGTTTCTGCGTGATATGTTTAAGCAAACGTTTATAAAATAAAAATAAGTAGATTTGGGGGGCGGAGGTTTAGATGATACATTAAGTATTGTTGCAATAAAATAAAAAAATAAAGAAGCAATCAATTTTAAAAAAGAAATTAAAACTTTTAAATTTTGCTTGGGGGGTTTTGTTTGGGGAAGATTTTAGGGAGGAGGCATTTACATGCTATTAATCGGAAATCTGCCGAAATACGAAAGATTCTCTCTCCTATATTTACCTTATTTACTTGTTAATTTGTTAATTATTGATAAAGACGGGTTTTTTAATGATTAAAAAATAAAAAAATCTCGACTACCCCCCCCCCCCCCCTCCCCTAACTTTTTTTGCTTTTGAAAGGGGGATCAATCGGGATTTTACGGTAGTTATCAGTTTAAAAATTTTATTTTCAAAAAATATTACTGATATCTCCATTCAAAGCATAATATACATAATTGTTTTAGAGATGGATGTAAGTAATCACTGCAAGTTTAAAACAAATATAATATAAAAATTTGCAAAGTTGTTCAAGGTAATACTTTTGCATTAACAATGCACAAAAATATTGCTGTAAACCGTTTAGTAAAATAATGCATAACACTTATTGCATTTTAGAAAACATTAAATTTATTTAAATTACAGTTGAACGTAAACAAGCTTGTTGCTCTTTATGTACTGACATAAACTGACACATACTGACTTAAGTGCTGACATATGTGTTTATGGAAGTTTCAATACAAAATCAACTTTGTATGACGCAAATATCTTCTATTTCAGAAAATTATACATATTGGATTTGACATTATTTCTCATGAAGTTAACTGAAATGAACAGAATCACAGAATGCTTATTGGGGGCACTTATGTACTGTTCATATCTGCCCCAACTAGTCTGTTCACAAGTGCCCCACATTGCTGCTTCTGTTAAATTGATAAATCATTAACATTTCTCAATTTTAGAAGAAGAAGAAATTAATCTAAAATATTCATTAGTATTCATAGTACATGTTAAAACACCCAAATTCGAATAAATAAAAAAATAAATAAAGTTATTCGCTTACCAACATGGAACAAAGATTTTACTTTTGAGATCTTGTAAGGGAGTAAAACCCCCACACATTTAAAATTAAAGATTTTGGCCAGTTGTACGAGTGAAGTACATTGCAATGCTTCACAAAACCCAATTTTATTTTGAGCTCTCATCCATAATTGACTGCAAACAGATTCAGAAAAGTAAAGATGAAATTTTATTGAAGCATGTTAAACATTATATAATGATGGGGTGGGCCGCTTAGAATGCCATGTCTTTACAGAGACAGAGTATCAGGCCGAATGATACACTTACATATCAATCACACGCCAACATCCACTGGAATACCAAGTCAATATGAGAGTTAACCAAACGCCAAAATTATCCGTTGCATAGAAAAGCAATGGGAGAGAATTTAAATTATTGGCGAATAAACTGATAAAGACAAAATCGCGAAATTACTTCAAGCAACCCTACCGAAACATTAACACAACGTTAGAACTATTTACATTAAAGATGACAAATATTATCTATGACTAAATTTATTGCATGCGTTATAATGCAAAAAATGGATAAAATCCCCTTGTTAATAAAAATGATCGCTTTCTTTTATAAACAAAGTAAATAAATTACCCACATAAATCACGTAACTAAAATAGATTAGTATTAAATTTAATATCGAAATGACAGGAATATAAATTATCGTAAATTGTTTAAGTATAATATAAGCTGTTGAATTGCAGATATAAAATAGCGAAATCAAAATGAATCATTACGTTAAAAAAGATATGTTTATTATTTAATGTTTTACTTCCGCATGAAAGAAACGAGAAATAAGCATGAAATTACTTTTTAACAAATCCAGTTATGACTGATTGAATAAAAGGAAAAAAAAAGTAAACATTAATTTAAAAATAGAATAAAAAGGACAATATATGATGCAACATCATATATTATCACCCCCAGCACGCAAAAAATGGCTGACTCTCGGCATGGCTTGATTTCAAAAATAACAGAAATATATTGCAAATAATAAATTAAATCTTAAAAATATCAAACATTTTACATCAAAGAATCGATTACAATTTCTTATTAGTTAGCTGTGTTTGTAGTTTCTTTTCGATGACTTCGTCAGCACATCATCACTATAACTTTGCAAATAATACTAAAAATATTAAAATGGTAAAAAGTTTTGATTTGATAGAAATTGTCTTTTAACTTGCCCCTAATTTATTAAATTTGAAACTGAATTTAATTTTAAAACTATAGTTATTTTAAGGGGTGTTGTAAAAAATTGTAAGTGGCTACATATATTTCGTGTGTGTGCATCATTGTTGTCCGTGGTGGATGGAATATATATACCTCAAAAAGCAAGCTCACTTCAGCAACATTGTTACCTGCCCAGGAAGTCGATTAAATGAAGCGTTACTGTCTCTGATTGTCCTTGAGCTTCGCTGTTGCTTCCTTTCGTGCCTCCGATATCTGATAACGTATCAAAGATTACTCTGATGTCACTGTAGGAATGCAGTGGATGGCACAGAGCTCATCACGCTTGTTTAAGAAAACCCTTTTTGTGCGGGAGAAACGAGAAAAATATTTTGAAGGGGGATTAGATCATGATTTGAACATTATCTCATTTTGGATTTTTTATTTTAAACCGAGTTATTTTCTTCTGGTGGACTGATGGATTCCATTATTGTGAAACAGCCGTTACAAATGAAGTGTTAGGTGAAGATGAAAGAACAGCCGTAAAAAACTAGAACTCTGATTTTCTGGTCAGAATGGGAAAAAAAAAATGGGCCATAATTTTTCTTTGCAAAAAAAAAAAAAAAAAAAATTATGGCCATTTCCCCCCCCCCCCCATTCTGACCAGAAAATCAGAGTTCTAAGTTTTTGCGGCTGCTCTTTCATCTTCACCTAACACTTCATGTATAATGGCTGTTTCATAATAACAGAAGCAACCAGTCCATCAAAAGAAAATGATCCATTCCAAAGGTATATGTTCGATTGAAAAAAAAACATTTAATACTTTGAGCAGAAAGGAGAGGCTACATCTGCAATTTTCATGACACTCATAGAATCACATGGCTGCCAATGTGTACGGTTTTGTTACCTCTAAAATTGAATACAAATTTTTGCCCTATTTAATCGTTGACACTTGTTAGATTTCGGGGTTTGAAAGAGGCAAAATTTACTGGTAAGTTTAAGAGGTAAGAAAAAAACCTTAGAAATTGGTAACTATGCAGTAGCGTAATACTGCAACAAAATTGACATTCAACAAACAAAAAACCATCAAGGGCTTTTTCAAATAAACAATTCCATTCCCCGCTTTTCTTAAAAGTAACGTAAATGTACATCAAAGAAATATTGCTTACCATAAAAATGGATGAATGAAGTGAAAATTTATATTTAATCTCCTGAGTGGGTGAGGATTTGTGTAAATCCGATTTATCCGAGTTTTTTGCTTAACCGAGGTGAGCTTGGTGCATACTAACTCGTATAATCGGGACTCTACTATAGTCGATTTTCGGATCTTAATTGTGTTGAGTGATAGTTAATGGCATATTCATAGTCATTTTGACAGAAATTTCGGAGGGGGATCAATCCCTGGTGATCCCCCCATTGGTTACAGTCTTGGGGAGAAACACATTCACAAAATATATGAAAGAATAGAATAAAAGATACATATCCAAATGGATAACAAATATTTATTTTTATTTTTGTGGTATTTCTGTAATACAAGAGGTATGTATTTTTGGAAATATCGACCCAAATCCCATTAATTTTTTAATCCATTTTTTTACTCCACATTGGAACCTAGAATTTCAATCATTGATCACCATGCCATTATCCATAATCGAATCTATTAGCATGCGACTATATATATCGGATTTACTAAGAATTTTAAAGAAATCAATTTTTTTCTGTTTCACCAATATCCCTAATGATACCGCGATTCGAGTGTTACTTAAATTTGAAAGCACTGTGACTTAAATGCACATCTGGCCCCATAGTCGTCACGCGACACGTTGTAACCACGTCACTGTGATGTACCATTTTGTGATGAAGTACAATTGACTCAAAAAACGGTTAAAACAATTCTCCAGAATTGGTCACGATGTGACGGGTACCTGGGAACCGTTAGATGACGATGTAAAGAAGTTACCTTTTGGTCACTGGTGGAATATATGGATTGAGAGGTTGGACAACTTGCGGAATCGCGACATGACATAGAAGGAGCACGTGCGATTTCGAAAATGTATGGGGCGTTATATATTTACTTGTTTGTATTCAATGATTTTTTTTTTCCATTTTTCATCTGCATTGTATTTGTAATTTCTGTTATACATTCTGATGACGACTCAGTGAAGGAGTTGAAACATGTCAATATAGGTTTTTGATGTATTTTTAATGTGTTTTTAGTAACGTCTTTTAAGCAAATAAATATTTTAACATATGGTTTGACTTTTCCGTTTGGAATATATACTGTGATATGCTTTTGGTCACCATTTTTTCTATGAACATTTGTGACGATTGTTATAACACACTAACGTTACATCGATTGGCTGTGCTATTAAAGATCATCATAGACAGGTTTCACTGCATATACTGATTTTATGGCTGGAAACTGAAGCGAACAATATATGAAAGGATTGGGCAGAATAAAACTAGATTTAGGATATATACAATAAAACTGATGCTATGCACGAGATTTTCCTTATTTGTTATCTTCGTCAGCATCACATCACCCTGCTCCAGTTTCGCCCCTCTAAACAACGTCAGCCGGAAAGAGGGATCGGATTCTGCAAAATATGTTTTAAGCAAAGTCAAGTTTCCAAGAACGCAGCCTGCAAAGCCAATGTTATGAATTCTTTCATCTTGATGGATGATATTTGTGTACAATAAGACAGGGTGCAGAATGAGCTCCTAAATTCCCCAAGATCCTCGTTAAATATTTCTATGAAATGATCTTCCTTAACGTGAAAAGAGGGTACGATACCGCTAAAATGTTGGCTACTTGAAAATAAAACAGCATTCCTGAAGGTGTTTTTATAAAGTATTTCAGTAAAGCAATGTTTATTCTCTATCAAAGAGTTGGTAAAAAATAGTGTTTGAGGAAAAATCGTAGGTATAACCAAAATTATGTAGTTTTAATCCGTAATACACTTTCATCTATGCGAAATTTAACGCATCCATGTTCCATAAAACTGCTAAATTATATAGTAGCTGTTGCTCACCTATAACTTCATAAAAGTGAGACCACCATTGCTACTCATTAAGTAATTTAGTAATTCTGAAATGGTAAATTTCCCCTTGTTAATTAGCCCTTGTTGCCTTAATTAATATGTCATTAAATAAGGCGAATTTTACTATTTCAAAAAAGTGGTGCCAATCAATAAATCAGAATTTTAAAAAACTAGCCCACAGTTTTCACATTGGATAGTTTGACACGGTACCGACGATATATCTATTAATTTTAAAAAATGATGCCTTAAAGAAATAAATAAAAAAACACAAATTTTTACCGATATCAGTCATCTATGCTGTGTAAGATGGTATACACATAATAACCACTAAATACCAAAAAAAAAACATTCAAAAACAAATAATAGCAATAAAAAATTTTATCGATTTTGAAAAGAAATGTCTTTAAACTGGTCTGAATCTACTTTGAAGCATGCCAATCTTTCGCTCTCATAAGTCGCGTCATAGTGCGACTCGTACACAAACTGTTCCTTTCATTAATATAAGATAGATTTCTAAATTTAAAACATATCCATATTTGTTGCAAGATGAGAAAAATGAGACAATAAAACTTATCATCTTTTCACCCATCCTTTCTTTTCATCGATTTCTTCTAAAATTTTTGTTTTATGTTTGAATGATAGTCTTCAGTTTTCAGACGTTTTAAGAGTATGTGAAAATTCAGTCGAGAACAATGTCAATATAATGATACAAATAAAAGTCTAATCAATCACATTATGAAAATTTGAAATATAAAAAAATAAAATAAAGCACATAATGAAATTATGTGCCAAAGATGTAATTTCCCAATGCATTCCATAGGAATGAAGCATGATCATATTGTAATGACGTACGTCAGTCAATGTATAAATCGTATAAGAAATGTGTAAACACAAGCTTTGCTTTATTAAAAAAAAGGGGGGGGGGGGGAATTGTTAGCTTCTAAAGAATTGGAGGAAATTTTATGAAATTGAGGCATTTATTACTTTCATTTTTATATAGCATATAAAAATGCAGCCATTATTACGGATTATTATTACGGATTATTATTATTATTATTACGGATTATTATTATTACGCAGCCATTTATTTCGGAGAAATTGGTGGAGACGATATAGTATAAAGAAAGTGGTCAAATTAAATGATATGTTGCATGCGCTGATGCTATCGTAAAAGAAGAAAATATTTGAAGAGCAAAAGATTCAGAATATTTATTTTACAATAATTATTTTGAACTAAATTTTGTGGTTCCAGAGTACACAGTTACAGTATTTTATACAGATTATCATCAACAATTAACCTAGTTTGGTCTTATCATAACTTCGAAGAGGATCTCCTTCTCCCCGCAGAAAATTAGCGAAATCACAATATTAATTTTCGACAACAGGGGAAAAAGAAGATTATCTTCGATATTTTTCATCGCTCTTGTTAGATACTGGATACTACCGATGCTATATAAAGATATACTAAGCTATTAGAAGATCTGGAAAAAAATAAAGATGTATAGTAAAGCAGACGTGGTAAAAAATATACTTACTCATTTTTATGAAAAAATAATTGCGGTAAAGCGAAATTATGATCATTATGAATAATAATCGATATAAAATTTTGTATTATATAATCTTCGCAAAAAAGTAAAATTAAAGGTGAGAATTTTTTTCTATAGGAAAAGTAATCCCTAATTTAATTACATATTTTTCACAAGACAATTCTGATTTCTCTCGCTCTCAAAGTAACCTAAAATTAACCTTAATTAAGTAACCTCATAAAGTCCTAAAATTTGGGGGCTGTACTGCACATACTAAGTTCTTGGAGTTTTTGATTTAAAACATTTATTACGTTTAAAGAAAGTAATAAATTTACAAGCGTGTGTTTATGTGCTATCATTTTTATGAAATGAGTAAATTAATGATGTAAATTATTTATAAGTAGTAGTATATAAATTCACACTCGCGCGCGCACACACAAAAAATTTCCTAAAAATAAAAATTGTCTTTTATTTTTAATTACTTTGTTAGAAATTACTTTTAAATTTAAGTGCAATTTTTGAATCTCAAATTCAAGTTGGTTTTTTCTTTTTTTGTTTAACAAAAATAAGGAAAAAGATTCTAATTAATCATTTGCTTTATTTTCTTTAAAATAAAATTGATTTTCGAAAAATTATTTAATTAAATATTACATTTAAATTTAAATTAAATTCTTTAATTTATTTTCTTTAAATTATTTAATTAAAAATTACATTTAAATTTAAATTAAATTCTTTAATCTTAAGTTCCGATTTTATTTACTTGTTTATTTATTTAATTAACAAATTGAAAAAAGATTTTTTTAAACCGTTATTTCATTTTCTAAAAAATAAAAACTATTTTCAACAAATGATTTAAATAGAAATATTTAAATTTACATAAAATTATTGAATCTCAAATACAGTTTTTCTTTTAAATTTAACAAAATAAATAAAAAAAATTTTTTTTCTTAAAAATAAAATATTTTGCAATTAATGGTATCAATGAAAATAATATTTAAATTGAAATAAAATATTTGAACCTAAAATTCCCCTTGGGTGTATTATTGTTATTTTTACTTATGATTTTATCATTTTACACAATATATGTAAATAGGTGATAAATATCTGATAAACAATCACAAAATATGAAATTTATTTAACATATTTCACAATACTTGGTATTAGAATAAAAATTAATTCACATTTTTTTTTTTTTTTTTTTTTTTTTTTTTTTTTTTTTTTTTAAACGCAGAGGAATATTTTCTAATATAGTTTTTATTAAAGTTTGATTCATATTTAATTGTTTCCGTACAGCTTTAGCTATTATTCTTTAAAAGTGTTACTCATTTATTTATATAACCAACGGCCCGAATAAAATCTTTGAATCCTAAAGTGTTTTATTATTGTTATTATTATTTAACAAAAGAAAAGAAAATTATTGTCTTTTTTGTCTTTTCTTACTTTATAAAATAATCCTTTCATGAAGTTACACGATAAATGTAAATAGGGATCTATTTTTACTGTCTGATAAACTATTGAAAATTCTGAAATTATATTTAAAAAAGTAAAACTATATCGTATTTTCTAATCCAGTTTTTTTTTTTTTTTTGTCTAAATTTAATTCGTATTTCAAAGTTTGGACCCATCTCTAATTATTTACTTTAGTTACCTCTAATTATTTATTTATTTATCTAACGAACATATCTCGTTTTATGTGTAGCATTCCATTCCCTCCAGGAATATATTTCTACAAATAAAATAATAATTAAAAATTTAGCGAATTTAGTAATTCGAAAATTAACTAGATATATTAAGTTCTAGATATATGTTCTTTTCATAAAATTTTATATTAAGGGGTCTCAAGACTCTTAATGCTTCAAAGTTTTCGAAATTTTTAATTTTTTTTAGATGTTAAACTCCAATTTTTTCTGAACATTTTAACATAATTGTTTCCTTGAAATTCCCATTAGAACAGAACCTATGGCTTTTAGAATTATACTCGCTCAATAGCTGAAGCGGCGTTTCCGAAACTTTGAAGTCATTTTTCTCCAAATGACGTTTTTAGGCATAACGCGAATGATATCTCAAAAACTTCTGAATATTTTTTAACGAAATTTTCAAAACATATGTTTCATGTTAGTCTGTATAAACTGAATCTAAAATTTCCTTTTTATTGTTCCAAAAAGTATTTTTTTTAGGTGATTATGCTGTTGAAATTTTCTAAATTCTGCATTAGCTAAATACAACTTTGTATTAAAAATATAAAAATGCTTTAAATACAAATTTATTTAGGTTCAGGGTAATTATTACAATCTGAAGTATAAGCAGGCATTAAAAATTTTTATTCTAGTTGCAAAATTTATTTTGTAATCTTGCGTGTAATCTGTTATGGCGATTTTCTGCTCGTCAAATGTCTAACAGTTTGGAGCCTCCTGTAAATGCTAATTCTGCACCTTCCAATTTTTTTAAGGGGACTCTTCACTTGCTTGGAAAACGCCCGTTCCGTAATGTTAAACCAATGGGCAGGTTGTTTTCGAATTTCTTGTTTAAATTTGGAAATTTTTAAAAGATTTTTTTTTTGCTTAAGGTAGCTGAGATCGATCATTAATATGGCTGCTTTTTACTTTTTCGATTTCGGTTGCAGATTTTTTAAATAAAGGTATCGGAACTGGTTTCGAAACTGAAAGTACCTTTTTTAAAAGAATCTGCAACCAAAATCGAAAAACATTCATATTAAAGATCAAACTCAGCTATCCTATGCAAAAAAAAAAAAAAATCATTTTAAAAATATTCAAATTTAAACGAGAAATTCGAAAATAACTTGCCCATTGGTTTAACATTACGGAACAGGTGTTTTCAAGTGAGTGAAGAGTCCCCTTAAATACATGAAATGAAAGAACATGCATCTTTCATTCCAATAAAAATTGTATCTTAAAATTAAATACACTTTAAGATATTAAATGTTGAAAATGGTCTCTTTTTTTCACTTTTTCCTATTTTAAGAGTTCTCTGAGACCCCTTAATTGATTAATTGCGTAGGTTGTACAAGTGCAAGAAAAATGGATAAATTGTTGTAATACCGAATTGTTTCAAAAAGGTGAATTATCAGGATGTAATAACATTCACAACATTTAAAATATATCAAAATTGACTTTTTAAGATACTATGCAAAAGTCTTGAGAAATGAAAATTATATTTATATTTAAATAAGATTTTTGAACATAAAATTTATAAATTACAAAAATAATAATAACAAAGATATTTTTTATATGTATTTTTTCTTACTGAAAAAAAAAAATCCGTTCGTGATAATGCTGATGATAAATAGGCATCAGTTTTTCTTATATTACAATCAAAGTATCTAAAATCATGTTAAAAAGTTTTTGCAAAAAATTAAAACATTTTGGAACCAAACCAATATTTAATAAATAAATAATATTGATGATGATGATGATATTAATTATATTGCACAGTTCTTGTTAGAATTTTACAGAATTTCCATTCGTATTTCACTTTTTCTGCGTATTTTTAGTTAATTCTCTGTGGCATTACTATATTTATTTATCTAGAACACATATCCCCACCCCATACCATTCCTAGTATGTTTTTTTTTTTTGTGTGTGTGTGTGTGTGTGTGTGTGTGTGTGTCGGAGGGGGAGGGGGGATAATACACTTCCACAAGAAAAAAAAATATTATACCTGCCATTATAATTGCTTTCTGAAATATTCCGTGCATGATGAAGACAAATAAGCGTCTGTGTTTATTACCTTCTAATCTACCCCAAATTCTAAAATTTTGGCAATCCATTTTAAAACACTCTGTAGAATATATGTATATATATATATATATATATATATAATAAAATGAAAAGTTTTTAATAAAATAGCAAAAAAAGTACAGTATATATATATATATATATATATATATAAAGTTGTCTTATAAAATTTAAATACAAATCTATATAATATTTTAAAATTTAATTTTTATCTAAATTTTTATTCAGCTATTTCACTATTTCGGCGCATTTAAAGTTATTTATCTTAAAAGAATTTACATATTGTTTATTTGTTTATCAAATACACATATCGCATTCCCTTTCTATAATTTCTTTCTCTAGGAGATGTTACTTAGACAAGAAATAATAAATATATATATATGATAAAAAAAAATAACCCTTCATTAAAGTGGCTTCGAGGTCAACAGAAGAGTGAGTCTTCGCATGCATGGAAAGCCATTCTATTTTAATCCCGAATGCCACAATTTATCTAAAGCAAATAAAGTCTCCCGGTAAGTTGGAGAAACGCAAAAACCGACCGACATCAACATAATATCTGGCTTAGTCCGACCCTTCTGCGCACTCCGGAGAAACCTGTCAACAGGGGCAAAACGAAGGTCCAAAAGAGCACGCTCTATCCCCCAACACTCACTTCACCCCCGCCCCAGAGGAGTCACGTGACATGCTCTGGGACCCCTCCCTCTCCTCCTCTTTTCGTCCGATATGCCGCTTCTCAGTCCGTCGTCTGCTCCGAGCAGAGGTGGCCGTGCGTACGTCTGCTTGTCTGTAGGTCGTTTTGAACGCCCATTCTTCTTGGATGGTGTGCAGGCGACTCGGGGTCGAGACCCGGGGTTAAAGCATGGCTAGGCGAGGTGATTCGCAGCTCGCAAAGACAACACGCCCTGTGTGAAGTGCCAGCACCTTCTGGACGCGTGCTTTAGGACAGTAAACAAAAGAGTTGTTGCATCATAGTGTCGCAAAATAGAGAGTTGCATGGCGACACTGGCCGTAACGCCGTGGCGCGACGGCACTGACCTGTCCGGCGGGCCGCCCCAAGCTGTCACGCCGTCCAGTTCGGAAAAAAACGGTGGGACTCAGCAACAAATTGAATGTGTGGTTTGCGGAGATAAATCCAGTGGAAAACATTACGGACAGTTTACTTGTGAAGGATGCAAGTCCTTCTTCAAACGTAGTGTCCGGAGGAATCTGACATACCAGTGCCGTGGCAATAGGAACTGCCCCATTGACCAGCACCACAGAAACCAGTGCCAGTACTGCCGTCTGAAGAAATGCCTGAAGATGGGAATGCGAAGGGAGGGTAGGTGCCCAGGTCAGCCCCTCAGTTGTCACCAAAATGCCCTGTTTAAATTTTCCTCATATTTGCGGAAGTAGTGATCACGTGGTATAGCAGCGTAACATGTAAACAAATGGATTATTATTTATTTCTTTTATCCGGAGATTCTGATTGGTATCATAATTTATTTTCTATTTTAAAGAATGCTGACTATTTCATCAAAATACTGTTTGCTTTCATTCCAAATGCATTATATTTTTTTTATAACTTCCCTAATTTTCATTCTAAGTGATCTCTAAAACGAAAAAATTAATGTTGTCGAAAGACTACATAGTGTAATTTGAAAATAGTTAAGTTAATTGTTTTTTAGTTTGAGTGATTAATTTTTGTAAATATTCAATATTTTGAGTAAAAGAGGAGAATCTCACGAAACATCTTTTCTGCATAGCTCAGATGTGATCTTTAAATCAGTCTATATGCGTTGCTAAATCATCTTTACAGGTCTTTTATAAATATTAAACATTTAGTACAATCTAATGATACGCTTGTCGATATGGAGAATTTGCTCAACAATTTTGGCAGTTACATTAGTTATTTTTTAAAATGATCATCTATTCCTATTGCTTTACCCTGATTGATAATTCCCCCCCAACAGTTTGGCAGTATCTTTAGAAAGTTGAACAGGTAATCAGCATTATGTTCATTTATGTTTGTTTACACTTTAACGTTTAAGCATTTTCAACGATTATTTTAGGAAATTAAAATTTTCACCTATTTATGTTTGTTTACGCTTGTAGCATTTTAAACAGTTATTTTAGGAAATTAAAAATTCTCCCCATTCATGCTGATTTATCCTGAATTTTTTTCCAGAAATTTTGGCAATTACTTTAGAAAACATGAAATTGTCGCCCATTCTTTACTCCGAATGACTTAATTAGTTTAACCAGTAATATAAATTACTTTTAACATTAAATTATTTAAAACAGGCAAGCACACTTCCAGGAAGTGTTAAATGCTCTGCATGCATTCCGGGAAAGGCCTACTTTCACTTTCCCTGAATCCATAAAAAAAGAGGCGGGGATGAAGTTTAGCTGGCGCCAGGTGCACCACAATAGTTATTTTTTCACATTGACAACAGGTCCTCTCTTTTTTCATTGTGAACAAGTGGGAGGTATAAACGGAATGCTAAATTCAAGTTTTGTGCTCTTTAAATATGCTCCTGTCAAGGAGTGTTACAATCAAGCATTTTTTTCCAACTGCTTGGAAAAAAGAAGTAAATTACGGATTGAATTAATGTAAGTACATTTTTATTTATTTGAAGCCTAGTCTTTCACTTTTTAAGAACAATTTTCTTGAATAAGTAACGGTATTATTTAAAAAATAATAATATATACCACAAAATTTGTTAAAGTAAAGCATACATTATATTAAAAAATTTTTAAAGTAACACCTACCCAGTTAGTTTTTTAATTCAAGAAAAAAAAGCTTTCAAGAATTAAACGATGTAAATTGATTTATAATTTTTATAGTTATAATATGTTTTGATGATAAAAGATTATGTTTTAATGGTAATGTTTTCTTTTCTAAAAATACTAATTTTTAAACTGTTGCTACATTTTTTCTTATAGAAATAAAATAAAACTCCGATTTCTCAAAATATATGAATCCAGTGAAGTAATTTCATTATTAAATACTAATTTGCTTGCACAATTAACATAAAGTTAAAAAAAAAAAAACCTTTTTAATACATGCCCCAAATTTTGTTAAAAGTAAAAGATATTTATTCCATGTTAATTTGTAACACATACCCAATTAATTATTTAAATTTAAGTAGAAATAAAAACTAGAGATGCAACGAATATCCGGCCGAATATCAAGTCCATTATTCGGCCTTGGCCGAATAGTACTGTAATAAATGTTTTTATATTTACACAGTATAACTTTTTAATTTGACAACTTATATTCATCATGTATAATGAAAATTTTATTTGAAATTAACTAACACTTTTTTTTTCCCCATTAACTTTCATACTGCGAATGGATTTTATCTACTCATTTTTATATAAGAGGCTAATTTAGGAATCATGTTAAAAAAAATTTATGCGGTATCAGTAAGCACAAAAAGTATCTGTAATAAGCTAACATTAAATCTATTCAAAATTGTTTTAACACAGCTATACAAGCTAATTCATTTTTTTTTAAAATCATAATGGGAAGTTTAACATTTATCCCTTGTTACATAAAAATATATTTCTTTCAATAATATTTTGAATTATACCTATAAAGAACATAAATATATGATTGATTAGATACAGATGTTTAAGATATTTAAGTCATATGTTGCAAGCAATACTTAAGGTTTTTTTTTTTTAGTAAAATACGCTTAAAAGTTAAATATAATTTAAGTGATTTTTTTAAGTGCGTTACTATTTCTTATTAAATAATGAAAGAAATGTAAATACTAAATTCTTAATTAGTATGCATATGCATTTACGTTTTAGATATTTTTTTCAAGAATAGCATTGTAATGTTTATATTTGCCTTAAAAAACAGTTAAAATGTTTTCAATAAACGTAGATTGTGATGCAGAAATAATAATTCAGCATTCTCAGGTGATTGCCTTTTTTTTTTTTTTTTTTTTCCGTAAATGTTACCTGCTTTTGAAAATAATCTCTTACTATATAATGGTACTTTCTGGTGCAGAAAGGTACTTTTTGGCTAATCATGAAAGGTTTGGAAAGTCTTCCGAATTTTTCGCCCACCACTCCAAAGGACACTGTTGTCTTTCTAGCAGTGGCTGGGAAAGAAAATTACTAATTTCTTTTCCTTCTTCACATTGAGGGGCACTTTCTATAGAGGCTTCACTGCTGACAGCAAAGAAAAAAAAAATAATAAAGATGAAAAAAAAAAATTTGTTAATTGTGAGCTTTAAATAAAGTCTACAATGATTTCTTTCCACTATTTTAGAGGATATTCCTTTCACCCTTTCTATCAGTGGTTTTTCTTAAGACATTAAAATTTCTTATTTTTTATTTTATCTGAAAGCTGAAACTTATGTTTCCTAGTACATTTAAAATTTTGTCATTATTTTAAAATGTAACAGCAACACACATATCTATTAAAATGTAACTAGACAGTACCTGATGAGGAACTTTTGCTAAGAATTTTTTTGGGGGGGCTGAATTATATTATTGACGCAATTTTTAGGCCGAACATAGCCGAATATTTTTTCAAAGTAAAATAATGCTTTAAAAAATTAAAAATTTGTATATAAATAATTTTTTAAAAGAAAACAATACATTTTAATTGTGAAATATACAAGAATTGTGCACATAGTGCATACTATATTTTGTTTTTAGGCAAAAATAAGTTCATTACTCGGCGGCCGAATAGGCCGAATATTCGGCTATAACTTGGCCGAATATTCGGTATTCGGTTATTCGGCCAAACCACTATTCGTTGCATCACTAATAAAAACTTTAAATAAATTATGTGAATGTTCTTCTTTAAACAGTGAGAAATATGTGTTAATAATAAGCATTTTAGTATATTTTTTAAATGCTAGTTTTAAAATTCTCGCAACATATATATATGGGTTGTTCGCTACAATACTTGCAAATTTGGCCAAGCAGTCTGACTTGAATGATACATGAGTAAATTTTCATAAAAATTAAATAAATGGTAAGAAATTAGTCAATTATTGAAGATTTAATAGCAGCAGAAATCGTTTTAAAAATTTGACTTAACAAAAAAAATAAAATAAAAATTTGTGGAAAAAAATAAAATAAAAAATGAGAGGGAATGATGAAATAAGACATTTTTACTAGTTATAGGGAAAAATGCAAAATTATGAAGAAATCCAAACTGTTTCCTTTAAGAGCAACACTTAATATATAATGTATGATAAATTAAAATTTTTGATATTTGTAAAAAAAATAGTATTCTATGTGAGGAAATGACTGCTAATAAAAACGCTTCCAGATATATTGACTGAAATTTTTTTTTTGAAAAATTAACAAAATCTTACACCACCAATTTATGTTGCTGGACTGACAAGTGCTCAAAATGGCTTCTGTGTGAAGGATGCTAGACTGCTACTGCTCTTTAGTGGTAGATATTTGAGATAATAGCAATGTGTGAGGGAATGATGGTCTAACATGGGGAAACATATAATTGATTGAGTAGACTATATAATAATAGTAAAAAATAATATTTTTATTATTTTTTGTAATGTATCAAATAAGAACTTTATTTTGCTTAGGGTATTTTTAATTATTTTTATTTCTGGATGGAAAGAAATAGGCAATAAAATAAGGTAGTACAGGTGGGGGAATGATGTTTGCATGATATATATTACATTTTTAAATACTAAATTTATTTATTTTTAAATTTTGCTTTCTGTCCCTAATAAACTATGTTTAGATTTTCTAATAAAAATAAAAATGTAATGAAATTAAGAGCATTTATATGACAGGGAAACACTTTTTGCACTATTGTAGAGAATAACCCATATTTTTAATAGAAGTAAATATAAAACACAGATTCCTCAAAATGTGGAATCCAGTGAAATCCTTTCATTTTTAAATATTCTGTTCCCAATTCTAAAACGCGATTTTTAAATTCATATTCTTATTGAAAATATAATTTCTCTGTTTCCTTGAACAGGAATTTTTATAAATTAAGCATAATATAAATTTTCTTCACATTTTATCACATGTAAAATGAGTTAATATTTAAAAAAAAAAAATGCTGTTGTAGGACAACAAACAAAAGTATAAATTTCAAAAACTTACCAAAACTTCACTGATTTCCTTTTTAGAAACTGTCTTATATGGATGGTGCAATCCACTATTGTAAACTGAGCACGCGTGTTTTGCAATTTCTCAATACTATTATTTAAGATTAAACTTGAAAAGAATTTTAGACACTTTTTTAAAATTAAAAATAATATAAAAATTGGAACTTAAAATGATTATAAGTAACACTTATCAAATGTGAAATCTGTTATACGAACAGATCAGAAATGAAATAATGCGATATCACTTGTGAGTTGTCCTGTATTACAGGATATATACAAAACATATTATATAGGTGTATACTAGACGTATGCAAGATGAATACAGGATTTAAAATATGGGTTAAAGAACTGTCAATTATAAACATTTGAAAAATTGATATTTTACGGGGGGGGGGGGGGGAAATATGGAAGTAATGTTATAAAACCTAATTTCTTGCATGCATCCAAAATTTAAATTCTACCAGTAAAGTATTCTTTTCCTTATAAATCGATTTTTCAAAGGATTTCATTTTTCCTAAAATACTTCCTATAATTTATAAAATTTATTTTATTCTTCAAATCACTGCACAAAGCACATTGATTCTTTAAATATATTTTTATTAAGTTACAGTACATTGATTCTTTAAATATATTTTTATTAAGTTACTGTACTACATTGATTCTTTAAATATATTCTTATTAAGTTACAGTTCATCTTATATAAAGAATTGTAGAATTTTATCTTTCGGTTATCCCCTAAAATTAGTTTTAAAAAATTTTTATAATACAATCAAACTTTAAATCCAAAAATCCTTTAATATTTATACTTTACATCGTAGAAAATCAATGTATAAAGTTTTTTTTTTTTTTTTAATATTATTTCGATAAAAATTAATGTTCCAACAGTTTTAAAATTAATATGGATAGAGAAAATATCTTACCTCAAAATGACTAATTTTGGAAATTATTTGACTCTGTATTCAAAGTATAAAATCTAAAAGGATTTTGATATTTTATTCTTAAATCTTAAAAAATTACAATGCATTAATCTGAATATACAAAATTATTTATTTTCCATTAAGCACTGGAATCTTTATATTAGCAGTTATGGAGAGGAAAACAGTGGTATTTAAAGAGCATATTGGACATTTTATCAAATACCGTATTTTATGGAAGAAAAGCCGCGGCGTTTACGAGTTTAAAAGTTACTTTTTTTTTCCAAGTGCGGCGTTTACGCCATGTGTGGCGTTTACGATTTTTTTTTTAAATATCAAGTGAGTTTCCTTAATTTAAAAATTCATAAAAATATTTAAAATCGGATTTAAATATTTTAACTAAAACTTCAGACATCTTAAGATATTAAAAACGAGGCAGCCTACATTGCTCAGAAAACTTTGATTAAAGTTAGGTCAATGTGACGCTGTCGACAAAAGTAGCGTTCCGATGGATGCGGCGATTACGATATTTTTAAGCTTATTCAGGCCAATTTGAGGAGAGCGGCGTTTACGACAGGTGCGGCGTTTCTTCCATAAAATACGGTAGTTTAAATCGCTTTTTAAAAAGAATGTAAAAAAGCTTTTCTTTCAGAGAATGAAAAAAAAAAAAATCATTTCAAGCATACCACCTAAAATTTAAAGAAATTATCGGTTTTCAATATTTCGAAACACACCCCTTTTCAAGAATAAAAATGTTATTTTTATTTCCTTTATATGTTCAGGATGCTTTACTTATTGTGAAATCCATGCATTGAAACACATTGACTTATAACACTGGGAAATTGTAAAATTTAAATTTTCTCTCGTCATTTCATTAAAGGATCGTTAGAAAATATTAATTATGCAATATAGTTGTTTATAAAATGTTACGCTGCTAACCAGTGAATCTTGTATGCAGTCATTCACCTATGATCAACAATTTCTCTCTACATTGAATATTTTAAGTCTTATGATTTTAAAGACATACTATTACCAAATATATATATATATATATATAAGTAGCAAAATATCAATACAAAACAATGTATATAAATATAGATAATCTGTTCATTTGAACGTTATTAATAATGAATATTTTAACAACAATTTAAAATTCATTCATAGTAATTTATTACCAAATGTATTCCTATATTAAATTTTACATTTTTGGGAGTTTACTGCGAAAAAGAAAATTAAAGGTTGAAAGTTATTTATAGTTTTAAGAAAAAAGAATAAACATTTGGTAGTTATATTAAATATATAATTAATCAGAATACAGTCTTTTAGACTGTTTCTCTTTGTAAATACCTATCAATTCACATGTAGCAGTTATAATAATACATTTTTTAGTCACTTGTATTATTTAAAAACTTAGTCATACTTGGACATAATTGGATTAATGCTACTTATAAAATGTTTGAAACAAAGGTTTAATAAATAATATATTTTTTAGTATTTGTATAACGATAATTGTGATAATAAAAATATCTAACTCTGAATTCAAAGTATAAATATAACAGGATTTTAATACTTGAATTTAATTGCTATATAATAGAAAATTGAGCTTAAAATTCGACTTAGAGAGAAATTGGTTCAAAAAGTGTTTCATTTTTTATTCAGATTTATTTTTCCCCTTTATTTTATTTTATTTTAGATGAGCATCCTTTTCTTTTCGAATTTATTATCATTATTTTTGTTTTCTTATTTAAGTGTGAAGTGATTTCGCACACTATTATAATTTTACTTTTGAACACAAACATTCTTCCTATTTCTTTTCTATTATTTTTTATAATTTTTGTTTAAGAGTGAAATGCCATTATATATTATTCTAGTTTTTATTAGTATTATTTTATGTTTTTAAATTGTCAAGTATAACAAAAAATTGATTTTAAAACAAGACTGGATATAAAATTTGATAACTGTGCATAAATAGAAACTTGAATTGCGATCATAAGTAGAATTATCTATATTCCTTATTCATTGGTTGCGATGCAGAGGGGAAACT
Organism: Maratus speciosus; assembly: GCA_963932465.1. Taxonomy (NCBI): domain Eukaryota; kingdom Metazoa; phylum Arthropoda; class Arachnida; order Araneae; family Salticidae; genus Maratus; species Maratus speciosus. The sequence goes on along the minus strand of OZ010790.1, from coordinate 2,156,314 downwards.
TCTTAGATCCATAATTATATTATTTTATTTCAAAAAATTTTGATTTAGTGATTTTGGAGTAATTGGATATAAAATTTTCAAATTATTTAGTTAGTTATCAGTTCTCTTCTGTTCTATCCTCAAGATACATTTCAAATGTACTAATTACCTGAACACCGTTAGTGTAGCACTATTGCGTCGTAGAATATACACATAAATTCAGTGAAAAGACTGAAACTGTGACAATATTTGTTTTATCACATTTCTACTCTTGGTATCATCTTTATAAATCAATACTTTATTTAAAATGCTTTGCATAGTTTCGTGGAAGCCTGATATTTAATTTAACTTATTATTATGAAGAAATATGTGTATCAAAGTAAATCCGATTAAAAAAAAATCCGCATAGATTTGTTCAGCATAATTGATACCAAAAAACTTCTTCGGCATATTATTTTCAGCTAAATTTTTCATATGAAAGTATTTTTCAAAGAAATTTTGTAATTCTAATAAAGTTTTAGCAAAGGAAAAAAAAAAAAAAACTGCGGAAAAACGACATTTAAGAATAACGTAAGACCATTTATTAAATATGTATTAAAATTAGTAATTTATAAATATAGGTGTATCAAAGTAAATTGGCATATTATTTCAATGTAAGAAACATTCATGTACAGTCTTCCCCGTTTAAACGAATATTGACGGTTACAGAAATAATATTCGTTTAAGCGGGGTATTTGATTAAACGGGGAATCGTAAATGTAATATTTAATTCGTAATAAAAAGAAAAATAACAATCTATGGTACATTTAATTAACAGCATAATAAATCGTTAATAGAATAAGATAAAGTAAAATAAATACAAATGCTAATATAAAGGAAATACGTTTTAATTTAATGTCAGTAAATACATTTGCATCACACTTAATGCAGCTCGTTTGAATTGGGTCAAAACTTCGCTACTTCTGATTTACATTACTTATACTGCCTTAAAAAAATCGTTTAAAGTGGTTTGTTTAAGTGGAATTTTAAAGAAGGAAATATCGAGTTATTTTTCGAATGAGTGCAAAATATCACAACTACCATCTCGAGCCATTAAAGCCTGGTTAACAGCAAGAAGTGATGGTAGAGAGGTCAAGGTGGGGAAATCATTTGACCTGTCCATTATATACCTGCCGGCCGAAATCATTACAGTAAGAACTGAAAATTTGTTTTCAGCGTAAAAAAACCGAAAATGACAAAAGGTGGAAGGAAATTCCAGCTGAAACGTGCTTTCCGCGCCTATTTTCAAACATAGGTCACACAGTTGTTATTCGTTTAAGCGGGGACGTTCGTAAAAGGTATTTGGTTTAAGCGGGGAAAAATAACATAGTACCAATAGGAATAAGTTCGTTTCCGGAGGATTCTATTCGAATAAGCGGGGTATTCGATTATCCGTGACCCGATTAAGTGGGGAGGACTGTACTCGTTTTTACCTTACTATATTTACCGACTGTAAACAATACCTCTCAAAACCCGACTTTCGTTTCGTTAATATTTCAAAAACCAACTATTGTTTCATTAATATAATCTGAAGAAAAAATATAAAATTATTTAAGTAATGAAAGTAAGATTTATGTAGTTGTTTCTTTACCATAACATAGTTACCGATTGTAGGAATGGAACGTCTCACAAAAAACCTTCGAAAACGACTATATCGCTTCATTGATAACGTAAAAAAAAAAAGAGAGAAAAGAAAATATAAGTTTTAATATTTACTGAATGAAAATAAGAGTTCATATATTTGTTTTTAACTTTAACATATTTAACAACAATCTCGCACAAAGCGCACCGAAAAACAGATATCATTGTAATAATAATTAATCATAAAATTAATCATAAAAATATTTATTTACTGAAATTAATGTTTATGTATCTTTTTTTTTTTTTTTTTTTTTTTTTACTGTAGATAAAACATATTTCGATCCCTATCATAATCAGTGCACCGAGGACCACATATTATATTCGCAAATAGTATACTTGTCTTGTTCATTTTATAAGTTCTCATTTTTCCATCCAATCTTTATGGAGTTTTCTTATGTACGCTAGCCCAAATCTTGCAACTTTTTGGTTTATTGTAGTTCGTGTAAGGATGAATTCGCACATGTTTTGTGGAACATACAATAATTTAGGCTTTACAGTTCTATTATAAACTTCTCAATTTTTTTAATTTTCATTTTTGAATAATTATCATAATAGTTATTAATTTCATCCCCCCTCCCTCCCATTTGTGTATGGTGATATACACATATACATCCTATATATCATAAAATATTTACGGATTGAATCAATTTCTCTTAAAATCCGACTCTATAACGACTGTCACTTTAATAACACGAAGAAAAAATATGTATCGAATCATTTATACCCATTTTACGCTCTTCTTACATTAGATATTTGCTACTTTTTATGATAACGTCTCTGAAAAAACGTCGAAAAATTGCTACCGTTTTAATTATAAGTGAATATATATATTTGTCAAATTAAGTATTCACTGAAAGTAAAATTAACGTAGTTGTTTATATCCCTAAGATATTTACTGATTGTAGCAGTGTCTCATAAAAGCAGTCGAAAAAGAAAAAGAGATATTTGAATAATAAGTCGAAAATACAATAAATTCTGAAATTATTTATTTACTGAAATTAATATTTATGCAGCCGTCTTTTTCCTTTAGACAAAACACATTTCGCCTCCCTTCATGATACTAACCAAGGACGTCAAGTTTACGAATTCGGAATCAAAATGTCTCCTTTTATTTTCGTACTAAAATATGTAGGTCAAAATTCCTGCTGTCAACGAAATCAACCCTCTCAGTAAAACGTTTATTTCTTTATCGAAACCACCGCCAAAAAATCAGGGGATGGGAGGGGGGGGGATTTGACCTCTGGGCCCGTTTAATCGAATGAAAATGTCTCATTTTTATAAATTTACTTGTATTGATAGTGTAAAGTTTTGAAAAAAAGCTTTATCCGATTTTTTAACTAATACACCTTTTAGAAAAATAAGTTTTCTATTTTCAGTATACCTTCCTGTAAAATTAAAAGCTATCATAAATTAAATGATACGAAATTTCTTTTATTAATATTAGACCTTTTTTTTCTTTGCCAATTAACTTTTTTACAAAAAAGCAATTTGAAAAAAATACATATTTTTTTTTATTTTGCAAAATTGATATTTATGCAAAACATTTTTAAATAAAAATAATATTATAAAGTTTTAATTTCATGTATGCATTCAACATAGAAATTCTAATTGTTAAAATATACCTTTAATCGTAGAAATAGATTTTTTAATTTTCATTAAAAAAAAAAAAAAAAAAAAAAAAAAAAAAAAGTTATTTTTAAAAGAGTTAGTAAATTCTTTCTAAAACACATCTTAAAGTTAACTAATAACTTCTATTTATCTTTGAACATTATGAGTTACACAATGTCATTTGATTTCTCAGTTCATTTTTATTAATTTACTATTGATCATTAAAATAAATAAATAAGTAAAATAAAATCAACTATACCCATAAATCAGTTTAATTCTAAAATCAAATATAAATCCAGTACAATTTTACGTTTATCCTTTAATACCATAAAGGATCATGATGTATTTTTTGAGTTCCACACACATATTTTATTTTCGCACTAAAATATGTAGGTCAAGATTCCTCTTGTCGACGAAACCACCCCTGTGAGTAGAATGTTTATTTCTGTAGGGAAACCACCGCCGAAAAATGGGGGAGAATGCGAACCCTGACGTGGGCCTCTAGAAAACTGTTATAGAAGAGGGTATCCCTTAAAAAAATCCACACGTCTGAGTTGTTACGACCTGCTTCGGATAGTCCCAATAAAGATCGTGGCTTTTAAATCACTTTCGGGGAAATAATTCTTTTTTACTGCAGTGGCTCTCGAAATCATTAATTGAACATAATTAGAGCAGTGTGACCACACTATGTAGCGGACACTAAATCAAAGCACCAAATTTTTATTATGTTGCCAGATTTTGCTGCGATTTTGTCTGATCATTTTTTTTTTTTTTCGTTTTCATTAGCCTTTTCTTTATTTCCCATATTAAAAGCCTCTGTCAAACGTGTAAAAAACAGGGATCTTCCAGACTTTTCTCATAGGATCCAGTTTGTGAAATTTAGCTTTTTTTGTTGTTTTTTTTTATCTTTTTGTATGTATTTATTAGGCATGAGAGTTCCTCCTAAAGGAGGAATTCCACCTTTTTTAAAGCAAATTAGAACATTGATCAAAAATGCAAAAAAAATATATATATATATATTAGAAGCATATGAGGGGGCGGGGGGTCTAGAAAGCTTAATAATTAGACATTTTGTCTACTCAAATCGTTGGAATTTGTTTCTGAATTGCTCTACTGTCAAATCAAAGGCAAGCTTTTATTATAAGCATTTGAATGTCATGTAAATTAAGTTCTTTAACTGGGGAAAGGAAGTTTCCATAAGGTTCTTTTTAGAATAGAATATTTTATTATTATATGAATTAGTCTCTTCTAGGTAATTTCAGTGATGCACGTTTGGAAATGTATTTTTGGAGTAAAGATTAATTTGGCGTGTCTTTTTTAATTTAATGAATTTATACATTGTTATTTATTTATTTATTTTCCTTTAATACTTTCTAAGTTACAAAAAGAAAATAACAATAACAATCATATATACAGTTGTTATTCATTTTAGTGTATGAATAACTGTTAAAATGCGTCTAAATTATACGAGTTTAGCCTTATTATATAGATTTATATAGATGGAGAAAAATTCCCCCATTTTTTCCCATTTCCCACTTTTATACCTGATTTATGAAAAGTCTAATCAGAATTTTATGAATCTGAAATTATCGTTCAATTCAGGTTCCTGATTAGATATTTTGAATAACGTCTCATATTTATAGGTAGATAATAGATTCTTTGGCGACGTGTCCAATTTTATTTAATACTATCTACGTAGGAACCCGTTGTGTTGCATTTGTATTCTAGAAGATCTTTCGAGATTTTTTTTTTGGGGGGGGAGGGGGGGATACTATACCAACCCAGTTTTAAAATTGATTGAATGTATAACTCGCAAGCTAAAACCTCATTTTTTTGTCATTTATAAATCTCAATTAGACACTTCAATCGAAAATGGATACAATAGTTACCGAGTTTTTGGATATCGAAAGATAGGTCGATGGATTGATTCTCCCGATTTTTTCATATTTTCTCAAAACAATTTTAGTTAATGCGACAAACTGCAGATCATAGCCAGAAAGAAAGATTCTCTATCTGCTACTGCAGGGCGTGAGGGAATACCGGAGAATACATAATTTTACTCGCCACTGGCGAGTGAATTTTTAGGCAGTCTTTAAAAAACTGCAGGCTATAGAATATAAGCCAAAAACTTTATTTATTTTTTTTTTTTTACTAATTAGCTACATTTTTTTACAACTTTGCAACTTACAGGTATGTAAACGTGGAACTAAGTTCTATCCTGTATTAAACTTTCCTCTGTTGTATATATTTCTTAGTTTTATATTTAAAAAATATGAAAATGCATTTCAGTAATAGTAATCAACAATTTTTGCAGTCGTGTACATTTTGTCATTACAATTTTTAATTGTACGTTCCATCTTGCTAGCTGGTAAAATAAATCCTTGGCTGGTAAGATTTTCTAAAAATTCCCCACCCCTGTGCCAATGTTAAGTTTAGTGTTTGTTACGGAACCGTTTCTGAGCCTTTTCCAGACAGACTGAGCAAAAAAATTAATTTAAATTTTGACTATACGTCGTCGAAATAGTCGAATGAATTTAGAAATATTGGTGCTTTTATGAAAATCGCAGACGGATACTCCACTTTTATATATTAGTTTATGATTCATTAAGTTTGTGAAGTGTTCGGCTTGTAGAGTGAATCCCCCCAGTAACTGATATCTTAAGGATCCTTTCTTGTTCAAATCACTATAACAAAGTTTTAAATCTACTTTATAGTGATCTTCATTTTTCAAAGTATAGTAGAGATACATTAAAAAATTATTGTTGACTAAATTTTGAAGAATTATACTTTTTATTGCGGATTTTATTTTATTTTATTTTATTTTTTTCATAAATAGGGTCGAAAACTCCGGTAACTGACACCAACCCTATTTTGTAAAACCAATAACTGACACATCAATTATAACAGTTAAGACAAATAAGTTAGACTATAGATGACATTATTTTGCAGAATTTTACAAAAAAATTATTATTTGAGTTAGATTTTTGCAGAATCAGCTACTTGTTAGGCGTCAGTAGTTGGGGGAGGGGGAGGGGGGGGGGGTTCACCCTAGATGGAAAAAAATGTCAAAAGTCTGTTTTTTAAGCAAATAATTTTATAGGATATATTTATACATACCAGGTAATATTTAAAATAATAGTTAAACTTAGAAACGCGTACCACAACTGAAAATGCACTTCCAGCAATGATCGCTCATAGACAGTTACTGTAACCGAATTCTTTTGTGTGTCCTTTTAAACGTAAAACAGATCCAATGGACAGTATTCCTGTGACGTAACATAAAGTAAAATGACGATTCTTATAGCCTCGAACAGAAAAAAAGAATAGGTTTCATTTCTTTATGGATTACTAGCTGGAAACAAATGTTAAACTATTTATATTCTTTTAAGTGTAAACGAATTTTTCTGTAATCATCTGCATGCAATAAATACGATGGATAATCTTTCTGTGACAAGGTGATAAGTTAAATTGGCAATTTTTATAGTCTCGAACCGAAAGGAAGAATACGGTCCATGTATTTAATACAAAGAAAATATCCTTTTGTGATTATCTACAAAATATTTTGTTCCTTGAAAGAGAAAAATTATGCTTACTGAAGGACCATGGGTCGATACAGGATTTTTTTCTTGCGGCCCATTTTGTGAAAAGTAAAAGCTATTTTTGTGAATTTTTTTATATTTTTGTGAAAATTTTTGTATTTTTGTGAAAAATACATTTTATAACGAAAGATGAAATCTAGTTGCTCAAATTTAAACCAAGTCTGTATTAATAACTTCTTTAAGTCCTCCTGCTAAAGTTTTGCTTTCTGGTGAACTTGTTTTGTTTACAAAATGCACAGTTTAAAATCTAAAAAATAAAAACAATTAATCAAAAGTATCTTTATGAAATGGAATTTTGTGAAGGGCCTATTTTATCAAAAGTAATTTTTTGAAGGGGCCTATTTTATTAAAAATAATTTTCTGAAGGGGCCCAAAATAGGCCCCAAATTTTGCCTGGATCGACCCTTGAGGACCCATAACAATTTTTTATGCATCCCCTTTCTAACTTTGTGCTATAGTGATCCGCGGCATTACTGTTTTTAGGTGGGTTCGTAATTCTATAAATACGCAGCACCTACAGTCGTCTGGTCTGTCTCTCCGCATAGAACAGCGCAAAAACAACCCAACCGAATTTTTTAAAATTTAATATATAGAATCGTTGCAGAATTGTGTCGAGTCATTTCAAATTTCATGAAAATCGAATCAAAACTTAAAAAGGTATTCATAAAAGTTTTCTTCATTCTATTAAATCCTATAACATGCATATTCCATTATAACTAATGATATTCTAGGTGTTGCCCTGGTGATGACGTCCTATTGAAGATGGAGTCCTATTATTTCCGTATTAGTGAATTTAATGTATAGAATCGTAATCAATTTTGTATTCATCAGGCATAAAAGAGTTCCTCCTAAAGGAGGAATTCCACCTTTTTAAAAGCTAATTTGGACATTCTCTGGATTGATGCAAAAATGCAAAGAAAATATTAGAACCATATGGGGGTGGGGGGTGTCTAGAAGGCTTAATAATTAGACATTTTGTCTACTCAAGTCCTTGGAGTTTGTTTCTGAATTGCTGTACTATCAAATCAAAGGCAAACTTTTATTATAAGCATCTGAAAGTCATGTAAATTAAGTTCTTTAACTAGGGAAAGGAAGTTTCCATAAGGTTCTTTTGGAATAGAATATGTTATTCTATTTATAAAACACTTCTGAGGAATTTCAGTGATGCATTTTTGGAAATGTATTTCTGGAGTAAAGATCAATTTGACGTTCATATATTTAGCATAGATATATTTTTTCTTTTAAGTGAAGTCTTAAACATTCAAATCATTCAAAATAATACATTTATTTTGAAAAAATAATCTCTGTACTTCACATAAATTCATCAGATACATTTGGATGGATTTATACTTTTAGCAAACTGTTTTCAATTTTCCTTTTTGATTTAATGAATTTATACATTTATTGTTATTATTTTTTTTTTTAATACTTTTTAAGCTACAAATAAATAAATAAAATCATATTTACAGCTATAAATCATTTTATTGAATGAATAACTGTTGAACTGCTTCTAAATTATACAAGTTTGCCAGGGATATGTTTAGGTTTAGGTCCTTTAAAGGATCCTTCACAAACTAATTTACTTAAAACAGGACCCTTCACAAAATTATTTATCCCCAAACAGGACCCTTCACAAAACTTTTTATCCCAAAACAGGACCCTTCACAAAATTATTTGTCTCTTAAATTCACCTTTCACAGAATTTTTTCACTTTCAAATTGAACTTTTTCACAAATTTAGTCATTTAAAAATAAAATCTGGCCTGTAAGTAAGCAATTGAACTCACCAAAGAGCATATTACTTAGCTTTTTATACATGAAGACATCGATAATTTAAAATTCACAAAATTATGACTAGAATTTTCACAAAAATAAGAAAAACTTCACAATTTCACGAAAACAGGACCCTGTGAGAAAAGTCTGGACAGACCCCTGTTTGCCCTTATTGAATAGATGTAAAAAATGTCCACCTTTTTCCCCATTTCCCACTTTCATGCCTGATTCATGCATTTCTGCATAAGAGTGCAACAGCTATAGTACCAGGATCTGACTATTTATAAAACGAGTTATAGTATACGAACGCAACTCATTGGCCACGTTTCACGCACAACTTTCGATTTGTTTTTTCTTCTTTTCTTATCATTACTAAACACAATAATATATTTTCTTTTGAACTAGTGCTCTTTTATATGGAACTAGTGCCCTTTTGAGCGACTAGCAACCTGCCTTTATTCTTTCCAGAAAGGGCACAGTTTTCTACCTGTAACAAAATTATACTTTGTCCGGTAAGGGTTTTTAACCATTTGGGAAAATGGTTATTGTTCTCGTCAGGATGGGAAATCAAAAGCATATCTGAAGGTTTTCATTGGTTTAATCTGCAATTTATTCGTTTTCTGATTGGTCTATACGTTAATATGTATTTCCCTTTAATTTCAACAACGATGGATACTTTCTGTTGCCACTATGACGAAAAAGTAATAAAAACTACTAAAAAAAAAAATTAATAACTCAGAAATAAATTGCGATTCAGCTTTCAAACAAATTGCATTTAAAAGTAGATATTTTTGGCTTGCAATTTTTACGTGTAATAACACTCTATTAATGTTTAATTCATGGCGTACGTAATGTAGGATCAACTCCGTGCGATTTTTTATGTCTTAAATTTTAGTCTTCAAAAAAATCGTTTTCTAAATGGTCGTTGTAATTTGATAAATTGCTTTTATTATTATTTTTTTTTCTTCATTTTTTAAACTATGGAAAACACCGGGCAGGGCACAACGAAATCGTAGAGTAAAATAAAAGAAATGTAATGTTTGTTCAAAGCTGGCGTTGCATTCCTTTTACATCGGCAATGAAAGATTTCATTTCGGCCTTTCTCGTTCAAAATTCACAAACACACACACAAAAAAGAACTTTTTTTTCTCCTTTTTTTGACGATAAGGTTAGAATGGAATATACTGTGTCCGTCTGAATTTATTACTATGTATTCTAATGATAAATTTGTTTTGTTGTTGTAATATAAGTAAAAAATTAATTTCACTTGTAAATTATTTTCACCGGTAATTTAATATCTAATATTCTGTCTTGAGCACCAAATAATTTTGTTATCATACAATTTTTTTTCTTTTGTAAGGTTCGAAAGAATAGAAAGGATATTATTAGTTTTGTAAACAACTGAATATAACACAAGTCAATATCCTTTTAATTCATTATTATTATTTTTTTTTTTTTTTAGAAAAAAAAAAAAACGATTGTTTGACAAGTTGCGTAGTGCAAACCGATACAATTCCTTATTTTATTTATTTCTTTTATAATTTTTAAAAATGGGAACACGTTGCGTAACTTCTTTTATTTTTAGAAAGTTTTAATCCTTTTTTGACCATTGTCCTCAATACATTTCGAGCTCATACTCATAAATATTTCTGCTATTGCTTTTGAGTATTAATTACTGCGAAAGGATCATTCATTTATAATTCATATTTATTCTGTAAAAAAAAAAAAATAATAATAATAATAAAGTCTTATGATTGAATAGTTAGTAATGTTTCCTTAACCCCTTCGAGACGACGTCTTTTACAGAATTTTTAATCTTTTATCACCGGTTTTTCAAAACAGAAAATTTTGCCTTATTGAATCTTGAAAATGCTCGGGTTAAATAAGGCAAAATTTACAATAAAAATTTACTGGTGAGAATAATCACGGATTGTGAGCACGTATACCGGTCGCTCGTCCCCAAGGTGTTAATCTTCAATTTTTTTTAAAAATTTTGTAATGAATTTTTAAAATATGCCAATTTTGAGAGAACGGAACAAAACTCGCCTGTATAGAACAGCCTATAAATTTAAAGATAATAAAATTTTGATTGGGTTTTTCAGTTTTATGTCTTTCCTTATGTCTTTATGAAGCTAATCCATAATTTTTGAACAAAATAATAATAATTTTTTTTCAATGCTTGGTCAAATATGCGTTAATATCGTAGTTTATTTAAAATTTGAGGACCGTGACAAGCATTTGTTTAAGACTTATGAGATTGTAAATTTAAGGGAAACTTGGTGTCAATATTTATCCTGTTAATATTTATTTCTTAATTAGGATAAAGATTTCTCCTGCATTATTTAAGGAACCTATCTCACCACGTGCATGTATAATTTATACTCGCTTTTCAGGCTTTATCAAAATCCCCTCCATTGCCGTTTCCCTTAAGATAACCCCCTCAAATACGTCTCCTAATTCTTTAATCTCATAGTTTAGGTGTTAATGAACTTCATCTTTCAAACTTGCTTTCTTCTCTTCTTTCAAGAAAAATGCAGGATGCTGAAATTATTCTCTATTCTCTGTTTTCTCCTCATCGCTCTCTTTGCATTTATGTATTTCTCACATGACCCAGTTTTCGAGTGTAAGGGACTTAATCAAATTATGTTTTTTTAATTAAACACATTACATCTCACACGCTGATAAATGTTTTAATTGTCTATATTCTGGTTCTGGAAAGAACCAAAGAGATATCTATTTTTCCTTTATAGACATTGGTTCATCAGTGGCCAGTTAATAATTAAGAGTTTCTCTACACTTAAACGACTTAAAGGAGATGTCTCCATTTATCTACACCCAATTGTAGACAACTGAAAATAGAAAACTTATTTAATTTATTGTACAGAAAACGATAATGCAGTACACTGTCGATTCTTTGACACTCACTGGATTAAAGTCATGTCGGATAAGTGGGGACAGCATATTATAGTGGTATTTTAAAAATGTTAAAACATCAAACTTTAATGAAAATTAGTTTTACATAAGGTAAATAGCAACTATAGCAATAGTAAAAATTAAAATAATAAAAGCAAGGCAAATTTAATAACAAAAATCAACAATAATATTTGCAACAAGGAGACAGACATAGGTAAAAAAAAAATTAACTATTCAAAACTAATTTTAAACTGGACAGTGGTCAAAATTGGTAACTCAAAGCCTATGAAAGCCTAATAAAATGGGCCTCTTCACAAAATTCCTTTAAATAAAATAGGCCCCCTACGTAATATTCTTTTTCATAAAAACTGTTTTAAAATGTGTAATTTGTAAATAAAACCAGATCAAAACTTTAGGATTAAAAGAATGTTTTTGTTCATAAATTCTTGGTTCGAATTTGAATAACTGGATTTCAACTTTCGTTACAAAATGTTATTTTTCGCAAAAAAAAACCTTGTACTTTTTTACAAAATGGGCCCCTTCACAAAAATAAATTTAATAAAATGGACCTCTTCACAAAATTCCTTTTAATAAAATAGGCTCCCTGAGTAACATTCTTTTTTATAAAAACTGTTTTAAAATGTGTAATTTGTAAATAAAACCAGATCACGAAAAACAAAAACTTTAGCAAGGGGATTAAAAGAATGTTTTTGTTCATAAATTCTTGGTTCGAATTTGAATAACTGGATTTCAACTTTCGTTACAAAATGTTATTTTTCACACAAAAAAAAAAAAAAAAAAAACTTTCTACTTTTTTACAAAATGGGCCCCTTCACAAAAATAAATTTAATAAAATGGACCTCTTCACAAAACTCCTTTTAATAAAATAGGCCCCCTACGTAACATTCTTTTTCATAAAAACTGTTTTAAAATGCGTAATTTGTAAATAAAACCAGGTCACGAAACACAAAAATTTTAGCAAGGGGATTTAAAGAATGTTTTTGTTAATAGTTCGAATTTGAATAACTGCGCTTCAACTTTCGTTACAAAATGTTATTTTCCACAAAAATATTATAAAATTCACAAAAAAAAAACCCTACTTTTTTACAAAATGGACCCCAAGAATAAAAACCTGCATTGACCCCTGTATAATAATATTTCAAACAAACATATATCTCATAAATACAATTTTTCGTAAAGCGTTTTGTGTGCAGTAACTAAAAATTAGAAAATATTGATTTAGAACATGTAGATTTCATAATACACTTGATGAACGATTGTCAAACTCTTCACCGGTCGAAAAAACAATTTTCCAAGTTTGATCAGATATAGAAAAACTATATGATATCGTAGCATAATGCAGCCACTCTTTTTACGTGCAATCAGTTTATGAGTTCTACATAAAAAATTAAAAACACTTCTTTTATATGTGATTTGATTTCTTTCACTTTTTATATAGAAATAGATATCCAATAAAATTCATAAAAATATTTCAATACTTAAGATATTGGCTTATTAGTCCCGGATGTGCTATTTCTTTCGGCCAGCAATTAAAATGCCGTCTCTAAAAAGTAACTTTTCGTTGTATAAGTCATCCGTAAAACAAAGCAGATGTATCATTGAACGATTAAATACTTTATTGCAATTTTTTAAACTTCTAAGTATCGCACACGTTTTCAATTTTTATACCGTCGTATATGTAAAAAAATAAATAAATAAATAAATAAATAAATAAATAAAAATAAAACGCTTTTAAATGCAGTTTGTTTGAAAGCTGCATCTCAATTTATTTTGATATATTAATTTTTTTATAATTTTTTGTGCTTCTAAATTATAAGGAAATGGAAAGTGAAGTATAGTACTGAATAAAATATTTGCAAACACTTTCGAATGTTTTATTATATATATTATTTAACGTTATTTTGAAAAACAAATGTTGTACTAAATTTATCATTCAACGTAATAAATTTTAATTTCTTTTCCCATTCAAAAGGAATTTTGACCACTGATAGTCAAAAAATATTTTTCTTCAGGAAAGTTAATACCAGTTTTTTCCACGGTTAATCCTTTCCGGCGCGCAATAATTCTCTTTTTAAAATGATGGATTGATACCAGAATTTACGAACGAACTTATTAGAAAATAAAACCTTTCTTATTTTCACGTACTTTATAAAAGGAAAATTTTAATTAAATATTCTGGGTGCTTCAATATTCTATTAAATTTATGTCTTTTTTTTTTTTTTTTGTGGACACCGCCCTCTAAAGTGTTAACACTAAGCATACCGGGAATTTTACGCAAGTTTTATGAAAATATTTCATACCAGAATTTTTATTTCAAACTAATTAACATTTTTATTAGGTGCGTTCGTAATTATATAAATACGCAGCACCTGTAGTCGTCTGTCTGTCCGCATATAACAGAGCAAAATCTACCCAACCGAATGACCTGAAATTTTAAATATATAATTGTTGCAAAATTTTGTCGAGTCATTTGAAATTTTATGAAAATCGGATGTATAATTTTATGACAGGGACAGTCAAAAGTTTTCCTTTACATGACAGCCAATGGGAAAAAAATTATTGTAAGTGCATTTGAATGATGTTACAGCCTTTCAAACAGAATGAAATGGGTATGCACTTATGAAGTGCACTAAAATATACATTCAGTACAATAGGCAGCGCAAAAAATATTCATAAAACTAGTTATAGTACGAACGCACCTCATTTGCCATGTTTGACGAGCAATTTCCAACTTGTTTTAACTCATTTCTGTGTGATTATTTAGTTTATTTTCTGAAGAAATTAATTGCTCGAATCGAAATATTGTTCATTTGGTACTGGTCAAATGATAAAGGACAAAACTGGGAAATTTCATAAGTGGCCAGTGGTACCAGTTTTATAAGTGGTCACTTTCTTTAAACTATAGTGGCCACCTTTTTTATTTAAAAGTACTAAACAGTAAACTTTTGTTAAAATTTCTATTATTATTAATCTAAAATTGAACAGCCCAAATAAATATTTTAATGCAAACATATTGCAACTAGAAAAAGTAGAATCCTTCAATCTTCTCGGGAAATTCATATTTTTAACCTCGTTTTTTCTGTGTACTCTAATTAAACTACTCTATTTACTAGGTTGTCTCTTTTTTCTTAGTTTTCAAAATATTTCTAAAATCTATGCTGAATTTAAAGAAAACAAGTAAGAAAAAATCATGCGTCAAGCATAGATTATGAAACACTTTCAATACATTCAGAATAATGTAACAAAACTGCACCGTTTAAAAAATTAAAATATTACGTCTAATTCAACACTATGGAAACGTATAATACATTTCAGAACCCAATTTCAGCTGTTCCCATCCACAATCGGAAAATTATACGAATTGCAGCCCTGTATATGATTTATAGATTTGAATCTATTAGCTACATGCAAGCCAAAATTGAGTTCACTTAAGAGATACAGTCTCAGTTAAGAGATACATCTTCAGTTGAAAATTTACCTTCAGCAATTTCCTCTAATAAGGAGAATGGTACGTGAATACTTTTGTGCAGCCCTGCATTTGAGGTATAGAATTTATACATAATGGGTGGGTAAGATGCAAAAAATTAATTAAATTTAAAAGCGCATACCGAATTTTAAACCGTGGACTGCAGCAATTATTACTCAAAGACAGTACTGTACTGTAACCGATTTCTTTTGTATGTCCCTGTAAATGAATAAAAAATGCTATGAATGTCTTGATCGTAGTGAAATTCAATGATTTATATCAGTTTCAATGTACTTGAAATAGCATAAAGTCATTAAAATACTCTGCAAACGATTTTTCCCCCTATACCATAATGTAATGGAATACTTTTGAGTGCCCCTGTAAATGAACGATTAATCCTAGATACTTCATATACAATACCAAACATGATTTGGTGACCCTCAATAACCTTATCAATGTCATGAAAATCCGAGTATATTTACGGGAGTTATTCCCCATATACCATAATGTAATGGAATACTTTTGAGTATCCCTGTCAATGAACGATTAATCCTACATACTTCATATACAATACCAAATATGCTTTGGTGACCCTAAATAACCTTTATCAATTTCATGAAAATCCGAGTATATTTACGGGAGTTATTCCCCATAGACCATAATGTAATGGAATACTTTTGAGTATCCCTGTCAATGAACGATTAATCCTACATACTTCATATACAATACCAAATATATTTTGGTGACCCTAAATAACCTTTATCAATTTCATGAAAATCCGAGTATATTTACGGGAGTTATTCCCCATATACCATAATGTAATGGAATACTTTTGAGTGTCCCTGTAAATGAACGATTAATCCTACATACTTCATATACAATACCAAAACATGCTTTGGTGACCTTAAATAACCTTTATAAATTTCATGAAAATCCGAGTATATTTGCGGGAGTTAGAGCGTGGACAGACGGCTGTACAAACCGAATGCATAAACACTTTTCAACTTTGTTGGAAAGTGTTAAAAAGAGATATCTTTTAGGAAGTGTACATAAAAAATAGATGTTAAAAATATGTATTTCCCGAGGAGATATTTTAAATAGACGAATGCATCCAATGCCCATAGACTTTAAATTAGTGAGGGGAAATCAGAAGCTGAGTGAATGAAATGCAAGAAAATTTTACTCTCTCCTTGTAGAAAAGTGGTCATAAGGTGGCCGCTGACAAACAATTTTTTAATAGCCACTTTTTCTCGTTTAGTGGCCGTTGGTGAGTGCTAATTTTGTCCTGTGACCTGTTGTTGGTATATTAGTGTTAAAATCAATACAACCCTGGGCATAAGCATGGGAATATGAGAAAGGGGAATCAGTTAAAAGTTTATTGAGTAATAGAATTTCAGATAATCGAGAGTACGCCTTTTCTACAATTTCTATGGACCATGGTCTTTCCAGTGGACAACTCAAAATTGAAAACTCATTTAAATTACTGTTTTTTAAAAAGAAAAATATATCTATTTTTAATACACATCGGCCAAATTCGTAGTGGACAGTCGAAAATCGAAAATTAATTTACTATCATCTTTTCTACGCGTTCGTCTTTGCGCATCACAAGTTCATCGTAGTCACAAGAGTTTTACTTTATGGTTTCCTAATAAATAGCTAAAATATTCGTTGCTCGCTGAAGCTTCCGTGTTTTCTATATCTATTCTGTTTACAATTCACTGTAAAGATCAAATTAAATTTTTCAGACGACAAAGAAAAATTTTAAACAAAGTCTTTCGGAAACATATTAACTTTCTTGCATTCACGTTATTCCTCCCAACACCGGCTTCCTATTCCTCTCGTGATCTAATACCTATTGTATCGATTTTTACTCACATTTCACTTTAAATAAGCACAAGCTATTTCTGAAAACTTAAAATAAGGCCATAAGAATATTCAGTTGCTTTATACAGACATTTAACAAATGCTTTAAAGGCCTCCTATTTTTTTTTTTTTCTTTTACTTTACTATATATTGTATGTTTTAATTTTTTATCATCATCATTTTTTTTTTCTCTTTTAAGAGATTAAATATACTTTCGTTAGGCATACTAGAAATATTAGAGATTAATCCTTTGTGTATGAGGTATACTGACAGAAATTCAAGCGGTTGTTTTGACCTGTTTTATTATGATCATAAGAATATTCGCATGTAAATAGTAAAATCTGTTAATAGATAGAAATAAGTGTAATTAAAGCATTAGTAGATTAAATTTCTGTGTAAAGTTTGTTGGATGTGTGTGAGAAGGGGCAGACTCATCAGATAGCAATAATAAGAGTTTAATGTAGATCTAGTTATACTGTAATACAATTTATATACAATTAATATTTACAATTTTAGGAGGAAAGGAGGCAAGGATTGAGGACACTATGAGCAAGGGCACGTTATATCCATAATATACGAGTTCGTTATATCCGTTAAAATTAGTAAATTGTAAAGTTTATTAAACAAAATGGGACTTTCTATCTAGTTCGCTATATACCAAGTTCGTTACCATGGGACTCCACTGTATTGTCTTCGCAGCAAAAAAGATGTTATATTCACGCCTATATCGTCGGTACCATGTCAAACTATCCAATGTGAAAACTGTGGGCTATTTTTTTTTTAAATTCTGATTTCTTGATTGGCACCACTTTTTTGAAATAGTAAAATTCGCCTTATTTAATGACATATTAATTAAGGCAACAAGGGCTAATTAACAAGGGGAAATTTACCATTTCAGAAAAGTGGTGCTAATCAAGAAATCTGAATTTTAAAAAAATAACCCGAGTTTTCCCATTGGATAGTTTGACATGGTGCCGACGGTATGAACTGCCGTCCAAAACCGACTCCCACGATAACTACAACTAAGTGCAGGTTGCGGAATGCAGGGGGTATTCATCTATAATTCATAATCATCTATAATCATAAAAATAATAATTCATCTATGACCAAAATGGTCTTTGCTCACTCAGGCCACTTGAGCCATAACCCTTTGACGGACGCCTATGTAGGCTCACTTCGACTACGGAAGACTGCCTGCCGTAAAGTACACCGCCTACGGAAACCCCGCCGAAAAAATTTAAAAGTGACTTTATTAAGTAAAAGACAGCAAGAGCAAAGTGCAGGTTGAGATAGGCAGGCCGTTTTATCTTCGATGTCCTTTTGTCATCGATGGACAAAACTCTTTATAGGACTCTGTAGTCGGTCTATAGACCGACTACGGAATCCTTTGGGTCGGGTTTCTAGTTGAGTGCATATAAAATTTTCGAGTTAGAGTTGGATATAACCGTGCCCGTGCAGTACCATTCCGAGAGCAGAGAAATGTGCAAGAAGTATGTAAATGCGCCAGGTTGCTCAGTCCGCGAAGGATTGGAATTATTTCCTCAAATTCCATCCTCGCCTTCATCATCTGTTAGCTGATATAGCCACATTCCCCTCGTCTCGTGACCCAGTTATCCAAAAATGAGCTTATTTTACCCGATTCCTATTTATCACCTTTCAGAGACACGTATCGTGATAATACAGTTGTTCGCTCGCGTACGATCCGAAAATAAGCAACAAAAAATATAGACTGACATTTACAAATGTTTTAACCTTAGTTCCTTTCCTTAGCGCTGTCTTCGCACGCCACAAAAACTAAACATGTAATCACGCGCTGACCTTACTGTGCAACCCCGAGCTTTTCCCTTATACTTGAGAGGTCGCCAGATCACACATTTTCGAAGCCGTGATTATGCTCTTTATAATAATGTGATTATAGAACGAATATTTCTTCGGCCCCGCGCGTGATAAATTACCAATACCGTTCGTGAAGCATTTTAATAAGAAAGATGTTTTTGCATCTATTCAAATAGGGTCGTTATCTAGATGAATGCATTTAACCAGTTATTATTCAAATAATGGCGCATTATTAATCAAATTAGAGTGTCATTGGATTCTTTTTTCGGTAAAATTTAATGGGCACTTTCGTGAACTCTAAATATAGATCGTGACGAATTCTTAGCAGGTTTGAAGTGGAGGTAGTTACAATGTTTAGATGTGAAGAAATAGCTAACGTGGCTTAACCGATATGAAAAGGGAATTTTAATTGAGAAACTGACTAAATTTAACTGAGAAATTATGAAATTTTTATGCAGCAAAAAGTTTGCGGAAAAAATCCCTGCCGGCTCGGTCTACATGCGGAGGTAGATTTCGAAGTTAAGTACTAATTTTATCAACAAAACCTAAACCAAGATTAGAGATAAACCCAGTTTGTTCACTAAGAATGAACTCTGCGGACCTAAATTTTTGAAAATTGTAATATACATGAATATACACACGCATATATATGGAATAGGTTTAAGATTTAAAAAGGTGAAATGAAATTCTGAGAACCCCAAAATGTTAAAATATGTTAATACTTCCATAATCGGGTTTTTATCATGTTTTAATACGTTTTTTCAAACTCACATGACGTTACATATTCACCCGCTGACCTCCATTATATTTCCAATATAACGTAATGTATATATTTTTTTAATTCGTCAAACTATTTATTTCATTTTCAGTTTTCACGTGGAAATCTTGCTCTAGAAAACTTATGACGTAATAACCAATTTTTTTTTTTTCGTCAAACTATTTATTTCATTTCATTTTTCACGTGGAAATCTTGCAATATCAAAGTAATTGTTGTGGTGAAAATTTAATGATTTTTTTTTTTAATTGTTGGTAACTGCTATAACGAAATATGTTTATATTTTTCCTGTCATTTTTCTGTAAGAGCTGGTTTATCAGAATCATGTTAAGGTGGTATTCAAAAATTTTACCCCCCCCCCCCTCATTTCTACTCCCTTGGGCCGATTTTGCTCATTTGCATCCACGTCGCGATATTAGCCATCTCAATATGTTTGGCGAGTTTGAAGACGATCCTTGCATATTTGTGACTTTTATCGTGCGGACAAAATTTAGTACATATATATTTGGGTTCCTGGGGTCACATAATGCAAAGTTATGAAGGAATTTTTCAAAAGTCGCACCATGGTAACGACTGCAATAGGCAGTATTTCTTATGAAATCTACATGAAAAACGAAACTTTTGAGCACTTGCTCCAAAGTAGACCATCTCGCTTTGAATTTGACAGTTCCTTGTCTTTAGTTTCTTTCTCCACTCTTTCCGAAGGACGAGATAATCCATAATTTTAAATAACTTACAGATAATGTAAACACGAACGTTCCCGGTTTCGCTGTAAAAGAAGACAAATCTTTCTTTATCTATTAAAATATATAATAGTCACAAACTAAAATATACCTCTTCCGGGTTACTCCCGAAAATCGTTCCAGAAATTGTTCTTTATCTTTAGAAACCTCAGAAACTAATATATTTTCGATATTAGGAACTTTTAAAAACAAAATTTAGCTGACAGTGATTTTGGGAAACGTTTCCGAGTATATATTTTTTTAGTCTATTAATGAGTTTTCAAAACTCCAATATTGGTTTTTTAGTTGCTCTATTCTCAAGTAAACCATTTTCATGTTCAACAAACCTGTTTTAAGGCCAAACGTGATAAATTAGCAGAATTAATGTTAATTTATGATTATTGATGGTAAAATGAATGTTATTGTGTTACTCTTGAATGTATATATGCAGTTACTCAGCTGAAAACGTTTAACTGAGAATGGATAGCAATTGAAAAACCTATATTCCAAGTTGAGAAAACTGATTAAGA
The DNA here is from genome assembly GCA_963932465.1 of Maratus speciosus. Classification (NCBI taxonomy): domain Eukaryota; kingdom Metazoa; phylum Arthropoda; class Arachnida; order Araneae; family Salticidae; genus Maratus; species Maratus speciosus. Next base: position 2,135,550 of record OZ010790.1, on the reverse strand, counting down.
CGCTCTATAAAACTTCTCAGAAACGTTTCAAAATCAGCGGCAGCAAAATAAACGTTGCTTTTATAAATCAGGGGTCGATGCAGGACTTTTCTTTTTTTTTTCTTCTTCTTCTTCTTGGGTTCCATTTTGTGAAAAGTAAAGTTTATTTTTGTGAACTTTTTTATATTTTTGTTAAAAATATTTTTTATAATGAAAGATGAAATCCAATTACTCAAATTTCAAACAAATATTAAATAATAATAACTCATTTATGTCCTCCTGCTAAAGTTTTGCTTTATGGTGAACCTCTTTTGTTTACAAAATGTACATTTTAAATTCTAATAAAATAAAAATAGTTAATGAAGAGTATGTTTTTATGAAATGGAATTTTGTGAAGGTGTCTATTTTATTAAGAGGAATTTTGTGAAAGCTCCTATTTTATTAAAAATAATTTTGTGAAGAGGCCTGTTTTGTTAAATTGACTTTTGTGAAGGGGCCCAAAATATGTTCCAAAATTGGCCTGGATCGACCGACCCCTGCAAATGCTTCTTTTAATCTCGAAAATATGTTGGTTTCTGATGTTTCAAATGATAAATAAAGAACGGTTTTCGGAATCGTAGATAACTCAGCAGAGGTTATGGTATATTTTCATAGATTAATAACAATGTTTTTTTTTTTTTTTTTTTTTTTTTTTTTTTTTTTTTTAATAGTGCAGTTATGAGATCGAGAATTTCTACGAAATACATTTTTCCGTATAAAAATTGTTATAACCCTATCTTCTGGAAGAGATGAGAAAAACTAAATTTTGGGTACTACTTGTTGTTATTATTTTTATTTATTTATTTTTCGGACACGACCTGATCTAGATTATTGAGGTATTATTTAAGGAATAATTTTTATTTGGAGGAATATGAAAAGAAAGGAATGATATGAAACTTAAGATTTTGTTGTTGTTATTATTATTTTTTTTAATTAGCTCTACTGATATAATTAAACAAATGCTACTGAAAAATAATTTCAACAGACACATGATATAATACAAACACTTGTCTTAAATTAAGCAAGAAAAGCTACTGTCAGAATACCGAGACTGAAAGGATAAACTTTTAAAAGCTGGCTTTTTTTCTCTCTTTTTTTACATTCACGTAAAGGGAATATATATATATAAACAATTTAAAATTGTTATTAGGTATTTTAAATAATGTAATTATTTTCTATATATATTATATTAATTGAATTTATCACGGTATTTCAAAATGAATTAACTGAATCCATAGGTTTTAATTGCTGTGTTAACTTAACTGTTTTATTCACCTTAATCTTATCATGCTTTTGAATACCATGTGCGGGAGGATATTTTGAAAATCAACTGGGATTTTATTGGGTATGTTGTGTAATATTTCTATTTTTTATGCTATAAATTAAATATTTAAAGGGTTGTATTGTTTTTTTTTTTTCATTTCATGCCATTTGATAATGTTCTGTTTTCATCTTGAAAATTCTCTTGGTCATATTGGTTGTTTGAGTACAGGAGAAAAAACAATGTTCAGCTTTTAGCTTTTTTTTCTCACAGAAAACAACCGATTTGCTTATATCATTGAATTCTGTACTCTTGAAAACGTAATTCAATATATAAGTTTTTCAATTTTTTTTCGGTATCCATATTCTTTTTTTCTCCCATATTAATTCTTGTAATTAAGTATAAGGCACTTTATTTTATACATACAGTTCTATATTATAGGTTTGTGGCATCCATTTTTATTGTCATTTCATTCACAATATTGCGGTTTTTGATGATGGTCGGCAATGTTTAATTAATGGTTATATATATATATATATATATAATAAATTTGAAATCACAAATATATGAAGAAATGGATAAAATTTTAAAGATGATCCAGAAATGAACATATGAAACCAGTATGCAATATAAGAAGCTATGAATATATATATGTATATATATATATATATATATATATATATATATATATATATTATTTTTTGTGTGTGTACATAAATATTTAAAAATTTCATTATTTTATATGTTTAAAGAAAATATAACTTATTTTTGAGAAACATTTATGAGAAATCAATTTTTCCAATATTTCCAGAAAAAAACTTGAAAAAAAAAACGCTTTTTTTCCGCCACTTCAAATTTCCGGAAAATTTAGATCTCTAAACTCGAAAATTGATAGTAAGTACTTTCACTTTCACTATCGGAAAACGAGAGTTCAAAGGAAGAAGTAGTTACATCATGTTAAATCATGAAATTTAACAGATGTCATCTTTCTGTTTTCCTTCTTTTTCTTTTAAGTTTACTACAAATACAGATACTTTTTGGCACAATTTCTTTTCCTCTTTTTACCATCATTATGCTGGATAAATTTCTTTTTTATCAAAGTTTCTTGATGTTCTCTTTCTATTTTATAGTCGTATCGTGTTAAATTTTAGAAAGTTAAAATTTAATTAAAATTTGCAAATTTAGTTTGTATCACTTTTTTCCCAGCGTCTAATTATTTTAGTATTAATAAAAATGAGTTTAGAAAACTCATTTCAATTTTGGCGTTTGGCTCGAAAGTTCTTAAAAGGGACTTATTTGGTGGGAAAGAAAAGAAGTGGAATACATGTTTTACTATAAAAAAAATACTTATCATTCATTCAAATTTGGAAATTTCAACGATATCTTTTTTTCACCACGTATATACGAAATTTCTTTATCCCTCTGTAACCTCCAAATTTTTATAACTTTTTCCAGTCCAAAGTTACAAACGACTAAAAAGTACTTTTTATATTTTTCGGAATTTTTTGAAACTTTGAGACAAACTTTAATATACTCATAATTATCTTTAAAATATTTTAAGCTTACAGAGGGTAAAAGAACCTTCCTATCAAAATGCTGAAAAAAAAATATTGTTGAAATTTTCAAATTTGAATGAATTAGAAAGATACGTATTTTTTCTCATAGGATTAACATGGGATTCTATTTTTTTTTTCTTCCCCACCAGTAAGTCCCCGTAAGCTAAATTATTTAAACACTTGACAGAAATTTTCAGTGAGTATCGCGTTCATTTATTATTAATGAGTTAACCAAAATTATAAACTTGATTTTCAGTTTCATTTTTCCGACGGCCTAACAAACAGCCTATATTTAATGTGCTTATAACAAACAAAGTTTTTGAGAAATCGGAATTTATTCGATTCGTGCTCTTTTCGCCTAAAAAATACTAGAGGTGAGGGGGGGCGTTCTTTCAGTCGGCGCGCCAGCCGACTGAAAAAGAACCTCCTGCCCGCCAAACTCCGCAGACGGTCGTCTGCTAGAGGGTGGAGTAGAGGGATTGCTTCGCGCACGATTCACGGACTCTTTTCTTGTGCGGTTCGCAGTTAGATATATTATTACACGGAGGAAAGAAAAATATTTCAAGAAAATCGTCTGCTTTTCTGTCCGAAAACTGAACTCTTGGCTTTTCATAATCGTCGTTTTAGAAGAAGGAACGTTCATTATCATTTACCCTTTTAGACTGGCGTATTAACGGCTAAAAAGAAACGTATTATTAATTTTTGTAGATATTTTTATTGAAGGGTTTTTTAAAGCCATTTTCATGGAATGAAGCATTAGGATGCGTTTCTTATCAAGGAAGTGTTTTAAAATAAAAACTCAAAGCGTGCTAGTGACTTAGTGAATTTATCTTTGCAAATATAATAATTGGCATCTGGTTGTTTGGAAGGAAATTATGATGAAAATTGCGGTTTTAAAAAAAGATATATATTATGTGATGATTTAAAAAAATTACTTTGTGAATATTGACGATTAGAATTTGTCAAAAATATGTCCCATTTCTCATCTGTCGTTATCTAGTGTTCAAAATGCAGAAATTTCAATTACAAAATAACGAAGTAAAAACATTGATAAAATATGTACAATTGTATATATATATGTATATTAAGCACGGTTCACGGACTCTTTTCTAATGCGTTTCGCCATTAGATATATTATTACACGGAGGAAAGAAAAAAGGTTTGAGAAAATCGCCTGCAATTGTGCCTGAAAACTGAACTTTTGACTTTTCATAATCATCGTTTTAGAAGAAAAAGTGTTCCTTATCATTTACCCTTTCGTACAAGAGTATTAACGGCAAAAAAGAAACACATTATTAGTTTTTGCAGATACTTTTCTTATTAAAACAAACAAACAAACAAACAGTTTTCACAGGACGACTGTTTAGACTGGCGTTTTCAGTAAAGGACATTGTTTAAAATAAAAGTTAAGGCATGTGCTATGTTAGTGGTTATTAAAGAGTGGCGCACTAATAAAATTTCAACCTAAAATGAATTCATTTGTGAAAAATTCGTCATATTTAACGATTTTCTTAAAGGGATTCTAAAGTATAAAATGTGTGAACAGTAAACTTTAATTAATGGCAAAGAAATTCCTTCGCAAATTATAACCTCTTTTGTTGCGATTTATCAAGAAAATTATTTTTTGAGGATAGTGAATTGCACAAGGTTCAACTGTTAATGTAATTCGTTTCTGAAATGTTCATTGTAGTATTAAGAGAAAACAAAATCTAAACGAATTCAAATTTATATTTATAAACAATAATTGACTGGATGCAATTTGCCAATAGTCGCATTCATCACAATCGTACATCCTAATTAGAAAGGGAAAAAATTCTAAAATACAAATATGTCTGTTTAATTAATAACTGAAATCTATTCTAATAGAATGAAATCATGATGAAAATTGTGATTATTAAAGTTCCATATATGACATGAAAAATTACATTGTGAATGTTGATTATGATGTTTCTTACAATTCTATCATGTATGTTATGTATTATTTAGCTTTTAAATATCAACAAGTTTAATTGTTAAAAAAAAAAAAAAAAGATTTAATAATTTTACTCATTTATCAACATAACACGTTTTGAAAAACTCTTAGAAACTTTTAAAGCTTAAAAAGTTTTCATCAGTTACATTGTACAATATTGTGTTTTAACTGAAACCGGAGTAAACGAAGTGCGTCTGCGCATTAGGAAATTGAAATTCACGACTTTTAAAAGAATGGAAAAAATAATAATTTTTATTTATTTTTTTTTCCGCTGAGCTTTTCTTCCTCTTTCGAACGAAATAGATAAGAAGTTGTGATAAGGATAAACGTTCTGATAGAAGTTGCTGACTTTGCACCGAAAGGGTGATAAAACAGAATAGATATTTTGAATTAAGAGGAGAAAAAAATGTCAGTATTTTTAAATGTTGGCGTCATTCAGTTTATCCATAAATGAACCCCTTCCAGAAATGGATTCGAAAATATAAAAGAGTCTTAATAATACGTCTTAATAACTAAAAATAACCGAAAAAGGAAGGGTTTGCGGTTAATCTTATTTTCTGTTATGATATGTTAATAAAAATTATTAAGGGGTGAAACGCTGATCAAATTTCAAACATAAAGAAAGTCATGTGTAAAAAGTTTGTATATTTAAAGATTTTCTTTATAAATTAATTCTAAAGTATAAAAGTTTGAATTATAAGCCTTAATAATTAATTAAATGGCAAATAATTACAATGCTATTTGGCAATTTAAAAGAGAAGTTCATCATATTTAGATATTGTCTTTGCTTTTAAAACGACTGAAAACCATAAAAAATGTCTCAATATTAATTCCTGATAACTAAATAACAAAGACGTATTCAGTCAGGTTGTATTTTGTGGTGTGATGTGTTCATGCACTTATTAACTATGGTAAGGCTGGCGAAAATTTCAACTGATAATATTATTCGCTTTTGAAAAGTTCATATTTAGAATTTCAAATGAGCGTAAAAAGTTCATATTTTTGAACGTTTACTAGAAAAAGCAAACTATTAAAAAAAGGGCTTGTAAACATCGTTTTTATAACTGATGCACATATTTGATCGCAAGTTTAAAAAATGCAATATGAGATAAAGTTTGCTCGAAAAGTATAACATAACATATAAGAACGCACTCAGTAAAAATGTTACATAAAAAGAAAAACATTTCTAAAAACTTATCTACAGTCCGCCACTGGTTATCGTCAAATTGTATATAATATATAATAGTATACTGATTACTAATATTTATTCTAACTGGTCATAACGAACATACATAAACATCTTCTTTCGTACGTTGTTATATACTCTTAAAATTAAAAATTGAAATAACTTGAATATTGATATTATATTGCATGCGTGAAGCTTATATTTAGAGTTTATAAATAATAAACCTTGACTTGAAAAGAACTTTAAAGAAGACCAACATCTCTAAAAACTTATCTACCGTCCGCCATTGGTTATCGTCAAAATGTATATAATATATAATAGTATAACTGATTACTAATATTTATTCTAACTGGTAATAATGAACATACATAAACATCTTCTTTCATACGTTGTTGTACTTTTAAAATTAAAAGTTGAAATAATTTGAATCTCCGTATTATATTACATGCGAGAAGCTTATATTTAGAGTTTATAAATAATAAACCTTGGCTTCAAATAAAGTTCCAAGAAGGACCTACGTCTCTGACAACTGATCTACAGTCCGCCATTGCTGGCTGTTTCTCGTCAAAGTAACAAAAAAGCCAGTCAGCTGGACGTTTTTAACGCAGCCTGTTTACAGAGAGAGTAGATGCACTTTGGCTCTTTTGATAAGGCCTTGCACATCTGAAACTTTTGAGTGTGTTAATCGTTGATATTTACCCGTACGCTGATAGACGATGTCAGCTACATTATTATTGCTACACGCTTTTGTAAATACTGACTGTTTTCCGTAAAACACCACATTAAAATATTTTCTAATGGTATTTGATAAGGACATGACCATTTTCGGATGAATGCTGATTATTTTTAGATTATTTTCTCCGGCTTTTATGCTTCGATAAAATAAAATCTGTAACGAAGATAAGCCACGATTTATTTTGTAGTTTGCAACTCAAAATTATATTTCGCATACTGAAAAATATTGAATACTGTAACTTTTTAAGAGTTCTATTATCAAGGAGCTAAAGTATATACTTCATGTATAGGTGAGGAAGTTAAAATGACAAAATAGATATGACGTACTTTATTACAAATGTGCAATAAATGAAGTCTTGTTATCGAATTTACTATACATATTTATATAAATTTATAGATTTCTGGATAATTATCAAACTAGTAAATAAACTGTAACAGAAAGAACTGAAAATATTAGTTGTCCAAGTAGAATTAGTCAAAAAATTCCGTTATAAAGCATGTAGAAATATAGTGTACGTATAGAAAAAGAAATAAATAAAAAGCCAGGTATATGTCATACTTTATTAGAAATATTTTTACAATAGCCAAATACAATCTCATAGAATTCCTTAGACATACTAATGTGTATGTATCGATTACACGATAGTTATCAAGCTAAAACATAAGCTTTAATAGTAAAAATCGCTGAGACTATTAGTTACATCAATAGCATTAGAGGAAAATTTTGTAACCAATAGACCAAATTGAGAATATTTGTACAGTATTTATATCCAGTCTTGTAGAATTCACTACACATACTTATGCATGTGAATAGATTGCACGTTATTTACAAGCCAGTTTATAGACTTCAGTAGTTAGAAGAACTGAATAACTTAGCTATCCAAAGATTGTCAAACAAAAAATGTTTTATCAATATACATAATGCATAGCTAAAAAGAAAGTATAAAGCTATCATATCACATACTATTACGAATATTTGTACAATGATAAATCCAGTCTTGTTGTAAAATTCTCTACACATACTTATGCATGAGTAGAAATTACACGATATTTGTCAAAGTCATAAATGAACTTTAATTATAAAAAGGACTGAAATCTCAGTTTTAATTGCGAAAATGAAATCAATGCAAAGAATGGGGGAACGCAAGTTTTAAGCATTTTGATCTGGAACCAAATCTCTAGAAATTTAACATGAATATAATTTAAAGAAATTGACCTAAAGATAGGTTGTAAACTTTTTGATATTGAATCAAGTTATTGTAATTCGCAAAAGTACTCACTGAAATAAAATACTGAAACTGCTCTCAATTTAGTATTATGCTATAGTCTTACATTTAGGAGTATATAAATAATATACATTGACTTCAAAAAAACTTCCAAGAAAAACACCATGCCTGACACCTAACCTGAAAAGGATACAAAAACATACTTAAACAAAGTTTATATTATAATTTTACATTTATACTTGTTTTTTATGTTATTTTTTCTTCTACTTTCACCTTCAGTATATATCGTACTTATAATATATGAATATGCAGTTTGTTTCATGTTGTAAACCGGGGACTTCATGTTGTCTCTTATGTCCTTCCTTAGCTGTTCAACGGGGGCGGGTCCCCCCCAGTCAACATGCTCTTCCTGGCCAAATTCCACTGACGAACGGTGACGCCTTGAACGGATCTCATTCCTACCTGTCCAGCTTCATCTCGTTACTGTTGAGGGCGGAACCTTATCCGCCATCGAGGTATGCCCAGTGTATGCAGCCGAACAATATCATGGGCATCGACAACATTTGTGAACTGGCCGCTCGGCTACTCTTCAGTGCTGTAGAGTGGTCGCGGAACATTCCATTCTTCCCTGACCTTCAAGTGACCGACCAGGTGGCGCTTTTGAGGCTAGTGTGGAGCGAACTATTTGTGCTCAATGCTTCTCAGTGTTCGATGCCCCTGCATGTAGCCCCGTTATTAGCTGCAGCGGGGTTACATGCGTCTCCTATGGCTGCGGACAGAGTTGTGGCTTTTATGGACCATATAAGAATATTCCAAGAACAAGTAGAAAAATTAAAAGCGCTGCACGTCGATGCCGCAGAATATAGTTGCCTCAAAGCCATCGTCCTGTTTACTACAGGTAAGTTGATTTTGAAGATTTTTTTCCATTACGGCCATATTCGAAACCTTAGCAATATATGAAAAAGATAGATTTATTTCGAGGGAAGAAAAAAGCTCGAAGCAGAGCCTGGTTAGTCCACGGTCCTGTGGGTTCAAGGACCTGGACCCCGAAATTCCAGAGCCCTCAAAATGAGTTTTTTTTTTATATATATGATCACATGATACGAATTTAAATCCAATTAATTATAATGTTATTTTCTTTGAACTCAATGTTTTTAAATCAAAAAGTTGATGTTCACCCTGACCACCTTAAAAATTGAGTACGCATTTTCACCTTAGAGTAATTTATCTGTCAGATTAGCGACATAAGCACAGGGCACGAGCTCAGATTCGAAGTTTTTGTCCCAACTATGGCAATCCGTATTACAGAACTTTTATTGTAAGTTTGGAAATTGGGACACCAAGCTGCGTCTGGCTTGATCAAACTAGGCTCGAAGAGATGCATATATGAAACTTTACATTTAACGTACTAGACAGGAAAATGTTCACTTCAAAAATATCATGCGATAGCAATTTTAATGTTATCGTTTGTTAAATATTTAAGAAAGGTTTTATTTTTTATTTTTTCAGTAGCAAAAAATATTTTATTTCACATTTATACCAAATGTATTGCTGAATTGCGACTATGGCTTATAATGTGAATGTATCTTGTGCTCTTATTTATGTACGATTACGAATGCTTTATTATATCCTATAAAACTGCTATATTTGAATGTAGACCAGTGGTTTCCAACGTGGGGATTAAGCCCCACTAGAAGGCAATATGACTTTTCAGGGGGGCAATTTCAGATTTCTTATTAACAAAGTTTCTCCCTTTTTTTTTTTTTTATGAAAATAGTGTCGTAGCCTAAAAATAGAAATAATAGATGAAAAATTTTTTTAAATAACTGAACGAAAATTATTTTTTGAAACGTTCCCATTTAAAAGTTCAAAATACACTGACACCTGAATAATTACGTGAACTCATTTACTTTGACTTTGATGGGGAAAGTATTTTGATACGTTTTATATATTAAAACACCATTTTAATTTTTCTGATTTTAATATTATTTTAGGAAAACATACCTCTTTTTTATACTATTTATTAAAAAAAAAAAAAAAACTTGTGCATCTATTCATAGTGCAATATGCCCCATGAAGGAATTTTTGCATATGAAATTTTGTAGGGTATATATCTAAAATTGGCTATTTGGTCATGTTTAATCTAAACAATGCTTTGAATCATCTAAATGAGATTCTACTTTTATGAAATTAATAAATCCCCATGCGCATCACGGAAGGAAATGGGTAGAAAGTAAACTTCTTATGGTTCCTTTGCCGACAATACACACAATATATAAACATACTTCATGCAAACATTTTAAAATTTAAAAATGGAGAAAACAAGGTGGCCAAATAATAATAACGAGAAAAAGAAAGCCCGCTATCAAAAAGGGTACGTACGCTTCAAGGACTTTCAAGGACCTTTTGCCAGAATTTTCTATCTTCAGGTATAGCGACCAGTGCTCTTAGCGACTAGGACTCAGTAGGAATTCTTCATCTTTTTTAACACTTTCCAACAAAGTTGAAAAGTGTTTATGACTTCGCTTTGTCTGTCCGTCTGTGCGCGCTCTAACTCGCGTAAATATACTCGGATCGTTCAGGAATTTTTGGATGTTAGTGACCTCTACCATAGCACGATCCCTATTTCAAATAAAGTTTCTAGCATGTTTAGTTCATTTACAGGGACAGTCAAAAGTTTTCCGTTACATTACGGCCTATGGGAAAAAAATCGTTTAAACTGGTTTTTAATGATGTTACATGCTTTCAAACATAATAAAACTGATATGCATTTATCAAGTGTACTAAAATATGCATTCTGTAGAATATATGGTGCAAAGAATATTTATTATTCATTTACAGGGCCACACAAAATAATTCCGTTACAGAACGATATAGGGGTGGAGGGAATTGTTTGCGGCGTATTTTAATTATGTTAAATTATTTCATGTATAATGAAATTGATATACGTCGCTAAGGTTTACTATAACTTATTTAATGTATAATACGAAGTGCATAGCATTTACAGGGACACACAAAAGATTTCAGATACTATATTGTATCCGAAGTACTGTAAAGTAGCGATGATTGCTGGAAGTGCATTTTTAATTATGTTATGTGCTTTTATATTTCACTATATTTATGCATAGTATATGATGTGTATAAATGTTGTAATTCATATACAGGGCTACACAAAATAATTCATAATTGTTACTGGGTATGATTGCAAATTGTTTAAAGGTGGTTCTTAAATGACTTATGCATTTTTAAGCGGAATTGCATTTGGTTTTCTAAGAAATGTTTGTAGAACATAGATAAAAGGATATATAGGGTCACGCAAAGAATTGGATTCATGGCCGTCTATAAATGATAATTTCTAGAAATGTGATTTCAGTAGTTTTAAGAGTGTTTTACTTTGAATTAAACTTTAATTAAGTAGTGACGTGTATTAAAGGTACTAGGTTAACTACAGGGCTGTACAAATGTATATAAGTATGTTTTGATCTATTAGTATAAATTTCTGAAAGAGAAAATTCAACCAGTTATGCGTTTTCTTGCTAAACTAAATTTTCCTATTATATAGTATATATATATATCAACCTACAGATCAAGTACAGGTCTGTTCAAAAGAATTGGAATACATATTTGACTATAGACGGTAACTGCAGAAATCAGTTTTTCAAATGTTATATGCGTTTTCAAAAACGTTTTATTTAGTTCTCTTATATACCCTATTTCGCTAAATAACGAAGTTTTGTTAAAGCATTCAGGAAGTGTTGGAAAGTGTTTCATAATCTATGCTTAACGCATGATTTTTCTTACTTGTTTAAATATAACTTTAACCTTATTATTGGCATTTCATCAGTATTCATCAACATTGATTTATTCTATAAAAGCAAATGTAGCACGGATAACAGGCCCTACAGTGTCCCTGGGAACCCGAATGGTTCATGTTATTGCATTTCGCATTTTAAATTGTTATACTCGTATACCAGACCACTTAATGTTTTTATGTCACACAAAGCCCTACAGTTGTAAACAACATTTGTAACATTTAACAACGTACAACATTTGTAATGTAATCTGGAAGATGGTTTTGTGTCCATATGTTAAAATCTGTTTTAGGACTTCTTGTGGTAAGGCAGTTTCGCAACCCTAATCGCACAATTCAGTTGGGATATTGTCGGCTGCAATTGATCTATTTACACTAATCATTGCTTCAATACTGTTTGTGTTATCATCCGGTATTGTTGCAGTTAATAGTCACCTCAAACACATACTCATCACCTTCATTAATAATGCTGTTATTATGGAACAACGTACAACATTTGACAATCCAAAAATACTTCCTCCGCGTACACTTGCACAACAGTACAGCAGGTAGTATGTTGCAGAGTTACTGTAGAAAGTGCCAATTTGACACGTTACATCTTTTGTTGTTAAAAAACTAAAGCTAACAAGTGCAGCCACTTGCACAAGTCTGATGCACCTTAAATTCGGATCTTTTATTAACGGTATCACCAAATTTTATTGAAATATGTTATACAGGATAATTTTGAAGTTATAGACAAAATTTCAAAGAGCGATAGAACACACCTAAACAAGCTTTACATACTCACACAATGCATGGTCGTAACTCAAGCAGTGAAGTTCTACAGGGATTGCGGTGAGAATTCTGCTTGCTACACAATTTGGACTTCCAGATCTTTCCCATCCGCAGCACCACCATACGTGGAATAAATGTCTGTCATTTTCTGATTAGTAAAACCATCCAACATTTTTGCAATACTCGGTAGAAATGACGTTGCGTATGAAAACCAGCACTTTATGTGTTTAATAATATAGCCATGTGGCAATTAACCGTATGCGATACGCCCATACATTGTATGACAAAAATGACTCGTTAAGATGTGTTCTATCACCCCTTAAAAACTTGTCCAAGCCTTCTGATTCACCCTCAGTTTCTCTGAAGGAAACATGATCAAATTTACCCCCCCCCCCCTTCTCTTGAGTTCAGTTGTATGTCAAATAAAACTACTTACTTTTAATTTCTTGATTTCTTCTAATTTTCACCCATATTAGCATTAGTTAATAACTGTATAAATAAAACTAGCAACCACTTACTAAAAATATTTTGAAATAAACAGGATTCTCCCCTGACAATCCCTGTAGTGCTTCGCTGATTGAGTTATCGTCATGTATCGTATAGTGTTTTGAGCTTGTCTGTTATAGGTGTTGTAGTGTATCTCTTTCCATGTTTCACCCATGAACTCTGAATCAACGTGTATAAACAGAAAGTTTTCGCCATTTGCATCTGAATTTTTTACTTATCCACGTATTTCCACAATTCATGTCTTTCCACTTTTTACGTCTTATTTCATATGTGCCTACAAAATCGAAAAGACAAAGTTTTACTCGCTAATGTAAACTCTAGATGAAAAATGTATAGAAATAGATTTTTTTTTTTACAACATAATTAAAGAATTAATTCGAGAACAATGATAACCATCAGGTTATGAGAGAGTAGCGACTCCCTCAAGGATAAAAACACATTATTTCCCTATTCACGCCAAATAATCAAATACCACCTGGCAGAACATGTTTTCGTCCTCAGCCGGGTAACTATTCCAGTAATTACCCGATGATGTGAGAGAACTAATTTCTCTGAAAACTATAGTTGAATTCTTTAATCATTATATATGGAAAAAATGTACAGAATTATACTGTTATTTGCAGATTTCTCCCTTAAATTTTAGGCTTCAACAAAATTTTGTCTAATGAAAACTCTTAAAATGTTATTTTAAATTTCTTTTGTTAGCTAAAAAAAAAAAAAAAACAAGCATTCTTTACACAGAGATTGACAATATTCTGAGTTTAATTCAGCGTATCATTTCAAACGCAAATGAAAAATTTCGTCAACGGTATTTTAATATATCTCAAGTTTTAATTCAACACAGAAATTAAATTTGTCAAAAATATAAAATGCTTTTATTCGAATCATGGGCATGCCTTTAGTTCCATATGTGATTCATGGACAAGTTCGGAGGAGTATTTTTTTACCCGAACGCTTCATGTATTGTGGACTCAATTTCTCTCTCAAAATTAGCTGATTAATACTGTGTGTGGTAGTTTTAAAACAAAAGGCGGTTACACGACAACTGAAAGAACTACTTGGAGAGGAGAATAAACATGCTTTCAGATCCCAAGTACTATGCTTGCTTCGATTCTAAAATCCACCCTTTTACAACAATTAAATTTCGTTTCCAGCGAAATCGACGACAAAGGCCCTCTTCAAACATAAATATAGAGTCATGTCAGAATATGATGTCTTTTTGTGCTCTTTTAATATCTGAAGTGGATGTTCCAATAAGACGGAGCACGGAAAAGTTGATAGATAGTAGGAATTCCAGAAAGCACAACCCCCTACTCTTGCATCGCAAATAAAAATATTCCGAAGGAAAGTCATAAATATTCCTCTTTAACATCATCTTGCGGGAGGGGGCGCCGGAATTTTGCATAGGATGCATCACTTGGTGACATCAAAGTGGCGGCGGGCAGGGATGACGCGTTCGAAAAGAACGTTCTTCCATTCCTCGATACAGATTACGCCGAGGGAATATGGAGAAGAAAGAAAATTTATGTATATGGCAAAAGAGTGATCGGAGATCTTTTAGTAATGAATCCGGACTTTCTAGAGAGCTACTCCAGTCCTGGTATTTTTGGCAAAATGAACCCTGTCGACTTATTAATAGTTGGGGAAAAGTTTTAGAATATTTGAGGTTTTCATTTGCAGAAGGGGGCGGCCCTTTTTTTATTTATTTATTCTCTTATTATGATTGCATCAAGGAGTCAAAGAGATTCTCACTGTTTAAATGTGTTCCGCCTGTTGCCTTTGATGAAGGGACGGTTGGAATTGAGGGTAGATTCATTCGTATTTCTGGACAAAGAAAAAAGAAAATCCTAAAATTCTTGTAAAAATATGTCAGACAACCATTTAAATTTTCTGGTGAAAAGCATGGGTTTGTTTCTTTCATTCGCTGTACTTTTGAAGTCGATTTCAATGTTTGATGAAGTGCGCTATTGACTACATCAAACTAGTTAACTGAAATCTTATTAGTTAGCCGATAGAATAAAAAATAGCCCTTTGAAATTCAAAATTTGGAATATTTGGTGGTAATTTATTACATTGAGATATTCTTTGATTGTATACTAAAAACACTTTTAGCCGTTTGAAATTTTTAATCAATGTCGATATGGTTTTTTTTTTTTTTTTTTTTTTTTAGCATCTGTAAAATCTAGTATTTAGCTATAATACCATTAGTAATAAAATTAACCTTATTAGTACAGTATCGATAAAGTTTAATATTCTGCTGTAATGTAATTTGTAATAATAGAATTTGAATTTTCGAGAGAACTATACTCTAGCCTGATATTTTTAGCAAAATGAACCCCGTCAACTTATTAATAATTGAGAGAATGTTTTAGAATATTAGAACCTATGTTTTCATTTGCAAGAAAAGGTGAAATCATATTAGTTACCTGATAAAAGAAAAGGTCTTTTGAAAATGTTAAGTTTAGAAAATTAATGATAATTTTAAACTTGAGTTAGGTAGCGTTATATGCTGTACCTGGCATTGCTCGACAACGTGGTAAAAACACTTCCAGTCAATTTCAACGTTTGATGTGCGCAATTGACTGCAAACTAGTTAGTTAAAATCATATTAGATAGCTGATGCCAAAAAAAAAAAAGGGGGGGGGGGTTTAAAAGTAAAAAAATTAAAAATTGTATGTAAGTGGTATTTTATATTGTGTGATATTGTTTTACTGCTGCGTTTTAAAAATACTTCAAGTCCCATGAAAGTTTTAATGACTTTAGAATTTTTCTTGTTTTAATATGATCGATGAGGTTAGCATCTGTTAGATCAAGAAATCAGCCATAATATGTTTGTCTTCGCTAACATAGCATCTTTTATAAAGTTTTAAACCCTATTTTAGTTAGTATACATCTTTTATAAAGTCTTAAACCCTGTTTTAGTATACCTAATTCGTAAAAAAAAAAATTGTTTATATAACATTTATAGAGTCTAGTATTTTGTTTTTAAATACAAATTTGTAATAAAATCATTTTCGCCAGTACTGCACTAGTAAAGTCTAGTTTTCCGCTTTAGTTGTTTCTCTCTCTCTCTCTTTTTTTTTTTTTTTTTCGTTGTAATCTTAAAGTTTGAATGTATAATTTCATTTGAAATATAGTGAGGTCAGCTTCAACAATAATTGTAAGTGAAGTTTGATAAAAAAAAAAAAATAATAATAAATTTGAACATTATATTAGAAGCTTTCATAATATACTTTGAAATTGTAATTTCTATGTGTTTTTGAAATATAATATTGAAATAGAAGGGACCAAGAGAAATAATGGGAGGGGATTTTCAGTTTAGGTAAAACATTTTTGAGACAAATTTCTTTTAGAAATTCGAAAAGGATTAGTTTTACAGACATGAAAGTTTTTCGCGTTTTCGTGGAAAATTGGTCTTTCGAGATCGATGCAAATTCGTTAAGAAATCGTGACGTAACAACTTATGTCTTACATATACGTTTGTACACTAATATTTTGTACGTTAATGATTTTGTATTCGCGTGGAGTTCAGCCTTTTTTCTCAACGTGCCCCTTCATGCCAAGCAACTCATAACTGCAGTTTATATTTCTATGCCATAAGCATTAGTTTCTCTTTAGTTAAAAATATCACTTACAGGACACAGTTTGTTGTTTTGGTAACAATGTTATGTAAATACAGTTTATATTTACTTCTAGACATTCGGATCAAATCAAACTTCAACCGGTAACCAGTCATTCACAACATAATTTTATCACTTGTCTAGAACACAGTCTACCCCCAAATGTTAGGTATAGCAGGGTTGCGCATTATTTCGGGCTGAGTCAAAGGTCCTTAGCCACTTTCTAGAGCGGAAATGAGAGACAACTTGTTGCATGTTCGAGTACCAAAACCGAAACGGGAAATCAATTGGAGCGGGAATGGCCTCCGGGATACGATGGGATAGTCTTGCAAGTGGTTTTCATCCTTTCCATCTTGTGTGCATCTGTATGTGGAGCGTTTGCAGATAATAATTTCACAAATTTTCTAAATGGTCGAAGATTTATAGGATTGGCTTTAGTCAGGGGTGGGAAAATGCGTCATTTTACTCGCCACAGGTGAGTGAATTTTCTGACAGGGCGAGTGACTTTTTAGGTAGCCTTTGAAAATTGCAAACTATAGAGCAGGCATGTCAAACTCGTTTACACCTGAGGGCCAAGTATACAATTGTATACAAAGCCACGAGCCACATTACAAAAAAAAAAAAAAAAAAAAAAAAAAACAATAACAAATATATTACATTTCACAGAATCAAATTTATCCGTATAAAATACAACTTTGTTTAAAAAAATAAATAAAACATGCAAAATTCCAAAACTGCCTATCTGAAAATTTGAGGTTACTGTAAAATTTTGAAAGAAATATTGATTAAGTAAGATACATTAATTTTACGAATTTTTATTATTCTGTAACCAGGGGCGTAGCCACATATATTTTTTCGGGGGGGGGGGGGGAATTCGAAAATTTCCCAACTTGAAACAAATTGCTCCAATTTTCGACTAAAATGATATGCACAACGTGTGTAATAATTATAATGATACTTTTGCATAAAAAATTCTGAAACTGAAAACAAAAATTCTAATTATGGGTTTGTTTACTAAAAAAATAAATACGCTTTTTACTTTCTTCTATCTTTACAAGAAGAAAGTATTGGAATCGTGAAAAAATTCGACATCTGGTTTTAGACTGATTTATACGTTTTAGTAAGTCCTGAACACGATTCGACTGTTTTTAGAAAATATCTATCTGTCTTTATGTGTTACAAATTTTGTGGGCACTCTAACACAAGAACTAATGCACGAAATTTAATAAAACTTTAGAGATTCACTTATACAGTTGAACCTCGTTAATGCGAACACTCAAGGGGGAACTTTTTTTGTTCGTATTAAAAGTAGTTCGTGTTATCGGAACTTAACTACATTACATACAACTGGACGAGGCAATCGGAAACAGTTCTGACTGTACCTTGATAAAAATTGGTGCTGATTTGTTTTTGGTGTAAATCGTCCAACAAGTGGCACTGCTATGCGGCATTTTTCACGATTTACATGATTTTAGCGATAATTATATCTCAAAAACTATTGCACGGAATTTGATCAAACGTCATATTCTGTTAAACCTTGACATAATTTGATGCAGATTAACTTTTTATGTATATCATATGGCAGGTGGCGCTGCTATGCAGCATTTTTCACGATTTTGCGATAGCTGTATCTCAAAAACTAATGCACGGAATTTAGTCAAACTTCATATTCCACATAAGTAGCACTTCCACATAAATAGACCCTTATTAGGCTTGGGTCTATACTGTCCAAAGCTATCGCTTTTGTGCACTTTGAGTAAGGAATTTTGGTTGCAGACATCTAAGAAGCTGGGTGCCAAAATTCAATGATTTGTTTGAAAAATGCTATACTTATTTATATCTCCTTTTTAAATGCACACAATTCAACAAATCTATACCTTTAGAGTTTGTTATTATAGACAAAGAATTGTCATTTAATTTTGGCACCGTGATTGCAAATTTTGAGGCATTAACATGTATGGAGTAGAAGAAAATTTTGGGATTGGCACATCCGACTAGTTTTTACTTAATATTAATTCTTGTGGTCTTCAAAGAAGCCCACCTGTTAATAACATCGCTGAGTTTAATAAAGTTCCCTATTTCACTTTCATATTTTAAAAGCATTAGGCTGTCAAGTCTGTCATCCCTCATTGTAGCTTGCAATATATATTTTTAAAATTTTTATTTGACTAAAGATTTCATTAGATGCAAGGCCATAAAGATAAGCTGCTGTGAATGTTAAGGTACGAGTATATAGTTTGACGGCGTGACCCAAATAGTCTTTGAATTTCATGGCATGAGTAAAAGGTTTGTTAAGTGAATTGGGATTTGGTTTATTTCTATTTGACTGTGCAAGTCATGTACATCCGGTTTCTCATATCCAAGTGGAAACATTATTAACTTTTCCCTTGCACAATTGTAATTTGAATATGGAATGCATTGCTGCAATATTCTCTTGATATAGGGAACATTGTCATTTAAGCCCATTACTAAATTCCCGAAATTTTCTTGTATTTCTTATAATTTTTTACTGTAAAACTTATGTGTATCAATGTCCATTGCTGTGCTATTATTTTTATCGATTGCCTTTGGTGAAACTGTTTTCTTATGGTGCTTTCGGAACTCAGCTTCTCCAGTCACATCCTAATTGTTTGTGAGCTTGTCTGTAAGGAAATCTTTATTTCTTCAAAATTTTATTCAAGTGCAACGTGTCAGTGTTACAGTGCATGTCGATTTTTTCTTCAGTTGATGGACTGCTTTCATGGTCATATTTCTGTTCAAATTAAAATCGTCCATTTTTTACCTTTTTCATCCTCGAATGGATTTTTAGATGCTCCAAAATCTTGCACGAAAACTCTTTTCCTATTATGAAGGGATTCTTCGTGCTCACATTTATAGTAACTTTTTAGAACATCTTTAAACACAGAACACTGGACTTTTGGTTTAAAATTTTATAAACACACATGAATATAAACGAACAGGACTGATATATATTTCCGCACACAAATAAAAGTAAAATGTGACAAATTTATCTAAACTAACGACTTCTTATATCCGCATTTGCTCATATAACGCTTTTTACTTGACAGCGAAGGGTTAACTAATTTTTGCGGCAAAAAAATCACGAGAATGAGTAAAATATTGTCCAAAAATCGCAAAATTAGTCAAAAAAGTTGTGAAAACTCATCAAATCTTCTTGCCCATGGCTGTGTTTCAAGTAGGTTACTACATTCCTTTCTGTTGTGCTACAAGTGGTTTCAAATATTCAAAAGAAGCTGCAATCCCTTTGGATTAAAATAGCTGGATTCTCTTTTGGGAGGAGAAGGGGAGGTAGGGTGAAATTTTTGTGAAAGGAACAAAGTTTTGGAGGAAATAAAGGAACTGGTTAGTCAGTTATTGATGGACAGGAGTAGAGAAAGTTAGGTCTGGTAGATGTACAATATTTTTGTAGAACTGAAAAATACAATGATAGATTAAGTGTGGCTGATTTCTTTTTGTATTTCTTTCGATAATTTAACTTTTTTACTGTTGCAGTGCTCAAAATAATCACCAAAACAATAAAAATTTCCCAATTTTTTTACTATTACTTTTAAAAAAGAAAATGTCTCAAAAATCTAGAAGTTCCCAACTCTAAGCCCAAATTTCCCAACTTCGCATATATTGGGGGGGGGAGGCTCCCCCATACCCCCCCCCATGGTGACGCCCCTGTCTGTAACATTAAATATAGCAAGGATATGGTACTAAAGCGAGCTGCCAAACAAAGTTAAAAATACATTCACATAAAAATAAAAGAATCTTTAAACACATAACAGGTATTTAAAAATTTATATCGCGATCAGAATGTTTGAAAAATGTATTATTAAGTGCGTTATCCTGATCTTTGCATTTTTTTCTCTTGGAATCGCTCGCGAAGATTACTATTCTCAAATAGAGGTAGATATTTTGAGTAGAAAAATTCTCAAACTTG
Source organism: Maratus speciosus (assembly GCA_963932465.1). Lineage (NCBI taxonomy): Eukaryota > Metazoa > Arthropoda > Arachnida > Araneae > Salticidae > Maratus > Maratus speciosus. The sequence continues at coordinate 2,114,938 of OZ010790.1, read as the reverse complement.
GCATCACTGCAGCTACGGTCAGTGCAGGTGTATTCGTGAAAAATAGATTTTCTGCATGGAATATGAATTAAATCAAAACAGTGGAAATATCAAAGGCTTGGCGGACCACTCATAAATTGTCGGCGGGCCAAGTATGGCCCACGGGCCACGTGTTTGACATGCCTGCTATAGAGATATGCCGAAAACGTTTTTTTATTTAGTAGTTAGCTATATTTTTCAACATACCTAATTGCTGCGATGTAAACGTGGTATGAAGTTCTACTTTATATTAAACATTCATCTCCTGTTTATATTTCTTAATTTTATAGGGAAAAATATATCAAAATGCATTATACAGTAAAAGCCCTTTCAACCGGCATTCTATGGCTCGGCACATTCTATAATCCGGCACGCTAGCCCGCGTTTTTTTTTTTTTTTTAATATCTCTTGGGTCACTAGGTTGCGAGCTGTTCACTCAGGATCCTGACATCTCTTGACCTTGACCACGAGGTCGCGCTACAATGTTAAAAATATCGTGAAAAATTACCTCTGTTTTTAAAGGCTATCTATTTTCTGGCCAATGAGAACGCTTCATAGGTGTTAATGTAGCATTCTCATTGGTCAGAAAATAGCTAGCCTTTAAGAACAGAGGTAATTTTTTACGATATTTTTAACAGTGCACTGTGTGCTTAGTTTACTTCGCCCAGTGTTTATCGTGACTCATATTACTGCCTAATGGCGATGATGATGATCAAGATTAAAATGCTCGAAGTGATGACCAAAATATAGTGCTAGATTTGGTAGAAGTCGTGCCAAACAACCCTTTCAAAGTATACCCCTTGAGGAAGTTCTAGACTGAATTGAAATCTACGACAGCGTACCAATGGTCGAAGAAATCAGTGACGCACTGTTTGTACAGGGTGTTTTGAGCCCACAAGAAGCCCAGATTCAGGAGGTGGAATCGGATGAAGAAGGAGCCGTGGCAGATGATTCTAAAATCTCGTGAAAATGGAAACAGGCTTCTGATGCATTAGATACATTCATAAAATTTTCCGAATCGAACAAAAGCTACAATTCTACGGAACTCATAAATCTGTGTATAATCCGTAGCGATTTTTTGAAGAAATCAGAATCGCGGAATCAACGCAATATCAGAGAATTTTTTAAGAATGTACTGTTCATATTAATTTTTTACTACTTGTACAATGTAATGTACATATAAAAAGTATATATTAAATAATTGAAATTTAATTTTGTATTCTGTTTTGCTTTAATTCTCACAATTGTTAGAATGGCAAAATACGGAACAGTATAGGTCAAATATTTATACAATTTGCACAGGTTCATAATGTAGGTGAACACAAAAAATGCATTGACGTTCGATAATCCGGCAAAATCGCTAATTCGGCACGGATGTGGTCCCGAACGTGCCGGATTAAAGAGCTTCTACTGTAGTAATAGTAACCAACTATTTTTGAGTTGCGTAATTTCGTCATAAAAATTTTCAACTTTACGCTGCATTTTACTGCCTGGTGAAATAAATCCTTGGCTGGTAAGATTTTCTAGAAATTCCCCACCCCTGGCTTTAGGAATATGCGACAGTCACGTTTTGATCTTTGCTAATGTTTTTCACGTGTATCTTCCGCGTTTCTTTTAATGGATATGAGGGTATTTAATCTTAGTGTTTTAAGGTAAAGAAGTAGATAGACTATTATATCAATAATGCGCTTATCAACTAGTAGTGTATACAATATTACGTAACGTGGGATTACGATTGACTAAATTCCTATTATAATGACTTATAGAAAAAGACCTCGGGGATGAAAATACAATAAAATCCTCCGACGAATGGCCATGAAATGTAAGAAGTCATTTTAAGGATTATTATTGACACTTGTACAATGGTGCTATAAAAACCACTCGAAAAAAAAGTTGAATAAAACATTAATTTCTCATTTAGTGATAACGACACACTTGAGTAAATGTTTCTTCACACAGAGATGTTATGATTTAAGCTTTCATATTTATTTTAGTATTGTTTCAACCATTTCTTCCGGTTTTATTGCTGATATCGTTCTTGCAATTTTAATTGTAGATATTACGTACAACTTCTTAAGAATATGTCTATGTTTTAGGAAGATGTTTTGGGGGCAGTAATAATCTACGATGAAGTATTTTGAGGGAACGTTTCTCTTATGCATGCATTCTTTATTTCCAGAGAAACATCCAAAATTCTCGTATCTGCTATTATATCAAAATTTTTCGATGCTTTTTAACTTTATCTCAGTGGTTTTATTAATATAAGTTCTGTCCTTTAAATAATGTATTATCAAAAGTCGATCCAGCGAAAAGTTGGTCCCTTCGCACATTTACATTTTCTAAAAATGGCGGCTTCACAAAATTTATTTCATGAAATAGCCCTTAAAAATACAAACCTACGAAACAACCAACAAATATAAAACTTCAACCAACTGTCAAATTTGATTTTTAAAAACATTACATTTTTTTTTTTTAGGGTTTCGTCCTTAAAAAGTAAAAACGGAACCATTATAAGATCACTCCTTTATCTGTCTGTCCGTCTGCCACAGCCATTTTACTCGTAAACTATGGAACGTGGAAAGTTCAAATTGACTAAAGTAAAAAAAATGCTATATTAACCATTCACAAATATACTTAGGGAAAATGTAGAGGGGCTAATTAAGTTACTTGGAAAAAAAAAAATCTTTTCCTTGTATATCGTGTGAAAGCTTTCGTAACTAGGAACTCAAAAATACATTTCTTTTAATTTTAGGAAATATATTTTGAGAGATATCGTTGAAAATGTAATGAAAAATATGTTTCCCTCCCTCTATTTCCGAGTCTACTGAAACTAAGATTCAGAAAAAATTAGGTGTAGTAGAAGTTAATTTAAACCTTGCAGAAAAACTATAGCGATTACACTGGGTCTCATAGTTTTCGAGAAAATCGTATTTTTCCGTACACACAAATTTCGATTTGCGGACGTTCAGCAAAGGAGTTGAGGAGCACTGGAGGTACCCATCAATGTAGAAGTATTAAAGGATTATTGATAAGGATTTTCGAAAAAAAAATAATAACAATTCGGTCATTATACGAGATATTAACCTTTAAGAACACGGACAGTTTGAACAAACGTAAAGACACGGGCGGCGTACCCTATGCGGTATCGGCTCTTAAGGCTGTTCTCAACTGCTCTGCTCAACAAGTGCAAAGCGTTTTGACACATTTATAAATTCATTTTTTAACGGAAAGATATAAAATTGGAAAGCTTGACCACAGAAGCGATTTGGAATCGAACTGTTTTATCCATTTTTTGATCAATAAATTATCTATTGAGTTATAAGGGATATTGATCACGTGACACGGCATTTTTTTCCCCTTACTGACCGGATTTTCCTCTTTCGTTCAGAAGTTCGGTTCAAAATGCCAACTTTGACAGTATTTTCTGAAAGATCTATTGCGTTTACAAGAAAACGGAAAAAACAGTTCGATGACATAGTTTCTGAATAACAACACCTTCTAGTTTCATGCGTTTGCGAACAAAAATGAATTAAAACTTATGTCAGAAAGTTGACCCTTTGAATTTGAGAATAGCCTTAGAGCTTAGATAACAGCTTTTAATGATATATTTGTATAATGCAATGCCCAGTTACTAATTCATATCTTTATTGTACGGAACCCTCTGTGCGCGAGTAATGCTCGCTCTTGACCGGTTATTTGGGATATAAACCCACTAGTATTGATAAAATACGCAAAAAATGACACATGATAGTTCAAAGCGTACGATAATAAAAATAATTGTACGCCATCCCGTCAGAGTTTGTATCCCATCTAAATATTATCGGAATATTTAAAAATCGTTTCAAAAACCATAACATACGTCGTTATCTTGGTACTTATGGAAGCTTGTTAACAAACTCTTCAGAATCTTGTTTAACGTGTCTTCCTCTCAAACTAATAGAAATCCTCTAACTTAACCAGACAAAACCTACACTTTAACAGGTGACTGACTGAGCATAGAATCTAATCCAACCACCACGAATGCTTGTCTTATCTCAAACGCCTGTAGTGAAGGACGAATGACTTTTTGCCAGCATCTCGCTTTTCATTATTTATGATGTATTCAGGGATCGATCCAGGCAGAATTTGGTGCTTATTTAGGGCCCTTTCACAAGAATCTATTCAATAAAATAGGCCCCTTCACAAAAATAAATTTAATAAAATGGGCCTCTTCACAAAAATAAATTTAATACAACAGGCCCCTTCACAAAATTCCTTTTAATAAAACAGACCCTTTTATAAAATTCCTTTTTAATAAAATGGACTTCTTTGTGAAATTCTTTTTCATAAAAAGGGTTTTTAAATGTGTAATTTGTAAATAAAACTAGGTCGCGAAAAAAAAAAAAAAAAAAAAAAAAAAACATTAGCAAGAGGATTAATAATTTTTTGTTTATAAATACTCGGTACAAATTTGAGTAGCTGGATTTCTACTTTCGTTACAAAATGTTATTTTTCACAAAAATAGAATAAAATTCACAAAAATAACTTTCACTTTTCACAAAATGGGCCCCAAGAATAAAAACCTGCATCGACCCCTGGTATTGTAAAAAATTCAATTTGTGTAAGAATAAAATTAACTTTAAATTTGGATTTTTCAATATTCTTATTATTAATGTAATTAATAATTAAAGTCTTTCTATAGTTTTATATATTTTTTTCAACACGTTTTTACCGGTGTATTAATTACTTAGAACTTTAACGATTTTTATATGCATGAGTCATTTATAAATCTTGTCTTTAGAATGCGTACTGCGTAATTATTAGCATAAGGGACGGTAATTATTATTAATACTAATTGATATTAATAATCATTTCGTATTAATTAAACACACATAATTTTTTTTTTTTTTTTTTTTTTTTTTGATAAAATGTCTTAGTCAATTGCATTAAATATAATTGTAAATGGCATAAAATATACTTAAGTGCTTATTCTTATTGCATAGTTTTTATTCCCAAAATGCACACTAATCTATTAAAAGTTCGCATTTCTTAAGCACGAATTTGGATTTGTGAATTGTAACGTCATATTTAAGAAAACGGTTTCTGTTTTACCGTATGTTGTTGAGAAGAGGCATTACTACATAATTAATAAACTTAAAGAAGTCATTCGACTTTTGATAAACGTCTAAGTATAAACATGCCTAAGTTTGAATCACATACTTTCACATAATCAATAAAACTTCTTGAGAAACGAAATTGCACGGGGCCGGAAAAATATTCCCTTGTAGACAGGTTCCCTTCAGCCGGTATAATTGTATGGTTCTCATTTCACCGAGATTCTATTTACACAGGTTTTACTATATTTATAAAATAAATGAGTGAATAACATTTAAATGAAATTCAATTCTGTATTGTCATTTTTGTTCCTTTTTGATAAAGCTGCTAGAATTTTTTCAACTTGTCCGAATCCCTGGTCTTTAGTTGCTTGTGAATTGCAGCATCCGAAACAACAGAATAATCACAAGTTATTTTCGTCGCAATTTTCTTCGTTCTTTGATTTTTATTGTACACATCATCTCTTCTTATCACTCGCTGTTATCAAAAATCGTGATGGAAACAATACTCCCTCTTCTCAACGTAAGTTTCGGGACAACGACAATAATTTCAGAATCACCGACGCCCTGTATGATTTCAGATTTTGGCAAAATCAAGGCCATCTTATCTTTCGGTACCAGGGTGCAGCCGAGCGTGGCTAATGCCTGTAATAGTTAAGATTGGGTTTGGAATATGGAAAAATCTGAGCTTGACCCGGCAAACGTAATGGTCTGTGACAGAACTGTATGCGCCTCTCTCTGTCTCTTCAACTGTGTGGTCTTGTTTATCTTGACCTGGATGGTTTTACATCTTGCAGATGTTTTCGCAAGGGCAATTTGAAATAGGCTCTTATGTGTAATTTGTGTGAAATTTCCCAACTCATTAAGAAAAATCACACGTTTTTTTGCACCCCATCCGTTTCTTATGCATTTTAATAGTTTGTGACGCAATTTAGTGACTCTCTATCTCTGTTTCTCCATGCTTAGTCTCCTTGTCTCGACATAAATAATGTTACCAGCTTTTAAGTGTTTTCGACAGTGTTGATCCAGCACCTTTATGTGAAATTTGTATGCATGTTTCCAGCATAGTTAAAGTAATATCTTAGGATTAAAATTTATGATTTGCGACTATATATCCCATCTTGTAACCTTTAGAATGTGATTGAGGGCTTGCGATACATTTTTTTTTTCTTATTGTAATTGTAATCGGGGTTTACTGGAAAATCAGAGACAAAATCCTAAGCCCTACTGACCTGATATAGAAAATCACTCAATCATTATCATTTGAGGGGCTCGCAACCATAGTAGATCAAGTCCATTAAAAAAAAAAAAAAAAAAAAGTGGGATAGTCCATTTAGAAAGAGCATAAAATCTGTTTTATCCATTCCCACAGTACACCATTCCACGTTTTCTTTTTTTGCTGTATTTTTTAAATTCGTCTCTCGAAATTCTTCTGTCAGATTTTTATCTTTAAACTCAAAACAAAGATTTTATTAGCAAAATTAAGAATTTTGATGTTAACTTCATTAATTGCTGTTTTCTTTTCATACGTGAAGGCTCGATTCAAAAAAAAAAAAAAAAAAAAAAATTCGTCGGTGGGTTATACTTTTAGTTGTACAATCAAACCTCGTTAACATGAACACGCTTAACGTGAATTACTTTTAACATGAATTGTTTTCACAGTCCCCTATAAAAACAAATACAAAGATTTGATATGATAACATGAATTGCTGTCAACATGAACAAAATTTTCATTCCCCTTGATGTTCATGTTAACGAGGTTCGACTCTATATGCTATTAAATATTTCGTTCAACACTAAAAACGTTAATTATTTTTTTTCTTTTAATATTAACACTAGAAGCTCCAACAGCAGTCAATTTGACTGCTACGAAATATGTATAATTCGATTTGAACTAGAAATTTCTTTAAAAAAGAGTTAAACATATTTATCATAAAAATAAGTTAAAAAGCTTTAATTAAAAATTCTGGTGTACAATTTTTATTTTTTATCTTGTGAAATTTCTGGCGCTTCTAGTGTTAATTGGTTTTTAGTAAAAAAAAAAAAAAAAAAATTGCCCTAGAAAAAATGTAATTGTTGCGACTGTGTCATATTTTGCTTAGTTGTAGAAGTTTTAAGGAAATTCAGTTCAACAATTGAAATCGCTGGTAGATCCGTATTAGAAAATTGCTGAATGATTTATAGAAATAAAAAATTGCACTGCATGGACTTCCTCGTCCAATCTTGTAAGATTTTTAGAAAATTGAATTTACAATGAAAATCCTTGTCTGCGTTGTACTTTGAACAAGTCAGTTATTCATAAGTTATGAATTTATTTTCTTCAAATGATGAGAATCAGGATAACTACTATTCATACGAATAACGAATGTAAATGTTTACATTTCTAAGAGAAAATGTTAAACATCGGAAAATGCCTAATAAAAATATGAAGAGCATTCAAATAAATAAAAATAAATGACGCGTGAGCGATGACCATCGAGATATCCATTCCGCAATATGCTTTAAAAATCCCCATAAGGCCTTTGTGACAGAGGGACTTTTCCGAACGCTTGCAAGCGAAAATATTGCGTTCTACTTTTACTTTGATTGCCCATGGAACATTAACTCCGTTTTGTTTGTAATTCGATATCATATCGAGAACTATTTATAAACATCTTGTTCCAGTACAGATAGCAACCGATGATGTTTCATTTTCAGGAACTGATGTTAGTTGACACTGGAATCACGTGTCTGAAAGCAGAGCTTGTCGCGCATGCGTTTAGTTTTTTACTCTCTTTTTCATAACAACTCTAAATGGAAGAGACTTACTAAGTTGTCAATATTTAATTTCTTTATTGCATTTTGAACGTTACAACTATTCAACTTATCAGCGTTAAAACTATTTAGTTTTAGCATTCAGATTTTAACATTCAGAAGTTTATAGTTTGCATGGGTGCAAGACCTTCAAGTAGATTTTAGTCTTCAAGAAATTTTTGATTGATAGTAAATTCTACTTTATATACTTAAATAATAGCAATTTCACCATCAAGTACTTTTAATCACTTTCCTTTACTGTAAGAGATCAATTTTTAGCCATAATACAGACACACAAATATTTTAGCCCATTTCCATTTGGTTATTTCATAATAATAATAATAATAATAATAATAATAATAATAATAATAATAATAATAAATAAATAAAAAGCAATTTAACAAATTACAACGACCATTTGGAAAATGATTTTTTCAAAGACTAAAATTTAAGACATAAAAAATCGCACAGAGTTGATCATACATTACGTACGTCATGAATTAAACATTAATAGCGTTATTACACGCAAAAATTCCAAGCGACAAAAATCGCCTGCGACTCGTATTTGGTGTGAAATATTTATATTTATTCATTCCTGTCCTATTTATCTTTTTTTTTTATTTTTAATTGGCTTATTCCATTTTTCTTTTGCACGTGAAAATCTTACAAATTAAAAATCTTACAAATTCTTTGGCAGAAATTGTTTTTCATTTTCTTTCATTTTCATTAGTTCAGTTATTATCCAGCTGAAACTTACGTTTTATCCAAGCATTTTATTGGCTGTTCGGGAAAAGGCTTTTCCATCGTCAGATGTCCAAGAAATCTGACTACCAATTTTAAATGAAATTTCATTCTTAAACTTCTAAACATCCGACAATATTACTTTTTACAACGTCGGATAGAGAAAAAAATGTACTTTTAAATGCAATTTGTTTGAAAGCAATCAGTCTCAATTTGTTTCTGAGTTATTATTATTATTATTATTTTTTTTTTTTTTTTTTTTTTTTTGTAGTTTTCATTACTTTTTTGTCATAGTGGCAACAGAAGGTATCCATCTCTGTTGAAAGCAAAGGGAAATACAGGTTACTGTATAGACCAATCAGAACACGAATAAAATGCGGATTAAACCAATAAAAACCTTCAGATATGCTTTTGATTTCCTACCCTGACGAGAACAATAACCATTTTTCCAAATGGTTAATAATAATAATAATAATAATAATAATAATAATAATAATAATAATAATAATAATAAAAAGACAGGACTTCTTTCAAAAAAATTTTCCGTCTTGGCTTAGATGGACTTCTTGCACCCATGCTATACGGGAATCTGTCCTCATTCTTGTCTATTCTTTCTTTCTCTTAAAAATCGCAATCATGCAGGATTTAACTTCTGCGGAATGTTGTCATTCGATAGCTTTTATTGAGAAAAGGTGATAGATTTGAAATTGTTATATAACAGTCGAAAAATTGTTGAGTTACCCCTTCTCCAATATTTGCTACGTTAGTGGAGTATTTGTCGTAATCTCAAGAAATTAATCCTAAAATTCCTTTAATATTCTTCCTCTTGTTCTTTCTTTCTTTTTTTTTTTTTTTATTATTATACAAATTTTATTGCAATTTATAACAAATATTATCATATAAGTAAATAAAAAAAAATATATACATCCTTTCCATTGTTTTAAAATTAAATTTAATTTTATTGAGTTAAGATTGAAAAAATTACGGTAGAATTTCTGAAAAGTTATCGTTATTTTCTTTTATATATATAGACGCAACTTCATTGACGTTTATTACTGCACGCAAATATATAAGAACATCTATTTATTATTATTATTATTGATTATTTTAAAGAGAGATTTAACCTTTTAAATAGTCTTTTTATAGTATAGTGGGTGATCGGTTAACCGTTACCGGCGCGGAGTAATTCTGTTTATAAACTGATGATATAATGGACTGACACCTGAATTTGTAAACGAATTTATTACAAAATACGAACTTTCAAATTTTCACGTACAGTATAATAGGGGAATTTTAATTAAATTTTCTTGGTGCCATTTATAAGTTTTGGAATTAAAATTAGGTGTCCTTTTTGAAGGACACCGCCCTCGAAAGGGTTAACGAACTTAATCCGTTCCAAAACAGTGTTCGTTATAACCGATCATAGACTTTGTTATTATTTATATGGGAATTCAATTAATTCGTTCTTAAAAACTAAATCTATACTAATCTATATCTATCTATACTAATATTATAAAGAGGTAAAAAATTGTTTATTTGTAGGAGGTAAGCTCTGGAACTACCGAACCGATTCCAAAAGTAATGGTATCAAAATGATGGTGTTAGTCCAACTTAGAACATAAGCTATATCTTATGTCCATGCCACTGGCCAAAAGGGGGTGCAGGAGCAAAAAACGTTCTAAAAATGCTATTTTTGTGTTACTGAAGGGCGTAGAAACATGAAATTTGGAATGGTAGTTACTTATAAGATACTAATGATCTCTAAAGACATTTCATAAAAAAATCGAAATTAAAAAGGGGTGAAAATGCGCGAAAAGCTTTCTAAAAAGCGTTCTAAATGGCGATTTTTACGCAATTTCAGGAAGTATAAAACCGATTTAAAAAATAATAGTGTAAAAATGATGATGGCAACACTTGCTTCAAAATAGGCTACATTTTATGTCGGTGCCACTAACCCTAAAGGGGGTGAAAGAGGAAAAAAACGTTCGAAATTTCGATTTTTTTGTTATTGAAGGGTCCAGATACATGGAATTTGGCATGGTAGTTATTTATTAGATATGAATTATCTCTAAGAACATTTCTTAAAAAATTCGAAATTTAAAAGGGGTGAAAATGCACAAAAAGTGTTCTAAAAAACGTTCTAAATGGCAATTTTTACGCAGTCTCAAGAAGTATTAAACCGATTTAAAAAATAATGGTGTCAAAATGATGGCGACAACCCTTGCTCCAATATAGGCTACATTTTATGTCGGTGACATTACCCCTAAAGGGGGTGCAGGAGAAAAAAAAAACGTTCCAAATTGCGATTTTTGTGTTACTGAAGGGCCCAGACACACGGAATTTGGAATGGTAGTTACTTATAAGATATAAATGATCTCTAAGAACATTTTTTAAAAAATTCGAAATTTTAAAGGGGTGAAAATGCGCGAAAATAGTTCTAAAAAACGTTCTAAATGGCGATTTCTACGCTATCTCAGAAAGTACCCAACCTATTTCAAAAGTAATGGTTAGAAATTGAGGATGACAGCCCTTGCTCCAACGTAGTCCTTTTTCATGTCGGTGTCACTACCACCTAGGGGTTGCAGAAGCAAAAAACGCTCTAAATTGCGAATTTTGTGCTACTGAAGGGCCTAGAATCCTAAAATTAGACAGGACAGTTATTTATAAGATACAAATGATCTCTAAGTACATTTCCTAAAAAATCGAAATTTAAAAGGGTGAAAATGAGCGAAAAGCGTTATAAAAATCTTTCTAAATTGCGATTTCTACGCAATCTCAGGAAGTACTGAACCGATTTAAAAAATAATGGTGTGAAAACGATGGTGACAACCCTCGCTCCAATATAAGCTTTTTTTTTTATGTTGGTGCCACTATACCAAAGGAGGTGAAGGAGCGAAAAACGATCTAAATTGCATTTTTTGTAATACTGCAGGGACAGCAACTTGAAACTAGGCATGGTCGTTATTTATAAGATATAAATGATCTCTAAGAACATTTCTTAAACAATTTGAAATTTAAAAAGAGTGAAAATGGACGAAAAACGTTCTAAAAAACGTTCTAAATTGCGATTTCTACGCAATCTCAGAAAGTACCCAACCGATCTCAAAAGTAATGGTTGGAAATTGATGATGACAGCCCTTTCTCCAATATAGGATCTATTTCAGGTCGGCGTCACTAACACCTTGCGGTTGCATTTTAAAAAGCATTCTAAATTGTGATTTTTGTGTGAAGGGGCTAGCAACTTGAAATTTGGCATGGTAATTACTTATGAGATATAAATAATCTCTGAGAAGAGTTCTTTAAAAAAAATGAAATTTAAAAGGAGTGATAATGAACGAAAAGCGTTCTAAAAACGTTCTAAATAACGATTTCTACGCAATCTCATGAAATATAAACCGATTTCAGAAGTAATGGTTTCAAATTGATGGTGACAGTCCCCGCTCCAACATAGTCTATATTTTACGTTGTTGTCACTACCACAGGGTGGTTACAGGAGCAAAAAATGTTCTAAATTGCGTTTTTGTGTTACTGAGGGCAGGTCTAACATTTTAAATTTGGAATGGTAATTACTTCAAAGATTCAAATGCTTTCTAAGAATTGTCGAAAGAAAATTCCAAATTTAAAAGGATGAAGTGAGCTAAAAGCGTTCTATAAGCGTTCTAAATTACGATTTTTATGCAATCGTATGAAATACGAAATCGATTTCAAACATAATGGTTGAAAATTGATGGCGATAGAATCTGCTCAAACATAAATATACCACGGTAGTTCCTTATAAAATATAAATGTCCTCTAAGAACTGTCGAAAATAAATTCGAAATTAAAAAGAGCTGAAGCGAAGCGAAGGAGCGAAAAGCATTCTAAAAGAGCCCTAAATTACGATTTCTATGGAATCTCAGGAAATAATAAACCGATTACAGAAGTTATTGGTTGCGAATCAAGAGTTATAGTCCCTGATCGTATACGTGCAATATTTTATGTCGGTGTCACTACCACCTGGTTAGCAGGAACAGCAAGAAAGCCTTTAAAAACATCTAAATTCCGTTTTCTATAGAATATTAGGAAATACCAAGCGATTTGAAGGTTAATGCTGGCAAATTAATTGTGACAGTCTCTGTTTCAACGTTTCTCGAGACATTCTTTTTAAACTCTCTTTCGGAATTTTATGTTCGTGCCACTAACACCAGAGAGGTGGTAGACTGTTAGACAAGAAGCTTGGAAATTGACATGATGGTTAATTTTAAGATGTAAATGTTAAGATGTTTTCTAAAAAAATCAAAACTTCAAATGAATACTGAAATCAGCATAAAAGTATCAAAATACTTTCTAAATTATAATTTAAATGGAATTAGTTTTAGTTCTTCTTATTAATAAAAATCTCATTTCTGTCTATTGCACTTTTATAATGAAGTTTAGTCAAACAGTGGCTTAATTTGTAACTTTTGAATTATTTCAAAAAGTGTTCTTCTAATAAAAAATAGTCATGCAAATATAACTTGGCATATTTTAAGTATTACGCGAGCAAAGCCGCGGGGTTTGCTAGTAATATATAAATCTTCTCTTTATAATAGGGTTAATATACGTCCTTATTTAATATGTACACATCCTATTTTGATGACTTTGCCCATGTCGCGGCGTATTAAAAATAAATAAATAAATGACATCTCCTTTGTAAAAACTTTTAGGATTTGCATTCATTGAATCCTATCAATTTCTCACTTTGACCTTTCAAAAACTCCTTACTTCTCTAAAAGATCGCGTTTACTGCAGGACCCGATAAAGTTAGTTAGATAAAGCTAAGTGCAGTCTAGAATGTGTTAATAATTTGTGAACTAAATTTCAATTTAAAAAAATGCAATTTAACAAATTACAACGACCATTTGGAAAATGATTTTTTCAAAGGCTAAAATTTAAGGCATAAAAAATCGCACGGAGTTGATCCTACATCACGTACGCCATGAATTACATTTTTCGGTACTGTAAATTTTTAAACTTCTACGAAGCTGCTCATACATTACGTACGCCATGGATTAAACATTAATATTCCTGGACCCATTTTAAATGAAATTTCATTCTTAAACTTCTAAACATCCCACAATATTACTTTTTACACCGTCGTATAAAGAAAGAAATGTACTTTTAAATGCAATTTGTTTGAAAGCTTTATCTCAATTTGTTTCTGAGTTATTATTATTATTTTTTTTTTTTTTAGTTTTTATAACTTTTTTGTCATAGTGGCAACAGAAGAATCCATCTCAGTTGAAAGTAAAAGGAAAATACAGATTACTGTATAGACCAATCAGAAAACGAATAAAATGCGGATTCAACCAATAAAATGCTTCAGATATGTTTTTGATTTCCTACCCTGACGGAGGACAATAACCATTTTTCCAAATGGTTAATAATTAATTTGCAATTGAAAATATTTCTTTAGAAAGGGATACAAAATATAAAAATTAATGTTTCTGATCTGTTCATTCAAATTTGGGAGCCCGAACCCCCGGTAGTCCATGAATTAAGTAAGCCATACATATACAACTGTTACAACATTCTCTAAGTCGGTAACAGACGCAATGAAATATAGCTCGGCAAATCTGAAACACAACATTGCGTTTTCGTGACTTTGTTTTGTCCGGTGTCCATTAACCGAACATAAATATCTCTCGCGAAAGTATTCGTTAACCTATCACCCACTGCCACTGTACTTAGGAGAAATTCAGTTTTGCAACTCTCCCCATTTATGCATGTGCATAATTGCACCGCTGGTCAACCTTCCTGTCTCTGTATGAAAAAGATTCGTACAACCGAGGGAGCGAAATAAAAAATTTGAGAATAAACTTACTACTTCGAGTTAATCAATTTTCCTTAGTTAAAAACAACAAATTCATAAAATTACCACCCCAATTTTAAAATCATTGACACTCGATAATTTTTATTCCGTTATAGGGTCATTATCTACGTTATAATCATTAATACCGAGGTATCATTTGAACATGTGACATTTGTGTCACTCCGTATGTCCAAAATATGTTGTAACTCTTTGCATATTAATCAATCTCGTATTAAATGAGCTTTCTTGTTTGTTGCACAGTATGAACATACTAAATCCATAAACTTACCAAGTGCCTTTTAAAATGTTTGATTGGAGACATTTTAGATGCCATTATGTGCTCATGATCATTGCTGTCGAGATACCGTTTGATTATGAGACATTTTTGCATCATTTCGTGTGTCCGGTACATGTTACAATTTCTTTGCATGTTAATCAAGCTCGCATTAAATTCTTTTTCTTTTTTCCGTAGAGCATGTTATAGTATCTACATTCCTATTTCTTTTGTGTCTAATAAACATGTTTCAACCAGAAATTTTATTTAAAGAATGAAAAGTTAAAACTACTACTGAATCCAAAAGGGAAACCCGGGAAGGGGGTCAAAAAACAGAATAAAGTTAACTTTCTATTTTAAAGCATTTCTTGTTCAAAGTATATATATTGTAAAAAAAGGGAGGTTGGCATCTATGGTATCTTAACGAAAATGCAAAATTCATAAAATTATCACACACACAACTTTTTTTTTTTATCATTGACACTGCAAATGTTTAATTTTATTAGTGTGGTCATTTTTATTATTATCGCGATACCATGTGACTTTTGTATAACTTTGTATGTCCGGTATCTGTTGCAACTCTTCGCATGTTAATCGACCTCGCGTTCAGTTCACTTTTTTTTTTCTGCACGGTATCTTCAACGAATTCGTTAGCTGCTACGCACTTTAATATCACCACAGTAGCTGCCAGATGAAGAGATTTGAATAAGATATCGTTGGCAGTGACGTCATACCAGCTAACGCGGATATTAAGACGAGACAAAACTCTCTCTTTTCTCGCAATGTCAAGTTGAATTTCGCGTCACGTGGTCGGTAATGGTGTCGTTTTTCTTAGCTCGAGATAAGGCAAGACGTCTCCGGAGTTTTGTTGTAATAATGTTTTAATGGTGTTCAGTTTTATACCCGGATAAAGTGCATGCGCGTTTATGAAGTTACTCTACACTTGTTTCGCTATCGATACTTTCGCGCTGCAAAATTAATATTAATGATTTATTTTCAGACTTATTCAATGGCGGGATTTTTTATGTTTTTCAAATGTGTTTTACATTTGTCTTTTATCTTTAACAGATAACTGAAATTAATTTGTTACTTTATATTTGCTAAATTATTATTTTTATTTAATAATTTAGTTAATATTATACAAGCTGATTAACCCTTTTATGTGCTTAAGACGGTTATATCCGTCTTTCCATTGTTCACTGTTCTACAAATCGAAAATGACAAAAGTAACTGGAAAAGTTATTGAAAATTTGTAATAATTAATATATTATTATCATTATTATTATTACTACGAATTGTTATTATTCATACAGAGTGAAACATAAAATATTTTTCTACAACTTTTTCTTTTATTAAGTGAATGAAAATTAGCCCTTGTGAATAACGTCTGGCGGCCAAAAACCAGCCATTTAAGGGGATTCTTCGCGCACTTGAAAACACCTGCTCCGTAATGTTAATCCTATGGGCAGGTTAATTTCGAATTTCTCGTTTCAATTTGAATATTTTAAAGGTTTTTTTTTTTCATAGAATAGCTGAGCTCAATCTTTAATATGACTCTTTTTTACTTTTTGATTTTGGTTGCAGATTTTTTTTAAAAAGGTACTTTCAGTTTCGAAACCGGTTTGGAAACTAAAATTACCTTTTTAAAAAAAATCTGCTACCAAAATCGAAAAAGGTAAAAAAAAAAAGTCATATTAAAGATCGACCTCATCTAGCCTATGCAAAAAAAAATCGTTTAAAAATATTCAAATTGAAACGAGAAATTCGAAAATAACCTGCCCATAGGATTAACATTACGGAGCGGGTGTTTTCAAGTGCACGAAGAATCGCCTTAAGGTGGTTCTCAAAAACATATTTGATAACAACCCGCTCCACAACGCGAAAGTTTCTGATCCCCTTTTTTTAATATAAAAGCATGACACTTCCAGGCATGATTATTGAAGTGACTTGTAATCGAACAGTTTTTATTTTCATTTTCGTATAAATGAATTAATTACACGCTAACCTATGAGGGATTGGTGCCTCAAGAACATAGCTATTTTCCTTTCTTCCGCTATCGCGTCAGAAAATTCGCTTAAAAACTCCGACCTTAACAGCATTTTTTTTAAAATCTGCTTTTACAAAAAAGGAAGAAAAAAAACAGTACCAATAGATATTTTCTGAATAAGTGCACATGCCAGTTTGATACGTTTGCGAACAAAAATGAATTAAAACACGTGCGCAAAGTTGCCAGTTGGTATTTGAGAACAGCCTTAAGGAATTATTAGATTACTAAAACTGCTTTATTATTTATATTCGCTGGAACTATGATTTGTATTGCATCTGCGGCGGTTCATTACTGGCTTTTATGGCGCTATTTGAATGACTCCAACTTTTACTTTTTAATGTTACCACTATTTTTCAATAGAAATCTTCGCCTAATTTAATCGTAGAAATTCTGCAATTAAACAAGGCTAAGATTTCTATTAAAAACGGTTGCAACAAAAAAGCACAAAAATTGGAGCCGTCCATGTACTGCCCTAAAAAGGCAGCCACTGTGTTTCATTATTATTGAAACGTTAATTTCAGCGTATAACTTATGTTAGCATATGCGATATTTCTGATCTTTTCAGAATTTAAATTATTTAAAATGTAGCTATTTCAATTCTGTATGCAATGAAACTCGATTTCATTACTGTTATCTTAAAAAGAGGCGGTCCCTCGTACTAGCCACACCCTCTCTGCAGCATTTTTCTATATTATTACTCTGCAGTATTTGTTTATTGCAGGAATTTACTCTTTAATTATTACCGATTATTTCTACTTATTACTAAGACATTCTGCCCCCTACGTAGTAACTTTAGTAGCCTTTAGTACCCTTTTTTTTTTAAATAGAAGGTTTATTATTATTATTACGCTTCCTTGAAAACAGAAACTGACATAATTTAAATATGCATAGCTAATAAGGAAAGGGGAATTTGTTGAAAAACATTTTAGGCATGATCAACAAGTTTTTATTCGGAGAAGAAATAAGTTCTGCCTTTTTTGAATAAGAGCGTGACCTATCAGGCGAGTTACTTCTTTAATACGTTCGATAATTATATTCTCAAGATCGGCTTTACTGCATTTCATCTTATGTAACTGTTGTCTGCGAGCATTGAATTTATATATCGATAAAATTGTACTATCTATTTTTCTTAATAGTGTTTTACTTTCCTTTTATTTATTTATTTTTATTTTTGCAGTACATACATTTATTTTTAATATATGTTCTTCTCCGCATGTATGTTTTTTTATGTACATTATAATTTTACCACAAGTTGATACCCCTAACTACAATACGTTTATCAATTCCGTTTTGTCTCCGTAGGTGTATTGTAGCGAAATTCTTTTTGTCTTCGGAAGAAATTTTGTTTTCCATAATGAATCCTAAAATATAATCCCAATCTTAAAAATGCCTTCTTTCTCTTAGAAAGTAAATTAGCTGTTGCTGTTAGTGTTTCAATTATTATTTATAAATTTGAATAATAATAAAATTATAATAAAAGTCAACCTTACAACCGTTTTTACAAAATGATCATCTCGTCATGATACATGATATCTGAAACATCACATTATTAAAATGAGAATTTAAAGAATAAGTATTCAAAAAGATATTAAAAAACATCCAAGCCGGAAAAATATCTTTTGCAGAATTGTTGGTTAAAAAAATTGTGCATGTTTTCATTTATTGAAAATTATCATGCTGCACAGGACTCTTTCGTAACGATATCCATCGGTATCATCTGTTTTATGGGGAATCCATGCGGAAAGCTGAAGTCAATGTAACAAAATAGACAGTCCTTGTTCAGTTTTATTAGAAAAAAACTCCGTGGTCTGTTTATCCCCGTTTTAAATAATTCTTTACTTTGTAGTTGAAGAATCATCGCTTAAAACAACGAGTACTTTATTAACTAAGTAGCATTAGCTAATGGTTAGTCAGCCGTGTACACGGATGAATTCCTGAATAGTGAATCTCAACCTCCCAACCATGACCGTGAGCCAAAGGGGGTGCGGGGGCGCTACACTTCATTAAAGAAACTGGTATCTTCGTTTAAAACAAAACAGTAGACCCGGGATATTACTTGGTGCTTGGTCTAGTAGTAAAAGTCCGAAAACTCAGTGCTCACCTATTCGCCCAAAACAGTATTCGCAAAGCTGCCACAGGCGACTATTTTTCTATTCTATTCGCATCACTATTTTTTTAAAGTAATTTTGTAGTATATTTTTCTTGCAAATGTTATCAAACGGTATATCAAGAATTTTTGTTTTTGAGAAAGTGGTGCGAAGAAGGAAAGAATAGTTGCCAGTGGCAGCCCTGTGTTCGATGCACCATTAATTCTAATAACTGTATATGTAACAAGGAAAATATTTAAAAAGCAGCTGTTGCCCATAATTCATGAAAAATAATTAGTATGGTATTGGCTAAGTAGCGTCAACTGATGGTTAGTCAACCGTGTACACGAATAAATTCCTGAGTAGTGAATCTGTGCATACCTAACAAAAGATTTGACAGCCTCAAAACCATGAGCGTGAAAAAGCGCTGGGCGAAACACTTCATCAAAGAAGATGCGTTTTCGTTTAAAACAGTGGACCCAGAGTACTATTCGGTGCTTGAACGGGTAGTAATTGCCCGAGTATGCGAATATCGTCCACTCAGCCAAAGTAGTACTCCATGCACCACTAATTCTAATAACTGTATATGTAACAGGTAAAATATTTAAAAAATAACTGTTTTCAACTGTTGTTACCCATAATGTATGAAAAACTTAAAGTGCGATATATGTCTACATTATAAATTGAAGAACGTGTAAAGCGAAACATGAATGTACCAACCAAATGGCTGCACGATGCATTTTAGGGAGTACTTCATTCGCTAAATAGCATCAACTGATGGTTAGTCAGCCGTGTACAGTACACGGATGAATTCCTGAGTAGTGAATCTGTGCATGCCCTTGTCAACTTCCCAAACATAACAGTGAGCCGAAAGGATGCAAAGGCGCAACACTTTGTCAAAGAAGCTGCATCTTCGTTTGAAACAGTGGACCCGGAGTATTATTTGGTGCTCGGCCCAGTCAGTAGTAAACGTCCGAATACTCGGTACTCGTCTATTTGCCCTAAGCAGTAACTCGATTCACCACTAATTCTAATAACTGTATATGAAACAGAAAAAAAAAATATTTAAAAAGCAACTGTGATCCATAATTCATGAAAAATCTAAAGTGTGTCTTATGGCTTCAACATTATGAGTGGAACAACATGTAAAAGTAAAGAGAAACATAAAAGTGCGAACAAGCTGCATGATACGTTGTAGGGTTAAAGCAATTAGTACCTTATTAGCTAAGTAGCATCAACTGATGGTTAGTCAGCCGTGTACATAGGTGAATTTTTGAGTAGGGAAGCTATGCTTGCCCTAAGAAAAGATATTCTAACCTCTCAACCATGACCGTAGCCGAAAGGGGTGCGGGGGCGCGACACTTACTTCATCAAAGAAACATCTTCGTTTTAAAACAGTGGACCTAGGGTATTACACTTTCCCACGGCGAGATTAGCGTCTTGAGAAAACGCAGTCGCTTGGTTGCCCGCAAGTCCAATTATCGAGGAATCAAAATTAAAATGCTATTGCACTTGTCCGATTCGCTCCCACGGGTCACGTGGGAAGAAGCTATGTTTATGTCACAAAAATGTCACCGAACTCGCAAAGAGAAATAAGCGGTAAAATGGACAGGGAGAAGCGAAATTGAAGTTATGAAATCCGTCTGCATTTTCTATATCCTGAAGTTTTGAAGTCCTGAAGATAAGAGGATGTCCCCGAGCTCCTGAATCAAACGAGAGCTGTGCCAGTACAGAGAAGGCTTGTAATGTTTATCATAGAACAGGGTTCGTAATCCATTTATCTAGTCAAAAACACTAGGGGTCTCACTCCAATAAGAACTGGGATTTTTTCCGTAACTTAAACAATAATGAAGTTATTGTCACAAATTTTTCCCTAGTTTTGTGTGAATTGGGGTGATATCACAAGGAACTGGAAGTGCAGAGTAATTTGGTCCGTAACACCCTATTTATTATAATCCACATTCCGAAATAGGGATCATTTAGCTCAGTGTGAGTGTCGTTTGAACACGTCTATGATGGTCATTTTCAGCCCTTACTATGATGTTATTGGATTTTAAAGAAAGCAAGGTAAATGAAATAATACCGTTACACTATACTCATTATTGTTTAAAAACAAACATTGGATTCACTTCTCCCTCTTTTTTTTCTATGAGTAGGATGATGATCAGGGAATTTCTCTGAGCCAGAAAAGCACCAGTATTTACTCAGAGAAAAACTCCCCTTATGCAGTCGCGCGTTACATAAGTCGATTTTTTCTATATGAAAATACTGGTATTTTCCTTGAAACTGTAGAAACCCACATTCACATTTCATCCAATTTATGAATAGTTAAAAAAATTTTTATAGAAATATCGCTAAAGAATAACTTATTGAGTCATCTGTTTTTCTTTCATTATTTAAAAATATTTTTGTTTTAAGCTGCAATGATAGAGGCGATGATATCTTTTTCTAATAAATTTCATATTCTTTATCATCTACTCCAAGGTGCCATTAACAATAACTTGTATTACGCACCACTTGCAGCAATGTGAATACGGATTACCGTTTCTTTATTTTGCAGAATCGAAGGAAAAACACGATTTCACGTTTTCGAGATTTTAATTGACAGCTCGAATACCCCTCTTTATGGTTAAAATGCGAAAGTAAAATATTTATTACTTGTAAAACTCAGTACCGTCGCTATTTTCAGCTAAATTGTTATAAAGTTATTACCTTACACTAAAATAACAAGATTTTTTTTTTTTTTTTTTTTTTTTTTTCCGATGGTGCGTGGAATTTCTTATATTCAGTACCACTATTTCTGAACATTTTCGCTTTATGTAATCATAAAATTCTGCTATTATTCAATGAGGGGAATATAATTATTTGGGAACAGTGATATTCAAAAATAGTATCTCTGCGCATCTGGTTTCCGGTGAAGTGAGTTCTAAGAATTGAAAATTTATTAAAGAAATTTTTTATAACATACTGATTCATCTGTTGTTCTTTCGACAGTTAAAAATACTTTCGTTTTTGACTGTAATGATAGCTGAAATGGTATCTTTTTACACGAAATTTTCATATTCTTTGTAATTTACTCATAGGTGTCATTAAAAATACCTTGGGGGAACTACGCGTCGATTAAAACAGTGGAAATCACGGATTCAGGTTACTGGGTTTTTTATTTTGAAGATTTCAATGAAAAACATGAACTGGCTGTTTTCACGATTTCAACTGATAGCTCGAATTCCCCTGTATGATGAAGAATTCGAAAGTAACTTATTTATTCCCTCGTTAATTACACGTGTTTTTTTTCGGGCAATTATTTTTGTTTTTTTGGAATGACCCAAATTGAAAAGGCTTTCAGGATTTTCAGCAATATTATTTAAAGTCATTTCTAGTTTCTTCTTCTTCTGTTTTTGTTGTTGTTCGGTTTAATTTAATGATAGGAGTAAAAAAAAAGAAAACAGACTATTGTCATAATGATCCATTGTCTTATGTGAGGAATTCGAGATAAAAGCAATACTTTGATAGGGTTATCCAGGTTTCTTGCTGACGATCGCCATTGCGGTAAATTGCGACAAAATGCTTCATTTGGCTATGGAAAATTATCAGAATAGCCAAATTGCGAGAGCCGGAAAAAAAAATAATCTTGTGTACATACAAGTAACATTTTAATTAAATTACTGAATGATTGGTGTTGCTTATCGTGCGTTCAATCGTATTTTACCATTTACACCCGGCTCTTCACTGCCAAAGCATCCGAGATATAGATGCTATTATAATGCGAATAGTCTATGTCTTAGAGAAAGTTATTTTCTCTATTAGGCAATTTACAAAATGCCAATACATTGGTTTGTTTGTGAGTTATCATGCTTTGTAGATAAGTCAATTTTTCTCATAATTTTGACTATTTTTCACTTAAAAAAATTATTTCTGTGTAATTGCTGAAATATTTACATATTTTCAAAGTTTTAACTTAAAGGGCATCATAAAAAATTGGTCAGAGAGAAAACTTCAAAAAACATCTTCGAAGGTGTGTGGCGGAGGGTGTATTCCAAACCAAACTGCTTATTTTCTTATTCATTTTTAAATTCATTTTTGCTCTCAAACGCATCAAACTGGGAAATTCTCTTATTTAGAAACTATATAATGTGCCGTGCTTCTCGATTTTTTGATAAATGCAGAAAATATTCTAAAATATGCTGTCAAAGTTGAAGCTTTGAACCGAATTTTCCGAAGCGGAAGATCTGAGAATGAAAAAAATGGTCATACTGAGAAAATAATTGTTTAAAACTCAAATTCTAATTAATTGGGCAAAAAATGAAATCACACGGCCACTTATACATCTCTTCAAAAATCAACTCAGCAAGTTTCATGTTTTTATTTTTAAAAATAAGTCTGATAATGTCTCAGAAAATTTCGAGCTGTTGAAGATGGAAAAATATTTTTTCGAATACACCCTTAAGACTAAAAGAGAGATCTGAATTAAATTCCTTCTGAAATCTTTTCCTAAATTGCAACCATGAGTATGTCTCGGTCCAGATACTTTTTTTCGCTCAATATCTAGTGTGTTTGCATTGAACTTGAAAAATCTTTAACCTGTCTCACCTTTCTTCACATTCCAGTGAGCGTCTCTCTTCCGCGATTAATATCTGTTTAGAGCTGCCGAGATGCTAGCAAAATTTCCCCCGCTAAGAGATTGGACTGGTTCGTTTGTGGCATGCAATTTATCAGTCCAATAGACTGGTTTTAATGAAGTTGCGAATGACTGTTTAAAGATCTAATTTGTGAAAAAGAAAATTCATACTCTTGCCTCTCCATAGATATATTTATAGATACTCACTATTTTTTTAGCAAGTATAACTAAGTTCTGGACCTATGACAGGGTCGGCGAACCTTTTCACGTGCGCTTGCCGAAAAATCACAAAACAACAATGCAACGTGCCAAATTTATACAAAAATAACTTTGAAGAGTAAAATTTTTATACGAAGCATCTGGTTAAAAATTCAGTTGGTTTCGTACATTAATAATCAATAATTAAAAAATATTAAAAATCAAAAGGAGATTTTTCTGTATACTGGAATCAGCCAATAAATAAATTAATTTTTAATTTGCATATAGGATTCATTTATGCGGTATGTACTGTAATAAAGGAAAAAAATATGAGTTTTTATTTCACTAATTTTTAACGTATTATTATTGCAACATCTCGGTCATAATTTTCCAAGTTGCATTAAACAATGTACTAATAATGTATTTATGAAATTTTTACTGTCCTACTTTCGATGGAAAATGCTTCATATCTGGTTCATATTTTATTATTTTTACAAATACACCTAGCTAAATTTGATCCATTTGCCATTTTATTGCAGCGACTGTGAAACGAAATTCATTTTAAAATTACAACTTTCGAAATTCATATAGAAAAGCAAAATACAGTAAATTCTGTCTAAGGCGGACTCTGTTCAAGCCGGAAATCTGTCTACCGCGGAAAATTTTTCAAGTCCCGGCGAACCCATAGAAAATAACATTAATTCTTGCTGCATAAGGCGGAATCTGTCTAACGCGGAAACTGAAAGGATTTTAAGGTCCCAACGAAACCAAAATTTTGCATAAGGCGGAAAAAAGGATAATTTAAAAATGAGAGGCATTTTGTTTATTAAACTTTAAAATGGATAAGTCAAATACTCAATGTCGAGCATGTTAGTTAAATTTCCTAACACTTTGAAAAAGTTAATTCAAAAGGACAGGAACTGTTTAAATTTTAAGGAATTTATGCTTGTGCCATTTTTTTTATATGCAAAATTATATTTAAAACTTAATATTTCTAGTAGAATGAGCATTTATCAAAATATATATTTTCGAAAGTGCAATATATTATACTTTAAGAATGTACTCAAATTCAAAGTTATAGCGTTCTGTCTCATTCTCGAAGTTTATTGGGGGGGGGGGCAGTACTAAGAAATTGAATAGCGTTTCTCATTTATCTATAAAGACAACAGATCCTTCCGAATTTCAGTTTTCAACCGATTTCAATAATCAATAAAAAATCATCAAATTCGAGGAATTTTTTTTTTTTTTTTTTTTTTGGGGGGGTGGGGGGGGAGCTTTTTTGCATAAGCCGGAATATTGTTTACCACGGAAAATTTTCTGAGTGCTGATCGATTCCGCCTTAGACAGAGTTTACTGTACATGTCGAAAGCGCTGCATAACGTCTCAGGAAAAAAATAATTGCATTATTTGTGATAGTTTGCCCGTGTGAAACAAAACTTCATTGTTTATAAATGAAATAAAATATGGATTTTATCCGTATAACAATTACCATAAATAATTTTTTAACGTGCTAGAAAAATTAACTTATGTGCCAACTCTGGCACGCGTGCCATAGGTTCGACAACCCTGACCTATGCGATATTGAATTCAAGAACTGTTCTTACTGGCGTTTGTAATTATATAAATACGTAGCACCTGCTGTAGTCGTCGTCTGGTCCGATCGCCTGTCTGTTCGTATATAACAGCGCAAAAACTACCCATAACCGAATGGTTTGAAATGGAATAAATAGAATCGTTGCATAATTGTGTCGAGTCATTTCAAATTTTATCAGAATCGAATCAAAACTTAAAAAGATATTCATGAAAGTTTTCTTCATTCTATTAAATCCAATCATACTTAATTAATCCAATGATATCCCATGATAGGTCATGATTCTAGGTTGCCGAGGGTAATTACGCTCTATTTAAGACAAAGTTCTATTATTTCCGTATGACAGAATTTGATCTATAGAATCGTAATCAATTTTGTATTCATGCATTTTTGCATAAGAGCACAACAGTTATTGTTCCAAGATCTGAATATTTATAAATTTTGTTATAGTACGAGCGCACACGTCATTGGCCACGTTTTATGTACAATTTCAGACTTGTTTTATCAAGTATAACTAAGTTCTGGACCTATTCGATGTTGAATTCAAGGACTGTTTTTAAAATATAGCCTGCGATGGGTAACTTACAAAAAATTTGATAACGAAAATAATTTTGCAAGGTTTATATATTTCTCTACACAGAATGAAAAAAAAGTAAAATAATAACAGGAATTTAAAAAATCTAGGTAGGGCCAAGTACTAAATGTTTTCAAAATTTATAAATGATTAAAATAAAATGATTGGTTCAAAGAACTTTTGATGTTAACATTTTTGTTGTAATTATTATGATTTTTTTATTGCAATGATTTGCCCAAAGAAAAAGCAATGCTGTACAAATAAAACATAAATTATTTATAGAGTTTATTATTAAAGTTAATTTATGAATACAAAAACCGAAAAAAAAAATATATATTGCAAAAGTAAAATAAAAACTTTAAAATTACAAGCTTATTCAATTTAACTGTTATCAAGATTTTTTTTTTTTTTAAATTAAATTAAGAATCAGTGAAAAAGTGCATGAAAAGTATGTGTTAGCGATTTACATACCTAATGGCTTATTCATTGGCTTGCAACGAACAAGTACCATCCCCGATTCTCCAAACCAGAATACACTTTTAAATTTTAGCTAGAGGTATCGATCTATTTAGCCCTTATATGAAAAAAAAAAAAGGGAACATATTCCGAAAACAACAAACCCACTCCATGCAACAAAAGTTAATGTATTGAAAAAAAGAAGTAATGTAATTGTAATACAAGAAATCGTATTAAATGACTAAAAGCAGTTGAATAATATATTTTATTTCACATGGTGTTTAGAGAAATACAGAAAACAAAGAATTAATGATATATTCGACAAAGCACAAGTATGTATATTTCACGTCAAAAGTTAATTTATGAAGAGGGGAAAAAACTGCATTACCTAAAACACCAAATCGCCAAGAACTGCCTGGTTCCGAAAGGCAAAATAATTTATTCTTTCCATGGTCGCCAGCTGTGGTATTAGATAACAGGAGATCATTAACGTCTGTTTACCAAAGACGAAATTAAAAGTAAGGAAATATCCGGCTATCCAATGATGATAAACAATTTCGAAAAAACCTGTTAAAATTTTCCATCTACCTCATTCATTTTAACAAAGCAATATCACTGGAAAAGAAGTTTTAAAGAAAAACAAGTAAGTTGAGTTGAGGAGTAGGTGGTGCTTCTAATCCCCATTTCCCGATTCTTTCACCGTGACCTCCGTCATTTTACTGAGGTCAAAGATTAAACGAAGTGCATGCCAGAGTTTTCTGATAAGCTGCATTATGTTTGCCATGAAATAAAAAAGTATTCTTGATTTTATTTATATTCGATTATAATAATGATCTGAAGAAATCCTGTAATAGATGCTGTTTAAGTAAAGCTAAGTGGAAGATTTATCTTTTTCATCACTTTTCATTAAACGTTGCTGGAAGTCTTCAATAGCTACATCTACATCTGTTACTTTTTAATTCGTTTAGTGAAGAATACGGTTTAATTTAACTACTTACACCTTACATTTTGTCCAGAAAAGGAAAATATAGGGAAAGTAGTCATAGTTACAAAGAAAACGTAGTCTTTATATTATATAATTTCGTTCTGGTCAAGGCCATACCAATGGAGGAATCACCAGGGTTTGATCCCCTCCGAAATTTTTGTGAGGATGACTTTAAATACATTATTAACTATCAATCAAGATGGCCAGAATTCGAAAATTAATTGCAGTCAAGATTCAAAAATCAAAATGCAACGATAGCATATCTTTATTGTTTGATTCAGTTTGCAGGGTGAAAAAATTAATGCAACTTCTAAGAAATCTTTAAAGTTCATTCGAATTTTTTAGAATAGGACTCTGTAAAAGCAGAATGTTAACCGTTTGAGCTCTGGAGATGAATTTCTTTAAAATGCTTAAATTTCACATTGGCACCAGTATTTTGTAAACAAAAGATTCGGCTTATAATATACACGAAAAAATGCATTGCTCTATTTCCATATAAATTTGGTTGAATATTCTGGTGCCAATGTGACATTTGGAGATTAAAATTAAGTGGGAAGAAATTCACCCATCAGAGCTCAAAGGTGTGCTATTAAAATAAATTGATTACAATAGCCCGATACAAATCGTCAGACTTGTTTAGCCCAAATTCTTGAAAAATGCCATGGAACTCAGTTTAAATATTCGCATAGTTGTTCGTATACTACTAGGAAGATATTTTTGATAAAAGAAAAGATTGCTATCAGACTTGTGGACTATTTTTCCAGAATTGCATTTATATATTTAAAAAAAAAAAAAAAAAAAAAAAAAAAAAAAAAAAAAAACGAGTATTACATTATATATATATATATATTAACTCGGTTTGTGGCATCAGATGCCGCCATCTGAAAATTCTACAAGCCTGGTCATTCCTCCTCCAGACCTCTATTCCTCATCGCCTTTTCAGTATCATCTATCCAGTTCTTTAGTGGTCTTCCCCGTTTCTTTTTGTTATTTGTTTTATAATTAAATGCGATTTTGAGTACTCTTTCACCACTCATTCTTTTAACATTACCATACCAGATTAATTGATTTTTTTTTAAATACAGTAGAACCTCGATTATTCGAAGTAATTGGGACCGACCCTCTTTCGGAAAATCGAAATTTTCGGATAATCGAGAATGCTTCAATTTTAAGATTAAGGAGAAAATATACGCAATATTTCTTATTATGGTAACAAGCGCTTAATAAAAATACAACAATAGAAACAGGAATAAATTACCTGAATTTAAATTTTGAAATTAAGTACCTTTGACATACCACAAAGGTTTGAAAAAAGGTTTTATTTGTCGCAGTTTCGATTACCTTTGCTTTGAAGCTCTATCACGGAGTTTTTAAATATTATTAGTTCACCAGTATCACTGTCTTTCTGCTGCTCCAGTCATGCCAAACCTTTTGCAAAACATTCAAAAGCTTCAGAATTTCAAATTTGTTCGTTTTTTTTTTTTTTGTTCCACTCCGCAGCTTACGGGAGCTCAAGTTAAATTCAGAGGAATTCTAAGAAAGGGGGATCGAAAATATTTATATGTACTCGTAGTTCGGAAAGGACAGCTTGCACAAAAGGGATATGATAGTTAAAAAAAGAGGGCTTCCAAAATGGATTTTGCATACAAGGAATGTGGTAGTTTAAAAAAAAAAAAAAGCTTTAAAAATGGATTTCGGTAAACCGAGAGTTTCGGATAAAAGAGGTTCTACTGTATAATTTAATATGTTTCCCTTTATTTTCATCATTTCTTTGATTCATTCATTTCTTATTTTTTCAATTCTTGATATCCTGCATGATCTTCTTATTGGATCCATTTCAACTGCCGCCAATTTCTTTCTTTCTGTCTCCCTATTTCTCCATCCTTCAGCCCCATATAACAATATGCTCTTTACAATAGAATTGTATAGTTATTCCTTACCAAATAGAATAAAAAAGTTTTACAACCTTTCTTCCCTGACAAATTCTGTATTTAATTTCCTATGAGTCTCTTCCTTCTCTGTTAATGTCTAAGATATCTATAATGCTCACAGATTTTTATTTTTATGGTATTATTTAGAGGTCTGTCTCATTTCCTCCTACACATAGGTATTTGGTCTGGCTAACGTTCATGTAACATTTCCATCTCTCATATTCCTTAATTTTTATTGTCATTTTCTTTAAACCGTTTTTACCTTTTGCAATTATAACTTGGTCATCTGCGAA
This sequence comes from Maratus speciosus, assembly GCA_963932465.1. Classification (NCBI taxonomy): domain Eukaryota; kingdom Metazoa; phylum Arthropoda; class Arachnida; order Araneae; family Salticidae; genus Maratus; species Maratus speciosus. The sequence continues at coordinate 2,085,409 of OZ010790.1, read as the reverse complement.
TTGTAGGGTAAAAATGGACGTAGTGCCATTCCTCTGCAGTTCTCCTTCCAAATTTTCAATGTTTCATCAACATAAATTTTAAAAAGCGTTGGGTACAACATCCTTGTCTGAGTCATTTAACTGTTATAAAACCTTTTGACAATCTTTGGCCTATTTTTATCTTTGTTTTTGATTGCCTATAAAGTTTTATTACATTTTTTTCCCGTCAAAAATAAATAGTTTTCCATTAAAGCTATCGATATGTTTTAAATTTTATCGCAACGACACGCGAAGCAAGGTAATGAAAAAACTAAAAATGTGATGATGACCTCACCTAAGTAGAAAAGAAAAACACGCCATTCATTATAATTCAAGTTGTATATTTTACCGCAATATAAATTAAATCGCTCTGAGCTGCCCAACCTTCGCGTTATGACGGATGAGTGAGAAATGTGTCATCCTTTAGTACAAAATCGACTATGCGGTTCTGGATGAAGTGTCATGCGTGTTTAATATGCTAAAGTGTCGCAGATTGAGAGAGCTTTTGGTCATTTTATCAACCTCATTAAGAAGCATTGGTTGTGATTTAGGGTAGGGCTTATACTCTGAGGTGCCTGCCTAAGGCGGTAGGAGCGCCTCAGTTGGAGAGGACATTAGGGTTAAATCACAGGAATATCACACACACAAAAAAACGTATTTTAGCTATTGCTGCATAGGAATGAGTTTCAATTTACTTTGTGCTGATTATGAAGAAAGAATTTTGTTTGTTTCTATCGCTGTAAAAAAATTGTGTAACGTTACTCCATAAAACTGGTGGCAGCATGCTGCCTTGATCTGATATAACTGGTGTAATGTTACATATTAGTAAAACGTAACACCAGTTATATATCGGTTAAATTACTCAATAAAATGGAGGCAGCAAATCTGCCTCCAATTTTATAGAGTAACGTTACACACACACACACACACACACACACACACACACACATATATATATATATATATATATATATATATATATATATATATATATATATATATTACAGTGCAGGGTAGCGCAGAAGGCAAAATTTGAAAAGAAAGTCTTGTAGATCGTGCTTAGGTATGAGCGAGAGAAGCCTAACTTAGTGCACGTGATCTTCAGAATGGGCAATTGCTGATGTGCGAGTTAAGTTAGTGAATGGCGAGTTTATAAGCAGGGCTGCGGAGTCGGTGGGAAAAATGGACGACTCCGACTTCGAGAATTTTAACAGATCCGACTCCGACTTTTTCGCTCAAAAATGGGCCGACTCCGACAACGCAGACCTGCTTATAAAATAGACGACTCTGACTCCGGGAATTTTAACTGATACGACTCCGACTCTTTCGCTCAAAAATGGGTCCGGCTCCGCAGCCCTGTTTATAAGTTTGTTGCCTGACAAACCAAGTTACCGCGATTGGGGGGAGAGAAAGGCGCACGATCACTGTCTGTAGTTTCAAGTCATTTTCCGAGAAAAAATTCTTATAAGTCATGCAGAAGATGGGCCAAAAACACAATGTGATGCTATTGCATATGAGATGTTTTCTCAGAATGAGACTCTGAAACTACATATTTTACATCCCGTTTTTATAATTCTACAAAATACTGTCGAAACTCCGAATTAAAAGACCAGTCCAGCATCAGGTCGAGTAACAGATTCTACACGAACCCGACCCAACTTGTCTTTTTTTTTTTTTTTTTTTTTTTTTTTTCTGTTGTTGTTGTTGTTGTTTCAAATCGAGTTCACTCTTATTTTATTTATTTTCCCTTTGCTGCTGGTCGGATTCGCGTCGGGCTGACTTCAATTGTTCGAATTCGGGTCCGTTAATGGTTGGATTTTGACGCTAAAGTCCTGCATACTTAAACTATTTATTTGAACTTTATTGAGTATATGTGTTTACTTTTCTACATAAAACAAAAAATTAATATTAGAGATATAACTGTACTTTTACACCCTATAGTAGAAAGTGTACAGCATGGCAGCAGTGCTGCAGTTCTTATTACATTTTCTTTGTAAAATGCGATTTTTGCTTATTTTATGATTTACTATAAGTATTTATGCCGGTAGCTTGGTTCAGCATTGTTGGGTTGCAGATAAGTTTTGGTTTGCTGCAGATGTGGCTACCGAAAAATTCTGCTACTGGGTTTTTACTTGATTGCATTAAAATATAGTTTAATTTTCTTAAATTTCAGATTTGTGTTGAAGGGCGTCGGTTTCGAAATGAGGTTTGCCGGGTCAATTAATTTTTTCTTTTCGATTTCGGATCGGGTGTCGGGTTGACTTTATGCAGAATTTTCCGGTACGCGCGCCGAACTAACTCTACTTTGAAACTCTCAAAGATCCCGTTCCACTACAATAACTTCAAAATGCAACTCCAATTTTCCATCAGTTGAAAATTGGATCGCGTTGGAGGTTTGCTGGCAAAACATTTGCCATCTTTCTGCCTAATGGGGAGGTTCGGAGACAAACGGAAAATGCGGAACAGAAACGGAAAGAGAGTCGATGATTAAAATAGGTTCTGCACAGCTGATTACGCTGGTCTCTCCGAGATATCTCAATTATACTCACATCATAACAACACAAAGCCTAATTATGGCCTGAGACATTTTCTTCTCTGAGATGGGCAATTATGTTCCATCTCAATAAAAGGGGTAAGATTTTTCCTAGATTATTTTTAGGTCATGATCCGTCAGATATGTTTCAGATGTCAGTGGAATCTTCTTTTCTTCTAAAATGTAATTATGGCTGAAAATATTTTTTTTTATTACGAGAATAAAATAATTTTCAAAGATGTTATCTTTTGTGGAAATATTGCAAATAGACGCTTGTGTTAGATAAGTGATTAAAAAAAAACTTATCTATGTTACAGTGCAGTGTTCTCTTTTGTTATGTTACATAGTAAATATCCATAAGTTATGCATAACTAATTAAGCGATTTAATTTGCTTCACGTCTTAAAGCATTTATGCTTCATGTGACATACTTGAGATATTTGTTTTATATGTAATATTTGTTACACGGAAAAATTATTTTTTCAAGTACCAGTTAAGAATATTTTAATCGCAAAAATATGCACAGAGGTTGGTACACGAAATATCACACACTAATAATGTTTAAATAAAAGTGATTTTGTTGTCTTGGAAGCTTTAGGTTTAGAACTATTCACTTTTTAGCGTGTTGTCTTTATTTCTGCATAGGTATTCGAAACAACTGGAGTATGAGAAGAAAAAATCCTGCCAATTGAGACCATAAAGTTACAGCAATACTAGCGTCTGTCATGACTTATTTTCCGGGATTCAACAAGAGGACTTATACCCAAAAATGTCTGCAAGCACGAAATTTCGTCTGGAAGTCTACGTCAAACATATAACACATTTTCTCTATGTAAACTGACCACGTACACTTTACTGTGTGATTCAATATCAACATGTGCGTGGTGTATTTGATATAATAAATCTTTTATAAGCTATCTAAGTGATCAGTATGGTACACAACACAAAATCTATCATAAAGAAAGAAATGATAAGAAATTGCGCATAATTTGAATACGTTCTCGAATGGAGGCACTTTTTTTTCTAATATAGGTTAATAATATTTAATAATGAAAAACCAATCAATTTCAGCTCCCATGAGTGGAAGCAGGAATTCTCAAAATCAGAGTTGCGGAAGCAAAAGATGAAGTTTAAACAATAGTAGGAACAATACTCTGGATATAAAAGAAAAAGAAAAATTCTAATAACAAATATAGAAAAAATTCAATAGAAAATAATGAAAACAATGGGAAGGAATTTTGCACCAAAAATGGAGCACTCCAAAAAAGAAGGTGAAAAAAAAAAGATTGGAAAAGAAAGGAAAAAGAAAAGAGCCTCAGAAACCTTGAAGTAACGCTCTTACTGATTTTTTTACTCTCATTAACATATAAAAAGACCAAAACCTTCAACATACAAAAGACGTATCAAGGGAGGAAAAAAATGCACAACACACCCTAAGATTAGCTGTGGGTTAACCAATTCAATTTTTTTTTTCATAATATATATATTTTTTCTTAATACCAGGTACGGTATCCATAATAACTAGCTTAAAAAGTGAAACGTGCGAAGAACGACCTCATACCACAGAGCACGTGACCTCCCATCGTCCAATTATGATCGCTTGACCCTCACCACGTGATCCTTGATCGTCCAATTACAGTCATTAAACGGAACCACGTGATTTTGATCGGCCAATTACGATCATTAATTCTTTTGTTTTTAGATATAGTTAAAAGAGGAGATAGTATAGGTGTTATTCCTCACGTTTGTCTTTCTATTAAAGTGTTTTTTGCATTTTTCTTTCTTTTTTGGCGGCGAACGGTACCGGGTGGTGAACGCCTAAATCTGAAAGCGGTCGTGATCAATGAAGTGAACGTGAGGGAACTTCTCTACGTGAACAGACTGTTCATGGTTCAACTTGCTTTGCTCTCCCCGCTCTCGCTGAAAAAATTGCTCCGCTTTTCCGATTCAGCTGCCTGCTAATCATCCATCCCTATTTAACTTTCTTTTTTTATCATCCAACTAGCAGGCTATGCCCGCTGCGCTGGTCAATATTTCCAAATGAACCTTGGATTAAACTAAATGGTGAATTTGAACTTGTATTTTAAACAATATGGATCTTCAGCTTGACCTTGCACATTACTGAAAACGATGCGAACGCCATTGCGATATAATGTTATCTTAAGCGTTGGACAAAATTTAGCAATTAAGAAGTAATTGTTTTAGTTGATTATAAACAGCGCACTTATGGTCGGGTAATGAGACCGTTATGACAACAGGAATTAATACCTCTGTAACTAATCAACATATAATGAAATCGTATATACTAACACCATTCCTAAAAGTCATGCAACAGGTCCACTTGTAACAAAATATGTTCTGTAGATTTTTTTTAAAAAGGCTAAACTTTCATAATCAGGTTCACTTAATTTTTGAACTTTTACTGTTGCTCTATAACTAAGTACCCTTGAACAATATGTATACACTAAAACCTTTCCAAAATTATTACCTAACTAATTGTGGTATATCCTACGAAAGTATTATAAACAATCGGAATGAAATACAAATTTCCGTTGTAAATATATAGTAGATGATGATGATGCGATTTTGTGTAATAGCATTCATAGTAAAGTTTCCGCTTCAAACAAAAACGATGCTTTCAACATTAAAGCTAATACACCAATATGTGAAGTATCCGATTACGGAAGGTTAACTTGAATTCTCATGAGCAACTACTCAAAGAAAAGTGAATATGTGGCTTTTGTGATACTTTTATGTCAGCCGGGCGCAGGTAATAAATCAATAAAGATTGTTTTCATAAAATATTCTTATTTTATTATTTTCATTTAAAACACAAACCTTTCACTCATTTCATTTAAAATGCATGCCTTATACTAATTTCATTTAAAAAACTGAAAAGATAAACAATAACAGGAAATAATGCCATAATTAAAAGCAAAAAAATATTTTTAATTTACATACGCAAAATGTAACTACTGCTACTGGAAATTTTAAAAATGCTATCAGCGAGATGTGCGCACGGTTGTTATAAATGTACCCATTTTTTCTTCTTATCGAGGAGCAATTTATAAATCCCACAATATTATTCCAATTCCAATTTCTCTCATTGAGGAACCTATGACCGGAAAAAATGGGAAAAGACTCTTGTAGATTCTTCGGATGACGGAATCTGACCCCATAAACCGAGTTTATATATATGAAAATAATTTTTAAGTCGTTACAAACATTGCTTTCATACTTAAATATTTTCATTGGTACTACTTGTTATCCCGTCGACCAATTTCGCCAAATTATATAAATCGCCAAACCATTCGCCAAATTATATAAATTGACATAATCTTTATTTTAAATAACGAAATAACAAATAAATTAGTATAACATTAATAAAAATACAAATAAAACGTCGAAATTAAAATCACTTGATGACGTGTAGTTTGCAAACACGTGTAGTAAACACGTGTAGTAAACACGTGTAGTTTGTTTAAATTCAAGTGAATTTGATATTTACGATCAACCATTATTGGCATTTAATCTTATAGTTTGACGATAGATTTTTGGTCGACGGAATATCTAAGTAGTACCTTTTCCATTTTTGTTTTATAACGCTAAATTCTCAGTAATTTTTTCCCTTTTATTTTACATAAAATCACTATTTTTTTAAAAAAAATTAAGATGCTTGCATTTTTATTTCAAACTCATAGAGCCGTTTTTATTTTTTAGCCAAAATGGTTGATTTGAATTTTTTCCATTCCTAGAGTAACGGATTAATGATAGATATTTTGAGGTTTAGGTGCCAAAGACACCGCCAAATTAGAAAAATATGAAATGTGTCATGAACTGTTGGACTTATAAAAATTTATTTGGTAGCATTCGATTCAGCATACAAAATTACATTAAAATATGCTATCATTTGACGCATAATTTTGATATTCGATTTTTTCCCCCTCCCCGTGCAAAAACAATTAGGGGTGACACTTTAGAAAATCCTTTCTTAGCAGAAGTTTATGTCATAAGAAGTATTTTTACCACGATTTTCAAGATTTTAGGTTCAGTTGTTTGCGCTATGCGTTAATTAGTCCCCTAATCCAGACTATTTTTTATATACTATATTAGATATGCGATTTTGCGGTGAATCGATGATCGAAAATTAGTCCAGTATCATTTGGAATATTACATAACAGAGGAGAAAGTACGAAGAAAGACGAAGAAGAAATGACGAATTACAAAGTACTTGTATTTTTTTTTTTCAAAATGTTGAATTTTTTCATAGTAATAACGTATTAAAACATAAATTTCCTTAAAAATTATCTTTATTTCCTAGATTTCGAATCTGTGAATTTTCCTATAAATGAAATTGGCGATATGACTTGAGAAAATAGATAATATTTTCTTAAATAAAATGGGTAATATTCGTTGATCTGAGTTCGAGTTTATAAATATCACATGCTTTCGGAATTACGGCGAAAAACATTTTAAAAAGTATGAAATTATTTTACAATATGTATGTGTGGCAGAAATTCACACTGAAATTTAAGTATTCGATTCCATTTTTAAAATATTAACTGATATCTAACTGATATTTTAAAGGGGCTCTACGCGGGCCCCTAATAGAGTTAGAGGAAATCGGAAGACGGCAAAATAATCGCGGGGAACAGTTTGCTTGGGTGCTTCGGAGCTACTTTTGGCGCGAGATCTAAGCTCTACGACCAATAGGAGCCCAGATATTTAAGGAAATATGAAGTAACAAAGTCCAAAATAATAGAATTTTCCGTAATAATTCTATAACTAATCTAGGTAGAATGATGTGTTATAGCTTAAAACCTTCCCTGGAACGATGCTTATCTAACGGTATAAGTTCCGTAAAAATCCATGCGGTACAACTCGAAATCTCGGCGTTCGGAACGAAATTTCCGTTTGGATTTTATATATATAATAGATAATAGAATAGATAATAGATTTTATATATATATATAATAGAATAAATAATAGATTATGTGTTATGAACTATCTCAAAGTTTAAAACAGATCGCATTGTTAGATTTCCCAATTTTAACAATATCGCGTTATGTTAGTTCCACATTCCACCACCAGGGAGCGCACTCTATTCTTAACGAAAGCGTATCCGAACGAAACTCTTTCGTGCAACCTTTCCGTAGATACATGAATCGGGAGGGTGGCGGTCTTAACGAATAATGTAAGATAATTGCTGAAATTACTACGAAAAATATGTTAAAGGGGCCCTACGCGGGCCCCTAATAGAGTTAGAGGAAATCGGAAGACGGCAAAATAATCGCGGGGAAAAGTTTGCTTGGGTGCTTCGGAGCTACTTTTGGCGCGAGATCTAAGCTCTACGACCAATAGGAGCCCAGATATTTAAGGAAATATGAAGTTACAAAGTCCAATATAAAAGAATTTTCCGTAATAATTCTATAACTAATCTAGGTATAATGATGTGTTATAGCTTAAAACCTTCCCTGAAACGATACCTATCTAACGGTATAAGTTCCGTCAAAATCCATGCGGTAGAACTCGAAATCTCGGCGTTCGGAACGAAATTTCCGTTTGGATTATATATATATAATAGATGTACACCCTCAAAAAATATTCGGATAATATACTCAAACATTCACACACACACACACACACAAAAGATGCAATGCAGAGAAAGACGAAATTAAGAATTTTATACTACATTGACATATTAAGGTACGCGCACATGGGCATGGGCCTTGAGTTGGAAATTCCAATACTTTTATATAGTAGCCGTCGCCTTAGTTAAACGTAGAATTTCTGTCATAAATAACTCGATACTTACTATTCGAAAATAGGGGTGTATATGTGTCCTGGTGAAGTATTTTATCAGGCTCTGATTTTAAAGAGAGAACTTTCTGAAATAGATAATAAAGATTCCGTTTTTTCTTCTTCTTAGAAAATTCGATAGTATAAAAACTGCAGATATCTTAAATACACATATTTAAGATTTCGCATTCAGTATTTCTTTTTAAAAAAGGTCTTTTCAAGTACTTGTTGATAGATGTCGCAAGCTTCATATAGAATTGAATGTATATCAGGGTGTCTAGCCACCTGGAAAACCTGGGAAAATCAGAGAAATTTGGAAACTGCGAAAAGGTTTAAAGATTTGAAATTTCTTAGTATAAAAACTAAGGATTTGAAATCGCAGTGTCAGGGAAATGAAATTTAGCTCTTTATAAGTACTGTAAAGAGTATTTCAGCATGTTTTGCAAATAATTTTGTCTACCCCTTTTCAATCTTTCCTTGTAACTCTCATATTTTCAACTTCAATTCCACTGAATCTTTGTACTGAATGTTGTAAGATTGGTTAGATGTTTCAGTGTGTTTACATATCTTTGTTTTGGAACTGAACATTTGTTACCTCAATTTATTGGATATTTATTATTTGTATTAAAATAAGTTGAAGCAAAATGTATTTAACAGTTACTGATGTGATAAAGAATTTGATCCTGATTGGACAAAACGGGAGAGCCTGATGCTAAAAGTGTGTATTTGCAAAATGTTTAGCATGTAAAATGTTCAAAACTTTGGAAATTTTGCAAGAATTCGTTTAAGGTTCTCAAATCCAAAAGGGCAACTTTCTGACATAAGTTTTAATTTATTTTTGTTCGAAAATGCATGAAACTAGCTGGTGTCGTTGTTCAGAAACTATATCATCGATCTGTTTTTTCCATTTTTTTGTAAATGCAATAAATCTTTCAGAAAATACGGTCAAAGTAGGCGTTGTGAATCGAATTTCCGCGTGAAGGAAGAAAAAGCATTCCAGAGAGGGCGAAAAACGTGTTTGTCACGTGATCAAAATGGCTTGTAACTCAGTAGGTAATGGATGGATCAAAAAAGGGAAAAAACAGTTCAATTCAAATCACTTCTATAGCCAGTCTTTCCAATTTTATACCTTTTCGTTAAAAAATGAATTTGTAAATGTGTCAAAACGTTTTGCGCTTGTTGAGCAGAGCAGTTAAGAACAGCCCTAACAGTTCAGCATCAGTTGTGTAACTTCCACTCTCAAATTCACAACTTTTAAGAGCTTTTGTGTGTAACATCACACAATCTCGATACCTGGAAAAGTCGGGGAAAACACCTGGAAAAGTCAGGAAAATTTGTTGCAGATCTGAAATAGACACCCTGATATATGTAACCAATAGGAGACGCGTGTATTATCAGTAACCAACTGTAGATTATTTTAACGAATGCAATTAAAATTTAGTACATTCTAAGAATAAAATGGTGCCCCTTGGTAGACACCTAAATCTGAAAGCGATTGTGAACAATGAAGTGAACGTGAGGGAAATCTACGTGAATATAGACTGGCGTGGCCCACCTTCGTGTGCTCTTTCTCCTCTCTTGCTGAAGCAAGGTTTTTTGCTTCTTTAAGGATCTGCTGTTCGGATTCAGCTGCCTGCTAATCACCCATCCATATTTAACTTTCGTTTTTTTTTATTGAAAAGTACACCCTCTAAAAAATATTCCGGATAAAAGCGCTACGGCATAAGAGGTATTTCAAAAAATTCCGAAAACTTGACAAAAGAAAGAGACGGGAAGACAGAAAGAGATAAATTTTTAGAATGGTGATAGAAATCCCGATTTTTCTTGACATCATAAAAATTGTAGATAAGAATCTCAAATACTCTTATGTAAGAATGTCATATTCCATAATTCTCTGTCAAAAAGCATATGTTTCGAACTCTTTACATGTACCTTTTGAGACGTGTTGTTAACTTCAATTAAACTATTTTATACGTGGTGAAGGCTGCTAAATCTGCTATCAGATTCACCAACTTTTCAAGCAACTTTTGAGCCAACTCTTGATTTCCTCCAACTTTTCGCGAAAAATTGTCCCAACACCCAGGGCGACAGCAAACAGCAATATCCCCAACTTTCTATCTACAGCTCTAAAAAAAAGTCTGCGCTAGCCGCGAATTTTCCCCCCAACTTTCAACAGTTCAGCCAATCAAAGATAAGCGATTGATACAAGCAGGCGATAAATATTAACGGCTGGTACTAGTAGTACTGGTTTTTCTCCAACTTTAGAGACGACAATTGTAACCTTTTTCTGCCTTTGAACGGGAAAAAGTTGGGGTTATAATCGGCTGAAAAAAATTGGTTGCCCGGAAAGTTGGTGAATCTGATAGCAGCTTTAGGTGGAATCACAAGGCACCGGAAAAAAATAATTCCATTTTAGAAAGCTTGCGTTTAAGGCAGGTTTTTTTCACTATACAATTAGGTATCTAATCAAGAAGAAATACATTACAATAGAATGACCTACAATAGAGATTTGGAAACGCCGGGCTGCAAATCTGATGTTTAACAAAATTAGTGTAAAATAAATTCTGAATACTGGAAAACCTTATACATACTAAAATAATTCGAACATTTTCACAGTAAGTAAGGTAAGATAATCGCTTACCTGCGTCTTCTTTAGATCCGCCCTAAAGGTCCGTAATTTCATTCACTGCACCTTCCTGCTTTGCTGAGCTATAGTGTAAATATAAAAGTTAATGATATAATAATTTTCTGTTTAAGTGGTGTGTACATAGATCATAAATATCATGAAGAGGCATTTGTTTCTTGGATCTTGAATATTGTTTTATATGCACTAGATTAATTATATAAATACGCAGCGAATATTTTTCATGTGGGCGAGAATAGGAGTCGACCCTACATGAACAAGATACATCTACATGACTAACTGAAACAAGCGAGAGAAAGATATACATCTACTTAAAACCGCAGTTAAAGTAACTTCTAGTTGAATGTGCATCATTATATTTACATTTGTTTCGCGTGCGAGGAAAGTTTTAACACAGAATTCAGAGATCGTTTAAAAGTCTTTTTCATTTTATAAGAGTTTTGTTTCGTGGGGTTCGTACTGTCTAACAATCTCCTTGAACATTTAAAAAATTACAAAGTTGTATCAGAATTGGTGATATTTTATCTGTAAAACTTAAGCTATAGTTATATTTTTAGAATTTAGTTTTAATTAAGAATTTATTTAAAAGATAATTGTTATTTTGTTAAAATTGTCTACAAATCCTGCCTGCTTCGTTCCTACAGCTTGAGAATATGTTAAAATTGTAAATGTCCTAAATCTCTGTTAACCTTATTGTTTTCTTTTGTAAGTGTCGGGGCACTTACTTTTACAATGTAATATGCTTAATTTCTTTAATAAATCCCAGATGGTTTTCTGGGTCTGTTGCCCTGGTTATGGTTTGGCTGGGTAGTGGAGGGGAACTTCCGCCTAGGTATCTCACCTATGCCAGATTTTGGTTAGTGCCTAAGTTAGGGTGATCCTGTCCAACAATCTCCTACACAGAAATCTAATGGGAAAGGTCTGGTGATCGTGATGGCCATGGTATAACACCTCTATGAAACTTCATCATTATCCGCAAACTTAGAATACAATAATATAGACCGACTGCACAAACCATCACCTCATCAAGTCGACGGCTGAAATTCCAGGATCAGTTAAAACTCGATTCGCATATTAAAATGCGACTGGTCTGCCAAGTCATATCTTGGTGGAAAAAAACGCAAACCGGATTTTAGTAGTTGACTGGTAGGATTACCATTGTGTTTTCCTGCACCCAGTCCCACATGATTTCATATCTTTGGGTGAAGGGAAGCACAATGATAAACCTACTGACCAGTCACTAAAATTGAGTCTGCAGGTTGCTTCCACAAGATCTGAAAATCAGGGAATCATGGAAAAATCAGGGAGGTTTATCAATCTGAAAACATCAGGGAAAAGTTAGGGTACTTTGTAAAATTTCTCGAATATCGGGGTAATTTGTCTGTATGCAAAAATGTTTGCATTTTCACGTTGCCAACGAGACTGATTCGTTTATTTTATGTACCTTATTTTTTCACATGCTGATTCGTCTATCCCAATATTTTTTAAAAGATGCATGTGGTATGAATTTTTAATATTTAACACAAATTAAAGTGATCAGATGTCTTCATTGTCTATGGACAGCGCTTATGTGTAAGGCTGTTTACCCATTTTTGAAAATTTTAAATGATACATTAACAAAATCTGACCAGTTGGCCAGCTTAATCCAATTAACAAGGGTCGATCCAGGCAAAATTTGGGGCCTATTTAGGGCCCTTTCACAAAAATCTATTTAATAAAATAGGCCCCTTCACAAAATTCCTTTTAATAAAACAGGCCCCTTCATAAAATTCCTTTTAATAAAACAGACTTCTTTGTAAAATTCTTTTTCATAAAGAGTGTTTTAAAATGTGTAATTTGTAAATAAAACCAGGTCACGAAAAACAAAATCTTTAGCAAGGAGATTTAAATAAATTTTTTTTAATAAATTCTAAGGGGATTTAAAGAAGTTTTTGTTAATAAATTCTAAGGGGATTTACAGAAATTTTTGTTAATAAATTCTTGGTTCGAATTTGAGTAACTGGCTTTCAACTTTCGTTACAAAATATTGCTTTCCACAAAAATATAATAAAATTCACAAAAATAACTTTTAATTTTCACAAAATGGGCCCCAAGAATAAAAACCTGCATCGACCCCTGATTAACAATCCCGTCAGATGTAGATATGTCTTAGAAATGAACTTTTTTTTCTTCAGAAAATGAGGAAATTTTCGGGTCACCCTGTATTCATTGGCCCTATATGAAGCTGTTGGACTAAATTTGGAGTTCAGATTTATAAAACTGGCAACCAATACTTCATGAATGTTAGGCACTTTTTGTTTTTCTCTTGTTTTTTCTACCAAATGAGATATTAACTAGTCCGATAACTGTGTTATATGAGAAAGCATCATACATGGAAAAAAAAAAAAAATACCGTATGTATATTGTTAATAATAGAAATCAGGGAAGTCTGATAAAGATAGTCGGGGAAATTAGGAAAAAATCAGGGAACTTTTTTGTACAATTTCTGTAGACATCCTGTTCCACCAAGATATGACTTGGCAAACCGGCTGCATTTTAATATACTTACAAAGTTCTGTCTAATCCTGGAATTTCAGCCCTCAACTCGATGAGGTGATTGCCTGTGCGACCGCTTCCTTGTCTAACACTAATTTTCCATTAAACTGGTAGCTTACAATTAATATTTCGCAAATTGCCCATCAAATTTGTGTTCATACTGTACTTTGCCAAAAATAAAGTACTGATTTAAAAGAGAAACTGTGAATTTTGTATAAATAACGTTTTTATCAGCACGAGTTATCTAAGCATTTCATCGAATGGCATCAGACAGCGTCGTATAGCAATTACATAAATCTATCTGTGACACGTAACACGATAGTTCTTTTCATTTGGACGCTCCGAAGCGTCTTTGTAAATTCAAGAAACACGTTTTTTAATCAGCACTTCTTATCTGAACAGATCCTCCCTCGAGCCGATTGCGACAATAGCGGCAAAAGTTACTGTCGGCTTATAAAAAGAAGACATCCAGCATTTATTTCGACTAAATTTTATCTCTATCTGGATTCTTTGGGTCGTTGAATCAAATGTTCCATCTAGATTATAGTGCCTTGATCTCTACCTGACAAGTTGAAGGAGGGCTGTAATTCGATTCCCTTTTTGCTCTTTTCGCTATGAATTTGGTACATTTATTTTTTACAATGGGAATCTCTATAAACATTTTATTTACAATCGCAAATTTAGAACGGGGTGTCGACTTAAGAAGAAGAAGAAAAAAAATTAAATTTTTCTCTATCTAGATTCTCTTGGTCGTTGAATCAAATTTTCCATCCAGATTACAGACAGTGTCTTGAGTCTTAAACTACACTTGACAGCTGAAGGAGGGCTGTAATTCAGTTTCATTTTTGCTCTTTTTTGTCTGAATCTGGTACATATGCTTTTACAATAAAAGCCATTGATAAACATTTTATTTATTGCTTTGATGGTATACCTAGTTGAGTTGCATGCAACTCCACTCCCAGTGGATGAGTATTAGTATATCACATCATGGAGGAGCCATAGAAAAAGAGTCTACCCATAGTACAATAGATCAGAGATCTGCACGGGCCGGGCTTGGGCCTATTTTCATTTGCGGTACTCGGGCCGCGCCGTGCCCGGGCCATACTTTTTCCTGAAGGCTCGGGCCTAGTGACTACTCTTTACGAGCCGGGCCGGATTCGGGCCTTACTTTTTCCGGAAGAATCGGGCCGGGCCTAACTTATTTTTTCTGTACAGAGCCGGGACTGGTTTCTTATCTAGTCTTCACAGCCCAAAATTTTAAGTCCTAGTTTTGAGCCAGCCCCTATGAAAATCATTGTCTTGGCGTGATCTGTCCGTTCAAAGGTCAGTAAAATTAAGACTGGCCAAAGATTTTTACAAAATATGCATGCATTTTTGAATCGCCATTATTCTACTAAACATTAACATTTATTCTTTTTTAAAGAATAGTAAAATTCTACGCTAATTAAAATGTAGCTAATTAAAATGTAGCTAATTAAAACACAGTAAAACGTGTGAAAAGGAACCTGTCTATGACGGAATCCTGTTTTAAACTGAAAAACGTGTTGATCCATGGAAAATTAATATACTAATACGTAAGAAAAGAATATATAATACATTTACATTTGCTAAGAAGGTAACTTATCTATAGCGCATTTTTCTTTTCTTTTCTATGTAATTGAGTCTTGGAAGGTTTTACTGTATAGCATTTTTCAGATTTTTAACAATTCAGTGCATGGAATATGGATTAACAATATTAATGATAACTGAAACATTTACATACAAGAAATAGCGATTCATTAAAAAAATAAATATAGCTGCCTGCGGCACTTATATAAAAATGAAGTTTAGAAACATGAAAAAAAAGTTAAGATTTTTGGTTAGAACTCCTCGTAAGAGTCAAATTTTTAACCAAACCGACGTAAAAATCAATGTTTTGTAGCAATTCACTCGGGCCAAGATTTTAACTTTTTTCCGTTCCGAGCCGGGCCTATAATTTTTTTTCTACGGGCCGGGCCGAAATTGTTTTTCTATGAGCCGGACCCGGGCCTGGAAATTTAGGCCGTGCAAACCTCTACAATAGATATACTATAATATAAATTACAAATGATAAAGAAAAATTTAAATAAAATGTGACTTTAAGGAAAATTAAGCGATTAAAGATATAGGAAAGGGTGATAAATTCGGATTGGATAATGCGTGAGAAGGAGGCGGAGCTTCTTGGCAATTCAAGAATTGCGATTAGAAGAAGGGTTTGAGAGAATAAAAGTAAAAATATTGTTTATTTATGATTAAAAAGAAAGATTAATTGAGTTTAAGAGAAAAATTAAAAGTTTACACTGTTCAAGCAGTACAAATACCCGTCATAATATATTTGAATGAGTAATGTTTGTATTTGAAATTGCTGAATTTAGAGTAAATGAAATGTAATCGGTTTTCTTTAAGGATACCGAGGATATTAAAAACAACAAAAAGCTGAGTTTTTGCGTTTATATTAAAACTGGAACAATGGAACAATATGAGCAGCTAAATGAATTACCTAGTTGCGTTGCAATCTTATTCTTAAAATTACAAAAAAGCACATCCATAATATATTTTATATGGTATGAAAAATGTATTTTTCTGAAAACAACTTGTCCGCAGTGTATACATTTTTTAAATGTTCCATGAGCTTTAATTTTTCTTCAAAATTCTCCATATGAAGAGATATGGAGAATTTGAAAGACCTCCATAGCAAGAAAATACAGTCGTGAAAAAAAAAAAAAAAAAAAAGAAAGAAAAAGGCACCACCTACTAACTCTGCAACTAATTATAATATGAGAAAATTACTAGTACCAAACAGTTGGGAAAAAAAGTCTACTTTTAAATGATGTATATAAAATTCGCTTAAGGGCCCATCTACAAATCAAAATCAGACCAAACTTTGTTTCTTTTTCAAGGACAACACCCAATTTCGACATTTTGAATCTTTGGTTCAAACTGCCTAGAAACGAAATTTCAAGTCATTTGTATAATACGTTTTTGAATTATCGAGTACCGAACTTCAATTTGGATACATCCCATAAAAAAGGGCTCATTTTAAAATAATTAATTTATCTGAAACATCGTACGAATTCCAAGAAAATTTACATTTAGGCTAATTGAAGGGTGTAGAATTTATTAATGGTGTCAAACTTGGGTATTTCTGTTGAAAAAACAAAGTTTGGGTGTTGTTTTGATATGTAGATGGCTCCCTAAGAAAATTTAATATACATCATTTAAAAGTAGACTTTATTTCCAATCGTTTTGGTACCAGTCACTTTCTTCTACAATAATTTGTTGCAGAGTTAGTAGGGGTTTTTACTTTTTTTTTGTTCCACGACTGTACGTAATCATGCGAAACTTTATTACAGCAGAGTAATTTTAAGGCTGTTCTTAACTGCTCTGCTCAACATGCGCAAAACGTTTTGACACATTTACAAATTCATTTTTTAACGGAAAGGTATAAAATTGGAAAGCCTGACCAGGGAAGCGATTTGGAATTGAACTGTTTTTTCCATTTTTTTATCAATCCATTACCTATTGAGTTATAAACCATTTTGATCACGTGACACACACGTTTTTCCCCCGCTCTTGAGTGCTCTTTCTTCTTTCGCGCGGAAATTCAATTCAAAACGCCCAATTTGACACAATTTTCTGAAAGATCTATTGCGTTTGCAAAATAATGGAAAAAACAGCTCAATGACATAGTTTCTGAACAACAACGGCAGCTAGTTTCATGCATTTTCGAACAAAAATAAATTAAAACTTATGTCAGAAAGTTGCCCTTTTCGATTTGAGAACAAACAGCCTTAAGAATGCATTTTTCTTTGCGTTTTTCATTTAACCACAGAAAAGGTCTTTTGAGTTTTTAATTTTTGTTTTTTGTTTTTTCATAATATGCCTGACATCTTTACAAAGCGTTAAAAACCTATTAAGCCATAGTTTCTTCTAACCGCAAACCTCATCGAATTGATTTAAATGATTTTAACATTTTATCATGCAAAAGTTTTTTAATTGCATCATTCTGTTCATTTGCATCTTCATCTTCTTCGTCTATACGTCTTAATGTATTGCTACATTGTTTTTATTGCGGTATTTGCTTGGGGGATAGGGGTGGGTACTTGGTAAAAAATACTTCATAGAGTGTTATAAAATAAGTAAAAAAGAAAGAATACGTTTCAAATTTCCAGAAGTATTTTGAGGAATAGGAAGAAAAAAATAGGATGTCTAGCCAGCTAGAAAACTTGGATAACCAAGAAAAGTCAGGGAAATATGTATGGACAGGAAAATTATCATTTATGACGAAAAGTCAGGCACAATTTGTAAATTTACCATTTATGACGAAAAGTCAGGGACAATTTGAAACGTCTGAGAAAATTTCAGAAAACAAATTTCCTATCATAAAAGTTAGGATTTGAGATTGCAACGTGGGTTAAACAATCTAAAAAAGCTAGATCAGAAAAAAAAAATCGTTAAAGAGAGATACACTTCGTTATTTGGAGATTATTTTATAAGGAAATTCGTAAAATAAAAGAATTCACAAAACAGATGACCTAACTGTATATCATGCAGATATGTTCATGGGTACTTTTACAGGGTTCGTACGCTTCAAAGACCTTTTGCCAGAACTTTCATAAAGTAATATTTAGCTTATTTAATGAAAACAAATTCTATCTTATAGCGACCAGAATTTCCGATACTAAAACACCTAAAATCCCCTGAATCCCCTGATGCGTACGAACCCTGTTTTAGATTTTTATTTTTTGTTTGCATCCTTTAACAACTATCACTTTCAGGGTGTATTCAAATCCAAACTTCTTATTTTGTGGTTTATTTTTAAATTCATTTTTTTTCTCTGAAACGCAACCAATTGTCGTGTTCTCTTATTCAAAAACTATATAATGGACCGTGTTTGTCGATTTTTTGATAAAGGCAGAATATATTTCAAAAAATGCTGTCAAAGTGGGCGTTTAGAACCGAATTTCCCTAAGCGAGAGAGCTGGGAGCGAAAAAAAAAAGGGACATACTGAGAAAATAATTTTTTATAAATCAAGTTCTAATGAATTGAGCGAAAAATATACATCTCTTCAAAAATCACGTCAGTAAGTTGTATGTTTTCACCTTTAAAAATGAGTCTGAAAATGTGTCCGAAAATTTCGATCTGTTGAGCGTGGAAAAATATTTTTTGAATACACCCTTAAGAGTTCTATTTTTTATATACCTGCTTAGAAATATATATATATGTATATAATGGTATTTTACCATAATTTCTTATTTTTATGTGTTTATTAAATTTTGATTTTTTTCTTTCTTTTTTTACAGGTAAGTCTGCTCTTAAGCATAGAGATATACATACTTGTTACCAGTTTATAAGGATATTCACATCAGCACAAAGAAAAATGTAAGTTACGCTTTAACCTTATACAGGTTTCTTCCGCTTCAGGGAATTTTCCTGGTAAAATATCAGTATTTTTTTTTTTTTTTAGAAAAATAAATCTAGGTTAAACGCACGAAATTTAGCCTTATTTAAGGAGAGATTTTCTATAAGAAAATATTGGTACCGAAGAGTTTCCTGACCGTACGAACCCTGCTTATACTATAATACTTATAGATAGTACCCATCAAAACTTGACGGTAAACAAGTTAAAAGTTCCACAGAAAAACGGGTCATAACAACATTAAAATTTTAGAAATGTTTACAGAATATTTCTTCGCAATCGTTAAAAGAAATAAAAACCTCTTATTTTAGAATCGGACTGGCAACGACTGTAACTCTTTTTACACTGATACAGACCATAGAACATTTTCAGCAATAAGTTTGAAATTTTGACCGCTCAAAACTAATTTTAACCAGGGCGTTGGTCAAAACAGATTTTAACCGTCTAAAACTGGTCAAAATTTGTTTTAACCATTCAAAATTGGTCGAAATTGTATTAAATAACTTTATCTTACATAAATTATCAAACTGTAGGCCTATTTAAGTTAATATTAATGCCATATTTATATATGTATAAATGTAATTATTAATCAATACTATTAATGCAAATAATGACTATTAAATATAGATGGAGTTTTTTTTTATTTTATGTACTAATATTTCATAGCACATACAAATACATACATTTCATAAATCTTATTTTCTTAAAGTGTAACTAATGCATTGCGATATTTTGTAGGCAGTAATGAAAATGTTGATTTCGAATTTGTAAATTTCGTAATGAATGGTTATGCTAACTCTTCTCCATTAGAAATGTTATTTTCCAAGTTTGATCTAATCCAGAATAAACTATGAAATTGTCTTTAATACAACACTTGCAATCTTGCTGTGAAATCTAAATAATAATAAGATAAAAAAAAAAAAAAATTGTACTATTAGAAAAAATGTAATACAAATGAAAATTTAAATTATAATACAAAGTTCATTTAAAATGCTACTTGCAAATGTTGTATTCAATATTGTTAAATGTTATCGTGACAAATCCTTTCAAATGTTGCACTGAATTTATCATTTAAAAAAATAAATAAATTTTATTTCTTTTAAGAATCAAAATGAGATTTGGCTACTGATGGTTAAAACCGATACGGTGTTGATCCAGGCAAAGTTTGGGGCCTATTTTGGGCCCTTTCACAAAAATCTATTTAATAAAATAAGCCCCTTCACAAAAATAAATTTAATAAAATGGGCCCCTTCACAAAAACGAACTTAATAAAACAGGCCCCTTCACAAAATTCCTTTGAATAAAATAAGCCCCTTTTGTAACATTCATTTTCATAAAAACTGTTTTAAAAAGTGTAATTTGTAAATAAAACCAGGTCACGAAAAACAAAAACTTTATCAAGGGGATTTAAAGAAGTTTTTGTTAATAAATTCTTTCTTCGAATTTGAGTAACTGGATTTCAACTTTCGTTACAAAATATTATTTTTCATAAAAATATTATAAAAATAACTTTTACTTTTCACAAAATGGGCCCCAAGAATATAAACCTGCATCAACCCCTGCGATATTAACCATAATTCCCTGGTTAAAACCAATACAACCCTGATATTCAGATTCCTTGATATTCAGTGTCGTTCTTTTTTCTTTTCTACTTGCAATATTTGGGGAAAGATGACAGGCAAAGAACATGTGTCATGTGTGTCTGTTACAGGGGTCTTTTCAAGTTCGTGAAATCTGTGAAAGGGGTGGAACGAAAATAATGGACTATGGGTGGACTGCATTGACAAATCGGCACTTCAGACGACGATTAAAAAGATTACGAATTGAATATTTCCAACTGAGCGAAAAAATGCCTAGGCTGGGAATCTAATCCAGATCCTTGGCTTACAAGGCCAATGCTTTACCGTTTAAGCTAACTGGGCCGATAATCAGCCAGCCTATTTCGCTCAGATAACCTTATTGGTAGTAACATCTGGTCTGTCATGTAGACAGCTCAACAGAATAAACCGCAGGTAAATGAAACAGAATAAATGAACAGAATAAACCGCAGGTTACCTGCGGTTTATTTTATTGAGCTGCCTACATGACAGAGACCAGATGTTACTACCAATAAGGTTATCTGAACGAAATAGGCTGGCTGGTTGTCGGCCCAGTTAGCTTAAACGGTAAAGCACTGGCCTTGTAAGCCAAGGATCTGGGTGCGATTCCCAGCTTGGATATTTTTTCTCTCAGTTAGAGTTAGAAATATTCAAATATTCAATTCGTATGATAACTTTACCAATCAGTTTGATTGTGTTAAAATAATAGATTAAAGATTAGTTTAATTAAAATATGTACATTTGATAATGGATTGGAATAAAAAAAAGTTTAATTCATGCTGTGCAACTGATATAAGGTTAGATAATCCTCATTTTTATTTTCCAATTTTAGAAATAATTATTTAATGATTTTTTTTTTCAATATACTTGCAACCGAAAATGGTAGCAAAATTAAATTTGTATGAAGTATGATAGCATCATTATATTTGTACAGTTTAAGATTTTACACCTTAGGCTAGTCTTTCTCAGTTATACGTCGTTTTAGAACGGCCCCCTGAAAGACGTATAATCGGCGCTTTACTGTATCATTATAATATTTGTAATATAGTTTTGAAAATATAAATTTTTAAAATCGGGTCATTCGTTTATGCTAACCCTGTATATCATGCGATGAAAAACTCAGAACATTAGGACAGGTCGAAAGCATTCTTTTAGCCGTCAAAAGGCAATAAATCTGCACAGACGTAAATTATGTAATAAATAAAACACTCACCAGGATCAAGCCCACTTTTTGACTTTTGTAGAAATTGCCCGAGGGAACCGCGTGGCCAGTAGCGAATAGTTTTTTACTTCTTTTCATCGTTCGACCACCCATCGCAACAGGAACATGACAGGTCACTCACCTTAACCTCTGCGACATCCCCAATAATAAAAACAAAAATCAAAGTAAAAAATGAAAGAAAAAAGTCTAACTGTTGCCAGAACCTGAAAACTAATTACGCCACGCTTCCCCTTTATCAAATGAGATGCGAGCCTCCTTGTTAGCGGCTTCTTTTTTTCTTCATAAAGCTCTCGTCTATTTGAGAAGATGCCCCCTGGCCATATCACTACCGACAAGCATCTACGGCCATTATCAAAGGGGTCTTGCAAGGAGAAATAGTGACGCAAGTCACCTCCGTAAACAATAGGGAAGGATGTTGCTTGGTGACAAACTTATCAATGAAAGTCACGTACTGAAATATACTCGAGTCACACTACTTGTGTGTTTATATTCGCGGGAAATAATTGCTGTAACGTTGATTGAGCTGTTTCGTCGAAATCGGGAGCTATGTTGTGTGTAATTTGTAATACCTTTATAGAGACTTTTCCCTTGTGTACAATTTGGTAATTAAATAATTAAAGGTGAAGTGTTTGAGTCCTGCAGACATCCGCACATTTTTACAAAATCAATTTTAGCATCGCTAATTTTTATATGTATGATATATTACATGGTAAAGATAAAGAAACTGTCTTTCAGCTGGCGCATGCGTGGAGTGTACCCACAACACATGGACGTCTTCAAAGCGAAAATAAGTTAAATGGACAGTATTCCGATTATAGATATTACCCAAATACGGTGCAATCATCATCTCAACACCTACGTCTATTATCAAAGGGGTCTTGCCAGGAGAAACAGTGACGCAAGTGCCCCGCCCCCCCCATAAACAATGGAGAAGGGCTTGATGACAAATTTGTCAATGAAAGTCACGTACTGATATACTGGAGTCACACTACTTGTGTATTTATATTCCCGCGAAATAATTGATGCGTCTCCGTGATAATTGAGCTATTTTGTTGAGGTGAAGAACTTCTGTAAGGCTTATTGCAAAGGGATATTTATACTTCATATTACAACAAAACATCTGTGAAATTTGTTAGTTTGGGAATTATCTTTTCTAAGATACAAATAAACAGATTTGTATACAGATCTTCATCGTTCCAATCTTACTTCGGTGTTCCAATTTAATTTTTCTTTTTCTTTGGAAACAGTGAGAAAGCCGGGAAAAATACCTTCAGACATGAAGATATTTCTCATGGATTGATAATGATAATGGAAATTTTTCGGAGAATACGCTGGCAAAGTTATCAATGAAAGTTACGTACTAATATGTACTTGAGTCACACTATACTTGTGTAAAGTAGGTGTGTGTTTTTATAGCGGGAAAATTATTGTAATAACGTCTTGGTGGTAATTGAGTTATTTTGTCGAAACAAAGAGCTTATGTAGCGTGTATATTTGTAGTATTATTGAAAAGGGGTATTTGCCCATTATATTATTACGAACATATGAGAAATTTGGTTTTATTTCGGATTACTTTTTCTGTGTCATTTATATTCATTTATAATTTCTGTGTCATGTTCAGATAATCATTTTTGGATTGATGAAACAAAAGTCAAAAAGCGACTAAATTATCTCGTTCTGAAATATACTCGAATTACACAACTTGTGTGAAATATAGTTGTGTGTTTATAGTGCGGGAAATAAATAAATGTTGTAATGTCTGAGAGTTAACTGGTCTATTTTGTTGAAATAGAACTTATGGAGTGCAAGAATTTGTGGCACTATTCCATCCAAAGTGGTAGTTATGCTGCATATTACCACTGAACATCATTGAAATTTGCTTAGTTTGCAGTGTGTAGTATAACTAATGGAAATACATAAGCACAAAATTAGTTATAGTACGAACGCACCTCATATTTACCACGTTTGGCGTGCAATTTCCAACTTGTTTTCTTAAATTCGATATTGTGAGTAAGCCTCGCAAAATTTCTTGAGATAGGAAGTTGCATATCCAGTTATTTTTTATCAACTAACGAAATAACCAAATTTCACTGACATTCAGTGATAATATTAATTCCCCTTTGCAGTAGTACAAGTACAAATAAGGTTTTTTTTTTCATTGTTAATAACCATAAAATACCAGATAACCAACTGATAAATTTTAAGATCTAAGTAACAGTAAAAGTAGAAAATAAAGTGTTTCAGAAAAGTAAACCCATTATCTCTTAGGACGATGTTCCATTTGAGAGGAAATGCTGAAACACTGTCTTCAGAACAACTAAAATAAGATACTTTTTATTTTGTCACGGCTGAACTGACATTTTCCTAAAACTAATTTTGAATAACATCGAACCGCAGACAAATAAACATCCTGCATGCAAAGAAAGAAAGAAAAAAAAAAGTGAGAATCAAAAATAACAAAAGATTGCTAACCAATTCATAAAATGAATGATTACATCACTAAAATAAACGTAATTTCTGATGTCATTTGCATTGATCTACAACACCAAATGGTACCAGAGATTATTTTTATTATTTTCAAATCTAATGATAACTTGGTCATGAGATCAAGTCAACAAGACATCCCAGCGTTTTGATAAGAGATTAAGTAACTGCTTTACGGTTCACCGACGAAAATTCCTAGATATTACCCGTCTGGGAATTTTTAACGTTTCTTTTTTTTTCTCGTCAAAATTAGTCCACAACAGACACAACACAAAAGATACGGTTGGCTGAAAACTTGGTAATAATGTTAAATTCGTTTTAAAATCGAATTCGTAACATCCACTTATATTTCTGTACCTTGGAACAAAAAGGGCCAATGTCCATTTTTCTCAAATGGCAGGAAACCCAATTTAAGTTTGAGGAATTTTAAGAATCTTGCTACGATTTCTGTACTATTATTTTTCAAAGTTGTTCCTTTAAATTCAGTAATGTTTTTCTCACTGCAATCTAATGTTACATTGATTTAGTTTTTTTTTTTTTTTTTTTTTTTTTTTACATTTCAAATTGCCCATTTTTACATTAACAGTAAGTAACATTGGCCTCGACAAAATATTTTGTTTTCAATGATCTAATATTGGGAAAACTTTGGCCCTTTTAACAATTACTTTATATCGCATCCTGAATTCATTCGTGCATTTAACTCAATTTTTTTAATTTTGGACATTGGCCCTTTTTGTTCCAAGGTATAGATTTAAGAAAATAAAATTCAGTCAAAAATTTCAAAATAGTAGAAGTCTTTCAGTCTTACATTAGTGCTGTCTTTACGAACTGGATTTTTGGTCTATTAGGTTTATAAAGTTTCGTATTAAAATATGTTCGACTGCTTGTGAAAGTAATTTCTTTAACAATTGGTCTACACGCTGAGCAGTCCAGACATTAATTACTGTTGTTCTAACTAAGTTTCGACCGAAACAAGTTTTTAAGGCCGAAATCGAAACCTAAACCGGTAATCTTATTTTCGGCCGAAAACGAAAAGATCTAAAAAATTTTTTTAAAGCAATTAATACATACTTAATTATTAATTAATTATACGTGTAATTATGCGTATGACCCAAGTTGGCTTTCTGTGCATCTGACCAAAGCTTTTTATTTTCATATAAAATAAAATGTAATTAATTCATCAACGATACAAAATAGTTTTTTTATTATACGAATTTCATCTAATTAAAAAATATTTTAGATATACATACCTCGAGTTATCTTTTATAATGGGTTTTGTAAATGATCATCTATTATAGAATGCATTTATTGAAAATATATTAAAAAAGTATGGTTGCAGTTCAAAACTTTCTCGCCCCCACCCCCACCCCCCTTAAAAAAAGAAAGAAAGAAAGGGAAATTTATTAAACTATTAGAAAACAAATATTTTTTTTTTTTTTTTTTTTTTTTTTTTTTTAAACGCATTTGCCAAAATTTATAAACATTATATTCTTTTTCCGTTCCAAATACTGCAAATTCATTTTCCCTTTCCAAATACTGCAAATTCATTTTCCCGTTCCAAAAAAAGCATTAATCTTTGGTGGATGAATGGAATTTAGCGTATTAGAAACATTCATTTTGCCATACAGTATTAATCTGTGCATTTTGCAACAATTTCATCTATTCTAACTTTCTCCGGTTGTCAATAAACATCCTTCCTTCACAATTCATTCTCATTAACGTTTATTAGTGATAAAGGGGTTTCGTTTATACGATGGAAATAAGTTTCTATTTTTTTTTTTCCCCTTTTATATGTGTTGTTACTTCTGCAATAATCTTTGACCCTTTGAAGAATGATGATGTACTATTTATTCCGGTATTAATTTTAATCCCCATCTTACCAGAAATTTAAAAATAAAGTTTTGCCTTTAAAATGTACGTAAGAGAAAATATTCATTTTCATATGAAGTTGCATGTAAATTCTGATAAGTTTTCAACATAATTACTTTTTTCCTGCAAGGGTTAAAAGGGGAAGGGAGAGGGGTGAAATAGCGCTTTAAAAACATTCATTCGGTTACAATTTCATCTATTCTAACTTTCTCCGGTTGTCATAATAGCTTGCCATTCTCGGATGACCCCGGGCTGTGTAACAATAAGCGATAATAAGAGATAGAGCCAAGAAAACTTGCTCACGGCATGTCGCGGGTTAAAGTTTAGCGACCTTATGAACGCGCACGTTCCTCTTCTGCTGCAGCGTTAAAAAGAAAGTGTCTTTTCCGGCGCTTATTTTATTTACATTCTGCACTCGATTTTTATCATTACGTCTTTCATTACAAGGGATTTAATTTCCCTTTGCATTGTTCGGGCATGGAAAGACGGAGTTTGCTGTGGACGGAGTTATTTATTAAGTTTGCGATTATTTGATGAACTCGCCCTCTCTTTGTTATAAGTTTAGGTGATTTGAATCGACGAGTCTGAGGTATTCAGGGGCGGATTTTGATATTGATGGCCTAAAAGTATCCTCAGTAATAAAGCTTATTCAAAGGATAAAAGAAGCTTTCTGTTGTGATTTACGCAGTCTTTATGATTTCATATAGATTTCAGGGGTCTATGCAGGGTTTTTTTCTTGGGGCCCATTTTGTGAAAAGTAAAAGTTATTTTTGTGAATTTTATTATATTTTTGTGAAAAATAACACTTTGTAATAAAAGTTGAAATTGAGTTACTCAAATTCATGCATTTATTAACAAAAACTTCTTTAAACCCTTTTGTTAAAGTCTTCGTTTCTGGTGAACTGGTTTTATTTACAAATCACACATTTTAAAACCTAACAAAATAAAAATAATAAATAGTAGTAAGTTTTTATGGAAAGGAATTTTGTAATGGTGCTTATTTTATTAAAAGGAATTTTGTGAAGTATCCTGTTTTTTTTTTTTTTAAAAGAATTTTGTGAAGGGGGCCTGTTTTATTAAAAAGAATCTTGTGAAGGGTCCCATTTTGTTAAATTCCTTTTTGTGAAGGGACCTGTTTATTAAAATGAAGTTTCTGAAAGGGCCTGTTTTATTAAAAATAATTTTGTGAAGGGGTCCATTTTGTTACATTCCTTTTTGTAAAGGGGCCTGTTTTATTAAATGGATTTTTGTGAAGGGGTCCTAAATAGGCCCCAAATTTTGCCTGAATCTACCCCTGAGATTAGTTTTAGTGTTCACTTTTATTTTTTATATGTGCAGGAAATGTCTTAAAACTAATTTGTAAATGTATAATTATTTTCTAAAAGTATTAATATTGTATTATCATTGGAACACACCTGTCAACATCATTTTCATAATTCTAGGTGTTTTCCCTAACAATTTGTATTATTGTTAGATATGATATGCATATTTAACGAAGATACGATTATAAATTATGCATGAAAATCACTTAAAATCACCGAAACTAAGCTAATAATTGTTAAAAGTGACAAAAAATACCCTTAAGGCTGTTCTCAAATCGAAAAGGGCAACTTTCTGACATAAGTTTTAATTTATTTTTGTTCGAAAATGCATGAAACTAGCTGGTGTTGTTATTCAGAAACTATGTCATTGAGCTGTTTTTTCCATTTTTTTGCAAACGCAATAGATCTTTCAGGAAATAGTGTCAAAGTGGGCGTTTTGAACCGAATTTCCGCGCGAAGGAAGAAAGAACACTGAAGAGCGGGGGAAAAACGTGTTTGTCACGTGATCAAAATGGCTTATAACTCAATCAAACTAGATCAAAAAGTGGAAAAACAGTTCAATTCCAAATTGCTTCCATGGCCAGACTTTCCAATTTTATACGTTTCCGTTAAAAAATGAACTTGTAAATGTGTCAAAACGTTTTGCGCTTGTTGAGCAGAGCAGTTAAGAACAGCCTTACAAGGCATATAAATACCTTTATTCAGATCGACACATGTTTCATTGTTCAAACAGCGACATTCCCAAGATCTTTGTTGATACCAATATTTTCGCAAAAGTTTTTAAAAACAAGAAATTGGTAAATAAAATCACGCGATTCCATATATAAAGGAATACAAGTGCAAACATAAAATAAAATAAAGTAAAATAAAAATGAATATTTGTGAATGTGAATTAGTTTCTACTATTGTTTCTTATTGTGCAAAGCATCTCTTTCCAAATTTTAGTTAACTCAATGGAGGCTGAATCAATGCGAATATTCTCACTGCTTAAAAAGATCCCTATTGATTACCGGATAATGGATGGTAAATAAAATCTTGATGGACAAGTACCTAAAATTTGGAAAGAGATGCTCTGCAGAATAAGAAACAATAGTAGATATTAATTCTCATTCACAAATATTCATTTTTAACTGAATAAAGATATTTATATGCCTATTAAGTGTATTTTTTATCACTTTTAGCAGTTATTAGCTTAGTTTGGATGATACTATTAGTCAAGTTTTGTACTTGATATAGATCATTATTGTACTGATTATTTAAACCATTCCATTTTTTTTTATTATTATTATTTCTTTCGTGAAATAAAACGTTACTTAGCATTATTGAACTATTTTACCCACGTTTATTACAGCATATTAGGTATTTCAATGCGTATAATCCTGTTAAAAATAAAATTCAATTATATATTATATTTTCGTGTATACATTTTTTAGAGCTAGGTTTTTGAAAATCTTATAAATAAGAATTGTTTTATTTTATGAAGGCCCCAGAACATTAATATATCAGGGAATGTTATAAAAAATTTTATTATATTAATAAAGTTCTGAAAAATTGAAGAAATAGTTGCCCCTTAATTTATTCGTTTGTTTTTTTTTTTTTTTTTAATTATTTGGTTCATGTTTCTTTTTTCTCTTTTATTGCTCTGTATGTCTGTAAAATTTAAAAGGACCAGTAATCAAAAGTTGAAACAATATAAATATTTCAGCAAACAATAGGAACAATGTTGCCAAATCTGGTGGATTTTTCATCCAAAAGTTCCGAAGTCACACCAGACAATTTTGAATAGTAATTTTCATTGATTTTATTCACGAAACATGGTCTAGCATTATATAAACAGGGGTCTGTCCAGACATTTCTCACAGGGTCCTGGTTTTGTGAAATTGTAAAAATTTTCTTATATTTGTGAAAATTCGAATCATAATTTTGTAAATTTTAAATTATCGATATATTCAGGTTCTATCCTTCATATATAAAAAAGCTAAACAATATGGTCTTTGATGAGTTCAGCTGCTTTGTTACAGGTCAGATTTTATTGTTAAATGATTAAATTTGTGCAAAGTTTAATTTGAAGGTGGAAAAATTCTGCAAAAGATCTATTAGAGACAATCATTTTGTGAAGGGTCCTGTTTTGGGATAAAAAGTTTTGTGGAGGGTCCGGTTTTCTGGATAAATATTTTGTGAAGGGTCCTGTTTTAAGATAATTTTGTGTGTGTGTGTGTGAAGAGTCCTTTAAAGGACCTAAAACATTCCTAAACATATCCCTGATAAAATAAATGTATTCACATTTTCTGGTGAGAATTCAGAATTTCTGAATAAAAAATTCATCAGATTTGGCAACACTGACAAGGATAGACTTACAATAGCATGTCTGTAATTATTTACAGTAAACTGTTAGTCCAAGAAAATAAATTACATTTTTAAGGGTGTACTCAAATCCAAACTGCTTATTTTCTGACTCATTTTTAAATTCATTTTTGCTCTCAAACGCATCCAATTGGTAGGTTCTCTTATTTAGAAAGTATATAATGTGCCGTATTGGTAAATTTTTTAATAAAGGCAGAATATATATTTTTAAATGCTATCAAAGAGGACATTTTGAACCGAATTTCTCGAAGCGATGCTGGAACCGAAAAAAAAATGGTTGTACTGAGAAAATAATTGTTTGTGAATCAAGTTCTAATTAATTGAACGAAAAAAAAAAAAAAAAAAAAAAAAAAAAAAAAAAAAAAACATAGGTCGCTTATGAATATCATCAAAAATCCCGTCAGCAAGTTTCATGTTTTTACTTTTAAAAATGAGTCAGAAAATTTCGAGTTGTTGAGCGTGGAAAAATACTTTTTTGAATACTGCCTTAATAGTTGAAATACAAAAAATTCTGAACAATTGGACGTCACTTGGTGACCCTGCTGAATCTAGTAAGAGATTTATGACCTACTGAGACGAGGAGAGTTCTTTTGTAATTCTATAAATCCTTTCATGATTGTAATTGGTTTTGATGGAAACTCCAGAAAACGAAAATCTAATGGTATCCTTTCTTGAACGAAATACTTTCATTAAATACATTTACACGTTAAAAAGAAAAACTTATTTCTCTGATCCCTTGCGATTAGATTCTTTACGCGTCTGGCTGTACAAACCCTTTCTGCTTAAAGTCAACCTCGAACCTGACAAAAGAATTTCGTCAACCAGAACCCGAAGTGAAAGAAAATGAATTAATATTTAAATACAATGATGGAGAAATAATCTGAAATTATATCTCTAATATCAATTTTAAATTTTTTGCATAAAAATTAACACATATATGCTTGTTAATATTTAAGTAATTTTTTTTTTCATTTAAAAAATATTCAGCATTTTCTTTTGAAAAATCCGGTCAACACGACAGGTTTGGCCCGACCCGAAATCGCCAAAACCTAACCCGCAACCGAACTGAACCCTCTCAACGAAAAGAATCAACGTCAACCCGAACCGCGGGTCGGGTATGCATCGGATACCCGACACGATGCTGCATTCTACTTGCGTTTCCATCTTAGAAAATCTTACTGTATTTTTATATGTATATATAAAAAAAGCTACCTTTCACGCTCGCTATCGGACTCGGGCTAATTGAAACTAATCGGATGTGGCTATCCCGAAACTTTCTTCTATCTCATACATGTTAATAATTCCTGAAAAAGTAAAGCATGTCAGTGTCATCGGTTAGGTGATGTAAACCAAAATCTAATCCACAACAACTTATGTCAAGTTGTAGCTGAA
This sequence comes from Maratus speciosus, assembly GCA_963932465.1. NCBI lineage: Eukaryota > Metazoa > Arthropoda > Arachnida > Araneae > Salticidae > Maratus > Maratus speciosus. The sequence continues at coordinate 2,054,192 of OZ010790.1, read as the reverse complement.
TCTGAAGTTTGATGAAAATCCGTGCATTAGTTTTTGAGGTAGACTATTGCGGAAATCATAAAAAATCTACATAGCAGTGCCACCTGTTGGTCGATTTACACCAAAAACGAATCAGGACCCATTTATATCAGGGACTAACTGAATCTGAAGTTTGATGAAAATTCATGCATTAGTCCTTGAGATACAGTTATTGCGGAAATCGTGATAAATGCAGCCTAGCAGCGCCACCTATTGGGCAATTTACACTAAAAACTTTGCAGCACTAATTTATATCAGGGACTAGAATCTGAAGTTTGAAAATTCGTGCATTAGTGTGGTGACGATTTTTTATCATCACAAACATACACAAGATCGCGTGAAAGTATAGGGTTAGTACAAAAGGGATAGAAATATCACCTCGTCATGCGTTGTGAAAATGACAAAATGAGGTAATATTAAAATTAATAAAAGAGAGAGAGAGAGAAATTTTGGCTATAAAAGAGCAAGCTACGGCTCGAATTATTTAACGTTAATCCTGTATACAACACCGCATATTTAATTTTTTTTTATGATATGGAAAAGGATATTTATATAAGCAAAGAAAATTATTTCCTAACACGCACGAGAAAAATAGAAATGATTGAAAAGGCTCCCTTATTGTTTCAATACAACTTTCTTTAAGAATAGGATACATATATGCGCGATCCTGAAAATAAAATATTCGCGTTCCTAAAATAACAAACTGCATATTAATAAATGAATTTTAAAGACCACAAGAAAAAAAACAGATTGCCAAATGCCTAATAAATTTATATTTATTTTAAATTAACCTGCTTTTTTTTAAGAGTTTACATATAATAAAAGTAATAATATTTCATTCATCTGGCAATATTTCATTCAATTTTACAAATCTCTTCTTTGCTTGAAAACTTATGTAGATACTTAAAATAAAGAGGTGAGAGTCGAGTAGAGATAAAGAATGCTTTACTTTGTCCCTATATTATTTTATTATTTTTCTATTTGATCATTAGATATGTCCACGTAAATTTAATTATTTGGTTATTATTCTGATTGACCATATTAGATTTTATAAATGACTTTTAATTACCAAAATATCATGAAAAAAATAAAATGGAAAAAAAAGTACCAGCACACAAGAAAAAAATGGCAAATAGGCTTCACTCACCCGTCGATCTGTAGATTGATACCTCTTTACACATCTCGGTGTCATCTGTAGAGATCCATATTTTTGGCCCGTGTAATTTTACGGTGTGGGCCTGGAGCATGGGATCTTTATTAAAATCACATATTTGCCCATTATTATAGGCCTCTTCCCACAGATTCATCTCTCTTCGGGCCGGAGCCCATTTCACCGAAAACTTTTATCTTTTCACATCCCAACTATTTGCGTAAGAGTAAGAGTAAGAGTAAGAGTGACCACTCGAAGTCAAAATCGCTCCTCTGCCGTGTGGGGGTTCCTTCATTTTCCCCCGTACATTGGTAGCGATTGGTCCAAGTTCTGGGTTCACAAAAGCAACGATACGATATACGAGTTCATGATATTACTTCGGTCCGTCTGAAGGTCGCCTATGAAGATTCGAGAATTTTCCCGAAGAAATATATCAATGCAAAAACCCTTGACGGGTTAAAAGTTTCTGACGCAGCACTTTATCTTATGCTCTAAGAATTTTAAATATGGAACTTAAAAATACTGATATCAAATTTTGAGTGACGTTATGCTATTTCTTAAAAAATATATTTGTATTTATTTCACCATTTTATTTTTGTTTTATTTATAATCGCATGTGCAAAAGTTATGTTCAACATGAAAAGCTGCATAAAATTTTATTCGCTGTTGCTTTATCATTTACATCTCTCATAAATTCAAAATATGTGTTTTAAAAGATATGATATAAAATTTAAGTGACGCCTTGATGTGACTTTAAAAGGTTTGTTTTTTAAAATTCAATTTAAATTATTTTTGACTTGGTTAAAATATTTTTTTTACATCTACACAATACTTTTAATTTTCCAATTCACTGTTAAATATATCAATTTCATTGAATCTATACTATGCATTAAAATGTATTTATTTCAATAAATTGATTTATCTTTTGTGTCACGCTATTCAAAATTGTGAGTAAGATTTATGTAAATGGTTTATTTGCGTCAAACTATCCTTTTTCATACATTTCATGTAGTTTGGACACAATGACGCAAAGAAACCATTTACATAAATCTTACTCACAATTTTGAATAGCGTGACACAAAAGATAAATCAATTTATTGAAATAAATACATTTTAATGCATAGTATAGATTCAATGAAAGTGATATATTTAACAGTGAATTGGAAAATTAAAAGTATTGTGTAGATGTAAAAAAAATATTTTAACCAAGTCAAAAATAATTTAAACTGAATTTTAAAAAACAAACCTTTTAAAGTTACATCAAGGCGTCACTTAAATTGTATATCATATCTTTTAAAACACATATTTTGAATTTATGAGAGATGTAAATGATAAAGCAACAGCGAATAAAATTTTATGCAGCTTTTCATGTTGAACATAACTTTTGCACATGCGATTATAAATAAAACAAAAATAAAATGGTGAAATAAATACAAATATATTTTTTAAGAAATAGCATAACGTCACTCAAAATTTGATATCAGTATTTTTAAGTTCCATATTTAAAATTCTTAGAGCATAAGATAAAGTGCTGCGTCAGAAACTTTTAACCCGTCAAGGGTTTTTGCATTGATATCATTACTTTTTTGAGGTTAGTGATAAAATGATTAAAAAAAAGATACTCATGGAATTTAATGCAGATTTAATTTTTACTATTTTATTACAATTTTCCTTATAGCAGTTTGTATATAAAAACAACTGGGTAAGTATAATCGCAGATCGCACAGAGGGTTTCATTTGATATTCCTTTAAAAACACTTTATCCTTAAATTAATAAATCCAAAATGTTAATTTATAATTCTTAAATCCTTACATAGATGTAGCACCAATAGTTCCAATTTTCATGGGGCAGGGAACGCACTCTTTTAAACAAACCCCCTTCCAATTGAAGTCATCAAAAACCAAGTTGAATAAGCCAGAGCCCGTTGTGTTGTTTGACAAACAGCAGTCTCATGTCCCCTCCTTCCCCCCTTTTTCAAAATTTTTCAGACCAGTACCTAAGAATGGAACCGAAATAATTTTTTCTCTTCAGAAATTACGATAAAAAAATAGTATGCAGTACTCATAAATTTACTTTAATGCTATATAGGGTAATTATTAAGTTAATTATAACGTTTGGAATCTGTTGCATTGATGTCCGAAAGGTAGTTTCTGAGTTATGGAAGCTGGACCCATAAGGCGCCATAGAGGGGCGAAGCCCTCTAGTGTCTATCATAATTATATCTGCCATGTAGACTAATTGCGATATTTAATCAAAATAGCCCCCCCCCCTCCTCATTCCCGGAAATATAACAAATACAAAATGTGTCTTTATAAACCTATCGTCAAATAGGTTTTTATTTCTTTTTCCCTAAAAAAAACATGATTTTTATATCCGTAACGTAAATAGCGGACGAAGCCCGCTAGTTCCTATCATAATATATATTTTTAATAATTTTATATAGTCTATAATAAAAATCAGACTTAAAATAGTCTAGTTCCATGAGTACTTGTAGTGTCAGTTACATGCTACGATTTTTGGATACCAGTATTTTAGAACGGGAAAATGTGACTTATTTTATCGAAGATATCTCATTAATTGAATAAGGTGAAGCAAACTTTTTGAAAAAAAGGTGGCCAACAAGCATGGCAGTTATCAGCTATGTGACTTTGTGCTAAAGTCCATTAATTTGATCTGCTTTAAAAAGATTACGGAAGATTGAATTATAGTAGAACCTGGATTAACCGAGCTTCGATTAATCGAGATTTCTGTTAACCGAGCCGATAACAATGTCTGATTTTTTTTTCCCTTTTGAATGAGCCTTAAAAATAACCACACTCTTTAGCTCACTGTCCGTGCTATACAGGCCCTTCTGCCCCCAAAAGCCCTCAACTCCAAAGAAACATTGGACCCTGAGAAGTCAATAGCGAACAATGCTTTGTTTCCAGTGGCTGTGTGAACTTTCGTAAATTTTTCAATTTGCATTTTAAAATTTACTACTGGTAGTTGATTTTCTTTTTAAATTTGTTAAGCTGTGAAACAGAACTTTACATATATTTACTTTTATTATTTAAAAAACGTTCTATATATTTTTTTAAAAGAGATGTTAAATTCGCAAGCACGGCGAGTTTTTACACACAGTTTCTATTAACCGAGATTTCCGATTCCGATTTACTAACAGTCCCAATTAGCTCGGATAATCGAGGCTGCTCTGTATAATTAAAAAATCAATGGCGATCTTACTGTAAACGGGTTTCCCTTTTACTGAGGGATTTCAAAACCGAATCAGCTGATGTTAGTTGCTGTTTCCCTGCTTGATTAAATAAGATTAGTTAAACATTTGAAAATTACCAAATATAAAAGGAACTAAGTCAACAGAGTCTTTGCTTTATGGTATTTTTTAACAACGCTATAAGAAAATGATTTTAAATAAGAGATTTTAAATGTAACGTTTTAAATCTGACATAATTTTCACCAAACTTTCCTTTCTCTTTGTAACATTCAACTGAAAATATTTTTATTATTAGAAAGATAATATTATTATTTGCGCTACCTTAAAATTAGCAACTATAGTTAAAAATATCATCTCGAAATTTGAAATAAATCTCTCATATAAATATATTTTTTAATTTACACTGTTTTGCAATATGTTTTGCAATGTGTTTTGTAAACTGTTTTGGCCACTTTGGCCAATATGACGTAATTTCCTCCATTTACGACTTTTAACACATATCAATGAATTTATTATTTAAAAATTTTCTTTTTCTTTTAATATTCACGTGTAAATATAATTTTTATGACTTAATTTTCAATGTTTTCCTTCTTTTAATGCGTAATCATTTAATTCTAATTTGAAAATAATTGATTATTTTATAATTTTCTTTCATTTTAAGTAAGCATGTGTAAAAACAATTTTTATGACGTAATGTTTAATATTTTCCTGCTTTTAACACGTTATCATTTAATTCTAATTTAAAAGGATTTTTTTCTGTTTATAATAGTCACATGTGAATAAATTTTTAATTTAAAGGATATATTACTCTTTGCGCTGTTTTAACATTTGAGAACAATTTAAAATAACCTTTTCTAAAATATGTAAAAAATATCTCTGGAAATTCTGAAAATTTTAATTTAAAATTGAAATAAACCGTCAAAAAATTAGGCAAGTTAAGAATAATAAATGCACTCTGCAAACTTCGAGTTTCTATTGAATGATTAAATTGAATGAAAATGATTAAATTCCCATGTATATTTTTTTTCCTATGAGACTTTTTTAATGAGACAATTTTATCCAGATTTAACATTAAATATCTCTTAAAATAATTCTTCGATTTAAAAACTGTCTGCTTCAACGTTTTTATCAAACATTTCTCTATAATACTACGCAATTGCGTCAAAAGATGGCGACACCAGAATTCTGATATGTTTATTATGTAAACTGTAAATATTGCAAAGTTAAATAAAAAGAATTGTCTCGGGGTTATCAAACTTCATTGATATTTATAAATAAAACATTTCAACTAAATTATTTATTATAAAAGAATTATTACATCACAATAACTTTTATGCAAGGAAAATAATAATTATAATAATAATAATATTATGGATGTCAGTGATTATATATATTGATTGACCGTCATAATAATAAAAAATGATATTATAAAAAGAAGAGCTGAAATGAATTATTTTTTTACGTTTCTGATCGTGTGATTTATATTCAAATAATAATTATTAATGTATATTTTTTGTAAAGTGATTGAAATTAAATATATTTATAAAATTTATGGTAATATTTTTATTGTTGAAAAATTGCCAAGAAATAATCATCATCAAATTGGCGTCATTATAATTGTAATTTTATTTAACTTAATAGCAATTAAAAAAATTACAAAGGAACTGAGAATAATGGTCAACTAGCAGACCTTTAAAAAAAAAAAAAAAAAAAACATTCACATGTGAAAACACGTTCCACAGAGTATCGAACTGCCTATCCTAAGGTCAGTAAACGATGGCCCTTAGCCACTCAGCCAGTGGGAAGACAAAAATTTTCTCCCCAAAAGTGGTTAAAAAGAAAGCATGTGTATGAATACAGTGTCATGCATTTTCAGTGAAATTTCCATAGAATGGCGAAGAAATATAGTCCGATTTTTCATGCGCATTATAAAACGAAAAAGAGTCTTGCTGGAAACAAGTAAATTGTTATTTGGTTCATCTGAAACATATTTATTTGACTTTTAAAAAATCGCCCGTGTCATTTTCGAGAGAAAAAAAAATCGAATTATTTAACGAACGAGAGTTTTCCCAGAAAAAAGAAAAGTGTTATTCACCTCGCCTTAATCACATTTATATTATGTATCAATTTAAAAATAATCGTTAGAACCGTTTTCGAGATTTTCAAATTAGGAACTTCCTCGATATTATACCAACGTTTTCACTTTAAAAATGGCTATTTAGATCTCAAAATATACTGCACGTAGAAATGCAAAAATTTCAGTATACGATTAGACTGCAGATATAAGACTGTTCTACAAAATTCAGAACAATAAGACATATATCTGCTGAGTTATTAAAAGGCGGCTTTTCGCGTTTTCTTTGATGTCGAGTTAGCTGTATATATGAGTTCCGCCATCTACGAATTCTATGATACGATACGATTTTAACGATACGATACGATACGATTTTAGGCTTAAGGCTGCGTCACTCGAAATACTACCGTCTTCCAGGATTGTGTGCTGGCTGGTACATGAGAATAATATTTTAGTAAAAATAAAAATAGATTGATTAATTTTAGAGAAAAAAATTTGATATTTGAAAAGGGCTTTTAAAAAGCAGCAAATCAAAACCTATTTTTAAATACTTAAATAAAGAATTACCTGAGATAAATATTATTAAAAAAAAAGAAAGATATTTCATAAAAGGAAAATTTCTGAATGCATATTTTCCAAAAATTCTATGGATTACTTTAAAATAAAATTATAAACAAAAGAAAAATTTAAATTGTGACATGTTGGATTTTTCTTTCCAACAATTAGTTCTTGAGATAGAGCTATTGCGATAATCATGAATAATTCCGCATAGCAGCGCCACCTGTTGGACGATTTACAGTAAAAAGTAATCAGCACCAAATTATATCAAGGACTAAGAGAATCTGAAGTTTTATCAAAATCCGTGCATTAGTTCTTGAGATATAGCTATTGCGGAAATCATGAAAAATGGAGAATAGCAGCTCCACCAAAAACTAATCAGCACCAGTTTATATCAGGTACTAACTGAATCTAAAAGTTTTATTAAATTCCGTTCATTAGTTAATGAGATAGAGCGCTCACAAAATTTGTGTCACACACGCACAGACAGACATTTTGTAAAAACAGGTTTTTCGGGTTCTGTGAACACTATAACGTGTAAATCCGTCGAAAGCCGGAATTCGAAAATTTTCATGAATCCAATACTTTCTTCTTGTAAAGATAGAAGAAAATAAAAAACTTAACGATTTTCTACTGTGTGTTGTATAATATAATACAATACTAAATCAAACCAAATATCATTAAAACGTTCTTATTCTTTGATCGGCTGTTTCGTGTACTATATTTTTCATAAAGAGTTCAATCTGTAAATAATCAATTCAAATTATTGTTATCGAATCGAAAAGTAAATTATATACATAAAGTTGTACATGGGAAATAATGAGATATTGAATAACTTAAGCTGACAGTAATATCCTGCTCTTTTCTTTGTGTAACTATTGTTAAAATTTAAGGCGTATAATTAACTTTTTTGTGACCTAACATTCCATCACTACTTTCAGCATAAATAAACTCTTGACTTAACGTACCGGGGGGGGGGGGGGACTTTTTTCTTTTACCACGGTTTTATCCTCTCGTCATACGAATATTTTATCTTCTCTAAGAGTACGTAAAATGGAAAAGATCACATTTTGGGGAAAGCTAGACATAACATCTGTTACGCTTTCTTATAAAATCGTCTGTCAGACAGATAAATGGACACTGCGCCCCTAATTCGTGATTCCTGTACGGTGATCAATTAATAGTGATTTCGCATTCAAATAACCCCTAAAATCCGCACATCTTTACAGATGTAAACAATGATACTTTCATTTCAGATGTAAGGGCAAAATTACAGAATTTTTTAGTTTTATTTCATCCTGTAATATATTTTAATATGTAATTCTTAATAATATGACTGAACTCGTGTTTTTCCATGAAAGGAATTTATTTATTTTTTTTAATCAAGATATTGCTGATAACACTGGTAATTACAATCTTTTTACCAAATATATTTATGTATTAATCAAGCTTTTTTGGTTACTATTATGATTATTTTGATGTGAATTAATAGAGAATACTTTTCATAAGGAACGTGTCATTGAATAATTCAAGGAAAATGTATCTCATCTTTTATTTTTATGCATATTCAAATATACATTATTAATTATTTAACTTTTAATATTTTATTCAGTTTTTAAATTATCTTACTTTTTATCTTTTTATTTTCTTACTTTAACTTAATTATTTTAAGATTTTACCATATTACAATCATTCATTATAATTTTTATTGCATTACTTCATTTAAATTACTGTTTAAAAAATGTAAATAAAGCAATGACCAGAAATCCGAAAAATTCTAAAATCCTCATAACCTCTGATCTTAAGCTGTGCGGATTTCAGGGAGCCTACTGTACTTTGATATTGTTCTGGCTGAGTGTTACAGTTGTTGTAAAAGCGACCATTTACAATAGGTCAGATGTTAGATGTTTTTATTATATCAACTTTACTAAAATATTAAAATTTCGTACATCCAATATATGTACGAAAATTAAACGCAAGCAGACATTCAGACTAATTTTTAAAAGATTAATTTTTTTCAACTTTTATATAACTTTGAAATTTAAAATCAATAAATAAAATTAAAAATGGTTGATTCTGAAATCTTTCAGGTGACATATTACTGCTGGATAAGCTCAAATTATAAATAATGAATTGGAATCGAAAAGACCTTTAACACTATCAATAAAATCTAGATATTTTCCTTGTATAACTATCACTAAAATTTAATTCTTGGTGGTCTAATTCTCTTTTTATTACATAACATTCCCCCACTGCTTTCAACATAATTAAATCTTGAATTAACACTCTAGAAAGAAAATATTTTATATTATTATCTTTCTCTTATCATACAAATTTTTTATCTTTTCTAAGAAGAGGTATAAAATGGAAAAGATCACATTTTGGGGTAAGCTTGACATAACATCTGCTACGCTTTCTTATAAAACCGTCTCTGAGTCAGATAAATGGGTACTGTGCCTCTAGTTCTTAGCTTTTTTGAATAGCACCAGTGATCAATTAACCGTGATTTCGATAACGCGCTGCTCTTAATGCAGTAGCCGTTGCATAATATCACCGAAGTCGCAACAGATAAATAACGAATTAAACACCGACGCTTTTTTTTTTTATCAGATTTTTTTTTATAACTCATAAGAAAAGAACCGAACGAAAAAAATCATATTTAGACTTTAATTAAAAACTTCCACCCCCTTTTTCTGGTGAAAATATTTATAATTTTTTTTTCTTGTGGACTTTTTTTGGTGTAAGTGGAGAAGAAAGATATAAAAAATGCTATTTTTTTTTGTCTCCATTTTGTGTGGGTTAGAAAGAAGAAAAAATATTTTTTTCCGTGAATAGGCGCCTTAAAAAAATCTTTAGAAGGAGGAAGATTTTTTTTTTCCCCCGACCGCCTATCTTAATTTTTCATTCAAATGAACTGCAAAGTTTGGAAGAAAAATTACACCTTTCAAAAATAAACTATCATAATGGTAGACTATTTCTTTTCTATTTTTTATTTCGTTACTACGATAAATAATTTTAAATTAAATATTTATTACAGGATATAAATTAAGTAAGATGTCTTATGTCGCATGCTTTTTGTACACTATTTCTCAATTTTGAGCTTTTTTTTTTAACCTTTTACCCTTACCGGACGCTAGCTTTTTACACATGATTTTATTTTTATATTCTACTCGCACCACTATATTTTAAAAATAAATTTTGTAGTATATTTCTCTTTTATATGTTGACAAAGTGCAAGTGAAAGTATTTCTTAAAAAACAAATAAAGTGGTCAGTGTTGCCATATTGGGGAATTTGTCCCCATTTTGGGGAATTTGTCCCCATTTTGGGGAATTTGTCCCCATTTTGGGGAATTTTGAACCTCCAGAGGATTTTTTGGGGAACAAGTCATTCGTGGGGAAATGTTTGGGGAAAATTAAAAGTTTTGGGGAAAAACTTGGGGAATTTTTTTCGCTGTTTCACGTAAAGTTTGCAAAGTCATGGCTCGTTTTAATATGTAAATGGCCCCCTAAGCAAATTTCATATCCATCATTTAAAGTAGACTTTATTACCAATCGTGTGGTACTAGTAACATTTTTCTACGATAATTTTTTGCAGAGTTAGTAAGGGGTGTTTACTTTTTTTTCCACGTATACTGTACTTAATTTCAAAATTAAAATTCAGGTACTTTATTCTTGTTTCTATTTTGCTTTTGCTTTATTAGGTAGATTTCGTCAGAAATACTACCTATTGTAGTCGTTCTCATGGTGCGACTTTTGAAAAATTCCTTCATAACTTTTCATTATAGGACTCCAGGAACCCAAAACCACCCCACCTAAAAAGTTTATATATATATATATATATATATATATATATATATATATATATATGTATGTATGTATGTATGTATGTATGCATTTACTAAATTTTGTCCGCACGATAAAATTCGCAATTATGCACGGATCGTCTTCAAACTCGCCAACAACTTTGATATGGCTAATATCTCGACGGGGATTGAAAATGGGCGAAATCGGTCCAACGGTGTGGAAATGGGGAGGGTTCAAAATTTTGAATACTGTCTTAACATTATTCTGATAAAACCAGCTTTTACACAACAATGACAGGAAAAAATAAACATTTTTCTTTATAGCAGTTGTCAACAATAAAAAAAAACAATAAATTTCTCACCACAACAATTACTTTTGTATTGCAAGATTTTCACGTGAAAAAAAATAAATAAATAAAGTTAAACTTACACTAAGTGCAAAATTACTTAAAAGATGACACAGTATTTAAAATGTTAAATTATTTTAATACCTTAGTATACTTTCAACTATAAAACATAGTCTTCTTCGGAGGAATATAAGAAATACAACAGTTATTGATTGAACTCCTAATTTTCAATCGTTCAATCAATAACTGTTGTATTTCTTATATTCCTCCGAAGAAGACTATGTTTTATAGTTGAAAGTATACTAAGGTATTAAAATAATTTAACATTTTAAATACTGTGTCATCTTTTAAGTAATTTTGCACTTAGTGTAAGTTTAACTTTAACTTTTAAAGATGAATTAAGCATTTCTATTTATTTATTTACTGAAATAAATAAATAGTTTGACAAATTGAAAACAAATTGAATATTACGTCATAAGTTTTCTAAAGCATGTTTTCCGCATGAAAACTCAAAATAATAAAATAAATAGTTTGACGAATTAAAAAAATATGCATATTGCGTCATATTGGAAATATAATGGACCTCAGCAGGTGAATATGTAATGTCATGTGAGTTTGAAGAAACGTATTAAAACATGATAAAAACCCGACTATGGAAATATTAACATATTTTAACACTTAAAGGTTCTCTGAATTTTTTGTATCTATTTTAAAACCTATTCCATATACATGCGTGTGTGTATTCGTGTATATTATAATTTTCTCAAAAAAGTTTAGCTCCCTACAGCTCATTCTTAGTAAAGAAACTGGGTTTATCTCTAATCTTGATTTAAGTTTTGTTGGTGAATTTAATACTTAACTTCGAAATCTACCTCCGCCTGTAGGCCGAGCCGGCAGGGATTTTTTTATTAAGCACTTGTTACCATAATAAGAAATAGCGCACATATTTGCCCTTAATCTTAACCCTTAAATGCCGGGTGTTGCTTTTCGGCAACGTACCCAATTTAGGCTCTAAAATACTATTAGAATAATATTGAAGCTATAATGCCTAATGTTGCCAATAAAATACATTCTGAAAATATTATTAAATCGATTTTCAACATGTAGATGGCAACACTTGTGCTGTTTAAGAATAAAGATAGATTTATTTTTTTAATTGCTGCTATTTGTTCTTTTTGTTTTGTTTGGAAGCTTGCGAAATACCCTATTTTATTCTGCAGTGAGCAAATGAAATTTATTTCTTATGATAGTTCCTAAAATTCTTGGGTGTTTAATAATATAGAATTTTATCTTGGAAAATATTTTTTCAATTAAAGACCAGTATTGCCGATTAGTAACAAATTGTTTTTTAGCCGTAAACCATACTTAAAACAAGATATGATTTTTTTAAGTATTTTTCCCATGATTTATTTAAAAAATGCAAGCCGAAAAACATTATTGCAATGATTTTTGAAAAATCAGGCATTTAAGGGTTAAAATTAAAGCATTCTCGATTATCCAAAAATTTCGATTTTCCGAAACATTGTCGGCCCCAATTACTTCGGATAATCGAGGTTCTAATGCATTAAATATCAAACCATTAGGTTGGGTAGTTTTTGCTGTTGTATCCGGACGGATGGACCAGACGACGATTATATAGGTGCTACCTATTTATATAATTACGAACGCACCTAAACGCAGAATGATGGCAGCAATAAGGATGTTTTCGCAGGAGCGTATAAGCTACAACTCATTCCGCTTAATGTGTGCCAAAAATGTGTAACGTTTCTTGAGCGTCGGGTCAAACATTTAGGCTGTCAAGTTCAGAGCCATCAACCGGATCATCCATCAAATCGAATTGTCACTCTTGGAAGAAATGACGTCAGATTCGAAAGAAATAAGACGTTATTAAATATAACGTTGTCCGGAATGCTGGAAAGAACAGGTTTTACTCGAGACACACTGTAAATTGAAATGTCTGAAATTCAGACACATAAGTGTCTGAAACGGAGTGTTCAATTTTCAGACATTTTAAAGTGTCTAAATTTTTAAGACGCTTGTATGTGTCTAAATTTAAGACACTTCAAATGTCTGAAATGCATCCATGTTTGACCACCTTTAATTTCTCTGCAAAAGCAGCCATTTTTTCGGAAAGCCTTATACACAGAAAAAAAAATCCTTCAAAATATAAAAATTGTACCGCCAATCAAGACGCCAGTACAATTTACGTATTTTAATGAAAATTTTCTTCAATTTCTGGAAAAATTTATTTATTTATTTATTGGAAAATTTCTGTATTTAAAAAAAAAAAAAAAAGAGAGAAGGGTACACATTTATTTCAATACAGTCTCGCACATTTTACATGATTAACTACTTTTACTCAATTTACAACAACATTGTATTTAACATATACCTTAACAGCATTGCACCTATCCGTCGCGGGATACGAACTCGCAACCTTATGGTCTGTAGACTATGCGATAATCCCTCTCGGCCACGATTTCACAACTAGGAAGTTCAAATATTGTTAGTTACTTGTGACTCACAATTTATTTTACAGAAACGGTAAATATTTTGTCTATCTGCTTATAATTTTGAAAGATTTCACACATCTTCTCTCTAGAATTTTGAATATTTTGCTTTTCCTGCAATGTAAGATTAGCAGAAGGTTTATCTACTTCTACCGAAGAAATTTTCAGAACAGCGTTATTTTTGAAATATTAAAATATTTAAAATGTTTTAACAGTGCATATGTATATATATTACATATATATTTAATTAATATCTATATATATTTAATTCGGGCTTGTCCCGTTTCAGTTGTGTGTTTGGGGGGGGGGGGGTGGGGGGGATGGAGGGGCGTAATTCAACGCCCATTAAAAATAAAATCAATTTTTCATTAAAAAAAATGCATATATTTTTGCCCAAAGCCTGTGTTTAATGTTAATGCGAAGGTATGTGTATATAAAAGTGTGTGAAGAAATATAGTGTTCTATTTTTTGATTTTTCTTTCTTTCTTTCTTTTTTCAGATCGGTTGAATATATGGCAATTTTTTTTTAATTGGACTCATTAATCCCTATATATTCCATATTCCATATATTCTGAACAAAATTTCTCAGTTATAAATATTGTATATAATTTTTCTTCAAAAATAATAAAAACCAGTGTTTTATAGTTGCGCAAATAATTTTTATCTTCCTTTTTTTCGATCGAAATACAGGTTAAAAGTTTTCGATGAGACTAATTTTCTTACGGTGAAATGAGATCATTCCTGAATTAAATCAATACTCAATGATTAGCTAAAATGTTATGTAGTAAAAAATTTCAGAAATATTCTATATAATTCCAAAATAATAGTTATAACGAACTTAAATAACTTCTCAAAACACCATCAAACACTTAAATGCGCAAATTAAGTTCGATATTTCTTATTCAATATATTGAATAAGAAATGTATAGATGGCGCCACAGTTTTGAGATATATTCCAGTTATTTTTCTTTTGCGAAAATTTCGTAATTAAACTTGATATTTTCTTTAAATTTCAGAGAGAAATAGAATCAGCATACACTTTGGATACCACACAGATTCAGTGGTGCATCCAGAATTGCGATTTGGAGGGGACTAGCATATTTTAGAGGCAGTGTTATAGTTGTAAAAAAAAAATGCAAGCGTCGTAACAAAATGGAAAGTTTTGGTTGGTGTAATTCTGAATGCTTTTAAAATGTTAAATAATGAAATACTGTACTGTACTAATATATACTTTTGTTTTTGCGATTTTTTTTGTGTGTTTCCGTATTTGGATAATTTTAAAGTGTGTTTGCAATCAAACAATTTAAAGTTTTATTATTAAATTATCAAAATATTATAAAGGTTAAAGTGTGCAAAAAGTTGCACTGGATCTTAAATTTATAATTAAGTAAATAGTTTTTTTTTTCTAAAGTAAATCTTAAAAACATCAATTAATTAGTTTACTTAAGTATAATTAAGTAATTAATGTTTATAATTAAGTAAATTTTAAACATGCTATAATTTCGAATTTCATAATAAAATTTAAAAAGAGAAAAAAATGTGCGACAAAATTAATATCTTTTTAAAAATTCCGATTTTTTAAGGATCTATTAAAAAATAATTATATTCTTTCATAATTAAAAAAAAATAATATCTAGTCTAATCTGGGAGAGGCTTCAGCCCCCTTAACTCCCCCAGTAGGTGTGCCAATGCACTAGTTTCAATATAAATAAATAAATCATGTTTAATATACGTGAGTTTAGAAAATTCTGATTGCGAAATATGTGGATTTGTCCTTGAAAGATTATATTATACCTTTTAAATGGAGAAATATGCAAAAAATGGAAAATTTTCTGGAATTTACGGAAGTAAATTTATATTAAAATACGTAAATTGGCGTCCCAATTGGCAATATAATTTCCATATTGTAATGGTTATTTTTTACAGTGTATAAAGCTTACAAAAAACAGTGAACAATTGATTGCCTATAGCAAAACTTGCAGGGTGATCAAAAATGGATGCGATTCAGATGTTTTAAACGTCTTAAATTCAGACATATAC
This sequence comes from Maratus speciosus, assembly GCA_963932465.1. Taxonomy (NCBI): domain Eukaryota; kingdom Metazoa; phylum Arthropoda; class Arachnida; order Araneae; family Salticidae; genus Maratus; species Maratus speciosus. Next base: position 2,038,479 of record OZ010790.1, on the reverse strand, counting down.
ACGTGTCTTAAAAATTAAGACACTTTAAAATGTCTGAAAATTGAACACTCCAGTTTCAGACACTTATGTGTCTGAATTTCAGACATTTCAGTTTACAGTGTTTATACCATGATCATATAGTTAGACACTTAAGTGTCTTAATTTCAGGCACCTATGATGTCTGAAATTCCATATTCAGACACTTAAGTGTCTGAATTACTCTTTCAGTCACATATGTGTCTGAATTTAAGACGCCCTTATTTGCAGTGCAACGAAACCTAGAATTAAATTAGATTAAATGCTCTTTCATTACATCGCAGTTTAGTTTTATGGTTGTGTAATACAAAATTATATCACATGAGATATAACAAGTACTTTTCACTTTTATCTACTAATCTCCAAATTGTTTTTTTTTTTTTTTTTCTCATTTCTAAAATTTAATTTACTTGAATAAAAACATTATTATTACTGGCAGATGAAATTCGTTAAATATAAAAAGAAGCATTTACAGACGCACGCGCTCATTTACAGAGATACACAAAATAATTTTGTTACTTGACTGACTAAAATCGATAATTGCTGGAAGTGCGTTGTAAGTTGCGTTCCTAATTACATAAATGTGTAGCACCTATAATCGTTGCCTGGTTCATCTATCAGTCCCCATATAACAGCGCAAAAACTAGTAACCCAATGGTTTGGAATTTAATATATTAGAATTATTGTAGAATTTTGTTGAGGTATTTCAATTTTTATGAACATCGAATCAAAACTTAAAAAGATATTAATAAAAGTTTTCTGCATTCTATTAGTAAATCCTATCATAAGTCATTAATTCAATAATAGGTTGGGCTACCATGGTGATGATGTTCTATTTAAGATGGGAGTCCTATTATTTTCGTATGACTGAATTTAAATATATAAATAATCGTAATACATTTTGTATTCATGCATTTCTTTATAAAGAGTGCAACAGTTATTGCACCAAGATCTGAATATTTATAAAACTAGTTACAGAACGAACGCACTCTCATTTGCGACGTTTAGCGAACAACTTCCGACTTTTTTTTTTTTTTTTTTTTTTTTATGATGTATTATATTAATGTTACAGCAAGATATACATTTATAAAGGGTGATTTTGTCGATTTTTTTTTTTTATGTATTTGTCTCGGGGGAAAATGCTGCATAATAAATAGTTGTTAAATTAAGTAAGCCAATCCTTCTAAAAGCAGTTTATTATCAGAAATTACTTTAAAAACCTATTTTTTAGCCCCTAATATTTCCTTGACTGATAAATATTTTTAATAGAGAATAAAGATGATCTATTAAAAAAATAAAATAAAATAATAAATAGTTTTGGGACTGATGAACGACATACATCTATGAAACTTGTATATGAACGCATTCATGACAAACATGTTTGAATGTAAATGATGTATGTCTATTTATAAACACATCCATATAGAGCATTGCACCAAAAAAATCTGTAGCAACAGTGCATCTCTTAAAATAATAAACTGTCATTATAATAGCAGGTGAGATAACCCACATTTCATATAGACTTCAATAAATGAACGTCGTAAAACAATGTGTAGACCTACATATAACTAATACAATAACATTCCTAAACAAATGTAACTATCCTATAATTATTTTTATCAAACAATAGGTGTCTAAACCAGAATTATCACTCTTCATAATCTCATTGTGTGGGATATTTTCGTGTCGTTGAAACGGATACTGATTGAATGCGACAACTTTATTACTGCATTCAACATCTCGCGTGGTGAAATAAGGTACTGTTTGGTGACACGCTTGAAGAATGTGAAATGGTTCTGCGAGTTTTAAAAGTCCAATTTAAGAAACATGTATCGGACAATTCCACAGAAAATTATATATATATATATATATATATATATATTTTTTTTTTTTTTTTTTGGGGGGGGGGGGTGATTTATAATATCTTTAATTTCAAGGTATGATTGGAAAACTTGATATTTTTATATTCCATAATAAAATCCTAATAAAAAGGCCTTGTAAATTACTATTTACAAACTAAGTTAAGTACCATTATTGTCTTTGTAAAGTCATAATGTTACGTTAGTTACACAATAAAAGTTATGTCATTACGCGTGTAAATGCCATTTTTTTCTTTTTCAAAAATTAATTAAACAAGTTACTGCTATAATTTGGCATTACTTAGTGTTGTTGAGAACATTAAATCCCCTTTTTTAACTGGATAGTTTTGATAATTTTTACATTTCAATGAAGGCAGAAAAAAAATTTTGTATATTTTATGTTACATCAGTTACAGAATTTTGAATTGCAATGTTTGTGACTAAAAGAGAGATTGAAACAATCGGCAGGTATTTGGGTATTAATATTAAGTCCTTAGTAAGAAATATTTTAAATTGTAAAAATTTGTTCTAGCTATATTAGTAAATTTTCTACATAGTTTTGAAAACAAAATTCGATGATAAAATGTTACGTCAGTTACGGTGGAATTACCCTATCCAGAGACGTCACTGAGAACTCTTTTCCCAATTTGAGAGTCACAGGAAAAAAATTGTCTATTAGTCAGATATTCTATACGGGGGTGGTATTTAAGAGTTTGAAGTTTTTTGGGGGGTGGGGTCCTGTCCCGGAGTCTGTTCAGACTTTCCTCATGGTGTCCTGTTTTTGTGAAATTACGAAAAGTTTTTTATACTTGTCAAAAATGTAATCGTAATTTTATGAATCTGAAAATATTTTCAAATTCAGGTTTCTGTTTACACATTTTTAACAAGGTCCTTTGCATCACGTCCTTAGGCAACCAGCTTTATTATGACAAATACGATTTTATTTTAAAATAATTGAATTTGCCAAGGCGAATTTGTTTGCTGTGGAAAAGTTTGTGTTTCAAAGAAAGAAGTTTGTGAAGGATCTAGTTTCAAGATTAGAAAAGTGTCAAGGGTCTAATTTTTTCCTTAAGGCTCCTGTCCCCTGCCAGCGAAGACACTCACGAGCTAATGCTAATCCTATGGTATGGGGTTTATCTAATATCTCGTTTGCATTTCGACATTTTTATTTTTTATTTATTTATTTATTGCATTGGATAACAGAGGTCCGTCTCTACATCGCACCTTTTTTACTTTTTCAGTTTTGGTCGCAGATATTTTTTATAAAGTTAGTTTCCCTTTCAAAACCGGTTCTGAAAATGAAAGTGTCATTCTAAAAAATATCTGCAACCGAAATCGAAAAAGTAAAAAAAGGTGCGATGTAGAGACGGATCTCGGCTATCCAATGCAAAAAAAAATTATTTAAAAAGGTCGAAATGCAGACGAGATATTAGAAAAATCCCACCCCATAGGATTAGCATTAGCTCGTGAGTGCCTTCGCCGCCAGGGACAGGAGCCTTTCGTTACTTCTATAGGCGAATGAAAAGTTCCCTTACAGAATAACCCACATTCACTAAAGTATTCAGCTGTGAAAAGACATAATTATAGTGTGGTTAAAAAATGGAATCTGCTGGTGTTCATTTTTTATTCGCATGGGCACGATATATGGAATGTTTACAATCTATGTAGAGCTCATATGATAATGGTCAGTAGCACCAACTTTTGAAAAATATTGGGTGAGCTCAAATAAATACATTAATATTTATAATAAATAACATAAAAATTGCTATTGAGGGTGCAAAAAATTATATGTCAAGAAAAACGTATACAATGTAAGTCACCTAAGTGCTTTATCGATTCAAGACAAAAAAGAAATGGCCAAATAGGCAGAAAATTTGTTTTTGAGATAATTTTTGTTATACATCCGCTGAAGTGGCTTTCGGTATCTAATGGATGTCCTGACTGTTTTCCAAACAATATTAGTTTGAGAACGTCAATAAAACCAAATTGTAGCTCAGCAGTTAAATAAATATAAATAAATGAATAACGAAGTAAATCAATGGAAATTCGGTGGGCGGAACTAGGGGGGGGGGAGGGGGCATGCGCCCCGGGCGCCAAATGAAGGCTTTCTTTTTCTCTCGGTATTGTTAAAATCATCCTGTCTGGGTTATGTCAAAGTATAGAAGAATATAAGGATGATATGGCCTGTATAAAGCGACTTTTCTTTCAATTCTTTTCGATTCCGTTAGCAAAATTTTAATGAATCAATATTTGGCAAAGCATATTACGTAGTTTACGTGTTTTATGATTACAAATTCTTAAATAAGTCGGCTCTTGGAAAATTAGTAAAATTCTCTTTGTAAATAGACTTTGCGGAGGAGGAAGGGGGGGGGGGGGGACTAAAATCCATGTTTCAAAAAAGACTAGTTTCGGCCCTGGACGGAAAGATGAAATTATTGAGTGGGTCGTGCCCCACGGGTCCATATAAGTTGGTGCCACTCATAAGGGTGGTAATTGACACAATCATCAGTTTGAGGAAATGAGCTGTAACGTTCGAAATATCTATTTGCGTGTGTAGTCAATTGCCCCATTTTTGTCCAATGCCACCTTTATCGTCAGAGCACTTCATATATACAGTAGCGTTCAAAAGTATTTTGACAAAGATGATAATTGACTTAAAAACAATAATAAAATACAAAAATCAATATATAGGGTGACCGAGCCACTAGTTGATCAGATAAGGTCGGTAGTAGTGTGGATTTGACAGTTCTGCGCCCCCTGCACGCCTGCACGCTCCCAAGGTCAAATGGAGGTCATTCATTATCGTACTATAAGACGATAACGAAAGTGTAACGCGATAAGCGAAGGGGGAAAGTGATAACGGAAGTGCAGTGTGATAAGCGAAGGGGGAGATAAGCGAATGTTGATAAGGATTTTTTGAGATAAGAATTTTTTTGAGCGGAATTTTTGGGAGATTGATTTTTTTTTGTCGTACTACAGTACGCGGGGTATTTTTTGGTTTTTATGTGGGGACTTTAATTTTTTAGGGGATATTTTTTAATCGGTTACATAAATTGATAGGGGTATTTTTCTATCAGTTACATGAATTAACATGATACAGTTTGAGGGATATTTTAATATCGGTTACAGGAATCAAGTGTTACAGTTCGAGGGGACTTTAATTTTTAGGGGAGCAATTTGTGTTTTGGTGCTACCATCTAGTGTCGATTGATAGAATTTAGTTTTGGAATTGGTATTTTTCCCAAAAGGTTTCGAGGAGGATTGAACCTGCAAAATGTAGTCGTGGTTGAATAATAGACCGTTACCTTATCGATTCAGCCACGATTACATGTTTCAGAATGAAAATTTTAAGAAGTGCTGTGCTCTTTTTTTTGAAAAATAAGTCATTTTTGAACCAATCACAGATTTTTTTAGGCACACGCGCGCCACCTATGATTATTATAAATTGATGCGAATGAAGTTTTTTTCATTAGTTGATTCATTACTGCTGCTGAGTGAGGTTGTTCTTATGTCTAGTTTTCAAGATATTGCTGTTGTAGGAGCACCCGGAATGATTTTTGAAGCGACGAATCTCGTGCCTAAAGTGGAACCTGTTTCAGATGTTGAAATGAAACCCTCTTCATCAGAACTTTTCATTAAAGAAGAACCCCCTTTTGTTTGTGAAACCTGTAATAAATCGTTTTTGCGAAAGTTTGTGCTTAATAGACATGTGAAATCGCACTTGCAGAAAAAACCCTTCTGTTGTGATTTGTGTGGAAAAAGTTTTATTCAAAACAGTGATTTACGACGACATGTTAAGATTCATTCGAAAACGTGTGAGGTATGTAACGAAATCTTCGCAAGAAAAGTGGACTTTTTAAAACATCAAAAAATGCATAAACCTACTGAACGTAGAAAATCTGTGAAGCAGAGAAAGATCTCGAAACAACTAAAAGACGATCAACGAAGTGTGTTAATTAATCGCTTGTGTAATTTACTGCAGCGAGTGTGTGCTTCCTATGACTCATCTGTGACGTCATCCGTTTGAAAGAATGTGATTGGGTATAATATGCGTCACTAATATATAAAAGTTTTATGTTTTTTACAAATCCTCCAGTTTACTGCTAACTTTAATGATTGCTAGTCCAATGGCTGAAAATTTATTGAAAAGATCTCACGGAGAAATGTTGTCGCCTTCCGACTATCAACCCCTGCTGGACGATTCAAGATTTAACATGGAAAGTGTTACGCTGTATCCTTCCACCGACGAACCTTCATCGCCTATCAATTGTCATGATGAAGAAACGTCGTTTCCTGATTCCTGCTGTGAATCTGCTCAGGATATTATGAATGAATTTTTCATCGACTTTAACTTCCAGAAATCTTCTACTGCCCAAATGGACGAAGAACCCATGTCTGATAGACAAAATGTGTTTCAAACCCCACCTGTGAAAGATTGCAATTTTATTTTTCGAAAAGAACTTGGAAACGCTTTATTTTTAGGACTGCAGTTACAGAATGCTGAATATTCTATTCAAATTCGAGAATTTACGAGTGAAGGAATTTCAACTCAGAATGGAATTGATTTAGATATTCGCACTTGGTATGAATTCCAATATAAAATATTTGCGTTTAATTTGAAATATACCAGTTCTTCATTCATCGCCAATAACACCCTTTTGGTTTTGAATGAGGATAATTCCATTATGTGGCTCAAAATGTTAAAAAATGAATCCCACATTCAATTAAACAATTATCAACTTGAACAGTTGAAAGAAAAAGCCTATAAATTCAATAAGAAATTGATTCATCATATGTATGAAAAACATTTACCTGCTTTATTAAAACAAAAATGTCAACGAAGTTCTACAGAAAATGAATTTGTTTTGTGGTCTAAACTAATTTATTGTATCGAGAATTCTATTTTAAATATATTTAATCAAATTTTTGAATGTACCGGTTGTGTTTTTAGACATCCAAGTGTTAGTCTGCATTCCTGTTTTATGTTAAACAACCGTGAAAAATTTCAACAGTTGGGAGATATGATTTTAATGCTTGTGAATTTTGACGATGTTCTATCCATGTTTTTAAAGAATGTGGATTCTGTTAGCGATCAGTTTTTATGTAACTTGAATGTAGAAACTTTTAAAAGTGTATTGTTTAAATCGTTTCAATAAATTGATTTCATTTTATATTTGTGTCTTTATTTTTTTAAATGGTGTGTGTTTATTCTAACAGAGGGGAATTCAAACAGATTTTTGAAAAAAGAATGAAATATAATTTGATTAAACAATTAAAAAAAAAAAGAAATAAATTAAAACAAGCTTACCAGAAACACGTGCTACATCCTTGGTTACTTGACTAGAAATGAAAAATCTTACAAGTCCTTACACAATTTTGTGTTAGAGGTAAAATTTTCAGGTGCTCATTTTTAATTGGGACACTTTCAAATATTTTTTTCTTTTTCGCGATTTTTCATTGGCAATCGAATTTTAAACATTAATTAAGAAATTTTTATGGGGAGACTTTATTTTTTTAACGCACATTTTAAGATTAAAATGGAATTTTTAACATAAATTGTATGAGAGGACTTTACGCGATTCAATTTAGTTACGTTTGCGCTTACATTTTTGGGGGAAATAGTAATTTAAAATATGAAGGAGGTCACATGTGAATTTTTGTCATTTACCGTTAGAATTTATTTATGCGAATTTTGAAATAGTACTGCCCCACCTGTGGCTGAGAGGTTCTGCTCACGAAGCTGGTAGACGTGAAGTGATCCCATTCGCGAACACTTTGAATATCAATATGAAAAAGGTTTGGTATTTAATCATATGACTTAAAAAAAAAAAAATGAAATCATCGTAAATCATTTAAGTGAAAAAATCTTAAAACATATGACTTTATAAAATTGGATAACCTTAAATAATTTTAATCACATGTGCTTTACAAAAATTGAATAATCTTAAATCATTTTATCACAATTACTTTATAAATTTTATATCGTTTTGAAGAAATATCTTTAGACATATTGCTTAACAAAATGTGAATAACCTTCAATCATTTTGACTAAAAAAGGGAGTTCAAACTTTGTTACAAAATTCCCTATTAACAATACTAAACCTTTTTCAAAGCAATTAAGAAAATATAACTGTTTTATACAATAAATTCTCACCGGAGATGACTTCAATAGCTTTCCCGAACTATTAAGTGTACTTGTCGAAGCCAAAAGTCCCATGGCTTCCAATGATGGGGAGACCATAGCATTTGAAGTTCTCGGCGCTACGAGCATTTGCTCAAGTAGCGATGGTCCAGGCTATAAAATAAAAAAATGAGTTAAAATCATTTAGAAAGGAATAAATATAATTAACTATAGAATGATACAAAACAGTTTTTCAAAAACATTTACTTACTAGATTTTGAATTTCTGAATTAAAATTCATAGTAACCTTTTAATTACTTTTTCAAAAATGAATAATTTAAATTGGTTAGAGCGCTAATTTTAACGTTTACTCTCTAGAACAACTAATTTAAGAATGAATCCGTTTACCCACAGCGGTACGCCTATCTTGATTAATGAGATAAGAGGATCTTATCTGATAATGACGTCATTTGGGTTTCCCCACAAATATGAATCATTTCAAAATAGCAATACTAGTAAAGATTGTTTAATTAGAACACTTAATAAGTTTATAAAATTTTTAATAATTTGAATATCAAGTTCCTTCACAAACATGGAGAATTATTTTAACTGGGATAATATTTATATGTTTTGATATGGGGAGATTACTTTATTCAGAACGAATTGAAACACATAAAAATAAATTGATTTTACTCCACTGACATAGCATTCAAAAATTTTTCAAAAATAAAAACCCTTCACAGAATATTTCCAAAAAGAATACTTTTTAACACGTTAGACAGATAAGAAAGGGAAAAAAAAAATAAGAGTATCATTTTAAATAAATTTTAAACATTCCTACAATGAGTCACCCTTCATGTTTTAACAGGATTAAGTCAATTTTAATAGTATCTAAATAAGGAATTTTACGGAAAAAGAAATTTGAAAACAGTCAAGGAAATAATAATGAAAGTCCATTTTAAATAAATTTTAAACATTGCTACAATGAGTCATCCTTCATATTTTAACATGATTTTAACATGATTTAGACAATTTTAATAGTATCCCAATAATGAATTTTACGGAAAATTAATTTTGAAAACAGTCAAGGAAATAATAATGAAAGTCCATTTTAAAATAAATATTTAACATTGCTACAATGAGTCATCCTTCATATTTTAACATGATTAAGTCAATTTTAAGTTTAATAGTATCCCAATAATGAATTTTACAGAAAAAGAAATTTGAAAACACTCAAGGAAATAATAATGAAAGTCCATTTTAAATAAAGTTTAAACATTGCTACAATGAGTCATCCTTCATGTTTTAACATGATTAAGTCAATTTTAAGTTTTAATAGTATAGAAATTCTAATAACATGAAAAATATACAGTTTTATACAAACATGTAATTAGATACCAAAAGACAAGAATAAAATATCGTTTACTCTTTATAGATTAACCGATCAAAAAAAAAAAAAAAAAAACAGAGAGACATTTCTTATTAAATATATTTTAAGTTTAAAATAATTGGAAAGCATATATTAGACATTAAATCAATCGTTTATTTAAAAGAATGATTTTATAAATCAATATAATATACATTGATTCTATTATTTGAAAAAAGCCTTAGATATATATTTAAAAACATTGTTTATTAAAGAACACTATTGATTAATGGCTCTAGCTAAAATTAGCGTTCAATTTAAACAGCTTGCAAATAAATCGTTTATTTTTTAAAGCAACTCCGCATAATTACTATTAAATATAATATTAACTAAACGTTAAATTTGGTGTATTTAAAATAATTCATGTACAGTTATAAATATAATGAAATTTACTTACTTGATTGTTTGAAAGTATCCATAATTTCTTGAGGAGACTCAGTAGAACTCATATCACAAGAATAAATTTTTGAAGAGCATAAAATTAGACGTCTTGACTATAGGACAACTAAAGTAAAAATGAGCTCGCAGGTCTAGGCATATCTGATAAGGCGATCTTATCATATCTTTGACTGGGTTCCCCAAGCTATGACCTCATACATGATTCTTGATGACGCGTGTTAATGAAAACACTCTAATGAGATTCCTTCATTAACATGTGACGTCATTAATTACTAATTTAAGCATTAATCACTCATTAAAAGAGAAGGTTTTCTTTTTTTTTTTTTTTTTTTCACTTTTAAATGAGATCTTTAAATTAAAATTTACTAAGATATATTTCGCTAATTCTTTTATTATAGAACAGAAATGAACACAAGACACTCTAATGAGATTCCCTCATTAACATGTGACGTCATTAATTACTAATTTAGTCATTAATCGCTCATTAAAAGACAAGGTTTTCTTTTTTTTTTTTTTTTTTACTTTTAAATGAGATCTTTAAATTAAAATTGACTAAGATATATTTCGCTAATTCTTTTATTATAGAACAGAAATGAACACAAGACACTCTAATGAGATTCCCTCATTAACATGTGACGTCGTTAATTACTAATTTAAGCATTAATCACTCATTAAAAGACAAGGTTTTCTTCTTTTTTTTTTTTCACTTTTAAATGAGATCTTTAAATTAAAATTTGCCAAGATATAGTTCGCTAATTCTTTTATTATAGAACAGAAATGAACACAAGACACTTTAATGAGATTCCCTCATTAACATATGACGTCATTAATTACTAATTTAGTCATTAATCACTCATTAAAAGACAAGGTTTTCTTTTTTTTTTTTTTTTTTACTTTTAAATGAGATCTTTAAATTAAAATTGACTAAGATATATTTCGCTAATTCTTTTATTATAGAACAGAAATGAACACAAGACACTCTAATGAGATTCCCTCATTAACATGTGACGTCGTTAATTACTAATTTAAGCATTAATCACTCATTAAAAGACAAGGTTTTCTTCTTTTTTTTTTTTTTTCACTTTTAAATGAGATCTTTAAATTAAAATTTGCCAAGATATAGTTCGCTAATTCTTTTATTATAGAACAGAAATGAACACAAGACACTCTAATGAGATTCCCTCATTAACATGTGACGTCGTTAATTACTAATTTAACCATTAATCGCTCATTAAAAGACTAAGTTTTTCAGAATTTTATTTCAATGCTAAAACATTTTGATTTTCAAATCAGATTTTCAAATAAATGTGTAATGAATATTACCTTATTAATTTATAGTGTAATTAAAATATGAGATTAATTAAAGATTTGAGCTTAATTTATTGTGTAATTAAAATATGAGATTAATTAAAGATTTGAGCTTAATTAAAGATTATTTAAAGATTTGAGTTTAATTAAAGACTTTTAAACGTTTGAAAATGAGATTTTTACCTAGATATATACTAAATATAAACTTAGTTATATTTAACCGAAGTGAAGCATCATTTAACTCAAAGGAAATGATAACACATGTAAAATTTTTAATGACAAAGCTAGATGAAAACATAAATTTCTATTTGTAATGAACACACTCTCTAATTGTTTTTAGAATAATTCAATTAGTCTATTAAAAATAATTAATTCAAATTAACTAATTAATAAATTTTATCATCTAACTTAGTTATTAAAAATATTTTCAGAGAGCAAACAGCAACCGTTTCCAACAAAGTCTGAGAGGTAAATGAATGATAGTATAAGTTCTTATCAGCTAACCTTATCTTATCAACAATCTATCACGTGACATCTTCGCGCATGCGCACTGGTGATTAGTGACGTCACATGATTTTCAAAGTGATAAGCAAGCAAGCATGTTATCAATCAGTTCTCGTTAGGGAAGCTTAGAATAAGGACGTGTTTTAGCTCCAGTCAAGTGCTTGGTTCTAGGTAAGTATAATTTTGTGTATTTATATTGTGAAATGAATGTAAAATTATAATGTTAGAGTATTTAATCATTTTTCAAATTTTAATAGATTTCAAAAACAATAATTTACAATAGTAAAATAACTAAAAAGTATAATTTTAAGCTTTGCTGATATATTTCATGACACTAAGTTGAACTGAAAATAGTAAAAGGTTTGACAAGACAATTGATTTTCATAGTTAATCTATAAAAGAGATTTTTAAGTCGGAATACTTATAAACCTAGTTAGCAGAAAAATATTACAAATTATATATATTACAAACTTATGAAAGATATTAATAATTTGATTAACGTTTTTTTTATGATGACGTCACGAATAAACACAAATTGATAAGATCTGTTTTGAGGTAAGAGAGTTGATAAGCTATTTTTATGGAAAAGTGGCAACGCTATTATCAGAAAATATTTGTATTGTGAGAATTGGCAACACAAATGAGCAAGACTGGGGATTTCCCATGACATCATAGATTAGATAAACGCTCTGACCTTAGATAGCAATAAGTGTCACGTGATCTTAGCTTAGTAGATAAGCGCTTTCATTATTAATCATTTCTTCTGCGGAAAGCATGGTACTAGGACGATTTTTATTTCACCTATGTTAGGTATAGTGGTGTGTTGGATTTTTAGGTGAGAATGTTTTACTTAAGTATAAAATGGTAAAAATTAATGTCTTAAAATTGCTATACATGATTTCATATAATTATTTTTTTTTAATAATTAAAATAATAATTTAGTTAGTGTATTACAAATAATTATTTTTAGTTATATTATTTAAAAACATTCATATGAAATCATGTATAGCAATTTTAAGACATTAATTTTTACCATTTTATACTTAAGTAAAACATTCTCACCTAAAAATCCAACACACCACTATACCTAACATAGGTGAAATAAAAATCGTCCTAGTACCATGCTTTCCGCAGAAGAAATGATTAATAATGAAAGCGCTTATCTACTAAGCTAAGATCACGTGACACTTATTGCTATCTAAGGTCAGAGCGTTTATCTAATCTATGATGTCATGGGAAATCCCCAGTCTTGCTCATTTGTGTTGCCAATTCTCACAATACAAATATTTTCTGATAATAGCGTTGCCACTTTTCCATAAAAATAGCTTATCAACTCTCTTACCTCAAAACAGATCTTATCAATTTGTGTTTATTCGTGACGTCATCATAAAAAAAACGTTAATCAAATTATTAATATCTTTCATAAGTTTGTAATATATATAATTTGTAATATTTTTCTGCTAACTAGGTTTATAAGTATTCCGACTTAAAAATCTCTTTTATAGATTAACTATGAAAATCAATTGTCTTGTCAAACCTTTTACTATTTTCAGTTCAACTTAGTGTCATGAAATATATCAGCAAAGCTTAAAATTATACTTTTTAGTTATTTTACTATTGTAAATTATTGTTTTTGAAATCTATTAAAATTTGAAAAATGATTAAATACTCTAACATTATAATTTTACATTCATTTCACAATATAAATACACAAAATTATACTTACCTAGAACCAAGCACTTGACTGGAGCTAAAACACGTCCTTATTCTAAGCTTCCCTAACGAGAACTGATTGATAACATGCTTGCTTGCTTATCACTTTGAAAATCATGTGACGTCACTAATCACCAGTGCGCATGCGCGAAGATGTCACGTGATAGATTGTTGATAAGATAAGGTTAGCTGATAAGAACTTATACTATCATTCATTTACCTCTCAGACTTTGTTGGAAACGGTTGCTGTTTGCTCTCTGAAAATATTTTTAATAACTAAGTTAGATGATAAAATTTATTAATTAGTTAATTTGAATTAATTATTTTTAATAGACTAATTGAATTATTCTAAAAACAATTAGAGAGTGTGTTCATTACAAATAGAAATTTATGTTTTCATCTAGCTTTGTCATTAAAAATTTTACATGTGTTATCATTTCCTTTGAGTTAAATGATGCTTCACTTCGGTTAAATATAACTAAGTTTATATTTAGTATATATCTAGGTAAAAATCTCATTTTCAAACGTTTAAAAGTCTTTAATTAAACTCAAATCTTTAAATAATCTTTAATTAAGCTCAAATCTTTAATTAATCTCATATTTTAATTACACAATAAATTAAGCTCAAATCTTTAATTAATCTCATATTTTAATTACACTATAAATTAATAAGGTAATATTCATTACACATTTATTTGAAAATCTGATTTGAAAATCAAAATGTTTTAGCATTGAAATAAAATTCTGAAAAACTTAGTCTTTTAATGAGCGATTAATGGTTAAATTAGTAATTAACGACGTCACATGTTAATGAGGGAATCTCATTAGAGTGTCTTGTGTTCATTTCTGTTCTATAATAAAAGAATTAGCGAACTATATCTTGGCAAATTTTAATTTAAAGATCTCATTTAAAAGTGAAAAAAAAAAAAAAAGAAGAAAACCTTGTCTTTTAATGAGTGATTAATGCTTAAATTAGTAATTAACGACGTCACATGTTAATGAGGGAATCTCATTAGAGTGTCTTGTGTTCATTTCTGTTCTATAATAAAAGAATTAGCGAAATATATCTTAGTCAATTTTAATTTAAAGATCTCATTTAAAAGTAAAAAAAAAAAAAAAAAAGAAAACCTTGTCTTTTAATGAGTGATTAATGACTAAATTAGTAATTAATGACGTCATATGTTAATGAGGGAATCTCATTAAAGTGTCTTGTGTTCATTTCTGTTCTATAATAAAAGAATTAGCGAACTATATCTTGGCAAATTTTAATTTAAAGATCTCATTTAAAAGTGAAAAAAAAAAAAGAAGAAAACCTTGTCTTTTAATGAGTGATTAATGCTTAAATTAGTAATTAACGACGTCACATGTTAATGAGGGAATCTCATTAGAGTGTCTTGTGTTCATTTCTGTTCTATAATAAAAGAATTAGCGAAATATATCTTAGTCAATTTTAATTTAAAGATCTCATTTAAAAGTAAAAAAAAAAAAAAAAAAGAAAACCTTGTCTTTTAATGAGCGATTAATGACTAAATTAGTAATTAATGACGTCACATGTTAATGAGGGAATCTCATTAGAGTGTCTTGTGTTCATTTCTGTTCTATAATAAAAGAATTAGCGAAATATATCTTAGTAAATTTTAATTTAAAGATCTCATTTAAAAGTGAAAAAAAAAAAAAAAAAAAGAAAACCTTCTCTTTTAATGAGTGATTAATGCTTAAATTAGTAATTAATGACGTCACATGTTAATGAAGGAATCTCATTAGAGTGTTTTCATTAACACGCGTCATCAAGAATCATGTATGAGGTCATAGCTTGGGGAACCCAGTCAAAGATATGATAAGATCGCCTTATCAGATATGCCTAGACCTGCGAGCTCATTTTTACTTTAGTTGTCCTATAGTCAAGACGTCTAATTTTATGCTCTTCAAAAATTTATTCTTGTGATATGAGTTCTACTGAGTCTCCTCAAGAAATTATGGATACTTTCAAACAATCAAGTAAGTAAATTTCATTATATTTATAACTGTACATGAATTATTTTAAATACACCAAATTTAACGTTTAGTTAATATTATATTTAATAGTAATTATGCGGAGTTGCTTTAAAAAATAAACGATTTATTTGCAAGCTGTTTAAATTGAACGCTAATTTTAGCTAGAGCCATTAATCAATAGTGTTCTTTAATAAACAATGTTTTTAAATATATATCTAAGGCTTTTTTCAAATAATAGAATCAATGTATATTATATTGATTTATAAAATCATTCTTTTAAATAAACGATTGATTTAATGTCTAATATATGCTTTCCAATTATTTTAAACTTAAAATATATTTAATAAGAAATGTCTCTCTGTTTTTTTTTTTTTTTTTTTTGATCGGTTAATCTATAAAGAGTAAACGATATTTTATTCTTGTCTTTTGGTATCTAATTACATGTTTGTATAAAACTGTATATTTTTCATGTTATTAGAATTTCTATACTATTAAAACTTAAAATTGACTTAATCATGTTAAAACATGAAGGATGACTCATTGTAGCAATGTTTAAACTTTATTTAAAATGGACTTTCATTATTATTTCCTTGAGTGTTTTCAAATTTCTTTTTCTGTAAAATTCATTATTGGGATACTATTAAACTTAAAATTGACTTAATCATGTTAAAATATGAAGGATGACTCATTGTAGCAATGTTAAATATTTATTTTAAAATGGACTTTCATTATTATTTCCTTGACTGTTTTCAAAATTAATTTTCCGTAAAATTCATTATTGGGATACTATTAAAATTGTCTAAATCATGTTAAAATCATGTTAAAATATGAAGGATGACTCATTGTAGCAATGTTTAAAATTTATTTAAAATGGACTTTCATTATTATTTCCTTGACTGTTTTCAAATTTCTTTTTCCGTAAAATTCCTTATTTAGATACTATTAAAATTGACTTAATCCTGTTAAAACATGAAGGGTGACTCATTGTAGGAATGTTTAAAATTTATTTAAAATGATACTCTTATTTTTTTTTTCCCTTTCTTATCTGTCTAACGTGTTAAAAAGTATTCTTTTTGGAAATATTCTGTGAAGGGTTTTTATTTTTGAAAAATTTTTGAATGCTATGTCAGTGGAGTAAAATCAATTTATTTTTATGTGTTTCAATTCGTTCTGAATAAAGTAATCTCCCCATATCAAAACATATAAATATTATCCCAGTTAAAATAATTCTCCATGTTTGTGAAGGAACTTGATATTCAAATTATTAAAAATTTTATAAACTTATTAAGTGTTCTAATTAAACAATCTTTACTAGTATTGCTATTTTGAAATGATTCATATTTGTGGGGAAACCCAAATGACGTCATTATCAGATAAGATCCTCTTATCTCATTAATCAAGATAGGCGTACCGCTGTGGGTAAACGGATTCATTCTTAAATTAGTTGTTCTAGAGAGTAAACGTTAAAATTAGCGCTCTAACCAATTTAAATTATTCATTTTTGAAAAAGTAATTAAAAGGTTACTATGAATTTTAATTCAGAAATTCAAAATCTAGTAAGTAAATGTTTTTGAAAAACTGTTTTGTATCATTCTATAGTTAATTATATTTATTCCTTTCTAAATGATTTTAACTCATTTTTTTATTTTATAGCCTGGACCATCGCTACTTGAGCAAATGCTCGTAGCGCCGAGAACTTCAAATGCTATGGTCTCCCCATCATTGGAAGCCATGGGACTTTTGGCTTCGACAAGTACACTTAATAGTTCGGGAAAGCTATTGAAGTCATCTCCGGTGAGAATTTATTGTATAAAACAGTTATATTTTCTTAATTGCTTTGAAAAAGGTTTAGTATTGTTAATAGGGAATTTTGTAACAAAGTTTGAACTCCCTTTTTTAGTCAAAATGATTGAAGGTTATTCACATTTTGTTAAGCAATATGTCTAAAGATATTTCTTCAAAACGATATAAAATTTATAAAGTAATTGTGATAAAATGATTTAAGATTATTCAATTTTTGTAAAGCACATGTGATTAAAATTATTTAAGGTTATCCAATTTTATAAAGTCATATGTTTTAAGATTTTTTCACTTAAATGATTTACGATGATTTCATTTTTTTTTTTTTAAGTCATATGATTAAATACCAAACCTTTTTCATATTGATATTCAAAGTGTTCGCGAATGGGATCACTTCACGTCTACCAGCTTCGTGAGCAGAACCTCTCAGCCACAGGTGGGGCAGTACTATTTCAAAATTCGCATAAATAAATTCTAACGGTAAATGACAAAAATTCACATGTGACCTCCTTCATATTTTAAATTTTAAATTACTATTTCCCCCAAAAATGTAAGCGCAAACGTAACTAAATTGAATCGCGTAAAGTCCTCTCATACAATTTATGTTAAAAATTCCATTTTAATCTTAAAATGTGCGTTAAAAAAATAAAGTCTCCCCATAAAAATTTCTTAATTAATGTTTAAAATTCGATTGCCAATGAAAAATCGCGAAAAAGAAAAAAATATTTGAAAGTGTCCCAATTAAAAATGAGCACCTGAAAATTTTACCTCTAACACAAAATTGTGTAAGGACTTGTAAGATTTTTCATTTCTAGTCAAGTAACCAAGGATGTAGCACGTGTTTCTGGTAAGCTTGTTTTAATTTATTTCTTTTTTTTTTTAATTGTTTAATCAAATTATATTTCATTCTTTTTTCAAAAATCTGTTTGAATTCCCCTCTGTTAGAATAAACACACACCATTTAAAAAAATAAAGACACAAATATAAAATGAAATCAATTTATTGAAACGATTTAAACAATACACTTTTAAAAGTTTCTACATTCAAGTTACATAAAAACTGATCGCTAACAGAATCCACATTCTTTAAAAACATGGATAGAACATCGTCAAAATTCACAAGCATTAAAATCATATCTCCCAACTGTTGAAATTTTTCACGGTTGTTTAACATAAAACAGGAATGCAGACTAACACTTGGATGTCTAAAAACACAACCGGTACATTCAAAAATTTGATTAAATATATTTAAAATAGAATTCTCGATACAATAAATTAGTTTAGACCACAAAACAAATTCATTTTCTGTAGAACTTCGTTGACATTTTTGTTTTAATAAAGCAGGTAAATGTTTTTCATACATATGATGAATCAATTTCTTATTGAATTTATAGGCTTTTTCTTTCAACTGTTCAAGTTGATAATTGTTTAATTGAATGTGGGATTCATTTTTTAACATTTTGAGCCACATAATGGAATTATCCTCATTCAAAACCAAAAGGGTGTTATTGGCGATGAATGAAGAACTGGTATATTTCAAATTAAACGCAAATATTTTATATTGGAATTCATACCAAGTGCGAATATCTAAATCAATTCCATTCTGAGTTGAAATTCCTTCACTCGTAAATTCTCGAATTTGAATAGAATATTCAGCATTCTGTAACTGCAGTCCTAAAAATAAAGCGTTTCCAAGTTCTTTTCGAAAAATAAAATTGCAATCTTTCACAGGTGGGGTTTGAAACACATTTTGTCTATCAGACATGGGTACTTCGTCCATTTGGGCAGTAGAAGATTTCTGGAAGTTAAAGTCGATGAAAAATTCATTCATAATATCCTGAGCAGATTCACAGCAGGAATCAGGAAACGACGTTTCTTCATCATGACAATTGATAGGCGATGAAGGTTCGTCGGTGGAAGGATACAGCGTAACACTTTCCATGTTAAATCTTGAATCGTCCAGCAGGGGTTGATAGTCGGAAGGCGACAACATTTCTCCGTGAGATCTTTTCAATAAATTTTCAGCCATTGGACTAGCAATCATTAAAGTTAGCAGTAAACTGGAGGATTTGTAAAAAACATAAAACTTTTATATATTAGTGACGCATATTATACCCAATCACATTCTTTCAAACGGATGACGTCACAGATGAGTCATAGGAAGCACACACTCGCTGCAGTAAATTACACAAGCGATTAATTAACACACTTCGTTGATCGTCTTTTAGTTGTTTCGAGATCTTTCTCTGCTTCACAGATTTTCTACGTTCAGTAGGTTTATGCATTTTTTGATGTTTTAAAAAGTCCACTTTTCTTGCGAAGATTTCGTTACATACCTCACACGTTTTCGAATGAATCTTAACATGTCGTCGTAAATCACTGTTTTGAATAAAACTTTTTCCACACAAATCACAACAGAAGGGTTTTTTCTGCAAGTGCGATTTCACATGTCTATTAAGCACAAACTTTCGCAAAAACGATTTATTACAGGTTTCACAAACAAAAGGGGGTTCTTCTTTAATGAAAAGTTCTGATGAAGAGGGTTTCATTTCAACATCTGAAACAGGTTCCACTTTAGGCACGAGATTCGTCGCTTCAAAAATCATTCCGGGTGCTCCTACAACAGCAATATCTTGAAAACTAGACATAAGAACAACCTCACTCAGCAGCAGTAATGAATCAACTAATGAAAAAAACTTCATTCGCATCAATTTATAATAATCATAGGTGGCGCGCGTGTGCCTAAAAAAATCTGTGATTGGTTCAAAAATGACTTATTTTTCAAAAAAAAGAGCACAGCACTTCTTAAAATTTTCATTCTGAAACATGTAATCGTGGCTGAATCGATAAGGTAACGGTCTATTATTCAACCACGACTACATTTTGCAGGTTCAATCCTCCTCGAAACCTTTTGGGAAAAATACCAATTCCAAAACTAAATTCTATCAATCGACACTAGATGGTAGCACCAAAACACAAATTGCTCCCCTAAAAATTAAAGTCCCCTCGAACTGTAACACTTGATTCCTGTAACCGATATTAAAATATCCCTCAAACTGTATCATGTTAATTCATGTAACTGATAGAAAAATACCCCTATCAATTTATGTAACCGATTAAAAAATATCCCCTAAAAAATTAAAGTCCCCACATAAAAACCAAAAAATACCCCGCGTACTGTAGTACGACAAAAAAAAATCAATCTCCCAAAAATTCCGCTCAAAAAAATTCTTATCTCAAAAAATCCTTATCAACATTCGCTTATCACACTGCACTTCCGTTATCACTTTCCCCCTTCGCTTATCGCGTTACACTTTCGTTATCGTCTTATAGTACGATAATGAATGACCTCCATTTGACCTTGGGAGCGTGCAGGCGTGCAGGGGGCGCAGAACTGTCAAATCCACACTACTGTCGGTGCTACGGGGTATTTTATATGTCCTATAGTGGGCAAAAATGAAATCTGCTGAAATTAAATAGCGACAAAATTATAAGTAAATAGTTTCTTTAATTGCCATTTCCCCAGTAGTTGATCAATCGAAGAAATCAATCAAAAATCCAAAAATTAACCTTTAAAATATCATGCTTAAGCTATGATTAACAATAATTCATATAAAACTATTATTTGAAATATGCAAGATGGAAGTGGATTGTTTTAATTCACTATAATTGTCTTAGTGTTGACTCTAGAAAAAAAAGGGCCGCCGGGCGGGAATTTTTCAAAAAGGGGACTATTCTAAAAAAAGGGTACATTTTACAAAAAGGGTACATTTTTTCAAAAAGGGAACACTATTCTAAAAAAAGGGCACAATTTTTTTCAAAAAGGGAACATTATTCTAAAAAAAGGGCAAACTTCTACCTTGTTCACAAAAAATATTTTGAACTGATTTCTTTAGAGTCCCTAGAGTTTGCGATATTTACCCGGGATCAATTGAATTGTCACGGGGATCATAGGAAGCGTTAAAAGGGTAGCCGGGTGCATAGGAAGCGTTTAAAAGAGCCGCCGGGCGCAAAAAGAAATAAAAAGGGCCGCCGGGCGCTGCGCCCTGCTAAAGCGGGTTAGAGTCAACACTATGTCTCCAATTAATCAAAAGCTAAATTTTTACATTTTCTAATTAAAAAAATTCATAAAATTGCTTCTGTTACGACAGGCAGCTGAAAACAATGTGCCATCAGGTGCTCCAACATTCAAACGAAAATATCATGTCTAGTGCCACGTGCAAAACTCATTTCCGTCTGAAATGGCGCAATATTTCAAAAATTTGATCAACTACTGAAGGGGTATCAACTGCTAGCGTAGACACCCTATATATATATATATATATATATATAACCATTAATTAAACATTACCGACCACCAACAAAAATTGTGATAGTATGAATGAATTTCAAAAATGTTTGTATGAATTTGAATGTCGTTTCAGAAGTATTTTTCATGCTTTTAAGTTTTTATTGCATTACATTTGCATTGACAACGTGGCGTTCCTTTTACAGCAAACGCTGTGAAAATGAAACCTCTCTGTTCTCTCTTAAACGGAAAAAGATCCATGGTTTCTTTGGAAGAAAAAAATACATGGAAATATGCCTAAACCGGAATTTTTCCCGATCCCTAGCGATTCCATCTTAAAAAGATTTGCTGAAATTCCAAAAATGGTTAAATCAATTAAAGGGACAAAAGATCCAAATCGGAAAATTTTAGCTTTTTTTAACACTTCCCAATAAAATTAGAAAGTGTTTACGTATTCGGTTTGTCTGTCCGTCTGTCTACGCTCTAACTCCCGTAAATAGACTCGGATTTTCATGAAATTGATAAAGGTTATTGAGGGTCACCAAAACATGTTTGGCATTGTATAGGAAGTATGTAGGATTAATAGTTCATTGACAGGGTCACTCAAAGGTTTTCCATTACGTTATGTTGTATGAAAAAAAAATCGTTTGCAGAGTATTTTAATGACATGACGCTATTTCAAATGTATTGAAACTGATATAAATCACTGAATTTCACTACGATCACGTTAGAACAGGGCATTCATAGAATTTTTATTCATTTACAGGGACACACACAAAAAAAATCCGTTACTATACTAAAATATATCCGTTACAATACTGTCTTTGAGTAAGAATTGCAGGAGTGTTCGGTTTAAAATTCGGCATGCGCTTTTAAATTTAATTTTTTCCATGTTACTCACTATATTTAAATTCTATACCTCCTGTACAGGGCTGTACAAAAGTATTCACGTACCATTCTCCTTATTAGAGGAAATAACTGGAGGGGAATTTTCAACTGAAGTATATGTAATATCTCTTAAGTGAACGAAATTTTGGTATGCATGCAGTTAGTAGATACAAATCTATGTATCCTATACAGGACTGCTGAAAAGATTCGGATAATTTTTGGATTGTAGAGGGGAACAGCTGAAATTGAGTTTTCAAATGTGTTATGCGTTTCCAAAGGGTTGAATTAGACGTAATATTTTAATTTTTTTAACTGTGCAATTTTTTTACGTTATTCTGAATGTGTTAGAAAGTGTTTCATAATCTATGCTTGACGCAGAATTTTGTTTAAAACTTGTTTTAGGCTTTTTTGTTGGAGATATTTTTACAACCCACACATTCCCCCGATTCATTCTTCTATTATCCCCGCATCTCACCACTGTCATTAGGAAAGTATGTTCCCCCATTGGGCTTCTTTCAAGAAACGACTTCCATTTTCAACAATCTACCGTAGTAGAGGTTCTTTGAATCTACCTCCAGCTACACTGCTTTCTTCGAATTATTTTTCCCGCTCATCCTCAAACCGCATTGACAAGAAGATAGAACGAAGAGGTTTTTAATAAAACCGTTGCTTGTTCGCTTGCTTTTGTAGGCTATATTGGACAGCCCAAAAAGAAGAAGAGAAACAAAATAAAATAAGAAAAAAGTATCCCGCCAAGAGAAGAGTGGGGCCCTCTGTACGAAAGCAGCCTTCTTGGCGCCCGTCGCCATATTGGTGACCTTCAAGACCTTTCTTCGGACCCATGAAAAGAAAATATTCCTGGAATGATTTTGCTGTGGACCGAGAATGGATGAACGTGATTTCCCTTTCTTTTTAATAGGTCTAAGATTAATCGTAATTAAGTTCTCTCATGGTCAACAGAATTAATAATGAAAAAAGAGCACTTTCACAATCACAGTGATATTCGAATCTGTTATAATTATGTCTTCAAATAACAGAATCGCTCATTTTTACGATTATTGTGACTTACAGATTCACTTATGATTACAGTATTGCTGATTTTGTATTCATGCATTTTTGCATGAGAGTGCAACAGCTATGGCACCAAGATCTGAATATTTATAAAACTAGTTATAGTACGAACGCATTCTCATTTGTCACATTTGGCGTACAATTTCCTACTTTTTCGATTAATGAATAACATCTTGAGTTATAAGCGATTGATTGTTGTCGCATGAACGTTGTCGGGCTGTCGCAACGGAAATTCGGTTGAAAATACCCATTTTGACAGCATTTCCTAACACACCCTTTGCCCTTATAAGAAAATGGAAACGACTTTCGATTACATAGTTCCTGAAGAAGGGTACCTGTCTATTTCATGTGTTTGGGAACAAAAATCAGTTTTTTTTGTTCAGAAATTTGTCAAAAAGTAGTTCCTTTGGATTTGAGAACAGCCTTAACTCTTTGAGCTCCGGGGGTGAATTTCTTCAAGATGCCCAAATGTCACATTGGCACCAGTATTTTGTAAAAAAAAAGATTCGGCTTATAATATACACGAAAAAATTCATTAATATATTTTTTTAATAAATTTGGTTGAATATTCCGGTGACAATATGACATTTGGAGATTAAAATTAAGTGGGAAGAAATTCCGCCATCAGAGCTCAAAGGGTTAAGAATGTAGCATGCTTTGCTCTGATGTCTTGCAGGATAATTCGGTTTCGGCCCGTCTCTGATTCCACCGAATTTGAGTCACGGATGTAGCAAATTACCGCCGTCGATTGCAAAGTTCCCGCGGAAATGGCTCCCTCCATCGGCCTCACCAAATTAAACTTGCCGATGACGACGGGTTATTGCCCATGCCTGTATTTCGGAGGCCTCAGATAACAAAATTCGTGATCTAAGATGTGTATGCTAGCAAATTAAATTCGGGAGACATCCGAGCAAGAAAGGGAATGAAATAAACTATGTGAATGATCTCACTGCTTTATAATCTTCAATTTTGTTTTTAGCCCCACGATATGCTATTTCTTTCAGATAACAATTAAAGTGTTGTCACTAAAAAAATAAAGTTTCACCTAACCATAAGCCACCCTTAAAACGAAGCAGATGTATTACTGTATGGTTAAATACTGATAATCTACTTTAACTTCTAAACATCGCACATTTTCAGTTTTTGTACCGTCGTATAGGGGTAAAAAGTACTTTTGGATGCAATTTGTTTGAAAACTGCATCTGAATTTACTTTTGAGATATTTTTTTTGTGTAGTTTTTAATGCCATTTCTGTAGTGGTGACAACTGAAGTACTCCATTTCTGTTGAAAGTACAGGGAAAATAAAAGATTACTATATTTTTTTATTGCCATCTTCTCATAACAACTTTTAAAAAAATAATAATTAAAACTGAAGTACTTCATTTCTGTTGAAAGTAAAGGGAAAATAGAAGATTACTATATCTTTTTAATGCCATCTTCTCATAACAACTTAAAAAAATAATAATTAAAATACATGCTATGCCATGAGTATCGTCTGCTGTAAAAATATATTTTAAAGAGTATTTCTCGCATTCATTTAATTCCTATCAATCAGCTGAAGGAATGCAACTTTTTAAATCCGTGTGTAATAACATTTTTTGAATTTTGAAAAATATTAATGAATGATATCTGATAGAACAGGGAACTATTACAAACTATATTTAATTTTCAGTATCCATATTAATGTTCCAAACAAATGAAGACATATGAATCATTAGGTAGCTGACGAAATCGCTTTTTGCTGGGTTTGTGTATTACTCCGCGATGACGTCATTTTATGTAAAATAAAAGCGTGTATTGTAAGTCTTAAAACTGAGATATAGTTTGGATTACCTATATATATATATATATATATATATATATATATATATATGTGTGTGTGTGTGTGTGTGTGTACTTTTTCATCGGGGGCGACACTAAATTCTGAAAAAGCAGAATTCCTGTTTTCTAGTTGTTTTTTTTTTCTTTCCCCTCTTGGTTTCTCTCTGTTTAAGTGAACGCCAGTGACGGCATAAGGATTTCTTCGAATCTACCACCATACACAGTGTAGTCGACTCTTACACAAGGTGTTTAAACGCTCTGACAACTAAAATTATTTTTCGAAAATAAAAATACAGCTATTTTTGCTTGTTATTTTCTTAGGCACTTGTTATTATAATGTAAGGATATAAAGTCCAAGCACCCATAATAGTACATACAATTATGTGTATAGTTGACTAGGCAAGTGTTTTGCTTGAAAGGCACCAAAGTATGAAGTATACGGGCGATATCAGAGCAAAGCACAAAGGATATATATAAACATGGAAATTTACAGAAATACTTTATATAAAACAACTGTACAAAATTTGCTGTAAATAAAAGGTAATATAAATATCCTTAATACATGTAGCCCGGGTTGGATTGCCTGGTTTTATTAAAGAAAATTTCCGGTTCTAAATATGTTCGTTTGAGCAGTGCGGTATACATTGGAATATGGGATAGATACTTTTAATTCTACTCAAAAAAAAAAAATCAAAATAAATCCACCTCTATTTTTTTAATTATTTTTTTAATTATTTTTTTACTTCAGTCAAACATTATCCATTTTTTTCAACATGAAACATACCCAAAGGAAGGGGGGAAAAAAGGAAAGAAAGAAAGAAAAGAAAACCTACTCAGATCATTATCTATCCCCATCTCTTAAAATAAATAAATAAAAAAAAAAAAAAAATACACACACGTGTTAGAAAAAAAACTAATCTTGAATGCTGATGGTATTCGTTTCAACAGTAAAATGTTTCTCTTATTAAAAAAAATTAAGAGTCGCAGAAAAAAAATAATATTTCTTTCACATTTACTCTCCAACATTCGGTCCATTATATTATTTTCCGAGGAACGCCATAACGTATTGGAGGTGGAGAAGAAAAAAATCAACAGCTCTTAATGAGAAGGTGAGGGGGGGGGGGGGCTGCCAAGAGAGCATTTAAGTCTTCAACTTTTAAAGAGACTCATTTCACCGTTTCGCCCCCTGGCGGTCGGAGTTCTAATTACGTGGTAATGAGCCCATTTACAGGTGTCTCTCTCTTTCTTTTTAGCGACCCTCTTTTTAGCAGCGGGTGAAAAATCTGTAGAATCAATGCTGGCGTCTCTATAGGTGGTACGCAAGATTAATTGTTTAGATTTTCAGTTAGTCTTTTTTTTACCCCTTCACGCTCTGTTGTATATATATATATATATGTATTATATATACACTAATATTGTAGTATCGATGTGGTAGAGACTTGGAATGAATTTATGTTTAAGTGTATATCAAAATGAATTAAGGGGGCTAGATACCATTTGAACTTTTTTATTATTATTTCAGTATTTTATAGGCCTTTTTAGGCGCGTTCGTAATTATGTAAATATGTAGAACCTATAGTCGTCGTCTGGTCCGTCCGTCTGTCCGCATATAACAGCTCAAAAACTACCCAACCGAGTGTTTTGAAATTTAAGAGCCTACTTCAGTCAAACGAAAAGACGCGCTCGCTAATGCTAATCCTATGGAAGAAATTTATAAAGATATCTCGGTCCATTTCAATATTTTTAAATGATCCTTTTTTCATTGGATAACTCAGATCAGTCTGTATGCAGGCCGTTTTTTACTTTTTCGATTTTGATTGCAATTTTTTTTTATGAGGATGCTTTTATTTTCGAAACCGGTTCCGAAAATGAAAGTGTCCTCATTAAAAATACCTGTAAACAAAATCGAAAAAGTAAACAACGGTCTTTGTACAGATCATTCTCAACTATTCAATGAAAAAAAGAAAAAAAATCATTTAAAAATATTTAAATTCAAACGAGATAGCTTTATAAATATCTTCCATAGGATTAGCATTAGAGAACGCGTCTTTTCGTTTGACTGAAGTAGGCTCTTAATACTATATACAATCGTGGTAGAACTGTGTCGAGTCATTTCTAACTTTATGAAAGTCGAATCAAAACAAAATATTCTTCATTCTATGAAGTCTTATCGTACGTCATGAATTCAATGCTATCCCATGAGAGGTAAGGATTCTAGATTGCCGTGGTGATTACATCCGACTTAAGAGGGAGTCCTGTTATTTCCGTGTTACTCAATTTAATAATTAAAATCGTAATAAATTTTTTATTGATGCCTTTTTGCATAAGAGCGCAACAGCTATGGCACCAAGACCTGAATATTTATAAAAGTAGTTCTGGTACGAACGCATTTTATTGGCCACGTTTTGATGTAATAATTGCTGATTTGTTGACACATTATTAAATAGTTTTATAAACGAAAATGATTTAATCAAGAAAAAATCCAATATACAATATTCTTCCATTGGGTTCGAGGATACAAAAATCCGTATGCTTGAGAATAACATTCAAAACCGTGCCATTGGAAAACATTGTGTGTTAGAAAATTTACGAATCATGCATTTATTAACTTTTTTAACCCCTTGAGGGGCAGTGGGTCATAGTTTAATTAAGATTTGCACCAGAAAATTTTAATTAAGTTTTACTTTTATAACTTTTGGGGAAAAGAGTTGAAAAATTGTTTTTCTTTATTTTGAAATGAAATTTTTCTAAATTTCCGGTGGGAATTCAGCATTACACAAACGCAATTGCTTGTCCCTCAAACGGTTAAGTCCTGCTAAAGTTTTCCTTTCTGATGAACTTGTTTTGTTTGCAGTTTAAAACCTAACGAAATAAAAATAATGAATGAAGGGCATGTTTTTATGAAAGGGATTTTTGTGCAGGGGCCTATTTTATTGAGAGGAATTTTGTAAAGGGGCTTAAAAGATTCCCCAAATTTCGCCACAATCCACAATAGTACATATAATATTGTATATCTTTCTTTGAATAACTTTATACAGAATTCAATTAGAGACTCAAATACAGTAAACTCTGTCTAAGGCGGAATCGATCGGGACCGAGAAAATTTTCCGTGGTAGACAATATTCCGTCTTATGCAAAATTCCCCCTCCCCCCACCACCAAAAAAAAAAAAAAAAAAAAAAAAAGAAAGAAA
This sequence comes from Maratus speciosus, assembly GCA_963932465.1. Lineage (NCBI taxonomy): Eukaryota > Metazoa > Arthropoda > Arachnida > Araneae > Salticidae > Maratus > Maratus speciosus. The sequence continues at coordinate 2,010,079 of OZ010790.1, read as the reverse complement.
GAAAAAACCCCTCGAAGATGATGATCTTTCATTGATTTTCCTGACTCGAAAATTGGTTGAAAACTGAAATTCGGAAAGATCTTTTGTCTTTATAGATAAATGAGGAACGCTATTCAATTTCTTAGTACTGCTGTAATACATGCGAATTGGAAGTTTACACACACACACAAAAATCGAGAATGAGACTGAATGCTATATTTTTTAATTTGAGTACAACCTTAAAGTATAATATATTGTACTTTCGAAAATATATATTTCGATAAATGTTCATTCTACTAGAACTATTAACTTTTAAATGTAGTTTTGCATATGAAAAAATGGCATAAGCATAAATTCCTTAAAATTTAAACAGTTTCTGTTCTTTCGAATTAACTTTTTCAAAGTGTTACGGAATTTAACTAACATGCTCGACACTGAGTATTTGACTTATTAGTTTTAAAGTTTAATAAACAAAATGCCTTTCATTTTTAATTCACCCCTTTTCCGCCTTATGCAAAATTTTGATTTCGACGGGACCTTAAAATCCTTTCCGTTTCCGCGTTAGACAGATTCCGCCTTATGCAGTATGAATTAATGTAATTTTCTATGGGTTCGCCGGGACTTGGAAATTTTTCCGCGGTAGACAGATTTCCGGCTTATACAGAGTCCGCCTTAGACAGAATTTACTGTAATGATATTACCATTTGAGAAAAAAAGAACGGATTCAATTTTTAATATGTAGACGGCCCTTTCGCGCAAATAAATGCGTTCTTATTCTGAAAGAAATATTCGAAGTCTTAAGACAGATTTTATTGTAAATAAGAAACAACTCTCTAAAGTAATGACCGACTTTCTTTCTTTCTTTTTTTTTTCTTTTCTAACCAGAGCTATGCGTTTTCATTTTTCAACACAAAAAATAAAGTTGATATTATAGATATAATTGTATTAGTCTATTTTCCATAAGTGTATTAAAATATCGATTTTTTTTTCTTCGGTTTCGGGTTAATGAGTTGACGCTTTTTGTTGTTGTTGTTGTTGTTGTGTGTTCGGGTCCTGTCTAATCTGACCAGCACAGAACTATATAGCGAGCAACTACTACCTCTTAAGGGGACCGCGGACCTTTATTTGAGCAAAATTCGACATTTCTTTTCGTGTGTATTATTATTATTCTATAATTTCTACTACGCCATCCGTGGTAAACCGCATGCAGATGCGATAATTTTATGCATAGTTACAAGTGTTTTCATTTTGTTCACAAACAATTTTATGGCCTTTTAATATACAGTCGAGTCTCTATATAACGAAATCCATTGTTCCAGTAAAAAATTCGTTATATAGAGAAATTCGTTATATAGAGAATGAGTAAAACTCCTATTTAATGTGTAAATTTTGAACAAATATTACTCTTGAGATGTTTAATTAAGAATTTGAAATGTTTAACTAAATATTAACCTAATATTGTATTTCTAAATTATTTAAACAGTTTCAAAAAAGAGAACAGGCATTTATTTGAAAGCATAATAAAAAGCACACAAGGAAAACTTACATTAATTTTAGACGAAGAAATCTGTAATTTTTCGCTTTTTTTATTTCAAAATTGTTACACTCTCGAAAAAATGTTCACACTTTAGCAAGGAATGAAAAATTGTATCGGGAACGTTTTCCTCCATTTGAATTCTCATTCACCTTAAACTTCAATTACCTCTCTGATCCCGCTCTTATATGTGTAACAATCCAATTGACACTTGTTTTAAGAAGTATGTTGGAAGGTGTGTGGGAGGGGGGGGGGGGGGGGGGAGATGAATTCGTTGGGCATAAAAAACAAGGAGATTCAAGGTAGAAAAGTAAGATAAAAAACTCAACACTGAACGATAAATCACTAATCAGTGATGGAAACTTGATTCCATGTGATTTGGAAACTTTTTTAAAACAATAAATAAAGAACATTTTATGAAAAAATTCGTTATATGGAGATTGTTTTTAATGAGATCATGGGAAAAAGGGACCGTTCCTACTAAAAATTCGTTATATAGAGAAATTCGATGTACGGAGTTTCGTTATAGAGAGACTCGACTGTACTTTAAATCTGTTTTCCTCAATACTGCTGTTTCAGCTTTTTTTTTTTTTATTTTGAAAAGCTCTTTGCTATTTAATTTTTGATCAAAATTCATGAAACTGATAAGGAGGAATCCTGATATTGCTTACAAAGAAACCGTGTATGAATTTTAAAATTCGACTTCACTAAGACAGTTAAATTTGATTTTTAACTTATTATAAGATCTTTCAGATCTTTCAGAAAAGAGTGTCAAAGTAGGCGCTTTGAACCGAATTTCCGCGCGAAGGAAGAAAGAGCATTCAAGAGCGGTCGAAAAACAGGCTTGTCACGTGATCAAAATGGCTTATAACTCAATAAGTAATGGATGGATCAAAAAATGGAAAAAACAGTTCAATTCCCAAATCGCTTCCATGGCCAGGCTTTCCAATTTTATACCTTTCCGTTAAAAAATGAAATTGTAAATGTGTCAAAACGTTTTGCGCTTGTTGAGCAGAGCAGTTCAGAACAACCCTAAAGTGTGTCCAATCTCTTTTGAATTACTCTGTATTTCTAATGTTACATTTTGCATAAAACCTTTTGAGTAACGCCACTATCGAAGCTAGATGAGAGTGAAATCAAACTCAACAGGTATTCACCTCTCTCCAATGGGTGCCTTTATTGATTGAGTAGAGTTATGAATGCTCCCTTCTTGGATGAGATAGAAAACAGGATTTGTCTGTGATAGTGTCAGATGGAGTGGGCGCGAATAAAGGTAGAATTAAGGAGGTTAAACAGTCGAGCGTACTGGACATATAGTGCTTTATTTTCCAGAAAGGTTGAAAAACTCAGTGGAAGTTAAAATCTCTAATATCATATAACAGAGAGCTTGAAAATGAACTAACAGTTTTAAAATAGATTCACAAGCAAATAGAGGGTATCTTTAAAAGAATGGGTGACTGGAAAACGGGCTTATGTTACAAATTTAAAATTTTACAGAAATGAGGAAAAAACTGTTAAGGGGGCTGGTCAGTCAGCTTCCGATTTCCCCTCACTCATATAAAATCTATGGACATTGGATGCATTCGTCTATTTCAAATATATCCTCGGGAAATTAATATTTTTAACTTCTATTTTTTGTGTACTCTTCCTAAAAGATGTCTCTTTTTACTTTCTTCTATCTTTACAAGAAGAAAGTATTGGATTCGTGAAAATTTTCGACTTCCGGTTTTCGCCGGATTTATACGTTTTAGAATGTTCTGAACAAGATTTGATGGTTTTTAGAAAATGTCTGTCTGTCACTCTGTCTGTGAGTCTGTATGTGACAAAAATTTTGTGGGAGCTCTATCTCAAGAACTAATGCACGGAATCTCACAAAACTTCATATTTAGTTAGACCTTGATATAATCTGGACCTGATTAGTTTTTGGTGAAAATCGCCCAACAGGTGGCGCTGATATATGGCATTTTTCACGATTTCTGCAATAGCTATATCTCAAGAACTACTGCACGGATTTTCATAAAACTTCAGATTCAATTAGTCCAGGGTATAGTTTGGTGCTGATTATTTTTTGGGGAAAATCGCCCAACAGGTTGCGCTGCTATGCTGCATTATTCATGATTATCGCAATAGCTCTAACTCAAGAAAAAATACACGAATTTTCATCAAACTTCAGATTTAGTGAGTCCCTGATATAAATTAGTGCTGTTTAATTTTTTGGGTAAATCGCCCAACAGGTGGCACTGCTGTGCTGCATTTTCACGATTTTCGCAAGAGCTGTATCTCAAGAACTATTGCACGGATTTTCATCAAACTTCAGATTTAGTTAGTCCTTGACATGAATTGACGTTGTAAAAAAAAATCTTAAAACAACAGAAAAAAATCTTCGAATTCCGACAGTAAAAATTACGTTAACAGTCTTCTTATGTCATTCCATCCTCATATCGCTTATTTTCATGTTAAACAACAAAAAATTCTGTTTTCTTTGCCATCAGTTTCCACTGCGACAGGATAATATGTTGGATAACAGAAAAACGGGAGGTCATCCCCTATGACGTCTAGAAGGTCATTTAGAATGACCAATAAGCATTGGTTATCCCACCTCACGCTAAGACGTATCTTCTAACTTGAAATATTTGAGTGTCTTGTCTGTGTACTGTTGAAAATGGCAGTTCGTTTAATAAAGCAGTTCATCTAATTGAAAAAGAATAATACATAAAGAAATTTTAACAGAAAATTAAGAATCATTTTCACAATTCGAACCCGCGACACACACCTTTGACATCAGAACCGCTTTCTTCAATGATTAGGATTTACAGTTGGAATACTAGAAAACAAACATAGCAAAAAGTATGTTTCATCCTTCTTTTAAATATGTAACAATGTTTTTCCGAAACGTAACAATATGTATGAAAAATACTTCCTATTTGCTAAAAATCTTAATTAAGCAATACTATTTATTATTATTATTTCATAATGTATGATTTACTTAAATTATTAGTATTATTTTATACTTCATTTATTTATGCACATTAGTAACTTAGTTGATCTAATTCTGTTAATAGCTGGAGATTATTTTTTGATCGGTTGTTTATTTTAAGTTAAATAAATAATCTTAAGTTTATGATTAGTTTACAAATCTTGAATTTTTACTTAGCTGTAGAATGATTACTTATTATATTTAACTTTTTTTATGACTAAGAGTTTAATTTTACTTCATATGTATTAGTTCCAGAAATTTTGATTGAGATTTTAAATTTATTTTGTCATCAATTGACATACGTGATTAGTTTTGAAGTGATAGTTTTAATAATAAACACGGAGTAGCTGCATTAATTATTATAGTTATAGATAACTGATATTTTCGTTTAACATTAACCAGAATAATATTTATTAGATCTGACACTGTTCATATATTTTTATTGTTTAAATTTATCACATTTCCTACTATTTACTATGTTGTTTAAAATGGAGTGGTTGATATTTTGTTTAATCGTTCCATATGTTGATTCTGAAGAAATGCTTTTTTTTTTTTTAAGTACAATCTTAGAGTTACTTGTAGTGGTTAAGTTAAAATTTGTAAATTTTATTCACTCTATTTAATGAAATAAATTTTGAGCTACAACTGTGTGAATTATTTTGAAAATAATTCCTATTTAAGCTTTAACCATTCATTTTATAGAATCAGCAAGTTTAATTTTGTTTAACATTTTAATTTAAATTATATTGTAATATTTTTTCTTATTTAGTTGATGATCATTTACTTTATACGGAAAAACATTGTAAATTGTTAAGAAGGATGAAAACTCATTTTATCACTTTAGCTGGAATGAAATACTTTTTTTTATGGTGATGTTTATATAGATTTTAGTGGCTCTTCTTTTTCATTTCTCATCTTTGCTCATAGCTGTCAACTTTTGCACATTTATATATACAAAGCTTTCTATTCGAAAAAATTATAAAAATTGGCAGGATATTATTTACATAATTAACCAAAGTCACTAATTTAACCTAATCAATTTTCAAAAATATTGCATGAATAAATATTAAAGTTCTTTTAATTACAAATCACATTCAATACATATATTTATTTTATTAAGAAATATTTTTATGGGGAAGGGGGGAGTTACCTTATATGGTATATATATATTTTTATTATTCTGGGGGGGGGGGGGGGGAGTTTAAGATATCTTCTTTCACTTATTCCAGTATTTAATATACTTAATTTACAAATCTATATAAATTCAACTGTTTAAATATTTTATTGCGAATAAGCTATTTAAATTAATTTTATAAAAGTTTGGAGGAGAAATTCCTATAAATATTTATTATTATTAATATAAACAAATCGATCGGTAAATAGAAATTTCCCGTGTACCTAACCTATAATATGCGATTCTTCTGTTAAATAGAGCCTCCCCCCCCCCCCCCCTCGCCAACAGGAATCGACCTACAGATTTTGACTGTTGGGAAAGGCGTCGATTGTCAACACGAAGTGCCTGTATGACTACGTATTTCTGTCGTCTGATAACGCATTCTTTCGTTAACAGATATTTTCTGAAAACAAATAGTTTCTGGCAACTTTTTGCTGCCAGAAAGTTTCTGTTGTTTTACAAAAATATTTTTAACAGCGTATAAATTAGTGCTGTTTAATTTTTTGTGTAAATAGCTCAACAGGTGGCGCTGCTATGCTGTATTTTTTGCGATTTCCGCAATAGCTTTATCTCAAGAACTAACGCTTAGATTTTCAACAAAATTCAGATTCAGGTATACCTTGATATCATTTAGTGCTGTTTATTTTTGGTGTAAATCGCTCAACAGGTGGCGCTGCTATGCTACATTTTTCAGAATTTCCGCTATAGCTCTATCTCAAGAACTAATGCACGAATTTTTTTCTTAGTTTTCAAAATATTTCTAAAGTATAGACTTAATTTTATAGGAAGTGTTAAAATCTTACTCACAGTTTGCTCACTTTTAACTAACACATAAAATATTAAATTCAGCATACATTTTTTAGAAATAGTTTGACAACTAAAAAAAAAAGAGAGATCCTTTAAGAAGAGTACACAGAAAAAATATGTTAAAAATAGGAATTTCCTGAGAAGATATTTTAAATAGACGAATGCATCAAATGTCCATAGACTTGACATAGAGGTCTGCACGGGCCGGAATTTTCAGGCCCGGGCCCGGCCCGGCGTAAAAATTGGAAGTTCGGCCCGAGCCCGGCCCGGCCCGTGCAAAAATCAGTGAAAACAGGCCCGGCCCGACATAATTTCTACAAAAAAAAAAAAAAAAAAAAAAATCCGTATTTTCTCAACATACAATTAAGATTCTTTTAATGAATACTACATACATATTTATGGGAACATTTTACAGTATATTTTACATTACTATGATGTTCGCAAAACAGAAAACACACAATAGAAAATATTAATGATTACTTACAGTGTTTTAGTCATAGTGTCTACAGACATTTCAAAATCGAAATAAGGATTCATTAAAAGATTAATGTAGTTCAGATTAAAGGATTAAAAACATGATAACTTTTGAAGCTGTATAATAAAAAGTAGATTTGTGAAAATATTTCTCTCATTTTTAAGGCTTTTCTCAAATCCAAAGGAGCTACATTTCGACACATTTATGAATTCTTTTCTTTTCGGAAACGCGTAAGATTGGCAGGTATTCTTATTCAGAAGCTATGTAAATGTCGTTTTTTTCATAGATAAAAGTAATATATCTTTCTGAAAATACTGTCAAAGTTAGCGTTTTGAATCGAATTTCCGGAAGCGATAGTACAGGAAAGGAGAAAAACGTACAGTCACGTGACATGAATCTCTGTTATCTATGTAAGTAATTTATCAAATATGGAAAAAGCTATTCGTTGCCAAATGCCTTCAATAGGCAGGCCTGTCAATTTTATGCCTTTATAGTTAAAAATTTTGTCAGAAAATGTGTCTGAAAGCTTCGCATTGTTGAGCAGTGAATATGAGAACCACCTTAAGGTACATTTCCAAAGATACTGTTAAAAGAAGTTCATTATCACTATTAATACTACAAAACACATCTGGATCTGTGACATTAGGGAATAAAACAAGGAAGCGAAGTAAGGAAATCCCCCATTTCACAAATTACTTTACTGCAAAAAATAATTTCAGTAGCTGTTACTTCTGATAATTTTTTTGAAACGTCCATTTATAGTAGGATGCTATTGAGATAAGATGAGCGACATCAAACTCAACAGGTATTCGTTCACCTATCTTCAATTTGGGCCTTTATTGCTGCTTAGGTGATACTCTGATTCAGTTAGATAGAAAAGAGGATTTATCTGCGGTATTCCAGTTGAGTTGACGCATAACGTTAGAATTAAGGAGGTTAACAGACTGTCGGAATTGCTCTGTTTTGAGAGGTTGAAAGGTCGGTCAGTGGAAACGACAGTTACTAATATTCTACATTTGACTAGTGTTTGAAATTCACAGTTCATGAGCTGTGCCTGATTTACGGCAGGGCATTCGGGGCACGGGCCCAGGGACCCTGATTTTCAAGGGTCCCCAAATGCTGTTGCAGGTTTTTCAATTATTATCCAAAACTTGATGTAGTTTTAACATCTACTGGAATTTTACATTTTATTCTGCATTCTATTGTGTTCGTAGTATATTTTTGTAACATCGCATATTTTATCTTAAGGCTGTTCTTAACTGCTCTGCTCAACAAGTGCAAAACGTTTTCACACATTTACAAATTCATTTTTTAACGGAAAGGTATAAAATTGGAAAGCCTGGCTATAGAAGTGATTTGAATTGAACTGTTTTTTCCATTTTTTGATCAATCCATTACCTATTGAGTTATAAGCTATTTTGGTCACGTGACAAACACGTTTTTCGCGCGCTCTTAAGTGCTCTTTCTTCCTTCGCGCGTAAATTCGGTTCAATATTTTCTGAAAAATCTATTGCGATTGCAAAAAAAAAAAAAAAAAAAAAAAAAAATTGAAAAAAAAAAAACAATAAAAAAACAGTTCAATGACATAGTTTCAGAACAACAACACCAGCTAGTTTCATGCATTTTCGAACAAAAATGAATTAAAACTTATGTCAGAAAGTTGCCCTTTTCGATTTGAGAACAGCCTTAAACCCATATTTAATTACTTTATTACAGTGAATATTTTCTTTTATCTTTATCACTTGAAAAATATATTGTACTTTAATTCTTATTTAATCCTGTTCCTGTTCTCCTCAGATTATTTGGGAGTTGGTGAGCGTAGATCATAGTCGGCAGAGTCCCTTAATATTTTAAATAATTGTAGCTTCGTATTTCGGAAAATTTATTATTAATTGTTCATACTTTATCATTCCAGATATGTAGACTTGTATAGGAAAAGATAACCAGAATCACACAATTTATTATAAAATTCTACTCACTTAAATTTTATAATTGTGAAATAATTATTTAAAAGTAAATTGGTGATTATCAAATTTAATTTTTTAATGGATATTTTAAAATAATTATTAAAGTCAATAGTGGTTATTTTAGTAGTTTTTTCAGTATATATATATTTTTATTCAATCCCTTTGTAAGCATCGGTGCAAAGGGGCCCCCATAAGCATCATTTTTCCGTTTTTTAAGCATAATTTGAAAGCTACTTGGAAGAAAAATGTGAAATTTTGGATTTCCATAAAGCAAGACTTCATAAATCTAAACCCATCAAAAAAAGTTGTAGCTTGCAATTCATAATTCATATCATAAAATTATAAAAATTGAAAATTCGACGTAGTTATGTTTGGGTATTTTAGTGTTATTGCTACACATCAAATTACCACATTAGGAGTATAATTTCAGGCGATATTAATGAAAATATGAAAATGTAATTTAACATTAGAAGCCCTAAATTTTGAATTTTTATAATTCAAAAACTTATCATTCCAATGACTGAAATTTGGTGTCTAGACATAGTTTGAACCGAAGATTTGAAATATCTTGTTAAAATTGGGTATTGGCATTGAAAAAAATGAAGTTTGGGTTCGTTTTAATATGTAAATGGCCTCCCTAAGCAAATTTTATATATATTATTTAAGAGTAGACTTTATTTCCAGTCGTTCGGTACCAGCAACTTTCTTCTATGATAATTTGTTGATGAGTTAGTAGGGGATGTTTACTTTTTTTTTCCACGGCTGTAGATAATGATATATATTAGTATTTAGAAATTTTTCCAGAGAGAGAGACATTCGCCTTGAATACAATATTTCAAATGAAAATAAAATTTCAAATTATTTTGCTTAAAAGGCGCAAAGGCCAACCTAGTGTAAAAGATTCCATGCCAGGACTCGAACCCAGGCCATCAGTACAGAGCACTGACGTTCTACCGACTAAACCACATGGAACGATACCCAGCCTGGAACTTAAGGTAGGTTGGTAGCCTTGCCAACCTGTAATAGTGAGAAGTTCCAGGCTGGGTATCGTTCCATGTGGTTTAGTCGGTAGAACATCAGTGCGCTATACTGATGGCCCGGGTTCGAGTCCCAGCATGGAATCTTTTTCACTAGGTTGGCCTTTGCACCTTTTAAGCAAAATAATTTGAAATTTGATTTTCATTTGAAATAAGATAATGATCTATGTAATACAGTCTCGATCATTTTTGAGGAGGGGTAAAAGAAATAAAAGACTGTACGCACGTATTTTTTAAGTAGAACATGATTTTTTATTTTTATTTTTTTTTAAGAAAAGAAAAACGGGAAATCCACACAAAATTTTTTGTAGTTTCACCTCTGAAGCATTGGACTGTGTATAAAAACAAGAATTAAGAGTCACAGAAAGATAAAATCACCAATTAAAAAGAAAAAAAAAAGCCACGACGAAAGTTATTTTGTTTGTACTTAGAAGAAAAAAGTTTTTTTTTTTAAAATTAGAATAACTTTTTAGACCTAGACATTTTTTGCCACGTTGTAGCTTTAAAACTATTTTATGCAAAATTAAAATTGAAAATGGAATGATATTCGTTTCAACCAATGAATTCTGGAAAAAGTTTCAAGAGACTTCCCCCCTTATTTGCTCTGTTAATAAGGTATAAATAATGATCTGACTACAGTATTGCTCAATTCTTAAGAAGAAACAAGAAAAAATTGTGCAGAACTAAAACTGCATGCACTTATCATTTACAAAGCAAAACAGGCTTTAAAGAAAAAAAAAAAAAAAAAAAAAAAAAAAATGAAACCAAGTGAAAACCCATAGAAAACTTTTTGCCGTTTAATAATTCCCTCCGAAGCATGTATAAAAACACTAAAAAGTCAAAGCAAGATAAAATCACTAATTAAAAAAATACCATAGCGAAAGATAACTTGGAACTTTTCGAAGAAAAAGACACCCATGTCTTGAAAGCTCAACACTTATCTTGTATTTTTGAACTTTTTTTTTTCTCTCTCTCTCTTTCCCTTCTATACTCTTCACGCAGAGTAATTTTCAACTTGCAATCCATCAAGCTGAAAATTCTCCCTCCTTGTAAGAAGTTTCTTTAAAAAAATAAATAAAAAGAATTTCTCTGATGGAATGGAATCGGTTAATCTCCCCTCAAAATGCTAAAAAGCATTTTTTTTTCCTCCACTCTCTTCTTTATATTTCATTATCATTGCCGCCTAAATGAATGGTTTTCTTATCGGTCGAGAAAAATTTCCCACTGTAGGAAGAGAAATCTTCCAATCTTTGCTTAGAATACGGATGGTTTGTTTGATTGATCAAGCTGGCTTCTTGATTTATTTATTACTTTATGCAACTATCTAACGGTTAAACAGATAAAGCCAAGTTTCATATTTCGCCAGTAGCTGGAATGCATAAAAGTTTTCACGATAAGTGCGCACTGAAGGATTGTTTTAGAAAGCACTGTGACTTAAATACAATACAAAATAGTTTTTTGTTTTTCCCTTTCTTTAAATAAAAACGAGGTCAGATGTTAGAGTCACCGATTCGTTTAAAATTTTATAAGTTCGCAGGGCCAAAGGTATATAAAATTGGTTTTGTGAAAAATTGAGGATTTTATTGCCCCTTCATAAAATGATACCACATTAATTTATGTTTCTTACGTTCTTGCGATGTTGTACTTTATAAAACAACGCTTCCATAATATAAAAATGGATTATCATCAGTTATAAAAATAGCCTGTGTGAAAGTTCAAATTATATTTTACAATTAAAAAATATATTAAAGAATTAGTTCCACTAAAAAAATATTTGTTCACCGTTTTGTAAACACGAAAAGGTTTTAGAAGCTCTATGCTTCAAGTACTTTGACAAGCTAGGTCATAATGCAAACGCATCTTTATGTGTATAATTTGTTTTGCTAGATCATCTGTAAAACATAGCTTGTAAATTACCTACGGACTTCCACAAGAAGATACAACTCGGTGTCCAATTCACCAATGGTCACATCAATTCTCTCGTTGAAAGAGTTTATTTTTCAATTCTCGACCATGATACTACAATACAACCTATACAAAGTTTTTTATTGTTATTATTAAGTACGTAAAAACTGATTCATCCATTCCGAAACATACATGCATGTATAGTTACTCTATCACACGCACACACACGCAATTTCTTTCATTTAGGCATAAACATGACTTTATGAATGTGACAGAACGTAGAGTTTGGATTTAAGAACAAACAGCAAAATTCCATAGCCATTCAAATGCAGCTAGGTAATGTAATCCTCAAATTCATGAAAATAAAAATACTTCCCAAGAACGTGTGTTACAAACCCAACATATTCATTTTTAATGCAGATTACAAACACATTTACTCTCTTAATGTAAAATGTTTTTGCTCAGTGTAATATTTTTCGCTTATTCTTAAAATACAGTGCTATTTTCATTTGGCGTCTAACCAGTGGATAGTACTTCATAAAATTAATCACATGTTCATATATGTCGGATACTTTTATACATTCGGACTTTTTTTTTCCAATCCGCTTTTTAAAATTAATTACTGATACCGCGTTCTAAAGCTGAAACAGTTTCCTAATAACAGCCAACATTTTCCTCACGGGATTATGCCCACTTACCATAATTGATTATCTTGTCTTTTTCACAAAACTCTTGTCTTACTATTGCCTTGCGTATAAGAAATTTTATTCATACATAAATTTCGTATTAATTATTCATTGATACAAAAAGAAGAAAATACTTTTTCTACCTCTTTTGTATTTAATCCGAGGTTAAATTTTTACTTCAAAGATCTTTAAACCAATCTGCTTATCATAATTCAATAAAAGCGATGGAAAGAAAATATTTTCCTCCAAAATGACTTTTTGTTTCGGGTTTTTTTGTTTGGTCTATTTCAAAAATAATTTCTTAAAAGAATCCTTATGTCTTATCCCAGATAACAGATGAAATATTGACATGTGCAAGCAAAACTTAGCAAGGGAAAAATAAAAAGTGTTTTGATATTGCGTACAAATTTAATGACACATAATCCTTCTAATTATATACTATATATTGTTTACGATTTTCACATCTCGTGGCTATGTTTAGTGGAGCAAGCAATGTGTTAACTACATATTTACTTGTTAATGCTTTATTAACCGTGTGGCGAATGCCAAATATAAACTTATTTGCTTTTTCCCACAGGGTAAACGTCTAGATCCCCAGTTGAAATTGGCTCTTGCCTTTGAAATAAAAAATATAATGTACGCATCTGAAATTCAATTCAAAACTTCAACTTATCGTTCACTCACATATTAGTGTGGGTCACCTAGCAGTCCTTAGCTCCAAATATATGTGTATTTATAAATGTAACATATATCCTGTATAAAATCATAAACACAATGCGAAATCCGTTTTAGAAAGATATTTTTCTTCATTGTACACCTACCATTTCGAATTTCAGAAGAATGGCGTTCTGAGAAATAAAAAATAGAAAACTGTTGAAAGCACAAAAGTAAAAGTTTGAAACTGAATTGCTTTATTATTTTATAAAGATAAGAAAAATATTTTTCTTCTAACTACAACCTCTAGTTTTGATTATTTTTCGAATGGCTAAATGCGATATCGAAGATATCATTTTTTATAGTACGCTATTTGTGTGAAATCACTCAATGCTGTACTTATGGCCACCTAACTGACATGTAACTACGTCCGTTGACGTAGTTAAAATTTCAAATTGTCTTCTTATGAACCGAAATACAAACTATTTATTTCTGTTCCTTTATTATTCCCTTTTAAATTTCAAAATTATGCTTTCACACTATCAATTTATCCAATCTTATGCATCCAGTCAGCTTCATACAATTTTTATTGTACATTGCTACATCTTGAATACAACCGACAAAGTATAAAATTAAACATTTAAATCCTGTTCAATATTTCAAAAATTCCTTTCGCTTTTCTTGTAACATGTAACAATGAACTTTCGCACTCGGTCCATTATGTCGTTGAAAACGACAGACTTCAGCTGGCGAACTCTCCCCCTTTTATGGACATTTATCGCTGCAATATGCTTTGTAGTGTAACTACTGTCACAGTACTCTAAATTTTTATACATCCGCATTATAGAAGCTCCATATTTGCCATTTTGCGCTACTCAGTCTTAATCTGCTAAAGGCATCCTAAAATAATTACGAAAACCCTTTTCCATGTTAAAGGGGCGAGCGTCACCAGTATCCCCTTATTCACCTACGGCACTGGCACGGAATATAAAGCATTAATTTTTCTTCCTTATTTATTTCCTCTGAAATTGTAAGCTATTCCTTCACTTTATCTGTTATAAACAATTTCATGAAATCCAGTCAGTTTCACGCTTTTTTTACTGTGCACATCATCTTGAATACAGTCGACAAATAATAAAAATGAAACATTTAAACGCGCCTCATTCCAAAATTCCCTCGTGTTCCTTTATTATGAAATTCTGAGTAACAATGAACTTTTGCACCCAGTCCATTAAGTCTCCACTGGCGAACTCTCTTAAGACATCCCCTTTATGGACATTTATCGCAGCAATACGCTTTCTAGCCCAGCATCCGCACTGTCGCACTACTCTAAATTTTTATTCATTCATATTGTCGAGGCAATGCTCGGTTGCATTCGCAGTCTAACTAACTCTGTGTCTTCTAATTCCACATTTCCCATTTTCCGCCAACTCAGTCTTAATCTGCGAAAAGGCATCCTAAAATAATTATGAAAACCCTTTCGCATGTTATGGGGGCGAGCGCGTCATCAGTATCCCAAACGATCTTCGCTATCGGGGGGAAAGCAAAATCTTTTCCCTAATTAGTCGAGGGAGCCAGACGATCGGAACGGTAGCTGACATTTGCCTGCCCGTCATTAACAACTTAACTGATGTGCGGGGTTGGCCATGCTTGACGAACTTTACGAACATTCGGCAGTTCCGCCTTCTCCTTTTCTTGATGTGGGGTGTCTTTGGAAAGATGTTTCCTGGTCCAGGAGTAGAGTATAGAGCGGAGAGTTATTGGAACGGGTCGTCGGGCCAATAATGATTCAACCTTTATGCCGCTACAATGGGGAAATAATTTACTTAAATGTAAAATTTTATGCTTATAATAAATAAATAAACTAGCAAAAGTCATGCTTTGTTCGAATTCGTGAAGCATTATTTAATGAGATAAATATTTGGAAGTAACAACATTTTTTTTTTTGCATCTTTATTAAGCAAAAACGTTATCTCATGTTTCGGCGCATTACAATTTTAGAAATGTAAATTCAGCCAAATAACTAAGAATTTTTTCGGAAATTTTTATTTATGATACAACGAATTTAACAATTAATTCTATTTCTTTACAATTTTTTTGTTGCCACTTTACAAAAAAAAAAAAAAAAAATAAATAAATAAAATAAAATAAAATAGTATAATAATATAATTTTTTTGAATGCGTATTTATCGTCTGCGTAAATGATTTCACATAATAAGAATAAATTGTGTATTTAAATTCTTAACACTGAAAAATACTACTTTTATAATTGAATGTAAATAATTGAATTTTCGCAAATTTTAATTCATTAAAAATATGCTATAATTTTCATAAAAAAGGTATTTAAAAATTTCATAAAAGAAATCGTGAAACTATTTAATTAATCATGATTCTATCTACAATGACTAACTCCATGATTTATTTTTTCTTCTGAAAATATACGTGTTTCATTTTTTATTTGCAAAAATGCGTCCGTAATGGAAAAGCATGTAAAATAAATTAATTACGATATTAATTTTTTTAAGGTTATTCTGTATAAAAAAAATAATATTGTGCAAATCTACAGATCATAATTTATTTTTATGTTTAATTTCAAGTCAAAATACTGAATAGTTTTTTTTTGTAAAGTGTACGGCAAAATGTAATTTGAGTAGCCTAGTAGACGATTCGCTTCGCTCATCCTAATAAATGAAGAACATTAAATCTTATATACATTGTCTCCACAAAGTCTCTTTACAACTTCGAGCTTTTCGTACAAAGACAGATGAACAAATATAGACCGGGAACCGGCAGCACAGACAATCACCTCATCGAGTTCACGGATGAAAATCTCGGATTAGTTAAATCTTGATTCGCATATTAAAACGCAATCGGTCTGCCAAGTCCTATCTTGGTGGGAAACACCTGAAAACCCGATTTTATCGGTTGACTCGTAGGATTACCATTGTGTTTTCCTTTTCCCAGTGCTCCATATTATCATACCTTTGGGTGTAGGAGCCACGTGAAAAATGAAAAGGAAATAGATAGTTTGACAAATATAAAAAAAAAAAAAAGTGAATATTACGTCATAACTTTTCTATTGTAAGATTTCCACGTGAAAACTGAAAATGAAATAAATAGTTTGACTAATTAAAAAAAAAAAAAAAAAAAAAGTGAATATATAACGTCATATGAGTTTGGAAAAACGCATTGAAACATAATAGAAACCCGACTATGGCAATATTGGCATATTTTAATATTTTGAGGTTCTCTGAATTTGTTTTCGCCCTTTTTAAATCTATTCCATATATATATATATATATATATATATATATATATATATATGTGTGTGTGTGTGTGTGTGTGTGTGTATGCATGTATATTAGAATTTCCATAAAGTTTTAGGTCCCTAGAGCTCACTCTTAGTGAAGAACGGAAATAAAGATGAATTTACTTCTTTTTTTTATTGTTTGTTTTATACTGTATGTTTAATTTTGAAATTGATTTTTCAAAGCAAACGTTCTTAAAATTCTGGGCAACGCCAGGTACTTTAGCTAGTATCTAATAAAAGTGACTATTTTTAATTTTTGCAGCTCTCTGTATTTTCTCTGCAGTTCTATAGAGAAAGAAAGTATATATTTTTATTACAATAATAACAAAATAAAATTTCAAGCAATAATTTCACAGGTATAAAAGTAATGTATTATTTAATAATTAAATTGTTTAATCTAGGAGTTTGTATGAGTTATATATGAGAAAAAAAGCCTATCTGTCTTTTTTAATTTCTGTTTTAAAATTACAGGTACATAATTCCTTATCTTTTTAAATATACGAACGATAGTACCGTATTTTATGGAAGAAACGCCGCACTCCTCAAATTGGCCTGAATAAGCTTAAAAATATCGTAATCGCCGTATCCGTTGTAAACGCCGCATCCATCGGAACGCTACTTTTGTCGACAGCGTCACATTGACCTAACTTTAATCAAAGTTTTCTGAGCAGTCTAGGATGCCTCGTTTTTAATATCTTAAGATGTCTGAAGTTTTATTTAAAATATTTAAATCTTATTTTAAATATTTTTATGAATTTTTAAATTAAGGAAACTGAGTTGGTATTTAAAAAAAAAAATCGTAAATGCCGCACATGGCGTAAACGCCGCACTTGGGAAAAAATTAACTTTTAAACTCGTAAACGCGGCGTTTCTTCCATAAAATACAGTAGTTGCATTTATTTATTTAATATCATGTCTATCTATCATATTGCAAACTGTGTTATATATTAATTCTTTTTATTAATTCTGTAAATCATATTCACGTGTATATTCATGGACTTTATTCATATATGTATTCTTGTCTTTTCATTGACGTTGGAAACAAGGAATACAGTTTTTATGACATCTTTATGATTTAGTTTTGGTGATGATATGTGTTGTTATGAAAGAGATGATATCTTAAAAAGTCTCTAAAATAGTTAAATATTTGAGGGAAAAAAAGTTAGTGGGGATTTTTTTTTTTAAACAGTGGGCTTTTTTTTACTATTCAATGAAACTAGTATTACATTACACACTATTACATGTTGTTTGTAATCTCAAGTTGCTAATTTCTATTGAAATCCTAACCAGGGACGGATTTACAAATTTGGGAGCCCCGGGCACATATGATCATGGGGGCCCCCTTGCACCGATGCTTAGAGGGGAATTGAGTAAATAAATAAATAAATATATACATTGAAAAAGGTACGTACTTACTAAGATTACCATTACTGACTTTAATAATTAATACTTTAAAATATCCATTAAAAAAATTATATATGATAATCACAAATTTCCTTTTAAATAATTATTTCACAATTATGAAATTTAAATGAGTAGACGTTTTATAATAAATTGTGTGGTGCTGATTATCCTTTTCCTGTGCAAGTCTATATATCTGGAACTTTAGTATCCAACAACTAATAATAAATTTTCGGCAATACCAAGCTACAATTATTTACAATGTTAGAGAGCTTTAACGTGTACGCTCACCAACCACCGAATAATCTGACGAGAACAGAAACGGGATTAAATAAGAATTAAAAATGCAATATATTTTTCATTATAATAAAGTATTTAAATAGGGATGTTTCAGACAAAATATACGATGTTATAAAAATACAATACGAACACAATAAAATGTAGAATGAAATGTAAAATTCCATTAAATGTTAAGACTACCACAGATTTTGGACAATGGTTCAATATCCTTCAGCAGCAATTGGGGCCGCCGGAAAATCAGGAACCCCTGGTCCGTGCCCCGAATGCCCTGCCTTAAATTAGGAACTGATCCTGGCCTATTTACATGTGCACCTATTTTCTTTTTAAACTGTCATCGATTAAACAGTCTCTTCTCTTTTCCCATTTTAAGTGTTCTCAAATAACAGTACATCCCAAGATAATCAGTAAGGAAAAAAAAATCAAAGAAAATATCCAAAACTCATTATTCCGTTAAAAGCATTGGAATTTTTTTTTCTTCTAGAATTCCTCTAACGACATTCATATACAATATATTTTTTTGTTTATAGATTTTTTCCTCGTGTGCACGAAGGGGGAAAAATTAAACATCACCTCTTAGCCCTGCATTAAGACTTTTTCCTCACTTCTTTGCTAAATTCCAACAGTGTCGGCGCATAACGACTGTATCCAATGCGCCTCTTTGACACTGAGCTTTAATCACGTGGCCCTCCCTTCTCCTCCCGAGCGCTGTACATATATAGGCTCTCAATCCTATATATACATCCCTATTTCTCCCCCGCATCCAGTAAAAGTGAGCATCTTGTTAATCCAAAGAGATCGGAGCTTAACTTTAATGGACATCGTAGCGACTTGGAATCCATTATCGCTGATTGGTTCCCTCTCTCACTGCTCTTCGCGCGCTTTTCTAACTATCGCGGGGTTGTAACAAATTGGCAAACATCGCCGCACTTTGGCTTTGTTTTCCCGAAAGCTCATTTTCTCTTTCTCTGTTCGCGGTAAACAAAACACAGTTTCAAGTGTGCGTGGGGGGAGGGGGGGGGGGGGTTATATTATTATTTTTTAAATAAATATTATTGGATAGTTCTTTAGTAAAGGACAAAACTGGGAAATTTCATTAGTGGCCAATACTAGGCAGTAGTACTAGTTTTATAAGTGGCCTCTTTCTTTAAACTATTGGCCACTTTTTTACTTAAAAGTACTAAACAGTAAACTTTTGTTAAAATTTCTATTAGTATGAAGTTGAAATTGAATAGACCGTATAAATATTTTAATATAAACATATTGCAACCAGAAAAAAAATAGAATCCTTGATGAAATGCAAAAAAAAAAAAAAAAAAAAAAAATTACTCTGTCCTTCTAGGAAAGTGGCCATAAGGTGGCCACTGACAAACAATTTTTAAATAGCCACTTTTTCTCATTTAGTGGACCTGTGACCAATGACTAGTGCTAATTTTGATCTTTATTCTTCAGTATATAACTTACTATTTACAAACCTATTGGAGGTAGAAATGAGAGACATTTTATCTGCTTTTTATGCCGAAAATCAAGAAACTTACTCTTCATTTTCTAAAACATGCATAGTTCCACAACGAGGATTATTATTAGGACTATTTATAGCTCAAGCATATCAATAGCCTTAATGAGATATTAAAAATACAAGGTAATCAATTTTTCCTTGTTTAAATACTCTAAAATTGAATTATTCTTAAATAGATAAATGATTATATTGAGTTGCAAACAGTAGAGATTAAAAATTTTTCTTTGTATGCTGTTTCAAAAATACATTTAATTACACAATACTAAAACTTTTTAATTATTAACCATTTAAACAAATGAAAAATCGACCAAAATAAATAAAGCAATTGCTATGCTGCAAATTTCAAAAAGTGGAAGAACAAAATACGCAGGAGGAAAATTTACAAAAGAAATACAAAAACACGGCAAGAAGAATAATGAATCTTATAGTAGTGTGAAAAACGTTTTCAAGGGCAATATCTCACAATTGATTTCTGTTTGAGTGTAGCGTGTCATAGCATTATGTGCTTCACTCAAATTGCCCGATCAATTGTAATACAAAAATTGAAAGAAAAGCAAAACCAGTACAACTAAATTCCATTAATTCAAAAAATACAATGAATAACAATATTTATGAATACAAAATTTATATATTTTTTTCTTTTTTTTAACTAACCAAATCCTATGAGATGTAAACATATTAACTTAAAAACTGGCTAGAGCATGGAGTTATTGTAAAGTTACAAAAAATAAATAAATAAACAAAGATTAGAACTATTAAAAAAAAATAATAAACATATTATATAATCCAATATTACAGCCCAAAAAGTAGTTTAAAGAAAAAGAGAATAAAGTATTTTTCACATCTCAAATATTGAAAAATACCAACAAATATGGACAACAAACAAACTCAGCACCGTCATCTACTAAAATCCCATAATAAAATCCGAGTGGAGAAAAGTGTAGGTAACTATTCCGGTGAAAACCACTCTGGTGTGCGAGTCGACCGTAGCTGAACGCCATGTTAGGCTTTATGAAAACCATATGCTAACATATGACAGCTACATGATAATTTCTTCTACTTGAAATCATGTCTGTTCGGCATATTTTCACGTAAAACATGTATATCATATCCATTTATAATGTATTAAGTTCTAAATTAAAATTAAGCTATTATAAACATAGAAATCAGATCTAAACAAACGATACTGTTGCCATTCAGATTCAAATTCCAGCAAATCTACAAACAAATGAATGGCTCTTTTAATGTTTCATAAAAAAAAATAATAAAAAATATATATATACAGTTTAACGTCGAAGCTGCTCTTAAAATATTTGTAAAAGTATATTAAAACCTTTAAATATTTTAACTTTGTTTTAAACGTTCAAAAACTATCCAATTAAGGAGGTCCGGGACACATTTTCAATTTTTTTTTTTTTCAGTTAAAATTTTGAATTTTTTGTGATGGTTAACCATATCATTTGTAAACAAAATCAAATGATAAAACTTCTCATAGCTTTTTTTAAAAAAACTTAAATTTAAAATTTATGAAAAAAAGTGGTATAATTTAAAATCGTTATAACTCGAAATATTATTTGTAGAATTTAAATTGTTTTTCATTTAAATAAACAGAAATATATATATTTTAATTTAGAGCCAGCATTTTAAAAAATATTATTTTTTAAAAAATTAAAAATATTTAACGAAAAAATTTAAAAAAAAAAAAAAGTGGTGCAACTTTTAAAAAAAAATCATATTTTCAAAAGTAAATATTTTTTTCAAATATGCTGGCTCAAAAGTAAAGTAAAATAATTAAAAAAGATATGTTCCGAGTTTCAACCCTGTATCTTTAACGGTTCTCGAGTTATAAGAATTTAAATATGAGAAATGGTGAAAAAACCTATCATGAAGAAAAACGCAATTTCACAGGAACTCGTTTCCTTGACAACCATATCTTGAAAGGCAGATTTTGAAAACAAACCAAAACGAAAAAATTAATATTTCCTGTTCTAATTAAGATAGAAACATGATTTAAACATCATTTTAAGCAGAAAACTGCAGAAAATTTTTTAATCCCTGAAAACAAAAATTGAAAATTTGAAGATTTTTGTGTCCCGGAACACCTTAAGTTCTAAATTTAAGGACCAAATCAACAACAAGTTCTAAATTAAAAATAACGGATAATTATCGCCATCTGGTGGAGAAAAGACATAACTTTCGCTTAAGAAAAGTGTCGTGCAAGCACATTGCATTACATGTATGTTTAATTTGTTCAGAATGATTATTCTTTTGCACAATTTCAGATTTACTGTGACATTTGTGTTATGTCTTATATGACAAAGTAAAAATTATCCGAATTTGAATATCTAAAACTTTCAAATGCATTTACAATAAAGAATTATTTCAATGGCACTTTAGTGTTAGTTAAAGGGAAATTAAAGGGACAATTTTTTCTGTACCGGCCTGTGTAGGCCGCTTTAATTCCCAATAAATCAGGAGCTTATGTTTCTTGCTAATTCTTTTGCCGTCATCTATCATCAATTAATATAAACAAAAAAACTTACTGTTGTAATCGTACTTTTTTTTTTTTTAATGCATTTTATCAGATTTGAAGACATTGCAAATAAAATGAACATTCCTTATCGGTACAACATATTTTAATTATCTTGCAGATAAAATTATGAATTTTAACATTAGTTTGTAGCAGAAAAAAAAAAAAAAAAAAGTCACGCTAAATAGCAAATTTTTAAATGTAGAGGGAACCTAAACAAGCATTTTCGTCATAGAATGTGTAGCTGGAAATGGCGCATTTAAGCGCTGGTGACTAAACTGTAGTTTACATAATTTCTTTGGTCTAATCATCAAAAATCAAAGGATACCTAATACTTTTTGATTAACAAAATGCATGAGGCATCATTTTTTTTTTTTTTTTTTTTTCAAATTAGAAAAATATTTTTTTTTAAATTGTTTTGAAGATTTATCATTCACATTCCGTCATTTTTGACGGGGGTTATATACTAGTCTGTGAACAATTTTGATACTACATAGAACTAACAAGAGTTTATTAATATGAATAGCATTGAAATAAACTATTTGGGTGTGTTGTCATCTATAATTTAAAATTTAAGTAAATAAAATAGTAGAGAAAATATACATATATATATATTCCCCATTTGTATATGAGGAATTATATAGTCGATACATATTGTAAGAATAGATATTTAGAAAAATTAATTAAGCAGTCTCATACATTTTTCATGATATGAATATACAAAAAGGGAGAGAAATATCATATATAGTTTCATGAATTGATTAAATTTTTTTTTAAAGCATTAACTTCGTATTAATTTTCTGGATAACCAAGAGGAATTAAATATATTTTGTATGTTATTTTTATTGTTATTCTTTATATGCTTGAAACACAGAAGAATTTTCTTTATTTGTTTAAGAAAAATATTCAATGTTCATTGTTTTAATTTTTAGCGGATAAAAAAGTTGCAGTTTTTCTGTAGTTTGATTTGAATAACAATATACCAATTCTCCCCATTTTGTTTTATGTCATAAAATTGATGGATACATTTATTTTATTTATTTGAATGTGCATGATTTTTTAAATCAAATGTGCTGATTAGCCTTTTTTTCTCTTTAAGATTGAAATTATTTAATTTAAAATTAACGAACTTATAAATATTATATTACTAACCTTTTGTGTAAATCCAACCTCCTTTTATGTAAATATACATGCATGGAGGCCTTCTAGGAAACTTTATCTCCGGAGCCCATGTTGGCGCCACTGTACATGTGGATTTCGTTAAAGCCGATTTCCTTGCAATATATTGCGATTTGCAGTACATTTTAAAAAGTTCGATTTATCCGATACTTCGATTTAACTTGGCTTGTATTATCCGAGTTCTATCGTGCTTATTTTCGATGATCTATTATTTTTCCCAAACCAATATTATTTTCACAAAAATGTTCACTGTAACCATCAGTTTTCATATAAATATCAGATACATAAGACAAAAAATAACAAGACCACCGAACCTCATGAACATGACATCACGTACATGAATAAAATGGGTTTAATTTTTCATATCCTAGTTCACGAATCTTTTGCTTTAAGAATCGTTCTGTAAACTCGTTCCTATTTTAAATTTTATATTCTCAAAATCTATAAAGCTTGCCTTCGTAAGTGTTGTAGTCTCGAACTTCTTGGCGCGCAGTTGACAAAATGTGCGAATTGAACTGAAAATAACTTTTAGTTTTATTAAGTTGTTCGATTATTCTTTTGAGTTAGAAGCTTGTGATAATGTGCAATAATCTGTATGTTACTATTTCCAGACGACGATAGAAGAGGTTATGGTGAAATAAATAAAAATTGTTATTATCACCAGGGATTTTATTTTGCTTAAAATTTTTCATTGCCAACGGTTTTTGTACACGTTACTATAAATAAAGGATTTACATCGATACAAAAATACGACAAAACACGTCTCTCTATTATTTTAATGAACCATTACAAGAAAATTCTAAAAGGGGATGGCACTGGGCAAAACGATTTTATTTTTATATTTTTCACATGCGAGAATTTAGCACATTAGACAGAGTGCAAAACCGGGATGAATTATATCGCAGAAGCGCGATAAGATCTACATGGTAGACTGACTTAATCTTAATTGATGCTTCAGGAAGTAACAATACATTAAACGAACACAGGTTCAAAGCCGAGAAGAACCGTTCTTCTGATCTGAATACATATGTGATGCCACCCAGTTATGAATAAATAAATAAATAATGAATTCCCACTCAGGACTTTTTTAAGTCATATTTTCGATTTTATTAAGACTAGTTGACTGTAATCGAAGGCTTATTCTTTTCACGTGATGCAGTTATAAGCTATTTAGATAACGTTTAGGCTGCGTTGTCATTTACCAGATGCTTTTATGAAGTAAGTAGTATATGTGAAGTGAAAGAATACGAAAAAACTTTTGAGCAAATGTGGGGAAAATATTTCAGCGATGCAAAAAGTTTATCAAAAAAGGAATCGAGAACTTAAACTTAGTTTTTGTTATTCTGAACGAGTTTTACGTAGAGTGGACCACTGTTTTCCGTATCACATTTTCATTTGATTTCTTGAACCGAAAGACTGTAAAAGAATTTGTTTATAATTTTAACATGCAGCTGAGTGTGTGTGTGAGAGAGAGAGAGAAAGAGAGAAAATAAAAAACAGGCATGAAATGTTTCAGTAATTTTCATAAGAAATTAATTCTTAAAGAATATTATGCGTGAAAAGCATTCATAGCCTGGTATTGCTTTGTTATAAGGTATTGATTCTGATTATAGCACGGTTTAAAATTCTGATTAAGGTACAAAAAACATTTCTTAGGGACATGTGCCGCTGGATATTATTTTATGAAAATGATAATAAATAATACGACAAACAGTATAAAAGTAAGCCTGTTGCTCTTATAATTTTTTTCATCAATTTGCACGATTGCAATTTCTAGATGACTTGTACAACTAACAGAGGTCCATTCAAGTTTTTGTTTGTTTTCGTTGCGTCTACTTGTGTGTGTGTGAAATTTATATTTTGTAAAAAAGGAAACTTTTGTAATGAAAGATCGAATCCCGTTAATCAAATCCAACTTAGGCGTTTATTAATGATAATTTTCGTGAGTCCTTAACGCTGATTTTTTTTCTTTCTGCTGAGCTGCTTTTGTTTGAAAATTCCACATTTCAAATCTTAAGGCTGTTCTCAACTGCTCTGTGCTCAACAAGCGCAAAACGTTTTGACACATTTACAAATTCATTTTTTAACGGAAAGGTATAAAATTAGAAAACCTGGCCATGAAAGCGATTTGGAATTGAACTGTTTTTTCCATTTTTGATCCATCCATTACCTATTGAGTTATAAGCCATTTTGATCACGTGAAAAACATGTTTTCGCCCGCTCTTGAGTACTGAAAAATGAATTCTTATACGTTCCTCTCCCCCCCCCCCCCCCCCCTTAAAAAAGCTACTTTATTGGATCAAATTTTGGTACATTAAACTTGATTCATTTATACTAAAAGAGAATATTCATTCAATTTACTTGGGAATAATTCTGTTATTTTTCACTGGATCGGGAGACGGGGGTGGGGGGGGGGGGTGCCGTAATTATTATTTTTTCAAGATGAACGACACAGCGAGCTATTAAATTTCGTATAGTGTTCTAATTTCATCCATGCCTCAACTTATAGCTTTTATTCTCTCGTGCGAAATATTTTAATGGTAACAATAACTTGTGATTTATAGAAATTATACATTTGCGGAAAAAAAGACAGAAAGATGAAAAAAAATAGAACTACATGGTGTCAAGAAGAGCTAAAACACTAAAACCTTTATATTTTGTACTTTTGAACGATTTTTAGGTATTTAAAAATTTTTGGCACTTTTTAAACAAGGTTGTTGAACAGTTTTAATTTTTAAAATGATATATTTTAGAGAGAAATTAAAAAAAAAAAAAATTAATATAATTACTATAACTAGTTAATAATTTGTTTTAAATTTACTCACTAAAGAGCTAAAACTTCAAGTTATTATTTAAAAAAAAATACAGATATGATATTTGATAAAATCAGGGGCGGATTTTACAATAAATTGACAAGGCAATATGCTTAAAAATTAGAATATAAATTAAGTCAGATTTCTTCCCGAGTTTTTAAAAATACCTGATCTTCTTCTTCTTCTGAAACTATTTTTTTTCTAATACTAGAAAACTAATATTTATAAAAAAAGGACATTTGTGAAATAATGAAGTAAAAGAATTACCGAAAAAGATTAAAGTTTAGAAGCGATATAAAAGGCAATAGAGTCTTCAGAGAAAAAGTTGGGAAAATTTTTCTCATTAAAACTAAGGATTTGAAATTCTAGTGCTAAGAAAATATTATTTTGCTGTTTATGAGTAGTACTGTACGCAGTATTTCAACCTTTCTAGCAATTCCTTTTCTCTACCCTAGCCCTTCCTTGTAAGTGTCAGACAATTTTAACTTCATCTTCATTGAATCTTTGTGCATTTTTGTCGAATGTTTTTGGTGATTCAGTCGGTGTTTGGGAACTGAACATTTGTTAGCTTAATTTATTGAATATTTATAATCCTTAAATTGAGTTAGTTACAGACAGGGTTGAAAAAAAAACCGTTTTTTTTTTTTTTTTAATAAAAAACCCAGCCCGGTCGGATTTTATTGGGTTTTTTAGGGTTTTATTGGGATTTTTGAGTTTTTTCGGGTTTTATTGGTTTTTTTGTTTTTGTAAGAAGTGAGGGCAGGGGATTATCTTTTTAAAGTATATGTATTAAATTAAGAAATCTTATTATATTTTTATTGATTAACTTAATATACAAGCAATTGAAATAACACAAATAAATCAGTGTAAAAGTCTGTAAAAAAGCTTTTACTTCTGACATCATATAATATTATGTAATAACCACATATGACATATTTAAAAGTTACTTTAACAGATTATTTTTTATCTGTATTCCCCACTAAGAACACATTTTCGAAACAAATCTTTAATCTTTTATTGCGTATTAATCAAATAATGCTTGATAATATTTTCAAGATATCTATGGTTCACTGTATAGAACAGTTTATTCTTTGAACATAATACATAGCATTACAAATGATTTCAATTATCTACATAACTAATAGTAATTATTTAATTTGAATATTTTGAAATGAAGTTATAATACTTATATAATATCAAACAATCTTTATTTTTATCAACAAACAAGCATCTATATGTAATTGGAAATTATTTAAAAAAAAAAAAAAAAAAAAAAAACAGGTTTAAACAAACAAATTAAAGCCGGTCTATTTGGGTTTTTTTGAAAAAAGCCCTTTTTTTGGGCAATCCTGGCCAAAAGTAAATAAGTCAAATTTGTATCCAGTTGGAAACTTATATTATGAAGCTTTAATTTGTTAACTCTTTATATAAAAGACGGTCATTCTTTATCTATACGAAAATGTTATGATTAGCTATGTATATTGGTTTTTACCTTTTTTTTTTTTTCATAATATTAACAGGCTTTTAAAAGACTTAAGCACATTATTAGCCCCGGTACGGTATGCTATTTCTTTCTCCCAGCTCATTTTGTGTCGTCTTCAAAAAATAACGTTACCTTGTACAAGCCAGCCGTAAAACAAAAGCCGATATTTCATTGTGCGATTAAATACTCTACAGCATTTTTTAAAACTTCTAAGCATCGCACATTTGGAATGTTTATACCGTCGTATTGGGGAAAAAGGTACTTTTAATGCAATTTGTTTGAAAACTGCATCTCCATTTATTTTTGAAATATTAATTTTTTTTTTTAGTTTTTAGCGACACTTGTTTCATTTTGGCAACTCAAGTACTCCATTTCTGTAGAAAGTAAAGAAAAAATAGTTGAAAAATAGCAATTATATCTTCTTGTTGCCATTTCCCCATAAAAACTGAAAAAATGTAATGAAAATACGTGCTATTTTGAGAAAAATATAAATGGCTTGGAGTCAGTAGAATGCACGCTACAGGGCGCCTGGCTCGGAGCTGTCCTTGAAGTAACCGATTTCTAACAGTTCGTTGCATCACTGTGGTACCAACTGCAGCTCGAATTTCTGCCGCAGACGCAGTACGATGCGCCACAGTCATACGCCGAATACGGCGATCTTCCCTCTCAGGAGTGCCACGTAGCCGCCTGGAACCCGGTCTTCTTGAGGCAGTACCATCCCTTGACCACTGCTTCCAAAAATAATGCACAGTGGATACATTCCAGCCAAGTCTTTCTGCAATATCGCGGAAAGAAAATCCACCTTCTTGTAGCCCGAATATGCGACCTCGTTCCAACTCGGTGAGCTGTTGACATTGGCTTCTTCGTCTTGTTAAAGACATTCTTGGCTAACATCAACTCAAGACTTCACATTTCGAAGCTAAATAACGCCCACGAACTTTACAGCACGCATTTAAAGTAAACCTGATCTGCAAGTTCTGAGTGGCGCTGCTAGCGCCACACTTATACACGAAGCGCGAAATTTCAATCGATGTCATCTTTCAGATGTATAAACACGCCTACCAAATTTCGTTTATCTAACACAAGTCTTTCTTGGTGTTGGGATTTTTTTTCCCCCGTCAGTGTATCTATACAGGGTGTCCGGTCTCAACAGTGCCCAATGGCTAATTTCTAAACCGTTAGTCATATTGACATATAGTTCCAATTACAAAAATGTTTTAAATCAGGTAAAGAAATATTTTAAAAGCGATTTGCGTCAATAAAAACATTTCTTAAAAAATTACGAAATTTAAATTTTTATATGGTCCCCGGGTCCTATGTTATTTAGTAAAATTTTCCTTTTACACTGGCAAGTAATACACAAAAAGTCCCGTTATTCTACGATTAAAATTGACCGAGTAATAGCTGTTTAAAGTTGGAACATATTTTTTGCTGCAAATTGAGGGTCATTTACAAATTTAGTCGAAATATAATTTCGTCAGATATATTAAAAAATAGTTGAGAGTAAAATTAACATTGCAATATAAATTTGAAATCTTATATCATTCTGACATATTAATGCAAAATATACAATTTGTAATAAACATTTAAGAAGAAAGAAAAAACAGAATTTTTGTTAAATAAAATAATGCTAAATTAACAGCCTCAATTCTTTACAAAATGATACGTATTTTAAAATATTATTAGATTACACTAGTCTTCAAAAGTTGGGTTATGTCATGTTTTTTAGCTTTTGATAATTGATTCTTATGTATTCTGTACCGCTGAATCTGAAATTGACCTTCATTTTTAACCATCACATCAGGATTTTTCGCAAATTTCAAAGTTAAAAAGTTCAAAGTTAAAATTGAATCTCCTCCCTCATCTCATCGGACCACTCAGCTATTTAGCTGTAAGAATCCCAGGATAAGCAAAAATATCGAATAAATTATTGAATAAAATAAAATAAAACAAAATAAAATAAAATAAAACAAAAAAGTTTTACATATGTTTTGTAGTATATGAGATTTTCGCTATATTTTAACTCACACATTTACGATTTGCAAAAAAATTCTAACGTGATGGTTAAAAATGAAGGTCATTTTCAGATTCAGTGCTAAAAAGTACGTAAAAATCAATTATCAAAAGTTAAAAAACACAACCATCTCCTCTACTTTATAGTATCCGATTTTTGTTATTCTTTAAATTTGACAATTTATGATTTGCGAAATAGCCTGACATGATGGTTAAAAAATTAATGTAATTTTCGGATTCAGTGCTAAAAAATGCATAAAAGTTAAAAAAATGAACAATCACAGTCTTGTATTATCTAATCTACAACTTTTTCTTAAACTTCTTGGTGGTAATCTATCCGAAATATTTTGTTTTATCCTGTAAAATAAGTATAAATGGTAACCGCCGAAAATTATAATAATATTAGATTGTTATTGGATTTGCGCCAGTATGTAAAGTGTTATTTCGATCGGATATTTAAAAGTGAGTTAAAGTTCGAGTACAAATATTGAACTGAAAAGACATACATACGATCGTTGAAGAAACATAAAAACTTATAAAAATAACATAATTTTTGTTAAAAGAAATCATAAAAGAAACAGTCTCAAATCCTGACACAATAAAACATATGTTATTTTAGCCAATCTGAAACTTTATAAATGTTAACTTAATCATAATACTTGTACGACTTTTTTTAAAGCGCAGATACACATGAAATAAGATCTTCGAATACTTTAAGCACTTGGTATGTGACCACTCAAAGACAAGCCGAACTCATTTGTTTTCAGAGCAGAAAAGTGGCATAAGTCATGCATTTTTAAAGTTTCATAACTCGCTCAATTTTAGTGTTTTATGAATGGGACTTTTTTGTCTTACTTGTCAGTGTTATAGGAAAATTTTACTAAATATAAATTATAGGATCGGGGGACCATATAAAAATTTAAATTTCGTAATTTTTTAAGAAATGTTTTTATTGACCCAAATCGCTTTTAAAATATATCGTTACCTGATTTAAAACATTTTTGTAATTGGAACTATATGTCTATGACTAACGGTTTAGGAATTAGCCATTGGACACCGTTGAGACCGGACACCCTGTATAGTGAAATAAAGAAACAATAACTTTTCCCTCACTATTTCTTTTATATATCATCTTCATTTGTTCCACTCTACTCCGTACTTTACCTGCCAAGTATGTTGCTTGTAACGCCCAAAATAAAGGTGAAACTAATATACAAAATTACTATCATTAAGACGAATATAATTTTATGATAAATGCGTATAAAAACGATACATTATCAAAGCTCTCTTCTTCGAGAACGAATTAAAAAAAAAAAGTGATTTTAGAATGGTGCATGTATCTAAATCTTGAAAACCGTGTGAATTTCTATTCGTCATTTAACCGCCCCACAGGCAAAAGAAACTACTCAATCTCGTCAACATAGGCGGCCGAGTAATAATAATAGGAAAGGCGAAAGAGCCTAAAATGAAAACGTCTTAATTGATACTGAAAATTAAAGTCACAACTAATAATGAACAATTAACTAATCTCAACTAATTAATGAACAGTAATAAATGAATAGGAAAAAATAGTAAATGAATAGAAAATAATAGATAATAATAATAGAAACAATTATAATAAATGAAAATAATAAATGATTAGGAAACAAAAAATGAATAATTAACTAATCTAAACAAATTAATATCAAAATAATAAAACTAATGACTACGAATTAATGTCACAATTAATAATGAAATTACTGAAAATTAAGACTAGATTAATAATAAATTAATACTGATAATTACTATCATTAAGGAGAATATAATTTTAGGATAAATGCGAAAAAAAAAAGCGATAGATTATTGAAGAAAGATAAAGTCATAGATTATCTGAGAAAAAAGTGGCTTTGGAATCATTCATTTGCAGAAATCTTGAAAATCGTGTGAAGTTTTTTCTATTCCTAATTTAGGCGTCGAACGTTCGCGAGAAATTCATCAATTTCGCCAATAATTGATTTTAATTATTTTTTTAAATGTACACACTCTAAGATGCCTAATCTAAATGTAAATATTATAAGTTTTAAGTGTGTATTCCAATCCAAAATGCTTATTTTCTGATTTATTTTTAAATTCATTTTTGCTCTTAAACGCATCAAACAGGCAAATTCTCTTATTTAGAAACTTCATAATGTGCCGAGCTTGTGGATTTTTTGATAAATTCAGAAAATATTGCAATACATGCTGTCAAAGTGGGCGTTTTGAACCGAATTTTCCGAAGCGGGAGATACGGGGATGCCCAGTAGCAGAAACAGTGCAACACGGAAGCGGGCGCTGCAGATTATTTTAAACCTTGCAGATTAATCCACCAACTTAAAAATAAATGCTGGGCTTAAAAAATAGCTGAAATTTGCTTTAAGTCTCTAGATTTATGGTATTTGTTGTATCCTTATATTATATATATTCTTTATAAGTGGAAATTTTGCTTACTTTAAGTGTTTCTGTTATTTCTTATGATAGTAGGCTTATTGGGTCGCAGATAAATTTTTGTTTGCTGCAGACTGACGCAGAAAATTCTGCTTCTGGGCGGGGATGGAAAAAAAATGGTTATGCTGAGAAAATAATTGTTTAAAATCAAATTCTAATGAATTCATTGAAAAATGAAATCACACGGCCTCTTATACATCTCTTCAAAAATCACCTCAGCAAGTTTCATGTATACTTTTAAAAGTGAGTCTGAAAATGTCTTTAAAAATTTTGAGCTGTTGAGGGTGGAAAAATATTTTTTCGAATACACCCTCAAGTCCTATTTTACGAGATGAATTCAAAGATCATTTCTCACGCTTTTTCTATATTACAATAGTTATTTTCTCTGCCAAGTACATTGCTTGTCATGCCCCCGAAAAATAAGTGAAACTAATACTAACTAGTTGGATGTGCCAATCCCAAAACTTTCTTCTATCTCATGTCAATATTTCATTATAATTAGTTTTATTAGTATTTTTATTAGAATTAAGCATAACTGCATACGCTTTTCGATGGTACAATATTCAAAATGCACAAAAATCGTTATTACAGCGCCCCCTACTGGCGGATTTTTTCAAAATCAGGGAGGACCTTCTTGCCATGGCCAAAAACATACACAAAAAATTTGGTTCAATTCTATGCATAACTTCATACACGTTTCGATGGTACAATATTCAAAATGCACAAAAAACGCTATTACAGCGACCCCTAGCGGCGGAATTTTTCCAAATTAATGGAGGACCTGCTTGCCATATCGAAAAACTTAAAAAAAAGAATTGGCTCAATTTTATACATAACTTCATACAATTTTTGATGGTATAATGGCTGCACACGGACACACAGACTGACAGACAAACATTTTGTATAAACATGTTTTTTATGATCTCTGACCCCTAAAACGTGTAAATCCGTCGAAAACCGGAAGTCGAAAAAAAATTTCGATTACAGTACTTTCTTCTATTGAAGATAGAAGAAAGTAAAAATTAATGTCATTAAGGAGCGTATAATTTTATTTTAAATGCGTATAAAAGCCATAGATTATCGAAGCTACCGAAGTAAAAAAAAAAAAAAAGTGCTTTTAGATAGAATAGAACATGTTATAATAATAATAATAATAAAAAAAAAAATGTATCCAAACCTTGAGAACCATATAAACTTCTATTCATCATTTTGGGCGCCATACGGGCACGAGAAATTAATCAATCTCGCCAACGTTGGCGACTGAGTCATAATAATAATGAACAGCGAAAGAACCTAAAATGAGAAGTCTCATCTTAGCACCCCTGTTCAATGGGCGCCCCGACCTGCTAAAAACGCTGGGGAGTGAGGAGGAACAATTCTCGTTTTTCACGCCGCCAATGCGACACTTCTAATTTTCCGTTCCATTTGTTTGTAAGGAAGGGGAGTGCGCCGTTCGCCCCCCTTAATTTTCCGCATAAGTCGAGGTCTCCGGAACGATTGAAACCAACCCGGAATGAGCTGTGAAGGATGCGGAGAGCCTTACTGGTAGTTTGTAACGGACTGAAAGAGTCATTTGCGGGGATTAGAACAAATGCCAGAGTCCATGCATTTTGGTATTTGCTTTAGCGAATATATAATCCTTCTTCCTATAAATGTATATTTATCAGATTGTTAACTGGTTCGATATATTCTCATATGTCAAAGTGAATATTTCATTTTAATGCAAAATAACAAACATTGAAAGAAAATAAAATGGAGATGAAAAAGACAGATGTTTCGTAAGCTACGAATACGATTCTGAAAAACGTTTTATATCTTTAGAAACCACAGAAACCACAAACCAATATAATTTGGAAATTAAAGAAGCATTTTTAAAAACCAGTGTTTGTTGATTTAAATCAGCTTGATTTTAATCATGATATAAATCAATTGATTTCGTTAAAAAAATCATTGATTTAAATCAGTTTTTTGTTATTACTATTTTTTAATAAATTCAAGATCTAAACAAACATAATAAGGCCCTTTAATATAATTTAGTTTCATTTAATACAGATAATCAAACAGTTTTTAGAAAGGTGAAGTTTTATCTTCATCAAAAAATAAAGTATAATGTAAGAATATCAACATCCTGTTCAATGAAAGTAAATTGATTTATAGATCTGATGTTTATTTACAACTATTTGAAATATAGATGAAGGGTTCAAAAGTTTGTAAGTATACGTTGTCATTTCATATTCCGACTGTTTGCGTAGAATGGTTAAACAACTTTGGGAAGCGGACTATAGATGGAGCAACGAGCAGTGTGGAAAATATTGGGAATTAAAACGGCCTATAGAGGCACTGCTCGCAGCCTTCGGTACAGGAAAATAATTTCCCTTTAACTAATGCTAAAGTGCCATTGAAATAATTCTTCATTGTAAATGCATTTGAAAGTTTTAGATATTAAAATTCGGATAATCTTTACTTTGTCATATAAGACAGAACACAAATGTCACAGGAAATCTGAAATTATGCAAAAGAATAATCATTCTGAACAAATTAAACATACATGTAATGCAATGTGCTTGCACGACACTTTTCTTAAGGGTGTATTCCGATCCAAACTGCTTATTCTCCGATTCATTTTTAAATTCATTTTTGTTCTCAAACGCCTCAAACTGGGAAATTCTCTTATTTAGAAACTACATAATGTGCCGTGATTCTCAATTTTTTGATAAATGCAGAAAATACTGTATTAAACGCTTTCAAAGTTGGCGTTTTGAACCGAATTTTCCGAAACGGGCGATCTGGGAATGAAAAAAAGGGTCATACTGAGAAAATAATTGTTTAAAAATCAAATTCTAATGAATTGAGCTGAAAATGAAATCACACGGCACGTTAAACATGTCTTCAAAAATCACCCCCAGCAAGTTTCATGTTTTTACTTTTAAAAATGAGTCTGAAAATGTCTCAGAAAATTTCGAGCTGTTGAGGGTGGAAAAACATTTTTTCGAATACACCCTTAAGCGAAAGTTATATCTTAAAGTTATATCAAATTTAAAGTACATGTAAAGAAAAGCGCTAGCACGGCATTATCCTGAAGCGAGAAGTTACATCTTTTCTCCACCAGATGGCGTATTCGAGCGCTTGAATCGCCAATCGCCAATAGAGGGCATTGTATCTTCTTTCATATTCCGACTATTTGGGTAGAATGGTTAAACAACTTTGGGAAGCGGACTATAGATGGAGCAACGAGCAGTGTTGAAAATATAGAGGGCATTGTATCTTCACTTTACAGTGGGAACTGATCTCGCATTCCAGTGTTTTATGTACATTGTATTTGTGTCTTTTATGTGTCCTAATGATGATTGAGTGAATCAATCGAAACATGTCAATATTTTAATGTTTTTTATTGATATTTGACGTCGTTTAAGCAAAAAGTGTTTTTTAGTATCTATTTTGAAGTTTTTTGGAATATATATTTTATGGTGTTACTATTAATGGACGTAAATTAAGACTTTTTCTTTTTAGTAACATAATATTTGAGTACAATGTAAAGTTTAGAAAAAATGCTTTCAAATTTAATTTGAATCAAATTGTAAAGTAAACTAGGAAATATAAGCAGGAATATAATGAATATAGGAATATTTACTTGTCTATTATTTAGTAGAACGAAATTGTATTACTCTATGAGCATTATACATATTTTATTCTTCTCGTATCATTTCCAAAGGTTAAAATATCTCCACCCTTTCAATTCTTGGAATTTATATTAAACTTTACCTATTTTATAAAAGTTTGAAGCAAAATCTGAAGCATTCAAGGAATTTTTGTTTATAGTGAATATAGTGAAAGCAATCCTTAGAAGGGTGGAAGGCACGTTTTAATATTCGACAAAAAAAAAAAAAAAAAAAAAAAAAAAATAGAATGCATGGTCTACTAGATTTTTACTGCAATAGCTTCATCTGCTTTTGGTTTGGTACATTAAAAAAAAATTAAGAATTGCTTAGGAACTGAAAACTGCTAAACTCGTTTTTCTATACCAGTACTTTAACAAATAAACGGTCAAGTGCGAGTATTACTCGCGCTCAGAGGGTTCCGTAGAGTAAATATATGAATTATTTAAAAAAATCGTTGCTAAAAAAATAATAAGAATATCTCAAAAAAAGAATTTTTGAGAATAATTTTTTGTTATTCGAATTAATTTGAATTTTTTAAAATAATTGATAAAATATTTTGCATTAACTTTTGACCTTAAAATGTCAAAGAAAAAAAAATCTATAAAATTAAATCGATTAGATAATCTAATCTATTTCGGGATGAAAAATTTTAAAAGTAATTGATAAAATATTTTGCATTAACGTTTTGGAATTAAAATGTCAAAGAAAAAAAAATCTATAAAATTAAATCGATTACATAATCCAATCTATTTCGGGATGAAAATTTTCAAACTCCGACGCCGTGCTTCGAACCGGGAACCTTTTGATTAGCAGGGATAGGCGCTACCACGGAGATATATAGGTTATATCTAGGTAGATATTACGGAGATACTGCTCGAAAAAGACTGAAACTAGGGTTGTAACGGGTAATATTTAAAGATCATTACATTAGGTGGCAGCACTAAACGGCAGTCCCCAATTTTCCGTCATTAACTGATGTCAGAGCGTTTCCCGAAAGATTTCTTACTAAATCTTAGAGTGGCGTATCTAATTCGAGCAATGTGTCAATTACTTAAAATTGTGGCGCCTACTATGGAAAGTAGACTGCTATAGGGTTCTGTTTTAAAATCTAAATCGCAAAAAATAGTCGGATGTCATTAAATTAATTCATTTAATTTAATGAAAATAATATAAAACTTTTCCAAAATTTTATGATTTGTCCTGTAGTCGGTGTTTATTCAGCTATAAGTATGCAAAATTTCAAGTCTAAAACTTATACAGTTTCTGAGAACAAACACTGTGACAGATAGACAGAGGAGTGTGACGAATAGGGTTTCGCTTTATGAACGAAAACCTATAAATGAATTTTTGACACCGTCAAAGGTACCTGATTCCTTAAAAGTGTATTTCATTATTCTGACGATGATTTCGATGAACATGCCGTAATGACAATAATATATATTAAAACGTAAAGCTAATTCTGTAAGATCAGAGTCAAAAATTCACACATTTGCGCATGCGTGAAGTTAAATTTACTAGATGTTCCATTTAGAGGAAGGTACAAGCAGGTCTGGTTAGTGGAATGATTTAAAGCACTAGTTTAAAGCTCTGAACTTTTGCAGGGGACGCAGGATCCACTCCAACCCTCGGCAAAATGGTTTCTGTAATTACTTTTGCCGATACTTTATTTCAATAATAACATATTTTACTAGGAGAAGTTATATGATTTGTATTCTTTTATTATTATTATTTCAATGCTTTATAATTAAATAAAATGTAACACTCAAACAATGTTTTAAAAAAATAATATCTAAAATAGTTAAGCTAAAATATTTTGAATGTAATTATCAATTAAATAAATTGATCTGATCTACAATTTTTGTTATATTTTCTGACTATTATCAAAAATATATATGTGTGTGTGTCATAAAGAAAAGTTTGTCATTCTTTTCCATAAAAAAATGGAAAAGAAAACGGAAAGAAAGAAAAATATTCATATAGGAACTATAAAAGAAATTACCTTTTATCTATGCTTTAATATTTAAAAAATGTGTAAAAATGTAAAATAAAATTCAAGTAATGTACATGGTTTAATAATTAAATAAGGCATGAAAGTGCAGAATGAAATTCAAGTAGTTAAAAAATATATATTATAAATTATTAGTTGCAAAAAGTTTAGTGCTTTAGAATGAGGCTGATGAAAATAAAATTAATGAAAACTTTTAAAGGCAGTTTTTAAAAATTAGAAAATACTAAATATTTTATTTTTTTCAAAAAATTGAAAAATTTCGAAAAATAAATACCTTTCAATTAATATTTTTAGTTATACTTTTGCTAAAAAGCAAGCATAATTAAAATTACAAACTTAAAATTCTTTCACTCTATTAGTTGAGTAGGTTAGACTGACAGCACCACCTAATGCCTTGAATGTGTAGGAATCACTTAGATAATATAGAACCACAAAAGGTTTTCAAAACTTAATTTAAAAAGTAACCAATTAAAAGAAAAAATCACACATTTTTCTAATGAAACTTTTAATATGTTTATCGTCAAATCTTTATAGGTACCATCTAGCATCTAGTAGTAATAATAAAAGTTTTTTTTTTTTTTTTTTTTTTTTTTAATGAGTTTTATTACTTGCGTTTTAAAATACAACCAGTAGACCGTTAGAATATTCTATATCGAAATGATAATTTCATTCGTTTTCCCTCTCTGTGTTAAAAATAAATTGAAAAGACAGAAGATTCTGGGAAAAAAGCCGGAGTGACATTTAATAACACGGTTCGTTTGCTGTAGCTCAAATTAGATATGAACGACTTACTTGTCTCAGTGATTTTAAATTTTCGAATTCCTTTCGGAGGAAAAAAATTGCAGACATATAATTTCTCAGGCAACAATTTAAATTTTAAGATAAATATTTCCTCTAACGGTGACATTTTAAGGTCAGAAAGAATCTAAATAAAATACGAATTTTGTTATTTAAATCTTCTTATGTTATTCTCGCAGTTCGATGTTGTTTAACCAAGTTTTAAAATTATTCGTCATTAAAGTTAAGGCTATTATATAATTAGCATACAGTATTTTTCGATACTGTATAATATCAATGCATTTCACCTTCTTTTCGCTTCTTATCATCGTCCCTTTTCCCCGTTTCCTTTGTAACAATAAGAAAGAAAAATCATGTGTTTAGCATAGATTATGAAACACTTTCCAACACTTACAGGATATTTAAACAAAACTTCGTTATTTAGGGAAATAAAGAAAATCCCAAGTAAACATTTGAGAAAACGCATAAAACATTTAAAACGGATTTCAGCATATACCGTCCATAGCCAAATATGTATTCCGATTCTTTTGTACATAAGATCTAATTATTAGATTTGGCGTTGTACCAGGTACTTTCAATTATCTGATTGCAGTTTTTCTTGACAGGCAAAAAATAACCATTAATTCAGCAATAAGAACCAAACAGGTCCTTAGGCGAAATAAATAAATGACAAAGGAAAGCGGTGTATGTTTAAGATGCAAAGAATCTCATGAAATAATTCTCGGAACAAATGGGTCAGTTTGTCATATTTGTTTAAAGTAGTATCTGCAGTCTCTTTGCATTTTCAGAGTAAAATGCAAGGAATGTCATTAAAATAACATTCAATGAGTAGAACAAAGAACTTAAAATTACTTCTTCCCTTGCGGTAAATAATTCACTGCACAAAAAAAATAAAATAAAAATAAATAGGATAATAAATAAAAAATAGTAAATAAAAATAAATATTCATTTACAAAAACGCTAGCAGAAGTATGTATATATATTTGGCCCGTGACCACATAATCGGGAAAAATTGCAATTTTCAATTTGACCTTCGAACCAGCTTGTGCTTGAACTATGTATATGGCAAATAAAAAGTTTCAAACAACAACTCGTGTTACTGTTGTTGTTTGTCAACAACACAGCTTATGAGTCGGACAGCAATTTGTCACTGTTGTTGTTTGTCAACGGCACAACTTATGTTTCAAACAAGCGTGTTCCTGTTGTTGTTTGTCAACAACATAACTTATGCGTCAAACAACTCGTGTCACTGCTGTTGTTTGTCAACAGCACAACAGTTTGCTTGAAACAACACCTCGTGACAACACCTCTGTCGTTTTTGCAGCATTTTTAAACCATGCCCAAAGAATGTCTGTGTCAAACAACAATGTCGAACAATAACTCGTGTAATGTATTCTCTCATTTCTGCAACATGTTTCTTAAGCATTTGTTTAAATTAGTAACTGCAATCTCTTTGTATTTTTGCAGCGAAAGGTAAGCAATATCATTAAAATAACACTCAAAGAGTACAACTAAACAAAAAACTGCAAAGCACTGCACGAAGAAAGAACATTCCATTACGGCAACCCTGGAGAACAAAAAAGAAACCCTCACATAGAAAAATAATTGGCCCGTGACCACATGATCGGGCGGAATTATAATTTCCAATCCGGCCTTCGAACCAGCCTGTGCTCGAACACCCCCCTGACCATCAAAACCACCAAACGATCTGACCTTCGGACGCTTGTGCTCTATCAGACAGCCCCCCTTTTTTTTCCTCATCTCGGGCCTCCTTTTCTTTAGGGCCCCCTGCGGCAACATTGAGGTATACAACACGCTGGAATGCGGAACACGCGGCAGTTTGAAGAGAGGATTCCCTTTTTATTGTATTTTCATGCAATCGTTTGGTTAGGGGACATCTATATATTGCAAAAGTGTAAAAACGAACTTTGCTGATTTTCAAATTCAGTTCAGGTCTCGTTTATAGACGACTTTTTTTATTCATTTACTAAAGAGAATTTGAGAGTTGGGCACATTTAATTAAATTTAGATTCAAGACCATTATTTGCTGCGATAAACTTGATGACTCACAAAATCTTATTTCTGTTTGTAAGGCTGGTTTTGCTCCAAGACCACCCAAGTTCAAGGGGATTTGTTGTTTACCAGAACAATCACGTTATCCACCAGTAATGATTGTATTCTTATTCATATTATTTATTTATTTGCGTGCAATTTTAACAATAAAAATGTTGCATGGAACGTATTATCGTTTGGAAACAATATTGATAAACATTTATTCATATTTTGTTTTTGTATAAGGAAATCATAAAAAAATAATATCGTAAATGACTCAAATGATATGGCAGATTGCAGTAAAATGTGTTCAAATTTAAAAGATTATAAAATAACTCCTTTATGATATAAAATTTTTATAAATGGAAAACAGTGTAATTTGAATTTCACACTCGACGGCAATTAAGATAGCCCAATGTCTAATTAAGTTGAATCTCATAATGTTAGTGTCCACTGACAATTGAAGAGCTGAGAGGAAGAACATGTTATGCTACATTTTCTTAAAAATCATTTTACTTTTGGACGAATGTGTTATCAGGTATTCTATCACATGGTAAAGCTAAAATACCAAAGTTCTATTTAGCCTTGAAGATTTAAGACATTATTCATTAATATTTAATATTTTAATATTTAATAATCCAAATAATATTAATATTTTTTAATATTTAAAAATTAAATATGAATAAGTTTTTTTGATAGAGTTTAGTACCACACCTGTTAATATTTTAAAGACACGGTATCAAACAGAAAATAAATCAGTAAAATTGACAACAAAAACTTTCACATAAAATTTCTTCAAATGTAATTTTTGTTAGTTAACATTTTCTTCCACTTAGCTCTTCAAATGAAGCCCTTCTCTAATCAAAACACAACGCTACAGTGCTTGCGTGTTATGTGTGCTGTTGCACCGTCTTGTTGAAGATAAAAGATGTGTGTAATGTGTGCTGTTGCACCGTCTTGTTGAAGATTAAAGATACTATACTTCGATCTCTTCGCGTTTACGAAGCAAAAACTTCATCCAGTGTAGATTTATGGTACCAGCATCGTTTAACGACACCTTTGGACTTTTTTCTTTGGGACTATCTAAAATTTACAAACGCAAATAAACGCAAAATACCGGATCTATCAATCGCAAGCAAAAATCTCTGTCGAATTGGCAGAGAGCAACGCATATTACTTCTAAAAATGTCATTAAGATGACGATATAAAAAATCGATAGATTATATAGTTACCTATAAGTTAGATTTATAGAATCGTGCTTACAATCGTAGTCGTGGTATTTGTTTAAATAATATTATTTTTGCTGTGTTATTGCCATCAAACAAAATTAATTATCAACAATACTACGAAATTATAATTATTTTTATTTGATATAACGCCTTAAAAGATACTGTCGGGTACCCTCTAATTGCCCGTAGCAGACATTCTTGCAGAGGCTTCTTTAATGATGATGGTGCCGTAAACGAGTTTTAATTAGAGGTTGTACGAGTGGTAACTTAAAGGTACTTTCAATATTAACCCTTTCAGGATTAAGGGAAACATTTCCCCCCATTTTAAAATTGGTGATTGTCGTATTTAATTATAACCTTTCCTTATCTGCATTTTTTATACAAAATGTCAAAATAGAACGTATGCCGAACGCAATTACGTAAAAGATGTGCATATTGTGCTAAACGCCGCATAGAAAATAGGACTTATAATATATGTATTGTGTGCAGTGCCCATCTTTGCTTCACAACCAAAAGAAATTGCTTCGTAGAATATCATAATTAGCACATCAATTTGTATAGTAATATATTATTATTTTAGTTAAGATTTTGTTATAATAAGCCAATAAATAAAAGAAATTGCATAATAAACGTAACTATAAATTATGTTATCTTTATAGTCCACTGGAAAAAAAATATTTCCCATTAAAAAAAAAAAAAAAATACACGTTGTTATGTATTTTTCTTATGTTTTTTATTTATTTTACCTCTAAATAAACTAAAATAAACAGTTACATGCTATACGAATTGAATATTTCCAAGTGAACGAAAAAATGCCCAGGCTGGGAATCGAACTCAGATCCTTGGCTTACAAGGCCAATGCTTTACCATTTAAGATAACTGGGCCGACAACCAGCCAGCATATTTCGCTCAGACGCTTTGCTGGCTGGTTGTCGGCCCAGTTAGCTTAAGGATGTATTCGAAAAAATATTTTCCATCCTCAACAGCTCAAAATTTTCCGAGACATTTTTAGACTCATTTTTGAAAGTACAAACATGAAACTTGCTGAGGTGATTTTTGAAGAGATGTATAAGCGGCCGCGTGATTTCATTTTTCGCTCAATTTATTAGAATTTGAATTTTAAACAAGTATTTTCTCAGTATGACCATTTTTTTTTTTCATTCCCAGATATCCCGCTTCGGAAAATTCGGCACAAAACGCCGACTTTGACAGTGTTTTTTACAATGTTTTCTGCATTTATCAAAAAATCGAGAAGCACGGCACATTATGCAGTTTCTAAATAAGAGAATTTCCCAGTTCGATGCGTTTGAGAGCAAAAGTGAATCAGAAAATAAGCAGGTTGGATTGGAATGCACCCTTAAATGGTAAAGCATTGGCCTTGTAAGCCAAGGATCTGCGTTCGATTCCCAGCCTGGGCATTTTTCCGCTCAATTGGAAATATTCAATTCATATGATAACTTTCCGAATCAGTTTGATTGTGTTGAAATAATAGTTACATGCTAATATTTACTATTAACAACCTTATGGTCCTGTAAGGGTTAACCAAATATTTTGTGTATTTTATGCCCCTTATTTTTACAGACTGGGAAACGACTGCATAGACAGCATCAAGTTGGCGACTGAAATTCCAGGATTAGTTAAAACTTGATTCTCATATTAAAACCCAACTGGTTGACCAAATCATATCTTGATGGAAAACACCTGCAAACCCGATTTCAGTGGTTGACTGGTAGGTTTACCATTGTGTTTTACTACTCTCAGTCCTCCATGTTCCCATACCTTTGGGTGCAGGAAGACACAATCTTAAACCTTCCAGTCAACCGCTAAAATCGGGTTTGCAGGTGTTTTCCGCCAAGATAGGACTTGGCAGACCAGCTGCATATTAATATGCGAATCGAGTTTTAGCTGATCCTGGGATTTCAGACGCCCACTCGATGAGGTGATGGTTTGTGCTGCCGCCTCTCCGTCTGCTGTTATTCGACCTCACCCACGCTTGCAACGTGAAACCATGTGTAAACAATTTAATAGTTTCCAAGCAGAATGCATGGACAGCATG
Source organism: Maratus speciosus (assembly GCA_963932465.1). Taxonomy (NCBI): domain Eukaryota; kingdom Metazoa; phylum Arthropoda; class Arachnida; order Araneae; family Salticidae; genus Maratus; species Maratus speciosus. The sequence goes on along the minus strand of OZ010790.1, from coordinate 1,966,074 downwards.
TATATCTGATTTCCGCTAAATATAAATGAAGATGTTTCGGTTTATCACTTGTTTGTTCTATTAAATGGTTTGCTTTTATTAATTAATTAAACCAATTTCATAAACATGTAACGCGATCGTCATTAAATTTTGCCATTTTTTACGAGTTCCAGTAACACATTATTCGAAGTGTCCCGAAACAGTTTCTCCAGGAAAAATAATCTCGATTCTTCTGCCTAATTCTTTTCTTTTTACGAGATTAAAACATCCGGGTCTTAAAAGGGCCATGGTTTGGTTACGGAGCGTGAAGGAAGCTTAAAAGGTGGTGTTTGTTCGGGTTGACTTAACTGCAAGACGAGCTGTATTCGTCACGGTTGACGTGAAAATCTGTACCTCTTGCTACAGAGAATGCTGTCTATTAATCTTTTCTTTTCTTTTAATTTATTTACTAAATTTTGTTTTATTTGCTTCTTTTCTTCAATCCTATTACTCTGAAGTTACTGATAGATCTATTTTAGAATCTATTATATGAAGGTTTGATGATTTTCTAAGAATTTCTTAATAGGAACTAGAGAATCAGTGATTTAAATTAATTTTAAACGTAATTGTGAACACAAAATACAATATGCTTGCTAATCAGCTCGGTCATTTTTTTTCTTCGTTCAAAAATGGGGCAATAGGGTAGAGGAATACATACATATATAGTATATTTTTCACCGTTAAATTTTATTTAACGTGCTTTCCTTCCCAAACACTTTTAACCTAGAAAAAGCTCCACCATTGGACGAGAGGTTCTGCTCTCGAAACTGGTAGACGGGAGGTGCTGGGTTCGAATACAATCGTGCTCGTCGGCCTAATCGTTTGGAGATTTCCGTGGTTTTCTTCGAACCTTGGATTTCCATCCGTAAATACGGGTCAGGTTCCCTTAGAAGGACCCCCCACGGAGGGCATCCACCCTCCGGCCTATATCCCTTGTGCAGATAATCGGCCGTCATAAACAACACAACACTAACCTAGAGAAAAATATAATTTTCAAGGATCAAGGCATGTTTTTTAATTTATTGAACACTAATTTACTCACCTTGGTTATAACTTTTTATGGTACATAGTTGCCAATAATAATATCACTTATTGTGGAAAAGGCCGAATTCGGTATTTTCAATGCAGTGTTATGTATATTTAATAACAATAAACATTAAATATACTATATGAGGGGGGAAATTTTATTTAAAAAGGGAAATTTTGCTGCAATTGTTTTTTTTTTATAATTTACTCCCGTAAGTGTGTTATACTATATATTTAATCAGTGATAGTCTATGCAAAAATATGCCTGTTACGTAGTAATTTTAATCCTTAGTATATTTATGTTAATATTCCTTTATTCTTGAACATTTTATGCATTAGGCAATTTATTTTAAATTATAGCTTTTTTTGTGCATTTAATTATATTAACTGAAAATGAATTCATCTGTCTTGTTACATTTCTATATTCAGTGACTTATATTTTATTTTGTTCTTTTTCAGGTAAGCTATATTATTGAAAACTGTGACTACCGTCAGAGATGACAATTTGGTGAGAAATTGTCCTTTTTTTTATGTGCCGCCAAAGGAATGCGCCAGAGATCCTCCTAGATGATATCGCTCTCCCGCAAGAAATGTGACACATCTCGGCAAAAGTAAATTTCACAAGAGAGGCAAAATGGGGGGGGGGGGGGGGATTTGCATGATTTTACTGTAACATGAAATTACAGCACTTAGCTCTGCATGCAGGAATGAAAACATGCATAAAAGCATAAAACCCTTAAGAATGAAGACATACGATGAGGTTTGGAGGGTGAGTAATTTTACCTCCCCACACAATCCACTCCTCTTCTGTGGTCACAAATGGACATATAGCGTAATAAAGTGGTTTTTCGTATTACTACACTTATGAAACTTTTTGTGTATCAAGACGCATCTATGACAGACCTATTAGTGGAATAAAACGCAAAATGAATTTTTGTGAGATGTGTCACTTTTGTTGCGGGTGAGCGATATGAGTAGACTTCATTTGCTGGATTATACGCATCATTCTATTTAAATTTGAAATTCTAATCTCATCTTCAGAAAGAGAACGTCCTTTCTTAAAATCTGATTGATTCATATTTTCAAATGGAAATTAACAATCTCGCTAAAAATGCCCCAAAGATGGATCATGTTGCAATCGAAAGTACCCGGCGTGTGATATTGCAGTTTTCAGTTTTTTTAAATGTCTTTTATATGTTGTAATGACTTTTACATACAGGCGTCGATCCAGGCAAAATTTGGGGCCCATTTAGGGCCCTTTCACAAAAACCTATTTAATAAAATGGACCCCTTTACAAGAATAAATTTAACAAAATGGGCCCCTTTACAAAAATAAATTTAATAAAATGGACCCCTTCACAAAAATGAACTCAATATAACAGACCCCTTCACAAAATTCCTTTGAATAAAATAAGCCCCTTTCGTAACATTCTTTTTCATAAAAACTGTTTTTAAATATGCAATTTGTAAATAAAACCAGGCCACGAAAAACAAAAACTTTAGCAAGGGGATTTAAAGAAGTTTTTGTTAATAAATTCTTGGTTCGAAATTGAGTAACTGCACTTCAACTTTCGTTATAAAATGTTATTTTTCACAAAAATATTATAAAATTCACAAAAATAACTTTTACTTTTCACAAAATGGGCTCCAAGAATAAAAACCTGCATAGACCCCTGACATATCGTGGCATATTTTAAGAAATTAAAATGCATCCTCTTAGCAAGATTATTAATTTTTATTTGAGTTAATCCACGCTGAATGTGACAGTCCAGTTACATATAATATTCCATGTATACATCTTGTGAGATTTAATTTTCGTTAATTTTGAAAGAACTGTACAATCTGAATATTTTTAAGCGAAATTTATATTTTAAATGTATTTAAAATTTAGCAAAGAAGTTTTAAAAATTTAAGCTTTTAACAGGAGACTTAAACTTTCTGTTATTAAAACTTGAATTTTAAATATTTATTAGGTACTCAGGTGTTCGTGTCTCTATAAGTTAACATCGGGTTTTAAAATCCGAAAGCATCCCTGACGCATTTTCTTACACTACAATTTCGCGATCATCTATTAATGACGTCATGCATTTCGTGTTTTACCGCTTCCCACTCTTTATGTCATAGGCAGGGGTCAATGGAGGGATTTTTTCTAGGGGCCCATTTTGTGAAAAGTAAGAGTTATTTTTGTGAAATTATTTTCTTTTTGGGAAAAGTACCTTTTTGTAACAAAATACGAAATTCAGTTACTAAAATTCGAACCAAGCATTTATTAACAACAACTTCTTTAAACACTTCTGCTAAATTTAACTTTCTGGTGAATTTATTTTCTTTGCAATTTACACATTTTAAACCCTAACAATATAAAGATAATTAATGAAGAGTATGTTTTTATGGAATAAATTTTTGTGAAGGGGCCTGTTTTATTAAAAGGAATTTTGTGAAGGGGCCTGTTTTATTAAAAGAGATTTTGTGAAGGGGGCCTGTTTTATTAAATGGGTTTTTGTGAAGGAGTCCTAAATAGGCCCCAAATTTTGCCTGGATCGACCCCTGGTCATAGGTTGTCAGCCTCGAGGGATATTGTTTAGAGTACTGCAACTCGACCCGATCCCGAAAATTATACTAACAGTCAACCCAGCCCGAACCCGTTAAAAAAAAAAAAAAAAAAAAAAAAAAAAAAAAGCATAAACCCGAAATCGAAGTGAAAGAAAATTTATCCATATTTTAATACAATTATGGGAAATAAGTCAAGTATATTTTCAATAGCCCTTATTGCAACCTTCCCTTGCCCTTATTGCAGGAAAATATTTATGATTTAAAGAAACATAATCCTGTACTTTACTGTATTTTATGGAAGAAACACCGCGGCGTTTACGATCTTTTTAAAATACCAACTGAGTTTCCTTAATTTAAAAATTCCTAAAAATATTTAAAATCGTATTTAAATATTTTAAATAAAGCTTCAGACATCTTAAGATATTAAAAACGAGGCATCCTATACTGCTCAGAAAACTTTGATTAAAGTTATTTCAATGTGACGCTGTCAACAAAAGTAGCGTTTCGATGGATGCGGCGTTTACAACGGGTGCGGCGATTACGATATTTTTAAGCTTATTCAGGCCAATTTGAGGAGTGCGGCGTTCCTTCCATAAAATACGGTAATAATATTTCTTGATATTACTTACACGTTATTAACAGTTTTCTATCAAAGGAATTCGAAAACAGGGAAACGAGGCTGGACTGGACGCGTCCTTTATTTATTATTTATTTTGCATTTATTTATTTTGAAAATATAAATTATTAAATATACATAGCTTTTAAAAACTTTCGCTAAATATTTTATAACAAAAATCATTTATTTTCTGTGCTAACATTTATTAGCATTTATTTATACGTTTCTTCACAAAGCTGAACTAGACGCGTCCTTTATTTATTCTGAAAATATAAAGTATTAAATATACAGCTTTTAAAAACTTTCGTTAAATATTTTTATAACGAAAATCATTTATTCTCTGTGAGAACATTTATTAGCGTTTATCTATACGTTTCTTTACAATGTTGGACTGGAAGCGTCCTTTATTTTATTATTTATTTTACATTTATTTATTGTGAAAATATAACGTATTAAACATATAGCTTTTAAAAACTTTCGTTAAATATTTTTAAAACGAAAATCATTTATTCTCTGTGAGAACATTTCTTAGCGTTTATTTATACGTTTCTTTACAATGCTGGACTGGAAGCGTCCTTTATTTTATTATTTATTTTACATTTATTTATTCTGAAAATGTAACGTATTAAACATATAGCTTTTAAAAGCTTTCGTTAAATATTTTTAAAACGAAAATCATTTATTCTCTGTGAGAACATTTCTTAGCGTTTATTTATACGTTTCTTTACAATGCTGGACTGGAAGCGTCCTTTATTTTATTATTTATTTTACATTTATTTATTCTGAAAATATAACGTATTAAACATATAGCTTTTAAAAACTTTCGTTAAATATTTTTAAAACGAAAATCATTTATTCTCTGTGAGAACATTTCTTAGCGTTTATTTATACGTTTCTTTACAATGCTGGACTGGAAGCGTCCTTTATTTTATTATTTATTTTACATTTATTTATTCTGAAAATGTAACGTATTAAACTTATAGCTTTTAAAAACTTTCGTTAAATATTTTTATAACGAAAATCATTTATTCTCTGTGAGAACATTTCTTAGCGTTTATTTATACGTTTCTTTACAATGCTGGACTGGAAGCGTCCTTTATTTTATTATTTATTTTACATTTATTTATTCTGAAAATATAACGTATTAAACATATAGCTTTTAAAAACTTTCGTTAAATATTTTTAAAACGAAAATCATTTATTCTCTGTGAGAACATTTCTTAGCGTTTATTTATACGTTTCTTTACAATGCTGGACTGGAAGCGTCCTTTATTTTATTATTTATTTTACATTTATTTATTCTGAAAATGTAACGTATTAAACTTATAGCTTTTAAAAACTTTCGTTAAATATTTTTATAACGAAAATCATTTATTCTCTGTGAGAACATTTCTTAGCGTTTATTTATACGTTTCTTTACAATGCTGGACTGGAAGCGTCCTTTATTTTATTATTTATTTTACATTTATTTATTCTGAAAATATAACGTATTAAACATATAGCTAAAAACTTTCGTTAAATATTTTTAAAACGAAAATCATTTATTCTCTGTGAGAACATTTCTTAGCGTTTATTTATACGTTTCTTTACAATGCTGGACTGGAAGCGTCCTTTATTTTATTATTTATTTTACATTTATTTATTCTGAAAATATAACGTATTAAACATATAGCTTTTAAAAACTTTCGTTAAATATTTCTATAACGAAAATCATTTATTCTCTGTGAGAACATTTCTTAGCGTTTATTTATACGTTTCTTTACAATGCTGGACTGGAAGCGTCCTTTATTTTATTATTTATTTTACATTTATTTATTCTGAAAATATAACGTATTAAACATATAGCTTTTAAAAACTTTCGTTAAATATTTTTAAAACGAAAATCATTTATTCTCTGGTGAGAGCGTTTATTTATACGTTTCTTCACGAGGCTGGACTAAACGCGTCCTTTATTTTATTATTTATTTTACATTTATTTAGTCTGAAAATATAAAGTATTGCACATATAGTTTTTAAAAACTTTCGTTAAATATTTTTTATAACGAAAATCATTTATTCTCTGTGCGAGCGTTTATTTTTACGTTTCTATTTCTTTGTGGTTTCGTATCCCTATTGTTTCTTTGATCAAGATAGCATCGGAGTTTCTTTATTTACATAAAGCAGGAAATGTCCAATTTCGCTCATACATCCGTGTTATGCATAACAGGGTTGCGTCTTTCCATTGTTTCTTACGCGATTGGAATCTCTGTTACATTTTCATTTGCGAGTAATAATAGTTAAAGTTGTCTACAAAGCTATCTCTAATTCGTCCTTGTTCGTATTGTACGCACAGGAACACTAGTAAATATAAATATACATCTATACACATGTTAAGCTCCAGATTCCATTGTAGACATAAATTCGAATGATTATATTTAGGGTCAAGTAATATTTTAATTAACTTGTAATTTTCTTTCTTTTCGTTTGCCTTTTCCATTATTTTCTTTTTCTTCTTTTTTTTAAATACTTAGAGTAAAAAAAATTGGAACTTTTTTTTAAAAAAAAAAGAATTTTAGATATAGAATAATTTGGTAAATTTTGCATCATTAGAGTTATCATTATTAATTTTTTATGGTTCGTTCGTCCGTCAGTCCGCATATAATAACATCGCAAAAACTACCCAACCGAATGATTTGAAATTTAATATAAAGGATCGTTGCAGAATTGTGTCGAGTCATTTCAAATTTAAGAAAATTGAATCAAGACTTAAAAAGATATTCATAAAAGTTTTCTTCTTCTATTAAATCCTATCATACGCCATTCATTCAATGATATCCCATGATAGGTCATGATTCTAGGTTGTCATGGCCATTGCGTCCTATTTAAGAAGGAGTCCTATTATTGGGGTATGAATGAATTTAATATCTCGAATCGCAATAAATTTTGTATTCATGCATTTTTGGATAAGAATGCAACAGCTATGGCACCAAGATCTGAATATTGATAAAACTAGTTAGAGTACAAACGCACCTCATTTGGCACGTTTGAAATACAATTTCCGACTTGCTTAATACTTGCGCTCAGTATCTCTTTCTTTGTATGATGGAGTAGTTTAAGTGATATTTAAATAAGTAAAATACTGGTCTTTGAATGTGAATCGATATCGTTCCGTCCTTTCCAAAAAATATGCTAATACTTTTCTCAAAAGATGTCTTTCTTTAAAAATAAAGAGAGGAGAAAGAAAAGGAAAGGAAAAGTAAAGAGAAAAGTTAAAAAAAAAAAGCGTATAAAATATAGGGGCGATATTTCTCAAAAAGAAATTTTAATTTACAGGAAATGAATATAAACTAAGGGTTTTCTTCTGTTGTTCATAACAAATTAGCATAGATAGACATATATGCTACACTTATAAATGGTGTTTAACCTCCGCGTTGTTCTTTGGCTCCGATTATCATGTTTGTTTTTTTGTTTGTTTGTTTTTTTTTTTGTCCATCAATAAAATTATTCCTCAGTACCAACAAATAGTTATTTTATCATTACATGATTTCCAGAATATATTGCGTTTCTATAAAAAAAATTCCAATGCTGTTTACAAAAGACAAAAAAGGAAAATAACATTATATCTCTGAACGCGTAAGAAAATTCATGTCTCCAGTTACGAGTTAACTTTCTTCCATAAGTAAAGTGCGACTTTTAGAAAATGACATTTAATTGTCTATTTTCAGTTAGGACTATACGTGCCTGCGACAAGAATAACAACGTACAATTGTGCAATCACAAATAGTTTTTTCTGAAAACTTATTAGGAATATTATTCAAATTTATCTCAAACATTGTTGCTATTTTATCTTATTTGGATATCTAATATCTCTGAGCATTAAAATAAACTCTATAGATAAAAATTCTCATTTATCATAAAAGCTAAAAAATGGATACAAATAGATACTAGGTCACGACGCAATAGTCTTACCATTTGACCTTTTAAAACTGGGATTACACGTGGATAAAAATCTCTTACATACTTTAACAGCTGGTTAAAATAGTAAATCGACTGCGACCACCATTTTTGAAACATCATAATTCAAACTCAGGTTTCACGCTCGGCGGTTCTCAAAATGTTTCTTTTATCTCTTTCTTGGAGGAAAGAGATGCGTCTACAAGTGGTTGGAAATTTTCCAGAAAAACTCTTGCAGCATTTATTTTGCTAAACAGATGCTGAGACGTTTCTGAATTTAAAAATTATACATCATGCTTTGCTGCCACTATAAGCGAAGCGGTTAGACAAATTGAAAAGTAGCTGCTTTGTTTTTTGTCCGGATTATTTCCGCTGAAAGTTAGACTTAATAAACTTCGCTATACAGTTTTAGAGAGTTTTGAAGTTTACGCAAGACTGTAATTGAAAGTTTTCCTTTTGCTACGAATCTTCGGCTAAAAGATTTGTGTTGTCTTTTCTGTAAATAGAATTTGTTTTGTGGCTTCATTTAATACTTCGATTACACAGTATTTGTTAATTAATATTTTAGTAAAAATCATTAATGACTTATTCTTTATTTCATGTCGTAAAATTTGTGTATTACTTTTATTTGGTTCTTTAATTAATCAGTATATATTAATTAATATTCCATTAAATAGTACACGAATTATAATTGACTCAGTGCCTGCATTTAGTTTTGTATCATGCTATCATAAACACACATAAAATTTAGATATAAGTAATTTCGTTTTATCGTTTAAATTTATGCCAATCGAAAACAAATATGAGTGTTTTTCAAATATTAATTTGGTATCACCGTAACATTTGTTGAAACGATACTAATTTAAAGGATATCTTTATGTTAACTGTAAAAGATGATACACGTTTTTTGGCTATTTAAACTGTGTCTAATTTTTCTGTACAGTTTTACAAAGTTGAAAAGTTTACAAGATTATAATTGAAACTTCTGCATTTGTTTATACTCGAATACTCAAGATTATAATTGAAACTTTTGCATTTGATTATACTCAAATAGTAAAGATTTATGATGTCATTGCTGTAAATAAAATTTGTTGTTTGGTATTATTCAATTCGTGGATTAATCAGTACTTATTAATTAATATTTTATTAAAATTTACTGCAATAATGATTTCTTTAGTCTGTATACTTCATTTACGTTATCTTCATGCTTCGTAACTGCTGATGAGTTTCATTTTAGAATTTTTATTTATGCCAATCTAAATTAAATGCGAGTGTACTGAAAATGTTAGTATTACTTTTACTTTTGTTAAAACATGAATTAATTTAAGGAGCAGCTTTATGTTACGCAAAAAAGTTTTTGTATTCTTCTTGTTATCATTGAAGCATATTATTATTTTTTTTTTCACTACGATAATTTAATTAAAATAATATTATTTCTGAAACCATTGTGATGTAAAGAAATTTTCCATCGTTAAATGTTCGTTCAGATATTTTTGAAGCTGTATTAGTTACGCACTTTCCCTTCGATAAAAGTAGATGCATTGTAATAATTAGAAACTATTTTTAAAGATAATTTTTTAAATATTTTGTGTATTTGTGTGTGTATTTGTCTCTTGAAATATTATACTTAAGTTTAAATTATTTAGTTTTATACTCAGTTTTGGGGTTTGATAATCAAGATTTATGCGTTTTTTCATCTCAAACTGTCGAGTTTATAATAAAATACACCAGCCAACTTTTTATACGGCCTCCGTAGCGTAAAATTTCCAATATAATTTTGTAATATTTCAATAATGTTTAAGGCAATAGCCTATTGGACTCTCATCTTATGAAGCAATCTGTATATATAATGTATAATATATATATATGTGGTATATATATATATATATATATATGATAATTATTAATTTGAAAAATAGGCATTAGCATCGAAAATTAAAGCGTTCAATTTAAAAAATCATTTGTTTCTGTATAAAATGAAAAATTATGCATTTGAAAGGACCCGTTAAAATTTTGGCGCATTCGAGGTATCACTGAAATTAATATTTTGTATTGCTAAGACTAAAAATTATTTTTTTTTTTGAAAAAATTATACTCTGAAATAATAATAATAGTGTCCGATAAAATCCTTTTTAATTTTTTAAATATTTACCAAGTTCGCTAAGAATTTGTAAAGCATCAATAAATACACAGAACTGGAACTATTTGCATTGATAGTTTTTTTTATGAGCTGATTTGGAAAAGTTTAGTTAACTTTTAAGAATTATAAAACTATTTTAGTATTCTTTACGTACTCTTTGCTGAATATTTTCCTTCATGTTTTAAAAAACTCAAATTTCACGAAAAATATCTGTATTGCCCTCCATTAGAAGAATAATTAACCATCGTAGACATGGAAAGAAAAACTTTTCCAGCATTTTATTTATTTATTTATTTATTTTTTTAAAGAAACAAATCTTTACTTTCTACATTTCCCAAAGAAAAATAAGACCAATAAATTTTCTATCAGAAAGACGAGTTGCTCCCACTTCCTCTCTAAGTGAACTTTGATATATCTTCCCCTCCAATATTTTTTGAACTTTATCATTAGAATGATTGATACATAAAGTAGTATCACTGAAGGAGAAAAAAATAATAAACCATAACTCCGAACTTTTACCGATAGCTTGCTTGTCTGTGCAGCAAGCATTAGCAATATTTGCAGAAAGATACTTAAAAATATTCCAAGCGCAGCTAACTCTTATTTTTTGTCCCTTTTTTTCTTTAATATTTGAAGGCATTTTAGCATATTATCAAGATAAAAAAAAAAAAAAAAAAAAATGAATAAGAAAAAGAAAAGAATCTTCATGTCAACATTTTCAGCGTACACCGGGGGATTTAGTACTTAATGACGCTGAGTTTACTTTTTGCATTCGAGATTTTTACCTTAAGAAGAAGAAGGACTCGTGTTTAAACTAAGTTCAAAATATTATTCCCCCACTGTAAAAATGCGTAGATTTGCTTTCGTTTTCTCTTCTGTTTTTTGAAATGTTTTTCTTTTACTTTTCTGCGAAAGTTAATGGAGGAGACGTTTATGCAAAGTATTCTACGAGGCAAAGGAGGTAAAAAGCAAGTAAATATTTATAAACATAAAAGCAAAATATCACCAACAAACTCTTCGGTGCCATAAATCGGCTGGACCGAAAACTTTATCAGGTTTTTGTTTTTATTAATGTTTTTCGAACAGAATGAGAACAAGAGTGGTACAATTTGCTTTTCGTTTTCTTTGGATATTTTTTAGTGACTCCAAAAAGGAGAAATATATATATATATATATATATATATTGTTTTCGTATAACTAAAACTATATAATTCTAATTTTTACTTTCCTTACTTTGCAATATTACTTTTTCCACAGGAAACTATGAACTGGGGCTCAATTGTTTTTACACAGTATGGAGTGCTCTTAATTTAATATTTTAGTGGCTGTTTAGAAAAATAATGCTTTGGCAGGATGCATAAAATTAAGTTGAATTAACGAATATTTCGAATTATACAAATTCGTATTAAAGAAAGTCACTTGCATTATGCACCTATGCCCTAAATATTCCTGTGTCAGTGGTGTTTATTAATAAAGTCTAGTCCACCTACTAGAACAGGGATCTATTTAGGAAGAAATTGAGTCCTTTAAAATTTCAAAACAGGACTCTTCACAAAATTTTTCAAATCAAAACAGGACCCTTCACAAAATTCTTTGTCTTAAAAATAGGGCATTTACAAAATTTTTCAGCTGAAAACTAAACCTTTCATAAATTTAATCATTTGAAAGTGAAATCTGGCCTGTCACTTTTACATATAAAGAAAATATATGCATTTTACATACATATATCTTCTTACAAACATAAAGAACCTGAATATAAGGATCATTTTTAATTCACAAAATTAGGACTAGATTTTTCACAAATGTAAAAAAGATTTTCACAATTTCAAAAAACAGGACCCTGAGAGAAAAGTCTGGACAGACCCCTGTACTAGAATGACCATTTGTTAGGTGCGTTCCTAATTATATAAATAAGTAGCACCTATAGTCGTCGTCTGGACCGTCCGTCTGTCCGCATATAACGGCACAAAAACTACCCCACCGAGTGATTTGATATTTAATAGTATATAGAATCGTTGAAGAATTTTGTCGAGTCGTTTCAAATTTTATAAAAATCGAATCAAAGCTTAAAAAGATATTAATAAAAGTTTTCTTCATTCTATTAAATCCTATAATACGTCATTCATTAAATTATAGCCCATAATAGGTCATGATTCTAGGTTGCCACGGTGACCATTTAAGATGGATTCCTATTATTTCCGTATGAATGAATTTAATGCATAGAATCGTAATAAATTTTGTATTTATGCATTTTTGCATAAGAATGCAACAGCTATTGCACCAAGATCTGAATATTTATAAAACTAGTTCTAGTACGAGGGCGATTCTACGCAAATAGGCCATTTTCATCATAGTGATGAAGAAAAAATAAATCATGTCAGAAGTTTCTAATTTTTTGTAACAAGACACTAGAAAAGCTCCTTATTGGGAAAAAAATAGCCGTCAGGCTTAATATTAAGAAATTCTATATAATTTTTAGATTTTTATTAGAATTAGGGGATGATTACAATGTGAGGAAATGACAATTTTGTGAAAAACAATTTCAAATAATATTTTTAAGAAAGCTTTTGTCCAGAAAGATTAAATCTACATTCTCTGCTATTAAGAGGCTCTAGAGGTTCAATTTTTTTTAAAACAAAGTCACATGTTGTCATAAATATCCTCTTTCATATGCCACTTACTTTCCATTGCCTGTAGGTTCAACAGAATTTACTTTGACTGATTTGTCATCAATTTCCAATAGTTCTCCATTTTAATTTCATGCTCCAAAATTATCTAATCCAAATGATCTAAAGGTACTGTTAAATAAAATTTATTGAGTCCCCATTGTTTGTATGCATATTACCCTTGTTGCCAATCTCTTTTGAAATGTATTGCCTGAATTTCTTCAAGGAATATACAAAAAAAGTTTTCGCTGAAATCTATATGCAATAAGATATAGTTTTGTGCTTAAGATGACTTTTCGACTATTTTCTTAATTGCTTCATATTAATAAGCTACATTTCTGCTGTGTACCAGGAATATTTTCAACTGAACGCTAAATTCTTACACAAGTTATTTTGATGAAATTTCTTCATGAGATTTTTTTGGTTTCCTTGCTGACTTTTCTTTTACCTTTTGCATAATAAATAATATTTTATACATTGATTTGCCTAAAAATACGCATTCATTTTCATCAAAAGCATTAAATTTTCGACAAAAATATCTTTTCTACAAGTTTTTAAAAATAATAGAACAATTCTCTCACATGAGAATCATTCCCTCACATGAGGGAATGACTAGTGAGGGAATGATAAAACGTACATTATTAGTTTTTAAAATTTGTACTCATAAAGTAAATTTAAAAAACAATACATGTACTCAAATTATCCCTTCAGAGAAAACTAAACCACCCATTAATACATTTTTAGAAAATAAATTATTTTTATAAATTTAAATGAGGGAATGATAACATCATCTTGACATTTGCCCAATCTGTCCATTAAATTATTCCTTACACACTGAACTATTTTCCCAGGATGGCTAAAAATTGTTTTACGGACAGGTAAGACCCATGTGCTGAGCACATATGCAATGTTTCAGTCTACAGTAGTACCACTTATCTCAAATATCCAGAATTATTAATGAGGGAGGGAATGATCGAAAATATGAGTTGCAAACTTTTTTGCCAAATAAAAAGTGCATGTGCAGACCAAAAAAATAATGTAATACAAAGAAATAATACTTTATGTGTTCATATTAAAATACAGAAGTCAGATTTTTTTTTCAAAAATAGTTCAGTAAGAAATGGTATTATTTATATTTTTGGGTGGTAGTAGTTGCATGTGAGGGAATGATATTTAATAGGTTTAAAAATTTATTTTAAATATATGTTTTAATTAATAGTTAAATTTCATGAGCTAATATGATAAAACCATGTCTAAACTACATGTTGCATTATGTTTTTCTGTTGAAAAAATTTAAATATCCTCCAGTTTCATCATTATGGCCTATTTGCGTAGAATCACCCACGAACGCACCTCATTGGGCGCGTTTGACATGCAATTTCCGTCTTGTTCTAAACTTGTGTGACATCAGGGACAAAATTATGTCTTTTATTAAATCAATAATTAAAATTAATAAGGGGAAAATGAAACATTTCAATTCAGACTTTTTTTTGTAATGAATTGTTACATCAAAGAACTATTTGTTTTTTACATGAGATTTATAGAACGTAAAATTAAAAGTTTATATGAAGATAACTATAATAATTAAAAGTCATAATGTCTCATAAAACAACATTTGTACTATTTTGGAGTTGTAACTTTCTTTGATTTTATATAATTTGTATCTTTCATCTGTTTTACATGAACTTAAAAATTGTCTCTTGATTTCAATTACTTGCATCCACACGCACTATTTATAAAGAAGTTTGCTCTTGTCCCCCTTTATTTTATAGTCAGAAAAGTAAAAAATAAAAATAAAATAGTAACACTCAATATATGTTTTAATATATAATGTCAGTAACTTCGTTATAAAATGGTCACCAAAAGAATAAATGAAATTCTGAAAGAACAACATTCGTACAATGCTTTCGAAACAATTGTCTAAATTTCAAAAGAGTTGAAGGATGCCCGTGAGGAAAAAAAGACAAATATGTTTGTTATTTAAATTATTCACATTCTCAACAAGAGAATATAACTCGTTTAGTTCATTTTTATTTAAAAATACAAAGTCTTGTTTTTGCTCTACGTCAATCAAAAATTACTGTTGCAAATATTCTATTTCTATTTTTTCCCCTTGTATTCTAATTTAAATCATCTAAATATTCTATTTTTTTTTTCTTGCTGGCTGTCTTTACTGTATTAAAAGAAATTTAATTAAAAATAAATTAAAACATATTTAACAATTTTTATCATTTAAAATAAGGATATCTTTATTAGATTGAGATCTTTATTAAATACAAGTAAATTTTATTAAAATATATTTATATTTAACTAAATATATGATAATTTTATTGATAGTATTTCTTTAGACTGTCGAAAGAAATTAATTTAAAAGTAATACAAACATACTTAAATTGATGCTATTCATTCGTTTAAAGTATGAATTCATTGTATCGAAATTATTGAAATATAATTTTATTCAATTTACAAAAAAAAAAAAAAAAAAAAAAAAATATATATATATATATATATATATATATATATATATATAACTTTATTCAGTTTACAAAAAAATATAACTTTATTTTAAAATATCATTTACACATTTATGAGAAAGTTATGATTAGTTAAGTATGTATTTGATTGATGAAATGTTTTCACGCAACTATTGCGAAGAAATATATACACACGAGTTTCTGCTACAAAGAAAGGTGTATTCGCTGTAAAGAAGCCAACAGCTGTCGTTTTACAAAATTAAAAAACTGACATGAAATTCGTTTTTAATGTAGGGCAATTCCACAGAAAATCATCATTTTTTTTGGGAGGGGGGAATCAAATTTATAATATGTTTAATCTAAGGGTATGATTGGAAAACTTGATATTTTTATATTCTATAGAAAAATCCTAATAAAAAGGCATTGTAAATTACTGTTTACAAACTAAGTTAAGTACCATTATTGTCTTTATAAAGTCATAGTGTTACGTCAGTTACACGTGTAAATGCCATTTTTTTCTTTTTTATTATTCAGAAATTAATTAAACAATTTGCTGTTATAATTTGGCATTACTTAGTGTTGTTGAGAACATTAAATCACTTTTTTTTAAGAGGCTACTTCAGTCAAATGAAAAGACGCATTCGCTAATGCTAATCCTATGGAAGAAATTTATAAGATATCTCGGCCGCATTTCAATATTTTTAAATGATTTCTTTTGCATTGAATAGTTGAGATCGATCTGTATGCAGGCCGTTTTATACTTTTTTGATTTTGATTGCAGATATTTTTTATGAGGATGCTTTTACTTTCGAAACCTGTTCCGAAAATGAAAGTATTCTCATAAGAAATACATGTAAACAAAATCGAAAAAGTAAACAACGGCCTTTATACAGATCGATCTCAACTATTCAGTGCAAAAGAAATCATTTAAAAATATTGAAATGCGACCGAGATATCTTTATAAATTTCTTCCATAGGATTAGCATTGGCGAACGGGTCTTTCCGTTTGACTGAAGTAGCCTCTTAACTGGATAGTTTTGATAATGTTTACACTTCAATGAAGGCAGAAAAAATATTTGTCTATTTTATGTTACATCAGTTACAGAATTTTGAATTGCAATTTCGGGGACTCAAAAGAGCGATTGAAATAATCTGCAGGTATTTGGGTATTAAGTACTTAGTAAGAAATATTTTAAATTGTAAAAATTTGTTCTAGCTTTATTAGAGAATTTTCTACATAGATTTGAAAACAAAATCCGATGATAAAATGTTACGTCAGTTGCGATGGAATTGTCCTGTAATATAAATTTAACAAGTCGGAAACTGTACGTCAAACGTGGCAAATGAGATGCGTTCGTACTGTAACTAGTTTTATAAATATTCAGATCTTGGTGCACTCGTATGCAAAAATGCACGAATGCAAAAATTGATTACGATTCTATAAATTCGATTCAGTCGTACGCAAGGCTCGAAATGGAAAAATCCACGAACCGGAACGATATTTCAAAATTAATGTCGACTAATTTTTTTTTTTTTTTTTTTTTTTTTTTTTTTTTTTGAAAGTACAGTAAAGTCCCGATTACCCGAGTCCCGCTTAACCGAGTTATTTTCTTCTGATGGACTGATGGCTTCCATTATGATGAAACAGCCATTATAAATGAAGTGTTAGTGATTTTTTTTTTTCAAAAAAAAGTTATGGCCATTTCCCCCCCCCCCCCCCCCCCTTCTCACCAGAAAATCAGAGTTCTAACTTTTTACGACTGCTCTTTAATCTTCCCCTAACACTTCATTTATAATGGCTGTTTCATAATAATGGATGCCACCAGTCCATCAGAAGAAAATGATCCATTCCAAAGGTATAAGTTCGATTGAAAAAACAATTTAATTCCCGGTATTTCTTAAAAGTAACGGAAATGTACATCAAAGAAATTTTACTAGTACCCTAAAAAGGATTGAATTAAGCGAAAAATTATATTACATCTCGTTAGTGGGTGACGATTTGTGTCAATTCGGTTTATACGAGTTTTTTCCTGATCCGAGATGAGCTTGGTCCCTATTAACTCGGATAATCGGGACTTTACTGTATAGCAAATTTATATTTAACCGTAGAAAAACCAATTTTAAAAAATGCATTCAAGATTGTAAATAATTAGAAAAAAAACTTTATAGAGAGCATAGTAAGCTATATGTATGAAACTGTAATAATATTTTTTAATAATTCCACGAACCGGAACAATGTTTATCACAATTTCACGAACCGGAACATTGTACGGTTTGCTCCGGTACATTTCGAGCCCTGGTCGTACGGAAATAAAAGGACTCCATCTTTAAGAGGACGTATAATGAATCATGGCAACCTTAGAATGATTACCTATCGTGGGATATCATTGAATTCGTGACGCATGATAGAATTTAATACAATGAAGAAAACTTTTGTTAATATCTTTTTAAGTTCGGATTCGATCTTCATAAAATTTGAGATCGAATGATGACACAATTTTGCAATGTATTAAATTATATATATTAACATTGCCGGCTATCAATTAAATTTCAAACCATTCGGTTCGGTAGTTTTTTCGCTGTTACATGCGGACAGAGAGGAACGGACCAGACGACGAATGTAGATGCTACTTATTTATGTAATTACGAACACACCTAAAAAGGCTAAATGTTAAAACTGTTATTGAAATAAATCAACCATCGATATCCGAAACTTTTCAACTGCTTGAAAATAAGTTGTCTCTTGTTCATACTATCTGTATTAGATGCATTTTGTATTGATAATTCGTACACATTCATTTATTTATAGCACTGATTATGAAGAACTGAATCACCAATCACTTTTACTCTACTCTTTGGTCTTATATCAACGAGATGTAGGCAGAAATTATAATGAATGCAAACTAAATTAGTCGTTGGGGGCCATCGTAATACTTACCCGTCATGGATATATGCATAATATAAAATATGAAAATAAAACATGTGTAAACTATTTATGAAATGCATATCCAGGGATAACTAAGGTCGCTGAAATTGAATAGGCTTTGTCGCACTATTATATTCTAAATAACATACCAAATTTCAAGCCTCTATCTCAATTTGTTCGGTAGATAGCGTGTTTAAAAGCGTGGCTTGATGACGTCATAAACTTTAAATGCTCTATTACTGAATTTCGTAAAAGAAACATCCTTATAACTCAAAAAAAAAAAAAAAATTACTATCATATTAACTAACCGTTTATTGCGTAGGATTAAACGTCTCATTTTCAATTAAAATACTATATCTTTGAATTGAAATTTGAATGAAATACAGGATCATGAAAAATCGAAGAGTGTGGAAAATAGGATTACAAATATCTCAGCAACTCATCCGATCGACTTCCTTCTTTATGCAAAAATTATATATTTTTTTATTGTCATTTATATTCACTCCTTAAAATAAACAATTTCGAAATTTTTTATATACCTTTTACCAGAACGAATGTTTCGAGAGCTTGAAAAAAATAGTTTCAGATAATCGAGGTTAACGAAATTCAATAGGATTCTTCTCATTCTTACATACTAAATACACACCAAGTCTCTATCTTAATTTGTTCGACAGATTGAGTGTTTACAGACAGACGGACGGCAATTTTTTTTTCTTTTCTAAAAATATGTTTTTCGGAATCTCCAGTGTCTGAAACGTGTAAATCCGTCAAAAAAAACTTTTTTTTGATTTTTAAAACGATTACAAGACTTACACTATATTACGTATGATGGGTATGTAAAATTAAGAATATATCCCCACTTTCGTGTTGTTGTACTAAAAACTGATTAAAATTATTCCATTTTCTTCAAAAGTCAAAATTTTATAAACATTGGCGAAATAAAACACTGTTATTTCCTTTTTACTTTGCGAAAAAGTTCTCATTCAATTTCTACTGTTCATGCAGTTCCCACACCGAACTGAGAAATTCCCACCCCCAAGCTTAGAAATATTGTTAGAATTCTGCCACGTGGAATTTTTATCTCGGCCATTATAAAGATGTAGAAATCTCTATTAAGATAGAGACTGTGTCGTGAGAGTCGCGGTGTTTTATAAACACAGTGTTATATAAATTTTCAAGATTCCTCTCCCCACTGGAATGCAAATATAGTTTCTGCGTTTCACCTTCTTTAAAGGGTTATTTGGTGAATTAAATTTTCTCATCTGAGGAAATGGTGTAATCTTAGGGGCAAGGCCGTACCCGAAAATTATTTCGACTGAAATTTTTATAGCTTATTTTAAATTTTTATTTTATTAATTTTACAGACGCAAATGTGTATAAACTTATGATTTTGAATTCAAATAATTCAATAACGTAATTACAAAATAAAATTTAATCTCTGACCTTTCTATTTTTTAAATCAATTTATTAGCTCCCGGTTTGCTATTTCTTTCTCCCAGTAAATAAAGTGTCGTGTCCAAAAAATAACTTTCCGTTGTAATAAGCCAGCCGTAAGACAAAGCAGATGTATCATTGTACTGTAAAATACTCTATTGCAATTTTTTATTCTTCTAAGCGTCGTACATTTTCTATTTTTATACTGTCGTATAGGAAAGAAAAAGTACTTTTAAGTGCAATTTCTTTGAAAACTGCATCTCCATTTATTTTTTAAGATATTTTTTTTTTTTTAAGTTTTTAGCGAAATTTGTTTCATGTTTGCAACTCAAGTACTCCATTTCTGTAGAAAGTAAAGGAAAAAATAGTTTGAAAATAGCAATTATATATTCTTGTTGTCATTTCCCCATAAAAACTGAAAAAAATGTAATTAAAATTCGTACGATTTTGAAAAAATGAATTGGTTTCTGATAAAACAGGGGGCTATTATAAACTAAATTTGATTTTAAGTATCTATATTAATATTACAAAGAAATGAAGGCATATGAATAACGAGATAGCCTTTTTTTGCTTGTTTGTTCGAGTTTCTTGCTGATTTCTTTTTGCTGGATTTGTCTATTATTCTGAGATAGTGACGTCCTATGCATACTTTATTGTAGATGTTGTTTATGACTGGATCGTAAATGAGGAATTCTTCAGCGGATGCGGATAACGTCGTTTTATATAAAAAATAAAATCGCGTGTTTTAACTCTTAAAACTGAACTACAGTAGAGTCCCGCTTAACCGAGTTGCCGCTTTAACAGAGTTATTTTCTTCTGATGGACTGATGGTTTCCATTATTATAATGGAAGCCATCAGTCCATCAGAAGAAAATTATCCATTCCAAATTTATAAGTTCGATTAACTCGGATAGTCGCGACTCTACTGTATCTATATTTATATACATATATATATATATATTTCATCGGGGGTGACACTAAATTCTGAAAAAGCAGAATTCCCTTTTTTATCGTTTTAAATTAATTTTTTTTACTAATTTTACAGAGGCAAATGTGCATAAACTTATGATTTTGAATTAAAATAATTCAATAACGCAATTACAAAATAAATTTTAATCTCTGACCTTTCTATTTTGTAAATAAATTTATATTTTCATTTGTTTGCTGACGCTACTTCGTCGATTCATTGACATTAATACAAACCAAAATTAATGTTTCACGGATTTTTTTACGCATATTTTCATGTTTTATTGTAAAAATGTTTTCCTGGAGCATACGTCAGAACAGCAAAATTTGCTAAACTTTTTGAAAGAATATTTTAGTAATTATTAAATTATGCTTTAATTAATTAATTAATTAATTATTATTATTATTATTATTATTATTATTATTTTACTTCAATCAAATTGACCCGTTCAAACCAAGAACTCTGATCTGGTCTGGTGAGGTCTGGAACACTTTATCAGTGAGTTTGGAATTTTTCGACACATTTTCAAAGTATAGTAAGAACCTCGATTATCCGAAGTAATTGGGACCGCCCATCTTTCGGAAAATTGAAATTTTCGGATAATAGAGAATGCTTCAATTTTAAGATTAAGGAGAAATATATGAAATTCTTCTTATTATGGTGACAAGTGCTTAATAAAAATAAAGCAATAGCAAAATAGAAACAAATATTAAATTAGCTGAATTTTAATTTTGAAATTAAGTACCTTTTACGCAAGGGTTTATTACAAGGGCTTGAAAAAAGTTTTGTCTGTGGCAGTTTCGATTGCCTTTGCTTTGAAGCTCTATCACGGAGTTTTTTAATATTATTAGTTCCCGAGTATCACAGTCTTTCTGCTGCTCCAGCCATACCAAACCTTTTGCAAAACATTCAAAAGCTTCAGAATTGCTAATTTGTTCGTTTTCTTCGCTCCACCCCGCTACTTACGGAAGCTGAAGTTAAATTCAAAGGAACTGTAAGAAGGGGGATCGAAAATATTTATGCGTACTCGTAGTTCGGAAAGGACTGCTTGCACACAAGGAATATAATAGTTAAAAAAAAAAAAAAGAAAAAAATTCAAAATGGATTTTTCACACAAGGAATGTGATAGTAAAAAGAAAAAAAAAGCTTTAAAAGTGGATTTCGGTTAACCGAGAGTTTCGGTTAAAAGAGTTTCGGATAAAAGAGGTTCCACTGTAATGTTGTTTATCCAATTCAAAGATTTGTTAAATTAAAATATTATAGAGTATTTTAAAAACATTTAAATATATAATGTTAAAGGAAAATATTTTACATTTCAAGAATGAATTTTACAAATTAAATAAACAATAAAATCATCATTTCCTTTCTTGAATTACCTTCATTGAAGACGTCCCTTTTTTTCTTTTCTTTCTTTCTTTCTTTCTTTTTTTTTTTTTAACCAGCATCTCTTTTTAAATAAGCTTTTTTAGAAGTGAACATTAAGCAACAAAACACTTCTGTATTATTTCGTTGACATCACGATCGCTTAAAAATTTACCTGTTTAGAAATTTAGAGTACTTCACCAGTAGATTATTTAAACACTTCGCATATTTTCAAGAACCATGTTTTCAAAACTTTCGATTTCTAAAGATTTCAAAACGATTATTATTACCCACTCTAAATAAAGTCTTATTTATAGAAAATGCCCTATTCTACAAAATAATTTAGCTTTCATTTCATCTTTTCTACTGCTGAAAATTTATTTAGTATTTCACAAACTGTTTAAGGACACTTTTCACGATTTTAAGGATAGCATGAACTTTTATGAACATAAAAGTAAATAAATAAATAAAAGAGTGTTTGGAAAAGACTTTTTCCTCGATTAGAATAAATATATATATGTATATGAACTTATAATAATATTTATTTATTTATTTTTGATTTTGTTTTGTTTTGCGAATTCCATAGATATCGTCTAGAGAGAATTCCTTTTTCAAAAGAAGTCGTTGAAGTTCTCTCGAGGTTAAATACGCAGTTCTAAAACTTACAAGATTTAAATTCGTCTTCAAACTTCGTAAATTTTTAAAATGGCTAAATATTATCAGCATTTATTTGCCAAATATCTCGAATAAAATATACAAATCAAAGTTTTTCGGCTGAAGAAACAAAGGCATACTTCTGAATTTGTCTCATATTTATTGTAACGAAAGTAAAATAGAGACTCGCATTTTTAGCTTAAAAGCTTTTTAAGACTTCTTCTTCTTAAAAAAAAAAAAAAAAAAAAAACTTTAATCATTTAAAGACGATTTCGTTTTAAAATTTTGTCGAAAAATTATGTGTATCGTTGATGTCAAGTAGACTAATGCAGTGAAACTTGTAAAAGTGCTGTGCTTCTTATGCGTTCAGATTGCATCTGCAGATATAAATGTGATTTTCTCTTTCTTTTTTGGTATTGCAGTCTGTGATACTGTAAAATAAGGGTCACTTCTGTGTATTAAGATCACTTATAACATTTTATAAGAAGAAATATTATAGCTACAATGCATGATAATAATAATAATAATAATAAAGAAAACGTGCAATTGGATTTTGGTTTGACTTTTTGAAAAAGTATTCGTGAATAAAGTAAATTTTAAGAAATTCCATTGGCGTGGCTGTTCTAAATGTGCGCACGGTGTCTTGGTTTTCTATTTTAAATTATCTTAGAGTGTTTAATGGTAAGAACTCCATTAAGGAATTATAACAATTTAATGGTTTATTTTAAGTATAGTTAATGGAAACAATTTTATTAAGATTTAAAATAATAATTTTTTTAAAGGGAATTATTAGGGTTTTGTTTTAATTTGCCTATACTTTGATTTTTGTTTATTTTGCTGGTGGCAGACAGCCCTGCTGCCTCCTGTTTATTGAGTAATTTAACCGATATCTGGTGTTACGTTACACTAATATGTAATATTATAATCATTTAAGTCAGTTACACCATTATACGTAGACTCCCTCAAATCCGCACAGCTTGGGACCAGAGGTTGTGCAGATTTTAGAATTTTGCGAATTTCAGGTCATTGCTTTATTTATATTTTTGTATTTATCATTATTAATATTATTTAATTAGTAATATTTTTGTAAAAATTTGAATGTATATTAATGTGATCGAATTCATAATGAATGCTTGCAATACAGTAAAATGTTAAAATAATTAAGCCAAGTAATAAACTAAAGTAATAAAATGTAAGATAATTTGAAAAATGATTAAATTATTAGAAGTAATGGTCAAGTAAATAATTAATAATGTATAATTAAATATGCATAATAAAGATGAGATACATTTTTAAAAAATTATTCAATGAAACTTGCCTCTTAAAGGTACCCTAATAATTCAAATCAATTTCATAAAGTAAAGAAGTTTTATTTCAGTTTAGCCAGTCTGATAAAAAAGATTGTGATTATCAGTGATATCTGCAATATCTTGATCTTTTTCAGAAATAAAATTACACTTCCTTCATGAAAAACCATGAGTTTAGTCATATTATCGAGAATTACATATTAAAAATACATACAGAATGAAATAAAAATAAAAAAGTCTGTAATTTTGTCCTTGTATCTGAACTGAGAGTTTCATTATTTACATATGTGATGATGTGCGGATTTTAGGCGTTTGTGGATTTTAGGGAGTCTACTGTATAAGTTAAATTACTTCTTAAAATTGGAGGCAGCATGTTGCCACCCAGTGGCGCATCCAGGATTACGCTTTGGAGGGGACTAGCATATTTTAGAGGCCTATATGTGCCCAGATCTGGCCCAACCCGCTGCCGAGCTCTGTATTTCTTTCATTTGATTTGATGGGACGTGCTGGATCAGGTCCTGACTTCCTTTTTATCTGCTGACTTGAGCAGAGTCGTAACCAGCCAGAGAAGCCAGAGGAAGTTCTGGAAAGTTTTAGTGGGGCTAATTCTGAATGCTTTTAACGTGTTAAATAATGAATTACTGTACTAAAATATATCTTGGTTTTTGCGCTTTTTTGGTGTGTTTCTGTATTTGGATAATTTTAAAGTGTGTTTCCAATCAAACGAGGTTTGTTATTAAATTATCAAAATGTTATGAAGGTTAAAGAGAGCAAGAGGTTGCGGGGGGTCTTTTTAAATATGCTTATATTTCGAATTTCATAATAAAATCTATAAAAGAGAAAAAATTGTGTGAAAAATTAATATTATTTTAATTAATTCCTATTTTTAGGGACCTATTAAAAAACTTTCATAATTTTTACAAAAACTTAAATATCTAGTCTAGTCTGGGAGGGGCTTCAGCCCCCTTGGCTCTCCCCGTGGGTGTGCCAATGTTGCCACCAACTTTATGCAGTAACGTTACATAATTTTTTACTGTGCGGCACTACTAGGTCTTTTATGCACTATGCATAATTTTTCCAATTCAATTTATTTAGGTTGAGCAGTTTTGGGATTTTCAACATTCAATTATTTTGCTAACTGTCTAGGAGATTATATGTATGATGCATAAAATTATTAAAAATTGATATGCTGCACTTTCAAACATACGATATGAATGAATAGGGAAGTACTAATTTTATGTCTTTTAGTACACAATTTATAGTATTGAAACATGGAAATCTTTAATTTGAACGTTTGTTACCTACTACTTGGAACTTAGAATTTTATCTTAGTACTTTATAATATCGTCTGGGCGCCTGGAGTTCCTTTGATAAAGGAAAAAATAAAATTATACAATTTTTTTCCCCCCAAAAGCACAGTAGAAATTTTGAATGGCAATCTGAACGTCGTTTTCACTGTCAACCTGCAATGTTTTCTTTCACATCTTCACTTGAGAAAACAGAATTCAAATATCCACAGGCAAAAGGTAATAAAAAATATACCCAGATTCTGATATTCAATTTTCATTGTGAAGTTGTATCCTAAATCCGGTGGTTTTTGTTATCATTTTCGGAAAAAAAGGTTAACATGAATTTCTATATTTTTATTATAAAAAAATAAAATCAACATTTAACTCTTCATTTATTTATTTAATTTTGAAATGTGTTCATTCGCCTCCTCAAAAAAAACTACAATTTTCGCGCTAGTGATCGTCACATTTTCCTTGAACATAAGACAACGCCATCTGTTGGTGATAAAACGAGATTAGTTAACAATGGAATCTTTTATGGGAGACACGTTTTTACAAATAGTAAAATACAGTAGCCTTCCTCTTAAGGGTGTATTTGAAAAAATATTTTGTCCACCCTCAGTCTCAGTAGCTCGAAATTTTCTGAGACATTTTCAGACTCATTTTTAAAAGTAAAAACATGAAACTTGCAGAGGTGATTTTTGAAGAGATGTTTAAGAGGCCGTGTGATTTCATTTTTCCTTCAATTAATTAGAATTTGATTTTTAAGCTGTTATTTTCTCAGTATGACCCCTTTTTTTCATTCCCAAATCTCCCGCTTCGGAAAATTCGGTTCAAAACGCCCACTTTGGCATCTTTTTTTTGTATTATTTTCTGCATTTATCAAAAAATCGACGAGCACGGCACACGTTTCTAAATAAGAGAATTTGCCAGTTTGATGCGTTTGAGAGCAAAAATGAATTAAAAAATAAATCAGAAAATAAGCAATCTGGATTGGAATACACCCTTAACCGGAACTCCGTTTTAACCGGCCGCCTTTTCTTCCCCAACAGCAGGCAAAATTCAAAGGGAAATTTCGGTTCTCACTTCTTTATGGTTAATTAACTCAAATTTACTTAATGTAGAATAATTTCAACTTCTTATAAGTATGTGACAAGGTTTTCAACAATTTAATTTGTAATAAATATTGTTCATTATTTGTTATTAGTGATAATTTTTATTTCAATTCAGTTAATTACAATTAGTATTCATTTCACAAAATATTGAAAATATGTAGTTTTTTTAAAACTACACAAATTAAAAAACTAAATGCATCCTACGCATTTAATTAATTAAATATGCAGTTACTTATTTATTTATTTTTTTCTTCTCCAGTTTAACCTGTTTTTCTCTTTACCGGCTAAGCCTAGGTCCCGTTTAGGTCGGTTAAGCGGAGGCTATATATTTTTTAAAAATGGAATGTTTCTTAAGAAAGTAATTTTGTCCATATTTTATGTGAAAATTTTAAGGTTCTATTGATAGTACATTGCAATTATTTTTATGACATCAGAAATCTTCCTACATTAATGAACCATTCAATTCAACCCAATTCTTGTAGTTTTCCCACTTGCAATGAATTTATAAAAATTAAGGCATGAGGTACACGGTACAGAAATTAGGCCATCTTTTTACAAGTTTAGATTTGGGCATAGCAGTTTCTAAAAAACGTAGACAATTTCTTTCCAAAAATGATCTATAATACAGTAGAACCTCTTTTAACCGAAACTCTCGGTTAACCGAAATCTATTTTTAAAGCTTTTTTTTTTATCGCATTTCTTGTGTGCAAAATCCATTTCGAATGTTTTTTTAACTATCATATTCCTTCGGTGCAAGCGGCCCTTTCTGACTTACGAATACATATAAATATTTTCGATCCTCTTTCTTAGAGTTCCTTTGAATTTAACTTGAGCTCCCCTAAGCTGCGGAATGGAACGAAGAAAACGAACAAATTAGCAATTCTGAAGCTTTTGAATGTTTTGCAAAAGGTTCGACATGGCTGGAGCAGCAGAAAGACTGTGATACTGGTGAACTAATAATATTCAAAAACTCCGTGATAGAGGTTCAAAGCAAAGGCAATCGAAAATACTACAAACAAAACATTTTTTCAAACCCTTGTGATATATGTAAAAAGTACTTAATTACAAAATTAAAATTCAGGTAATTTATTCTTGTTTCTATTTTGCTATTGTTTTATTTTTATTAAGCACTTGTTACCATCTATATATATATTACGCTAACGTACGTGGCACAGAAATCGCGATTATTTGTTTCTCTTTAATGGCAACGCCCGAGAATTGCATCTGATTGGCTATTGTGTAAGAGTCCTTGGCAGGATTTATGGCGATCGGGTTTGTTTACGTTTCATGTTTTTGGTACGATATCTTTCGCTGCATTTATGTAGTTTTAAAATATCATTTGAAATGCCCATTAAAAATCTCGGTGAATGCTTGAAAGTGAAGAAGAAGCCGAATTCGAGTCGAATCGATATAGATTCGAAATCCGAATAGAAGTGATCGAGAAAGCCGTTAAGCGATCGGCAAAATAGGCTTAATAACTGTACGATGCACACGTTGCTTCTGAAATCCAAATTACTGATTTAAACGTTCCGGGGCATGCATACTGTGGGTGAAACGTGCAATATCTGCAAAACACTGTATTGGAAATGCGAATTAAACAGCAGCAAGAAGTTTACAAAATGTTGTCATGACGTAAAAAGTAATTTTGTACGGACAGGTAGTTTTGACTGTACGCACCTGCGATACGAATTTCAGGTTCATTTAAGAATTTTATTACCCCCCCCCCCCCCCCCAGAAGTAAGATACAATAAAATCTGCTTAGACAGAAACGAAAACGACCAGTGATAAATTCCGTTTTATGCAGGTTATTTAAATTGAACAAAGCATAATAGCATTTTTTTTTTTGGTGGGGGGGGGGGGGGGGAGAACTGGAACTTTTTTTTTCGTTTATTGCAGAATTCCGTTATAAACAGGCTTTACTCTATTAGAAAATAAATTTGCTGGATGGTACTTTAAAAAAAAATCTATATAGTAATATTTGCTTACAATTTTTTTATTTCTTTTTCAGTATTACACTTTATGTTGTATTTGTAATTGCTTTTTCATATAAAGATTTTAAATAAAAAATTAAATTTTTGAAAATATAATTACATTTTAATTAAATTCATCAGTTAATTTGGAATAAAAAAAGCATTTAAAGTATGAGACATATAAAAATTAAAAAACTTAACCTTTGACTTTACACAACTTTGGAACTGAACAAGAGTCGGGCCCTGGTAATTTGCACCGTCTCCACCCTCCCCCCTCTGTACGGACATGCGATAAAAATTTCAGATTCATTTACGAATATTATTACGGGCCCGGGCAACGCCGGGCGGGTCAGCTAGTAATAAGAAATGTTGCATGTATTTCCCCTTAATCTTAAAATTGAAGCATTCTTGATTATCCGAAAATTTCGATTTTCCGAAAGAGGGTCGGTCCCAATTACTTCGGATAATCGAGGTTCTACTGTATATGATTTCAGAATATTAAAAAATAACGGAATTCACAGATGATAATTTTCTCATTCTAATAGCTTCATAAACGAGAACCGACAGATATTTTAAACCTAAAACGCAATAGTTATCAAACACCAACTGGAGAGGGTGATGTGAACTATTCTTATATTAAAATTATTTATTTATAAAGCAATTTAAATCAAAGTAATTAATGTAATTTAATTTTTAAAGTGCCTCACGCTGGTACAAAAGTCCAAGTTTCTTACATACTTTCGGAAAATGTCCTTAGCACGTTTAGAAATGAAAGTTTCCAATGATTAAAATTTAATCTACAGAAAATGTGTCTAAAAATATTCAAACTAAGCCGCTGATTGAAAATAATTATCATTTAATTTACGTTTACAAATGCAATGAAACCTCCCTGTTCGACCACTTCCCTGAACTACCATTTTTTCATGGAACGAAATTTATTCCCATAGGCTCGATACTCATTTTACCTCCATTCAGAGACCACCCCAGTTAAACTCCTTCCATGAGTGACCCATTTCTTTGAAGAAAATGAAAGAAATTCCGTTTTTTCCAGGTCGCTTGAAGAATGTTTTATTAGAATAATAATCCCGGAGAGCGCATTATTCATCAAACTTCTAAACTAAGGTTAGAATTTTTATTTATTTCGGTAACTTAAGTGTTTAAACCCCTTTGTGTCTTTTAGGCAATGAATTTAACTCTGATGATAAAGTAAGGATGACGATCAGGAAACTCTCAAAGAAATAGATAAATTAATGAAATCGTCATAATTTGTTCCCGTTCAAAAAAAAAAAAATTTCATTTATTTACTGAACTTCAAAAGGACTTGGAAATAAAAGTTATAGAAGATAAAACCGTAAAATCAAAGCAAACGCCAATGTATTATTTTTTTTAATTCTGCACTAATTAACTTATGTAGTTAACTTTTGATTTGATACTTAACTTTTCATATTTTTTCCTAATGTGAAAAATAAATTTTAGTAACATTAATTGTTACCTTTTTCAACAATTAAAATCTAGATTTAAACAAGACCTCCATTAACAGACCACCTCTCGGAGCGACCCATTTTTATTGGAACGGAACGTGGTCGCTTTAAGGAGGTTTTACTGTAATAATAATGAACGAAAGGTCGCTGAACGATGAACTCAGATCGAGTGGGACCAAAACCGGCTCGGGTTTATTTTTTATGCCAGTCTGCATGCTCCGGCTCAAAATTCAAATTTTATTTATGCACAAATTGTAAAAAGGGGGGAAAACTTCATATTTAAGATATAAGGATGTATTGAAAGATTCTTAAAGTGTTTTTAAATCATGAAACCTTTGAGGAAGTATTTAGGATTAATACTCATTTTTATGCAAGAAGATATGTTTAGGTAAGAAAATTAATTTTGAAACAATTCTTAAATGTTAGCAATAATTTTCTACTGCTTATTTTCGCTATCAGGCTCGGGCTCTGATGACACAAAAATTTTTCGGGCTAGGGAGATCAAGATCCCGACCTCTAAGAAAAAAAAAGTAATATGTCCTAGATTTTTTTTTTCCTTTTTGTGCATAATTTTCTATCAAAACGATAAAAATGATATAGCTGTAATAATAAAAACAAGTTGCAAATTGCACGTCAAACGTGGCAAATCACGTGCGTTCGTACTATAACTAGTTTTATAAATATTTTTTGCCCCGAATATTGTACTGAATGTATATTTTAGTGCACTTCATAAGTGCATACCCATTTCATTCTGTTGAAAAGGCTGTAACATCATTAAAATGCACTTGACATAATGTTTTCCCATTGGCCGTAATGTAACGGAAAACTTTTGACTGTCCTTGTCATTAAACTGTACATCCGATTTTCATTTGAAATGACTCGACAAAATTTTGCAGCAATTATATACTTAAAATTTCAAACCATTCGGTTGGGTAGTTTTTGCTCTGTTATATGCGGACGGACGAACAGGCAGACAGACCGAACGACGACTATAAGTGCTTAGGTACTTACATAATTACGAACGCACTTAAAAAGGGAGAGAGACATCTTAACATTTATTTACGATGGATGCATTGTTAACTAGATACCAGTTATCGCAACGGCAAACGGGCCAACTACCTAGGGCTCACATCTTTAAGAGGGGCACCAAAGTCAAAAATCAGGGTTATTAAAAAAATTAGTACAAATTGCAGCTAAAAATTTGCTTTAAGTTTTATTGACGACTCCCAACTGGATCTTTCCCCAGGTCCCCATGTAGGGTATAGTCCTACCATTTTGGTAACCATGTATTCAAAATTATTTGATTTTCGATAATATTAGTCCTGGGCATTCCTTTAACACCGGTTGTTTTTACAAATCAACTCTTTTTGCGAGATATTTTCAAACACGAATACATGAATGTCCAGCACAGATAGCAACTCTAATGTTATTCTGAGGGGAAATATTGCGTAACCTCTCAAAAGAGAGAGTGAGAGAGAGAGAGAGAAAAGAACTCAAACGAAATTTATGCAGTAAGTTTCGATGTCTGGACAAGAACATTAATTCATAAAAATGTTTTCCTTGTAACTTGATAGGTTTCGAATTATTTTCGTTCGCCCACGAGTGCAGCCAGTCAATTAATTTTCCATATCAACACTAAAGATTTCATTAAAAGCATTTGATTATTTTTAACAGATAAAACTCCCAAATAGGAATGAATGAAAAAGTGGTTTATTTATTTAGTATTTTATTATTATCAGTGTCAAAAATATGAATATATAACAATTATTTGTCAGCGCTACGAAAAAATATTTATCTATGAATATATATTTTACAAACTTTTTTTTTTTTCCATTTGGGATTTTTTAAAAGCTATTTTTAATACTAAAGTACAGGCTGTCACATACTAGATGATTTCGAATATTTTAATTTAGTTAATTTTAGACACAGTGTGTCAATTGTTGACTTAGTTAATTTTGTAAGTTTTCTGTTAAATTTAAAATTTAAAACTGTGGCGTTTCACAACGTCGGGATACAGGGTTCAACAAAAAGGAGCAGCAGTCGTACAGTAGTAGTATTTTCAAAAAACAGCGCTCACTTATTGATTCTTATTATTTATACTGCATTCTACGGTGTAATAGCAGGACGTGGTACGAGTTACAAAGTTTTGTAATCGAAAACTTGTAATTTTATGGCGCAATTGAGAGACGCGTTTTCATATGATTTTAAAAGTATTCTCTGCTCAACCGTGTTTTTATTTCTACACGACAGAATTTCCTAAATGTGCGGATTCTGAATCTAAACGAAAAATAAAATAAACTGATAATTTTTCTTTAAATCACTTAGTAACTTTTTGGCTACATTATATCCTAGCCCATTCAGTTTTAACTATACTTAATATTAGGCCCCGATTAAAACAACTAGAAGCCCCGGGACAGATGCCCCTCCAATTTCGGGAGAAGGGGTGGTAAATGTGCGGTTTGCCCGTGCAGTAATGTGGCCTTACTTAAGGATATCGACGAAAGCAACAGAATTTTTTATAATTTCCAAAATTAAGAAGGCTTTGATCAACTCGAATGCTACTAAAAAAGATGCGGAATATAAGGAACTCAATACTTCTAAGGTACTTGCATCATCGCAGAACCCAATCAAATTGGATTAAGGCTTCATCCCAAGTCAACAAAGATGATAGGCCGTTAAACAACAGTTCTCTTTTCCCAAGACTACATAACATCACATTTAAACCGAAAGAAACAAAAGAAATGCGCATAAATTCTTCCAAGGAGCAAAATGACACCAAAAGCACCCCATAACAAATATCCGTCTTCCCGATTGTGAAACCCCCGGGATCTGAAGGAGGTATTAACCCGAATTTGAAACCTCGATCATATTTTTAATCCCTTTATAACTAATAGTACGAGGAAAATTGTTTTTAATAGCTTTCCTCTTCAGCTATTAACGGGTTATTAACCATCTCAGGTAGAGTGGAGAAAATACTTCTTTTTTATTTATATATTTTTTTCATTAATATTTTTGCTACATTGTTGTTGTTATTATTATTAACGTTTTTCAGAAGAGCCTGGCAAAAAAAGTCGTAAATAAAGAGAATTAAAGTCATAAGCTCTGATAGGGTATATCAGCATTTTTTTTGTTTTGTTTTGTTTTTGTTTTTGTTAAACTATCCTCCTCTTCTCGTTCTATAATGTACATTTCGCTATGCCGGAACCGAATACATTCATTAGAGTTTCGCGAATTAAGAGCAAAGGAGCATTTGTTTTATTTTAATAATAATAATTTAAAAAGAAAACCTCTTCAATATGTAATGACTCATAATTATACTAAAGTGTGTTGGGAATACGTTAGCAATACCAGAAGAAAAACAACTGCAGTTTATAAGAAGAAAAATATTACGTATGAATGGTTGCGTTGTTTTTTGAATCAGCCTAGTAAAAAACCCCTTATATATATTTTTTTCATTTGTGTTAAATGTTTAACTTAATTAAAATTCATTTATTTATATTTCCCTTTTCTTTTAATTTACAAATTCTTAATTCCCCCGCCCCCTCCTTTTTTTTTTTTTTTTTTTTTTTTTTTGAAAAAAAGAAAAAGAAAAAACTAGACTTACTAGTTTTACTAAACTTACCAACAGTTGAATTTTGTATATAGGTAAAAACAAAAGTAACATTACGAAGTAACATTAATATTTAAATCTAATTACTCCCTTGCGATGAGCGTCCTGCACACAATTTTTAATCTCTCAGCACCAGTAATTCCGAACAGAAATCTTTAATTCTCTTACAGAAGTTCTGTGATTAAATAACGCCAATTTTACTATTCAAAATTAATGATTGTATCCCCCCCCCCCTCATTGCGTCACGTGTAGTCACTTGTCACGGAGTTGTTAAGGGAATTTAAATCTAAAAATAACTCAAGTCAAAAATCTTTTAAAATCAGTTGTGACACCCTGTACTTGTATGTAACAGTTAAAAGTCTTTAAAAATACAATAAAAGATAAAATTGCTTGTTTCAGAGAAAGAAATGCATATAGCTACACTATTACTGAAAATACTTTCTATAGAGCTGACAAGTAACTGTTATACATTCATGTTTATGACAATAATAATAACTATAATAAAATTGCTTGATTAAAAAACGATTTTCACGGCATCTCGAAGTTCTATGCATTAAAAATTATCAAATGGCTTTAATGAAATGTATGGAGTAGATGTGGGAAATTAATTCATCAGCTGCACAGTCGGCGGTGAAATTACTAAACTTATCGAGTTACAAGAAAAACATTTTCGGGAATTAATGTTCACTGCCCAAACATCGAATTTTTTTGCACAAATTTCACTCGATATCTTTTTTTTTTTTTTTTTTTTTTTTCTGTTCGGAGGGGTCATAGCAATATTTCACCTGAGAAAAACATTAGAGGTTTCATTTCTTTGCAATCCTCTTTGAAAATCTCTCGCAAAAAGAGTTCATATGTAAGAAAACCGGTGTTAATGGTGTATAATACTGGATATGTAAATTCAATATGACACAGATTCATAATTCGAATACGGCTGCATTGGAGAATACACATTTAAAAATGTATAAGAATATTGAGTAATGGGAAATACAGGGTGGTTCAGAACTATATGTCAAAAATGTAAAGGCAGGTAGAGGGGACCTAAATAAGCAGATTTCGTACAGGAATGTGCGTGTGGAAATGCAGCGTTGCGGCAGTAGAGGGCACTTTTGAGTTAGGTGAATGAAAGTGCTTTGCTGACTTGAATCGTCATTCTCCGCTCGGATTTTGAGCAATATGCGTCGTTACACCAATGCGGTGCTTGCCGTCATGCGTTTCATATGTGGGACTGCATAAGGAAATAAATCGGTTGCTCAAAGGATGTACATGGAACGATTCCAGGGTAGGAATCTACTGGATCTCCAAACATCTGAGCGTCTTCATCAGGAGTTGTGCGCGAGTGGATCATTTTATGCTTCGAGGCGGGATACGGGCACTCAAAGATATCGCAGAATTCCTGCAATAGAAGAAGCAGCATTACGCACAATAGAGGATAGTCCTTTGACAAGCTCTAGAGCTGTTGGGTGCGAGTCATTTCCTTGCGCAGCCCCATACATGACACACATGTCAGGAAGCTCCGCGTTGGTTGTTGCATATTGCTCGAAATCTGTGTGGAAAATGATGATTCAACTCAGCGAAACGCTTTCATCTGCCCAGTTCAACAGCGCCTTCTACTGCCTCAACGCTACACTTCCGCACTCATATTCCTAAACGAAATCTGCTTATTTAGGTCCTATCTACTTACATTTACATTTTTGACACATACAGTAGAACCTCGATTATCCGAAGTCATTAGGACCTACCATTTTTCGGAAAATCGAAATTTTCGGATAATCGATAATGCTTTAATTTTAAGATCAAGGAGAAAGATATGCGATATTTCTTATTACAAGTGCTTAATAAAATTAAAGCAATAGTAAAATAGAAACAAGAATAAATTACCTGAATTTTTATTTTGAAATTAAGAACCTTTTACATATATCACAAGCGTTTAAAAACATGTTTTGTTTGTCGCAGTTTCGATTGCCCTTTCTTTGAAGCTCTATCACGGAGATTTTTAATGTTATTAGTTCACCACTATCAGTCTTTCTGCTGTTCCAGCCATGCCAAACCTTTTGCAAAACATTCAAGAGCTTCAGAATGGCTAATTTGTTTGTTTTCTTCGTTCTATTCCGCAGCTTACGGGAGCTCAAGTTAAATTCATAGGAACTCTTAGAAAGGGGATCGAAAATATTTATATGTGCTCATAGTTCGGAAAGGACCGCTTGCATACAAGGAACATTATAATAAAAAAAAAAAAGTTTTCAAAATGGATTTTGCACATAACAAATGTGATAGTAAAAAAAAAAAAAAAAAAAAAAAAAAAGCTTTTAAAATGGATTTTGGTTAACCGAGAGTTTCGGATAAAATAGGTTCTACTGTAGTTCTGAACCACCCTGTATGCATATACAGGTGACTCAAAAGACGAAATCCAGACTCAAATGAAAAAGTCTTCGTGGTCCTAACGTAAAGAATAGCATACTGATAAGTGATAATAAAATGATATCTGATAAGACGGAAGTCTTTTACATACATTGGAATGACAACCAGAAGGCTACAGGAAACGTTGAAAGAACATATGGCTGATATAGGAAAAGGGAAACCATCTACAGCTTTAGCTCGGTTAAATTTAGAAGCTGATAGTGACATCCTTTTTAGTAAAGCAAGGATCATCACACATACAAATCAATTTAACACATGCATTTTGAGAGAGTCTATAGAAATTTTAACCAGAGGTAGAAACACTTGTAATGATGCATTGTCATGTCATATACCGAGCATTTGGTTTGGCCTACTTGGGGTCAATGGAATCTTTGGATTGGAATAATCAATGTAGCTGTATGGACTCATCCGTCTCCCCCCCCCCCCCACACCCTCTTTTTTTACAGTTTTTGGAATCGCCCTGCGTTATTTATACCAGTATGCATTCTGAAGGTCTTCTCATTTTTCACCCCATTGATGATGACCAGGGCTTGGTCGAAAGCGCTCGGGAAGTTTTTTACCATCTGATTATTGGTTTTAATGTTTTAAAACCTGTTAATTGTATCTTTAGTACCTATTTTAGTAATAAAAACTGAGAATCATTTTAATGTATTCATGTTTTAACTTAGACGGAAGTCTGTCTGAAATTTAATTTCCCCCGATCTCTAGCGATTCTCTGAATTGAAACAGGATAGCATCCTATTTACAATAATCTGTTTATATAATTGTAAAAAGTACTCAACTCTTAATCCTTCTTTTTTTTTCCCTCAGGGGAAATAAAAACGCCATAACAAGAAGCTACTGTGTTTTAATGTGATAAGCTTTAAATTACTAAAGCAATTAATAAAAGTTCACTCAACTTTTTTTGTTCTTTGTTTCTTTAGATTTGTTGGGAAAAAAACCCCTAAAACCTATGCACTGATATTACGGAACTATATTTCTAACGTAATATTTGAAATAATGACAATTCTATCTCTTTATGTAATACAATTGTACTCATCGCATTGACTGAACCGAAAACTAATGCAATTAGCGGTATTATTAGCTCACATTCTAGAACAAATTAAAAAGCAAATGGAAAATATTTTTTCAGAAGTAATGTAATCTTTCAATGAAGAATGAAATTATTAGCTAAAGATGAAGAACAAGCGACTGAAAAGGTGAAAAAAAAGGGAACCTCTTTTTTTTTTATAGAATTAATATAATCTTTCAACGAGGATCAAATCATAGTGCAGAAAATTCCTCTACTTTTTTTTTTTCTTTATTTCAGGAAAAGGTCACGCTAGTATGATACTTACGAATACCATTGTGTTTGCCGCGAGCAATAGGATGCTTTCCTCAAATACTGCTGATTAAAAAAGATTTTCATTCATAAAAAAAAACCCACATTACTACTTGCTTCATCAATAAGTCAGTTTTGGCAAACTTGATTAAACTTCATTTTATGTGAATGTTTCTATTTTTTATTACGGTATGCTCCTGAGGGCTTCTTGCTTGGATGATTTGGAGATGTATTAATAAATATATAAGGTTCTTGCAGAGGTTTGACAGTGCAAAGATATTAAGTGACCTGGAAGGTCAATCCGGTAAGGTCTTCTTATAACGATGTCGAATGAGCTGGAAAATGATTCATTTTTGTTAGAAATGAACGAGGCATAAAAATGCTTTTATTGCTCGAAATGCTGTGCATAAAAACTTTATGTCTCCAATTATCGTAAGAAGTATTGAACGGCTAATCCCCCCCCCCCCCCACACACACACACACACCATCACCAGCCAATGAGTGAAAAATAAATTATTCCGTGTTTCTTAAAGATATAGTTCAGATATAGTATATAGTTTCAGATATAGTTCGCGTGCATCCTATAAGTTAAAAATATTACAATAAACGTAATAAAAAATGAAACATATTAAATTTGATTTTCTCTTTTAAAGACTTTCTTCCCCCGGAAGATTGTGCTAAAAACCCGTGGTTTTTATGCTCCTAGTAAATGCAAAGGTAAAAAAGTAAGATTTATATTTTATTTATGGATTACGGTGGTCAGCCAATTTACAGTTTCGAAGTTTTTTCCTCTGGGAAAACATTGACCAAGAAAATAAGCATTTAAGTCTAACAAGTATCCTATGATCTGCCCCGCTGTGATACAAAATTCCCATAAATCAATTTACATGGAATTTTTACTTCCTTTATTTTTCATACACACACACATATAATTTTCAGAGTATATAATGCCAATTACGCACGAATAATTAAATTTATTAAAAAAAAATTCAGATTAACTTTGATTTTATTTTGTTTTATGACGAAAAGTTTTTTAAAGGAAAATGTATATTGAAAATCCATCTTTTTATGCAGACAATAATATTAAGATAAAAAGGACTGCCTCTTTTTTTCCTCTTTTTTTTTTTTTTTTTTTTTTCAAATTGTCGATTTCGCTATGATGTTTAGAAAATTAAAAGTTTTCGAAAAATTCCTTGTCATAATATTTGACCCAAAGATAAGCGTATCAGTGGTGCCTTCAATTACTTAATTTTTAGTTATGTGGACTTTTATTATCTTTCTCTATAGATATATTATTGCTTTTTACAAAAAGTAATCAGTGTAAAATCTTATAATTTTTCATTGCGCGCATCCAAATAAAAAATAATATATTACCAAATATTTTTTTCACAAGCTGAATTTTTTTAAACTGAATGAAAACTCGATCCTTCCAGAATCCAACCCATAATCTTTGTCTAAAATTGCTATTAAATGCTCAAGGTTCTGAGTTCGATACCCAGGACACTCTGTTATAACAATATCAATCAATATGAAATTCATAAAATAATAAAGTGTGTGCACATTTCCATCGTTTAATCGAGTTCCTTCACTTACAGTTTATTCTATTGAGCTGCGTACATGGCAGGCCAAATGCTATTGCTAAAGTATAGTCTCAGTGAATGGTGTCGACAGTCTGTCATCGCCAGTTTAATTTGGCTCAAGTTGCCAATTTAAGCCAAGGGTTGAGCATTCGATTCCCGGCCATGGCACGTTTTCACCCAGGATGAAAATTTTCAACTTGTATTATAACTTTATCTGTCAATAGGAATTTGATAAAATGGTAAAGATAAATGTGCGTTTATTCCTCGATATATATTTCTTAGAAATTATATTTTTTAAGAGGCTACTTCAGTCAAATGAAAAGACTCATTCGCTAATGCTAATCCTATGGAAGACATTTATAAAGATGTCGCATTTCAATATTTTTTAATGATTTTTCTTTCATTGGATAGCTGAGATCGATCTGTATAAAGGCCGTTGTTTACTTTTTCGATTTTGTTTACAGGTATTTTTAATGAGGACACTTTCATTTTCGGAACCGGTTTCAAATGTAAAAGCATCCTAGAGGTCTGCACGGGCCCGGGCTTGGCCCGAGGCCCGTACCCGGCCCGGCGGAATGGAGGAGAATTTTCAAACGGGCCGGGCCGACAGACAAAATAAACGGGCCTAGCCGGGCCGGCAAAAAAATTGAACGGGCCTGCGGGGCCGGGCCGGGCCGATAAAAAAAATTAATCGGGCCTATCGGCCCGATATAAGAATTTGAGAAGAGCAGATAAAATACGAGGTTATTTCCAATGAATATGACTTTTTCGAGAAGTATAAATGTGCGTTACGAGTCGATGCGAGTTTAACAACATCAATACAGAAATGTAACATGTCCATCGTAGAGATCGGCATCGTACAGTTACATGATGCCTGATCCCGGGCTTAATTTTTTCGGCAGACTTGTGCCGGGACGGAACTGGTCTTAATCGTTCTTAGGATGTGTAGGACAGGCATTATGTTTTGTAAAAGTATTAATAGCGATAATGAACTTCTGTTAACAGTATCTTTGGAACCTTTGGTACCTTAAGGTGGTTCTCATATTTACTGCTCAACAATGCGGAACTCTCAGACACATTTTCTGACTCATTTTTAACTATATAGGCATAAAATTGACAGGCCTGAGTATTGAAGGCATTTGGGATCGAATAGCGTTTCCATTTTTCATAAATTACGTACAGAGATAACAGACTCTTGTCACGTGACTGTACGTTTTCTCCTTTCCTGTGCTATCGCTTCCCGAAATTTGATTCAAAACGCTAACTTTGGCAGTATTTTCTGAAAGATATATTACTTTTATCTAAAAAAAAACGGCATTTACATGGTTTCTGAATAAGAATACCTGCCAATCTCATGCGTTTCCGAAAAGAAATGAATTCATAAATGTATCAAAATGTAGCTCCTTTGGATTTGAGAAAAGCCTTAAAAATGACAGAAATGTTTTCACAAATCTACCTTTTATTATAAGCTTCAAAAGTTATCATGCTTTTTAACCCTTTATTCTAAACTACAATAATCTTTTAATGAACCCTTATTTAAATTTTGAAACGTCTGTAGAGACGTTGACTAAAACACTGTAAGTAATCGTTAACATTTACTATTGTGTGTTTTCTATTTTGCGAACACATAGTAATTTAAAATATACTGTAAAATGTTCCCATAAATATGCATAAGTATTCATTAAAAGAATCTTAATTGTATGTCGAGAAAAAACGGAATTTTTTGTAGAAATTTAGTCGGGCCGGGCCGGGCCGGGCCTGTTTTCACTGATTTTTGTACGGGCCGGGCCGAGAACGGTAAAAATGTAAACGGGCCGGGCTCGGGCCGAACTTTCAATTTTTACACCGGGCCGGGCCAAAATAGCTTTCCTTCGGGCCGGGCCGGGCCCGGGCCTGGAAATTCTGGCCCGTGCAGACCTCTAAAGCATCCTCATAAAAAAAAAAAAAAAAAAAAAAAAAAAAAGATCGATCGCAGTGATCCAACAAAAAAAAAATAAAATCATTTAAAATTTTGAAATGCCACCGAGATATCTTTATAAATTTTTCCCATTGGATTAGCATTAGCGAACGGGTCATTTCACTTGACTGAAGTAGCCTCTTAAATGCATTACTTACACTGATAAAAATTTGTAGCAAATTGCGTAGTCATTCACCTGTTTTTAATAGAAAGCAGTTACATAACCGTAATTTAACTTTATTTTGAACATATTAAGATCAGTAATATGGTCAAATAACCGTTATGTTTAAAAACGATGGAATGAATGGACAAGTTTGCTGCAGATTTTAACAGTGTACTAAGATAATATAAAAGATAACATACTGTCATTTTTTCGCTTTATGTTATACACTGTATGTGTGCTATCAAAATTTTAAACTTTTTATTAAATTATTGCAAAATAAAATGTAAGAAAAAAATTTTTCCACTCAAATAATTACGGGTTTCCAATAAATCGAAAAGTTTCGTTTTATTTTAATCAAATATTAAGTAACCACATGCTGTTGTTTAGAAGTCTAGAAAGCAAGCGGCATGGTAAACAAAAATAGAAAAAATATTCGTTGATACCTTTTTTAGAAGTTATTTTGATCGAACGTAGTATTTATCTTAAAAATAGGAATTTAATTTACAGTGATCTTTCAATTTAACAATACAAATTCTTTTAAAAATATAGTAAAAAAAAAAAAAAAAAAAAAAATCTTTTATT
Source organism: Maratus speciosus (assembly GCA_963932465.1). Taxonomy (NCBI): domain Eukaryota; kingdom Metazoa; phylum Arthropoda; class Arachnida; order Araneae; family Salticidae; genus Maratus; species Maratus speciosus. Next base: position 1,924,509 of record OZ010790.1, on the reverse strand, counting down.
AGTTATTTGCTGAATAAAGCATAAGAAAAACAGATTTCCAACCTAAAGAACTGTGATGTTAAAAGTATATAAAAGAAATGTTTAATTTTAATCAAACTTTAAGTAACCAAATACTGTTGCTTGAAATTTCAGTAAGCAAACGATATGATAAATAACAATATAAATTTATCCATTGATACCTTTTTTAGAAGTTATTTTAGTGTACGCAATCCACAATATTTTGCCTTATTTAATTTCAGAAAAATATTGCAAACTTTGTGATCAAATAAATTGGGTGTAAATTATGTTACTTAAATATTAAATAGAAAATTTCTTATCGGGTCTAGGGGTGCTATCTTCCTCGGAAATTTTAAGGAGTGTACTTACCAAGAAAATAATTTTTTGTATTCTTCCATTTGAAAGAAGAAAATAGATGCAATTTTAAAATTACATTAAAAAAAAAAATTCTTTATAAAATATTAGCTGAATAAGGTATCAGAAAAGTTGCTTTCCAATTCAAAAAAATTAAATTACACAAAAAATTCTGTTTATTTAAATCATTTTAATTAACCTCATATTGTTGCTTAAAATTCCAGCAAGCAAACGAAGTGATAAAAAAATAATATAAAATTTATTTTTTAGACTTTTTTTATTGAGGATTTAACTAGGAGACATAAAAATAATTTTGTATTACTAAATTGGAAAATCCCAACAATTTCAATCATGTGATCCTAGAATGGGGCACGAGAAAAAGCATTTTCACAGACAACATCATATTATTGTTTATAATTTCAGTAAACAAGTGATATAGTAGAGATTTATATGAATTTATTCGTTGTTGTTTTCAAGTTTTTTTTTTTTACTTGTATGATATTTACGCAGAAAAATATAAAAACGATTTTATTTTATTAAATTGGAAAATATCAACAATTTAAATCCTTTATCCTTTGAATAAAATATGAGATAAAGTAGATTTTCCCACGTAAAGAAAGAATTACGTGGTTAAAATTAAAGATGCCATGATAAAGTTTTCTTTATCTCTCCCCCCCCCCCCCCCCCCTTCTGTTATCTCTGAGTATTCTTGTATAAAACATTTATATTCTAAGAATCGTAATAAATTGTTACACCCTCTAAACGTGAAAAGCATTTATTCATTGTTGAATTCGAAATTTGTTTTAAAAAAGGAATAATTCTTTCAAACGGTTATGATTATAAATTGTGTCAAGGCTTGTTTGATTTATTTTCTGCACGATAGAATATTAATGAAGGGATCTATCGCGAAAAGCTGGAAAAAAAAAATTGATGCTGACAGGTAAAAGATAATAACCATTTTTTAAGTTCAATTCCTAGGTTAGTACTTCGTATTCCAATATCGAGTCATGTTATTTCTATTTCATCCAGCAATTACTAATATTTTTTTATTATTACTAATAATTTTCTGTTTGAAATAAATTCACGTACAGCATATTTCACTGAAATTTATTCTTTTGTGTGTTTATTATGACCTTCGTTTTAAAAAATGAAGTTGTTAAATTGGTAAAACTTTATAGTACATTTTTTTTTTTTTTTTTTTTTTTTTTAAGTTATACGAACAATGTAGCCACTGTTAAAAAAGCGACCCAATTTCAATTTTTATACCCAATACTCTAAATTTTCTTCTCTTTTCAATAAACTTTATTTGGAAACCGAAGCCGTAGGGTAATTTTTCGATTATTATTATTATTATTATTTTTTTTTTTTCAGAATTCCTAGCAAAAATAAGGCCTGTCTCATATGAGCGACCTTAAATTTAAATAATAATACAGTAATACCTCGTGATTGTTGTTTTAACAATTTACAGGGCGCGATCGAAATTTTCAGTTTTTTTATTTCTTCTTTTTTTCCCCGTTCTTTTTCTTTTTTGCAAGCCCGAACTTTGATAGATCCACGGGTCTGTCTCGGGCCGATTTTTCTCGAGCCGGCCCGAGCTTAAGGCTCCGCTGCACTGAAATTCCCCGATCGCAAAATCCCATGTTAGCCTATGGGAAAATTTTGAAGCGCGATGACTCATTGCCTACTATAATTATTAAAATGCCGTTTTCACCCTCAGAAAGTAAACGTCAAATGCCAATGATGTGCGTTTTTAAAAATTATCTCCGTAAATTTTGAGTACATAAAAAATCCCTATAAACTTCGAAATTTCCATTTAATTAAATTTTATCATCTTCTTAAAATTACTTAAAATTTACGTAGACAATTTTTAAAAACGCACATCATCGGCCTTTGACGTTTACTTTCTGATGGTGAAAACGGTATTTTAATAATTGTAGTAGGCAATGAGTCATCGCGCTTCAAAATTTTCGCGATCGGAGAGTTTCAGTGCAGCGGCCCAAGGGGGCTGATCACTCAGCTTCGAAATTCTCCTCTGTAATGTTAAGTCTATGGACTTTCGATGCATTCGTTTATTTAAAATATCTTCTCGGGAAATTGATATTTTTAACATATTTTTTTTGTGTACTCTTCTTAAAGGATGTCTCATTTTTTCTGAGTTTTCAAAATATTTCTAAAATCTAGGCTGGATTTAATATTTTACTTGTTAAAAGCGGGGGAACAGTGAGTCAGATTTTAACACTTCATATACAATTAATTCTATATTTTAGAAATATTTTGAGAACTTAAAAAAAAAAAAAAGAGAGACGTCTTTTAGGAAGTGTGCACCAAAAATAGAAGTTAAAAATATTAATTTCCCGAGGAGATATTTTAAATAGACGAATACATCCAATGTCCATAGACTTTTACATGAGTGAGGAGAAATCGGAAGCTGAGTGATCAGCCCCCTTAATTTTTCTCTGCAGGCACCGGAGGGGAAAGGGGAGGTCTGCTTGTGTACAATAAAAAGTTTTTAAATTAAGTTGATATTGAAATCGTAAAATCCCATAATTAAAGCTTCTTTCTTATGCATACATATGTATTACTTTCTGGATGGCGATCACAAGTTTAAACGCATTTACAGATGCTTATTATTCTGAGGTCGCTTTATGGAACAGATAGCTAAAATCCCAAAAATTTTCACGCTTTTTTGAACTTTTGTAAATAGTCCTCTTGACGCATATTTATTAGCATATTTGTTAGTGCACAACCGCAAGCGATATGATTTGTAATAAAAATTTTAGTCGCGACTTGCTCTATTTTTAGAAGACAACTTATTTTAGCAACAGATTCCATTGATACTTAAAATTTTTACGATTTTCTAAAAATAGAATTTTTGTTTCCTATTGTTAACTGGATACGTAATGAAATTACAAATTATCCAAATTATATTGTTTTTCGTGACGTAGAATTTATATTCCTGTTAAAAATATCTGATTACTGAATGGAAGTTATTGACTATTGCTGCCTTATATTATACTAAATTTCACTTAGAAAGGAGTAAAAGTTAACGTCTTTTTATCAATTAATGCAACAATAAAAATAAAATACATATTTGAACCTTTATAAAAAGATGCTATTGAGCATATTGTTTATGGCTGCTGCAAGTAAACCTGTTCATTAAAGAAGTGTAAATCCTCTGAAGAGACGTTAGAAATATATGTCAAGGATGCGAATGATAATTTCTTAATATTCTGTTGGAGAAAAACTTCTCATTGTGTATTATTGTTCATGATAGCTGCATTTATATCACAATCATTATTATTATTAAATAAACTCATCATTAACAATTTTGGAGTTTTTTCGATTTTCGATACATTGTTTAAAAAAATATCTGAAATATCTTGAAGCAATTACAGTAAAATTATCGATTAAAGTTATGCTGAAGTATCCTATAGAAAACTTAATAATTAGACATTTTATCTACTCAATTCTTTGGAGTTTGTTTCTGAATTGCTGCACTATCAAATCAAAGACAAGCTTTTATTATAAGCATCTGAAAGTCATGTAAATTGAGCTCTTTAACTAGGGAAAGGAAGTTTCCATGAGGTTCTTTATGGAATAGAATATTTTATTCTATTTATAAAACACTTCTGGGTGATTTCAGTGATGCATTTTTGGAAATCTATTTCTGGAGTAAAGATTAGTTTGGCAAGCATATATTTAGCATAGAGATTTTTTTTTTTTTTTTTTTTTTTTTAAGTAAAGTCTTAAACAGTCAAATCATTCAAAATAATACATTTATTTTGAAAAATTAATCTCTGTACTTCATGTAAGTTCATCAGATACATTTGGATGGATTTATAGTTTTAGCAAACTGTTTCCAATTTTCTTTTTTGATTTAATGAATTTATATATTTATTGTTATTTTTTTTTTCTTTGAATACTTTCAAAGTTACAAAAAGAAAATAACAATCATATGTACAGTTACAATTCATTTTATTGTATGAATAACTGTTAAAATGTGTCTAAACTGTACGAGTTTGCCCTTATTGTATAGATGGAAAAATATTTCTACATTTTTTCCCATTTCCCACTTTCCTGCCTGGTACAGTATAACCTCGAAAATCCGGCATCGTCGGGACCAAGTCAAACCCAGATTTTAAAAAATTCTGTATTTCTAAAAGAATATCCAAATGGTATTTATGTGCGGAAAAGAGAAAATGAAATATTTTTAAATAACTTACTTCAGTTGATATTTTCTGTCACCAAAAAAAAATTCTAATAAACAGTGAAGTCATTTCGTGTAATTTCCGAAACATTGGTGTTTTCAACAGTTTCATTTGCTTCAATTTTTTTCTGACGTTTTTCAAGGATATTTTATAAGCGAAGAGTATCGATTTCGGAAATACAGTCTTGTTTCTCTAAAGCAGGTATTAATTTTCCAGTCTAATTTATGGATTTTTCCAATGACACCTTTTTTCTGCCGGCACCTTGTCCTCGTTCCTCTGAACTGCACCAGCGTTATCGGTGTTTCTATTTATCACAGCGTCAGCGATATCGCTGTTCGGTAACCTACAACTTTTTATCTCAAAGTTTTTAATTCGTAAACAATTGCTATTTTTCTTTCTCCCGTAAGTTAGAAGAGTTAAAAAAAAGGTGAAGGAAGACATTGATGCCGGATTTCTGAATGCCGATTTTTTGAGGTCACACTGTATTTATTTTATTTTTGTTGTTGTTTGTCGAGCAAAGCGTTTTATAAACTAATTATATATAAAAAGCAGACTTCGTATTAGTTTACAAACTTTTTGTTTTCTGACGCATTCACAAAATAATTTATATCCTTAAATGCGTGCAATTTGCAGGCTTTCTTATTCATAAACTAAAAAATCCAATACGGTATTTCTTTGTTCTATATAGAGACTAAGGATTCTTCAGAAAATCGTGTCAAAGATTGTGTTTTAAGCAAATTTTCGAGACACGACAGTCTAAAAACGCAATACATTGGTGAGCAATCGATTACAGTTTAATACAATTTAATATTAATATATTTATTGAAAATTAAAAACACTATTTGATTTCAAATCATTTCTGTAGTTATGCTTGTAAATTCCATGCTTTTATAAGAACAAGTAAGAAAAATCATGCGTTAAGCATAGATTATGAAACACTTTCCAACACTTTCTGAATGCTTTAACAAAACTTCGTTAATTAGGGAAATAAGGTAAATAAGATAGCTAAGTAAACATTTATAAAACGCATAAAACATTTGAAAAACGGATTTCAGTAGTTACCGTCCATAGCCAAATATGTATTTCAATTCTTTTGAACAGACTGTATTTGATCTGTAGCTTGATATATATATACTATATAATGGGAAAATTTAGTTTAGCAAGAAAATGCATAACAGGTTGAAATTAATCTTTCAGCAATTTATATTAATAGATGGAAACATACTTGAATACTTTTGTACAGCCCTGTAGTTTACCTAGTACCTTTATTACATGCCACTATTAAGCTAAAATTTAATTCAAACTAAAACACTCTTAAAACTACTGAAATTACATTTCCAGAAATTATCACCGATAGACGGCCATGTATCCAACTTTTTGCGTTGCCCTGTATATCATTTTATCTATATTCTACAACTATTTCTTAGTAAACAAAACTCAGTTCAGCGTAAAAATGCATATTTCCTTTAAAACCCACCTTTAAGCAATTTATGCTCATACTCAGTAACCTTTACGAATTCATTTCTGTAGTGCTCTATATGAACTATAGCATTTATATACGCACTTTATAGTATGCATAAATTTAGTGAAAAAAGCGCATATCATAATTAAAAATGCATTTTGAGCAATCATTACTAATATACAGTAATTCAGGTACAATGTTGTATCTGAAAGCTTTTCAAATACACCGCTAACAATCCCCCCTATACCATTATGAACGGAATTCTTTTGTGTGGCCCTGTAAATGAACAATAACTATTCTTTGCACCGCATATTCAACAGAACGCATATTTTAGTGGTCTTCATAAATGAATATCAATTTTACTATGTTCGAAAGAGTGTAACACCATTAAAAATCATTTGAAACGATTTTTTCCCATTGGCCGTAATGTAACGGAAAACTTTTGACTGTCCCTGTAAATGAACTAAACATGCTACAAATTTCATTTGTAATAGGGAACGTGCTATGGTAGAGGTCACTAACATCCAAAAATTTCAGAACGATCCGAGCCTATTTACGAGAGTTAGAGCGTGGACAGACGGCCTGACGGACATTCAAACCGAAGTCATAGACACTTTTCAACTTTGTTGGAAAGTGTTAAAAATGGACGCTGAGAATATTTCAGGAATTTTCACCGGTGTTTAGCGAGAAATAACATGCTATCTCCGCATCTTTCGATCTAGAGCCTCCTGTTCTAAAGAAACAGCCTTGTAGATATAATCCGTGTGAAAACTTTGTCTCGCTGTCCTACTTTATTATTATTATTATTTTTAACCCTTGATATCCTGATCTTTGAATACAAAAACTGCTTCACCTGAATAATTATTTACGTTAATGTCTAAGATATCCAGAACTACATATTTAACCCTTAAATGCCTGGTGTTGCTTTTCGGCAACATACCCAATTTAGGCTCTAAAATACTATTAGAATAATATTGAAGCTATAATGCCTAATGTTGCCAATAAAATACATTCTGAAAATATTATTAAATCAATTTTCAACATTTAGATGGCAACAATTGTGCTGTTTAAGAATAAAGATAGATTTATTTTTTCAAATGTTGCTACTTGTTCTTTTTGTTTTGTTTGGATGCTTGCGAAATACCCTATTTTGACCTGCAGTGAGCAAGTAAAATTTATTTCTTATTATAGTTCCTAAAATTCTTGTGTGTTTAATATTATTGAATTTTATCAAAAGTAATTATTTTTTCAATTAAACACCAGTATTGCCGATTAGTAACAAACTGTTTTGTAGCCGTAAACTATACTTAAAACAAAATATAATTTTTTGAAGTATTTTTCCCATGATTTATTTAAAAAATGAAAGCCGAAAAACATTATTACAATGATTTTTGAAAAATCAGGCATTTAAGGGTTAACAATAATTTGATTTTTAAATAATTTTTAATTAAAACGGATTAAATAAATCGGTAGAGCTATTTTTGCAAAACATTTACAATAATAATTAGATTCATTAACAAAAAAATACTGTTATAGAAATATCACCATTCTTATTAGAACAGTGTAAATAAATAAATTGTTATCCTATCTTAATAGAGAAGTGTTTTGTAGTTGCAAATTTTTCGTATGACATTTTTTAATAGGATAAAAGCTACACCTAGGTAAATAGCGCAGAAAATAACCCTATTAAAAAATATTTAGCTTCGACTGTTCCTCTGTGCTTGCTAAATAGGATTGAAGAAATTATTTTGTATGAAAAGTGCAATCTACTTTTACTTGTAGACGAATTAAATAAATTTTACAATGTATTTTCTTTCATGGGACTTAAAAGTACCGTCAGGATATAAAGGGTTAAAAAAAAAACGAAAATAAATGTGTAGTATTCACTTAATAACTTTTAATCATGTATGTATCCCCCCCCCCCCTTTTCCTTATGTTCTTTTTTAAATCCTAAACATCAAAAGTAGGATTTAGTCCTCTTAAATCCTACGGGTCGAACTGGTTGACTGATCTCCACCTTTGATGGACGACAACCGGAACCAGATTGAACCAAAATCCTAGCCACCTCAAACCGCATAAACGAACCATTTGTTTCGCGGGGCTGCTAAATCACCCCTTAAGACCCTAGGATCATCGCTGGATATGTCCAGCATATCCCCGTCTTTTTTTTTTTTTTTTACAGTAACATTTTTTTCCTTTGCTTATGTTCTTTATACGGCAGAAAGATGTATGTTTGAATCTACACCCACCCCTCCATACACACACATCCAACGGTGTCTAATGTGTTAGCTATGTTTAGTGGTTTGTAAGTTGATTTTTTGCTATTTATTTTGCGCCCGATATTTTTCTGTACTTTTTTCCTGGTGAGAAAAATGTTTTATTCTATGAGAAGATTTTTTGGTGTTTTCCCCCCTGTCTCCGTTTGCCGCTTTTTCTAAATCCTCGCTGATGTTCATGAACAAATATGATATATAGAGTGTTGGATTTCTTCTTGCCAAATCTTTTTTTTTTTTTTTTTTTTTCGTCTCTGGATCTGGATGAGTAGGTGTATGTGTTTATGTTAAAAGTTTTCTTTGATATATATTTTGTATTTATTTGTTTTCTTTTGATGCTTGCTTGTATTTTGTTCGAATTTTCTTTTTCGCCGTTCATGCGCAATTTTAAAATAGTGTGAAGTGAAGATCATTTGAACTGCGTCACTTGTTAATATAAGAATTTTTTAAATACGTTTTATTATTTTTTTTTTACAAACAGTTTGAAAGCTATAAAAGACAGACATCTTTTATTATTTACTTATTTTTTATTTTTTGGTATAATTTACTTAATTTATGAACGTAACATACATGAATAAACGTTCCGAAAAAAAAAAAAGAAAATACAGAATAATTTTAAAATGTTTGGAAGTATAGAGAACTAGATTATTATCCTGTGCTGGTCAGATTTTACCCGACCCGAACCCGAAAATTTCATCTGAAATTAATGTAAAACCCGACCGAACTCGAAATACTTAAAGCCGAACCCTAAGTGCAAGAAAATTAAACCATATTTTAATACAATCATGGAAAAATGATCTACAATTGTACCTTTATTATTAGTTTTATCTTGAAAATTGAACACATCGTGCATACATATGTAAATATACAGGGTGTCTCAAAAGGTCGTTTACAAACTTAACATGCTGGTCTGTCATATCATGAGGAACAAGATTTACATAGGAACTTGTGTTCGAAAATGCAAACTGCGACCGCTAGAGGACGATGAGCGCAGGTGAGCAGGGGAAGAAAGAAAATATATCGAAAGATGTATTAATATTACTTTTATTAAAGAACATGGTTCATTCGCCGCAATGCATGCTTCACAACGTCGACGCATGGATTCACGGACCCGTTCAAAATGGGCAGGTGTGTCATGGACACATACCGCCGCTTCCACGATCCGTTTTTGCAAATACCAGCGTGCGAATACGACGCGTTGAGGATAATCGGCATCGCACAATGCCTGTACTCTTTGGACGTGCTAGGGGTGTAGTTTGTCCTCGTGCAATATGTGTATGATGATGGAAAGATGTACATCCAGGACGCGTTTCCTTTCTCGGAGACTTCTTTGTGGGGTTCCGCTCAAATTCCCGTAGCAGAGCTTCCTCTACGATAAGTGTGCGTGTAGTGCGTTCTCGTCCGGTGTGGCTACTTACTTGGAAAACTCCTTCATCGCGTAATTTGTGATGCAATTGTCCAAAAAAGCACGATTTGTCTGACGTCTGTTTGGGAAGCGCTCAAGGTACATGCGTACATTTTCATCCGCGGCGCCATATTCGTACTGCATAATGGCCAATTCTGCGTTACTAAACCGATTCATCCTTCTCCTGCAACGTCCTCGCCTGAAATGATTACGTTTCCCAGTCTCCGTAAGCCTGCGCTCATCTCCCTCTAGCGGTCGCAGTTTGCATTTTCGAACACAAGTTCCTATGTAAATGTTGTTTATCATGATATGACAGACCAGCGTCTTAAGTTTGTAAACAACCTTTTGAGACACCCTGTATATGGGTCATTATTCTCAAATAAAGTTGCAAAACAGTGCCCAAACATATAATAAAATTTCCAGTTAAAAGAGATATGTTATTCTTATTTTATACAAATATCTGTAAATTTTTGAAGATAATATACAATATGTATTGAATAATAGTTTTTTTTTTTAAGTGTGGCAACATTCCAACACTTTTTTGGAATCTTTTAGAGGAATTGATGTGTCTAATTTTTTAAACCATTGTAACAGAGTGCACATATATTTGTTTTCTATCCGAATCAGTAATATATTCGAACAAAAATTTGTTTTATATAATACTTATTACCACTTCAAAAAAATATATAATAAATTTGAAGAATTAAAAGCTGACGACTGTTTGTATGCTCTCTGTCTGTTCTCTGTTTGCTGTAGGTCTGTTTTACTGTCTGTCCACTTTCTGTTTACTGCCTATCTGCTGTATGTTTGCCTTCTGTCTATTTGGTGTTCTGTGTGCCTGCTCTCTCTACTGTTAGTCTGTCTGTCTGATAACTGCTGCCTGACTACACTCTGTCGACTATCTGTCACTGTCTGTCCACTTTCTGTTTACTGCCTATCTGCTGTATGTTTGCCTTCTGTCTATTTGGTGTTCTGTGTGCCTGCTCTCTCTACTGTTAGTCTGTCTGTCTGATAACTGCTGCCTGACTATACTCTGTCGACTATCTGTCTTCTGTCTGTCTATACTCCGTCAGCAGTGTGCTGTCTGTCTGCTGCCTGCCATTCTGCTACCTTCTGTATGTCTGCCTGTCTGCTATCTAGTATCTGTTTACGCACATATTTCGACAAATGAGGGACTAGATAATTTTTGCTGGACATAAGTTTAAAACTGCCGCGGTGTACTAAAAAGAACACTTTATCAACATTAACTAAGATGACGAGATGTCCAAATTATCCAGAAACATTATTTAGACTTACATTTCGATATTTTTCTTAAATGTATCTCAGCTTTTACATAGGTTACTGGTTTGCGCTACGATAAGAAAAAAAAAAAAAAATCATAGGAAGAAACCGAATTGCGCTTCTCTATCATTAAGCTTTCGGAAAATTCCTTTCTATATCAGATAAAGAAAACATTCTTCAAAAAGTACAAAGAAAAAAAAAGTCACATTTAAGCTGAATCTATGAAGTTTTGAAAGAATTTTTTGCATAAATTTAAAGTCCCGCTGTATGTTACTAAAGGCACTTTATGGACATTAGCCCGATAATGCGAGAGATTGTAGTTATTGATTTTGCATTGAAAACATTTACAATGCCATAAATATCAAAGTTTGATTGCATATTCTGTGTTTCTTCAATCTGTTGAATATTAACTGGAAATGTCTTTTGGACAGTAACTTAATGGAAAAAAAAAATATTTTATTCCGAAACTATGTTTGTTCTAATATTACTGCCCCCATTCGGAGCTAATCGTGAGGCACTTTTTCTTTTTCCGTGGACCTCTATCGTGATCTGTTTTAGTAACCCTTTTCCGTGCGATAAATATCACCTCCAAAAGGATTTTTTCCTCATTTGAAAAACCTCTAAAGGTCATCATTTGTACTTACGGTCTGAGATCCGGCCTCGAAAACAGATGCTAAACTCGTCGGACTCTAACATAAAAAAAAAAAAAAAAAAAAAAAAAAGACTAACTCGGCCAACAAAGAGAAAAATCCTAATTCTTGAATACCAAGTTCAAGGCAAGCTCTCAAGACGCATTCCCAGCTATGACCAATCAATTATACCGTGCTCCAAAATATCCAATGAGTCTTTACCGTTTCTCATTGTGCCCCTTCTTTCTTAATGTCTTTAATATGTCATTCAATTTTTTTTTTTTTTTTTTTTTTACTTTTAAGGTTTAACAATTAACGTTTAATCCACGTCCAATTAACGTTTAATGAATGTTACAATTAAAGTTTAAACATTTGTTTTTTAACGGGTTCAGTGTTTCTGCCAAGTCCATTTGCTCCAGGGAGGGGGGGGGGGGGGGTTGCGTATTATATAGTGGCCATTTAATATAAAACATTGACCGCTACAGACTGTGACGCTATTTTGGTAAACATTGACAAAGAGTTTTTCAGTGTTTATCGAATAGGTAGAATTCACAATCGCGGCAGTGTTTGTTAACCCCTTCGGGACGAGCGTCTTTTACAGAATTTTTAATCTTTTATCACCGGTTTTTCTAAACAGAAATTTTTGACTAATTAAATCGGGAAAATTCTGAGATTAAATAAGGCAAAATTTACAATAAAAATTTACTGGTGAGAATCATCACGGATTCGCGGCACACATACCGGTCGCTCGTCCCCAAGAGGTTAAATGTGTTTATACAAAGTGTTCAGTTTATACATTTTTTAACCCTTTAAGACCTGACCTAGACAATTGTGTAAGTGATCCCAAGGGAAAAAAAACCATTTTCCTCTTTTTGTGCGATTTAAAGTCGAGTCTGCACCCACAAAATTGCGTGAATCTCCCTTAGTATAACCTCAAATCGGGTATTTTAATATTTTTTTCTATCAAATATGATCCCCAATTAATTAGGGAAAACTAACAAAACTTTCCATTTCTACAAAAAATCTCCAGGCCTTAAAGGGTTATTTCAACAATATCAAATTTAAGTTAATTTTACACGTTGAATGCCAAACTGAAATCACTCAATATGTCTGAGCCGGGGTCTTTTTTTATGTATGCTAATAAATTATCAAGTGTCCCGTTTCATTAGCAATAAGTTGTCTTCAATGAAAATATGGATGGCACACGTATTCGTGATGTGGTGGGCGCGTCTCGGGAAATATTTCTGACACACATGTTTGTGTGCCATGGCTGTCAACGTGTTAAAGAATGTTTAAACTAATTATGAAACATTAGACAGACTTGAATACATTTAGAAAGCAAATTAAAAACATATATATATATAAACCTTTAATTAAAATCAAAAACGTACAAAGTATACGTTTCGCTATGTCATCTCATAGCCTCATCAGTAACTAACATCAACAACAACAACAAAACATCGAACACGCGCTGTACTCAGTCAAAGTTAAAGTTTTTCTTTTAGAACCAAGAAATATTCATTAAGAACCGAACCTGATTCGCTCAAGAAAATATGGATATAGCTTAGTGAATCATCCCTCCATGAAAAGTCTGTAATGGTTGCAGTTGTTTTTCAAAATTATGGCTGTTCTCAATTGCTCTGCTCAACAAGCGCAAAACGTTTATACACATTTACAAATTCATTTTTTAACGGAAAGATATCAAATTGGAAAGCCTAACTATGGAAGCGATTTGGAATCGAACTGTGTTTTCCATTTTTTTGATACATAAATTACCCATTGAGTTGTAAGCTATTTTGATCACGTGACAAACACGTTTTTCATCCTTTCTTGACTATGTTTTCTCCTTTCGCGCTGAAATTCGCTTCAAAACGCCAACTTTGACACAATTTTCTGAAAAATCTATTGCGTTTGCAAAAAAAAAAAAAAAAAAAAAAACGGAAAAAACAGCTCGATGACATAGTTTCTGAACAACAACACCTACTAGTTTCATGCATTTCCGAACAAAAATAAATTAAAACTTATGTCAGAAAGTTGCTCTTTTGGATTTCAGAACAGCTTTAACGAATCTGCGAAAGATGGGATAGGGTCCGCGTCAAAATCCTGTTGTACGTTGAAGAATGTTGTTCATTAGTTATTAGTTGTAATGTAGGTGGCAATTTTCTCTAGTGAGATTCTCTAGTGGTGATTGGTAGGGCTGTTGGCAGTGGGCTTGCCCGGACCGAGTAGGGTGGCAATGTTCTCCCCGAGAGAAGTGCCTGAAAGGAACACTGAACGAGATGCTAAACTCGTCGAACACTTTGCAAAAATTAAAATAATAATAATAATAATAATAAAATGTAGGAACTCGGTCAACAACGAGAAGAATTTCTAATTCTTGAATACCAAGTTCAAGGCAATTTCTCTCACAGCCTCTAGCCGTATTCTTAGTCATGACTAATCAATTATACTGTGCTCCGAAATATCCAACGCGTCTTTGCCTTTTCTCATTGTCCCCCTTGTTTCGTAATGTCTTTAATGTGCCATTTAAAATTATGGCACACCATTTCCGAGTGTTGGACAAACTTCGGTGCCATGCTTCAAAATGCCACTTTTTAAAGGGGGGGTCGTTTAGAACGAGGCATTTCAGAGGCGAGGGGGGGTCATATGACGAAACTTTTTTTTTTCGCAAAGACGTGACTTTTTAGCTGTGTTTTTTGGGAATCGTGTCTAGCAATCCCTCCTGCTGTGATGAATGAGGTTTCAGTTGCGTCTCTTTGACGAATGAAAAAAGAGCTAAAAGGTCGGTCGTTGTTTTTCGTATTGAATGGTACTCCCCGCTGTTCACAAGGATAGCTGGATTAATCACAGGTTACGTGATTACAATGTAGGAGTTAATGTCGCATTTGAATGAAGTGCGCTAGCTTGTCAGTCTTTTGTAAACAGCGAACACTTGTTGCTCGGTTCAAAGAATGCATTGTTTAGGCTGGTAAATATTATAAAATCGGGATTTCTGTTTATTATTTTATTTTATTTTGCGTTGAATAGAACCGATAATGAGAAATCGAACATGTGTAATGCGCTATTCATTTATCCACGCAGCAGCAATTCGTGCATTACAAAGGTATTACATGAAATTTATAGAAGTAAGTGGGATGAACACAGGAACATTATAAGTAATATAAAAGAAAAGCAATATAACGTAATACTTCTACTATATATATTATAATAAAACACAGTGTAACGAATCCGGTGCGAACCCATCCTCGAAACAGCTTATCGCAGCCATGTTACCCATAAGTTTTCAACAGCCCATAAGATTGCCGTTTGTTCATCTTATCGAAATATACACATAATCTGCTTTGTATCACATCTATTCATCTTTATTTTCTCCAAAACCTTCAAAAACTATCCAATTATAATGTTTTAAATTGTAAATTAAAAATAACGGATAACCAGATATAAATAAACGAAGAC
This sequence comes from Maratus speciosus, assembly GCA_963932465.1. Taxonomy (NCBI): domain Eukaryota; kingdom Metazoa; phylum Arthropoda; class Arachnida; order Araneae; family Salticidae; genus Maratus; species Maratus speciosus. The sequence goes on along the minus strand of OZ010790.1, from coordinate 1,909,444 downwards.
TGTTGCCATTTTAGAACTACAAATTCCAAATCTAGATACAAATGAACGACATTTACGTCATTTCATTAAAAAAAGAAAAAAAAATACAGGTTAACTTCTGATTCTGCTATTAAAATATTTGTAAAAGTATACTATTAAAGACCTTAAATATTTTGAAATGCGTTTTTCACTTTTTCATACCAACTCATGATTTTGTGAAAAATGGAGTTTGTTGTCCGGAAGTACAAACCGTATTCGCTACACTAGCGCCCTCGGCCTGAACTGTACTGAAAATTTTAAACATTATTTTGGCGCCATCTATTGACAATCATGAATGAAAGAATTTTTGATTGAAATTAGAGTTTATTATAAAAAGAATGCAGGGCGTAATGATGTAATTCAACAATATAAATAAGGTAACGAGATCATTTTTTAAAAACTTCTCCATTCAGTATAAATAAAATGAACATTATTATTATTATGATTTCTTAGATAGAATTTAAATTTATTTTTATTAATTTTCAAGAGCTTAACATTTATCCGCTTAATTTTTTTTTAAATTTTGGTTGTATTATAAATGAGTTTTTTCTTTTTTCCTAGATGTATTTGAAATATAAGATGTTATCATGATTGCATTAGTATGGCTGAAAAATATTTTCTCCCTATTAAATTACAATTTTTTTTTCACTCCAAAAGTTATGCTCAAATGTTATTATGTTAAAAATCGAAATTTTATCTCATTATAAAATTAATATATGTAACATGATATTGTATATTCCTTACATTTTAAGTACATTTGATGTAAAATATAAATTTTATTTGCAATGCAAGACAATTTCATGTGGATATAAGGTAAGTTTTTTAAAAAAATGATAAAATTAAATTAAAATTTTACGAAAGAAATAATAATAATTGGTAATTTTTGTTTTATCTATACCGAATGAAATTTAAAATTTTTATAACTGAAGCTTTTAAAAATTTATCTTGAATTAAATCCTGCATATTTTCTATTAAAAAAAAATAACAAAAAGTTCCTTTGTTTATATTATTTGACGATACATGGTGCCAAATCCATATTTAGAAACGAAACGCAAAGCTCCATTAACGAGTAAAACCGCTGTTGTGATCCCACAGAGTTCTAATACAATATGAAAATAATATATTTAAAAAAAAAAAAACTTTAACGCACTGAATATTTAATTTTAATATTTTGTAAAATCTTCAGAAATTGTGCTTCACTTTGCTAATTATTATTATTATTGTAATAAATACTGCTGTTTGTTTCGTCCAATTGTTGAACTATTCCAGAAATTTAATATTGAGTAAAAAAATATCCTCATCATTCGTATATGTAGAAATCATTTGTCATTTTTAAAATGTTTCATACAAGTTTGAAGTTTGTATTTATTTAACCCCTTGGGGACGAGCGTCACGTATACATGCCGCATAAGGCGCTCAGAATTCTTGATTATTCCCACCAGTTACTTTTTATTGTAAATTTTTTCTTACTTAATTGGAGCATTTTCCCGTTTAAATTAGGCAAAAATTTCTGTTTTGAAAAACCGCTGATGAAGGATTAAAATTTCTGTAAAAGGCGCTCGTCACAAAGTGGTTAAGGGCTGGTTTAAAATAAAGACAGTACATTCCATATATTTTTTTTTTAATCTTGTCCAACATATCATTTCCTTGCGATAACACGCTTAACAATGCCAACTTTTTGTTATATTCTTCTAGAACACATCTCAAATCATCTGAAGCAAAATCGATAAAAACAGTTCTTTTATAAAAGAGGTTTCATTATAATAATCTCTGTTCGCCTAAAAGTAATGTATTTATCAAGAATTACATATTCCGAGAGAGAGATCTCCAAAAGTCCGCACAGAAAAAAACAGCAACCTTAATCATATACATTTGAATCTAAAGATAAACCAATAATCCACTTTTGAGAATGGAGTTGCTGAACCTTGAGCATTAGGTTATGGCTTTTATCTCGAAACATTTCGATCGATGCCCGATCATGAATTGCTTTTAGAGAGGCATAGTTTAAAGAGCTGCGAGAAATCATAAAGCAATTAGGATGATTTGGAAGACACTCTTCCAACGTTTCAGGGAATTATAGTCTAGTTCTGAGAGACTGTTCAGATGCAGATTAAATGATGTACCTCGCACAAAATAAATCACCGCGCGATGTCGTAAACATGTTTATCTAAGCAGTATATTAAGGGATTTTCGAGTGGAAAATAACCAAAGTTTGGAGCTAAACCTGTTGTTTTGGAGCTTAATGACATGAAAAAGGTTATCTCTCAAAGGTATCCAAATAATTTTCTTTTATTGTGAAGTGTAAAGACATGTTTTTGTTTGTCTGCTTGTATGTTCGAGTCGATTTAAATTTGCTTTTTTAACTAAACTTTTAAATTCTTTTCCTTGGATGGTTTGGCTATGTCCGTTTATAGATTTTAAGTAGTTGGGAAGAAGAGGTATATAAGCGAGAATTTTTCTTCTTTTGTACTTTTGTTAGGCCATTTTCAATGATATCAAAAGATTTTGTTAATAATGTGTACGGACATAGATGCTTAAATCCTACGTACGTCTCCTGTTGAAAAAATGAAGGGACAAAAATCAATAAATTTATTTATTAGTTTTTTTTTTTTATCATTATTATTAAAATTTTCATTTATTTAGTTTATTTTTATTTTAGACATAAAAATATCCGTTTTCACATGGAAATAAAGACAATGATCTTTTTAAATTTTATGTTAACCCATTTATTCCTAGCGTCCCATTTTTGGGACATTTTGAATTTTAATAAAATTTTATAATTTTCTTCTTCTTTACAACATGAAAATTGCATGAAGTAATTGTCTTTATCTGTTATGATTTAATGACAGCATAAGATTGATATTTATTTGCTTAAATGAAGGCCTTTTTTCGGTGTTTATAGATTTTTCATTTTTCAAGATAGCGAAATTAAACTTATACTAAACATGTTTGCATTTAAAAATTAATAAGTTTTCACTGAAAAATCCCCTGACTTCTGAAATAAAATTTCCTGATTTTTGGCTTTCAGAACTTGGCAAGTTTGCATATCCCATTAGGGGAAGAACATTGGACCACTTCTTAAAAATGTATATATTTTATATTATTTAAACATCATATTAGTACTCATATATAGCAGTATAGTAATGAATATTATACAATGCAACGTATATGTACATAACGATGTTTATACAATGCAACGTAAGAAAGATACATTTACATTCTGTAGTTACGTTTGAGATCGAGGCCTTGACATCCCTGAAATGCATTATAATCTCTATTTTTACTGACCTCGAAATGCTAGCCTTAACAAGTAAAAATTAAATTTTAAAAATCAAAAAACCTGACTGCGTGAGAAGCGAACTAATTAATTATTTCTCATCAATGTGAAACTAATATTTTTATTCTTACCTATATTTTTTATTTACTTTTATTGATGACTTTTAAGTTGTGTTTAATTGTTAGTTCCTATCTATAAATACTTTTTCATGAGGCTTATAGATGTCTATGAAGGTTAGAGTTGCAGGAAAGCTAGAGATCCTACCTACACAACTTCCTGGTTGTGTAATATTTAAACGTAGCTTCTGACTGCAAAATAGTCAATGAAACATCGTCTTCAATTTGAAAGACTTATCCAATGATATGCCACTCAATAGGGTACGTAAAAAATTTTTTTCGTCTCTACCGCCATTTTGAATTTATAAAAGCAAAATCTAGCCTATAACCATTGGACGGTTAAGACGAATCAATAGAGACCTCATTCATTAAAATCCATCCACCCGTTGGGATGTTTCGAGGGTATAAAGAAATCCACATACCCAGATACGCGTCAAACACATAACCCTTCTTGGCAGTGGAGTAAAAAATATATGCATGTTTTTAAGAATTATCAGTGTATATTTACCGATTCAAAGAAAATGTTTTCTAAAGATCATCCAGCAATCTTATCAGTGAAATCTTTAATTCGCCGTTATAATTGTGTCACATTTCAAGTAATACGACACATAGATAATATAATGATTATGTAACCTACCATTTCTGGCTTTCATAAGTCAATTACTCGTTCATAAATTACCACTCGGCAGGCAGTGCAAATCGTATTAAATTAAATAACATCTTCTTATATCATTCTATAACAAACTCACAATACGTGCCTCTGATACAACTAAACTCTGCAATTTGTTTCTACGTTTCTGTCCGATCTCATTGAGATTCATTTCAGGTGGGCTTCGCGTCATAATGAACCATTCCTTACATGACATGCCTTGAAAAAAAAAAAAAAAGTTCATATCTAAATGTGATCCGCCATTTCTCCCTGTACGATTTAATTCTCACCGCAATTCTGCCAGATTTTCAAATAACTACAATAATTTCTGCACCATAAAAATGTTCACATTCATAATTCAGCGCGTCGTTTATAATCTGTGACATAGTGGTACAACGATATTATCTCGGATAACGTCGTGTTTTATCAAGCTATAATAAGTTCATAAAAAAGGTACATTTACACTGCTGTTCTTCAGTCACGTTTGAGCTTGATCCATCGGAATAGCTTTACTTACTTCTTAAAATTATATTGCTAGGATTTATTAAAGAAGGTATTTGTACATTAAAAAGAAACAGCTTTTTATGATCGACTTGTTTATTTCTAATTTTCTTTAATGTAAGCTGTAATTTTATCACATTTCAAATGAGTACTATGAGTTATGTGACAGATCATTTCTATCATTCGTTTATAAATTGCCACTTGACAGTACAAATTGTATTAAATCAGATAACCGTCGTCTTTTATCACGCTATAACAAACTCACGCTACGTGTCTCAGATACAACTAAACTCTACAATCCGCTTCTACGTTTTTGGTTTTTGTCTGATCCCTTCCCGACCTCATTCTGATTCATCTCAGGTGGACTCCGCATCATAATGAACAATGAACCAACCAACCCTTACATGCCCTGTGATAAAAAAAAGGTTCATGTCTGAATGTGATCTCCCATTACTCCCTCTCATTCTCCTTCAAGTTCGGATCTCTGACCCTCTGCGTGACCCCCTAAAATGTTCGATTCGAACAGCGAACTTCGATATATCCCCCTTCTTCCTCCCACCTTTGCGGAATCTTCTCCTGGAGCACGCCTATTCGGTGTTTTCTCGAGACATTTCAAATGCCGGCATGATGATGGTCCCTTCGGTGATCTTCGTGCACATTCGGTGTAATTCCAGTCTGAGAGTAATTAGGGTAATTGGGTGTCGGGGTAACTGATGAACTTCGTGGGAGTTTCGAGCTTTGTTAATTTTGATAATCTGCCCGTTGATGATCTTTGGTTTGAATGGGATGTCCCAAGTGTGCAGACATGTATATCCTTCCTCTGTCGTTATTGTATTGTTTAGAAGAAATGTTTAACTATAATAGTTTAAGTCTATGAGAGTTCATTGCATTGTTACGATGTTATTTTCCTTTTCGCGGCGAATAGCTACTAAGATTCAGAAAGCATTAGAACTATTTTTGGATTCTAACCTCTAAAAATATTTTTGTTGATGTGATGGAGTTACAAATAGAAGCAAGAAAAACGATCCATGTAAAGGGATTTAATTTTGGGGGGTGTCGGTTTTATACTGATTTACATTAAACTGTTTTGAAAAAAAAATGTAATTCAAAGCAAGAACATTTAAAAATGGATTATTACATATTTATATGATCTGGGATGGTCTAAATCGATTTTCAAAATTAAAATTTACTGCTTTTTTGAAGAAAGGAATGTTTTTTTAAAACTTGCTTTTTATTTCTTCTTTCATTATAAAGTGCTAATACCCAATAATAGCTCCCAATCTACCCTTAATTTGCGGAAAAAATAAGAACAATTTTTCCATTTTTTTTTTTTTTTTTTTTTTTTAACTGATATACAAATTTTATTTAATGGTTCTATGTAATTTTGTCAATTTCTTATATGAAACATAAAAGCTGCTTATAATACTTAATATATGTTACAAGAAAAAAATGTTGCTGCTATTCTGTAAAATTTTCTATAAAAAATTAATTTATCACTGTGACCAAGAATACTTTTTGTTACTCCACACGAATAATTGCTCTATTTTCTTAAAATCGCAATTAATTATATAACTTTAGAAAGTGTTAATAATTTTGAGTTACTCAGCAAATCGAGTTATTCAGGAAACAAATCAAAAATATTGTTTCTAACAAATTTAAACAGCGGAATTTGATATTTGAATTTGGAAAAAAGAAGAAAAAAAGTAATTAATGTATATATCTACCCTATATATATAAAATCCTAATGAAACGAATTTATGAAACGACTGAAATGTAACGATTCTGTGAAACGACTGATTAAACAACTGATTATGTTTCACGGCGATTTCTCGTAAAATACAGAATACTTTGCGATGAAATTAACATCAAAAATCCGTATTGATGCACAGATCTCAAAACTGGTATTAGAATTTTTAAATTCGAATTAGTTTTCTAAATATTAATTTTTTTCTAATTTTAAATACTTTCCTCTAATGATGGCAACTCAAATTTTAATCATAACAGATATTTTTTTTCATATTTTAGAAAAGGTTATTATTTTAAACTAATTTGGCGACCAGTTTGGACTCCCTTAAATGTATGCTAAGAACAATGCTTTTTTTTTTTTTTTTTGTATTTCATTATTATTTTATTTAATACAGAACTTTCATTTAAAACTGAAACAATTAAAATAAATGACTTTCACTTCTTTCTTTTTTTTTTAAACGAAACCAAAAGAAAAATATTAGTCTCAGATGTCATATACGCACCGGGGTACCTAATTGGCGCCAAAATGGCGTTATTTTGCCTGACATGGTAACCCGGCTATTGTTGCTTATTCATTAATAAATGTTTATATATATTTATTTTCTTTTTATTTAAAAAATAATGTTATAAATTTCTTTGTTCTATAGTTATTAATTAATTTTTTTTATTGTTATTTCATTTTAAAAATAATAGAAAATAATTTAAAAATACATACGCAACTGGTATTCGAAAACGAGGTTTTTGCCAAATTGTCGTAAAAAAAATCACGCGAAACCCTGTGCTTATATGACATCTGTGTTAAATATTAAATAATACAAAAAATCATTACATTTAATTTCAAATTCAAAGCAAATGACCAATATTGCCAAATTATATAAATCGCCAAATTCTACAAGTTGACGTAATTTTTATTTTAAACAACGAAAGAACAAATAAATTAGTATAAAAATAGAAATACAAATAAAGCGTCGAAATAAAAATCACTTGATGGCGTAAACACGTGTAATTTCCTTAAAGTCAAGTGAATGTGACATTTACGATCAACCATTATTGGCATTTAATCTTATAGTCTGGCGATAGATTTTTGGTCGATGGGATAACCAAGTAGTACCGTTTTAATTTACCACTCGAAAAATAAAAAAATGCTAACTGGCGAGTTAAAAAAAAAAAGCTATTGGCGAGATTTAAACCCGGCTAACATAAAAGTACCAAGAAATCTTTGCGATCATGGCAACTTTTATGTAGTTTTATTCGAAAAAATAACTTTGATTCTTTAATCAAAATAGAAACCTTTCGTTATAATTCTATATTCTCTAATATTTTAAAAACCGGTCAAATTAGCTTGATTTCAGATTCTGCGGTGTCTGAACAGGGGTTGGCGAGCGTAGCTTGCAGAGGGCAGAGCCCCCTAGTATAATATATTTAATCATTCTTTTATAGCTGCTACATTAACTTTTCTCCCCCCCACCCTTTTTTTTTTCAAATTTCACAGACATGAATATTTTTAAAAAATAATAGATAGATACATGTTTAATTATAGTTTCATAATTTGGTGCTTGCTGTGCCTTTTTCAAAACTTTGCTTGAAATGTCACTTTTGAATGAAAAATAGTAGTAGTAATAATAATAATAATAATAAAGCAGATAGGGGGGGGGGGGCATCGTTTGTTTCAGGTCTAAATTAACACATCTACAACTTTTATGTATTTATAAACATGATTATTCCGAAATCCGAGGGTTCAGATTTGAATGCAGCTTTTACAAAATACCCTCTTAAAATTGGAGAGAAATGGACAAAGAAAAGCTTCTGTTTTGTTCAGTGGAGCGAAAACGTCAGTTCCTATATTTCCCAGGCATATTACTGCAAATCTGTATATTAAAATTTTAACAATTATATCATAATCTTAGTACTATACTTGTAAAGATCCTGGTGTATTTTGCTATTTTATGTGGTAACAAAAGGCAAGCAAAATAACTTGGGTGTTTATTGAAAAATATTAGTTCGTGGTATATATTCAATGTGAATGAATGACGATGTTTGGTGGTTGGGGAAGGCTTTAAAAAGAAAATCTAGACGCGAATTTTCTATGGATGTATTTATCAACAACTGTAGAACGCTTCCAGATTTTCAAAAAACATTTTTCAACACTTTTTTTTATAAAACTTACTAACGTTAAAATTAAAAAAAAAAAAAAAAATCATCGTTATCTGCATTAAGGTTATTTATTGAAAAAGGATAACTTCATAAAACAACATTTACAAATCAACTGATTAATGCATGATAAAATTATTAGTTGTTTTGTTCTCGAACACCGATTAAATATTGTATCCATTTTAAGAATACGGAAAACATATAAGAGAAGTTCGGGTGTTATCGAATGGCCGGATAATAAGGAATTCTTCAATATTCAGCGCATACGGTGTTGCAGCTAAGCATAAAACTACCAGACGACTTTCTAGTACTCCCATAAGGCACTGGGCTCAGTTACGTTTTGATACCTGTTGTTGAAGCGACGCGGTGAAATAAAATCTTTTTCTCAATTTTTGCAGGTAAATTTAATAAAATTCGTTTAAATTATAAAATCTCATTGTGAGTTATGTTAATCAAGTTCAGTGTAAAGTTGAACAGTTATATTTATTGCTGTGTTGTCAGTTTTCTTCTATGCTAACTTGTTGGCGAGAAAAGTGTTTATGTTTTTCAAGATGGCGTGTCGGGTAATATGGAAATATCAGACAGACAACTATTTCAAGACGAATCTAGTGAAGACGAACAATTATTTCACTCCGACGTGTCATTTGAGATGGTCTTTTTACCAGCTTGTACACCAGATGCAGTATGTGTTTGTTTTGCAATGAGAAATATTTAGAGGATGGAAGGGGGGAGGGAGGTGGATATAATATATGAAACAAAATCTTATTCTCAATTTTTGCTGGTAAATTCAATAAAATTCGTATTAATTATAAAATCTCGTTGGGACCTGATGTTAACCAAGTTCAGTATAAAATTGATGTGGCCTGGTGAAGCCTGATGTGCGCTCGTGTGGACTGTGGTGTGGCCGAAACTATGGACTACAATTTGTGTTAAAAATTATGTATTAAAAACAAATACATTATGCTAAAATGTACACACATTAAAATACAATCAACATCAACGTTTCATTTCGCATCTGCGAACGATGTTGATTGTGTTTTAATGTGTGTACCTTTTAGCATAGTGTATTTAGCATTCTGAAGACGTTCGCAGATGCGAAATGAAACGTTGATGTTGATTGTGTTTTAATGTGCGTACATTTTAGCATAATGTATTTGTTTTTAATACATAATTTTTAATATATATCAAGGTGCAATTGTCCAATTTTTAATTAGAACAATTTGTGTTTTTCTAAAAATTAAAACGAATTTTCAAAGAATCTTATGATTTATAGATGATGTACTAATGTTCACTTATTAAATAATTTTGAGTATTCTTGCAATTTCAATGTTCCTTATAAACCTATTCCATATGGACAGTATTAAAATAAGTTTAATTTTCATAATTTATGAACAAGCCTCAATTTAAACACCTGAAATGTCACTCATTTTTAGAGATTGGCTATAACCTAATTTATTTTGACGTTATATTTCTAATAAATTCGAGAATTGAAACAAAATTAATCTGAAATTAAATGAATATTCCTTGTATTATTCAAAACTATTACATACATTTCTATCCTTTCAGTAGAAGAATAAAAAATAAGGGAATTCTTGAAGAACATCATGTTTTCCCAAACAGCTGTTTTTTTATAGCCTCGAACCGAAAGGAAGAACAGGGTGCATTACCCCACTAGTTGCCATTACCCGAAAAATGTAACTTTTTTTAAGGGGACAGTTTATCTCAAAATTGGTCAAAATGTCGCTTTTTCTTTCATATTAAATGAAACCCCTATTAATTCTAATATTTTGACATTTTTACCCATACAGTAATTATATCGCAAGATATGGTAAATTTTGTTAATACAATCAGCGCAATTCGGCACACAAATGAAAACTTTAAACGGCTTTTATCCACGTTGATAATTTCTCCACTTTCCTGTTTTTAAAATGCTGAGGCCTTTTTTTTTTTTTTTTTTTTTTTTTGGTATTTGAGATAGAGATTTAAACTTTTTTGTACATGTTCTTTATTGTATAGGTAATAAATCTGCGTGTGGAATTAGCCTTGAGATTTTTTGTTAATTTTTTTTAAAATAAAAGTATATGAAGATGTGTTAGATTTCATCATTTTGCACTACAGTAAAACCTCCCTAAAGCGACCACATTCCGTTCCAATAAAAATTGATCGCTTCGAGAGGTGGTCTCTTAATGGAGGTCATGTTTCAATCTACATTTTAATTGTTGAAAAAAGGTAACAATTAACGTTACTAAAATTTATTTTTCACATTAGGAAAAAATATAAGTATCAAAACAAAAGTTAATTGGTACATAACTTAATTACTACAGAGTTTAAAAAATGAATACATTGACGTTTGCTTTGAATTTAAGATTTTATCTTTTATAACTTTTATTTCCCAGTCCTTTCGAAGCTCAGCAACTAAATGCAATTTATTTTGGACGGGAACAAATAATAACGATTTCATTAATTTATCTATTTCTTTGAAATTTTCCTGACAGAATAGGGTAGGGGAGCTTATTGACCATCATCCTTACCTTATCATCAGAGTTAAATTTACAAAGGAGTTTAAACGCTTAAAAGTTACTGGATTAAATAAAAATTCTGAACTTAGTTTAGAAGTTTGATGAATAATGCGCTCTCCAGAATTATTATTCTGATAAAACCTTCTTCAAGCGACCACGGAAAAACGGAATTAGTTTCATTTCTTCAAAGAAATGGGTCGCTCATGGAGGGAGTTCAACTGAGGTGGCCTCTGAATAGAGGTAAAATTAGTATTGAGCCTATGGGAATAAATTTCGTTCCATGAAAAAATGGTCGTTCAGAGAGGTGGTCGCTCAATGAAGGTGGTCGCACAGGGAGGTTTCACTGTATATGTATCAGTAAAAAAATTATATTAAATGTAATATTAGATGTATCTAAAAATCCATATGCAGTCTTGTAAAGGGCAAAATTAGCACCAGCCACGGACATAGGGCCAGTGAATGAGAAAAAGTGGCTATTAAAAAATTGGCTGTCAGTGGCCACTTTATGGCCACTTTCCTACAAGGAAAGAGCGAAATTTTCTTGCATTCCATCATGTTATTCTATTTTTTTTAACCATTTGGAAAAATGGTTATTGTCCTCCGTCAGGGTAGGAAATCAAAAACATATCTGAAGCGTTTTATTAGTTGAATCCGCATTTTATTCGTTTTCTGATTGGTTTATACAGTAATCTGTATTTTCCCTTTACTTTCAACAGAGATGGATATTTCTGTTGCCACTATGACAAAAAAAAGTAATAAAAACTACAAAAAAAAAAAAAAAAAATAATAATAATAATAATAATAATAATAATAATAACTCAGAAACAAATTGAGATACAGCTTTCAAACAAATTGCATTTAAAAGTAAATTTTTTTCTCTATACGACGGTGTAAAAAGTGATATTGTGGGATGTTTAGAAGTTTAAGAATGAAATTTCATTTAAAATTAGTCCAGGAATATTAATGTTTAATCCATGGCGTACGTAATGTATGACCAACTCCGTAGAAGTTTAAAAATTCACAGTACCGAAAAATGTAATCCACGTAAAATGTAAAATCCACCGAAAAATGTAATACGTAATGTATGATCAACTCCGTGCGATTTGTTTTTTAATTAGTTTAGAAAGATTTAAAAGTTATTACTATTTTTTTTCTCTTTGTTCTTAATTTAAAATGCTTATTTGTTATATATATATATATATATATATATATATGTGTGTGTGTGTGTGTGTGTGTGTGTGTGTGTGTGTGTGTATACTAGGGGGCTCTGCCCCCTGCAAGCTACGCTCGCCAACCCCCGTTCAGACACTGTAGAATCTAAAAGCACGCTAATCTGATCGGTTTTAAAAAGATTAGAGAAGATTGAATTATACTGAAAAAACCTGTAGCGATCTCCCTGTAAACGAGTTTCCATTCAATTCCTTTTGATTGCAAAAATTTAAGGTAGAATCAGTTGCTGTTAAGACATCCAATGGTTGTTTTCGTGTTTGGTTAAAGAAGATCAGTTAAACATTTGAAAAGAAGCTAAAATAAAATGAATTAAGTAAACAGTCTTTGTCTCTCGGTATTTTTTAACAGCGTTATAAAACAATTGACATAATACAATTACTAAAATTTGCTTTCTAGATTTTATTCTATTATATTGATTGCTTTCTAGATCTAAAATTTGCTAAAAAGTCGTTTCATAGAATCGTTACAAAAATTCGTTTCAATTCGATTCATTGGGATTTTATATAATATAGGGCAGATATATAATATATACATATACATCCCAATTAAGAGGGCACAGTTCATATATATATATTTTAGTAATTACGTTGAACTAAATATATTTTGATTTTATGATTATTCTATTTTTTCTGGTTGCAATATGTTTATATTAGCATATTTATTTGTGCAATTCGATTTTAGATTAATACAAATAGAAATTTTAACAAAAGTTTACTGCTTAGTATTTTTAACAGTCTTGTGTAATATACATTTGAAAATCTTTAAAAAACAATTGGGCAAAAATATTTAAAATTTTTTTAAATTTAAATAAAATTAAGTAAATAGTTTTGTTTTTGTTTTTTCAAAATGTACGTTTTTTTAATATTGAAATGCAGTGAGTTCACCATTTGAACCATATTTTTAAAAATAAACAAAATTGTTGAAAAGGTAAACTGTGCCCTTAAGGCTAAATATTGATAAATTAAAAATGTAGAGTCAAAAATAGTCAAAGTTTGTTCTTTACTAACTTTTAACGTGTCTCTCTCTCTCTTTTTTTTTCTTTTCTTTTCTTTTTTTTTTTTTTTTTTTTTTTTGTTGATTCACAAATAAAAATGTAAATGGTATTCAATAATACCCGAACTTCCTCTATATACGAGTCTGTCATTCTAATGCACGTGTTTAAAGTTAAATAGTATACTGAAGTTTCTTTCGACTTGTTGCGAAAAACATCTTGTCCAGCACCCACTAATCTACTAAACCCCATATAATGCAACCGAGAAAATATAAAAAATGTTTTTCCTGACCTTGCAGTGAAACCAAACCAGTTTTCAAATCATGTATCAAGCTAAGACGAGAAAAAAAAAATTAATGAAAAAGGAACTATTGTTAAATTCAATTATATCCGCGTCTTTTATTCTTATTTAGTTAATTCTCGAGAATGGACAGAGCTAAATGGAAAGTTAGCTCCGAAGCATTGAGGAACACACCTGTACCCGTCATTCAAGGGGAAAGTTGAGTTGTTTCGGGGTGGGGGTGGGGGCCGCAAAGTATGTTAAATTCACGTTTCGTTAGTGGCGCATTATCATATAGATAGTAACGTATAAGCTCGACAAAATTAAAATTCAGAGAGCGTCGCAGAAAGCTCTTTCGCTTGCTAATACGTTAGATGAGATGTGGACTTACAGACAGAGTTAGCCAAGGTCTTAAAAGTTTTCTTGCTGGTTCATCTGCTACTTTTTGTGTTTTTACGAGGGTTGTTTTCGGTGCGATTTAGTTTATGGGTGATAGGGCTGTTGGCTCGCTTGTACCGAGGTTGTAAATCAGTTTGACGGTTTTCTTTCTCATCCATTTTATCCGAGATAACAAATGAAAGTGAAAGCTCTACCTTAAATTGAAGTTAAAACTCTTTATTCGATTAATCTTTAATAGCTGAAAAACAAACTTCTTAGAATTAACAATAGTAGAAAAATCTTGTGCTAAAGCCGTTTCCAGAGTTCAGGCTTGCTGTTGGACATGTTTTGTTTAGACAATCATCTATCTATACCACCCATACACTGTTAAAAATTTCTGTTAAAACACAGAGAAAAAACCGAGACTCTCTGTAAATTTACACGAGTTCTCGGTTAAATGCATTCAACTGAGTTTCTCTGTCAAGACTCTCTGTAAATTTACACCAGTTCTCGGTTAAATGCATTCGATTGAGTTTCTGGGTCAAGACTCTCTGTAAATTTACACTAGTTCTCGGTTAAATGCATTCGATTGAGTTTCTCGGTCATCGTTTTACAGACATTTCCCTTATCTTGTACCCAATTCCCTGTAGGGATTTCCATGTCTTTCAATCAAATTTAGATAGAGTAGAGAAATAGTCGAAGCTAAATATTTTCAAAAAGTGGTAATTTTCTTAATCATTTTCATAGTTATAATTTTCTTAAAAAAAAAAAAAAAAAAAAAAAAAAAAAAAAAGGTTGTATGAAACATTTTTAACTGCGAAAGCCTTCCCATTTACAGAGAGGATCATAATACATTTAAATACATTGCTTTTATAAGAATTGTGATATAACCAAAGTATTTTTGGTTAATTGATCTATTTATTTTTGTAAATATTTTACAAAAAAGTTATAACTACCAATATATTTAACCAGTTTTAATGAAAAAATATACCTAAATTTCACATTATTATTATTTAAAAATTTCAGTATATCTTCTGATATTAAAGAAGATAATTATTGAGTAATTTCTTGATAAATAATTCCGTAAATAAAGGATTAAAAAATTAAATTTGATTAAAAAAATAATAAGTTATGTATCGGTCCAAACTGAATTAAAATAAACCATTTAAGAAAAATTTCTAACGAATATATTTGAAGCGAAATCTTTGAAAAGCACAAATACAGTAGATTTTTTCCCGCTTCATTATAAAAGACATCCTTTGTACACACCGGCCAGAGCTCATATGGCGCACTCAGTAAGGTGTTTTTCTCATACCCAGCGGTCTCGGGTTCAGATCCCAAGCCGGCTCGAAGTAAATTGTGTGGAAAATTAAATGGTACAGCAGTTCAAATTTACTCGAAAAATTCTGATACTTCGAAGTTCTAGAATTAACTAATTTCAAAACTACGTTAAATTATCTCCATGAAAAATAAATTAATTTACAGAGTCTTGGGTATTTTTAAAGATGTTAATTTACTGTAAATTTGCCGAATAACTTCTCTGTTATTTAACAGAATCTCTGTTTTTCTAATTTCTGTAATTTTACATAAGACTTGAGATAATGGAAGTAGAATCAGTAGAACCTCTGTAATTTCACAGAAAATTTTTTAACAGTATACTCAACTTTTCCCCCTTCATCCTTCTTTGCGGTCCGCAAGGCATGTGGTTGATACGTCAGGTGGGCCGCAAAACCCTACGCTTATATAAAAAAAAATGTGATATGAATGACAAACGTAATTAATATGGTAAAATAACAAAAAATAAATAAATAAAATTTAATATAATCATTACTAGTTACTTAATAAGTATAAAATGTAATTGCAGAATTTTTAAGTTTTAAAGATAAAAAAATCAAGGTAACTTTTTATCTGTTTAAGAAAAAAAAAAATACAGTGCAAATTTAATTAATTTAAAATTACGTTTGATTAGTTTTGAAGATTTAAAAATAGGCTACTGTAACACAAAAAAGACTACATGTAAAAAGAACTTTTCACTAAGCAAATGGCATTTAGCATGTTTTAACATATATAAGTTTAAATTAATTATAATTAAGATGACACCCTTCATCTTTCCATAAAAATATTTAAAACACTAGTGAAGGACTTAAACTTTTTTTTTTTTGCATATCTAAAATTTTTATAATGTGGACCGTAGGTGCTGATCTATGCCATTATCTACGGTAACTGGCAATCCGGGTACATTATCTGGCTATTGGATGCTTTATTAATGTATAGGGCCTCTCTGGTTCTTCGGAAGGACAAAGGGGGTGGGGTAAAAGGCATAACTGAATTAAAAATTAATTTTGTCTTAAAAACTATATTAATGTGAACAAATTTCACCCAAAGATTATTAACTTATCAGTTATTGATAGCGTTTAAGTGCATTTTTCAACTGCATTTGCATTTTGAACAACTGCAGTCAGTATTTGATTGTAAGAAGTTTTTTCTCACCTTATCGAAAAGTTCAAAAACATATTTAGCTTGTTGAAATTAAAATAACTACAATATATTAAATATATAAAAAAAATTCTATATGTTCAGCTGAAACGTCAAATCCACCTTAGTATCAGAACATGGAAACATTTAAAATGATTCATAATTTATTCATTACTAAAATAGGTGCAAAACTATATAAAATGTTTTAAAACATTAAACCCAATTCACATATATTAAGGTGACAGTGGACATTCAAAATCACGAAATTTGACAAAGATATATTTTTTTTTCTTTTCGAGGATTATGAAACTAGATGCTCAAATTTATCTGATGCAAAAAGAATTTTTCAATATGTTGAAATTTATATGAATATGAAAATATATAAGCTATTTTTTTTAAGAAAAACGAAGCATAATTATCAAAATATATATATTTTTTCTACTTATAGGGGAGACTGGGGATGGTTGACCATAGGGGAGGCTTGTCCCACCCCTCGGTTTTCATATTTAAAAGAATTTCAGAGTTTTGCAAATAGGTGGCAACCAAAGCTACTGAAATGCTCAACCAATAGTCTTTGTTTCATAAAGATAACTGAAACAAGTGTGGAAAAATCAATTGTGAAGAGTTTTCTGCTCAAAAAGTGTATTTTTTAGAAACATTTCGTAAGATTTTCTCAGATAAAATATGCCATAGAAATGTAAGTAAGTATGTTTTAAGTAATGTAGAAATATTGAGCTTTTATTCCAGGCATAAAGATTGTACAGTAAATTAGGCTAAACATAACAATGTGCTATACTTCCAAAAAGTGGCTATGTGGGGAGGCTTGACCCAGTTAATGTGAGGGAGGGTTCACCAGATCAAAGCTCAGTTAATTAAGTGTTTTTAGAAATCTTTTTATTATACTGTACATATTGAAGGGTTACTGGTTATATTTATAAAACTAGGGGGGCCGGCCCCCTACGAGCTACGCTCGCCAACCCCCGTCCAGACACCGTAGACTCTAAATGCACGTTAATTTGATCGGCTTTAAAAAGATTTCGAAAGATTGAATCATAATTTAAAAAACAGTGGCGATCTCTCTATAAACAGATTTCTATTCATTTCTCTTTGATTGGGGAATTTTAACGCCAAATCCGTTGCTGTACTACTTGATTATCCCGTCGACCAATTTCGCCAAATTATATAAATCGCCAAACCACTCGCCAAATTATACAAATTGACATAATTTTTATTTTAAATAACGAAAAAACAAATAAATTAGTACAACATTAATTAAAATACAAATAAAACATCAAAATAAAAATAACTTGATGACGTAGACACGTGTAACAACATTTCAAAATAAGCTAATATAAAAGGAATTAAGTAAACAGAGTCTTTGTCTCCTGGTATTTTTTAACAAAGTGAAAAGAAAGTTCTTTTAAATGAGACATTTTAAATTAATCGTTTTTAATCTGACGTAATTTTGGCCAAACTATTCTTTCTCTTTTTAATATTCACATGAAAATACTTTTGTTAGAAATGAAATATTATTTGCGCTTTCCTAACAAAAATAGTTGAAAAGTATCCTCTTAAACTATCAAATAAATGTCTAGCGCAATTTCTAAATTTAAACGGTTTTGCAATATTATTTTGTGTTCATTTTATGTAATAACTGTAATGTGACGTAAATATGACGTAATTTCTCCTATTTAAGACTTCTAACGCATGTTAATAAATTTATTGTTTTACAAATTCCTTTCTCTCTTAAAATTCACGTGTAATTATCGTTTTTATGACGTAATTTTTAATAAGTTCCTGCTTTTTGTACATAATTATTTAATTCTAATTCCAAATGTTTTTTTCTGTTTATAATAGTCACGTGTAAATACATTTTTTATTTATTTACGCGTATAAATATTTTTTTTTTTTTTTTTTGAAGCAAACATTATTGTTTCCGCTGTTTATACAGTTGGCAACAGTTTAAATTAATATCACTTTCTAAAATCTGTTAAAAATATCTCTAGAAATGCTGAAAATCTGAATTTAAAATAGAAATAAAACCTCAAAAAATTAGTCAAAATAAAAAAATTAATGCAATCTGCACTCCGGCAAATTCTAACGCATAAAATGATTAAATTCCTATGAACAGTTTTTGCTCCTATAAAACTTTTTTAGTGGAACGATTTTGTCCAACTTTAGCATTAAATATCTCTTAAAATAATTCTTCGATCTGAAAACTGTCTGTATCAGTGTGTTTATCAAACATTTTTGTATAATGCTACCGATTTTCAAATTTTTGTATGCATTATGTTTCTTAATATTAACGAAGAAAGACCTCCGGTCACAAAAAATTCAAAACCGGCGGCGGCGGCGGCGGCGGCGGCGGCGGTGACAGCGGTAGTTACTTTTTTTTAGAATAGAGAGATAATGAACATTTATTCAGTAAAGCAAAAGTAAAATGAGGGGATAGAAAAAAAAATGTTTAAAATTGATTAAAGGAAAATATGAAAAATTGCTAAAGAACCAAGAAAAAATTTCATGAAATATAAATTGGAAATTTGATAAGAACTTTTATTGGATTTAAATAGTATCCATAATAGGTAAATAGAAAGAATGGAAAAAACTAGAAAGGATGAAAGAAGCAGTCTTAATAAATGTTAAGTGTTCTTGCCTCTGCAAAAGAATATAACATTGAACAAAACACTTTAGGAAGGTATGTAGATAAATTCCACCAAGATGAACACAATAAGATGAAGCCAAACTATGTGGCAACTAATGTTTCCTGGTCGGGTCTCGCAAAAAATGGGTGTTTAAAACGAAAATTTTCTCCTGTGCCTTAAATTCCGTCTAAGCAGGTTTGTTTACACATCACGTTTCCCAAATAATTTTTAATAATAATTAAACCATGTAGCATAAAGTTATTCTGCGTTTTTTTTTTTTTTCTTTTATAACTGATTTTATTTCTTTTAACAAATATTTCATTATAAAAAGAAGTGGGTTAAGTCTCCCATACGTGGGGAGACTTGACCCATTATTTTCTCATGTTTAAAATCAGTCATTTTTCTAGTTTCTTATGTGTTACACTTATGTCGCAATTTTATTTTGACAACTGATTGTATAACGAATAAAATGATATATAAAACTTTATTTTTGTTCAATATTTAAAAAATCATTTTGAAAAAAAAAAAAAAATAAAAAAAAATAAAAAAAAAATGGGTCAGCCCACCCCAGTCTCTCCTATATTCAGCCAACTTTTACAATTCATCTCAACTTCCATTGTATTCTATAAAAAGTATCTCTTGAGTAAATATTGTCGTATTTTATACAAAAGAAATGCGCATGGGACATTTTACAATATGGCAATTATTCGTTATTTTAAAAATTTAATAATTTCAAAACTTTTTATTATTTTATCACCAAATTTTGAATATATTTGAACTTGCCACTAACATGTCTGCTAATTTTCAAATGAATCCATTGAAAATAGAGAGGTTTGGCTTTTAATGTCCATTATAGGTCAAAATTAACATTTTTACACACTGGCCACTGGCCAGTACACTGATTTTTTTCACTGGCCAGTTTATTTTAACCACTGGCCAGTAACAAAGTTATGTATGCTCCATACAAAATGGAGCTTTTTCTAACTATCAACATTGTAATTTACTAATATATATTACTTACCATTCGATATGATTTCACTCAACTGAAAAATTTTGTTTTTACTATTAATTGCAATGAAATAAATTCACAGGAAATTTTCAGAAAGGTTACACCAGAGAGGGATGCCCCCCCCCCCCCCACCTCGGCACTAACTAATATGAATTTTTCTGCGACCCTTTAACGAATTTCGCGTTTTTTTCGCCATCTTTTGACGAAATTCACGTTTTATCGTGACCTTTTGCAAAATCTGCGTTTTTACGCGATCTTTTGACGAAATCTGCGTTTTTTCCGCGATCTTTTCACAAAATTGCGTGCCGCCATTCTTTGAAAATATTTGCATTTTTTTCAAGATTTCTTGACGAAATTTGCGTTTTTAGGCGATCTTTTGACGAACTTTCGTTTTTTCCGCGATCTTTTGATGAAATTTGTGTTTTTCGGTAATCTTTTCGTGAAATTTGCATTTTTTCCACGATCTTTTGACGGAAGTTGCGTTTTCTCCGCGATCTTTTCACGAAATTTACATTTTTCCCGCGAACTTTTCACTAAATTTACGTATTTTCCGCGATCTTTTCTCGAAATTTGCGTTTTTCCGCGATCTTTTCTCGAAATTTGTGTTTTTTCCGCGATCTTTTGACGAAATTTTCGTTTTTTTCGCGATCTTTTCTCGAAATTTGTGTTTTTTCGCGATCTTTTGATGAAATTTGCATTTTTTCCGCGATTTTGTCAAGAAAGTTGCGTTTTCTCCGCGATCTTTTCACGAAATTTGTGTTTTTTCCGCGATCTTTTTACGAATTTTGCAGTTTTTCCGCGATCTTTTCACAAATTTTACGTTTTTTCCGCGATCTTTTCACAAAATTTGCGTTCTTCCGCGGTACTTTGAAGAATTTTGTGATTCTTTTTCGCGATTCTTTGTCGAAATTTGCGTTTTTCCGCGATCTTTTCACGAATTTTGTGTTTTTTCCGCAATCTTTTCACGAATTTTCCGTTTTATCTGCGGTCTTTTCACGAAATTTGCGTTTTTCCGCGATACTTTGAAGAATTTTGTGATTCTTTGTCGAAATTTGCGTTTTTCCGCGATCTTTTCACGAATTTTATTTTTCCCCGCGATCTTTTCACTAATTTTGCGTTTTATCCGCGATCTTTTCACGAATTTTGCGTTTTATCAGCGATCTTTTCACGAAATTTGCGTTTTTCCGCGATACTTTGAAGAATTTTGTGATTCTTTTTCGCGATTCTTTGTCGAAATTTGCGTTTTTTCCGTGATCTTTTCACGAAATTTGTGTTTTTTCACCGCTTTTTTGACGAAATTTGCTTTTTTCTACGATCTTGTCACGAAAGGTGCGTTTTCTCCGCGATCTTTTCACGAAATTTGCGTTTTTTCCGTGATGTTTTGACATAATTTGCTTTTTTTACGTGGTCCTTGGGCGAAATTCACTTTTTTTGCGATTCTTTGACGGAATTGGTGATTTTTTTCTACGAACGATTGGCGAAATTGATTTTTTTTCGGCGACCATATCGAAATTAACAATATTTTTATGTTCGAATTTTCGGACTGATGACCGGTTTTTTTTTTTTTTTTCTCGGAACCGAATGCCTTAAATTTTCGGAAAATTCGAGACAGAATCAGCCCTGCTACTTACTTTTCTTACGTTCGGGAGAATCGCCGATTTGCACGCCGTAAATTCCAAACGAATTTCACCCCTTTCCTCCCTGGCATTGAGCTTTCAACCATCGCGTTTGGCGAGTGGTGCCCAATGAGTTTGGCGAGTGAGGACAATAAAGTTAATCGCCACGTTTTAAGTGTTACTCGATGCCTGGCGAGTGGCGAGTGCTAATTTTGTGCTATAGTGTCCATTGTCCCCTTAAAAATTTCGCCGGAATTCTTGAGCGCTTTCAACCTGAACCTGGCCATCATCAAGGAGATGAATAAAAAAAAATTCATTAACTCCTGCATGCACACTGGTTAAATATCGGAGGATAAAACCGTTTATATTGTTTTACACCTATTTTAGTAATGAATAAATTGGGTATCATTTGAAATGTTTTCATGTTTTGGTTAAATAAATATAATTAAATGCTACTAAGGATCATTTTATAATTGAAGACCTGAGTGGAATATAACAAAAATTAGAATTTGAGAAAATTGAAGCAAAAGTCTTTTGCTCTAATTTAGTTATTAGTTAGTAGTTTCGTCTTAGTAGCATATATTTGAATGTTCATAGCTGATACTAAGCTCGCCTAGAAAAGAATATTAACATTTAATTATTAAATATTAGGAATTATTTTCACCCTTTTAATGATTAAATATAAAAATATTAAATATTAAAAAATACTGTCTCATATCTTCAATACTAAGTAGAATTTTAGTTTTACCCTATGATATAATACCCCAAAACGCTTTCACCCATAAAACAAGACAATTTTTGAAAAATTTTATCATAACATTTTCTTCCAATAAGCTCTTCAATTGTCCAATTTTCTCTTAGTTAAGGGTGTACTCTAATAACTGCTTATTTCCTGACTCATTTTTAAATTCATTTTTGCTCTCACATGCATCCAGTTTGCAGGTTCTCTTATTCAGAACAGGGCCGAAACGGGGGGCGGGGGGGGGGGGGGGCAGATGGGGCATGTGCCTCAGGCGTCAGAACGAAGGGGCGCCCAATGAAGATTTTGTTTGTCGATTTTTCTCACAAAATCATCCTGTCTGGCATATGACCAAAGCATATAGAAGAATCTAAAGATGATATGGCATAAGGATCCTGTATAAAGCAGAATTTTTTTCGCTTCTTTTCGATTCCGTTTTCAAGATTTTAACTTTTAACTGATGTCACAGAAATTGTCACATAACTAATGTGAAGCGGTCTGTGAGACCGCTCCATCGAAAGGTGAATAAATGTCATGATTAACTCATAGGATGGTGTGTTTGTACTAAACTTTTTTGTACAGGACTGTTATAATTAAAATTCACCTATTCAAAAGTCTGTGGCGCTAGTACTAAAGTTAGTTGTAGTTAAACTGAAAATTGAAAGTTAAACTATAAAAATTGAAAGAAGCCGCTGTCTGAGAGACCGGTAACATCAGTTAAAGGTTAGTCAATCAATATTTGACAAAGGTGTACTCAAATCCGAACTGCTTATTTTCTGACTCATTTTTTAATTCATTTTTGCTCTCAAACGCATCCATTTCTCAGGGTGTCTTATTCAGAAACTATATAATGTGCCGTATGGGTCGATTTTTGGTAAAGGCAGAATATATTTCAAAAAATGCTGTCAAAGTGGATATTTTGAATCGAATTTCCCGGGCCGATAGTGCTGGAAACGAAAAAAAAAAAAAAAAAAAAAAAAGATCGTACTGAAAAAATAATTGTTTATAAATCAAGTTCTAATGAATTGAACGGAAATTAAATTACACAGTCGCTTATAAATCGCTTCAAAAATCACGTCAGCAATTTTAATGTTTTCAGTTTTAAAAATGAGTCTGAAAATGTGTCAGAAAATTTCGAATTACCGAGCTTTGAAAAATACTTTTTTTAATACCTTCTTAAGAATAATCCTGTTTATAAAATATTGTTAAGGAAAAAAATATATAGAAATAAACTCTGTATTATATTTCTTAAAGTGCATCTTTGCTGTAATGGAACTTATTCTCCAAGCAACGCTATGAAAAAGGAGTTGCGCTAATGAATTTTTATGCAAATGAAAAATCATGTATACATTGCTAGCATATCGACACATACTAATATCTAATTGCATCTGTATATATGCACAATTAAATGCTTTCTTTAAAAAATCATGTCGGGATGATAGAAGTTTTCTTATATACATTCATTTATACTGAATATGATGCATTAATAAAACAATTATTATAATGTATTTTACAATACAATTACTATTATTATACGAACAAAACAATTATACGTATTATTATTATTATTAGTTCCCACTGTTTATTTCATAATTAAACACTGATCGCATAATAAAACAAAAACAACCTTATCGTAGTTAATATACTCTTTTTTTTTTTTTTTTTTTTTTTTGTTATAATGTCATTCTCTCGTAGAGTTTCTAGATGTGACGACCACAAAAGTTATTTTATTAGACTAATATTTAATTGCAGATGTGTGTATGCCTAATTAAATATTAATTAAAAATATATATGTACCAGGATGAAATACGAGTTTTCTTTATTTTTTGCTCTTATTTACACCGAATGTGTATTATTAATAAAAATAACTCTTCTTTAACAGTAATAACAATTATCTCGGTTTTTATATCATAATTAAACACTCTATTGCAGCTTATAGCCCAACAAAAATGCGTAATAAACTATTAAAAAAAAGTCATTGTCTTCCATGCTTTGCTTGGTTTCTACAAATGAACAATAAAAAAATGTTTTACTTTTGCTTTAAAAAAAATATATCTTAGATATCTCTTATCACGTTAAAATTAAGTAATTAAGCAACATTTGTGACAGAACCATTCTGCCTACAATCAAACATGATTCTTCTGTTTTTTTTTTTTTTTTAATTATGTCCCCTGGAAAAAGACTGCGCAAGAAATCTTCGGAAAGGAATAAATATTTTAATTACCGTAATGAAGGCTAGTAATTAGCACAGGCGGATAAGCTACCATTTGTTTGTTCTGCCTCATTAATTAATATATTATCCCATCAGATGAATGCTGAATCTTGCGTTTCCACTCACAAGAAGCTAAATTTCTTGATAAAATTAATTAGAATAGATTTCCATGTTACTAATTAGTATTCTAATTAACAAAAACTGTATAATTTTCCCAAAACGACACAAAAAGTTATTAATTAACGACAACAAAAATAAGGCAGGAAGTGGAAGACCGGCCGTGTTTTTCATTAAAGAAAAACAGAAGAAATGTTACAATGATCAGCGTCATTATTCAAAATGAAAGAAGACAGAAGAAACTTGTAAAAGACGTGCAGCAAGCAATCAAATTATTTGACAGAAGGATATATATATGCATTTTAATTATTATTATTTTAAGTATTCATAGGTAATAGTGAATGAAGCCCGAACTCTTGACGCTTTGTTGCAGTGAGCGTCAATAAAAAGTAAACACCCGTATTTCAAACACTAACTGTTTCATTGTAAATATGTTATCGATTAATAATATAAAGTAATAATATACAATTAAGTACTCATTCAATAAGAATCTAATTCCTTATAAACATTTAACAAGAATGAAATACAACAATACAAAAGCAATATTCAATAATACTGGTGGTGCCGAAATTCATCTGACAAATAAATTTTCAAAATCCAAGTGAGATGGGAGAGCAATTAGATTAAATAGTTTATTAAATAAAACTGAAATAGTATGTAAATTCTATTCATCATTAGAAGTTAATAATTGTTCCATAATAGTAATTCTCCGTATTTAACAGAGCCAATACAAAAAAAAAAAAAAAAATGTTCTCTGCTTGGTTGCAGAGTCAAGACTTCCATTATACACTCTGTATTAAACAGAGCCATGATTTAACAATTGGCATCTCTGATTACAGAGTCAGGACATGTTACATGTTCTCTGCTTGGTTACAGAGTCAAGACTAACCATTTTAAAAATGATACATATTATATAAAATAAACATCAAAATAAAAATTACAATATGCAGTTATAAATCTTCTAAATAGCTATAATATTCATTTAAATGACATCCAAGTAATTATAAAACTAATAAATCACCATCAATTCAAAATTATTATAAAGTAAATAAATCTATATTACATGACCTTGAAATCATAATGTTACTCATAAATATTGATTCAGGGTTATAAACAATTTAGATAAACAGATTAGATTTTTTCTGTCAAAAGAAATCAGTTTTATAATTATGTTTCACAATATAAAGATAAACAGAGTTAAATTATAAACAAATAAATTTGAGGGCACTTACGCCGAAACATCCTCCGCCTCCATGAACGAAACGAAGTTCATCAAACAATTATAACTTACCAAATTTCCACTATCACATACTAAATAATCAAATATTAAATACAAAATTAAAATATTACCTTAAATGTCAAGTATAACTAAATGAAATGCAATTAAATCCTACTACTTCTAAAAAAAAACAGTTTCTGGAACAACTAAAAATAGAAAAAGACATTAATATACAAAATAGTTCAGAAAGTTACAAAAATTAGACATAGAAAAAAAATAATAATAACAAAGTTAGTTAAAATAAAGTAAAATTCTATTATATTAAATGTCCATCGGTAGAGGAGACAATTTTGTGATAGGGCGTTTCAGTTCACCAGTAGAAGTCTTTAATTTGACAACACGAACAATATTATCATCACCAGGAAATAGTTCAATTATTCTGCCCAATTTCCACCTTAATAGGGGCTGGTTTTCTTCCTTTATCAACACCAAGTCATTTATTTTTAAGTTCGGGTTGCTTCTAAACCACTTTGTACGTAGCTGCAATTGTGAGAGATAGTCTGACGACCACCTTTTCCAAAAACTTTGGAAAATCTTTTGTAGCAATTTCCAACGTTCCAAAGGAGTTACATAGGTAGAGGAGATATCAGGCTCAGGTAAGGAGGTCAAGGGTGCTCCTATAATAAAATGACCTGGCGTCAGATCCGTAAAGTCATTTGGATCAGAAGACTCAGCGACAAGCGGTCTTGAATTTAAGCATGATTCAATTTGTGCAATTAAGGTAAAAAATTCTTCATAAGTTAAAATCTGATCACCAATTATTCTCTTCAAATGATTTTTCATTTGTTTTATTCCCGCTTCCCAAAGGCCTCCAAAGTGAGGGGCAGAAGGTGGGTTGAATTTCCATACTATCATTTCGTCAGTAAGATACTTGTGCAATTTTTCATCAGAAGCAATTTGAGACATCATTCTCTTTATTTCGCGGTCTGCCCTACAAAATTTGTACCTCTGTCGGAAAATATTTCTAGAGGTTTTCCACGTCGAGCCACGAATCTTTTCAATGAGGCTAGAAAGGTTTCAGTTGTAAGATCAGTGACTAATTCAAGATGGATAGCTTTTGTTACGAAACAAACATACAGACAAACATAATGTTTAAAGGGTTTCACACCACGTCCCTTACGAGGTTTGATCAAAAAGGGGCCGGCTAAGTCGACTCCTACTCTTGAAAATACTCGAGCTTGTGTCACGCGTGCTGATGGCAGATTTCCCATCAACTGAGATGAAAGGTGTGATGAATTTCGGAAACATTTCATACATTTCCTTATTTCTCTTTTCACAGCTTCTTTAGCCTTAATTATCCAAAATTTTTGTCGAATTGCTGAAATTGTCAATTGAGTCCCGCTATGAAGATGTTTCTCATGAAAATACTTTATTATCAAGTCTGTAACATAATGCCTTTTAGGGAGAATGATTTGATGTTTTTGATATTCAGACAAGTTTGCATTTTTTAGCCTACCTCCAACACGAAGAATATCATTTTCGTCAAGAAATGGATGTAAAGGAAGGAGTTTGCTTTTAGAATTTAGGATCTTTCTGGATTTTAGAATTTTCAGCTCGTCTCCGAATTCATGGTTTTGAATTAATTTCACAATAGCATTTGTTGCCCTTTCAAGTTCTGGAACAGTCAAAAAACCATAGACTCGTTCAGATGGGCATGTACTATTTTTGATGAATCTGAGGCACCAAGCCGTAATTAGTTTTAATTTAGACCAGGATGAAAATTTAAATAAAAGCTCAAATTCTGGAATATTTTGGGATATGGAGCAAACAAGCGTTTTACGTTGTTCTTGCAAGACCTCTTCATCAGGTAGATTAGGTTGAGTTTCAGGGGGAAATACTGGTAACGATTCTTCCTTCAGCCAGCTAGGACCATGTAACCATACCTCGTTATTAATCAATTCAGATGCAGAGCAACCACGAGAGAGAACATCTGCAGGATTTTCCTTTCCTTTACAAAATTTCCATTGTACAGGAGCAACAAGTTCCTGAATTTCGCGTACGCGGTTTGCCACAAAGGGCTTCCAGTTGTTAGCACTTCCTTTAATCCAGTGCAAGGTAATTTGGGAGTCACTTAGACAAAATATATTTTCATTCACAATTTTAAATATTTCCTTTAAATAATTCGCTAATCTTGCAGCCGTAAGTGCTCCAAGAAGTTCGAGGCGCGGCAATGTAATTTTCTTGAGAGGCGCTACTCTCGACTTTGCTATTACAAATGAAGTTTCACAAGAAGAAGAATCACGTAGATAAGCCACTGACCCATACCCCTTTAAGCTAGCATCAGAAAATATGAAAAGTTGAGCGGTTTCAGGATTTAATTTTGGGATAGTTACAAAATATTTTCTAAGAATTTCAAAATTTACCAAGTCTTTTATTTCATTATGCCATTTTCGGAATTTTCCACTTAAAGAATCTGGTAATGTAGAATCCCAGTCAATTCCATGTTCCCAGAGTTCTTGCATTAAAAATTTAATTCTTATCACGAAAGGGGAAATGAGTCCAATAGGATCATAAATTTTTGCCACAGTTTGTAAAACAATACGTTTGGTAATAATTTTATGGTCAAATTCTACCAAAAGTGGTTGTATGTCTATTTTCAAGGTGTCACTTTCTGTTATCCATATAATTCCCAATACCTTCGAAAGATTTTGTTCAAGAGTGTCTTCCTCAAAGTTTATTCCATGTTCCTTCCATAAAAATTTTAAATCGGAAGAATTGGTTTTAAATTTTCTGAGTTTCATATTGGCCTCACTCAATATCTTCTCTGCACCGTTTGATAAAACAAAAGCTTCGTTTACTGAATCAGCTCCATGAAACAGGTCATCAACGTATAAGGAAGTATCCAGCATATTAACTATTTTTCCAAACAAATCTTTATACCCCTCAATGTGATGTTTGATGGTTGCAGAAAGGAAAAAGGGTGAAGTTGTTACACCAAAAGTTACATGCGTCATGCGAAAAACCTTCAAAATGGTATTGTTACTAGTGATATTGTCAAACCACAGGAACCTCAAAAAATTTCTATCTTCTTCTTGTATCTGGATTTGCAAGAATGCTTTTTCTATATCTGCCGAGAAAGCAATTTTGTGGAGACGGAATTTTAAAATAATGTCCAATATGCTAGGATTTAGATTGGGCCCAGGAAATAAGCACTCGTTTAAAGATTTTGCCCCCTTATCTTTGGATGACGCATCAAAAACAATTCTTACTTTAGTTGTCGATTTATCTTCCCTTATTACTGGTCTGTGAGGCATGTAATACGTGTTTATTTCATCTTTATTAAACTCACATTCTTCAATTATACCCAAACCACATTGTTCATTTAATATTTTCTCATATTCCTTAAGTAACCATTCATTTTTGCACAATTTTGATTTTAATCCCCAAAGTCTATGTTTAGCTACATCAAAATTGGATTCCAATTCATTTTTATTTACTTTCCACAAAAGTTTAGTTTCATATCTTCCATTTACAAAATTTAAATTATCATTAAATAAATCAAGAGCATCTAAATCCTTTTGTGAAAATAATTCATTTTTACTATCACAAATACCCAAAGACTCTAGTTTCCAAAACTTTTGCAAATCAAAATTTTCTATTTCATTAACAGATACAAGATGAGCATTAACTGTTTCGTTACCTTTAGAGTTTATTTTTCCCACTATTGTGTACCCAAAAAGTGTATTAGCTACATATAAATGGTCATTAATTTCTTCAACGACACCTCTCTGAACATTCCAGAAATAATCAGCTCCAAGTAAAATTTGTACTTCGGATTCCTCGGGCGTAGGGTCGGCTAACCTCCATCTTTTACTTTCAATGTATTTTATAACTAGAGGGTCAGAATTGGGAACCTTCAATGTTGTTGCACTTATCAAATCGGTAGCTAACACCTCAACATCTATAAAACGATGATAATTCATTTTACTTCGCAATTTAATTTTAAAAACATCATATTCTTCTTCGCGACCTTGATCCATGCCAAAAGCGAATACAGTTAAATGTTCTTTTCTTAAAACAGGCAAATTTAATTCACGAGCTAATGCTTTTGTTATGAAGCTTTTTTCGCTTGCAGAATCAAGTAATAATCGAACTACCTTTGATTTAGAATTACCTTGAGCAGTTACACAACATGTTTGCAATAAAACAGCATGCTTAGAATTTCTAAAATTACAATGAGAATTAGATACAACTGTTTGATTTTGATTTTCATTAATTTCTGGTTTCAAACTTTTCTTAAAGCAAAATAATTTGTTATGTTCAGTGCTTTTACAATTTAGACATGGCTTTAATTTTATACGGCATTGCGAAGATAAATGCGATTTCAAAAAGCATTTGTAACATCTACCCTCCTTACGTAACATTAATCTTTTCTTATCATCAGCTAAATTTTTACACTCGGAAGATAAATGATCATTACCTTTGCAAAATACACAAAAAACTTTAATATTGGCATTTAAGGTATTAGCATGTTGATATTTATTTGATGTTTTCTTTTCACGAAATTCAGTTTTATTTTTATGTACAAAAGAAGAGGATGCATCATTTTTAGAACTTGTCATTGACAAAGCCTTTTCTCTACATTCTATTTCACATTTCAGAAAGGCAATTAGATCGGTTACATCTGACTCTTTCCTAGTATCACGTTTTCTATGATATTCAATCACTAATTTATGGGGCAATAGCTTTAGCAAAATAGGATTTAGCAATTGTCCATAAGAACTGGATGTTACCCCCAAATTTCTTAAACTTCTAATATTAACTTCGCACATGTCATGCAATCTTCTTAATGCATTTAAATTTGAACAATTTTTAACTGGTTCCATATTTAATAAATTAGTCATGTGTTTATTAATAATAACATCAACCTTACCAAAACGGTCCTTTAATAAATCAATACAAGTATCATAATTTTGTTCTGTCAAAGGAAACCCTTCTACCACATTATAGGCCCGATTACATAACAAGGATTTTAGATAAGCGAATTTTTCTATCTTAGATAGTGATTTATTCTGGTGTATCGATGTTTCAAAACAGTTAAAAAATTCGACCCATTCTTCGATTTCACCAGAAAATTTTGGAACATTTAATTTAGGCAATTTCATGGCAGAACTCGTTTCTGTTCCACTAGCAGAACCATTCAATGAATTTACACGACTAGTTGCTATCATAGAAACATTATCCTTTTTACATTTTCTCAATCTATTTTTAATTTTAAATTTAGCACTGATCAATTGGTCAGTGTACTTTTCACTATTAGCAATGTCCTTTTCATATTCTTTTGAGTCGGATATTTGAGCTTCAATATCACGATTCAAACTTTGGAAAGCCGTTTCTTTTAAGAGAAATATTTCTTGAAGCTCTAATAATTCATCGGTTTTCGTATTATCAATGTCATCATTTAATAATGTTTCTAATTTTGTAATTAATTTCGTGAAACTCGTTCGTTCAACAGAACGTTTTGCTTTCAGCTTTTCAAGATTTTTCATTTTAAATAAAGAATAATTCTTATTTTAAAACATAAACCATTCATAGAAAATGAAAAAAATATTTTCTTACCTGTTAATTCCAGGTAATGTAAATGGCATGTCGTAATCCAAATGGCACAATAATAATTTCACACTAATCACAGGTTGAAAGATAAATCACACACTAATCACATGTTGAAAGATAAATCACAGTTGTTAATCACAAATCTCTTTCACAATAGCTCACTATTCTTTCCAAAAAATGTTTCGCGGGTTACTCGGCACCAAAAAATAATGGTGGCGCCGAAATTCATCTGACAAATAAATTTTCAAAATCCAAGTGAGATGGGAGAGCAATTAGATTAAATAGTTTATTAAATAAAACTGAAATAGTATGTAAATTCTATTCATCATTAGAAGTTAATAATTGTTCCATAATAGTAATTCTCCGTATTTAACAGAGCCAATACAAAAAAAAAAAAAAATGTTCTCTGCTTGGTTGCAGAGTCAAGACTTCCATTATACACTCTGTATTAAACAGAGCCATGATTTAACAATTGGCATCTCTGATTACAGAGTCAGGACATGTTACATGTTCTCTGCTTGGTTACAGAGTCAAGACTAACCATTTTAAAAATGATACATATTATATAAAATAAACATCAAAATAAAAATTACAATATGCAGTTATAAATCTTCTAAATAGCTATAATATTCATTTAAATGACATCCAAGTAATTATAAAACTAATAAATCACCATCAATTCAAAATTATTATAAAGTAAATAAATCTATATTACATGACCTTGAAATCATAATGTTACTCATAAATATTGATTCAGGGTTATAAACAATTTAGATAAACAGATTAGATTTTTTCTGTCAAAAGAAATCAGTTTTATAATTATGTTTCACAATATAAAGATAAACAGAGTTAAATTATAAACAAATAAATTTGAGGGCACTTACGCCGAAACAAATACATCAAAAGAAAATACACTCTAGCAACTCTTTCCTTGAAATTTCTTTTAATTTCAATCAATTCACCTTTTTTTTTTTTTTTTTTTTTCATAGAAAATGACAGTATACAATTAAATTTACCCCCAAAAAATATTGAAGCTGTTCTCAAATTATCTGCCCAACAAACGCGAAATTTTTGACACATTTTCCGACTCATTCTTAAACGTAAAGGTATAAAAAATACAGTCTTGACTATTAAAGCGATTTTGAATCGAAAAGCGTTTTCCATTTTTTTTAAATATATAAACAGATTGCTTATCGAGTTATCACGAGTTATCGAGTTTGTCACGTGAAGACAGGTTTTTCTCTTTTCGCGACTGGAAATTCGGTTCAAAACACTCACTGTGACAGTATTTTCTGAAAGATCTTTTTTTTTTCTTTTGCCTTTGTCAAAAAATGGAAACTATTCGATTATACAGTTTCTGAATAAGAAAACCTGCTCATTTCACGCATTTCCGAACAAAAATGAATTCAGAAATGTGTTAGGAAGTAGCTCCTTTGGATTTCAGAATCACCTTCTGCTTTTTTGTGCATTATTTGTGCATTTTTAAACGTTGATTTTGTGCCTTTTAATAACAGCAACATCAATAATAATAATAAAAAACATCAGTTATTCTAAAACAACAAGAACAACGATAAAAAAAAACCACCAAATAAAAACACGGCAGGTTAAATGTTGTTCGCCAGTGGCGGCTTGGAGACCGCATTGGTCAAACCCTGATATGGAATGGACCATAATACATCAAAAATAATAAAGGTACAAATCAAATATCTGTTCTTGCCTCCACTTACAATGTGTGACTCAAATAAGGTTGGATAAAATAATCCAAGTGCTAAACACATTACATATCGTTGACAAAAGCAGACACTAAGAACACTGCAATCATGGAAAATGTTCGACTGCAACCGAACTGAAAAGAAAAAAAAAATTGTGGTTTTTTTCCCCTAAAACAAACAAACGACAAAAAAATGCAATTTTTTATTTCATTGTAATATTTGAAATTTTATCCAACGACGAATTGACGAAATTGCGGTTCTAAAATCCCCTGCTCAGCAATATGAATCTTTGTGGCAGATTTTTAAAAAACTGTATAATTTAAAACGATCCTATACACATAAACGTAAAATCATAAAATTATCAGACTTGACTATATGGAAGCGATTTGGAATCAAAATGAGTTCTCCATTTTTTGAAAAATAAATTACTTATCGAATTATAAGCAAGTGTGGTCATGTGCCGACCCGTTTTCCTCCTTTCTGGAGGTGTCGCGTGCTGAAATTCGGTTCAAAACCTCCCACTTTGACAGTATTTTCTAAAAGTTCTTCTGCCCTTACCAAAAAATGGAAAACGTCTTTCGATTACATAGTTTGTGAATCAGAACACCAGCCCATTTCACGCGTTTCCGAGCAAAAATGAATTCAGAAATGTGTCTGAAAGTAGATCCTTTGGATTTGAGAACAGCTTTAGTGAACGACAACAACGAGGCAGGAAGTAGCAGACCGGCCACGTTTTTCATTAAAGAAAAACAGAAGAGATGTTACAATGTTCAGCGTCATTATTCAAAATAGAAGAAGAAAGAAAAAAGAAACTTGCAAAAGACGTGCAGCAAGCAATCAAACTGTTTGACAGGAGGGTAATTTTTTTTTATTATTTTAAGCATTCATAAGGAATAGTGAAGACCGAACTGTGATTGACGCTTGTTATTGAAGGCAAACCGGTATGAGACTTGTGCTTTTTGATGAAGTTGGCTTGTCATTAGCAGAGACCTTGTATATGGGCATATGAAGAGAAAGGGGAAATTTTCCAATGGTTCAGGATGTCATAGTGACGGAAATTCTGGGTTTTTAATGTTTAACTGCCTCTAGAATTCACTATTTTTTTTTTTCATGGATATTTTCTTCCCAACTTTTTTGTTTTTTTAAGGTATAAAGTTTGTAGAAGAACGAGTTGGACGTAGTAAAACAAATCTGGAAATCTGTTGTTGTTCATTTGTGTGCTTTTCTTTTTCTCGTGACTAAAAATTTTCAGATGCATCCAGTAATATCACTGAAATAAATTATAGTGTTTCCACCATGACAAAATATTTCGTAACTTTGATTTATGGACTCACGCTTTTGAAGCAAGTATTTGTCTGCGGGTAACTTGTCATTAGATGAAACCTTGATCTGTCTTGTCATTAGATGAACCGATTTTAGGTCTTCTTGAGATAATTTTTCCACAAATAAACTTCTCTAAAACAAAAGTATATCAAAGTAAACTTTTCGAAAAATTTATCACACTATATTCACTATTGTTTTGAGCGAAAATACTAGTTCTATATGAAGCGAGACTTAGACTGATTGTGACCTAGACTATCCATGAAATTTTGTTCGTCTTGCTGTGTATTAACACCTGTCTTTTATTACTGCAAGTATTCTTGGACATCCTATATGTGTGAAATCAATTTCGAAATACTGATTATGTTGAATATTATTTAAATAAATAACATCTGACTGTGAATAGTACTCTAAAACAAGGGGTCGATGGAGGTTTTTTTTCTTGGGGCCCATTTTGTGAAAAGTAAAAGTTTTTGTGAATTTTATTATATTTTTGTGAAAAATAACATTTTGCAATGAAAATTGTAATCCAGTTCCTGAAATTCGATGTAAGCAAGAGCTTCTTTAAACCCTTTTGCTAAAGTTTTTGTTCCTGATAAACTGTTTTTATTTACAAATCACACATTTTAAAACCTAACAAATTAAAAATAAATAGTACTAGTAAGTTTTTATGGAAAGTAATTTTGTGAGGGGACCTATTTTATTAAAAATAATTTTGTGAAGTGGCCTGTTTTATTAAAAGGAATTTTGTGAAGGAGCCCATTTTATTAAGCTCATTTTTGTGAAAGGGTCCATTTTGTTAAATTGATTTTTGTGAAGGGGCCTATTTTATTAAATTGATTTTTGTGAAAGGGCCCTAAATAGAACCCAAATTTTGCCTGGATCGACCCCTGAAAACACAGATAAAATTTTAAATACTTACTTGTTAAACATTTTTTGTTGTTTCAAATGACTGATTTTATTTATTTTTCTTGCAGATGCCTGTGGATTATCAGACGTGGCTCACATCGAAAGCTTACAAGAAAAATCTCAATGTGCCCTGGAGGAGTACTGTCGTACCCAGTACCCCAACCAACCCACCAGGTTCGGCAAACTTCTGCTACGGTTACCTTCTCTGAGGACTGTTTCGTCGCAAGTCATTGAGCAGTTATTTTTCGTAAGGCTAGTGGGCAAAACGCCCATAGAAACGCTCATAAGGGACATGCTACTTAGTGGAAGTTCTTTCAATTGGCCCTACATGCCGCTACAGTGACATCTGCTGTAAGTAACACCAACAAACAAAATGTCCGGTCAGTGGCGTTGACCGCCACTAGGTTCTTTTATTTGTGATGACAAGAGACTCGCTCCGGCCTTTGAGGTTCGGCGAAGGCAGCTTTATACGGTATCTCATCTCATCGTCTGTGGATATGTAATGTTTGGAAAGATCGAGTCGGAATGCTTACAGGGTCTAAATGCAGCGCTAGAAAGGAGAAAAAAGGGTGATGGAGTAAACCTGCTGAAAGATCAAGAAATAATGTCGATTATTTAGGTGGATGCAAAAGTTCGTAGCGGTTTTAAGGCTCTGAGAAAATTTTTGTTAAAGATAAATAAATAGCTTACAGAAATTTGTCCATTATCTACACCTCTCTTTTAACGTTTTGGTTAATTTTTGGCATATGAATCCCTTGACCATTCCAGAAAATGAAAAAGTGCTCACATCAAAGTTTCAAATTGGTTGTCTTTGAGCCAAACTTTCTCTCCATGCCATTCTCATCGTAGATGGTGCTAAAGTTTCGCACTGTGGCATCTGCCTTTGCTCCTTTGTAAATTTAAAATGTAAAGTTTGTCGGAAGTGTTCGCTTTTGGCAACGTGACATTCTTTTTTAGCTCAAAAATAGCACGGATATTTATTCAAATTTCAAGACGTGTTTAAAAGCATAACAATCCAAATAACAAATGACAGAGCAGAGCACCAGAACAACGAAGTGCTATATAGCAAAAGAAACGCTACGAAGTTTTGCGTTAATCCAATTAGTTCTGCTGAATTTTTTTTTCTCTTACAATTATCGATATTGTTTTCTTTTACCCTAAAACATCGTTCTATTTTTGTTTAAAACATGATTTTAAATAAATTCTTTTCACACTTTTAAATAGCTCTGTTTTGAAATTCATTCTTCTTTTAAAAAGTTAACGAAAATTACAGGCATGCAGTAATTCACCGATCTCTACTGCTCGTACTTTAATACCCATCTTAAAATTAAAAACGACTATAGACGAAAAGCTTTTCTTTTTAATCTCAATTAAATTTACTATGTGAATTTATTCGTAATAAAAAATACTGAAGTAAGTTTTGAAAAGAATGACCTTTTTAAAAATTAAAACTAAAAGAAGCAAAATAAAAGATAAATTACGAGGGGAAAAAAAAAAGCTTTTATATTCAAAGTATATATTGGAAGTTATTGTTAAAAAGGTGGTGAACTTTTCGAGTTTTAGGAAAAAAAAAAATTATTGATTTTAGTTACTATTTTATTGATTTAAAATTTTTAAAAAAAGAGTGAAGTTTCTGCATATAAAGTACTTATTTCAATTTACTTTTTAAAAAACAATGAATTTGTAAAATATTTGAAAAAAGAATTTTTATAGAGCTTCTGAACTAAAAAAAAAGGGGGGGGGGGAGAAAAAATTGAAGAACAAAAAAATATTTGATTCATGAAGAAGTAGAAAAAATGTTTTCTTTTTTTCATTCCCCTAAATCTCAAAACTTTGTATGAAAATAATTCTGCATTTAATATCAGTTCTAAAAATTCAATGGTGTTTTTTTATTATTATTATTATTCAATGATAACAAATTAAGTCACTGTGATATTTAATATCTGAATGTATTTCAGTTTCTTATTATAATTAAAATTTCAACACTTCAAAATTTATAGCAAAAATGTCTTATATTTAATGTGAATTACTCCCAAGTTTGTTCAAGAACATTAGAAAAATACATTAATGCTACATTGCAGTCTTGAATGTATGAATTTTTGTGATATTTGGTGTTTAACTAAACTTATGTGTTAATTTTGTCTTCTTATTA
Organism: Maratus speciosus; assembly: GCA_963932465.1. Classification (NCBI taxonomy): domain Eukaryota; kingdom Metazoa; phylum Arthropoda; class Arachnida; order Araneae; family Salticidae; genus Maratus; species Maratus speciosus. The sequence goes on along the minus strand of OZ010790.1, from coordinate 1,871,853 downwards.
CCACCAAATTTCTCTTAATTGTTCAAAATGTATAAGTGATGTGTTTTTTTAATAATGATTGTATAGTATAACTTCAACAGCGTATTTTCTACTGAGACAATGGTAATAAACTGAATTATGACTGTTTGAAATGTTCACTTAATTTTATCTTTTATACCGCCTAAATCCTTCTCATCACTCCAAATTTGCAATAAAAATATTTTATATTTAAATGTTAAAGCCGTACATTTACTTTCCCACTTAAAAGCCTCTTCAGCCACCTTGAAAAGACCCGCTCATTAATGCTCATCCTATGGAAGAAATTAAAAAAAAAATATCTCATTTGCATTTCAGTATTTTTAAACAATTTTTTTTTTGTATTGTCTATCTGAGATCGATTTGTACAAAGGGCGTTTTTTACTTTTTCGATTTTGTTTACAGATATTTTTAATGAGGACATTTTCATTTTCGGAACTGATTTCGAAAGTGAAAACACCCTCTTGAAAAGAGGAGAGCAAACAAAATCGAAAAGTAAACAAGTTGGAAATTGCTCGTCCAACGTGGCAAATGAGGTGCGTTCGTACTATAACGAGTTTTATAAATATTTTTTAACCGCATGGTGTACTGAATGTCTATTTTAGTGCACTTCATAAGTGCATATCCATTTCATTCTTTTCGAAAGGCTGTAACATCCTTAAAATGCACTTGAAATATTTTTTTCCTCATTGGCCGTCATGTAACGGAAAACTTTTGACTGTCCCTGTCATTAAACTATACATCCGATTTTCATAAAATTTGAAATGATTCAACAAAATTATGCAGCGATTATATAATTTAGATTTCAGACCATTCGGTCGAGAAGATTTTGCTTTGTTACACGCGGACAGACGGACGGACGGATAGACAGACGGGCTGAACGATAACTATAGGTGCTACGTATTTATATAATTACGAACGCACCTAAAAAGGGCAGATGAAGTGATCAATCTGAGCTATCCAATGAAAAAAACAACAACAACAAAAACAAAAAAAAAATACATTAAAATGTAAATGATATATCTTTAAAAAATTTCTTCCATGGGATTAGCATTAGTGAGTCTTTCCAGGTGACTGAAGTAGCCTTTTAACTTTCCTTATAAATGCATCCAGCATTCGTAAAATGGACGTTTGTACCATTTAATGTTTGTGTAACTGGGTTTTAGTTTGCTGTCATTTCTTTAAATTATTGTCAAAAGGCGTATACGCATTGTGCAAATCCTTGCTACATATGTATTTATTTTCTCTAAAAATGAGCAGCCTGCAGTGGCACTGAAATATACTTTGATGAGGACTATAAATAGACGAATTTAAAAGAAATAAATGTTACAAATGCCAACAGCGTTTATTCATGAAATCCTTAAAATTACGCTTGATCATTGTAAATTCTATACTTAATATTTTTTATGTAATTTTGTTCTATTATTTATCTTTATTATTGTGTAAAATGAAATGGCAATGAATTTCATCCTATCGTGATAGTTTTAAAAGCTGCTATGTTTGGACATCGTTGTGGTTTTATGTTGTTTTCTGTTCCAATAGTGGTACGAAGTACTGAAGATTGTAAAATTTCAGGTTTGGAAGAGATTAATTCTATATAGGATGCAGATGTTAAAGGTTCTTATAAGGCTGTAGTCCCAAAGACTTTGTCAAGTCTATGATCCCTATGTGCTCTCAGCCAGTTTTTGTATCTATATGTAAATACTTCAGATGTAGCTATAATAAATTTTCAAATAACCGACGTGAAACTGTGATGAGGGGTCACTTATTAATTACGTCACATTTCAAGGGCGGGGGAGGTTGCACAAAGTGTGAAATAGTGTGTCAGAGAAAAAGGGGATGGGTTAACCCTTTATGCACTGACGGTGCTTTTTAAGTAGCATTGAAGAAAACTTAATATAAAATTTATTTATTCTGTCTGTTAATAAAAGTTTATTTTTCTTTCCGTACAAAATACTTTGCTCGATCCAATTTAGAAAGTGTAGAGAAGCAGTCGAAACTAAATATTGTCAAAAAGTGGTCATTTTCTTAATCATTTTTCGTCGGTATAGCTTTTCTGTTTTTAAAAAAAGGTATATCAAACATTTTCTACAGCAAAAGCCTCCATTTACAGAGAGGATCATAATACATTTAAATACATTCATTTTATGAGAATTGTGATAGTTCCATAAAAGCGTTTTTGGTTACTAATTTGATTATTTTTGTAAATATTTTACAAAAAAAGTTGTAACTACCGATTTTTTTTATCTGTTTTAATGAAAAAACACACATTATCATTATTTAAAAATTTCAGTTTATCTTCAGATATTACAGAAGATAATTATTGCGGTGAAGGAATTTCTTGATAAATAATTCCCTAAATAGAGGGTTAACATAGTGTGACGTCACATGTATAATATGCGAGCAATAAGAGGTATAAATGAAGCCCATAAAGATATGTATTTCTACTCAGAAAGTGTTAGGTATATTTTCCCTTTACATTTAAACCGCTTGAAGTATATTATATTAATTTACGTAGATTACATGTCGAAAAGATAATCATTTCCATGTAATCGATTTCCATTTAAGCAAAATTAACTCTAAATAACAGTTATAAAAATTGTGACGTTACAACGAAGTATGACATAGGGGAGACGGATTAAAAGGCTATGAAATTTGCGTGACGTAATTAACGGATGATCCCGTACAAGATATGTTCTGGTGCAGTGTGAAAACTTTATTAGGATAAGGTTTTAATTATTTTTATTGTTTAGTAAAGGAAAAAATATCTGTAAAAAGTACTTGTTTGAATATTCCTCTTAAATAAATCGAGAGTTTTTTTCTCGGATTAACAAAATCAATGTATCCTTTTTATTATTATTATTATTACTTAAAAACTTATTTACTCTTGATTTTTGGATTCTGTGTTTTTTTACACAATTGTAACATTATTTTTTAATTATCATATCCAAAAAATTGATCAAATGTATAAATTTTATCGGATGTGTCATTCTAATGTTTCTTTTACTATTGTAAAGCTATTATTATTTTAAGTATTATTGTAAGTTTTGTTCTTTTTAAAATTTCAATGTAAACATTGAAATTCCAGCAACTTTCTCAAAACTTGCCTAACTTATTGAAAAGTGAATTTTATTAATTTTGAAATCAAAAAGGTGTTGTTGCGCCATCTTTCGAGTACAAATGAAAACTTTCTTTCAAAGTTTAATTTCCTCAGACTGTTATTTTTAGCAATAGAATTTTAAGCTTAAATGCAAAACATAGCTGTGTTTTTTCTTTTTTACAATGTTAATTTTCACATCATATTAAATGCTATACATTTAATGGTTTTAAACTATTAATTATTTTTGTTATTTTTATTTTCTTAATTCTGGGTGAAAATACTTATTATTACTATGACGACAGGCCAAAGAAGAATTTTTGAAGACATTTGGATAATGTCGTAATTACAACAGGATTCGATAGGCACAACAACTTTCCAGTGTTTTTTATTGTTTAGTTATAAATTATTAGTTCGAAAAAATAGACCTTATGGCGTTTGAAATAAAAGATACACCAACGAAGCAAATGTACTCAAGCAAAAATTTTGTTTTTGTTTTAGTACTTAATACTGAAACTTAAATAAACTGGCAAGAGTTAAATGTATAAAAATATGCATTATATAACTACCAACCTCCAACTGTTCTGCAAAATGTGTTGTTTAATTTGAACCAAGTTTGAATAGGTTTCGAACGAGAATTTATTTTTTCGGAAATTCAACCAAGTTCAGAATAAAATTAATTAAAGGAAGATTTATTAAATAGATTTTCTGGTTCGAAACGTATGTATTCTGGGTCAAACGCAAGAATAGTTGGAGGTTGGCAATGTATCATATTATATTCTAATATGCATTTAAAAATATGAATATATTTCTCTTTTTTTTTTTTTAAACAAACTTTTCTTAACAGTTTAAGTTATTCTATTATGATATTAAAATAGGTATTTATTACTTATCATATTATTTACTTTTAATTTTGTAAATATATATTTAAAATATTGTGTTGGTATGCATATACCCTCATTATCATATGCAGATAATAACAAAAAATATTAAGACAAAGTTAATTATTAATGTCAACTAGTTCTATTACTAGCATGCCAGACCCAAACGGGTTAAATGTTATGTAATTAATTATTTTAGCACTGTACCAGAAATTTTGTACAGAAATCGAATATCGCAACAATCAATCTGTTTCTTCAAATTCTCGTCGGTTCCTTTAAGGAACATAAATATATATATGTAAAATTGAACCGTGCATTTATATAAATATCATTTATATCATCCATGAGACAGAAGTTCACAAGTGTTCATGTGGTAGTCTTTTATTTTAAAGTTTATTCATTTTTTCTTTTTCTATCTCAGGCAGCCAATTGTAGCTTGAGGGACAATCTTCTAGGGGCCAGTGTTTTCACGTAAGAAGGGGGAAATTTTAAAAGTATTAATAATGTTTATTAAATTCCTTCTTTGAAAATTAAATTGATTTTTAATTTACATGCTTAAAAGATTTTTTTTTAATTTAATGATTTCAATAATTATTTTTAAAGAATTTAATTTTTAAATCACATTATCGTTTAGTTAATTAAGTACTATTTGTGATTTTTAATTTATATGCTTAGAAGAATTTTTTTTAATTTAATGATTTCAATAATTATTTTTAATTAATTAAATTTTTAAATCACATTATCGTTTCGTTAATTAAATACTATTTGTGGTTTTTAATTTATATGCTTAGAAGATTGTTTTAAATTTAATGATTTCAATAATTTTTTTAATTAATTTAATTTTTAAATCACATTATGGTTTAGTTAATTAAGTACTATTTGTGATTTTTATGCAAAAAGCTGTTTAGATAATAACCCGCACATGTTTCTTATCCTGAAATAGATTATTTTAAGCAGAATAAATATAAATTTGTATCTTTTAGCTCTGAATTTTATATCCATTCTATACATAAATAGAATTTAAACATTGAAAGTTCCGAAGAAATATTCTTCCCATAAAATTGGATAAAAGTTATAATAGCCTAGTTCTTTTTTTTTCTACAAAGGCCCTACCTGTCCCCCTTCTTTGCGGAACTGATCGCAGGGAGTAAAAGTTATTAATCAAAATTAGAAATAATAAATCAAATTCTTCACTTGTTATTTTCGCACTTAAATTTAAATATTTCTTTTAAAGATATTGTTTTAATTGCTTTTATGTTATATTTCATAAATTATTTTAAAAATTTGTTGAATATTGATATTAAAATCTACCTTTGAATATTTGTGAACATCTGTTTCAAAATTCATGCTTTGTACAAAAATCACAAGCCATAACATGACGTGTTCTAAAGAAGAAAAAAAATCACACATTGCCGGTGATTTATCACGTGATTTTCTTCCAATATCCTGTTTGGTACAAGCCTGTATATTTACTCTTTGTAAATAGAAATTTTTTTTAACTTTTTTTTACACGTAATAGTGTTGAATTGTTTTTTCTCATGTTGTCTTGTTAAAATTCCTTTTTTGTTTTTTCTTTATGGAAGAAGTTAGAACGTTGAATTAATCTTCGTATGGCAGAGAAAATACACCTACGTCTACTCACACTATCTGAAGAAAATTTTCTTTTTATTTGGTTCAATAACTTTTTTTTAATTTTTCATATTTTTTAATTTATGTAATATCATTTAATAGTACCATATGCTTTGTTTTGATATATATATATTCTTATTAACCATTTGATTTTAAAATATAATTTCTAATGAAATTACTCAACCTACCTTAGTTTTTTTTTTAATACATTTTTACGGATCTCAGTTTTATGCTAATTTTGCCAAATAATTTATATCATTGACTAAAATTTAAAAATATATCTACATAAAAATTAATTTGACAATTAAAAAAGTTTGACTAATGAATAGTTAAGGGGGTTCATACGTCACGAAAGGCAACCGCCAGTGAAAAGTGGTTTGGTTTCGAATTCTTATAAATTTTTAAATACTTATTGAAATTACACAAACCTCCCTAATATATTTCAGCCATAATTCAGGCTTTATAAAATGTAAATATAAACACTTATAATATAATGCAATAAAAAATACAGTTCAATTAATAATATTGCAACATTTTTTCACGTGGTTTGTCAGAATCCGCACGAAAACCTAAAACTAACGTTAAAATAACCTCTAAACTATATTTTATAAGAATGAATTCATAAGTAATATTTAAATTTTTGACAGGAACTATTTAAAAAAATTCAATTCAATTTTAAAAATTAAAAAATAGATAATTATTCATTAAAAAAATATTTAACTATCTCAACAATATTAATTCATTCCTTAAAATATAGCTTAAAGGTTATTTTAACATAAGTTTTATGTTTATACATCCATTCTGAGTTAAGTTATTGTGCGGATTGTAACATACCAAGTTGAAAATTTTTTGAAATTTTCTACTTTTTAAAGTCAGAAATATTGTTTAAATATATTATAGAGATTTGTGTAGCTTCAATAAGTATATTTAAAAAATCATGAGAACTCAAAACCGCATCACTTTTCGCTGGCGGTGGAGCCATAATTATTGATTTTTAAAATAATCAAAGTTCTGAAATAATTATAAAAGCAAAGTAAACTTTACTTTTACCAGAAATTACGCAAGTTAAAAACAAACAATTAAAAAAAATTCAAGTTTTGGAGAGTTTTATCATTTGAAAACACACACACACACACAAACAGTGTGTGGTTGATTGTTTAAAAATAAACGGGATAAAGCAAAAATTGAAATAAGGATGGGACTAAAAAGTTAGTAAATAAAAATATTTAATGAGTGATTTGTCCCTAAGTTTTTATTGAAGAACAAAAAATAGGAACTATCAAAAGGGTGATTTATTTTCATAATTAGTTTTTAAATGATTATTTGTTTTTCTGCAATTTTATTAAATAAAAGGTTAAAAATATTTAAACTATCTGTATAAAAATGCAGTATAATTAGAAAAATAATTTTATATAAGGATTATGAAGAATTTCTTAATTTGTACATTTTTACAATAGACATTTTAATTTATCTTCAAATGTTTCGATATTATTCCTTAACCAAAGACGTAGTTGTATTTGAATTGCGTATGCAAAGAACACATAATGTGACATTTTTAAGTTAAAAACAAGGTGCTAATGCTGAATATTTAAAACTTGTTATCTGTGATTGCACTCACACGATGTTTTTCCGAGAGAAATTTGTTGGTTTTGTTTAAAAAAAAAGATTCTCTGTTGATTTTTTTTCTTATTTTTGTATTTATATATATATATATTAAAAAAACGAATTGGTATTGTTCTGATGAGCGTTGTGCCAGCGAGATGTGATGTGTATACAGCCAAGATGCAATACGAATTATTTAAATGTGTTATTTATGTTTTTTTTTGGAATTACATTTCATGGTCATTTTTGTATATTGAATCTTTTGTAATGATACTGTTCAGTAGTTCATATGCATTTCTCATCCAAATGTTTTACAGGCTTGTATAAACAGGTGTTATGTGAATATTCAGAAAGAAAAATAAAAAAAAAAGTATTGTTGACACTTATTTTTGGATCTTTTTAATGTGTTCTGCAGTTTCATATGTTTTACATCACTTTCTAAAATAAAAATACAGGGTGTTCCGAAAAGTGTATTCACAACTGGTCTCAGGGATGAGAACGCTCCGACCCAAATGACTGCTTGCTACCACTAAACATTAATGGCATTTCTCGCCTTATTTAATGACAGAATTTCTGAGATTTAATAAAGCAAAGAATACTATTAAAATTAAGTGGTGAAAATCAACCATTTGAGTAGGAGCGTTTTCATCCCTGGTCTCCTCATAACTCGTTGAAAAATTTCTTGTCGATGTGCTATTTGCTGTCGAATAGATTCACTTTAAGGGTGTATTCCGATCCAAACTGCTTATTTTCTAATTCATTTTAAAATTCATTTTTGCTCTCAAACGCGTCAAACTGGGAAATTCTCTTATTTAGAAACTATATAATGTGCCGTGCTTCTTAATTTTTTGATAAATGCAGAAAATACTTTAAAAAACGCTGTCAAAGTTGGCGTTTTGAACCGAATTTTCCGAAGCGGGCGATCTGGGAATGAAAAAAATGGTCATACTGAGAAAATAATTGTTTAAAAATCAAATTCTAATTAATTGAGCTGAAAATGAAATCACGCGGCATGTTAAACATGTCTTCAGAAATCACCCCAGCAAGTTTCATGTTTTTACTTTTAAAAATGAGTCTGAAAATGTCTCAGAAAATTTCGAGCTGTTGAGGGTGAAAAAATATTTTTTCGAATACACCCTTAAGCAAGATAAACCATCTTACTTATAATATGCACTTGACATTCATCTTTTTTCTTTCTGCCTAAAGTATACTTTTTTAAGTATATCGCACAGCAATAAATGTTGTACATCCAAAAGTAATATTTAAATTTTAACCCCTTAAGCGTCGTACCCGATAAGTGTGGGCTACTTTTTAAAAAAACTCAGAATGTTTGATAGCCACCACTTTTTTGAAGTAAAAATATCCACCTTATTTAATTGTAGATTAAATGAATCGAGAATAAAGCCAATTGCACTATTTTAAAAGGCTGGTGGGAATCCAATAATATGAAATTTTTAAAAGTAGCCTACACTGCTAGTGAAAGTCACGGGCACGAGAATTAAGGGGTTAAAAATTTATTTCACTAATATGCGAGTAAAAATCATTTAGTGCTGAACTAAAATTATACTTACAGAAAACAATTTTGGACCAAAATAGAACCATAACATGCTTATCTTTAACTTAAAACGAAAATATACACAAAGGGCATTGTTTAAAGCTTGATTTTAACAAAAAAATTTAACAATAAACCATATTTTCCATGTGAAAAAAAGTAAACTGTAGTTTAAATAGTGTGATAGTAACATTGCACGCAAATTCAAAATTTACTAAAATGAGAAAGCGCATCAAATTTCAACATCTTCAATTATACGTCTATAAATGATTATATCTCAAGAAAGAATGGATCTAGGGGCCTATATCGATGCCACTTATTCTCACTCCATAGTTATTGTCACTTAAGGGGGCACAGGACCTTTGAATTTTCAAAACGATCAAAAACCTCAACATTTTCAAAATCCCAAAACTCAAATAATATTCGAGGGCTGGTCCCTCAGCTTCCCGTTTCCCCTCATTAATATAATGTAAAGTCTGTGGGCATTGGATGCATTCGTATATTTAAAGTATCTCCTCGGAAAATAAATATTTTAAACTTTTTTTATTTATTTATTTATTTATTTTATTTTATTTTATTTTATTTTTTCTTTTTTGCGTACACTTCCTAAAACATGTCTCTTTTTTTCTTAGTTTTCAAAATATTTGTAAAGTATAGACTTAATTTTATAGGAAGTGTTAAAACCTTACTCACCGTTCGCCCGCTTTTAACACATAAACTATTAAATTCAGCCTAGATTGTAGAAATATTTTGAAAACTAAGAAAAAAAAAAGAGACATCCTTTAAGAAGAGTACACAGAAAAAAGATGTTAAAAATAGGAATTTCCTGAGAAGATATTTAAAATATGCGAATGCATCAAAAGTCCATAGACTTAACATTACGGAGAAGAATTCCGAAGCTGAGTGACCAGTCCCCTTAAAGCTTGTTATCAGGACGCAAACTCATCTCTCTAATGCTAAACTTATGTGCTTGGAATGCATCCGTATTTTTCAAATTTCTCCTCGGAAAATTTAAATTTTTACCCTCTGTTTTATGTATGCTTATGGAGTTGTTGAAGGCCGGTTTATTATAACAATGATCGTAACATAGTTCCGGTAGTACAATACAATGTAATTCATCGCAAACCCCAGTCATTGATCCGTTTCCTGTAAGGAATGTCCACCAGGCAATAATTCAGGAGAAATTTCCATGGAAAAATCTTTATTAAGGCTAAGATGTAAAATTAGTGGTGGTCCCCTTTACTCAGCAAATTTTAAGCTTTTTACAGTAGGACGATCAGAGAGGAAGTCCCTTTCAATCTGCGTAATTTAATACGCTAAGAATACATCTGTCCTGAGTCAATACGCCAAGTACAAAATATACGTTAAACTGGGAGATATATTAAAATTTGAACGAGATAAACGCCAAGGACAGAAACCACATTTGGCAACGAATTATTAAGTGAAATAAAAAGCAAACCTTTCATTGCTTACATAAAGTCTAACAGTGAGGATAATTAATGACATTTATCTATTTACTGGCCAAAGTGAAAATGAAATTTATGTGTATTTTAATGCATTTACGAGACGCCAGCAACAGCAAGCTTAAATTAACTATATGATCTTTATATTATGTAAACAGATTTGTAAAAAGCGGCATTTAACAAATAAAATATCAATAAAGAATACTTTTGCGGGGGAAAGGAAATGTACTTAACTTAGAAATAACAAATAAATCATTTATCTGAATGATAGCTTTTAACAGAAACAAAAAGAATATTTATGTGGGTATAACGATTGCACTTAAATTAGGCATAACTTAGAAATGATTTTTTGAATGCAAGCGTTAAATAGAAGAAAGGGAAATAAATTTTGAAAACGGATTAATTTCGAGTTTCTTTCTTTTTTATTTGCCAAAATGTTTCTAAAATCTATATTTAATTTTATGTTTTAAAGTCATTATATTTTAAGTGAAGCAGACGAGTTACTAAATAAACTAAAAATGTATTTTTAAAATATTTTGTCCAATAAAAAAGAAAAAAGAAATCTTCAAGAACAGCATACATAAAACAGAAGAAAGAAATTTTAATTTTCCAAGCAGAAATTTTAAAAATAGGTATGCATTCCAAGTCCGTACAGGTTTAGCATGAGAGGGAGGAATTTCCAGCCTGACTGATGACGAGCCTTAAGGTATCTTTATATGCTTTCGGAGCAATTGTTTTTTATATTTTTAAATTTTAAGTTTAAAATTGCTAATTACCGTGGTTACTCGCGTAATAGTCGCACTTTTTTTGCCAATTCTTCATGGTGAAGGTTTAGGTGCGACTATTATGCGAGGAAATCTACTACACAGTTTTGTGCACTCTAATGCTAAATCATTTCTGGTGTAAAAAAAAAACACATTATAATAAAATTTGTAACTTACTAAATGTTTCCAGATTATGTTCTAATTATTAAATACCAGTTTCCTTTTTATGATAATACTTCTATAGACATAAAATTTACAAATAATCTTTGTGCAAATTTTGACAAAAAACTCTCATAATAAATCACTTCCACTGAAGGTTATCAGTATCACTATTATAGTGTAAATCGGTATCTGAAGAATTGAGTGACCATCAGGTATATCAATGGGAGTGACAGAACAGATGAATCCATTATGAGAACCGTATTTTATGGAGGAAACGCCGCGGCGTTTACGAGTTTAAAAGTTAATTTTTTTCCATGTGCGGCGTTTACGATTTTTTTAAAATACCAACTGAGTTTCCTTAATTTAAAAATTCATAAAAATATTTAAAATCAGATTTAAATATTTTAAATAAAACTTCAGACATCTTAAGATGTTAAAAACGAGGCATCCTACACTGCTCAAAAAACTTTGATTAAAGTTAGGTCAATGTGACGCTGTCGACAAAAGTAGCGTTCCCACAGGTGCGGCGTTTACAACGGGTGCGGCGATTACGATATTTTTAAACTTATTCAGGCCAATTTGAAGAGTGCGGCGTTTCTTCCATAAAATACGGTACTAGTTCCGGGAAGAGTACAGCTGATAATTTTCTAGATGAAAGTCAAATACGCGACGGCGACTTTTATGCGAAGAAAATATTTTGACGATTTTTCCTGCTTCAAGACGGGGGTGCGACTATTACGCGAATAAACACGATATTATTAAAAATGTCATAAAAAGATGACATGGAAATAGGAAATTTAATTTTTTTATTTAAAAAATAGTATAAAATTAACTGAAAAATTGCTATGTTCTTAAACTATTTAAATTTAAAATTGTTAAATATAAATACAATTTATGAATTCCATTATAAATATAATAATTTTATACACAAACTAGACTATTTTTATGAGAATAACTTGAATATTTTAAAAGTTATAGGAGTAAAAACACAAACCACACTGAAAATTCCTGAAATCACTATAAAAAATAAATCGAAGTATACCTAAAGCATTTTTTAATGAGATGAAATTCGTACAATTAAAAAAATCATTGTGTGTCTCGTTGATGAATTAATTACATTTTATTTTATATGAAAATAAAAAGTTTTCGTCAGAGGCACAGAGCCAACTTGGGCCACACGTATAATTAATAATTATGTATATTTAATAAACACGTGCAATTAATTAATAATTATGTCTTAGTTATGTATGCATTAATTAAATATATATATTTTTTTTAATTTTCTTTTTCGGCCGGAAATAGGAAAATTACCAAAATTCTGTTTCGGTCTTGAAAAACGATATCGGTCGATCCTTAATTAAAATTCAAGAATTTTGCATATTGGTCAGAAGTGTTTAAAGATTCCTAATAAAACGAAAATTGATTTTTTGAAAGCTTAAAGGTGCTGGGGCCTCTAATCTATAAGTCCATTTCTGACGATACTCTGTATTTATGAAATAACACACACACAAAAACAACACAAAACTTTGATATTTTGTCTTTTTATTATAACTGAACGTCCATTCTCAAACAGCAAGTAATAGGGGCCCTATATTAGGCAAATGCTACTTTAATTATAAATATTTCCAGTATAATACCAATGCAATATTATAGAAATATTGGTTTGAATTGCTTTACATTGGCGATATATTTCTTGTCGATGTTGGGAAAATGTAAGCACTCCCAATGTTGGTCAATATTCCATGCCAACGGCTAATCAAAAACCCAATATTTAACTAATATAATCTTGCTATTAGGGCTATTATTTGAACAAAATTAAATTCATTAAAAAACTAACGCATTATGGAATTAATAGTTGTTCCAGACATTTCATTTTCCCATTTTAATCATTTTCATGCAATGACTGCAGCACAAATAACTTTTCGACCGCGCAAATAAAACTTAAATTTAAAAAGCTACATTTTTCATCGCTTATTCGTTTCTAAGAACACAAATTTTATTCCAAAAATGGTTATCCTTGTTGATTATGAGTGCTATGAAATTAGATCAATTATCTATCAATCTATTAAATCAGGAATAATTTCATTGCTTTTGTTTGCTAAACTAATTTGTTCATTAATTCAGTTTTCTTTACATATATATGTATATAGCTCGTTTTAAAAATTGAGTAAATTCTTCATTTCGTAAAATTAAAAGCGAAAAATATGCATAAAATTTGTTATAATTTTTTAATAGGATATATATTTGTTCGCTTTCATTAATTGAAAAACTGAATAATTCAAAAACTATCATTTTTAACTAATCCCATTAATTATCAATTAACCCAAGTTTCACATTCAAAAATTAATACTCATCATTTGCTATCTTTCTTAATAATAAACTACCTCGACAGAAATAATAATAAGTGTACTAAAACATATACTTCTTTTAAAATGCTTAGTTCCCGTGTGTAGGTAATTTTGTTCGCCCGCCACGAGGGATATAAGCCGAAGGGAGCGGGATTGCTTTCAAAGAAAACCATGGAAAATTCCGAGTGGCTAAGCTAATGAGCTCGACATGGGTTCGAACCTAGCAACTTCAGTCCACCACCTTTGAGAGCAGAACCTTTCAGCGGCTGGTGGGACTAAACTAGCTTCAACTTTCACTGATGTAATTTAGCACCGAATTTTAAAAGATTTCGTGCAAATAAATCAGCAATAACTGAAGAATTTCGAATTCTTTTAACTACACTGTAAAAAATTATGTAACGTTACTCCATAAATGTTGGTGGCAGCATTCTGCCTCCAATTTTATGGAGAAATTTAAATTATATAATGGCGTAATTTAAAGTGTTATAACTGGTGTAATATTACACATTAGTGTAACGTAAATCGATTAAATTATTTAATAAAATAGGTGGCAGCAAGGCTGCCACCAACATTTATGGAGTAACATTACATAATTTTTACAGTGTATAAAGAAAGATAGTTAAGCAAAAATAACAAAATACATCCAGAAACAAAACAAAATAAATGAATACATAAAATGAAACAAATGTATCGAATTTTGCTTTTACCACACTCTAAATAAAAAGGACACTCTATCGCTGATTCAAAATATGTCCAACCTCTTTAGAGTGACTATTCACTCTGAGCAAAAGTGAAATTTTTGATTCTCTGAAAGAGTGAATATTCACTCTAAACAAGGGTGGATACTCACTCTTTCGGAGGAGTGACTATTCACTCTTGCTAAAGGAGTGTGGTTTTTCACCCCTGGTAGGAGTGAATAGTCACGCTTTCATAGGAGTGAATGTTCTTTTTTTATGGAGTCAATTCTTTTTTTATTTTGCTTTTATGGGCATTTTAAAAGATTCGCATCTTTTGCAGCATGCAATGAAAATAGATACAAGCTTGGTAAAGATTGGAATAAAATACTTTATTAGCAAGATTTATTTAATTCATATTTTGTAACACTAATTGAACTTTTAAGGAAAAAATCAGTTAAAATTACATATGAATTTAAATTAGATTACTGACAGAAATAAACTAATATATTTTATTCCAATCTTATCCTTTGTGTTTGCTTTTATTGCATGCCCTATAAAGATATTACTTTTAAAGTTTTATAAATAACTTTTTAATAGGTGGATCTTATATGTTTAACAATGTTTGATTTCATTTTAATTTTTGTTTTAAATATAAATTTCTATCTTTTTACCACACTTTTTCCGTGAATTGTTGATTTTTTTGCAAAGTCCTATTGTTCTAAAATATTTTTCATTTTTTCACATAAAAACAATGCTTATAAACTTACATTTTTTTTAAATGAGTTCTAAGCATGATTTAAATATTAAAAATGTGTATTTTTTTTTTATTGCTGTGATTTGCTTTTGTTTTACTTAATATGATCATGGTGTCTAAATTATAAGTTCTCTGGAATATGTATATAATTTTCTTTTAAACATATTCCTTAACTTAATCATGATTTCTAATTTTCGCCCATTATTGCTGAAAACAATACTTATTAATTAAACGACACGGTAAGCCATATTTAATTGAAATTTTTTATTCCCGTAGATATTGTATTTTGGGAATATGAGCAAAATAGATTTGATATGTTTTATAGGAAAAGATTGACCTAGGAAATAGAAAAAAATAAATATAAAAATAAACACATTACATTTATCTGTATCTGTTTGAATTTTAATAAAAATAAAGTAAATGACTGCATATGAAAAGTTCTTATTGTTTGAAAAATATTTTAATGTAAAAAAGTAGTTATTAATCTCTTTAAAAAAATATTCAGTCCTATATTATGTAAGTAAATATGAACTTTTTAAAAAATATACTAAAGCTGTCTTATCGATAAACTTCAAAACAGGCATAAAAAACATTTTATTTCAGTGCTTAAATATCATGTTTTATTTTTTGCTGCCAAAAATTACGTGCATCAAAAACGTAGAAAATGCGTTTAAATTGAAGGAAATTTAATAATTGAAGCAGGATGTCTATAATTAATTTTTTTATATTACTCAGTCTCAAAATTTTAAAATCATAAACCGCAGTAAAAACTTACATACAGCTTAAAAAATTAATGTACCAACCAGAGATCTGCACGGGCCGAGCCTGGTCTCCACTCTTTTCGGGCCGGGTCATATTTTTTTCTGAAGGTTCCGGCAGGGCCGGGCCTAACTTATTTTTTCTGTACAGAGCCGGGACTGGTTTCATTCCTAGTCTTCACGGCCCAAAATTTTCAGTCGTAGTTTTGACACAGCCGTATGAACATTATTGTCTCAGCGTGGCCTGGTCCATTCAAAGGTCAGTTAATTTAGGCCTGGCCCAAAAATGTTTGTGAAAATTCATACATTTTTAAATCGCCATTTTTCTACTCTTAAGCATTAATTTTTTTTTTTTTTTTTTTTTTTAAAGAATAGTAGTTTTCTACGCTTATTAAAATATAACTAAATTAAAATATAGTAAAACGTGTGAAAAGGAACCTGCCTATGACGGAACCGTGTTTTAAACTGAAAAACGTGTTTATCCATGCAAAATTATTATACTAATACACTGTTAAAAATTTTGCAGCATTCTGGCAGGTCATTCGACCGTTTTGTGAAAAAACGGTTTCATAACCATAATTTAACTATATTCTGACCATAAAATGGAAATAATATGGTAAGAATAGTGTTAAAATTACGGTTGTGTAACCGTTTTCGGAAGAAACGGTCAAATGACCTGCCAGAATGCTGCAAATTTTTAACAGTGTACGTAAGAATATATAATACCTTTACACTTGCTAAGAAGGGGATTTTTCTATAACGCATTTCTTTTCTTTTTTTTTTTTTTTTTTTTTCTATGCACTTCCGTAGAAGATTTTACTGTATAGCATTTTTCAGATTTTTAACACTTCAATACATGGAATATGGATTAACAATATTAATGATAACTGAAGCATTTACATACAAGAAATAGAGATTCATTAAAAAAATAAATATCCCAGCCTGCGGCATTTCTATAAAAATGAAGATTACAAACATGGAAAAAAAAACGTTAAGATAAATATTTTGGGTCAGAACTCCTCGTAAAAGATAAATTTTTAACAAAATCGACGTAAAAATCAATATTTTCCAAAAATTCACTCGGGCCGGGCCAATATTTTTTCTACGGATCTGGACGGGCTTGGGCCAAACGTTTAATTTTTGTATCGGGCCGGACCGGGTAGATTTTTTTCTATGAATCGGGCCGGGGCCGGGACCGGGCCTGGAAATTTCGGCCCGTGAAGACCTCTAGTACCAACCTTTTCGTAATATCATAATCCTCAAATATCATATTTAACTCCGAAACAATAATAATGTTGATAAATACTCTAAGTGTGTAAAATCTGAAATCAGTATAAACCAAAAAAGAAAAAACAAAATCTCACAGAACGACAAATTAATGTTGTTTACATCGCATCTGCAATGAATTGAAAAAAATCCAGATATCTTCTGAGTCACTCGGCTTTGCAAACAAAACAGATAAAACTTTTTTTTTCGATCGTTGGCATAAGTTCGAATGGGATTGAATGGGATTGGTAAAACTGAATGGGAAGAATAAAATATTTACACTCATTTTTTTATGCACATTGGCCGAATTAATGAAGTTTTGATTATTTTTTGCTAAGCATTGTGTGTTTTTCAATTGTTAAAACAATTATATTTCAAACCGCTACATGAAAAAACATAATAGACAATCACTTTTCCAGGAAATCAATTTCCTAGGAATAGAAATCAGGAGAACACTCCTCGATCAATCTTTTTCTATACAATATGCAACTATTTAGCTCATAATCTTAACATATCCACACGAATAAGTGGTTAAAATTAAATAAGACTTACCTTATGTGTTCCATAAAGAGTAATTTTAATGATATCCTAATCTGTTATTCCTAAGATGGCGGACGAAAAAGTGATCATTTTTCTTATCTTACAAGGGCGCTGTCGCCTTGCTGTTCTGATTGGTTAATAAGCAATGCATACGTAAGTCACTCTTTCAGGAGTGACTATTTCACTCTCGATAACGGAGTGAGATATTGCACTCATTTCTAGAGAGTGGAAAATTCCACTCTTTAAGGACTGTATTTTTACAAAATTCACTCTAAAAAGAGTGAAAATGCCTGTCATTCTTTCAAAGAGTGAACTTTTCACTCCTCACAATTTTAGAGTGCACAGGTTTTGATTCCGCTAAGAAGATGGTTCTATATAATAAGTGGAAAAACAGCATTATGATTGGTATTTTAACTTTCTGGTTTTTAGGGGCGTTCGTAATTATATAAATACGTAGCACCTATAGTCGTCGTTCAGTCCGTCTGTCTGTCTGTCCGTCCGTTCGCATATAACAGCGCAAAAACTACCAAACCGAATCGTTTGAAATTTAAAATATATAATTGTTGCATAATTTTGTCGGGTCATTTCAAATTTTATGAAAATCGGATGTATAGTTTAATGACAGGGACAGTCAAAAGTTTTCCGTTACATGACGGCCAATGGGAAAAAAATTATTTCAAGTGCATTTTAATGATGTTACAGCCTTTGCAAAAGAATGAAATTGATAGACACTTATGAAGTGCACTAAAACATACATTCAGTACACTATGCGGTGCAAAAAATATTTATAAAGCTAGTTATATTTAGTACGAACGCACCTCATCTGCCCCGTTTGGCGTGCAATTTCCAACTTGTTTAATTCATAACCACCTACTATATTTATTAGTCAGTACATCGTTCATATACAATGTCAAGTAAGTTTACGGTCATATACATTTTTAAAAGTTACTGTGATTTACGGTCAGATATATTCTTGAAAGTTGCTGTCATTTGCGGCCTAATACAGTCTAAATATGTAACGGTACATACTGTAATATTGCAAAAAAAAATGCAGGAATCTGTGCCGTCTAGATTTTCCCGTAATCCAATGATGAAATTTTTATGTGTAAACTTGTCAACTCATAGTTCCTTTCCCGATATTTCTTTTCCTTTTATTTTTTGGGAGGGGGGAGGGCGATCAGTAATAGTTTATTAAATTGAAAGCGCGTTTATAGTCCAGGGGAAATGTACAAAAAAAGGGGGGGTTACCTTACAAAAAATCGGGTAGAAGATTTTTTTTTTCTGAATTGTTTATAACAATGCCAACATGGAAAAACCAAGTTTTCCAACAAAGTTTCTTAAGGCTAAATTTTCTGTGGCCGAAAAACAACAAAATTTTGGGACTTTTTTCGATGTTTTTTAAATATCTCAATAGCCGTTGCAGTAGCATAATTTTTGTCAATTACAATATTAAAGAGGACAAAATTCTCTACAACTTTCATATTTACAGTTTTTTTATACACCCAATAGCAAGCGCAGTACGCCATTTCAAATGTAAGACAATATTTTCCATTTTCTTAAAAACCGTGAAAAACGTAGTTCTCCCCCGATTATTCATATGTTTCCCACGGATTTAATCATGTATGTCGACTTCTATATATTGGTAGCAGTAAATTATGTGTTTGAGAGCCAAAACTAACCTTTCAGGGGGGGGGGGGGGCAAAATACATGCATATTTTGCCCCAGCCCTCGTTAATTATTTTAATAAATCTCTAATAGCCAGATTTTGAAAATTTTAAGTGTGTGATCATTAAATACGTAATCAGATTTTTCAAATATGGATTCATTAAAACCTTGAAAACCGAGCAGAAATATATTCCGCTTTAAACAGGTTTCCATCTTACGAGGTATAACTGGTCATATTCTTTCTCTTAAAAAAATATAATTTTTTTCTTTAAGAACCGGATTCCGTATATGAAGATTTTATTTTCAAAAATTTTATGATAGTTGTAGTATTGAGGCGTTTAATGTCATAGTTATATGAATTATGAGACTAAATTAGTCATACAAAGACATCGTTAGATATCGACCTCAGTATCATATGAAAAAATAAATATTAAATTTCAAGCAAGAATTCTGAAAAGAACACTTTTGTAGGTTTAACATGAGCGTGCAAATGTTTTCGCGTGAGACTTCACTACTCACGCGAAGAAACTGGAATGCTAGGGCTAAACCTATGGAAGCGTTCCTTTTACAATTTCTCGTTTGCAATTTAATAGTTTTAAATGATTTTTTCTTTTTTTTCTTCTTTTTTGAGGGGCTTAGAAGTGCTGACGTTGAATTCCAACCGTATTAGTGTTTACTTTTTCTATTTTGATTACAGTTTTTATTTTTTTTATTTTTGGTCAGTTTTCCGGCTGCGAGACTTTTTTATCCAAATTTCATATATATATATATATATATATATATATCAGGGCCGAAACTAGAGGGGACAGAGGGAGCATGTGCCCCGGGCGCCAGAGTGGAAGGCGAAGGGACGCCAAATAAAGATTTTTTTGTCGTTTGATACCAAAAAATATATAGTATGAAATTTGGCTAAAATTGTCTCACAGCCGGAAAATCCAAAATGCAAATTGAACCAAATGCATTAAAACTGGATAACAGAATCCTGTTTTAAATGAAAAAATTACATGTTAATCCAAACAAAAATTTGAAACAAATGCATTAAAATAGGATAACGGAATCCTGTCTTAAATGAAAAAAGTACAGAAAGAATACTAGCAATTGCAACTGCTGAGAGGGAAACCTGTATAAAGCGGAATATTTTGGGTTCCCTTTTAAAGGTTTTAATGAATCAATATTAGACAAAGCTGGTTACGCACTACAGCATTACGCATTTCATGATTACATTTAAATTTTAAAATAATTCGACTATTAGAAATTAGTAAAATTCTTTTTGTAAATTTCTTTTGCAAATTTTTCTTTCATTTCGTTTGTAAATTTCGTTTATTCAGGATAATGATATTCTTTTGAAACGGGGCACTAATGATCCTACAACAGTGTCATCAAAGAGAAAAAAATATTGTTAAATAGCCTGTAAAAAATTATTATTATTAAAATATATTTTTTCATTTAGCTTATTAAGTCATATTGCGTACCTTACTTTATTATTGTGTAGGAAAAGTGGAGTTGAATGCGACAGTGGATCAATGCCAAAATAAAAATGTTTATATGGTCTGCAATCATAAGTAAATTGGTATTTCATTTGATAAATGCTATCACTGAGATCATTAAACAGACATAGTTTCAAACCAGTGCATAATACAGAAAATTAGAATATTCCACAAAGTGTATTTTTCAACAATCGAAGTAAGTTTTTCTGTTTAAGCTTTAAAGCAATTAATAGATAATCTTAAAGTTTTATATATTTTTGCATGCTAAAGTGATATAATCTCTTGTTCTATTTATTGATATAAGTAGGAAAAAACTGACAGTATTTATTAAAACTAATCTTTTAAATATTTTTATAGTGATCTCAAATATGTTATTGACAAAATTTTTAAATTTTACAGGAGATAAATATATAACATCAGTTAGTGAAATAACCTGTTGTCATTTTTATTGTAGCTATTTTATAAGGTAAAAGCATTTCTTACATAAAATATATTTATTTTCTGAGTGCCTCCCCTCCCCCATTTTATATGGAAGTATAATCCAATGTTTACTATATTTAAAAAATAAAGCATTAAAATATATGTTATCAATAAAATATTGGTAAATAAAATATACCATTGTATGTTAAGTGTGTAATATGTGGAATAAAGTATGTTTTTCGCAAATTTTCATATCTATCCCATTGTTTCCTGGAAAAATATGCATGCATTATAAAAATTATTACAATTACAAAATTATTAAAATTAAACAAAAATTCTTTCTTAATTGAAACTATAGTACCAATAAGTTATTAAATACTAAAGTATTCTTTTTTTGCACGTTCATGTTAAACCTACAAAAGTGTTCTTTTCAGAATTCTTGCTTGAATTTTAATATTTATTTATTTTTTCATATGATACCGAGGTCGATATCTAACGATGTCTTTGTATGACTAATTTAGTCTCATAATTCATATAACTATAACATTAAACGCCTCAATACTACAACTATCATAAAATTTTTGAAAATAAAATCTTCATATACGGAATCCGGTCCTTAAAGAAAAAATTATATATTTTTAAGAGAAAGAATATGACCAGCTATACCTCCTAAGATGGAAACCTGTTTAAAGCGGAATATGTTTCGGTTCGGTTTTCAAGGTTTTAATGAATCCATATTTGAAAAATCTGATTACGTATTTAATGATTACACACTTAAAAGTTTCAAAATTTGGCTATTAGAGATTTATTAAAATAATTAACGAGGGGTGGGGCAAAATATGCATGAATTTTGCTCCCCCCCCCCCCCTGAAAGGCTAGTTTTAGCCCTCAAACACATAATTTACTACTACTACCAATTTTTAGAAGTTGACATACTTGATTAAATCCGTGGGAAACATATGAATAACCGGGGGAGAACTACGTTTTCACGGTTTTTAAGAAAATTGAAAAAATTGTTTTATTTTTGAAACGGCGTATTGCGCTTGCTGTTGAGTGTATAAAAAAATTGTAAATATGAAAGTTGTAGAGAATTTTGTCCTCTTTAATATTGTAATTGACAAAAAGCATGCTACGGCAACAGGTATCGAGATATTTAACAAAAATCAAAAAAAGTCCCAAAATTTTGTTGTTTTTTGGCCACAGAAAATTTAGCCTTAAGAAATTTTGTTGGAAAACTTGATTTTTCCATGTTGGCATCATTATAAACAAGTCAGAAAAAAAAATCTTCTACCCGATTTTTTGCAAGGTAAAATGTACATTTCCCCTGGACTATTAATGCATTTTAATATATCTTCAAATGACTGTTGAGTTTCTGCATTTGCATCCATTTTTTTTTCTTCTTTTTGAAACGGGTAAAAATAGGTTGTTTTTAAAGATCACGGAGTCTGAGAAGAACCTCCTAGTTTTACATAAAACGCATTATTTATCAAATTGCGAATCGAGATCAACTTTAAAAATATAAGCTCGAAATTAATGTTCATATGTAAAACTTAGCACCAAACTGCATGTTTATTTTGCTCGATTAAATTCTAAGTTAACAAAAGTAATTTATCAGTAGACTGCAATAAAACTTCCGAAAAACGTACAGAACCACAGACTTTTGACTTTTTTCTTTAAAATGATGTATCCTTAACTGTAACTTGCAAGTGCTTCAATCAATTTTATCACAATACATCTCCTTGTCGAGCTAGGTTATAAATTTCTGAGAGGTGTCCGGTTCACGCCCTCGGCGATTACAAGTGGTGTTGATACTCATAAATTCCTTCTTCATGTAAGTTGTGCAAATCTTTTTAAGTGCAGTAGTAATGAAATATTTTAAGCGGTTAACAAAGTACTTTATTTCTTTCAGTTTTTATCGTATATGTGACAACATTTATTTTCGTTTATTACTATTGATTTTTTTTCTTTTTTTCGGAATCCACAATTTTTTGTAAAGGCTTTGCACCGCTGTTGAAATCGTGTTTTCAGTGAATCGAGGAATCTAAATTCAAAGGGTGTTCACCCATTTTTGAGACGATTTTGATTTTCTCTATGATTTAAATTTAAATGAAAAAAAATCCTTTATGGCATCAATTCGGAACAAGGTTTAATTATCGTCTGCGTCATTAAAAATATTTTTTGCTTTAAAATGTCACTGGAAATATTCAATGAATCGGCAGGTATGTATTTGCGCTTTACGATGAGAAATATTCTTATTCAGCTATTTAAAAAAGGCGTGAAAAGCATTGTTTTAATGTTTCTACACGTAAAATAAGTGACATAATTAATAAAACAAGTTGAAAAGAGCACGTCAAGCGTAGGCAATGAGGTGCGTTCGTTCTATAACTAATTTTATAAATATTTTTTGCACCGCATATTCTAAAGAATGTATAATTTAGTCCACTTCATAAGTGCCTATCCATTTCATTCTGTTCGAAAGACTGTAACGTCATTAAAATGCACTTGAAATTTTTTTTTTCCCCATTGGCCTTAATGTAACGGAAAAATTTAACTGTCCCTGACATTAAACTATACATCCGATTTTCATAAAGTTTGAAATGACTCGACAGAATTTTGCAACAATTATATTTTTAAAATTTCAGACCATTCGGTTGGGTAGTTTTTACTCTGTTATATGCAGACGGACGGACCGTACGACGACTATAGGTGCGCTATGTATTTATATTATTACAAACGCACCTAAAAAGGAAAGAAACGTCAAAGTTTACGTTTAACTGGGAAAAAGGTAAAAAAATGCATACCGCATCTCTTTTTTTTTAAAAGAAAATCCCCCCCCCAAAGAACTACCGTAAAATCTTAAAATTTTCTATCGGAACTGTAAACAAAACTTTAAAATCTGATTTAAAGCCTAATCAAAAAAAAAAAAAAAAAAAAAAAAAAGAAATTTTACAAATTACAACGACTATTTGGAAAAGGATTTTTTCGAAGACTAAAATTTAAGACATAAAAAATCGCACGGAGTTGATCATACATTACGTACGCCATGAATTAAACATTAACATTCCTGGACCCATCATGCACAAATTTTAAAAGAAATTTCAGTTTTACAATTTTCGGTACTGTAAATTTTAAAACTTCTACGGAGCTGGTCATACATTTCGTAACGCCATGGATTAAACATTAATATTCCTGGACCAATTTTAAATGAAATTTCATATATTACGTACGACATGGATTACATTTTTCGGTACTGTAAATTTTTAAACTTCTACGGAGCTGGTCATACATTACGTATACGCCATGGATTAAACATTAATATTCCTACACCAATTTTAAATGAAATTTCATTCTTAAACTTCTAAACATCCCACAATATTACTTTTTACACCATCGTATAGAGAAAAAAATGTACTTTTAAATGCAATTTGTTTGAAAGCTGTAAGGTTTGTTGGGGGTAACTGGAACCACGAGGTAACTGGGCCATAGGCTATTTTATAAAAAACTGTTGGTGTTTTTTAAGTTTTAGCTTTTGTGAGCAATGCCCCTTTATCTCTACTTCCTAAAACAACGTGTACCAACTCAATCATAACTCTCACTTTGCTGTGATAGGTTGTCAAAAACTTACGTTTCTTTTTTTAAAAACAACGTCAATATGGTTGAACTTCCTCGGATTTTTATTAAAATACTGTAAGTACTTTTATTAAACAATCTTTTTTTTTTTTAAAGATTAGACATATAACTACATTAATATTATTAGGTATCTATACATATTTACTTCATGTTTTAAATGTAAGCCCGGTGTCACAGTTACCCCATAAATGTTTCAAGAATGGGGTAACTGGGACATGTATCCGGGGTAACTGGGCCATGCTGGATCCAGTTACCCCAATAATTATAAATAATTTTTTTGTGTTTCTCTTACTACGGGAAGTAAATTTCTCCATTGTTTTTTGCTCACAATAAAGAAAATGATAGAATACCTTATTAAAATAACGTAATGAAATTTAAAAAAAAAAGCATATTGAGTGGTATCAAACCAAAATTTTTGACCCCTTGAGAGGCGGTGATGCCGTTATGGCATCACTTAATTTAAATTCCTAATTGCCACATTGGCACCTGAATTTTATAATTAAAATTTAACCTTTATTAAGTACGCGAAAATATACTTTTACATGTTTTCAGATAGATTCTCTTGTAAATATTGGTGTCATTAAATTATTTCAACACTTTACGAATGCAAGTACCTTGCCCCTGAAAGCCAGATAGCCAGACCTTGAAATTGTACTATACACAGTTGTCGCATTCTATAGGCATAGCTGCCAATTTTTACGCTTTCTTGCTACCACTAAAATTTAATAGAGATTTTCGTTTTGTTTAATCATAAGATTTCGACGATTAAATAAGTCAACATTTACTATAATATTTTAGTGGTAAGAGGAAAGCATAAAAGTTGGCAGCTATGCTATAGGGAATCTTTTATCGTCCCTACCACTATTTTGAAAATAATATCTTCATCGCACCTTTCTTTAAGGAACAATAAAATTTTCCCTATATAATGCGACCCCTGTATAAAGATAAAGTACTTAAGTACTTACGTAGCCTTTTGTTCAGAGATTTACCTTGCTATTTTTTTCCTTAAAATACCCGTGTGACTTTTATACTTATTATCTATACTAAAGTACATAAGTACTTACTTAAGTTTTATATTTTTGGTATAAATAAATCTAATATTTTCACTTTTAGTGCTTTTTTTAGGCACACTGACAGCAAAGGTTTCCCTTACAACGCTGTTTATTAACATATAATTTACATGATCTGCCTGGTTTAATTTTTTTAAAATTTGTTTACACTTTTTCAAACAGGACCTGATATCCGATATGAAAAAATATAAACGCGTGTGGAACATAGACCCCCCCTGGTCCAGTTACCCCATTTTTGGGGGCAACTGGACCCATGAGGAAAAAAAGATGAAATATGCATATTTTTATATTTTTAAATATTAAAATGTAATTTTGAGCATTTCTGTCTGATAGAGGGAATCTAACTGAACACATTTACAGAAGTTCAGACTTTAATTGAAATGAACATTAGCTTTTTGAAGCTGAATTGTCAGAAGCTCCAGAGTCACATTGTAAAATCATGTCCCAGATGCCTCAACTAACCTTATCTCAATTTGTTTCTGAGTTATTAATTATTTTTTGTAGTTTTTATTACTTTTTTGTCATAGTGGCAACAGAAGTATCCATCTCTGTTGAACGCAAAGGAAAATACAGGTTACTGTATAGACCAATCAGAAAACGAATAAAATGCGGATTAAACCAATAAAAAGCTTCAAATATGCTTTTGATTTCCTACCCTGACGAGGACAATAACCATTTTTCCAAATGGTTAAAATTGTTCGCTGTCTAGAGGTCTGCACGTGCTCGGGCCAGCAAAATGAAGGAAAAATTTACAAAGGGCCAGGCCGGCGGATTAAAGACAATTTTTTAACGGGTCTGTCCAAGCACTACCCCCTACATACTAAATGCCTCTCGCATTCACTGTTTTCCCCATATAAGAACTGGAAGTCAGCTTAGCCCCAAAACTGCTCTGCCATCTATCGGTAACAATTGACATGATTTTTAAAAACCTATAGATAAATAACGTAAACAAAAGTTGTTTTGAAAATATTTAAATAGAAAATTTTAAAATAAATTAGCTTAAAAAGCAAAATTTGTTAAAAAATTTTTGTTATTTATTCCTAGAATTTCACTTTTTTTTTTTCTCTTTTCGTATTTATTTTAATTGTTGTGTTAAATGATATATTTTTTCTATAAAATATTTGAAAAGAGAAATTATTTCATAATTTCTCTTCAATTTCAAATGATGAATGATAAAATAACGCACATAATTTATTTTATTATATGAATTTTAAATTATATGTTCTTTTTTAAAATTAATTATAATATATAAATTAATAGCACTTACATTTACTTGTAAATAGATTTCCATCAAAAATAAAATAAACAAGGTTTATGAAGTGAAAATATTTATTAACACTATAAAATGGTACATTAATTTTAATCAATGGATCAAAAACTATGAGAAAGTTTAAAAAGGTTATTGCAAAACATAAAAGTATTTGATTAAATTAAATTTTACTAAATAGTAAGACATGTATTTCTTTCAGGCAAAATAATAATAATAAACAAAGTTAATGTGGAGTGAATGTGTCAGTGAAGGACAATCTTAAGGAATTGCTTTAAAAATAATTTTTTATTAATAATTATAATTATTATATTCCTGTTTTTTTGACATTATATTAATCTATCAACAATATTTAACTAACTCCATAGTTGTACTTCCCATTGTGAATTAAAATTTAATTCTAATAACATAATTACTTGACACTCCAGTACTAGTACCATACAGTTGCCTCAATAAATAGATTGCAGTATTTTTCTGAACTTTCCTATTTAATATATTCTATCTAAAATAATTAAATCATTGATATTGTGATAATAATACTATAAATATTAATTACCTTTATCATAATAATGAAACTAGCAAGTCTTTTTTTTAAGTGTTTAAAAAACATTTAACTCACAGTTTCATTTCTTTTATATTTGAATTATTAATTATTGTAAGTAATCATCAAGTACTTTCAGGAAATTTAAATAGTTGGAAATATGATTCTGTTCAATGATGCTCCGACACTTTTTTTTCATCTTTTTGACTACCCCCCTCCCCCCCCCCCACACACACCAGGGCCGAAACTAGCCTTTTTTGCACCCGGGGCAAACATGGATTTTGGCGCCCCCCCCCCCCCCTTCCCTCTTCTAGTATATAGGGGGTAGTGGTCCAAGCGTATAAAAAAGTTCGGCCCGATATAAAAATTTAAAAGGATGGAACTAAGCCAATAACATATGAACAGTTTTCAATGGTGACTGACGTTGAAAATAAGTATAAATAGGTTGCACGAGCCGATGCTAGACTGACAACATCAGTACAGAAATACAACATGCCCAGCTTAGAGGTCCGCATTGGCAGTTGCATCATGTCTGACTCAGGGGTCAATTATTTCAGCATGCCTTGCTCAGGATCAGGCTTACATTTTCTTTCTACACGACGAGCCGGTACTGCTGCTATTCTGCATTCTGCGACTTAAGAACATAAAGTAATCTATAGTAATCTATAATTTTAAAATTTCTCATAAATATGTATGCAAGATTCTAGAAAAATATCTTGTATGTTAACCCGGGAGAACTCGCTGCATGAGATTTTCTCTCACAGTCGTACTTTTTTAAGACTCTTATTTAAATCATTTTTCATTTTAATTAAAATTTCAAAATGTTTTTCAATTATTTTACCTATTTTGTGAATAAAAGTACTAAGCCAACCAAAAAAAGTTGATATTATATGAATGTAAAGTAAAAGAAAAGCAAATGGGCATTCTCACTAGCGAGTTCTCCCGGGTTAAAAAAGTCAGCTTTTCGTATGGAAATTGAGTCGGGTCTTACATTGTGCAAATTGTTGTATGTGAAAATTACACATTTGGCAGGTGAAAATGATGAATATAGTTTATGAGGCTTGGATATATTTATCTGACTGCAACAGAAAAAAATCGATTTACTACCAAAAACGCAGCAGAAAAAGACCTAAAATGTTGTTTCAGAGAAAACAGGGAAAGTTTTGCTAAAGGCAGAGGCGGATTACCCATTAGGTTGAGTAGGCTGAAGCCTAGGATCCAAGAAGAGAGTGTAGCGATGAGAATTTTTGTTCTTTTTTTTCTTTTAAACACATACCGAGCTAATATATTATACAAAAGAGGAATGACGTACAATATTCCTTGCATTACTAACTTATTGAATCCTGTAGCTCGTTAGTGTATCCTAAACACTGCTGTCTTTAATTTCTTCTTTATTCATATAAAGAAAATATTGGATTCGTGAAATTTTCGGCTTCCGTTTTTTGATGGATTTACACATCGGTTACATAGGTGGTAAGTAGTTCTGCAAGCAGAAAGATGAGGGGGTTTTGCTTTTTAAAAACAAGTTTCTGTTAACATGCAATGCGGTAGCATTCATTGCTAAAAAAAGTTTTTTTAGAGTAAGAGATTTCATATAAATGTCTTTATAGAAATATATTTATTTTTAAATTTACTACAAATTCATTTCGAAAGCTAATGTATGCAAAAGATCCAAAAATATTCTCAGAATTGTATTATATGTGTATTTCTTGGAGGGAGGGGAGGGATCCCACAAAAAAGTCAAGCCTAAGGTCCCAGGAGGTGGTTAATCCGCCTCTGGCTAAAAGTTTTATGGTTATGTTGATTCTCTTATAAAGGAAAACTTAAAATAAGGAAAGTAGAAAAAATGTCGAAATTAACTCGGATTTACTATCAGAAATATGTTTTAACACCTGTTTTCAGAGAAGACATTATATCACTTTAGCCGAACAATCTTCATCATGTTAAGTTCTATTAGGATACGGTTGCCAGCCGTACCTTTAAACCTACTGATGTATATATATATATCAGTGGCGTGGCGTGAAAATTTTCGGTGGTCATCGCAATTATTTAAGTTTGTGGTGAAAAATTATTAACTCTAAAATTCAATGGTTGAATGTTCAAAAAAGAAACTTTAAATCTTATCTTCACTTATACATGAACTCCAAATGTTCTGCTAAAACTGGATCGTAAAGTTTTAAAAGCTTATTAAGAGTTTTAAAATATTGCTTGGTCATCGCCGCATCCAGCGATGACCGGACGCCACGCCACTGATATATATATATATATATATTTTTTTTTTTTTTTGGGGGGGGGGGGGGGGTTGCAAAATGAAATCAGAATTGAGGCTATTCCATTTAAACGCATCCTACACTGTAAAAAAAATTCCGTTAAAATACGGAAATTGTACTGGCAATCGAGACGCCAGTACTATTTCCGTATTTTAACGGAATTTTTTCCCTCTAAATTTCAGAAAAACGGAAATTTTTCTGGAAATTACGGGAAAAAATTTCCTTTAAAATACGGAAATAGTACTAGCGTCTCGATTACCAGTACAATTTCCGTATTTTAGCGGAATATTTTTTACAGTATACCAACGCCCCCTAGATAAGGGAGAAATCCGTGGCACGCTTTGCTGTGACGTCAAGAATCGCCACACAAAGCAGGAAAAACAAATTCTAACAACTTGCAAGTTTCAATTTCGTTGGTTCATGGAATTATTAATTATTTAAAAATTCCATGAAATCGAAACATGCAAGTTTTTCGATTGTTTTCTTTGTTTTCCCTACTTCGTGTAACGTTTCGTGACATCACAGCAAAGCGTGCCACGGATTTCTCCCTTATCTAGGGGGGGGGGGGGGGATTGATCATAACCAAGTACCTCGACGTCCCTCCTATGGATTACTGTGCATTTGGCCTTTTAAAACTTTCTTTTTTTTAGCCGTATCCCAAAACATTGGATGGACTCTGGAAGAATGGGGTCCAGGAAGGGAACAAAATCAACCTTGATATTTTAAGCAAAGCTTTTTAAGGGTCCTGTCCCTGCCGGCGAAGACACTCATGAGCTAATGCTAATCCTATGGGGAGGGATTTTTCTAATATCTCGTTTGCATTTCGACATTTTTAAATATTTTTTTTTGCATTGGATAGCTGAGGTCCGTCTCTACAGCGCACCTTGGTTACTTTTTCGATTTTGGTTGCAGATATTTTTTAGAATGACACTTTCATTTTCAGAACCGGTTTTGAAAATGAAAGTAACTTTATTAAAAATATCTGCGACCAAAATCGAAAAAGTAACCAAGGTGCGCTGTAGAGACGGACCTCGGCTATCCAATGCAAAAAAAATTATTTAAAAATGTCGAAATGCAAACGAGATATTAGAAAAATCCCTCTCCATAGGATTAGCATTAGCTCGTGAGTGTCTTCGCCGGCAGGGACAGGACCCTTAACATTTTCCAACAAAGTTGAAAAGTGTTTATGCATTCGGTTTGTCTGGCCGTCTGTCCACGCTCTAACTCTCGTAAATAGGCTCGGATTTTCATGAAATTGGCAAAGGTTATTGAGGGTCACCAAAGCATGTTTGATATTGTATAGGAAGTATATAGGATTAATAGTTCATTTACAGGGGCACTCAAAAGTATTCCATTACATTACGGTACAGGGGGAGAAATCGTTTGCAGAGTATTTTAATGGCATGACGCTATTTCAAATGGATTGAAACTGATATAAATCACTGAATTTTAGTACGATTACGTTAGAACAGAGCATTCATAGCATTTTTTATTCATTGACCGGGACACACAAAGGAAATCGGTTACAGTATTGCCTTTGAGTCATAATTGCTGGAGTGTACGGTTTAAAAGTCGGTATGCGCTTTTAAATTTAATTAATTTTTTTGCATATTACTCGTTATATATAAATTCTATATCACATATACAGAGCTGCACCAAAGTATTCACGTGGCAGGAGTCCCTATTAGAGAAAATTGCTGAAGGGAAAATTTCAATTGAAGTACATGAATTTCTTAAGTGAACTAATTTTTGGCATGCATATAGTTAATCTATACATTTTATACAGAGCTGCTGAAAAATTTTCCGATTGTAAATGGGAACAGCTGAAATTGGGTTTTGAAATGTGTTATGCGTTTCCATAGTGTTGAATTAGACGTAATATTTTAATTTTTTAAACGGTGCAGTTTTGTTACATTATTCTGATCGTGTTGGAAAGTGTTTTATAATCTACGCATTATTTTTTCTTTCTTGTTTTTATCTTTAAAGGCAAGATGTAATAGAATAGTTCAAATTTGAATATACGGAAATTTCAAAAATTTAATTATTTTTATGACTTAAATATAATTAGTACGCAATGAAATTCAATTATCATAGAACTTGAATATGCGGATATTTCAAAAATTCTATTATTTTTATGATATAATTAGCATACAATGAAATTAAATTATGATAGAACTCGAATCTACGGATATTTCAAAAATTGAATTACTTTTATGACTTAAATATAATTAGTATATAATGGAATTCAATTGTCATAGAACTTGAATATACGGATATTTCAAAAATTCTATTATTTTTATGATATAATTAGAATACAATGAAATTAAATTATGATAGAACTCGAATCTACGGATATTTCAAAAATTGAATTACTTTTATGACTTAAATATAATTAGTATATAATGGAATTCAATTATCATAGAACTTGAATATACGGATATTTCAAAAATTCTATTATTTTTATGATATAATTAGAATACAATGAAATTAAATTATCATAGAACTTGAATCTACGGATATTTTAAAAATTGAATTACTTTTATGATTTAAATATAATTAGTATACAATGGAATTCAATAAATTATCATAGAACTTGAATCTACGGATATTTCAAAAATCCATAAGACATGCATTAAAAATATAAACCCGAAGAAAAGCAAGCAAGCCGAAACAAAAAGAAATGGCATCCAAGGGGCAGTTAAATCCGTGACCTGCGTCCCTTTCTTGCCCCCCCCCCCTTTTCGGACCCCACCCTTGCGGTATAAATAATAGAACCGCAGTCTACAAAACACGTTTTTAAATCTCTGAAAAAAAAAAATCCACTACATTTAAGATATAAAAAAAAGTAAAACCAATCGCACAACATTACACAGCCGCTTGCCTGATATACAGCGGGCAGTGCAAGACCAAAATGTCCGCTTCCTTTAATCGTGAGTTACGGAAAATGGGCTTAGTAACGCCGTAAAGTGCGTTGCCCAGCCCCCGCACTATAAATTTCAGAATAAATTGCTTGCCTCGTATGTTTTTAAAATAGTGATTTAATAAGATGACTTGCCTGCACTAAGGATGAAAGACAATTTAATTTCCCTGCATTCCTAATTTTTTTCTTCTTCTGTTTTTAACCAAACACCTTTGTTAGCATAATGTTAGCCTAAATGGTGTTTTTTAGAAGGATGGTTTTAAAGGCTTTTTTGCTGCGTAGAGATGCTATCAAGGAAAGGTTATCCCTGTAAAGGTTGGGCAGATTTATCACATGCCAGTTTGTATTAATTTTGATGAAATAACAAGATGCGGAGGGTGCATCGTGTATCACACGTTTGATGAACATTCTGAACATAACTGATACAAGTCTCATGATAAATGATGAATATTTTTTTTTTCAATGTTAGATGAATAAAGTATACACTTTGGCATTGAAAAAGCATTGCATTTATCTTTACAAGGGAACTAATGTGTTACAACTTCAATTAAAGGTTTCAAATGATCGACGTTTTAAGAGAAATAGATCTCTGTTAACAAATTTATAAGTTACAGTTCCTATTTTTTTTTTTAATTATTAATTTCTAAAAAATATGGACTGTAAACTATGATTTAAAAAAAAAATCGGTTTATAAAAGCTTCATTTATGCGAATCCAAAATAACAGATCATTCTGCCAAGTAATTCTTGAGTTATGTTTAAAAAACTACACAATCTGTTTTGCAACGATTACAAATGAATTTAACATTAAAGGTTCCAAACTTAAAAACTACATAATTCCTAAACTACTTGACCCAATGACTTCCGTTTCGGTACCTCGAGGTAAAATTTACCGTAGAATCCGAATATGATGTCAAAGTTAGGTGCATGTATTGAGAATTTTGGAGGTTGGGTACAATTTTATTACGTAGACGTTCCCTAAAGCTTATTTTTATTTTAACCGTACATTGAAAGTAGTCGCACTTTCCACTCGAATAGATTTTTTTTTTTTTTTTCGCGAACAATTTGATTATTAAAGGCGTGTTCTAGGGGTTTTTTTTTTTCGCTACTGTACATTGTATATTACATGTTATTAGGGTTCAAATCAATCAGAGTTTCTGAAAGCTGAATGCTGCTTTATTCAATTACAAAAAAGAAAGAAAAAATCATGCGTCAAGCATAGATTATGAAACACTTTCTAACACATTCAGAATAATATAACAAAACTGCACCGTTTAATAAGTTAAAATATTATATCTATTTCAACCCTAATGGAAACGCATAATACATTTGAAAACCCAATTTCAGCTGTTCCCACCTACAATCGAAAAATTATCCGAATTCTTCGAACAGCCCTGTGTAGGATATATACATTTGTATCTATTAACAACAGGCATGCCAAAATTGAGTTCACTTAAGAAATACATATACCTCAGTTAAAAATTCCCCTTCAGGAATTTTGGCTAATATAAGGAGAATGGTACGTGAATTCTTTTGTGCGGCCTTGTGTACGAGATATAGAATTTACATAACGAGTAACATGTAAAAAATAAGTTAAGGCTGTTCTTAACTGCTCTGCTCAACAAGCGCAAAACGTTTTGACACATTTACAAATTCATTTTTTAACGGAAAGATATCAGATTGGAAAGCCTGGCCATGGAAGCGATTTGGAATCGAACTGTTTTTACCATTTTTTGATCAATCAATTACCTATTGAGCTATAAGCGATTTTGATCACGTGACATGGCATTTTTCCCCCTTACTGACTGGATTTCCTTCTTTCGTTCGAAAGTTCAGTTCAAAATGCCAACTATGGTGATGTTTGTTTTGTTACTATTGGTGTAGTGGTAAGTTGGTATACATTTTATGAGAAAGAGGACATATGGCAACGTGATCTAAAGTTTCCGCGAAGTACATTGCTAACATAAGTTGCTCCACAATACCGAAGAAATCCGTGATCCTGTAATAAAACTAAACTGATAGTTATTGGTCAATGATAAACCATTGAAACAGAAATTTTTTGCATAAGACTTTAATTAAGATGAAATGGTGTTATACAGGGAGTGAACCATTGCTCCAGCAAAGTGTGGGATGGCCCTTAATTTTACACCTTTTACAACAAAAGTCTACAGGAAAAGTCTCCAGCAAAAGCGTCGACAAACAGAAGAAAACTTATAAGAGAATCTAATATCATCGCCATTGCGAGTACATAAAAATGCCAAATAAAACAAGGCAATAATATCCGTTATGTGAAAACTCAATGAGTAAATTTAAACATAAATACATCGAAGTGGGGGGCGCAATCTCGCCAACATAATCTGTATCTAAATAATTATAAACTCTATCCTTGCTGACTCCAAACAGACGCAATAATCAAACTATGTTTATTTTATCCGCGAAAATGGATCTGTTATTGCACTTATGAAAGTAATTTAAGTATGTTAGAAATAGCATCCCGCGTTTGATCATAAAAACATAAATCAATCATTAACTTAAATTCTGGACAGAAGCTCTGCGAATAAACAAAAGAAAGGAAGTATATCTGAAAATGATTTTTAAATGCATAACGACTTTATCTTCTTTTATATATTTTATTGATTTATTCCCGTGGTTAAATCTGACAGATAAATTAACCAGCGCAATAAATTTATTGAGAGAAAGGGAAAAATTAACCTACATTTGAAACGGTTTTTTCTGTACAAGATACAATATTAAATTTGGGAAAGGAATGAAAAATAAAATACTTAAACATTAACCCCTTGGGGACGAGCGACACGTATTCGTGCCGCATGAAGCGCTCAGAATCCTTGTTTTCCCTCACCAGTAAAATTTTACTGTAAAATTTGCCTTATTTAATCAGCGCATTTTCTCGATTCAAGAAGACACAAATTTCTGTTTTTAAAAAACGGTGACAAAAGATTAAAAATTTCGTAAAAGGCTCCCGTCCCGAAGGGGTTAATATATAACTACGTTATACCAACTTTGACCGTATTTTCTGAAAGATCTATTGCGTTTACAAGAAAACGAAAAAAAAAACCAATTCCATGACATCTGAATAACAACACCTACTAATTTCATGCGTTTCCGAACAAAAATGAATTAAAACTTATGTCAGAAAGTTGGCACTTTGGATTTGAGAAAAGCCTTAAATTTAAAAGCATATACCGAATTTTAAAACGCACTTCCAGCAATTATTATTCAAATACAGTACTGTAACCGATTTCTTTTGTGTGTGTCCTTGTAAATGAACGACAAATGCTATTAATACCCTATTCTATCGTAATCATCTCGTAGTGAACTTCGGTGATGTATATCACTTTAAATACACTTGAAATGGCGTAATCACATTAAAATACTCTGCAAACGATTTCCCTCCCTGTACCATAATGTAATTTTCAATAGTATGTGTCCATGCACCAATGGAAGATACCGCGGATGAACAAAAAGATACTTTTTTATGGCAAAATTACAGAATGAATTTGATAAGATACCAAGACATGACGTTCAAATTGTTATAGGTGATTTTAATGTTAAAATTGGAAAAGAATATACTTTTATACCAACAACTGGAAAATTTAGTTTACATGATTTGTGTAATGAAAATGGAATAAGAGCTGTGGACTTTGCTGCTTCTAACAACTTATTCATAAGTAGTACATGTTTTCAGCATAACAATATACATAAAGAAACTTGGATTTCTCCTGATGGAGAGACAAAAACCAAACTGACCACATTATGATTGACGAAAGATATTCTAGTGATGTTATGGATGAACAAAGTTATGGAGATGCTGATCTAGATTCTGATAATTTCCTATTATGAAATACAGACAAAGAGTTACAAGATTTCGAGATGGAAAAAGAACTAAACAAGTAAGATTTACTAAACATGCAGAGAAGAAAGGTTTATCAAAGTAAATTAACAGAAAGAATAGCTAATGAATGTACTGAATTTAATGAGGAAGATATAATCAATAGTAAAAGGACTAAATGCAAAAATATCATATTAAAAACTGCCGAGGAAATTGTTGGAAAGGAAGAAAGGAGGGGAATTAATGAATGGTTTGATGATGAGTATTGGCAGCTGTTAAAGAAAAAGAATAAAGCAAGAGAAAAAATGCTGAAACATAGAACAAGACAGAGTGAAAATCACTTTAAAACAATTAGAAAAAAAAAACTCAGATGGACAGACAAACCGAATGCATAGACACTTTTTAGCTTTTTTGGAAAGTGTTAAAAAAGATCATAATTGCCAAGTGAGATAATCTGAGACAAGTCTGTTAAATGAATAAACATAATTTTTGGCTTTTCAATGTTCTATGTTCGACCTTAAGTTGAAGAAATCATTCGGTTAGGCATTACTAAAAATCTTAGAATATTCTTGCAATGACAAAAAACCGAATCACAAACGAACATGTTTCAACACCTTTTAAAGATTACGTTTCGTAAAAGTTTTAAATGCTGTTCTCAAATCCAAAGTGGTATTTCTGACACATTCACGAAGTCATTTGCATTCATTCATAGACGCATAAAGTGGGTAGGTACTCTTATTTAGAAATGAAGAAAAATGATAGAGAAGGAATGAAGAAAAATGAAATATTCATCCAATTATAAATCGCTTCTATAGTGATGCCTGCCAATTTCATGTTTTTATAATTAAAAATGAGACCGTGGATGTGTTAGCAGGTTTCGCTCTTTGAGCAGAGTAAAACTTTTTCTTTTTTTAGAACCGACTTAAAATAGTTATTTAATAAAATGATTTGCCGGCCAGAAATGAGAGAAGACAATTTAATTTCGACGCATTCTATGCACTCAAAAACTGGGAGGAATGAAAAGGTCACTCTTTGAAAGAGTGACAAAAAAAGTGTGAAAATGCCTGTCACTCTTTGAAAGAGTGACAGGCATTTTCACACTTTTTGAAGTGAAATTTATAAAAATACGCTCCTTAAAGAGTTGAATTTTCCACTCCCTAGAAAGGAGTGAAATATTTTACTCCATTGCCCAGAGTGAAATATATCACTCCATTGTCGAGAGTGAAATATTTCACTCCGCTGACGAGTGTGAAAGCCTGGCAATATACACTTTAAAGAATTTCCCTTCAACTTTGAACCAATATATGGAGTAAAATAATGAAAAGCACTAAAATATATCACTTCTTAATTTTCAAAAACTCCATTTCATAATGTAACCTTGGAAATTACGCTGATGTGGTACTAAAACGCACTCCTTTTCAAGAGTGAATAGTAACTCCTTTGAAAGAGTGACTATTCACTCCTGCTTAGAGTGAATATTCACTTTAAGTGAGTATTGTATGTACCGGCATCAGCCAATCATAACAGCAAGTCTACGACGATGATAAGAGAAATGATCTCTTTTTCGACCAACATTTTAGGATTAAAATATACGGATATTATTAAAGTGATTATATATGGAACGTAAAGGTAAGTCTTATTTAATTTTAATCTTTTATTCCTGTAGATTTTGTATGTTATAATTATGAGTTGAATAATTTTATTTTATACAGAAAAAGATTAATTTGGAGTTGTTTTCCTGATTTCAGATGCGATTGTCTGTTATATTTCTTCTTCGTGTAGTGTTTTGAAATATAATTACTTTAACAATTGAATAACAAACAGTGCTTAGCAAAAAATAATCAGGACTTCATTTGTTTAGCTTTTGTGAATAAAAAAATGAGTGCAAATATTTTAAACAAATAGAATTCAACTCATCTGTTAATTTCTTGCTTTTATGGGTATTTCTAAACTATCATATTTTTATAGAGCATACAATGAAAACAAACACAAGAGATAAGATTGGAGTAAAATATTTTAATTTATTTCTGTCAGTAATCTAATTTAATTCATATGTAAATTTAATTGAATTGTTCCGTAAAAGTTCAATTAGTGTTACAAACTATTAATTAAATAAATATTGCAAATGAAGTATTTTATCCCAAGCTTTACTACGCTTGTATCTATTTTGATTGCATTCTTTAAAATATATAATTCTTTTAAAATGCCCATTAAAGCAAAATAAAAAAGAATTTACTCCATATAAAGTGAACATTAACTCCTGTGAAAGAGTGACTATTCACTCCTATCAGGGGTGAAAAAACGCACTTCTTTTGCAACGGTAATAGTCACTCCTCCAAAAGACTGATTATTCACCCCTGTTTAGACTCGTTCAGAGAGTTAATAATTTCGCTTAGTTTTTATAAAAATTATTGAAATGCAAGCGAGAAACTTGTAAAAAGCGCTTCCATCGTTTAACATTATCGTGCGAATATTGTAAACTGCAAATAATAATATGACATTTTATATATACTCAAAATAATCCTCACTGTGTTTTAAATGTTATGTATATACTCATTTTTTACTTTATAATATTTATTTTAAAATGGTTCATTTAATCAATGCTCCCCCCCCCCTTTTTTTATATTTACTCAGTACTATTCCCATTTTTTCATTCTACTTTAAATAAATGTTAATTTAATTAATTTCTTGATTTCTCCAATTGATTTCATTCTTTTCTATGGGTATAAATGGCAGCACTAAACATTTTTATTAAAAATCTAGTTGCAATATTATTTTCCTTTTTCACACCAGATGACAGCAGTGTTTTTGTTTTCATTCACTATCTGCTGATTTTGCTGACACTTTCATTCATGCCACATGTTTTAATAGGCTTAAGTCTGATTGCATCCTCACATCTTACAATTTTGTGCGTCAAATTTCTGCAGTTTTGGATTTTTGTCTATAATTGAGGTATTGTGCTCCAATCATGTTTAAATTTTTAATATCTTGTGTGAAGTGTATCTTTCTTTATATCTCTTGGTTATATATATATATATATCTAATGCGCTATTAGGAGCTAAATTTTGTCATTTTAGGCTTCACCCTCTCAATGCGCACCCCCGAGATTCCCTCGGGCATGCATTTTTTCCGTCTAATTAACCCTCTTTGATTATTCTCACCAGTTATTTTTTTATTGTAAATTTTTCCTTATTTAATCGGAGATTAAATTAGACAAAAAATTTTGTTTTGAAAAACCGGTGGCAAAAGAATAAAAATTCTTAAAAGACACAATTTTTGAAGCTATTTTGATAAGACAATTACGCAGCGAGAGGGTTAAAGCCGACAAAATTGGATGAAATAATGCATCTTCAATATGAATTAAACCTTCAAGCTCCTCTGATGATTCTGTGGGTTATTCATAGTTTCTTATTTTACATACTGGTTTCCAATGCTCTTATCTTGTTCATCTTTACAATTATACCAATTAGTTCATATATTTGTGATTTCATCTTTAGTATATACTATATATATAAACTTTTTGTACAATTAAACCATTTAAACACATGAAAATTTACCAAATTTGTTTAACATGAACAAAAGACTGCAAGAAATCAAGGAATATCTTGATATCAATTTACGCAATCCTAAAATGTAAAAAAAAAAAAAAAAAAAAAAAAAAAAAATCTCATATCTTGACTTAAAAAAGGATCGCCATCAGAATTTCCGCATAGGCGCAATATTCCCATTATTTCTCACGCGTCTAAAACGCCTCATAATGTATATTCTGTCTGAACGGGCCTTTTAAACTATTAAGATCATTAAATTATTCATTAAATCCGAAATGCTTCGCTAACCCTAATTTCCCCCCGAAATTCGATTCCTGCAAATGTATCGGCGAAAACACTGACCATTTACACTCATTCTCGCACCACACTATTAGACTGGAATATGATTACGCGGAAATCTCTGCTTCCATGCATATTTGAAGAGCCGTGAATGCAAATCGCATATTCCGCTCTTTGTGGAAATGGAAAAATAAAGTTTCCAACGCCCATCCCGAATACAACTAAACTCGGAAACGATGATGATGATGATAGGCTCTGTGACGTCAGTCCGGATTTGCATGGCGTGTCCTAAGTTTTGATTCCTAATGTAGTAGGAGAGTTAAGTTTGATAGTGGCTATCATCTGGCAGGATGCGGTCTTAAGTTCCCTAGATACGATCTGTGAATTAAATTCAAATCTTCAAAATGTTCCGTCTTCCTCCCCCGTAGGCCTTAAACGGTGTGTTTATCGGAATAACACTTTCAGCATCCGGCTAAATCTCGAGCAAAAATATCTCCGTCAATCGTTTTTCATATTTATCGCGTTCAGAGTGATTCAAAAAGCTTCTTTTGTCTTTAAGAGCGATCCTAGAATAAGTGCTTTACCTCACATGTTCCAGAATTACCCATTTAAAATAAAAATCGAATTCAAAATAAATCCATTTATAATCACGCAGCGATACTGATATGTTTCACAAAGTCATATTAGATGGAAATTTCCAACTGGGCGAAAAATGTCCGGACCAGGATTCGAACCAAGGATCTCCTGGCTGAAGCCGCCAGTGCTCTACCATTTCACTATAATAATTAGATTCACCCTAATCATTATATTCACCATAATCATATATTCACTATAATAATTAGATTCACCAGATTATTTCACTATAATCAGTTAGGTTAGCTGGGTGAGGAAGTTCCACCAGATTCGTCCGGGATAGCTCAGATGGTAGAGCACTGGCGGCTTCAGCCAGGAGATCCTTGGTTCGAATCCTGGCCCGGACATTTTTCGCCCAGTTGGAAATTTACATCTAATGTGATTTATTTACCAATTAGAATAATTGTGTTAAAATTAATCTAATGTTTCACAAAGGTTCGAAGCAACTTTTCTTCTCCAAACATAATAACCTAAAAATATCAAAAACATCACCTCAAATTAAATACAGTGAAACTTCTATTTAGCGAATTCTCATCGTTACACTTAAACACTTCGTTATGAAGAAAATTCGTTAAATAGAAATCAACTCAAATTCATGAAATTTGTTTAATACACGTGTATAAAATGAAAAATACACCTAAAATGGAAATATTGGAAAAATGTATTTTCATTCGGGGCAGTGACTTTTTTTTTAAACACAATGAAGACATATGAGCAAAATAATTTAATAAGAATAATGTTTAAAAAAACACATAGTAAAGAGAGGTAAACAAAAACTGAAGC
Organism: Maratus speciosus; assembly: GCA_963932465.1. Lineage (NCBI taxonomy): Eukaryota > Metazoa > Arthropoda > Arachnida > Araneae > Salticidae > Maratus > Maratus speciosus. The sequence goes on along the minus strand of OZ010790.1, from coordinate 1,829,984 downwards.
GTAGCGTACCTTTTCTTTTTTTTTTCCCTCAGTATTCCAATTCCTCAACTTTAAAAAAGTCTGTAATATTACCTTGTACATAGCTGTACAAGATGTTTCTTCTAAAAAATACATTTTTCATGAAAATTTTCTCCCTTTTGTAAGTACCCGGACAATTCATCTGTAACATTTTCGTGAAACTGGAATCTCCTTCTTATTACATCGAAGGTTTTTAGCATTTCTTCTTTTGAATGGAAATGTTTAAATAAATAAATAATTTCATTTTCATGCAATCCGCTGAAGTAAATACATATAGTCTAAGAACTAGCAACGTTTTCGTCACCTGATTTTATCAAGCCTCATTTATCTATATGTTCTTCCCTTTTATGGTGTAGTACATTTGCTGGCGGTCTGGCAGTCGGGAGACGTAGCGTTTACCTGCGGTAGAAGAGGTAATGCCGGTTGAAAAACTTCAAAATTACGTCATTTTATCAAGGATCATTTTTCTATATGCTCTCCCGTTTTATGGTGTAAGTACGTATGCGGGCGGTCTGGCTGACGGGACACGTTGTGTTTACCTGCGGGAGAAGGGGTTATGCAGATCAAAAAATTTCAAAATTACGTCATTTTAGCATGAGTTTTGTTTATAACATCTATTTCTACTAACTATTTGTGATATTAATCCATTATTGCCAGACGTTACCAATGTTGCTAAGACCCTTCCAGATCCACCTTTATAGATAACATATTACTCTTTGGCTGTCAGACAATCTATAATTAATTTGCAAAACATAATTTCGGTTGCAAAGTTAATGCCAGACGGCATTAAATATGACATCGAAAGTGAGTGCATGTTTCAAGAGTGCTTTATTGTTTAAAAATTATAAGTCATCTTGACGTCATTTTATCAAGCTTAAAAATAACAAGATATTACTTGTTGGCTAACAGACAACCTATAATTAATTTGCCAGACACAAATTCGGTTGCAAAGTTAATGCCAGACGGCTTTAAATATAGCAATGAAAGTGCCTGTTTCAAGAGTGGTTTATAGTTTAAAAATTATAAGTCATCTTTACGTCATTTTACGAAGCTTAAAAATTACAAGATATTACTCTTTTGCTGACAGACAACTTAATTTGCTAGACCCAAATTCCAGACACTTTCGTTACCATATTTTAAGCCGTCTGGCATTAACTTTGCAGCCGAATTTGTGTCTGGCAAATTAATTGTAGGCAAGCATACTACACCATTGTGGAAAATTTCAGACAGTCGAACATAAAATCAATGAAGGAGGTGTTTTCTGAATTCTTTTCTTGAAATATTTAATGAATATTTACAGATACATGATTCTATGCATATTTACAATAAGTATTATCAAATACTTAATCTGGTTTTTCTGAAAAAGGAAGGCTTAGCCTCATCAACAAACTGTAAAAAAATTACAGCGATCATGCTTTTTGAAATCAAAACATCTCTTCCTATCGTTCCAGCAATAATACCGAAATCGCATTCTAAGGTAGGATGCGCGCGCAACGCGCGTCCTTCGTTGCCATGGGGAGCAGAGAAAAAGTTTCTCTTCACCATAAAAGGGAAGAACATATAGACAAATGAGCTTTGATAAAATGACGTGTTTTTTGACGTTGCTAGCTCTTAGACTAATAGTACATCCATCGCAACAGCAACCTCTCCGTTTGAATGTTGTACGCGCACGAAAGTGGAATAAACTTCCTTATATTATATAGAATATATTTTTTATAATATGGAGATTCATTTGCATGTTAATGGTGCTCAAAGTCAAGGTTCAGCAGAAAATTTCGTTAAGTATAAAACTTCCTTACATAGGGACTTCGTTAAGAGGAAGTTCGACTGTATATATGCATATATGGATCATTCTCTCAAAAGTGTACATTTTCAATAAAAAATTTTGTTTTTCAAGATTAATGTTATCATTTTTAGAAACTTATCACTTACTGCAAGTAAAAATCAGCAATGGTCCAGCTACATTATATATATATATATTTTTTTTCAAAAACACTATTTTTTTATTAACATCATTCACGGAGGTGAACTTTATGCTACAGTTATGTTTATGTAGTGAGACAAAGCATAAAAAAACTATTTATTCTATTAGATATATAGCATGGAAAACTATTTATTCTATTAGATATATAACTAAGGAGCAATTCTACATAAGAATGCATAATGAATTTATTTGGAATGAATATAAAAAAACACACAAAATTCATCTCCCATCTGGAGCTGCTTTTCATCACCCATCTTTTATATTTTATACAATTCTTCTCTTTTAAAGTTTTGAAACAATCTTTTTTCATTTACAGTCATTGCAAATTCTTGTTAGGCATTTTTCTCTGTAATATACATTTTCAAAATTAAGAGATTCACGGAGGTGAAGAACAGGCTTTAAATATTCAGCTACATATTTATTTTTTTTGAGAATTTATTTTTGTTCTTTAAATTAACATCTGTTGATATAATTACATAAGCAATATAGAAGCAAATATTTTAGTGTTGATTTAGTCACCTTGAATTACAGTTCACGGATTTGAGAATCTCCAATAACCATGGTTGCTTTTTTATAACAAAATCGAATACCTGAGTTTAAAAACAAATTTGTGACTTGTAATTTCACAACAGCAAACATGCTGGCTAACTTGAGCATCATGGGAAACAAAATCTAATGATAATTTTGCCATTTTTTAATATGAAAGTGCAACTTAATGTTTGGTTCATGGAGGTCAGAATTTGTTGTGTGACACCCCTTTTCCTACTCAGAAAACAAACAAAAATACAAAGGAAGTAATTAACTATGCTAAGTTACTTTGCTCTTGAGATAGTAGTCGCTAGAATAATAATTATTTAACTATTTTATTTTCAATTAACTAAGTAATCAAACATTTTCCTTAGTAACTTTGGTGTGTGACATGACACGGAGGTGAGATCTCACATACTGTGTACTAAGAAATAAAAAATATAAAGTAATTATAAAAGTGTATGCACACAACACACTTAGTCTTCTTTCACTTTCAATAGAAAACATAAATTAATTCAAAAATGTTCATGTCGAATACTGAAAAAGGCTTTTTGGCTGGAATATTACACTTTTTGGAGAATGACCCATATATATATATATATATATATATATATATACAGTGTGGCCACGATTAAAATGCAAATGTTTGAAGGACTCTACAGTCCTTTATTAAACTATTTGGAATATTTTAAAAGTTTTGGTATTAATACTTTTTAGTATAAACGAGTTATACAATAAAAATGTTTAATTTGAATTTTTTTGAGAGATGGCTCTTAAGTGTCAATCGTTTTTCATATTTATTGGATTCAGAGTGATTAAAAAAGCTTTTTTTGTCTTTAAGAGCAATCATAGAACAAGAGATCTTTTATTAGCAAATGTTAGAGATGTTTTATTAGCAAATATTAACAAAAATAACTCATTTTAAATTATTATCTTTGGGGATGACGATATTCTTTCATAACAGTGCGCTAATTACTATCATTTTGATAAAAATACTTTATTACGTAAAATTTTCCATGAAAAAGTTTCAAAATTTAGCTGGTAGGAAATTCTCCATTTCTCTGTTATACAGAGCGCCATCTGTTTTAAAAAAACTTGAATTATTTTTTTTTATGCAAAACTTATTTCCACATGAACTAAACAGTATAACTACCAAATATTTTAGCTTATAGAGCCTTTGTGATCTAATATGCCGGGCGGGAATTAATAAATTTTCAACTAAGAGATATATCACTACTTTCAGAGTTCAAAGTGTGAGAAAATATCTTCTCGACACCGCATATATCTGTAACTGGGTGGTCATTCCATTAGTCAAGACTCTCATGAACACACAATAAAATCGGCAAAGATCAGTTCTTTACAATAGGTATCTCTCTATTCTAAAAAAAAAGTAGCTAACGCTGTTACCGCCGCCGCCGGTTTTGAATTTTTTTGTGTGTAGGTCTTTCTTCGTTAATATTAAGAAAAATATTGCTCACAAAAATATGAAAATCGGTGGTGTTATATAGAAATGTTTGATAAATACGCTGATGCAGACAGTTTTTAAATCCAAGAATTATTTTAAGAGATATTTAATGTTAAAGTTGGTCAAAATCGTTCCATTAAAAAAGTTTTATAGGAGCAAAAACTATACATGGGAATTTAATCATTTTAGATCATTTTATACATTAAAAGTACCCGGTGTGCAGACTGCATTTATTTTTTTTATTTGACTCATTTTTTTAGGCCTTATTTCTATTTTAAATTCAATTTTTCAGCATTTTCAGAGGCATTTTTTGCAACTTTTAGAAAAGGGTATTATTTTAAATTGTTGTCAAATTTTAAAACAACGCAATGAATAATACTTCCTTCAAATAAAAAATTGTTTACACGTGACTATTATAAACAGAATAAAACTTTCAAATGAAAATTAAATGATTAGGTATTAAAAGCAGGAAGATATTTATAATTACGTCATAGAAACTATATTTACACGTGAATTTTAAAAAAGAAAGAAAATTGTAAAATAATAAATCCATTAATATACGTTATAAGTGTACATTGAGGAAATTACGTCCTATTTAAAATTGCCAATTCATAACATTGCCAAACAGTTTAAATTTAAAAATATATTTGCGCGAGACATTTATTTGACATTTTGAGAATATCTTTTTAAACTATTGTTGAGAATTCTAAGATAGAGCAAATAATATTTCCTTTCTAACAACAAAAGTATTTTTACGTGATTATTAAAACGAGAAAGAAAACTTTGGTGAAAATTACGTCAGATTTAAAGCGATACATTTAAAATGTCTTATTTAAAAAACTTATAAAAATACCGAGAGACAAAGACTCTGTTTACTTAATTCATTTTATAGTTATTAGCTTATTTTTAAATGTGCACTGATCTGATTTAATCAAAGACAAAAACAACCCGTTAGCATGGAGATCGCCACTGTTATTTTAATAATAATTCATTCTTCCGAAATTTTTTTAAAGCCGCTCAAATTACCGTGCTTTTAGAGTTTGCGGTGTCTGAGCGGGGGTTGGCCAACGTAGCTCGTTGGGGGCAGAGCCCTCTACTATATTAAAAGGTCACATAATAATTCATGTAAAATTAATGTTCAGTAATTTAATTATAAGTAAGTTCATTTAATTTTCATGTAATGAAAACAAACTTTTATAAATTTAATATATGTGCTACTATTTCAACGTTTTATTGTGATCCATCTCACCCGGAGTAGTCCGGGTGAGATGGACCACAAAGTAAAAATTTAAAATATATATAATAGAAATTCCGTTATAGATGTGAACTTCTCCCACTAGGACTTTTTTAAGAAACATCATACACATACAGGTTGATTGGAAAATAACTGGCACAATTTTAAAGGGTTGTAGAGGGGATCAAAATAAGCATTTTTTTTTGTCATAGAATATGTGTCGGAAATGACGCATATAACCGCCATTTTTTGTCGCTTAATATACGCTGTCTTTCATTGCACCTTTCATATTTTTCTTCGTAGCTCTTAAGGCTCCTGTCTCCGACAGACGAAGACACTCGTGAGTAGGGATTACAATCCCGGGATCCCGCATCATTTTTAATCCCGGGATCTTGTCTGCCAAATCCCGGGATTTTCGGGATTGTCCTTTATTTTAAAAAAATGGAACAATATTCAGCTGAAATAAAAAAAATATATTTATAGACTTTCTCTTTTGGGAAGAAAAAGAATTATTTTTTATGAAATTTATATGTCCTTGAAAAAATATACATATTTCAAAGCGATTAAATCATTTAACATGAAAACCTTTTGACTTTCAAACAGATGTAACCCGCTCGGCTATTATTCGGGAACAATGAAATCATTTGTTTATTTCGATTTCGCCGCGTTTAGAAAGCCGGTCGTTTCAGCAACTGGGAATCACAAAATTTCGAATTAGAGTTTACTGATAAGCGTCGCATTTGAGTTTCATAGTCATTATTATGTGCTAACTTCTTTGCTTTTCGGGCGTTTATACTTATTTTGCTTTAAAAATGTCTAATGAAAAGGATTTTGTAGCTCATAGGAAAGATAATGATACATCTTCAGTATGGCACTGCTATTTAAGGTCAAAAGATGAAAAAATCGTTAAACGTAAAAGATGTATAGCCAAGTGCTTAAAATGTTAGGTGCATCGACTAAGGGTTGCATGCAAATTTATCGACAAAACATTGTACTAAAGTTTAGAAAGAATTTAATACATCATCTCTTTCTTCCACACGTCAAGATTGCATAGAACATGAATTGCTTTCTAAAAAGCGGAAAATAGAAGATTATTTTAGTAGTGATAAGGAATCACTGGATTTAATTTTATTGCGAATGACAGCTAAAGACTGTTTTTCATTTAACTTCAACTGATTTAAGAAACTTACTGATAGCTAAAGGCTATAATGATTTGCCAAAATCTGCAGTATCAATTCAAAATCGTGTAGTGAACTATAATAAAAGAGTTAATTACAAGTGAAATACAAACTTTTAAAAATTGAGGGAAAAATTTAGTTTGACTTTTGACGAATGGACATTTACTGCAAGCAAGCGATTTATGAATATTAATGCCAATTCAAGAAATTTAAATTTGAGCAAATTCAGGAATTTAGGCTTATGCGCATATATGGATCTTTTACAGCAAAAAAAGTGCATTGAAATGCTAACAGAGTGCTTAAACGAATATGACATTTCCCTAAAAACAGACAATGTTACAACTGGGACTTGGAGATGAAACTTTAGATTCCGTCATATTTCTTAGAACATATTTTCAAAGGAATACCGATTAGTTAGGAAACAGTGAACTATTCAAAATAATCTTTTTTTTTTTTTTTTTTTTTTTTTTTTTTTTCACGAGGTACGTAATAATTTTTTATATTATGCAACGTTTTCGAATTTTAACAGCTATTGCTATTTAGAAATTTAAACTATACATCTATGTATTATTTTATTCTATGTGTGTGTGTGCTAAGTTCTTTTATTTCAAGAAAAAAATCTTCATGTTAGGGAAAACCTTGCATTTGCAATATCCTAGAATTATAAACTTTAATTACGTGGGTATGAGAATAATTCATAATTTAATTCGTGATATTAATTAGTTTTTAATATTGTAAATATTAAACTATTCAAAAACTTGTTTAACAGGAAATAAAAGAAATTATCTAGAAGGTGAAGCATAGATATTTCATGTTTTTTGTTGCATTCTTAAACATCAACAGCGTATTTCTTTTAATTTTCAATTGTTCTAATTTATCCTATAAGTTTTGATAATTAAATGAAGTTAATTTTTTTAATTTGGTATATTTTCATATGTAAATTAGGCTGTAATTTTGCTTTGTCTTTTCTATAGTATTATGATATTTAGCTATTGTAAAAATTGATGATATTACAGAAATTCTAATTTTCCTAATCTCGGGATTGAATCTAAGCAATCCCGAAATCCCGGGATTGGAAATTAGTCTCGGGATTGTAATCCCTACTCGTGAGCTAATGCTAAATCTATGGGGAGGTGATTTGCTAACATCCCGTTTGTATTTCGACATTTTTTATTTATTTATTTATTTATTTATTTATTTATTTATTATTATTATTATTATTATTATTATTTATTTTTTATTTTTATTTATTTATTTATTTATTTTTTTTTATTTTATTTTTTTTTTGCATTGGATAGCTTAGGTAAGGGTTATGTGTTTCACGCGTATCTGGGTACGTGGATTTCTTTATACCCTCGAAACATCCCAACGGCTCGATGGATTTTAATGAATGAGGCCTCTATCGATTCGTCTTAACCGTCCGAGGGTTATAGGCTAGCTTTTGTTTTTATAAATTCAAAATGGCGGCCGTAAAATACAAAATGGCGGTAGACACGAACAAAAAATTTTACGCATCCTATTGAGTGGCCTATCATTGGATAGATCTTTGAAAATGAAGACGATGTTTCATTGACTATTTTACAGTCAGAAACTCCGTTTAAATATGACACAACCTGGAAGATGTGTAGGTAGGATCTCTAGCTTTACTGCAACTCTAACCATCATTGACATCTATAGACCTCATCAAAACAGTGTTTATAGATAGAACTAAGAATTAAACACAACTTAAAAGTCATCAATACAAAAAAAAAAAAAAAAAAAAATAGGTAAGTAATATAAACTAGTCGGATGTACCAATCCCAAAACTTTCTTCTATCTCATACATGTTAATACTTGAAAATTCGCTATCAAACTGCCAAAATTAAACGGCAATCTATGCCCATCATGAGGATTCTAAAGATATGAAATTCCGTGCATTAGTTCTTGAGATATGGCTATCTCTGAAATCGTGTAAATCCAGCAAAATTCAGCCTAGCAGCGCCACCTATTGGGTGCTTTACACCAAAACCTATGTTACATCAATACCACCAAGCAACCACTTATGTAAAAGTCTAACTGAATCTGAAGTTTGAGGAAAATCCGTGCATTAGTTTTTGAGATAGGGTTATTGCGAAAATCATGAAAATTCCAGCATAGCAGTGCCACCTATTGGACGGTTAACACCAAAACCTAATTAGCAACAACTTGTGTTAACATCTAACTAAATCTGAAGTTAGATGAAAATTCGTGCATTAGTTTTTGAGATAGAGCCATTGCGGGAATCGTGCAAAATGCAGCACAGCAGCGCCACCTGCTGAGCGATTTACACCAACACGTAATCAGCATCAAGTCATATACAGGACTAACTGAATCTGAAGTTTCATGAGAATCCGTGCATTAGGTCTTGAGATAGAGCCATTGCGGAAATCTAAAAAAAAAAATGCAACATAGCAGCGCGACCTGTTGAGCGATTTACACCAACACGCAATCAGCATCAAGTCATATCAAAGACTAACTTAATCTGAAGTTTCATGAGAATCCGTGCATTAGTTCCTGAGATAGAGCCATTTCGGAAATCGTAATTAATGCAGCATAGCAGCGCCACCTGTTGAGCGATTTGCACCAAAAACTATTCAGCATCAATTTGTATCAGGGACTAACTGGATATAAATTTTTATTAAATTCCGTGCATTAGTTTTTGAGATAGAGCGCCCACAAAATTTGTGTCACACACACAGACACACAGACAGACAGACAGGCTCACAGACAGACATTTTGTAAAAACATGTTTTTCGTGTTCTCTGACCCCTAAAACGTGTAAATCCGTCAAAAACCGGAATTCGAAAATTTTCATGCATCCAATACTTTCTTCTTGTAAAGATAGAAGAAAGTAAAAATAGTTTCACATTGATGCGAAGTAATATATTAGTTCGCTTTTTACGCAGTCGGGTTTTTCGATTTTTTAAATTTAATTCAAGTGTTTTTACTTTTTCGATTTTGGTTGCAGATATTTTTTATAAAGTTACTTTCACTTTCGAAAACCTCCAACTCCTCTTTTGATTTTCGGAGAAAAACTTTGTATATAATTTTCATTCAATGAACAGTTAAGTTGACCACCGTGTTTTTTTTTTTTTTTTTTTTTTTTTTTTTTTTTTTAACTTCATTCATTAGTCTATATGGATTGATAAAAAATGAACCTATTAGCTCCCGGTAGGGTATGCTATTTCTTTCTCCCAGCTTACTTTGTGTCGATTCCAAAAAATAACGTTACCTTACAGAAGCCAGCAATAAACAAAGGAGATGTATCATTGTACGATTAAATGCTCTATAGCAATTTTTTAAATTTTTCGCATCGCACATTTTCAGTTTTTAGACCGTCGTATCTCTTCTCTCTATTCTAAAAAAAAGTAACTACCGCTGTCACCGCCGCCGCCGCCGCCGGTTTTGAATTTTTTGTGACCGAAGGTCTTTTTTCGTTAATATTAAGAAAAATAATGCATACAAAAATATGAAAATCGGTAGTATTATACAGAAATGTTTGATAAACACGCTGATGCAGACAGTTTTCAGATCGAAGAATTATTTTAAGATATATTTAATGCTAAAGTTGGACAAAATCGTTCCACTAAAAAAGTTTTATAGGAGCAAAAACTGTTCATAGGAATTTATTCATTTTTAGATCATTTTATGCGTTAGAATTTGCCGGAGTGCAGATTGCATTAATTTTTTTATTTTGACTCATTTTTTGAGGTTTTATTTCTATTTTAAATTCAGATTTTCAGCATTTCTAGAGATATTTTTAACAGACTAGGGGGCTCGGCCCCCTACGAGCTACGCTCGCCAACCCCCGTCCAGACACCGTAGACTCTAAATGCACGCTAATTTGATCGGCTTTAAAAAGATTTCGAAAGATTGAATTATAATTTAAAAAACAGTGGCGATCTCTCTATAAACGGATTTCTATTCATTTCTCTTTGATTGGGGAATTTTAACGCCAAATCCGTTGCGGTACTACTTGATTATCCCGTCGACCAATTTCGCCAAATTATATAAATCGCCAAACCACTCGCCAAATTATACAAATTGACATATTTTTTATTTTAAATAACGAAAAAACAAATAAATTAGTACAAAATTAATAAAAATACAAATAAAACGTCGAAATAAAAATAACTTGATGACGTAGACACGTGTAACATTTCAAAATAAGCTAATATAAAAGGAATTAAGTAAACAGAGTCTTTGTCTCCTGGTATTTTTTAACCAAGTGAAAAGAAAGTTCTTTTAAATGAGACATTTTAAATTAATCGTTTTTAATCTGACGTAATTTTGACCAAACTATTCTTTCTCTTTTTAATATTCACGTGAAAATACTTGTGTTAGATATGAAATATTATTTGCGCTTTCCTAACAAAAATAGTTGAAAAGTATCCTCTTAAAATATCAAATAAATGTCTAGCGCAATTTCTAAATTTAAACCGTTTAGCAATATTATTTTGTGTTCATTTTATGTAATAACTGTAATGTGTCGTAAATATGACGTAATTTCTCCTATTTAAGACTTCTAACGCATGTTAATAAATTTATTGTTTTACAAATTCCTTTCTCTCTTAAAATGCACGTGTAATTATAGTTTTTATGACGTAATTTTTAATAAGTTCCTGCTTTTTGTACATAATTATTTAATTCTAATTCCAAATGTTTTTTTCTGTTTATAATAGTCACGTGTAAATAAATTTTTAATTTATTTACATGTATAAATATTTTTTTTTTTTTTGAAGCAAACATTATTGTTTCCGCTGTTTATAAAGTTGGCAACAGTTTAAATTAATATCACTTTCTAAAATCTGTTAAAAATATCTCTAGAAATGCTGAAAATCTGAATTTAAAATAGAAATACAACCTCAAAAAATGAGTCAAAATAAAAAAATTAATGCAATCTGCACTCCGGCAAATTCTAACGCATAAAATGATCTAAAAATGAATAAATTCCTATGAACAGTTTTTGCTCCTATAAAACTTCTTTAGTGGAACGATTTTGTCCAACTTTAGCATTAAATATCTCTTAAAATAATTCTTCGATCTGAAAACTGTCTGCATCAGCGTGTTTATCAAACATTTCTGTATAATACTACCGATTTTCATATTTTTGTATGCATTATTTTTCTTAATATTAACGAAGAAAGACCTTCGGTCACAAAAAATTCAAAACCGGCGGCGGCGGTGACAGTGGTAGTTACTTTTTTTTTTAGAATAGAGAGATTTTAGAAAGTGATATTAATTTAAACTGTTGCCAACTGTATAAACAGCGGAAGCAACAATGTTTGCTTCAAAAAAAAAAAAAAAAAAAAAAAAAAAAAAAAATATTTATACGTGTAAATAAATTAAAAAATTATTTACACGTGACTATTATAAACAGAAAAAAACATTTGGAATTAGAATTAAATAATTATGAACAAAAAGCAAGAACTTATTAAAAATTATGTCATAAAAACTATAATTACACGTGAATTTTAAGAGAGAAAGGAATTTGTAAAGCAATAAATTTATTAACATGCGTTAGAAGTCTTAAATAGGAGAAATTGCGTCATATTTACGTCACATTACAGTTATTACATAAAATGAACATAAAATAATATTGCAAAACGGTTTAAATTTAGAAATTGCGCTAGACATTTATTTGATATTTTAAGAGGATACTTTTCAACTATTTTTGTTAGGACAGCGCAAATAATATTTAATTTCTAATACAAGTATTTTCAAATGAATATTAAAAAGAGAAAGAATAGTTTGGTCAAAATTACGTCAGATTAAAAATGATTAATTTAAAATGTCTCATTTAAAAGAACTTTCTTTTCACTTTGTTAAAAAATACCAGGAAACAAAGACTCTGTTTACTTAATTCCTTTTATATTAGCTTATTTTGAAATGTTGTTACACGTGTCTACGTCATCAAGTTATTTTTATTTCGACGTTTTATTTGTATTTTTATTAATGTTGTACTAATTTATTTGTTTTTTCGTTATTTAAAATAAAAATTGTCAATTTGTGTAATTTGGCGAGTGGTTTGGCGATTTATATAATTTGGCGAAATTGGTCGGCGGGATAATCAAGTAGTACCGCAACGGATTTGGCGTTAAAATTTCCCAATCAAAGAGAAATGAATAGAAATCCGTTTATAGAGAGATCGCCACTGTTTTTTAAATTACTAGGGGGCTCGGCCCCCTACGAGCTACGCTCGCCAACCCCCGTCCAGACACCGCAGACTCTAAATGCACGCTAATTTGATCGGCTTTAAAAAGATTTCGAAAGATTGAATTATAATTTAAAAAACAGTGGCGATCTCCCTATAAACGAATTTCTATTCATTTCTCTTTGATTGGGGAATTTTAACGCCAAATCCGCTGCGGTACTACTTGATTATCGTGTCGACCCATTTCGCCAAATTATATAAATCGCCAAATTATACAAATTGATATAATTTTTATTTTAAACTAGAAAGGTAGCCCGTCAAAAATGACGGAAATTTAGATATAAAGATATATACAACTCATATGCAAGGATATAAGTTTTCTCGCTTGTTCCGCAGTGATAGATGAAAATAACACATTTTAAGAACGAAACACATTTATGAAAAACTGTGTACAGTAGAAGACCACTAATCTGCACAGTTTTGGTTCCAAGTGTTATGCAGATTTGAGGCTTTTTACGGTCATGTCTATTCAATCTTTGTTTACATTTTTTTAAATTCATATATTGGACAATTTAGATTGTTGAGCCTTAAAAATAAATAAATAACACGCTTGAAGTAAGGTTAAAAACTATTAAATTATCGTATACGATTTCATGAAATGGTATTATATGTGTGTGCTTTACGATCTTGGTTACGACGTTGGCGAAATTGGCTGCAACTTGTCATAATCCTAATAGTGTGGGCCGCTATAACAAAAAAGTAACCAGTTTTTAGTAAAATTTCTGATATAAAGTAGCTTTCAAAAACTTGTGTAAAATTGCAGCCCGTTCTCGTGTTATGTCAGTCCTAGGAATAATATTTCTAACACTGAAAATTTTCCATGTATATATGGAATTTAGAAAAGCTTCTCCAAAAGAAAGGTCCTGAAATGACATTGTAACTCCTCTAACTTCAAAGTTTAATCGGGCCCTGATGTTGAGTACTGAAATCTAATAAATACAGTTATTTTGAATATTACAACAGAATTAAACAGTTAAACTTATTTAACTTAAACCCGCTGTTACTTCCCGATGTTATTTTTTAGTATTAAGAACGAAAATTATTTAAAATTTTCAAATCAAGCATTCACGATTTTTTTCCGTCTTTAATAACTAAATAATGAAAAAATAGGCTTTTGTTCTGAGCTCATAAATATGACAATAAAATAATGTAACTAAGCGACATCGCAAAATTAAATCTTTGTGATTACAAACCATAAACAAACGATACCGCCAACATTTTACCTACTATGACGTCATTAGAATATTGCCCATCGATTGTTGGAGAACTTACTTTGTGAATGATTACCTCAATGATTTAATATTTTTGACGTTTCACGATGAATGAATCACTTGTGTATGTTTAGGTTTATGGAATGAGATATTAAGCTTGTGAAACAGTAAGCGGAGGCTGCTGTCACTCCAAGGGCCCGGGTTCGAGTCCCTGGGTAAGACATGGATGTAATTGTGAATGTCCCATTTGTAGTTATATAATATGTGTAATGGAAAATAAAAATTGTTGTGACTTGTTGTTGTTTCTGTGTATAATAAGGATCATTCGAGGCGACAGCCATTGTAGCTATAGGCCCCAAAGAATTCTCCACTTCGGTGGACGTCAAATGTCAAATGTCAAGCTTGTGAAACTAATTTCAATTGAAGTTATCCAAGGATATATGTATTTTTAATCGAAATTAAAAACAAAGCTTTGATCTCGAAATAAAAAGTTTTAGTTTGTATAATTTGTTATTTCTGTTAATTATTTATTTAAGTACTTTTCCATTATAGCGCATTTTTAAAAAAAGCTTGGCGCGATTCGGCTATCAGAAAGTGAGATATGTTGCGAAAATATATAAACAGCTATGAAAACAAATCTAATGAACTTTTATCTTTGTTTATATATGCACTTATGGCACAGATGTCATATTCGCCCCATATTGGCGCGATTTTTTTCTGTCGCCAATGTCATATATGCAATGTATACTTAACCGGCGCCAAAGTGTCGTTGTTTTGCTTGATATGGTAACCCGGATGTTGTTGTTTATGCTGTTGATGTTTTCACCAAATCGGCATCGGAAATAATCGCGCCAATATGGGGCGAATATGACATCTGTACCGCTCTTATATGCATAAAAAAACGTTTCTAAATATATATAATTTTTTTATATACAAATTACGGCACAGATTTCAGATATGAACCGGGATACCTAACTGGCGCCAAAATGGTGTTATTTTGCCTGATAGGGTAACCCGGCTATTGTTTTTTATTTATTAATAAATTGTTTATTTTCTTTTATTTTCTGTTTTTTAATTATATAAACTGCTTTGTTCTATAGTTATTATTCAAACTTTTATTTATAGTTATTTCCTTTTCAAAATGATAGCAAATAATTGAAAAATATATAAGTAACTTGTATTCGAAAGCGAGATTTCTGCCAAATGGGCGTCATAGAAAAATCACGCCAACCTCCATGCGTATATGACATCTGTGCAAAAATTACTTCTGTTTCTTTATAAAAATGGGTAGATAGCTTTTTTTTATATTAAACTGTCGGCACAGATTCATATACGCCTATATTAGCGCGATTTTTTTTTTTTTTTTGACGCCGATGTCATATACGCACCGGGTACTTAACTGGCGCCAAAGTGTCGTTATTTTGCTTGTAATGGTAACCCGAATGTTGTTTATGCTGTTGATGTTTTCGCCAAATTGGCGTCGGAAAAAATCGTGCCAATATGGGGCGCGTATATGACATCTGTGCCAAATTGTATACATATGGAAAAAATTGCTTGTGAGTATGAAGCAGTAAATAGGTTGCCAGAAAATACGTTGGCAAACTTCGTTCTCGCCAAGAAACTTTTCTACGAAGTATTTATTGTACATAAGCAATGATTGCTAGAAATGCATTTTTAATTATGATATGCGTTTTTATGTTTCACTACATTTATACATACTATACTGTGTGTATAAATGCTACAGTTCATATGCAGGGCTACACAAAAGAATTTGTAAGGGTTACGAAGTTTTGTAAGGGTATGAGAGTAAATTGCTTAAAGGTGGTTTTTAAAGGAGTTATGCATTTTTACGCTGAACTGCATTTAGTTTCCTAAGAAATGTTTGTAGAATATAGATAAAATGATATACAGGGTCACGCAAAGAATTGGATACATAACCGTCTATGGATGATAATATTTGGAAATGTGATTTCAGTAGTTTTAAGAGTCGTTTAAATTAAATTTTAGCTAAATAGTGGCATGTAATAACGGTACTATTGGCTATGGACGGTAACTGCTGAAATCAATTTTTAAATTTTTTTATGCGTTTTCTAAAATGTTTACTTAGTTATCTTGGTACTTCTTAGTTATCCCGTCGACCAAATTACTGTCGCCAAATTGTAAGATTAATTGCCAATAATGGTTGCCATTAATTAATTAATTAAATGCCAATAATGGCCAATAAAACCATTAATTCGACGTCTTGTGGAACAGATGTCATATTCGCCCCATATTGGCGCGATTTTTTTCGGTTGCCAATTTGGCGAAAACATCAACAGCATAATCAACATAATCCGGGATACCACATCAAGCCCTTTGGCGCAAGTTAAGTAACGTTGCCTATATGATATTGGCGACAGAAAAACATCGCGCCAATATGGGGCGAATATGACATCTGTACCCGTTTTAATTGTATTTTTATTAATGTTTTACTATTGATTTGGCGATTGATATAATTTGGTGAAATTCGTCGGCGGGATATCTAAGAAGTAACGTTATCTTATTTACCTTATTTCCCTAAATAACGAAGTTTTGTTAAAGCATTCAGGATGTGTTGGAAAGTGTTTCATATTCTATGCTTAACGCATGATTTTTCTTTCTTCTTTAGTCTTATTTTGCATTTATTTTATTCTTAATTTTTTAGTCTTATACTGCTTTACAGAAACTTTGGCACAGTTGTCATATACGTTATCATATATTGGCGCGATTTTTTTTCCGACGCCAATTTGGCGAAAACATCAACAGCATAAACAACAACATCCGGATTACCATATCAAGCAAAATTACGACACTTTGGCTCCAGTTAAGTACCCGTTGTGTAAATGACATTGGCGTCAGAAAAATCGCTCCAATAGACATCTAGAACCGTATATGACATCTGTGCCCTCCCCTTGCATATAGTACAAACTATAACACGGATAGCTCAAAATAATAGACAGTTTGGTACTTTTCCAGGTACAGATGTCATATTCGCCCATATTGGCGCGATTTTTTTCTGTCGCCAATATCATATAGGCAACAGGTACATAACTTGCGCCAAAGTGTCGTTATTTTGCTTGATGTAGTAACCCGGATTATGTTGTTTATGCTGTTGATGTTTTCGCCGAATTGGCAACCGAAAAAAATCGCGCCAATATGGGGCGAATATGACATCTGTACCCTTTTCCACTGTAGGGGCTTTGGCATTTTTTTTTAAAAGCTTGGTGTAATTTGGGCATCAGAAAGTGAGATTTGGGTACTTTTCCGTTATGCGGACACGATTGTCGCCAAGCGGAATAGTTGGCGCAAATTCGTGAATTGAAGCATTTGAAAAATAAAAGAAAACCCTTTTCGATACTAAAGTGAGCATTTAAAAAATATAACAATTTAAAATTCCAGACTTTTACGAACTATTTCATCAAATCACAAATATATACTTAAAATAAGTGAACAAATAGCTGCTATAAAATAAAGCAATAAAATAAAACTCATATTAAACTGCTGGCATAAAATTACAAATATATTTTAGCATTTTGAAATAATTGGCGCATTAGCATACATTTTGCATGGTGTCTGTATAACGGGAAAATATCGAGATTTGTTGTCAAATCATATAAACAGCTATGAAAACAAATTTGATGAGCGTTTTTGTTTGTTTTATATGTATATTATTGATGTTTTTATGTACAAATTACATCTGTTTCTGTATAAAATTAGAGAAACGGCTTTTTTTATGTTAAATAAATCGCATAAATATCGAAAAAAATGCGTGTGTATATAAAATGAAACAGTGAATAGGTTCCCGGAAAATACGTTACCAAATTTCCTTTTTCGCCAAGGCACCTATACTGGAGAAGTACCTAAAGCACATTAAAATCGCGCAGTTAGGAGCTCACACAGTACACCGTTGTCTATTGGCGGTTATTTTATTAGTAGCATCGGGAGGAAGATGTAAAGATGTACTTTAAATTTTCACCCATAGATTTCGAAAAAATATCTTAAAAGAGTGGAGTTTAAATTAAATTTCGGTGACCTCCATTATGAAAGATTAATGGTTCTAAATGGGAATTTCGCCAAATTAGCCAGCTATCGCCAAGTTGGCTAACATTTGGCGCTACTGTGGTAACCCTGCATTAATATTTTTCAACAATTACTCATTTCAATGATGCGGTCCTACCGGAATAGTGAGGGACACACAGAGACTTGGATTTTATATAAATAGATAACGAAAGAACAAATAAATTCGTACAACATTAATAAAAACACAAATAAAACGGCGAAATAAAAATAACTTGATGACGTATACACGTGTAACAACATTTCAAAATAAGCTAATATAAAAGGAATTTAGTTAAGAGAGTCTTTGTCTCCTGGTATTTTTTAACAAAGCGAAAAGAAAGTTCTTTTAAATGAGACATTTTAAATTAATTCTCAAAATATCAAATAAATGTCTAGCGCAATTTCTAAATTTAAACATTTTTGCAATATCATTTTGTGCTCATTTTATGTAATAACTATAATGTGACGTAAATATGACGTAATTTCTCCTAAGACTTCTAACGCATGTTAATGAATTTATTATTTTACAATATCCTTTCACTTTTAAAATTCACGTGTATACTTTTTATGACGTAATTTTTAATAAGTTCCTGCTTTTTATACGTAATTATTTAATTCTAATTTGAAAGTTTTTTTCCTGTTTATAATAGTCACGTGTAAATAAATTTTTAATTTGAAGCAAACATTATTGCTTGCGCTTTTTATACAGTTGGCAACAGTTTAAATTAGTACAATTTTCTGAAATCTGTAAAAAATATCTCTAGAAATGCTGAAAATTTGAATTTAAAATAGAAATAAAACCTCAAAAAATGAGTCAAAATAAAAAAATCAATGCAATCTGCACTCCGGCAAATTCTAACGCATAAAATGATCTAAAAATGATTACACTGCCATGTATAGGTTTTGCTGCTATAAAACTTTTTTAGTGTAACGATTTTGTCCAACTTTAGCATTAAATAACTCTTAAAATAATTCTTCGATTTAAAAACTGTCTGCATCAGTGTGTTTATCAAACATTTCTGTATAAAACCACCGATTTTCATATTTTTGTATGCATTATTTTTGTTAATATTAACGAAGAAAGGCCTCCGGTCACAAAAAAATCAAAACCGGCGGCGGCGGCGGCGGCGGCGGTGACAGCGGGAGTTACTTTTTTTTAGAATAGAGAGATAATTCAGTCTTTCGAAATCTTTTTAAAGCCGATCAAATTAGCGTGCATTTAGAGTCTACGGTGTCTGGACGGGGGTTGACGAGCGTAGCTCGTAGGGGGCCGAGCCCCCTAGTTGGGGAAAAAAAAGTTCTTTTAAATGCAATTTGTTTGAAAACTGCATCTCCATTTATTCTTAAAACATTGTTTTTTTTGTAGTTTTTAGCGACATTTGTTTAATTTTAGCAACTCGAGTACTCCATTTCTGTAGATATTAAAGGAAAAATAGTTGGAAAATAGCAATTATATCTTTTTGTTGCCACTTTCTCATAAAAACTGAAAAAAAAGTAATTAAAATACGTACTATTTGGAAAAAATATAAATGAATTGATTTCTTTTTGTTGCATTTGTGTATTATCCTGAGATAGTGACGTCCTACCCATACTTCATTGTAGATGTTTATGATTGGATCGTAAATGAGGAATTCTTCAGCGGATTCGGATGACGTCGTTTTATATGAATAAAATCGCGTGTTTTAAGTCTTAAAACTGACCTACAGTAGGGTCCCGATTATCCGAGTCGCGCTTAACCGAGTTTCCGCTTTAACCCACATGTTTTCTTCTGATGGACTGATGGCTATTATTTTTATGAAACAGCCATTATAAATGAAGTGTTAGGTGAAGATGAAAGAGCAGTCGTAAAAAATTAGAACTTTGATTTTCTGGTCAGAATGGGGTGTTGGGGGAATGGCCTTTATTTTTTTCTTTCAAAAAAAAAAAAAAAATTATGGCCATTTCCCCCTCCCCCCCCCCCCCCCGCATTCTGACTAGAAAATCAGAGTTCTAACTTTTTACGACTGCTCTTTCATCTTCCCCCATTTGTTCATTTATAATGGCTGTTTCATAATAATAGAAGCCATCAGTCCATCAAAAGAAAATTATCCATTACAAAGGTATAAGTTCGATTAACTCGGATAATCGAGACTCTACTGTATCTATATTTATATACATTTATTTCTTTTTTTTGTGTGTGTGTGTGTCATCGGGGGCGACACTAAATTCTGAAAAAGCAGAATTCCTGTTTTCTAGTTTATAAACTTTCACTCCAATCATCCCGAGAAAATAAATCACGAAAAACTAATTTTTTTTATAATCTAAAGATCACTTTTTCGATTCAGTTACGAAACTCATTTTTTTTATTTTTTAATATACCCAGCTTATCTGCAACCTCTTAAAAAAGGGGAACTGTAAAAAATACTTTCAGGCTAAGCCCTTAAAAAAACATCCAGTCAATATAAATATATGTACTTTTTCGCTCTAGTACGTGCTTTAAAAAAACTTGCGATACTGCGTCACTCTCTGATAGTTGTATCCAGTAAAAAATTTCGAAAAAAATTTAAAAGTCCTTATTTATAAAAAAATACATATAAAAAAAAGAAAGAAAGAAAGAAAAAGAAGAAGAAGAGAGAGAGAGCGCTGTAATGTGACTTCGTTCTGTTCCATTGTGTGCATGAGATATCTTTGTAACCCCCCCCCCCCTCCCATTCGGCTTGAAAGATGCTAAATAAGATACTGTCTTAGGTTGCGTCTAATGCTATTTTTTTCCCTTTTTAATGCCACGTGCTTTTGCGTATAGTGATATTGTGTGCATATGAAGTATAAAAGACATATTTTAAAAAGATTGTTAACATATACATTTTTATTTTTTTGTTTGAAGTCTTTCAAGGTTTTTTTTACTTTGTATGAGTTAAGAAAATATTTGAAATACCATATAATCTGTGCTTTTCCCCCCGCTTTAATATTTGCTGTATCAGTCATTTATTTGTTATACCGTAAGCGTTTTTTGCAAGTAACGGATGACCACATATGCTATGAAGCTAAAAAAATTACACGCACAATGTGTTAGTAAGTGTTATTAACCTCTTGCGCTCTATGGCGTACGCAGCGTACATCATGATATTTTGGTCATTTCCAACAATGACGTACGCATGGCACGTCCAAAAGTTCATATTATTACAAAGCCTTGTGGCTAGCGACATACATCCGCTAATACCGCTACAGCGCAAGATGTTAAATAAAGAGTTTTTAGTAGGTAGTTCATAATTTTTGTATACAGTAACTTTTAAAATGATTCATTTTTTCGTCCATAGATGACGCTGCGCTATCTCAGCCTATAAGAATACTCATCTATTATCATAATTAAAATTCCCTCCAAAAAGTAACAAGCATTTATCTCAGTAAAGATACTGTCATTTTTAAGGTCTTTAAAGGGGTTCAAATATCAACCGTTTTTGAATGTTTGAAAATGTATTTTGTAGATTATTTACAGCAAACGAGCGCATCAGCTAATCACCTTTTCAGGTGCGTTCGTAATTATATAAATACGTAGCACTTATAGTCGTCGTTCAGTCCGTCTGTTCGTCCGCATATAACAGAGCAATTTTAAATATATAATTGTTGCAATATTTTGTCGAGAAAATTTCAAATTTTATGAAAATCGGATGTATAGTTTAATTACACGGACAGTCAAAAGTTTTCCGTTACATGACGGCCAATGGGAAAAAATTATCTCAAGTGCATCTTAATGATGTTACAGCCTTTCAAATAGAATGAAATTGATATACACTTATTGAAGTGCACTAAAATATACATTCAGTACACTATGCCGTGCAAAAAATATGTATAAAACTAGCTATAGTACGGACGCACCTCATTTGCCACGTTTGACGTGGAATCTCCAACTTAAAAACTGCATTTGTGGGTCTACCTTAAGTGATAAAATATAACTTATTTATTAACTTTCACTCGAATAATTCTGAAGAAAATTCACCGGAAAAAAAATCACAAAAAACTAATTTTTTGTAATCTGGAGATCGTTTTTTTCCTTTCTGTTTCAAAGTCTAATTTTTATTTTTACGATACGCAGCTTATCTTTTACCTCTTAAAAAAAGGAGGTGAACGGGGAACTTTAAAAAATACTTACAGGTTATTCCCTAACGAAAAAAGACTCTCTCCAGACAATATAAATGTGGAATTGGTGGAATTGGCTATAGTGGACCTTTGGTGATAAATGCTTCTGATTGAACACTCGCTGGTGTAGAAATAATAGGATTTTAATATCTGGAGTAAAGCATAGATTCTATATACAGAGCACATTAATGATGTACAAGGTTTAAAAGGATGAGAGGGGCTTTCTTACGGCAGTCTAACCGCTATCAAGATACTCCGGCGCGCTTTCGGAAGCCTGACTGGAACGTCTTTCCAAGTCAGCTCGCAGAACAACTCTAAAGTTACATCGAACCTTTGCTCCCTGGCTGGAGGCTCAAAATTTCTAACTCATCAGGTTTATTGTCTTTTAGAATTTGCCCACTCTGTCAGTTCTCATGGGATTTAGCTGCACCCTTTTACTGCGGTCATGATGTGGTTTAGAATGTTTTGGGAACCGCAGGCCACATCCACATAAATATATGTACTTTTTCGCTCTACTACGTGCTTTAAAAATAAATAAATAAATAAATAAAATTGCGATACCGCGCCACTCTTTGATATTCGAATCAAGGAAATTTTTTAAAAAAAATTAAACGCCCGTATCTTAAAAAAACAAATAAAAAAAAATAATAATCATAATAAAGGGACAGAGAGAAAGCGCTGTTTAAGTCGTGCACTGTGTGTGACTTCGTTCTCCCCCTTCTGTGCATCAGATATCCTCCATCCCCTGTTCGAAAGATGCTAAACGAGATAGTGTGCTAAACATTTTTTTTTTAAATGCCACGTGCATTCTACGCAATAATATTTCATGCATAAGAAGTATAAGACACATATTTTGAAAAGATTTTTGATCTATATTTCTTAATTTTCTTTAATTTCTCTCTTTAAATCTCTGAAGATATTTTGGCCATTATATCAGTTAAGTAAATATTTAAAATTTGGCGAGTGGTTTGGCGATTTACATAATTTGGCGAAATTGGTCTGCAGTATAACTAAGTAGTACCTTTTTATGTTAGCCAGGCGCAAGTGATAAATCATCAAACATTGTTTTTCCAATCGCATTTTTTCATACTTCATTAAATTAATCTAAAATATAATAATTTCACTCATTTTATTTAAAATAAATAATTTTAATTTAAAATTCATGACTTTCACTTTTTCTTTCCATTTTTTAAGAAAAAGAAAAGAAAAATAATAAATAATACCAAAAACCATGACTTTTAATTTCAATATGAAAGCATTGTTTTAATTTACCACGCGAAAATAAAAAATGTAAAAAATGGTCACCTGGCATATAAAAAGCGAAGCGGTCAGCCCGGAACTATTGATGACTGTCACATGACTTCGGCTATTATTATAGAGATACCGCATAATCAGGGCATCTTTTTTTTTTAAATTTTTCGCTGCATTAATTATTATTTGTTAAAACGTAATTACGTTTTTTAGTGACTCATGTATGCACAATACCCAATATTCACATTTATTCAAATAAAGCAGAGAAAGATATCATAGTTAATGATCAATGCATTAGCTTTCTTACTTTTTTTTATATGATTTCGCATTCCTTTATTCATATCTGCTGTACAGCTGTACGATGCTTTATTCTAATTTCTTTGTGTTTTTGTTTTTCGAATTATTTATTTTAGCAAAAAGTTCTGGCACTTTCACATTATAGGAGCGCAGGTGATAAATCTCCAAATACTGTTCCCATCGCCAAACATTGTTTTCGTTCGTATTGCGATTATTTCATTTAAAAGATAAACCTTTCCCTCAGTTAATGTGATTCACAAAAATTATTTTCCTTTGTCAACAACACGAAACTTTCTGACACATTTACGGATTCATTTTTAAACTAAAAAACATGACACTTGCAGGTATGGTTATTAGAGTGGTTTGTAATCGAATGTTTTTTTTCTCCACTTTTCGATAAATGAATCCCGTCTTGAGTTATAAGCAATTATTGTCTCACGATATCAGTTTTTTTTCTTTTCCCGCGCCGTTACGTCCGGAAATTTGGTGCAAAACGTTCACTTAGATGACATTTTCTGAAAGATCTTCTGCCTTTACCGAAAAATGAAAAATAAAATGCTCGATTACAAAGTTTCTGAATAAGAGTATTTGCCATTTTCATGCATTTGCGAACAAAAACTATTTTAAAAATGTGTTAGCAAGTAGTCAGATTGGATTCGTGAAAATCTTTAATTTATAATACATAACTTTCATTTAATAAATACATATTACATACATTTAAATTATATGTCTTTCACGTATTTCATTGTTCAAAATAAAAAAGTATTAACAAGAAATAGTGTCATAAACCAAAATATTTTATTTCAACGTCAAAGCATTGTTTCTAATTTACACATGCGAAAAATAAAAGCTTTTATTGTCGAAAAAAAAAAATGCTATTGGCGAGATTTAAGCTCCGATAACATAGAAGTACCCCATATCTTTGCAGAAGATAAAATCTGGGATTTTTCATTTTTCCTTTATACTCTTAGGAACAAAAAATAACATATAATTTTAATTACTAACAAAGCTCGTACTCAACTATAAGAACAAACCCGTAAACTATTTTAGTAACAGAGATGTTTTTTAAATATTTAAAGAACTTTATAGCTTCATTAATTTAAATTCTTTTGATTTTTGAAAATAGACATTGCATTATTTATAGAAAATGAACGCTTCATTTAACCACTTTTTTTAAGACTTCATTTGTTAGTTTATCTTATGTGATAAAATATAAACTAGTTTAAAAACTTTCACTCGAATGCTTCAGAAACAAAATCACAAAAAAATAATTTTTTTAATCTAAAGATCGTTTCCCCTCTCCCCTTCCGTTCTGAAGTTCAACTTTTATTTTTTCGATATCTAGCTTATCGCCAACCTCTTAAAAAAAAAAAAAAAAGAGGGGTGGGAGAGTTTAAAAAATACTTTCAGGCTAAGCCCTTAAAAAAATCTCTCCGGTTAATCTAAATATATGTACTTTCTCTCTTTAGTACATGCTTTAAAAAAAAGTGATACTGCGGCACTCTTTGATATTTGAATACAGTAAAAAATTTTGAAAAAAATTAAAGGCCCGTATCTATAAAAAATATGCAAAAAAAGAAAGAAAAGGAAAAAAAATAAAAGAGAAAGCGCTGTTTAAGTCACGCACAGTGTGTGACTTCGTTCTCCCCCCTTATGTGCATCAGTTATCTATGACCCCCACCCCCTCCCGTTTGAAAGATGCTAAAATAGATAGTGTCTTAGCCTTTTTTTTTTTTTTAACTGCCACGTGCATTCTAGCGTAATAATATTCCAAGCATATGAAGTATAAAAGACATATTTTGAAACGATTGTTGATCCATATATATATTTTTAATTTTATCTTTTTAAATCTCTCATGGCTTTTGGTCTTTGCATCAGTTAAGAAAATATTTAAAATACCATGTCATCATTCCATCTTTTTAAAATTTTGTGTCGTCTATTTATTTTTTATACTTAATTGTTTTCTCAATAGTTAACGAATTTTGGCATCTATTATCATTATTATAAAAACTTAATTTATACACTTGACTGTATTTAAAAGAGTTCTTAGAAAAAGGCATTTATAGATGGCAGTTCACAAATTTTGCACACAGTAAGTTATACCTCAAAATTTCGTCAATTAATGACGACATGTAAGAATTAATCTTAATACTAAAACTATTGACAACTAATTCAAAGTAATTCGAAACGCAACTTATTTATTATTATTTCGTTTCAACAGATAAACAGAAAAAAAGAGTAAAAACTGAGTAAATTTTATCCAGCTTTGCACATTGTTGTAATATGGAGACAACATACCGCCAACTTGAATGAAAATCTTAAAATATTTATGAGATAAGTTATTACATGCCATTTCTTGGACCCTTAATGGCGGTGGTATACTATTTTGATTCCCAACTGTCAAAATTGCACTAGAATTTTTGAATAGAATTTTGTGTTTATAATGCACGGTAAGAAAAACATTTACTTATTTTGAAATAAAATTGTTTGCAAATTTTAGGGATATTCAATCATCTCAACGTTTTACCAACGGAATTACTTTACAGCTGAAAAGGTTAACCAGTATAATTATATATAGAGAAAGGTTAGGTTATTTTTATTCAAAGGTATTATATATATGTATACTAAATTATGTATTTTTTTAGCTTGTTATGGCTAATGAAAGATGAAATCGTACATGTTTTTTCTGGAATTTAAGGTAATTTGGGCCTGATTTTGCCTTGGTTCCACTTATCTATATTATAAAGGACAAACATATCTGTGCGTAACGCATACGTCATTCTGCGAATGGCAACACTTTCAAATTTGAAATGAATTTTCGTTTTGCAATTTTCGCTACTGAAAATTTATACACTTCTACATATCGCACATTTTCAGCTCTTATACCGTCGTATAAGGAAAAAAATGTACTTTTAAATGTAATTTGTTTGAAAGCTGTATCTCAATTTATTTTTGAGACATTAATTTTTTTTATAGTTTTTAGTACCAATTTTGTAATTGTGGCAACAGAAGTACTCCATTTCTGTTAAAAGTAAAGGGAAAATATAATGGGGTTTATTTATCCTTATTGATGCCACTTTCTCATAATAAGTAGAAATAACATTTTTTTTTTCAGTCTGAACAGAAAATGACGACACGCTTTAAAAAACACGCATCCCCCCCGCCCCCACCATAAAGCTATGTTACATTTCAGCATATTTTCATTCCGCTGATACCGCGTTTGAGACACTCGGCGCAAAGCTTCAGTAAGTGCAGTATTTAAAAGAAAATAATCTTTTTCTTAGACAAAACTAGATATTTTGCCACGAATGCCTCTAAAAGACATCAATTTCTGGAATTTGTACTTGACGGTACTGAGATTAGAACCGCAAGTAAAAAGAATGAATTTTCACATGCAAAGTTGTAGCTGACAAACGTGACTTCAAATTTGAAAGTCTATCTACATTATAAAGGAAAAATGTGTCCGTGCGTTACGCTGACGTCATTTTGAGAATGGCAATGCTTGAAGATTAAATTTCAGTTTTGCAATTTTTGCTACTGTAATTTTTTTAAGTTGTAAACATTACCCATTTTCAATATTACACCGTTATATAGGGGAAGGTGGGGAATCTACTTTCAAATGCAATTTGCTTGAAAACGTTATCGTCATTTATTTGTTTATTATGGTTTTTAAATAATTTTCAAGCAAACTTTTTAAAATTATCTCCATTGCGTGCAGGCTCCATTACGAAATAACCCATTTGCACTTAAAACAATATAAATAGTTGAGCATTTGTCTCCGGCTAATTTTCATAGCGAAATAAAAACTTCATCAGTCTTATTATATTAAAAAGTGACTGCCCGTTTGTATTTCACAGCTCCTCCTCCTACAAAATGGAACGTTGTACGATCAAATTAACGCCAGTTATCCGCATTGATTCGAGGATGTCAAAAGTAGTCGTAGAATTTTAAAATGTGAATTAGTTCTTTAGATATAATTTTTTTCGTTATTTTTAATGGCATTATTATTTAATGTTGGCTCCATTTTGGTGGATAACAGAGAAAAAAGGGAAAATGATAGGGATTATTAGATATCATTGTTTGACATCATTTTTAAATTGAAATTAACTTTTATTTGAATAAATAGCGAAATTAATATTGTCATTGAATTGTATTTTGAAAGAAAATTTCAAGAAATACAAACTTATTTTCACATATTCAAGCTTCAGGAATGAGTTCATTTTGAAAAACAAAAATTCCGACTGTCGACTGGAATATTGAGATATTTTCTGTTAACGCCAAAAGAAAAAAAAACATCGTAAGTTATTTTTATTTAATTTAAAGTAAGAAATATAAATTTTCAACTATTGCCTTAAGATGGCGATTAAAACTTTTCAGAAGCGAACTTTGTTAAAAACAAAATGTTTCAGCAAGAAAAAATATATTTCTCTAAGTATTTATTTTAATTCATAAATACAAAATGCTTCTGAATAAATTCGTCAAAACAAAGTTATTTTTGTATAAGTTGACCCAAATGACATCACTTCTACCAGCTCCAAGATTCGAAGCCAAATCTTGGAAGAGCGAAAAGCTTTTGAAAAATAAAGTTATAGAATGTGCGCACTTTTATTGGGAAAGCTTTTGACTTAAATTGTAAATATAATTTATTATTTGAAATATTGTATTTAATAAAATTAATACCATAATTGCTTTCTAAATTTACTATAAATTTAGATTTCATTTTCCGCAAAAGAGTCGAATGATCTCATGCAATTCAAAAGCAACACAACGGGTTGCTATGCAACTAGTGTTCATAAAGGACATTAATTTCGATTTACATTTTCGCATTTGTGATTGATACATTGTTGTTGTTTTCTAATGGTTTTATATACCGGGTATCCTACAATGGGCTGACTGATTTTAAAATTCTGTAATTTGCTAGTATAGAGGTCTGCACCGGCCAGAATTTCTAGGCTCGGGCCCGGCCCGTTTATAATTTCACAGTTCACGGCCCGGCCCGTCGAAAAACCAATTAAATCAGACCCGACTCAATTTCCACAAAAAATACAGATTTTTCTTAATATACAATTAAGATTCTTTTAAAGAATACTGCATACATATTTATAGGGTAATTTTACAGTATATTTCAAAATTACGATATGTTCACAAGACAGAAAATACAGAATAGCAATATTAATGATTACTTAGAGTCTTAGACGTTTGAACATTCAAATAAGGATCCAATTACGTAGTTAAAAAAAAAAAAAAAAGAAGTGTTAAAAACATGATAACTTTTGAAGCTGTGTAATAAAAAGTAGATTTGTGAAAATATTTCATTTTTAAGGCTTTTCTCAAGTCCAAAGAAACTAACTTTCTGTTACATTTCTCAATTCATTTTTTTTTTTTTTTCGGAAACGAGTCAGATTAACAGGTGTTCTTATTCAGAAACTATGTAATCGAATGGCGTTATCCATTTTTGATAAAAACAATATATCTTTGAGAAAATACAGTTAAAGTTAGCGTTTTGAATAGAATTTTCGGAAGCGAAAGCACGGGAAAGGAAAAAAAAACTTCCAGTCACGGGACAAGAATCTCCTATATTTCGATAATAGTCCAGGCAATAGAGACCGTATAGGGACTCTACCTAGCAAAATTAATAGTAGTACTGGAAATCGGCTTTCTAGATGTTTTTTGGGTCGCTGAATCCGAATTTGTAACTTCCCACTAAAATTTCCCCCGGCACTCCCCCCACCCCCCGCCAAATTTTGGTAAAAAGCCCCCCAAAAAAGGTTTTTATTAAAAAATTCCATTTTTTATTGTTTTAGGGAAAAGTAGCTAGAAATTCAGAAAGTAGACAAAATTTGCAACAGGTTAGATATATGACAGTATGACTTAGGATGAAGGGAAGGGGGGGATCTGCCTCGGAACATGCGCCGCAGTGCTGCGTGGACTAAGTTGGGCAATTCCACTTAACAACTCACACGTTTACATTAGTCCTCCCATCTTCCCTCCGAACTTTCTCTATAAGGTTTACTTTAAGTTTTTTGGGTCGCTGAATCCGAATTTTTAACTTACACCCAAAATTCTCCCCCCCCCCCCCAAATAGTTGCTTTTAACTTAAATTTCTTATTGTTTTAGAGGGAAAGCATTACGAAATTCAGAAACTAGACAAAATTTTCAACAAATAGGATAGATGACATTATGACGTAGGATAAACGGGGAGAGAGGGGGCTGCCTAGGAACATTCCCCGCGCACTTTTCTCAAAAACCAAATTTTTTCAAAAAATCAATTTTTTGGGGCTTTCCGGGTGAAATTTTGGTGGGAAGTTACAAATTCGGATTCAGCGACCCAAAAAATATCTAGAAAGCCGATTTTCAGTACTACCATTAATTTTGCCAGATAAAATCTCCTATTGCCTGGACTTCATCATTTAGTGCACGTAGCGCCGCAGTGCATGTTCCAAGGTAGCCCTCACCCTCCCCGTTCATCCTAATTCATAATGTCATATATCCTATTTGTTGCAAATTTTGTCTAGTTTCTGAATTTCGTAATGCTTTTCCCCTAAAACAATAAGAAATTTAAGTTAAAAGCAACTATTTGGGGGTGGGTTCGGGGGGGGGGGAATTTTGGGGGTAAGTTAAAAATTCGGATTCAGCGATCCAAAAAAACATCTAGAAAGCCGATTTCCAGTACTACCATTAATTTTGCTAGGTAAAATTCCCTATTACCTGGAATATAAGTAATTTATCAAAAATGGAAAACGCTATTCTATTCCAAATCCTTCAATAGTCAGGCCTTTCAATTTTATGCCTTTACAGTTAAAGATTAGTCGGAAAATGTATCAGAAAGTTTCGCATTGTTGAGCAGTGAATTTAAGAACTATCTTAAGGTATATTTCCAAATGTACCGTTAACAGAAGTTCATTATCGTTATTAATATTTTTACAAAACATATTGCCAGCCCAACACATCCCGAGAGCAAAAACATTAAGCTCGGACTCAGACACCATGTAACTGTCCGATGCCGATCTCTACGCTGAACATGTTACATTCCTGTATTGATGTTGTCAAACTCTCATCGGCTCGTGACGGACATTTATAATTATTCCTGCGAAAGTCATATTAACTGAAAATGGCGCATATTTTATCGGCCTTGTTGAAACTTTTATATCGGACTAGCAGGCCCGCTTAATTTTTTTTTTTTATCGTCCCGGCAGGCCCATTCAATTTTTTCGCCGGGCCGGGTACGGGCCCGTGAAGACCTCAAAGGTAGCAGCTATTAAAAATATTCTTGCAGGAAGGTTATGTAAGATGTCAGGAGTTCTTTTAACGCGATTCTCGGTTTTAGTTTAAAATAGCAGCGTTAGATGGCGCTGTAAGCAACAGGCACTAAATCGGTGCCCGATTTATGGCCTCTCTCTTCCCTCAGTATTATTACGAAAGAAAGAGCTTAGATATATGGAGTGGGCCCCTAAGAACAAAATTGCATTGGTGACTAAGACCCACTCCATCATATAGTTAACCATGATATAATACCATAAATACAACCTCCACCATTAACTAGGAGAAACCTCAGAAACCAATGTATTTTATAGATTTAAAGAATTCTTTATAAAAAAATTGCTTTCTCTTATTTTCAGAAACGTTTCCGAGTCGATTTTATAGTGTATTAATCCGTTTTCTCAACCCAAGATATAGGTTTTTCGGATTCTATCCATTCTCAATGAAACATTTTCCTGCTCAAACAGGATATTTTACAGTCAAACATCATCAATTAACATCATTAACATTAACATTATTCTGTTACTATTGCATGTATAAATTCAATGACGTACAGCTGAAAATATTTCATTGAGAATGGATAGAATTCGAAAAACCTACATTTCGGATTTAGAAAACGGACTTATACACTATAAGAATTACTCGGAAAAGTTTCCGAAAATTACGGGCAGCAAAAGAAACTTTGTTTTTATAAATTCCACTTTAAATCTCGAAATTCTATTGGTTTCTGGTGTTTATATAGATAAAGAATGCTTTTAGGAGTGGTGGGTAACTTGGAAGAGGTTTATGTATATTTTCGTTCGTAGTGATACTATATTTCCGTAGATTAAGATACATTTGTCTCTTTTGCAGTGTAAATTGAATCACCTCGAATGTTTAGGATTCGTTTGAAACAATGTGTCAAGTACAATGTTTTGTGTGGTTTTCTTTTTAAATAGGCCGACCTATATCTTTTGTGATGTTCATTCAATGAAATTTACATAAAACAATTTATGAAGCAAAATGTATTATCTTATATCTGCATACAATTTTTTTTCATTTTTTCAAAAAACAAATATGAAAAGCATTGTGGAACACCAGACTGTTTCCAATATTCCACATAAGAAACCCTCAAATTGATACAAATATCACTAGGTATAGGAAACCCCATGTGTTTCCAAGAAAGGCATGAAATTTCGTCTATGTTCCAACTTTAGATGGTAAGATCAGAAGAAATCGATCAAGACTAATTCATCTTAGAATGCGGCACTTTTTAGACAGCGAGTAAACAGCATAGGCCACATGGAGTCCCTTTCATGCGCCGCCAAAGTGAAAGTAATCAATACTTTCCCAAGCACAGTTGACCAGAGGAGTAACGGGTGCAAAAAAAGTGGGCAGGGACAAAGCCGTCCTATCGGGGAACAGCTCGCAGATGAATCGACAACAAAGCACTGCTAGTGGCCAGAAATTCTCTATTGTTTTTCTGAGAGAAATCACAGGATCTGGGAGATCCTTGATTAAGAAATAGTTAGTAAAGTTTGAACTCTGGTGAGTGTAGGTTACAGGTCGTTACCTGGGTCGAGAGATAAATCTCTCAGAAAGACGCTCACATTTTCTCGGAGGTAGAATCCGAGGGTGAAAGACACTTCTTTCACGCGGCGGTCTAAGCCGTGCGGTCAAGTACAGCAACAGGCTGTCGAACGGAGAAGAGAGTTCTTTAACTCTCCATAAGTGGCACTTCGAAAGAGTAGATCAATAGAATCTTGGAGACTCTTTAATATGCTGAACAATCTAATCACTATACATTTGGACTTTCATATAACTGCCACATCACAAACTTTGTTTAACATCCAAAACCTATTCATTATTCAACTTAATTTTATTGTGTATATATGCTTTATTGAGTCAAGAAAACATTTTAGTGTTTTATACGAATAAAATCTTTATCCTTTAACTAAATATTTGTCATACACCTCTGAAGAGAACCAACACAGAACCGACCTCATCTGAGGCCCCACAGCATCATAATTTTATAATAGTGTCGTTAAAAAAATAGTAATAATCTGAATTACATATATTGTCACAATCAGTGGTGTAGTCATAAAAATATCAGACGGTATACGCTGTAGGCAGAGGGTATACACTATTGCGACTATACGCTAAAGAAACACAAGGTATATGCACTGAAAAAAAATCTCTCAAATTGACAGAAAAAAAATGACAATTTTCGCTCCAGTGGAAAATTGTTTATTTTACAGAAAATATCTGTAATATTTTATTAAAACAATTTTTTTCTCTAAAAAATATAGATTTTTTCTGTAAAAATTACAAAATCCACATTCTCTTACAGAAAAAATTGTTTTACGTTAAACAGTTTTTTCTGTAAAAAATACAATTTTTTTCTGTAAAAATTACACACTTTTTTTACAATGTGGAATTACTTTAAAAAATGCAGAAGGTCTGCGGCTTATACCACCTGTACCCTCCACTACATCCGGGGTCACAATTTTATAAATTTGCGTCACTGAACGCGTCATGATTTTTCGAAACTCGATGACGAAATGACTCAGATAATTTCATTTGTTCCTACATTGTACATGAATTACTATTCAAAATTGTTAAAATATAATATAAAAGATTAAGATTGCTTTTAATCTTTTGCAAAAAATTCGAGGATAGTGATCTTACAGTTTTCGTCTTAAAATTCTTTAAAATCTATGCAGAGAAAATAAATAGGAGGAACTTTCCTTGAGATTCTGAAATAAATCAAAATAACTACCCTATTCTT
This sequence comes from Maratus speciosus, assembly GCA_963932465.1. Classification (NCBI taxonomy): domain Eukaryota; kingdom Metazoa; phylum Arthropoda; class Arachnida; order Araneae; family Salticidae; genus Maratus; species Maratus speciosus. Next base: position 1,796,366 of record OZ010790.1, on the reverse strand, counting down.
TAAAGAAAGTGCGATTTTTGATATCACCATAACAGAAAACATATTGACCATACACTCATTGATATTTATTATTGCTTTTTAGTTTGTTCTTTATCCAAGTAAACATATTCGTTTTCTTTTGCATTCTAAATTTTACCATGAAATCGCATTCTTTTACGCTACTGTGTTTCTCTTGGAACCAACATAAGAATATTTTAAACCTGTCTTAACTTGAAACATTTTATGGCCTTCTGGTTATCACATACAGCCGTTCTAAATCTCAAATTTTATAACATCTATAATTTTGTTTGTTTTTTTATAAATGGAATGGTCAGTAGCAATATCAAACGATGAAATATTTCTTAAAGAAATATTAGAACAAACTGTCAATGTGTTTTAAAAAGAAAAAGGTACAACTGGCCAAAAAAAAGTGAACACCCAATACACGTTAATCGCCCAAATTGTCACAGAAAAAACTAGTATGTTGTGGCCATCACAAAACTTTCTTCTATATAAATCACGTCAATTAAATCGTTTAAATAGTACCAATTCATATCACAATATATCTGAATTTGAAGTTTGGTGAAAATTCGTGCATTAGTTCTTGTATAGAGCTATAGCGGAAATTCTGAAAAATGTAGTATAGCAGCGCCACCTGTTGAGCGATTTACACCAAAACATAAACAGCACTAATTGATATCAAGGTATACCTGAATCTGAAGTTTGATGAAAATTCATGCATTAGTTATTGAGATACAGCTGTGGCGGAAATTCTGAAAAATGCAGCCTAGCAGCGCCACCTGTTGCGCGATTTACACCAAAACATAAACAGCACTAATTCATATCATGGTATACCTGAATCTGAAGTTTGTTGAAAATCCAAGCATTAGTTCTTGAGATAGAGCTATTGCGGAAATTGCAAAAAATGCCCAATAGCTGCGCCACCTGTTGAGTGATTTACACCAAAATATATAAAATGTCTATTCATGTCAAGGACTAACTGAATCTGAAGTTTCATGAAAATCCGTGCATTAGTTCTTGAGATAGAGCCATTGCGGAAATCGTAAAAAATCCAGCATAGCAGAGCCACCTGTTGAGCGATTTACACCAACACGTAATCAGCATCAAGTCATATCAAGGACTAACTGACTCTGAAGTTTCATGAAAATCCGTGCATTAGTTCTTGAGATAGAGCCATTTCGGAAATCGTAAAAAAGGCAGCATAGCAGCGCCACCTGTTGAGCGATTTTCACCAAAATATATAAAATGTCTATTCAAGTCAAGGACTAACTGAATCTGATGTTTCATGAAAATCCGTGCATTAGTTCTTGAGATAGAGCCATTGCGGAAATCGTAAAAAATCCAGCATAGCAGCGCCACCTGTTGAGCGATTTACACCAACACGTAATCAGCATCAAGTCATATCAAGGACTAACTGACTCTGAAGTTTCATGAAAATCCGTGCATTAGTTCTTGAGATAGAGCCATTTCGGAAATCGTAAAAAAGGCAGCATAGCAGCGCCACCTGTTGAGCGATTTGCACCAAAATCTCTAAATTGTCTATTCATGTCAAGGACTAACTGAATCTGAAGTTTCATGAAAATCCGTGCATTAGTTCTTGAGATAGAGCCATTGCGGAAATCGTAAAAAAGGCAGCATAGCAGCGCCACCTGTTGAGCGATTTGCACCAAAAACTAATCAGCATCAATTTGTATCAGGGACTAACTGAATATGAATTTTTGTTAAATTCCGTGCATTAGTTCTTGAGATAGAGCGCCCACAAAATTTGTGTCACATACACACAGACAGACAGACAGACAGACAGACTCACAGAGTCACAGACAGACATTTTGTAAAAACATGTTTTTTGGAATCTCTGACCCCTAAAACGTGTAAATCCGTCGAAAACCGGAATTCGAAAATTTTCATGAATCCAATACTTTCTTCTTGTAAAGATAGAAGAAAGTAAAAAATGGAAATCGAAATTCGACGGGAATTAATATCTTCTTTCAACGTATGTTAAAAAAAAAAGGGGGGGGGGGGTTAGGGTTCATCTTGATGTAAAGAGGGTTCTCGCTGGCTTTTGACCAACATTAGCGATTTGGCGAATAAGAAATAAAAAACAGTAGCTAAATGAAAAGATATGTTAGCAAAATAGATTCGGCATGAAACACTGAAAAGTCTATCATTAACCCCTTATTGTATCCCTTTGTTTTCGAGTATGTTTTAAAATAACCTAATTGTTTGTAATCTATATCTATACTCCTATTATAAAGAGGAAAAAATTGTTTATTTGTAGGAGGTAAGCTCTGGAACTACCGAACCGATTTCAAAAGTAATGGTATCAAAATAATGGTGTTAGTCCAACTTAGAACATAGGCTATGTTTTATGTCGGTGTCACAAACCCAAAGGTGGTGCGGGAGCAAAACACGTTCTAAAAATGCGATTTTAGCGTTACTGAAGGGCCTAGAAATATGAAATTTTGAATATTAGTTACTTATAAGATATAAATGATGTCTAAGAACAGTTCTTACACAATTCGAAATTTAAAAGGGGTGAAAATGCACAAAAAGCGTTCTAAAAAACGTTCTAAATGGTAGTTTCTACACAATCTCAGGAAATACCAAACCGATTTAAAAAAATATTGGTGTCAAAATGATGGTGACAACGCTTGCTCCAAGATAGGCTATGTTTTATGTCGGTTTCACTACCCCAAAGGGGGTGCAGGAGCAAAAAACATTCTAAAAATGCAATTTATGTGTTACTGAAGGGCCTACAAATATGAAATTTGAAATATTAGCTACTTATTAGATATAAAGGATTTCTAAGAACAGTTCTTAAACAATTCGAAATTTGAAAGGGGTGAAAATGCGCGAAAATCGTTCTAAAAAACGTTCTAAATGGTGGTTTCTACACAATCTCAGGAAATACCGAACCGATTTAAAAAATAATGGTGTCAAAATAAGGGTGTCAAAATGATGATGACAACGCTTGCTCCAAGATAGGCTATGTTTTTTGTCGGTGTTACTACCCCAAAGGGGGTGCAGGAGCAAAAAACGTTCTAAAAATGCGATTTTAGCGTTACTAAGGGCCTAGAAATATGAAATTTTGAATATTAGTTACTTATAAGATATAAATGATGTCTAAGAACAGTTTTTAAACAATTCGAAATTTAAAAGGGGTGAAAATGCACAAAAAGCGTTCTAAAAAACGTTCTAAATGGTAGTTTCTACACAATCTCAGGAAATACCAAAGAGATTTAAAAAATATTTGTGTCAAAATGATGGCGACAACGCTTGCTCCAAGATAGGCTGTGTTTTATGTCGGTGTCACTACCCCAAAGGGGATGCAGGAGCAAAAAACGTTCTAAAAATGCGATTTTTGCATTACCGAAGGGCCTAGAAATATGAAATTTGAAATATTAGCTACTTATTAGATATAAAGGATTTCTAAGAACAGTTCTTAAACAATTCGAAATTTGAAAGGGGTGAAAATGCACGGAAAGCGTTCTAAAAAACGTTCTAATGGTGGTTTCTACACAATCTCAGGAAATACCAAACCGATCTAAAAAATAATGGCGTCAAAATGATGGTGACAACCCTTGCTAAAACATAGGCGATGTTTTATGTCGGTGCCACTACCCCAAAGGGGGTGCAGGAGAAAAACGTTCTAAATTACGGCTTTTGCGTTACGGAAGAGACTAGAATCGTGAAATTTGGAATAGTAGTTAGTTATAAGATATCAATGATCTCTAAGGACATTTCCTAAAAAAAATCGAAATTTAAAAAGAGTCAAAATGCGCAAAAAGTGTTGTAAAAAACTTTTTAAATTGCGATTTCTATGCAATCTCAGGAAGTACTGAACTGATTTCAAATGTAATGGTGTAAAAATTATGGTGACTGATCTTGCTCCAAGATAGGCTATATTTTATATCTGTTTCCACTACCCCAGAGGAGATGCAGGAGCAAAATGCGCGAAAAGCGTTCTAAAAACGTTCTAAATGCCGATTTGTCGGCAATATCTCAGGAAGAATGGATCTGATTTCAAACGTAATGGTAGGAAATTGATGCTGACAGCCTCTGCTTTAACATAGACGCTATTTTATGTACTATCACCAAGACGTTGCAGGAGCAAAAAAGCGTTTCAAATATTTCGATTTTTGTGATCGGTAGGGGCAAGCAACTTAAAATTAGGCAAGGAACATATTTATTACATATAAATGATCTTTAAGAACAGTTTCGAAAAAATTGGAAATTTAAAAAGGGGTGAAAATGCGCGAAAAGCGTCCTAAAAACGTTCTAAATTGCGATTTCTACTCAATCTAAGGAAATACCAAAGCTATTTCAAAAGTAATGGTTACAAAGCAATGGTGACAGTCCCTGCTATAACATAGGTTATATTTTATGTTGCTGTCACTACCATCTGAGGGTTGCAAAAGCAAAACAGGTTCTAATTTGCGTTTTTTGCACAACTGAAGGGTCTGACACTTTGAAGTATGGCATGGTATTTACTTACAAGATGCAACTGCTTTCTAAGAACAGTCGAAAGAAAATTCCAAATTAAAAAAAAATGAAGTGAGTGAAAAGCGTTATAAATTACAATTTTTAAGCAAACTTATAAATTACCAAACCGATTAAAAAAATAATGATGACAAATTTTGGTGATAGAACCTGCTCAAACATAAGATATATTTTATGTCTGTTCCACTACCACCAGAGGTTTGCAGGAACTAAAAACTTTCTAAATTGCGATTTCTGTGATACTAAAAATGGTAGTTACTTATAAAATTTAAATGCCCTCGAAGGAACGTCGAAAATAAATTCGAATTAAAAAGGGGTGAAGCGAAGGGGAGGTGCGAAAAGCATTCTAAAAAAGTTCTAAATTACGATTCTATGCAATTTCAGGGAATATAAACCGATTATAAAAGTAATAGTTGCGAATCAATGGTAACAGTCTCTGATCCTACATCCTATACAGTCTATATTTTATACCGGTGATTCTACCACCTCGGGTTCACAGGAACCACAAACGTTCTGAAAAGGGGCTTTAAAAGATTTTTAAATTACGTTTGTGTAGAATATTAGGAAAGAGCAAACCGATTTCGAAATTAATGTTGGCAAATTAATGGTGACATTTCCTGTTTCAATATAGCCCTTTATGTTGAGAGAGGTGGTAGGACTTGGAATTTGACATGATGGTTAATTTTAAGATGTAAGAAGATGGTTTCTAAAAAATTCAAAACTTCAAATGAATACTGAAATGAGCGTATTAATTGAGCATAAAAGTTTCAAAATATTTTCTAAATTATCATTTATTTAGTTTTATTTCATTTTATTAATTTAAGTCTCATTTCTGCCTAATGCAGTGTAATAATGATGTTTAATCAAACTGTGTTTTAATGGTAATTTTTTAATTATTCCTAAAAGTAATAAGTGCCTTTTAATTAAAAAAAAACCTTTTAATAAAATAAAAATTTAGTTAGTATCTTTTAATAAAAATTAGACATATAAATATCACTTGGCATATTTCAAATATTACGCGAGCAAAGCCGCGGGGTTTGCTAGTTACTTATAAAATATAAATTCGGCTATCCGCCACAGAAACTATTAAAAATAAGTAAATTCTAAATTCTAAATGTCTCTTAAATGTGCAAATGTTTCCTACATTCTTTTAGCACTCTAAATAAAATTTCGAAACATCTATCTTTGATTTGCCGTTGTGAAAATATGCACTAAAAATTGCTATGAGATTTCTACTCTAACCGATAAAAAACTGATCTGCCAATGATACTTTACATACAACTAATAAATTGTATGGTAAATAGATAATTTCAACACTATATTCCAGCAAGACTTTTCCCTATTTGCACTTGATGCGAATAACTTTGTTTCTGTTTTTACCATCGTGACGCCAGGTCATAGATAGTAATTAACTAACAATAGAGAAATACTTATAACATAAATCATTCTGTGTCTTTATCTGCTATTGCTGCTATTGCTAATCTGCTATTGCTAAACTAAATTGGTATTAAGTTAGTATCCCTATAAAAAGAGTAATGTAAATGGCACGCTGCGATTAAACATGTTAAAGCGACATCAATCGTTCAGAAACGCGGATAAGAATCTCGACTGAATTGGCACACACACACACATACACGTAAATAGCGCAGAAGTTGAACACTCGCAATTTGGCGAGTCTCATTGTTTGTTTACTCGCCAAATGAAGCATTTTGTCGCAATTTGGCGCAATGGCGAGCGGCAGCGAGAACACTGATACTAAAATTGTACTAGCTCTGAAAATTTGAATACGCACAACTTATTTTATTTAGATTCATATTTGGACTTTTTGATAAGTTTTACCTTAGGATACAAAACAGGAAGTCATTCGGTTAAGTAGTTTAGACATTATGGATGTTTAGAGTTTGGACCTCCTAATTTTAAATTCATATATAATCGTTGCAAAACAGATTGCAATGAGAGTATTTTTTTCTTTTTCTGGCATAGCTCAAAAACTACTTGGCAGAGTGAGTTGTTGTTTTGGATTCGCCTATTTGAAGTTTCTAAAAACCAATTTATGTTAGAAAAAATTTATTAATTACATATCCTATTTTACCAAAAATTAATTTCGAAAATGTATAAACTTTAATTAATTTTCAAAAATATGTATGAATTGTAACTGTAATCATTTTTTTTAAACAGAAGTCGATTTTCTGAAGCTCCGAATCGGCTAATGCAAAATGATAGCTCATTCCGTCAAGTAGTTTTTGAGTTATGCTAGAAAGAGAAAAGAAAATACTCGCATTGCAATTTGCATCATACGTAAAATTTAACAGCTCCCAGCAAATGATCTTTTTGTCAAAATAAAGAACTTAGGAGGAATAAGACCAATTTATTTAGCTTGTATTAAATTTAACCTATGCACTTTTTAAAAAAGAAAAGAAAAGAAAGAAATCAATTTTCTTTTCCGACTGAGCCGCTAATTGTGAGAGAAATTTGTAAGAGAAATGTACTAGTACACATCATTAAGTAAATTTTCAAGCAACAATTCCTAACAATGGAAGCAAGAACTTGTGTATGTTTTAAAAATTAGAAATAATTTATCTAAAGGATGCTAATTCAAATTTTATACGCCCACTCCCGTAAAAAAACATTCTTTCATATTAATGAAGCATCACGATCTCTTTAACTTTTAAAATAATTCTTTCGTATATTTATCATACATTCCATAGCTTTGTTTTCGAGATTCCTTCAACATAATACACAAAAAACCTTTTCGTGAATTGAATTCACGGTCAAGACGTTTAAAGTATATCAACGTCTTTGCAAACAAAGACCACACACAATAAGCAATATCATACAACAGCCGCTCTTTAATAAGTGATATAATTCATCGTTAGAATCTCGTAATTCATTTCGTGTATTTTTAAATTCCTTTCACGTATTTCTATGAATTTAGAAGAGTTCATTAGTCATAATGTTTCAAGATATTGTTATTTATTACAATGCAATGATTTTTTATTTGCTCGTTTTGGTACGGTACGATCGAATTCGTTTTAAAATTAAAAATATGACACTGGTATATACAAAATATTTTTCAATGTCCAAGATGCATTGTAATCATTTGAAATTCCCACCCCCATCCTTTTTTTTTTACACTCAACAAATGCAAGTTATTGTCGGATCACCCACACAAATTCTGAAATATATCTTTGTTTTTAACAATACATCAGTTTTAAATCTATAAACTTTGTATCTTCAGTTAATCCGTAAACACTAGTGCGAATTCGCACCGACTAAGATTTCATATGTCGGCATTTTTTGTAAACATGTTTTCATTAATTTACATTTTTCATTAACAAGATGAAATTTTGATAAAAATAAATATAATAGTTCAATTCCTCATCACATTCGTATGGGAATCATTGTGTTAAATTTCAATATCACCAAACCCAACAAAGCTATACGCATGGCCCGATTAACCTTTGAATCTACAGGAAGCACGATATCATTTTTGGGGCCCCTTTAACTCAGGAAAAGGTTTTGTAATTCAACATTCTTGGAATCATTTCAACAGATATTATTCCCGGGGAGGGAGGGGCTTAGCTGATTTAGGTTTTTCACAAAAAGCTGTTTTTATGCCCCTGTATATGGTATAGAGATACATTTTATCTACGATATATATAGTTGTATTTGCATATTTAATTATTCAGGCTATTTCTAACGAGCATATAATGATTTCATATACAGTGGACCTCGTTATCTCGAACCTCCTTATCTCGAAACCCTTTATATCTCGAAAAATGAAATTTCCCCTGCATTTCTATCAAAATTCTTATGTATTTTCCATAGTTATCTCGAAATATATTTTCCAAAACCTTTGATATGTCGAATTTTTTCCCACAGAAATTGGTTTGACTTTTAACTTTTGGCTATTGTCAGCTGTGCAGCCAGTTTGATCTGGATGCTGGTTTCACATTCTTTTATCCCTTTGTTGATATAAAGAACTTAAAGGGTAAGAATGGAAGGCTTTTGATACCGATAAAAGGCATAACATCGTTTTTTGGAAACTTTGATGTGAAAGTGCATCGGGAGATGCAGCTACCTGTGAAGAGTAGCTTTCAGAACTTCCTTATCTGTTAAAGGATTATAAAACAGGAGATGTGTTTAACGCAGATGCTGCTGAAGAGATTTCTTGAATCAAACGAAAATATTAGAACTGAAGCGTTTAGCACCATTGCTATGTTAGAGAAAACTGTGCAATTGCAAAAAGATTCTGCAAGACGGCAGACTTCAATTAAGTACTTTTTCTTTCGAAAAAACTGAATGCATTTCTCAATGCGAAATGGATATTATTTAATCAAAACAAGAAAGTGTGCAAAACAATTTTGAAATTATTAAAACTCTGAGAAGTGTAATTTCTTAATTATTAGTAGATTATGTGTAGCCTTTGATGAATCTCATTTTTCACAGCAAAAAGCAGTTAGTGAGATTAGATTATTTTAATTGTGTCAAAACCTTGATAACTCGAAAACTCTATGTCTCGAATTTTTTTCTCTTCCCCACAGATTCGAGATATCGAGGTTCTACTGTAATTGATTAATAGCCTACTGATCATTCAAATTTCATATGAGATAATTTCCTGAAGTAGTGTGGACTTTGTGTTGCATTAGGAAAACTTTTCTCTCTCTCGAAAAAAAAATAATAATAAGGCAATGTAAAAAATATAAAATTCGAATTAGACAACCAATTTTAATAGTCATTTTGGGACCCCTTTTAAATTTTAGAGAGGGGAGGTTCGTGCTTCATGTGCTTTTTGGATAATCAGGCCCAGGCTATACGAAGTTCATATATAGTTACACATAGAGTTATACGCAGTTTACGGAATCCAAAATCACATTAGTGTGCAAAGCGCGGGTGCTGAACTAAAGTGTGGTGTTCACGGATTAACATTGTTCTATGTTAATTAACTCAGAAAAAATGACAGATTCATTTATTAAACAAAAACCTAATTTGCAGAACAAATTAAAAAAACAAAATTTATTTCCTAAATTGTTTAAGCCCGAGAAGGGGCAGATATTAAGATGTTTCATTCAATTCGTTCTACATTTAATGTTAAATTTTGGTAACAAATAAGTTAAACCAATTGAACATTAAAAAATAAAAATGAAATTCATACAATATAATACTTTAAACACCTATATACTTAGATTCCGTTCAAATGAAATCGCAATAAATCTTAGACTTTTTTAAAAGTTTTGTATTTTGCATGTACTTTATCATATTATGTACAATCGACATAAACATAATGAAAAATCTGCAGTACAAATGTTTACAACTTAAAAATAGAAAAAGGCTAAGATTTATTTCGATTTCATTTGAACGGATTCTAAGTATATAGGTGTTTAAAGCATTATATTGTTTGAATTTCATTTTTATTTTTTAATGTTCAATTGGTTTAGCTTATTTGTTAAAAAAATTTAACATTAAATGTAGAACGAATTGAATGAAATATCTTAATATCTGCCCCTTCTCGGGCTTAAACAATTTAGGAAATAAATTTTGTTTTTTTTTTAAATTTGTTCTGCAAATTAGGTTTTTGTTTAATATGTCAAGTTTTTTAATAACTACTGCATCCCTAGACATTTCAAGAGATTCATTTCAAGACAAACACATTTCAAAATTAATGGAGGGTATCATCATCAGGCTTTGATTTGTGCGATATCGCATCACAAATTGTGATGCTATTTACCTATGTATAATTCAAAATGTTTCACCAGTGCAGTAATGCAGGTTGTTGTAGTTTGGTCAAAAAATTACAATCTGAACTTAGAAAATCTGCTTGAAAATGCCATTTTTTTCCACTATGACGTCATATTCATATTCTTTTTAATTCTTAAAAAAAAAAAAAAAAAAAAAAAAAACTATTTCAGTTTCTTTAGTTTCGTGTTTCACGTGAAAATCATTCAACTAAAAATAGGCAAATTATTATTACGGCTTTTGAATTATTTACAACAATGAAGGAAAAATGTTAAATTTTATTAAAAAAAGTCCGTTGATTCTCAATGAAAAAAGCGAAATTTAGAATTATTAAGAAAAATATTTGAATAATATAAATAAAAATTAGTCCATGTTACTCTTTACATTATAATCCACCTATATGCAAAGGCATTTTATGATCCGTTTTGATCCTGACGTCTGGCAAATGTTTTTACACTTTGAATTTATAATATTATTAGAATTAGCAAAGAATTAAAAATGAGTGGCATCAGGGACAAAAAGGTGGGAAGAAAAAATGAAAAAGTTATGATCTCCATAGGCTTTTCTATGTTAAATTAACATTGAGAAGTGACACTGGAAATAAATAAGTATTGCGCTGCTCCGCAATACTTAAATTAATCACCAATTTAAACAGGTAATTTAGGCTATTAAAAAGGTAACTTTTCTCAGTACAGCTGAAGTTCCTGACTTCTGTTTATGTAGCTGTCTGCCTGTCCGTGCTCATACTGTCATTCGTGTCAGTGTCACAATGCATTTAAAAGGGGTGACATCATTTTTGATGGCTTGAATTTTAAGGCTTTTCGGGATTTTTCTTTTTTTTTTTAGAAATACTAATTAATACTAATATAATAGAAAAATCCTGACTGATTCTCAACGCAAAGCTGAAACATCTAAAGTCATTATCACGAAATTTGGGCAGTAGATTGCTGGTTATGACCTAGGCAGGAAAGTACTTTTTGAAAATTCACCACTAAGGGTGTTAAAGTTAAATGGGAGTCGAAAGTTTTATGTCATTTCGCCATATCTCAGTAACAGTTTTAGGTAAGCGCATCAAATACAGCTAAACTAATTTGTTTAAAAAAAATAGTTAAACACGTATTTCAGTGATTTTAGAGCTATTTTAGCGATTTCGTTGCCAACATCGGCTATGAACCCGATTATGGAAGATTAGACCAATAAAACAACTATTGCTGATTTTAGGTAGATTTTGTAAGAAATACTACCTATTGTAGTCGTTACCATGGTGCGACTTTTGAAAAAATCCTTCATAATTTTTCATTATAGGACCCCAGGAACCCAAAACCACCCCCACCTAAAAAGTTTATATATATATATATATATATATGTGTGTATATGTATATGTATGTATGTATGTACTAAATTTTGTCCGCACGATAAAAGTCGCAATTATGCACGGATTGTCCTCAAACTCGCCAACAACTTTGATATGGCTAATATCTCGGCGGCGTTGAAAATGGGCGAAATCGGCCCAAGAGGGTGGAAATGTGGAGGGTTCAAAATTTTGAATACTGTCTTAACATGATTCTGATAAAACCAGCTCTTACACAACAATGGCAGGAAAAAAATAAAAGTTTTTCATTATAGCAGTTGCCAACAATTAAAAAAAAAAACAATAAAATTCTCACCACAACAATTACTTTTCTAACGAAAAATTTTCACGTGTAAAATTAAATAGTTTGACAAATTGAAAACAAATTGAATATTACGTCATAAGTTTTCTAGAGCAAGATTTCAGCATGAAAACTAAAAATAAAATAAATAGTTTGACGGATTAAAAAAATATGTATATTGCGTCATATTGGAAATATAATGGACCTCAGCAGGTGAATATATAACGCCATGTGAGTTTGAAGAAACGTATTAAAACATGATAAAAACCCGATTATGGAAATATTAACACATTTTAGCACTTTAAGGTTCTCTGAATTTTTTGTAGCCATTTTTTAAACCTATTCCATATACATGTGTGTGTGTGTATTCGTGTATATTATAATTTTCACAAAAAGTTTAGCTCCCTACAGCTCACTCTTTGTGAAGAAACTGGGTTTATCTCTAATCTTGATTTAAGTTTTGTTGGAGAATTTAGTACTTAACTTCGAAATCTACCTCCGCCTGTAGGCCCGAGCCGGCAGGGATTTTTTTATTAGATATTTTGCGTGACATTTTTCCAAGGAAAAGTTGTCGTTGTTGTTCTTTAATTAGATATTTTGCGTAACATTTTTCAATGGAAAAGTTTTTTTTTTCCATAGCATATATAAAAGCCATACGAAATAGAGTTTTGATAAATTGGAACAGATGTTATACATTCCCGCGGCCGCCATCTTGGATTTTTCTTGGCGTGAAAACCCCTTTTCCGCCAAGTAAATATCGCCAAGCAGATTTATGCGCATATTAGGCTTAACGGGGTTGCCAGAACATGTCACTCGTGGGGGTTGCCCTATTGATAAACGCCAATAAAACATCGCCGAGAAATCCAAGATGGCGGCCGCGGGAATATATAACATCTGTTCCGATAAATGTTATGCCATTTGGTTGATTTTTTTTCCCGTATTGTCAGGGAAATCGCATATTTTTCCGTTACATACACCAAAGGAAATGCACATTCCTTTTTATAAAGCCGAGGTAGTTTTCTATGATTGCGTCAAAGTAACTTCATTTTTTCCCGATTGTCTTTTAAGAATTTATGTGCGAGAATGTATAGAGCTCTGCTATTGTGATCTCCATATCATTACATTTTTATTTATTTTACCTGTAAGGCCTTCATGGTTAACACGAGAAAAGCCAGGTGTTTTTGCTAGTTGTTTTAAAAAATCAACTCTTACTAAATTATTATACATAAGTTGAACATAAAACAGTATTTTTTTCTTTTTATAATTGATATATTATAAAAACTGACGGCTTGACAGTTCAATGGCGGGAGCGCTTCGAAAATAAAAGAATCTAGCTCTGACACAATGTTGAATCACAGATTTAATCTAGAACAATGAAACAAAATAAAAATAGTGAAATACGTAATTTGTTTTATTAAATGTATATTTTTAGTGAAATGATCTCAATTGGAATTAAAATGTAAATTTTCAACGGAAAATTTCGCCAAAAGTTATACAGAAAATCGAGATATGAATATTTGTTGAAAACCCTTACGTACTTTACTAGACAAATATGATGCGAATTAAATTGAGTGATTGGAAATCAATCGGCGGAACAGAGTGTCCACCGATTTTTAAAAAAATGTTCTGACTAAAAAATACATATAAGAGAAACATCTGTAATAAACCAGAAAGAGTTGTAAGATAAGCAAGAAATGCTATGTAAGTGTGGTAACGATCTATTATTACAATTATACTTTTCAATATTTTTTAACTTAATCTTTAATTACATAAATACGTTTAATACACTGTTTTAAAATTAAAGCGAAAACTGATAATGGATCCTGTTTATGACGGAATTATTTCTTAAACAAAAATGTCACGTTTCCAACATAAGGAATATTATGTAGTATTAAAACAGAATTCTAACTAGAACAGATTTTTCCCCAATCATGTGCAATTCCGTTTATGCAGGCTTTACTGCAACATATCTTACTTTAGTTAACCTCTATTATTAAGTGCATTGTTATTAATAATGCATATGGTCATTATTTTTATTATTATTTTACAAACTCAAAATGTTTGCACGTTTACTTAAAAAATCCTCCTCGTAAAAGTGGTATTTCTCGTTTAAATAATAGTAAATAAAATCAACAAATCGATCTTACAGGATAATAAATAAAAATGCACATGCAAACACAGAAACTTCAACTTTTTACAGTTTCGTGGGAGCAGAAACACAAGAAGAAAATTGTTAAACATATAGTCATATGAATGTGCAGGAACCACAAGCATTTTAAAAACCTGCAGGTCGCCAAGCAGTTTTCACATACTTTACCTCACTTCGAGTCCTTTGGAAACATTATGAGTAGCGATAGATTTTTACACGGCACTCGGAGTATGTACAGTCGTGGAAAAAAAAGTAAACACCCCTACTAACTCCTCAACAAATTATCGTAGACTGAAAGTTACTGGTACCGAACGATTGGAAATAAAATCTACTTTTAAATGATGTATATAAAATTTTCTTAGGGGGCCATCTACATATTAAAACGAATCCAAACTTCATTTTTTTCAATGACAATACCCAATTTTAACGAGATATTTCAAATCTTCGGTTCAAACTATGCATAGGCACCAAATTTCAAGTCATTTGAATGATAAGTTTTTGAATTATAAACATTCAAAATTTAGTGCTTCTAATGTTAAATTACATTTTCATATTTTTATTTATATCTCCTGAAATTATGCTCCTAATGTCCTAATTTTTTTTGTAGCAATAATACTAATATACAAGAACATAAATACGCTGAATTTTCAATTTTTATAATTTTATGATGTGAATTATGAATTCTAAAATTAATATTCGAAAAAATTATGAATTGCAACCTACAATTTTTTTGATGGATTTAGATTTATTAAGTCCTGCTTTATGGAAATCCGAAATTTCACATTTTTCTTCCCAGTAGTTTTCAAATTATACTTAAAAAATGGCAAAATGATGGTTTAAGGGGCCGTCTATGATAGAAGTGAGTAGAATTTACTGTGTTGTCCTGTAACCTAACATTCTTCATTGACTTCTTGAGTGGCGTGTTAGGTGCCTTGATCAATTAGGGGGCTCTCTCGGTTAACAATCAAGTACGGAACTTCAATTTGGATACAGCCCTTAAAATAAGCCCGTTTTAAAATAATTAATTTTTCGGAAACTTATGGTACAAATTGCATAAAAATTTGTTTTTAGGCTAATTGAAAGGTGTAGAGTTCATTTATGCTGTCAATTGAAAAAAAACAAAGTTATGGTTCGTTTTAATATGTAGATGACCCCTAAGCAAATTTTATATACATCATTTAAAAGTAGACTTTATTTCCAATCGTTCGGTACCAATAACCTTCTTCTATACGATAATTTGTTGAGGAGTTAGTAGGGGGTGTTTACTTTTTTTTTCTCCCCGACTGTACATCTATACCGCTACTTTTTATGTGTTATCACTCCTTTTTTATGACTGACGTTTTAGATTTGCGGCTTGGCGGGATCATTTACAACGAGTTGTTTTTCATGAGATACAATTGTATATAACAATTAGTAAGGTTTCCGACTCATCTCGAAAAAGCATTTTGTACTGTTACGTGTTTTTCAGCAATTTGAAAAAAGCATAAAAATTTTTGGTACTATTTTAAAAAAGAAATTGACTCATTTTAACAGAAGTTTTCCCCAATATAAAAGTGCATGAAAGAATAAAAGGGTATAATTAAAATTAAAGGTGGAAGAAAAAAGTAGATAGGAGGTTGAGGGATCATCCCTAAGCCATCACGGATTTAACGTGCATTGCACAGCAATGACTTTTTCCCCCCTTCAATCGATGCGACATAAATCAAAGATTCTCTGATACAACGCCGTACTTACAATTATTTAGCCACTGTGAATTCTCTGTGTACTATAATAATTAATAAGATTTAAGACTGGGCTAAATTTTAATAGCTATTTTAATATGTTTAAATTAACTTCTTTTGGAAAATGGCACCCAAAGTAATTACAGATTTTCAGAAAGCGATACCATTACTGCAGATGGAAAATATACGAAAGTAAATATTACTTTTCATTTCATCTATATAATAATTTAAAAAAAAGGATTGATTTTAGAGGAAAAAAAACTGTTAGCCTAAACGCCAGTAAAAAGCTGTTTTTTTACGAAAATAATCTGTATTTATTACGAGTTACGGACAAAACCTGTTGAAATTGTAGAAAGTTTGCATTTGCAATAAATACAGATTATTTTCGCAAAATAAACAGTTTTTTACTGTCGTCCAGGGTACAGTTTTTTCTTCTGTAAAATCACCAGATTATTTTACAATGTATAGTTTCGAGAGCTATTAATTATCAGCTCTCATCATCAGGTGATAGGTTGCATAGAGTAGTTTTTCCGGGAAAAGATATAAAAATATGTTCTGGTAGGGGAGACATGTTAGGGTAAAACATGTTTTTTATAACTACGGACAATTACACTGTGCTGCCTGATGATGAGAGCTGATAACTCATTACTCTCGAAACTATAGTTGTGCCCTTTAATTATTATGTGGAAGAATAAAGATCTAGTTCCATATACACAATTTTCAATACATCCAAAATAAAAATGAATCAGTAAAATATGCTTTTTTCTTAAACCAGGCATCATTTTCTAAATAAAAATGTTTCCCATCATAATATAAGTAAGAACTACATTTACTGAAAAATAAAATATTTTTTCTGAATCGCAGTGCCAACAAATAAATTCAAGAAAAAGCATCTTTGGGGGTCAGGCCTTTCTAAATAGTTATGAACCAACAAAGAAGAGCAAAGAGCGATTTTAAAAGTAAATAAATAAATAAAATAAAGGCCGGCACCCATTTTAAAATGAAAGGTTGAAGAGAGAGAGAGAGATAGAGAAGAGCATGAGGGATCATTAGAGGCAGAGATCACGATCCCGAGTTCAATCTTTCAACTGTGTTAGTTTGCTGGGTTGCCGTATTTGGCGACCGAATTCGAGTATCGAAAAATAAATGCTCAAAATACTTTAAATTCCTGACGACGTTAATGTTAGACAAAGTATGTTTTCAAATGGACCCAGCTACGTTTGAAGAGGATTTTTTACATTTAAATATTTAAAAGAAGAACGAAAAGTTATGCGCCAAAGATAGATTATGAAATACTTTCCAGCACATTCAGAATAAAACATCACAGTTTAATAAGGTGAAAGATCATATCTAAGTAAACAATTTGGAAAATGCAGTCTTTGAAGTTCTTGTGCATAAAAGGCTCCTTAGGTGGGTTCGTCGATCATATCTTTAATTCCATACACAAGGGATCTCTCGGTACACTCTCGGTTATCACAAATAGTTCCTCGGTCCAATTCGTTTCATAACTTTTTCAAAAATTATTTTGTGTTTCCAAACGCGCACGATTTCCACACTTTAAATGCACACTGTTTCCTTTCCACATGCTGCATATCAGCGTATGAAGTAAACCACACATAACTTTCGTTCTCAAGTGTCACTTTCACGGGGGCTCTGTTCTGTTGATACTGGCATGATGAGTATGGTATAACTCTGTAACAGCGATTCAAACACTTCGATATGTGCAATTATGCGTGAAATATTTCCCATTTTAGTTTGCAAAGTGCGATTAAAACGTGCCACCACCGAAGCTTATGTATTATTAAAAGTAGTGAAAAATCGTGCTCCTTGTTATTTAAAAAATCTTTGAAAGTAACGGTTCTTATATTCCCTTCTAACATCGGATGTAAGGGACTTGGGTTTTCGCCTCGTAAAAATAGATTAAAAAGCTTCCACAATATCCTCCAAGCGTTTCATTTTTAGTGGAATAGTACACGCATATTTAGAGAGAATATCAATGCAGGTTAGAATGTAGAGAAATTTTCTACTGTATTCTTGCAGACTACCCAGATCCACCAGATTAGTTTGCCGTCACTGATTGATCGAATACACAATCACACGATTGGTCGGGAATTTTCTTCGCACAAGTTTGTGTAGCGTGTACGAGTTGACTCCGCTTAACAATTTCGGAAAGTTCATTTTGGGTACTTTTCCTCTGTCAGCATAATGTAAAGCATTTACACCATCAAAACTTGCCGCGTGACTCGGATTCTGATAGATCTCCTTCGTTGAAACATACAACTTTATTGTGCGACACGTCAACATTCAATCGCATCATATTGAAAAAGATAAATTTTCGGTTTCATTTTAACTTGAGTATAAAATCAACCTTAAGCTTTTCACTTTCGGTAAACACATAAATCAACGAAAAAATAATACACAACGTTATATATACAGACATACCACACTAATCGCTTCTTCTCGCGAAATCATTCTAAAAAATGACGTATCTGTCTTTAAAAATCTAAAATCTCGACTCGCAGTCATAGTTTCTTGTCTCGATCAGTTAAGTTCTCAACAAATTATAGCGCCAATTTTGCAGGTTCTAATGCGACTCAAAAATTTTAAATAAACCATAATTTTTTAACATCCATAAATACTATTCCAGCCGACAGAGGGATACACTGAACATTAATTTAAATTACCTTTAAAAAATCCCTAATTAAAATTTTAATCTTTCTCATTCTATGAAACGGTGAAATCATGCATCAACACATCATCTAATGCGATATAAATTTCCAACAGGGAGAAAAATGTCCGGACCAGGATTCGAACCAGGGATTTTTCGGCTGAAGCTACCGATGCTCTGCCAACTGAGCTATCCGGGTCGAGCCTGGAGGATCTAATTCACACAGCTAACCTTATTTATCATGACATCTGTTCTGATATATGAATCAGCTCAATAAAAAAATCGCAGGTAATGGAACCCAGTAAAAGCTGGATACGTAATTACACTAGATTAATTTTAACACAGTTATTCTAATTAGTAAATAAACAATTTGTGATGTAAATTTCCAATTGGACAAAAAATGTCAGGGCAAGGATTCGAACCTGGGATCTTTTGGCTGAAGCACTATCTACTCTCTTACTAACATGTTATCTCACCTTCATGCTATAGCATAGTGAAAGTACTTCTTATCTTACCACCACACATGATCACTCTCCTGAAGGAACACTTCCGTCTGGCAGGAGGGGAGCCGGCTCTCATCTCCTGCACACTCAGCCTGTTGAACTTGAACTGTCCTTTTTCTACTACTTTTGTTAGATAATTTTTCAGAGATGGTTTCACTTTATTGCATATCGTTTTATCAATCCTTACCAAATCCTACTGTAAAGGATCAACTGAAAGAGTTGGTCCTTAACAGTCCAAATTTTTCCGACACGTTAGAAAATATAATAGCGTAAAGACATGCGTATCCTTTCCAGGAATGTAGAAGGTCTAAAACACAAGGTTATTTAAATTGATTCAAGGGTTCGTCTAGAGAAACCGGGAAGGGAGCACTAAAATGTTGAGGTACCTTTTTTTATTATTTCATCTAGTATGAATATAGTCCCTTTCCCGCGCAAAGAAGTTTCTCATTCAATTCTGACTTTATTTGTCACATTACGAATAAATATGTAGGAGTAATACTCCAAGGCGCCTTAAGTAAGATTAAAATTGAAAAATTTTGAAGCATTTGAAAAAAAATTTTTGCAATTGGAACTATACCTCTAAAGCTATCAGTTTAGGAATTATCTATTGTGGTCAACTATAAGAAGGGACAGCCTGTATTTATAGTTTTAGCAAATCGCGCGAAAATAAAAGTTGCTCGTCGTGTGTCAGTTGAATATGCAAAGGTCGATTGATAGTAAAAGAAAACTTATATATAAAAGTTAATATTTATAATATTTATATATAAAAAATAAATATTAAGTCTTAAATGAAGACCAGAGTGGAGGAAGATGTTATGTAACAAAAATTAGAACTCTAGAAAAATGAAGTGAATTTTTTTGTTGTAATTTAGTTATTTATTTAATTCCTTCTTAGTAGCTTATGTTTGAATGTTAATAGGTAATACTAAACTCGCCTAGAAAAGAATATGAACATTTAATTATTAAATATTAGAAAAATATTTTCGCCATTTAAATTATAAAATATTAAAAGATACTGTCCCATATCTTCAATACTAATCAGAATTTTAGTATTTTAGCTTTACCCTATGATATAATACCTCATAACACTTTCGTCCAAAAAAAGGAAACAA
This sequence comes from Maratus speciosus, assembly GCA_963932465.1. Taxonomy (NCBI): domain Eukaryota; kingdom Metazoa; phylum Arthropoda; class Arachnida; order Araneae; family Salticidae; genus Maratus; species Maratus speciosus. Next base: position 1,776,325 of record OZ010790.1, on the reverse strand, counting down.
TTTTTGAGAAAATCTATCATAATAAGTTCTTCCACCAAGTTCTTCAACTGCAATACCCTAAACGAGGAATATAGCTTTAATTCTATTGTATGGAAAGGAAACGTATATCATTTTAATTCGTAAAAGATTCTTTGCAAATCTACGATTCATTTTGACACAGGGTGAATATTACATATTACAAATGAATGTAAGTTTTAAATGTTCAGTAGAAACACCATACTGGATTGCAAATATAAAAATAAATTAGTGAAAACTCTACAAATTAATATAAAAGAAAAGCATCAATTTTTTTACATCACTTATTAAAGCATAGACTCTCGCATGAGTTATGTATTTCATTAATTTTTCTTCTATATAATACTTTCAAAAGACAAAATATTGACTGCATGCATATTTTGATTAAAATATTTTTTGAAATGTTAATTAGTTTCAGGAGTAGATTATTTCAATTATATAAACCGTTAAAAAAAAGAGAGAAAGTTATAAGAAAAAGTGATATCTACAAAAAACAATTGTTCAAAAGTTATAAAAATAAAATAAAAAGTCAAGCTAAAAAAAAAAAAAAAAAGAAAAAAAGAAAGAAAGTTATCTCTAGTAAATGGTGTGATATCAAATTTCCAAGCTTATACAGTATGATACTTAATTAATATTTTTCCTTAACTAAGTTGCGATACGTAAGTCAAGTGCCTACATATAAATGTTGATAGAAACCTCTTTTTCCTGTACTAAATACACCATATGGTGTTTCTGAAAATTCAATTTTTTTTTTTTTTTAAATGATGCATGACCGGCATGGCGGTCAGCTTAAAGATGAAAAATACGATGTAAAGGAAAAAGCGTAAAATGTTTACTTCAGAACTATTTCAGTCTCTTCGGATTTTATGGGTGCTTAGAAATTTGTGCAAAATGTGGAAAGATGGCTGCTAAACTCATCATGCAAGATTTTTAAAATTTTTAATTTTAATTTTCAAAAAAGCGTTATGACGTATTCAGTGCAAGAAAAAGGAATTTCTATCAACAAATACGTAGGCACTTAACTTACATATGGTAATTTAGTTAATCGAAAATGTTAAATAAGTACCATGATATCAGTTTGGAAATTTGATATCACACAATTTTTTAGTCACAACTTTCACCCTTTTTTTTTTTCTTTTTATTCTCTTTTTTCCGTAGGCTTGGTTTTGTTTTTTACTTTTGGAAAGTTTTTTTTTTTTTTTTTTTTTTTTTTTTTTTAAGGATTATAAATTTAAATATTTCACGATTAAAAAATAATAATAACAATGAAAAAAAAAAAAAAGAAAAAAAATGCAATTTAGCAAATTACAACGACCATTTGTAAAATGATTTTTTCAAAGACTAAAATTTAAGACATAAAAAATCGCACGGAGTTGATCGTACATTACTTACGCCATGGATCACATTTTGCGGCACTGTAAATTTTTAAACTTCTACGGAGCTGGTCATACATTACGTACGCCATGGATTAAACATTAATATTCCTGGACCAATTTTAAATGAAATTTCATTCTTAAACTTCTAAACATTCCACACTATTACTTTTTACACCGTCGTATACAGAAAAAAAATGCACTTTTAAATGCTTTTTGTTTGAAAGCTGTATCTCAATTTGTTTCTGAGTTATTATTATTTTTTTTTTGTAGTTTTTATTACTTTTTTGTCATAGTGGCAACAGAAGTATCCGTCGCTGTTGAAAGTAAAGGGAAAATACAGATTGCTGTATAGACTAATCAGAAAACGAATAAAATGCGGATTCAACCAATAAAACGCTTCAGATATGTTTTTCATTTCCTACCCTGACGGAGGACAATAACCATTTTTCCAAATGGTTAATAAAGCATAAAAATATGAGGTTTGTATTGGGGAATTGAATATTCGGATGAAAATTATATGCCCAAGTGAAAAAAGAGGCTATTTTTAATAAAGTTAAATTAAGTTAAAGTGAGTTTTAATATAGTGAAAAAGAGGTTTTATTTAAAGAATATTTTAACTACGTAATAATTTAATTACAGAATATTTCAAATGCAGTTTATGTGTAACCTGACACCTACACGTAATTGCCATTGACACTGATCCCATCACGCAATGGTGGAGTTGGTCTTCAGCGATGAAGTTCCAGGGCTGCTTACAGATAAAATTTTCCACGGTCTTCTGCACTTCCTTGTCAAATGTAAGCCTTTGACTTTTCAGTGATTTTTTAAAGGGGTAGTGAAATCTTCCCGAATTAACAAATCAATCAATTAATGCACAAGTTTTTTCTTTTTTCAAAATGTATTTATAAATAATACTTTATACAAAATTAAAAAGAAATTGGAATGCAAGGATAATTAAATTTTTTTATCTAAAAAATTGTCAGTTGTAAATATTTTATCTAGTCTTTGTTAAATATGCATATGTCAGTGCACAAGCACATGCATAATTTTTTTTATAACTCTGCAGCTTTAATTAAAAATATGATTAGCAATTATTCATCATATACTTAGTTTGTATAACATATTTAATTTTTACACAATATAGAATAATTTTATATAATTCTATACAATGCAGGATATATACTTTTATGTATTGTAGAATAGTAATTTAAATTAAAAAAAAAACTACTGTACATTTTATAAAATTAATCTTAACGTTAAATTTTATTCAATCTAGACATTTGTAATCGGATAAATTATATTGCTTTCATAGATAGTTTAAACTTTGGAGAGAGAAGTAAAACATCTCCCTAAAAAAAAAAATAAAAAAAAAAATTAAAAAAAACATCTTACACGATTTAACGATTTATTATAATCTTTATTTAGAGTTTCGCTCTCAAATATCTTTATTCCACAACTGAAACGTTCTTTAGCCAACGAAACACAGTTTCATCGCTGCAAAATTTAAAACGAACGAAGAAAAGGAAAAAACTTTTCTCTTTTCTGTTTTAAAGTCTTCCCCGGAACGATCCGTGACTTTTCCCTGAACTTTTAATCCCGCAAAACGAAAAGAGATGCTTGAACTTTTTCTACTCTACATCTCTGGGAATTGAAAGTGAATTTCAAGAGTCAAAGCTCTATAAAATAACCCTATACACTTCACAAAATTGCAAAGAATACATACACCCACAAACCTTCCTCATGCATTTTATATAACGCGGCCGTTTGGCGATATCTATTAGATTCGAAATTCGCCAAACTTACAGCCAGGTTATTTTATGGTTTCTCTTTAATGGAGATGGTAAACGTTGAAGACTTGATGAAAGCTTTTAGAGCGATTGGGTCATTACAGATATTGTGTGTTAATATCTTCCTTTTATTACACCCTATAATAATAACCGAAAGCAGAAAAATGAACCCGAACGCGATTTGTTGGAATTTCCCGGCAAATGTATCTCCTCCTCTATTCGGGAAGCTTTAATGTGCAGTTTTAATAGAATCCATTTCAAGAAGATTCTTCGTAGAAATATTTTCTTTAATAATTATTTGAATTCTTCGTGGAAGTATCGATATTGTAAGGACAAACATGTCTGTGCGTAACGCTGGCGTCATTTTTGCGAACGGCAACCGCAGACGATCAAATTTGACTTTTACTGCAAGTTTTTAATTTTTTAAACGTCTAAGTATCGCATACTATCAATTTTTGCACCGTCGAATAGAGGGAGAAAAGTACTTTCAAATGCAATTTGTTTGAAAAATATCGCAATTTGTTTATCGCAATTTGTTTGAAAACTATATGGCCATTTACTCAATTTTTATTGCCTTTACGAGGGATCTTTAAAATCATTTTTTTATTTTTTGTAAATTTCACTTTAAATATTATTCAAGGGTACATTATATGCATTATGGCATACATTTATTACAAAAAAAATTAAAATATTTTTTTTTTTTTTTTTGAGAAAAAAAAAGGAATTTTCCGTAATATTTTAGAATTTTAGAACTTTTCAAAATGCCACCCACTGTAAAAAAAAAAAGGATTAAAATACGGAAATTCTATTGGCAATCGAGACGCCAATACTATTTTCGTATTTTAACGGAACATTTTCCCGGTAAATTCCAGAAAAATTTCCGTTTTTTTTGGGATTTACGAGGGAAAACTTCCGATAAAATACGGAAATAGTACTGGCGTGTCTCGATTGCTAGTAGTATTTCCCTACTTTAGTCCGTTTTCTTTTACAGTGTATGCGCATTCAATATCAATGAAAATCTCCAATATTTTTTATACAAGTTTGTTTTATATATATGAATAAAACTGTGCATAGAATTTTAATTACTATTTGAATATAAAGGTAAGAAGAAAAAATATTTTCTAATTTTTTTTTCTTACTTTTATATTCAAACTAGGGGGTTCTGCCCCCTGCAAGCTACGCTCGCCAACCCCCGTTCAGACACTGTAAAATCTAAAAGCACGCTAATCTGATATGTTTTAAAAAGATTAGAGAAGATTGAATTATACTGAAAAAACCTGTAGCGATCTCCCTGTAAACGGGTTTCTATTCGATTCCATTTGATTTCAAAAATTTAATGTAGAATCAGTTGCTGTTAAGACATCCAATGGTTGTTTTTGTTTTGTCGTCGTTAAAATTTGCTGCTTTAACCCCTTCAAGGGCGGTGGTTCATTTTTGGACCACTTAATTTTAATTCTTAAATGCCACATTAGCATCAGAATATTGGGATGAAAATTTCCCCTTTATTAAGTAAGTGAACAAAAGCATTTTTGTATTTCGAAATTTGTTTGTAAATTCTGGTGCCATTCACTGATTTCAAGATTTTACGAATAGAAGTGCCTTGTCCATGAAAGGGTTAAACGCATATTAATGTATTTATTATTTTAAAGTTTTCTTTCCCTTTTTATATTCACGTGTAAATACAATTTTCAAGACATAATTTTCAATATTTTCCTGCCTTTAATACGTTCTCATTTAATAGTAATTTTAAAGTTGTTTTTTTTTTTTCTGTTTTTAGTAGTCACGTGAAAATAAATTTTTAATCGTTAGGAAATATTATTCTTTGCGCTGTTTTTAAAATTGAAAACAATCTCTATAATAAAAGCCTAAGTCATGTGACTATCATCAACAGCTCCAGGCGGATCCCTTCTCTGTTTATATTCCAGGTGGCCATTTTGTTACTTTAATGTTAGCCAGCCACAGGTGTGATAAGTCGCCGAATATTATTCTATCGCCATTATCTCGTTTAAATTATAATAGTCCAAGTCATGTAACTGCCATAAACAACGGGCTGTTTCCTTCGCTTTTCATCCTCCTCGCTTTTCATAAGAAAGGTTTCCATTTTGATTAAAGAATCAAAATTATTTTTTCGAATAAAACTACATAAAAGTTGCCATGATCACAAAGAATTCCTGGTACTTTTATATTAGCCGGGTGAAAATCTCGCCAATAGCTTTTTTTTTTTTTTTTAACTCGCCAGTTAGCATTTTTTTATTTTTCGAGTGGTAAATTAAAACGCTGCTACTTGGTTATCCCATCGACCAAAAATCTGTCTCCAAACTATAAGATTAAATGCCAATAATGGTTGATCGTAAATGTCGCATTCACTTGACTTTAAGGAGGTTACACGTGTTCACGCCATCAAGTGATTTTTATTTCGACGTTTTATTTGTATTTTTATTAATGTTTTACTAATTTATTTGTTCTTATGTTATTTAAAATAAAAAATATGTCAATTTGTATAATTTGGCGAAATTGGTCGACGGGAGAAGTAATAACATTAAAACGTTGCTTTGAAATGGAAATTAAATCTCATGATTTGTTGCATTGTCACATACGCACCGTGTTTGGCGTGATTTTATTTTTTTTTTTACGACAATTTGGCGAAAACCTCGTTTTCAAATACCTGTTACATATGTATTTTTAAATTATTTTCTGTTATTTTTAAAATGAAATAACAATAAATAAAAATAAATTAATTAATAACTATAGAACAAAACAATTTATAACATTTTTTGTAAATAAAAAGAAAATAAATTCAAATAAACATTTATTAATAAATAAGCAACAATAGCCGGGTTACCATGTCAGGCAAAATAACGCCATTTTGGCGCCAATTACGTACCCCGTTGCGTATATGACATCTGTGTCTAATATTTTTCTTTTTGTTTCGTTTAAAAAAAAGAATGAAGTAAAAGCCATTTATTTTAAAGGTTTTAAATGAAAGTTTTGTATTAAATAAAATGATAATGAAATACAAATTGAATTCTGAATAAAAGTAACATGATGCATTTCTTAGCATACATTTAAGGGAGGCCAAACTCGTCGCCAAATTAATTTAAAATAACCTTTTCTAAAATATGAAAAAGAAATATCTGTTATGATTAAAATTTGAGTTGCCATCATTAGAAAAAAGTATTTAAAATTAGAAAAAAATTAATATTTCGAAAACTAATTCTAATTTTAAAATTCTATACCAGTTTTGAGATCTGTGGATCAATACGGAGTTTTGGTGTTAATTTCATCGCAAAGTATTCCATATTTTAGGAGAAATCGCCGTGAAACGTAATCAGTTGTTTAATCAGTCGTTTCATAGAATCGTTACATAAATTCGTTTCAATTCGATTCATTAGGATTTTATATATATAGGGTAGATATATAAAATTCAATGCACAGTTTTATTTATATATATAAACAAAACTTGTATAAAAGAAAAATATTGGGGATTTTCACCGATATGGAATGCGCATGGGGCATTTTGAAAACTTCCGGAAAATTCCTTTTTTTTCTTAAAATTTTTTTTATTATTTTTTTTTTTTGTGATAAATGTATGCCATAATGCATATAATGTACCCTTGAATAATATTTAAACTGAAATTTACAAAAAATAAAAAAATTGATTTAAAAGGTCCCTCGTCACCTTAAAAATAATTTTCAAGCATGATTTTTTTTTTCTAATTTATCTCTAATGTATGCGGACGATTGTGAAACATAAATCCGTTTGCACTTAGTATCTATAAATTAATATAAATAGTTTTATATTCTGTAACGAAATTAAAACATCCATCAATCAATAAGTCAAATAATAAAATATAAATGAAACACAAAGGGCATAGCCGGATAAGCATTGGAAACATGCCTTTTAATCAAATTTCCTGATTTTTTCCCCAGACGTAGCTACATATCTGACAATATATTTCCCCTATTATCATCCTATAAGTATTGATATTTAATGACATAAAAATGTTTTTTCGATTTAAAAAAAAACGGATTTTCTCAAAAACTGCTGAATGGAATTTCATGCCATTAATTGAGGATATATAGATGCCAAAGATGCATAACTGGTAATTTTTGTATAATTTTCTGTTTATAAAAACTGTGTGAAATAGCGAAATAAAAATTTAAAAGAATAAAAATCATATCTTATGGTTATCCGAAAATTACCATTTTCTTGTAAAAAATTCTCCATATGTGCCCGTATATTCTATATAAATGCCGAAAGTTTGCGTTGGGTACTACATATAAATATTTACAAAAATGTATATTAAAATTATGGAAATTCATTTTAAGGCGTTATTTTGGGCGGAGCTACTCAATTTCCACGCCCGAAGAATTTTTGGAATAAACAGTTACAGAATTGCTGTATTTTAAATTTTAAGGAACACATTAGTAACATTCTCAACACTGTCGATTTCAAAATGAACATGATGTTGAAAAACATAGCTTATATGCTAAATGGAATCTAAAATACATCCATTGACATATTGTCTGCTGACTTTGTTAACAAAAATTCTTCGGATGGTGAAGTTATGTAGCTCCGCCCCAAATAACGCCTTAAAATGAATTTCAATAATTTTAATATACATTTTTGTAAATATTTATATGTAGTACCCAACGTAAACTTTCAGCATTTATATGGAACATACGGGCACATATGGAGAATTTTTTACAGGAAAATGGTAATTTTCGGATAACCATAAGATATCATTTTTATTCTTTTAAATTTCTATTTCGCTATTTCACACAGTTTTTATAAACAGAAAATTATACAAAAATTACCAGTTATGCATCTTTGGCATCTATATATCCTCAGTAAATGGCATGAAATTCCGCGTAGCAGTTTTTGAGAAAAACCGTTTTTTAAAAAATCGAAAAAACATTTTTATGTCATTAAATATCAATATTTATAGGGTGATAATAGGGGAAATACATTGTCAGGTATGTAGTCACATCTGGGTAAAAAATTAGTAAATTTGATTGAAAGGCATGTTTCCAATGCTTATCCGGCTATGCCCTTTAAGACATGAAATCGAATTTTCGCTTAAGCCAATGAAATGAACCGACTGAAAAAGACTGATTGTGAATAGCGATTTTTGGCGATTTACATTAGCGATTTTTGACATGAGCGATTATTTACTTAGCAGTAGTGTAGAAAAGAGAGTTTGATTCGGACGGTGGAGGTGGTAGGAGGAGGAGGGAGTAATCCTCCTTTAATCATACTATAGTATGATGGGGTGAGGGAGGGAGTACTCGTCCTGTCGACCGGAAATGACATAGGAATTTTTTTTTTTTAATCTGATTAGATATTTTAATCATACTATAGTATGATGAGTCAGGAAGAGATAACGTTCCTTTAGGAAACAAATTGTGGAGAGTGTAATTTGATATTATAACACAGTGGTTTTTTAGAGGAAGTATGCTATAGTAGGAGGGTCTAAATTTTTAAAGGGGCTAAATTTTTAGGGGAGCTAAATTTTTTTACGGGGGTTTAATTTCTTTTAATCTTTCGAATAGATTTAGTGGAGGAATGGAAATAAGACAATAATCTAATACTCCTCCCCTATCCTGAAGAAAATGTTTGATGCTGCCATCTGTAGGATGTAGTTTGAATTTATTTTTGGAAATAGTATTTTATTTTTTCCAAAAGTTTTTGAGTGAGGTTCGAACCTACAAAATAGTCTCTTGGCTCGATAATATGAATAAGACTTAACTAATCGAGCCAAGAAACTATGCCTGTGGCTCGAGATTTTAGATGTCTCAAGATAAAAAATCGTGTTCCCTCATTTATACGCAAAGATAGGATGGTTTGTTGGTTTCTGAAGATAAGTGAATGACACCTATTCTAATTTATACTACAACCTTGAGAATTACTTTAATGTTTATGACTTTTTATTTTTAATGTAAGCGAATATTTATCGATACTGCGCATGAAAGTATGATCATTTTAGCATGCTTTAGTTTCGAACCCGTGAACTGCGATTCAAATTCCATTTTTTTATATATATAACTGATATGCTATCCATTGGACAGACCGCTCCCCGACGTTTACTAGTATACTTTTGAACACTTTCTTTTACAAATACTTACCTCCCCTCCTCCTTTATTAGGATATGGCAGTTGATACAATTTCTGTTTAACTTTGAAGTAGAAGCACTGCTTAAAATTAAATTTATAATAAACGACTCATATTTTTCAGATCGATTGCTACCGACATAAAATCTAATACCTAGTTTAAGAATTATACTTTGCGATGCGTTACATTTGATCATCAGATATTTTAAATAGACTTCCTACATCACCTTATCAACAGATACTGACTGTCTTTCAGAAACATTCGATAAGTAATCAGCTGTTTAACATAAAATAGCTAATATGTAAATAATGATAACCATTGATTTTAGGAGAGATTATTTCCCTCGTACACAAATTTCAATTTTAAGAAAGATGATTTTTTTTTTTTTAATATTACAATTGAATTCACTAAATACATTATTTTTTAACATACCGATATATTTTAAGTATATTATTTAGTCAATATTCCACATATTTTTTCAAAGTAAAAGTTATATAAACATCGAAGAAATATCTCTTATTTTAATTAACATAACTTTTGATTGCAAACCATTTTGTATGTTGTTTTAAATAAGTCCTTTGTGTTAGTATGCAACAGTTTTTTTTTACTATGCTAACATTAGTTAAAGATCGGTAAAAGAAAGTTTGAAATATCTGCTAGATTTTTTATTTCTTTAATTATTATAAGTTAAAGCAGCTCAGAGTTTGTTATCGGGGTAGGTAATTATTTGATGATTCTTCATATAGATGCACATTTTTACATTAGGTACAATGAATTTTAAAACTATCGCTACACTTCAACTCATTCTTTTATAGAGTTTAATAAATTTAGTATGAGTTAAATTGGTATAACATATATTTCACTGAAATAATAATAAAATTAATTAATCAAACCTTAGAATGATGAATTCAAACTCGTAACGTGTTTAAACATATATTTTTTAGACATATCCACTTACCGTGAACTTTGTACACATGCATACTTTTTTAAATATATATCATGTGCTTTTCTAAAAATCCTGCACCAATCCTATACATTCTATGCATCATGTGATCATCATTATAAATTTTCAGCATGCGCCCCCCTATTATTGTATAAATTTGAATGCAACGAGACTTTATCACTAGTGTTTCCTTTGTTTTGAAAGTGTGACTTTTTTTCACTTGGGTTAATATGGCTAGTTTTCAATATGGACATTGTGCTATGTTAAACAATGATGTATCAAGTTGGAATAGTCACACTTTTTCATCAACATTAGACACAAGACATGAAATTATCATTCCGACCCAAAGAAGAACCCGTTTCGATAATGAAGCGGAATCCTCCTCCTCCTCAAGAAGAAACAGAAGATACCATTTATGTGTGCTATTTGCAGCAAATCTTTCAGGCGAAAAGGCGATTTAAACCAACACGTCCTACAAGGACGTGTTGGTTTATGTCACGTGTTTTTCTGAAATTTTTGCACCAATCATATTATATGATTTGCACTATCGTAATAATTTTTTAACATGCGCCCCCTATGATTATATATAAAATTGAATGAAACGAGACTTTTTCATTAGTGTTTGCTATTTTTTGAGTGTGTGAAGACGCTTTTTTCACTTAAGATAATATAGCTAGTTTTTAAGATGGACATTCTACTATGTTAAGCGATGATGTATCAAGTTTGAATAATCAATATTTTTCATCAAGATTAAATGATCAAGACATGGGATTAATAGTACAACCTAAAGTAGAACCCGTTTCAGATGATGAAGCGGAATCTTCCTCATCAGAACTAAAGAAACAGAAGCCACCTTTTTTGTGTACTGTTTGCAGCAAATCTTTTTCACGAAAAGGCAATTTAAAACAACATTTGATGATTCATTCAGAAGAAAGACCATTTATATGTGACATCTGCCAAAAAGCATTCTCTAGAAAGGCTATTTTGAATCGTCATAAACTATCCCATTTAAAGATTCCTTCCCAACATAAATGTGAATCGTGCGGTGAAGCGTTCTCAAGAAAGTATGACTTATTAAAACACATGAAGATCCACAAGTCCTACAAAAAAGGATAAATGTATTCAGCGTAGTGAAATATTCAATCCCAACTCCGATGTTTTATATCATTTGAAAACTTCACAGAGAGTTAGATGCAAAATTGATAATTCATCCTCTTTAAAAGATATGTTTTTTGAGAAGGTTAAGCATTTTAAAAGACAAAATGCGTTAAACATATTTACTAAAACTGTAATCAACTCTAACGAGGAGAATGTTACAGACTTTAACACATTTTTTAATACTATTCATTCGGACGTTTTAAACGAATTAAACTACCAGATTCAAGTTAAAAGATCGATGAAATGGTATGTAAGTATACAAGTTGTTGTATATCGTGTAACACAGGAGGGTGTCTTAGAGATTGCCACACCCTATTTCCTTTCAAAAACTATACTTGAATTAACGAAACAAAACTTATCTGAACATGTTGAGGATACCTTTGCAAAAATTATTAAGTCCTATGAGAAGTCCACCAGACGTGGTTTTAATTGGACATTAGATAAAATATTGAATTTACAACTATCTACCTTTAAAATATAACATGATTTGAAATGTTTATACCTTTTTGAAATATGTGTACTCATGTTTTCACTATTGTAACTATTGAAAACGACGAATAAATAATGTGTAAATGAAAAAGGTGTTGTCTGTTTATTTTTGTTAGAACAACTTGTGATTTTTAATAACTCATGAAGTCGTAACGACTTTACTTATTTTTTTTTTCAATTTCTTATCAAATGAATAATGAGTTAGCCATTTTTTATTAATTTCATATTGAAAGTCTGAAATTATCCATTGAAATAGTTATTTTTCAATATTTCTAATTTATTATAATTATTTTTAAAGTTTAATATATCACTTGTCGTTTGTATAAACAACTGTTATTACTCAATAATAACAATAATATTATCATTTATTACTATACAATTATTTAAAAAAACCATAGAACCATTAACATAATATATCATTCACCACTTTTTTAAAAACTGTTACCTTGTGTTGCCATTGAATTCTTCAAAACAAAAAAAGAATAAAACTAAAATCATTATCATTAAATATCATACACCACTTATATAAAAATTGTTACCTTGCGTTGCCATACTATTCTTCAAAAAAGAATAAAACTAAAACCATTAACATTAAATATTATACACTATATATATATATATATAAATTGTTACCTTGTGTTGCCATACTATTCTTCAAAAAAGGATAAAACCATTGACATAATATATTATTCACCACTTAAATAAACTGTTTATATATATATTTTTAGAGTTAAACTAAAATTAATGACATTACAAATTCTTTTAAGTGTTTATCTGTAACCGACACTGATTTTTAACGTATATTAAGGGATGTGCTGTTTCTAAACATTCAGTTTCCAACTGATTTTTGTTCTAACTTCATCTAATGTTACATTTATTTTTTGAAAATGGGTTCTGTAGTAAATATGTTAAAAAGATCTTCCGACAAAGTGGCTTCTTCTTCAAAGTATCAACGTTTAGAAGAACCTAATGATCCCACTTCTGCGAGTGAATTAAATACACCAAGATTGGAAATTCCTAATTTATTAAACACTGACTGCGGGACAATATCACGTGATTTATCCACTACTGATTACTCATCGAATGTGAAATCTGAAATCGATATGAATTTTTTTATCCCTAACTTTGGTGATGATACTACATCTTTCAAGAATTCATATCAAGAGTCAATTTCTGTCGAGGACTATTTGAATATATTTTTCAAAGACATGAATTTTGAATCCGCTTTAACCTCGACCCCAGCTAGTAACATAATTTCCCAAGACGAATCCTTTCAAGAACGTACTATTGACCAAGAGGTTTCTGACTCCCAACCAAGCAACCTTTCTGAAACAAGTGATGAATTACAAAGCGCCACTCCACATACGAATGTCATTCCACAATCTAAAACTAGCAAATCCAATCATCCTATTGTATTTCGAGAAGAACTCAGTGACTGTATCTTTTTAATTTTAAAGTTGCATAATAGACAATTTCATATTCATATTCGAGAGTTTAAACGCAGTGGGCTTACTAGTGAAGAAATTCTAACGAAAAATGGTATTATTATGGATGTTAACAGCTGGTTCGAATTTTGCAAGAAAATTTTTTCATTTAATTTGAGATATAAAAGTTCCTCATTTGTTTCTAATAACATGACATTAGTGTTAAATTTTAATAATTCTATCATGCGAATTAAAAATTTAAAGAATTATTCTCACATTGACTTAAACGAGTATCAATTGGTGAAATTAAAAGAAAAAATACATGATTTGAATAAGGAACTTCTTCAGCATATATATGTAAACCATATACCAAGCTTAATTAGGCAGAAATGTATCATTGGTCATATATCTACAGAAAATGAACTCATGTTGCAGTCTAAACTTATAACATGTATTGAGAATAATGTATTAACTATACTAAACCGCATTTTTGAATGTGGTGGATGTATTTTTAATCAGAAATCCCAAAGCCCTAATTCCTGTTATATATTAAATAATCGGCAAAAATTTGAAAAACTAGGGGAGATGTTATTAACACTTATAGATTTAGATTTTGTTATTTCCTCATTTTTAAACGGAGTGGATTATGTTAGTGAAAACTTTTTATGAAACATTCATGTAGAAACAATTCAAAACGAATTGTTTAAAATAATAAAATAAAATGTATTGCTATCCTTTTTAATACATGTGTGTTTATTTTTCCAAAGTGTACGTTTATTTTGTTATGTCTTTTAGAACTTTTAATAGAGTGTTAGACTTAAATTTGCATATGTATATAACTAAAGAAATCAACAATTCTTTAGTAATTAAAAAAATTAACACAAGTTTAAAATATTAAACTAATAATCTTAATACTATAATTTCTACTTTCTAATATATATATATATATATATATATATATATATATGAAACTTAATTATATAAAAAAGTTTTCAATAATAATCATAAGTTTAGAAAATTAAAAATAATAAATTTAGAAAATTAAAAAGTTTAAAAAACAAAATTAAGAAACTCAATTAAAAAAATATTTGAAAAGTTAAAAAAAAATAAAGTTTTCAAAATTAAAAAATCTTTATAAAAAAATAATAATAATTAAAAAAAATATTAAAAAGTTTACAAAAGTTTAATAAAAAAAAACTTGAAAAAAAAACTAAAAAAAAAAAATAAAGTTTTCAAAATTAAAAAATCTTTATAAAAAAAATAATAATAATTAAAAAAATATGTATATTAAAAAGTTTACAAAAGTTTACAAAAAAAACCCTCAAAAAAAATAAGTTATCAAAATTAAAAAAAAAAAATAAAAACTTAATACATTAAGTTTTCAAAAGTGAGTTTACCTATTCGTTTATGTATACATGCATGTGACTTTCATTATGTTTTAGTTTAATGCTTCTTTTTATCCTATAAAAGTGTTAGATTAATATATACTTATAAAAATATTTGTAAGTTAAATTAAAAAAAAGTAACTTATAAAAAAAATGTTTACAAAATTAAAAAAAAAATCCTTTCTAAATAAAAAAAATGTTTTCAAAATTTAAAAAAAAAAAAAAAAATTGTAAGTAAAAAAAAGTTTTCAAAATTAAAAAAAAAAAATTGTAAGTAAAAAAAAAAAGTTTTCAAAATTAAAAAAAAAATACTTTGTAAAAAAAAATATATTAAAAAGTTTATAAAATTAAAAAGTTAAAAAAAAAACTTTGTAAAAAGTTTTCAAAATTAAGTTATCAAAATTAAAACAAAAACAACTTAATAAATTATGTTATCAAAAGTCAGTTCACCTAACTGTATATGTATCTGACTTTCATAATTAAAAAAGTTATAAAAAGTTGAATTAGATTGCAAATACAAGTATACAATCAATCATATATCAATCAGTCATAGCAATTAATCGATCAATCAATTAACCAATCAATGATATCAATTAATCAATAAATCAAGCCAATCGATCAATCATATTAATCAACCAAACAATAATATCAATCAGTCATATCGATCAATAAATCAAACCAATCAATCAATCATATTAATCAACCAAACAATAATATCAATCAGTCATATCGATCAATAAATCAAACCAATCAATCATATTAATCAACCAAACAATAATATCAATTAATCATATCGATCAATAAATCATATTAACCATATCAAGCAATCATATCAAGCTATCATATCAATCAACCATATCAATCAATCAACCAATCATTCATATCAATCAATCATATCAATCAATCATTCATATCAGTCAATCATATCAATCAACCAATCATTCATATCAATCAATGATTCATATTAATCATATCAATCGATCAATCAAGATACCGAATACAAGTATTCATACAAATAAATCACATCAATTGCAGTTCAAGTATTACAAGTTAGTATAATAACATTATAAGAAAGTTTTGAATTAATACAATGATTAACTACCAACATTTTGTAACAGCACTTTTACAAAAGCAATGTATGAATAGATATTTTAGTTACAAAAAATATTTAAAATGCTTTTGAAAGTTAACAAAATTATTTTCCAAAAATGTTAAAAACATTACAAGCTGCTAAAACCTACAATTTAACAAGAGTGGGTTGTCCTATATTTCCTTTCTATTTGCATGTCCTATATTTCCTTTCTATTTGCATTTGAGTATATGTATACGGATTCCTCCTTTTAATTATGTTCTGTAGTATACACTTTAAAAAATATATATAAAACATTAAATTAAAATATTCTTTAGTTATTAAAAAGTTTAAAAAATCAGCAATTTTTTTACATATTATAAGATAACAAAAATTATTTTGTAATTTATTAAAAGTGAATTTACCTATCTCTATATATGCGTTTAATAAGATAAATCTTTTTTAACATCCTACCCACATTTTATTCTATAGTTATACACATCGAAACGAAAACAAAAAAATAAACAATCTATTATTGAATTCTTCTATTTAAAATTTTAATACATACATACTTAAACATTTATATAAAAAGTAATGAACTTACCATGTTTGAACTCAGAAAAGAGATGATGAGCTTATCACGTGGTACATTGTGACGTAATCAATTAGATATCACATGCCTTCCTCGTGCCTTTTGATTGTCTTATCTACAATCAGATTGTATTATCAATCACGTGATCTAACTGATATGAATCTATACCAAGACACTAGCCATTTTCATTTCAGTCATCGAATATGTAGGTCGTATATTTTTTTGAAAGTCTTTTATTTTGTGGAATCTTCAGCAACATGATATCAGATATTTGCAAATAAAATCCTATTAAAATCTTTCTCGCAATTGTGAACAAAGATTAATTTTCATATTGTCTAAGTATAATCATTGATTATTTAACTGGATAATAATATTTCTAGAAGTAACTTAAATTTCTTATAAAAACGGAAGTATTTATTGCATCATTCATAGAATTCAAGTTTGAATACTAACCAAGTTTTTTAAACTTTTATAAACACTTTATACTAGAATATATACTAGTTTTTACTAAATACTAGTATATACTAAATACTAGTATAAATTATAAAAGTTTAAAAATCTTGGTTAATATTCAAACTTGAATTCTATGAATGATGCAATAAATACTTCCGTTTTTATAAGAAATTTAAGTTACTTCTAGAAATATTATTATCCAGTTAAATAATCAATGATTATACTTAGACAATATGAAAATTAATCTTTGTTCACAATTGCGAGAAAGATTTTAATAGGATTTTATTTGCAAATATCTGATATCATGTTGCTGAAGATTCCACAAAATAAAAGACTTTCAAAAAAATATACGACCTACATATTCGATGACTGAAATGAAAATGGCTAGTGTCTTGGTATAGATTCATATCAGTTAGATCACGTGATTGATAATACAATCTGATTGTAGATAAGACAATCAAAAGGCACGAGGAAGGCACGTGATATCTAATTGATTACGTCACAATGTACCACGTGATAAGCTCATCATCTCTTTTCTGAGTTCAAACATGGTAAGTTCATTACTTTTTATATAAATGTTTAAGTATGTATGTATTAAAATTTTAAATTGAAGAATTCAATAATAGATTGTTTGTTTTTTTTTCGTTTCGATGTGTATAACTATAGAATAAAATGTGGGTAGGATGTTAACATAAAAAAGATTTATCTTATTAAACGCATATATAGAGATAGGTAAATTCACTTTTAATAAATTACAAAATAATTTTTGTTATCTTATAATATGTAAAAAAATTGCTGATTTTTTAAACTTTTTAATAACTAAAGAATATTTTAATTTAATGTTTTATATATATATTTTAAAGTGTATACTACAGAACATAATTAAAAGGAGGAATCCGTATACATATACTCAAATGCAAATAGAAAGGAAATATAGGACATGCAAATAGAAAGGAAATATAGGACAACCCACTCTTGTTAAATTGTAGGTTTTAGCAGCTTGTAATGTTTTTAACATTTTTGGAAAATAATTTTGTTAACTTTCAAAAGCATTTTAAATATTTTTTGTAACTAAAATATCTATTCATACATTGCTTTTGTAAAAGTGCTGTTACAAAATGTTGGTAGTTAATCATTGTATTAATTCAAAACTTTCTTATAATGTTATTATACTAACTTGTAATACTTGAACTGCAATTGATGTGATTTATTTGTATGAACTAGGGGGCTCGGCCCCCTACGAGCTACTCTCGCCAACCCCCGTCCAGACACCGTAGACTCTAAATGCACGCTAATTTGATCGGCTTTAAAAAGTTTTCGAAAGATTGAATTATAATTTAAAAAACAGTGGCGATCTCTCTATAAACGGATTTCTATTCATTTCTCTTTGATTGGGGAATTTTAACGCCAAATCCGCTGCGGTACTACTTGATTATCCCGTCGACCCATTTCGCCAAATTATATAAATCGCCAAACAACTCGCCAAATTATACAAATTGACATAATTTTTATTTTAAATAACGAAAAAACAAATAAATGAGTACAACATTAATAAAAGTACAAATAAAACGTCGAAATAAAAAAAACTTGATGACGTAGACACGTGTAGCAACATTTCAAAATAAGCTAATATAAAAGGAATTAAGTAAACAGAGTCTTTGTCTCCTGGTATTTTTTAACAAAGTGAAAAGAAAGTTCTTTTAAATGAGACATTTTAAATTAATCGTTTTTAATCTGACGTAATTTTGACCAAACTATTCTTTCTCTTTTTAATATTCACGTGAATATACTTGTGTTAGAAATGAAATATTATTTGCGCTTTCCTAACAAAAATAGTTGAAAAGTATCCTCTTAAAATATCAAATAAATGTCTAGCGCAATTTCTAAATTTAAACCGTTTTGCAATATTATTTTGTATTCATTTTATGTAATAACTGTAATGTGACGTAGATAGGACGTAATTTCTCCTATTTAAGACTTCTAACGCATGTTAATAAATTTATTGTTTTACAAATTCCTTTCTCTCTTAAAATTCACGTGTAATTATAGTTTTTATGACGTAATTTTTAACAAGTTCCTGCTTTTTGTACATAATTATTTAATTCTAATTCCAAATGTTTTTTTCTGTTTATAATAGTCACGTGTAAATAAATTTTTAATTTATTTACACGTATAAATATTTTTTTTTTTTGAAGCAAACATTATTGTTTCCGCTGTTTATACTGTTGGCAACAGATTAAATTAATATCACTTTCTAAAATCTGTTAAAAATATCTCTGGAAATGCTGAAAATCTGAATTTAAAATAGAAATAAAACCTCAAAAAATTAGTCAAAATAAAAAAATTAATGCAATTTGCACTCCAGCAAATTCTAACGCGTAAAATGATCTAAAAATGATTAAATTCCTATGAACAGTTTTTGCTCCTATAAAACTTTTGTAGTGGAACGATTTTGTCCAACTTTAGCATTAAATATCTCTTAAAATAATTCTTCGATCTGAAAACTGTCTGCATCAGCGTGTTTATCAAACATTTCTGTATAATACTACCGATTTTCATATTTTTGTATGCATTATTTTTTTTAATATTAACGAAGAAAGACCTCCGGTCACAAAAAATTCAAAACCGGCGGCGGCGGCGGCGGCGGCGGTGACAGCGGTAGTTACTTTTTTTTAGAATAGAGAGATACTTGTATTCGGTATCTTGATTGATCGATTGATATGATTAATACGAATCATTGATTGATATGAATGATTGGTTGATTGATATGATTGACTGATATGAATGATTGGTTGATTGATTGATATGATTGATTGATATGAATGATTGGTTGATTGATTGATATGATTGATTGATATGATAGCTTGATATGATTGCTTGATATGGTTAATATGATTTATTGATCGATAAGATTAATTGATATTATTGTTTGGTTGATTAATATGATTGATTGGTTTGATTTATTGATCGATATGACTGATTGATATTATTGTTTGGTTGATTAATATGATTGATTGATTGGTTTGATTTATTGATCGATATGACTGATTGATATTATTGTTTGGTTGATTAATATGATTGATCGATTGGCTTGATTTATTGATTAATTGATATCATTGATTGGTTAATGGATTGATCGATTAATTGCTATGACTGATTGATATATGATTGATTGTATACTTGTATTTGCAATCTAATTCAACTTTTTATAACTTTTTTAATTATGAAAGTCAGATACATATACAGTTAGGTGAACTGACTTTTGATAACATAATTTATTAAGTTTTTTTTTTAATTTTGATAACTTAATTTTGAAAACTTTTTACAAAGTTTTTTTTTTTTAACTTTTTAATTTTATAAACTTTTTAATATATTTTTTTTTACAAAGTATTTTTTTTTTAATTTTTGAAAACTTTTTTTTTTTACTTACAATTTTTTTTTTAATTTTGAAAACTTTTTTTTACTTACAATTTTTTTTTTTTTAAATTTTGAAAACATTTTTTTTATTTAGAAAGGTTTTTTTTTTTAATTTTGTAAACATTTTTTTTTATAAGTTACTTTTTTTTAATTTAACTTACAAATATTTTTATAAGTATATATTAATCTAACACTTTTATAGGATAAAAAGAAGTATTAAACTAAAATATAATGAAAGTCACATGCATGTATACATAAACGAATAGGTAAACTCACTTTTGAAAACTTAATGTATTAAGTTTTTATAATTTTTTTTTTAAATTTTGATAACTTATTTTTTTTTGTGTTTTTTTTTGTAAACTTTTGTAAACTTTTTAATATATATATTTTTTTAATTATTATTATTATTTTTTATAAAGATTTTTTAATTTTGAAAACTTTATTTTTTTTTTAGTTTTTTTTTCAAGTTTTTTTTATTAAACTTTTGTAAACTTTTTAATATTTTTTTTTAATTATTATTATTTTTTTATAAAGATTTTTTAATTTTGAAAACTTTATTTTTTTTAACTTTTCAAATAATTTTTTAATTGAGTTTCTTAATTTTGTTTTTTAAAATTTTTAATTTTCTAAACTTATGATTATTATTGAAAACTTTTTTATATAATTAAGTTTCATATATATATATATATATATATATATATATATATATATTAGAAAGTAGAAATTATAGTATTAAGATTATTAGTTTAATATTTTAAACTTGTGTTAATTTTTTTTAATTACTAAAGAATTGTTGATTTCTTTAGTTATATACATATGCAAATTTAAGTCTAACACTCTATTAAAAGTTCTAAAAGACATAACAAAATAAACATACACTTTGGAAAAATAAACACACATGTATTAAAAAGGATAGCAATACATTTTATTTTATAATTTTAAACAATTTGTTTTGAATTGTTTCTACATGAATGTTTCATAAAAAGTTTTCACTAACACAATCCACTCCGTTTAAAAATGAGGAAATAACAAAATCTAAATCTATAAGTGTTAATAACATCTCTCCTAGTTTTTCAAATTTTTGCCGATTATTTAATATATAACAGGAATGAGGGCTTTGGGATTTCTGATTAAAAATACATCCACCACATTCAAAAATGCGGTTTAGTATAGTTAATACATTATTCTCAATACATGTTATAAGTTTAGACTGCAACATGAGTTCATTTTCTGTAGATATATGACCAATGATACATTTCTGCCTAATTAAGCTTGGTATATGGTTTACATATATATGCTGAAGAAGTTCCTTATTCAAATCATGTATTTTTTCTTTTAATTTCACCAATTGATACTCGTTTAAGTCAATGTGAGAATAATTCTTTAAATTTTTAATTCGCATGATAGAATTATTAAAATTTAACACTAATGTCATGTTATTAGAAACAAATGAGGAACTTTTATATCTCAAATTAAATGAAAAAATTTTCTTGCAAAATTCGAACCAGCTGTTAACATTCATAATAATACCATTTTTCGTTAGAATTTCTTCACTAGTAAGCCCACTGCGTTTAAACTCTCGAATATGAATATGAAATTGTCTATTATGCAACTTTAAAATTAAAAAGATACAGTCACTGAGTTCTTCTCGAAATACAATAGGATGATTGGATTTGCTAGTTTTAGATTGTGGAATGACATTCATATGTGGAGTGGCGCTTTGTAATTCATCACTTGTTTCAGAAAGGTTGCTTGGTTGGGAGTCAGAAACCTCTTGGTCAATAGTACGTTCTTGAAAGGATTCGTCTTGGGAAATTATGTTACTAGCTGGGGTCGAGGTTAAAGCGGATTCAAAATTCATGTCTTTGAAAAATATATTCAAATAGTCCTCGACAGAAATTGACTCTTGATATGAATTCTTGAAAGATGTAGTATCATCACCAAAGTTAGGGATAAAAAAATTCATATCGATTTCAGATTTCACATTCGATGAGTAATCAGTAGTGGATAAATCACGTGATATTGTCCCGCAGTCAGTGTTTAATAAATTAGGAATTTCCAATCTTGGTATATTTAATTCACTCGCAGAAGTGGGATCATTAGGTTCTTCTAAACGTTGATACTTTGAAGAAGAAGCCACTTTGTCGGAAGATCTTTTTAACATATTTACTACAGAACCCATTTTCAAAAAATAAATGTAACATTAGATGAAGTTAGAACAAAAATCAGTTGGAAACTGAATGTTTAGAAACAGCACATCCCTTAATATACGTTAAAAATCAGTGTCGGTTACAGATAAACACTTAAAAGAATTTGTAATGTCATTAATTTTAGTTTAACTCTAAAAAAATATATATATAAACAGTTTATTTAAGTGGTGAATAATATATTATGTCAATTGTTTTATCCTTTTTTGAAGAATAGTATGGCAACACAAGGTAACAATTTATATATATATATAGTGTATAATATTTAATGTTAATGGTTTTAGTTTTATTCTTTTTTGAAGAATAGTATGGCAACGCAAGGTAACAATTTTTATATAAGTGGTGTATGATATTTAATGATAATGATTTTAGTCTTATTCTTTTTTTGTTTTGAAGAATTCAATGGCAACACAAGGTAACAGTTTTAAAAAAAGTGGTGAATGATATATTATGTTAATGGTTCTATGGTTTTTTTAAAGAATTGTATAGTAATAAATGATAATATTATTATTATTATTGAGTAATAACAGTTGTTTATACAAACGACAAGTGATATATTAAACTTTAAAAATAATTATAATAAATTAGAAATATTGAAAAATAACTATTTCAATGGATAATTTCAGACTTTCAATATGAAATTTATAAAAAATGGCTAACTCATTATTCATTTGATAAGAAATTGAAAAAAAAAAAATAAGTAAAGTCGTTACGACTTCATGAGTTATTAAAAATCACAAGTTGTTCTAACAAAAATAAACAGACAACAGCTTTTTCATTTACACATTATTTATTCGTCGTTTTCAATAGTTACAATAGTGAAAACATGAGTACACATATTTCAAAAAGGTATAAACATTTCAAATCATGTTATATTTTAAAGGTAGATAGTTCTAAATTCAATATTTTATCTAATGTCCAGTTAAAACCACGTCTGGTGGACTTCTCATAGGACTTAATAATTTTTGCAAAGGTATCCTCAACATGTTCAGATAAGTTTTGTTTCGTTAATTCAAGTATAGTTTTTGAAAGGAAATAGGGTGTGGCAATCTCTAAGACACCCTCCTGTGTTACACGATATACAACAACTTGTATACTTGCATACCATTTCATCGATCTTTTAACTTGAATCTGGTAGTTTAATTCGTTTAAAACGTCCGAATGAATAGTATTAAAAAATGTGTTAAAGTCTGTAACATTCTCCTCGTTAGAGTTGATTACAGTTTTAGTAAATATGTTTAACGCATTTTGTCTTTTAAAATGCTTAACCTTCTCAAAAAACATATCTTTTAAAGAGGATGAATTATCAATTTTGCATCTAATTCTCTGTGAAGTTTTCAAATGATATAAAACATCGGAGTTGGGATTGAATATTTCACTACGCTGAATACATTTATCCTTTTTGGAGGACTTGTGGATCTTCATGTGTTTTAATAAGTCATACTTTCTTGAGAACGCTTCACCGCACGATTCACATTTATGTTGGGAAGGAATCTTTAAATGGGATAGTTTATGACGATTCAAAATAGCCTTTCTAGAGAATGCTTTTTGGCAGATGTCACATATAAATGGTCTTTCTTCTGAATGAATCATCAAATGTTGTTTTAAATTGCCTTTTCGTGAAAAAGATTTGCTGCAAACAGTACACAAAAAAGGTGGCTTCTGTTTCTTTAGTTCTGATGAGGAAGATTCCGCTTCATCATCTGAAACGGGTTCTACTTTAGGTTGTACTATTAATCCCATGTCTTGATCATTTAATCTTGATGAAAAATATTGATTATTCAAACTTGATACATCATTGCTTAACATAGTAGAATGTCCATCTTGAAAACTAGCCATATTATCTTAAGTGAAAAAAGCGTCTTCACACACTCAAAAAATAGCAAACACTAATGAAAAAGTCTCGTTTCATTCAATTTTATATATAATCATAGGGGGCGCATGTTAAAAAATTATTACGATAGTGCAAATCATGTAATATGATTGGTGCAAAAATTTCAGAAAGACACGTGACATAAAAAAGTATGTGTAGGAAGTTCACAGGAAGTGAATCAATCGAAAGGTTTTCATGTAATGTTTAAAAAGTATATGATTCATCACGTTACGTTTTTGAATTCGTCATTCTAAGGTTTTACACATTAATTTTATTATTTCAGTGAAATATATGACAAACCAATGGTTTTGTTTTTGTTTTTGACGGCCGATTATCTACACGAGGGATATAGGCCCAAGGGGGAGTGCCCTCCGTGGGGGTCTTTCTAAGGGAACCTAACACGTATTTACGCATGGAAACCCACGGCTTCGAAGAAAACCACGAAAACTCCGAAACGGTTAGGCCGACGGGCGCGATTGGGTTCGAACCCAGCACTTCCCGTCTACCAGCTTCGAGAGCAGAACCTCTCCGCCACTGGTGGGGCGACAAAACAATGGATTAATTCAAACTAAATTTATTAAACTGTATAAAAGAATGAGTTGAAGTGAAGCAGTAGTTTTAAAATTCATTAGAACTAGTGTAGAATCATCAAATAATTATCTATTGCAATAACAAACTATGAGTTGATTCAATTTATAATAATTGATAAATAGAAAATCTGACCAATATTTCAAACTTTCATTTAAAATCTGTAAACAAGTGAAATAAGCTCTTCAATAGTTATCAATATTTACATATTAGCTATTTTCTGTTGAAAAAAGCTGATTAGACTTATCGGATGTTTGTGATAGATAGTGAGTAACGTTGATAAGAGGGTTTAGGAAGTGTATTTCAGACGATTAAATGAATATGATATGGTTCACAAGAAAAAGTATAATTTTAAAATTAGGTAAGAGGATTAATACTGGTAAAAACAATGTTTAATTCAAATCGTTTGGTAGCCTTCTAATCGATCTAAAAAAAATGACTTGCTTATTAAAGAAATATAAAAAAATAATTATTTCTTCAATTTAAACATAAATTGTATTAACTTCCCTAGTATAAGAAAGAGGAAGAGGTAGGTATTTTTAAAAATATATAGTGTTCAAAAGTAATTCAGTAATTGTCGGGACTCGGCCTGGATAGTGGATAGCTTATCGGTTACAAAAAATTAAATTTGAATCGGAGTTCGCAGGTTCGAAACCTTAGCTTGGTAAAATAATCAAACTCTCATTTACAAAATCGATAAAATCAGTTAAACTAAAAATAAAAATCATACACATTAAAAGAATTCGCAGAGTGAGCAGTTAAAATAGGTATTAATGAGTTATCTTAAGAAACCAACCTCTCTTTGCGCATACAGAAGGGGGAATACAATTTTTTGTTTTGAAACATCAAAATCTAAACATATAGACATAGTTTCTTAATTAGTTGTCTTCAACATATCATCGAACCAAGAGACTATTTTGCATGTCCAAATCTTACTCAAAACTTTTCAAAAATAAAATACTATCTTCAAAAATATATTAAAACGATATCCTACAGACGACACCATCAAAAATTTTCTTCAGAAAACGTAAGAAATTTTCATTTTCATTTAAATTCTGAGACAAAAAAAAATTAAGCCCTCCTAAAATTAAGCCCCCCCTAAAAAATTAGGCTCCACAAACTCCCTTTCGAAAATACCTACATCTCTATGTTATAGTATGATATTTCCATTTCTACTCTATGTCGATTCGAAGAAAAAAAAATTAAGCCCCCCTAAAAATAAGCCCCCTCAAAAATTTATACCCCTTAAACTCCCTTTCGAAAACACCTAACTCACTATGTTATAGTATGATATTTCCATTCTAATACTAAATCAATTCGAAAAAAAATATTAAGACCCCTCAAAAATTAAGCCCCCCTCAAAAATTAAGCCCATCGAAAAATTTAGCCTCTTCATACTTCCTTTCGAAAATACCTATGTTATAGTATGATATTTCCATTTCTATTCTAAGTCGATTCAAAAAAAAAATTAAGCCCCCTAAAAAATAAGCCCATCGAAAAATTTAGCCTCTTCATACTTCCTCCCGAAAAGACCTATGTTATAGTATGATATTTCCATCTCTACTCTAAGTCGATTCGAAAAAAAAAATTAAGCCCCTCACAAAAATTAAGCCCTCCTCCAGCCCCTCCTACTATAGGATAAGTCTCTCTTACCACCCCCAGGTGGATTCCACCCTCCTCCTTCATCCACAAGGTGGATTACTCCCTCCCACTCACACCTCCTCACACCACCACCACCTGCTGGCGCTGAACTGTCCTATTTCCCCTACTGACCAATCCGAAGCCTGAATTTTTGCGAACTTTTCGCTGTTTTAAGTAAACAAATTTTCAGATTGGTCAATCTCGTTTCGCTAACAGCGCAAAATCTATCTGCATCCCGGCCAAATAATAATATATTTCCTCATCAGAGGCGACACTAAATTTTGAAACAAGCTCCTTCCTGCCTGTTTTTTAATTAAATTTTCTGTTTCTTAACCGTTTGAGTGCGGAACAAATCTTGTGGATATTATGCCAAAAATGCGAATGTGTTTGGGTGTATATACAGGGTGGTTATAATTAAACTTCTCCTATAAGCAGCATCCTACAGCGCAAACGGGTGAACGGAATGCAACGAAATTTGGTATATAGACTATACACGAGATGCGCTCACGGAATTTCGAAAGAAAAATTTAGTTCCCAAATGTCCACCACAGGGCGCTTTTTCCGGAAGAAACATTAAATTTAACACAATGAACAGTCAAAACCGAATCCAGAATTGTCAATAAATGTTAATATCGTTTTTGGATTCTGTTTTAGCCGTTTATTGTGTTAAATTTAATGTTTCTTCAGGAAAAAGCGCCCTCTGGTGGACATTTTGGAACTAAATTTTTTTTCGAAATTCCGTGAGCGCATCTCGTGTATAGTCTATATACCAAATTTCGTTGCATTCCGTTCACCCGTTTGCGCTGTAGGATGCTGCTTATAGGAGAAGTTTAATTATAACCACCCTGTATATACACCCAAACACATTCGCATTTTTGGCATAATATCCACAAGATTTGTTCTTTGTTATCCACAAGATTGGGGTGTTGGCTAAATTTAGAAAAGTGCCCCCGCGCGGGGCAAAGTAAGGGGAGGGGCGCGGTCGATATATAAAATGAAATATTAGTCACAGAGCTTTCCAATGATATATCACATGAGGGGTATCAGCAAAAGATAGAAAAGAGTCCCAACTCCCAGGATTCCAATTATCGTTCCCCCCGAAATATACCCTGCCCATCCTTCTCTTTGAAATTTTCATATATTAAAAATTATTTATCGGAGGGCTCCGTAAAAAAATCCGATCTAAAATGTTTAAAAACGCTACGATTTCAAAAAAGTTCGAAAAGTGCCTCTCTCGGGGCGCCAAAATAGGGAGGGAAGAAGAAAGGTTCATAATATGAAAGAGTAATTTTCCGATGATAACCGAAAACTTTCCGATGATATATCAAATGACTGGTCCAAAAAAAGATTGAAATCTGCCCCTCCCACGTGGGTTCCCTCTTTTATCCCAGAATATACCCGGAAATCACGCAGCCCCACTTTTCACCCACAGCACCCCCCACGCAGCCACCAAAATTTTATATTTAATAAATAATATTTATCAGAGAGCTCCATTAAAAAACCTCATTTAATGATATTTATTGTAGAAATCTCTACAATTAAAAAAAAATCACCCCCGCACCGCTCCCCCCCCCCGCCCCCTTCCGGAATTCAAGTCTGGGAGGAGAAAGGTTCATAATATGAAAGAGTGGTGAATGGACTTTCCGATGGAGAGGTTTGGTAAAAGTTTGAAAATTACCCGCCACCCCCCCCCCTTTGTCCACTCTCGCGCCCCCCAGAATTCACTCACCTTCCTCTTTGAACTTTTTATATTTAATAAATAGTATTTATCTGAGTCTCCAGGTATGGGGCAGCTTGGCAGAGCTAAAATAAGAGAAACATTGAAAATTCGGGGCAAAATGACACTAAATTTAACAGTAAAGTTTGAAACTAGGACTATACAGAACTGAATACATAAACCACTATGCTTCATAACCCACATCGGTTAATAGCAATAAAAAGATAAGTGCCAGTTAAACTGATGGCATTGAGCTCACAGGTTATTCACATTAATTGTATATTATACTCTTATTTCAAAGAATAATGTCCCTCAAAAAATAAATGAAGGGAAATATACCCCGTTTGCCCTTTTTATACTTAACCAATGAACCTCCAAATCAAATCAGGGAAACTCCTTAACTATAATAAATCAGTATATCAAATTTGAAGAAAATCAGATAATTCTGCATGAAAAAAAGAAACACATCGCTAAATTAAGGGTGGTCTAACCCCTGTAAACCTTTTATACTTAAATAATGAACCTCCAAATCTAATCAGGAAAGCTCCTTATCAGAACGAACATAGAAAAAAAAAAAAAAAAATTAAACTAAATTGAATAATTCTCCATGAAAATCCATTTATCTAAATTAAGGGGAGGGGACTTGCCCCCTTTTCGCCCTTGTATACTTAACCAATGAACCTCCAAATCTAATGAAGGAAGCGCCATATCGGAATAAATCGGTATATTAAATTTGAAGCAAATCGAATAATTCTGCATGAAAAACCCTTTTATCTAAATTAAGGGGGAGGCCAGCCCCTCCCCTTTATACTTAACCCATAAACCTCCAAATCTAATCAAGGCAGCTTCTTAACATAATAAACCGGTATCCCAAATTTGGAGCAAATCGAATAATTCTGCATGAAAAACCCATTTATCTACATTAAGGAGGGGGTCTACCCCCCTTTCCCCCCTTTATACTTAAGTAATGAACCTCCAAGTTTAATCAGGGAAGCTCATTAACATAATAAACCGGTATACTAAATTTGGAACAAATCGAGTAATTCTGCATGAAAAACCCAATTATCTAAATTAAGTGGGGGACCAGCCCCCCTTCTCCCCCTTTATCCTTAACCAATGAACTTCCAAGTTTAATCAGGGAAGCTCCTTAACATAATAAACCGGTATACCAAATTTGGAACAAATCGAATAATTCTGCATGAAAAGCCCATTTATCTAAATTAAGGGGGGACAGCCCCCTTCTCCCCATTTATACTTAACCCGTAAACCTCCAAATCTAATCAAGGTAACTTCTTAACATAATAAACCGGTATATCAAATTTGGAGCAAATCGAATAATTCTGCATGAAAAACCCATTTATCTAAATTAAGGAGGGGGGTCTACCCCCCCCTTCTCCCCCTTTATCCTTAACCAATGAACTTCCAAGTTTAATCAGGGAAGCTCCTTAAAATAATAAACCGGTATACCAAATTTGGAGCAAATCGAATAATTCTGCATGAAAAGCAGATTTATCTAAAATTAAGGGGGGGGGGGGGTCCAGTCCCCTTTTCCCATTTTATACTTAACCCGTAAACCTCCAAATCTAATCATGGCAACTTCTTAACATAATGAACCGGTATACCAAATCTGGAGCAAATCGAATAATTCTGCATGAAAAACGCATTTATCTAAATTAAGGAGGGGGTCTACCCCCCTTTCCCCCCTTCATACATAACTAATGAAACTCCAAGTTTAATCAGGGAAGCTCCTTAACATAATAAACCGGTATACGAAATTTGGAGCAAATCGAATAATTCTGCATGAAAAACCTATTTATCTAAATTAAGGAGGGGGGCAGCCCCCCTTCTCTCCCTTTATCCTTAACCAATGAGCCGTCAAAACTAATCAGCGGAACGCCTTATCAGAATAAACATAAAAAAAATTGAAGCAAATCATACATTTTAATCAAGAGTTATCGCGTTACGTACATACGTACGTACGTACATGCATACACACAGAACCGACGGGTACATTAGCTCTCAGGCTTAGATAGCCTGTGAGCTAAAAAGAGATTGGATAAGCAGATGGATTCCTTTGAGAAATTATGACTTAAACCAACCGGAAAGTTTGACTCTAAAAGCTTCATTTCCATCTCGCATTTCGGCAAATCTCATCTCGATGATTTTTCCAGCATTTCGACGCTCCCAGATGGGAAGCTGCTCGATGGTTTGTTCTCTCGCGGTTTTAAACCTTTAGGAATGGGAAGTCTCTCGACAGTGTCTCTCGCCCTTTTCAACCTTTCCCGATGGGAAGCCTCTCGCTGGTTTCTCTCGTTCTTTTCGAAATCTCCCAACGAAAAGCCTTTCGAGGATTTCGCTCGCGCTTTTCAACATTTCGCTATGAGAAGCTTTTCGAGGATTTCTCTCGTCCTCGGCAGAGAAGAAAAGTAAGAAAATTTATCGAGAGTACCAAGGGACGAGATAGAGAAAGAGGCATGACAATGAGCTGTGAAATGAAGCCCTAATTTTCAAAGTTTCTCTTATTTTAGCCCTACCAAGATGTCACATACCTGGAGCCCTCCGATAAAAATTATTTATTAAATATAAAAATTTCAAAGAGGAAGGTGGGTCGGGTGATTTCGAGGAAGGAGGACGTGAGAGTGGAATCATGCGGGGTGCAATTTTAAAAATTTTACCGAACCCTTCCTGTGGCATATAATCGAAAAGCCCTTTGACCACTCTTTCATACTATGAACCTTTCTTCGCCCAAAGGGGGATGGGGAAGGGGCGAACAAATTTTTAAAACCGTAGCCGATTTCTATAATAAATTTAAATATCACTTTAGATGTGGGTTTTTTATGCAGTCTTCCGGTAAATATTAATTATTGAACATAAAAATTTTAAAGTGGCGGCTGTGTGAATTCCGGGGCGAAAGAGTGGGCTCACGGGGGGTGGGAGGGGGAGCAATTTTCAAACTTTTTTTGGACCAGTCATGTGATATGTCATCGGTAAGCTCTCGGATGACTCTTTCATATTATGAGACTTTCTTCCTCCCCTCCCCAATTTGGCCCCCACTGCGAGGGTAGTTTTTTCCGTTTTTATCATTTTAGATCAGATTTTTTTATGGAGCCCTCCGCTAAATATTATTTATAATATATGAAATTTCAGGACACTTTTCCAAATTTAGCCAAGACCCCTCATGTGACATATCGTTGGAAAGGTTTGTGACTACTTATTGATGCTATGCACTTCCGGTGGCCGCCCCCCCCACTTCCCCCCCGGAGGACACTTTTCCAAATTTAGTCAATACCCCTCTTGTGAGATATCGTTGATAAAGTCTGTGACTACTTATTGATGTTATGCACTTCCGGTGACAGTCCCCTCCACTCTTTGCCCCCCCGGGGACACTTTTTCAAATTTAGTCAAGACCCCTAGTGTGAGATATCGTTGGAAAGGTCTGTGACTACTTATTGATGTTATGTACCTACGGTGTCCCCACCACCACTTTGCCCCCCACGGGCACTTTTCCAAATTTAGCCAAGACCCCACATGTGAGATATCGTTGGAAAGGTCTGTGACTATTTATTGATGTTATGCACCTCCGGTGACAGTCTCCCCCAATTTGCCCCTCCCGGGGGACACTTTTTCAAATTTAGCCAAGACCCCTCATGTGAGATATCGTTGGAAAGGTCTGTGACTACTTATTGATGTTATGCTCCTCCGGTGTCCATCCCCCCATTTTGCACACACCCCCCGGGGACACTTTTCCAAATTTTGCCAAGACCCCACATGTGAGATATCGTTGGAAAGGTCTGAGACTACTTATTGATGTAATGCACCTCCGGTGACCGCCCCCGCCCCACTTTTCTCCCACGGGGTGTTTTTCTAAATTTAGCCGGGACCCCTCATGTGACATATTGTTGGAAAGGCTTATGACCACTTACTCATGTTATCCACCTCCCGCACCCCTCCCACCTTTGCCCTCCACGGGGAGGGCTTTTTTATAAATTCAGATCCAGACTTCTCATGTGACATATGGTTGGAAAGGCCTAAAGACCTGTGACGACTTAATCATATTATGCAGCTGCTGTGTCCCTCCGATCGCTTTGACCCCTCCCCCAAGAGATCTGGTCCGAGGTTCATTCGTTTCGATATTATATTTTTTACAAGATTTTGTAGTGCGTGCACACCCCACCCGCCTGCTATCATATATCAGTGCCGTATATAGCGGGTAACCTGTTCGTGATTTCATATTACAAGATTACGTATAAATTAGGGGCCCGCTAGCGGTCGAAGTCACCTAGTCTTTATTAACATCGACGTTTAACATCCAGTTCACCCGCAGACGATTCTTGATAAATGTATGACGTATATAATACATAATATATGATTTATAAAAGAAATTTGCAAACTGTAGTCATCGAGAAAAAATTTACACAATCGAAAATTATCGAGATGTCCATACAATCGAGAAAATCGAGAAAAACATCTCGTTATCGCCCATCACTAATTGTTGCTATCTCAACTGGGATTGGGGTATGATACTTTGATGCTTTGATATTTCTTAGATCATATTTTCAAAGGAAAAACCGATTAGTTAAGAATCAGTAAACTAGTCAAACTAATCTTTTTTTCCTCCTTGATATGGAATAATTTTTTATATTATGCAACGTTTTCGAATTTTAACAACCATCTCTATTTAGAAATTTAAACTGTACATCTATGTAATTTTTATTGTATGTGTGTGCGTTATTTTATTTCAAGAAAAAAAAAGGGGGTTCATAATCTTAAGTTTGCGATATCCTAGAATTGTAATCTTTATTTACGTGGTTATGCGAATAATTCAAAATCCTTCTATATATAAAAAAAGTTTTAATTTGGAAATGGACCAATGAAAATCTGCGTAGATATTACCGGCAGATCGGCATCCAATTTGAATACTTAAGCATGGCCTTTCTTCGTTAATATTAAAAAAACTGTTGCATACAAAAATATGAAAATCGGTAGTATTATAGAGAAATGTTTGATAAACACGCTGATGCAGACAGTTTTTAAATCGAAGAATTATTTTAAGAGATATTTAATGTCAAAGTTGGACAAAATCGTTACATTAAAAAAGTTTTATAGGAGCAAAAACTGTACATAGGAATTTAATCATTTTTAGATCATTTTATGCGTCAGAATTTCCCGGTGTGCAGACTGCATTTAGTTTTTTAATTTGACTCATTTTTTGAGGTTTTATTTCTATTTTAAATTCAAATTTTCAGCATTTCGAGAGATATTTTTTACATATTTTAGAAAGTTGTATTGATTTAAACTGTTGCCCACTGTATAAACAGCGCAAACAATAATGTTTGCTTCAAATTAAAAATTTATTTTACACGTGACTATTATAAACAGAAAATATAAAAAGCAGGAACTCATTGAAAATTACGTCATAAAAACTATACTTACACGTGAATTTTAAAAGAGAAAGAATATTGTAAAATAATAAATTCATTAACATGCGTTAGAAGTCTTAAATAGGAGAATTTACGTCCCATTTACGTCACATTACACTTATTACGTAAAATGAATAAAAAATAATATTGCAAAACAGTTTAAATTTAAAAATTGCGCGAGATATTCATTTGATATTTTAAGATGATCATAATATTTCAAATGTAAATAAGTGCGAGTAGTAAGTCAAAATTACGTCCATTTCTAATCATATCATAATATTAAAATATTTATTTGCTTAAAAGACGTTATAAAAACACATTAAAAGTAAATAAAAAATTATCTTATTAACTTTTCGTATCCCGAATTTATGGGTTGAATGGTTGGATAAATTACGGCATCGCGACATAGAGAGAACACGAGCAATCGCGAAAATATAGGGCGCGTTACAGGATTACTTGTTTATTTTCGATGGTTTTTTCCCTTTTTCATTATGCATTTGTAATTTTCTATTATACATTCTGACGACGACTCAGAAAATGAGTTGAAACGTGTAAATAAAGAGTTTTTATTTACTTTTAATGTGTTTTTATAACGTCTTTTAAGCAAATAAATATTTTAATACTATGGCATAATATTTCATTTCTAACAAAAGTATTTTTACGTGAAATTAAAAAGAGAAAGGAAAGTTTAGTGAAAATTACGTCAGATTTAAATTGTCACATTCAAATTATAATTCCATCTTCCGAAATCATTTTAAAGCTGATCAAATTAGCCTGCTGTTAGAGTCTGCGGTGTCTGAACGGGGGTTGACGAGCGTAGCTCGTAGGGGCAGAGCCCCCTAGTTTAATTATATAATTTCTTAAATGTTGTAAATATTAAAGCCATTCAAAAACTTGTTTAACAAGAAATGAAAGAAATCATCTAGAAGATGAAACATAGACATTTCATGTTTTTTGTTACATTGTCAAACATGAACAGCATATTTGTTTTAATTTTCAATTGTTGTAATTTATCCTATACTTTTTGATAATTGAAGTCAAAAATTTTTAACTTTGTATATTTTCATATGTAAGTTAGACACTGTTGTTTTACTTCAATTATCTTTCCTATAGGATTATGATATTTAGCTATTGTCAAAATTAGTGATATTAAAGAAATTCTAATTTTCGTAATCCCGGGATTGAATCTAAGCAATACCGAAATCCCGCGATTGGAAATTAGTCTCGGGATTGTAATCCCTAGAAATAACATTTAGAACCGCGGCATTGAAAAGCACTGTGTTTTGAAAATTTACTCTTAAATTTTATGTGCATATCGAGTTTTACATACTTTCAGAAACAGGTATAGCTTATGCATGAAAGCTTTCCTCTATTTCAAAATTCAATATTTACATACAAAAACAAAAGAGTGTAAAAAACATGTTTATATTTATAAAATTTGAATAATCGCATTATTTATTATTAATGAATATTTCAAAGACATATGTATTCAAAATATAATTAGCGTTACGTTTGGTCTTTTGGAAAGTGTCCTACAAAACAAAAAGTTCTTCATTAAAATTGAGATCCTTCGGACATTTGACGCAAATGTTCATATGTATGACTAATCTTTAAAATATTTGCACTAGAAATATTTCACCTTTTGTCCCATGGCATAGAATATCTGTCCAACCGTGAAAACGTCTCTAGAAAAAAAATTTAAACCGAAAAATATAATAACTTAAAAAAAAAAAAGAAAACATCATGTGTGTATTCAGCGGGGAGGGGTGAGACATCAGACCTTTGAGGCATTATAAGAGGGGCTTTTGCAACGAGCATGGAGCAGGGTTGCCATATTGGCTTTTTTCAGCCCAAATCTTATGTATATGGCTATTTTTTTTAGACTGAATGAAGTAACAAAAATTACTTGTTTTTCTCTACTTTTACTATCTGAACTTTTAACTTTTAGTACTTTTAACTTTTAAGTATTTTTTGTAAACTTCCTAGTTTCGTTAGATACCATTTAAAATTTTTTTTGGTATAACAGGCTGTGTTCAACATAAGCTGTCCGTATTCACCTATATCGAAAAGAGTGACGTACGTCAAAATGTTTTACACCGAAGCTAACGAAAAAAATCAGGTTGTCGCGGTTCGTTACACGTGTCTCTTTTTTCAGACCGCTTGTGTCACGTCATGCTCGAATGCAGGTTTACGAAAGTGCATCACGTGACACTGTCTAAAGTGAAACGTAGTGCGGCAGCTTGTCTTTTGAATTAACCTCGTTTTAAACAGCATACTGCATGTATTGGTATTGAGTACCTTTATAACTGAGTGGGAAGGCGTGCACAGAGTGCACAATCAAATCTTAGACCAGTTATAAGTAAATTTCAGCTATAAAGGGTTTTGGGTTCAAATTAGAAGCTTTTTCCCATATCAAAGTAATTATTTATATTCCCCTAAAGAATTTTTCTTAGGCGAATTACATACGTTGATGTTGCTTAAGAAAGAATGTTAATATGTTGAAAAAAGTTTTGTTAATATTTTCTACTATGGCATTTTTTTTTATTTTTTACTTGCCTACCAATCAGCTGCCTAGCACGCAAGGAAATAAACACTGCCCCATGCTTGCGAACTGTGCATATTCAACGCTCACAATAAACATAGTTTTCTTTTTTCTTCTAAGAATTGGCTTAAATTGAAATTTTTTATCTGGCAACCCTGCATAGAGAGGGTCGTGCTTGCGCCAGTATCGTCTGCTGTCTGTGGCAGGTCGCACATCGCAGAAGGAAGGTTCAATCTCATATTGCAAACCCTGCGGTTTCAGCTAACAAACCACTAGGGGGTGTAATAGGGACTGTCAAAAAGAATTATGAGGGGGTTCGCTGTCTGATGGGTGTTCGCAAACCCTCGGGGTGGTTTGTTCTGTACATTTTTTTTTTTTTTTTTAATCATTAGACTTCAAATACGAGAGGACGTGGTTGTTCTTTGGGATGAATATCGCCGTTTCGAAGCTGAATCATGGCCACGGTGTTCGATTTCAAAACTCAATTTTCAACTGCTATGAATTCCACAGACATAAACAGGACAATAGCTAACAAGCTTCCTTCTATGATTTATTGAACGAGAGGGCTTTTCTTCGAAAAGTTGTCCTTTTTTTTTCTTTCTTATTATAGCTTTAGGTGTTTTTCTTTCAATTTTTTTTTTTTTTTTTTTTTTTTTTTTTTTTTTTTTTTTTTTACCATACCAAGCTTTACTATTGAAAAAAAAAAAACCTCTTGGTTATGAACAACGTCGGCTTTTATGCATGAATGCATTTTTTAAATTCCGTAAATATTTTAATTTTTTATTACTTTTAATGTACTAATTTTTTTCCTCTGCAGGGATGGATTCACTAGCCTTCCAGTAGAACTCACTGTTATTTTTTAGCCCCTCCCTCTCTGAAGAGTTTATGTATCTCCCCATTCCCTTATATGATTGCATTGCATTAAAATCAGATAATTTGGAAACATGTAGCACATGTTTAGCCCCTTGGGGACGAGCGACCGGTATACGTGCCGCGTAAGGGGCTCAGAATCCGTGATTATTCTCACCAGTAAATTTTTGTTCAAAATTTTGCCTTATTTAATCCGAGCATTTTGCCGATTCAATTAGGCAAAAATTTCTGTTTTGAAAAACCGGTGGTTAAAGATTAAAAATTCTGTAAAAGACGTTCGTCCCGAAGGGGTTAAAGACAAAGAAACCGATGTGCTTTTTTTGCTGGACTCTGAATCCGACTCTACTCCCCCGAGCGTCACTTTTCAAATGATTGCAACTAATCTTATACTATAATGCGAGCAAAAACTGTGTGTGTATGTGTGTGTGTATGTAAATTTTATCTTAAAAACGGCTCTAACGATTTTGACTTAATTTCGTATTTTACCATTTTCGGGCACGATAAAACCATTGCGCTAGGTCACGTGTTCGAGAAAATTCGATTAGTGGGTCATTTTGGGTCCTAATGGGTTAAGGTCAAGCTAATTATATCTAAAAAACGGCTCAATCGATTTTGATGAAATTTTATATCCAACCGTTTTTCGGCACGAGAAAACTATTGGGCTAGGTCACATGTTCGAAAAATTTCGATTAGTGGGTCATTTTTGAGTCACTATGGGCCAAGCCAATTTTATCAAAAAAAAAATGGCTCAAACGATTTTGACTAAATTTTGTATTATGTCGTTTCGGATTACGAGAAGACCATTGGGCTAAGTCACATATTAGAGAAAATTCAATTAGTGGGTCATTTTTGGGTCACTGTGGGTCAAGCAAAGTGTATCTAGAAAAGAGCTCTAACGATTTTGACGTAATTTTGTATTCTATCGTTTTCGGACACGAGAATACCATTGGGCTTTATTGCATGTTTAAGAAAATTCGATTAGTGGGTCAGTTTGGGTCACAGTGGGTCAGGATCAAGCTAATTGTATAAAAAAAAGACCAAAAACATTTCGACAAAATTTTGTAATATATCGTTTCCGCGCATTAGATGACCATTCGACTAAGTCACATGTACGAGAAAAATCGATTAGTGGGTCATTTTGGGTCAAATGGGACAAGGTCAAGCTAATTATATCTAAAAAACGGCTCAGTCGATTTTGTCTAATTTTTATATCCAGCTGTTTTTCGGCACGAGGAAACTATTGGGCTAGGTCACATGTTTTGAGAAATTTCGATTAGTGGGTCATTTTTGGGTCCCTATGGGTCAAGCCAATTTTATCTAAAAAATGGCTCTAACGATTTTGACTAAATTTTGTATTCTGTCTTTTTGGATTATGAGAAGACCATTGGACTAAGTCACATATTAGAGAAAATTCGATTAGTGGGTCATTTTTGGGTCACTGTGGGTCAAGCAAAGTTTATCCAGAAAACGGCTCTAACGATTTTGACGAAATTTTGTATTCTATCGTTTTCGGGCACGGGAATACCATTGGGCTTGGTCGCATGTTCAAGAACATTCGATTAGCGGGTAATTTTGGGTCACAATGGGTCACTGTCAAGCTAATTGAATCTAAAAAAATGCCCAAAACATTTTGACAAAATTCTGTAATATACCGTTTCCGGGCATGAGATTACCTTTAGGCTAAGTCACATGTTCGAGAAAAATTGATTAGTGGGTCGTTTTTGGGTCACTGTGGGCCAAGCTATTTGTATCTAAAAAACGACTCAAACGATTTTGTCAAAATTTTGTATTTTACAGTTTCTAGGCATAAGAAGACCATTGGGCTAAGTTACATGTTCGAAAAAATTCAATTAGTGGGTCATTCTTGGGTCACTGTGGGTCAAGCTAAGTGTATCTAAAATAACGGCTCACAACATTTATGGCAAAATTTTGTATTATAACGTTTTTGAGCATGAGAATACCATTGAGCTAAGTCACATGTTCGAGAAAATTCAATTAGTGGGTCATTTTTGGGTCACTGTGGGTCAAGCTAAGTGTATCTAAAATAACGGCTCAAAACATTATGGCAAAATTTTGTATTAAATCGTTTCTGAGCATGAGAATACCATTGAGCTAAGTCACATGTTCGAGAAAATTCGATTAGTGGATCATTTTTGGGTCACTGTGGGTCAAGTTAATTGCATCTTAAAAAAAGGCTCAAACGATTTTGACAAACTTTTGTATTATACTGTTTCCGAGCACGAGAAGATCACTGGGTTACATCACATGTTCGAGAAAATTCGATTAATGAGTCATTTTGGGGTCACTGTGGATCAAGTTAATTTTATCTAGAAAACAGCTTTAATGATTTTGATTAAATTTTGTTTGCTATCGTTTTCGGGTTCGAGAAGACGATTGGTCTAGGTCGCATGCTCAAGAAAATTCGATTAACCAGTCATTTTGGGTCACTATGGGTCAAGGTTTAGCTAATTTTATCTAAAAAATGGCTAATTTCTTATTACTCTGTTTCCTAGCACGAGAAGACCATTGAGATAGGTCACATGTTCGATAAATTTAGATTAGTAGGTCCTTTTTGGGTTACCGTGGGTCAAGCTAATTTTATCTATAAAATGACTTTAGCGATTTTGACTAAATTTGCATTCTATCGTTTTCGGGTTCGAGAAGAGCATTGGTTCTATGTATTGGTTCTAGTGCATTTGGTAATAAAATTTCGGTTAGTGGGTCCCTATATGGCTTAGGATCATGCCAATTTTATCTAAACAGCAAGAATTATGCATTGAGAATGAAAGATCGAATTGAACACAAGGCTAATTTTGACCGAGCTTAGCTCGGTCATGCCCGGTAGTTAGTGTAAAGAAAAAACCTTTTTCTAAATATAAATTCTGACTTTCCAAACATCACTCTAGCCAATTGCTCGATCAAAAGTCCCGTAAATAGTAGCTTTGTTTTTCGACTTTTGGCCAGTTTTTCGGGATTTTGCCCCACTGTACTTCGTCACATGTCGAATGGCCGAGTGCGTTTTGTTGTGGTTAGGTTCCCATGATACACACTCTGGTGACAAGATGGTGCAAGCAGGTTCGCGGGGTAGAGCTCCGACTTCAAAGACATAGTTTTTTAGAAACTCTGGCCTGAGAATTAATTGTTCAGTTTCACGCCAAAGCAATGGCGGATCCAAGGTGAAGGTCACGGGGGTCATGACCCCCCTCTGAACACCAAAGATATTTTAAAGATAATTTTTTAAATGAAATATACAATAGAACCCCGATTATCCGAGTCTCCCTTAAGGCTGTTCTTAACTGCTCTGCTCAACAAGCGCAGAACGTTTTGACACATTTACAAATTCACTTTCAATGGAAAGGTATAAAATTGGAAAGCCTAACCATGGAAGCGATTTGGAATTGAACTGTTTTTTCCATTTTTTATCCATCAATTACCTATTGAGTTATAAGCCAGATTGATCACATGACAAACACGTTTTTCGTCCGCTCTTGAGTGCTCTTTCTTCCTTCGCACGGAAATTCGGTTCAAAACGCCCTTTTTGTCACTATTATGCATTTTTGAACAAAAATAAATTAAAATTTATGTCAGAAAGTTGCCCTTTTGGACTTGAGAACACCCTTAAGGCTGTTCTCAAACACAACGGAGAGGCCTTCCATTGATCTGCCTAATGAGAATAAGAAATGTAAAATGAAATCAATTAAAAAAAACCCTTAACGGGTTAAAAGTTTGTGACGCAGCACTTTATCTTATTGCTATAAGAATTTTAAATATGGAACTTAAAAATAATGATATAAAATTTTAAGTGACGCTATATTATTTATTTCATCATTTTATTTTTGTTTTATTTATAAATGGATGCGTAAGAATTATGTTAAATTTAAAAGGATGTATAAAAATTTATTCACTAATGCGTTATCATTCACATTTTTCATAAATTCAAACTATGAGTTTTAAAAGATATGATATCAAAATTTAAGTGACGCCTTGATGTAGCCTTAAACAATTTGTTTTAAAATTCAATTTTAATTGTTTTCGATTTGGCTAAATAGATTTACACATCTAACCAAAACTTTTAATTTTCCAATACACTGTTAAAAATACCACTTTCACTGAACCTGTACAATGCACTGTAATGTATTTATATGAATAAATTGATTTATCTTTTGTGCCACGCTATCCAAAATCAAAAGTAAAATTTATGTAAGTGATTTCTTTGCGTCATAATATCCATTTGCATATATTTCGCTTAGTTTGGATACAATGACGCCAAGAAATCACTTACATAAATTTTACTTAGTTGTATTAGGGTGGTAGGATATTAGATTTACTGGATACAACTGTATAAAATGCATAAAATACATTATTATTGCTCCCATTATTGAAAAGAAAGTTTTATTGTAATATTCCCCTCCATTTATTGTTAATGCTGAATTTAGCAAATAGATGGCGATACCATACAGAGAAGCATTTAATTATTGATGTATTTAACTAATCATGTACAAGCAACTTAAATTACTTCAAAAACAGATTTTAATTATATTTTGTACCTTGAAATTTTTAATGCTAGGCAACGGTTTAATAATTTAGTTAGCCAACTGAATTATTTAATTTGAGGTTTTATTTCACTTAATTTTTTCTGTGAATCATTTCCCATTTATTGTTAATGCTGAATTTAGCCAATAGATGGCGATACCATGTAGAAAATCATTTAATTATTGATGTATTTAACTAGCAACTTAAATTATTTCAGAAACAGATTTTAATTATATTTTGTACCTTTTAATTTTTTTAATGCAAGGTAATAGTTTAATAATTTATTTAGCCAACTGAATTATTTAATTCCAGATTTTATTTAGTTTAATTTTTTCTGTAAATACATGGGAAGTTTGCAGGGTATATATATTTTTTTGTTGTTGTTGTGAAACTAAAAAATAATTTAAATATATTTAAAAAAATAAATTTACATGACAAATTTTGCATTTTATGCTCTTTTGATTTAAAGCGATGGTTTAATAAACCTTTGTTTGAGCCCCTCTCCCTCTCCTAAAGATAAAAGTATAAAACTGCAATTTATTTGCATGCCAATTTATGCAAAAGTACAAAAATTTTAAAAATTTTAAAAATTTACTTTTTTAAATTTTGAATGTATGACATTTTTAAAAAAATCTCGTAGTCTTCCATTTACAGTTAGAATAACAGCACGTATTTAATAATAATATTATTATTATTATTATAAAGGTAATGGAAGAATTACGGCCTGTTTTTTTTTCTTTTTTTATTATAAGGGTAATGAAAAAAATAAAAACGCATAATTTAAATTTATGTACCGTAGAAAAACAGAAATTTATTTGTGTTAAAAATTGTAAATAAAAAGAAACTGTTGTAGATTGAACAAATAGAAACTGCGTATTTTCTTTTCCTTATCATTAAATCTGAAAAATGTCAAAATTAAAATTCTCTCTCTGTAAACAAATGTTTGCGTAAAAATGTGCTTTTATTTATATATTATTTTATATGTATTTATTTATTATATATATATATGATCTATCTATCAGTTTTAAAGTTCCCTTTACCGAATGCTTTTCAGTTTTAAAATATTCTTTTTTCCGTCTTATCTAAAAATTGGCTTTCGGCGGACCTTAAAAACCTTTCCGTTTCCGCGTTAGGCAGATTCCGGCTTAAGGAGCACGTATTAATGTTATTTTCAAAGTCTTTCCGCGGTAGGCAAATTTCCGGCTTACACAGAGTCCGCCTTAGACAGATTTTACAGTATTGTTATTGTCTGAAAAATTGTCACGAAACAGTGATATGTGAAACTCTTAAAGGAAAAAATCAAAATAAATAAACATATTTTTATAGAAACATAAAATCAAATTTACTTTGATAAAAAAAAAAAAAATAAAAATAAAAATGCTTACTGCTTCAAAGAGGACAGACCTCGCAATTTATGTATTGCGAGGCACGCACTTAACCGACTGAGCTACGGAAGGTTCGTAAACTTTCCACTAAGCGTTGATCAAAAGAAATTAAACGCATGAATACAGTAGGCACATTTTCGGTGAAATTCCCCTAAATGGTGGAAAAATATAGTCCTATTTTTCAAGCTTATTATAAAACGAATAAGAGTCTTCCTGGCAACAAACATGGTCTTATTCGGTTCATCTAAAATAGATTCATATTATATATTAATTATAATAAGATCATTTTCGGAGGGAAAAAAAGTGAATTAAAAAGAAAATTAGAGTTTTCCCGGAAACAAATGTTATCTTATTCCCTTCACATAAAACAGATTCCTATTATGTATCAATTTAAAGAAAATCTCCCGGGCCGTTTTCCAGAAATGGAAATCAGGAACTTCTTCCATCGCAAGTAGCTTTAAAAATGGGTTTCGAGATCTCAAAATATACTGCACGTAGAAATGTAAAAATTTCAGAATAGCATTAGACTGCAGAAATAAGACTGTTCTAAAAAAATCAGAATAATAAGAGCTATATTCGCCGAGTTATTGAAAGGCGGCTTTTCGCGTTTTCTTTGAAGTCGAGTTAGTTGTCTATATGAGTTCCGCCATCTACGGATTCTACGATACGATACGATACGATTTCCTATGATCCTATGATACGATTTCCTATGATATCCTATGATCTTGCAGCTTCGAAAAGAGATCATTTTTGGTAATATTTAATTATTCATAAAAAAAAATTATATCAATGTAAGAATAAGTCGTTAGTATGGCATTCACACAGACGCTTTTGAATAAAAACGGATATTAAAAAAAATCACCAATTTTAAGGGGAGTGTGAATGAACTTTTTTCACGTAACAAAAATCTATATCAATGCAAAAAGAAGTAATACTAATTAATTTGTTTAATTAAACAAGCAAAATCTACATTAATCCAAGAATAGCTAGTAAAAGCAAAACTAAATATCTGTTCCATACACAATACACCTGTATAATAAAAATGATACACTTAAAAGAAAAAAAAATGACTTTTCAATTAAGAAAAACATATCACTTGGTTACTTTTTATTTACTAGTGTCATCCATCTGTATTCATTAAAGAAGAAACTATTATTAATGTATGAATAAATAATACTAATTCGGATGTTTAATTTTTTTTATTAGAAATTTACACAAATCTAAGGATAACTAGCATATGCAAATATTCTTTTCAGCCAAGTAATAAGAATAACCCCGGTACCTTTAAAATGAAGTTACTTTATGACTTTGCAACGACAAAAACGGACCATTTTCGTAGTGTTATGTATTACAAGATTTATAACTCTGTATGAGCAAAATTCTAAATCATTTGGGTTTTATCAGTAAAATCTATATTAATCTAGGATTGAATAGTTCTAATTTGTTCATTTTATTAAACTAATAAGTATCTATATTAATCTAAGAATAA
The DNA here is from genome assembly GCA_963932465.1 of Maratus speciosus. Classification (NCBI taxonomy): domain Eukaryota; kingdom Metazoa; phylum Arthropoda; class Arachnida; order Araneae; family Salticidae; genus Maratus; species Maratus speciosus. Next base: position 1,731,840 of record OZ010790.1, on the reverse strand, counting down.
CTAGAATAAATAATATGATGGTATAAAGAATAATCCCAGTACTATTAAAAGAAAATAATTTTATGACTTTGCAACTACAAAAACGGACCATTCTCGCAGTTTTATTTACAACAAGATCTATATCGCTTCTTCTTCTGTAAGTCACCTGATGGAGAAGTTAGATTTAAAAAAAAAAAATAATAAAAAAAAAAAAAAAATCAAATAAAAAAGAAGAAAAATTCCAAAACAATTTTTTTTTCAGATTTTATCTAATCAAATGCATTTTTCTTAACCAGACTAAAAATATAAACCGCCAAATATTGTTTCAACTAAAATCTTTCACATTGAATACCTTTTTAAGCATTGCAAACATTCTTTTTCACGCTTAAAATTAATATTTTCGTTTTGTAATATTATCTCTCGTCAAAGCTGTTTTTTTTTAAATAAAATTAGAAACAGTTTTTTCTTTTATTTTTCGAGGTGCATAGCCGTTTCAGTTTTTTCATCAAAGATAATGCTCGCAAAAAGTAACCAAAGTAACCTTTTCGTCCAAAATAACAAAACTTTCCATCATAATTCTGTAACATACATTCTAATCTACATAAAACGATATATTATACATTAAAACCTTCCCTGAAACATTTTCTATCTAACAGTGCAAGTTCCATTCTGCAGAACTTGAATTATAAGAAGCTGGAACGAAATTTCTATTTGTATTTTATATACATAATAGAAGATAGATATTCTAACTCATTTGGCTTTTTGAGATTTTTTTTAAATTAGTAAAATCTATATCAAAGATTAAATTGTTCCAATTCGTTCATTTTATTTAATCAATAAAAATCTACTTTAATCTGAGAATAACTAGTATAAATAACATATGTATCTTTTCCATTTACCTGCATAATGAGAATAAAACATATTTAAAAAATATATATGACCTTGAAGTTACAAAAAAGATAATTTTGGCCGTTTTTAATTATTACTGCAAAACATCTGCATTCATAAAAATAAAAATCCGTATCAATGTAAGAATAAGTAGTTAACAAGGCGAACATTCAGCTTATTTTCTGAATAAAAACTTCTCCTCAAAAAATGGCCATCAATGGCAAGTGGAGCGTGAATGAACTTTTTTCACTTATCGAAAGCCGTCAGTGTCAGCTCTGTTGTCTTCCTCTTCTGGCCTTTTTCTATGACCAATGTCACGGAAGGGGTCCCGAAATATCTTCTGTCAGCAGAAAAGCAGACCCTGATGAATCCCTCTCATTTCTTCTGACGTCATCAAAAAAAGAGGGTAAAAGGCCTATCGATTATTTTTTTTTATTATTATTCACTCATTCATCGATAGACAACTTACTGGAATTGAGACCTTTTTGCTTTCTTCTTTCTAAAGAAGGAAGTATTGTAATAGAATTTTTTTGCGACGGATTTACATGTTTTAGGGCTCAGAGATCTCGAAGAACATGTTTATATAAAATGTCTGTCTGTCCGTTCGTGTGTCTGTATCTCCGCATTGTATAATCGAAAAGCGTACGAAGTTATGCATAGAATTGAAATAAATTTCATTTAAGAACATCCGACTGATCACCGTCGATAAGAAGTGAACTGAAGCATCACGACTTCAGTATATAGGAACTCTATTAAGGTTGTTCACAAATCGAAAAGGGCAACTTTCGGACATAAGTTTTAATTTATTTTTGTTCGAAAATGCATGAAACTAGCTGATGTTGTTATTCAGAAACAATGTCATTGAGCTGTTTTTCCATTTTTTTGCAAACGCAATAGATCTTCCAGAAAATAGAGTCAAAGTGGGCGTTTTGAACCGAATTTCCGGCGAAGGAAGAAAGAGCACTCAAGAGCGGACGAAAAACGTGTTTGTCACGTGATCAAAATGGCTTATAACTCAATAGGTAATGGATGAATCAAAAAACTGGAAGGAAAACACAGTTCAATTCCAAATCGGCTCCATGGCCAGGCTTTCCATTTTTATACCTTTCCGTTAAAAAATGAATTTGTAAATGTGTCGAAACGTTTTGCGCTTGTTGAGCAGAGCAGTTAGGAACAGCCTTAATTCTGCATTGGTACATTGGTACAGTAAACTTCCGATTATCCCTCACTCACGGGACCGGTGGTGAGGTGGATAAACGAAAGACAGTACAAGACCGCTACTAAAATTACATTTCTATATGTTAATTTATAAATAAGTATAATTAAAGGATTTTTTGTATTTTCTGTTTACTTTAGTTTGCAAAAAGCATAACTCATCATAAGAAATCCATTTATCAGACAAATTTAGAATTTTACTGAATAAATAACCCGTTTCCATACAAAGTAATCCATTATACTTTTTTGTTTGCATTTACTACAGCAAGATTACGAAATCTATGTAACAAAAGTTCTTGAATTGCATCTGCTTGCTCTTGTATCTCAAACCAATTAATGCATTTAATTGTCTGTATGACTGACTCCTAGATGATCATTCCCAGTTCCATCACATTCACCCGCTTGAGGTTTTTCTGATTTCAAACCCTTTTGAGTAACTTCGTTATCCGTTAATTCTTCATAACCAATGTCGTTCTTGTCGCCAGTCTGTGATTTTCCTCCGCAAAAATACTTTCTAACTGCTGTTCCTGACGTCAGACAAGTCTTTTACTTAAAATAGCCTGTCTCTCGGGTTTATTTGCATTTAAATTTTCCTTGTTCGTTTCTGATTTTTAAAGAAATATGAGGAAAGTGGAGACCGGGTTAACAAAGGGTGGCGGTTGATCGGGAGGCGGTTAATCGGAAGTTTAGCGTATGTGTTTTTGGCTATGGCGAGCAGGTCCCAGTTATGGTGATATTCCGCCGGAAGAGGACGCTGTAATAACGATTTTTGTGTAATTTTCTATATTGTATTATCGGAAAGTGTACGACGTTATGCATAGAAGTAAACCAAACTTCATACATACGTTTTGTTTCTGGGCGTCAAGTTCCATTTGAAAACTTGGTAAGGTGGCTACTTTTAAAGTATGAATGTTCGCTAAGAGTGGTTTCTAAAAAATTCGAAATTAAAAAAAGTAAAATGACCAGAGAACGTTCTGAAAACTTTCTAAATTACGATTTAGTTTGATTTGTTCGGGTTAGAAACTTGAAATTTAGTTTAGCGGCGGCTTTTAAGATGCTTTGTGTAACCAGTTGATTAAAAGTTCTAAATTTAAAGGTATGAAATGAGCGGAACGTTCTGAATTACGGTTTATTAAAAATTGTTGGGGATAGAAACTTAAAATTTGATGTTTCGGTTAATAGGCTCCCACAGAACAGTTTTTATAAAATTCGAAATTTAAAAAGGTGCAGAAGCAAAAAAAGTTCTAAAGTTGCAATTTTTGCGAAGCTGCTGGCTGGAAACTTAAAATTTGAGATGGTGGTTATATTTAAGATTTAAGTGATCCCACTGGATTAAAAAAATCGAAATTTAAAAGATTGAAATAACTGGGAAACGTTTTGAAAACCGTCTAATCTATGATTTATCTGAAACTGATAGGGACAGAAACTTGAAATTTGACAAGATGTTACTTTAGAGACGTCAATGGACCCACAGAACAGTTTTTTAATACGGGCCACTTCTATTAAAGGCCAATATTTTTAGGAACGAAAATTTTCCCCATAGACATAATGTTAAATTTACTCCTACTAGGGGTCGCACCTACCCCTCATAAAAGCCATTTTTTTTCACATGTGCCTTAAATCCTAAACAGTTGTGTTGAATTCCTGAACCAAAAGATAAGAGTTCAACAAACAACTGCATTTGCAACTAAGAAGGCAGGGGGAGATGGGGATTATTTAGTATTCCAATGAAGGACCATAAATTTTCCCACAAGTGAGACAAACAGGTGTTCCTCGTACTTTGTTTGACCTTTCAACCTGTAGGGGTTGGGTTGGAGGGGGAATTTGACCCTTTGTTGTGGGCACAAAAAGGATAACAGGTTATCTAGAAAAACTTATTCCACATTAACTAAAAGTGTGAATGCATATTGAAGCACAATTTTTACACCTGTCAGGAAACGCTAGCAGAAATAAACTATTATCTCATTTTAAGACATTAATAAATGATGCAAATTTGTATAATTTGTTCCATAAAGTAAAAGAATCATTATAAACCAAAATTTTCTTCGAAAAAATTATGAAAAGTAAACAAACTTCAATAGGAAATTTTTTCAATCATGTATAGAGTTTGAAAATGTTAATAAACAGTTTTTTCACCTATATAGGTTTATATTTCATTATTTTAGATGTTGTATTTTTATCACCCCTACTCAAGGGCCAGCACTCATAAGGGCCAATTTTCAATGGAACGGCAGGTGGCCCTTACAGAGAGGTTTCATTGTATTTGAAAAGTTTAAAGTGTGCAAGAACAAAACAAATTCTAAAATTTTCATTTTTGGTACATTGTTGTTAAGGCTCCTGTCCCTGACGGCGAAGACACTCACCAGCTAATGCTAATCACATGAGGAGGGATTTTTCTAATATCTCGTTTGCATTTCGACATTTTTAAATTATTTTTTTTTTTTTTTTTTTTTTTTTTTTTTGCATTGGATAGCCGAGGTCCGTCTCTAAATCGCACCTTTTTTACTTTTTCGATTTTGGTCGCAGATATTTTTTATAAAGTTAGTTTCCCTTTCAAAACCGGTTCTGAAAATGAAAGTGTCATTCTAAAAAATATCTGCAACCAAAATCGAAAAAGTAAAAAAGGTGCGATGTAGAGACGGACAGCCGAGGTCCAGACCTCGGCTGTCCAGTGCAAAAAAAAATAAAAAATAAATAAATAAATAAATAAAATAAATAAATAAATAAATAAATAAATAAAATATATATATAAATATATAAACGTCGAAATCCAAACGAGATATTAGAAAAAACCCTCCCTATAGGATTAGCATTAGCTGGTGAGTGTCTTCGCCGACAGGGACAGGAGTCTTAAGGGGGTAGGACACCTTTAACCCTCTCGCTGCGTAGTTGTTTTTTCAAAAATTGCGCATTTAATCCCTTCGCGACGAGCGTGTTTTAAGAATTTTTATTCTTTTGTCACCGGTTTTTAAAAATAGAAATATCCGTCTGATTTAATCGGGAAAATGCTCCGATTAGATAAGGCAAAATTTACAATAAAAAGTAACTGGTAGGAATGATCAAGGAGGGTTAATTAGACGGAAAAAATGCATACCCGATGAAATCTCGGGTTGCGCAAATTTTGCTACTTTTACGTTGCCCGAGAAACTCTCGGGTTGCGCAGCGAGAGGGTTAAACCTTCAGAATTTGCGATTTTTTAAATACATATTTTGATTCCGTAATCATTTCTGAACAATATGCTTAAGCACCACATTAAAAAATTCCCAGTAGTTTACTATTTATGACAGTTTTATTAAGACTACATAGGATAACTAAATTTTGATTTGCGTTTATTCAAAACGATGAATTTTGATACTAAGCGCAGTGTTACTGAAAAACTATGCATGGCAATCAAAAGAAATTTTCACCACATATTCATTTCTGTATCTATAACTCAAAACCAGAAAAAGGTAAGATTTTAACTTTTTTTTTCTGTTTTTGTACTTTAAAATTACTTTTAAAAAAGTGATTTTTTTTTGTTGTTGTTAAATTTTTAATTTTTTTAACATTTTTTACAAATATTCTGGTTTTTGTATAAAGGTAACACAATTATGTATTTATTTTCACCAAAATTTCCTCTTTATATGCATATTTTCAGATTTTATCATGCGCACAAGATTTTTTCTCTTATTATCATATATTTTTAAACTTATCATTTCAGTATTTATTTTTGAATTTACAAATATATATATATATTTAAATTTAAAATTTAAATATGATCTTTATATTTAAATGAAGTTTAATTTTTATTTTTGACTTATTACACAAGTTTTGAAGCTTGGAACATAGTGATATTTTTTACTTTTTCGACTTGTTCAAAGGTATCCTACCGCCTGAAGAAGCTTGGAATTTTGCTTGGCAGTTACTTTTAAGATGTATCAAATACTAAGAATGGTTTCTAAAAAATTCGAAACTTAAAAGGAAAAATAAATGCCCGGAAAACCTTCAAAATACATTCTAAATTATCATTTATTTGCAATTAACGGGACTTAAATTTTCATCCTTCTCATTAATTTAAGTCTCGTGTTCGTCTAATGCAATATAAGAAAGAAATTTAGTTAAACTGTGGCTTAATTACTAATTTTTGAATCATCCGCAGCGGTATAATTTCCTCTAATATAGGGTAACCCTAGGATAGATGGCCGTAGTTTTTAAAGATTGAAATAAAAATTCTTAGAATGCAAATACAAAAAACACTTATGCATATTTAAAATTCTTATACATATGTAGCGCGCTGGTTGAAATTAAATAAACACAGACTCGTCACAACACTTAATAAATAATAATAACTCACAACTCACTCACTTAATAATAACTCACAACACTTAATAAATAACAAAGTGAACTGTATCACACGTTTAATTATAAACCCTCTTGGTTTCACACTCTTAGAATAGAATAAATTACATGTCAACAAAAAGAACGTTGCCATTTTTTAGAAATTAAACTTACACAAAAATGCTCGCACTGAGCGTTGGCAGACGATAAATAAATTTCCAACATACACCCCCGGCCTTGAAATCTTCAAGGGGTACAAATAAAAGAGTTATATATGTTAATGAAAGGGCAAAAGGACAGAGTTTATGAACCGCTCGTTTAAAATTTCCGGCAGCAGTTCTTACTATGGCGACTCTCACACGACCGTCATGGCCCGGAAATGTCTGAATAATTCTTCCTGACTTCCACTGAAGAGGGGGAAGAAGTTCATTTTTAATTAGCACTAAGTCACCAACATTTAAATTTGCTGTCGCACGCAACCACTTGGGACGTTGCTGGAGTTGAGACAAATACTCACCACTCCATCGCTTCCAGAAGTGCTGAAATACTCTCTGGGTTAATTGCCAACGGCGAAGTCTATTAGGGGGAATTTCAGAAACGTCAAGTTCTGGAATAGCCGTCAAGGCAGCACCAGTCAAAAAATGACCTGGTGTCAGGACTTGTAGATCACTTGGATCGTTCGACAGAGGACATAAAGGTCTAGAGTTCAAACAGGCTTCAATTTGTGACAATAATGTAGAGAATTCTTCAATTGTAAATAGTGAATTTCCCATTGTTCTACGTAGATGATATTTCACAGATTTTATGTTAGCTTCCCACACCCCACCAAAATGTGGAGCAGACGGGGGATTAAAGTTCCAGATGATACCTTCATTAGCCACATAATTCTGTAATGTTTGATCCTTACTAATGGAGGATACGGAATTGTATAACTCACGCAGTTCCCTACTTGCACCCTTGAAATTTCCTGCGCAATCACTAACCAACTCAGCTGGTTTACCTCTACGGGCAACAAATCTTTTTAGAGCAGCCAAAAATGTGGAAGCTGTCAAATCCGAAACCAATTCAAGATGAATAGCACGAGTTGAAAAACAAATAAAAATAGCAATATAACTCTTAAACGACTTGATATTTCTACGATTTCTCTCCTTGCACATAAATGGGCCGGCATAATCAATTCCAGTCTTTGAGAATGGACGACTTGGCCTAACACGTATGGCTGGAAGATCCCCCATTATTTGAGTGCCAACAGATGGTGAAGCATGAAAGCATTTTAAGCAACTCCTCACTATTTTTCTTACTGCATCTCGACCACTTAAAATCCAGAAATTGTTTCGAAGAACAGCTAAAAGAAGCTGTGGACCAGCATGTAAATAAGTTATATGATAATGTTTGATAATTAATGCAGTTATATGATGTGTCTTAGGCAATAATATTGGGTGTTTCTGATCTTCTGAGACATTAGCATGTCTCAATCTTCCACCAACACGCAAAATACAATTATGATCCAGGAATGGGTTTAAAGACAAAAGTTTACTTGAAGATTTTAAATATTTGTGATGACTTAAATCAGATATTTCATCACGGAAACACTCGTTTTGAACTATTTTCAGAATTTTCGTTGTGGAATTTGAAAGCTCTAAGACTGAGAGAAAACCATTTACTCGATTTGATAACGACTTTCTTGCATTGTCTACAAATCTTAAGCACCACGCGACGATTCGTACTAGTCTATTCCAAGAAGAATATCTGAAAATCAGATGATCATCATTAAGTTTAGAAATATTTACAACACAATTCCTCTTTTCTTCCTTTAGGATAATTTCTTGTACATCCTTGCCTTCAAATGATTCATTAGACGGTTTATCCCATGGCTCTCTTAACCATTTAGGACCATGAAACCATAGCTCACAATTCACTAATTCCGATGGTAGCATACCTCTTGTTCCGCAGTCAGCTGGATTTTCAAGCCCGCGAACATGATTCCACGAAATATTAGGCAGTGTTTCTTGGATTTTAGCAACACGGTTTGCTACAAAGGTTTGCCATCTATGAGGCTCTGAAGAAAGCCATGCCAACGCAACTTTAGAATCAGTCCACGCAAACACTTCACCCTCCTTGAGACTTAAGTGATCCAAAACAACCTTTAGCAAATTTGTCAAAAGAAGAGCTGAACAAAGTTCCAACCTTGGGATTGACTGAGTCTTAATGGGTGCGACCTTAGTTTTAGATGTCAAAAGATTTACGGTGATTGTCTCATTCTGAGAAACTGAATGCATATATATTGCTGCACAATATGCTTTTTCAGACGCATCACAAAAGGCGTGAATTTGAAGGTTTATCTTATCTGCAGATAATACAAATTGAGGAATTTTCAACTTAGAAATTACCTTTAAATCATTCCGAAAAGATGTCCACCGTTTACTATGTTCTTCACTAATTGGCTCGTCCCAGGTAAGTGAAAACTTCCATAAGTCTTGCAGCAGTATCTTCATGAAAACAACACAGGGGGAAAGCAAGCCTAGCGGATCAAACACCTTTGCAACTTCTGACAAAATATCTCTTTTAGAATATCTGTCCTTTTTCTCATGGTCTAAAGCAGTGAAACAGAAGAAATCACCCGTTAAATTCCATTGAATTCCTAAAATTTTTATCCCGCCATCATTAGTCAAGAGCAATGACTCTGTACTTTCCTTACATTCTTCAGAAATATTCCTCAGTACTCCAGGTACATTTGAAATCCATTTTCGTAAATTAAAGCCTCCTCGTTTCATTAATAATGCCAATTGACTAATTAGTTCCACAACTTCTTCCTCATTCTGGCCGCCAGAGAGAAAATCATCTACATAAAAATCTTTCAACACAGCTGCAGATGCCAAAGGAAAATCGTTTCTCTCATCTAAGGCAAGCTGATGAAGAGCTCTTTTAGACAGAAACGGGGCAGATGCTGTACCATAAGTGACCGTTGTTAAACGATATTCCTCTAACGGATCCTGGGAATTCTCTCTCCAAAAAATTCTTAAAAAATCTCTATCTTCTGGATTAATCAAGATTTGTCTAAACATCTTCTCTATATCTGCTCGTACAACAATAGGCAAAACTCTAAATCTTAAAAGAATTGGAAAAAGTTCCTGTTGTATACGGGGTCCGACCATTAGAATATCATTCAAGGACACACCAGAGGTAGATTTAGCAGAGGCATCAAAAACAACTCTTAATTTTGTCGTCGTACTTGATTCACGAATTACCGCATGATGAGGTAAATAAAAAACAAATGTAGGGACTCTTTCCGATTTGGATATTCGTTCCATATGACCCAAATCCGAATATTCCTTCATAAACTCTCGATAGTTTTTATAAATAGACTGTTGTTTTGAAAGCTTACGTTCCAAAGAATGAAATCGGTGTATGGCTAATTCCTTAGTATCACCTAATTGCGATGGAGAATCTTTAAATGGAAGTTTCACAACAAATCTTCCAGAACTATTTCGAAAATAATTGCTCTTAAAATGGTCTTCACATTCTTGTTCTTCCTTAGAAATTCGAACTAGCTCAGGAATGGAATCTAAAGACCAAAACTTTTGAACTAAATCATCTAGTTGAAATTGAATATTATTAACAGAAAATGTACGTTGACTTGTATCAAAAGAGGTAGTTCCCGTAATTATCCAACCAAGTTTAGAACATACGGCGAAGGGTAGAGTTTCTTCTCTTTTTATAACTTCCCCTTTAAGCAATGTAAAGAAAACGTTAACACCTAACAAGATATCTACTGGTCTTGATTCAAAGAATATTGGGTCTGCTAGAACTAAATCATTGAAATTATTCACAATATTTGAAGGAATAGAACTATACGGCACATTTGATGTGATTCTTTTTATCACAAATGCTCTAGTGGCAAATCTCACTTCAGAATTAAAATGGGGAGTAAAATTTAAATTTACCTCTTCATTAGATTCAGCATTATAAGAACCTAAACATGTAATCTGTACTTTAGTAGATTGCCTTGGCAAACATAATTTACGCATACAATTTTCACTTATGAAAGAGGCTTCACTGCCACTATCCAGCAAAGCGCGACAGTTTAAAAGATTACCCAGTGAGTCACGAACATTAATCATTGCTGTACAAAGTAGAGTTTGCTTATCTTGAAATGAATGTAATCCCGACACAGAGTTGTTTGGAAATTCAAAGATGCTAGTACAAGAAGTTTGATTTAATGACTCAGTTGGTCTCGGCTGAAATTCTGGTGCGTTCGGAGACAGAGGGCCAGTCGGCGTTTCATTTACACTATCTGAATAAGATTTCGGGTCTCTTGGAAGATGTAAAATTGTATGGTGAGGCTTATGACACACTTTACATTTACTTAAACTCTTACAGATTTTTGCATGGTGTTTATCTAAAAGACAATTGTAACACAAGTTGTTTCTTCTAATCAATTCTATTCTTTTATGTGCACTAAACTGCAAGAACTTAGGACATTTATACAACGGATGTGATTCCTTGCATACACAACAACTATTATTAGAAGACAACAATGTCGTTACTTTACCTTTCTTTATTTCCCTTAGTGAGGATTTGCTGTTTTGAAGGGTTCTAGCGTGATCCTTCAAGAAAGATAATAAGTTATCAAGAGTTCCCACCTCCTCCTTTTTTAATGTTCTTTCCCACCAATATCTCGTATTTTTATCTAATTTATCTGTAATTACATAAACTATCATTACTTCCGAAAATCCACTAACGTCTTGTTCAAGTACGCTTAAAGAACGCACACATTCGTTTATAACATCTACACTCTCTAAAATAGACTGTGCATTATCCGATATACAAGGCATTCCAATTAATTTCTTAATTAATGCATTAATTAACTCACGTTTATTTGAATATCGCTCCTTTAATAATTCTAAAGCTGTTTTATAGTTTGAATCAGATATTGGAAGACTGAATAATTTTAAGTGCGCTATTTTTGCATGCCGATTTCAAATACTGCAATTTTTGACAGTCTGATAAACTCTCATTATTATCCACACTAGCTTTAAATAAATCATAAAATGATATCCATTCTTCTAAATTACCACTAAACGAAGGAAGCGTCAATTTTGGAAGCTTTACTTCTGGTATTTGAGATTTAGAAAGGCTATTATTTTGATTCGATTCATTTAAAGTAAATTTTGAGTTTTTCCGGTTAACACTTAACCAAAGATTGTCAAGTTTATCCTGTACGGATTGTTGCTCATCAACAAAATTATCTACATCTTCTTCTTTGCATTGTGAAAAAATTGCAGTAAAAATTCCATGTAATTCCTCATTTAATTTTTCGATTTTATTTTCGAATAAAGCAAGCTGACTAGAATCAGCATCATCTATCGAACTAATAATATTATTTTCGAGTTTAGTTACAGTAGCTTTTAATACTCGTTTTCTAACTAAAATATCTTTAAATTCTGCCATAATGAGATAATATTAACAAAAAAGACTCACCGAATAGTATAGATGTTTAAATGACGCATCTTCTTTATTTACTTATTGCATCATAACTTCAGAACGATGACATGATTACACTTGAAAACGAAACTCCTCTTACCGTTCGTTCTATCACTCAATTCAACAACAACAAAAATATCAAATCTCCGGTAGACGTAACCAAAAATTATGTAGCGCGCTGGTTGAAATTAAATAAACACAAACTCGTCAATAACTCACAACACTTAATAAATAACAAAGTGAACTGTATCACACGTTTAATTATAAACCCTCTTGGTTTCACACTCTTAGAATAGAATAAATTACATGTCAACAAAAAGAACGTTGCCATTTTTTAGAAATTAAACTTACACAAAAATGCTCGCACTGAGCGTTGGCAGACGATAAATAAATTTCGAACAACATATACTGATCATATTTTATGCAAAAAATAATTAAATATTGAAAACAAAAAGTGTTAAACAACATTGAAATTTAAATGGCAGATGGCCATCTCTCCTTAAAGCCGAGGAGAGATGGCCATTTAATACAGGAAAGAAAAAGTGAAGTTAAATAGCAAAAAAAATAACACATTTCATATAGTTAACCATGAAAAATATATAGCAATTTGTAAAGATGCAGTTATATGATGGAAAATGAGCGAATAAAACTCGAAAAAACAAAATTTGAAGTACAAATAAATCATTAGGTCTTATTACATTATTATTATTATTAGAATATTTATATTAGTTAAAATATAAATAATTATATGAATTAATATATTTATAAACGTAAACGTTATATATTTATTTTAAATTTAATTACATTTAGTTAAAATCATCACTAAGTATAATTTTGAAATATTGATTAAAGGTGGCCATCTCTCCTAAATTTCATGTGGCCATCTCTACTGAAATTGAGGGACTGATGGTCGCCCAATTTAAAGCATCAATAGCCAATGGAACGTCTTTGTTTTAGGCTTAGAAGTAAAGATTAGATTATATACGTGCCTAAAAAGTCCATATAGTAAAAAATACATATAACGTACGCACTACAAAACGTTCAGATACCTAAGTCAAAAAAAATATTCAACCACTAAATTAAATAAACATTAAAATTACACTTACTTTTTATAATCGAAAAACACATCTGCACGTCGCAATAAATAAACTCGTTGAACTATTTCATACAAACAAAGTTTATGTTGCAATCTATGATGAAGTTTTGGAAATATTTAGACTGGACATCTATCCTAGAGTTAACCTAAAAATAGGCACTCACATACCACTTGGTACATTCAGAAATTAAAAGAGCAAAGCAGGGAGTTTTGCTCGTAATTAATAAAAATAGATTAATTTTTCTCCAAACAATCAGAAGACCTCATGCAATTTAAATGCAACGCAACACGTTTCGACCCAGGTAGTGTATTATTTCTTTTAAAATATCTTGCTTTGTTTTTTGTAAAATTATATACAGTATGACTTCAAAAATCTAGCATTCAGAAATCCGGGCTCAAAGTCATTTCTCCCCCCCCCCCCCACCCCTCTTTTTTTTTTTTCTTTGTACTTCGAACTTACGGCAGAAAGAAAAATAGGCAATTGTTTACAAATTAAAAACTTCAAGTTCGAAAGTAAACATGCGAAAAATAAATAATTGACTATGAGGAATGCGTGTTTTCTTCATACGTTAGACCCGATTAGCTCCTTGAACAACAGAAAGTCCAAGAAAACTTGGAACTGAAAATATATGGCCGCAATAGAACCGCCAATAACGCAAGTTGCAGGTCAGGGGAAAATGCATAAATTAGACGGGAGAATTAATATCCCCTTTGGAGAAACAAGACTGTATTTCCAAAATCGAGTTTTTATCATGCTTCAATACATTTTTTCACACTTATATGACTTTATATATTCACCACGTCCTTTATATTTCCAATAGGACGTAATATTCCATTTTTTTAATCGCCAAATTAATTAAATAATTATAATTTTTCACATGGAAATCACAAAACAGAAAAATTATGACGTAACATTCACTTTTGTTTTTAATTCTTGAAACCGTTTATTTTTCCCACGTGGAAAACTTGCATTAGAAAAGTTATGATGTAATATTCTCTTTTTTTTAATTCGTCAAACCATTTATTTCATTTTTTCACGTGGAAATATTGCAATAGAAAAGTAATTGTTGTGATAAGAATTTTATTGTGATTTTTAATGGTTGGCAACAGCTATAACTAAAAATGCTTCAATTTGATTGGAAATTGCTGTTAAATGGGTGATTTTTTATTAATTAAAAATTAACTATCAGTTATTCCGATTCCGGATTACTTGAGTTGCCTCGGCCATGTTTTAATACACATATACGTAACATTTCACAATCCTGGGTTCCAAACCGTGGATTTGTATAGCATAACAGGCAGACAGACAAATTTTCATTTTTATATATTAGATTAAATTAATGACTGGCGTATGATAAAAATTAATGATAACGAAATATATTCAAGTTTTTAAACTATTTCAACTCAAGTTTTAAACGAGTAGAAAACCAGCATTCCTCCTTCCAAAAGGTTTCTTTACAATAGCACTCTTTCGGTTCCAGAAGTACATTTACAGGCGTTCGGGAGGAGGGATATCTGTTTGAACGTCAAGATAATGATCACACTATAGGAAATTTTGTGGGTTTTCATATTAAGACCAATGTCAGACGGGCGTCTTTTTTGCTGCTTTTTTGCTTAAGTATTATCCATTCACTATGCTATAGCATTGTGAATGGATAATACTTAAGCAAAAAAGCAGCAAGAAAGAAGCCCGTCTGACATTGGTCTTAGGGTGTATTCCAATCCAGATTGTTTATTTTTTAATTCATTTTTGCTCTCAAATGCATCAAACTGGCAAATTCTCTTATTTAGAAACTACATAATGTGCCGTGCTTGTTTATTTTTTGATAAATGCAGAAAATAATACAAAAAAAGATGTCAAAGTGGGCGTTTTGAACCGAATTTTCCGAAGCGGGAGATTTGGGAATGAAAAAAAAAAGTCATACTAAGAAAATAATTGCTTAAATATCAAATTCTAATTAATTGAAGGAAAAATGAAATCACGCGGCCTCTTAAACATCTCTTCAAAAATCACCTCTGCAAGTTTCATGTTTTTACTTTTAAAAATGAGTCTGAAAATGTCTCAGAAAATTTCGAGCTACTGAGGGTGGAAAAATATTTTTTCAAATACACCCTTAACGTAAACTGTTGGAGGTTTCAGCAATATATTTAGCTACGTTTGGGGAGTGTTTCGTAATTTTTTCGGTCAAAAAATTTCATACTTCGTCTTTCTCCTGTTTGTCAGCGAGAGTGTTCTGAAAATGCAGAGTGAGCTGGCCGTTTACATGGAGCCTCTCTGAAATATCAAAATAATCTCAATTTTTAACACGGTATTTAGATAAAGGTTATTTAGATCACCAAAGCATGTTTGTTATTGTATATAAAGTGTGTAGGATTAATTGTTCATTGACAGGGCCACACAAAAGTATTCCATTACATTATGGTATAGGGGGGGGGGGGAATCGTTTCCAGAGTATTTTAATGACATATGTTGTTTCTTTGTTTGTTTTATTGGACACATACATCGGACTTGTGTGCTTGACAACAAGGCCCGCTTATAAGTCATCGTCGATATACAGGGACAAGATAGCACAATGAAATTTACAACACAGAGAATTTTTACATCCGGGAGCTCCACAAAGTGTGTGCAATGGAGCCAGCGGGAGTGGAACCCGACAAACCTCCTACGCTCTAAAGCGATTAACAGCGTGGTATCTTCACCACTCGGCCACGGAGGCCCCTTTTAATGACATGACGCTGTTTCAAATGTATTGAAACTGATAAAAATCTCTGAATTTTACTAAGATCATGTTAGAAAATAGCATTCATGGCATTTTAAACACTTTCCAACAAAGTTGAAAGTGTTTATGACTTCGGTATGTCTGGCCGTCTGTCCACGCTCTAACTCTCGTAAATATGCTTGGATCGTTCTGAAAATTTTGGATGTTAGTGACCTCTACCATAGGACGTTCCCTATTTGAAATGAAGTTTGTAGCATGCTTAGTTCATTTACAGGGACAGTCAAAAGTTTTCCGTTGCATTACGGCCAATGGGAAAAAATCGTTCCAAATGATTTTTAATGGTGTTACACTCTTTCAAACATAGTAAAATTGATATTCATTTATGAAGTCCACTAAAATATACATTCTGTTGAATATGCGGTGAAAAGAATAGTTATTGTTCATTTACAGGGCCACACAAAAGAATTCCGTTCATAATGGTATAGGGGAAATTGTTTGCGGTGTATTTGAAAAGACTTCAGATACTATATTGTATCCGAATTACTGTATATTAGTAATTATTGCTCGAAATGCATTTTTAATTATGATATGCGCTTTTTTAGGGTTTCGTTCATCTGACGAAACCCTATTCGTCTCGCTCCTTTGTCTGTCTGTCTGTCTGGCCGTCTGTCACAGAGCCCGTTCTCAGAAACTATACATGTTGGAGACTTGAAATTTTGCATACTTATAGCTGAACACCTCACATCAAATGACAAATCATAAAATTTTGAAAAAGTCGTACATTTAACCCTTTGGGCTCCCATGTGTGTATTTTAAACAATTCTTTCTAAGTGAGCCCCTATTTAGGTTGGAGGCGTGAAATTTTATATACTTATAGCTGAACACCTCGCATCAAATGACCAAACCATAACATTTTGAAAGAGCCGTACATTTAACCCTTTGAACTCTCGCATGTGTATTTTAAACAATTCTTTCTAAGTGAGCCCCTATTTAGGTTGGAGGCGTGAAATTTTGCGTACTTATAGCTGAAGAACACCACATATCATACGACAAATCATAAAATTTTGAAAAAATCGTACATTTAACCCTTTTGGCTCCGACATGCGTATTTTAAGCAATTCTTTCTAACTGAGCCCCTTATTAAATTGGAGATTTGAAATTTTGCATACTTATAGCAGAACACTTGAGGCCAGGCGACAAATCATAAAATCTTGAAAAAGTCTTACGTTTAACCCTTTGAGCTACCACATATGTATTTTAAGCAATTCTTTCTAAGAGAGCCCCTAATTAAGTCGGAGACATGAATTTTTGCATACGTATAGCTGAATACCTCAGACCACGCGGCAAATCATAAAATTTTCAAAAAGTCTTATATTATTTACTCCTCCCTATACACTCACTTAACTACTACTATTTCTAACTTGTGTATTTTAAGCAATTTTTCTAACCTCCGCCCTTTTTAACTTTTCCAACTCTTGTCGACACCCCTTTGACCATTCTTTCATATTATGCACCATAGCCTTACATATTTTAGTTCTACTTTTTTACCGGCAGGGGCACCTACTTATCTCGGGTGCTGTCGGCCCAATCCCATCGACTAATATATATCTATGGATAGCATATAAAACGGAGTTTCGTTCGAATAGAGGTTTGTTTAGAATAGAGTGCGCCCCTGGTTGCGAAATGTGGAACTAACAGATTTTTCAAAATGATAAAGAGTTTTGAAAGGAATATTAAACGAAACCCTCTGTGCGATCTGTGATCACACTTACCTACTTGTTCACTATATTTATGCATGCTATATGGTGTGTATAAATGCCGTTCATATATAGGGCTACAGAAAAGAATTCCTAAGAGCTACAAGTATGAGCGTAAATTGCTTAATGGTGGCTTTTAAAGGAGTTATGCATTTTTACGCTGAACTGAATGTGCTAAGAAATAGTTGTGGAACATAGATAAAATGATATACAGGGCCACTCAAAGAGTTCGATACATGGCCGTCTATGGGTGATAATTTCTGGAAATGTAATTTCAGTAGTTTTAAGCGTGTTTCAGTTTGAATTAAATTTTAGCTAAATAGTGGCATGTAATAAAGGTACTAGGTAAACTACAGGGCTGTACAAAAGTATTCAAGTATGTTTCCATCTATTAGTAATAAATTGCTGAAAGATGAATTTCAACCTGTTATGTATTTTCTTGCTAAACTAAATTTTCCCATTATTAAGTATATATATCAACATACAGATCGAATGCAGGGCTGTGCAAAAGAATTGGAATACACATTTGGCTATGGGCGGTAACTACTGAAATCAGATTTTTAAATGTTTACTTAGTTATCTTATTTACCTTATTTCCCTAAGTAACGAAGTTTCGTTAAAGCTTTCAGGGAGTGTTGGAAAGTGTTTCATAATCTATACTGTACGCATGATTTTTCTTACTTGTTTATTCATTTATAGGGATACACAAAAGAAATCGGTTACAGTACTGTCTTTGAGTAATAATGCCTGGAGTGTACGGTTTAAAATTCGGCATGTGCTTTTAAATTTTATTAATTTTTAGCTCACAGGCTATCAAAGCCTGAGAGCTTATGTGCCCGCCGGTTCTGTATGTACGTATCTACGTAACGCGATAACTCTTGATAGAAATATTCGATTTGCTTAAAAATTTTTCTAGGTTCATTCTAATAAGGCACTTCCCTGATTAGTTTTGGGGGTTCATTGGTTAAGGATAAAGGGGGAAAAGGGGGAGAGGCTAGACCCCCCTTAATTTAGATAAATGGGTTTTTCATGCAGAAATATTCAATTTGCTCCAAATTTGGTATACCGGTTTATTATGTTAATCCCTGATTAGATTTGGAAGTTCATTACTTAAGTATAAAGGGGGAAAGGGGGATACCCACTCCTTAATTCAGTTAAATGGTTTTTTCATGTAGAATTATTCGATTTGCTCCAAATTTGGTATACCTTTTAATTATGTTAAGGAGCTGCCTTGATTAGTATTCGGGGTTCATTAATTACATATAAAGGGGGGGAAGAGGGCTACCCCCCTTAACTCAGATAAATGGGTTTTTCATGCAGAATTATTCGATTTGCTCCAAATTTGGTATACCTTTTAATTATGTTAAGCAGCTTCCCTGATTAGATTTGGAAGTCCATTATTTATGTATAAAGGGGGGAAAGGGGCTACCCCCCCTTAATTTATATAAATGGGTTTTTCATGTAGAATTATTCGATTTGCTCCAAATTTGGTATACTGGTTTATTATGTTAAGGAGCTGCCTTGATTAGATTTAGAGGTTCATTAGTTGCATGTAAAGGGAGGAAAGGGGGGCTAGCCCTCCCCCCTTTAATTTATATAAATGGGTTTTTCATGCAGAAATATTCGATTTGCTCCAAATTTGGTATACTGGTTTATTATGTTAAGGAGCTTCCCTGATTAGATTTAGAAGCTCATTACTTATGTATAAAGGGGGGAAAGGGGGGCTAACCCCTTAATTTAGATAAATGAGTTTTTCATGTAGAATTATTCGATTTGCTCCAAATTTGGTATACCGGTTTATTATGATAAGGAGTTGCATTGATTAGATTTT
This sequence comes from Maratus speciosus, assembly GCA_963932465.1. NCBI lineage: Eukaryota > Metazoa > Arthropoda > Arachnida > Araneae > Salticidae > Maratus > Maratus speciosus. Next base: position 1,712,553 of record OZ010790.1, on the reverse strand, counting down.
GAGGTTCTTTAGTTAAGTATAAAGGGAGGAAAGGATGGCTAGCACCCCCTTTAATTTAGATAAATGGGTTTTTCATGCAGAATTATTCGATTTACTCCAACTTTCGTTTACCGGTTTATTATGTTAAGGAGCTACCTTGATTAGATTTGAAGGTTTTTTGGTTAAGTATAAAGGCGGGAAACGGGGGCTAATCCTTTCATTTATTTTTCTTTGAAATAAGAGTATAATATACAATTAGTGTGAATAGCCTGTGAGCTCAATGCCATCAGCTTAACTGGGCAATTTTCTTTTTATTTGTATGTTACTCGTCATATATAAATTGTATACCTCCTATACAGGGCTACACAAAAGTATTCGGGTATGATTCTCCTTATGAGAGGAATTGCCGAAAGGAAATTTTTAACTGAAGTATATGTATCTCTTAAGTGAACTCAATTTTGGCATGCATGTAGTTAATAGATACAAATCTATATATCCTATACGCAGGGCTGCTAAAAAATTCGGTTAATTTTCCGATTGTAGATGGTGAACAGCTGATATTGGGTTTTGAAATGTGTTATGCGTTTCCATAGGGTTGAATTAGACGTAATATTTTTATTTTTAAACGGTGCAGTTTTGTTGCATTATTCTGAATATGTTGGAAAGTGCTTCATAATCTATGCTTGACGAATGAATTTTTCTTTCTTGTTTCTTTATGCAAAAGATTGATAAAAAGATATCCACTACATTTGATTTCTATTCTTTTTCAGAACTAAACTAGTATGTTGTGGCCATCACAAAACTTTCTTCTATATAAATCACGTCAATTAAATCGTACAAGAAATAACAACGATTTAGCACGAATTCATATCAAAGTATATCTGAATTTGAAGTTGGATGAAAATTCGTGCATTAGTTCTTGAGATAGAGCTTTAGCGGAAATTCTGAAAAAATGTAGCACAGCAGCGCCACCTGTTGAGCGATTTACACCAAAAGTAAATAGCACTAAACGATGTCAAGGTATACCTGAATCTGAAGTTTGTTGAAAATCCAAGCATTAGTTCTTGAGATAAAGCTATTGCGGAAATCGAAAAAAATACAGCATAGCAGCGCCACCTGTTGAGCGATTTGCACCAAAAATTAAACAGCACTAACTTATACGTCAATTCATGTCAAGGACTAACTAAATCTGAAGTTTGATGAAAATCCGTGCAATAGTTCTTGAGATACAGCTCTTGTGGAAATCGTGAAAAATGCAGCACAGCAGCGCCACCTGTCGGGCGATTTACACCAAAACTTAAACAGTACTAATTTATATTAGGGACTAACTGAATCTGAAGTTTGATGAAAATACGTGCATTTTTTCTTGAGTTGGAGCTATTGCGATAATCATGAACAATGCAGCATACCAGCGCCACCTGTTGGGCGATTTTCACAAAAAAGTAATCAGCACCAAACTATATCTTGGACTAACTAAATCTGAAGTTTTATGAAAATCCGTGCAGTAGTTCTTGAGATATAGCTATTGCAGAAATCGTGAAAAATGCCGCATTGCAGCGTCACCTGTTGGGCGATTTTCACCGAAAACTAATCAGGTCCAGTTTATATCAAGGTCTAACTAAATATGAAGTTTTGTGAAATTCCGTGCATTAGTTCTTGAGATAGAGCGCCCACAAAATTTTTGTCACATACAGACTCACAGAGTGACAGAGTGACAGACAGACTCACAGACAGACATTTTCTAAAAACCATCAAATCGTGTTTTGGGCATTCTAAAACGTATAAATCCGTCGAAAACCGGAAGTCGAAAATTTTCACGAATCCAATACTTTCTCCATGTAAAAATAGAAAAAAGTAAAAATAGATAATAATATAAATAAACAATATTTTTAAACTCTGACCTTTTATTCAAATAAAACGCACTAAAAATAAAATAATATATTTTTTCAATTAGTGAGAAAAGTAGAATACTTTCTCCCTGTATTATTAATAACGTTCATATATTAATACTTTATCATATATATAAACTGATGTAATTTAAACGGATATAACCGGTGTAATATTATACCAAAGTAATGTGGAAATATCAGAATTTACATTGTTATGCTGTTACGTTACAGGAGTTCTATCCGCTAAATTATATATTTATATATATGTGTTATAACCATTATATAATATTGCAATTCATCATCTTTTAAAAAAAAATGAAAATTAATAAAGTGGGGATCAATACATTACACTGACATTATACATAATAAAGATGGATCAACTATTATTAATTTAACGAATCATTAATGAATTTTTTAATAAACTTATATCCTAATCACCAATATGAAGTATTAAAAATTAAAACATTCAAAATCGGCGAAAGGAAAAACAACACGCTGTCGAATTCATAAAAAGAACAAGTAAATAATGAAATATATGAAGGAAATCATAAACATTTGAAATATTTTCTAAAACTATTTGTAACTGAAAGAATTTAACCAATGAAAAAAGACCTGAAATAATGAATCATTGCCATCGTCAACAAGTCCTTTGCACGAAATGTATGATCTCAAAATTGAAAATTCATTAATTCAAAAAGAAAAACTACAAAATGTACTTAAAATGAGAGAGCAATTATGAATAAAATTGGAATTAATGACGTCTTAACTCGTTTTCAAGGGCAATATTACGAAATCAATAGTAATAGGCGGTTAATTTCTGAGGAAGAAATAATAAGCTACAGCTTAAATGTTTATTTCTTCCATTGTCCGATTAACCACACCATGAATATATATATATATATATATATATATATATTGATGAATAAAATGCAGGACAGCAAATTTTTACTACAGAATTGCGACAAAACAATTATAATCCGATTTTTCCTTTTACAAAACGTTATAGAAGAATTTTATCAAGACCAAGTATATAACAAGTAAAAAAGAAAAAAAAAAAACACATCATAACAAGTGTGTAATAAAAATAGGCTGCCCTACATTTTATTCTTTAATATATAGTATATATGTATCATAAAATATAAATATAAATATATGAAAGTTGTTAATGATATTGAAAATTCTCCGTTTTTCCCAATAATTAAAAAAAATTTTTTTTAGTGTGCTTTAGCAAAATAAAAAAACAGAGTATAAAAAGCTTTTTATTTATATTATCTCCTCCCCCCCCCCCCCCCACTCTCTCTCACTACAAAAGGTTCACCAATCACCAGTTTTGATTATATACTTTTCAGACTTATCTATATTCTGAATATAAAGGGAAAAAATAAAAACAATGTCCCAAGTTTTTAATTTTTAAATCATCTAATTTATATTTTAGAAGACCGTGCATTTCTATTAATACTTAGATTAAATATTTTTATGTAGATATCATCACATCATCAATGCGAAAAAGTTTCCTATAGAAATATAATTTGGTGAAAAGGATATTTTTTCAAAAGACTGAAATACTCTCTAAAAATAATCACGTGAAATCATGAATCAATAAAATTTGCACCTGATCAAATTACACGAAGTTTCAACTTCTGCATTTAAAAATATCTGCATGAAAAATAATTTTGTGCTACTATTTTTATAATTATTTTTTTCTTTTCTATTCTGGAGTAAATGTTGCGGTACAAGAAGCGTTTCTTCCTAAAACGTATAATTAACGACCGTAAAATCTTCGAAAAAGATCTTTTAGCGCATTCTAAAAAACTTCATCAAATTTTCTTTAATCTATACAGATGGTTCTAGAATCAATGCGCTAGAAAAATGAAGAATGACATACAAAATTATATTGCACTGACTAAAACTTAATTGGCAATCCATAGTTTGCTTACTAAAATCTCCGATTTTTTATTCAAGTCACAGAAACATGATTAAGTTCGCTTTCCATTACATCATCCACTATCTAATCATTTTTTTTTATTTCCCTGGCTATATAGGGTTCACCAACCATCAGTTCCTTTATATAGATTTTAGATTTTTCGAACAAGCCCTCCTCCCCCCCCCCCCCCCGTTTTATGTGCAAGCCAGATGAAAGGTGGGCTGGGGGAGAAGACCTATGGTATCTGGTTGCTACCTCACGTGTCTGGCGAACATTACTTAAACACTCCTTCTAATTACAGAAGATCGGAAAAGGGGAAAATTTAATTGATGATGTAGGCTTTTGGCTGGATATGGTGTACCGCATGCCGTAAATTAAACAGGCTGTGGCAGTGTTTTGAAGCTGGCAGTGTCGTTCGTAAGTAAAGTGGCGTAAGTGCTCTTCTTTTTTTTTTTTTTTTTTTTTTTTTTCTTTTGCTGAGACTTCGAAACGAAATGCAAAAACATGTCTCTTGGGGAACGGGTAACATGTTCTTTACCAGTACGATGAAAGAAAATGAAGACAAGTTCAAAATAGCGATGATATATTCATAGTTACATACAGTGTAAGTCAACGATAAGTATCAGCAGTCATTACATTGATATTGGATATAAAAATATATATATTATATATATTTTTTTTACTTACGCATTATTTAAATTTATGTTTCTTTTTCTAGTCAGGGCAAACGGGACTGGTTTGATCTGTAAAGGGGCCCAGATGCAAGAAACTTTTTGAGATTACAATTTTATAAATAAAAAGATTATAAAATTAAAAAAAAAAAAAAGTACGAGAAAAATTTATTATCCTCCTTGAAGGACATTATAAAGGCTCAATCAGACAGGGAAGATACGGGAATCTTTAAGCATAACGCGCAACTTTTCAAGATGCATAAGTGGAGGATCAGTCATGAAGGGTTGAAGGCAATGATGCATCCAGAGTTACTGATAGCCTGAAATAAAGGGTTAACCAAAGTTATTAATTATAATGTTAAATTTAAATAAAATAAAAAACTATTTAGAAATTACTGGTGTGCAATTTTTAAAAGTTTTGTATGTTTAATTGCAATTAAACATAAAGTATTTTCCTTTCAGGTTTGGATGGACGTGGGCACAATAAATTCATGAAACCAGCTGAGTACTGGATAAAGCACGGAGTGGGCCAAAAAGTGTCAGAGGAGAACGTCGTCGGTTATCGCCTTGAAGTGCTTCGTGCAAACCATAGTGCACAAACAGAGGTTTAATAGTAGATGCAGAAAAACTTTAATTCATTCATTTTTATGGTACTAGTAACAGTTCTTTGATGTATATATCCGTTACTTTTAAGAAAAACGATGAATGAAATTGTTTATTTGAAAAAGCCCTTGACAGTTTGTTGAATGTCAATTTTGCTGCAGTTTTTTTTTCTTTTCTTTTTTTCCCCTGCAGTATAACGCTATTGCACAGCTACTAATGTCTAAGATTTTTTCTTACCTCTAAAACTTACCAGTAAATTTTGCCTCATTCAATTGCCGAAATCGAACAATTGTCAACGATTCAATATGGCAAAAATTTGTATTCAGTTTTAGAGGTAACAAAACCGAACAATTTGGCAGCTATATGATTCTATGGGTGTCATGAAAATTGCAGGTGTAGCCTCTTCTTTCTGCTCAAAGTATTAAATAGTTTTTTTTTTTTTTTTTAATCGAACTTATACGTTTGGTATGGATAATTTTCTTCTGATGGACTGATGGCTTCCGTTATTATGAAACAGCCATTATAAATGAAGTGTTAGGTGCAGATGAAAGAGCAGTCCTAAAAAGTTAGAACTCTGATTTTCTGGCCAGAATGGAAAAAAAAAAAAAAAAAAAAAAAAAAAAAAAACTATGGGCATTTTTTTTCTCCAATTCTGACCAGACAATCAGAGTTCTAACTCCTTACGGCTGCTCTTTCATCTTAACTTAACACTTCATTTATAATGGCTGTTTCATAATAATGGAAGCCATCACTATCAGAAGAAGATACCGTATTTTATGGAAGAAACGCCGCGGCGTTTACGAGTTTAAAAGTTAATTTTTTTCCAAGTGCGGCGTTTACGCCATGTGCGACGTTTACGATTTTTTTAAATACCAACTGAGTTTCCTTAATTTAAAAATTCATAAAAATATTTAAAATCGGATATAAATATTTGAAATAAAACTTCAGACATTGAATAGATCATACATGGAACTGCTAGTGATTTGTATTCAGAATTGCTGATATGCCAGCTAAATTTGAAATGGGTGTGGAATTATTTAATTGACAAATAATATGTAAAATTCCATAGAAATAGTAATTGCGAACGTTTTCAGAACGCTTTCCGTTCATTCAAAACATTTAAATCTCGATTTTTATTTATTTATTTATTTTTTTTTTTTTTTTTTAACTATTCTTAGCGAGCATTTGTCGAGGCATTTGTATTTCAAAAGTAACCATGCCAAATTTCAAGTTTCTGGTCCCTTTAGTGTTTAGTATCACAAAAATAATAAGTTTAGAAAGTTTTTTCTAGAACGTTTCGAAAAAATTCTACGCTTGAATTTGTGACATAAAAGTAGCAGCCATGTCAAATTTCAAGTTTCTGTACTTAATAATTCCTTACAAATCGTAATTTAGAAGTTCTTTGAACACTTTTCGCGTTTTTCAGTCTTTTAAATTTCGATTTAAAAAAAAAAAAAAAAAAAACGTTCTGTGCAACCATTTATGTGTTAAGGCTGTTCTCAAATCCAAAAGGCCAACTTTATGACATGAGTTTTAATTTTTTTTTTTTTTTTTTCGGAAATGCATGAATCTAGCAAGTGTTGTTGTTCAGATGCTATGTCATCGAGCTGTTTTTTCTGTTTTTTTTTTTTTTTTTTTTTTTTTTTTTTTTTCAAACGCAATAGATCTTTCAGAAAATAGTGTCAAAGTGGGCGTTTTGAACCGAATTTCCACGCGAAAGAAAAATAACCACTCAAGAAAGGGGGGAAAGCATGCTTGTCACGTGATTAAAACCGCTTAGAACTCAATAGATGATTTATTGATCAAAAAATGAAAAACACAGTTCGATTCCAAATCGCTTCCATGGTCAAGCTTTCCAATATTATAACTATCCGTTAAAAAATGAATTTATAAATGTGTCAAAACGTTTTGTGCTTGTTGAGCAGAGCAGTTGAAAATAGCCTTAAAAGTAACTCCAATGTCAAATGTCAAGTGCCTGTCTCTAACATTTCCACAGAAATCATAATTTAAACTTTTTGGAACGTTTTCTGCTCATTTCACTCTTTTAAACTAGCAAAAGCCATGCTTTGTTTGGATTCGCGAAGCGTTATTTAATAAGATAAATATTTGAAAATATCAATATTTTTTTTTATTATTTTTGCATCTTTATTAAGCAAAAACATTATTTTGTGTTTTGGCGCATTTAATTTTAGAATTGTAATTTCAGCCAAATAACTAAGAATTTCTTCGCAATTTTTTACTTATGATATAAGACTAGTATAAATAAAAATATTTTCGAAGCAGAATTTTACAAAATATTTTTAAATTTTCAACTAAAAGCTCTTTTAAAGATGTTTTTACATTTTATTAATTTCAACAATTAATTTTATTTGTTTACAATTCTCTTGTTGCCACTTTACAAAAAAAAAAAAAAAAAAAAAAAAAAAAAAAAAAAAAAAAAAAAAAAAAAAAATCGTAATACAATTCTTTTAAAATGCGTAAGTATGATCTGCGTAAATGATTTCACATAATAAGAGGAAATTGTGTTTTTGAATTCTTAATACTGAAAAATATTTTTATAATTGAATGCAAATAATTGAATTTTCACAAATTTTATGCTATAATTTTCATAAAAAAGGGTATTTTAAATTTTTCATAAAATAAATCGTGAAACTATTATATGATTAAAAGGAATGAGCACCAAAATATGTGCCATTTCCAACCAATCTTAAAAAAGTATTCTGTTAAAATGTATATTTTCATCTCAAATAACATACATTTTTAATATAAAAAAGTTTAATGTTCTTTTACAGTTTGAAGTATAAATTCTGCAGTTATTTTCAATATTCAAAATATTTCGTCTTCGCAAAATGCAGATATATAGGTTCCTTTCCTTATTTAAATAATTTTTTAAAAAATTAGACATTTTGATACAACGATAATATTTCACGTACTTAATCATTCATGACTTTATTTATTTTTACTGACTCAATGATTTTTATTTACAACAAGAAATACACAGGTTTCATTATCATTTACAAAAATAAACCCGTATAATGGAAAAATATATTCAACCAAATAATAAAAAGATGTTTTTTGTTAAATCATTCGATAAGAAAATAATATTGTCAGAACCTACAGGTCATATTTTATTTCTATCAAGTCCAAAAATATTTCTTTCCTTAATTAAGTTTAAAAAAAAATAGTTTTTGAGATATTTTGGCGGAATAATAGAATATATTTTATTTATTTAATTAATCATGATTCTATATATAATTACTAACTCCATGATTGGTTTTTTTCTTGTGAAAATATACGTGTTTCATTTTTTATATGCAAAAACGCGTCCATAATGAAAAAACATGTAAAATAAATTAATTAAAATAATAAATTTTTTTAAGGTTATTCTGTTAAAAAAAAAAAAAATAATAATAATATTGTGCAAATTTACAGATCATAATTTATTTTTATGTTTAATTTCAAGTCAAAATACTGAATAGTTTTTTTGTAAAGTGCACGACAAAATGTAATTTCTGTAGCCTAGTAAAGGATTCGCTTCACTCATCCTAATTATTTTTATTTAAGTATTGCGCAGCAGCGCAATACTTATTTATTTCCAGTGTCACTTCTCAATGTTAATTTAACATAGAAAAGCCTATGGAGATCATAACTTTTTTACTTTTTCTTCCCACCTTTTTGTCCCTGATGCCACAAATGTTTTATTCTTTGTAATTTTAATGATAGTGTAAATTCAAAGTACGAAAATGTTTGCCTGACGTCAGGGTCAAAACGGATGATAAAATATCTTTGCATATGGGTGAATTGCAATTCAGAGAGTAACATAGCCTAAGCTTTATTTACATTATTCAAATATATTTCTTAATAATTCCAAATTTCGCTTTTTTTCATTGAGAATCAATGGACATTTTTGCTATAAAATGTAATATTTTTTTCTATTGTTGCAAAAAATTCAAAAGCCGTTATAATAATTTATCTACAGTAATTAATTTTCAGTTAAAATATTTCCACGTGAGAAATGGAATTTGAAATAAATTTTTTACGAATTAAAAAGAAGATGAATATGGCGTCATATGGGGAATAAAACTGATATTTTCAGACATTTGTTAGTGATACAAGAAGCATTAATAAGATTAAATACAGAAAGCAGGTGACTATGACGTCAATTGCAACATATTTCACCGATACTGATTTTTTAAGCATAAATATCAATTACATACAAATGTGCCCATTCGATTAAAAAGGTGTTTACTTTGTGATTTATTCATGTTTTCCTTTTATTTATTTGTTGATGTAGTTTTAATTTCGTTAAGGAATACCAGCCGGAAAGAAATACTGAACTGTTTATATTGTAAAAACACGCATAAAATTACACGTATAAAATAACGAATATTACTTAATCTGTTTATATTGTTTTAAGACTGTGTAAAAATTGAAATCGCCGGATACTTAGAAGTTAATAAATTTGCAAATAACCGAAATTTATTTTACAGGTTTCATCATCAATATGACGTCAGCATTACACACGGGCATGTAATATATATATTGTTCATATGGAATTTCCTTTTGTGGTATCAAAAAATTAAAAATTGTTATTTGTAAATTTTAAAAAGACAGACTTTTAACATTAAAGTAAACTGTACGTTATTACCGCATTTTTTATCTAAAATTATTCCTCAAGGTCTTTTTTTTTTTTTTTTTTTTTTTTTTTTTTTTTTTTTTTTTGTGGCCTGAAAACGACTGATGTTGATGCTAAATAATTACCCAATTTAAATTTAGGTAAAAGTTTAATCTTGCATTTACATCGCCTCCTGGCAGGAAATAGGGTAGCAAAATTTAAGTAAAACTGTTTTTTATTTTTTTTAACCATTTGGAAAAATGGTTATTGTCCTTGTCAGGGTAGGAAATCAAAAGCATATCTGAAGGTTTTTATTGGTTTAATCATCATTTTATTCGTTTTTTGATTGGTCTATACAGTAATGTGTATTTCCCTTTACTTTCAACAGAGATGGACAACAGAGTGTTGCCACTATGACAAAAAAGTAATAAAAACTACAAAAAAATTAATAATTCAGAAAAAAATTGAGATACAGCTTTCAAACAAATTGCATTTAAAAGTACGTTTTTTTCTCTAAACGACGATATAAAAAGTAATATTGTGGGACGTTTAGAAGTTTAAGAAATAAATTTCATTTAAAATTGGCCGTCAGATTTCTTGGAAATCTGACGATGGAAAAGCCTTTTCCCGAACAGCCAAGGAAATGCTTGGATGAAATGCTTGTAAGTTTCAGGTGGATAATATGTACGAGTCGCAGGCTATTTCTGTCGCTTGCAATTTTTACGTGTAATAACACTATTAATGTTTAATTCATGGCGTACGTAATGTAGGATCAACTCCTTGCTATTTTTATGTCTTAAATTTTAGTCTTTGAAAAAGTCCTTTTCTAAATGGTCGTTGTAATTTGTTAAATTGCATTTTTTTTTTTTTTTTTTTTTTTTTTTTTTTTACTGTGTAACAGCTATACTGTTGTTATAATATTAGCAGTCAAGATTTAAAGGATATTTTTGCATACATAGCATACCAGAAGGGAAAATGGGGTAAATAAAATTAAGTAAAATTGTTTTTTTATGTTTTTATTAAAGATTTTTTATGCTCAGACTGGAAGTTTTTGTCCAAACGTTGTACTACTGCACAGGTGAAACATTTTGGATTACATATTGGTAAATACATCACAAATTGTGGTGCAATACCTTGTAGATCAAACCTGATGATGATACATCTAGTTAATTTTTAAATGAATTCGTTTGAATGCAGTAGTTATTAAAAAACTTGACATATTAAACAAAAACGTAATTTGCCGAACGAATTAAAAAAACAAATTTATTTCCTACATAATTTAAGACCGAGAAGGGATAGATATTAAGATATTTCATTCAGTTAGTTCTACATTTAATGTTAAATTTTTGTAACAAATTAGTTAATGCAAGTGAACATTAAAAAGTAAGAATGAAACTCAAACAATATGATACTTAAACAGCCTAAAGACTTAGATTCCGTTCAAACGAAATCGAAATAAATCTTAGAATTCTGTTTTTTTTTGTTTTGTTTTTTTGTTTTTTTTTTTTCCGGAAGGTTTGTATTTTAAATGTGCCTAATCATCTTGTTAAGAACCTACTCCTCGATCAATCTAATTGAACGGTAGCTGTGAGGAATAATTCTCTCTACCATGCAAAATTAATCAAAAGTTTTATTTTGAAATCTTGAATATATAGAATACAACAAAAATAATAAATTAAATGCGTAGGTTGTTGACTTATATGATTATATAAAACACTGAGTCCTTGTAGCTTCAAATTTGGAAATTAGTTCACTCTAGAACTTCTCATTCAGCAGCAAGTTCGTTGGTCGGATGGCTTTTACAGGAAGGTCTCCCGCCGTCCTATACAAGTTCCGAGCGCTTCGCTCAATTTTACTCGGCACCTCTCGTGCTTTCAGCCCGGGAAAAAATCTCTTTTTCCCTCGTTCGTGCGAGCCAAACGCACACCCCAGTTTCCGAATCCAAACTGCTCCCCTCCTCTCTTTTCCTCCGAAAAAAAATGGTCACTCTCTCGGACACCGTGAGAATACTTTCAACATCCATCTCTGTCAATGCCTTTAGGCATTAGCGAATTCCTTTGCGAGACCTAAACAGGATGGTCTATACTCCGAACCCTTAGATGTATCTCATATCCTTTATCAGGGCGTGCTACGTCCTAAGTGCTAATCCATCATCACTTACAATGTCCTAGAGCGTGAGAAAAATGTCTACTAGTCTTTCTATGCACCTGGGTGTATTCAGTTTTTCTTTAGGAAGACTTCTTCCCCCATCATCTGAAAACATAGAAGTTCATTTCTTTACAACACCCCCCTCTAAAAGACGATTCTTCAGGCTTGAATGAAGAATCTTATGACCAGTGGATGAAAGCAACAAATTCCAATATCTCAGAGTGGCAGATGCAATAAATACAAATATCATTGCGCGCTCTGATACATTACACTAAAAAAAATATACATATATATATATATACATAACAAGATCAAAAATTACCAAATGAAAAATTTAGAATAAAACAACTATTTCTTGGCTTACAAAGTATAAACAAATGAAATTATTACTTTTTTTCGTACAATAGTACTTTTAGCTTTTAGTATTTAACGAGTTTATTCCGCACGACTTAAATAATCAACATGTGCAACATCTCGTCCTGGTCTATGCTTTATTGCATAATGATAGGGTTGCAGTGTGAGAGCCCATCGTAAAAGCCTCGGATTATTCCCAGAATTTCGTTTAAGAAAAATTAAAGGATTGTGATCGGTTTCTATAGCAAAGTGTTGGCCGTCAACATAGTGACGCAATTTCTTAATTGCAAAGATAATAGCTGCACATTCCTTCTCCGTCGCACAAAAACTTTTTTCTGTTTCCGAAAATTTCCGACTTAAATAAATTATGGGATGTTCCTCTGAACCCTCACGTTGTGCTAAAATAACCCCAATACCCTTTTCAGAAGCATCCGTTTGTATGATAAATTCCTTAGAATAATTGGGAGCGTACAAAATGGGTTCTTCCGTAAGTTTCGTTTTCAACAGTTGAAAAGCCTTTTCCATTTCGTTGCTCCATGTTACCTTTTCCCTTTTATTTTTACCTTTAAGCGCGCGCGTTAATGGTTCCACCATAACTGCATAATCTTTTATATACTTTGAGTAGTAACCCTCCATACCCAAGCATCGACGTATCTCAGTTTTGTTTTTAGGGGTTGGTAAATCTAAAATAGCACGAATTTTAGTTTCTGCCGGGGAGCGTCTCCCGTCGCCTACCACATGCCCCAGATATTTGACCGTTTTTTGTGCAAACTTGCACTTAGCTAATTTAATCTTTACCTTAGCTTCTTCTACTCTCATGAGCACTTTTTCTAGGTGCTGCAAATGATCCTCCCAAGTTTCCGAGAATACGGCCATGTCATCAAGGTAAGGTAAACAAAATTCCTCTTAACCTCTTAACATTTTATCCATAAATTTCGAAAATCTATAGGACGCGTTTAACATTCCAAATGGCATGACCAGGGGGATATAAGAACCGAAACTGGTTACAAATGCGGCCAACCTTTGCGCCCTAGCTGTCAATGGAATTTGCCAATATCCTTTCGTGAGATCCAAAACTGTTATATACTTCGCGCTAGCAACTCTCTCTACCCTATCCTCTATGTTTGGTAAGGGAAAAAACTCGGCCCGGGTGATCTCATTTAACTTTCGGTAATCTATACAAGGACGAGCGTCTTTCCCAGGGGGCTCTACCAGAATCATCGGGGAGGCGAAATCTGACTCCCCTTCAACGATTATATTTAACTCTAACATTCTTTTGATTTCTTTCCTCAAAATTTCAGTTTGTCTTGGCGAAGATCTGTAAGGTTTTATCTTTACAGGTTTATATTCTAATAGTTCCACGTCATGCTCCATTAAGTCATTAGAAAATAAAGTTTTAAATTTATCTAATAAATTTCTCAATTGCTCTATCTGCCCCGACGTACATCTAGTACTCAAATTGCTGTCTTTAATAACATTTTCAAAATCATAAATCTCAGCCCCCGCTTCTGGAAATGCTATGTCCAAATCTTGATTTTCCTCCCCCTTATCTATCTCTTGCGCCACAAAATTCACTAACTCAATTCTTTTCAAATATGGTTTTAAGAGATTGACCTGATATATTTGAGCCTTTTCGCGCCTACCTGGAACATTCACAATATAATTTGTCTCTGAGATTTTGGACTGAATTTTTCCTGGACCTATCCACGATACCGATAATTTGTTCTTTTTGTTGGTAGCTAGAACCAACACTTCGTCACCCACCTTAAATTTCCGTTCTACCGCCGTTTTGTCATACCACAACTTTCTTTTTTCACGAGATTCGGTCATATTTTCCACTGCTAGTTCCTGACAGTGTTTTAGCCTATTAACCAAATTAAATACATATTCAGTAACTAACTCATTCTCTTCCTCTCCTCCCGTCCACTTTTCAAAGAGCAATGATTCGGGAGTTCGTAAATTCTTTCCATGTACTAACTCTGCAGGAGAAAAACCCGTAGAATCATGAGTTACCGTCCGCAAGGCTAATAACGCATATGGCAAATTTCCCTCCCAACTTGCGCCATTTTCAACACACAAAACTTTCAATAATCTTTTCACTGAGCGATGCCATCGCTCAACCAAATTACTTTGTGGTCGACAAACCGACGAGTGAGTTAACTTAACTCCAAATTTCTTTAAGAATGCGGTTGTTAACTCGCTTACAAAATATCTTCCGAGATCTGTTTGTAACTCTCTGGGATATCCTAATCTGCTAAATACCCACATTAATGCTTCAATTATAGTTTCCGATCGGACATTAGATATCGCAACAGCCTCCGGATACCTGGACGCCACACAAATAACTGTTAAAATATACCTATTCCCTTTTTCAGACTTCGGTAAGGGACCCACAATGTCAGCTGATAACTTCGAAAAAACCTCTCCAATAATCGGCACACGTCTGAGCGGCGCTTTCCCTATTTCCCTAGGTTTTCCAATCCTCTGACATGAATCACATGTTTTGACAAAATTCTCTATGTGTTTTATTACATTCGGCCAAAAGTAATGACGCAAAACCTTATCCTTTGTTTTCCTTTCACCAAAGTGCGATGAAATCCCCTCATGACAGGCTCCTAAAACGTCTAATCTGAATTTCGAAGGCACCACTAACTGCAATCTCTCCCCACCACGATTGTCAAAAGTTTTCCTAAACACCAAGTCATTCATAATTTCATAGTGAGATTTCTTGGCTCTCGCTTTTTCCCTAACTTCTTTTAACGAAGGATCAACATCCTGTTCTTTTTTAAATTCCTCACGACTAATCCGTGCTAAATTTCCGAACTTGTCATTTAAATCAGCAGGTAACAATACACTTTCCGAGGTTTCATTTTCCGATAGCTGCTCTAACTCCTTTTCGCATTGTTCTGCAAACTCGTCCGATTCACATTCTAAATCCACGACCTGCTTTCCCTCTCCCCTTTCGCAACTCCTATTTACACTAGCCCCGTCCATCAAACTAACAGTGTCTTTCTTTGCCTGCGATCTCGTCATTACCGCATTCACTGCATTAACCTTTTTTCGGGCTAATTCAATTATCTTTTGGGTTTTATTCCCTAAGAGATAATAATGCAAGTCTGCTTCTTTGTCTACAACCCCAACTTCCGTTTTTAGGGAACCCAATCCATCAAAATCTATCTCTATGTGAGCGACAGGTAAACAGCGGATTTTAGAATCCAAGGGATGTTTCACGAAGATATAATCTCCGGTCAATTGTTCCTTTTTTACGTGTTCCTCACCACACAAATCGTAATTGGTACCCGTATCTCTTAGAGTGACAATATCACGCCCATTTATTTTCGCTCTACTAAGATAAGGTTTGAACCCTTCTTCATAATCCGACGTTTTACTCACATGATTCACTTTAGCGGTGTCTCTCTCGTTCTTTTTTAACTGCGGACAATTGGCTCGAAGGTGAGTTGTGGAATCACAAAGTAAACACCTGTTTTTTCGAAAACACGATCCCTATCTGTCACTATATTCTTGTCCCTCCAATTGAAATTTTTATCTGCACTTTTATTCTCCATCCCCGAGCTATTTTTCTCGAATTTCTTATCAAAAAAATTTCTCGAATTTCCTGTTTTCCTTTGGGAATTTTTCACAACCTCTAATTCATCTAAGTGTTTCACTAAAACTTCTGGGTCAGTGAAATTTGACCAGGCATCAATCAGATGATCCTTTAATTCTTGAGGGGCTCTTTTTTTAATTTGATCAGTGATCAAAAGCTTCTTTAATTCCTCAAAATTAGTAATTTTTAAAGAATTTAACCACCCCTCCAGATAGCTATTCAATTCGAAAATTAAATCACGCCACGGATTATTTGGATTCCTCTGGTGTTGATTAAATTTTAGTCTATACGATTCTGCATTTAATTTGTACCTTTCTAATAATTTACCTTTCACATAATCATAATTATCAATCAAATGTGATGGCTCTCTAAGGATTAATTCTGCCACATTTACCGGTAGAAGCGCTAATAAATTTGTCACTAATTCATCATCTTCTAAATTACATTTTTTTGCCTGCCTCTCAAACAAATTTAAGAATAAAGATATTTCTGATCGACTCTCATCGAAACGATGTATTAAGGATTTTAAGGGCAATTTATTGCTTTTCTCTGCACCATGATTTGATGTTACGCTACGCGTCTCTGCTTCTTGCAATAATTTTAACTTTTCGAGTTCATAAGCCCTGTCTTTGTCTCGATCCTCCCTTTCTAATCTCTTTCTTTCCTTTTCCTCCGCTATAAGCGCTTCCCGATCTTGCAGTATATTTTTGGCTTGTGCCAATGCAAAATCTCTATCAAAATCTTCAGCCGCTTCTATTTTACTAACTATTTTTGCAATCGTGTCGCTCTCATCTATTTGAACATCTAATTCACCCGCCAGGATTCGCAAATCTACCTTTTTAAAATTTTTCCACTCTGACATTTTTGAAAAACTAACCCCAAAACCTAATTTACATGGATATCAGATCAAAATTTAAAACAGAAAAAATACATACATACACAAAAAATAATATTCAGTAATACATTTACAAAACAGTTAGAAATATAATTTCCCCTTTTTATAACTTGTATTAAAAAAAAGGCACTATGTTTCACTTCTGCAACCCATCATATCGCAAAATTTTTACATATTAAACGTCTTTGCCAGATCACGACAAATACATTTTCCCGAAAGAAAAACCAGAACATTAAAATATCAAATTTTAAATACAGCTCAAGCAAAATTTTCCTAAACAAAAATTGTTATTAACAGAATAAACGCACTTAAAACTTTCCTGACAGTAAAAATTATTAACATTTCTCTTTTTTTTTTTTTTTTTTTTTTTTTTACATGCCAATAACCGACAGACTATCCTTTATTACTACTTTTCCTTTGAGAGGAAAGAAAAAAAAATAACTGTCCTTTATCATTGAAATCTACTGAGATATTTCTTGTGTCACACACAATAAACCACTGACACACAATAGCCAGCTTAAGGCAAAAGTAAATTAAACTCAACAGAATGCCACTGAGATAAAAGAATTTGTTAGCTCACCCCTTTTGAAGACAGGATCCGTTGTCGTCCACCCAGCTGTTCCGAATAGAAGGCACTGTCAATCAACGTCGTCACTGCGATAATCCTTTAGTTCCAGAGGTTTGTAATCCACACAGAAATGTTTTTCTAGCTTGACCCAAGATACACAGTCTAAACACAAGGCAGTCAGTTCTAAGAAATGTTTCTTTCCAATAATCCTTGACGTTGTCACCACTAATAGCACTTGATAACAAGTTTTAATCACCACAATGCTTGTCACTATTAACGTTGCACTTCACAAATGTTCTTTGAGGACCCCTATTGTTCTACGCATCATCTGGTCAACATGATCCCACCGCTGCCACCAGCTGTTAAGAATCTACTCCTCGATCAATCTAATTGAACGGTAGCTGTGAGGAATAATTCTCTCTACCATGCAAAATTAATCAAAAGTTTTATTTTGAAATCTTGAATATATAGAATACAACAAAAATAATAAATTAAATGCGTAGGTTGTTGACTTATATGATTATATAAAACACTGAGTCCTTGTAGCTTCAAATTTGGAAATTAGTTCACTCTAGAACTTCTCATTCAGCAGCAAGTTCGTTGGTCGGATGGCTTTTACAGGAAGGTCTCCCGCCGTCCTATACAAGTTCCGAGCGCTTCGCTCAATTTTACTCGGCACCTCTCGTGCTTTCAGCCCGGGAAAAAATCTCTTTTTCCCTCGTTCGTGCGAGCCAAACGCACACCCCAGTTTCCGAATCCAAACTGCTCCCTCCTCTCTTTTCCTCCGAAAAAAAAATGGTCACTCTCTCGGACACCGTGAGAATACTTTCAACATCCATCTCTGTCAATGCCTTTAGGCATTAGCGAATTCCTTTGCGAGACCTAAACAGGGTGGTCTATACTCCGAACCCTTAGATGTATCTCATATCCTTTATCAGGGCGTGCTACGTCCTAAGTGCTAATCCATCATCACTTACAATGTCCTAGAGCGTGAGAAAAATGTCTACTAGTCTTTCTATGCACCTGGGTGTATTCAGTTTTTCTTTAGGAAGACTTCTTCCCCCATCATCTGAAAACATAGAAGTTCATTTCTTTACAATCTGTTTCCACCTACCGTAAACATAATACAAAATCAACAATACAAATATTTGCAACTTACAGTGGGAAAAAAGTCTAACATTTATTTCGATTTCGTTTGAACGGAATCTAAGTTTTTAGGCTGTTTAAGTATCATATTGTTTGAGTTTCATTCTTACTGTTTAATGTTCACTTGGTTTAACTAATTTGTTAAAAAAATTTAACTTTAAATTTAACTAACTGAATGAAATATCTTAATATCTATCCCTTCTCGGTCTTAAATAATGTAGGAAATAAATTTGTTTTTTTTAATTCGTTCGGCAAATTACGTTTTTGTTTTATTTATTTATTTTTACTGTTTTGTGCATGCATTTGCGTCTGAAATGTCGCAACCATGCCAAATTTCATGTTTTTATTCTGAATAATTCTATAGAAATCGTGATTTAGAACTTTTTTGAACGCTTTTAACGCATTTGTCCCTTTTAAATTTTCGAATTGTTTAGAAATTTCTACAAAAAATCGCAATATTAGAACAGTTTTCAAATTGCGCCCTCGATTATTTCTGTTACCAACATCCCATTTTCCTTGCACATACATAACGAACAAAACGATGAATGAGGTATTATTGGAAAAATTTTTGAATCAGCTTCTGACATGGTACATTCGCATTTCGTTAAAACACGTTGTTGGGCTAAAAACTGCAGTTCATTAAAAAAATAATGAAAAAACGTACCACCCAATAATCTCAAAGATGAAAGTGCAAAAACCTCTCGCTGAAACTGTCTACTGAAACAATCTAAATATTTCTGAGAAATATTATGTAACAGAGGAATTCGTCAAAATTTTGATATTTCTTTAGTTTAATTCAGGCACGGTTTAATTAAGAAAAAAGTTCAAAGCGTATTATAAATTTTATTTTAAACTGAAACTTGTTTGGCTTTTTCTTCTTCATCCATTGTCCCAAGATATTTTTATGGCTTCGACTAAAGTGAAATCGAAATTTCGGGAAACGTTTATTAAATTTGCAAAAAGGAAATCAAATCTCCCATTCAATTTATGGAAAAGTTCGTGGTCTTTTGATCTCTATTGCAAGTAAAATGGATGATTATTGCAACAAGTAAAGAAATAGCTATTGCTCAGAATAAACTACTTTTCAACCTATATTTAATCACGAAACTAATTTCTTTTTCTTCACTCTTGTTACTCAGATTGTGTTATAGTTATGCGTAGAAGGTGTCTAAAGGTTTTTAAAATTTGCAAGAGGGAAATCAAATCTTCCATTCAATTTATGGAATAGTTCCCATATGGAATTCCCATAGAAAAACATTATGACATAAAAGAAAATGTTTTATATTTTCGAAAGAATAAACCAAATGTAAACAAAACTTTGCAGCTAACTCCGGGTATCTCGTCAACATACCCACATGAAAACGGATTCTTTTTGCGGAAGTTATCGCGAGACATACATACAAACAGACACAGAGTTTCCAAGTCTCCGGCTTTTTGCACACCACTATTATCTTAGAGAAAATGTTGTTCTTTTAAATCTCCCAAATGTTCCAATTAAATAAAAGAATATTTTCCGTGTTAAAATACTGGTATCCAAAAAGCCGGAGACTTGGCAGCACTGCAGACAAACAATCCGACAGACACCGAAAACGTTTCGGGTGCCTCTGAGTAAGCCTTGACAATTCATTTTAATGGTAAAATCTTCCTACAATTTAGGGTAAAGTAGCCGAATTTAGACCACTTCATTTACAGGGATCGCAGCGTTCCTAAAATTTTCGCAGTTTCCTACCACTAAATTAAAATCATAATCTTTGTTGTATAATTCTATTATAGATGTTAAAGGAATCTATCACGAAGAAATCTTATTTAAAATACTGGTAGCAAAGTGCGAAAATTTTAGGAACGGTGCGAGCCCTGGACTTATTTTCAGGTGTAACTCCTTTCACTTTTAGAATATCTGCAAAATATCACTACACGTGGTCAATGTACTTATCTACTAACTAAATAAATTTTTAGAAAAATTTCTTTTTGAAAATCTTAAGCTTTATTCTAATTTGAAAAATTTGTCAAAAGTGGTCCAAATTCAGCGACTGGTCCCCTAAGTTGGACCCCCAGTCTCCTAAATTGGACCAAACAATATTAGGCTGTTTTAATGAGAGGGAAATACAACTAATTTTATTATAAGCAAAGTTTGCGGTTAATGAAACAATCAAACAAAACAACAGCAATGAAATATAATGAAATCAAATGTCTGAAAGTAAGAGTAATTGTTTTAAATCAAAACGTATTCGAAATATAAATCAAAGTTATAAATAATTAAGAATATAAATTATGGAACTAATTGCGAGTTACTCGAATATCATGTAAGAAGTGATGCAAGGCTTACAGATGAATTTCTTTTGATCATTTTTTATTCCAGCGCATACAACATGGAACCATACATTTGGCAATCTGAACACTGAAAATTTCTGCTATTTTATTTTTCTTACAAATTAGTCAAAACGAATAATCTTTGTCTTGATTTTTCATTTTAGATTCTGAATCATTAGACATTTTTTTTCAACAGAAGTTTTCTTTACCTTATGCCTGTTGTTCATCCCTTCCATCATTTTCTTTCCAATTGAATTACGCCTATTTTTTAAATTTTGATGTTCCAATTGCTTTTGCGCTTCGAGAGCTTCCTTTTTGTCGTTTTTTTTTTTCTTTTTCTCAAGGTTTACTTTATATGGCGAAGATGTTAACACAGCTGTTTTTTGGCGCTCTCTGTGCTTTGACGTAACTGATTTTGGAAAGGAAGATAACATTTCTAATGATTCTTTGGCTTTTTTAGGGGGGAGGGGGGGGGGGTTGTAAGTGCAGCTTTTTTGCGGGCCAATCTTTTCCCCACCCCCACGGAACCGCAAATATCCTCTTGGAGGAAAATGTCTGAATTCAACACTGTAAATCAAATACTCCGTATTAATAAAGAATTCAAAGAAAATACTATACACAAATGCGTACAAAGTAACAGAAATTGTAAACAAAATTTATTGGATAAACATGCAAAAGATATTTTTTATGTTTATATAAGCCTAAACTGTATAAAGAAATTCATCCAGATAAATAAATAAAAAAAAAAAATTACTTAAAATATTTAAAAGCTTGCATGGAGATAGTAAACCATTATAAAAATAATAATAATAATAATAATAATAATAAATAGCGCCCAAAGCGTACAGCCCTCGAAATTATTACTTATTTTTCAAACTTATTGTAGTATAATATCTGGTCCAATTTAAGTAACTCAAATTGGTCCAGTTAACGTTTTGAGCTCTGATGAGTGATTTTTTTTCCACTTAATTTTAATCTCCAAATATTACGTTGGCACGGGAATATTGAAATAAATTTATTTGAAAATAGCTTAAGGGCTCTCAGGACTCTTAAAGCTTCAAAATTTTCGAAATTTTATTTATTTATTTATTTATTTTAGATGTTAAACACCCTTGTTTTCAAAATATTTTGATATAATTGCTTCCTTGAAATTCCCTTTAGAACATAAGTTATGGCTTTTAGAATTACACCCGCTCAATAGCTGAAGCAGCGTTTCCGAAACTTTGAAGTAATTTATTTTCCAAATGACGTTTTTGGGCATAGTGCGCACGATATCTCAAAAACGTCTGAATATTTTTTAAATGAAATTTTCAAAATATATGTTTCATTGAATGCTTAATAAGTGATTTGTCACATTGCTAACTAAGCGTAGAACCAACACAGTGAAAAATGTCCAAGCCGAGAATTGAACCCGGAACCCTTGGAATAGCGACCATTTAAGCTACGAGGACGATGCCCAGCTTAGCATCTCTCACTCACATATGTTGGAATATTCTTCATGAGCAATATATTCTTCATGATGGAATATTCTTCATGAGCTCATGAAGAATATTCCATCTTGTGCTGCAGCTGTAGCCTTACCAACATATGTGAGTAAGAGGTGCTAATCTGGGCATCGTCCTCGTAGCTTAAATGGTAGAGCACTTGGAGCGCTATTTCAAGGGTTCTGGGTTCGATTCTCGGCTTGGACATTTTTCACTCTGTTGGTTCTACGCTTAGTCAGCAATGTGATATATCACGTATTAAACATTCAGTAATTTCAAGCGTAATTTCACTGCTGAAAATTAATTAATATATATATATATATATGTGTGTGTTTTATATTAGTCTATATAAACTGAAGCTAAAATTTCATTTTTATTGTTCAAAAAAATATTTTCTAGATGATTTTACTGTTGAATTTTTTTAAATTTTGTATTAGCTAAATACAACTTTGTATTAAAAATATAAGAATGCTTTAAATACAAATTTATTTAGGTTCAGGGTAATTAATTCATTCTTAAGTATAAGTAGACACCAACATGTTCATTCTAGTTGCAGTATTTATTTTGTAATCCTGTGTGTAAGACGTTATACCAATTTTCGGCTCGTCAAATGTCAGACAGTTTGAAGCCCCCTGTAAATGCTAATTCTGCATCTTGCAATTTTTTAAATACACAAAATGAAAGAACATACCTATATCTTTCATCCCAATCAAAATTGTGTTTTTAAATCATGTCCATTTTAAGATATTAAATGTTGAAAATAGTCTTTTTCATTTTTTCCAATTTTAAGAGCGTGTATGTCATAAGCCGAATCTTTTGTTTACAAAATGCTGGTGCGAATGTGATACTTGGGCATTTTGAAGAAATTCACCCCCAGAGCTCCAAGGGTTAAGACAACTGATCCATTTTTTAAAACAGATAATCTCAATACTAAGAACAGGAAGGAAAGCAAGCAAATCGCTTGGAAAATATGCGCAATAAACACATGAATTTAGATACGTATATGAAAACATAACAGCTTACCTTAGTTTTAAAGTATTCTCTTACGCTTAGAAAGAAAAAATTGGATCAAAACAGCTCTAATTTTAGGTTTTTTAAATGTGTCTGAAAACAGCACGTGGAAGGCAGGTGCTTCTTCTAAGCATAAATGACGTCATTCTGATGAGTAGGATTTCAGTGGTAGATGGCATCTCATTCTGTAATTAATGGCAGAATTGCAACGGGCCATTTAACCTCTTCGTTCCCTGGGTCCACATATGTGGACCTCCGTTTTGCCCCCCCCCCCCTTATTAATGATACTTGAACATAATCACAATTTCGATATCAGAGTGATATGTTTTGAAGTCTAAGGTTCGAACTATTGCAAATAAATTAAAAATCTCGATCTGAAGTCAAATGGGATAAGAAATAATTCAGTAATAATCAATAATATTGGATTAATACTCAGTAACGAAGGCGTTAAAGTGGCGGTCCAATTATGGCTACTCTCCCCTATTGACTGATTGCCCAAGTATTTCCAGATCAGCTCTTCAACGCTTTCGAAGATGAAGTTTTCAGTGATTCAGTTTGGGAAATTGCTTACAAGATAAATGTATAAAAAAATAATCATAAAATAGTAGTGGTATGAAGATGTAAGATAGTAAAAAAATGTCCTCAATAAATGACAGCATTTTAAGAATATTGTGTCCGTATTAAGGGAAAAAATCTGATAAGATTTGTTAGCATAAAGGTCGTTCAAATGAAAGTGGCATTGCTGTAATAACTCCGCCATTTGAAGAGAAAGATGACTGCGCATGCTCCTATAGAGGGCGCAGAGAGCTAGGTATGCATACGATTTTGTCAGATCCCACGAGATGCGTGTGTGATAGCGTGGGAGAGCGTTAAATGCATCGTTCGCATCATGGGTGCCTTCAAACGGTGCCAACGTGCAGTCGAACAATTTTTAACAGCGGAAAATGCGAGTGCTAGTGAAATCTGTCGTCCAATGCAAAATGTGTATGGCACGGAGTGTATGTCACGCAGATCGGTATTCCGATGGTGTAGAGATTTTCGCAATGGAAGAAGATCACATGCGCTTGACCAGGTCGTGAGGCTGTCGTCAGTACTGCTTCTTCTACTACGAAAATCCCCACACCATCGGAATACCAATCTGCGTGACATACACTCCGTGCCATACACATTTTGCATTCGACGATAGATTTCACTAGCACTCACATTTTCCGGTGTTAAAACTTGCAGGACCGCGCGTTGACACCGTTTGGAGGCATCCATGATGCGAACGATGCCTTTTAACGTGCTCCCACGCTATCGCACACGCAGCTAGAAGGATCTAACGATATCGCATGCATTCTCAGCACTCTGTGCCCTCTATAGGAGCATGCGCAGTCGTCTTTCTCTTCAAATGGCGGAGTTATTACAGAAATGCCATTTTCATTTGGGAGACCCATATACTTAAAATGACAGTCATATCTAGTGTTGCCAGGTGTCCCGATTTTTAAAGGCTACCAGACCTGTCCCGCGTAACCACTGCGCGGGACGCCAAAAATCGGAATTTTTCGTGATACACAAACTCTTTGAAATTTCTTTTCATATTATGCTATTTGTTAGTCTGCATCGAGTGGATCTTAATATAGTAAAACCAATAAAGAGAGAACTTGTCTATAACGGAATTTTTTTTATAATTCCTTCAAAAGGAACACCTTACAAGTCTACCAGCCTAGACGGAAATCTGTTTAAAACAGATTTGTTTGTGGTTCATTGCGAATCTTTTTTCACACGTTTTACTGCCCTGTGTTCACAAAACCCTGTGACAACGGAACCTGTTTATAAAGGAATGCTGTTTTAAAAGTAAAAATTTCATTGTGCTGAGAGATTCCGCTTTCGGAGATTTCACTGTATTAGATTATTGTTTTTATTTAGAACGATAAAATCTTAAAGAAATCACAAGGCACCGCAGTAAACTTGCGCTTTAAACAGGTTTCCGTCTTACCAAGTATAATTACATGGTATTTTTACAGTGGGGACAATGAAATTTTTACGTTTAACACAAGTTTCTGTTATAGATAGGTTCCGTTTTAATAGAGTTTACTTTATTTTCATGTTCCGATTTAGATGCAGCTGTCTCGCTTTTTGAGACACTGGACCTGGTAACCAGGGTGGTCATTAGGGTGGGCCGAAAAAAACTTTTTTTCGATTTTTGATGATGGGTAGTGCAGAAAAGTTGCCATTGGTGGCACTAAGTTTACACAAAAAATTTGAAATTTTTCGGACAATTCCTTCATTTACCGCAAATGGCTTGAAGTTTTGCTCAAATGCTGATTTTGAACTTTTTTAGAAAAAAATTTAAAAATGTTCAATTAAAGTTATTTTCGCTGAATATACTTGAAATGTCATGTTTAGTGTACAAAATGTTTGAATAAGCTCTGATTATCTATTATTTATTAGTTATGTATACTTTAAATTAGACGATTTTTATAGCCTTTTCGCGTATAACTGAGCAAAAATTGTAAGTATTGTTTGGTTCGTTCGTTGGTTTCTCTCTTTTGTCTTTATTATGTTCCTCGCTCATCCTTCGGTTTTTTCGATGCGTTCAGAGTCACATATTTGAATGCCGGACCACATCATGTCTTGACAACAATTCTGGAAGAAGAGAAGAATGTGGAGTAGAAACCAATGAAAATGCAATCAGTCATCATGAGGATGAGGGAGGAAATAGCAGATGAGAGTAACTGCGAGATGGGATGTTAATTATTTTTCTGCTCTAACATATAGCTATGTCAGAAGATTCAAAAAGTGGATTTGAAGCAGGCAGTTCGTCGGAATCAGAATTTGAACAAGGGCCTTCAAAAGCAGACGCTCCCAAACGCATATCCCTTTTTCAAACAGCGTTCGCCTGATTTAGAAATGGTATATCATATAGTTAAATTGCGTTAAGTGCTTCATCTGTGCTTCAGGATGCAGGAATTGTGAAAACCTGGAATAAGGATCTCGTCATCGATAAAGACTTGGTCAGGAGACAGAAAAATAAACTTGAAAAGAAGATACAGGAGGAGGAATATCTTGGAGGATGAAAAATTACAACCATATTTTATTATGGTAGAAATAATAACACAATCTTCATAGAAAAAGGGAACAAGCGGCACCGTCGAGAGAAATACGAAGCACATATCACTCTAATGGCGTGCGAAAATGTACGTGTCCACTTCTACGAGCCTATTCCTGTTTCATGGACTCAGAAATGCAAAAGGCTGAAGATTTGAGTACTCTATTAATCTAGCTCCGTTTCAGTTGGTAATCGTCTTAAGTCAAAAGGTTCTACCATCTAATTTAGCCAGTTGATGTCGCTGTCAGAGTGGAAGCTCGTTCGTATGAAAACACATATCAAATGTTGCAGTTCTCTTCTTGATTTTTTTCAAAGCAGACTTTATTCTGGCTTAGAAAATTATATAGTGATTTTGCTATTTCTCCGCAGTGACCAGAAGGATGTGTCAAGTGACCCAAATATTCCGAACCACGTTCAGACAACATGGTGAAATTTGTTTCATCTCTCTATCGACGGTGCTGCTAGTCCGTTTTTTCCGATGAAGATCGTTTTATTTTTTTTACTATCAAAAAATATGCTTGTAATTTTTCTTCATCCTTCTCCTGTATCTAATTTCCAAAAAAATTTCTGTTTCCTGACCAAGTCCTTATCGTTGACGAGATCCTTATTTCCTGTTGTCGCAATTCCTGCAATTTTTGCTCACTTATACGCGAAAAAGCTATAAAATTCCCCTAATTCGAAATGCACATAACTATTAAATAATACATAGTAAGAGCTTATTTAAGCATTTCGTACACTAAACAGGACATTTCAAATAAATTCAGCTAAAATAACTTAATTTAATATTTCTTAAATTTTTGCTAAAAAAGTTCAAAAATCAATATTTGAGCAAATCTCCAAGCCATTTGCAGCAAATGAAGGAAATTTCCGAAAAATCTCAATTTTTTTGTATGAACTTAGTGCCACCAGTGGCAACTTTACCGCACTATCCATCATCGAAAATCGAAAAAAAGTTTTTTTCTGCCCACCCTACTAATCATATCCTCCTATTTTACTGAAAAGAATTATTGCGTATACGTCATCCTTAAGTTTACAGAATGATGTATGACTTCAGGAATAATTTCTTAAAGAGTGTAAATATTTTAAAAGGATGTCGAAGGTTTAATTGTGCGGAAATATCAACGTAAGAATAACTAACTAATAATAGTATCCATACGGGAGATGAACCAGAAAGGGGACAAATTTCATAAATAAATTTTCTTCTTTAGTAATAGCCTTCTCAGTTTTGGATACAATTATGTCATAATAAAGCTTAGTGTTATCTTAAACAGAATTCGTAAATAACAGGATATTTTCGAAAAATCAAAACATCCGATATTTTTATCTATATATCGGGTTTTTCCAAAATAGTCAATTTATTGAGGATTGTAAATATTTTCAGACTTAATATAAAGTAGAAACTAAAACCTATTGCACTTAGTATAAAAACTTAATAAAACAGTATTCTACATGTCTTTTGTTTTCTTTTACGTTAGTAAAAAAATGTGAGGATAAACTAAGTGAAAACCGCCCAATTTGCCATTCACATTCACAAAAAAAAAATAAAAAGAAAGAAAATAGTATTTAGTATTTAGTATCAAGAAAATTTTATGTTTTATGCAACATTTTAGATACAGCATAATTTGCTTTTTATTGAAAAATCTGAACACAAATCAACTTGTCTGCTTTTTAATTGCCGAAACTGTTATGCAGTTTAAACTGAACTGAGCCAAAACCAGAAAAGATTATTTTCTAATGAAGATGTAGATAACAGATTATCTAAATTAGACAGTTTATCTTTCAATGGCTGTTCTATGCTGATATTGTCTCACATCATTATTGGTTCTACATTTAAAAATAATCTCAAGAATATACGCAATGATACTTTGAAAACAAATATCAAATATCTAAAAATCTCATAATACCAATTATCATGATATTTTAAAAATAAAGATTGGATACATATCTTGATATATATATCAAGATATAGAACCATAATGGATATATATTTTGATGTATACCATGATATGCATCCGATATTTATTTTTAAAATATGATGATGTGTGGATATATATCTTGAAATATATAATGATATGTATCCGATATTTATTTTTAAAATATCATGATGTTTGATATTATTAATACTTTCCATTGATGTATATCACCGAACCCTGATCTGAAACTATAAAAATATAAAAAGGATCAAAATATTGGAAATGTTTAATTTCAGACTATTTGAAAAATAAGAAACTTTTGTCCCTCTTTCATGGAGAGGAGGAAGTAAAGTATCAAGAAATCTTCAAAATATTCTTAAAATATCAACTTTACGAAAATGGTATACCCAATTTGGGGCCCCAAATATCAGGGTCAAGACCGTGCTTTATTCTATCCCTGATTGCAGGAGTCATGAAATGAAGAATTTCAAAGTTTTAATTTATCTTTCAAAAAGTTCAAAAATTGATTTAAAACGGATTATTAGAACGGCAGCGGCTATCACGAATATCCTTCACGAATTGAGCAGCAACATTTCACTCACCTTTAAAAATAGTAAGTGTTTGGAGTTGCACCATTTTTCATTTCACTCAGTCACGACTGGAGATGAGATGTTAAGAAGAGGAGGAGGAGGGGGGGAGGAATTTAAAAATCCTATTTCAAAACTTCTCCGTCCGTTTGGACTGCTCGTTGCCCGATAGTATAAATGAAAGGATAAGGATCCTTCCCTTCAATGAAATAGTAAATGCATTTTTATACGTCTCGAATTGGTTTCTCATTGGTAATAACCTCAAGCAAGCTTGCATTTTAAAGCAATTCTCTCTAAGCCTCCTATGAAGTTCAATAATGCTTATGAAATACAACAATAGAGAACAACCCCCTCCCCTCCCCCCCAAATATTCAGTTGCAGAAAAGTTTGTTTTAATATCAATTTGTTTCTGTTTCGCATGAGAGAAGAATTTCTCAAAGGATGTCTTCGCTTGGATTTAAGCAAAAGAAGGGACAAAAAATACTTTTCATTTTCTGTAATAAAAAACAATTAACAATAAGTTGGTTCTATTCCGTTAAACAAACGCCAGCCGCAGTTTTGTGCCAAAGCACCAAATGGGGTAAGGTATTTATTTCTCGTCGGCCCACAGAGTAACCCGATTATAAATCGTCACTTATAAATATTTCTTTATCTTTTCGATGATATTTTTTTAAAAATAAATAATACGATGGTGGATCAATAAGTAATGCTTCATGCGTCTTAAAAACTTTATCAATGACCATATATAACAGCAGAAGTTATTATAGATTATAAGGTGAACTATCCTTTACACAAAACTACCGTTCAACATAGTCAGCATGCATTTGCACACATTTGCGCCATTGGTTAACTCAGGCATCAAAATCATTTTAGGAAAATTCAGAGTTTTGCTTCATGACCGATGATTTTAAAGCTGTTTTAATGTCATCCAAGTCATTTCGTCTGAACCCACGTAGATTGTCTTTCATGGATCCAAACAGGTATAAGTCAGAAGGGGGCAAAATCAGCGCTGTAGGGTGGGTGAGGTACTACTGACCAGCCCACTTTAGCACAAACTTTGTGATATCCTAAGTCAGTAATTATTCCTTGGGCAGAGACGTTCGAGACGCATACGAGACGTTCAATGCATCAGCAACATTCTGAGCTGTGACACTTCCGTCTTCTGGAATCAATTCATCAGCACGTTCTCGATTTGCATCTGTGACAGATGTTGTCGGCCGGCTGCTTCTCGGTTTACCTGCAATTTCTATTTCACCGTTTCCAAACTTCTCCACCCAACGCCGCACATTGCTGATGTCCATTACAGCTCCCTCACAAACATTCTTCAAGCAATTGGGAATTTCCTTAGGTGCACAACCTTCTTTTGCCAGAAATTGAATGGTTATAATTAGTCATCTGAAAAGGAACATACTATATATATAGAGTAAAGTTATTTCTATAGTTTTATGCATAGATAATCCAGTAGCTGTGAAAGAAATAAAATTTAGAACAATGGAGGCATTACTTTTTGTTTCACCCTCGTATATATTTGAAGATGGTTTACAAATTTGATGAGAGCTCTGTGATTAAACTATTACCACGCACTCACAATATGATTCATATTTTGAGAATTGTTCATAAAAGTATATGGTAAAATAATATATTCTTTATTTCGAAGCACCAAAATATTGATGTGTTCAAAGAACGAAGATGTTCTCAGCGAAACCTCATTTCAAGACTTCCGAATTCTTTAAACAACTGATGTTCTGTTTATATACATCCGGTATATACTCACAGCTTTCTGTAAATCCTTCTTCAATCAATTTTTATAGCGGTACTAAATTCCTGACCCGACCCGAACCCAAAAATTCGGTTTAAAGTCAACCCGAACCCGACACACTTCAACCTGAAACCGATCAGAAATCCGAAACATTCAAACCTGAATCCGAAGTGAAAAAAAAAAAAGATCCATATTTTGATATACAATTATGGAAAAGCAGTCTGCGATTATATCTCTAATATTAAGTTTATCTGTTTTGTATAAAAATGAACATATGAAGACTTGAGTTTCAAAACTCACCTCATCCAAAATTTTTAAAATCGAGTTTTCTCTATCAATCTAGTCAATTGGTGAATAGTCCAGACAATGGGGAATTTTACCTAGCAAAATTAATGGTAGTACTGGAAATCGGCTTTCTAGATGTTTTTTGGGTCGCTGAATCCGAATTTGTAACTTTCCACCAAAATTTCCCCCGGCAACCGCCCCAAATTTTGGTAAAAAGCCCCCAAAAAAGGTTTTTATTAAAAAATTCCATTTTTTTATTGTTTTAGGGGAAAAGTAGCTAGAAATTCAGAAAGTAGGCAAAATTTTCAACAAATTAGATATATGACATTATGACTTAGGATGAAGGAGAAGGGGGGGATCTGCCTCGGAACATGCGCCGCAGTGCTGCGTGGACTAAGTTGCGCAATTCCACTTAACCACTCACACGTTTACATTGGCCCTCCCATCTTCCCTCCGAACTTTCTCTATAAGGTTTACTTTAAGTTTTTTGGGTAGCTGAATCCGAATTTTTAACTTACCCCCAAAATGTTCCCCCCCCCCGAAAACCCCCTCAAATAGTTGTTTTTAACTTAAATTTCTTATTGTTTTAGGGGAAAAGCATTACGAAATTCAGAAACTAGACAAAATTTGCATCAAATAGGATATATGACATTATGACGTAGGATAAACGGGGAGAGAGGGGGCTGCCTCGGAACATTCCCGCGCGCTTTTCTCAAAAACCAAATTTTTTCAAAAAATCAATTTTTGGGGGGGTTGCCGGATGAAATTTTGGTGGGAAGTTACAAATTCGGATTCAGCAACCCAAAAAACATCTAGAAAACCGATTTCCAGTACTACCATTAATTTTGCCAGGTAAAACCCCCCATTGCCTGGACTTCATCATTTAGTGCACGTAGCGCCGCAGTGCATGTTCCGAGGCAGCCCTCACCCTCCCCGTTCATCCTAATTCATAATGTCATATATCCTATTTGTTGCAAGTTTTGTTTAGTTTCTGAATTTCGTAATGCTTTTCCCCTAAAACAATAAGAAATTTAAGTTAAAAACAACTATTTGAGGGGGTTTTCGGGGGGGGAACATTTTGGGGGTAAGTTAAAAATTCGGATTCAGCGACCCAAAAAACTTAAAGTAAACCCTATAGAGAAAGTTCGGAGGGAAGATGGGAGGGCGAATGTAAACGTGTGAGTGGTTAAGTGGAATTGCGCAACTTAGTTTACACAGCACCGCGCGCATGTTCCGAGGCAGATCCCCCCTTCCCCTTCATCCTAAGTAATAATGTCATATATCTAATTTGTTGGAAATTTTGTCTACTTTCTGAATTTCTAGATACTTTTTCTCTAAAACAAAAAAAAATATGGAATTTTTTAATAAAAACCTTTTTTTTGGGGGGGGGGGGCTTTTTACCAAAATTTGGGGGGGTTGCCGGGGGAAATTTTGGTAGGAAGTTACAAATTCGGATTCAGCGACCCAAAAAACATCTAGAAAGCTGATTTCCAGTACTACCATTAATTTTGCTAGGTAGAGTCCCTATACGGTCTCTATTGCCTGGACTAGAACCTAACATCGAAATAAACGATCAAGTGCGAGTATTACTCGCGCACAGAGGGTTCCGTACAATAAATATATGAATTAATAATTGTATTATTAAAAAAAAAAACCATTGCTAAAAGAATACTAACACTTTGTAAAAAATTATGCAAAGTAGGGTTGGGTATAACAGTATATACTAGAAAAAATGTAAATGGATGTACCATGAAAGTTCAAAGAGATATGGAACCTAAAAAATATCAAATACAGCTGTTCTGTATAACTCATTTTTACTTTCTTCTATCTTTACAAGAAGAAAGTATTGGATTCGTGAAAATTTTCGAATTCCGGTTTTTGACGAATGTATACTTTTTAGGGTACAGGGGTAATGAAAAACATGTTTTTACAAAATGTCTGTCTGTGAGTCTGTCTATCTGTGTGTGACACAAATATTGTGGGCGCTCTGTGTTAAGAACTATTGAACGGAATTTAATAAAACTTTAGATTGATTTAGTCCCTGATATAAATTGGTGCTGATTACTTTTTGGCGTAAATCGCCCAATAGCTGTATCTCAAGAACTAATGCATGAATTTTCATGAAACTTTAGATTCAGTTAGTCCCTGATATGAACTGATCCTGATAAGTTTTTGGTGTAAATTGCCCAAGAGGTGCCACTGTAACTCAGAACTTTTCACGATTTCCGTAATATCTCAAAAACTAATATACGAATTTTCCTCAAACATCAAATTCAATTAGAAATTCACGAAAGTTGCTCCTGATTAGATTTTGGTATAAATCGCCTAACCGGTGGCGCTGCTGTGCTGCATTTATCAGGAAGTATTGACATGTATGAGGTAGAAGAAAGTTTTGGGATTGACACATCCGACTAGTTTAATATTATTTTAATCTCTTGATAATGAACTAATTCGGTACTGACAATAAAAGAAATGCATATTTAAACTTCATTTGCCATTTCATAAAACTTAATTCATCATAGTAATAACCTTTCTTTCTAAAGTGCAGCTAAAACAAAACATTCGTTCAACGTTCACATTTGGCATTGTGCTAAGTGCGCTTCGAAAGGAGGTCACAAAAATGCAACGCCGCCTTGGTCCTTGCGCATTTTCCAGATAGGTTTTTAATTAACTTTTAAAGCCACTCGAGGCATATTGAAAGAGACATTCAATGCAAATTGTCGCGAATCCCATAATATTTATGTAATTCCTTGTAATTAAGGGGTCTCAGGGATCTCAAAAATTGGAAAAAATGAAAAAATGAGACCATATTCAACATTTAATATCTTAAAATGTATATGATTTTAAAACACAATTTTTTTTTAGATGAAAGATATAAGTACGGTCTTTCATTTTATGTATTTAAAAATTTGCAAGATGAAGAATTAGCATTCACAGGGTTTTCCAAACGCAGTCAGACATTTGATAAGCAGAATATTGGTATAACAGCTTACGCGTACGATTAGAAAATAAATATTGCAACTAGAATAAAAATTTTGGCGCCTACTTATACTTCAGATTATAATAATTACCCTGAAACAAAATAAATTTGTATTTAAAGCATTTTTATATTTTTAATTCAAAGTTGTATTTAGCTAATAGAAAATTTTGAAAATTTGAACAATATAGTTACTTAAAAAATATTTTTTTGAACAATAAAAAGGAAATTTTAGGTTCAGTTTATACAAATTAATATAAAACATATGTTTTGAAAATTTCATGAAAAAATATTCTAAAGTTTTTGAGATATCGTGCGCGTTATGCCAAAAAAAGTCAATTGGAGAAAAATGACATAAAAGTTTCGAAAAGGCCGCTTGAGCTAACTGAGCGGGTATAATTCTAAAAGCCGTAAATTCTGTTCTAATGAGAATTTGAAGGAAACAATTATATTAAAATGTTCAGAAAAGATGGAAGATTAACATCTAAGAAAATTAAAATCAAAAAAATTTTGAAGCTTTAATAGTCCTGAGACCGCTTGAATTAGTCTGTTTTTAACAATTTGACGTTTATTGCTTTTATACTGTTACTGGCCATTGCATTACACACATATATCATTAAAAGTTGTTATCTAGGCTTTAAGAGCCAATGGGACATAGAGTACGTCGCCCCTGTCATTATGTGTGTCCAAACCGTCCATATCTTTAAGGGTTTATATATCGGCTAATTACTGACGATTTTTTTCGAAAATCATGATCAACAATGCTTTTATACTTCTGCTACGATAGGTACTTCCAGCGCTGCTCAACAGTTTTGCTGAATGCTCGTAAATCGAAATTAGTGTGTAACGGAAAAATGCGATTTTCTCAAAAACTATGTGACCTAGGGTAATCGCTATAATTTTCCTGCAAGGTTTAAATTAACGTCTACTCTATTTTTTTAATAATTTTCGCTTCAGTAGATTCGGAATTAGATAGGGGGGGGGGGGGGCATATTTTTGCGCTACATTTTCGACTATATCTTTGAAAATGTAATACCTAAAATTAAAAGAAATGTATTTTTGAATTCAGCGTTACGAAAGCTTTCACACGATACACAAAGAAAATATATTTTTTTCAAGCAACTGAATTTGTCCCTATACATTTTTACTAAATATATTTATAAATGTTTAATAATCTGAAAATATGTGGGTCAATAGTCTTTATTACTTCCCCGAATTTGAACTTTCCACGTTCCATAGTTTACGAGTAAAATGGCTGTGACAGACAGACAGACGGACACAAGAGTGATCTTAAATTGGTTCCGTTTTTACTTTTTAAGTACGGAACCCTAAAAACACTACTATCTGAAAATAAATAAATAAATAAATAAATAAATAAAAAATAAATACGGTTTTTTCCTGGCATTGTAAAATCTTGGTTTACATAACCAAGGTATTTACCATTGGTATTCACCAATGGTCAATGGACGCGGTCGGAGGTTTTTCGCGATTTCCCAACATTTGATTTTCTGGATAAGGCGAGTTCTGAAACTCAAGTCCTCATATATATATATATATATATATATATATATATATATATATATATATATATATATATATATATACAGTCATTAATGTTTGCATATAAAGTTTTTTTCATAAAAAAATAATTAGGACTTCCTTTTGAATTTTGGGTCGACCCGAAAGAACCAAAACTCAACCCAAAATTGAACCGAATCTGAAACGTTTAAAGTCAACCCGACTTTTTTTAAAAATCTGAACAGTAATTCAGATTCGCTTTATTTGTGACAGAAGCTCAGTGATTAAATAAAATTAAGAATACTATTCCGAAATTCTGGTAGGTATTAAAAAAAAAAAAAAAAAAAAAAAACTGTATTAACATCAATTTTCACCCAGTAGAAGTTTAAAAAAATTTATGCCAACTCGATAGAATGAATAATAAGTATTTTATTAACGATTGAAAATTTGAACAAGATATATAAACAAGTAATATAAAAAAAAAAATGCAATTTAACAAATTACAACGACCATTTGGAAAATGATTTTTTCAAAGACTAAAATTTAAGACAAAAAATAGCACGGAGTTGATCCTACATTACGTACGCCATGAATTAAACATTAATAGTGTTATTACACGTAAAAATTGCAACCGACAGAAATCGCTTGCGACTCGTACGTATTATCCACCTGAAACTGACGCATTATCCAAGCCTTTCATTGGCTGTTCGGGAAAAGGCTTTTCCATCGTCAGATTTCCAAGAAATCTGACGGCCAATTTTAAATGAAATTTATTTCTTAAACTTCTAAACATCCCACAATATTACTTTTTATATCGTCGTATAGAGAAAAAAATGTACTTTTAAATGCAATTTGTTTGAAAGCTGTATCTTAATTTGTTTTTGAGTTATTAATTTTTTTTTTGTAGTTTTTATTACTTTTTTGTCATAGTGGCAACACTCTGTTGTCCATCTCTGTTGAAAGTAATGGGAAATAGATATTACTGTACAGACCAATCAGAAGACGAATAAAAGGATGATTAAATTAATAAAAACCTTCAGATATGCTTTTGATTTCCTACCCTGACGAGGACAATAACCCTTTTTCCAAATGGTTAAAAAAAACTAGAGAACAGGAATTCTGCTTTTTCAGAATTTAGTGTCGCCCTCGACATTTCCATTATTTTATTTTCTTTTGATAGACTGATGTCTTCTATTATTATGAAACAGCCATTATAAATGAAGTGTTAGATGAAGATGAAAGAGCAGTCGTAAAAAATTAGACCTCTGATTTTCTGGTCAGAATGAAAAAATTAAAAGGCCGTAATTTAAAAAAAAAAAAAAAAAAAAAAAAAAATTATGGCCATTTTTTTTCCCATTCTGACCAGAAAATCAGAGGTCTAACTTTTTACGGATGCTCTTTCATCTTCACCTAACACTTCATTTATAATGGCTGTTTCATAATAATAGAAGCCATCAGTCCATCAAAAGAAAATGACTCTCGGTGAAAGCGGACACTCGGACTATACTGTACCAAGCGGGACTCTACTGTACCTCAGTTTTAAGACTTAAAACACGCGATTTTATTTTATACTAGCAGGCTATGCCCTCTGCGCTGGACAATATTTCCAAATGAACCTTGATTTAAACTAAATGGTGAATTTGAAATTGTATTTTGAACAATATGGACCTTCAGCTGGATCTTGCTCATTACTGAAAACGATGCGAACGCCATTGCGATATAATGTTATCTTAAGCGTTGGACAAAATTTAGCTATTAAGAAGTAATTCTTTTAGTTGATTATAAACAGCGCACTTTTGGTCGGGTAAATAGACCGTTATGACAACAGGAATTAATACCTCTATAACTAATCAACATATAATGAAATCTTATACCTGAGTCTAACACCATTCCTGAAAAGTCATGTAACAGGGCCACTTGTAACAAAATATGTTCTATAGATTTTTTTATAAAGGCTAAACTTTCGTAACCAGGTTCACTTAATTTTTGAACTTTTACTGTTGCTCTATAACTAAGTACCCTTGAACAATATGTATATACTAAAACCTTTCCAAAATTATTACGTAACTAATTGTGGTATATCCTACGAAAGTATTATAAACAATCGGAATGAAATGCAAATTTCCGTTGTAAATATGTAGTAGATGGTGATGATGCGATTATGTGTAATAGAATTCATCGTAAAGTTTTCCCTTCAAACATAAACGATGCTTTCAACATTAAATCTAATACACCAATATGTGAAGTATCCGATTACGGAAGGTTAACTTGAATTCTCATGAGCAAAGAAAACTGAATATGTAGCCTTTGTGATACTTTTATGTTAGCCGGGCGCAGGTTATAAATCAATAAAGATTGTTTTCATAGCATATTCTTATTTTATTATTTTCATTTAAAACACAAACCTTTCACTCAATTAATTTAAAATGCATGCCTTATACTAATTTCATTTAAAAAACTGAAAAGATAACATTAACAGGAAATAATGCCATACTTAAAAACAAAAAATTATTTTTAATTTACATACGCAAAATGTAACTACTGCTACTGGGAATTTTAAAAATGCTATTAGCGAGATGTGCGCACGGTTGTTATAAATGTACCCATTGTTTCTTCTTATCGAGGAGCAATTTATAAATCGCACAATATCATTCCAATTCCAATTTCTTTCATTGAGGAATGGACCTTTGACCGGAAAATATGGAAAAAGACTCTTGTAGATTCTTCGGAAGACGGCATCTGACGTGATAAACCGAGTTTATATATATATGAAAATATTTTTTAAGTCGTTACAAACATTGCTTTCATATTTAAATATTTTCATTGGTACTACTTGTTATTCCGTCGACCAATTTCGCTAAATTATATAAATCGCCAAACCACTCGCCAAATTATATAAATTGACATAATCTTTATTTTAAATAACGAAATAACAAATAAATCAGTATAACATTAATAAAAATACAAATAAAACATCGAAATTAAAATCACTTGATGGCGTAAACACGTGTAGTTTGTTTAAATTCAAGTGAATTTGATATTTACGATCAACCATTATTGGCATTTAATCTTATAGTTTGACGATAGATTTTTGGTCGACGGAATATCTAAGTTGTATCTTTTCCATTTTCGTTTTATAATGCTAATTTCTCAGTAATTTTTTTCCTTTTATTCACATAAAATCATTATTTCTTTTTTTAAAACCATTTGGAAAAATGGTTATTGTCCTCGTCAGGGTAGGAAATTAAAAGCATATCTGAAGCTTTTTATTGGTTTAATACGCATTTTATTCGTTTTCTGATTGGCTTATACAGTAATCTGTATTTCCCTTTACTTTCAACAGAGATGGATAAATCTGTTGCCACTATGACAAAAAAGTAATAAAAACTACAAAAAAAAAATTAATAACTCAGAAACAAATTGAGATAGAGCTTTCAAACAAATTGCATTTAAAAGTACATTTTTTTTCTCTATACGACGGTGTAAAAAGTAATATTGTGGGATGTTTAGAAGTTTAAGAATGAAATTTCATTTCAAATTGGTCGTCAGATTTCTTGGAAATCTGACTATGGAAAAGCCTTTTCCCGAACAACCAATGAAATGCTTGGATAACACGTAAGTTTCAGGTGGATAATACGTAAGTTTTAAGAAATCTGACAGGTCGCAGACAGTTTTTGTCGCTGGAAATTTTTACGTGTAATAACACTATAAATGTTTAATTCATGGCGTACGTAATGTATGGTCAACTCCGTGCGATTTTTTATGTCTTAAATTTTAGTCTTCGAAAAAATAATTTTCCAAATGGTCGTTGTAATTTGTTAAATTGCTCTTTTTTTTTTTTTAATTATGATGCTTGCATTTTTTTTTCAAACTTATAGAGCCGTTTTTATTCTTTAGCCAAAAGAGTTGATTTGAATTTTTTCCGTTGCTAGAGTAACGGATGTATAACGGATAGATATTTTGAGGTTTAGACGCCAAAGACACCGCCAAATTAGAAAAATATGAAATGTGTCATGAACTGTTGGACTTATAAAAATTATCTTTGTACCATTCGATTCAGCATACAAAACTACATTAAAATATGTTATCATTTGACGCATAATTTTGATATTCGATTTTTAAGGAATTTTTTCCCCTCCCCGTGCAAAAACCGTTAGGGGTGACACTTTAGAAAATCCTTTCTTAACAGAAGTCTATGTCATAAGAAGTATTTTTACCACGATTTTCAAGATTTTAGGTTCCGTAGTTTGCGCTGTGCGTTAATTAGTCCCCTAATCCAGACTTTATTTTATATACTATATTAGATTTGCAATTTTGCGGTGACTCGATGATCGAAAATTAGTCCAGTATCATTTGAAATATTACATAACAGAGGAGAAAGTACGAAGAAAGACGAAGAAGAAATGACAAATTACAAAAGACTTGTAATTTTTTTTTTCAAAATGTTGAATTTTTCGATAGTAATAACGTATTAAAGCATAAATTTCCTTAAAAATTATCTTTATTTCCTAGATTTCGAAGCTGTGAATTTTCCTATAAATGAAACTGGCGATATGACTTACGAAAAACTGAAATAAACAATAGATAACATTTGCTTAAAAAAAATGGGTAATATTCGTTTACCTGAGTTCGAGTTTATAAATATCACATGCTTTCGGAATTACGGTGAAAAACATTTTTAAAAGTATGAAATTATTTTACAATATGTATGTGTGGCAGAAATTCACACTGAAATTTAAGTATTCGATTCCATTTTTGAAATATTAACTGATATCTATATAAGTTACAATTGAATATGAAAATGTACTCAAAAAATGATCTCTTTCACCTAAAAAAACACCATTTGTGAGAAGATCCTCAAGCTAATGTCACGTTTATGCCTTTTTGGCTTTAAATCAGATTGTTTGGCGACAAAAGAAAAATAAAAAATTGTAAAGAAATAAATAGTACTTACACATGTGACTCACAATTACATCTGGTTGTTTCTTCTATAAGTCACGTGATGGGACAATTAGATAAAAAGAAAAAGAAAAAAAATTCATAAAAATTTCATCTAATCTAATTTTCCTATTCGTTTCTATATCTAACGCAAGCGATAAAGAGTCAAATATTGCGTATCAAATGTAATATTTCTTATTAATTTAATTTTTAAGCATTACAAATATTTCTTTCAGGTTTAAATTAAATGTTTAAGTTTTTGAATATATCACTCATTAAAACGGATTTTTTTCTTCTTTTTTTCTTCCTTCTTTTTTTTTTTTATTAAAATTAGTAACAGTTTTTTCTTTTATGTTTAGAGGTGTAATAGTTGTTTCAATTTTTTTTTTTATCAACGATAAATTTCGCCAAGAAATAAAATGGTAAACCTTATCGTCCAAAATAACAGAACTTTCCGTCATAATTCTATAACTAATATAGGTAGAATGATGTGTTATATCTTAAAACCTTCCCTGAAACGATACCTATCTAACGGTATAAGTTCCTTAAAAATCCATGCATTAGAACTCGAAATCTAGGCGTTCGGAACGAAATTTCCGTTAGGATTTTATATATATAATAGATTATATATATAATAGATAGAATAGATAATAGATGATGTGTTATGAACTATCTCAAAGTTTAAAACAGATCGCATTGTTAGATTTCCTAATTTTAACAATATCGCGTTATGTTAGTTCCAAATTCCACCACCAGGGAGCGCACTCTATTCTTAGCGAAAGCGTATCTGAACGAAACTCCTTCGTGCAACCTTTCCGTAGATACATGAATCGGGAGTGTGGCGGTCTTAACCAATAATTTAAGATAATTGCTGAAATTACTACGAAAAATATTTTAAAGGGGCCCCTAATAGAGTTGGAGGAAATCGGAAAACGGCAAAATAATCGCGGGGAAAAGTTTGCTTGGGTGCCCCGGAGCTACTTTTGGCGCGAGATCTAAGCTCTACGACCAATAGGAGCCCAGATATTTAAGGAAATATGAAGTAACAAAGTCCAAAATAACAGAATTTTCCATAATAATTCAATCACTAATCTAGGTAGAATGATGTGTTATAGATTAAAACCTTCCCTGAAACGATACCTATCTAACGGTATAAGTTTCGTAAAAATCCATACGGTAGAACTCGAAATCTCGGCGTTCGGAACGAAATTTCCGTTTGGATTTTATATATATAATAGATAGATAATAGAATAGATAATAGATTATATATATATATAATAGAATAGATAATAGATTATGTGTTATGAACTATCTCAAAGTTTAAAACAGATCGCATTGTTAGATTTCCTAATTTTAACAATGTCGCGTTATGTTAGTTCCACATTCCACCACCAGGGAGCGCACTCTATTCTTAACGAAAGCGTATCTGAAGGAAACTCCTTCATGCAACCTTTCCGTAGATACATGAATCGGGAGGGTGGCGGTCTTAACCAATAATTTAAGATAATTGCTGAAATTACTACGAAAAATATTTTAAAGGGGTTCTACGCGGGCCCCTAATAGAGTTAAAGGAAATCGGAAGACGGCAAAATAATTGCGGGGAAAAGTTTGCTTGGGTGCTTCGGAGCTACTTTTGGCGCGAAATCTAAGCTCTACGACCAATAGGAGCCCAGATATTTAAGGAAATATGAAGTATCAAAGTCCAAAAAAATAGAATTTTCCGTAATAATTCTATAACTAATCTAGGTAGAATGATGTGTTATAGCTTAAAACCTTCCCTGGAACGATACCTATCTAACGGTATAAGTTCCGTAAAAATCCATGCGGTAGAACTCGAAATCTCGGCGTTCGGAACGAAATTTCCGTTTGGATTTTATTGCCGAAACGTCAGTGAAGGCTTACTGTGGAGACACGAAAAGTTTTGATTTCCGGATGTCTGTCTGTCTGTCTGTCCGTCTGTTCCGCGATAACTGCCGCAAAAAGCACCCGATCAGCTTGAAATTAATTGGGCATATTTGTGAGATACCCGGACGTAGCTGTATAGTTTTTGGTTAAATTTGGTTCATTCGTTCGGAAAATATGGAATATTTTATTTTTCTTTATAATGCTTTTCTACGGCAAGTCAGACGATTTTCAAATTTCGATTTGTTGAAAGAAAATGGCACGTTTGATTAATGGATTTAAATGTCAAATTATGGATACTAAAATTCCAAATAAAGGTTTTAAATTATTCCTATTATATTGAAGTTTTATCAATATATCTATAAGATTTTTTTATTTACGTGTATAATGTTTTGAGGACATTTATACATGTATTCCAATAATATAAAGAATTTTTAAATTAATTTTCTTGTTTTACATGATACATATTTCTTTTTTTTTTCCTTTTCTTCGTTGCCTAGCGACTGTTATTAGTAGCCTATCATTGCGTCAAATATGAATGAAGTTAGTAAATTACGTTAATTTTGTTGCAGGTACTATTAAAAGGCTATCACAAAAAATATTTTATCGCGCCAAATCGATGCAATTTATGCAATTAACAGTGGGCACGATAATGAATTATTTTCCAGTAGATTTATAGATCTCCAGATATGCCTATTTTGGGGGGCTTTTAATATGTTATTGCTATCGCATGGATTAGGATGTTTAAACTAATGTTTAACCATGCTATAAGTGAAAAAAAAGTACAGTTAAAGGCATGTAAATCCTTTTTAACACTTTCCAACATGGATGAAAAGTATTTATGACTTCAGTTTTTCTATCTGTCGCCTGCCGTGTTTCTCTACGTGCTCTAACTCGCGTAAATATAGTCGGGATTACATGTAATTGATATACGTTATTGAGGTTTGCCAAAGTATGTTTGGTATTAAAAATGAAGAGTGTAGCATTCATAGCTTAATTACAGGGGCACTCAAAACTATTCCGTTACATTATAGTCTTTGGGAAAAATCGTCTGCGGTGTATTTTAATAATGTTACACAATTTTAAACGTAATGAAATTTATATACTTTATTAAGGTGCACTAGAACCTGGTTACTATAAAATATGTTATGTGTAGCACTTACAGCATGCGTACAGGTAACTCAAAAGTATTCATAATATTACAATCTTTGAAGAAAATCCTTTTGTGGCGTTTTTTAATGATGTTACTCTGTTACAAAATAATAAAATTGATATGTATTTTTGAAACATTTTTGTAGTATATGGGGTGCAAAGCATATGTTTTTTTCAGGGTCACACAAAAGTGGTCGATTAAAATGTGGTCTACGGGGGAAAAAAACTCTTCACAGCTTATTTTAACACATTAGCGACGGGAAACGAAAATTCTCGTTTTTATTCAGAATACATCATTGGCTAAGGGAGTGACTTCTACCTTACAGAAAAGACATTTATATTGTGTTGTCCATATTTTTTATAGATTGTAAGACATTATATATTACATCCGTACATTGAAAGATATTTACTGCTGCATAAACATGAAAAACATATCTCAGAAACCAAATTCCGAGACACTTTCAGAAGAGGGAGGAGCTTCTACTGTTTTAAACCCAGATTTAATTAAATTGCCTGTCGTCAGTGTGTTAATTGTGTTGCACTAATTCAAACATTATGAAATTAAATTACATTACTGTGATTGACTACAAGAAGCTTGAATATGATTTGTATCGTATTTATCGTTCATTTATAGGGTCACATAAAATATTTCGGATACAGTTCTGGTCTATTAGGGGTGATTGCTGAAAAGCATTTTCTATTATGGTGTGCGTTTTAACGTTAAGTAAATTTGTGCTTAATAAGTAGTGCTTAAATATTGTATAGACCATGTACAGGGATACACAAATGAATTCGTAAGTATAAATGAAAATGAGCGCGAATTGCTTCAGTGTTTTTTTTTTTTTTTTTTTTTTTTTGAGTTATGTATTTCCCAGCCCAAATACATTTAGTATACTAACAAATGTTTGCAGAATTTAAATAGAACCA
This sequence comes from Maratus speciosus, assembly GCA_963932465.1. NCBI lineage: Eukaryota > Metazoa > Arthropoda > Arachnida > Araneae > Salticidae > Maratus > Maratus speciosus. Next base: position 1,668,300 of record OZ010790.1, on the reverse strand, counting down.
TATACAGGACTCCTCAGAAACTGGATATATGGTGCACACTATGCATACTAATCCCCGGAAATGTGATATGAGCAGTTTTAAGAGGGTTTTTTGTCTGCATTAAATTTAAATGTTATAGACGACGCGTAAAAATCTTCACGTAATATACAGGGCTGTAGAAAAGAATTCATGTACGTTTCCGTCTATTGGTAGAATTTACTAAAGGACATTAACACAATTAATTGATAATTACAAATGTAAATTAAATTACACTACGAAGGGGTTCAGGGGGGCTCTGCCCCCCTGAAGAAATCTACTTTATTATCTAAAAATTACCAGAATAAGTAGCTCATGAGATTTTCAGAATACCATTACATAACAAGGGGTTTAATTTAACGCTTCTAATGTCAGAAACCTTCGAAATATTTTTTCGTTTTATAAATGTTTATGTAATTTCAAAACTTTATTTTTTCGTTTTATAAATGTTTATGTAATTTCAAAACTTTAAATTTCGTTTTTTGTAGAAAGATTAATATTACTCAAAGGATGCTAAACACAATGAATTGTAGAGCTGACGTTGAGGCTCCTGATCTGCAGATTTACTAGTATATATAACTAGAAAGGTAGTCCGTCAAAAATGACGGAAATTTAGATATAAAGCTATATACAACTCATGTGCAAGAATATGAGTTTTCTCGCTTGTTCCGCAGTGATAGATGAAAATAACACATTTTAAAAACGAAACACATTTATGAAAAACTGTGTACAGCAGAAGACCACTAATCTGCACAGTTTGGTTCCAAGTGTTATGCAGATTTGAGGCTTTTTGCGGTCATGTCTATTCAATCTTTGTTTACATTTTTTTAATTCATATATTGGACAATTTAGATTGTTGAGCCTTAAAAATAAATAAATAACACACTTGAAGTAAGGTTAAAAACTATTAAATTATCGTATACGATTTCATGAAATGGTATTATATGGTATTATATGTGTGTGCTTCACGATCTTGGTTACGACGTTGGCGAAATTAGCTGCAACTTGTCATAATCCTAATAGTGTGGGCCGCTATAACAAAAAAGTAACCAGTTTTTAGTAAAATTTCTCATATAAAGTTTGTTAAAAACTTGTGTAAAATTGCAGGCCGTTCTCGTGTTATGTCAGTCCAAGGAATAATATTTCTAACACTGAAGATTTTCCATGTATATATGGAATTTAGAAAAGCTTCTCCAAAAGAAAGGTCCTGAAATGACATTGTAATTCCTCTAACTTGAAAGTTAAATCGGGCCCTGATGTTGAATACTGAAATCTAATAAATACAGTTATTTTGAATATTACAACAGAATTAAACAGTTAAACTTATTTAACTTAAACCCGCTGTTACTTCCCAATGTTATTTTTTAGTATTAAGAAAGAAAATTATTTAAAATTTTCAAATCATGCATTTATGATTTTTTTTCCGTCTTTAATAACTAAATAACGAAAAAATAGGCTTTTGTTCTGAGCTCATAAATATGAAAGTAAAATAATGTAACTAAGAGACATTGCAAAATTAAATCTTTGTGATTACAAACCATAAACAAACGATACCGTCACCATTTTACCTACTATGACGTCATTAGAATATTTCCCATTTGTTGTTGAAGAACTTACTTTGTGAATGATTACCTCAATGATTTAATATTTTTGACGTTTCACGATGAATGAATCACTTGTGTTTGTTTAGGTTTATGGAATGAAATATTAAGCTGTGAACCTAATTTAAATTGAAATTATCCAAGGATATATGTATTTTTAATCGAAATTAAAAACAATGCTTTGATCTCAAAATAAAAAGTTTTAGTTTGTATAATTTGTTATTTCTGTTAATTATTTATTTAAGTACTTTTCCATTATAGCGCATTTTTAAAAAAAGCTTGGCGCGATTCGGGCATCAGAAAGTAAGATATGTTGCGAAAATATATAAACAGCTATGAAAACAAATCTAATGAACTTTTATCTTTGTTTATATATGCACTTGTTGTGGCTTAAATTTATTTAGTTTTGTTGAGTTGGCAACAGCTCAAAAGTTTCAGTTTTTTGTTTTGTAAAAATAAAAGATGTTCGACGAATAAATAAGTGGGATTTGTGAATCATTTTAAATATATTTAATCGTAAGATTTATAATATCTGAAAATACGGATATAGTTTAAACATTGATGTTAAAAGCAGCGCCCCAACAAAACTGGTGACCCGTGAAGCTCAAAAATGTCTAAAAGTGAATCGCCGAACAGTAATGATCCTTCTGTGAAAGAAACGCCGGAACTAAACAAGGTGAGCATAAAAATTCCTCCATTTTGGACTGATAGACCAGAAATATGGTTTTTTCAAGTTGAAGCACAATTTAAAATTAATGATATTACTAAGGAAGAGACAAAATTTAATTATTTAGTTGCTCAACTTGAATCTAAATACGTAGAGAATGTATGGGATATAATAAATAGCGACAGTTTAACCAAATATTCCGATTCCAAAGCTAGGTTGCTACATTTATTTAGAGAAAGCGAAAACGTGCGAATTAAGCGATTGATAACCGGAATTGAACTAGGAAATATGAAACCTAGTCAGCTCCTTCAAAAGCTAAGAACTATAGCTACTTCTGACGTTTCTGAAAACCTAATTAAAACACTTTGGCTTGAAAAATTGCCCGACGGCATAAAAAATATATTGCTGGTCAGCGAAGAAAACTTAGAAAAATTAGCTGTAATGGCAGATAAAATCAGTGATATGAATTCAAAACCTGAAATTTTTTCTACAAATAATAAATCTGATATTAATGATAATGCGGGATCTCACGTTAATAATGAACTTGTAAATCGAATTGCTTCTCTGGAACAGCAAATTTCGCAACTGTGCGTTTCACGAAACTCCAGAGCTAATTCTCGAAATAAGGAATACCGTTCTGGCTCGCGAAGCAGATCTCGTAAGCGCTACAATCCTAATGGCAAACTGTGTTATTTTCATTTCCGTTTCGGCAATCGTTGTTTTCCTGATAAATGCACCCAGCCTTGTGTCTGGAATAAAAAGACCGATTCTAAACAGGAAAACTAAGATCTGCAGTAGATGTAGCGACAGATTCCACTGCAGATAGATTTTCGGATTGTCGCAAATTTCGCTTATTTGTTAGAGATAAAACATCGAAAGTGCGTTTCTTGGTGGACAGCGGTGCAGATGTTAGTATTTTACCAGCTTCTTCTCAAGATAAACAATCCGTTGATTACAAACTATATGCTGCAAATGGCACAGAAATTGAAACGTATGGTATAAAGATGCTAACACTTGATTTAGGACTTAGGCGAGAATTCCAATTTCCTTTTATTGTTGCTAAGATAAACAAAGGTATTTTGGGCGCTGATTTTCTAAACAAATTTAACTTGTTAATTGATTTACATAAGAAGAAACTAATTGATGGAGTAACTCAACTAAGTATTAATGGCGAAGTTGCTTCCATCAGGAAGATAGTAATATCGGCACAGTAAGTAATTCCACTAAATTTTATACTCTGTTAAGGCAATATCCTGAAATAACCAAACCAAATTTATTTTTATCAAGTGTAAAACATAATGTTAAACACCATATTATTACAAAAGGTCAACCTGTCCATTCTAAAGCAAGACAGTTAGATCATCAACGACTTGCAATAGCGAAACAAGAATTCCAATTTATGCTCAATAATAATATAATCAGGCCTTCTAGTTCTCAATGGTCAAGCCCTCTTCATATGGTTCCGAAAAAAGATGGCACTTTTCGCCCATGTGGAGATTACAGACAATTAAATGCAAAAACTATTCCTGATAGATACCCTATTCCGCGAATCGAAGATTTTCATCACATTTTGAGAGATACAACTATCTATTCTAAACTTGATTTATTTAAAGCCTACTATCAAGTTCCTATTGCCGAAGAAGATAGGTGTAAAACTGCAGTTATCACGCCATTCGGCTTGTATGAATTTAATGCGATGAGTTACGGCTTGAAAAACGCACCAGCAACGTTCAAAAGATTTGTACATGAAGTTTTATCATGTCTAGATTTTGTTTTCACCTATTTAGATGATATTCTTATTGCATCTACTAGTGAAGAAGAACACAAAAATCACCTCAAGTTAGTGTTTGAAAGATTAAATGATTACGGTCTTCGAATAAACGTTTCCAAATCAATCATGGGAGCACAAGAAATAGAATTTTTGGGATATTTAATTACTCCTCAAGGCTCACGTCCTTTACCTGACAAGGTTCAAGCCATTCTTAACTATCAACTTCCAACAACTATTCATGAACTTAGAACATTTCTAGGCATGATTAATTTTTATCGTCGATATCTAAAAGATGCATCTAAAAACCAATCTCTTTTACATGATTACCTCAAGGGAGCAAGAAAGAAAGATAGAAGAAAAATTCCTTGGACAGATGAAGCGAAAAAACAGTTCCAACAATGCAAAGATGATTTAGCCAATACTGCACTCTTATCATTTCCGAATTCTGAACTACCTCTGTCACTATGTACAGACGCTTCAGATTCAGCAATTGGAGCAGTACTTCAACAATATGAAGATAAAGGATGGAAACCTATCGCATTTTATTCTAAGAAACTAAATGATGCACAAAAGAACTACAGTACTTACGATAGAGAATTACTTGGTATTTATCTCTCTATCAAATATTTCAAGCATTTATTAGAAGGAAGAAAATTCACGATATATACAGACCACAAACCCATAACCTTTGCATTCCTACAAAAACCTGAGAAAGCATCTCCTCGCCAACTTCGTCACTTACACTACATTTCACAATTTTCAACTGATATCCAACACATTAAAGGTCAAGAAAATATCATTGCTGATACACTATCTAGAGTTGAAGAAATTTCTTTGATCGATTATGATAAAATAGCTGATGAGCAAGGTCAAGATGAAGAATTCCGAAACTTGAAGACATCCAAAACTTCCCTGAAATTCAAGCAGTATCCGCTACCTTCTGGAAAGTCTTTGTGGTGTGAAACTTCAACAAGTAATATAAGACCATATATTCCTAAATCCTATCGCATGAAAATATTTCATCAAATGCATGGAATGTCTCATCCTGGGGTTAAATCATCTGTAAAACTCCTGACATCAAAATTTATCTGGTCAAACATCCGAAAAGATGTACAGCTATGGACCCGGTCATGTATGGCCTGCCAAAAGAGCAAAATCAATCGACATACCAAATCAAGCTTCGGTGAATTTCAACCTCCATCGGAAAGGTTCAGTGATGTTCATATTGACCTGATAGGACCTTTACCACCATCAAACGGTAATATCTACTGCCTGACCTGCATAGATCGGTATACTAACTGGATGGAAGTGATTCCGCTGAACAACATTTCAGCCGACACAGTTGCTAAAGCATTTTACGGTAATTGGATTTCTAGATTTGGAACTCCATATCGACTCGTCACAGATCGTGGTTCACAGTTTGGATCAGAGCTTTTAAACATCCTGACAAAAATGTGTGGGATAAAATTGCAGCACACGACTGCCTACCACCCCCAAGCCAATGGAAATGTCGAACGATTACACAGAACTCTAAAGACCGCACTAATGGCACACAATAATGTAGCCTGGAGTGAAACACTGCCAACTGTTCTTCTTGGTCTACGCACTGCCATGCAAGAAGATTCTGCACATATTATAGCCCAGATGGTCTATGGACAAAACATACGTTTACCTGGAGAATTTTTCCATGAAAGTACAATTCCTACACCACCTGATAATTTTGCCAAACAACTTCAAAAAGTGATGGAAGAAGTCGGACCAAGAACTGTGTCAAAAAAGTATGTACAAAAAATATTTGTTCCTAAAGATTTAAAAATCACGTCACATGTGTTTGTTCGCAAAGACAGAGTTAAAAAGCAACTGGAACCCCCATACGAAGGTCCATTTCCAGTCGTTGATAGAAACGAAAAATATTTCACGCTCAAAATCAAAGACAAAACTGTAACTGTCTCTATTGATAGGTTAAAGCCTGCATACTTCTTGCAAACACCAGACTTTGCTACAAAGCAACCAACACAGAAAATACAACCTGCAAAAGCACCACATGACTCTCATATTCAAGACCAAAAACTTCCTGAAAAACAGTCACGTTCGGGACGAACGATTAAACTTCCTGTGAGATTTCGAGACTAGCACATACATTTTTTTTTTTAAAGTAATGTTCAAATTTTAGTGCATTGTTATTTTTGTAATTAACATTTTTTGTATATATTGTAACGTAACTTCGTTACTGGGAGGAGAGTACTGTTGTGGCTTAAATTTATTTAGTTTTGTTGAGTTGGCAACAGCTCAAAAGTTTCAGTTTTTTGTTTTGTAAAAATAAAAGATGTTCGACGAATAAATAAGTGGGATTTGTGAATCATTTTAAATATATTTAATCGTAAGATTTATAATATCTGAAAATACGGATATAGTTTAAACATTGATGTTAAAAGCAGCGCCCCAACACACTTATATACATAAAAAAATCGTGGTACAGATGTCATATTCGCCCCATATTGGCGCGATTTTTTTCGGTTGCCAATTTGGCGAAAACATCAACAGCATAAACAACATAATCCGGGTTACCATATCAAACAAAATAACGACACTTTGACGCAAGTTAAATACCTGTTGCCTATATGATATTGGCGGCAGAAAAAAATTGCGCCAATATGGGGCGAATATGACATCTGTTCCAAAATCGTTTCTAAATATATATATATATATATATATATATATATATATATATTATACAAATTACGGCACAGATTTCAGATATGAACCGGGATACCTAACTGGCGCCAAAATGGTGTTATTTTGCCTGCTATGGTAACCCGGCTATTGTTTTTTATTTATTAATAAATTGTTTATTTACTTTTATTTTCTGTTGTTTAATTATATAAACTGCTTTGTTCTATAGTTATTATTCAAACTTTTATTTATTTATAGTTATTTCCTTTTCAAAATGATAGCAAATAATTGAAAATATATAAGTAACTGGTATTCGAAAGCGAGATTTCTGCCAAATTGGCATCATAGAAAAATAACGCCAACAACCATGCGTATATGACATCTGTGCAAAAATTACTTCTGTTTCTTTATAAGAATGGGTAAATAGCTTTTTTTATATTAAATTGTCGGCACAGATGTCATATACGCCCATATTGGCGCGATTTTTTTTTTATTGACGGTACTTAACTGGCGCCAAAGTGTCGTTATTTTGCTTGTAATGGTAACCCGAATGTTGTTTATGCTGTTGATGTTTTCGCCAAATTGGCGTCGGAAAAAAATCGCGCCCATATAACGTATATGACATCTGTGCCAAATTGTATACATATGGGAAAAATTGCTTGTGAGTATGAAGCAGTAAATAGGTTGCCAGAAAATACGTTGGCAAACTTCTTTCTCGCCAAGAAACTTTTTTCCGAAGTACTGTACATAAGCAATGATTGCTAGAAATGCATTTTTATTTATGATATGCGCTTTTATGTTTCACTACATTTATGCATACTATACTGTGTGTATAAATGCTACAGTTCATATGCAGAGCTACACAAAAGAATTCGTAAGGGTTACTGAGTATGAGAGTAAATTACTTAAAGGTGGTTTTCAAAGGAGTTATGGATTTTTACGCTGAACTGCATTTAGTTTCCTAAGAAATGTTTGTAGAATATAGATAAAATGATATACATGGTCACGCAAAGAATTGGATGCATAACCGTCTATGGATGATATTATCTGGAAATGTGATTTCAGTAGTTTTAAGAGTAGTTTAAATTAAATGTTAGCTAAATAGTGGCATGTAATAACGGTACTATTGGCTATGGACGGTAACTGCTGAAATCAATTTTTAAATTTTTTTATGCGTTTTCTAAAATGTTTACTTTGTTATCTTGGTACTTCTTATTTATCCCGTCGACCAAATTACTGTCACCAAATTGTAAGATTAATTGCCAATAACGGTTGCCATTAATTAATTAATTGTAAGATTAAATGCCAATAATGGCCTATAAAATCATTAATTCGACATTTTATTTGTATTTTTGTTAATGTTTTACTATTGATTTGGCGATTTATATAATTTGGCGAAATTGGTCGACGGGATATCTAAGAAGTAACGTTATCTTATTTACCTTATTTCCCTAAATAACGAAGTTTTGTTAAAGCATTCAGGATGTGTTGGAAAGTGTTTCATATTCTATGCTTAACGCATGATTTTTCTTTCTTCTTTAGTCTTAGTTTGCATTTATTTTATTCTTAATTTTTTAGTCATCTACTGCTTTATAGAAACTTTGGCACAGTTGTCATATACGTTATCATACATTGGCGCGATTTTTTTCCGACGCCAATTTGGCGAAAACATCAACAGCATAAACAACAACATCCGGATTACCATATCAAGCAAAATTACGACACTTTGAAGCCAGTTAAGTACCCGTTGTGTATATGACATTGGCGTCAGAAAAAAATCGCGCCAATATGGGCGTGACATCTGTGCCAAAACTTTAATATTTAATGTTTAAACTCTTCGCTCCACTCCCCTTGCATATAGTACAAACTATAACACGGATAGCGCAAAATAATAGACAGTTTGGTACTTTTCCACTGTAGGGGCTTTGGCATTTTTTTACAAAAGCTTGGTGTAATTTGGGCATCAGAAAGTGAGATTTGGGTACTTTTCCGTTATGCGGACACCATTGTCGCCAAGCGTAATAGTTGGCGCAAAATCGTGAATTGAAGCATTTGAAAAATAAAAAAAAACATTGTCGATACTAAAGTGAGCATTTAAAAAATATAACATTTGAAAATTCCAGATTTTTACGAACTATTTCATCAAATCACAAATATATACTTAAAATGAGTGAACTAATAACTGCTATAAAATAAAGCAATAAAATAAAACTCATATTAAACTGCTGGCATAAAATTACAAATATATTTTAGCATTTTGAAATAATTGGCGCATTAGCATACATTTTGGCACGGTGTCCTTATAACGGGAAAATATCGAGATATGTTGTCAAATCATATAAACAACTACGAAAACAAATTCGATGAGCGTTTTTGTTTGTTTTATATGTATATTATTGATGTTTTTATGTACAAATTACATCTGTTTCTGCATAAAATTAGAGAAACGGCTTTTTTATGTTATATAAGTCGCATAAATATCGAAAAAAATGCGTGTGTGTATATAAAATGAAACAGTGATTAGGTTCCCGGAAAATATGTTACCAAATTTCCTTTTTCGCCAAGGCACTTATACTGGAAAAGTACCTAAAGCACATTAAAATCGCGCAGTTAGGAGCTCACACAGTACACCGTTGTCTATTGGCGGTTATTTTATTAGTAGCATCGGGGGGAAGATATAAAGATGTACTTTAAATTCTCACCCATAGATTTCGAAAAAATATCCTAAAAGAGTGGAGTTTAAATTAAATTTCGGTGACCTCCATTATGAAAGATTAATGGTTTTAAATGGGAATTTCGCCAAATTAGCCAGATATCGCCAATTTGGCTAACATTTGATGCTACTGTGGTAACCCTGCATTAATATTTTTAAAAAATTACTCATTTCAATGAGGTATGTCCTACCGGAATAGTGAGGGACACACAGAGACTTGGATTTTATATAAATAGATAGATAAAACGACGTCATCCGAATCCGCTGAAGAATTCCTCATTTACGATCCAATCATAAACTTCTACAATAAAGTATGGGTAGGACGTCACTATTTCAGAATAATACACGAATGCAGCAAAAAGAAAGCAATTCATTAACATTTTTTCAAAATAGCACGTATTTTAATTACTTTTTTTCAGTTTTTATGAGAAAATGACAACAAGAAGATATAATTGCTATTTTTCAACTATTTTTTCTCTACTTTCTAACAGAAATGGAGTACTTGAGTTGCCAAAATCAAACAAATGTCGCTAAAAACTACAAAAAAATTAATATCTCAAAAATAAATGGAGATACAGTTTTCAAACAAATTGCATTTAAAAGAACTTTTATTTTCCAATACGACGGTATAAAAGTTGAAAATGTGCGATGCTTAGAAGTTTAAAAAATTGCTAAAGAGTATTTAATCGTAATGCTTTGTTTTACGGCTAGCGTGTGTAAGGCAACGTTCTTTTTTGGAGACAAAATAAGCTGGGAGAAAGAAATAGCATACCGTACCGGGGGCTAAAAAAAAAAAGCTCGCTAAATTTTCAACATTGATCAATACAGTCTCCAAACTGTTTAATCTTACTACAGCGGCATGCGGTTCATGTAAGCATCGCTTGCCCCTACCTACCAACCTACCGGATTTTTTCAAGTCATAAAAATATAATTTGATCAAATTAAATATGTATACTTAATGAAAAGTTCCTTGTCCCTATGGGGTTATTTAGTAGATTTCCTTGTTAAATAAAATTTCTGTTCACTTCGAAATATTGGCAGGTATCAGCAAGCAATGCTTACAAGGCTTCAAGGCTGATGTCCTATACTAGTAGAACTTTCATGTCCTTCACGTTTCACGAACTCCAGGGCAATGTTTCACGAAGTTTTAAAAATAAATGTTCAGACTTGTACCACTTTTCATTTGAACTAGTCACGACTTTGTATGCCGGGGGATGAGGTTTTAAGGAGGGGGGAGAACGAATTAAACATCCTAAGTTCCCCATTTCAAAACCTCTCCGCCCGTTTTGACTGCTAACTGTACGATGGTATTAATGGAAGGGACCTTCCCGTCGGATGAAATAGTAGTTTAAATATATTTTATATGTCTTGGATTGGCGTGATAAATGATCTCTTGGCGCAATTTGGCGGGGATTTTAATGAAACACGAGAGTCATTTCGTCCCTGTCATCGAATACAGAACATGTTTAATGAGAACGAGGATATTTTTTTTTTTAACTGCAAATTCAAGAACTCCATTTGTTTAGCCGTTGTGCGAGTTTAATGAGGTATTTTAAATTTGAATACCTATCGGACGTCAAAATCTAAATGGAATTTATAATGGGAGGGTGATCTTTTATGTTTTTTAATTGTTCATTTTGTAAAATATAATATAGAGACAATGAAAAAGAATATTTTGTGAAGTTTCACGTGTTTGAACTCATCCCCTGCCTCAATAACTTTTTTATTACAATATTTCCTTATTACTAATGTTTTATGATAAACAGGTCATTTCTACTGTTATAAAGGACAAACGTGTCTGTCCGTAAAGCTGACGTCATTTTGAGAATGGCAACGGCTGGCGATTAAATTTCACTTTTTCAATTTTCGTTACCGCAAATTTTTAAACTTCTGAACATCGCACGTTTTCAATTTGAAAAAAAATCTACTTTTAAAACTTAAATATACCGATATTTTTTATACCTATTCCTACCGAAAAGGGTCAAATGACCCCTATATAAAAAGTTATGTATTTACGATGTTTTGCGAAAAATATACCAGTATATACACTTTGATGTATGAATAAAACTTTTTTTTTCATATAAATATTACAAATTGTTTATTTATTAAAGTGAAAAAAAAATTATAATTACGCAAAAAGAAATTAAGGAAACAATTGATTATTTCAAGAAATTCGAAAATTTAATAACAAATATTGTGCAAATTTGGTTTATGTTCACCACATATTTTCAAGATTATTTCGTTCTCGATATAACCTGAAATGTTTAAATAGAATCTCACCCGGAATAAAGTCAATTTCTAACTGCACCATCACAAATTAGCCCCTTCAGGGCCGATGGTATGTTTATGAAACCACTTAATTTTTATTCCCAAACGCCACAATGGCACCAGAATTTTGGTAAATTATTTTCCATTTAATATGTATGTGAAATATAGCCTTTTTCATATTTATAAATAAATTTGTTGGTCAATTCCGGTGCCAATCATTTACTTCAACACTTTAACATTGAAAATGCTTTGTCCCTGAAAGGGTTAACAAATATGATCTAATACAGTATAATAAATGATGTAATAGCAAAAATACGCAAGTTACTAATGTTCTTACAAAATAAAACATTTATACCTTCATATTCAAGTTTGGAGTAGCACAGTTGAAGTTTATTCCAACAGAGCGAAAAATGTCCAGACCAGGAATCGAACCTGGATACTTGGCGTGCCGTGCCAATGCCTTACCTGTTAGGCTATCCGGACGATACCTGGCTGACATAATTCACTCTTATTTGTTGGACTTGGCTGCGAACTGCAGCGCTAGTTTCATTCATCCGAGCTATAACTATAGCATTTACATGATGAAAGTGCTTTAACACGGAAACTCCTGTATACCATGTAATTAGGTCATAATGAAGAGAACGAATATTTTTTCCAACTGGATTAAATCATATTCAAGTTTGGAGTAGCACAGTTGAAGTTTATTCCAACAGAGCGAAAAATGTCCAGACCAGGAATCAAACCTGGAAACTTGGATTAAAAAATATATATATATATTCGTTCTCTTCATTATGACCATTTATACCGTTATGATTTAACATAAATTTATTCAGGGGTCAAACGACCCCTTGCGGTAGTTAAGCCTAAAATATTTTTTTCTAGGCAAAAAAGGTAGTTCGGAGATGAGGCATTTTAAGAAGTAATATGCTCGCTCATATATTTTAACAAAAGTCGTGAAATATAAAGAAATTTCGCAATGTTTTAGTTTGAGAAATTCGAAAAAAAAATTCAAAAAGGGTCATTAGACCCCTCGCGATAGTTTTAGTGTTAACCCTTCACTACATCACGTGCCACATCTGACACATACCTAAAAACACTGTAATTCTTATTATGTGCCATGAATTTGGCCAATATGATCTCTATCCCTGATCAAGAACAGTACAAAGAATGGAATAACACTTATTTTGTCCATGTCAGATGGCTGCATTTGACAAAAAATTAGAATTTGTTCTTCGGAAACAAAAAAAAAAAAAAAAAAAAAAAAAAATAGATCAAGCTATTTAGGTAAATTTTACTTTCATTATTTTTACTAAATACTTAAAAATATTAATATTAAAACAATTGCAGATAAAGTTAATTACTTTAAGCTCATTTAATTGTAAAATATAGCGATACAATATTTTAAAACCTTAATTGCGTACATAGGTACACGCCATAAAATATAAAATTTTAGCTGAAAATTTGAAATTTAATTTTTTTACTATTTTTTCCATTATTAGACCGATATATAGATTTCAAATGATTTTTTTCATAAAAATTGAAAAAATCGTGCAGTGAAGGGTTAAAGGCATTTTTTTTTTTAACTGTATCTTAATTGACTGATTTACTATGGTTTTGAAAAGAATTTTTAAGCGTGATTTTTTTTATTTAAGCTTACAGAGCTTAATTTCTAGCAAAAAAAGTACCGGAACCCTAATATTCTGCGGTACCGATACTAATATTCGTACCGTTCGCCCCCCCCCCTTCCTCCCGTCACTCCAATCTGCATATTTATATTTTGTACATTATTTGCAAAATTTAAAGCTTTTTTTTTTCTTTAGCAAAATAAAATTTTTAAATATATCAGCAAGCTGTCAACTATTCCACATTTTAGTTATCGCTCCTTCCAAATAGTGATATTTGTGTAATTTTAATGTTAATTAATTTCAGAATTCTGCTATTAAATATGGTAAGGATTATGATTCGGAAATAGTGTGAATAATAAACAGAAAAAAAATACGAAATTTTATAAAAATTTGTTGTATCATAACTCGGTAAGTTTGGGTCGCAGAAGACTGGAATTTTTACTGTTTTATTTGTTAGTGCATGGAAAAAGCTTAGCACTTTTCCAGTATAGAGGTCTTGGCGAAATATAGAAAATAGCCTTGGCTCGAGAAGGAAATCTGGCAATATATTTTCTGGCAACCTATCACAATTTCTCATACACAAATATTTTTTTCAATATTTATACAATTTATTTAATATAAAGAAGTCATTGATCAATTTTTATATACAAACAGCAGTAAATTGTTTATAAAAATAAATAAATATATATATAGTATATAAATAAAACTTTTATATATAATACATATACAGTACGAAGTTCACAGTTTGGACACCCAAAGTTCGGAATTGTCCAAAGTTCGGACCTTCCAGCAGCAATATTCAAGAAAGGAGGAAAAAACAAAATTGTTGAAACAAACAAACAAACAAAAAGTTCTTTAGCAAAAATTTTTACTGAATCATAACTCATGTCTATGTACAGAATAAAAGAAAAACTTCTCAATGAGAAACCCAAGCCAATAAAGAAACGCACATTAACTGAAATTTTCAATAGTTAAGTAAGTTAGAATTTGTTTTTAAATTGTGTGTTCTCTTAAATAAAGGTTTTTGTTTTACTTTTCATTTGGTTATGATTATTTAATGAAAATGGTTCTTTAATTTAGTATTAATAACTGCCATATGCAATTTGTAATATATGAACGTCATATTTTGCATTCTTAAGTAGTGAAATTAATTTTTCTTTTTATTGGAAAAGCAATATTTTTGATGACCCAAAATTCAGAAAAATACGAAGTTCGGACTAGATAAAGTCCCGAGGCTTCCGGACTTTAGACTTTGTAAGAGCTTTAGACTTTGTATAAGCAAGTATGTAAGAAGACACGCTGTATGAAGCACTTTTTTATTTTTGCCTAATTTTATTCCGCGTTTTACAATTAAGTATCAACAGATAGGACGCAAAATCTTACACAAAATCGTTGTCAGTACATGTCAGGAGTGGTCGCATATTAACTTCATTCGAACTGTACACAGAGTGGCCAAAAAATTAGAGACACCTTCTAATAACAAGTTGGTCCACCTTTAGCTTTAATTGCAGCCGATAATTTTCTCGACATGGACTCAACAAGTTGCTGGATACCGTTGCTGAGGAATGTCGGCCTATACTGACAAAACGGCAGCTGTAAAGTTGGGTCAGATTGGATGGTGGCGTTTCCAAGCTTTGAAGTACTCTTTCGGCTTCGTCCCTCAAATGTTCAATATGATTGAGGTCAGGGGACACTTAGCTACCATGGAAGCAGGTTGAACTTTGATCGTTGAATCAATTTCAGACCGATCGAGCACAGTGGGAAGATGTATTGTCCTGCTCAAAGTGACCCTATCTATGAGGGAACACTATAGCCAAAAACGAGTGCAAGTGATCAGCAACGATGTTGAGGTAAGCTGTGCTGTTAAGAGTTGTGTCCACAGGCATCAAAGGATCGAGTGTACTCCAGGAAAACATTCCCCACACTATCATTTCACCGCCACCAGCCTGAAGAATTGTCATTTAGCAGAAAGGGTCCATGAATTCGTGCCGCTCGCGCCCTATTCTGATCCTGCCATCAGCATGATGGATCAGGAAACGAGATTCGTGTGACAGGCTGTTTTTTTTCCAGTTCTCGAATGGCCCATTGGGTCGTTTCTGCTTTCACAACCGGCGTCTTTTCCTACTTGTCTGTGATGCCAAAGGCGCTCTTGGCGATCTTCTACTACTAAAGCCCATCATTTTCAAAGTCCTTATTGTTTGCGTTGGAATATGTTTTGTGATGCACCTGCATTGATTTCAGCTGTAAATTATCAAGTTGTTTCCCTTCTGTTGCTATAGGCTATACGTGCTATTCGCCTTTCATCTCTCTCGTTCACCAGCGTTTTTTGACCAGAATGATCCTTATCGCTTGAAGTTTTTTTTCTCAACTGCCGCTCTCTAAACACCCAAAATACTGTTGGGCGAGAAAATCCTAAAAGAGTCGTCGTTTCAGAGATGCTAGTACCATTTTTTCTTGCACCGAAGTTCATTATCCCTCATTCAAAGTCATATAAATCTTACGTTTTACCCATTTTTACAATAACTTCCGTATTCTACGTTGTACGAAGCTAAGAGTTCCTTATATAAGCAATTCTGCGTTGCTACGTCATTCTACGCCACTTTAGGACTGGCTTACTTTCAGCCTCTAATTTTTTGGCCACTCAGTGTATATTCGGCATGTTACAAGAAAACAGAAGAAGAAAACGAAATTTCGGTTGACCTCCCGAAACTCCAATCCTGAACGACGAATAAAAGCACCACATTCTTCCAGGAAGATGTAAATGAAATTGCGGAATCCTCACCCGTTATATCTTCCACCCTCCACTCACAGATTTAACTACACTCTCAGAAATTAATACTCAGATTTCACGAAATTTTCTTTGTTTTTGACGAAATAGTTTCCTGGAAAATGCTCCGAGCGAACATTTCGTCAAATTGATGAAATTAGTTTCTTCACTTGCTTGACGATATAAATTTCGTCAATAGTTTCGTCAAAAGAGGGCTGGTGGCGCCATCTCTCAATCAGTTTGGAAGCTCCAATATTTGACACGGGGAAAGAAAAAAAATCACCTCTCTCTTTCCCCGGCGTGATTCGAACTCACGACCTTTCGTATGGGAGGTCGCTGTTCTGCCAACCTGGCTGCTGGGGAGTTGAAAGTGTCTGCTTTTAGACTGATATAATGAATTCTACTTCGTATTTTATTTTTATAACGTAGATTGCAATTTTATCGGGCTGCTATATTTTCTGAAAGTTTTAAGGAAAGCTAATTTATTTTTATGGTTTTCTCGTATCTATAAATAATTATAATATGGCTTGATTAAATAATTTACAACTGAAATTTTCTTTGATCAATGGATGATTAGAATATGGTCTGGTTAATTTGTTGCTCACAAATAATGAATTGTGAAGTTCATATTGCGTGAGATTTTATCACTTTGAGTTAGGAAGATAAGATTTTAACACTTTACTGTTTATAAAGAGGAGAGGGATCAATTATGTTTATTTTTAATTTGATTGAAAACGTAATATACTTCTTAAAAAAAAAAAAAAAAAAAAAAAAAAAGATATCCTAGAAGTTTGAAATTTTATTGACCTAATTTTCTTATTGAATGGTTTTGAAAAACACAGGAAATTTATTCTTTTCGAATTAAAACATAACGAACGACAACATATAAATAAAATAATAATAATATTAATAAGCATTCCTAAAAATTCTAACAGCTAAAAAAATAACTAATGAAGAAACAATAACTACCTATATTTCAGTATTTTCTGAAAAGCACTAAGTGCTGTTTTAAAATAAATTATTACAGGACTAACACAAACAAGCAAATATATGTTTGCTAAAATCGTAGGATTTGAGAAGGATTTGAGGAAATGTTTCCTTAAAATGCATTGAGTCTGACCGTGATTGAGGCAAAACTTTCGTCAAATATTTGAGGGTTTACGTTTCGTTAAAAGTCACGTGATGTTAATAGAAAATGATCGTCAAAAACGACGAAATACAGCTCGAGGATTTCTGAATCGTCAAAAGGGAGAGTTTTATTTCTGAGAGTGTATCAATGAGTTTTAACTAACATTTGCATATTCGTGGGAAGATTTTGCTATGCTATCACTATGCAGCAACATTACGAGGTAATAATATTTACTACTATTTCGTATTCCATTAATGTATCTTATTAGAGAAATAGTGCATCTCTTCATGAAGTATTTGAATTTGTAACTTTTTCTTGGATTTTTAACTAAATTTGAACCTTGTTCTCACAAAATAAACAAGCAGTTTGTAAACGTTTATGAAATAATACGTACTGAAGAAAAAAACTTCTAAGATGTAACTTTTTTTTTCATTTTATTCAATGTTTCAAAATTTGAGTATAGATAGATGGTACATAAAATCATTGTCAGTACATAATGACATCATTCATATTATATATTCTCGACGCGTTACAAGAAAACAGAAGAGGAGGACGAAATTTCGGTTGACCTCCCGAAATTCCAATCGTGAACGGCGAATAATAAATAAGAAAATCACATTCCTCCAGGCGCGTGTAAATGAAATTGCGGAATTCTCACCAATTACATACTCCACCCGGCACATACAGAGAGAGAGAGAGAGAGAAAAGAGGGAGTCGAAATTAAAAACTTCGCAGCAAGAGAGAAAAGAGAGGCACAAAATAAGAAAAGACGCCGCGTCATCAAGTCGAGATATTCAAATTCCCAAGTTCTTTTAAAAAGCACTTGAGGAGCGGGAACCTTTCTTAGGGCTTTTGTTCCCCCCCGCCACGAAGAAGAGCCCCAGAAATGAAAAATTCTTTGAAGAACACACACGCAGAACAAGTGTGACCGCTATTAAGCGGGACTTTTGTCAAGTTGGATGTTCCTCTCATTAAAGTTGGAAAAGTAATTTATGAGAAATCGGTAATAAAAGCCGGCCCATTTCAATAGCAGCTGAATGACATGCGAAGGCACTTGTGCGCTTGTTCCAGCAAGAGAGAGGGGTGTAGATTCCAAGAAATTTTGATTATTATTTTTTAGCCCCTTCTGTCTCTCTCTCTCTCTCTCTTTCGGGGATCTGTCTATTAGTTTCGCGGTGTGGGCTCGTTATATTTACGCAGCTCTTTCTTCATTAGAGGCAGCCAGTTTAGTAGTATGTGCTCTTCGCTGTCAATTATGCTTCGATTTAATATAGGGGGATGGTTGGATCTTTTATCTGGCCATTGTTCAGCTTTGCCGAGATAAAATGGCTAAAAAATGAGGACACGCTTCAAAAGTATATGTATCAGGAGTTGATATTCATGTTCTCTAATTATTTCTTAAAGTGAAATTTTTTGAAAATTGAAAACTTTTTATAATTTATTTTTTAGAAATACTTTTTTTTTTTTTTCTGATGTTCTTTTAAGAGTATAATTTTTTTTCCCTCCTTTCTGTCTTGTATTTTTTCCCCCTGATTTTATGGAGCTTTATTTATTTCCTGAAAGCATCGTTATTACATTCCCTGCAGATGTAATTTATACATCAGTCTTCATTTTAAAAAGAAGAAGTAGAAGGCGACACGCTTTTATAAAATAGATATTGAATTTTCGTATAACGCTCAGATTTTGATTTTGATTTTTGTCAGTTAAAAACATACATACATATGTTCTTATTTTCATCTAAACCTCAAAGGCATCAAGATTACGCGGGCTTTCAAATCGGTTGTGCTCATTTGTAAAAAAATATCCTTATTAGATTATGTATAATATTTGTTAGCCACTTGGATATAAGATCCTGATGTATTTAGTTGTAGTTACTCAACTTCCGAATTCTCCTTGCTAATGCTAAATCTATGAGCGTGTGATGCATTCGTCTATTTAAAATATCTTCTCAGGAAATCAATACTTTTAAGTTATTTTTTCTGTGTACTTTTCTTAAAGAATGTCCCTTTTTTTCTTAGTTCTCAAAATATTTCTAAACTATAAGGCTTAATTTTATAGGAAGTGTTAAAATCTCACTCACAGTTGGTCCGCTTTTAACGCATAACATATTAAATTAAGCCTAGATTTTAGAAATATTTTGAGAACTAAGAAAAAAAGAGACATCCTTTAAGAAGAGTGGCGTTACAAATATTAATTTCCCACCAGGAGGCGAAGGCACAGACCATCACCTCATCGAGTTGACGGCTGAAATTCCAGGATTAGACAGAATTCGATTAGCATATTAAAATGCAACTGGTCTACCAAGTCATATCTTCGTGGAAACCACTTGCAGATCCGATTTTAGTGGTTGATCGGTAGATTTATAATTGTCATTTCTTTATAAGACTAAACCACTTTAATGACGTTTTCTTAATTTTATTAGGCTTTACTAGCTCAAAAATTGAAAGAACACATAGAACTTTGGCAACCTAATAATAATCATAAAACACAGTGATAAAAGTCCTCCTATTTGTATCAAAACATGGCATTCATTTTTTGACACACTAGGGGGCTCGGCCCCCTACGAGCTACGCTCGCCAACCCCCGTCCAGACACCGCAGACTCTAAATGCACGCTAATTTGATCGGCTTTAAAAAGATTTCGAAAGATTGAATTATAATTTAAAAAACAGTGGCGATCTCCCTATAAATAAATTTCTATTCATTTCTCTTTGATTGGGAATTTTAACGCCAATTCCGCTGCGGTACTACTTGATTATCCTGTCGCCCAATTTCGCCAAATTATATAAATCGCCAAACTACTCGCCAAATTGTACAAATTGATATAATTTTTATTTTAAATAACGAAAGAACAAATAAATTCGTACAACATTAATAAAGACACAAATAAAACGTCAAAATAAAAATAACTTGATGACGTATACACGTGTAACAACATTTCAAAATAAGCTAATATAAAAGGAATTAAGTAAAGAGAGTCTTTGTCTCCTGGTATTTTTTAACAAAGCGAAAAGAAAGTTCTTTTAAATGAGACATTTTAAATTAATTCTCAAAATATCAAATAAATGTCTAGCGCAATTTCTAAATTTAAACTTTTTTGCACTATTATTTTGTGTTCATTTTATGTAATAACTATAATGTGACGTAAATATGACGTAATTTCTCCTAAGACTTCTAACGCATGTTAATGAATTTATTATTTTACAATATCCTTTCTCTTTTAAAATTCACGTGTATACTTTTTATGACGTAATTTTTAATAAGTTCCTGCGTAATTATTTAATTCTAATTTGAAAGTTTTTTTCCTGTTTATAATAGTCACGTGTAAATAAATTTTTAATTTGAAGCAAACATTATTGCTTGCGCTTTTTATACAGTTGGCAACAGTTTAAATTAGTACAATTTTCTGAAATCTGTAAAAAATATCCCTAGAAATGCTGAAAATTTGAATTTAAAATAGAAATAAAGCCTGAAAAAATGAGTCAAAATAAAAAATTAATGCAATCTGCACTCCGGCAAATTCTAACGCATAAAATGATTTAAAAATGATTACACTGCCATGTATAGTTTTTGCTGCTATAAAACTTTTTTAGTGGAACGATTTTCTCCAACTTTAGCATTAAATAACTCTTAAAATAATTCTTCGATTTGAAAACTGTCTGCATCAGCGTGTTTATCAAACATTTCTGTATGAAACCACCGATTTTCATATTTTTGTATGCATTATTTTTGTTAATATTAACGAAGAAAGACCTCCGTTCACAAAAAAATCAAAACCGGCGGCGGCGGCGGCGGCGGCGGTGACAGCGGTAGTTACTTTTTTTTAGAATAGAGAGATTACCAAACAAAATTAAATCTGTCTATTACTTTAAACATTCATATGCATTGGCTACATTTAAGAGAATGAAAACTACTTCCCATCAACTTAACCTTTAACTGGTGTTACCGTTGCTTTTTTCATTTTTCACAGTTTAATTTGTAATTTCCAGTTTAACTCTATTAAGTATTAAAAGAACTTAAAACACCATCAAAAACTACTAAATGCGGTAGGCCTTTCGAAAGATCTGAGTGTTTCTTCATCAGGCGCAAAGAAGACGTGCTTCTACTATGAAAGCAGCAGCAAGACTCAGATCTTTCGAAAGGCCTAGCGCATTTAGTAGTTTTTGATGGTGTTTTAAGAAGTTCTTTTAAGGGTGTATTCCAATCCAGATTGCTTATTTTCTGATTTATTTTTTAATTCATTTTCACTCTCAAACGCACCAAACTGGCAAATTCTCTTATTTAGAAACTACATAATGTGCCGTGCTTGTCGATTTTTTGATAAATGCAGAAAATAATACAAAAAAAGATGTCAAAGTGGGCGTTTTGAATCGAATTTTCCGAAGCGGGAGATTTGGGAATGAAAAAAAGTGTCATAGTGAGAAAATAATTGCGCAAAAATCAAATTCTAATTAATTGAAGGAAAAATGAAATCACACGGCCTCTTAAACATCTCTTCAAAAATCACCTCTGCAAGTTTCATGATTTTACTTTTAAAAATGAGTCTGAAAATGTCTCAGAAAATTTCGAGCGAGGGTGGAAAAATATTTTTTCAAATACACCCTTAATACTTATTGATTCACACCAGTTCCAACTTATTTGCTTTAACTCTAAATTTTGTGGAATTTTGTTTCGTTTGGAAGCCTAGTATTATCGCTAGAGACTGTTGAATGGGTAATTTTTTTGTTATAATAGTTCTGTAGAAAATGTTTAGTACAGAAAAAGTATCGTTTGAGTTAACAGAACTTTAAATTTATATTTCGATCGAGCGGTCTCACAGACCTCTTCACAGTAGTTATGCGACAATTTCTGTCACAGTAGTTTAAAATTAACCCTTTGTATCACCGTGTTGCAGATCTGCAACATACCCAAAACTTCCTTGTTATTTCGACAATAAATTTCAAAAGACGATTTT
This sequence comes from Maratus speciosus, assembly GCA_963932465.1. NCBI lineage: Eukaryota > Metazoa > Arthropoda > Arachnida > Araneae > Salticidae > Maratus > Maratus speciosus. The sequence goes on along the minus strand of OZ010790.1, from coordinate 1,646,118 downwards.
GTTGATTGTTGTTATTTTATTACACTACTATTAACATAATTATTTCATTAAATCCGCAACAAATGTCTATAGGGGAGATGGGGGCACATGTGAACAGTTCGCATACATATAGCTTTTTCTCATGACTGGATTAATTTCTATAAACAAAACCTACTCAATATAGTAAATAGAACTTTTTTTTATACATGGTAATTTTTTAAAAATCACCTGTATAGTTCTTCTTACATTTTTTAATAGTTTTATAAATTCGAAAAATTGTTCACATGTGCCCCATCAGCGGGGTAGTTGTGAACACACGTGGGGCACATGTGAACACAAGGAAAAATATCCTTTCACATGCTTTTTATTCTGTGATTCATTTGTCATCGTAATCATTAGTTAATTAACTGTGAAATTCACCATAAAGAAATATATATATATTTCTCTAGTTTCTGGGTGATATGTTTAAGCAAAAGATTATAAAATGAAAATAAGTAGATTTTGGGGGTGGAGGCTTAGATCATTCATTAAGTATTGCTGAAATAAAATAAAAAAATAAAGAAGCAATTTTAAAAAAGAAATTAAAACTTTTAAATTTTGCTTAGGGGTTTTTGTTTCGGGAAAATTTTAGAGAGGGCGCGTTTACATACTATTTATTTCAAATCTGCCGAAATACGAAAGATTCCCAATGCTCTATTTGCCTTATTTACTTGTAAATTATAGCTAAAGGAGGGTTTTTTAATGATTTAAAAAATATCTCGACTATACCCCCCCCCCCCTCCCAAACTTCTTTTGCTTTTGAAAGAGGGAGGGGGTTACAATAGAGTTTTTACGGTAGTTATCAGTTTAAAAATTTTACTTTCTTAGAATATTACTCATATCTATCTCCATTCAAAGCATCATATACATAACTGTTTTAGATATGGAAGTAAGCCATCATTGCAAGTTTAGAATAAATGTAATAGAAAAATTTGCAAAGTTGTTCAAGGTAATACTTTTGTATTAACAATGCATAAAAATATTGTTGTAAACTGTTTAGTAAAATAATATATAACACTTATTGCATTTTAGAAAACATTAAATTTATTTAAAGTACAATTGAATGTAAACGAGCTTGTTGCTCTTTGTGTATTTGCTGAAATATGTGTTTGAAGAAGTTTTAATGCAAAATCAACTTTGTGTAAGGAAAATATCTTCTATTTCAGGAAAATTATAGATAATGGAACTGACATTATTTATCATTAAGTTAACTAAAAGGGACAGAATCACAGAATGATTATTGGGGTACTTATGTACTGTTCATATCTGCCCCCCAACTTATCTGTTCACAAGTGCCCCACATTGCTGCTTCTGTTAAATTGATAAATCATTAACATTTCTCAATTTTAGAAGAAAAAGAACGTTATCAAAAATATTTATTAGTATTCATAGTATATGTTAAAACACTCAAATTCAAATAAATGAATAAATAAATAAAGTTATACGCTTATCAACTTGGAACAAAGATTTTACTTTTGAGATCTAAAAACAGTGTTTTGGCTCCATAGGACAAACAAAATGTCAAAAAGCTTCAAAAATTTTTTACCATATGTCTACAGGTGCTGTCATCTTTAGTAATTTTTTTCAAATTAAAAAACTTATAATAACTATTGAAAAATTGCGATGTTCACATCTGCCCCCTGTTCACATGTGCCCCCATCTCCCCTACTGATTTTTGTTTTTCGCGCCAAAGTTTGATTTATCGCTTGATCAGCTACACATGATTTTTGCTGAATTAAGCTTTGAAATACAGAGGTTAAAAAAGTCTGCAGACGTCTACAAGAATATTGTTTTCAAAGGTGATTTAAATTCTTTATTTAAAGACCATTTTCGAGCTAGGAAATTTATAATATGTATAAGATAAACGTAAATTTCTGTTTGTTGCAGATCTGCAACAACGCACCATATCTTCTCTTGTAATGGATTTTTTAAAATATCAAAAGAGCATCGAAAATATCTTCTAATGGTTATTTAAGTTGCATTTCTTTCAGAAGAGCAAAATTATTGAAAAGGGGAAACATTAGTCTGTTTTTATATTTAATTTCTATAGGGTAAGTTAGGGATCACCCCCACTCCTACCCCCTTCTGCAAAATTAACACAAAGTCCAAAGCTAGCAAAAAAGGGAAAGGTCTCGTAGTAGAAAAAAGAATTCAACAGAAAAGCATAGAACGCCTACTCAACATATTTCACCAAAACAAGTGCGCCTAGATGAAATTGGGCACTGACCATAGTGGGCAGAAAAAAGAATATGTTGTAAATACCCCGATTGTAAAAAGTTTAATCAAACTGTTTGTGAGAAATGTGGTATGGGACTTTGCTACAACAAAACTAACAATTGTTTCAAAAATTTTCGTGCAAATTAAAATTTTAAATATTTTCAGCTTTTCTGCCATTTGGCAAGATGTTGCAGATATGCAGCAAACCCACTTTTCCAAATAAAAATTTTATTTTTCTGTTCTGAATTTTTTTTAATTATTTTTTCCATGCTTAAAATGATGCATTTTAATATCTGTGTAAGAATTTTTCAAATCGGGGTTGTTGAGTTACAAAGGGTTACCCAGGTTGTATAGCCTTTTTCTCAATGTTTGGCTATACTTTTGATAAATTATTTATTATTCAATAACCTTTATTGAACGCTATTCTTGATTAAGTTGTCTTTCCAGTAATGTGTAGCTTTCATGCTATTATTAAGAAACATTTAGTGTTATGCGCCATCAAACTTCAAAAAAGCATTTTATCCAAAAGGTATCCTTAAGTTTAGCCACTAAACTAGTGTAAGTAAAGCTTGATTAAAAAAAATAATAAAATAAACTTTTAGCAGTATCATTCTTACTTGTTGATATAAATTCTTTCAATGATACTTTTGCCATGGCTTAACAATTAATGTTCATTTAAATAGCATGCTAAGAGAAATGTAGGGCTCAATGTAATTTTCTCTCTCTTTCAAGTAGTTCTACTTCCCACCATTGTAGGGAGATTCCCTCTTAGAAAAAATCTATATATATATATTACGCTATCGTACGTGGCACAGAAATCGTGATTATTTGTTAATTGTTTAATGGTAAATTAAATTATGAATAAAAGTAACATGATACAATGCTTAGCACGCTTTCCCAAACATAAATTTTAAGGGAGACTAGACTGGTCGCCAAGGGTGGCTAGTAGAAGGAATTTCAATTACCATAAAGTACATCTGGATCCTTTTTTCTTTTGTGTATCTACTGATGCTTCTTTAAAAAACAAGGTTTTGTGACTATAGTTCGACGCTGAAGTGCTTCTTAAAGCTTTTATTACATTGTAACCTGGCAATAAATCAAAGCATGTGAAACTTTTACCTCCGAGGTATCTACCCTTTTCATAAACATGTACACAAAACATAATGTCTCTGTCCAAAATATCTTCCACTAAACAACCTCACAACATAATGGGGAGTTCTAGTCTTAATATAACACATCCGGTCAGTGTCTGTCTGGTCTCCAACTTATAGAGATTGGTTATAATTATTAATCCTGAGGATACACTGTGTTCCCCCAAAAATGCCAGTTGAGAAAGTATAATTGTATAATTTATTGGCGTGTCCATTTTGTGTCAGGGTACAAAGGTTGACTATCCCTGAGGAATACCATAAGGTTCCCTACTTCTCTACAAAATTATAGGCTTCAACTAATCTGGATTCTATGTTTTTATGCTCTTATCTAAGCTTCTCATTTAATAAAATATTATATAACCACTGAACTGAAGTGTATTCTAAAACTTTCATTAAACCAACCACCCCTAATCATTTAGCATTATAGCAAAACAAATGAAACGTTTACCTCCGAGGTATCTACCTTTTTTTTTTTTTTTTTTTTTTTTTTTTTTTTTTTTTTTTTTTTTTACACATACACACGAAACATGATCCGTCTGTCCAAAATATTTTCCGCTAAACAACCTCACAATCATGATATCCATAATGGCAAGCTCTAGTCTTACCATAATACATCCGGCCAGTGTCTGCGCTCAGCTCCAAACCAACAATCAAGGATTCTTCTTCCCCACTATATTCTAAAATGAACCTCGTGATGTTCACCGCCCCCACTTCCATAGAATGTCATCCGAACCACATGGTTCGAAAATCATAGTCTTCCCCCCTTATTACAGGAACCACAAAAGCTGAGGTTTGTTAGGGGAGTACTATGTCCAATATGGGCAATTAGTTCCCCGTCCCCCCTTTTTCCTCTTACGTCATTGCAAATAGTCTTGCCTTTGTTATTTAATAAAAGATATGGATATGTCATCGGATCTATCTTGCAGTATGTGCGATGGGGCAGTGAAGGGCAAAAGAAATGGGAAATGTTGGAGGACTGGGGCCTTGATTTGAGCGAAAAGCAGAAGGATGAGACGGAAAAAGGGGAGTAGCTGAGAAGTGAAGCGTGTTAGATTTGTTTTAGTTAATTAAATCATCAAATAAGAATGACAAATTCTCATTATCATGGGTACCGGCAAGAGTGTACCAATAAAGAGCCATTGCTAATTGATTGCTAATTTATCAAACTTTAGCAACTTCAGCAACCTACTTTCCTATAGCCTTTTGTGTGTGTAACTCCTTAACAGTGTTTTTCACACCCAGTTCGATCCGTTCAAACGAGCGGTATTCGTGATTGTTCAAATGAGGACGTGAGTTTCAAAACTCGCTTTATCCAGAAAATTAAATTTTAAGAAATCGCGAAAAACCTCTAACTTCGTCCTTTGGCTTTCATTTGAAATCAAAATTTTACAATGCCAGAAATACAGGATAAAATTAGAGTTTTTTTGCAGATTGTAGTTTTTATTTTCGGTGCAGGTTGACCAATAGAATAGATTTATAAAGAAAACATAATTTCTTTTAATTTTGGATAGGGCGAGTTTTGAAAGTCATGTCCTCAAATGCAGTTTCATTTGTACAATATCTGATTCTTTAAATTGGATCACCAAAGTGCGCAGGTTTTCTCTTCGAATAGGCTCATTTAAATGTATTTAGTATGTAAATATATTCCATATTATTCTTATTATGCAGGGAAGTGGGGGATCTTGTTGCACTGTTAAAGAGTTAAATTACATTTTAAAAATATATTGCAGTAAATTGTAACCTGATGACATAGTGGCCTATTTTTCTGATTATTTTAAAGCAGCCCGAGGTCTTTGATTTTTGCCAAAATATTCAATTTACAATTTGTAAATTTTAACATGCTAATAACTGCAGCCATGAAAAACACTCTCGTACAAATGTTTGTAAAAGCCAATTGTATATTCAGGCAACACAAATTGTCTATTTTAAGGTAAAAATGCCCTAAACAGAAACAGATCAAAGTTACATTGTCGGTCCAACTTGGGGTTTTAGGTTCAGCCTTTTTAGTCATTCTTCCCAGTTAAAACCAAGGACGGATCCAGCACACCATTTAGAGGGGGGGGGGGGTGGAGGGGATCATGGATTTACTTTTATTCGGTGGGAGAGGATTACATCTCTTTATGAGAATTTTTTATATTGAGAGCTATTCCCAAAACCAAACTAACTACTTTTCTGATACTTTCGCGAAATCATTTTCCTTCATAAATACAAAAAATTTGCATTCATATTCGTAAAAATATAAAATTTACCGATTTTGCTCAAATAACAAGAAATTAAAGAGTTTCCCATTATCTTATAAAGGTAAAGATTCATGCAGACAATGTTGTCAAAGTTAGCATTTTTAGCCAAGTTTTACGAGTTCACAGCCACAGAAATTTCGTCACAAGCAAACAATTGGCTGTCACTTCCGGAAATTCAGTTTAAAAAAGTCTAACAATTGTCAACGATTCAATAGGGCAAAAATTTTTATTCAATTTTACAGATAACAAAACCGTACAGATTGGCAGCTATGTGATTCTATTAGTGTCATGAAAATTGCAGGTGTAGTCTCTTCTTTCCGATCAAAGTATTAAACAGTTTTTTTCAATCGAACTTATACCTTTGGAATGAATCATTTTCTTCTGATGGACTGATGGCCAATGAAAAAAATGACATATTTATCTTTATTTTCAAAAACAATTATGGCCTTTCCCCCCCCCCCCCCATTCTAACCAGAAAATCAGAGTTCTAACTTTTTACAACTGCTCTTTCATCTTCACCTAACATTTCATTATAATGGCTATTTCATAATAATGGAAGCCATCAGACAATCAGAAGAAAATAACTCGGATAATCGGGACTGTACTGTTTATTTCATTTTTAAAATGATCTTTAGAAAAGTTTTTTTGGTGTTCAGAGGGGGGTCATGACCCCCGTGACCTCCCCCTTGGATCCGCCATTGGTTAAAACTATATAATTGCAACACTTTGAGCATTTTTTTTTCTTTTTGCTGATTGAATGACTGCAAGACAATAATCAAAACCATGCACTTTTATGAATCCAACATACTGTATATCCATATGGTAAATTTCTTGATTCTTTGAAAAATTATGACGTAACTTCGATTTCTATTCCAAGTTCTTATTTTGGTCCTTTCAACATCTTTTCGGTAACTTGAAATGTAATTAGATCGGATCACTTTATTGAGTAATGATAATTATTAATCTGTCTATTCAAATAATATCTAATGACCTTAATTTGATTCAATCAATGTTGAAAAAATTAGACAAAGTTTATGTTACATATTTTCCAAATGAATTTCCATCCACGTCATAATTTTTCAATTGAACTTTTTATGCATTAATATCAGTATGTGGAAATGCGTGCCGTTTTTTGTCTATCAGTATGAACTTACAACTATACAATTCCAAAAATAATCAACTAAAAGATATTGCAAAATAATAATAGTAATTATTATTATTATTATGAATTTAATAATAAGAAAGCTTTTTACACACTTTAATAAATAATTCACCAGAAAGAAATAAGCTTTTATTTTAAATATTAATTGCGGAAAAGCAACAAATGAACAACAGTAAAATACTAAATGAATAACACATCTTATATTCTTAAGAAAAATTTGTTTACATTCATTATGTCCTTTTGAGAAAATGTGTATATATTATGATTATTTATGCTTATTCAATGAGACAAACAACCAAATACTAAGCAGAAAAAAAGTATTTCGAGAATGATATTTTTTCGCGCTAAATCAAACGTACTTAGCAGTGGTTCGCTTACCTCCCCCTCCCCACAAGATTTTTCGATTAAAACTGAGATTTTGTGTGTTTGTGGGGGGGGGGGGGATTCTCTCAAAGCAGTAGTATGGAATTTATATATATATACTTAACAAAATGGTGTAGTTTTCCTTTTCAGTTGCTTCAACCATTTCTTTTTTAATTTTCAAACTTATAGAAACTTTCAAAATCTCGGTTATTTTATTAATATTAGATAATATAGTGGCGGTCAAAAACATTTGAGAGCCATTTTAATGGCAGTTGCGCTGTACTGAATCTTAAGAAGTATTAGGTTAACAATTCAACGCTACTTCTCGAATGTCTCACACATAGGTCATCAGTTTCAAGAACTTAGTTCCAGGAAAACATCCACATTAATAAAAGCAATAATGTATCCCGTGGATTTCGCTGGCTTAAAAATCATCCTATCGTCTAACATTATACGTCACTCCTAAAAACGATTAAGTACTCACACATCGAGGAGCAAATTTCACTTCCATTATGGCCCTGCCATCTCCCCCCGCCCATCAACAAAACCACTGACGTTTAATCCCCGCATTTTTACATTAAATTCAAACCCCGAGAACAGCATTCCTTAAAATTCAGCAGCGGGGAGGAAGCCGCAGAATGGCGGGTCCTGCCAGCCTATAAATCGCGGGCCTTTTGGCTTTTAGCGCCCCTGAAAAGCCCCGGCTATTAGTCGGCAAATGGAGAAACGCAGAAAAGCACTTCGCCAGCTATTTAATCTGATTTTGGTAAGTCTCTGTGAGCCCTGCATTCCTCTCTGCTTTTACCTCTTCAATGGCAAAAGGAGGGAGTTCAGGTAGAAAATAGGGGGGTGAGTTGATATTGAAAATTGACGAATGGCCTGATCAGAGAGAATAAGACCCCGTTTCCGGGTTTTTACTTTTTATTACTACAGCAGGCTAGCGTAGAGTAAGAGTATGACATTTTAGGATCTAATAATAAAACTCCGCATATATATGAGACGTATACCAATAACTGGCGTATAATTTTACATTTGAAACGCATATTTTTTAGCAACATGCGCTGAATAGTGAAATTTCTAAAGGAAAATGGTAGGGGGGGGTTAATTCTTAACAGGGGGTATGAAGGTGTTCTTGGCTGGTGATCGTTGTCGCTTAAAAAATAATAAAAATGTCTTGGTAAATATGTTACCATATGGGTCGTGATTCCAAATAAGCAGATAGGAACACAATTGAAAAGAAGAGTACACCATGAACAGGCGAAAACACTTTTTAATCCAGGTCCAGTCCAGGTGATACAGCACAAGTACAAAATTCAAAGTTCCATGTCTACGGCTGCTGGTGATGGTGGCACCTTGGATAATTACACTCATTGCCATAAAAATTTGCGCACCAAAGAAATAATCGTGGGATCGTAACGAAACTTGGCATGAAGGTACATATCAGGCAGATATGAAAATGATTAGAAATGCAGCGCGGTTGCGCATTGCTTAATGGCACTAGAGGGCGTTGAACATCGTCCTTCTTGGAGTATAAAACTGGTAGCAGAACTTGTTTGAGTGTACCTGTTCTTTTGCAAAGGAAACGCTGAGGTAGACATGCCGTTACGCAGCCATCGAAGACAATGTGAGCCGTCAGAGTTCGAGAGGTGAAGAATCATCGGGATGATGGAAGCTGGGTGGTCAGCTCGGCGAGTAGCTCGTCAAGTAGGCCGTTCTGATTTTACTGTGAGGAGGTGTTGGGACCAGTGGACTGAAGAGACGTCATTTACACGGCGACCAGGCTCTGGACGCCCTCGGCAGACCAGTCGTCTAGAAGACCCTCACATCATACAAAACGCACGCGTAGAGTCAACTGCCCCATTGGTCGCTATCCAGACACAGGCAGCACTTTCACTACGGACCCCTGTGTCTTCCCGAATCATCGCAAGGCACCTGGCTGAAGGACATCTGGTATCGCAGCGCCCATTACGTGTGCTGCCAATGACACCTACCCACCGCCGCATCCGTTTGGAGTGGTGTCGCACACGACGGGATTGGTTGCAACGGAATGGAACCAGGTCGTCTTCAGCGACTTGTCTATATTGAATTTGAGCAGCGATGACAATCATGTTCGTGTGTGGAGGTCCCGTGGTGAACGCCTCAATCCTGCCTTCGCTTTACAGCGACACACCGCTCCCACAGCTGGTGTGATGGTATGGAGTGCCATTGCTTACGATACACGGTCACCCCTAATAGTGATCCGTGGCACAATGACAGCCCAGCGGTACGTCCAGGACATCCTTCAGCCACATGTGTTGCCACTCGTGGCAGGGCTCCCAGGAGCCATTTTCAGCAAGACAATGCTCGGCTAGACACAGCAAGGATGTCACAAGACTGCCTCCGCCACATTACCACCCTTCCCTGGCCTGCTCGATCCCCAGATTTGTCCCAATCGAGCATATCTTGAATCATTTGGGACGGCAAGTTGGACACCCTACGAGTTTGGTTGATCTCGAGGCGCGTTTACAGCAACTGTGGAACGAGATGTCTCAGGATGTCATACGGAACTTGTATGCCTCAATGCCCGCTCGTATCGCATCGTGCATTCGCGCTAGAGGGGGTCCAACAGAGTACTAAAATTTCCGTTCATTTGTACTTTTTTCTGCAATAAATGATCGTTTTTCTTTGGTTTTCTACTCACTTACATATATCACAGTAGTACTTACGTGTGGAAAATTTCGTTTCATTTGGACGTCTTTTTCTTGGTGCGCAAATTTTTATGGCAATGAGTGTACATTACGTTGACCACTACGTTTTAGCAGCAAGGCGATCCCAGTGAAGGAAAGATTAAAAATCACACCAGCAAATACTTCTGTTCATTAATTGGCGTGCTGAATTTGGTGAGAGAACATGAATCATGAAATATCCGTTAATTGTACCTTAAGGGTGTTCTCAAATCCAAAAGGGCAACTTTCTGACATAAGTTTTAATTCATTTTTGTTCGAAAAGGTATGAAACTAGCTGGTGTTGTTGTTCAGAAATTATGTCATCGAGCTGTTTTTTCCATTTTTTTTTCAAACGCAATAGATCTTTCAGAAAATAGTGTCAAAACGGACGTTTTGAACCGAGTTTCCACGCGAACGGAGTATAAGCACTCAAGAGCGGGCGAAAACCGTGTTTGTCACGTGATAAAAAACGCTTATAACTCAATAGGTAATTGATCGCTAAAAAAATGGAAAACACAGCTCAATTCTAAATCGCTTCCATGGCCAGGCTTTCCAATTTTATATCTCCCCGTTAAAAAATGAATTTGTAAATGCGTCAGAACGTTTTGCGCTTGTTGAGGAGAGCAGTTAAGAACAGCCTTAAGGATAATTTTAAATTTCATGCCAAATTCGGTAAGTAGCGAGCCTCAAGTTGAGCCAAATATAGGTTACTCAAGAATTTTAATAACCCTAATGGGAAGGCATAGACAAAGAAGATCCGGTAGACTCTTCTATATTCTTGGGCATAGATACACAAATTAATGAGGAGAGGCTATTTCGCCATTATTATTTTGAAAGGAATAATATATAAATAAAAATTATAACAAAGTCTAGAAAGTACATCTGCTATCTTTTTATGGATAAAAATGCGGTTGATTTTGTGTGCCGGCGAAAGAATGAAAGTTTTCGTAGGAGAGTTTCAACGCTAGAAAAAGATAAATTATTTCTATCATTTATTTAGGAAAGGATTTAAATAAAATTTAATATGATGAAATCAATTAATAATAGAACGGGATCTTTAATATTAAATAAAATGAGATAATTTAAAATTATATATGATTTCACATCACAAGGGGAGGTGCCATCACTGTGCTATGTCGAGTAACCCCACCGAGATTCTTTGATGAAGTAGAAACCCTGTTTTAAAATGTTTTCTATGCGAAAATTTCGTTGAAAACTAATTTTTGTTTTGTTTTGTTTTTTCTCGTAAACTGGTTGTTCGAAGTAAGCATCCGTAGAATTTCATAATAAATAAGGAAGTATTAATGTGAAAATAAAAATTACAAATTTACTGAATGGTGTGTATAAAATAAATTAATAAATTTAAAAAAATCAAAAAACCCGACTGCGTAAAAAGCGAACTAATTAATTATTTCTCATCAATGTTAAACTATTTTTTATATTACTTACCTATTTTTTTATGCACTCGTATTGATGTCTTTTAAGTTGCGTTTAATTATTAGTTCCTATCTATAAACACTGTTTTGATGAGGCCTATAGATGTCTATGATGGTTAGAGTTGCAGTAAAGCTAGAGATCCTACCTACACAACTTCCAGGTTGTGTAATATTTAAATGAAGCTTCTTACTGTAAAATAGTCAATAAAACATCGTCTTCATTTTGAAAGACCTATCCAACAATAGGCCACTCAATAGGGTGGGTAAAAAAAAAAAAAAATTCGTGCATACCGTCATTTTGTATTTTACGGCCGCCATTTTGAATTTATAAAAACAAAATATAGCCTATAACCATCGGACAGTTAAGACGAATCGATAGAGATCTCATTCATTAAAATCCATCCAGCAGTTGGGATGCTTCGAGGGTATAAAGAAATCCACATACCCAGATACGCGTGAAACACATAAGCAGTCGGGTAAAAACTAAACATACATTAAAGTAAAATTAAAATATTCAACGTTAAATTAAATATTCAACTTTTTAAAATCAAGACGGTTTGGCTTTGTTCTTTTAAAACTTTAAATAATATTTTAGACTTATTAGCAGTGCACATTTTAGTTTCTAAGGCCGTTTTTTGCTTGATATTTATGTCCTATTTTGCCGAGTTCAGAAAAATTTGTTTTCTCGCCTAGTTACCACGAAACAAGCAAAAATAATCATGCATCAAGCATAGATTATGAAACACTTTTCAATGGACAATATCCGCCTGACGTCACACTTCCCCATCATGTGCCTTACAGGAGATATTAGCAGATGTAACTGTAAAAATAACTGTACTTACTATACATGTTACTTGTTTATTTAAGCTTTCGATTCAACTTTTGTCGCCAAATAATGTGATTTAACGCCAAAATGTTTAAGCGTGCGATGTTCGCAATAATGTTGTTTCAAGTGTATGAGAGCAGTTATGAATGGAATTTTTATATTAAAGTGTAAATTATATAAACATGGTTTATACATATTAAAAAGTCCTTCCGGTCAGTGCCGGGAGGAAGAGGTAGCTTTCATATTCCTTATTTTAAAAAAGCCAACTTATATTATTCAAACACACGAAGCTCAATTAAGTGGAAACCGAATGTAGGAGATTCAATACTTATTTTTATCAATACTAAATCATTATGAATGAGAATTTCGCAAAATTAGTCAGCTTTATCCAAGCTGCTTTTATTTAAAGTAACTTATATTTTGCTGCCGAATTCGGCGATTTCTTAAAGTGCCTGCCATTTTAAGACAACATGGTGGATGAGGCTAACCAGTGAACTTGTTCGAGACCTTAGTAATTGCTGTGCACATGCTCACTCACATCGAAATCGGTTGATACATACGAGTGCTGTCGCAGGCAAAAAATGAGATTTTTCAAAATGTCACCCACGTTAGAAATTGAAACTGCTATATCTGAGCCATTTTTTAAGATAAAGACAAACAAAAAATGCTCCTGAATCCTTATATCAAGGTCAAGTACTTAAGAAAGAAACCTTTTTCAATTTCTAATTTTTTTGCACCTCACTTTAAATATATATATTTTTAATTTAATGGCCGCCATTTTGAAACAAGATGGCTGATGAAGCTGGCCAGCGAACTTGGTCGAGATATTGATGTATACTATCCACATGCCTTCTTCCATCGAAATAGGCGAATACGTGTGGTATCGCGAGACAAATACAAGATCGTTTCAAAGTGTTAGCCATGATAGAAATTCAAAGTGCTATAATTCAACCACTTTTTAAGATATAAACAAAAGAACAAATTTTCAGAAACAAAAACTGCTCCAGAATCTTTGTATGAATGCCAAACACATAAAAAAAATCTTTTTCATTTTCCAATTTTTTAATACCTCATTTTAAATTTTAAATTACATTTTTTTTTTAAAAATGGCAACCCTTTTGAAACAAGATGTCGAATGAAGCTGGCCAACAAACTCGGTCGAAACATTGGTATGTACTATGTACAGACCAAGTTACATTCAAATCGGTCCATAAATACGCCTGTTATCGCGTGACAAAATTCAGGGCGTTTCAAAATGTCAGCCACGCTAGAAATTCAAAATGCTATAACTCAGCCATTTTTTAAGATATAGACGAAACAAAAACTGCTCCCGAATCCTTTTATCGAGATCAAACACATAAGAAAAAAATATTTTTTCAATTTTCAATTTTTTGGTACCACATTTCAAATTTAAATTTTTCTTAAAATTTTAAATGGCCGCCATTTTTAAACAAAATGGCGGATGAAGCTGGCCAACGAACTCGGTCGAGACATTGGTCTGTACTATGTATAAACGAAGTTACATCCAAATCGGTTCATAAATACGCCTTTTATCGCGTGACAAAATTCAGGACGTTTCAAAATGTCAGCTTCGCTAGAAATTCAAAATGCTATAACTCAGCCATTTTTTAAGATATAGACGAAACAAAAACTGCTACGGAGTCTTTGTATAAAGGTCAAATACATAAGAAAAAAATATTTTTCCATTTTCAATTTTTTGGTACCACATTTAAAATTTAAAATTTTTTTTAATTTTTAAATGGCCGCCATTTTTAAACAAAATGGCGGATGAAACTGGCCAACGAACTCGGTCGAGACATTGGTATGTACTATGTACACACCGAATTACATCCAAATCGGTTCATAAATACGAGAGTTACAGTGTGACATAGGTCATATATATATATATATATCAATTTTGAACGGAGGGTGGTTTCGGGGTCTGGGGGTCATGATCGATGAAAATATACCAAAATTTTTTGAAATCGCTTTCCTCCGAACGGCTGCAATAGGTAGCTTTTTGTAAAGAAAGCTACCTAAAATTGCGGCTATATAAAAATGGAGTAAAAATTTTGAATTCCAGTGGAAATGTTTGCTGCACACAAGAAACCCTGATTACGAAAGTTAAATTAAATGTGCGCCAACCTGAATAAAATATGCCAACTGGCTACAAAACCGGATTACGGAACTTTTGCCTTTGGTATTTGCATAAACCTATGAAAAGAAATACTTTCTTGTCTATGAACGAATTAATTGAATTGTTGTTAACAGCTATACGCATCACAGTATTTTAGCTCATGGAGAAATAATTTACTTTCAGACAGTTAAAATAAAATTCATCATACTTTACTACGGAAACATGCTGGTTTGTTTTCCCCAATCATGTGACTTTTACAGCCTCGAACTCAGATCAGCGGATAATGCCCATTCTAACAAGATATCATTAAGAAATTTATTTTTTTCATACGGCGAAATGGATCATGGTCCGCCCTGAAACCAAATTCTGTTGTGTATCTCTATAAATGAACGATAAATGCTACTCATGCTAAGAACTACGTACTACTACGGAAAGCATGTTGTAGAACACCTCAGTGGTCCTTTTCAATTCAATTACGTTTAAAGCATCATAACATTATTAAAATGTATGGAAACGATTTTCTCCCATTACATCATAAAGTTATGCAATTCTTTAGTGCGCCTCTGTAAACGAACTATAAATACTACTCCTTAGAAAGCTTTTTATAAAACCTCTCCAGTGTTTCATATGAATTTTATTATGTTTGAAATAGTGTAACATCATTAAAAGGCATTGGAAACGATTTTTTCCCATAGACCATAATGTGACGGAATTGTTTTGTGTGTTTCTGTAAACGAACTACTATAAATGCTACACACTTCATTTTCAATATCGAACGTTCTATAGTAAATCGAAATAGCATATAAAAATTACATGACAGTCCAAGTACAAAAAGAGCTAGAGTGCAGACCGACGGACGGACAGACCGAAAGACAAACCGAATTCATAAACACTTTTCAACTATGTTAATATTCGTTTGTTCTAAAACACCCGTATGTTTGATCTTTCGTCTAAAATTAAATAATATCTAAAGAATTATACTTTTAAAAAGCATTTCATTAAACAATCAGGGTACTCATACAACTTGCGAAGTAAATATGTGTCGTTTTTGTTTAAATTTTTCGTGTTACCCAGTTTTCAGTTTATAAATTCTTTCCCGGAATGGGTTTTAATTACGACAAGAACAAAAGATCTCCTATTGGATAAATCTCCTCAGAGAATGGCCTCTCTCTCTCACGCCTATTAGTTCGAAATGAGATGGTGTTCAGAGGTTATGTCAGTAACAAAAAGCTTTTCCTGATCTTTTATTAGTGACTCTAGGCCTTTCTCCGCTCTTTATGACGTCACAGAATAGATTCCACCCCCACCCCCTTCCGAAGGTGACACTATCATATAAAGGCCAACAGAGGTAAGTAATGTCTTTTTTAAAAAAAATAGTAACAAAAAATAAAAGCGTAAAAAATAAACATACTTAAGTTAAAGAAATGTACACTGGTAACAAAAAATTAAAAGAACAATTAAAAAAAAAAAAAAAAGCAATTTAACAAATTCCAACATCCATTTGGAAAATGATTTTTTCCAAGACTAAAATTTAAGGCATAAAAAATCGCACGGAGTTGATCATACATTACGTACGCCATGAATTAAACATTAACATTCCTGGACCCATCATGAACAAATTTTAAAAGAAATTTCAGTTTTACAATTTTCGGTACTGTAAATTTTTAAACTTCTAAGGAGCTGGTCATACATTACGTACGCCATGGATTAAACATTAATATTCCTGGACCAATTTTAAATGAAATTTCATTTTTAAACTTCTAAACATCCCACAATATAACTTTTTACGCCGTCGTATAGAGAAAAAAATGTACTTGTAAATGCAATTTGTTTGAAAGCTGTATCTCAATTTGTTTCTGAGTTATTATTATTTTATTTTTATTTTTGTAGTTTTTATTTCTTTTTTGTCATAGTGGCAACAGAAGAATCCATCTTTGTGAAAGTAAAGGGAAAATACAGATTACTGTATAGACGAATCAGAAAACGAATAAAATGCGGATTCAACTAATAAAAAGCTTCAGATATGTTTTTGATTAACTACCCAGACCGAGGACAATAATCATTTTTCCAAATGGTTAAAAAACTCATGTAACATAAATTATTTTAAGCTAAGAACATAAAAAGATCTTTATTTTGTCGTGTATAACATATTTGTAACATGCAGAATACCCTATTTCTGCAAAAAATAATAAATAAATTTCAATAAGAACATAGAAATATTTTATAAAACGGGGTATGGGAAATAGGATATTACAATTTTTTAGAGATGCTTAATGGTATGTCGGTGTCACCTCTGACTGAAATGCAAGCCTTACAGAATTTTTTCATACTGTGTATTGTATTGTTCCTTTGTTCCTGTGGCAACAAAGTGGATTCACCATGAATAACGCCTTGAATCTCATGAAGAGGGCTAGGTTTGGACTGCAGTGATGTAAGTTCTGCACATATTGCATCAAATTTCAATCCGAAAAATATGCAGGCTTACTCCATCGGCTGGATTCATTCGCCCTCAAGATATTCCGTCACTAGCGCAGTGCGATGAAGAGAAACATTATCGTCCATTATTACCGATTACACTCCTAAGCAATATAATAAAAGGATTAAGGTCTTCGTCTCTGTATATTTCAGCATTCGAAGCTGCAGTAGTGAAAATGGCGCTGCCATTCAAAATTATGTCTGCATATACCATGATTTTACCACTTTTGTGTTTTGCTCCCTCCAAACTGTTGTACCGGTGGAATCACTTCAGAAACAAAAACGAGGCTCACCAGAATTCGGCTGTAGTCAATGGTGTAACGGAGCCGATGTCGTAAGGTGGTGTGGTAGCGGGCAATTTCAACGGCCAAGGCTTATTTAAAGTCGAAGAAATATTTTATTGCATAACAAACAATTAAATAATGTTTTCTAGATTACATAAGTCCTATTTACAACATTTTTCATAAAAGGGTTCGAGTACAGCTAACAATAAAGTATTTGTAGAATCAAGTCCAGTTCTCTAATGGCAGATTGTTTTCAGGTAGAATGTCTCTAATACATTCAATGTCCACAATTTTCGAAGGTAGAGTTCGAGATACTCAACAGGAATGTCGCACTTTTTGTAGATGTTTAACCGAGGTTTACGAACCTCCGATATTCAACTCCGTGATGGAGATATCTTAACAGCGACACCTGGCTTTCGCTTTTCTGTGCTTCGGAATATGTCACGAAGCTGTCGGCCCGTGAGAGATTTCCACTCTGCACGGCCAGAAACACCTTGAAGTCTCAACTTCAACAGAAAAGAAAAAAAAGCTCCCGAGAATGCTCTTGCATCCTCTTTTATCAATTTCGTTTTTCCGTCTAGGACCAAAGCCACTCCCATTAGCTACTCACCATCCGTGGCCCATGATCTCATAGACCAGCCCTTTCTCTATAGGCTTCAGTCAGGAACCTTAGCGTCCGGTTTAATCTCTGGTTTCACTTTCTACTTTCCCACGGGAACGGGACCCTCGTGAACATCAAAAGAATATTTCTCTCGCTAGATAAAAGAGTTCCTTTCACCCTAGTGTCTTCTGCAAAGATTGATAGAAATTGATATATTTGTTTCATCTTTAGCGACGTTTTCTGGAACTCTGAAGAAATTTGGAGGCTAGGTGAAAATACATTAGCTTCCCTATGCTGGCTTTTGCCTTGTAAATTGAGAGTTTCAATGTGAGATATCGTCGAATTCTCACAATGGTAACTCTTTTTTTCAAATGAAAATCAAATTTTAAAGTACAAAGTAATTGCTTAAAAGGCGCAAGAGCCAACATAGTGAAAAAGATTCCAAGCCGGGACTCGAACCCGGGCCATCAGTATTGCGCACTAACGTTCTACCGACTAAACCACTTGGAACGATACCCAGCACGGAAAATTTCTCACTATTATATGTTGGCAAGGCTACAAACGCAGCACAAGATGGAATATTCACCGTGAGCCACCGAACTGGGGCAAACACGGAACATAATTAAATCCAACATCGATAGAAACTATATTAATACATGGAAATTATTCCAGAGGGAAACATTCGCCTTGCATACAATTTTTCAAATCAAAATCAAATTTTAAAGTACAAAATAATTGCTTAAAAGGCGCAAGAGCCAACATAGTGAAAAAGATTCCAAGCCGGGACTCGAACCAGGGCCATCAGTATTGCGCACTGACGTTCTACCGACTAAACCACTTGGAACGAAACTCAGCACGGAAAATTTCTCACTATTATATGTTGGCAAGGCTACAAACGCAGCACAAGATGGAATATTCACAGTGAGCCACCGAACTGGGGCAAACACGGACCATAATTAAATCCAGCATCGATAGAAACTATATTAATACATGGAAATTATTCCAGAGGGAAACATTTGCCTTGCATACAATTTTTCAAATGAAAATCAAATTTTAAAGTACAAAGTAATTGCTTAAAAGGCGCAAGAGCCTTAAGTAAGAGTTTAAGCAATTACTTTGTACTTTAAAATTTGATTTTCATTTGAAAAATTGTATTCGCTAATTGCTTAAAAGGCGCAAGAGCCTTAAGTAAGAGTTTAATGCATGCAAGGCGAATGTTTTCCTCTGGAATAATTTCCATGTATTAATATAGTTTCTATCGATGCTGGATTTAATTATGTTCCGTGTTTGCCCCAGTTCGGTGGCTCACGGTGAATATTCCATCTTGTGTTGCGTTTGTAGCCTTGCCAACATATATTAGTGAGAAATTTTCCGTGATGGGTATCGTTCCAAGTGGTTTAGTCGGTAGAACGTCAGTGCGCAATACTGATGGCCCGGGTTCGAGTCCAGGCTTGGAATCTTTTTCACTATGTTGGCTCTTGCGCCTTTTAAGCAATTACTTTATACTTTAAAATTTGATTTTCATTTGAAAAATTGTATGCAAGGCGAATGTTTCCCTCTGGAATAATTTCCATGTATTAATATAATTTCTATCGATGCTGGATTTATTTATGTTCCGTGTTTGCCCCAGTTCGGTGGCTCACGGTGAATATTCCATCTTGTGCTGCGTTTGTAGCCTTGCCAACGTATAATAGTGAGAAATTTTCCGTGATGGGTATCGTTCCAAGTGGTTTAGTCGGTAGAACGTCAGTGCGCAATACTGATGGCCCGTGTTCGAGTCCCGGCTTGGAATCTTTTTCACTATGTTGGCTCTTGCGCCTTTTAAGCAATTACTTTATACTTTAAAATTTGATTTTCATTTGAAAAATTGTATGCAAGGCGAATGTTTCCCTCTGGAATAATTTCCATGTATTAATATAGTTTCTATCGATGCTGGATTTAATTATGTTCCGTGTATGCCCCAGTTCGGTGGCTCACGGTGAATATTTCATCTTGTGCTGCGTTTGTAGCCTTGCCAACATATAATAATGAGAAATTTTCCGTGCTGGGTATCGTTCCAAGTGGTTTAGTCGGTAGAACGTCAGTGCGCAATACTGATGGCCCGGGTTCGAGTCCCGGCTTGGAATCTTTTTCACTATGTTGGCTCTTGCGCTTTTTAAGCAATTACTTTGTACTTTAAAATTTGATTTTCATTTGAAAAATTGTATGCAAGGCGAATGTTTCCCTCTGGAATAATTTACATGTATTAAAATGGTAACTCTATTCACAATATTATCGCCGCATCACTTCAATCGGGAGTATTTCGCAGCCCGGGTTACTAGGGCACAAATCTTTGGTTTCCATGCACAGAGTTCTCTTTTATGCAGGCCGTGTGTCATATACGCTCGAAATTCGCCAACCATCTCGGGTGTGTAATCCTTCGTTAAATGTAGCACTCCTTTTTTTAAAACACAGAATATTTAGTTTATTCACAAAACAGAAAATGACAGGATATGACGACACAAATGATGATCAACTATTTACAATGAAAAAAAAGGTGCACAACCACCTTCATATTTCACTTCACAAGCTCCACTTCAACATATTATTCAATCACTCACAAACTCAAATTATAATACTTCCGCTTTTATTACAATCTTTCGATTTTTTATAAAAAATAGCTGCACCCGCTCACATGCCGGCCAACATAACTTCTCCCTTCCACACTCTGAATGAACAGTGTCCCCCCTCTCTCTCCGCGCACCCACGTACCACGTGTCAAAAGGCGCCAGAGAAAGCAAAGGAAAATTATCTAAACGTTTCCAGACGTCACACTCCCTACCCAAGATTGAAAATGGGGGTGGGGATCCCTCATTTTCTATATGAAATTTAGTCTGAAGACGTCCTCATACCCCATTTTTTTAAAAACAAATTACCCAAATGAAAATACAAATTAACAAATATATATAAAAATAAATACAAACTACATCTTGAGATAGCCTGGACACGCTGCCTATACTCTTCTTATCTACTAATATAATAAAAATAATTAATACTTAATAACAACATTAATAAATGCAAAGATAAATAAAACATATGTAAAAGTAAACAAAAGCTGTAGTAACACACTAAATAAATCTTGAAACAACACTTTAAAGTCACTAAAAAAACATAGTCATTTATCAATCAGTTCGTGAAAGTTTTCTTTTTTTTTTTTAAGTTTATTTTCTTATCCAATAGTCTCAAGTCTAGACAGTGCGTCTGCATTTATCAACTTAGCACCAGGTCGGTGCGAAATCATAATGTCATATTTTTGCAGTGCTAATGCCCATCGCTGCAGTTTGGAAGATTGGGGGGCATTTTTGGTGATGAAAGTCAGTGTGTTGTGATCAGTGATAAGTTCCACAGGTGATCCAAAAATCCACGTTTCGAACTTCTTTAGACTCCAGATGACCGCATAGGCCTCCCTTTTAATCGTCGGCCAAGCCTGTTGAGTTTTGGTGAGCTTTTGACTGGCATAGCTCACTGGGTACAGTACTCCGTCTTTTCGCTGCGATAAACACGCGCCGATGCCGACTGCAGCTGCGTCGCACTCGATGACAAATGGTACTCCTATAACGGGAGTATGTAGACTAGGTGCTTCGATAAGACCTCTTTTCAACTGATTAAACGCCCGATCATGGTCTTCTGACCAACACAACTGTTCTGGACTGTTCTTCTTCGTCAGTTCTGTTAGAGGATATGAACTTCAGCATATTTGGGAATGTAATCTCTATAATAATTACACAAACCAAGAACACTTTTCAACTGTTTCTTCGTTTGAGGCACTGCTAGCCTTCGAATAGCCTCCACTTTTCCGGGGTCGGTCCGATGGCTGCCAGACACGATTATATGTCCTAAGTACTTGATCTGCGGTTTTGCGAATTCACATTTTTTCAAGTTCACTGAAAATCTTAACTCTGATAACTTAGAAAGTATCTTTTCTAGATGCATCAGGTGTTCAGAAAATGTTTCAGAGAAAACGGCTATGTCGTCTATATATGCTCTGGCGAACTCCTTATATTCGGACAGTGCTCTGTTCATTTCTCGTTGAAAAGTCGCAGCTGCGTTTTTGAGCCCGAAGGCCATTACTTTAAAGCGATACTGAGCCCTGTGAGTTTTGAAACATGCTAAATTTTGACTCTCTTCTTCTAGTGGTATGGCCCAGTACCCTTTGAGTAAGTCTATCGTAGTTATCACATTGGCCCTGCCAATACTGAACAATAGATCGGTGGCATTTTCCATTGGGAAATCATCAGTTTTTGTAATCGCATTAAGCACTCGAAAATCCACACATAGGCGCAAGGCCCCCATCCTTCTTCATCACGCACACTACTGGGTGTGGCGCCTCTGCCTCACTTTCTTCAATCAGACCTAGTTCCAGTTCCAATAACTCCTCAATTTGTTTATCTACTTGAGGTTTCAAGGCCTCTGGGATTCTGTAAACATAGGGCTTTTTCTTTTCTGCGTCACTTATTCTTATTTTATGCTCTCCTACCTTGGCTATTTGCACTTTTCTAGAAAATAATTCTTTATATTTATACAATAAATCTAACATTTTTTCTTTCTCCACCTTTCCTAAATGACTTAGATCAACTTCTTCTATATTGAACAGGTCGGAGTTATCTTTCGTACTGGGGGTGGGATGGACCTCCCCTAATTCTTCCTCATTTTCGAAGATCACCCCCACCGCCTGTACCCTAGGAGTAAATTTTCTGATCTTATTTACGTGGACATGTCTAACATTCCCGTTCATTCATTTCACTTTGTAAGCATCAGGGTTACAGCGCACCACTATTTCGGCTGGCCCTGTCCACCTCGCATAAAGTTTGTTCGTGGAGTCCGGAATTAATAAATATAACTGGTTCCGCGGTCTAAATTCCTTGTAAATCGCTCTCGATTAGCGTACTTCGCATACGAGCTTTGCTTAACGTCCGACACTATTGCTCCGCCGCCCTTTCTAAATTAATTTTTAACTCCTGGAGGTATTCGGTAGCGTTCTTTCCTAGATTTATAGGTAGTGGGATTTCGCCTGCCCATGCAGATTTTAACACCGCCAGTGGCCCTCTGGCCTCCCTTCCGTACATTAACTTGAATGGGGATACGCCCGTAGTGCTATTCGGAATTTCTCTGTACGTAAATAATAGATAGGGGATGTGTTTATCCCAATTTTTAGGGTCGCTACGAATTATATGGTGCAACATACTTTTCAATACCTGATTATATCGTTCAACAAGTCCCGAGCCCTGTGGGTGCCGCGACGTAACAAACCTAGGAGCCGCCCCCAGCCTAGCATGAAACTCTTGTATTAACCCTGATACAAAATTTCTGCCCTGATCACTCGCTATTACGCGGGTATTCCTGTTCGCATAAATATCTATAACAATGCATCGCACGTAGCTTTAACCGTAATTGTCCGTAGCGAAACTGCCTCCGGCCATCTTGAATGTTGGTCTACCAAATTAAGTACGTATTGATGCCTACGCGCTGAAGGAGGTTCAATTTTTCCAATTATGTCAATATTTACAACGTCGAACAGAAGTTCCGGTCTCTCAATTAGGACAATGGGCATCTGATCGCTGGCCCTCTCCCTGCTCCGTAGTTGGCAATCCTTACACGACGCACAATATTCTTCCACATCCCGCGACATGCCTGGCCAAAAAATGAATAACGAATTCTCTCTTTTGTTTTTTTCATGCCGGGATGATTAGCGAAAATCGATTCGTGCGCAATTTTTAAAATTTCCCCCCTCCTCACCTTTGGCACCACTAATTGCATGACTTGATTTCCCGAAACTCTTTCCCTATGATAAAGCAAATTGTCTACCATAACAAACTCGTTTTTCTCTTTTTCTGCATCTTTGAAAGCTTCCTGTAACGATTCGCAACTTTTCTGTTGCGCCCTGTAAATGCTCGCATCTGATTGATGATCCATATTTAAATCTTCGCTATTATTTTTCCTTTCAATACAGCTAATCTGTAGTGTAGAAATCTACACAACAAGGCTTGTTATTAATTTAACTAATTAAATAATTTTCGCACGATCCAATAACATTTAAAAATAATTGAATTCTCGGAAAATAATTCTTTAGTAATTAATTTATACAATAAATTAAAATAACATAAAAAATACTCCAAAATTAAAGTATATTAAAATGAATAAGTATATAATGCGTAGAAAAAAATAAAAATATATATGTTGTTTGGTATTGGTATGTTTAGAAAAAAATAAGGAATATGAATTGTGAATTTATTTTGTATTAATATTGAAAATAAAACATTTCGAATTGTAAATATTTATATGTGCAAAAACAGTGTAATAAAATAAAACTCCCCAAATAAGACCAGACAGAAAATAGGAAATTATAGATAAAGAGAACATTGCTGACGCCAGACATGGACAGTAAATGTATAGCGAAAGAATAGAAAATTTACGATGTTGAAACCATAAATTTTCTATCAATTAAGATGGTTTTACAACACTCAACGTGGGTGGTGATTCCCATGAGAAACCTGGCGCAAGGGGCAAAAAAAATTAAGTTAATGCTATGCAGTGAAAAATAAATTGGCACGCCCATAGATAGGCATGTCTAGAGTACCAATAAGGGACCAGGAGTAGCCTCCAATCAGAACGAAAGCTCTGGGTTAATTTAGCCCTCCCCCAAAAAAAAATTGGAGCTGGGAAGAAGGAAGGAAAAAAGAGGATTAAGTCTTGTGTCTCGTCCTCAAGAGGTTCTATAATTTTTGTTAAGATGTGACTTGATACTTCAAAATTTTACACCAAGTTCTTTCGCAGCAAATTTTAAGGACAATACAAAATTTAGCGATTGAAATGAATGCTGAAAGCAGACAAATCTTTGTCACAAAAAAATGATTGATGCAGAAAAAAAGGAAATGATGATGAAAATTAATGCTGAGAGTTGACCTGTCCTTGTCATGATCTATTGACAAAGATCGCTGAGAGCAGACAAGTCTTTGTCCAGGAAATTAACTGATGCAGAATCTTACAGAAGTATTCACCTGATTTGGAGATGTACAGTGGTTAGTGATGAGATGCGAATGCAACGAAGATATGACATATCAGCAGATTTCGCCTATGAAAGTGTACATTGTGGAGATGGAGCTCTAATTTTCACGCGTCACAGAGCGCCGAAAGAAAGTGAAATTGGTTTGTGAAAGATCCCCATGAACTATATATATATATATATATAAGGAACTTTATGCCCCGATGAACTTACTTGGGTTTAGGATTCCATGAACTATGAGTGAACTGTATGATTTGGATGATTACAGAAAGATCGAAGTCTGTTTGGGTGAGAAACTCCTTATATTTATTTCAATATATTCGTGGCTATTGTTTTCATGTTTTCTTATGATGTGTACATTTAATATTAAGCAACTAATTTTCTAAATTTCCACTAAAGTACACAATCTTAGGTCATTGAATATTATAATTGTTTATGATAAAGATTTTAATGATAACAGGAATGCTATTTTTCATAAATAAAATTTTGATTAAAATTTTGGCAAAAGCCTCATCATCGGATCGTGCTGTGAACAAAAAAGGGGCAAGTATAAGATAACATAAATTGAAAAAAAAAAAATAAGTAACAAAGTATAATTTTGATGAAAGCTTTGCTGTTCTAATGAGAATGGAACTATGTTATATTCTGATAAAATAGTAGATAATTTGAAAAGGTTATTATCATATAAAAGGTCATATTTGAGTTATGAATTTTATATAAATGAAAATAAAGTTTGTTTATGTGTGCATACTTGTAAGTCTTTCCTTGAATTCTTTCCTTGTTCCCTTTTAGATAATACTCGTAATTTATGGTATCTAATATTTTGGAATTATTAGAATTGGATGTTTCTCTATGCAACCTACAAGTTCGATATCTCCATTTCAACGTTAAATAAGTCGTCCTTGAGTTATTGCCAAAATTATTTTATTCCAAAGTTTTCTTCCCTCCTAATTTATTAAATGACATTATCCCACTAGATCTTTTCACAACGCAGATCGGGATAACTGTTTCTATTGTACTAATCATTTTATTGTCGCGTGACCAAGTGTGTTGGTGATGGATCGTCACCACATACTAAAATTTAATGGTGCTAATACCAGGTGTTAGTAATGGAATTTAGAACGTAAAATTAAATGGTTGCAATGAGTTAACTTATATATAAAAAAAATAAAATAAAATAAAATACATATATATTATTATTTTCCTCTATTTTTATTTTTCTTTTCAATTACTAACAAAATCATTTTCGTATGTTATATAAAAAATTATTTATGTGTATAACAAAAAGAAAAATTAAGGAAAAGAGTAGTTCAGTTCACAGCACATAATTTAGTATGAACATAACGAGTGATTATTATAATTAATATTTATGAAAGGAAATATTGGTGAAAATTTCATATTGTGTTTTATTTATGTGCATGCATGCAGAATATTCAGTGTTATTTCAGTAGAATTTATGCGAAAATATTATTTTACAAATTAGTATGATTTTGAAAATATAGATAGACAATTATATTCTAAAATTAAAAAAATAATAATTTGCAGTGTAGGAAATTTCTGAGAAACTAGGATAGAAGCAAAACAAAATAGAAATTATTCTATTATATATTTGGGAATTGCAGCCGCTAGGAAAATAAGACATAAAAATAAAATCATGACAGGCGGCAGAGGGAAGAGACAAATTTCTCCTGAAAGGGAAACATTTACGATAGGAGTAGATACCTTAATAAATTCTCTCCAAAATTTTGAAGATAAACCAGACCAAGAAATTACACAATTTTTTGACGAATTTGAAGAATTAGCCGATGCGGCACAATTTCCCGATGATATCAAATTAGTACTTGCAAAATCAAAATTTAAAGGGCAAGCACGGGAAATTATGAAAAATACAACAGAACTTCATAAGGCAAACGACTACAAAACATTCAAAGAAAATTCAATAAAGCAGTTTCAAAAAGAAAAATCTTTCGCAAAAGCGCAATTACAGTTCATTAACGCGAAACAAACAGCCAATCAAACGATTGAGGAATTCACTAAAAAATTCAATATTGAGGCACAAAAATATTTAGCTTTATCGGGACACGAAAAAAAAAATGGAGCAAAAGAACTGCTTGAAACGATGAAATTAACAAAATACCTTGAGGCGTTGAGACCGGATATTTCTTTTGAATTAAAAAAATATCCTCCAACAAAATTTGACGATGCTTTTAAACGGGCCAAGGACATCGAATTAGCAATCAACGGAAAATGCGCAGGCGAAATGAACAACTTAACAGAAACTAGTGAAAAAAAAATTGTATGAGGCACTAATCAATATGTCCCAAGAGCAAAAAACTGAAATACAAGACCTAAAGAAACAGATAAATAATTTAAAGCTTGAGACACATGAAAACAAACAAAACGAAGGGGAAATTAATCACATCACCCAACAATTCTGTCACATATGCAACAAATCAAATCACCAAACACAACATTGTTTTTTTAATAAAAGAAGCGAAAATTTTGTACAACCTAGGGGAGCACAACAATACAATGTTAGGCCAAGATTTCCAAGGAACTACCATACAAATTACAATTATAAAAATTTCCAAAGAAGTCCACAAAATTATATACCGCATTTTCAAAATCCTCAAAATTTCAATCCCATAAGACCGCACTACAATCAGCTTCGACAAAATTATATGTACAATGTGATGCCCAATTGGCATAATGATTCTCAACAGCTGATAGGTCAAAATCAAATGCACCAAGGGAATTACAATTTTCAAAACACTGTCCCAATCCAAAATGCTGATTTTATACAGGGGAATAATGCACAAATTCAATATACAGGGCAACACCAAGGCGTCACAAATATACAAAACGGGCAAAACAATTTTTCTCAACCACCTAATGATAGAAATAAAGAAACGCAGCCCACTATTACCTTCCCAAGTGAAAATCAACAGAGACGGGGTAGACAAAATACCAGAGGAAAAAGAGGACACCATCATTTAAACCGATAAGGGGGCCTCAAAATTTAGCACAAGTAGAAACCCGTAGGTCCCGCATATTAAAAGAAAAACAGGGTTATAACATAAAAACAAAATTTAACAAAAAATTGAAAAAAAAGAAACATGAACATGAGAAAAAAAACGTGTTTGAGGCTGAGGAAAATCAAAATTCTAAGGTTAAAGAAAAATTGATAGCAAGTTGCAACTCAGGAAGAAACAATGAATTACCAATATGGAATTTAAAGATAAAAAAGGAACTAATTATACCCAGTTTAGTAGATAGTGGAGCAAGTATTAGCCTATTGTCACCAGAAATTTTTGAAAAAATAAAACAGACAGATATAAAAATTAAATATTTAGCCAATTCAATTAAGATTACAACTTTGTCAAATAAAACGATTCCGTTCAAAAACTGCGTAAAATTTAAATTTAAAAATGAGAATAATTTCCTAAATGGGACATTTTATGTCACAAAAGAAGAATTTGACCGCGATTACAAGATTATTTTAGGATATGATTTTTTAAAAAGTAACAAAATAATCATGGACTTGGAAAACAACATTTTAAAAATTAACAATACGGTAATTAAATTAAATTCCAATGAAAATCAATTTACAGAAGCTAACAGGATTCAAAAAACACATCAAAATGACATTTTTCAAACTGTACCCAAACAAATTAATTCTAATGATCATTATAATTCTAAAAATAACATAAGAGCATTTGTAGAAAACAAAATTACTCTAAGGCCTAAAGAATCGAAATTAGTAAATTTAATTTTCGACGGAGTTTTAGAAAAAGACCAACAATTCTTTTTTCAACCCAAATACAATAATAAAAAATTAGCAATTCAGAATTCTGTTCATAAAAGTAAAGAATCCGACAATAATTCATTTCGAATTATAGTACAGAATCTCTCCAACAAATATTTAAAATTATACAAGGATCAAGAAATGGGGAAGATTACAACTGATTTTTCTATTAAAGAACAAAATGAAACAAATACTGACAGTATTTATGAAGTTAACAATTTAAATATAACACAAATTAGAGAATTGCGAAGAAAGGAATTGTCAAGAGAGGATTTCAAAGTAGATCATTTACCACCGAAAGTGCAAAAGGAAGTTTTGGATATTGTAATGAGACATGCGACAGCATTCAGTAAATCTTATAAAACGCTAGGAGCGACGGATGTAATTAAACCTAAAATAAAATTACAGCATGATTTTCCGATCCAAACCAAACCTTTTAAATTAGCACACGATATAAAGAAGAGTGCGGAAAAAGAAATAAGAGATCTATTAGACGCGGGTATTATCGAACCTACGAATTCCAGCTATGCATTTCCAGTAATTTTCGTAAAAAAAAATTCCACATCAAAAACTAACGACAAAAATTTAATCAAAGTAAGATTAGCTTTAGATTTTAGATCGCTTAATGATATAGTAGAGAGTGATCCATATCCTGTGCCAAATACAAAAAAGATTTTACAAAGCATGTCAGGAAAGAAAATATACACGGTGTTAGATTTACATTCAGCGTTTTTTCAAATCAAGCTGAGGGAAGAAGACAAGCACAAATTGGCTTTCGTTACGGAAAACAATCACTTTCAAATGACTCGTTTAGCATTCGGATTAAAATTTTCGACGAATTTATTTGCTCGCTTAATGGACATAGTTCTAAGTGACTTAAAAGAAAAATACGACATTGAATATTTCATCGATGATATCCTTCTTGGAGCTCAAAATATAGAACAAATGCACGAAATACTTGAAGAAGTACTAAAAAGATTGGAAAAATTCAATTTGACTATTGAACCTACAAAACTAAAACTATATATGCCGGAAATAGAATTTTTAGGCTATAAAATTAGCGAAAAGGGATACGCACCCTCAGAAAAAAATATAAAGAAAATTACCAATTTTGCAAGACCCACATCTCAAAAACTGGTGAGAGCATTCATAGGTCTATGCACATATTTTAAATCGACCATACAAAATTATGCGGAAATTATTTCACCTCTGACAGATCTTACGAGGAGCAACCAAAAATTCAGATGGAATGAAAGAGCACAACATTCATTTGAAAAAATACAAAAAATAATAATGACGCAACCTACAATTCACCCGCCGGATTACACAAAAACTTTCTATGTAATCACAGATGGATCCAAGATCGCAACATCAGGTATATTGGCACAAAAGCAAGGTGATAAAATGATACCAATAGAATTTACAGGAAGAAAGTTAAGAGAGTCAGAAAAAAAATATCCAAGCTTGCAAATTGAGCTATTGGCGATCTACGAAACTATTACATATTTTCGGAATATATTATTAGGAAAAAAATTTATATTACTGACCGATTCAAAAGCCCTAACGTACCATTTACAGTTAGAAAAACAGCCTGAGATTGTTGCAAGATGGTTACTTAAACTCCAAGACTACGACTATGAGATATCTCACATTTCTGGAAATAACAATCCAGCAGATTTCAATACTCGTTGCTTACACAATTTAACAATTGCAGATAATCTAAATAAACACCTTTTCACGGTGAATAAAAATTTAACTGAGGATAATATAAAAAAGGAACAGATGAAAGACCCTAAACTAACGGAAATTATAGAAGCTTTAAAGCAACAAAGAAAGGTAAAAAAATACGAAAAGTATTGTTTGAATAAAGATGGAATATTAATTTTGAAAAAAGCACAAAATTCAAATAACGAGGAATTGTACATTGCACCGCAAAGCTTGAAAGATGACATCATAAAAAGCGCACATGCACCGCATTTTGCTTTTCTAAAAACTTATGGAATAATAAAAGAAAGATTTTTCTGGTATAGAATGTATCAGGAGATAAAAACATTCTGTACAAAATGTACAACGTGCAATACTTTTAAGACACATAAAACAATCAAGATACCATTGAAAACAATGGACAAAAACTATCTCCCAGGGGAGAAAATAACAACTGATATTGTGGGACCTTTGCCTGTGTCATTAAACAGGAACAAATATATCTTAACTGTAATAGATACAGCTACACGTTTTCTACAGGCATTCCCACTCAGATCGACAGACACTAAGGTCATAATTAAGGCTTTAAATCAATATTTTAGTGCCTACGGATTGGCAAAATTTCTAGCGAGTGATAATGGACCCTATTTCAGGTCAAAAGACTTCAAAGACTATATGGAAAATCTAAATATAGAGTTAATTACGTCAAGCATTTATAAACCATCCTCGCAGGGCATTCTTGAACGTACCCACAGGGACTTAAAGAGTTCCATCGCATCCATGTGTACTAAAACGTACGAATGGGACATTAGACTTCCATATTTTGTGCTTATGCACAATACAACAAAAAATCGAATAACGGATTTTACACCAAGCATGTTATTTTTTGCACGTGAAATAAAAACGCCATTCAAAAATTTCACAACACGCGAAATGGACTCGTACAGCACCTATGTGCAAAATAAATTAAAACATATGTACGAAATCAGACACGAGGTCATGAAAAACCAAGAAAAATCGGATCAAGAATTAAATAAAAACACAAAATTAAAACATAAACAGCTACAAGTAGGTGATGAAGTTTATTTAAAACTTCTAATAAAACCTAAAGCGTTACACCAAAAATTTTCAGGACCATATTTTGTCGAAAGAATTTTTAGAAACGACAATTACTTAATCAAAAACAGGGACAAGCCTGAATTAAAACCCGTCACTATTCACATCTCAAAATTGTTCGCGCCTAACATCGCAAACAAAATAAATAAATAAATAACCAGGTAATTTATAAAATAATACTATATGCAAAAAAAAAAAAAAAAAAAAAAAAAAAAAAAAAAAAATTAAATCAGTGCAAACTGATTAAACAAAAACATAGCAAAAATACAAAAAAAAAATTTTTTTTTCAACGGCAACACGGAATTAATAATAATAATAATAATAAAAATATTAATAAATATACTTATATTTGCTTAGATTATATTATTTTAATAAAATAATTAATATTGGAAAATTATTATGAATGAAGAAGCAAAATTTGAATTTTTAATACAATTTATGGAGCCATGATGTGTATTTTATACCATGAAAATAAAATGTTATGCGGTAGAAATTTTTGGTAGAAAATGTGGTAATAATAATAATAAATAATTTTAATAAACATGTAGTAAAGCATAAATGTGTTCAAATTTCGTTTTCCCTCAATAAAATAAAATTCAACGAAATTGGACAAATACTGCCCAAGAAATTCACATGTCAGAAAAATATTTTGTGCAAAACTTCTGGAGGTATAAAGGAAGTCCTTTTGAAATATTAACCCAAAATAAATCAAAGGTAAATAGTCAAAATAAATAAAATAACAATATAATATTTTGTCACAGTAATAGGAATGATTTTTGCAAACAAGTAAAACAGATAATTTTTCTTTCATACATCCCTCCACAAAAAAATATATAATATACACAAACAGAATGTATTACATTATACACAGGTAAGCATGACATAAAAAAAAAATTACTAAAAAAAAAAAAAAAAAAAAAAAATGTAAATATTGGTATACGGCGGCAGCATCAAACGCAAAAGAGAGGCGCTAAGTAGCATCTCCTAAGATAAAGAAGATAATTTTGGCTTGGAGAAATACCTCTTCTCCGCATCCCGTATAGCGAGGCAGCGGGTAACCCCTTCCCCCCATCTTTTTTTTCTTGCTTCCTCCAGTGACCAGCGGAACGAGCCACAGAAGGCAAACCTGTTCCGAGAGAAAAGTGTGAACGTTCAGGGAGGAAGAGTGAAAGAGAAACTAATGCATCACCAAAAAAACTGGTTTGGGTTAACCCGGCTTCCTAGCAAATTCAGGGGAGATTAACAGAACAGTTGTCACGAATGAGGATTTAAAAGTACAGATTGATAAGAAGGGAATAAATAAAGAATTTTCTCACCAACCCGGTATCGTAGCAGAATCCCGGTAGAACCAAGGCGGTTTTGTTTTTACTCAGGAGTGAGAGCTTTAGCTTGGCTGCGTATTAGTCAAAATATATCCTGGCTGTGTAGTGCAATTGGCATCAAGCAGTTGTTTCCATGGGCAATCTTTTCAAGAATGGCAAAATTTTTCACGACACACGGATTGCAGATTGCGCAATTTGAGTAGCCAACACAGCTAAATAATTGAATGACAAAATTAATATTGAATTGCATATTAATTACAATGGCTAGAAAAGAAATACTTTGAGTGAGTAAAAATGAAGCGTAACATAAGGATTATTCTGGAAAATAAAAATTAGAAAAATATATATTCAAAAAAAAAAAAAAAAAAAAAAAATAGAAAAACAGAAAACAGGGTACATATAATTTATTTGTTTACACTTCAAAATTGTTTTGACGTATTTCAAAACATGTCGGAAAAATATTTTGATCGCTAGTGATAGACAAACGACATACTTACTTCAAGGGGACTAAAAGAAAAATATATATTAAATTGACACATTTATTTTAAAAAAAGAAAATGAAAAGTTTTGTTGTACAAAATATAAAAAACGGTTCCTTTGGAGATATAGAAGTAGAAATTAGCAACATTGGATGGAAAATGTATTTTCCATTATACATATTATAAGATATTAACAACACTTTATGACTTTGACACGAAAATGAAACATTATGAACACGTGGTCTTAAAGTATGCAAATAAATAAAAATTGCTATGTCACGGATGCACTTTTAAATATGGCATTTATATTACCATATTGATGACACAACATGGATAAAATTGTATATAAATTTATACAACATTTCACTCTTTGTAAATATAACGATTTAAAACACCATTTGTCAGAAAATAAAAATTTTCTACATATTACTACCAATTATAAAAAGAAAAACAAGTAGTAATTGGGAAAATGTAAGCAAAATGTAAGTGTGTAAAATTGCTAAAAATTTATGAAAGTAAGAGATTAAACATAAAAAAAAAAAAATCTGAAAAATAATACATAAATAAGTAAATAAATTAATACATATATTAAAATAAACATTACAGACTCATTTAGGAAAATAAATAAAGTGGATGACCACATAAGGGCCATAAATGAAAAGCACACCGTTTTGTAAACAACATAATAAGTAAACAATCTGTAGGTATTATTTAAAAGCCTTAAAACTATCAACAACAAAGTAATTTTAATATAATAATGTTTGAAAAAATTGTAATAATCGCATGAAATGATGCTATATTCCCGGGAAAATGTCATTTTATTGCTGGACGATAGGATGACATTATTAAAAAAATAAAATTTCATGAGTTTGTTAACAAATTTTTTCAATATTGAAGCAAAATATTAAAACACACATACCTAAATTAATATATTAATATAATAAATAAACCATAATATACCTAAAATTAACAAAATATATATGGTAGATTTGCAACAATACCTTAACGGAACGGAAAAAAGTTTATAAAAATTTATTAACTTCATTGTGCTGGAATGAAAACATTCGGAAATAAACAAAAACAAAACCATTATAGATGAATTATTACAACATACATTAAAATTTTCACAATTTATAAATAAAAATAAATAAGTAAATAAAACGGATGCATATTAATTTGGGAACCCATTGAACAATTAAAAAAATATAAAACGGCAAAATGTGCACGGAACGACATATTTAAACACTATATTGACCGTTAATATATGAGTGAATAGAGGGTACCATCTTTCACACATGTGTTAGAAAATCGTAGTATAAAATAAATAAATAATATATAATCAACTCAAAAGATGTTAAGCAAAGTACCATGAGTCATATGACGCATAGTAGCGTATATAATATATATATATATATATAGCAAAACAATTTGTTAGGAGTTTAGGATTAAAACATTTCACACGTCATAAATATACAAAATACCACATTAAAAAGGATACGGTTGTCAAAAAAAAAAAAAAAAAAAAAAAAAAAAAAATCTCATTAACATAGTGTATATAATGACGCACGAGAACTACACTGTGCGCAAACGAAATAAAACATAATATTGTTTGTGAAATAAAATCAAAATATATATAAATAAATATGTCAGAAAAAATTACGTAACCAAATGACACGAAAGATTATGACAAAAAATACTGTGAAAGAAAAATAAAAAAGGATACATTGACAGACTTCTAATATCATATGGGATAATAAGGCTCATATGAAAGGAAATTGTACGAGGTAAGGAAAATATTTTATGAATTTAAAAGCACTAAAATTATTTAATGAAATGATAGTTACATGAGTGCAATTTCTTGAAGGTAAGCTCAAAAGAAAATGGCGACCAGTCAGACACTAGAGATCTGATAAATAAATATTAAAGGACATCATTAAGAATAAGGAATGATAAACTATATAAATAATAACAGTTATTAGATAGTACTAAAATCTTCGGATTTTAAAATAAATGACACTTACCTTATGCAGTGTAGAGATTATCCAATATTATATGAACACAATTCAAACAAATCGCGCACTTTTATAAAGCCATTCAGAGAAAAAAAAAGTGATTACTACGTTCACAGACGTGATAACGAGCAAACCTGTTTGGCATGTTAGTACTGACCTGTACGTCTTGTTCCGAGATTATTATCACTGTCAAGGACACATGGAGACCACTCAGGGATTTTATAAGGGATTTTCGGCACATTTTCTCCGAGGAGAAATTTTTAAGTGGATATTCCGCAGAAATGATGCGGGGATGAAAATGCATTCTTAGATAAAAAAAGAATGTTTTCAAGCAGAGAGCGATGTACATATATATTTACGCACTTTGGTTTATAATTTTTTTTGTAAAAACATAGTTCTACGTAATATCCACACTGTAGGTATGTAGATACCGCATATTTTTATTTTATGGCCAAAATTTTGAAGTAAACTTTATTACCTACAAGCTGCATGATTGTACATATTTTTATAGATTTCAGTATGCGTAGCATAAAAAAAAAAAAAAAAAAAAAAAAAAAAATTAGTCGACATTGTTGACTAAAATTAATATAGCATTTTTGCAGTATTTTGATATTGAAATAGCCATCTTATATTGGAATAAATATTTCTCACCTATGCAATAGAGAAAATGTATATACTATTTTATATTTTGTATTATATTATTCAAGTGTACTTACAGGGTATGATGAACAATCTGAGGAACTTACTATATATATCAGGTTTGATTGATATTTTGTAATATATATATGTATTATAAGTGTATTTTTGTGGTGTACATATTATTATTTTTTAAAAAACAAGAGGGAAGAAGCAATGTAGTGTAGAAATCTACACAACAAGGCTTGTTATTAATTTAACTAATTAAATAATTTTCGCACGATCCAATAACATTTAAAAATAATTGAATTCTCGGAAAATAATTCTTTAGTAATTAATTTATACAATAAATTAAAATAACATAAAAAATACTCCAAAATTAAAGTATATTAAAATGAATAAGTATATAATGCGTAGAAAAAAATAAAAATATATATGTTGTTTGGTATTGGTATGTTTAGAAAAAAATAAGGAATATGAATTGTGAATTTATTTTGTATTAATATTGAAAATAAAACATTTCGAATTGTAAATATTTATATGTGCAAAAACAGTGTAATAAAATAAAACTCCCCAAATAAGACCAGACAGAAAATAGGAAATTATAGATAAAGAGAACATTGCTGACGCCAGACATGGACAGTAAATGTATAGCGAAAGAATAGAAAATTTACGATGTTGAAACCATAAATTTTCTATCAATTAAGATGGTTTTACAACACTCAACGTGGGTGGTGATTCCCATGAGAAACCTGGCGCAAGGGGCAAAAAAAATTAAGTTAATGCTATGCAGTGAAAAATAAATTGGCACGCCCATAGATAGGCATGTCTAGAGTACCAATAAGGGACCAGGAGTAGCCTCCAATCAGAACGAAAGCTCTGGGTTAATTTAGCCCTCCCCCAAAAAAAAATTGGAGCTGGGAAGAAGGAAGGAAAAAAGAGGATTAAGTCTTGTGTCTCGTCCTCAAGAGGTTCTATAATTTTTGTTAAGATGTGACTTGATACTTCAAAATTTTACACCAAGTTCTTTCGCAGCAAATTTTAAGGACAATACAAAATTTAGCGATTGAAATGAATGCTGAAAGCAGACAAATCTTTGTCACAAAAAATGATTGATGCAGAAAAAAAGGAAATGATGATGAAAATTAATGCTGAGAGTTGACCTGTCCTTGTCATGATCTATTGACAAAGATCGCTGAGAGCAGACAAGTCTTTGTCCAGGAAATTAACTGATGCAGAATCTTACAGAAGTATTCACCTGATTTGGAGATGTACAGTGGTTAGTGATGAGATGCGAATGCAACGAAGATATGACATATCAGCAGATTTCGTCTATGAAAGTGTACATTGTGGAGATGGAGCTCTAATTTTCACGCGTCACAGAGCGCCGAAAGAAAGTGAAATTGGTTTGTGAAAGATCCCCATGAACTATATATATATATATATATAAGGAACTTTATGCCCCGATGAACTTACTTGGGTTTAGGATTCCATGAACTATGAGTGAACTGTATGATTTGGATGATTACAGAAAGATCGAAGTCTGTTTGGGTGAGAAACTCCTTATATTTATTTCAATATATTCGTGGCTATTGTTTTCATGTTTTCTTATGATGTGTACATTTAATATTAAGCAACTAATTTTCTAAATTTCCACTAAAGTACACAATCTTAGGTCATTGAATATTATAATTGTTTATGATAAAGATTTTAATGATAACAGGAATGCTATTTTTCATAAATAAAATTTTGATTAAAATTTTGGCAAAAGCCTCATCATCGGATCGTGCTGTGAACAAAAAAGGGGCAAGTATAAGATAACATAAATTGAAAAAAAAAAATAAGTAACAAAGTATAATTTTGATGAAAGCTTTGCTGTTCTAATGAGAATGGAACTATGTTATATTCTGATAAAATAGTAGATAATTTGAAAAGGTTATTATCATATAAAAGGTCATATTTGAGTTATGAATTTTATATAAATGAAAATAAAGTTTGTTTATGTGTGCATACTTGTAAGTCTTTCCTTGAATTCTTTCCTTGTTCCCTTTTAGATAATACTCGTAATTTATGGTATCTAATATTTTGGAATTATTAGAATTGGATGTTTCTCTATGCAACCTACAAGTTCGATATCTCCATTTCAACGTTAAATAAGTCGTCCTTGAGTTATTGCCAAAATTATTTTATTCCAAAGTTTTCTTCCCTCCTAATTTATTAAATGACATTATCCCACTAGATCTTTTCACAACGCAGATCGGGATAACTGTTTCTATTGTACTAATCATTTTATTGTCGCGTGACCAAGTGTGTTGGTGATGGATCGTCACCACATAATCATTAACTCTTTTTCTGCAGTTTCATTTTGACTTTATAAACATAAGTTCTCATCATTGATACTTTGTTGTCCAATTTCACTACCCCCTGCCTTTCGATAGTTAATTTCTTCCCCCCTTTCTGACTGCATCTCCTCCGTAGACACCGACACATCACATAATCTATTTTCTTCCCCTCCACTCTGAGCTGATCGTAATAACTCATAAATCGTTGGAGTGATAATACTCGACCCATACAATTTATCTGTTGCTGCGAACAAAACATCTACGCTATTAACTACACTATTTGACTGTCCGGAATCTAAAGCTATGGGTAAAGGTATAAGGTCAGCGGTTATTTTTTCTCCAAAAGCAGATATCAACTGAATTTTTGAATTTTCATTATTTCTAAATGAATCCGGTATTTGATACATATTGATACATGGTTTTATTCATATATTTATTAATGTTATTCTAATTTATTTGTTCTTTCGTTATTTAAAATAAAAATTATGTCAATTTGTATAATTTGACGATTTATATAATTTGGCGAAATTGGTCGACGGAATAACTAAGTAGTACTGTATTTCTTAATTGTTTTCTATTATTTTCTAAAGGAAATATAAAAAAAAAATAATTAATAATCATAGAACAAAATAATTTATATAATTTGTAAAAAAAAAAAAAATAAATAAATAAATAAAAGTAAATAAACATTTATTATAAAAAAAAAAACAACAATAGACGGTTTACCATGTCAACCTTTTCTGAAATATAAAAAAAATATATCTGTTTGATTAAAATTTGAGTTGCCATCATTAGAAAGATGTATATAAAATTAGAAAAAAATTAGTATTTCGAAAACTAATTCGAATTTAAAAATTTTAATACTAGTTTTGAATATTTCA
This sequence comes from Maratus speciosus, assembly GCA_963932465.1. NCBI lineage: Eukaryota > Metazoa > Arthropoda > Arachnida > Araneae > Salticidae > Maratus > Maratus speciosus. The sequence goes on along the minus strand of OZ010790.1, from coordinate 1,607,164 downwards.
AATGAAAATCAAATTTCAAATAATTTTTGCTTAAAAGGCGCAAAGACCAACTTAGTGAAAAAGATCCCATGCCGGGAATCGAACCCGGGTCATCAGTATAGCGCACTGACGTTCTACCGACTAAACCACATGGAACGATACCCAGCCTGGAACTTCTCACTATTACTGATTGGCAAGGCTACAAACGCATCACAAGATGGAATATTCCGTAAGCCACCAACATGGGGCAAACACAGACACTTAATTAAATCCAGCATCGATTGAATCTATATTAATATTTGGAAATTTTTCCAGAGAGGATTTTATATATATAGGGTAGATTTAACTTAATCTAAATATCCCAAATTGACAGAAAAAAAACTGCCAATTTTGGCGCCAGTGGAAAATTGTTTAATTTACAGAAAATATATGTAGTTTTTCATTAAAACAATTTTTTTTCTTAAAAAAATGCAGATTTTTTTTCTGTAAAAATTACAGAATTTTTTTACAGTGTGTAAGTATATATATATATATATATATCAAACTTCATTGGATTAATTATAATACTAATTGCACATTTCTTTGCTTCAACTAGTGCAGGATCGTCGAACCTTTTACGTGCGCGTGCAACAATTCACCAACAATATCTATCAACGAGCCACACTTTGGCATAAAATAATTTCGTAACGTACGATGTTAGTACAAAACCCTAATTAAAATAAACCGTTGCTTTCATGCATTAATAATTAATAATTAAAAAATATTAAAACCAAAATGCTATTTCTCTGTATATTTGAATAAGCCATTAAATTAATGAAAATTTAATACGTAAATATGATTCATTTATGCAATAATTTTCACTGTAATAAGGAAATAAAAATACGAAATTTCATTTTAGAAATTTTTGACCTTATTATTTAAGCAACATCTAGTTATAATTATCCAAGTTGCATTAAACAATATATCAATAAATTATAGATAATATGTTTGCTGTTGTATGTCCGATGGAGAATGCTTTATACCTGATTCATATTTCGATAAATTTATAAATTGGATCCATTTGCCATCTTAATGCGGTAACTGCTTAAAAAAAATAATTTGAAAAATGCAGCTTTATAAAATCATATAGAAAGGCAAAATACATGTCGAAAACGCTGCATAATATCACAAGAAAAGAAAATTCTTTTCGTGCAAAAATCATTGCACTAGTTGTCTGTCCGTATGAAACAAGATTGTATTCATTATAATGGACATTAAATGTTATATGTATGATAATTATGAAATTTATTTTTTCGCATGCCAGAGAAATTGTCTTATGCGCCAACTCTGGCACGCGGCGCATAGGTTCGCCAACTCTGGCACGCGGCGCATAGGTTCGCCAACTCTGACTATAGTGGATCTGCAGCCAGTTTCAGATGATGGTTATTCTGCCAGAAAAAATTTCCTTATCAAATGCTCTTGATTGTCTTTCTCCTCTAAAATCCACTCTTCTCCTCCTCCTGTACGCACAGAAAAGAAAAGAAAAAACAATCATTCGCGCATTCAATGCATGTTTTCTCTTTTATTCGGAATACGTAATAAATGCCAAAATCGTTCGGTTATAAAAAAAGACATATTTCCTCTTCTATTACCTATCTTGGACCCAGAAGTTTTATAACATTACGAAAATCTGTTTCATACGTGCCTCTTACAAGATTGGAAACTTTTCTGTCCTAGATAAAGTTTCGTTTACATATATTTTACTGTAAAAAATCCACTATGAAATTCCCCCGTATTGTTTATTAGCTGTAAAAATGGAAATTGTATACAACGGAATCTTATATTAAATGGAAAAATTGTATAGTCCGAGCGTAAGCAATACCACTGAATTATACCTGCTACTGCTAAGACGAAAACCTCTCTAAAGTATAACTTTTTAACCTTACCTACACTGTTAAAAATTTTCAGCCAACTGTTCAGTTATTTGACCGTTTGTAGAGAAAAGCAGTTACAAAACCGTACCTTAAGGGGGCTGGTCACCCAGCTTCGGAATTTTCCTCAGTAATGTTAAGTCTATGGACTTTTGATGCATTCGTCTATTTAAAATATCTTTTCGGGAAATTCATATTTTTAACATATTTTTTCTGTGTATTCTTCTTAAAGGGTGTCTCTTTTTTTCTTAGTTTTCAAAATATTTCTGAAATCTATGCTAAATTTAATATTTTATGTGTTAAAAGCGGGCGAACTGTGAGTAAGATTTTAACACTTTATATAAAATTAAGTCTATACTTTAGAAATATTTTGAGAACTAAGAAAAAAAGAGACATCTTTGAGGAAGTGTACGCAAAAAATAGAAGTTTAAAATATTAATTTCCTGAACAAATAGTATTTTAAATATACGAATGCATCAAATGCCCGCAGACTTTACATTAGTAGGGGAAATCGGAAGCTGCGTGACCACCCACCTTAACACTATTCAGACTCTATTATAGCCCAGATTCAGGGTTGGCACAACGTCGCACGGGATCCTGGTAAATCAGTTAGTGTGGCCCAACACACATTGCAGTACTAGAATAATAAAATTCGTTTTTAAATTGCATATATCGTAGAATAATGTTTTAATTATAATTAATGAAAATTATTTCATAACAGGCACAAAATCAGCTCATATGAAGTGCAACAAAATGTACGAATTGAAGGAAGGAAGATGCAGACTTGGCTTTTGAAGATTATGAACTTGAATAAGGAGTAAAAATTTATTTTTGTTTATATCAGTTGAAGGACTTCAGATACTTGCAATTTGGCAGGTATTTCTGTTCATTTTATATCTTTTTCTTGTAGGTATGGGTGGACGCTGGTCGTTCTGCATTCATATACATTACAATATAATCATGCCTTGTATTTAAATAATTTTGTACTATTTATATTACATTATTTCAAATGAAAATCAAATTTCAAATTACTTTTGCTTAAAAGGCGCAAAGACCAACTTAGTGAAAAATATTCCATGCCGGGAATCGAACCCGGGTCATCAGTATAGCGCACTGACGTTCTACCGATAAACCACATGGAACGATACCCAGCCTGGAACTTCTCACTATTACAAGTTGGCAAGGCTACAAACGCACTGTGTTTGCCCCGTGTTGGTGGCTCACGGAAAATATTCCATCTTGTGCTGCGTTTGTAGCCTTGCCAACCTGTGTTTGCCCCGTGTTGGTGGCTCACGGAAAATATTCCATCTTGTGCTGCGTTTGTAGCCTTGCCAACTTGTAATAGTGAGAAGTTCCAGGCTGGGTATCGTTCCATGTGGTTTAGCGGTAGAACGTCAGTGCGCTATACTGATGACCCGGGTTCGATTCCCGGCATGGAATATTTTTCACTAAGTTGGTCTTTGCGCCTTTTAAGCAAAAGTAATTTGAAATTTGATTTTCCTTTGAAATATTGTATTCAAGGCGAATGTTTCTCCCTGGAAAAATTTCCAAATATTAATATTTATATTACATTTTTATTGTTTTGTTTACTTTTAAATATTATTTAAGTTACAATATTTAAATTTACATCTTGAAGTCAAAATTTTTTCGTTTTTGTATTGGTCTTGAATGCGGGATGGACTTATGTTTCGAAACCTACAGTTTTTTTTACAGTGGGGGTGGAGTTAGTGCTGTTTGTCCACCCACTGAGGAGAAACAGACAGTCTTTTGCCTGTGTAGTTTAAATTTGATAGTTTTGAGTGTCCATAATTAATTTTTATAAATATTTTTGACATACACCTTCTTTCTAAATTTATATCGTAATTGTATTTTCATATTTCAATAAAGTATCGTAGAATAATGTATAGTATAGATAATAATATGTATAAAAAATACTACTACTTTCACATTTAATGGGATTAATTATTTTTAATTTCGGAAAATTTTCCATCTTTTACAATATTTTAAATATTTATTTACCGTATATACTCGTGTATAAGTCGACTTGTGAATAAGTTGACCCTCCAATTTTTAAGCAAAAAAAAATTTTTTTTAATGAATTTTCGTGTATAAGTCGAACCACATTTCTGGTCTGGTAGCGCGTTGAAAAAGAATTTGTAATCGAGGATAAAAAAAAAAATAATAATAATAAATTTTCATTAAATTAATAAACTTTTTTACGTTTCTAATCAAACTCTTTTTTTTTTTTTTTTTTTTTTTTTTTTTTTTTTTTTTTTTAATTCAACGTTTCAAAACTGTATAATTATGCAAAACCGAAGAAGCTTAAACTATTTTGACACCTATTCACACCAATTCAAAGATACTTAAAAAGAAAAAATTCTTTCAAAAATCTTAAGCCTTATTTAAAGGGTAAACAACTTCTTAGACTGATAAAATATAGTACTTCTTTGAATTGTAGGACTTCTTTGAATTGTAGGACTTTTAGGAGAGATATCTAGAAGCATTCTCAAGTTGAACTCTTTTTAAAATGGGGATTAAAATGTTGAAAGGAATGCTCTTGTATTGAAGGGAATTGTGTCCGAAGAGAAAATGGATGCAGAACAATTACAGGTACATTATTGTTGAACTTTTTTTTTGTCAATCACAGGGAAATGACCATCGTCCGCTTTTATCTCTCATGTGCTTACTCAAAAGACTTATCCATTCGCGGATTATCTGCGATTTATTTATTTATTTATTTTTGTTTATTTATTTATTTATTTTAATACTATCTTGTGTATAAGTCGACCCCTCATTTTCAACTCCCCAAACTTTTGTCTAAAATTCTTCGACTTATACACGAGTATATACGGTATTTATTTTCCGTACACGTTTACTTTCAGGATCACCAAATCTATACTTTCCGGACAATTATATCAACAATGTCTGTATGAAACGAAGTTAATACTCACTTTTTTCTCTCGGAGAAATTTTTAAAAATAAATTTAGATCAAAATATTGTTATTTTATACAGAGGAAACATTATTTCGAATTGTATACAGAGAATCAGGACCCCTAACAAGACCAGTTGGCTCGTGGGCAGGCACCCGTTTACCGGAAGGCTGCGCCGGACTGCCCATATTATGATCCAAATAGAGTTAAATTTCGGTATTGTAACTGTTTTTTTTTTTTTTTTTTTTTTTTTTTTTTTAAATAAAAACGGTCGAATGACTGGACACTTTGCTCAAAATTTTTAACAATGTAGCAATTCTGTTTTCACTGAATACCAATTCCACATGTGTGTACAGTAAAAACTGCGAAACTTCAACGAGTTGATCTGCGACACTAATTATTTTCCCTTTACTGCCAGCGAAAAATTTCCTTATCAGATGCTCTTGATTCTTTTTTTCTCCTCCAAATCCCCCCTCCCTTGCAAAAAAGAAAAAGGAGAGAGAAAAAAAAATGATTTGCGCATTCACAGCGGTTTTTCTCTTTTATTTGGAATAGAGGATAAATGTCAAAATCACTCGGGACACAAAAGAGCGAAATATTTCCTCTTCTATTATGTGTCTAGAAGTCATAACATCACGCAAGTCTGTTTCTTACGTGCCTCTAACAAGGTTAATATCTTTTGATTGAAATTTAAAAAGATGCACAAAAACCTCTCATTACGTGAAGGTCGGAGATTACGGCATTTTTGTTGGTCAAGTAGGACATATTCCGCTTTTATCTTTCTCTTTCACAAATAAAAGAAAAGGCGTAAAAAAAATTACAAGAATTAAATTTTTATTTAAATGCAAAGTAGAGTTTTCTAGTTGTTTGAATTGCCTTGTAATCTATCATCCCTAAAATTTTCGGAATCTATTTAACCCTCTAATTCCCAGGGTACAACACGTTCTTGAAATTCAGTAAATCAGAAAAATTGAATTAACACCGGAAAATTTCGATAGAAATTTTCACTTCATTTCATGGCGGAATTTCTATTACTAAATAAAGCAAATATTGCTATTTTAAATTTCTGGTATGAATTTGGAATATCCGAATTAATGGGATTCTAGAATCTCGGGCTGTTTCGGCCGGTTTGGGATCTAAAGGGTTAAGGCTCCGCTGCACTGAAACTCCCCGATCGCGAAATCCCATATTGCCTATGGGAAAACTTTGAAGCGCGACGACTCATTACCTAATATAATTATTAAAATACCATTTTCACCCTCAGAAAGTAAACGTCAGATGCCGATGATGTGCGTTTTAAAAAATTATCTCCGTAAATTTTAAGTACATAAAAAATCCTTATAAACGTTGAAATTTCCATTTCATTAAATTTTATCATCTTCTTAAAACTACTTAAAATTTACGTAGACAATTTTTCAAAACGCACAACATCCGCATCTAACGTCTACTTTCTGATGGTTTAAAACGGTACTTTAATAATCATATTAAGTAATGTGTAATCGCGCTTCAAAATTTTCCCATAGGTTAACATGGGATTTCGCGATCAGGGAGTTTCAGTGCAGCGGCCCTTAAATAACTATATGCGTAATTTTCTTTTTAGTTAAAGAATAATATCACATATTTTTTTTTCACCTTGCATTTATAATTTTTTATGTTAGGCTATTAGGTAGGAAATATTTAAATTTTTTTAAAAGACTAATAAAAAATGTTCCAAGAATATTTATGTAATAATTAATATGTCTGAAAGGAATTTACAGAATCTGTAAGTAAAAAATAATAATAATAAAAACTATATCATATAGACAAAATAATAGTAATAATATTGATAATAATAGTAGTAATAGTGATAATAACAATTATAAATATAGTTGAAATTTCCATTGAAATCCAGTTAATTTATAGCCTACTTTATGGGATAAGTGTACGTGGGTTTCAAAAGTACAAAATCACTCAACTTTGTTTCTCACGCGTCTCCATTACAAGATTATCTTTTGATTGAGATTTAAAAATACGTACAAAGACGTTTAATCATCTGAAGAACGAAGATTGCAGCATTTTTGTGGGATTAAGCAAGATAACTGATGACTTATTCAGGTTTTACGTTTTTTTCCCTTTGGTCTTGTTTTTCTTAAGGAAAAACATATGGACAATTAGGTTGTTATTTAAATTTTATTTTCCCATTGTACTCTACTTTATCAATTAGATTTTGCTATTGTTAGCAGTAAAATTACAACATTTTTATTTGTCTAAGTGGGGATGGGAAAGTTGTTGGCTTATTCAGGTTTCTATCTTTTTTTCATTTTTTTCTTTTCACCACTTCTTTCTGTAAAAAAAAAAAAAAAAAAAAAAAAAAAAAAAAAAAAAAAAAAAACTTTGAACAAATATGATTTAAAAAAAAATACAAAGTAAATTGGTAACTTTTATTTGTTAATGTTTTTTCTGTTATCATTGAAGTGTTGGATTAATGCGTGATACGAAAATTTTCGCATACTTTTACTCTATTTCGCTATTTTACTTTATTACTTTATTACGCTACTTTTACTTTATTTTATTTTAAACAATAATATTAATGCGATATAATTTTAAAAAAGAGAATATTCACAGTCTAATGTTACATTATTACCTATACGCAATTAATTTAATTAATTGTTTCTACACCCTTGTAGTTACATTAATTTTATTTTTATACAGAATAATTAACCGCTACATTATTTTATCTAGGATAATTCGAGTATGCAAAAATATCTATGTATTTTCTTCCTAAAATCCTTCTTTTATCATACAATTATTTATAAGGAATAAGTGATAAATAAAGAAACCACCGTCATTAAATTAAACTGAATACAAAATTACTGTGCTAGTTTTTCAGCATCTGTCCTATTGAAGCAGTGAAACACGTTTTAAAGGCATAGTAAGGTTCCGTTGACAGAGATAGCCTTTCGAAATCTATCTCTTAAATCTTTTACACGCGGTGTCCAGATAAAGGTAAATATCTTCCCATATTTTGTCTCCTAATGACTTAGTTTAAAGAAATTGTTCATTAAAACAAGGGGAAATTTTATACGTATAGTTTCTACGATTATTTTTTATTACTTATCATTTATTTTCCCAGTTGTGAAAGCAATTCTTATCAATATTATTATGAGATATTATTTTAGGTACTAGGGGCTTCTGCCCCCTACGAGCTACGCTCGCCGATCCTCGTTCAGATACCCCAGATTCTAAAAGCACGCTACTCTGATCGGTTTTAAAAAGATTGAATTATATTAAAAAAGAAAAAAAAAATGGCCTTTTCTCTGTAAACGTGTTCTCATTAGTTTTCGATTGATTGGAGATTTTTAAGGCGAAATCAGCGTTTGTTAAGGGATACAATGGCTGTTTTCGTCTTTGATTAAGAAAAAAGTAGTTAAAAATTGGAAAATAAGCTAATGTAAAATGAATTAAGTAATTAGAGTCATTGTCTCCCGATATTTTTTAAGGGTTGTTCTCAAATCCAAAAGGGCAACTTTATGACATAAGTTTTAATTCATTTTTGTTGGGAAATGCATGAAACTAGCTATAGTTGTTGTTCAGAAACTATGTCATCGAGCTGTTTTTCTGGGGGTTTTTTGTTTGCTTTTTTTTTTTTTTTTTTTTTTTTTTTTTTTTTTTTGTTGTTGTTGTTTGTTTGTTTTTTGCAAACGCAATAGATTTTTCAGAAAATAGTGTCAAAATAGGCGTTTCGAACCGAATTACCGTGCGAAAGTAGAATAATCACTCAAGAAAGAGCGAAAAACGTGTTTGTCACGTGATTAAAATCGCAACTCAATAGGTAATTTATCGATCAAAAAATGGAAAACACAGTTCAATTCCATATCGCTTCCATGGCCAGGCTTTCCAATTTTATATATTTCTGTTAAAAAATGAATTTGTAAATGTGTCAAAACGTTTTACGCTTGTTGAGCAGAGCAGTTAAGAAGAGCCTTAACAAGGCTATAAGAAAGTTCTTTTAAATAAGTCATTTTAAATGTATCGTTTTAAATTTGACGTAATTTTCACCAAAGTTTTCTTTCTCTTTTTAATATTCACGTGAAAATACTTTTGTTGTTAGAAAAGAAATATTATTTGCGTTGTCTTAGAATTCACAACAATTGTCAAAAAGATTATCTCAAAATATGAAATAAATGTCTCGCGCAAATATATTTTTTTTAATTTAAACTGTTTTGCGTTATTATAACTTGTCTATTTTAAATATGACGTAATTTCCTCCATTTACGACTTTTAACGCATAATAATGAATGTATAATTTTTAAATTTTCTTTCGCTTTTAAAATCCACGTGTAAATGTAGTTTTTATGACGTAATTTTCAATATTTTCCTGCTGTTAACACATAATCATTTAATTTTAATTTGAAAGTTTTTTTTTCTGTTTATAATATCCACGTATAAATAAATTTTTAATTTGAAGGAAATAGTCTTTGCGCTGTTTTTAAAATTGTCAACAACTTAAAATAATACCCTTTTCTAAAATATGTAAAGAATATCTCTCAAACTGCTGAAAATTTGAATTTAAAATGGAAATAAATTCTCAAAAAATGAGTCAAATTAAAACAATAAATGCAGTCTGCACACCGGGAACGTCTAAAGTATAAAGTGATCTAAAAACGATTAAATTCCTATGTATAGTTTTGCTCCTATAAAACTTTTTTAACGGAACGATTTTGACCAGTTTTAACATTAAGTATCTCTTAAAATAATTACTCGATTTAAAAAATGTCTGCATCAGCGCGTTTATCAAACATTTCTCCAAGTAGCACTCATTTTCATATTTTTATATGCAGCAGTGTTCTTAATATTAATGAAGAAATACCCCGATCACAAAAAATTCACTGACGGCGGTGATGACAGCGTTAGTTCTATCTCATCTATTACCTATTTTGGATCACTGAATTGTTTTAACAATTTTCAACATATTTTAAATGTATTTATGAATTCTGTTTGCTTGCCTGTCTATCCGTGTCTGTCTAATTCTCATAAATATACCCGGATTTTCCAGGTTTACTACCGAATGTTCGGTATTAAAAATGAAGTGTGTATCATTTATAATTCATTTACAGGGATAAAAGTTTCATATTTTAAAAATCATTTCTCATTTGCATTTTAATGAAACTATTTCAAACATAATGAAATTCATATGCATTTATGAAACATACTAAAAAATGCTTTATGTAGAATATAGGATGCAAAGTATTTCTTATTCCTTTACAGGATCGCACAAAAGAATTTCGTTACATTACGCGGTCTATAGAGAAAAATCATTTGTGTAGCATTTTATGGATGTTACGGTATTTAAAACCTAATAAGATTCAGTGAGATGAACTTACAACTTTCTCAGGAGTATAGAATAAGTGGCATTTATAGTTCGTTTACAGGGAAGACCAAATAATTTGGTTAAAGGGATGACTAAAATCCATAACGGCTGGAAGTGCGTTTTCCCCTGTGATATGTGCATGCTTAAAATGATCTGATTTTGAGTTATTAGGTGGTGTTTATCAATTCTATTTATCACATAAAAAGTTACACGAAATAATTCGCATAATATCTCAGATCAATCTATGAAAAAATGAAATTTTTTGATAATTCTACTAGTGATGGAAAGTGTTTCATAATCTATGCCTGATTTTTCGTTTTTGTTTTTATTTTATGTGAATTTTTAATCTGTGAAAAAGGGGCAAAGAAAAGGCCATTTTTATGATTTTCTGAAATTTTCACTTTTTATGATTGAGATGTAATCATTATTTATTTTTTAAAGCTTATTTTTTTGTTACATTGCCAATTATTTTTTTTTAATAAACTAGGGGGCTACACCCCCCTGCTCGCTACGCTCACCAGCCCCCTGCGCAATTGTTTCGCGTTTCCATTTTGCTTCCACTCTGCATTCGTTCGCGATCTCTTATTTTCTATGCATTAAAATTTTAGATTCCCCTTGGTAAAAACGCGCTCCTCCCCAACTCCTGACAATTTTATTTCCGTATCTCCAATCACATAATCATTAGTGGTTACAGAGTTTCATAATTATAAGAATTGTTAAATATAAAATTATTAAAAAAAAGTAAAATTTATAATTTATTTGAATAATTACAAATTAAATAAATTTATAAATAAATAAAATTTTAAATTAAAAATATTGTAAATTTAAAAAATATGATAAATTTAAAAAGTAATAAATTTATTAAAGTTATTTGGATTTTTCCCCTTATCTTTGTAATGAAGTTGCTAGTTTGTAGTTATAGTAAATAGTCTTATTATATGAATCTCCCCTCCTCTGAAAATTTCACTTCGCCGCCTTTTCTCTGCCAACATATATGTTTAAAATTATATATATAGTGTTACGAATATTGTAAATAGCTAGTGTTTGTGCTTAAAAATAATGTAAATAGTTCAATTAAGCTCTATTCATAAGCTAATACTAGTTTTTGTTGCATTGAAATATCTCAATTTGTTGATTTTCTGCAAGCAAGTAAAACCTATTGGATTTCAATGGGAGTCTATGGAAATTTGGCGAACTACTGGAAATAGCGTCAAGTTGGCGTCACTTTTGGCGACTAATTTTTGTAGCCAAATTTGGCGATATGTTGCCAAGTTGGCGTCAAAGCTGCCCCCCTAACCCCCCTTTTAGCGTCAGAAAGCTCTGCAGAATTAGATGCGTTTCGCGGTATCTACGCAGATTTTCATTGGTCCATTTCCAAATCGTTACTTTTTTTTTTATCTATATTATAAAGGACAAACATATCTGAGCGTAACGCATACGTCATTTTGCGAATGGCAACAATTTGAAATTTGAAATAAAATTTTGGTTTTACAATTTTCTTTACTGCAATTTTTTAAACTTCTAAACATCGCACATTTTAAATTTTTACACCGTCGTATAAAGAAAAAAATGCTCTTTTAAATGCAATTTGTTTGAAAGCTGTATCTCAATTTATTTTTTAGATATTAATGTTTTTGTAGTTTTTAATACCATTTTTCTTATCGTGGCAACAAAAGTACCTCTTTTCTATTGAAAGTTATTGAAAGTAAACGGAAAATAGTCGAAAATAGGAGATACTGTATCTTTTTGTTGCCATTTTCTCATAAAACCTGAAAAAAAAGTTGAAATTAAAATATGGGCTATGTCAAGAATATTATCTGTTATTCCGAGATAATGACGTCATATGCACACTTTTCTATAGACGAAGTTTAAGACTGGATTGTAAAAGTGAATTGCTTTAGCGGATGCAAATGACGTCATTTTATGAAAAATAGTGTATTTTAATTCTTAAACCTGAAATATGTTTTGTAGAAGTGCTTCATTTTCACAACACAACTGCTTTGAAATTCTTCACAGGTGAAAATGCTTCATTTTTGAAAATAATGTAATCGAAATCACACACTGATAAAACGCAATGTTTTACAAAAATTTAGAGTGTCTTTGTAAAAGAGAGGTGACATGCAAATAATAGCGATTTATATTACAGAAATTGACGATTCTCGCCTCGATGGATTTGCTCCGCCGAGTGACAAGCAAACAAATAATTCGTGTTTTAAAATAATATCCTGAAGTTTTTGTAGAAAATTCTGTGGAATAATAAAATTTTAATGCTATTCTTTAGGACATTCTACTATAATTTTATCAAAATAACATAATTTGTTTAATTTAATTTTTTATAATCTATATATTTAAAACACAAGTGTGCTTTTTAGTCATCTGCCCTGATCTTTCTACTGGACCAATTTTACTAATATATATATATATATATATATATATATATATATATATATATATATAACTGAAAGCTCTTGCTTTGTAGATATAATCGCACTATCTATTTTTTTTTAAAATACCCCCACTTTTATATTTTAATTTTAAAAGCATTTTATGAAATTTCTTCAAAATGATGAAAATTAGATAGCTTTCATTATTGCAGAAAAGAGAGAAATAATGAGGTATTTTTAACTTTATTCATGCTGTTTTCTGATAAAAATTCTAAATTGTTGATAAAAATTGTTGTATAGGGTTTAGTGGCGCAAAATCCCATTAGGAACAGAATATTATATTAGGGGCATAATAACGGAAAATGACATACTGCTTTTGAAAACACGCATTTTTCCTCATAAATTTTATATATTCTTTTTCCTTCTGCATGTGTACTAATACTAAGTTTCAGACACTAGGCGAAATGCTTATTTAAGTGAAAATGAAGTCATGTTTAAAAGAAAATGGTCGTTTTCTTAGATAAAACTAAACATTTTAACACAAATGCGTCTAAAAAACATAAATTACGGAAATTTCTACTCTCCGGAATTGAGATTAGAATCTCAAGTAACGAGTGCGTCTGTTCACATAAAAGATGTTGCTGACAATCGTGACTTCAAGTTTTGAGTTAAAATTATTTTTAAATGATGAAACAAAATGCAAATTTTTAAAAAATGATGAATATGGATATGAGAAGTGCGTATGCAAATTTTTAGAAGGTGAAAATTGCTGTTTTCATTCCGGAAATCCAAGCATAAGAGCCTCAATTGATAACCACATCCTAATAACTGATCTATATTATATTTTACTGATTAAGTACCTATATTATAAAGAACAAGCGTATATGTGCATAACGCTGACGTCATTTTGCGAATGACAACATTTCACGATCAAATTTCGGTCTTGACATTTTCGCTACTGCAATATTTTAAAATTCTGACCATCGTACATTTTCAATTTTCGTCGCATAGGGAAATAATTTTACTTTCAAATGCAATTTGTTTAAAGACTGTATTCATTGACTGATGTATTATATTTTCTAAAATTATTTTTAAGCATGATTTTTTTTTAAGTTTAGCTTATCACGTGCCGGTTTCAATACATAATAATAATAAACATTTTGCACATAAAGCAACAAACATTTTTCAGCATTTGTTTCTGATATATTTTTGCATAACGAAATTAATACTTCCTTTATAAGCAAATAAAAGAATAATATTAAAAAACCACCAATCTAACACATTTGTGAAAGACAAATTAACGAAATTAATACTTCTTTTATAAACAAATATCGAATAATATTGAAAAAACACAAATCTAACATATTTGTAATCGTACAATTTAAATTTTTAGATCACCAAATAGGATTTTTTTTTTTTTCAAATGGAATTTGTTTGCAAAATCAACTCAGTTTACTGATTGTCTATGGTTTTAAAAACAATTTTAAAGCATGAAATATTTTTTAATTTATCTATATCGCACGGAGCTAGATTACGAAAGGTTGATCCGTTTGTCCTTAAAACCAAATAAAGAGTTCATCATTTTCTTACGGCTAATATCCATTAAAAAAAACTTTCCTATGAATAAATAAATAAAATAATATAAATAAAACACAAATTTACCAGAGATGTATAATTTCTGAAATTATCAGAATATAAAAGGATGCCATAAGTAGCAAAATCTTGGCAAATAACTCTTAGCATGCGGCTAATAAGAAAATATCGCTTTCGATAAATTTCAAAAAATGATTTGATTGTAATAATTCATATTTTCCATATGAAAAATGCTTTTTTAATGTAAGTGGTCAATCTAAAAATTTACTGCATAAAAATAATTATTAGTTTTCAATTAAAAAAAAAATGTTTTCACCTATATTCTTTAACCCGGGAAACCCGGGTACGATCCCCTAGTATATATAAAAGGATATGAGTAAATTAAATTTTTTATTCATTATTCCATTCGATGCTGCCCATTGGGAGCATTGACCTGCAAAGAAGTTAACGCGTAGTCACATTGAGTTAACGATTTATAGTACTCAAAAACTGAAGTAATGCAAGATAGTTTAGAATCCATTACTTTGCCGAAGTCATTGGGTTAGACTACTACGTTTGAGCTGAGTTGTAACGTTTTTCTTTTTCGTGTGCAACACAAATTCATTAAAATAATCAAACATATTTGAAGAAAATCAATATTTCCAGTACATTATCGATTCCTATTTTTATATTTTACAAATGTAATACTTTAAATAATACCGATACCATTGCAAAAATTAAATCATTATTAAAATAACATTTAATTTGCAATTCAAATAATACTTAATAATTTTAAAAATATGTAAAAATGTAACTCTTTTGTACCGATGAAAAAAAATATTAATAATAAAAATCCTACATTATTATCAGACTTAAAATAGAGCAGTTCCTTAAAAAAAGCACAGCACAAGTTTAAAAACTGCCTGAGGCACCCCCATAAAATCCCTTACTTTGTTAAAAATGTCAATATCGCTGTGCGTTAAGCTCTTTAGAGATCTGAGCAGCAGTCCAACAAGTGCTTTGTGTGTCGCATCTTAAAGATTTCCTCATAAAAAAAAGGGGGGGGGGCGAGAAAAGTCTATAATAAGAACGTGCAGAAATCGAAGCGACGATCTTTGAGAAAAGATACAATCAAAGGTTTCGCGAAATCTGTGAATCTGAATAAAAAGGGGACACCATTAAGATTGTTCCGAATTTGCATTTCCGCGAGCAGTTTTACTTTTATTCTTAAAACTTGTATAGAGATATTGGAAAGGGCAGAGAGGTTGTATCTTTTTCTCCTGAAATACATCGCAGATATTTTTCGGAATTTTCTTGATATTTGATTGGCTTTTTTTATATAAGTTGCCCTATATAGTTGGGGACCAAATTACTGGAAAAAAAAAAATCTCTGAAAAAGGTATTAAGTTTGGTTGAAAACCCTGCATGTTATAAACAAACTAGTCGGATGTGGCAATCCCAAAACTTTCTTCTATCTCATACATGTTAATACTTCCACGACGCCACCTGTTGGGTGATTTACACCAAAAACTAATTAGGGCCAATTTATACCAGGAAGTAACGGAATCTGAAGCTTGATGAAAATTCATACATTAGTTCTTGAGATATAGCTATTGCGGAAATCGTGAAAAATGCAGCACAGCAGCGCCACCCGTTGGGCGATTTACACCAATGGGTTACATATATGATATAAATTACAGCACTAATTTAGATCAGGGACTAACTGAATCTGAAGTTCATGAAAATTTGTGCATTTTTTCTTGAGTTAGAGCTATTGCAATAATCATGAATAATGCAGCATAGCAGCGCTACCTGTTGGACTATTTTCACCAAATTGTAATCAGCACCTAACTATATCCTGGACTAACTAAATCTGAAGTTTTATGAAAATCCGTCCAGTAGTTCCTGAGATATAGCTATTGCAGAAATATTGAAAACTGACGCATATCAGCGCCACCTGTTGGCGATTTTAACCAAAAACTAATCAGCACCAGTTTATATAAAGGTCTAACTGAATCTAAAGTTTTGTGAAATTTCGCGCATTAGTTTTTGAGATAGAGCGTCCGCAAAATTTTTGTCACATACAGACTCACAGAGTGACATGGTGGGAGAGTAACAGAGTGACAGACGGACAGACATTTTCTAAAAACCATCAAATCGTTTTCAGGGCATTCTAAAACGTATAAATTCGTCGAAAATCGATTTCTTCTTATAAAGATAGATGAAAGTAAAAAAATGTGCGGACATTTTTTTCAAGACGCTTTAAAAAGAAACTGCTATATCGTCATAAATACATGTCCTGTCCTTGCATAAATGCATACAAACATTGTACAGGGCATAGGAAATTATTTGTATCCAACAAGTATTTTTACTTTCTTCTATCTGTAACAGAAGAAAGTATTGTAATCGAAAAAAGAGTTTTAGACAGATTTGAACGTTTTAAGGGTCAGAGATCCCGAAAAGCGTGTTTTTACAAAAGGTCTGTCTGTCCGGGTGCCTGTGTGTCCTCTTTAAACCATCAAAAATGTATGAAGTTATGCATGCAATTGAACCAAATTTCATATAATTTCTTTTTACTATAGCCGCCAGATCACAGTTGGAATGTGGAATACCAACACCCCCCACCCCCCCCCCCCAAAAAAAAAAAGTGGCATTGTGATAGCGATTTCTCTTTTGTATCATCAGACAGTGTATGAAATTATAGAAAGAAGTGATCCAAACTTTATATATATGTTTTTGATCATGGATGTCAGATTTCAGTTAAAAATGGGGATATTTCCCCAGAAGGGGCGGATAGCGGTTTCTGTGCGCTTTTCTCGATTTTTTTAAGTTTCAGTAAAGAATTTATGCACATTTAGATAGAAATAGGTCGAGGTTTGTATAAAATTTCGGAGAAAATCGGATATAGTACCCTTTCACAACGAAATTTTATTTTCATGCACCCCCCACCCCCCGCCCCATGGTTTTGAAGCATTTACTGACAAAAAACCTGAAGTGTAATAAAAAATTAAATAACAAATCTGTTGACTACTTGTTGTTTATAAAATGCCTAATTAAAAGAAAAACAAGAACGAAAAATGATGCGTCCAGCATATATTATGAAACACTTTCCAACACATTCACAATACTATAACAAAACTTCACACTTTACTAAAGGGAAATATATTTTTGGAAACCCGATTTCTGCTATTACCATGAATAAAATACGATTTTTTTTGTGTGTGTGTGTGTATCCTGAGAAATCGGGACTTTCCGCGCGTCCTGCGCAGTGTTTACGCAGGGCAGGTCTTGGAGACCCTGAAAATGAAGACATCCCGCGTAAATCGGAACACCTGGCAACACTAGGCTGTAGCGTGGGTTCAAAATTTCATAGGATTTTGAATCCCATTAAATAGGCGTGAGTAAGAAATGTAAATTGGAACTTAGCTCTTTTCAGGACACTTATCCATTAATGATAAATCCACGTTTTACCTTTTATCCAAAACGTATTAATTGAAGATATTATTAACTCTTTTCACGTTATATTTGAAGAAAATTGTATTCTCCAATGTATGACTTTTTATACCTCCCTTAAGTAAAGAAATTCTAGATTATTTACTATATTATCAAATGAAGATGCAGTGACATTTTAAGTTATTTAATTAACACTATTTAAATTGTAATAAGAAAGCTTTTTTATATGCTCTTTCTTGGTTAGCTACATTTTTCAGAATGAATAAAGTGTTTACATTATAAGATACATAATAATAATAGTAAAACAGTTTGTTGTAGTTCATGAGTTTAATTTAGCCGCTCAAAAGTCATTACATTCATCACAGGATTTTCAAGGTTAAATACATTATTATTTAAAGAGTTTATGGCTAAGTTGAAAAGCTATATTGTTTATGTAACTGAAGAAATTAATTTATTTTTAGCATATTTATACATTTTGATGATTTATGTCCATCAAAAATTAGGTTCAAAACTCCAACTTTGGTGGTTTTTCTGAAAGACCCTCTGTCTTTAATAACTTATGAAACATATGCTATACGATTTAATAGTTTCTGAATAAGAGCATCTGCAAATTATATTCCTCTAAGATAAACTTGTATTCCTGAATATGTAGAAGAATCGAGAGTTTCGAATTGAGAACAGACTTAACTGAAAATGAACTTCAAGAGGCACAGTGCAGAAGTGCCAAATTTTAGCTATAAAAAATTCAAAATATTGACAATATCGGCCTGAGGAATAACACTTAAAAAGGATAAAAAAGGAAAACCTCTACGAGGAGAAAAAAAAATTATGCAATATGCTATTCTATTTTATAGTTTCTGAATAAAATCACCTTCAAATTTTATTCTTTAAGATAAACTTATGTTTGTGAATATGTCAGAAAATTACGAGTTTGGAATTGAGAACAGACTTAACAGAGAATAAACTTTGAGGGACACAATGCTAAAAGTGCCAAATTTTATCTAAACATTCAAAATATTGATAATATCGGTCTAAGGAATAACACTTAAAATTGATTAAAAAAACTCCTACCAGGAGGGGAAAAAAATATGAAACATGCTATTATTCGATTTCACAGTCTCTAAATAAAAGAACCTGAAAATTGTATTCGTCTAAAATAAACGTATATTCGTGAATATATCAGAGAATTGCGAATTTAGAATTGAGAACAGACTTAACTGAGACTAAACTTCAAGAGGCACAATGTTAGAAGTGCCAAATTTTATCTAAAAATTCAAAATATTGACACTATCGGTCTAAGGAATAACACTTAAAAAGGATAAAAAAGAAAAACCTTCGACTAGAAGAAAAAAAAATATATTTTACATATTTTTTTCATTCTTCAATTCCCATGACGATAGTCCTCGCAGTCTATTCTCAAAATTCAAAAGTCAAACCTATTTAGAGAAATTTTTATTACAAGATGCGCGTCAATACTTGTCGGGGAATAATCCTGTTTTGTTATGACATCGAAGAGAGGAGCTCGCTTACTAAAGACGTTTTTTCAGGAAGGTGATGCGCTCCTAAAAACTCCGAGCTCTAATCCGGGAGACAGGAGTTATTTTATTTCACCGTAATAAAATCTTGAAAGGAAAAGTTTTCTTTCAGAAACGATCGTTCTTAATGTGATAAAGATCTCCCCCTCCCCCTTTGATAAAAGATTTGAATAAAGTTTTTAAGAGTTTAAGTTTCTATGTAAGTTGTAAGATAAGATTCAATTCGAGAGCTGAAAGCATACAAAGTATACAGGGTATCCGAAAAGGATAGAAACGCACTTTAATAATTGACCTGTTGGAGATAAATACTCAATGTAAATTGATAAAGAGTTCAAAGTAAAGTAGGAATTAAGATTATGTTGATCTAAAAGTTCTGTCATTGATTTTCGAAAAGTTGCATTTTTATCACTTTCCAACATAGTTGAAAAGTGTTTATGAATTCGGTTTGTCTGTCCGCCGGTCTGTCTGTCTACGCTCTAACTCGCGTATATCGACTCGGATTTTCCTGTTGAGGGCGTTCTCAAATCCAAAAGGGCAATTTTCTGACATAAATTTTAATTTATTTTTGTTCAAAAATGCATGAAATTACCTAGTGTTGTTGTTCAGAAGCTATGTCATTGAGCTGCTTTTTCCATTTTTTTGCAAACACAATAGATCTTTCAGAAAAGAATGTCAAAGTGGGCGTTTTGAACCGATTTTCCGCGCGAAGGAAGAAAGAGCACTCAAGAGCGGGCAAAAAATGTGTTTTTTCACGTGATCAAAATCGCTTCTAACTCAATAGGTAATGGATGGATCAAAAAATGGAAAAACCAGTTCCATTCCAAATCGCTTCCATGGCCAGGCTTTCCAATTTTATACCTTTCCGTTCAAAAATGGATTTGTAAATGTGTCAAAACGTTTTGCGCTTGTTGAGCAGAGCAGTTAAGAACAGCCTTAAGGGTGTTTACCGTAGCATGTTCGGTAATGAAAATTAAGTGTGTATCAATTTCCGTTCATTGACAGAGTCACTCAAAAGAATTCCTTTACATGACGGTCTATGGGAAAAAATCGTTTGCCATGTATTTTAATGAAAGTACACTATTTTAAACACACTGGAATTGATATTTATCACTGAAGGGTTCTTACTATAGAACGTGGCGAACATTGAATTAATCGTTCATTCACAGAGACACACAAAAGAATTTGGCTACAGAAGAAATTGTTCATTTATATGTCATTTTTCCCCTTAGTAAACTGTGGAGTTTTGTTATAGTAGTACAGTCGAGCGCCGATTATCGGAACTCCAATTAACCGAACTTCCAATTATCCGAACAGCCTATTTCTCTCAAAAAAATTTTATAAAATGATGATGAGATTGTGGATGAGATTTAAGATGAAAAAGAAATTGAAGAAATGAAAGCGAATGCTCTGAAAATAACCCAGGTCCATCACATAACGAAGCCTTTGAATGTTTGGAAACAGCTATGAAATGGCTCGAACGGCAGAACTCTGATCCTATTCAACATTCAACTAACGTATTTAAGAAGAATTCGAGATAGGGCAGCATTGGAAAGAATGTCTTAGTTGAAGGAAGTGACAATCGAAAGCTTTTTTGCTTAATTTATAATCTCTGGTGTTCAGAAAATGATAAAAAGAGAAAAGGGAAAATTTAAATGATAAAAGAGTTAAAAAAAAAAAAACAATTTTTAAACACTTTAGCACTAACTGGTGCTACCAGTCTTAAGCCTGGATGAAGTGTGAAGGTTTTAGTACAGCCAGAGAACATCCTTTAAATTGTCTGTCCATTTATCCGTCGGGTAATCGGCGCTCTACTGTATTCTGAATGTGTTGGAAAATGCTTCATAATCTATGCTGTACGCATGATTTTTTGTCCGTGTTAAATATGTACTAGGCAGAGTATCCCCCAACCCGGACCTTCCGGGTTTCAGAATATAAAGAAACGCCTTTTTTTTTTTTTTTTTTAAATTGCTTACTAACAACACCAAAAAACATTTTTATTTGAAAAGTATCAATTTTACATTTAAATAAAATTTGAAAATTTACTAAAAGCGATATTTTAGTATGAGTTAATAACCGAAGAAATTGCCGAAGATTTTGTTACTTGCAGCAGTCCTTTTTAGTTGTGATCATTTTAGTGGTTTAAGAACTTAGCTCGATTACATTTCTATTTATTATTACATTATTTTATTTTATTGGTGAAGTTTTAACTTCGTTATGGAATGTTTGCCGGAAAATATGCTGAACTATTTATATTAACTTAAGTGAAAACGAACTTATCTTTCATAATCACACGATAGAGATAAACGTTTTTTAACCCCTTCAGGGGTGGTCGGATATATTATATCCCACCTAATTTAAATCAAGATTTACGCCAGAAATTTTTAATTAAACTTTACTTTTATAACTTAGTGGAAAAAGTTGTTAAATTGCTTTATCTTATTTTGAATTGAAAATTCCGGTCTGAACTCCTCATTTCAGAAACACAGTTACTTGCCCCTAAAACAGTTTTTTTTTTAAATGCTTGAAATTTATTTAAAAAGCCATAAAGGATAGGTAATTTGCGATACAGATTTCAAACAAATTACAATACAGTTTTCAAACAAATTGCAATACAGTTTTCAAACAAATTGCTTTTGTAAGTACGTTGTTTTTTTCTTGTTCAATTAAGTTTAATTCATTCAAATTGAAAAATACAGGTATGCAGGGTTTTTTTCTTTTGCTAATAATGTTGTTACATGAAAAGGACAAAAGAAATATCTATCCCAATTCACCCATTTTGTCTAGAAGGAAGGGGAGGAGAGTTAGAAGTTTCATTAATTCTGTCATAGTTAAATGAAATGTGTGAAAGCTACGTAATGAGCATATTCTTATTGCCTACCTTATTTTGAACACTTTTGCAATCTACGTTGCCTACTTATGTGCAACAGGTTAAAAAATTAAAAGCGAATTTCTATTTTTGGAGGCACTCGGAAGATGAATAATTAAAAGTATAGAAAAAAATTCTAAATAAAATTGATTTCACATATGTTATGTATAAAACTTTTTCTTTATATCGTATTTAATTTTAAGGTTCTTGAAACAGATTCTTTTACTTGTAAAATATTTTATTATTTAAAATATCTCTCTCTCTCTCTCTTTCTATATATATATATATATATATATTGGTTGGGGGCTATATGCCAAAGAAAACGTGACTGAAATGGGGGACTGAATGAATTCAGATACTGATTCATGTGTAGATTATAAGTGTACCAAAAATAAAGTTTCGGATATTCAACTAATTATAGTTCAAGAGATTTGACGCATGTGTAAGCTCTTTTTTTTTTTTTTTTTTTTAAAATCACATATTACTTAAGATATTTTGTTTAGATGAATATCCTATTTTTGTATCGGTATAAGTTGTTTTTCTTTAGGAAGAAATAATTATGCGAGTTCGTAAGTTTTATAAATGAAGTATTCAATATTTTTGCGAACCATGTGGATATAATATGTTTTATGCATATATTGATTCTTTTTTCACGGTACTTATTTGTTTCAGAATTCCAATTATAATATTATTCATGGGTTATGAAATATTTGTCAGGAGTTAAATTCATGCACACACGAAGTGGGGGGACGGGTACAGAGCAGAACCACCCGACCTAAATCTTTGAAAAAAAAAAAAAAAAGACACAGAGAGTGTAAATATGAAAAGCTGCTTGTGATTGTGTTTGAACTAATGATTTTGTGTTAAGCGTTTTCATCATTATTTCATTACAAGTGTATACCAAAAACTTCTTTTAGTTTTACCCTTTTCATTCACTAACACTACCTACCATACCCAGTGGTGTATGTGTGTGTTGGGGGGGGGTGTAAGGGGTCAGGTTTTCAACAGCAATTTATTTCTTTTGAACAAAATGTATACGAATAAATCCTTCCCAACTTTTTTTTTTTTGGGGGGGGGGGGGGGGAGAGAACCTTGTACATCCCCTCCCCGTTTGTGCCTATGATCTTGATCAAATTAGGCAATACTTTTAAAATATCAGTGGGGTTTTTTGTTTTCTTTTTTAAATCAAAATTAACGGTTTCTTACGGTCGAACGTAGGTACGAATTATTTTCATAATCTCTATTGAAAATCCTGCATATGTCTATGGTTATATTACACATAGGGGAGGGTAGTACACAGTGAGACGAAAATTATTATTACTTAACGAATGGCGAGGATTTTTATTCTTTTGAAAAAAAAAATTGCTACATCTTTAAGCTACACAAATACGCTACACATTAATGTATAAATGGTTTTAAAAAAGTTATTTATAAAAGCAAAGAAGCAGCATAACGGAGTATCCAAAATTGTCACACTGTGTACCGCAAGTGGTACACAGTGAGACAATGTATATATTTTCATAAATCATACATTTTTACACTCTATCAGTAATTTTCTGCAGTTTATGATTTCTGATTAATATTTCTATATTTTCAAAATTTTAAAAATATGAGCCTCGGGTGGAGAATGGCTGACCTTGGCCTACCTTCATGCAAATTTTTATCCTCTTACATTTAGTAGATTTCCCTAGCCATCGCACGCTCACACACACACACAGAAAGTGATAGAGAGAGAAAAACCTTATTTTATTAATAAATAACTTTTTTTTGCATCAGAACCACTTAGTACGTACACAGTGAGGCACGTCTCACTGTGTACCACAACTGTGTGTCTCACTGTGTACTTTCGCAACGTTGTAACAAAATGGATGCCACGTCTGTTATATCAATTTCATCGCTTTAAAAAGTTTATGTCGTTCTGTCGAAATAGTCTATTATCAGGGATGTAGTGGAGGGTATACGGGGTATACGCCGTATAACCTCTGGATTTTTTTAAGGAACACCGTATACCCTCTGTTTCTCAAAAAACCTGTAGTATATATACACTAGGGTATATCCTCTGCCTTGAGCGTATACCCTCTGCTTAGAACGTATACCCTCTGCTTTTTTTACGACTACACCACTGTCTATTATTAGATACAGCTAGGTTTGGTTAAGTAAATATATGTCATATTTAAGGAAATAAACTCTAAAATAGATGTTTATGTAACTTTAAACACTATAAAATAAGGAATTATTTACTATTTTGTCGGACGAGTAACTGCAGTGCCGAAACTACATCCACGTATTGCATACGATAAGGTCGTTATGTGTGTGTGGCGGATTGGAGAAAAAGTTACAACTATATGTCATAGTGTCTGCTGTCTCACTCTGTACAACTCTCCCCTACATGTATAGTTTCAGCATCAGCTCATTTTTTTTTTTTCATCATAATAAAAAACATGAACTCTCCATTGAAGTAGAAATACCTGAACCAATCAACAATGGAAGATAATACGAGAACCTCGGATTTCCTAGTACATTATATAAAAGTCCTTCCGGCCAGTGCCGGGAGGAAGAGGTAGCTTTCAAATACCTTATTTTAAAAAAGCCAACTTATATTATTCAAGCACACGAGGCTCAATTTAGTGGAAACCGAATATAGGAGATTCAATACTAATTTTTATCAATACAAAATCATTATGAATGAGAATTTCACGAAATTAGTCAGCTTTATCCAAGCTGCTTTTATTTAAAGTAACTTATATTTGGCTGAGATGTTGATGTATACTATCCACATGCTTTCTCACATGGAAATAGGCGAATACGTGTGTTATCGCGTGACAAATACAAGATCGTTTCAAAATGTTAGTCATACTAGAAATTCAAAATGCTATAATTCAACCATTTTTTAAGATATAAACAAAAGAACAAATTTTCAGAAACAAAATCTGCTCCGGAATCTTTGTATCAAGGTCAAACACATAAAAAAATCTTTCTCATTTTCCAATTTTTTAATACCTCATTTTAAATTTTAAATTTAATTTATTTAAATGGCAACCCTTTTGAAACAAGATGGCGAATGAAGCTGGTCAACGAACTCGGTCGGGACATTGGTATGTACTATGTACAGACCAAGTAACATCCAAATCGGTTCATAAATACGCTTTTTATCGCGTGACAAAAATCAGGTCGTTTTAAAATGTCAGCCACAATAGTAAATCAAAACGCTATAACTCAGCCATTTTTTTAGATATAGACGAAACAAAAACTGTTCCGGGATCTTTGTATTAAGGTCAAACACATACAAAAAAAAATCTTTTTCATTTTCTAATATTTTGGTATCTCATTTTAAATTTTAAATTTTTAAAAATTTTTTAAATGGCCGCCATTTTGAAACAAGATGGCAAATGAAGCTGGCCAACGAACTCGGTCGAGATATTTGTATGTACTATGTACACACCAAAGTACATCCAAATCGGTTCATAAATACGCCTGTTATCACGTGACAAATATCAGGACGTTTCAAAATGTCAGCCACGCTAGAAATTCAAAATGCTATAACTTAGCCATTTTTTGAGATATAGACGAAACAAAAACTGCTCCCGAATCTTTGTATCAAGGTCAAATACATAAGAAAAAATATTTTTTCAATTTTCAATTTTTGGTACCACATTTCAAATTTAAATTTTTCTTAAAAATTTAAATGGCTGCCATTTTTAAACAAGATGGCGGATGAAGCTGGCCAACGAACTCGGTCGAGACATTGGTATGTACTATGTACAAACGAAGTTACATCCAAATCGGTTCATAAATACGCCTTTTATCGCGTGACAAAATTCAGGACGTTTCAAAATGTCAGCCACGCTAGAAATTCAAAATGCTATAACTCAGCCATTTTTTAAGATATAGACGAAACAAAAACTGCTACGGAATCTTTGTATAAAGGTCAAATACATAAGAAAAAAATATTTTTCCATTTTCAATTCTTTGGTACCACATTTCAAATTTAAAATTTTTAAGAAAATTTTAAATGGCCGCCATTTTGAAACAAAATGGCGGATGAAGCTGGCCAACGAACTCGGTCGAGACATTGGTATGTACTATGTACATACCGAATTACATCCAAATCGGTTCATAAATTCGAGAGTTACAGTATGACAAAGGTCAGATATATATATATATATATATGGATATATATATATATATATCCACTTTTGAACGGAGGGTGGTTTCGGGGTCTGGGGGTCATGATCGATGAAAATATACCAAAATTTTTTGAAATCGCTTTCCTCCGAACGGCTGCAATAGGTAGCTTTTTGTAATGAAAGCTACCTAAAAAAGGACAACCAAATTCCTGACATTTTTTCTCCCTTGAATAGGAGGCGACGACATGTTCTAAAGAGCCACTGTATAGAAACTCGAAAAGAGCATTGCCAGTTTTCAGGGATCGGATAAAATAGCTCGAGAAGATAATTTTTTTTACGAACCTTTTATGTATTTTTTGGAGAAAATTATAGTAATTATAGATTTCAAACAATACGGTAATTCTCTTATTTCAGTGGAGAAAACTAAAAATAAACAAGCAGGAATTCTGCTTTTTCAAAATTTAGTGTCACTCACGATGGGGAAAAAATAATTATTATTATTACGAGGTGAACCTGTCGAATTTCGACGACAGAAAATGCTTAACCCGTTCGAGACGAGCGTCTTTTACAGAATTTTTAATCTTTTATTACTGGTTTTTCAAAACAGATATTTTTGCCTAATTGAATCGGGAAAATGCTCGGATTAAACAAGGCAAAATTTACAATAAAAATTTACTGGTGAGGATAATCATGGATTCTGAGCAATTTACGCAGCATGTATACAGGTCGCTCATCCCCAAGGGGTTAAGAAGGAACTGCTTCATTAATTTACTATAAATCTAGAAAATTAGTTACAAAACAAAATGCATCTTATATTGGTTAGTCTAACTCTCAAACAAATATTATTTTAACCTAAAGGTCACTGCTCATAAAGACACTCTAATTTTTTTTTTTTTTTTTTTTTTTTTTTTTTTTTTACTTTGCGTTTTATCAGCGTGTGATTTATATTGCGTTGTTTTCAAAAGTGAATCATTTTCACCTGTGAAGAATTTCAAAGCCGCTAGAGTAAAAATGATGTACTTCTACAAAACTTATTTCAGTTTTAAGATTTAAAATACACGCTTTTATTTTATATAAAACACAGTCATTTGCATTTGCTGAAGAATTCAACATTGACAATCCAGTCTTAAACAACATCTATGGAAAAGTAAGCATAGGACGTCACGTCGTAAGCATAGTATCGCGAAATAATACACAAACCCAGGAAAAAGTAATATCATAAACTCGACAAAAAATCGTCTATCAAATAATTCATAGGCCTTCATTTGTTTCCAACATTAATATGGATACTTAAATTAAATATAGTTTGTAAAAGCCCTATGTTTTATCAGAAGTCATTCATTTATATCTTTTCAAAATAGCAAGTATTTTAATTACAATTTCTTTTTTGAGTTGTTATCAGAAAATGTCTATAAAAAGATATAGTAATCGACTTTTCCCTTTTACTTCCTACAAAAATGGGATTCAAAACTATAAAAAAAAAATTAATATCTCAAAACTAATTTAAGGTGCAGTTTTCAAACAAATTGCAGTTAAAAGTACTTTTTTTCCCCTATACAGAGGTGTAAACATTGAAAATGTGCGATGCTTAGAAGTTTAAAAAATTTCAGCAGATATTATCAATATTTAACCGTACAATGATACATCTGTTTCGTTTTACGACTGGCTTATGTAATGCAACGTTATTTTTTAGGGACGAGACTTTAATTGTTGCCCGAAAGAAATACCATATCAGGGGCTAATTAATATTGCCACATTGAAACATTTCTTTTTTCAATATTTTATTTTAACACAAAAATTATATACATGTACCCAGCATGATATAAAATATATGGATATAAAGTCCTTTTTAATACTTTCCAACAAAGTTGAAAAGTGCTTATGCATTCGGTTTGTCTGTCCGTCTGTCCACGCTGTAACTCCCGTAAATAGACTCGGATTTTCATGCAATTTATAATCCATATTTAGGGTCACCTAACAATGTTTGGTATTGCATAGAAGTATGTAAGGATTAATATTTCATTTACAGATCTACCCAAAAGAATTCCATTACATTATGGTATATGGGGAAAAATCGTTTGCAGAGTATTTTAATGACATTACGCTGTTTCAAATGTATTTAAACTGATATAAATTTCTGAATTTCAAAACAAGATGATTATGACATAATAGGGTATTCATAGCATTTGTCTTTCATTTACAGGGACACACAAAAGAAATCGGTTACATTACTGTCTTTGAGTAAAAACTGCTGAAGCGCATTTTCAATTTCGGCCTGCGCTTTTAAATTTAACTGTTTTAATCATATTCAGTGCTGCTCAAAGTATACAATAGGGCAATACAATATATACAGGGTTGGTCAAAGAATTCGGGTAATTTTCCGATTGTAGATGGGGACATCTGAAATTTGAGTTTTCAAGTGTGTGATGCGTTTCCATAGGGTTGAATTAGACGTTAATATTTTAACTTTTTAAACTATGAAGTTTTGTTACATTATTCTGAATGTGTTGGGAAGTGCTTCATAATCTATGCTTGACGCATGATTTTTCTTTTTTGTTTTAATGTATGTTGATTCTAATAATAGCCGTTCACGGTACTTATTTCGTAAGATAATTAAATTGTATGTTTAAAATTTCGACTGCAATATTATTCTTAATTTATATGGGTTAAGCTATATCGCCAACATCACTTTTTTCTTCCGGAAAATTGCAGAATAATCATCGAAGCTCTGATTTTTTTGTACGCATTAAAAAAAAAAAAATGAGAAAGAAAAAAAAGAAAAGGATAACTGAATTCCTGACTTTTTTTCCCCTTATTCCCAGACAGTGAGGTGTAGCCGGAAAAAGAAGAGTAGCGGGGTAGTAAGTGGCAGAGAGAGAATCATGGTGTCGTGTGCTATAAGCCACTGAATAGGAGGTGATGACATGCTGTAAAGAGCCACTGTTCAGAAACTTGAAAGAGCATGGCCAGATTTCAGGGGTCGGACATTCAGTGCAAATATTATTTATTGAATTGGATGAATGATACTGACAAAATTATCTATGAAAAATATTTAAACGTTTTCTGGTGAAAATGATGACAACAAAAATTTTAAATAAAAAATTGCGAGACTGGTTTAAAATTATAAACTATTTCTCATTTCAGTTTTAAAGTAATAATAATAATTAGGATGAGCGAAGCGAATACTCTACTAGGCTACACAAATTACATTTTGTCGTACACTTTACAAAAAAAAAAAAAACTATTCAGTATTTTGACTTGAAATTAAACATAAATTGAATTATGATCTGTAGATTTGCACAATATTATTTTTTTTTTACAAAATAACCTTAAAAAAATTTATTATTTTAATTAATTTATTTTACATGTTATTCTATTACGGACGCATTTTTGCAAATAAAAAATGAAACACGTATATTATCAGAAGAAAAAATAAATCATGGAGTTAGTCATTATATAGATATAATCATGATTAATTAAATAGTTTCCAGATTTCTTTTAAGAAATTTTTAAAATACCTTTTTAATGAAAATTATAGCATATTTTTAATGGATTAAAATTTGTGAAAATTCAATTATTTACATTCAATTATAAAAGTATTTTTCAGTGTTAAGAATTCCACTACACAATTTATTCTTATTATGGGAAATCATTTACGCAGACGACACTCACTCACTTTAAAAGAATTATACTATGATTTTATTTTTGTAAAGTGGCAACAAAAGAATTGTAAACAAATAAAATTAATTGTTAAATTCGTTATATCATAAATAAAAAATTCCGAGGAAATTCTTAGTTATTTGGCTGAATTTACATTTATAAAATTAAAATGCACCAAAACACAAAATAACGTTTTTGCTTAATAAAGATGCAAAAATAATATACAAAATAGTGTTGCTTTCAAATATTTGTCTTATTAAATAATGCTTCGCGAATCCAAACAAAGCATGGCTTTTGCTAGTAATAATAATAATAATAATATTTTAGTTTCGAAACACGTTTTGTTTTTCCTTTTTTTTTTTTTTTTTTTTTTTTTTTTAAGGAGTATTCTACTCTAAAAGAAAATCAGTTCTTTTATCATAAATGTCAAAAAAATTCTTAAAATTTTCTAAATACACTCATGTTTAAAATTAAGAGAATTTTCAGATTGGGTCGATTATCCCCAGAAGTACTGAATAGATTTTAACGAAATTAGGTATGCACCTAGGTTGACATAATGCAGAAAAAATAACCATTCAACAGTTACAATACGCAAGCATGATCGTGAGTAAGACTGATCAGCGTCGGAAGGTATATGGCAGAGCTTACAATATTGAACCAAAAAAGGAATTAATAGGAGGTATGGTCCCCTCTTATAGTTATACAGGTCTCACAACGTCAATTCATACCGGAAATCAGGCAGTTTACGAGTCGCTAAGGCAGCTAGTCTCACTCCTCCGGCAACGCTGGTTTCAGGCTCTGGGTGATGGAAAGCGAGTTCCAATCGTCCTCCCGTCGCAGACATGCACTATAGGTCTGGAGATCTGGCTGGCCAAATCCCTCAAGCGAATATTCCCACTTTCCAGAAATTCGTCGATCCGATGAGCCCTATCTGGGCGCGCTTTGCAGCCCATTAAAATGAAATCAGGGCCAACTGCATTCCTGAAAAGGCGAGCGTAGGAGATATCATTCCTACACCTCACACCAGCCACAGAGCCTTTGCCAAACACAGGGAGATGTGTGCGCCCATCCAACATGATGCCTGCCCAGACCATCAAACCTCCCCTGGATGCACAGTGAACAAAAAAAAGTTGGACAACAGCTTCTATTGATATCATTGTTTAATACTTTGCTCTATGTTGTTCTTTAAAAGCAAAAGTTTATTTAAAATAATAACAACTATTAAGATGTTTAATAAATGATTATTAAAACAGTTTTATTTTACTTTAATAAAATTTATATCTAAATTATAAATTAATAAAACGCAGTGATGATATAACATGCAGCACCAAATAAAAACTTGGACACTTACACGATGTTCCAAAAAAACACTTTTAAATTTAAAACAAAACCATCTAATATTTCGTGTGATGCCCCTTTGCAGCTATTACAGCTTGTAGCCTTTTATTCATCGAAAGGGCCAATATTCCGGTTATATCTGATCGTACATTTTGCCATATATTGAGAATAGCAGTTTTTAGTTCATTTTTATTCTTAATCTCCTTTTCTAGTAATTGTTTCTTCATATAAGCCCACAAATGTTCTAGAGGATTTAGATCCGGATTTTGGGGAGGATGGGGTAGCACTTTTAGGTAGATTTCGTAAGAAATACTACCTATTGCAGTCGTTACCGTGGTGCGACTTTTGAAAAATTCCTTCATAACTTTTCATTATAGGACCCCAGGAACCCAAAACCACCCCCACCTAAAAAGTTTATATATATATATATATATATATATATATGTATGTATGTATGTACTAAATTTTGTCCGCACGATAAAAGTCGCAATTATGCATGAATCATCTTTAAACTCGCCAACAACTTTGAGATGGCTAATATCTCGGCGGGGATTGAAAATGGGCGAAATCGGCCCAAGAGGGTGGAAATGGGGAGGGTTCAAAATTTTGAATACTGTCTTAACATGATTCTGATAAAACCAGCTCTTATACAACAATGGCAGGAAAAAAATAAAAGTTTTTCGTTATAGCAGTTGCCAACAATTAAAAAAAAACAAATAATAAAATTCTCACCACAACAATTACTTTTCTTTTGCAAAATTTTCACGTGTAAAATTAAATAGTTTGACAAATTGAAAACAAATTGAATATTACGTCATAAGTTTCCTAGAGCAAGATTTCAGCATGAAAACTCAAAATAAATAGTTTGACGAATTAAAAAAATATGTATATTGCGTCATATTGGAAATATAATGGACCTCAGCAGGTGAATATGTAACGCCATGTGAGTTTGAAGAAACGTATTAAAACATGATAAAAACCCGACTATGGAAATATTAACATATTTTAACACTTTAAGGTTCTCTGAATTTTTTGTAGCCATTTTTTAAACCTATTCCATATATATGTGTGTGTGTATTCGTGTATATTACAATTTTCACAAAAAGTTTAGCTCCCTACAGCTCGCTCTTTGTGAAGAAACTGGGTTTTATCTCTAATCTTGATTTAAGTTTTGTTGGAGAATTTAGTACTTAACATCGAAATCTACCTCCGGCTGTAGGCCCGAGCCGGCAGGGATTTTTTTTTACTTTGTATAGCCATTCCTGTACAATCCGAGCGCTATGCTTAGGATCATTGTCTTGGACAAAAGAATAATTTCCATTTAAATTTAATTTTGAAGCTGTTTCTGGTAAATTTTCTTTTAGAATGTTCAAATACATCATTTTATTCATTGTACTTTCAATGAACACTAGATTTCCAACAGCACTAGCTCCCATTAAACCCCATACCATAACGCATCCGCTACCATGTTTTACAGTCGCTTTTATATTTGCTGATTTTAGCGCTGTTCCTTCCCTTCGCCATGCAAAACGCCGACCATCAGATCCAAACAAATTAAATTTCGACTCATCTGTAAAAATAACAGACTTCCAGAATATCTTTACTTTCCAAGATATTGTTTAGCATATTCAAGACGTTTTCTTACCTTTCGGAGAGACAAATGTGGCTTTTTTCGTGGTGTGTATGCTCTATAGTCTTTGGAATGTAAACAATTTCTTATAGTCTGTGGATGCACGTTCACTATAGATGCCTCCTTCAACTCTCTGGCTATCTTTACAGCAGAAATTTTAGGATTCGCTTTCACAAACCTCACGATCCGTCTTTCTGTTTGAGACAAGGAAATCTTTTTGGGCCTACCACTTCCACCAGGTCTTTTCAAAAATCTGTACTTTTTGTATGTATTTATTATGTAATGCACTGTTGAACGTGGCTTTTTCGCAGTTTCTGCAATATATCGTATATTTTTCTGCTCTTTCCATAGTTTAGCAATTAAGTTTTTCATATCAACAGAAGTTTGCTTTTTTTTTTCATTTTTGAGAATTTTTAATCCAGCAAAAGGAAATTTCAGCACGTTTCAGTCTCATAGCTTTGACTTAGAAACGTGCCAGAAATCAACACCCTCTTAAAAATTTGCATAAT
Organism: Maratus speciosus; assembly: GCA_963932465.1. Lineage (NCBI taxonomy): Eukaryota > Metazoa > Arthropoda > Arachnida > Araneae > Salticidae > Maratus > Maratus speciosus. Next base: position 1,573,920 of record OZ010790.1, on the reverse strand, counting down.
GTCAATCCAAAGTAAAAGTGAAATAAGTGTCCAAGTTTTATTTTGGCAGTGAAAAACGCACAATTTATTTTTAAATTATTTAAAAATTGAATATAACATTTTATTAAGATTAAATAAAACGATTTCAGTCTTGGAATAAATTATCTTTTTCTTTAATATTGTTAGATTACGATATCACAATTGGTTTAAACAATATTAAGCAGCAAAATCGAATCTTGTTGCTGTCCAACTTTTTTTTTTAGGTTCACTGTACATAGTGGCCACTTTCGCGGAAGTTAGAAGGCAGGTAGCGGATCCCTGATTTTCTCCAGATGAAAGTACGTCGTGAATTAGTGTTTAGGATGAACCGAGACTCATTAGTGAATAGGACGGTCTCCCATTTGATCACTGGTACAAAGCAGATGATCTCTGCACTAGGGCTAGATTATTTATCAGTCTATCGACAGATATTGATATTTTTTAAACACCGCAATAACAATATCTAAACCTTGACTCTGTTGATATATCCCAATAAAATAACAATGTTTTGAGCTCACTGGAATTTTGAACACAAGCCTCGAAAAAACAGCGCTTAATTTCTCAAACCGAATAAAATAATAATGTTTTGCGCACACCACCAGAGCCCCAAAAAATATAGTTCAATATTCCATTACAATGTTTTCACCCTCCATCCTCATCCAAAACAGAAAATCTACCCCAATTACCTTTCTTTCCGCTGATTATCTCCGTTAGTAATATCCCAATTATTACAATATATTCCTTCGCTGAAAACTTCGCAGAGTGACAGTCTGGCTGCGTGATACTGAATAACACTTATCGTCCTTTCTTCTCTCGCCGTATAATTGGTGTACACATATTGCGATAACTCCAGATATTGATATAATGGCTGGGATCCAAATGGATTTTGCACTGTTAGCGAAACGAGATTGACCAATCAAAAAATTTGCTTACTTAAAACAGTGAAAAGTTCGGGTAAATGAAGGCTTCTGATTGGTCAATCTCGTTTCGCTAACAGCACAAAATCTATCTTGATCCTGGCCAATCATGAATAATCACATGAGCTCTGGCTGTTGTGGAGTTCGAGTTGATACAGAACAGCTGGGATACTCGGCTTGCGAGCAACCAATTAGCGTCCGCTAATGGTAAACTTTGCCTTTTGTTTCTCGACAAGAGCCAAGGCCAAAGCACTCGTTCACTGTGATGATTGGTTACTTTTAAAAAGACCTTCCCGTTTAGTAACGACTACTATGCTACCGAATACAGTTTGTCGTATTTTCGTAAGATGTCTTTCTCACTGGGGAGAGAGTGTGTAGCGATCTCATCTCACATGATCAGTATAAAGCGAGTTACTAGCTTAAAGTAACTGGCTTGGTCTTTTGCTCGATTCTAACGTTCTCGCCTCCTGAAATGAGATCCCTGGTTCAAATCCCATCGGCGCCACCCTCTCTAAAATGGAATAAAGTGGCGAATTGCGGAAAGACTAGAAACAAGGCAGTCTCAAGTACACATTCTTAGAGACTTCAATGTCCAACTTATGGAAACAAGTCGTGTCCAACTTATGGAAACAGTTTACGGATACTGGATCCATAGAGAGAAAGACTGGGCAAGGTCGTCCCCATGACGATCAACGAAGATCAGTGAAGCGAATACAGGAGTGCAACAGCTTCTCAGCTCTCTCGTGACTTTTATGTGGCCACAGGAATCCGAGTTTTAAGGGTTACTGTTTGCAGTAGGCTACATAACAGAGGGCTCTTTGCAATAAGACCTGCTGCTTGACTCCTGCTCACTTCTGCACACTGGTGAACTCGTTTAACATGGTGCAGAGTAGGGCTGGACGATATCAGAAATTTAATATCGCAATATATCAACCAGTTTATATTTGTGATATATTGCGATAACTACCTTAAATTGTGTAAGAATAGAAATATTGCTAATTTCGAAAAATAGATGGTGCAGTAGCAGCAATTTAAGTACAAACAGATGTAGAAAGCAACAAATCAATGTTTTATACCTACATGTTTGCACAGCATCTCTCTATTCTAAAAAAAAGTAACTACCGCTGTCACCGCCGCCGCCGCCGCCGCCGGTTTTGAATTTTTTGTGACCGGAGGTCTTTCTTCGTTAATATTAAGAAAAATAATGCATACAAAAATATGAAAATCGGTAGTATTATACAGAAATGTTTGATAAACACGCTGATGCAGACAGTTTTCAGATCGAAGAATTATTTTAAGAGATATTTAATGCTAAAGTTGGACAAAATCGTTCCACTAAAAAAGTTTTATAGGAGCAAAAACTGTTCATAGGAATTTAATCATTTTTAGATCATTTTATGCGTTAGAATTTGCCGGAGTGCAGATTGCATTAATTTTTTTATTTTGACTCATTTTTTGAGGTTTTATTTCTATTTTAAATTCAGATTTTCAGCATTTCTAGAGATATTTTTAACAGATTTTAGAAAGTGATATTAATTTAAACTGTTGCCAACTGTATAAACTGCGGAAGCAATAATGTTTGCTTCAAAAAAAAAAAAAAAATATATTAATACGTGTAAATAAATTAAAAATTTATTTACACGTGACTATTATAAACAGAAAAAAACATTTGGAATTAGAATTAAATAATTATGTACAAAAAGCAGGAACTTATTAAAAACTATGTCATAAAAACTATAATTACACGTGAATTTTAAGAGAGAAAGGAATTTGTAAAGCAATAAATTTATTAACAGGCGTTAGAAGTCTTAAATAGGAGAAATTACGTCATATTTACGCCACATTACAGTTATTACATAAAATGAACACAAAATAATATTGCAAAACGGTTTAAATTTAGAAATTGCGCTAGACATTTTTTTGATATTTTAAGAGGATACTTTTCAACTATTTTTGTTAGGAAAGCGCAAATAATATTTAATTTCTAACACAAGCATTTTCACGTAAATATTAAAAAGAGAAAGAATAGTTTGGTCAAAATTACGTCAGATTAAAAACGATTCATTTAAAATGTCTCATTTAAAAGAACTTTCTTTTCACTTTGTTAAAAAATACCAGGAGACAAAGACTCTGTTTACTTAATTCATTTTATATTAGCTTATTTTGAAATGTTGTTACACGTGTCTACGTCATCAAGTTATTTTTATTTCGACGTTTTATTTGTATTTTTATTAATGTTGTACTAATTTATTTGTTTTTTCGTTATTTAAAATAAAAATTATGTCAATTTGTATAATTTGGCGAGTGGTTTGGCGATTTATATAATTTGGCGAAATGGGCCGACGGGATAATCAAGTAGTACTGCAACGGATTTGGCGTTAAAATTCCCCAATCAAAGAGAAATGAATAGAAATACGCTTATAGAGAGATCGCCACTGGTTTTTAAATTATAATTCAATATTTCGAAATCTTTTTAAAGCCGATCAAAATAGCGTGCATTTAGAGTCTACGGTGTCTGGACGGGGGTTGGCGAGCGTAGCTCGTAGGGGGCCGAGCCCCCTAGTCATGAAAAAAAATGTATATTTATGCAAAATAGTAGTATTTTAGAAAAAGAAAATTTTTTCTATTAAGAATGCATTGTTAAGAATGCGTTGCTTAGAGAGAGATTGAAAAACAACATTTTATTTTCATCTATCATCCACTGAAACCTATTTAAATACAAGTATATTAGCATGATATGTGGCATTAAATTAATTTTATTTTTTCCCTGCTTTTACTTATTTTAATTATATTAAAATCGTCAATGTCATAAGTTTGAGAATATTTTATTTTAATTTGTTTTTTATAATATTCTCAGTTATTTGCGAAGTAATTAAATAATTAGAATGTTATTAATAAATAATGCATAAAGTAAGAAGAAAAGGAATCATACTATTTTTAAAGAAAAATATTATGCAACAAATCGCATAAATGCAAACAGATATCAAACATTGGTTTCTTTTTCTAAAATACTACTATTTTGCATAAATATACATTTTTTTCATGATGCTGTGCAAACATGTAGGTATAAAACATTAATTTGTTGCTTTCTACATCTGTTTGTAGTTAAATTGCTGCTACTGCACCATCTATTTTTCGAAATTAGCAATATTTCTATTCTTACACAATTTAAGGTAGTTATCTCAATATATCACCAATATCAGTATTAACTGGTTGATATATTGCGATATTAAATTTCTGATATCGTCCAGCCCTACTCTGCACCATGTTAAACGGGTTCACCAGTGTGCAGAAGTGAGCAGGAGTAAAGCAGCAGGTCTTATTGCAAAGAGCCCTCTGTTATGTAGCCTACTGCAAACAGTAACCCTTAAAACTCGGATTCCTGTGGCCACATAAAAGTCACGAGAGAGCTGAGAAGCTGTTGCACTCCTGTCTTCGCTTCACTGATCTTCTTTGATCGTCATGGGGACGACCTTGCTCAGTCTTTCTCTCTATGGATCCAGTATCCGTAAACTGTTTCCATAAGTTGGACACGACTTGTTTCCATAAGTTGGAGATTGAAGTCTCTAAGAATGTGCACTTGAAACTGCCTTGTTTCCAGTCTTTCCGCAATTCGCCACCTTATTCTATTTTAGAGAGAGTGGCGGCGATGGGATTTGAACCAGGGATCTCATGATCAGGAGGCGAGAACGTTAGCGTCGAGCAAAAGACCAAGCCAGTTACTTTAAGCTAGTAACTCGCTTTATACTGATCATGTGACATGAGATCGCTACACACTCCCTCCACAGTGAGAAAGACATCTTGTTGACGTCTGACGAGCGATATGCACTCATGAGTGATGCGCAGTATGCCAAGCTTATGTGCTGTGAGCGTTTCACAGGCTTAGCTTGCTGAAGATGATTTATTTGGTGCTGCCATCTATTGGTTACGAGAGGAAATGATTGTTGTTGAAGGTTGCGATTTTGTGTGCGGCCGGGTCGTCACTTTAGGGAGAGTGGCGCCGATGGGATACGAACCAGGGATCTCATGATCAGGAGGCGAGAACGTTGGCGTCGAGCAAAAGGCCAAGCCAGTTAGTCTAAGCTAGTAACTCGCTTTATGCTGATCATGTGAGATGAGATCGCTACACCATCATCCAAACGTTAATGGTCACTCATTTTTACTGTTTAATTTTGAATTTCACCGAATATTGGCAGAAAAAAAAAAGATTTTCGACGAGGTGTGCGAGCGAACAAAACACGAAAATTGCCACGCTCGCTTATAAAGTTTGTTCCTCTACCCGCTTCGCCCATACACAAGCATACACTTACGTATTCGACACTAAAGTATTGCATCTTAGATATAAACAAAAGGACTACGTCTGAATTCATTCATAATTATAAAAACTTTTCAAAATAACAGACATTACATTACATTAAAGAATAACAAGTTGGAAATTGCTCGTCAAACGTGGCAAATGAGGTGCGTTCGTAATATAACTAGATTTATAATTATTTTTTGCACCCCATATTGTACTGAATGTATATTTTTTTGCGCTTCATAAGTGCATAGTCTGCAACATCATTAAAATGCACTTACAATAATTTTTTCCCCATTCCCCGTAATGTAAAGAAAAACTTTTGACTGTCCCTGTAATTAAACTATACATTCGATTTTCATAAAATTTGAAATGGCTCGACAAAATTTTGCAGCAATTATATATTTAAAATTTCAGACCATTCGGAAGACTGTAAAATCATTAAAATGCATTTACAATAATTTTTTCCCATTGGCCATAATGTAACGGGAAAATTTTGGGTGTCCCTGTAATTAAACTATACATCCGATTTTCATAAAATTGGAAATGGCTCAACAAAATTTTGCAGCAATTATATATTAAAAATTTCAGACCATTCGGAAGGCTGTAAAATCATTAAAATGCATTTGCTATAATTTTTTCCCATTGGCCGTAATGTAACGGAAAACTTTTGGGTGTCCCTGTAATTAAACTATACATCAGATTTTCATAAAATTGGAAATGGCTCGACAAAATTTTGCAGCAATTATATATTAAAAATTTCAGACCATTCGGAAGTCTGTAACATCATTAAAATTCACTTGCAATAATTTTTCCCATTGGCCGTAATGTAAAGAAAAACTTTTGACTGTCCCTGTAATTAAACTATACATCTGATTTTCATAAAATTGGAAATGGCTCGACAAAATTTTGCAGCAATTATATATTAAAAATTTCAGACCATTCGGAAGGCTGTAAAATCATTAAAATGCATTTGCTATAATTTTTTCCCATTGGCCGTAATGTAACGGAAAACTTTTGGGTGTCCTTGTAATTAAACTATACATCCGATTTTCATAAAATTGGAAATGGCTCGACAAAATTTTGCAGCAATTATATATTACAAATTTCAGACCATTCGGAAGTCTGTAACATCATTAAAATTCACTTGCAATAATTTTTCCCATTGGCCGTAATGTAAAGAAAAACTTTTGACTGTCCCTGTAATTAAACTATACATCCGATTTTCATAAGATTGGAAATGGCTCGACAAAATTTTGCAGGAATTATATATTAAAAATTTCAGATCATTCGGTCGGGTAGTTTTTGCTCTGTTATATGCGGACGGACAGACAGACGGACGGACAGACGGACGGACAGACGGACGGACAGACGGACGGACAGACAGACGGACTGAACGACGACTATAGGTGCTACGTATTTATATAATTACGAACGCACCTAAAAACACTAAAAACAATTTAAAAGGACGTTTCGGATTTATTCTGAATCCCTCATCAACTAATTCTTAACGTAAAAGTCATACAAGGTTTTAAAGTTCAACGAGTAGAAAAACATTGCATCGAGTTGCCAAGAAAATTATAGTTAAAACAAAACTGAATATTCTATTGGTAGAGATGCAGCCTCGTTAAGATAATCTCTCTATTCTAAAAAAAAGTAACTACCGCTGTCACCGCCGCCGCCGCCGGTTTTGATTTTTTTGTGACCGGAGGCCTTTCTTCGTTAATATTAACAAAAATAATGCATACAAAAATATGAAAATCGGTGGTTTTATACAGAAATGTTTGATAAACAGGCTGATGCAGACAGTTTTCAAATCGAAGAATTATTTTAAGAGTTATTTAATGCTATAGTTGGACAAAATCGTTCCACTAAAAAAGTTTTATAGCAGCAAAAACTATACATGGCAGTGTAATCATTTTTAGATCATTTTATGCGTTAGAATTTGCCGGAGTGCAGATTGCATTAATTTTTTTATTTTGACTCATTTTTTCAGGTTTTATTTCTATTTTAAATTCAAATTTTCAGCATTTCGAGAGATATTTTTTACAGATTTCAGAAAATTGTACTAATTTAAACTGTTGCCAACTGTATAAAAAGCGCAAGCAATAATGTTTGCTTCAAATTAAAAATTTATTTACACGTGACTATTATAAACAGGAAAAAAACTTTCAAATTAGAATTAAATAATTACGTATAAAAAGCAGGAACTTATTAAAAATTACTTCATAAAAAGTATACACGTGAATTTTAAAACAGAAAGGATATTGTAAAACAATAAATTCATTAACATGCGTTAGAAGTCTTAGGAGAAATTACGTCATATTTACGTCACATTATAGTTATTACATAAAATGAACACAAAATAATAGTGCAAAAAAGTTTAAATTTAGAAATTGCGCTAGACATTTAATTGATATTTTGAGAATTAATTTAAAATGTCTCATTTAAAAGAACTTTCTTTTCGCTTTGTTAAAAAATACCAGGAGACAAAGACTCTCTTTACTTAATTCCTTTTATATTAGCTTATTTTGAAATGTTGTTACACGTGTATACGTCATCAAGCTATTTTTATTTTGACGTTTTATTTGTGTTTTTATTAATGTTGTACGAATTTATTTGTTCTTTCGTTATTTAAAATAAAAATTATATCAATTTGTATAATTTGGCGAGTAGTTTGGCGATTTATATAATTTGGCGAAATTGGTCGACAGGATAATCAAGTAGTACCGCAGCGGATTTGGCGTTAAAATTCCCCAATCAAAGAGAAATGAATAGAAATTTGTTTATAGGGAGATCGCCACTGTTTTTTAAATTATAATTCAATCTTTCGAAATCTTTTTAAAGCCGATCAAATTAGCGTGCATTTAGAGTCTGCGGTGTCTGGACGGGGGTTGGCGAGCGTAGCTCGTAGGGGGCCGAGCCCCCTAGTTAATTCTAAGATCGTTATAAATAAGATCGTTAAGTTTAATCGTAAAAAGTAGAGATCAGACAGCAGCATTTATGAAAGTCGTATTTTTTTGGAAGCTTGATATACGAGAACTGCTTGCATCTCTACTAATAGAATATTCAGTGTCGATTTGACGATATTAACAAGGAGATTCGTCTCAAAGACAAGAACTAAATGCCGAATGAGAGTAAATTTAAGCTAACAGAAATCACGAATCGAATAATTTAAAATTTTCTTGATATTATCAAGAAAAAATTATTTGTTTTAGATTTTTATATTATGACATATCTATTCTCAGCGCTGTCCTAAGAAACGTGTGCTGTGCGGAAGGATATACTTTAAATGCATGCATAAATCGAATTATCTATGTAGGTATAGCACACATTAATTTGACTACTATTTAAAAACTTGATAATAATAAAAACTAACGCGATTGAGAGAAAGAGAGACATGGCAATTTTCTACAAACTTCGTAAACCCCTTTTTCCTAAACAGTATACAAAATTTTTATAAAGACCATGTTTTCATAGGATAATTATATTTTAATGCCTTTTATAAATAGATATTCAATGAAGTGACATTATGGACATTATCTTTGGCATTAATCACAAAAGCATTCGCCTCACAGTTAAGAATAAGTAAAGACAACATGAATCCAATAATAAGACCTCATGAAGAAATCTGAGCTACAAGTTGCAAAATTTTTATAAAGAACATGTTTTCATAGGATAAGAATATTTTAATGTTTTTGATAAAGAGATATTCAATGAAGTGTCATTTACACTGTACAACAGTGGTTTTGCCCTAGAACTTAGTTGATTCTAGATCAATTTTGTCGCTGATTCCAAATATGCTTTCCATTTATCTCTAGGTGGTCCAGGTTTTGAGAAATTTGCATATTTAAATTTATGCAAATTTAAGCTTTTTTGTGCTATTTTATGCAAATTTTAGATACAATATGTGTCACATCTAATTACGTTTTCTAGATAATGACTACTTGACTATTTTCTTCAGATAAATGTCACGATTTGCATATTCTTAATATTTCTGTATCAGTTATTAAGCCTAATTTGCATATTTTTCAATGGTGTAATGTTTACATCACTATCAACTTTAAAATAGTTGCCACAGAATTGACGTAATGTTTTTCTAGACTAGATTTTTATGCTGATTTCAAATCTGCAGTCTGTTCTCTTATGTCATGTCTAGTTTTTGAGTAAGATGAATTTCTACTTTTGCACGGCATTAACACAGGTTTGATATAAGATGCTTTTTAGGGGCGTGTAATTCATTGACAAGGAGGTGAACAGGGTCAGATTCATATCAGAGACATAAACAAAAATTTATATAATCGAAAAAAAAATAAGTAGTAGAATCTATCCTAACTAGTTGAAGTTTATCATACAAAGTATCATAAAAAGCTATTTCTGGCTTTTTTGACCAAAAACTAAAATTTCACTTTTTTCAAAAACTAGACGCGGTAGAAAAAAACAGATACAAGATTTGAAATCAGCTCAAAAAACTGGTTTAGAAACATATTAGCGTACTCGTGCGGCAGAAATATTTGAACGTCAAGAAACATTATTAGAAAAACATGAAAAATATGCAAATTAGGTGCAATATTTCACAGTCACATGTCAGTATAATCTCAGAAACAACGTTTTTGTGAAGTAAATTAAGTAGTAATCATAACATAAAACAAAAAACCTTGTCTGATATTGCTTTATACCTTAAATTTGCAAATAATTGTATAAAATTTACTAAATTTGCATAAATTGAAATATGCAAACATCTCTCAAACTTGACGTGCTGGAGTAAATCTAAAACTAGATTCGGAATCAGCACAAAAAAAAACGCATAAAAATAACTAATTTCTGTTTTAGGACAGAGCAAAAGTTCAAATTTGTTGACCAATATTATGGACATTATCTTTGACATTAATCACAAGAGCATTCGCCTCACATTTAAGAATAAGTAAAGACAACATGAATCCAATAATAACACCTCATGAAGAAGTCTGAGCTAGTTATTTCTTGTATTTCTACGGAGTCTCTTCACATTATTTCAAATATATCCGATCACTCTCTCTCAACTGCTATCTTTAAATATTCTTCATTCTTCATTCTCTCAAAATTGATATTTAAGCGTTAAACATCAAATATATAAAAATACCGTGTCTTCGAAAGTTAACATGGATATAGATATTTATATTAGTATGTAGTGTGTGTCACAAATTATTATAAACTAGCAAACCCCGCGGCTTTGCTCGCGTAATATTTGAAATATGCCAAGTGATATTTATATGTCTAATTTTTATCAAAAGGTACTAACTAAATTTTTATGTTATTAAAAGGTAAGATTTTATTTTATTAAAAGGTACTTATTACTTTTAGGAATAATTCAAAAATTACTATTTAAAACACAGTTTGACTAAACATCATTATTACACTGTATTAGGCAGAAATGAGACTTAAATTAATAAAATGAAATAAAACTAAATAAATGATAATTTAGAAAATATTTTGAAACTTTTATGCTCAATTAATACGCTCATTTCAGTATTCATTTGAAGTTTTGAATTTTTTAGAAACCATCTTCTTACATTTTAAAATTAACCATCATGTTGAATTCCAAATCCTACCACCTCTCTCAACATAATGGGCTATGAAGAAATAGGAACTGTCGCCATTAATTTGCCAACATTAATTTTGAAGTCGGTTTGATATTTCCTTATATTCCACAGAAACGTAATTTAAAAAGCTTTTAAAGCCCTTTTTTAGAACGTTTGTTGTTCCTGTGAATCCCAGTGGTAGAATCACCGGCATAAAATATAGCCTGTGTAGGATCAGAGACTGTTACCACTGATTCGCAACTATTACTTTTATAATCGGTTTATATTCCCTGAAATTGCATAGAATCGTAATTTAGAACTTTTTTAGAATGCTTTTCGCACCTCCCCTTCGCTTCACCCCTTTTTAATTTGAATTTATTTTCGACATTTCTTCGAGGGCATTTATATTTTATAAGTAACTACCATGCCATATTTAAAGTTTCTAGCCTTTTCAGTAACACAGAAATTGCAATTTAGAAAGTTTTTAGCTCCTGCAACCCTCTGGTGGTAGTGGAGCAGACATAAAATATAGCTTATGTTTGAGCAGGTTCTATCACGAAAATTTGTCATCATTATTTTTTTTAATCGGTTTGGTAATTTATAAGTTTGCTTAAAAATTGTAATTTATAACGCTTTTCACTCACTTCATTTTTTTTTAATTTGGAATTTTCTTTCGACTGTTCTTAGAAAGCAGTTGCATCTTGTAAGTAAATACCATGCCATACTTCAAAGTGTTAGACCCCTCAGTTGTGCAAAAAGTGCAAATTAGAACATGTTTTGCTTTTGCAACCCTCAGATGGTAGTGACAGCAACATAAAATATAACCTATGTTATAGCAGGGACTGTCACCATTGATTTGCAACCATTACTTTTGAAATAGCTTTGGTATTTCTTTAGATTGAGTAGAAATCGCAATTTAGAACGTTTTTAGGACGCTTTTCGCGCATTTTCACCACTTTTTAAATTTCCAATTTTTTCGAAACTGTTCTTAAAGTTCATTTATATCTAATAAATATGTACCTTTCCTAATTTCAAGTTGCTAGCCCCTACCGATCGCAAAAATCGAAATTTAGAACATTTTTTGCTCCTGCAACCCCCAGGTGATAGTGACACCGACATGAAATAGTGTCTATGTTAGAGCAGAGACTGTCAGCATCGATTTGCCTGCCATTACTTTTGAAATCAGTTTGATTCTTCCAGAGATTGCTCATAAATCGGCATTTAGATCGATTTTCGCGCATTTTCACCCCTTTTAAATTTCCAATAATTTTAAATAAATGTTCTTAGAGATCATTTATATCTAATAAATATATACCATGCAAAATTTCACGAATACAAATTCAAAAATCGCATTTTTAGAACGTTTTTGGTTCCTGCATCTCCACTGGGGTAGTTTAAACAGACATAAAATATAGCCTATCTTAGAGCAAGGGCTGTCACCATCATTTTACACCATTACGTTTGAAATCGGTTCAGTACTTCCTGAGGCAGCATAGAAATCGCAATTTGCAACGTTTTTAACGCATTATATTTGAAATTGGTTCAGTACTTCCTGAGGCTGCATAGAAATCGCAATTTAGAATGTTTTATACAACTTTTTTCGCGCATTTCCACATTTTTTAAATTTCGATTTTTTTTAAAGAAATATTCTTAGAAATTATTGATACCTTACTACCATTTCCATAAGTAACTACCATTCCAAATTTCATGATTCTAGGCCATTCCATGACACAAAACCGCAATTTAGAACGTTATTTTTCTCCTGCAACCCTAAGGTGGTAGTGATACAAACATAAAACAAAGCCATGTTAGAGCAAGATCTGTAACCATCAGTTTGCAAACATTAATTTTGAAATCGATTTGATACTTCCGAAAATTGAGTACAAATCAGCATTTAGAATATTTTTTAGAACCCTTTTCACGCATTATCACCTCTTTTAAATTTCAAATTTTTTAAGAACAGTTCATACAATTTCTTTATATCTAATAAGTAACTAATATTTCAAAATTCATTATTCTAGGCCCTTGAGTGACGCAAAAATTGCATTTTTAGAACGTTTTTTGTTCCTGCACCTCCTTTGGGGTAGTGGCACCGACATAAAATATAGCCTATCTTCGAGCAAGGGTTTCCACCATCATTTTGACATCAATATTTTTTAAATCGGTTTGGTATTACCTGAGATTGTGTAGAAACTACCATTTAGAACGTTTTTTAGAAAGCTTTTTGTGCATTTTCACCCCTTTTAAATTTCGAATTGTTTCAGAACTGTTCTTAGATATCATTTATATCTTATAAGTAACTAATATTCAAAATTTCATATTTCTAGGCCCTTCAGTAACGCTAAAATCACATTTTTAGAACGTTTTTTGCCCCTACACCCCCTTTGGGATAGTGGCACCGGCATAAAACATAGCCTATCTTGGAGCAAGCGTTGTAACCATCATTTTGACACCAATACATTTTAAATCGATTTGGTATTTCCTGAGATTGTGTAGAAACTACCATTTAGAACGTTTTTTAGAACACTTTTTGTGCATTTTCAACCCTTTTAAATTTCGAATTGTTTAAGAGCTGTTCTTAGACATCATTTATATCTTATAAGTAACTAATATTCAAAATATCATATTTCTAGGCCCTTCAGTATCGCTAAAATTGCATTTTTAGAACGTTTTTTGCTCCTACACCCCCTTTGAGGTAGCGGCACCGACATAAGATATAGCCTATGTTCTAAGTTGGACTAACACCATCATTTTGACACCAATATTTTTTAAATCGGTTTGGTATTTCCTGAGATTGTGTAGAAACTACCATTTAGAACGTTTTTTAGAACGCTTTTTGTGCATTTTCACCCCTTTTAAATTTCGAATTGTTTAAGAACTGTTCTTAGACATCATTTATATCTTATAAGTAACTAATATTCAAAATTTCATATTTCTAGGCCCTTCAGTATCGCTAAAATTGCATTTTTAGAACGCTTTTTGCTCCTACACCCCCATTGGGGTAGCGGCACCGACATAAGATATAGCCTATGTTCTAAGTTGGACTAACACCATCATTTTGATACCATTAATTCCGGAATCGGTTCGGTAGTTCCAGAGCTTACCTCCGACAAATAAACAATTTTTTCCTCTTTATAATAGGAGTATAGAAGTATAGATATAGATGATCACTTCCATTTTTTTTTCGTTTTTTCTAACGCATTTTACAAGATTTTCATGCAAAATTTTCATCATTCGTATAAGAAAAATAAAAACTTGAATACTCAATTGAAAGCAAGAGTTCAGTAAAGATAAAGAACACTTGTTGGATATGCAAGTTTTCTTTTTTTCTTCCTTTCTTTATTTTCTTCTTCTACTTCTTTCCCTTTTCTGTTATGACAAATCTACTACTAGTATGTGTATATAGGAGTGTATATAAGTGCACTCCAATTACACTGATCTGCATATTGAAACTTTTTTTTTTATGATTAAAAATGAATAGGTGATTTTAGATCAATTTTTTAAGCTGATTTCAAAAGTAAAGTCGAAATTTGCGTATCACGTCAGGATTTTTTACAAATTAACAATTTGTAAATTTATAAAAACATATGATTTTTTAACTTTCACTTATATAAATTTATAAAAAAAAATTATTATTCAAAGGTAAATAATTAATACAGACTAGGATATGTATTAAAAAATTAATGTATGAAAAATTAAAGTATAGACATAATAATTATACTTACAATATATTTAAATATGGACAAATTTGATTAATATTAAAAAAAATCAATTAGTTTGAGAAAAATTCCTTTTAGTTGCTTTTCGTCCACTAGCACAAAGATCTCTCTTTAACATCCAACAGTAATCTGCCATCATATTTTTATTCCACTTGCCTTGGTACCGTTTTTCCATATCTTTGATGTCTTGGTGAAACCTTTCACCGTGTTCCTCACTCACTGCTCCGAGATTTTCGGGAAAGAATTCGATATGTGCATGTAAAAAGTGTATTTTTATACTCATGTTGCAACCAAGTAATCTCAATTTTTCTAACATATCTGCAACTATAATTTTGTAATTTGGGTCTTTCTTATTTCCTAAAAAGTTCTCCACTACACATTTAAAGCTCAGCCATGCTTCCTTTTCACAATCATTCATTGTTTTTTCAAATTCACTATCTGTCAGTAATTTTCGTATCTGAGGCCCAACAAAAATACCTTCTTTAAGCTTAGTATCAGTAATAGAAGGGAATTTGCTGCAAATATATTTAAAACATTCATTTTCTTTATTTAGGGCTTTCACAAATTGTTTCATTATCCCTAATTTGATATGCAGAGGTGGAAGCAAAACATTTTTAGGATTGACTAAGGGATCTTTAATTACATTTTTTGTTCCAGGGGATAATGATATTCTTGATGGCCAATCTTTCTTTTCCCAATGATTTTTTTTATCCCGGCTGTCCCACTCACACAGAAAACATGGGAATTTTGTGTATCCTGATTGTTGTCCAAGTAGCATTCCAATCACTTTTAAATCACCACATAACAACCATTCATGATCTTTATATTTGACCTGGTCTAGCAAAAGTTCAAGATTTTCATATGTTTCCTTTAAATGAACTGAGTAGGCTATAGGTATTGATGCATATTGGTTTCCATTATGCAACAAAACCCCTTTTAAACTTGTCTTGGAGGAATCAATAAAAAATCTCCATTCTGATGCATTATAAAGGATACCGTAAAAATTCATTATTTCCTTTATGTTATTGCAATATACTAAATTATCCTTTTCAGAAAAGTATGGAACAAGTTCTTTTTCACGATGCCTGTACCAAGAGAATTGTGTCTCTGGTAATAATAAGTTCTTAGATTTAAGCCGAGTACCAAGAAGTTCAGCTTTTATTTTTGGCAAATTTAAATCGCGCACCAAATCATTGAGTTCATGCTGATTAAATAAAATTGGAGCTTTATCATTTACTTCTGGTTTATAGACATCTTGTTCTTGATTTTCATCATCTTCTGAATTATTTGGTTCATTTATGCTTTCCAAATTGGTTGGAGGAGAAGGAACAGGAAGACTTTCATTATGCAATATAGGTCTTATTGCAGAAGGCAAGTTAGGATATATAATTCCTTTTTTATTTTTCGAACTATACCCATGAACATTAGCTAAGCAAAAATAACAATCGTCATGATGATTTCTAGGTTCTCTCCATACCATGGGAATAGCAAAAGGCATACATTTCTTTTTGCCTTTCAACCAAAGTCGTAATCCTTCAACACATGTTCTACACACTTTATGAGGGGCCCATGTCTTATCTTGCTCACCCAGTCTCACACCAAAATAAGCATAATAAGCATTTTTAACAAAATCTGTAATATCCTGCCTTTGTTTTACTACAGTATAATTTCCACAAATGTAACAAAATATATCTGTATCATTTACACATTTACGTGAAGCCATTATTCAATTAAAGAAGATGTGAAATATATCACATATTTCAAATCGAAAGAAACAGACGTGAATAAACAAAGAAATTTATTGTTGTTAAAACCTATGCATTAGATCAAACATTGTTTGGTGCTGCCACCTAGCAAGTATTAATTTAGATATTTTTTACAAAATTAAATTTATGGATTTCGCTTTTTCTTTTTAATTTTACATAAATAATTTTTTTTATTATTATTAAATCATATTAGTAAATAATTTCAGCTTCCTAAATACAGTTTCTCATTTATTTAAATTAATGTAATGTATATACATATGGAATCAATTCCTAAAAAATTTGGTGGCGCCATCTAGTATTACTATTATAAAGTAATTTATGATTTAAGAATAAAATTAATTAAAAATAATATTTGTAAAAAAAGTGTACGTGGTGTGCAAAAATGCTTTACATTTTTGAAATCAGCATAAAAAACACTTTCAGAAAAATATATATTTATATGATCATCAAAATGCATGCTGATCAGTGTTATCTATTAAATAATCTTGCCTCATATTAACTCACTGAAGAACAGCTTAAAATCTTGAACAGTAAATAAAAGCTACCGTAATTAAGATAAGACAAAAAAATAAGTAGTACTTTTCAAAAAATTTCTAAATAACTCCACAATGTCTCATAAGCTAAAAATATTTACAATTATTTGAGTACTCTTGACAAATTAATATGCAAGGAAACCAAGTTTCATTGAATATAACATGATGCTATATCGTTATGGACATTTTCTTTGACACTGATTGCAAGATGAATCGTCTAAGCGGTAAGAGTAGGTAAAGAAAACTAACTAAACGCCGAATGCGAGTGAATTTAAACTAATTAAATTCGAAATTACATTCCTTTCAGTCACGCGGAATCGAATCGAATAATCGAGTCTCGTGAAGAAATCTGAACTATAAGTTAAATTTTTCATTTCTACTGAGCCCTTCGCGATATTTCAAATCCATCCGATCATTCAAATGTATAGTACCCTCTCAACCCCTCTCTCTAAATATTCTTCATACTCTCACCGCGGAAAAATTCCGGCGCCTTAGGGTCTTATTTGGGGATCGGTCGACATTTTGTGTATAGAGTGCTTCAGTCCAGCAAATGGGTGTTTACCCCGGAGCAAGTTGCTTCCGCTCTGTCAGAACTGAAATGATCTTTTATTTTGCAAGTCTCACAAGAGAAGAGGAGGTGAGATCTTACACGAGTGGCTCTCGTGCTGCAAAAGAAGTCCTTAGCACAGCACACTTGCGAGGTGACGAGGGCTTATGTAATCAGCGAGAGATGGTAAGAGTGTTATGGGCTCTGATACACATCGTCCTTTGATATTTTCTATCAGCTTCTCCTCTTTTTTTTTCCTTTCTTCACAATGGTTTAAAATTTACTGAATTAATGACGAAAGTTTGAGAGTAAGATATTAAGACTTATTTATCAGACTTGCTATATGATTTTGTCGGTGTTTCTTTTTTCTTTCTCAACTATGATAAGAGATTAAAAAAGTTATACACCTGGGGCCAAATGTTAAGTTTGCTTCGAGACATTTTATAGAGGTTTTTATTCAACAAAACTTCGGCGTTGATACAATGAATTAAAATTAAAGTTTTCAAATGTAGGAATACTTTCTGAATCACGAATATCCGTTAGTTGTTCATGGTATTGTTTGATGACCTAAAGCTCCTTCTTTACAAGGTTTTAAAATTGACTCAATTAATGATGGAAGTCTGGGAGTAGATATAAAGACTTATTTAACCTGTGGAAATGATTCGGTGGAACAAATAACTGTGATTTTTTTTCTTCTCAACTTTAATAAGAGATTGAAAAAGTTGCACACCTGAGGCCAAATGTTAAGTTTAATTCAAGAAGTTTTATAGAGCTTTTTATTAAATAAACTTTATTCATAGATAGAACGAAGTAAAATTAAAGTTTTAAAATGCAACTTTCTGAATCATGAACATAGGTTAGTTTTATAATTTAATTGAAAAGGATATGGATTCGAGATATTGTTTGATGACCTAAAGCTATATATCTTTATAAATTAGAGGCTGACATCTCAAAAGTCATTCTATTCTTTATTTATCAGTATTAAACTTTATTCCTTGATGCGCTACATTTTCAAAATCTTAAATTAGGAATATGTTTTACCTATTAAATGTTGGAAGTGAAAGAATAAATGAGGGTGTCTTTCTTTCTTTATTATTAAATCAGAACCTTCCGTCGAATGTTTTCTTACCTCTAAAACTCATTTTATTACTTAAATAGTTATAAAAAGAGAAAAGTAAGAACAAGGTAACGTAGAAAAGAATTTCGGTTTTAGTGAATATAGTTTCGAAGCTGTAACAAAATATGAAATTCCATGTATTAGTTCTTGAGATACCTCGGAAGAAGGAGACTACCTCGGAAATTGTGAATAATGCAGTATAGCAGCGCTACCTGTTCCACGATATACTCCCAAACATAATCAGCAGCAATTTATAACTATGTCTTATAGAATCTGAAGTTTGATCCAATTAGGTGTACTAGTTTTTTAGACAGAGTGGCCAGTAAATTTGTGGTAAAAAGGTTAACGGGCAGACTACATAAACACAGACATTTTCTAAAATCAGTCTGATCGTGTTCGGGACATTCCAAAACGTGAAAATTCATTAAAAAAAAAAAAAAAAAAAAAAAAAAAAAAAAAAAAAACGAAAGTTGAACATTTTAATGATTCCAATACTTTCTTCATATATATTTCTTCAAATATATATTACGAAACAATTTAATGGGTGTAGTTAGAATATCACGTCGTGCTTTTTATGACATATTACTGGATTCGTACCACATTTTAATCAGCCGTTGGTGATGTTGTATAGCAATCCTACCACTTAGCACAAGCATTGCTAGTGGAGGTGTCAACTCTGTGAAAATTTAGCAGCTGTAGAGCGATGTTAATATTTTTAGAGTCCAATCAAACACTTATTATTTCATGATGAAGACAAGGCAGGTTAGGCCGCGTGAGTGGTGAAAAAAGGCGTATGAAGAAATATGGGGTTTTCCCAATTAAAAACATGAAAACGTAGTCATAGGAAACTGTTTATTCCATCAGAACATAACAACACTAAACAATTGCCACAGGATGAGAAATCAGAGCATTCCATTCGAGCATAAACTAATCACTCATGCGAAATAGATGTTAATTGACGAAATGATTATTCTACATGGCTTAGGACACCGGGTAACAGGTAAACAATCAAACAGCACAAAAAACTTGTTCTGAGCTCATGCTCGAACTATTTATTAGGATGCGCGGAGGAATTCCGATTGAAATGAAAACTTCAGGCTAACCCAACCAAAATCACGAACGAGCTTCGAAGTGAAACTGAGATCCGACCCTCAGCCAATGGAGAGCGATCAAGAAACGTCACAGGAAAGAATCCCGACGCCGCTGATGGAAGGATTTTGATGTGAAAAGGCTGTCTCCTAGCGGGAGGGAAAATGAGATGAAATAGAATAAAAATGTAAAAATGGCTTTGATAAACATTCGAAAAATAAGTAACTGCGTTCAGAACTTTACAGTTTGGCAAACGATAAAAATTAATAAAGGAATTAAAAATTTAGATTACGTTTTGGAATAAAACTATTATTAAGATAAGCGTCTTAAAATTATAGGAATTTAACTAGAAATAAATAATACAGCGTATTAAGAAAAAGGGAAATAATGAATATGCCGGCAATTTAGAGTAATTTAAATGAATAGTAAAAGTAAAAATTTTTTATATAACAATATCCCCCCTCCCTAAAAACCGGTGAACTGGTGGCTCCGTGACCCACAAGTTCATTGGGGAAAAGCATGAACTCGAATTACAATAGTGTTACCCGCGGTAGTCTGAAATTTTTCTCTAATTCTGTCAAAAACCAAATCAATAAGTTACTGCTTAAACGCGAAACTGTGGGAATTGTTTTTTAAAATTACAAAGATAATATAAATATTTCTCCAACATGGAGTAAATTATATTCTAAATAATCTCCTCTTGTTTTACTAACAACTTATTACTTATAATATTAACAGATATTGACAATATTAGAATTGTTTAGGAGTTTTCTTAGGAATTTACATTCTTTCCACATCACGATTAAACATTAGTTTAATCTCTATAACTTAAACTCCATAACGTAGAAATTTTCCACACAATTCACAAGTTATATAAATAAAAGGAAAAACATGAATATAATAAATTTAAAATTTATGTACAAAAATTTCAACTGAGTATCAATCTCCTACAGTTTTTTTATCTGGGATTATTATATTGTCCTGATACTATGCTATAGTCCATTGAAATTCAATTATTGCTCATTTTTGACACAAGAAAAACTGTCAAAAAATCTAGTGCCATATGCACTCTATAGTATTGTATTGTTATGATAATAGCGGTACCATACTATTACCACTTTTACATAAATTCTCTAGTAAGTATTTTACTTTCATTATGTTCAGATGTTATCACAATATTTAATTTATGAGTATTCTCAGATATCTCATATATTGACTTCATTAATTCATAACACTTATTTTTCTTTATTACCTCTCTTTTATCTCAATATTCAATAATAAATTATCTATACTTTCTATCATACAAGATCTAGCAATAGTTAATTTAATTCAATAATAACAATAACTCAAATTTCTCATCAATAATTTCAAAGTCATATTTTAATTCATCACTTCAGTAAATAATAATAAGAGATTATTGCACTCAATGATATTGGCTGGGTAAAAAGTTACATAGCATAAAAAGTAATCTCCTATCAATACAGATTCAATAAGAAATGAAATTATACCAAGTCAAAATAACTTTTAAAAAAATTCTGAAATTCTCCAGCAATATCATTGAAACAAAATCTTAACAGGTGTTTTTCGATATGTGTCGAAATATTTCGTTCATTTCCTATATGGTTACGCAATCAGTAAAAAAAATAAATAAATAAATAAATAAGCAAGAGAAAAACAAGTTGGGTTTGAAATCCAGGACACTTGCATAATCAACAATTATTCGCATAAATTCTATAATGTTTTAGTATTAATAATTATAGTTCAATAATTGATTTTTTTTTAAAAATCCAGTTAACATTTATTCATAGTTTGCATATAACTTTAAAATTTATTTAATATTCTAATCTAATTCAATTCAATATAAGAAATCTTTAACTCAAATCAACTTCATTTACGCCCGTGTAAACAACTAATTCAAGTAAAACTTCAGCAGCAATGTTCTCGCGGATCCTTCGAGAACACACTGTTATATAGAAAAGCATTGATTGATTAATTATAATTTATTTAGTTACTTTTTATTAATTTATGACTATTTAATATTAGGCCAGGGCTTTAACATTAGTTTGTTGTGAATTCTCATGGGATAATTTTAATTGATCTGGTGAAAAGTAGGGGCGCAATTTAGATACATGGACAACTTCCGTATTTCTATTTTGACTTTGCCTATCAATTCGAACATTTACAGGAGATAATTTGTTAAGAATTTGATAGGGACCAGTAAAAACTTGTGAGAGCTTTCTAGTATTTGGGTAATTGAACTCTTCATAAATTACAAGATTTCCTACCTCAAACTTTGGCTCTACATAATTTCGGTCATAATATTTTTTACTTTTCAAATGAAATTCATTAGTACGCGCTTTAGCAATTTTAAGGGCTTCATTCACAGGAGGGTAGTAATCTTGTTTTAGGGGGGAATCATAAGGTAATTGACCAAAAAGTAAATAAGCAGGAGGGAATTTGGTTATGGAATGGGCGTATTATTGTATTCACTAACTACTTCTGTCAAAAGTTTTGTCCAAGGTATTTTAGAGGTAGTAGAATTAACTTTACACTTTAATCTAGTAACTATTGACTGATTCACTCTTTCGTATTTCCCATTCGTTTGTGGGTGATATGCTGATGTTAAACGTTGCTTAATATTGTGATTTCGAAGAAATTTTTTAAATCTAGATGAAGTGAAAGCTGCATTCCTATCACTCGACACTTTTTGGGGAACCTGTACATTGAAAATTTTGTTGAAACAGAATAATTATTTAGGAAATTGAATATTGAATACTTGTTTTAAACAATTAGTATAGGTTTCAGTAGTAACACTTTTTGATGGAAAAGCCCAGACATATCTAGTCGCGTGGTCTATTATGATGTGTAGATATTTTTTGGTGGAGTTATAGTAACTGAATCCTCCCACAGTATCAATAGAAAGACATTCAAAAGGTTGATCTGTGGTTGGCATAGCTTGTAGTAAGCCAAATTTTCTCTGTCTGGTTTTTTTATTTTTCTGGCAAATGTCACAATGTTTGACAAAATTAGTTATATCCTGAGTCATGTTAGGCCAATAATAATTAGGGGAAATTAAATTTAACATTTTTTGGATACCAGGATAACCAAATTTTTCACGAGCAACATTTAATATTTTTCTCCTTAAAGACATGGGGATTACTATTTTTCGAAATCCTTTCTTTCTTATAATCCCATTTTCATTTTGATAGTTTTTGGCACATACATTATCTTTCTCCTGCATCTCTATAAGTTCTTTTACGTCTAGAAGAAAAGTTAAGGGTTGAAAATAATGTAAAACAGGGTTTCTTGACAACATGTCAGCTTCGACACTTGTGGATCTCTTTTCACACAATATTATAATCAAACATGCTTAACTTCAAAGACCATCTAAATAACCTACCTCTCAAATGCTTAGTATTCTTTAACCAAACAAGAGATGCATGATCAGTGTGAATAGTGAATTTTACACCATGGAAGTAATGATAAAATTTATCTAAGGTGTCAATGATGGCAAGACATTCTAATTCAGTTATAAAGTAATTCTGTTCATAACTTCTCAATCGTCTAGAATAATAAGCAATTGGATGTAAAAACCCATTATTATCTGGTTGTTTAATAACTGCACCTACTGCCACCTGTGAGGCATCAACAAAATATGAAGTGTTAATGTAGTGTCATAAATTCTTAAGACAGGTTTAACAATTAAGGCATCCTTTAATTTCTGAAAAGAATCTTGGCAATTTGAATTCCATTCCCACAAAGTATTTTTCCTAAGTAATCTGTTAAAGGGGTGTCTGATTTTGGCATAATTATCTATAAATTTATGGTAAACATTAATTGATCCCAAAAATCTTTGGAGTTCTTTTACATTACAAGGAGGTTTTAAATTTTTTATGACATCAATATTAGCATTAGCTGGAGTTACAGTACCATTTTTGATTTCATATCCTAAGAAATTAATTTTATTTTGAGCAAAATTGCATTTAGATAATTTAAGTTTAATATTTTCAAGCCTACATAATTCAAATATTTGGTTTAGATGTTGCAGGTGTTCTTCTAAAGAGGAGGAAAAAACAATTATGTCATCAAAATAATAACAAGCAAAATCAATTCTATATTTAGTGAGAATTCTTCTAAGAGTTCTATTGAAAATTGGGGGACCAACTTTGACACCGAATGGAAGGACATTCCACTCAAAAAGTCCAAAATTGGTTGCAAAAGCCAATTTTTCAGTATTTACTGGGTGAATGGGGATGTGCCAGTAGCCAGAGGCTAAGACCAAAGTGGAAAAATACTGAGCACGACTTAATTTATCAAGAATTCCATCTATACGTGGTAAAGGTTCAGCATCATTTTTCATTATTGCATTTAATTTACGATAATCTACACATATTCTAGTTTTCTTACCCTCATCGCGTTTCATAACTAAAGTAACAGGGGCAGAATAAGGACTATAACTCTCTTTAATTAAACCAGCAGCTAATAAAGGTTGAACTTGATCTGAAATTTCTTTTTCAACCACTGCAGAAGTGCGATAAGGCCTCATAGATATAGGTAGGTCAGAATTAAGAAAAACGCGTTGCGGCTCAATATTAATTTTTCCAACATCATATTTATTTTCGGAAAAAATGTCTAAATAATCCCTTATATTATCCCTTAACGTTTCATTTTTTATAGCATTTACCTACCCAAGTAATTTAGAATCATTAGAATTAATTTGATCAAAGGATTGAGGAATCGTGATATTTCCATAATCGGGCTGCACTCTCTGGTACTTTTCATTGACATTAAAATGAAGTAACTTTAATTTATCAATGGATATGCTTTGAGATCGATTTAATACAAGGTTCCCTTGTAATACTTCACATTTATTACAATCTATAACCAAGTTAAACTTAGAACAATCTGGCAATCCTAGTATACCATAATTTAAATCAGTTTTACATAACAAAAATTTAATACATTTTTGCACATTACCTATTTTAAACAACAAATTACAAGATTGGTTTATTTCAACAGTTCCTTTGGCCTGGCCAATAATAATAGGTGGAATATTTATAACTTTAACATTTAACAACTTAACAAATTTTAAAGGTAAAATTGATATTGTAGAACCAGAGTCGATTACACAAGGTAACTCCTTGTTAGTTACATATCCATTAATGATTAAATGTCATATATTATGACTAGGTTGTTGTTGTTCACTAGGAGGAGAAACATAAGATTGCATAGGTTCAACATTAAAAATACAAGTCTTCTCCCAGTGGAAAGCATCCTGTGTACCCCTATTCATACACATTCGACATGGTCGACTAGGATAGTTATTTTGAAAATGAGTAGTAGGTAATCTAGGGCTAACAAATCTAGAATTTTGAGCATTAAGAGGGTTTTGTGGCCAAAAATTAGAATTTGTTCTTTGAAAATTCTGGTTTGGGCGAACCCAACATCTAGGAGCCTGGTTATTAAACTGGTAGATCCATGATTTTGAGAATTATTCCTAACATTATGGTTGTTTACATGAGAGGTGGGAATGACTACTTGTTGTTTAGCCATTCTGTACCAATCTATGGTGCTCTCTGAAGGGTTAATAATCATATAATTCTGATATTTTGGCTTCAAACCATCCGTCAAACCTTGGACTATGATGGTTTCACATAAATGAAGTTGTCTACCAATCTCAATCTTTTTTCTGAAATAACTCTCTAATTCATTAAGATCATTTAGCTTCATAGAAGCAAAATCAGAAAATCTAGAAACTTGTACTTTTATAAACTTTTCTGAAAGAATTTCAACTATCTTACTGAAAGTAGTACACTCTAGACACTCATTAATGCACACTTTTAAAGCTTCTCCCTTCAAAAATTTAGAGATATTTTGCATTTTCCATTTTTTATCTTTTTTATCAGAATTGCATGCTTGATCAAAATGTTTCATCCAGGATTGTATATCCATCTCTGACCCTGGGTCAAAAGAGATGATATTTACTTCACTTTCACTCATTTTATCACTAGAGTTTTTAACAAATCCCGATCGCATTAACATAAAAGAGGGACAACTCATTTATACATGGATTCATTGTATAATCATAATAAATAATGTAAATAAACTTTAAATAAAGTAAGTAACAAATGTAAATATTTTCTTTTCTAATAAATAATAACAGTAATACAACAAATGTAACTAAGGAAATATGGTGAAATATAAAATAAACAAATAAATAAATAATAAATCTTTCAAACTTACAACCTTGGGTTGTTTACAGACATCGTACTTTTCTTTCTTTCCTATAACTTTTATTAAAAGAAAACAAAATGATGTTCTTCTATATAGACGCACATTCAGGGTAAAATGCAGAATATCAAATCGTGGTTACCAGATGTCATCGAAGGTTTCGATTGATTTCACAATCCCAGGGACACTTTTTATTGAAGGTCTCATAAGGTGGTGTAGAGAAGGTAAACATTATCCTTTGCCGGCTTCTTATTACGAAACAATTTAATGGGTGTAGTTAGAATATCACGTCGTGCTTTTTATGACATATTACCACATTTTAATCAGCCGTTGGTGATGTTGTATAGCAATCCTACCACTTAGCACAAGCATTGCTAGTGGAGGTGTCAACTCTGTGAAAATTTAGCAGCTGTAGAGCGATGTTAATATTTGTAGAGTCCAATCAAACACTTATTATTTCATGATGAAGACAAGGCAGGTTAGGCCGCGTGAGTGGTGAAAAAAGGCGTATGAAGAAATATGGGTTTTCCCAATTAAAAGCATGGAAACGTAGTCATAGGAAACTGTTTATTCCACCAGAACATAACAACACTAAACAATTGCCACAGGATGAGAAATCAGAGCATTCCACTCGAGCATAAACTAGTTACTCATTCGAAATAGATGTTAATTCACAAAATGATTATTCTACATGGCTTAGGACACCGGGTAACAGGTTATGTAAACAATCAAACAGCACAAAAAACTTGTTCTAAGCTCATGCTCGAACTATTTATTAGGATGAGCGGAGGAATTCCGATTGAAATGAAAACTTCAGGCTAACCCAACGAAAATCACGAATGAGCTTCGAAGTGAAACTGGGATCCGACACTCAGCCAATGGAGAGCGATCAAGAAACGTCACAGGAAAGAATCCCGATGCCGCTGATGGAAGAATTTTGATGTGAAAAGGCTGTCTCCTAGCGGGCGGGAAAATGAGATGAAATAGAATAAAAATGTAAAAATGGCTTTGATAAACATTCGAAAAATAAGTAACTGCGTTCAGAACTTTACAGTTTGGCAGACGATAAAAATTAATGAAGGGATTAAAAGTTTAGATTACGTTTTGGAATAAAACTATTATTAAGATACGCGTTTTAAAATTATAGGAATTTAACTAGAAATAAATAATAGAGCGTATTAAAAAAAAGGAAATAATGAATATGCCGGCAATTTAGAATAATTTAAATGAACAGTAAAAGTAAAATTTTTTTATATAACATATACATATAGAAAAAAAGTAAAAACATATTTAATTACGATTTAAAATAACATCAATCACAATATTTTTATTCATTGCAATTTAAATAAGCTTTTTTTTTTAACTTTCCGATTCATAAAATTTATCAAATTCATTGCTATATTTAAAATAAGAAAAACAGAGAGAGGTTGAAAAAAAAAATCTTATTATTAAAATCAACAGCACAGTTACCTTAAACAAACGAAAACATATTCAAATCTAATGTTACCTAAGAGTTATCATTAACCACTTCAAAAACATAAACAAATGAAAATGGGGATAAATATATATACAATAAAACATTTTACAAATAATATAGCTATTGAAACAAAATATAATCGATTCAATGTAAATTAACCATGAATAAGAATTCAATAGAAAAAATGCCCAATATTGCTAAATCTTAAGATTAAAAAAAAAAAAGGGGAAATAGAAAAACACCAAATACAGTATATATACAACAATACTTTTTGTAAAGAAAATCTCTATTAAATTATATGATAAAATAAATACTCACACACACACACACATATATATATATATAATATATATGTAAAATCATTATAAACCAATGCAAATTATGAACAACTAACATGAATGTATAACTAATAAAGTCATTTATTGAAATTAAAAATGGTGTTTAAACCATTAAAAAATTCTTTTAAACAGATCCTTATAACAAAAGCAACATGGAATTGAAAATCTGTGAACATAAAAAAATGGAAATATTTGCGGAACCAAGGCAGAATCACTAGGCCCTAATTATCTTGATCACCACAAATAACATGTACGGTTTCAACTTTGTATTAGCCATAACAAGCTCAAGAATGCAAGCAAAGTGGGCTAGCGCACACAATAAATCCAGAAAAAATAATGACAGAAAAAACTTAAGGAAAAAAAATATGGATTGAAATGGATTAAAAAAAAGAAAAGCGTATTACCAATTGAAGATCCAGCCTGGGGCTAAATAATAAAGCAAAAAAAAAGTATAAGAAATGATTTGCACATGTTGCCAATTTTTTTTTTAATAAATATGAGTAGGACCAGGGAATAATAATGTAGAGTATAAGCAAGTATAAATAAATAAATAAATAACAATATTTCTATTGGAGAAGATATGGTGCTGCCATCTGTAGTATACTTAAACATGAATTTCAATGTATTAACCTATGAATCAATAAAGTGCTGACCTCTATCGTTAAATAATATATTTAAAATGATTACACAAGAATTTATTAGTAAAATACATTGGCTGGAATAAAAACTAATAAATAATTAAAATAAATAGATTAATAAATATTAATATCTAATATTGGGTTAAGCTTTAAAGCAGAAAATGTATAGATATATTATAAATGATAATTAAAAATATGTAAATATATACATAATACACTGGTCTCCAAAAGTTAAGGAACAGGGACTAGATACTTTCGATTGTACACGATTAGTCGAATACCGTCAAATATCTACCAAAATTGTTCGCGAATTCTTCTTGAACTTCTGGGATGTAAAGAACATGCTTGCTTTCATATTTCTTGGTGAATATTTAGTCGGGAAGACAATTAGCTGGATAATAATAAATTTAATAATAAAATAATATTTGCGATCACCTATGTAACGGAAAATGCTAAAAATGGCTTGTCACTGCGTTAAATAACTATTTGGGTCTTGTTCAACGTTTGTGTGCATTTCTGTAAGCATAGCACTCATATTCTTGAAGATGTTATTGTGTCTGCGAAATATTCAAAAGTTTTTTGTTTATAGTATACAGAGTTCTCAACCAACAGTAGCAACAGTATACTGCAATTAAAAAATGAATATATTGAATATTTGATGAGATATGGGCACTTGTATGAAATAATTTTTAACTGCGCATGCGTGGAAGATTTCAAAATTTTTATTTCATAATTTGGTAGTCAGCTATTTTGGGCAACTTCTATAAAAACCCCAGTGCAATATTGTGAAAACTCAGAAAGATATAGTGAGCTGATTAAAAAATTTTGGAAAATCCTTTACAATAAAGGTATTTTTAGAAAGCAACTCACTATATCGCTCCTATCTTTGTGCATTTATCTTGTGCATTATGTACTGCAGAATATGACACTTTAAACACCTTAAAAACTTAGATTCCATTCAAATGAAATCGAAATAAATCTTGGACTTTTTTAAAGGTTTGTATTTTAGACCTGCCTTATCATTTTATGTACAATCATCATAAACATAATACAAAATCTGCTGTGCAAATATTTACAACTTAAAAATAGAAAAAGCCTAAGATTTATTTGGATTTCATTTCAATGAAATCGATGTTTTTAAGGTATATAAAGTATCATATTGTTTGAATTTTATTTTTATTTTTTAATGTTCAATTGGTTTAACTTGTTTGTTACAAAAATTTAACATTAAACGTAGAGTTAACTGAATTGTTTTATTTTTTAATTTGTTCTGCAAATTAGGTTTTTGTTTAATTTTATTATTATTATTTTCATTATTATTATCAGTATCATTGTTATTATTATTTTTATTAGTAGTAGTAGTAGTATTTATATTTTTAATGCATTTAAAAAGTAATAATTAGAAAAAGAAAGGAAATGGATTTTTCTCCAATGACCATGAAGTATATATATACTAGAAAGATAGCCCGTCAAAAATGACGGAAATTTAGATATAAAGATATATACAACTCATGTGCAAGAACATGAGTTTTCTCGCTTGTTCCGCAGTGATAGATGAAAATAACACATTTTAAGAACGAAACACATTTATGAAAAACTATGTACAGTAGAAGACCTCTAATCTGCACAGTTTGGTTCCAAGTGTTACGCAGATTTGAGGCTTTTTGCGGTCATGTCTATTAAACCTTTGTTTACATTTTTTTTAATTCATATATTGGACAATTTAGATTGTTAAGGCTTAAAAATAAATAAATTACCCACAATAAGTAAGGTAAAAACTATTAAATTATCGTATACGATTTCATGAAATGGTATTATATGGTATTATATGTGTGTGCTTCACGATCTTGGTTACGACGTTGGCGAAATTGGCTGCAACTTGTCATAGTCCTAATAGTGTGGGCCGCTATAACAAAAAAGTAACCAGTTTTTAGTAAAATTTCTGATATAAAGTAGTTTTCAAAAACTTGTGTAAAATTGCAGGCCGTTCTCATGTTATGTCAGTCCTAAGAAAAATATTTCTAACACTGAAGAGTTTCCATGTATATGTGGAATATAGAAAAGCTTCTCCAAAAGAAAGGTCCTGAAATGACATTGTAATTCCTCTAACTTCAAAGTTTAATCAGGTCCTGATGTTGTTTACTGAAATCTAATAAATACAGTTATTTTGAATATTACAACAGAATTAAACAGTTAAACTTATTTAACTTAAACTCGCTGTTACTTCCCGATGTTATTTTTTACTGAAAGAAAATTATTTAAATTTTTCAAATCATGCATTTATAGTTTTTTTCCGTCTTTAATAACTAAATAATTAAAAAATATGCTTTTGTTTTGAGCTCATAAATATGACAATAAAATAATGGAAGTAAGAGACATTGCAAAATTAAATCTTTGTGATTTCAAACCATAAATAAACGATACCGCCACCATTTTACTTACTATGACGTCATTAGAATATTGTCCATTGATTGTTGGAGAACTTACTTTGTGAATGATTACCTCAATGATTTAATATTTTTTACGGTTCACGATGAATGAATCACTTGTGTTTGTTTAGGTTTATGGAATGAGATATTAAGCTGCGTGAACCTAATTTCAATTGAAGTTATCCAAGGATATATGTATTTTTAATCGAAATTAAAAACAATGCTTTGATCTCGAAATAAAAAGTTTTAGTTTGTATAATTGGTTATTTGGCACAGATGTCATATTCGCCCCATATTGGCGCGATTTTTTTCTGACGCCAATGTCATATACGCAATGTATACTTAACCGGCGCCAAAGTGTCGTTATTTTGCTTGATATGGTAACCCAGACGTTGTTGTTTATGCTGTTGATGTTTTCGCCAAATCGGCGTCGGAAAAAAAAAACGCGCCAATATGGGGCGAATATGACATCTGTGCCGGTTATTTCAGTTAATTATTTATTTAGGTACTTTTCGATTATAGCGCATTTTTAAAAAAAGCTTGGCGCAATTCGGGCATCAGAAAATGAGATATGTTGCCAAAAGCTATGAAAGCAAATCTAATGAACTTTTATTTTTGTTTATATACGCCCTTATATACATAAAACAATCGTTTCTAAATATATATAATATTTTTTTATGTACAAATTACGGCACAGATTTCAGATATGAACCGGGATACCTAAATGTCGCCAAAATGGTGTTATTTTGCCTGCTATGGTAACCCGGCTATTGTTTTTTATTTATTAATAAATTGTTTATTTACTTTTATTTTCTGTTTTTAATTATATAAACAGTTTTGGGCACAGATGTCACATATGCCCCATATTGGCGCGATTTTTTTCCGATGCCAATTTGGCGAAAACATCAACAGCATAAACAACATCATCCGGGTTACCATATCAAGCAAAATAAAGACACTTTGGCGGCAGTTAAGTACCCGTTGCATATAAGTCATTGGCGTCAGAAACAAATCGCGCAAATATGGGGCGTATATGACATCTGTGGCCTGTTTTGCTCTATACTTATTATTCAAACTTTTATTTATTTATAGTTATTTACTTTTCAAAATGATACCAAATAATTTAAAAATATATAAGTAAGTGGTATTCGAA
Organism: Maratus speciosus; assembly: GCA_963932465.1. Classification (NCBI taxonomy): domain Eukaryota; kingdom Metazoa; phylum Arthropoda; class Arachnida; order Araneae; family Salticidae; genus Maratus; species Maratus speciosus. Next base: position 1,542,090 of record OZ010790.1, on the reverse strand, counting down.
AGCGAGATTTCTGCCAAATTGGCGTCAGAGAAAAATCACGCCAACCCTGATGCGTATATGACATCTGCGCAAAAATTACTTCTCTTTCTTTATAGAAATGGGTAAATAGTATTTTTATATTAAATAAATTGCATACATATGAAAAAAATTGCTTGTGAGTATGAAGCAGTAAATAGGTTGTCAGAAAATACGTTGGCAAACTTCTTTCTCGCCAAGAAACTTTTCTCCGAAGTATTGTACATAAGCAATGATTGCTAGAAAGGCATTTTTAATTATGATATGCGTTTTTATGTTTCACTACATTTATGCATACTATATACTGTGTGTATAAATGCTACAGTTCATATGCAGGGCTACACAAATGTATTCGTAAGGGTTACTGAGTATGAGAGTAAATTGCTTAAAGTTGGTTTTTAAAGGAGTTATGCATTTTTACGCTGAATTGCATTTAGTTTACTAAGGAATGTTTGTAGAATATAGATAAAAATGATATACAGGGTCACGCAAAGTATTGGATACATAACCGTCTATGGATGATAATATCTGGAAATGTGATTTCAGTAGTTTTAAAAGTAGTTTAAATTAAATTTTAGCTAAATAGTGGCACGTAATAACGATATTTTTGGCTATAGACGGTAACTGCTGAAATTAATTTTTAAAATTTTGGTACTTCTTAGTTATCTCGTCGACCAAATTACTGTCGCCAAATTGTAAGATTAAATGCCAGTAATGGTTGATCGTAAATGTCCCATTCACGTGACAAAACCCGTTTACGTCATCAAATGATTTTTATTTCGACGTTTTATTTATATTTTTATTAATGTTATACTAATTTATTTGTTTTTTTCTTTATTTAAAATAAAAATTATGTCAATTTTTATAATTTGGCGATTTATATGATTTGGCGAAATTGGTCGACGGGATAACTAAGAAGTACCAAAATTTTTTATGCGTCTTCTAAAATGTTTACTTAGTTATCTTATTTACCTTATTTTCCCAAGTAACGAAGTTTTGTTAAAGCATTCAGGATGTGTTGGAAAGTGTTTCATATTCTATGCTTAACGCATGATTTATCTTTCTTCTTTAGTCTTATTTTGCATTTATTTTATTCTTAATTTTTTAGTCTTATACTGCTTTATAGAAACTTTGGCACAGTTGTCATATACGGCCTATATTGGCGCGATTTTTTTCCGATGCCAATTTGACGAAAACATCAACAGCATAAACAACAACATCCGGGTTACCATATAAAGCAAAATAACGACACTTTGGCGCCAGTTAAGTACCCGTTGTGTATATGACATTGGTGTCAGAAAAAAATCCACCAATATGGGGCTATATGTATATGACATCTGTGCCGAAACTTTAATATTTAATGTTTAAACTCGCTCCACCCCCTTTGCATATAGCACAAACTATAACACAGATAGCGCAAAATAATAGGCAGTTTGGTACTTTCCACTGTAGGGGCTTTGGCGGTTTTTTTTTTTTTTTTAAACTTGGTGTAATTTAGGCATCAGAAAGTGAGATTTGGGTACTTTTCCGTTATACGGATACCATTGTCGCCAAGCGTAATAGGTGGCGCAAAATGAAAATCACGTGAATTGAAGCATTTGAAAAATAAAAGAAAAAACGGTACTTTTCGGTTAGACGGGCGCCAGTGTTTTATATACATGCATATATACATATATACACACATATATTTATATATATATATATATGTACATACACACACATATATAGATACATACATATGTATATATATGTGTAAATATATGTGTATATATATGTAAATATGTATGTATATAAAACACTGGCGCCCGGCTAACCGAAAAGTACCGAAAAAACTGTCGATACTAAAGTGAGCATTTAAAAAATATAACATTTGAAAATTCCAGACTTTTACGAACTATTTCATTAAATAACAAATATATACTTAAATAAGTAAACAAATAACTGTTATAAAATAAAGCAATAAAATAAAACTCATATTAAACTGCTGGCATAAAATTACAAATATCTTTTATTAGCATTTTGAAATAATTGGTGCATTAGCATACATTTTGGCATGGTGTCCGTATAACGGAAAAATATCGAGATTTGTTGTAAAATCATATAAACAGCTATGAAAACAAACTTGATGAGCGTTTTTGTTTGTTTTATATGTTTATTTTATATGTATATTATTGATGTTTTTATGTACAAACTACATCTGTTTCTGTATAAAATTAGAGAAACGGTTTTTTTATGTCAAATAAATCGTATAAATATCGAAAAAAAATGCGTGTGTATATAAAATGAAACAGTGGATAGGTTCCCGGAAAATATGTTGCCAAATTTCCTTTTTCGCCAAGGCACCTATACTGGAAAAGTACCTAAAGCAAATTAAAATCGCGCAGTTAGGAGCTCATACAGTACATCGTCGTCTATTGGCGGTTATTTTATTAGTAGCATCGGGAAGAAGATGTAAAGATGCACTTTAAATTCTCACTCATAGATTTTGAAAAAATATCTTAAAAGAGCGGAGTTTAAATTAAATTTCGGTGACCTCCATTATGAAAGATTAATGGTTTTAAATGGGAACGTCGCCAAATTATCCAGCTATCACCAAGTTGGCTAACATTTGGCGCTACTGTGGTAACCCTGCATTAGTATTTTTCAACAATTACTCATTTCAATGAGGCGGTCCTACCGGAATAGTGAGGGACACACAGAGACTTGGATTTTATATAAATAGATATAAAAAGTATTAATAAGGTATCGGTAAAGATTGCATTTTAATTCAAAATACCTTCTATTATAATCTTTTTATTCATCATACTTTTAGTAAAAACAGATTTTAATCTAACTACAAACAAAATGAATAAGCTCATTGATGCAAGTAAAAATTCTTGGGTATTTCTCATATTTAAACATTTCGATGAAGAAAAAAATTCGCTGACACAGACGGACATTCCATTAAATCCTGTTAACGATTTTATTTAGAAAAAATAAAAGAAGGAGTACCAACAACAACAAAACTAGTCGGATATGCCAATCCCAAAACTGTCTTCTATCTCATACATGTTAATACTTCAAAATTCTCTAGTACAGAGCCAAAATTAAATGGCAATCTATACCCAATATGAGGATTCTAAAGACAGGAAATTCTGTTCAGTAGTTCTTTGAGATAGGACTATTTCTAAAATCATGTAAATCATGCAAAATGCAGCATACCAGCGCCACCGGATAGGTGGATTTACACCAAAATCTAATAATCAACAACTTAAGTTAACGTTTAACTGAATCTGAAGTTTGACGAAAATTCGTTCATTAGTTTTTAAGATAGAGCTATTGCGGAAATCCTAAAAAATTCCACATAGCAGCGCCACCATTTGAGCGATTTTGACCAAAAACTAATTAGCACCAGTTTATATTAGGGACTACCTGAATCTGAAGCTTGATGAAAATTTATGCATTTGTTCTTCAAATACAGCTATTGCGGAAATCGTGAAAAATGCAGCACCGCAGCGCCACCTATTGGGCGATTCATACCAAAAATTAAACAGTATTAATTTATATCAGGGAGTATTCAAATCTAAAGTTTGATGAAAATTCGTGCATGTTTTCTTGAGTTAGAGCTATTGCGATAATCATTAATAATGCAGCATAGCAGCGCCACCTGTAAGACGATTTTCACCAAAAACTAATCAGAAGCTAACTATGTCCTGGAGTAACTGTATCTGAAGTTTTATGAAAATCCATGCAGTAGTTCTTGAGATATAGCTATTGCTGAAATCGGGAAAAATGCCGCATAGCAGCGCCATCTGTTGGGTGATTTTCACCAAAATCTAATCAGGACCAGTTTATATTAAGGTCTAAATAAATCTAAAGTTTAGTGAAATTCTGTGCATTAGTTCTTGAGATAGAGCGCCCACAAATTTTTTGTCACATACAGACTCACAGAGTGACAGAGTGAAAGACACACATTTTCTAAAAACCATCAAATGGTGTTCAGGACATTCTAAAACGTATAAATCCGTCGAAAATTTTCACGAATCCAATACTTTCTTCTTGTAAAGATAGAACAAAGTAAAAATAGATAAAAGTAAATATGGCAGAAAATTCTGAACATTTAGTATTAAAAAAAAGTAATAATAAATTAAAACAATTAAATTAAATTAAAGCTTAAACTAGTATGTTGTGGCCATTACAAAACTTTCTTCTATATAAATCACGTCAATTAAATCATTTAAATAGTACAAGAAATAACAGCGATTTAGCACCAATTCATATCAAAGTATATCTGAATTTGAAGTTCGATGAAAATTCGCGTATTAGTTCTTGAGATAGAGCTATAGCGGAAATTCTGAAAAAATGTAGCATAGAAGCGCCACCTGTTGAGCGATTTACACCAAAAGTAAACAGCACTAAACGATATCAAGGTATACCTGAATCTGAAGTTTGTTGAAAATCCAAGCATTAGTTCTTGAGATAAAGCTATTGCGGAAATCCCAAAAAATACAGCATAGCAGCGCCACCTGTTGAGCGATTTACACCAAAAATTAAACAGCACTAATTTATACATCAATTCATGTCAAGGACTAACTAAATCTGAAGTTTGATGAAAATCCGTGCAATAGTTCTTGAGATACAGCTCTTGTGGAAATCGTGAAAAATGCAGCACAGAAGCGCCACCTGTTGAGCGATTTACACTAAAAATTAAACAGCACTAATTTATACATCAATTCATGTCAAGGACTAACTAAATCTGAAGTTTGATGAAAATCCGTGCACTAGTTCTTGAGATACACCTCTTGTGGAAATCGTGAAAAATGCAGCACAGCAGCGCCACCTGCTGGGCGATTTGCACCAAAAATTAAGCAGCACTAATTTATATCAGGGACTAACTGAATATGAAGTTTCATGAAAATTCGTGCATTTTTTCTTGAGTTAGAGCTATTGCGATAATCATGAACAATGCAGCATACCAGCGCCCCCTGTTGGGCGATTTTCACAAAAAAGTAATCAGCACCAAACTATATCCTGGACTAACTGAATCTGAAGTTTTATGAAAATCCGTGCAGTAGTTCTTGAGATACAGCTATTGCAGAAATCGTTAAAAATGCCGCATAACAGCGCCACCTGTTGGGCGATTTTCACCAAAAACTAATCAGTTCCAGTTTATATCAAGGTCTAACTAAATATGAAGTTTTGTGAAATTTCGTCCATTAGTTCTTGAGATAGAGCGTCCACAAAATTTGTGTCACATACAGACAGACGGACAGACAGACGGACGGACAGACAGACTCACAGACAGACATTTTGTAAAAACATGTTTTTTGGAATCTCTGACTCATAAAATGTGTAAATCCGTCGAAAACTGGAATTCGAAAATTTTCATGAAACCAATACTTTCTTCTTGTAAAGATAGAAGAAAGTAAAAAAGTTTATAAATCAATATACTTTCTGTTCCAAAAAAGCACATGAAATCACCGCTCTATATTCCCTATCTCTATCACAATCAAATGGTTTCTTACCTTTAAAACTGTTTTTACTGCTTAGATAGTTATAAGAGCAGAAAGACAATAACAAGGTAACGGATAGAGGTATTTTGTTTTTAGAGAATGCTTTATCAATGCAGTATACAACAAACATATTGCTTTAAGAATGCAGTAAAACTTGATAAAATGGAACCTTTCTATAAAGAAATCCACCCAATACCCTAATTATACCTACTGGGGAGGAAACCTGTCTGAAACGGAATTTTTTACCTGTCCCTGACGATTCTCACGTAACAGGATTAGTTTTGCTTATTCATAAATTAGTGAATAAAAAAATAAATTGAAATAAAATAAGTTTAAAAGTAAAATCTAATGATGTCTTTTGTAAGTTTTACAACTAGCAGAAGTTCCAATTAGGATGTAAAAAAATAAAAAAATCGGATTTTTTTTCTTTAAATCAGTTTTTTTTTAATTTAAATCGGATTTTTATGATTTTTTTCCCAGCGTGTCCATAGCTACCAAGTGTTTTAGGTTTCCAAAACAATTACCACTAATTGCTAACATAATGTATGTTTTTACACTTTAATTAATAAAATTATAATTATTTGTTAGTAATTACAGAAATTATAAAAACTGCAAATTAGTAGTTTCATTATAATTAGTATGATACAATAAAGTTTATATACATTAATATTATAATAATTATGTAAAACTTTATTAAATACTAGTGATATTTAACATTTATTAAAATTATTAATAATTGCATTTAATATTAAATAGTTAACACTACTTCAAATTAATAATTATTAAACATTTAACTCTCCAATTAGGAACATATACATTTCTGGGAACACGGCAGTGCGTCCGCCAAGTTCGCACAAGCCGTAAGATACCTTTTTCTGAACCATTTCGGCATACGTTTCACCCCCTCATAACGTCGTTTTAGGGGGAGATATAGAAATTTTTCTTTTATACACATGTTCGTATGGTCAAACTGAACTAAGGATCCACGATTTCATATTTCTATATTTAGTAGTTTTCGAAATATTAAATTCCGAAAAAGCGCTTTTTTGTCACTGACTCACTTCGCATCATCAAATAACTAAGGTACTTCTAAAAGTCGTAGAATGATGAAATTTCACACATAAGTCGGGTTTGTAGCACAATTAACCAGAAAAATCTGAAAACACAGATTTCCGCCTCTAAACCCTTCAAACAGGGGGTGTTCATTGGGCCGTAAACAGTTCCTTAACACATTCAAATCGCAGGAAGCCATTTTCAATGAAAGATTTGGGATGTTTGGCTGTTAACTTGTGCGAACTTCAGATATCACTACTTTTTCTGGCCGAAACATGAAGGAGAACTTGGCGCTTTTTTTTTTTTTACCGAAAACTATTTGTTGGGATTTAAGCTTTCTATATTATAAAGGACAATCATATCTGTGCGTAACGCATACGTCATTTTGCAAATGGCAACACTTTGAAATTTGAAAGAAAATTTTGGTTTTTCAATTTTCTCTACTGCAGATTTTTAAACTTCTAAACACCGCACATTTTAAATTTTTACACCGTTGTATAAGGAAAAAAAGGCTCTTTTAAATGCAATTTGTTTGAAAGCTGTATCTCAATTTATTTTTGAGATATTAATTTTTTTGTAGTTTTTAATACCATTTTTCTTATCGTGGCAACAAAAGTACCTCATTTCTATTGAAAGTAAACGAAAAATAGTCGAAAATAGGAGATACTGTATCTTTTTATTGCCATTTTCTCATAAAACCTGAAAAAAAAAATTGAAATTAAAATATGGGCTATGTCAAAAATATTGTCTGTTATTCCGTGATAATGACGTCATATGCACACTTTTCTATAGACGAAGTTTAAGTCTGGATTGTAAAAATGAATTGCTTTAGCGGACGAAAATGACGTCATTTTATAAAAAAGCGTGTATTTTAATTCTTAAACCTGAATTATGTTTTGTAGAAGTGCGTCATTTTCACAGCCCAGCTGCTTTGAAATTCTTCACAAATAAAAATGCTTCACTTTTGAAAATAATGTAATCGAAATCACACAATGATAAAACGCAATGTTTTACAAAAATTTAGAGTGTCTATAAATGAAAGGTGACATGCAAATAATAGCGATTTATATTACAGAAATTGATGATTCTCGCCTGGATGGATTTGCTTCGCCGAGTTAGACGAGCAAACAAATAATTCGTGGTTTAAAATATTATCGTGTTCCTGAAGTTTTTGTCGAAAATTCTCTCGAATAATGAAATTTTAATGCTATTCTTTAGGACATTCTACTATAATTTTATCAAAATAACATAATTTGCTTAATTTAATTTTTCCTAATTTTATATAATCTATATATTTAAAACACAAGTGTGTTTTCTAGTCTTCTGCCCTGATCTTTCTGCTGAACCAATTTTACTAATATTTTTTTTTTAAACTGAAAGTTCTTCATTTGTAGATGTGATCGCACTATCTGTTTTTGTTTTTTAAATATCCCCACTTTTATATTTTAATTTTAAAAGCATTTTATGAAATTTCTTCAAAATGGTGAAAAATAGATAGCTTTCAATATTGCAGACAAGAGAGAAATAATGAGGTATTTTTATCTTTATTCATGCTATTTTCTGATAAAAATTCAAAATTGTTGATAAAAATTGTTGTATAGGGTTTAGTGTCGCAAAATTCCATTAGGAGCAGAATATTATATTAGAGGCATAATAACGGAAAATGACATACTGCTTTTGAAAACACGCATTTTTCCTCATAAATTTTCTATATTGTTTTTCCTTCTGCATGTGTACTGATACTAGGTTTCAGGCACTAGGCGAAATGCTTAATTAAGTGAAAATGAAGTCATAATTAAAAGAAAACGATAATTTTCTTAGATAAAACTAAACATTTTAACACAAATGCGTCCAAAAAACACAAATTACGGAAATTTTTACTCTCCGGAACTGAGATTAGAATCTCAAGTAAAGAGTGCGTCTGTTCACATAAAAGATGTTGCTGACAATCGTGACTTCAAGTTTTGAGTTAAAATGATTTTTAAATGATCAAACAAAATACAATTCTTTTAAAAATGATGAATATGGATATGAGAAGTGTGTATGCAGATTTTGAGAAGCGGAAAATTGCTGTTTTTCATTCCGGAATACCAAGCATAAGAGCCTCAACTGATAACCACATCCTAATAACTGATCTTTATTATATTTTACTGTTCAGGTATCTATATTATAAAGAACAAACGTATCTGTGCGTAACGCTGATGTCATTTTGAGAATGGAAACACTTCACGATCAAATTTCTGTCTTGAAATTTTCGCTACTGCAATTTTTTAATCTTCTGACCATCGCACATTTTCAATTTTCGTCATTGGGAAAAAAATTTACTTTCAAATGCAATTTGTTTAAAAACTGTATCTTAATTGACTGATGTATTATATTTTCACGTATGTATTATCTTATGTATTATCTTATCACGTGCCGGTTTCAATACACAATAATAATAAACATTTTGCCATAAAACAACAAACCTTTTTCAGCATTTGTTTCTGATTATTTTTGCATAACGAAATTAATACTTCCTTTATAAACAAATAAAAGAACAATATTTAAAAAAACCACCAATCTAACATATTTATGAAAGGCAAGTTAACGAAATTAATACTTATTTTATAAACAAATAAAAGAATAATATTGAAAAAACACAAATCTAACATATTTGTAATCGTACAATTTAAATTTTTAGATCACCAAATAGGATTTTTTTTTTCAAATGGAATTTGTTTGCAAAATTCATCTCAGTTTACTGATTGTCTATGGTTTTAAAACAATTTTAAAGCATGAAACATTTTTTAATTTATCTGTATCGCGCGGAACTAGATTACGAAAAATTAAACCGTTTGCCCTTAAAACAAAGTAAAGTGTTCAGCATTTTCTTACGGCTAATATCCATTAAAAAAACTTCCCTATAAATAAATATATAAAATAATATAAATAAAACACAAATTTAACAGACATGTATAAGCTCTGAAATTATCAGAATATAAAAGGATGCCATAAGTAGCAAAATCTTGGTCAAATAACTCTTAGCATGCGGCTAATAAGAAAATATCGCTTTTGATAAATTTCAAAAATTTATTTGATTGTACAGTTCGTATTTTCCATATGGAAAATGATTTTTTTAATGTAAGTGGACAATCTAAAAAATCTGTTGCATATAAAAAAAAATATTAGTTTTCAAAAAAAAAAAATGTTTTCACATATATTCTTTAACCCGGGAAGCCCGGGTACGATCCCCTAGTAATTATTAAAATGATAATTAATAATGTAGTTCATTTTAGAAAAAAAAGGGTCAGAATGCTAGTTCAAAAAAAGGGCACTATTTCATGAGGAAATATATTAGTTATGTGTTTAGTAATGATATAAGAAAAAAAAAAGAATTTTTTGTATGATAAATAAAGTGTCCTTAATTTTTAATAATTTTATGATTCACAAATTGAGAAATACAATTAAATAACAACATGTTTTAATAATATCCTGTTTTTTCTAAAGAAAGAAAGTTCTATTATTTTTGCAAGATCTTGGGCACATGAATTTAAAAATGCTGTTGAATGAGGAAGTGTTTTTCAAGAAATCTCTGGCACAACTACAGGTGAATTTAACTTTTTTTTTTTTTTTTTTTTTTTTTTTTGTAAGGCAGGGTGCATTTTGCCAATTTCAAAAGGGGCAGGGTGCGGCACCCTTAAAAAAATGGCCTAGAAGAAAGAGTAAGTAATTACAGAATTAATAAAAATGCAAATAAGTAATTTCATTAGTTAATAGCACAAATAACAAAACTAACAAATATTATTTGCAGCTCGTTTTGCATTTGTACTTAGAAAAATTACTGTTTATCCTTGAAATCTAAACTTACACACATGTTATGCTAACCAAAAAAAATATGAAAATGAGTTAAACACATCCATACACACATACAGAATAAATATAAGGATAGTCAGTTATATCTGAAATCCTCAAAATATTTAAATAACAGCATTATTATACCTCAGTGGGGATTATTAGCTTTCAATGGTTCAGTATATATATATATATATATATATATATATATATATTTTTTTTTTTTTTTTTTTTTTTTTTTAAGAAAAGTTTTATCTCAAATGAAAATCAAATTTCAAAGTAATTGCTTAAGAGGGGCAAAGGGCCAACATAGTGAAAATGATTCCATGCCTTGACTCGAACCCGGGCCATCAGTATAGCGCACTGACGTTCTACCGACTAAACCACATGGAACGATACCCAGCCTGGAAAATTTCACACTATTATATGTTGGCAAGGCTACAAACGCAGCACAAGATGGAATAAATAATGCTGGATTTAATTAAGTTTCGTGTTCGCCCCAGGTCGGTGGCTCACGATAATTATTCCACCTTGTGCTGTATTTGTAGCCTTGCCAACATATAATAGTGTGAAAATTTTCAGGTTGGGTATCGCTCCATGTGGTTTAGTCCGTAGAACGTCAGTGCGCTATACTGATGGCCCGGGTTCGAGTCCCGGCATGAAATCTTTTTCACTATGTTGGCCTTTGCGCCTCTTAAGCAATTACTTTGAAATTTGATTTTCATTTGAAATATTGTAGGCAAGGCGAATATTTCTCTCTGGAATAATTTCCATGTATTAATAAAGAAAAGTTTTGCTGCCTTTTCAATCTCTAATTTTTTATTTAGTATATATGAGTTACAAAGTTAAAAAAAAAAACAAAAAACATTCAATTCGCAACATATACAGAGAAAGCTCTTGCTGTGCTTAACATTTTTATACCAATTAAGCTCTTTTTCTCTTATGCATTCATTTACAATTTAGCTGTTTAGCAGACGTCACTCTTTTATTCTTTAACTCGAGATTGCTATTAATTTATTATTACAAAAGTAGAACAGAAACTAAGACACTGATTGTTTATTCTTTTACTTGGAGAAATTTATTATACTTGCTATGTTTATTTTATATAAAATAATGCATAAAATAATTACATAGAGGAAATTCTGACATTACAAATTATATTAGACTAGAAAGGTAGCCCATCAAAAATGACGGAAATTTAGATATAAAGATATATACAACTCATGTCCAAGAATATGAGTTTTCTCGCTTGTTCCGCAGTGATAGATGAAAATAACACATTTTAAGAACGAAACACATTTATGAAAAACTGTGTACAGTAGAAGACCACTAATCTGCACAGTTTGGTTCCAAGTGTTATGCAGATTTGAGGCTGTTTGCGGTCATGTCTATTCAATCTTTGATTACATTTTTTTTTAATTCATATATTGAACAATTTAGATTGTTAAGACTTAAAAATAAATAAATTACACACTTGAAGTAAGGTAAAAACTATTAAATTATCGTATACGATTTCATGAAATGGTATTATATGGTATTATATGTGTGTGCTTCACGATCTTGGTTACGACGTTGGCGAAATTGGCTGCAACTTGTCATAACCCTAATAGTGTGGGCCGCTATAACAAAAAAGTATCCAGTTTTTAGTAAAATTTCTGATATAAAGTAGTTTTCAAAAACTTGTGTAAAATTGCAGACCGTTCTCATGTTATGTCAGTCCTAAGAATAATATTTCTAACACTGAAGAGTTTCCATGTATATATGGAATTTAGAAAAGCTTCTCAAAAAGAAAGGTGCTGAAATGATATTGTAATTCCTCTAACTTCAAAGTTTAATCGGGCCCTGATGTTGTTTACTGAAATCTAATAAATACAGTTATTTTGAATATTACAACAGAATTAATCAGTTAAACTTATTTAACTTAAACCCGCTGTTACTTTCCGATGTTATTTTTTATTAATAAGAAAGAAAATTATTTAAATTTTTCAAATCATGCATTTATAATTTTTTTTCCGTCTTTAATAACTAAATAATGAAAAAATATGCTTTTGTTCTGAGCTCATAAATATAACAATAAAATAATGTAACTAAGAGACGTTGCAAAATTAAATCTTTCTGATTTCAAACCATAAACAACCGATACCACCACCATTTTACCTACTATGACGTCATTAGAATATTGTCCATTGATTGTTGGAGAACTTACTTTTTGAATGATTTCCTCAATGATTTAATATTTCTTACGGTTCACGATGAATGAATCACTTGTGTTTGTTTTGGTTTATGGAATGAGATATTAAGCTGGAAACCTAATTTCAACTGAAGTTATCCAAGGATATATGTATTTTTAATCGAAATTAAAAACAATGCTTTGATCTCGAAATAAAAAGTTTTAGTTTGTATAAATGGTTATTTCTGTTAATTATTTATTTAGATACTTTTCCATTGTAGCGCATTTTTTAAAAAAGCTTGGCGCAATTCGGGGATTAGAAAGTGAGATATGTTGCCAAAATATATAAACTGTTATGAAAACAAATCTAATGAACTTTTATTTTTGTTTATATATGCACTTATATACGTAAAAAAAAATCGTTTCTAAATATATATAATATTTTTTTATATACAAATTACGACACAGATTTCAGATATGAACCGGGATACCTAACTGGCGCCAAAATGGTGTTATTTTGCCTGCTATGGTAACCCGGCTATTGTTTTTTATTTATTAATAAATTGTTTATTTACTTTTATTTTCTGTTTTTAATTATATAAACTGTTTTGTTCTATAGTTATTATTCAAACTTTTATTTATTTATAGTTATTTCCTTTTCAAAATGATAGCAAATAATTTAAAAGTATATAAGTAACTGGTATTCGAAAGCGAGATTTCTGCCAAATTGGCGTCAGAGAAAAATCACGCCAACCCCGATGCGTATATGACATCTGTGCAAAAATTACTTCTGTTTCTTTATAAAAATGGGTAAATAGCATCTTTTATATTAAATAAATTGCATGCATATGGAAAAAAGGTACTTCTTAGTTATCCCGTCGACCAATTTCGCCAAATTATATAAATCGCCAAACCACTCGCCAAATTATACACATTGACTTTATTTTTGTTTTAAATAACGAAAGAACAATAAATTAATAAAACATTACTAAAAATACAAATAAAACGTCGAATTAATGGTTTCTTTGGCCATTATTGGCATTTAATCTTACAATTAATTAATTAATGGCAACCATTATTGGCATTTAATCTTACAATTTGGCGACAGTAATTTGGTCGACGGGATAACTCAGAAGTACCGGAAAAAATTGCTTGTGAGTATGAAGCAGTAAATAGGTTGTTAGAAAATACGTTGGCAAACTTCTTTCTCGCCAAGAAACTTTTCTCCATACATAAGCAATGATTGCTAGAAATGCATTTTTAATTATGATATGCGCTTTTATGTTTCACTACAATTATGCATACTATACTGTGTGTATAAATGCTACAGTTCATATGCAGGGCTACACAAAAGAATTCGTAAGGGTTACTGAGTATGAGAGTAAATTGCTTAAAGGTGTTTTTAAATGAGTTATGCATTTTTACTCTGAACTGCATTTAGTTTACTAAGAAATGTTTGTAGAATATAGATAAAATGATATACAGGGTCACGCAAAGAATTGGATACATAACCGTCAATGATGATAATATCTGGAAATGTGATTTCAGTAGTTTTAAGAGTAGTTTAAATTAAATTTTAGCTAAATAGTGGAATGTAATAACGATACTATTGGCTATAAACGGTAACTGCTGAAATCAATTTTTAAAATTTTTTATGCGTCTTCTAAAATGTTTACTTAGTTATCTTATTTACCTTATTTCCCCAAATAACGAAGTTTTGTTAAAGCATTCAGGATATGTTGGAAAGTGTTTCATATTCTATGCTTAGCGCATGATTTTTCTTTCTTCTTTAGTCTTCTTTTGTATTTATTTTATCTTAATTTTTTAGTCTTATACTGCTTTATAGAAACTTTGGCACAGTTGTCATATACGCCCCATATTGGCGCGATTTTTTTCCGACGCCAATTTGGCGAAAACATCAACAGCATAAACAACAACATCCGGGTTACTATATCAAGCAAACTAACGACACTTTGGCGCCAGTTAAGTACCCGTTGTGTATATGACATTGGCGTCAGAAAAAAATCGTGCCAATATATATGACATCTATGCGTATATGACATCTGTGCCGAAACTTTAATATTTAATGTTTAAACTCTTCGCTCCACCCCCCTTGCATATAGTACAAACTATAACACAGATAGCGCAAAATAATAGACAGTTTGTACTTTCCACTGTAGGCGCTTTGGCGTTTTTTTTTAAAAAAGCTTGGTGTAATGTGGGCATCAGAGAGTGAGATTTGGGTACTTTTCCGTTATACGGGATACCATTGTCGCCAAGCGTAATAGTTGGCGCAAAATGAAAATCACGTGAATTGAAGCATTTGAAAAATAAATGAAAAAACATCGTCGATACTAAAGTGAGCATTTAAAAAATATAACTTTTGAGAATTCCAGACTTTTACGAACTATTTCATTAAATCACAAATATATATTTAAAATAAGTGAACAAATAACTCTTATAAAATAAAGCAATAAAATAAAACTCATATTAAACTGCTGGCATAAAATTACAAATATCTTTTAGCATTTTGAAATAATTGGCGCATTAGCATACATTTTGGCATGGTGTCCGTATAACGGAAAAATATCGAGATTTGTTGTCAAATCATATAAACAGCTATGAAAACAAACTTGATGATAGTTTTTGTTTGTTTTATATGTTTATTTTATATGTATATTATTGATGTTTTTATGTACAAATTACATCTGTTTCTGTATAAAATTAGAGAAACGGCTTTTTTATGTTAAATAAATCGTATAAACATTGAAAAAAAATGCGTGTGTATATAAAATGAAACAGTGGATAGGTTCCGGGAAAATATGTTGCCAAATTTCCTTTTTCGCCAAGGCACCTATACTGGAAAAGTACCTAAAGTACATAAAAATCACACAGTTAGGAGCTCACACAGTAGAGCGTCGTCTATTGGCGGTTATTTTATTAGTAGCATCGAGAGGAAGATGTAAAGATGTACTTTAATTTCTCACTCATAGATTTTGAAAAAATATCTTATAAGAGCGGAGTTTAAATTAAATTTCGGTGACCTCCTTTATGAAAGATTAATGGTTTTAAATGGGAATTTCGCCAAATTAGCCAGCTATCACCAAGTTGGCTAACATTTGGCGCTACTGTGGTAACCCTGCATTACTATTTTTCAACAATTACTCATTTCAATGAGGCGGTCCTACCGGAATTGTGAGGGACACACAGAGACTTGGATTTTATATAAATAGATTTAAATATAATTTTTAAATGAAACTGTTTTATATCGGATATAAACAATGCTTTTTACAAACTTAACTGTTTTTAATTTTTTACAACACTCAGGAATTCAGTTTAGAAACAATTATTTAGAACTCTTTTTTTTTTTGTTTATTCATAAGTCAAAATACCTGTAGAAACTTTCGAATTATGTTCATCTTAGATTTTAATAATTTTTTTTTTTTTGACATTTTAAACATTTAGAAAATTTTTGATTTTAATCAATGATTTAAAAAAAATCTTTGGTTAAAATCACGATTTAATCGTTGATTTAAATCAACTGATTAAAATCGTTGACACCCTAGTTCCAATACCTATCAGTTGTTTGGAATACGATTTATTTTATTACATTGAAATATTCTGTTACAGAATTTTTCGGCATACAATTATTTATTTTCTTAATTAATCTAAAACTTTTTGTTTGTTTGTTTTTTACTTATGATAGTAATGAGTCGGTGAAAAATCCATTCGAAAAAAAAAAAAAATAATAATAATGTAAAAATAAGCAAAAATTAGCGATATAAAAATGAAGAGGAAAGGCAAAATTAAGAAGGAGAGAGGAATTAGGGTTCCTGATGCGGAAGTAAGATAACTGATTTACAAGGCACAGATTGGAATACCGAACATGCAAAAACTGCGGATTATGTCACATGTTAAATAGGAAATGTTAAAGATAAATATAAAAGAATAAAATGAAAATATTATTATTTTTGTACATTTTTATTTAACGATCCAATGTTTAATTTGTAAGTACCTCACTGACAAAACTCAACTCTTAAAAAAAAAAAAAAAAGAAAAAAGAAAAAAGAAAGAAAGAAAAAAAAAGAACATGAGTTTTATATCAGTTATAACCAAACAACATTACAATCTTCTAAACGCAAAAAGCCCCGCTATACTACATTTTTTTTTTTTTTTTTTTTTTTTTTTTTGTCTTGTCTTTTCTTTCTTTTGTAAAAAAAAAAAAAAAAAAAAAAACTTATATTCGTATTATTACTTTACTTAGGTAAAGTTTGCAAAACTTAAAATTAACCTTATGTTTATAATAGTATAGTTAATATAGTAATGAAATTGGCCTTTTTGATTGTTTAATACATCGATTAGTAGTCATAGAGATTAGAATGAGTTATAGATGCATTACTTTATCTTGTTTCAAAAGCCTTATGGGTTACACAAAACAAAAATATTCTTAAAAGGATGATTTCTTTTGCCTTTGCATCTTTTCCGCTCTCTCGGCGTTGGGGAGGGGGATTTTTAATTCAGAAATATTTGTATATTTCTATTGTAAGAACATTATATTTGTACATTTCCTAATTCTACAAAATATTACGAAAAATATTTAAAATAAAAAATTTGAGTGGTGTTATAAATATCGCACAAAATCCCTATCAATTCAAATTTAATGAATCCTTCTAAAATTTATTAAATGATTATGTAAATCTTCTAATGTTGTTTAAAAAATTCAGGAACAATGCTTTAGAAGATAAAAATTTTCATGATTTCATAATTCAGTATATAAAGTGTTAAAGAGATTGGCAGCTTTTTTGCTTAATCCAATTAAGACGGATACTGAACAGTGTGAACCATTTAATCTTCTTTAAACTCACTTCTAGTTTACGCTTTATGATTTTATCTATTATGATGATGTAAGTTATATTTAAACATCTCTTATTCTATTCGTTTCTCTCCTCTCATACTACCCATTCTAAAATTTTCAGCCTTTTCTTTTCCTCTACATATACACTTTTTCCTATTTTTTTCTTCATTCTAACATTTTATTACTTTATCACAATATTGTGCTATGGTTAGACTTTATTTTCATGGCTCCTCTATGACGTGATATACAAGTACTCATATACAGGGAGTGGAGTAGCACTGCCACTGGGTATCCCATCAAGAACATCACATGTTCACCAGTTCAATATTATTTGTAACAGCAATTTTATTTTCAGTGTTGACTATTTCATTAATCATCTTTCAAAACCTAAATCTTCTTTAGGTTAGGGGCATTCTCACAATCTTTTGACTTTCGGGAATAAAATCTGGTGAAATTAAACTTGCTAAAATAACATTTTAATCGAATGTGAATGCCTTAATGATTCAAAATAAAGAAAAAATGGTCAGCAGCGAAAATTTTTTTATTTAACTGAGGTTTAAGTTAAACTTGCGAGTTTAATTTTCCTTACCATTTTACCCCTATAACTTTTTATTTTCTTCTAAATTTTTACTTATAATGAATTTTCATAGTACCCAGAGGACATTCAAATAAGAAATAATAACAATTTAGTATTTTTAGTACAACTTTTTGGTATAATATTGTCTTAAAGGGGTGTTAAAGAAGGAACAATAAAGTAAAAAAAGGGGACGGTATAGGAAAAAAGGGACGAAATGGGGAAAAAAGGAACGGTAAGGATGGAACGGTAAGGAAAATCACCACCTATTTTAGGTAAACCTTGTTAAGACTAAGTGGTAGCCACAATGTTCATTGATTTTTAGACACGGTTGTTAACATTGGATTAAATTAAAAAATAATATTAATTTATCCCGAAAAGTACAGGAATAAACCTTGGGGACGGTAAGACTACCCATAAAGCCACGATGCTTGAAATGGATATTTAAATGCTGATTTAAATTCTGTAGTAAATTTCCTGTCTAAGAATTTCAGACATTCTTTCTCTAGCATACTTCTGCATGAGAAAAAACTTGAAAAAAAAATTCTGTGGCTGCATCTGAAGTGATTTTCTGTATAATTTTAACAAGAGGGACGGTAAGGAATCTAAAACCCAGAGACAGGGTTAAGAAAAATAATAACAACTGTAAAAATGTGTGCGGGTTAATTTTTAGCTACATATTTATATAAAACAATAGTTCCAGTTTCGGAAAAAAATGACATCGAATTACTTTTATTGAAACAATTTGATACAGACAACCAAACTTAAAAATCAGCATCAGGGACACGGGACGGTATAGGAGTTTTCCTGGTATTTGGACTCCCAACATCGTCCAAAACTTATTTGTCTCGTTAATATTGTTATGCAATCATGCAATGGGATGTTCCCCAATATATGAAATTCAAAAAAAAAAAAAAAAAAAAAAAAAAAAAGAACATGTACTAAAATAAAAATTATTCAAGGACATAAAAGTCAAAATATTGTGAGAATGCCCCGTAAAGAAAGGATTTTCTGGCATTGTCGTCACTTCCTTCGAGCTCAAAGAAAGGATACACAGCTGCAGAAACGTAACAAACACATTTAACGCATGCACGTAATCAACCACCGAAGCTCTTATCCACTATGAATCCTCTACAAATCCCACGAGCTTAAACGTTCGAATACCATTTTCTAAAATAATGGTGACTACATTCATTGAATGAATACATCGAGTATGTTTTTCCCACAATTTTATATGTTAAAAAAAAAAAAAAAAAAAAAAAAAAAAAAAAAAAAAAAAAAAACGTAAATATTGATATTAAAACTGCACATAAGGAAATTCTCTAATACATTAACATCTGTCTGACCATTTATTATCAAGGAGAATGTGTATAGATTTCGTACAGAACAGAATATGAATGATTTGTGAATTACTTGCGAGATTGATAAAAAAATCATCAGAATTTCCACTTAAAACTGGAAATTCTGATGTAAACGAGTAATTGATCGTAATTGTGAAACGAAGGTGCATTATTCAGAGGAATTTGGGGATAAAAATAGTAATAAGTTATTATTACTATTATTATTTAAATAGGAAAATGAACGATGCATACAAAATGTAGCCATGGAAAATTATGAACTAACATACTACAAAATTTTGCCAGAGACATTTTTTTTTTTTTTTTTTTTTTTTTAAATAGCTGTTTAATGATGAATTTCTCCTACACATAGAAACAATTTACGCATTGACTTAGCATTGACTTAGTTAAATAATTAGTATTAATTCTTTATTTGATTCTGATTATAATTATTTTGATTGAAATAAATATATATTTTTTAAAATTTTGGCATCATTACATCATTACAAAAAGCATCAGATTTTACTTTAAAACTTATTTTATTTCGATTTATTTTTTATGTGTTTCTGTATCATTACAAATCAGAAAATTTCTATCTCATGACATAATTTACAAGGACTATATTTTTTGTAACAATTCGAAGAGATTAAAGTACCATTTTTTGTACAATTTAAAACATTTTCATTTAGAAGTACTGAATCAAAGAAATTGTGAAGTACTTTCCTCCCTACGATAAGCTGCAAATTCCTTAGACCGAATGATATTTGATATTCTTTACCATCAAAGCGGAATTTAATTCAGAAATTTAATTTGACCGTATAATTAATAGGACAGAAGTTAATTAAGGGCGTTAAAGTGTTTGAATAACTTTATACGCTTAAATTAAAAATAGAAATCAAATTCATCCCATGGACTAATAACAAATCAGTGAATTATTTTTATTACATGATTGACAAGAAATAAGGACTTTTTTCTCCATTTTTATTATTTAGAAGTGATGAATATACCATTTTCTTTTTCAGTTTTCGAAATATTTTTGTTAACATAAAAATAAAAATGTATTGACGTATTTACTACTTTTCGGTGCAATGCAAATTCTTTAATTCAATTGATAATCTTTACCAACAAAGAAACTGAACCTCTGCCATTAATTTGAACATAATCAAATACAGAAGTTAAAGAATCATAATTAATGGCCACTTTGAATAACTCTATACGCTTAAGAGGGCTGGTCACTCAGCTTCGATTTCCCCTCACTAATGTAAAGTCTATGGCCATGGACGCATCCGTATATTTAAAATATCGCCTCGGGAAATTAATATTTTTAACTTCTATTTTTTGTATTACACTCTCTAAAAGATGTCTCTTTTTTTTCTGAGTTCTCAAACTATTTCTAAAGTATAGACTTAATTTTATAGGTAGTGTTAAAATCTGACTCACAGTGCGCCCGCTTTTAACACAGAAAATATTAAATTCAGCCTAGATTTTAGAAATAGTTTGAAAACTAATAAAAAAACAGACATCCTTTAAGAAGAGTGCACAGAAAAAAAGATGTTTTAAAAATATGAATTTACCGAGAAGATATTTTAAATAGACGAATGCATCCAAAGTCCATAGACTTAACATTATGGAGGAGAATTCCGAAGCTGAGTGACCAGCTCCCTTAAATTGAAAATAGAAATCATCCTCTGAGTTCCCATCGATGAATTATACATACTCCACCACCTTCAGAAATTGTAATCCCCAAAACAAGATGTTTGCATATTAACCCTTAACTGGTGAGGTGGGGTGTTTTTCACCCCAGAGAAATTGGATATTTGCAAACAAAGTTTTTGTGGTATTTAGACACGTGAATTTATATGGATATGTATGTACACTTACAGTACTTTTTCAATTGTTTTTATACAAGTAAATAATACAAAATTCACTGAAAATTTTCTTATTTCCATTCGCTACGTTTTAAGGAGTGCACAAGAAATCTAATTTTGGGGTTACATAACCCCACCTCATCACTTACCAGAGTTGCAAAAAAGCCACGCCGGTGGCTTTCATTGGTTTTAATCGGCTTTTTTGGCCAAAATTGGCTTTTATACAGTGAAGCATTTCAATTATAAACGACACATTTTTATGTGTTTTTTAATTTGTTTTAAAGACACTTAATTGAGGTAGAAATAAATATAGACCAATTTTTCAATAATGAAGACAATAATATTGGAATAAAAGATCATACCAATTACTTTCTCTTGTTTACACTAACCTTAACAATCTTTTTTTTTTTTTTTTTTTTTTTTTTTTTACTGCTTTATATAATTAAAAAGAACAATGGTTGCTTAGTTGTATATTTTATTAACTAATGTTAAGGGACATTAATAATGCAAGTCTTATTTTATTTCTCATAAACATTCATTTAAAATCACAAATAAACACATTTAATAAAAACATCATTTATCTCTATTAAAACAGTATTATGAATAACATATGCATTAATTTATGCATGAATATGCACTATTTTAAATAGCAACTAGCTTTTCAAAATTCTAATTCAACAAGTTTTATTTGGAGAATTTTTTTTTTAATTCTTCTCTTTATTTTATGCACTTACATGTACTAAAATTTGCTCAAATGTTATATCGTTCCTAATTTCTCTTTCAACATTGTTCATTCTACGATGTTAATCTGTCCGCGATAACGCGATAACTCTTGATAGAAATATCCGATTTGCTTCAATTTTTTTTTCTAGGTTCATTCTTATAAGGCTCTACCCTGGTTAGTTTTTGGGGTTCATTGGTTAAGGATAAAGGGGGAAAAGAAGGCCTAGCCCCCCCCCCCCCATTGATTTAGATAAATGGGTTTTTCATGCAGAAATTTTCGATTTGCTCCAAATTTGGTATGCCGGTTTATTATGTTAAGGAGCTTCCCTGATTAGATTTGGAAGCTCATTACTTAAGTATAAAGGGGGGAAAGGGGGGCCACCCCCTTAATTTAGATAAATGGGTTTTTCATGCAGAAATATTCGATTTGCTCCAAATTTGGTATGCCGGTTTATTATGTTAAGGAGCTTCCCTGATTAGATTTGGAAGGTCATTACTTATGTATAAAGGGGAGAAAGGGGGCTACCCCCCTTAATTTAGATAAATGGGTTTTTCATGTAGAATTATTCGATTTCCTCCAAATTTGGTATACCGGTTTATTATATTAAGGAGCTGCCTTGATTAGATTTGGAGGTTCATTAGTTACATATAAAGGGAGGAAAGGGGGGGCCATCCCTCTATCTTAATTCAGATAAATGGGTTTTTCATGCAGAAATATACGATTTGCTATAAATTTGGTATACCGGGTAATTATGTTTAGCAGCTTCCCTGATTAGATTTGGAAGCTCATTACTTAAGTATAAAGTGGGGAAAGGGGCTACCCCCCTTAACTTAGATAAATGGGTTTTTCATGTAGAATTATTCGATTTGCTCCAAATTTGGTATACCGGTTTATTATGTTAAGGAGCTGCCTTGATTAGATTTGGAGTTTCATTAGTTACATATAAAGGGAGGAAAAGGGGGCCATCCCTCCCCCTTAATTTAGATAAATGGATTTTTCATGCAGAAATATGCGATTTGCTATAAATTTGGTATACCGGGTAATTATGTTAAGCAGCTTCCCTGATTAGATTTGGAAGATCATTATTATGTATAAAGGGGGGAAAGGGGGCTGCCCCCCTTAATTAAGATAAATGCGTTTTTGATGTAGAATTATTCGATTAGCCCCAAATTTGGTATACCGGTTTATTATGTTAAGGAGATGGCTTGATTAGATTTGGAGGTTCATTAGTTAAGTATAAAGGGAGGAAAGGGGGGGCTACACCCCCTTAATTTAGATAAATGGGTTTTTCATGCAGAATTATTCGATTTGCTCCAAATTTGGTATACCGGTTTATTATGTTAAGGCGCTGCCTTGATTAGATTTGGAGATTTATTGATTAAGTATAAAGGAGGAACGGGGGGCTAGTCTCCCTTAATTTACATAAATGGGTTTTTCATACAGAATTAATGATTTGCTTCAAATTTGATATACCAGTTTATTCAGATATGGCTTCTTTCATTTGATTTGGAGGTTCATTGTTTAAGTATAAAAGGGGGAAAGAGGGGCAATTGGCCCTCCCCTTAATTTAGATAAATGTGTTTTCATGCAGAATTATCTAATTTAGTTTAATTTTTTTTTTCTAGGTTCATTCTGATAAGGAGCTTTTCTGATTAGATTTGAAGGTTCATAGGTTCAGCATAAAGGGAGAAATGGGGGAGCTAATACCCCCCTTAATTTAGCGAAATGGTTTTTTCATGCAGAATTATCTGATTTGCTTCAACTTTGGTATACCAGTTTATTATGTTAAGTAGCTTCCCTGATTAGATTTGGAGGTTCTTTGGTTAAGTATAAAGGGGGGCAACGGGGATTAATCCCTTCTTTTATTTTTCGAGAGGCATTACTCTTTGAAATAAGAGAAATATACTATTAGTGTGAATAGCCTGTGAGTTCAATGCCATCAGTTTAACTGGGCAATTTTCTTTTTATTCATATATCTATTGTTATTACTTATTATCGATTGCTTATTATTGCTGAAGTATTATATAAGATAATTTCAGTTATTAAATACATATAAATTATTTAGTCTTAATCAATTTTAAAAGTAAATATCAGTATATGTAAGAATGTTTCTATTTTAATGTGTGACATTTTCTTATTCTTTCATATAATCTTTAAAAGGTATGGTATGTGTAGAGCCATGATAAAGACTTCCAAACCAGTATTTTAGAGTTTAATTTAATGTATTCTTCTGAATATTCATATATTTTTTTTTTCAGACATAATGCTTTCACAGTTGTATTCTAGCAGTTATAAGGTCTTATTTATTTGAAAAAATTTAATAGAAGTTTATATTTTTTTAGTAGAAAATATTTATAAGTGTATTAAAAATAAATTAATCCAAATTTTATATGAATTATCTATAAGCCACCTTTTTGAATAATAAAAGCCGGCTTTTTTTAAGTGGTTAAAACCAAAAAAAAAAAAAAAAACGGCCGGCTTTTTTTGGCCTGGCTAAAAGCCAGCAACCCTGTCACTTACGTTATAAAAAATCACCTCACCATTTAAGGGTTAACCCAAGCTGACATGCTCGGTTAGAATTCCGATTGCAACAGTAGAAACCGAAGTAAAACACCAAAAGATCTCATTATCGCAAATCAGTGTATTCCTATCCATGACAAAATGAACAAGAATTATACATGTTTTTTTTTCTTCGTTTTTATCATTTAGACGTGACTAAGCCACCACTTTTTATAAATTTTTACATAATTTCATCTACATATTAACACCCTGACTGCCATGGCACAGAAATATGTGTGCTAGAAACATTTCCCGTTCTGCCATCAGTATTTTCATTGAAAGAAATTTTTTGCTATGAAACGGGGCTATTGACAATTTATTAAAAAAGACCCGAGTCCAAGCATGTTTAGTGATTTCAGTTTGGTGCTCAGTGTGTAAAAATAGCTAAAATTTTACATTTTTGAACTAAAAATGTGTAAAATTAACATTTTGTATAAAGTGAACAAACATTGGAACTTCTAAAGCGACTCGATAAACACAGGAAACAGCTTTGTAAAAAATATTTGCCAAAAAGGCCCCTTTCTTACAATCTGTGGTAAACAACGTATTAAGGTGGTTCTCAAATTCCCAGCTCAACAACGCAAGACTTTCTAACACATTTTTAAACGTAAAGACATGGCAATCCTGACTACTGAAGTGATTTGAAATCGAGTAGCGTTTTCCATTTTTCGATAAATAAATTAAGTATCGAGTTATAAG
Source organism: Maratus speciosus (assembly GCA_963932465.1). Taxonomy (NCBI): domain Eukaryota; kingdom Metazoa; phylum Arthropoda; class Arachnida; order Araneae; family Salticidae; genus Maratus; species Maratus speciosus. The sequence continues at coordinate 1,516,910 of OZ010790.1, read as the reverse complement.
CTGTTCTTGTCACGTGACAACAATTTTTTTCAATTTTTCGAGTTCAGTTTCCAATTCGGTTCAAAAGGACTATTTTGGCAGTATTTTCTCAAAGATCTTCTGTCTTTACCAGAAAAATGGAAAATGCCTTTCGATTACATAATTTTTGAATAAGAACATCTGCCAATTTCATGCGTTTCCGAACAAACATGAATTTTTAAATGGGTCCGAAAGCAGCTCTTTTGGATCTGAGAACAGCCTTAATAATAATAATAATAATAATAATAAATATGACATATTTCCCACTTTAATACGCAATGCAAATGACTCAATTCAAATGATAATCTTTAGCAACAAAGCACCTTTATTCAGAATAATTTCGCCATTCATTTGACCGTAATTAATGGCAGAAGTTTCCACTCTGAATAACTTTATACGCTTAAATTGAAAATAGAAATCAATCTCTGCGTTCCCATTGACGAATTATACATTCTCAACTCTACTACCTCCAGAGATTCTAATCCCTAGAACAAGATGTTGACATATTAACCCAAACTGACACGCTCGGTTAGAATTCCGATTCCAACAATGGAAATCGAAGTAAGACACCAAAAGATTCTCCAGCTTTCGCTCCAATTGAAAGCACTCGTATCCAATCCCGCCTTTAATAACCCCTCTCTACCCTCTCTACAAAACGAAGAACAAAAGGCCTTTTCGCCTCTCGCCCGGCGTTACATTGAAATCCATTCCGGCTAATACATCAAATCTCGCAGTCAAACAAATGCACGCACGCTCGCTTGCCATCAGCTGCGAATGCTAAATGGAGGGCCAAAGTAATGAAAAGGGCCCCAGAAAAGGGAGGGCCATTCATTAGGATCCGTCGACAGGGCCCCCCCCATTATAAATGACCCGGCGAGAAATAACTAATTAGGCACCTGTCAGAACTCCCCCACTAAAACAATGTTTTGAAGGATGTGAACCGCAGAACTTGTTTCGGTACCAATTTGCAAAAGAGCTTACTCTTGTTAGCCGCTTTAATTGGAAACGTTTGCGAACGCCGAAAAAGAAGGTGATGTCGAAGGTATATATCACGTGGGGAAACTCGAGATTTTCTTTGCTACACACAGGCAGCTGATTTGCTTAAGGTAAATCGAACTGGGATTTTTCCCTTATTAACGCTATTAAAAGGGGGATCGTGAATTAGCTTTCGCGTAAAGCACTGGAGGAATCGTGAATAAAAATTGGGAGGGGAAAAAAAAATATGTAAAATGCATCGGAAATGATAAATGTTAAACTTAAAATTACACTATGTGGAAATTACTTAAAAGATGAAAAAATATTTAAAAAGGTGTTAAATTACTTTAATATCCTTAGTACTTTCAACTATATACATAGCATTCGTCAGAGAATACAAAATATAAGCGTCTTATTTACAAATTTCAAGTAGTTGATGTCGAAAGGAATGAAAGTGAAAGTCAATTTTTAGATCCGGAAAACATTGGGAAAATAAAAATATGGATATGGAGGGAAGTGGAATATGACGTATTTTATGATTCTTTAAGCAAACTGAGCCAAATTTTGGGTATGTTGTAGGATAAAACGTCATTACAAACAGTATTTTCTTTAGTAATAATTTCTATTGATTCACGGATAATTAAATCATGATAATTCTTTAAAGGGCATATAATTTTGTATCTTCGAAATTAACTTGTATATTCTGCTTCTGGTTAAGTCTTGACAGGGCTGTCGTTGGTCGGCTGTACTTCAAATCTCTCAAATGTTCTTTAATACGATCTTTAAGTTTACGAGAAGTCATTCCTATGTATTCGAGACAAACATTTTTGGTTTTCAGTGGGTTACATATACTCCAGAAACTTCATCTTTCGGGATCGGGTCTATTTTGACACTAACTAGATCTTTCAATTTTATTGGAGGAGTGGCGATTAACCCTTAAATGCCGGATTTTTCAAAAATCATTGTAATAATGTTTTTCGGCTTTCATTTTTTAAATAAATCATGGGAAAAATACTTAAAAAAAGCATATTTTGTTTTAAGTATGGTTTACGGCTAAAAAACTGTTTGTTACTCATCGGCAATACTGTTCTTTAATTGAAAAAAATAATTCTCCTTGATAAAATTCTGTAATATTAAACACACAAGAATTTTAGGAACTATAATAAGAGATAAATTTTACTTGCTCGCTGCAAAAACAAAATAGGTTTTTTCGCAAGCTTCCAAACAAAACAAAAAGAACAAGTAGCAACAATTAAAAAAATAAATCTATCTTTATTCTTAAACAGCACAAGTGTTGCCCTCTACATGTTGAAAATCGATTTAATAATATTTTCAGAATGTATTTTATTGGCAACATTAGGCATTATAGCTTCAATATTATTCCAATAGTATTTTAGAGCCTAAATTGGGTATGTTGCCGAAAAGCAACACCCGGCATTTAACGGTTAAGTTTATGCCAAAGCGAAATTTATTTGCTGATGATAAATATTGTAGGGAGGGTGTCGCACGTTTTTGTAGCGATTTTGGAAAAAGAAATATATAAACAAAGATAAGAATTTTATTTTCTAATAGGATCAATCTGATAGTCCTTCCGTTGAACTATCCTATGAGGGGCTCACAACCATAGCAGACCCAAGTCCATTTTGAAAAAAAAAAAAAAAAAAATAGATACAGTCCATTGACAAGGTGCATAAAATCTGTTTTATTCACTCCCAGCGTGAACCAAGTTTGTGAACAGATGCCATATATATAAGAAAGTACATGTGAAAACAGACTTGGTTCACTGTGGGAGTAAATAAAACAGATTTTATGCACCTTGTCAATGGACTAACTTCAAGGGCGGATCCAGCTCACCCTTTAGAGGGGGTCATGGATTTCCTGTTTTTGGGGTGGGAGGGGATCACATCTCTTTATGAGAGTTTTTTATATTGAGAGCTATTCCCAAATCCAAACTAACTACTTTTCTGATATTTTCGCGAAGTCATTTTCATTCGTAAATACAAAAAAATTGCATTCATATTCGTAAAAATATAAACTTTACCGATTTTGTTCAGATACCAAGAAATGAAAGAGCTGATATTTTAACACAATCGAACTGATTGGTAAAGTAATCATACGAATTGAAAATTTCCGACTGAGCGAAAAAATGGCCAGGCAGGGAATCGAATCCTGGTTGTCGGCCCAGTTAGCTTAAACGGTAAAGCCAAGGATCTGGGTTCGATTCCCAGCCTGGGAATTTTTTCTCTTAGTTGGAAATTTTCAATTCGTATGAAAATGAAAGAGTTTCCCATTTTCTTATAAAGGCAAAGATTCATTCAGAAAATGTTGTCAAAGTTAGCCTTTTTATCCAAGTTTTGCCAGTTGACAGCTACAGAAATGTCGTTGCAAGGGAACATTTGACTGTCCCTTCCGGAAATTCAGTTTAAAAAAGTCTAACAATTGTCACCGATTCAATGGGACAAAAACTTGTATTCAATTTTAGAGGTAAGAATACCGTACACATTGGCAGCTATGGGATTCCGTTAGTGTCATGAAAATGGCAGGTGTAGCCTCTTCTTTCTGCTCAAAAGTATTAAATGGATATTTTCAATCGAACTTATACCTTTGGAATGGATCATTTTCATCTGATGGACTGATGGCTTCTATTATTATGAAACAGCCATTTTAAATGAAGTGTTAGGTGAAGATGAAAGAGTAGAGTAAAAAGTTAGAACACTGATTTTCTGGTCAGAATTGGGGAGGGGGGGATGGCCATAATTTTTTAATGGAAGCCATCAGTCCATCAGATGAAAATGACTCGGTTAAAGCGGAAACTCGGTTAATCGGGACTCTACTGTATTTTTTATTTTAAAAATGATATTTAGACTAGTTTTTATAAGGGGAGGGGGCGTCATGACCCCCGTGGCCTCCCCCTTGGATCCGACATTGACTATCTCATTTTTTTCAAAACGGACTTGGTCTACTATGGTTGTGAGACCCTCCTATTAGATCTTGATTTCCAAGATAAAAGAGCTTATCTTAAAATATCGAAGTTGATTTTGTCCCGCTCCTCGACCAGAATCTTTCAGAGCCCATCCAACGTTTTGGGATGCCTCTTTAAAGAGCTTGTTTTAAAAGTCCAAATGCAGAGTACGATGCATTTAAATGGAATAATCTCGATTCTGGTTTCATTTCTGATTTTTTTTTTTTTTTAAATATATAGTACTAGATTTAGGGGTATGGCTGCTAGCCTTATCCTGATGAAACTTAAAACAATGAAGAGTGTTTGGGTAAAATGATGGAATGTCTTGCTTGAAAACAGGCGTTAAAACATATTTCTGGATAGTATTACAAGTTAGTTTTCACATTTTTTTTCTAATTTTCTTATTTTAAGTTTTCTGTTATAAGAGAAAGCAGTAATAACCGCAAAACCTCCAGCAAAACTTTGTTTTCTCTGAGCCAACATTTTAGGTGGTTTTCTCCTCTGAACGTACTTTTGCTGAGTATGAACTTTTTTTTTTTTACCTTTTTTTTAATCAATTATGTCACTTATTTTATGTAGCAATATTGAAACCATGCTTTTTTCCCCTTTTCAGGTGTGGTCGTAATTATATAAATACGTAGCACCTATAGCCGTCTGTATGTAACAGCCCCAAAACTACCCAGCCAAATAGTTTGAATTTAATATCCCATTTGTGCCTGAATTTTTGTTTTCTCAAATTTTTTTTGGTAAAATCACTTTAAAATGTTGCAAAATAAACTGGAAAAATACTAAAAAAAATTAAGTTTAATTTTTTTTGTATTTATTTGATAAAATGTAAAAGAACTAAATATGAGTATTTCTAGTAGAATAATATGCATAATTATATATTTTGCCTATACTTATATTTAAAATGTTTTTAAATTGTATATTATGTACTATAATTAGTATTTTAATTAACTAAAAAAAAATATTTATTTCTTTGCAGAGACTAATAACGTTATAACTATTATTAATAATTAAATAAGAATAATCGTATTTCAGACTTAATAACAATTTATTTCATAAATATCTTCGAAATGAGATTGCATAAATAACTGTCTCCTAAATTTCTAACAAAAATATGTGCCCATTTGTGCCTAGAACCCTATATTTTGTACATTACAAAAATGCATAAAAAATTAGGCTTGAACATTTAATTTCGCAATTAAAAAAAAATATGTATTTCAAAAAAGTCCACAAGCTAAGATTATAACTTGCGATTTTGGGTCCATGCTAGAAAAAAATACAAATAAACTTACTTTTTACATTTCGCCCTCTTGAAAAATTAAAAATCTATATAAACACCGAAAAAAGCCTTCATTTAAGCAAATAAATATCCACCTCGTGCTGTCATCTCTCGGTTATAGATAAAGACGTTTATAAATAAAGATTTCATGCAATTTTCATGTTATAAAGAAGAAGAAAATTATGCAAATGCATTAAAATTTGAAACGTCCCAAAAATGGGACGCTAGGCATAAATGGGATATATAAGATCGTTGCAGAATTGAGTCGAGTCATTAAAAATTTAATGAAAAGGGAATCAAAACTTGAAAAGATATTCATAAAAATTTTCTTCATTCTATTCAATTCTATCCTACGTCATTGATTTAATGATGTCCCACAATAGGTCATGATTCTAGATTCTAGGTTGCCATGGTGATGACGTCCTATTTAAGATGGAGTCCTATTATTTCCATATTAAGGAATTTGATATACATACAATCCTAATAAATTTTGTTTTCGTGCATTTTTGCATAAGAGGGCAACAGGTATGGCACCAAGATCTGAATATTTATTTAAAAAAAACTAGTTATAGTACGAACGCACCTTGATTGGCGTACAATTTCCGACTTATTTTTAATCTGTTGCCCAGATTAAACCTATCGAAGAGGGCGAAAATAAGAAAGACGATTTCACCTTTTAAATGATCATTTCGATGGGCAATTTTCAAACAATCCCGAATCTCCACAAACGATTGCAAATTTAAAATAATAATTTAAAAATAAGTATTCTCTATTTTTGGATAAGAACGTTTTTTAACGTTGTTGTGTGGAAAATAGCAACTACCCTGTCGCCATTATTCACAAGTTAAACGATGACTTCCAATCCACGAATTTTCCATATTTTACAGATTCCTATAAAAAGGCTCTACGTACAAATCTTAATTAGAAACTGTTAATCCCTTTTCTGGGACCCTTCCCTTATCGAGAAGAGTAAGTAAGTCCGACTGAATGGGTGCAGGAGCGAAAGGCGATTTCACCTTATTAATAAAACAATTATAGTGTCCCCCTATAGATATAAATAGCGAGAACGGAAATTTGGTGCAGACTATAAGAGCCTGAATTTAAATCTTTTACAATAAAAATCTTAAGATTCAGCGTCAGACGTTGACAATTTCCGCACACTTTCTTTTCTCCCCAGCTAAGAAGTGTGGAAGACAATACCTGAAGGACCGAGGACCGATGTCTTTTTGTTTCTTTTCGTCTTATTCATATTGGAAAGAGATTAAACGGATATTTCCACTGTAAAATGAAGTTGAAATGAAAGAAAAAAGAAAAGAGTGAGGGGGAATGATTACTGGAGGTTCACGAAGTAAGAAGTGATACTCTAAGACGTACTCAGAATCTTAGCACAAAATTATTCGTAAAGTTACATCACTTCATTTAAAATTATTATTAATTATCGTAGATTACAATAGAATCAGCTAAGAAATAATGATTTTTTGTTCAAGCTTACGGAAAGAAAAAAATGGTGCTCTCTGATTTCGACTTGGCTCTATAGAAACTGCATTAAAGGTCTAATTTTCTTTTGGGAATTCATTCGAATTCTGCATGTCAGTATTAAGTACAGTAATTTTAATTCTATTTTCATTCATTTCCTTCAATTCTCTATAAGTTTCATTTCTTGAAACTTTCTCAGTTGAAGTATGTGTGTGTGTGTGTGGGGGGGGGGGGGGGGGGAGTTAATTTGACAAAAGTTCTTTGTAGTTTTAATTAACTGAGAAATGCATTTTTAAACAATGTTTCAGTGAATTCACATTCATTATCTATAAGTTTAAACAGAACTACACTTCTAATTGATTAATTTTTCAATCGTAAATAAAAAAAATTTAGAAATTGCTTTAATTTCCGATTTAAAAAAAAAAAAAAAAAAGATTTGTATGCAACAAGGTCCTGCTCAACCATACATTCTTTAATACTGATTTTTTGTTTATCAATATCTTTGTTATTGCTACTCTTTGATAATATTCCCTGAAAATCTAGTAAAAACAAGGCTTACAAGGAAATTTATTTCGGCAAAACACACAAAATATTCTATCAGCTATCTATATAATATATTTCTCTTACGTACACTGCAAATAGAAGCGTCTTAAATTTAGACACATATGTGACTGAAAAAGAATTTTAGACACTTAAGTGTCTTAATCTGAAAATTAAGACACTATAGATGTCTTAATTTAAGATACATAAGCGTCTTACTATGACCATGGTGTAAACGAACTGAGAATAATGTCTAAAATATCCGCAAACGTCTTATTTTAAGACACTTCATTGCTTTAAACGTGTCTTAATTTAAGATGTTTTGATTCTTCCGACGCAATAACCACCAGGGGGCACTAGCACTCCCAGTTGCGCATGCGTTTTAGATGTCTTCGTTCGAAGTGGTATACGTTGTAATTCAAACAAAGTTTGTTTTTATGTACGCGTGTATTTTAATTCGTTTTTTGCGAAATGTGAAGTACTGTGATTTTAATTCGTATTAACTTGGAGTATTTATTTATTGAATACATACATCTGACGTGTGTGCTCGACATCAAATGTCTCTTAGAAGCTGTCTTCGATACAAGGGCGGGATAGACACAGAACAGAAGTAGACGGCGGTTGAAGATTACACCCGGAAATTCTACAAAGCGTGTGCAATGGGCTTAGTGTTAACTCGTATCAATTTATATCAATAATATTGTGTTATTCATCTTCGTCCTGTCGAAACTGGCAAAAAAAAGAAACTTTTGTCTGGCGGGTCCTGTTTTTAGGATGAAACATCTCATCCTTTAAATATGGCTAGTCGGATGTATTATGGGATTACCTTTTAAACTGATGAAAGTCTTTCTCCCTCACTGTGGTTGTGGTAGTTTTTAAAATTTCAAATCGAGGAATATTTCTTACCCCTTGCAGCAACTCAAGTAAGTTTCTTTATAGTAGTAAAATTAGTGTATTTTATGATTTTATTTATTGTACTAAACAAAATCCTGCATGAAATTTAATTAGTTTTGAATCTGTTCGCAAAAAACCCCACTAATTCTAGAAGTATATATTTTTAAACTTATGACGTTCTTTTTTATTACGAATTATATATTCAATGTCAGTTCTTAGTTTCAAATGGATAATTTTTATCTCGCAGTAAATCACGGCCACAAGGAAGTAAAGAAAAAAAAAACTTTGAAAGTTGACCTAATGCTTTCTTACTTCCTGGCATAAAACCGCAGATTAAAAAAAGATAAATAAAGTAAATGAGACTGGTCTATTATATGAACCTGCCTGTAAAAATATACATATGTATTTGATTTGCAATCAACTCTAATACTGATTTTTTTATTATTTTTAATAAAAAAGTAATTTGAAATTTATAATGGGAAAAAGTAAAAACCTCTAACTAGATTTCGTATTTAAAATTGTGGTAACTTTATTTATATGCACTTATACGAAAAATACAAAAATGACAGATGTTACTGTATATATTTAAGACGAAAGAAGTTTGGAAATCATAAGTTATTTTTTCCTCATGTTTTTAATATAGAATATGTACTTATTTGTTTTTATTGATAGTTGAATAGCTTTTGTGAGTACCCTCTGATCTACATAAAAACTTGTCCATGTGGAAATATAAATTTTTTAAAAACATAATTTTTAAATAAGTATTTTCATTTTTTTGGGGGGGGGGGAGGGGGGGATTTTGCATGAATTTTTGTAAAGCTGATATCTTAAATCTTGCACTGATTATAATGAAAGTTTTGAACTTTTAGAGTAGGACAAGTTTAAAAACGCAAATATATTTAACAAAATACCAAAGTCATTTTTTCCCCAATGTTATTAAAGTAGAATATTTATTTATTTTCATTATTCATAGTTAAATGGCTGTTGTGATTATCAAGTGATGTATATGTAAAATTGCCTATGTGGCAATATATTTTTTTATATTTTAATTTTTTTTGGGGGGGGGGATTTTTGCAATTTTCGTACATCTGATATTTTAAATCTTTTTCCACATTCAACCGAGTATAATAAATATTTTGAACTTTTAGAGTAGGACAAGATTATAAAATATATATATATATTTATCTATGTACCTTAAAAGCCCTTAATAGCGAACACTTCGGGACCGCGGAATTTGTCCGATAATTGGAGATGTCTACTTTTTTGAGGTAAAAATATACAAATATGTATGTCTGCTGATTAAAAAAGTATTCGTTAAATAGAGGTGTTCGCTATTCGAGAATCTCCATTAACCTCCACAACGGATACTCCCGAATACCGGACATCTCAATTTAGACAACTATAATGCAGGGTTGCGTTTTTTGCAAAAGTACTTCTTGATTAAAGGAAGGGCAAACTGGGAAGTGCCCCGTCCCCCTACGACTGTAGTGCCCCCAAATTTGATGTGCAATATTTGTAAAGCTTATATTTTAAATCTGTTTCGAAATTGTACTGATTATAATCAATATTTTGAACTTTTAAAGTAAAATAAGGTTAAAAACAAAATAAATTTTAAAAAATCTAATATTTAGATAAATATTTTTTGTTTTTTAATCTTGTTCTACTCCTGAAGTTCACGATATTGATTATAATCAGTACAATGTCGTAAAAGATTTAAATTATCAACGTAACGAAAATTGTATACCAAAACTGAGAGCACCAAAAAAATCAGGCTGTATTGGGGGGGGGGGGGGGGGCAGGACCACAGCCAAATATTTTTCCAGGATTCAACGTGGTCAAACATGGCTACGTATGATGCTTACAAAAAAATGGATGCGATTCAGACGTTTGAAGTGTCTGAAATTCAGACGCCAAAAGTGTCTGAAAAAATTCAGACATTTTAAAATGTCTGAAAATTGAACACTCCATTTCAGACACTTAAGTGTCTGAATTTCAGACATTTTAATTTAGAGTGTAGCGCTAAAAAAAGGCTGTATTTGTAGCTTGCTATTTGGCAACAGCCAAAGCGACGTTTCTCAGTGGTTAAGTTACGGTCACGTGTCCCATCCAACTCAGCAAATCAAAATCCAGACAGAATCTTTCTTTTAACACAAACCGTTTGAGCGATGCATGAATGACAATTGCTATTGGTCCATTTTACGGTGACGTGAGGAATTCAGCGAATCAGCTTTTTGATCCAAGACTGTGTTTAGACACAGGCGAAAACGTTTTGTTTACAGTTCGTTAGCGTAATACGTAGCATTTTTATAGCTTCTTATTATAGTTTTAAATGAATTTAAGCCGGGATTTTCAATACTATAGGCAAAATGAAAGGTAAAGGACTCCATCTGACATTAACATGCCATTTAAATTTAAACGGCGTCAATTTCCAGTTCGCTTAGCTTTCTCAATGCTGATCAACAAGTCACAGGGCCAAACTTTTGATAAATGCATTTTTATTTACATTTTCAACAAAATTTTCAATTACTTTTTTATGAATTATTAAATTAATTCTGTTTCCAAGGGTTTTTTTTTATATATATATAAATTTTTATTTACATTTTCAACAAAGTTTTCCATTACTTTTTTATACATTAAAAATATTTGTAAATTTAATACATTATAATGATTTGTGATAGCAGTCATTCTGGCTAGAATTGACACAAATACGGGCGAGAGAGCGAAGCGAGCTTGGATCGCGTAGAGATCCCAATGTGAATTGCGCAGCAATTCACGGGGGTCGGCGAGCGTCAGCGAGCAGGGGGCTGAGCCCCCTAGTATATTATAGTGGACAGAACTTAGAAATAAGGATTTTTTATTCAAGATTAAGGAAAAAATAGAGTCCTCTGTTTTCGTCTCGACTTCATAGAAATAAATATAGAGTACAATTCTAAAAGTAATTTTCTTTAAGAATTCTTTCGAATTCTGCATATCAATATAAAGTGATATAGCTTACTAAGATACATATATATATGGGTTATTAATTCTAATTCATAATTCATTTCATGAAACTTTCTCACTTTAAGGGGTCAGGTAACCTTTGAACCAATAAAGTACATGGAAAAGTGACCTCTGTAAGAATTGCAGTCATTCTTTAACTAATTAACTTTTAATTATAAAATTAAAAACACATGTTAGGAACGATTGATTTTATCAATCAAAGTTGTTAGAAAAGGTATACACATATATAGTTTTTTTAAAAGTAGTTTTAAAGATAATACAATTTTTACGAAAGAATTATTCTTGCATGCATTGCGCGCATGTTTTTTCCCATTTCAATGGCTGAAACAAGCCAAGATTTTTTTAATGAGTACAGATATAAAGTGTTTTCAAAATGACCTACAATGAAAAATATAAAACTTGTAGATCTCGAGAAAAAAAATTTTTTTTAGAGAAATTCGAAATATCGAGATTTTTTTATACAAAAGTAACCGTGAATTCTAAACTTCTTACTTGAGAAACATAATAATAGGTCATTTTGTGTTTCTGTACGTTTAATACATCCACCAAAAATTTCGTGAAATTCTAGGCAACCGTTTTTCAGAAATCGTGTGCGCAATGATCAAAATCGCTCTTTTGAGAAAATTGGCTTTGAAGATTGAAAAACCCGTTGATCATATAGTAAAAGCTCAAAGTGTTTTTTACATAACTTCTCTTCTAATGTGAATTTTTGTATGGGGTTTGATTTTAAATGTTCCCAAAGAATCATATTTAATTATAAGCTATTTAAAAAAAAATTCGATTTTTGGAGACTTCAAAGGTTACCTGACCCCTTAAAAGAAAAATAAAGCAATTAGTTAAAATTTCTTTGTCATTTTAATTAACTAAAAAATTCCTGTTTAAACACAATGTTTCAGTAAATTCATATTCCTCATCTGTAAGTTATACTACACATATAACTGATTAGTTTTCAATCCTTGCACAACGCTAGTTTAAAAATAAGGAATTGCTTTAATTCCCAATGCCTAGGGCGCTAACGCCTTAATGTAAATGCACCTAAACGCAACTGCAATGCTTTTTGTAAATCCCATTCTTCTTAACACTTTCCTGAAAAGTGTATATGAATTCCGTTTGTGTGTCCGTCCGTGCTGTAACGCGCGTAAATAGAAGACCAATTGCCATTAAATGGATATAGGTAATTGGGGTTTGCTATTAGTCCAGTCAAATTAGGCAGATTTTGGGCCATTTTGGGACATAATTCCGAAAGTTTTGAAAATTAGTAATATTGTTTGGGAGGGGTCTACTAATGAATGTACTAAAAGTCCTGATGAATAGGGGGTGAGCGCGAGAGGGAGGAGGTAAAAGAGGGTATCTTTTTATAGTTTTTTGGTAATATCTCGTAATCTATAAGTCCTATGGAAAAATTGCTAATACAAAAAATGAAGACAATTAAATTTTCTACAAAAAAGCTTCGAAACATTTTTCTCTAGAGGCGATAGTTAACGAGATAATCGCATTCAAAAATGAAGTAATTTGCCAAAAGTCACACCAACGCCAGAGAGCGGGTCAGCGACACTTACATTGTACGTACTTAACTTAAATTTAAATGAGTCTTAAATTTAAACGAGCGTGTGGTCAGGTGAATGAAAGCCTGAACAATAACTTCAATAAATGACATTTTTTGTTAACATAAACATAAAAAAAAAATGAAAAATGCGTAAAATACAATGATATAGGAATAAATGAAATACTCAAGTCCGTGATCATTTTGAATAAGCCAAATTCAATGGGAAATTTCAAAAGATGTTCATTTGTGTTCCATGTCCATTAGGACATCCTCCTCAACAGGTGGTGGACTGTTTGAGCAGTCTCCATGGCAGTACTGGCAGACGGCAGTGCATGTGATTCATGTTTTTCTACATCCACATTTTTGCCTACAACCAGTTGTACAGTGGATGAGGTTCAGGACTACCTCAGGGGCAACAGGATCGGTGGTTGTGAAAGGCACTAACGTATGAACGAGCTTGCGTTTCCAACCCCAAATCTAGGAGACAGTTCATTTCCCTGCCACAGCTGTATCTGTAAGGATATATTTTTACATTTATTCTGAAGCGGTTAAGGCTGTGAGAAGAACAAGTATATATCCACATACTGTCCAATAACAGTAACGTTGTTACTTTCACTCAGAGCATATATAGCAATCTGAAAGAGTTATGGCGTCTGAACAGGGACACATGAATTACGCTGTTGAATTATTGAATTGTTTGTATAGTCTATATTATTTTCATTGAGTGCATTCTGTAATATGAATAAATTAAAGAAAAGGCGTACACCGCTGCGTTCCTCATTTACAAGAGCTTTAAATGCATTGAAAGAAGATATTAAAGGAAACCCGTTAGATAGGGGTACCATTTTAGGCGGTTTTACGAAACTAGAAAATGTGATTAAAGAAATTAAAGCTATAGATGAAGCCATAATCGAGATCATGGTAGATGACGAGCAATGCGATGAAGAACCCATTAATAATGAAGTAGTAGAAAATGAATGTTACTCAGATGAATTTATTACTATTAAGCGTAAAGTTAGTGAGGTATTAAGTGTAAATAAACATGATCAAGTTGATAATGGAAGCAACAACGATTACGGTTATTCTAAACCTAAGACTTATAAATTACCTAAGCTTAATACCAAGCCGTTCGATTCGCAGTTAATAAATTATCTTCCGTTTTGGTCGCAGTTTGAAAAAAATTCATGAAGACATATATTTGGATAATAGTGATAATTTCAAAAATATATATTCTAAAAACACACTCAAAATATATATTAAACATTTAATTGCTAAAAAGGACGTCAAACGTTAATAAAATACATTAAAAGATCTTAATAATTTGACATGTTTCGATTGAATTTACTCAATCATCATCAGAAAAACAAATAAACACAAAGATGGAAAATGACAAATATTCTTTGTTATCTTGTTTGTCATTTTCCATCTTTGTGTTTATTTGTTTTTCTGATGATGATTGAGTAAATTCAATCGAAACATGTCAAATTATTAAGATCTTTTAATGTATTTTATTAACGTTTGACGTCCTTTTTAGCAATTAAATGTTTAATATATATTTTGAGTGTGTTTTTAGAATATATATTTTTGAAATATTTTTAATGGACGTATATGAGAACTTCTGCTTATAATTTAATATAATAGTGATAAGTTTCAGTATCTTGTACAATCAGTAGAACCTGGAACTAATGCCAGGTGTCTGTTAGAAAATTATCCAATGACTTCTGTAAATTACCCGAAAGCTGTAGAGGCATTTCAAGAGCGTTTTGGGAATAAAGTTTTATTGATAGAAGTATACGTCAGAGAATTTTTAAAACTGGTGGTCGCTAATGTACAGGCAGACGGGAAAGATAAACTTTCATTATCGGATCACGACAAATGTCGAGGCATATTTACGATCTTTAGAATCTATGGTTTAAGTTTAGAAAGCAATTCTGCATGGCTCTATCCGATGATAGAATCTAGCTTGTCAGGAGATGTAATGAGAGCATAGCAACGATTTAGTATTTCGAACAGATCAAGTGTTGATAGTATTAGTAGTTCATTGTCAACAAAATCAAATATAGTAACCTTGATGGAATTCCTGTAGCAAGAGGTTGCAGGAGAGGAAATATTAAAACTAGCGAAGTCGAGTTTTGTAGAGTTAGTCTCTAGGGACAAACCTAAAGAAAATTTCAGAAAAAGAGAAAATAAATTGCCTACGGCGGCAGGGCTATTTAGCGCAAAGGAACGCCTATGTTTATTTTGTGAAAAATCACATAAAAGCAAGGACTGTCTTAGTGCTACATCTCTTTCCTTTCAAGAACGGAAAACTAAAATTAGGGATAAAAAATGCTGTCTAAAGTGTCTTCGTTTTGGTAACCACGCTAAAGTTTGCAAAGTTTTTATTCGTTGTCATGTATGTTCTAAGCCCCATACCGAGATATTATGCCCTGAAATTTCGATGCGTAAAGAATCAGAAAATATAGCTAAAGCCACCGACGTAATTCAAAGCGCCATAGCTAATAATAAGTGTTCGGGGGAAGTAGCTCTTATGACTTTGGAAATAGTAATTAAAAGTCGGATTACAAAGAAAGTAAGAGCACTATTAGATTGTGGGTCACAAAAGAGCTATATTTTAAAAAGTACAGCCAAAGAACTAGGTTTGCTTCCCATTTCTTCTGAAGCTGTTGTACACGTATTATTTGGTGGTACACAAACAAAAGCTAAAGCTCACAATAAATTCAAAGTTGAATTAAGTACTCCCGGTAGACGCAACCAAACTGAAGAAGTTTTAGAATTTTTGGATCAAGATATAATTTGCAGTAATATTCCTCGCATACCGAAAGAGTCCATACTTAGAGAGCTTAGAGATAATAAGCTATGGATTACAGATATAGGAACGGGAAGTCCAAAAATTGAAATTTTGATAGGAAGCTATTACTATGGACAACTTCTCACAGGTCGAGTCAAACAGCTAAAGAGCGGTCTTACAGCGATTCAAACGAAGCTTGGATGGACACTTTGTGGTTGTTTAGAAAGCACATCAAAGTCTTGTTTAATTATGGAAACATGCTGATTACGAATCTAGCGTTAAAAGAGATGAGGATTCCAGATTTATGGAAATTAGAGACAATTGACGTAACAGATCCCAGTCAAACTTTGTCTAAAGCAGAAGAAGCGAAAGGGGAAAGGGAAATCCGAACCGTAGCTCCAAGCTGCAAGCCTGATGGAGTGTTTCCTAGGGACGGCCGAAACCCATTTTTTAATCCGTCCTTTTGGTAGCAGTTAAAAAGAAATGTTCAATGTTTATTCTTATGCTATAGTAAATAAATAAAAAAAAACCTGCAAGTTTCTCAATGTAGCTGCCTGGTTCAAAACAGGACGAAATATAATAAATACAAAATATTAATAACAAAAACATTACTTGTAATAACTATAATACCAATAATAATAAAAAAATTAATAATAATAATATTTAATGAATAGATTTAAAAACTATTTACAATGGAAACAAAGAAGATAACAAACAAAATCATAAATCATCGTCTGAAGAAGTGTCCGAGAGCTATGGATAATTATTTCTAAAAATGACTTCATTTTTCTCTATAAATCTCATTACTGCTGATATTCTGTTCATGTGAACAGGACTTTCACTAACATAATTAATCCAATCCGGAATAGCCATAGCTCTGTGTGTTTTAACGTGATAATATGTTGTTAGAGGACAATCCAATACGTAGTGAAGTGAAGTGGAGGGGAGACCACATACACAAAGAGGGGAGTCACGTTTACCTATGTCGTAAAGATATTTCTGGAAAGGGCCGTGATTTGTGAAAAAAAGAAAATGGTAACGATTACTTATGGTAAATTGAATGGGAACGCTTGGTAATAGTTATGTGTGTAGCGGCCTGTGCCTTCATTGTCCCATCTTTGCTACCATTCATTTTTTTATTTTCTCTTGTAGTTTATATTTCAAATGAGAAGCCGGATGTGGAAGGAAGTATGATGTGACATTAGTGTCCTCTACTGCCTTTTTTGCCATGGTATCAGCTAATTCGTTCCCTGTGACTCCCGAGTGCCATTTAACCCATTTAAAATGGAAAATTTTGCTGGATTTGTGTATTAAACCTAGACTATCTCAAATCATATAGTCAACTGTATCTGTGTTTTTCAGAGCCATTAAACCTGAGAGGCTATCTGAAGAGATTAGGGATGATTTGTAATCAAATGAATCTGCCCAAACCACAGCGTTTTTAATGGCAAAAAGTTCAGCTTGGAAAACAGAATTCTCTACGGAAAGACAAGCATTCCACGCATGTATTAAGGAATTCTCTTTAAATGCACAAAAGGCGGCTCCTGTCCCTTGATCAGATTTTGAACCGTCTGTGAAGATATGTATTGTGTCGTTGTATTGAGATAAGTCTCCTTCCTTGATACCATCCCATGTCGGATCTATGGCATATTTTGAGCATTTGCCGTAAAATTGTGGCGCAAAATAATTTTTAGTAGAGATCCCCAGTCTAATCACCGATGAGAATTCTGCTTCGCATTCCAATTGGATATCTAAAGGCGGCAGGTTGGTTAGGGTCTGAAGTGCTAAAGTTGATGTTTTCTTATATGTTCTTCAAATTAGTAACAGAACTTTACGTTGTGCTGAAAGCAGATATCTTCTGCCATGTGATGACCACATATGTGGAAACCAAACGGAGCACGCGTATGCTATTTTACGTAACAAAATCGATTTGCACCATATTACAAAAAAATGCGTCGGAAATCTACCTTGAATCGATGAATATCTGTAAAGATTTTGCGTTATTTTTTGAACCTCCAATCGCTTGTTCCTTAAATGTGGCAGGAAAGAAAGAAATAAGTCAAGAGTCATTCCTTGATATTTTAAGCATTTAACGTTTTTAAGCTGGTTGTAAATTTTGAAAATTGGCGAGCGTTTCAGATTTTCGGTTTACCAAAAGTAATGCATGACGTTTTATCTATAGATGGATATTTGCATTTTATTTAAAGTAGCCCACTCTTCAATAACCTTCAAGGCGGCGTTCCCTTCTTTTTCCAAAATGGAGCGCGATGAACCCCAGATAACTAAAAGAAGATCATCCGCATATGCTATCAATAAACAGTTAGCACCAAGATACATTGAAAGTAGAGTTTCAAGTAATGCCATCCACAGAAATGGTTCTAGACATGAGCCTTGTGGGCAACCTTTATTGAAAAAATGCTCGATATGTGGATTCAGCCAATCCACCTGGTCTCGTCTGTCTGACAAGGAGAGGGCCAACCTTGTTAATCACAGATTTTGATTATTTTAATATATGTTGTAGGGTAAAGACCCCTTAGTCTCAGGTTTAACGGATTTTATCCAATGCTTTTTAGTTCTTGAGAAACCGGGGGTCTAATAGTAGTACGCAGCTTAAATACTTACTTTGTAAAAAAAAGGGATAGGTTGGTCGTAGCTCAATTGGTACGGCGTTTGCTGGCTGATCTGCGGGCCTGGGTTCGGAACCCAAACTCGCTACATTTGTTTTTCTCATTTTTTGTTTTATAATATACTTGTAATTATGATTTAATAATTTAAATTAAAAATTTTAATATCATACATTAACTATAATGTTAACAAACTTAAATTTATCATTTTTTATTTTTAAACTATTATTTCTCATCCTTTAAAGAGGTTTAAAAAGAAATTGGATCTATTATTAAAAGATGAAAATTCCAAAATCGTGACATAACCTGTTGTGGCGCCATCTAGTTATGATAAAATAAAAGAATATTCAAATAAAAAAAAATAAATAAAAGCAGAAAGAAGATAAAGGGGAAAGCAAAATAATTGAAAGTGCAAGCATACGTATTACAAATTTAAAAATCTTTAATATGCAAAAAATCGGTTGTAATTTAATTCTGATACTAATTTTTAATATAATTATGCTTGTTACTTTAAAAACAGAATAATAGTATTATCGCATTGACTTCCTTTGTTAAACCTTCGCGACGGGAGCCTTTTACGAAATGTTTATTACTTTGCTACCGGTTTTAAAAAACAGAAGTTTGTGCCTATTCAAATCGGGAAAATGCTCGGATTAAATAAGGCAAATTTTACAGTAACATTTTACTGGTGAGGATAAACGAGGATCCTTAGGCCTATTTCCGGCACGTATACGTGTCGCTCGTCCCCAAGGGGTTAAAGCAATGCGTAAATGATGTTTCTTTAAAATCACGAATTGACACAATTGCTCAATATCATTGCATCGATAAAGAACATATGAAATACATTTTAAAAGTGATTTTTAAAAAAAATAACAGTTTTATGATGTTTTATAAAATTATTTAGTTAAAAGTAAAAAATTAAATACGTTAAAATTATAATTGATATACAATATTATAAATTTTAATTGACAATGAGATTATTAAGTAATACAAATATATTTATAAAACAAAAAATGAGAAAAACAAATGTAGCGCGTCCCGGTATCGAACCCGGGCCTGCGGATCAGCCGGCAAACGCCATACCAACTAGGCTACGACCAACCTGTCCTTTTAGTTACAAAGTAAGTATGTTGTGTACTACTATTAGACCCCACCCCCGGTTTCTCAAGAACTAAGGAGCGTTGGATAAAATCCGTTGGACCTGAGACTATGGGGTCTCTACTCTACAACATATATTAAAATAATTAAAATCTGTGATTAACAAGGTTAACCCTCTCCTTGTGAGACAAAGGAGGATATTAAATTAATATACTGTTGCGGAATGTTTAGTCTATGTAAAGAGAGAATCGAGTTTTCCCAGGGAAGATTATCAAAAGCGCCTTTAAAATCAATTGAGATTAGTTATGTATAGTTTTTTTTTTCTTTGCTTAGTCTAATTAGTGAAATTGCCTGGAGTAAAGCTGTTTCTGTAGACCGACGTTCAACGAACCCATGTTGTTTACCTAAAAAGGGTTGATTTTGATGTAACATGTAATTTAGTCTTTTCAGCAGTAGTTTTTCAAAAACTTTTCCTAAAACTGGTAGTAATGTAATTGTGGGTTTACCTTCTTTTCTGAAATATACGATTTCGCGAACCTTCGAGGCTGTGGGGAAATAATTCAACTTTAAAAGAGTGATGAACATTCTTAAAAAAGTATTAGGAAATCTTAAAAACATTGCTATGACCATATTGTGGTCAATTTCATCTGGGCCGGGGGCTTTATTTTTGCTAAATGAAAAAATTGCTTTGCGTATTTCAGAAAGAGTGAAGGGAGATTGATCATTAATGGGAGTTGGCAAAAATGTATTACAAACTTGAGTTGAACGGCCGAAAATTTGCTCTGTTATATCTTGAAGAATGGTAAGCCTTGAGATAGGTTGAGACACACCTGCATTGGTAAGAGGGTATACGTTTTTATCTTTATACTTACCGAAAGCAAATTGCTTGATTTTCCCAAAGGGATCAGATTCTTTTTTTTTTGCACATGTTAGTCCACGCAATTTCCCTCGCTTTTTGAATTGCTTTCTTATATCGGGCTTTTTCATTTTTATATTTTAAATGCTCTGCTAATGTAGCTAATGTTTTTTTTTTTTTTTTTTTTTTTTTTTTCACTTTTTATATAAAGCTGCAACTTTGTTTCTGAGAACCCTAAGCTCAGGGCTCCACCAAACTAATTTTGGGGTGAAAAAAAAACTTTTCCGTTGTTTTAAGAAGCGTCTAGCGTTTTCTTTTATTATTTCGAGGAAAACTGCATACATCTTATCAAATTCTAAGGTTCTACTTATTTCTTTAAAATTTATATTTTGGAAGTCCAAGTCATTTTTTATTAAGGTTACAAATTTTGTTCTAAACCTTCGACGAGGTATGTCAACGATATTTTGATCAAGTAGAATTTCTATTGGACTGTGATTCCCGAATTCCAGAGTGTCAACTAAAGCAGAAGAAGAAGAACTTGATCATGATAACTTTATAAAAGAAGTTGATAGAAATGGAGAAGGTCGCTATATTGTAGGTTTACCTTGGATAAACGGCAAACGTGAAATTCCTTCAAACAGACATATGGCTGAACTAGAAAATTTTATTTCAAAAGCTACAGAAATCATGGCTGATGCGAAAATGGAACTAAGAATGTGGGAATTCGGACCAGTTAAAAAGGAAGACAAGAGTTGCTTTAGCAAGAAAGAAATGCTAAACAAAAATGAAACTACGACATTTTCGGTTTTAGGGTTGAAGTGGGATGTAATGGAGGATAGTTTGAAAATCGCTCATAAATTTACTGATGAAATAGAAAATCTGTGTAAAAGAAAGATATTAGCTGTGGATCGTCGATCCAATTGGTTTTTAGCCCCGGCATTGTTGCTAGCCAAACTGATCATTCAAGAGGCCTGGTCAACGAAATTAGATTGGGATGCTCCACTTTCTGAAAAAATTCGGAATAGTTTTCAAAAATGGTATGGTGAACTCAAATATTTAAATAACGTGAAGATGACGTGTAGGCTATGGTTGTAAAGAAAACTGGTCTGTTCGTACATTTTGGGATGCCAGTAACAAAGCTTACGCAACAGCAGTTTTCTTGCGTTGTGAAGATAAAGACTCAGCTTTTGTACAACGTTTAGGAGCTAAATCTCGTCTTGTACCTAAGAAAAGTATAACCACCCCACGTTTAGAGCACCTTGCTTGTGTTTTAGGAGTGAGATTGACTAACTTCGTTTTCAAAGCCTTTAATAGTATTTCCATACCAGTAAAGTACCGGACCGACTCTTCGACTGTTCTCGCTTGGATTCGAAGGAATGATCAATGGGAAACGTTTGTGGCAACAGAGTTCGAGAAATTTGTAAACTTTCTGAATCTCAACTATGGAATTTTGTACGTGGTCATCTGAACCCTGCTGATCTACCTTCTCGAGGATGTAATCTTAAACAGCTGCTGCAGTTGAGATGATGGGAGGGAGCAGAATGGTTGAAGTTTTCGGAAGAAAATTGGCCACAGTCGAGAAATAAACCCCAACGAAGAATTAGCAATGACGGAAAAGAAGAAAAATACAGCAGCTACTCTTTTATATTCTAATTCATATGAATTTATGATATATAGTAGGATTTCAAAATTAGGTAGATTTATAAATGTCATATGTTGGGTGAAAATATTCATATTGAAGTGCAGAGATAGAAATAGATCTTTTCCATCAGAATTGTCTACCGGACAAGAAAGAAGATGCGGAAAGTTACTCTGGTGTAGAATACAATCTGAAAGTTTTGGAGATCCTACTGACGCAATAAAAGGATTGAAGGTTATGAAAGACCAAGAAGGATTGTTGAGAGTGAAAACAAAGATATTAGAGAGAGATGACGAGTTTTCATTCAGATATCCAATTTTATTACCATCAAAACATCACGTAATCAAGTGTCTGATACAAGAGAGTCATTTAAAGAATTGTCATGTTGGACTTCAAACAGTTGGATCCATTTTAAGAGAAAAATATTGGATAATTTCTTCTAGACGTAGCATTAGAAATCAAGTGCCTAAGTGTTACAGATGTAAAAGATAATCTGCAAAACCATACACTACACCTCCTATTTACCTACCTCCAGATAGAGTCAGAAACTCCAAAGTATTAGAAGTTGTTGGAGCTGATCTGTTCGGTCCTCTTTTCGTAAAGCCAAGGTCTAAAGTTTGGGTTGTACTTTTTACATGTGCAGTATATAGATAGTATATGCTTTGGAAATGGACCAATGAAAATCTGCGTAGAAACCGTGAAACGCATCACATTGGTCAAAGCTTTCTCACGCTATAAGGAGGGTTACCAAGGGGAGGACGCGGCTCTGTCGCCAACCTGGCGATATGTCGCCAAATTTGGCGACAAAAATTAGTCGCTAAAAGTGACTCCAACTTGGCGCTATTTCCAGTATTTCGCCAAATAGACTCCCATTGAAATCCAATAGTCTTTACTTGCTTTCAGAAAATCAACAAATTGAGATATTTCAATGCAATAAAAACTAACATTAGCTTATGAATAGAGCTTAATTGAACTATTTACATTATTTTTAAGCAGAAACACTAACTATTTACAATGTTCGTAATACTATATATATAATTTTCCGTATATTTAATAATTCTTATAATTATGAAAATCTGTTGATTATGTGCTTGGAGATAAGGAAGTAAAATTGTCAGAAGGAGGAGCCCGTTTTTACCAAGTGGAATCTAAAAATTGAATGCATAGAAAATAAGGATCGCGAAGCGATCCAGAATTGAAACGCGAAACATTTACGGCTGGGGTTGGCTAGAAAATAGGGATTGCTTCGCGATACCAAACGGAATCACGAAGCGATTACGCGGGGGTTTGGTGAGCGTAGTCAGCAGGGGGGCGGAGTCCCCCTATAAAATAGAAATTCGACTATCCGCTACAGAAACTATTAAAAATAAATACATTCTAAATTTCTCCTAAATGTGCAAGTGTTTCAGACATTATTTTAGCAGTCTAAATAAAAATTCAAAACAGCTATATTTGATTTACCACGGTGAATATATACACTAATAAAAAAGAAAAGTGCCCAGCTAAACTGATGGCATTGAGCTCACAGACTATTCACACTAATTGTATATTATACTCTTATTTTAAAGAATAATGCCACTCAAAAAAATAAGTGAAGGGGAATTAGCCCCCGTTTCCCCCTTTATACTTAACCAGTGAACCTCCAAATCTAATCAGGGAAGCTCCTTATCATAATAAACCGGTATACCAAATTTGGAGCAAATCGAATAATCTTGCAAAAAAAAAAACATTTATCTAAATTAAGGGGGTGGACTAACCCCCCTTTATCCTTAACCAATTAATCGCCAAAACGAATCAGGGAAGCTCCTTAACATAATAAACCGGTATACCAACTTCGGAGCAAATCGAATCATTCTGCATGAAAAACCCATTTATTTAAATTAAGAGGGGCGGGCTAACCTCCCTTTTCCCCCTTTACCCTTAACCAATGAACCCCAAAACTAATCAGGGAAGTTCCTTAACATAATAAACCGGTATACCAAATTCGGAGCAAATCGAATCATTCTGCATGAAAAACACATATATCTGAATTAAGGGGGGTGGACTAACCCTGTTTCCCCCCTTTATCCTTAACCAATGAACCCCCAAAACTAATCAGGGAAGTTCCTTAACATAATAAACCGGTATACCAAATTCGGAGCAAATCGAATCATTCTGCATGAAAAACACATTTATCTGAATTAAGGGGGTGGACTAACCCCGTTTTTCCTCCTTTATCCTTAACCAATGAACCCCCAAAACTAATCGGGGAAGTTCCTTAACATAATAAACCGGTATACCAAATTCGGAGCAAATCGAATCATTCTGCATGAAAAACCCATTTATCTGAATTAAGGGGGGGGGGGGGTGGACTAACCCCGTTTTTCACCCTTTATCCTTAACCAATGAACTCCAAAAACTAATCAGGGAAGCGCCTTATCACAGTGAACCTAGGAAAAAATTTTGAAGAAAATCGGATGTTTCTATCAAGAGTTATCGCGTTACGTACATACATACATACATACAGAACGGGCGGGCACATTAGCTCTCAGGCTTTGATAGCCTGTGAGCTAAAAATGGCTATGAGATTTCGATTCTAAGCGATAGAAAAAATTGATCGGCCAATGATATTTTGCATGCAACTAATAAATAGCATGGTAAATGGCTAATTTCAACACCGCATTCCGGCAAAACTTTTCTCTATTTGGCGCTTTATGAAAGTAATTTTGTTTCTGTTTTTACCGGCGTGACACGACGGCGGAACATAATCAGTGATTAACTGACAACAGAGAAATACCTATCTCATAATCCTTTTGTGTCTTTGGCTGTTCCTAACTTAATTGGTGTTGAGACTCAGTATCACCAAAAACAGAGCAATGTAAATGGCACGGTGCGATTGAACATTTAAAGAGACATCAATCGCTCAGAAACGTGGATAAGAATCTCGATTGTACTGGTACAGTAATAGCAATTATATTTAGCACTCGCAATTTGGCGAGTCTGCTTGTTCGTTTACTCGCCAAATAGAGTATTTTTTCGTGATTTGGCGCAATGACGAACGGCAGCGAGAACCCTGTATTGTACATATTGTCAATTCAACAGATTTTGAAATGTCCCATGTCCACTCTTTTATATGCATGTAAATAAAGTCTGTGTTAAAAAAACAAGTTTAATCTACAAAGTATTTGGAACCCAACATTGTGTTTGACAAGCAAACAGTCGGCATCATTAGGACTTTGCTAACATGAGGCTCCTCTGTCATTTTAATTAGAAGATAGAATGGGAATTTCCATTACTATGGGCACCCAGTGAACTCTGTGTCCACCACTCTACGATTGCTAAATGTCTATTTTTTCATATATATATAAAACCTTTTTATATCTTCTTATATATAAAAAAAATTATATCTCCTCTATATTGAAATATATAGGGAAAAGAAATGTATCGCCCTGATGAGTGTCTTTTTTTGTGAATGTGGCTTTTGCTGCCTCCTTTAAAGCTTTTCCTCCCCAAGCTTGGTGAGAGTAACTCTGAACAATATGCTAACTTTCATCTCTTTTTCTTTTTATATAGTAGTGTTACAACTGCAGCTATACCATTTATTAAGATTTTTATCATTTAACTTACTTGACTTAAGTTTTAAATTAATTTCTAACTTTAATATTTCATTATTTTTTTTTTTATTTCTTAATTTTTTTCTCTTAAATAGTTCTAAACTACTGCTTAATTTATCCCAATGGCTCACAAAACATAAGATATTTCATTTCCTAGACTGGGTGTTAAGCTGATTTCAGCTGATATTAGCTGGGAAACCCCTCAATGCTGTTCAGCACTTTGACTTCATATGCAAAATAAAATTTCTAGTTCGAAACATTTTTTTTAAAGCTGAGAAATTAAGGTTGGAAATCATGGTATTGTGTAGGTACAAATGACTCGAAACGACTGGTTTTTGTTTTAAGAAAATTTCTGCAACGCTGGAATATAGATAATGAGCCCCAAAGAAAAGAATATTGCTTTTAATGTTTAAGTTATGCGAGAAATAAAACTTTTCATTTTTTATTTTCCACGAATTAGCAGTATTGGACATAGCCCATCTGTGTCGACTTCAAATCTCACCTTTCTGTTCACGTGCATTTTTTCCCGATTTCTAGCTTTCGAAGAGTTACATAATAACACGTTAGAGGTCTGCACGGGCCGGAATTTCCAGGCCCGGTCCGGCCCGTTTGCATTTTTACAGTTCTCGGCCCGGCCCGTATAAAAATCAGTGAAAACAGGCCCGGCCCGACTCAATTTCTACAAAATAAATCCGTTTTGTCTCGACATACAATTAAGATTCTTTTAATTAATACTACGTGCATATTTATGGGAATATTTTACAATATATTTTAGATTACTATGTGTTCGCAAAAAACAAAAAACACACAATAGTAAACATTAACGATTACTTACAGTGTTTTAGTCATCGTCTCTATAGACATTTCAAAATTCAAATAAGGATTCATTAAAAGATTAATGCAGTTCAGAATAAAGGATTAAAAACATGATAACTTTTGAAGCTGTATAATAAAAAGTAAATTTGTGAAAATATTTCTCTCATTTTTAAGGCTTTTCTCAAGTCCAAAGGAGCTACATTTCGACTATGAATTCATTTCTCTTCGGAAACTCGTAAGATTGGCAGGTATTCTTATTCAGAAACTATGTAAATGCCGTTTTTTTTCATAGATAAAAGCAATATATCTTTCTGAAAATATTGCCAAAGTTAACGTTTTGAATCGAATTTCCGGAAGCGATAGCACAGGAAAGGAGAAAACGTACAGTCACGTGACAAGAATCTCTGTTATCTCTCTAAGCAATTTATAAATTATGGAGAAAGCTATTCGTTTCCAAATGCCTTCAATAATCAGGCCTGTCAATTTTATGCTTTTATAGTTAAAATTGAGTCAGAAAATGTGTCTGAAAGTTTCACATTGTTGAGCAGTGAATATGAGAACCACTTTAAGGTATATTTCCAACGATACTGGTAACATAAATTCATTATCACTATTAATACTTTTACAAAACATAATGCCTGTCCTACACATCCTGAGATCGATTAAGACCAGTTCCGTCCCGGCACGAGTCTGCTGAAAAAAATTAAACCCGGAGTCAGACATCTAGTAACTGTACGGTGCCGAACTCTACGATGGACCTGTTACATTTCTGTATTGATGTTGTTAAACTCGAATCGGCTCGTGGTCGTGACACACATTTATACTTCTCGAGAAAATCATATTCATTGAAAATGGCTCGTATTTTATCTGCTTCGCTTGAATTCTTATATCGGGCCGATAGGCCCGATAAATTTTTTTATCATCCCGGCCCGCGGTCCGTGCCGGATACGGGCCTCGGGCCAAGCCCGGGCCCGTGCAGACCTCTATAACACGTGTCAACAAATTTGAACTTTTTCTCTTTCACAGAACCAAAATGAGTTGTTTCTTATGCGGTTTTTTTGTGTTGATTACAAGTCCAGTTTTAGATTCACCCTGTTTTTAAGATATTAAGATTAGTATATTTCGATTTATGCAAATTTTGTACAAATATAGGCCAATTTAAGGCATAAAACATTACCAGACTGGCTTTTACGTTATGATTACCACGTCGTTTCTGAGATTATACTGACATGTGACCGTGAAATAGTATGCCTCATTTGCATATTTCTCATGTTTTTCTTCTAACAATGTTTCTTAAAGTCCAAATATTTCTGCCACACGAGTATGCTAATACGCTTCTAAACTAGTTTTTGGGCTGATTTCAAATCTGGTATCTGTTTTCTGCTATCAAGTGTAGTTTTTGAGAAAAGTGAAATTTCATTTTTTAGTCAAAAAGTACAGAAATCGCTTTTTATGCTATTTGTGATGTGCTTCAACTAGTTAGGATAGAATCTGCAACTTTTTTCAATTTTTTTTTCAATTATATAAGTTGTTGTTTATGTCTCCGATAGGAATCTGGCCACTGCTCACCTTTTTGACGATGAGGTACACACCCCTAAAAAGCATCTTATATCAAACTTAGTGTCAACGCCGTACGAAAGTAGAAATTCATTTTACTCAAAAACAACACGTGATATAAAGAAACAGATTGCAGATTTGAAATCAGAATAAAAATCTAGTCTAGAAAAACATTGCGTCAATTCTGTGGCAACTACTTTAAAGTTGATAGTAATGTAAACATCTTTGACAAATATGCAAATTAGGTTTAATAAATGTTAAAAATATACAGATCGTGGCATTTATCAGAAACAAATTTAAATATGCAAATATCTCAAAAAATGGACTACTTAGAGAAAAACGGAAAGCATATTCGGAATCGGCGCAACAAACTGATCTAGAATCAACTAATATCAGTTACATGATAGTTATAAGCATCGTTGCCCAATGTAATCAGAGACTGAAACAGATCACACTCTTGTGATAAAAAACAAAACAAAAAATTTTTTTTCTTCAAAATATCTTACATTACAGGCGTCCTAAAAGTGAAAATCAAATTTCACATATCTACTTCCTTTTGGTGAAATGTTTTGCACTGAAATTTAACGCACACAAAGAAAATCTTTAAAACAACTTTAATGCTTTATTGAACCAACTATAGAACAATCATGGTATACAATGGTACAACAAGAGGGGAAAAATATCATCAACATTTTAAAGGAATGTTTTTTTCTAGAAGATGCACTGATATTTAGAAAGCCATATCACATGAATTAATTACAGCCACTGTACCAAAGAAATGCGTATTAACAATCTTATGCATTATAATGGCTTTAAAATAACAAAAGCACACTTCTAAAAATTACAAATGACAGTAATTAAAAAATGTAAGGAATCATAAGAATGTTAAACACGGAAAAAAAAATAATAATTTTCGAGAATCTTGGACATAATGTATTTTTAAAACTTTTTTTTTTCTTTTTACTGGTAATAAAATAGAATTTTTTTTAATAAATATTTAATTTATAAAACATGTATTAAGTATAATTATTATTTATACTTATAGATTTCGGAATATAAAAAAGTTACTCTCGAGTTAAAAACAAGTCACTTTTTGTTGAGAAAAGTAATATGGAAAAATGCGCGCACTATTACATAAAATATCTAAAAAAATCTTATATACTTATAGATTATCTTATAATCTTATATACTTATAGAAATCTATAAGTATATAAATATACTTATAGATTTCGGAATATAAAAAAGTTACTCTCGAGTTAAAAACAAGTCACTTTTTGTTGAGAAAAGTAATATGGAAAAATGCGCGCACTATTACATAAAATATCTAAAAAAATCTGTTTTACAAAAAATACTTCAGTCCAGAATAAAATTCCACGCATTATTATTATAGTAAAATTTCGATTTAAAAATCAAATTCAAAGTATTACATCAGAAAATGTTTAGGCATGACAAATTTTTATGCGAAAAAGGGTAAACAAATTAAGGTTGTTTTAAAATATAATCAGAAAAAAATTCTTGTAAAAACATTAAGTTGCAGGTATCTTGGGTGCAAATAATTCGTACTCGAACCAGATTCATTAACAAAAACGTGTTTTCCCGTCTAATGAAAATGATTCTTTAAGGAGACAGTTTACCTCAAAATTGATCAAAAAATAGATTTTTTTTTTCTAATATTAACTGAACGCCCGTTTAATTGTGAATATTTTGACTCCTCATTTTTACCCATACGGCAATTATATCGCGAGATATTGTAAATTTTGTTAATACACACAGCGGAATTACTCGGCTTAACTTTAAATGGCTTTTTCTTTATGTTCATATTTTCTTCACTTTCCTGTTTTAAAAATGCCAAGGTTATTTTTGTATTTGAGATAGAAATTTAAACTTTTTTGTACATATATCTACCCTATATATGGGGCATTCTCACAATGCATTGACTTTCATGTCCCTGAATAATAATTTTTATTTTAGTACATGTTCTTGTGTTTTTTTTTTTTTTTTATTTCATATACTGGGGGAACATCCCATTGCATGACTGCACAATAATATTAACGAGATAAATAAGTTTGGGACGATGTTGGGGTCCAAATTCCAGGAAAACTACTATACCGCCCCGCGTCCCTGTTTCTGATTTTTAAGTTTGGAGCTGTCTGTATAAAATTGTTTCAATAAAAGTAATTCGATGTCATTTTTTTCTGAAACTGGAACTATTGTTTTATATAAATATGTAGCAAAAAATTAACTTGCACACATTTTTAGGGTTGTTATTATTTTTTAAACTCTGTCCCTGGGTTTTAGATTCCTTACCATCCCTCTTCTAAAATTATACAAAAAATCATTTCAGATGCAGACACAGAATTTTTTTTTCAAGTTTTTCTCGTGCAGAAATATGCTAGAGAAATAATGTCTAAAATTCTTTGGCAGGAAATGTACTGTAGAATTTAAATCAGCCTTTAAATATCAATTTCAAGCATCGTGGCTTTATGGGTAGTCTCACCGTCCCCGAGGTTTATTCCTGCACTTTTCGAGGTAAATTAAAAAAAAATAATAATTTAATCCAATATTAACAACTGTTTCTAAAAATCAATGAACATTGTGGCTATCACTTAGTCTTAACATGATCCTAAAAATAGGGGGTAATTTTCCTTACCGTTCCATCCTTACCGTCCCTTTTTTCCAATACCATCCCCTTTTTTTTACCTTACCGTCCCTTCTTTAACACCCCTTTAAGACAACGTTAAACAAAAATTCTGTATTAAAAGTACTACATTGTTATTATTTCTTATTTGAATGTCCTGTGGGTGCTATGCAAATTCATTATAAGTAAAAATTTAGAAGAAATTAAAAAGTTATAGGGGTAAAATGGTACGAAAAATCAAACTCGCAAGTTTAACTTAAACCTCAGTTAAATGAAAAACTTTTCGCTGCTGACCATTTTTTCTTTATTTTGAATCATTAAGGCATTCGTCTATCAGATTAAAATGTTATTTTAGCAAGTTTAATTTCGCCAGATTTTTCCCCCCAAAAGTCAAAAGATTGTGAGAATGCCCCATATGTGAATAGCAGGGATGACCGAGCTAAGCTCGGTCAAAATTAGCCTTGTGTTCAATTCGATATTTTATTCTCATTGTATCATTCTTGCTGTTTAGATACAATTGGCATGATTCTGAGACATAGTGACCCAAAATGACCCACTAAGCGAATTTTTTCGAACATGAGACCTAACCAATGCTCATCTCGAACCCGAAAACGATAGAATACAAAATTTAGTTAAAGTCGTTTTATAGATAAAATTAGCTTGACCCTCGGTAATCCAAAAGGGACCCACTAATCTAAATTTATCGAACATGTGACCCATCCCAATGGTCTTCTCGTACCGGGAAACGATGTTATAAAAATTTTTGTCAAAATCGTGTCAGCAGTTTTCTAGATACAATTAGTTTGACTCACAGTGGCCCAAAAATGACCCGCTAATCGAATTTTCTCAAACATGTGACTTAGCCCTATAGTCTTCTCATGCTCAGAAACGGTATAATACAAAATTTTGTCAAAATGTTTTGTGCCTCTTTTAGATACAATTAGCTTGACCCACATTGATCCAAAAATGACCCACTAATCAAATTTTCTCGAACATGCGACTAAGCCCAATGATCTTCTCATGCCCAGAAACAGTATAATACAAGATTTTGTCGAAATCATTTGGTTCGTTTTTAGATGCAATCAGCTTGACCCACAGTGACCCACTAATCTATTTTTCTCGAAATGTGACTTAGCGCAATGGTTTTCTCGTACCCGAAAATGGTAAAATACAAAATTTAGTCAAAATCGTTAGAACCGTTTTTAAGATAAAATTTACATACACACACAATTTTTGCTCGTATTATAATATAAGATAAATCTGTGCATGGGATTACCCTTTAGGTTTTTTTAATTTTTTAAAATTTTTTTTAAAAATAAAATTATATGAAGATGTGTTAGATTTTATCGTTTTACACTATATATATATCAGTAAAAAAATTATATTAAATCTAATATTAGATGTATTTAAAAATCCATTAGCCTTGTGTTCAATTCTATATTTTATTCTCACTGTATCATTCTTGCTGTTTAGATACAATTGGCATGATTCTGAGACATAGTGACCCAAAATGACCCACTAAGCTAATTTTTTTTAGCTCATTAAAAATAAGCATTGAACCCAACACAGTTACTACACTATCTTTTGAATCCCCATTATGCAAGAGAGAAATGAACAAGCACTGAGAAAATGTCAGCATTATTGTTTGCTAAAGAGAAATACTCTACTTTGGTGATTCTTATCTATATTATAAAGGACAAACATATCTGTGCGTAACGCATACGTCATTCTGCGAATGGCAACACTTTGAAATTTGAAATGAAATTTCGCTTTTGCAATTTTTGCTACAGCAAATTTTTAAACTTCTAAACATCCCACATTTTAAATGTTTACACCGTCGTACGCAGAAAAAAATGCACCTTTAAATGCAATTTGTTTGAAAGCTGTATCTCAATTTATTTTTGAGATATTAATTTTTTTATAGTTTTTAATACCAATTTTCTAATCGTGGCAACTGAAGTACTTCATTTCTATTAAAAGTGGATTAGTTATCTTTATTGATTATATTCTTACTGATGCCATTTTCTCATTACAATTAAAAATATATTTTTACAAATTTGAACAGAAAATGACGTTAAGCTTTAAAAAAGACACAATTTCCCTGATGCTGCTGTTACATTTCACTATTTTTTCATTTCGCTGATATTGAGTTTGAGACAATAGGCTAAATATTTCAGCGACTGAAAATGACGTCATATTTAAAAGAAAACGATAATTTTATTTGATAAAAGGAGATATTTCTCCTTGAATACGTCTAAAAGTTATAAATTTCTGGAATTTTTACGCGCAGGTACAGAGATTATACTAAGACCTCAAATGACGAGTGGAAATTTTAACATGAAAAGTCGTAATAGTTAACAAACGTAACTTCAAGCTTGAAAATATATTTATTAATAACCTATTGCGCATTAAAATGTTTTTAAATGGTTAATATGGATGTGAAACGTGGAAAATTACTTGATTTGGTTTAGATGTGAAGGTAGAAAAGTTCTATGATTATGTCAAGGTGAAATCATTTTTGCGGATTTTTCATTCCATAATACCAAGCATCAATTAATAACTTAATCAAAATTACTTATCTTGATTATATTTTACTGATGACGTATTAAGTTTAATTTTTCAATAATTTTAACAGTTGAAGTTTATGGAAAAAGTATTTTGTTAATCTTAGGTTAAAATATATCTTTGGAGAGTTAAATTAACAAGTGTAAGATGGATTTTTTATTCTAATTATTGTTGTTGATGTATTATAAATTTGATGCAACAGTTCCTTTGTAAACATTTTCTTTCGTCGAAATTCGGCGGGTTCCAACTCGTTACATTAAAGTTTGAAGTAAAATCCGAACCATTCAAAGAATTTTTGCCTGAATCTAATATGAGGCATTCTCACATAATTTTCACTTTTAAGTCCCTGAATAATCATTTTTAGTTTAGTACATATTCTTGTTTTTTTATTTTTTTTCCTTATACTGGAAAACATCCCACTGCATGACTGTATAACAATATTAACGAGATAAATAAGTTTCGGACTATGTTGGGGATCCAAATATACCACGAAATTCCTTACCGTCCCGTTCCCCTGATGCATATTTTTTTTTAAGTTCGGAGCTGTCTGTATAAAATTGTTTCAATAAAAGTAATTCGATGTAATTTTTTTCCGAAACTGGGACAAATGTTTTATATAAATATGTAGCAAAAAATTAACCCGCACACATTTTTACGGTTGCTGTTATTTTTTTTTAACTCTGTCGCTGGATTTTAGATTCCTTACCGTCCCTCTTGCTAAAATTATACAGAAAATCACTTCAGATGCAGCCACAGAATTGTTTCAATTTTTTTTTTCATGCAGAAATATGTTAGAGAAAGAATGGCTAAAATTCTTTCACAGGAAATTTACTGCAGAATTTAAATCAGCATTTAAATATCCATTTCAAGCATCGTGGCTTTATGGGTAGTCTTACCGTCCCCGAGGTTTATTCCTGCACTTTTCGAGGTAAATTATTATTATTTTTTTTTAAATTTAATCCAATGTAAATAACTGTTGCTAAAAATAAATTAACACTGTGACTATCACTGAATCTTAACATTATTTGCCTAAAAATAGTGGTAATTTTCTTTACCGTCCCATCCTTACCATCCCTTTTGTTTCCATTACCGTCCCTTTTTTCCTATACCCCCCTTTTTTCCCCTTCCGTCCCTCCTTTAACACCCCTTTAAGACAATGTTATACCAAAATTTTGTACTAAAAATATTACATTGTTATTATTTCTTATTGGAATGTTCTGTGGGTACTATGCAATTTCATTATAAGTAAAAATTTAGAAGAAAATAGAAAGTTATAGTGGTAAAATGGTAAGGAAAATTAAACTCGCAAGTTTAACTTAAACCTCAGTTAAATAAATAAAAAATAAAAATCGTCGCTGCTGACCATTTTTTTTTTTCATTTTGAATCATTAAGCATTCGTCTATAAGTTTAAAATGTTATTTTATTAAGTTTAATTTCATAAGTTTAAAATGTCATTTTATTAAGTTTAATTTCATCAGATTTTTACTCCTGTAAGTCAAAATTTTGTGAGTGAAAGATCTCTGTCCTTTAGAATGGTGGAAGACGAATTTTATCGTTACCGAAAAGGATGAAAGTAAAAAACTTATAGAATTAATGATCAACCACCTTTATACTGCAATAGCTTCATATGCTTCAGTAGTACGATTGTTTTCTTCTTTCTGTTCGGTGCATCCGAAAATTAGGAACTAATAAAGCTGCAAAACTTGCTTTCTGTACCAGCACTTTAACAAAAAACAAAAGTTAACATCTTAACTTGCTTCCAAAATTGTTTTAAATTTGTATGTCCTACAGCTATTTTAACTAAAATATTTAAGGTGGAATTCATTTTTGACATCTGATTTGTAGTTTTCGTGCATTTTGTATAATAAAATATTTTCATAGACTAAAATGTTAAAATTTTAATCATTTATGAAAATTGTGTAATAATGTTAATACATATTGATAATATTTATAGCATGCATGCTTGGATGTGCCTGTGTGTATAATTTTAATTTCACAAGTTAAAAGTCGTATAAAATAATAATATGGTATGAAGTATTTTTTATTAAATCTAATTTAAATTAAAACAAATCCGATTATTTTGATTTTTTTAATAAAAAAATAAAATTAAATTAAAAAAAAGTTTAACAGCCGTATGACCCCTTAAAAGAGGAGAAAATACATGAAATGTATGCAATACACATTAGAGTATAATACTTGAAACACACAGAATATCACAGCTTTACTGAGCTAAACGGAGATACAAGAGAATTGGGAAAAATCATTTAAAAACTAAAACTTATGACGAAATGTATCATTAATGGTAAAATATAAAGAAGCCAATTACGAATTGTTCATTTCGTAAATACAATATTTATTCATTGAGCGTTAAATTATATTTCTATGAAATAGAGCTGTGCTCTGAAGTCATCTTAATTATTTTTTAACAATCTATAAATATTAATGAAAATATTCAACATGGATTTATCCCAAACACTAAGTTTAAAAATTTTCCATTTAATTAGTCAAAATACAAATATAAGACCGAAATAGTAATGACAATTTTAACATAGTTTTCCCTCTTTTTTTTTTTTTCTTTTTTTAAAAAATATTGTTTAAATGTACTTGCAACCTCGGTATGTTTGTTTACACTCTTGTCTTAATTATTATTAATAATAATAATGAAACCTTTCAGCGACACAGAATGGAAGAGCCCATCGCTTCCATGACTCCAGGGTTGTTAAGGGGCCGCTGCACTGAAACTCCCAGAACTCGAAATCCCATGTTAGCCTATGGGAAAACTTTGAAGCGCGACGACTCATTACCTAATATAATTATTAAAATACCGTTTTCACCATCAGAAAGTAGGCGTCAGATGTCGATGATGTACGTTTTTAAAAATTATCTCCGTAAATTTTAAGTACATAAAAAATCCCTATAGACTTTGAAATTTCTATTTGATTAAATCTTATCTTCTTAAACATACTTAAAATTTAAAAAGGTAAAAAAAATGGTGAAAACGGTATTTTAATAATTATATTAGGTAATGAGTCATCGCGCTTGAAAGTTTTCCCATAGGCTAACATGGGATTTCGAGTTCTGGGAGTTTCAGTGCCTTAACCGAAGCGTGGGAAGAATTGGACTTTAGGTTGGATGTGTTCCGTATAACTAAAGGGGCACCTGTTGGACATTTGTATTGTAAGAAAAACAAGGTTAGTTCACCTTCAATTAGATGTATGAATGGTTGTAAATAGTCTAAATTAAACTGTGATAATATACCATTGAAACTGGGACATTATTTTATTGACATCCTGTACTTTAATCATAATTTAGAAAAATATTGTAAAAAAAAAAAAAAGTCCTATTTACTACCAATATTTGGTACCATATAAAAGAGGCAAATCACAAACCAAGTTAGTCTTTCGTTAATTAAATGAATCCACACAATTAAAATAGCAAATACACGCAACTGGATATGAATTTTTACATCGATTTTTAAAATTGTAGACAAGAAGCCTTTCTTTGCAAGTAAAAATTTACCACGGTGCAAAATTGCCTCCGTTGTCTTTAAAATAATTAATTCCACAGCGGTCGCAAAATCTTACGTTAATCTAAGGGGAAATTTAAAGAGATGATGACTCTTCATCTATTACACTTTTATAAATTCAATTTTCACCATCCAATATCGCGGTATTGGATATCCACTTTCAGATGGTGGAAACGAAATTTGGACTATTGTAATTTGTAATGTAAATTCGCATTTTCAAAATTGCCCCTTGAATTAACATGGATTTCGAGATCTATGAGGGAAAACACATGCTTCACTGGATAATATTTTTCAGTTTTTAAACATAACAAGATAGGAAAATGTTTCAAAGTAAACTGAAACCAAATGAAATAAACTGAGCTAGTTTTAAGGACGAATTGTTATCTTGTGCTTATAGGATACCTGTTTTCGATTTGACCCAAAATACTATTGAAGAATTGTCACGATGTTTTACTAAATATGATATTCGCCCCCTTCGTATGAAAGGTTATGGAGCATTACATTATAGATAGCAATAGATAACTGTCTGTCTTCCTGAAAATAACAAGCATATTTTCAATCAAACATTTCTCCTCTAAACAAAATAAAACAGCACCATCCAAATATCGGGAAAAGTCAGCCGATTACGTCAATATAATAATGAGTACACACCAGAAGCTGGAATACATATACATATAGAGAGAATCAAGCCTCTAGCACAAGGTTCTATTCACTCGAAGTTCTGTAATGGACGGTATCATGAGGCGAAAGGATGAAAAAAAAAAAAAAAAAAAACAAGATCACGCTTGCATCAGATGTTGGCCGAGAAGTATTTCGAATCGATGAACTCGAAGATCGAGCTGAAACTCATCCACGATGTCATGTCGTGCCGCTGTGTACCTGGAATGAAAAACTAAGTATCAAGCCGCTGAACATATAGGTGAAACATCATGAATCAGTCGAGAAAATTCTCAATGGATGAAAACAGCAAGCATAAAAAACAAGTTGGAAATTGCTCGTCAAACGTGGCAAATGAGGTGCGTTCGTACTATAACTAGTTTTATAATTATGTTTTGCACCCCATATTGTACTGAATGTATATTTTTTTGCGCTTCATAAGTGCATAGTCTGTAACATCATTAAAATGCACTTACAATAATTTTTTCCCCATTCCCCGTAATGTAACGGAAAACTTTTGACTGTTCCTGTAATTAAACTATACATTCGATTTTCATAAAATTTGAAATGGTTCGACAAAATTTTGCAGCAATTATATATTTAAAATTTCAGACCATTCGGAAGGCTGTAAAATCATTAAAATGCATTTGCAATAATTTTTTCCCATTGGCCATAATGTAATGGAAAACTTTTGGGTGTCCCTGTAATTAAACTATACATCCGATTTTCATAAAATTGGAAATGGCTCGACAAAATTTTGCAGCAATTATATATTAAAAATTTCAGACCATTCGGAAGGCTGTAAAATCATTAAAATGCATTTGCTATAATTTTTTCCCATTGGCCGTAATGTAACGGAAAACTTTTAGGTGTCCCTGTAATTAAACTATACATCCGATTTTCATAAAATTGGAAATGGCTCGACAAAATTTTGCAGCAATTATATATTAAAAATTTCAGACCATTCGGAAGTCTGTAACATCATTAAAATTCACTTGCAATAATTTTCCCCATTGGCCGTAATGTAAAGAAAAACTTTTGACTGTCCCTGTAATTAAACTATACATCCGATTTTCATAAAATTGGAAATGGCTCGACAAAATTTTGCAGCAATTATATATTAAAAATTTCAGATCATTCGGTCGGGTAGTTTTTGCTCTGTTATATGCGGACGGACAGACAGACGGACGGACAGACGGACGGACAGACAGACGGACTGAACGACGACTATAGGTGCTACGTATTTATATAATTACGAACGCACCTAAAAAGGAAGATAAGTGAAGATGTTAACCCCAGATGACTAGACGTACTCGGGACAGTAGAAAAGAGTAAACGTTCATAAAAATTACGAATTCTGTAAATTTTGCCTTTTTATGTGGAAAAGTAGGTTAAACAAGTTGGAAATTGCTCGTCAAACGTGGCAAATGTGGTGCGTTCGTACTATAGCTAGTTTTATAATTATTTTTTGCACCCCATATTGTACTGAATGTATAGTTTTTTGCACTTCGTAAGTGCATAGTCTGTAATATCATTAAAATACACTGTAATAATTTTTTCCCATTCCCTGTAATGAAACGGAAAAATTTTGACTATCCCTGTAATTAAGCTATACATCCGATTTTCATAAAATTTGAAATGGCTCGACAAACTTTTGCAACAATCATATATTTAAAATTTCAGACCTCTCGGAAGGCTGTAACATCATTAAAACGCACTTGCAAGCATTTTTCCTACTGCCCGTAATGTAAAGAAAAACTTTTGATTGTGTCTGTAATTAAACTATACATCCGATTTTCATAAAATTTTAAATAGCTCGACAAAATTCTGCAACAATGATATATTTAAAATTTCAGCCCATTCGGAAGGCTGTAACATCATTAAAATGAACTTGCAATAATTTTCCCCATTGGCCGTAATGTAAAGAAAAATTTTTGACTGTCCCTGTAATTAAACTATACATCCGATTTTCATAAAATTTGAAATGGCTCGACAAAATTCTGCAACAATCATATATTTAAAATTTCAGATCATTCGGAAGGCTGTAACATCATTAAAATGCACTTGCAATAATTTTTCCTACTGCCCGTAATGTAAAGAAAAACTTTTGATTGTCCCTGTAATTAAACTATACATCCGATTTTCATAAAATTTTAAATAGCTCGACAAAATTCTGCAACAATGATATATTTAAAATTACAGACCATTCGGAAGGCTGTAACATCATTAAAATGAACTTGCAATAATTTTCCCCATTGGCCGTAATGTAAAGAAAAACTTTTGACTGTCCCTGTAATTAAACTATACATCCGATTTTCATAAAATTTGAAATGGCTGGACAAAATTCTGCAACAATCATATATTTAAAATTTCAGATCATTCGGTTGGGTAGTTTTTGCTCTGTTATATGCGGACGGACAGACGGACAGACGGACTGAACGACGACTATAGGTGCTACGTATTTATATAAACACCTAAAAATGGTTATACAGTAGACTCACTATTTTACGACCACCGATTTAGTGACTCCTCGCAATTTAACGACCGTTTGATCAGGTTCCGACGGTTTTCCAATAGTTTTTACTCACTCGTTTTAACGACCCGCAAATTATCCGAATCTTGATTTAGCGACCTCCCCGAGAACATGAACAAACTGCGCATTGTATTCAATTTTTCCGGAAAATCTAAAGAAAATCGTCTAACCAACCATTTTCCTTATTCTGACCCTTTCAGATGTTGGTTAGCTCTGCTCCCACCCCCTGAAGAATATGAGATCAACGAACATGTCAATCGAATGTGTTAAAGGCTAATGCTCAAACATTTACTGAAAAGTGTAATGTCATTTTAAATTTCAAAACCTCAGAGGGATGGCTGCAAAATAACAAGAGGGGAAATGGATTAATCTTCAAAAAGCTATGCGGAGAAAGTTCTGCTGTAAATCTTGAAATCGTGAGTTAGTGGAGAGATACATTAAAAAAACACTTAAATGAATACAATGAAGACGATTTATTTAATGCTGATGAAATTGCTTTTTTTTTTTTTTTTTGTACAAGTTGCTGCCGGAGAGATCTTTAGTATTTGAAGATGAAACTTGCTCTTGAGCGAAATGGGCAAAACAGGATTTAAGATATCCGAAACCGAAAAACTTCCTCTGCTCGTATCGGAAATTCAGAAACACGGCATTGTTTCAAGGGAATCAATTCATTGCCTGTAGTTTACAAAGCCAATATTAAAGCATAGATCACGTCGAAAATTTATGAAGAGTGTGTCAAGAAGTTAGACAAACAAATGAAATATAAAGAAAGAAAGATCCTATTAATCATCGATAACTGCAAGGAACATCCTCCAGAAAATATAATTTAAGAAGCAGTAAAGATTATTTTTCTTACCTTCAACTGTTACATCCGTTTTACATCGTATGAATCAAGGTGTTATACAGTGATTCAAAAACAGAACACTGAAGCTGGAAGATTCGAATAATCTAATGCAAGCATTAACACGTTGAATGACAAGTCTATTTTTTCTGTCTTACCGTTTGGGCCATGAAATAAGATTCCCGTTACACAATCTATAAGTGCCAGTCACCGATGACTGACGCGGGCAAAACAGAAAGTTCAGTGTCAGTCACCGGTGACTGACGTGGCACTCAACGTGTCAAGGAAACATGTTGTTTGGTCAGAAAATCTCACATTTGAAGATTATGTTGACGTTGACGATAAGTTAAAAACTGAGAGGGAATTTTCGGCAGACGGCTTATAATCTGCAGCCTTCTCAATCCTGAACACGACATTCCAAATAATTATTCCGACGAGGAAATTGACGATGTTCTAGTAATACCTCCTACATCAAAGGATGCCATCAAGATTCAACGGAGATTTTTTGAAAGGGGAGAAAATTCTAACGACTACTTTCAGATGGACAAGGGTCTCGAAAGTAGCATTCTAAAAGTTTCTAGCCGCCATTTGAAACAAAAACGTAAAACATAATTTTGCAAAAAGTTAATTAACTAGCGTAAGTCATTTTTTAACTTTCTAAAATGATTAAATTAGTTCTTATAAACTTATTCCATAATTTTTAAGCATTTTTCAATTCTAAAAATTTAGACAAAATACTACAAATATATATTTTTTAATTGTATAAATAAGTATTTTTTTTTATTATACTAGGGGGCTCTGCCCCCTACGAGCTACGCTCGCCAACCCCGTTCAGATACCGCAGACTCTAAAAGCACACTAATTTGATCGGTTTTAACCCTTAACCGGAAACATGCAGTCTGTGAGATGGTTGCATCTACATATCTACCCTTTACACAAAAATGAACGCGTCCCCAATCTTATCACAGAGTCTAACCCTTACTCTACTGGTCCTCTGCCTACCCCACCCAAATGGAACACCTGCGCATTTTTAGTTATTGAAAGAAAAATTATTTTATTTTCAACGCAGTCTCTGAGACGGCATGTTTCCGTTTATGTAATATTTTGCTCTGGGGTACTGATATGGAGGAGCCGTCAAAGCGGGTACGCTACAGTGATAAAAAAGACTGAAGAAACTGCTTTCAGATTGTTTGATGAAGCAGTAAGTGACATCAGCGATGTTGAAAGTATTTCAGATGATGAATATATAAATTCTGAACACGAAACTGGCTCAACATTGTCAAAAATGCATAAAAAAATGCAGATATTTAGAACATGCTGCAATATTTACTATTAAATGTTTTGTTAATTTTACTGCTTAATATTTTTTTCTAATTCATATCGTACCGAAATACATAAAAATATCAGCGTTTATTTAATTATTATGACGAAAATTTTATATTTTGAACAATAATGTGTAATTTCAAAATATTTTCTGTCTCCGACATTCAAAACCTATTTTTATGCCGCCATATTAAAAAATTGGTCCTGTTAATGCATTACGATTAAATATTAAGTGTTTAAGTCCACTATTTGGTAAATTATTAAAAGTTATTTTCTTTTTAAAATTTTATAGCAATTTTTTTAAATTTAGCAGTCTCACAGACCGTTTGTGCACGGGATTCTAATGTTTCTGGTTAACGGTTAAAAAGATTTCGGAAGATTGAATTATAATTTAAAAAACAGTGGGTATCTCCCTATAAACGGGTTTCTATTAATTTCTCTTTGATTGGGGAATTTTAAGGCCAAATCAGCTGCTGTTAAAAGATACAATGGCTGTTTTCGTCTTTGATTAAATAAAATCAGTTAAACATTCCAAAATAATGTAATATAAAATGAATTAAGTAAACAGAATCTTTGTCTCCCGGTATTTTTTAACAAAGCGAAAAGAAAGTTCTTTTAAAAAAGACATTTTAAATGTATCGTTTTTAATTTGACGTAATTTTCACCAAGCTTTTCTTTCTATTTTTAATATTCACGTGAAAATACTTTTGTTAGAAATGAAGTATTTGCGCTGTCCTAACAAAAATAGTTGAAAAGATCATCTCTAAAAATCAAATAAATGTCTCGCGTAATTTTTAAATTTAACCTGTTTTGCAATATTATTTTTTGTTCATTTTATGTAACAAGTGTGATGTGACGTAATTTCTCTTATTTAAGACTTCTAACGCATGTTAAGGAATTTATTATTTTACGATATCCTTTATCTTTTAAAATTCACGTGTAAATATAGTTTTTATGACGTAATTTTCAATAAGGTGCTGCTTTTTATACGTAATTATCTATTTCTAATTTGAAAGTTTTTTCTATTTATAATAGTCACGTGTAAAGAAATTTTTTATTTGAAGCAAACACTATTGTTTGCGCTGTTTATACAGTTGGCAACAGTTTAAATTAATACCATTTTCTAAAATATGTAAAAAATATCTCTCAAAATGCTGAAAATTTGAAGTTAAAATAGAAATAAAACCTCCAAAAATGAGTTAAAAAAATAAATGCAGTCTGCACTCCGGGAAATTCTAACGTATAAAATGATCTAAAAATGATTACATTCCGATGTATAGTTTTTGCTCCTATAAAACTTTTTTAATGGAACGACTTTGTCCAACTTTAGCGTTAAATGTCTCTTAAAATAATTCTTCGATTTGAAAACTGTCTGCATCAGCGTGTTTATCAAACATTTCTCTATAATACCACCGATTTTCATATTTTTGAATGCAGTATTTTTCTTAATATTAACGAAGAAAGACCTCCGGTCACAAAAAATTCAAAACCGGCGGCGGTG
Source organism: Maratus speciosus (assembly GCA_963932465.1). NCBI lineage: Eukaryota > Metazoa > Arthropoda > Arachnida > Araneae > Salticidae > Maratus > Maratus speciosus. The sequence continues at coordinate 1,473,655 of OZ010790.1, read as the reverse complement.
ACAGCGTTAGTTACTTTTTTTTTAGAATAGAGAGATTAGAATGATAAGTATTTTTGAATTGCATTAAAATTAACCAATATTAACAACTTTCTATTTAATGACCATTCGATTTAACGTCGTATTTGCCGTGTCCCCGTGCAGGTCGTTAAATCGCGAGTTTACTGTAATGTAATTTCTCAGCATTTTATTACCGATTTACCTAGAAAACAAACATTCTCAGTGTTATAATTATTTTCGTACTCGTCCGTCAGCTGTCGCCCCTCAGACAAACAGGGTCGTCATTATTACGACTGTCTAGGGTTAAAAATGTAAAAAGAAAAAGAAAGAAGACGAGCATCTACGTCTTTATTCCTATTTATTAGTATTTTATTAAGATGATAATAAGCGCTTAATAATGCACATTCGTTCTCCACACTTTCAGAAATCTTCCGTGTTTGGCTTAACCTGGTCGATAAAAAGCATAGTGCAGGGTTTAGTATTATCGCTCAATTCACATTCAATAAAATTTAAAAATCACGATAAAAATTTTATAATAAAACAGATGCTACATGTACACTGGCGAAAACAATTAAAGGGACAAATGGTTTTTTTGCAATTAAGAAAAAACTAACAAAGCAAATAAAACCAAACTTGGCCAAAATATCATACGATATAAGACTAATATATGGGAAAACAAAAATGGGCACAACCTGCACCCTAAATAAGGTAACTGGTTACGTGTCCAGTACAGCAGCTGACCGACACCCTGTCAGTCAGAGAAAAACATGTCTAATAGAGTGTATAATCCTCTGTAACAACTACACAACTCTCGCATCGGCGTTTCATACTGCTTACCAGGGTCCTTATCAATTTCCATGGCAACTGCACCCACTTTTGCACCAAGGCACCCTTGAGCTCATCGATGGTCCTTGGAGCTGCAATGGATCGTCCAAGGGCGTCCCATATGTGTTCGATGAGATTAAGGTCAGGGGACATCGCAGGTCACTCCATTCGTTGAACATCCTACGATTCAAGGTATTCGTCCACCAACTGATCCCTATGTGGACGGGCGTTATCGTCCATAAAAACGAAATTTGGTCCATATGCTCCGCGGAAAAGTCTCAAAGACGGTGCAGGAATCTCGTCCCTGTACCGCTGACTTGTCAGAGTACCTCTATCACACACATTATGGTCACTACACATTATGGTCGGTACGCCCGTCTACCTTGATGCCTGCCAGACCATCAGACCACCTCTAGCATAGGGATCATTTTCGACATTGTTAGAGGACCGATATCGACTCTCCGGTTCTCTCCAGACGAGAACACGTCTCGAGTCGCTGTCCAGACTGAATCGCGACTCATCACTGTACAGAACCGCCCCAAACTATCCTTTGTCCAAGACAGGTGTTCTCGGTACCATACTAGACGGGACTTTTTGTGGTCCACAGCCAAATGGATGCAGACTACAGGGCACCTGGCATACAGGCCACTTGCATTAAGTCTCTGGGTGACTGTTTTCCGTGAAATGGATGTTCCTGTAGCATTATACAGGAGACGAGACAGTTGTTTCGCTGTAGCGGACCTATCCCTTTTGGTTAAAAGTCTCAAATAATGATCTTTAGCGGGCGTTGTTGCCCTTTTTAGGCCTTGACTAGGTCCGGGGATCACTGTTTTGGTCTCTGTGAACTGTTTCCACAGAGTAGGCATCACATTTCACGGACACCGAGGTCCTTAAAACAGGTAGCCTGTAACTGGCCGGCCTCGAGTCTTCCAACAATCTGCCATCTTGTGGCATCATCTAGACGATGTCGACTAGCCATACTAACAATGGGTAAACAAAGAAATTTAATAAACAAGGATTGGGTTATGCTACGATGCTTCAAACCGCCCTTCCGCTACAAGCTTCGGCGGTCAAATGAGGCACCTCTGCACAAACATGATCACAGCGCCACTTCCTTATGACCACACATACCACTTGCGTGGTAGGTGTGTCCGCGACGAGCTTAACTATCATCTGATACCTTATTTGCGTATAGGGATAACTTTTATTTTTTAAACCGTTTGTCCCTTTAATTGTTTTCACCAGTGTATATCAAAAATATTGAACAAATCGAAAAAAGTTGGACTTTAGAAATCTGGTATCTATTAGAGCATTCATGAAGGTCAACCGGCAAATGAAACATAAGAAATGCAAGGCTGTCCATAATTAAACTACTCTACTTTAAAGTTGTCTACTGACGAAACTACTGTTCAGCATGTTGTGAAACTTTGTGAAGGACATAATAAAGGTATGGGAATTTGTTTGAGTGAAAAAAATAGTTCAAAATTTCACCGCCAGAGGACGTTTTTTAAACGAATTATACATTTACGATAGTTTACAGAATTTATTACAACCAAACACGTTCCACATAACAGTCATCATTTTCAGATATCATCTGGAATCGTAGGATAGCATATTCCACAAGTTGACCGCAGTGTGTTCTGGGAAATGCTGAGAACATGTCGTGAAATTCAGTCTTTAAGATCAGGTAAAGTTAATAAATAAAATATTTCTAAACTAACGTAAATGTATGCAAAACGTGTAATCCATTTAAAAACGTCCTCTCTGGTGGCGAAATTTTGAACTCTATTTTTTTCGCTCAAACAAATTCCCATCCCATTATTATGTCTTTCAGAAATTACGTCCTATTTAAAATGACCAAATAATAATATTGCCAAACAGTTCAAATTTAAAAATATATTTACAGGAGATATTTATTTCACATTTTGAGATGATCTTTTTAACTATCGTTATGAATTCTAAGACAGCACAAATAATACTTCCTTTCTAACAACAAAAGTGAATATTTAAAAAGAGAAAGAAAACTTTGCTGAAAATTACATCAAATTTAAAACGATACATTCAGAAATGTCTTATTTAAAAAAACTTTCTTATAGCGTTGTTATAAAATACCGGGAGAAAAAGATTATGTTTACTTACTTCATTTTATATTAGCTCATTTTCAAACGTTTAACTGGTCTTATTTAATCAAAGACGAAAACAGCCATTGGATCTCTAAACAGCAGCTGATTCGGCATTAAAATTTCCCAATCAAAGGAAAATGAATGGAAACCAGGGAGATCGCCACAGGTTTTTTAATTATAATTCAATATCCCGTAATCTTTTTAAAGGCGATGAAATTAGTGCGTTTTTAGAGTCTGAGGTGTTTGAACGGGGGTTGCCGAGCGTAGCTCGTAGGGGGCACAGCCACCTAGTTTTTAAGATATGCAAACTTTCAAATATCAAAATGGATTAAAATATTACTTCAAGAGATGTTTAAGTGTTTTAGATGGGACAGAAATCTTACGTACTTAACAGACTATTAAATTAGGCGTTTTAATATCACTTTTTAACCCGTAACTGGAGACATGAATTTTCTTACGCGTTCAGATATAGAATGTTATGTTCCTTTTTTTTTGTCTTTTATAAACAGCATTGGAATTTTTTTAGAAACGCAATACATTCTTGAAATCATGTAATGATAAAAGAACTACTTATCGGTACTGAGGAATGATTTTATTGAAGGACAAAAAAAAAAAAAACATGATAATCAGAGCCAAAGAACAACGCGGAGTCATTCTGACTCCCGTCTCCAGTTACGGATTAAATTAGCAAGTATACAGCAGCCGCAACAGGGCAGAAGTGAAAGGTTCTTTGAACATGTCTGATTGTTTTGTGAGTGTCACATCGGCCCAGTTCATAACAGGTATTGATGGATGTGAGTTAACGTTAAGCGGGTTAAAATTAACCGAAGATTTTATCCGAAATTAAAAATAAATTGAATTATAATAAAACCTAGCAAATGTAATGGCACGCAGTAACTTGATTGGTATAAGTGCAATTTAATGTATAAAAAATACCTATTATTTTAAAAAAACAGTAATACTTTTTTACATAATTTTTATAAAGAAAAATTAAATTAAATGGGAAAATCTTACCTCAGTTTCTGGTAAGTTTGTTTTTTAATGAAATTTTTTATTTGGATTGTTGTTAAGAGTGTTTATAATCGTCCCTGCACCTGTCTGCGCTCGGGATATACATTATTGAGGCTTACTATAAGACGTCCCTTATTAAAAAATGGAGTGTGTAGTAATGACAGTTCGTTTACGCGGATACTCAAAAGAATTCTCTTACACTATGGCTCACGTGGCGAAATAATTTGTCGTGTATTCTAATGATATTATTACTTCAAATATAATGAAATCGATATGCATTACTGCGGTTCACTACAAAATACTATTTATTAAGTAAGGCAAGCGTAGCATTTATACTTTGTTTACAGGGACACACAGAAGAATTCGATTATAACACTTTTTAGCAGCGACGTACAGTTACTTCTGGTATGCGTTTTTAAGCTTAACTAATTTTTTTTTTTTTTACATTACGTGGTGTGCAATAAAATATATACAGAGTTTCCCCAGACAGTTTCAGAAGGGGGCTGCTCCCTGCCTGCCCTTTTATTCAAGAAATAGCACCCTTTCTGTCTCTCATCCTAAAGAGTAGCACCCTTCTTGCCCTTCGGTGGAAAAAAAAAAATGCGCCTTTCCTGCCCCGTAGTAAAAAAAAAAAATTGCTTACATAACAAAAAATGACTCATTGTGTTTTGAAGAGTTCCCTGTATTAATGTTGCCTTTAAAAATAAAAAAAAGTGCCCTAAAAAGTGCCTATAAGAAGTGCCCTTACAAATGTAAAAAGGGCTCTTACCAATTTAAAAAGTGCCCTCTTCCCAGAGCAGCACCCTGCCCTTTTTCAAACCTGGGGGAAACTCTGATATAGATAATATACAGCTCTGCAAAAAAGAATTCAAATATTTAACCATCTATAGGCGATAATTTCTGGGATTGTGTTTTCAACCCTGTAATACGTTTTCTAAATTGTTTATTTAAATATTTTTTCATCACTGTGTGGATAGATGAAGTTTCGTCGCTATGTTCGCTATGTTGGAAAGAGGATCATAATTTATGCATGGTTTTTCTGTCTTGCTAAGTCATTTTTATGAATTCAATGCATATTTCTTCAAAAGTCATTCCGAAGGATTAAATCTGAGTAAGAGTGAGTTAAAACTGGAAAATTTTATACATTTTTTTCTTTTCCCTCTAAAAAAACATGCATGACAAACCCATTCATTCCTCCTCTGCTTAGGAGTTACTTCTGAACAGATGTGTACGGCACAGCAAGAAAATCTCTATTACAGGTGGCGCAGCACAATATTGATGGTTGCTGCCGATAAAGGTACGATATTATTATTCATGATAGAGAGGGGACGGTTCTCCTCATTCGATATCGGTAGAAGAAGAAAAAAAAAATTATCGATATTTCTTCCCTCCTCCTCGATTATAATTTTTTTTTTCAATTTTATTTCTTTCTTAGTTCCGGCTGGAGTGACTGCAAAATTACCTTTCAAAACCATCGTTCGTTTTAAAAACATTGTTAATCTTTGCGAAGGAAATAGTTGCTCCGGCATGCAAATGCAACGCACGGGGAGCAAGCGAAAAAAAAAGAAAAAAAAAAAAGATTTTTTTTTTTTTTTTTTTTACTGAAATTTTCTTCCTGATTTCTTTTTAATGCGATTTTTTATGCCAGCTTGTGTTCTCCGAGAATATGGGTGGATTTTTGTTTGTTTGTTTCTTAATCTTATTTTAAGAAATTGGCGTTTTGTCTTCTGTTATTTAGTTTTTTTTTTTACTTCTTCCCCGTTATTGTTGTTACATCATGTGGAATGTGAAGTTAATAAGTTTTAGATTAAGTTTTCCCGCGTTCTCTTTATTTTTCTCCGGAATGTTGTTCAAAAAGCGGCCGATCAAGCTGTTCTTAATGTAGTTGTTTACTTTGTCGAGTGTGTGTTTACAGTGCATACATGAGATTTTTTGGCTTCCGGGACGCGGCTGCCTATTTATCTTGTACCTTCTTTAATATTTTGTCTGTGTAGACAGGCAAAAGTTTTGCCATTTTTAAAAGAAAATTTACGTCGTATTTTAAAGTTTAGGGAAAATTAAGTCGTCCGTGCTTTTGGCGAAAGGCATATTAATCTGATAAATCGTTGTTTCTGCTGTTTCGGAAATTATCCATCCGTTTTCGGAGAAGCTTCTTTCTATATATTTATGCGTCACAGAAGACCTTTTAAGAAATAATTATTAATCTATTATATCAAAATCTAACTGTGTGTTTGTATTTCGGAACTCCTCCTCCAAGAACATGATACGTTACGCGCTGAAACTAACGTCAGTTATTCGCATGCGAGGACGCTATAATAACAATGCTCCAATGTTTCCGAGATATTATTATTATTTTTTTTTAATTTTTGTAATGGAGGCAACTAAATTAGTTCACCACTGTGTTAAAAGAAAAGAAAAAAAAGGAAAAGAGAAATTTGATTATTACATCTTTTTATGTTTTGGCAATACGTAAATAAATACATACAGTAAATATTGTTAACTTTAAAATAATTGAGTTAATTAAAGAAAAGAAAACAGAACTACACATAAATGAATCGAATTATATATATATATATATATATATATAAAATACTGCATTTTATAAATATCATTGTTCAACGTATTTAATTAAAAGAAATTTTGTATTTTTTTACAATTTTAATACAATTATTTTTAATTTTAAATCGATTGAATTATTTAAGAAAAAATTACACATAAATGAATCGAATAATAATAATAATAAGTAAATTTTTTTTTTTTTTGACCAATCGATTTACAATATTCTTGGTATTTATTTTTTTATTGCAATTTTAAGGTTTTTTTTTTTTATCTATTCCAACAAGCAATCTTTCACTTATTAAAATACTCGCTAGATGGTGCCAAAAACTCTGTAAAGATATAAATGATAGAAACTTGACCGTACAAAGAGTCTGCCGTTCCGGAAGTGCCCCACCAGAAGTAAGATAAGATACAATAAAACCTCCTTAGACGATAACGCAACGATAAACTCACAGTGATAAATTCCGTTTCAAGCAGGCTCTTTAAATTGAGCAAAGCATAATTAAATTTTTTTTTTTTTGGGGGGGGGGGGGGTTGACAGGTAAGACAACAGGTTTGAAACCTGTTTTTTTTTTTTTTTTTTTCAGTTTATTGCACGATTCCGCTATAAAAAGGCGTTACTCTATTAGAAAATAAATTTGTTGGATAGTATTTAAAAAAAAAATCTATATAGTAGTATTTGCTTGCAATTTTATTATTTCTTTTTCAGTACTACTGTTTATGATGTATTTGTAATTACTTTTTCAATTAAATATTTTAAATAAAAATTTAAAATGTTGAAAAACATAATTAAATTTTAATTGAATTTATCAATTAATTTTGATTAAAAGAGTTTAAAGTGAGAGACAAATAAAAATTCAAAACCTTAGCCTGTAACTCTGCACAACTTTCCAACTGAGTCGGGCCCTGATAATTTGCACCGTCTCAACATCCCCCGACCCCCTTCCTCTGTACGGACCTGCACTACAAATTTCAGGTTCATTTAACCCGGCAATAGTCGCGTGTCGGTCTTTTTGCCGCCCATATGAATTATTTTCTTCTAACAGATATCACCTTACATATAGAATAGAGAACTACCACGTAGTTGACTTTAAATGTTTCTATGCACCACCACAAGTATCGAGACATCTCTGTTTTTTTTGTTCAAGTACATTTTTACAAAGTTGAAATTTGTAGAAATGTCTACCCAATGATCCATATTGTCAAATTATTTTTTCTTCATTATTCCAAATCTCATGAATAAAATGTATAATTTAAGTAAACTTCAAATTTATAACTTCATTGAAATGTAATATTCGAATATTAATAGAAAAACGTTTCCTAATTTGCATTTTCTGTATGCAGGGGACCGTCGGCAAAAAGACCGAACGGGACTAATAACGTTCCGAAAAAAGACGAGACTACTGTATGGTTAAGAATATTATTATGGGCTCGAGCAACGCCGGGCGGGGCAGCTAGATTTCAAATAAATTTGTAAGTACTGGTGTCGATTATTCATTTCAGCATTATACGAATATAAGTATTTTGTCCCTGAAAGTGTTAAGAGGTTACACTTCAGTCAGGTGAAAACACCCATTCTTTAATGGGAATTCAATGGGAGAAATTTTTAAAGATATTTCGTTTGCATTTGAATATTTTTAAATGATTATTTTTCATTGGTAGCTGAGGTAGGTCTGTACAAAGGCCGTTGTGCACTTTTTTTTATTTTGTTTACAGGTATTTTTAATTAGGACACTTTCATTTTAGGAACCGGTTTCGAAAGTAAAAGCACCGTCATTAAAAAAGAGTAAATCTGAAAACAAAATCAAAAAAGTGCAAAACGGTTAATAATTTAAAAATATTCAAATGCAAATGAGATATCTTAAAAAATTTCTCCCATTGGATTAAAGCTAACGGGTGTTTTCGCCTGCCTGAAGTAGCTCCTTAAAGGATTTATTAACTTAATTTTAAATACTCTATTTGGAGAGAAAATACAAACAGGACAAAAGCATTTCAAACAGATTTTATTCTACTAAAAGTGCTAAAAATTGCCCAGTAGTCACATTCTGTTGCTCCTCGTTTCATAAATTTGAATACAAAATTGCCAGATAGCTATTTTATGCAGTGACCCATGATCCTTTGAGGCGTTGAGAACCAGAGTGCACGCACCTCGCCAGCTGCGATTTCGAGCCAGTTTTTAAAGTGTCCAGAGGAGACAAAACTTCTTCAGGAAACAGAAGGGTGATTAAGTTAGCAGTGCCAGAGTGACCAAGCCACTGGATCCATTCTTGCGCTAGCAACTTGATATACAAAATACGTTGGACCCTCTACTAAAGTGGCTACATCACTCGAATAGTTTCGAAATTAATAAAATCCATTATGCAGCGAATAGATATGACGCGTGGTAGGCTCTGTATTATTCTTGCTGCCTAAAAAGTGAAACATCCGAAGTTGTATTAGGATTGATTGATCGTTTTCATTTTATCTCGCCGTCCAAAGATGGAACTTAGAAGAAATCTCAGGAACTTCACAGAAACACATGGGATTTCCTATACCTAGTGTTATCTACATATCTTTGAGGGTTTCTTATGCAAAATAGTAGGAACTATTCGATGTTCTACAACACGGTTTACAATGCTTTGACACTTCAAACTCATTTTTCACAAAAATGTGGGATACTCCGCTCTGCTTCTCAACGCTTCCTATCGACAGAGACCAGTCATACTTCAAATACTCATGTATCACAGGCACCTAGATTTTTAAATTAGATTTTTAAGGGAACAAACCATGCGGCTTAAACGAAAAAATACAATGTCCCCCCTCATACACCTCTTTTTTTTTTTTTAGAGAGAGTGAATGGCAGTAATCCCTTGAACTTCACTTTTGTAAATGTGAAGATTTTCATTTTACGTTATGTAAAGGTGAATGCACTTAATGGCGGGCAAACTTACGTTTTTAACAGAGGTGACTCTGAGTAAAAAACAAAAAAACAAAAAAAAAAAAAAAAATTCTGAAATTCACAGCAAATTTTTTGAAAAGTTACAGCAGAGGGGGGGGGGGGGGTGATCCACTCCTACTAATTATGCGTTTTTTTCGCGATCTTTCGACGGAATTTGTGATTTTTTTCGCGATCTTTCGACGAAATTTGTTTTTTTTTCGCGATCTATTGACGAAATTTGTGGGGTTTTTCGCGATCTATTGACGAAATTTGTGGGTTTTTTCGCTTTCTTTTGACGATATTTGTGGGTTTTTTTCGCGCTTCTTGGACAAAATTTGCGTTTTCTCCGCGATTCTTAGAATAAATTAGCGTTTTTCCGCGATTCTTTGACGAAATTATGGAGGGGTTTCGCTATCTTTTGACGAAATTTGCGGTTTTTCGCGATCTTTTGACGAAATTTGCGGTTTTTTCGCGATCTATTGACGAAATTTGTGGGGTTTTTCGCGATCTATTGACGAAATTTGTGGGTTTTTTCGCTTTCTTTTGACGATATTTGTGGGTTTTTTTCGCGCTTCTTGGACAAAATTTGCGTTTTCTCCGCGATTCTTAGAATAAATTAGCGTTTTTCCGCGATTCTTTGACGAAATTTGCGTTTATCCAGCGATCCTTTAACGAAATTGGCGATTTTCCTGCAATCGATTGACAAAATTAATTTTTTTTCGGCGACCATTTGTCGAAATTCGCGATATTTTTTATGTCCGAATGTCCTAATTTTCAGATTTTTTTTTTAATTTTCAGAAATGAATGCCTAAAATTTTCGGAAAATTCGAAGCAGAATTACTCCTAGTTTTAAGGAGTGTATCTTGTTTATTTAAGGAGTTCTAACTAGTCCTTGGAAACTTTATTTTTATTTTTAAAGAGTTTCTAAGCAGTGTGGGGAGCACTCAGCATTTAATAAAATTTAGTTCACAACAGTCCTACTACACATTATTTAAAAAGAAAAGCTTTTCTCGGAGAAGAGTTGGGGTCGAACCCCCTCCGCTGATCGATAATTTTAAGTGATTCCCGATAAATCTTTTGAATGAAAGAAGCTTTTCCATATTTCTCGAAGAATAAAAGGGAGTTTTCAATTCAAATGATAAGGAGGAAGAAAAAGTTTTGGGGTCCAAGATAAGTAGTGATTATTGAGATCTTTCTCAATGCTGAAGTTCAAAATTTCCCCACCACCGTTCCGTTTTCAAAATGATTCGTAAGCAAATGGGTGAATCTTGGCTGCGTTTAATTTTTGTTTCACCACGTGAACCATTTACTTAGCACGTGATTTAAAGTGTTTTTCCAGAAAACAATTTCACACATTAAGCTTAATGTGGCAGAAACAACTAAATTTTAAGAAAAAAATGAAACCCACTTCAACGGCTTCTTTCTTACCTTCGTGGGTTTTTTTTTTTTCTGGATTTACTGTGTTCGATAGTCCAGATTTTGCATTTTTTAGCTTGTTATGGGCAATGCAACGATGAAATCGTGCACGTTATTTGTGAAACTTAAGGTAATTTGGGCCTGACGATTCTGTCTTGATTCCACAAATATTTCCATTTTCAAAATATTATTATGATATACAGTGTTTTTTTAGGTAGATTTCGTAAGAAATACTACCTATTGCAGTCGTTACCATGGTGCGACTTTTGAAAAATTCCTTCATAACTTTTCATTACATGACCCCAGGAACCCAAAACCACCCCCACCTAAAAAGTTTATATATATATATATATATATATATATATGTATGTATGTACTAAATTTTGTCCGCACGATAAAAGTCGCAATTATGCACGGAACGTCTTCAAACTCGCCAACAACTTTAAGATGGCTAATTTCTCGGCGGGGATTGAAAATGAGCAAAATCGGTCCAAGGGAATGGGAATGGGGAAGGTTTAAAATTTTGAATACCGTCTTAACATGATTCTGATAAAAACCAGCTTTTACACAACAATGGCAGGAAAAAATAAATATTTTTCGTTATAACTGTTGCCAACAATTAAAAAAAAGCAATAAAATTCTCACCACAACAATTGCTTTTCTAATGCAATGTTTTCACGTGAAAAATTAAATTAGATAAACAGTTTGACGAATTGAAAACAAATTGAATATTACGTCATAAGTTTTCTCGAGCAAGATTTCTGCATGAAAATTCAAAATGAAATAAATAGTTTGACGAATTAAAAAAAAACAACAAAATATTGCGTCATATTGAAAATATAATGGACCACAGCAGGTGAATATGTAACGTCATTGAGTTTGAAGAAACGTATTAAAACATGATAAAAACCCGAGTGTGGAAATATTAACATAATTTAACACTTTGAGGTTCTCTGAATTTGATTTAGCCATTTTTAAACCTATTCCATATACATGCGTGTGTGTATATTAGAATTTTCACAAAATGTTTAGCTCCTTAGAGCTCATTCTTAGCAAAGGAACTGGGTTTATCTTTAATCCTGATTTAAGTTTTGTTGGTGAATTTAGTACTTAATTTCGAAATCTACCTCCGCCTGTAGGCCCGAGCCGGCAGGGATTTTTTTTTTTTTACTGTATTTTCAATTTCTTGTTTCGCTTGATATACTAATATATATTGGAGTTTTTTATAATGGATATTTATAATGGTTTTTATAATTCATCTGTACCGAATTTTTTCCTAGTTCATTGCGATTTCGTCTTAGCTGCTTTTTACCGTAACATAATTTTGAAACTAGTGACGTTTCATTTTTTATAACTAATTTCTCAAATAACTGTATTTAGCAACCAATTAGTTGATATATCATTTAAAAAATAATATTAAAGGCAAAGTACTGAAAAAAAAAAATCCACTCAATTTAAAGATTTAAACATCTTTCTATGAAACATCCAATTCCGAAATACCTTGTGGGGCAGTCAAAGAAAATTTATTTTTCAATTTCAATCGCCAAAGATGCCCATTTATTACACATCGCGGCTTTCTCCCCATTCAGAGAGTCTTCATCTGAAAAAGAAGAAAAAAAGGTCGGGATACAGGCACACGAACACGACCTGAGGTTTCATGCCCCATAAACCCGCATAAAACTCAGCGCTGATCCCTTCCTCCTTCGCTCTTAAACCAATAACGTCTCCTAACTCCGTTTTCTGCAAACGGAATATAAAAAAGACTGGAAAAAAGAACTGAACAAAATGGATCTTTTTTTTTCTAGATTCAAAAGCGCTTTCGACTAAAAGTACCGATTGCGAACCAATGATTTATAGAGCCGACAATTTCAGGCAGTGGGTGACATCTACACAGCAAAAGGCGGGTGAAAATTTAAAACGATTGGCAAGGCAAGTTACCTGAAAAACCGAGGTACTTAAGAGGTTTGAGAGTCGGGAAATAAATGCGTGTAGGATTCATGCTTGAAGTAAACTTCTGATAATCACAGTTCACACGACCCATTATAAATAATAACAAGTCGGAAATTGTACGTTAAACGTAACCAATGAGGTGCGCTCGTTAACTAGTTTTTTTTTTTATAAATAGTCAGGTGGTGACATAGCTGTTGCACACTTATGCAAAAAGGAAGGAATACAAAATTTATTTCGATTATATATACAGAATTCAGTCATACGGAATTAATGGGACTCCATTTTAAATAGGGTATCATCACCATTTCAACCTAGGATCATGACCTATCGTGAGATATCATCGAATTCATAACGTAGGATAGGATTTAATAGAATGAAGACAGCTTTTATGAATACCTTTTCCAGTTCTAATTCGAATTTCATAAAATTTGAAATGACTCGACACAATTCTGCAAGGATTTAAATTTCAAACCATTCGGTTGCGTAGATTTTGCACTGCTATTAAGCGGACAGGCCAGATGACGACTATGCGTGTTCGCTACTAATTTACATAGCTGTAAAATACCAACTCCTCAATTTTATTTACGTTACTTACAGATTATTAGTAGAGTGGTATTTCGATAATTCTACTGCTCAAGGGACCACCAGACCCTAACTATAGAAAACATGTCACTTAAGGTAGTTCTCAAAAATATACTTTTCCCCGCTCAATAAAGCGTAATTTTATGACACAATTTTGGACGCATAAACATGACACTTACAGGACTTAGTATTGAAGCGACTTGGAATTGAATGGTGTTTTCTATTTTTTGATAAATGAATTACTTATCGAGTTATAAGCATAAGGTATGATAGCGGGAAATAGGAAAAAAGGTGGAAAATCTTTTCCATATAGAATGGCACTAACTTTTATAATTTAGACACATTTTAGCAGTTATTTATAGGATAAAATGAAATATAACTGTATGTATGGTTGTTATTTTTTTTCAGAACTTTTAAAATTATTAAAAACAAATTTAAACTTTTAAATCAAAAGTGTTGTATAAATAGGATAAAATATTCTATTCCAAAAAGAACCTTATGAAAACTCCCTTAAAGTGTAAAAAAAATTTGCACTTTGGAAAGATACTTTAAACAAAGTTACATTGACTTTCATATACTTATAATATAAGCTCCCCTTTGATTAGATAGTAGAGTGGGTCGAAAAAAACCGAAATATTTATAATCGAAACGTAATAGCGCTGGAAAGTTGTCTTTTGTAAAAAAGAATAAGTACGTAAAATATTATACCGATTGGTTAATATCTTTTACCGCTGCAAGGTGGTCCAATTTCGGAAAAATTCAAAATAAACGCACATTTTGCATTTTTTTTTTTTTAATTATCCAAATATACCAATTCAATTTCTAATATAGGGTAACAGCCACACCAAGATATTAGTAAAGTAACATTAAAATTTCATTTTTGTGACATCACTGCTTTTACCGCTGCAACAGGTCCAAAATTTCTAAAATATGCTAAAAATTAAAAATTTTCGCTTTTTTTCAATTTTGAGAATTTTTATAATATTTTCAGATTTGTTACATTTTTAATAGGCTGGGTAAGGCATTTTATGTTGTTAATTTCATGCAGATTGCTAACCACGATCACTGTAATTCTATCAAAAAAATCTACTCAATCATAGAAACACCTGAAGCTGCTTACATTATTATTTTCTCGCTGCACAAGGGTCATATTTCACTTGGTTCGTTTTTTTTTTTTTTTTTTTTTTTTTGTAATATACTCGTTTTGTTCTATACTTTGATGGCCCTAAAGGTAGAAATATCTGCCAGGTTAACGAGGGGGAAAAGTTTCATCTTCGCGAAATCAAGTAAGAACACATCTCTTTGATACTAGAATCAAGTCTCTATTATTTTCGTCATATGACCCCATCGTCTGGCAAGGCAACTTCTATATAGAATGACATTATAGATTTTTTGAAGAAAAATGAAATTTAAACAGTAAAAATAACTGCAATCGGACTTGGTGGAACTGCCACACAGGATGCAATAATGGTGCTATATCATTACTTGACAACTTGTTTAAAAAAACCACTTTAGTGGCTTCCTTGACCTCACTTCAATGAACTTCTGTTGAGACATCTTTTCGAACATCTTGATGGCAAAAGACAGGTCCTCTGTCATATTGTGGCCCAATTGGTTGATCTCTTGTGATTTGCGAATCATTACCAATTGCAAAGTTTAAGCCAATTTAATCTCATCACCTAGCTGTTCGAAAAGATGATTTGTCAACTGACCAGAAGTATATGACTGAAATATTGCAAGCTCTTTCAACAGGCGTGTGTTCAATTTACTTTTTTTGCCGAGTCATTGGGACCAATATTTCACGTAAGGTAGATCGCTACTGCTAATCGAATTGTGATACTTCACGTTGGAACAGAAAATCCCTCATCCTTAACTTGTCATACTGTCTGAGTACATCCTGAAATCCTGAAAGTGTACTGCATCAGTTAGTTCCCAATTAAAATTAATCCATCATGTATTCCAGAATCTGTGTATAGTTAGTAACCACCGTTACTTGCCAGATCATCTGCGAAAGATTATAGTTCCTAATTTCACGAAATGCCTATTTCGCGAATCATGAAAATAGCCTCATTGTAATGATAGTATATGAAGGAGAGAACATTAGGACCCCAGCCATGAACAAAATTGCCAAAGCACGAAGTTCTGTGGACTCGAATAGTGCCATCCGTCACTTTAACATTCCAGACTTGAATTTTGAAGCTTAAAATTGTATGGATTTAGTAGACTGGCAAAACTGTAAACTAACGAAACTACCTGTTACGGTTTCTCTATCGACTGACGATCTAACAACGTTGTTGAGTTTAGAATGTTCGATTAAGTATACCAGCTATTATAACTTTCCTTGTCCCACTCAGTCAGTAGAAAGATGCGTGAAATTAGTCACTGAAGCCTTGATAAAGTTTGAGGACCAGAACAGAGGGAGTATCACATCTGATAAATTTTGGCCTCTTGAGGAATAATGACTTCTTTTAAAAGCAAGTCATATTTTATAAAATTTATTTACATTAAATACTTCTTCATTTTAAATTTATTTAACCCCTTCCGGTTAAACATATTTGCATTTTAATTAATAAAATACTAAAATACTTTGTTCATTTTATATTATTTTTGAGATTTGTGGTGCGTGAACTGCTGTGCTGATATCCAGTAAAACAGCAGTAGAAGAAGCGATCGTCAAGAAAAATGAATGATTACCTTTTTTATTTTTCTGTCTAAGACAAATAGTTATAAAAATTTATGACATATTAATACATATAAAGTAACTATATTTACTTCTGGATATATTATAAAAATTTTAAAAAAATGAAAAAATTGAAATTTTTGCATTTTTTTTTTTTTTTTTTTTTTTAAACAATGGTTCCTTTGTGGCAGTAAAAGATATGATTTCATCATAATGAACATTTACCGCAGTGTTGCCAGATAGTCAAAAGTCAATTTCCCCCAAATTTCTGAAATTTTCCCCAAATCAGTGTTTTTTTTTCGAAAAAGTCCCCAACTCAGTTTTTATTTAAATGGGAATTTTTTAATTTTCAATTTACCTCTATAAAAAATATTTAAGTAATTTAAGCTCAAAAATTTTCCCCAAATTAAGCCTTTTTTTGAAAAAATTCCCCATTTACAAAAAACAAACTTTTAAACTGGAATGAATGCATATTCTGTAGCTACATTAAAAGATTGAGAGATATATTTTGCAGTGACAAGTTATTTTACATTTGTTTTTAAAAGTATTGTCTAACAATGTTGGACAATTGTTACATTTAGCTCCGCAGCTTTAGACAATCTCTTATCACTTGGGATTTGAATGAATCCGAGATGGTAGCTGTTTTAATTTTTTTGTCATCCCTATACTGAAGTTCATGATCATAATGAAAAGTATTTTCGCTGTATCAATCGATGTGCTTTTCTGTATCACTAGAGAAAAATATCTGCTTTCCACATATTTAAATTAAAAAAAAATTTTAAGTACGGCGAAAGAATTTTTCGTAGAAGTCCTTCAGATTTAGTCACGTGCAGGTTTAAGCTGCTTAAGGCTTAAGCTTATAAAGAGTCTGATGCATCTGTAAAACTTGTGAACTGTAATGTAGTAAACAACGAACACGACCACATCTGGGAGAATAATGATTGATATTTCCGATATCTGAATCGTATTTTCGTTTTTCAAATCAAAATTTAGTTTGAGACAGATCAAGTTTTTCTACAGGACTACATGAAATCTTTACAGAAAATAGTTTAAAAAAAAATCCCCAAGTTTTTCCCCAAAATTTTTTGTAGTCCCCAAAAATTTCCCCACGAACTACTTGTCCCCAAAAAATTCCCCTAGAGGTACAAAATTCCCCAAAATGGGGACAAAATCCCCAATCTGGCAACACTGATTTACCGGGACATTTCTCATATCTTCATGTAACTCTTGCGTTCAATTAGAAATTGTATCGGAACGTGTGAATAATTTAAAAAAAAATTTGAAAGAAACATGTTTTTTGCGATTTTTTAAAACTTTGGTCCCCTTGCGGTGGTAAAAGATATTAACCGATGGATGTAATATTTTACGAATTTATTCTTTATTACAAAAGGCAACTTTTCCGTGCTATTACATTTCGATTACAAATATTTCTGTTTTTACGACCCACCCTATTAAATAGCTCTTTTGTACAGCAATTCAGAAAAAAAAATTCCAAGGATTTGAGCAGACAAGTGTCTAATTATTAAATTTTTGAGATCCACCTCCCCCACCTTATAGGCTTCCAGTATTTTCTTTGCAGCAATCCAGAGAATGACCAAAATTGTTTTTAAAAAGGTGGAATTCCTACTTTAGGAGGAACTCTTTCATGGCTGTATAAGTGATTGGTGTCACGTAACGATAAGTTTTTCTCTTTTTCCGCGCCGTCGCGTCTTGAAATTCGGTTCAAAACGACCCCTTTGAGAGTATTTTCTGAAAGATCTTCCATCTTTACACCATTCGATGACATAAGTTTCTGAGTAAGGTGGGTCCATTTCATGCGTTTCCGAACAAAAATGAATTCAGGAAGTAGCTCGTTTGAATTTGAGGAAGTTGATTTAGTAAGGTGCTATTTTCTCAACCACCCCAAAAAATTTTATATCATCATACATGATCTTATCGTAATCCACAAATAAAATAATGAAGGCAAAATCAAAATGATCGATGCCTTTAAAAGCATCGGTCATTTGGCAATACTAGCGGTTTTAGTTTCACAAAACCATCTAAATTTGCAGTCAGAACACATCTTCAGCATTTTCTTCCAAAACGCAACAAACTATTCTTTGATTACTATTTTTCGAACACATATGATACGCACAAATCAACTCCAAAACTTTTCGTATCTCGACAGTCAGCTTCCACTCCCGTTTCGGCCATTAAATATCGGATTTGAAAGAATAAATAGAAATTTGAAACACACACACACAAAAAAAAAAGATAGCGCAATTAACTATTTTAAAGGTTTTGATATAAATGACACTAGTTAAATAACCCAATAACCATGAAAAGAATGATATACAAGCAGGGCCGTGCGAAAAGGGGGGTGAAGGGCAGTCGCCCCGGGCGCGAAAATTGAGGGGGCGCTAAATTTATACAAGCCTCTTTTTTAATTCTTTTTTGTAAAAAAAAAAAAAAAAAAAAAAAAATGTTTATTTACACATTAGGAATTTTTTTCCTAATGAAAATACGTACATTTTTCTTTTCACAGTTAATGCATTGTCCTTTACCCCACACCGAAATACAAATTTATGAATAAGGATTTCTTTCTTTTCAAAATTTGTTTTGGTTCCTTGTTTTAATCTCTTTTGTTAACTTTTTCTTTTCTGAATCTGTGGCCCCTTCTCTTGTGGCAAAAACATATACTCGCAAAATAACATGCGGTTTCTTTCTCTGAATATGAAAGGGTTCCAAACTGTTAATACTATACTGTTAGATACATTTTTTCTACATCGATTTTCCAGATCCCCTTTGCCAAAATATAAGCGCAATTTTCTCTTATATTCTTTAGTTTTTCGAAATTTTTGAATTAAAATTAAAATTTTAAAATAAACGCGAAATATGTATTCAACAGAATTTGTTTTTGTTTCTGCACTGTTCAATTTTGCGACACCTGTCACAAAGAAAAGTTGGGAAAGGGGTGCCAAATTGAACCTTTGCCCCGAGCGCAGTTTTCTCTTCGCATGCTGCTGTATACAAGCAATTAAATATATCTTTACCAAACTCTTTAGCTTTTGACTTTTTCAGTCAATAATGCGCTGGCTTTGAAACCTATAATAAAATGCCGACCTACGCTGCTAAAACGCTTTATGACGAAAAAAGAAATCCATAGCCAGGCAGGATCGTGAAATATATTTTCCATCACAATCTGCAGAGAATTTCTGAATTTTAAATATGTTTAAAAGCGAAGGGTCACATAAAAAGTCAATGGGATTTCTGTTCTACCACAAAGTTTAGAGCTCATAAAAAGGCGCTTCACAAAAAAACCTCCCCCTTTTGCACATTTTATTTTCCGCAAATCTTTCCGCTCTCCTCCTCAACCCCGCAAATCCAGGCCTTCTTTAGGGATTTTAGAAGGAATGAAAGTACAGAGCTACAACTCCTTTCTAATTCCTATTGACATAAATATAATTTTACGCAAACCGAAGAAACTCACGTCAGAAAGGGTTCCACATAAAACAGCCTATTTCATATCTCTATATTCGGGGTTGAGGGTTAGAAGACAGGAAGATGCTTCAAGCAAAGAGAAAAGTGAGTTATTCGACATCAACGTGAACAAAGATGCAAGGTAGTTGACTAAAAGCTATAAAATGTTTGAAAGATCACAGATTTTACAATTTGGGTTTTTTCTTTATATCCCCCTCTCTTTCTTTGGCACTCAAGTTGGCTAAAGACTATGGTAAAAGAAATACGTTTACGATAAAGAACAAAGGAAGTAGTTGGCATGGATGCATTTCCTAAAATTTTCTACCCTGAAGAGGTTTTTAGCCTGGGGTTATTGTCATTTTTTTTCTTTTAAAATTATAATACAATTTAACTGGAACACCAAAAGAGTATAACGAAATCTCAGACATTATAAAATACAGCTTCGCAAATGCATGATATTGAAAAGCTAGTTCTACACAAGATATCTTGAAATGTGCTCACAAGCAGGGTTCGTAAATATCATGATAGTTTCGAAAATATCCAAAACATCAGATTTTTCGATATATATCCGATATTTTCAAAATAGTCAACTTATTGATAATTATAAATATTTTCAGACTAGTATAAATTAGATACTAAAACATATTGCATTTAGCATGAAAACGTAATAAAACAATATTCTAAATGTATTTTTTTCCCTTATGTAACAAAATTGAAGATCAACTAATTGAAAATAGACGCAATTTGCTCTTTACACTCACAAAAAACAAACTATGGGATTAAATATCAAGTTTCCAGAAAATTTTGTGTTTTATACAACAAAATTATGTACAATATACTTCGTTTTTAGTGAAAAATTTGAATATAAATGTAAGCTTGTGTCCTTTCTCATTCTCTAACCTGTGGTGTAGTTTAAACTAAAGCAGTGGTTCCCACCGGGGGACAATTTCAAATTTGTAATTTTCTCATTTGCTGCCAGTGTATTTGGAAAAAAGATGTTTCAGACTAAAAACAAAAATAACACATGCAAAATTCAAAAAGCAAATTTCTTGCTGAATTAGAAAACAAGTTCCCAATGAAAGTTTAAAAATAGAAATGAAACCAGAATAAAGAGATACATATGCCACGCCATTCCACCCCTTTATTTTCATTTTATAATTAAAAATGGCTAGAATTTTTCTGGTTATTATGTATTTTACAATTTTGGAAACTTTTTCAATTATTTTTTGAATGAACCTTGTATTTGTGATCCTCTTGTATTTGTGATCCTCTCTTCTGTGTAACCAATGAAGAAACTTTTAAAATAGAAATTATTTAAAGCTATATGTAAATCTAACCGCCCTCAACATATTTAACAACAACAACAACAACAACAACAAAATTCAAATAATCTTATCGAGACACAACTAATTTATAAAATTATAAATTTTAAACAGTATTAGAAAGGGAAATGTATAAGTAGTGAATAGTCATGACATTAGTGCAGGCTCTCCTACACAATAAATAAATATATGACACATACATTTTAAATTTTAAAATTAGATTATACATGGCATAAAATTAGCAATAATTGGGAAAGGGAAGAGAATGTTTTAATGGGGAACAATGGCGACTAAAAATTTACAAAGATGAGAATCTTGAAATGCTTCTTATGTATTGTATTTTCCACAAAAAGAAAATTTTTTGTCCAAAGCTTTTACATCAACTCTTAATAATTTAATAAAATGAATTATAAAATGCATCAATATTATCAGTTTTAATGCTAAATGTGAGAGTCTTTTCAACCGTTTTGTAAAGGTGAAAATGCTGAAGATATAAGAATTTGTTTAACACTGGGGTAATTTGAAAAGGAAAAAAGAAACTATAGTTTTTAGCACAGAGAAAAAAATGTATAGACTCATTACATTTATAGAATTATGTTAAAAACACACATAAGACATAAAATTAATGTCTTTCATATAAGTTAAAAAAAGGTGAAATGAATAGTTGTTCGTAAGACTCTTTTAAGCTTACTCCATGCAAATAGGTTCACCTTTTAAATAATAAGATATATATGTTACAGAGTTGGGAGAAGGGGGGGGGGGGCATCGTGAATTTACAGATGCTTCGGTGGGGAATGGACAATAAAAGGTTGGGAAACACTGAACTAAAGGAAAGCAAAACCAGAAAAGTTTCTATGAAGCAGTAAATAACTTCCCGAAGTTAGACAGTTTATCTTCCAATAGCTGTTTTAAGTAAATATCGTCCCACATAATTATTGGTTCTACATTCTTCATTTAAAAATTTAGCTTCAAATGTAAAGCTGGGAAAAGATTTTTTTGTGGAAGGGGGGGGGGCGCTAAAAAGGGCCTGCCAAAGCTAAAGTTCTTATCTGCAGAGTGATACAATCGATAACAGTTAAAAAATCCATTTACACTTGTTTTGACTGAAAATATCAAAAATATCATATGCAATATTTTGAAAATTAATGTCAAATATATGAAAATATCGAAAATATCATGATATTTTAAAAATAAATATCGGATATATATCACGATATATATCCATTGATATATACCACCGAGTTCTGCTCACAAGTAACAGAAAAAAGAAGAAAAAAATTATTTCTGTATTTTCTTTGAATTTCATGAATTTTCAGCATTTCTGGCGCTAAAAGCGCCTGTTTACACTTTTAGCACCAAAAATGCTGAGAAAATTCAACACATCTCAGCTCCGTAAGTTTGGGTCGTACAAGAATGAAATTTATACTATTTTACTTGTTAGAGAATGTAGAAAGTTTTCCGAGATATATTGCACAGGACCCAGAGACCGTATAAAAATAAAAATTTCGTAACTTAAAAAAACAAAACAAAACAAAACAAAAAAATAAAATAAAGAAAAAATTATGCGCCATTGATTATGAAACACTTTCCGACACATTGCCAATAATGTAACAAAACTTCTTCGTTTAATAAGTTAAACTATTATGTCTAATTCAACCCTGTGGAAACGCATAACACATTTGAAAACCCAATTTCAGCTGTTCCCACCTACAATCGGAAAATTATCTGAATTCTTTGAGCAGCCCTGTATATGGTATTTAGATTTGAATCTAATAACTACATGCATGCCAAAATTGAGTTCAGTTAAGATATACATATACTTCAGTTTAAAATTTACCTTCAGCCATTTCCGCTCATAAGGAGAATGGTACGTGAATTCTTTTGTGCAGCCCTGTATACGAGTTATAGAATTTATATACAACGAGTAACTTACAAATAAATTAATTAAATTTAAAACGCACTTTCAGCCATTACTGCTTAAAGACAGTGCTGTAAGCGATTTCTTTTGTGTGTCCCTGTAAATGAATAAACAATGCTATGAATGCCCTGATCTAACGTGATCGTAGTGAAATATTCAGAGATTTATATCAGTTTCAATACATTTGAAAAAGCGGAATGTCATTCAAATTTACGATTTTCCCCCCATAATGTAATGGAATTCCGTTGAGTGCCCCTGTCAATGAACTATTCATGCTACACATCAAACATGCCAGGTAAGCATCATTAACATTTTTCAATTGCATGGAAATCAGAGTCTATCTGCCAGACAAACCGAATCCATAACCACTTTTAAACTTTGTTCGAAAGTCTTTAAAAAAACAATTTTGACGTGACTGGGTTTTTATAGGAAGCAGAAGTGGCGCACACAGGATTAAGCTTTGGAGGGGGCTAGCATAATTTAGAGGTCTATATGTGCCCTGATCTGACCCGCCCCGCTGAGCTCTACCTTTTTTTTTCATTTGATTTGATGGGACGTGCGGGATCAGGTCCTGACTAACACTTTTTCTGCTGACTTCAGCAGAGTCGTAACCAGCCAGAGGAAGCTCTGGAAAGTTTTGGTGGGACTAATTTTGAATGTTTTTAACATCTCTCTATTCTAAAAAAAAAAGTAACTACCGCTGTCACCGCCGCCGCCGGTTTTGAATTTTTTGTGACAGGAGGTCTTTCTTCGTTAATATTAAGAAAAATGTTGCGTACAAAAATATGAAAATCGGTGGTATTATAGAGAAATGTTTGATAAACACGCTGATGCAGACAGTTTTCAAATCGAAGAATTATTTTAAGAGATATTTAATGCTAAAGTTGGACAAAATCGTTCCACTAAAAAAGTTTTATAGCAGCAAAACTATACATGGGAAACTATACATTTTATGCGTTAGAATTTGTCGGTGTGCAGATTGCATTAATTTTTTTAATTTGACTCATTTTTGGAGGTTTTATTTCTATTTTAAATTCAAATTTTCAGCATTTTGAGAGATATTTTTTACATTATTTTAGAAAGCTGGGGGCGCTGCCCCCTACGAGCTACGCTCGTCAACCCCCGTTCAGACACCGCAGACTCTAAAAGCACGCTAATTTGATCGGCTTAAAAAATATTTCGGAAGATTGAATTATAAGTTTAAAAACAGTGGCGATCTCCCTATAAACGGGTTTCTATTCATTTCTCTTTGATTGGGGAATTTTAAAGCCAAATCAGCGGCTGTTAAATGATACAATTGCTGTTTCCGTCTTTGATTAAATAAAATCAGTTGACATTTCAAATTAAGCTAATATAAAATTAATACCGGGAGTCTTTGCCTCCCGGTATTTTTTAGCAAAGCGAAAAGAAAGTTTTTTTTTTTTTTTTTAATGACACTTTAAATGTATCGTTTTTGATCTGACGTAATTTTCACTACACTTTTCTTTCTCCTTTTACATTCACGGGAAAATAATTTTGTTAGAAATGAAATATTATTTGCGCTATCCTAATAAAAATAGTTGAAAATATTATCTTAAAATATTACATAAATGTCTCGCAAAATTTTTAAATTTAAACTGTTTTGCAGTATTATTTTTTTGTTCATTTTACGTAATGTGTAATGTGATGTAAATGTGACGTAATTTCTCCTATTTAAGACTTCTAACGCATGTTAATGAATTTATTATTTTACAACATTCTTTCACTTTTAAAATTCACGTGTAATATGGTTTTTAGCTCACAGGCTATCAAAGCCTGAGAGCTAATGTGCCCGCCCGTTCGGTATGTATGTATGTATGTATGTATGTATGTATGTACGTAACGCGATAACTCTTGATAAAAACATCCGATTTGCTTCAAAATTTTTTTCTAGGTTCATTGTGATAAGGCGCTTCCCTGATTAGTTTTGGGAGTTCATTGTTTAAGGATAAAGGGGGGTTAGTCCACCCCCTTAATTTAGATAAATGGGTTTTTCATGCAGAATGATTCGATTTGCTCCGAATTTGGTATACCGGTTTATTATGTTAAGGAACTTCCCTGATTAGTTTTGGGGGTTCACTGGTTAAGGATAAAGGGAGAAAAGGGAGGTTAGCCCGCCCCTTTTAATTTAGATAAATGCGTTTTTCATGCAGAATGATTCGATTTGCTCCGAAGTTGGTATACCGGTTTATTATGTTAAGGAACTTCCCTGATTAGTTTTGGGGGTTCACTGGTTAAGGATAAAGGGAGAAAAGGGAGGTTAGCCCGTCCCTTTTAATTTAGATAAATGCGTTTTTCATGCAGAAAGATTCGATTTGCTCCGAAGTTGGTATACCGGTTTATTATGTTAAGGAACTTCCCTGATTAGTTTTGAGGGTTCATTGGTTAAGGATAAAGGGGGAAGGGTGGCTAGTCCACCCTCCTTAATTTATATAAACGGGTTTTTCATGCAGAATTATTCGCTTGGCTCCAAATTTGGTATACCGGTTTATTATGTTAAGGATAAAGGAAGGCTAGTCCAACCCCTTAATTTAGATAAATGTTTCTTTTTTGCAGGATTATTTGATTTGCTCCAAATTTGGTATACCGATTTATTATGATAAGGAGCTCCCCTGATTAGATTTGGAGGTTCACTGGTTAAGTATAAAGGGGGAAACGGGGGCTAATTCACCTTCACTTATTTTTTGGGGGGGCATTATTCTTTAAAATAAGAGTATAATATACAATGAGTGTGATTAGCCTGTGAGCTGAATGCCATCAGTTTAGCTGGGCACTTTTCTTTTTTATTATGATAATTCTCAATGAGTTCCTGCTTTTTGTATTTTCTTGTTTATAATAGTAACGTGTAAAATAAATTTTTAATTTGAAGCAAATATTATTATTTGCGCTGTTTATACAGTTGGCAACAGTTTAAATTAATACCATCTCTCTATTCTAAAAAAAAGTAACTACCGCTGTCACCGCCGCCGCCGCCGCCGCCGCCGCCGCCGCCGCCGCCGGTTTTGAATTTTTTGTGACCGGAGGTCTTTCTTCGTTAATATTAAGAAACATAATGCATACAAAAATATGAAAATTGGTAGTATTATACAGAAATGTTTGATAAACACGCTGATGCAGACAGTTTTCAAATCGAAGAATTATTTTAAGAGTTATTTAATGCTAAAGTTGGACAAAATCGTTCCATTAAAAAAGTTTTATAGGAGCAAAAACTATACATCGGAATTTAATAATTTTTAGATCATTTTATACGTTATAATTTCCCGGTGTGCAGAATTAATTTATTTTTTTAATTTGACTCATTTTTCGAGGTTTCATTTCTATTTTAAATTCAAATTTTCAGCATTTCGAGAGATATTTTTTACTTATTTCAGAAACTTGTACTAATTTAACCTGTTGCCAAACTGTATAAACAACGGAAACAATAATGTTTGCTTCAAATTAAAAATTTATTTACACGTGACTATTATAAACAGAAAAGAAAAACTTTCAAATTAGAATTAAATAATTACGTATAAAAAGCAGGAACTTATTGAAAATTACTTCATCTATAATTACACGTGAATTTTAACAGAGAAAGGATATTGTAAAGTAATAAATGCATTAACATGCGTTAGAAGTCTTAAATAGGAGAAATTACATCACATTTACGTCACATTACACTTATTACGTAAAATGAACAAAAAATAATATTGCAAAATAGTAGTTTAAATTTTAAAATAGCGCGAGACATTTACTTGATATTTTGAGATGAACTTTTCAACTATTTTTTTGTTTTGGACAGCGCAAATAATATTTCATTTCTAATAAAAGCATTTTCACGTGAATATTAAAAAGGGAAAGAAAAGTTTGGTGAAAATTACGTCAGATTAAAAACGATATATTTAAAATGTTTTATTTAAAAGGACTTTCTTTTCGCTTTGTTAAAAAAATACCGGGAGACAAAGACTCTGTTTACTTAATTCATTTTATATTAGATGATTTTGAAATGCCATTGTATCTTTTAACAGCAGCTGATTTTTCCGTAAAATTCCCCAATCAAAGAGAAATGAATAGAAACCCGTTTATAGGGAGATCGCCTTTGTTTTTTTAATTACAATTCAATCTTCCAAAAAAATTCAATTAAAGCCGATCAAATTAGCGTGCTTTTAGAGACTGCAGTGTCTGAACGGGGGGTTGGCGAGCGTAGCTCGTAGGGGGCCGAGCCCCCTAGTTTTCTAAAATGCGTAAAAAAATATCTCTCGAAATGCTGAAAATTTGAATTTAAAATAGAAATAAAACCTCAAAAAATGAGTCAAATTAATAAACTGAGTGCAGTCTGCACAGCGGAAAATTCTGACGCATAAAATGATCTAAAAATGATTAAATTCCGATGTACAGTTTTTGCTCCTATAAAACTTTTTTAATGGAACGACTTTGTCCAACTTTAGCATTAAATATCTCTTTAAATATTTCTTCGATTTGAAAACTGTCTGCATCAGCGTGTTTATCAAACATTTCTCTATAATTCCACCGATTTTCATATTTTTGTATGCAATATTTTGCTTAATATTAACGAAGAAAGACCTCCAGTCACAAAAAATTCAAAACCGGCGGCGGCGGCGGCGGTGACACCGGTAGTTGCTTTTCTTTAGAATAGAGAGATGGTATTAATTTATACTGTTGCCAAATGTATAAACAGCGCAAAAAATAATATTTGCTTCAAATTAAAAATTTATTTACACGTGACTATTATAAACAGGAAAAATCATTTGGAATCAGAATTAAATAATTATGTACAAAAAGCAGGAACTTATTAAAAATTACGTCATAAAAAGTATACACGTGAATTTTAAAAGACAAAGGATATTGTAAAATAATAAATTCATTAACATGCGTTAGAAGTCTTAAATAGGAGAAATTACGTCATATTTACGTCACATTACAGTTATTACATAAAATGAACACAAACTATTGCAAAACGGTTTAAATTTAGAAATTGCGCTAGACATTTATTTGATATTTTGAGAGGATCTTTTCAACTACTTTTGTTAGGAAAGCGCAAATAATATTTCATTTCTAACAAAAGTATTTTCACGTGAATATTTAAAAGAGAAAGAATAGCTTGGTCAAAATTACGTCAGATTAAAAACGATTAATTTAAAATGTCTCATTTAAAAGAACTTTCTTTTCGCTTTGTTAAAAAATACCACGAGACAAAGACTGTTAACTTAATTCCTTTTATATTAGCTTATTTTGAAATGTTGTTACACGTGTCTACGTTATCAAGTTATTTTTATTTCGACGTTTTATTTGTATTTTTATTAATGTTGTACTAATTTATTTGTTCTTTCGTTATTTAAAATAAAAATTATGTCAATTTGTATAATTTGGCGAGTGGTTTGGCGATTTATATAACTTGGCGAAATTGGTCGACGGGATAATCAAGTAGTACCGCAGCGGATTTGGCGTCCCCAATCAAAGAGAAATGAATAAAAATCCGTTTATAGGGAGATCGCCACTGTTTTTTAAATTATAATTCAATCTTTCGAAATCTTTTTAAAGCCGATCAAATTAGCGTGCATTTAGAGTCTGCGGAATCTGGACGGGGGTTGGCGAGCGTAGCTCGTAAGGGGCCGAGCCCCCTAGTGTTAAATAATAAAATTCTGTACTAAATAATATCTTATTTTTTGCGATTTTTTGGGGTGTTTCTGTATTTGGATAATTTTAAAGAGCGTTTGCAATCAAATGATTTAAATTTTATTATTAAATTATCAAAATATTATGAAGGTTAAAGAGAGCAAGAGGTTGCATGGGGCCTTAAATTTTTAATTAGGTAAATTTTAAACATGCTAATATTTCGAATTTCATAATAAAATTTATAAAAGACATAAAATTTTGTGACAAAATTCATCTTTCAAAATTTCCAATTTTTTAAAGACCTATGAAAATAACATTCTTTCATAATTAAAAAAATTTAAATATCTAGTCCGGTCTGGGAGGGGATTCAGCCCCCTGAGCTCTCCCCGTGGGTGCGCCAATGAGTACATTTGAAACATTTTCGCAATTGGAACCTAGGTTTAGGAATTAATTAGCTATTGGTCAGTGTTTCGGGACACTTGGCTAAAAAAAAATAACGATTTTTTGTGAAAAAGCTTTTATCCGAGGGGGCGGTTCCGGGTCGGATGCACAACCTCTGATGCTGTCCTCACATTAATTTCCAAACGCGTTAGTTAAGGGAAAGCCTTTACCCCGCCCTACTTTTATAAAACTAAGTAATGAAAGAATGCGACGGATTAAAAGATGCGTCCCAGAAAATATCGATACATTGAATCGGAGTTTGAAATAAGGTGCGGTGCGGGATTAGGTGAATCGCGTACAAAATAGGAAAACCCCGCAGAACTAAAAATGCTTTGCGGGATTTCACTACTTAAGGGGGCTGGTCCGAGGTCATCTTGATATATTAAGAAAGGCCTGATTCAGCACATATCAAGGGCATTGCTGTAACGACATCTCAAAGACCTTTAGAATTTTTTCTTGGGCTTAAATCTTTAAGGATACATGAATCAGATAGTAAATAAATTTTTAAGGGAATAAAATAAAAGTGCCCATAAATTTTATTTTACACGACTTCCCCTCCCCCCCCTCCCCCTAAGGCTGTTCTTAACTGCTCTGCTCAACAAGCGCAAAATGTTTTGACACATTTACAGATTCATTTTTTAATCGAAATATATGAAATTGGAAAGTCTGGCCATGGAAGTGATTAGGAATTGAACTGTTTTTTCCATTTTTTGATCAATCAATTACCTAAAGAGTTATAAGCGATTTTGATCACGTGACAAACACGTTTTTCGCCCGCTTTTGAGTGCTTATTCTCCGTTCGCGCGGAAACTCGGTTCAAACCGTCCACTTTGACGCTATTTTCTGAAAGATTATTGCGTTTGCAAAAAAATGGAAGAAACAGCTCGATGACATAGTTTCTGAACAAAAACACCAGCTAGTTTCATGCATTTTCGAACAAAAATAAATTAAAACTTATGTCAGAAAGTTGCCTTTTTCGATTTGAGAACACTCTTTAAGGCTGTTCTCAGCACTCACCTAATACTATCGATAGTGATCGGTCGGATGTCCTTGATGCATAGAAATTGGGTGGAAAATATTACACCCTTTTTCTCCTGAAGTAAACTTTTCTAATTTACCAATATTTATAACAATATTTTACTGTGAAATAAACCAGTTTCAACTGATGTCACCCCTACGTCTATATGTACTGTAACATATTCGCATAGATCCAAAGGTCTCATAATAAATCTAAAAGTTCTTACTTTGAAATTTTAAAACTGGAAAATAGGAATTCTGCTTTTTCAGAATTTAGTGTCGCCCCCGATGAAAAAAAAAATGTATATAAATATAGATAATACCAAACACATTTCAGTTTTAAGGCTTAAAACACACGTTTTTATTTTATATATGATGTCATTCGCATCCTCTGAAGAATTCCTCTATCGCTGAATAATACACAAATCAAGGGGGGGGGGGGGGATCGGCTATCTAATGACTCATATGCCTTCATTTGTTTGTAATACCGACAGTTAAATTAAATATAGTTTATAATAGCCCCGTGTTTTATCAGAAAACATTCATTTATATTTTTTCAAAATAGCACGTATTTTAATTAAATTTTTTTTTTTCCAGTAGTTATGGGAAAATGGCAACAAAAAGATATAAATACTATTTTCCAATTTTTTTTTTTTTTTTTTTTTTTTTTTTTTTTTTTTTTTACTTTCTACAGAAATTGAGTACTTGAATTGCTAAAATTATATAAATGGCGCTAAAACTACAATAAATAATAATAATAATATCTTAAAAATAATTGGAGATACCGTTTTCAAACAAATTGCATTAAAAAGTACCCTTAAAAAAAGTTATTGTCAGATTAATTTGTTTTAAATTTTAATAGCATTTCTATCACAAATGTGCAAAATTTTTTCATACTTGAGCATGAGACAGAGAGAAATGGGTAAATTATCTGGTTATTGAAGTCATTTTCTCATTGAAATCGAAATGAAAACCAAGGAGGAAATTTAAACCTCTTTGTGTTTAGTTGGACAATTATTATTGGTGGTTAAATCAAATTAACTGCATTATCAGTAGCTTTTGTACGAATCTATCTATTTAGATGGACGAATAAATCAGAGGCGAAGTGTTTCAGGCCTACAAATAAACATTTCCTATGAAATAAACTAGCTTTCAAGTGATGACATTGGATGGATGAACTAAGCCGTACCATAAGTAACATGCAAACTCGGTATTCCAAACTCAACTTTCTCTATAACTGCAGTCATTTGTTACGAAATGGAACACCGCTCGTGACAGAATTCTCTCATAAAACAGTACATATTAAATGAATGCAGCTCTTTTGCGAACATGTGACAGATGTGTAAATCTCGTTTACTTGATAAAATAGAAATATATTTCCTTTTATAAAGAACATTGATTGGAACAATGAGCTTAGATGAATTCCTAGTAAAATTTTGACATAAAAAAAGCAGAAAAATCAGAGTGTGCATTGACAAAAAACGGGTGTTATTTTTTTTTAAATGTATGTACTCAACTTATTCGCAGAGGTAGTACTGGCCCTAGGTGATATTTCAGGACATATTTACCTGGCTTACTAAACTAAGTGAAATACCCCCCTGTACCCTCCGTTAAGCACTTTTTTTTTATTTCTTTTAACCAAGCTGCCAAAAAATTACGATTTTTGCATTACTGATTGACAAAAAAATTGCTTTTTTTTTTTTTTTTTTTTTTTTTTTTTTTTTTTGTGGCTAATCGGTGAAAATCACGAAAGGTTTTTCTTTTCTTTCTTTTAATGACTGATCGGTAAAAATTTAGATTTTCTTTGTGATCAACAGACGAAAATCACGATCATTTTTTTCTTTCAGGTTTAATTAACTTGAAATAATGGCTGAAATCAGACTAAGCTTTGCGCAAACGAAATTGAACCCAAAGTGGTATTGAAAGTTCGAAAACGTAGCTGAAGTGCAGAGAAAATTTCAAACAAGATCCTCTTACTAGAGTCCTGCACGGGACGGATCGTACCCGACAGGACCCCAAATTTCTGCTTATCTTTTTCTGTATAAAAATGAACACATATACACTGAATAATATTCAAATAGATTATTTTTTTCTTTTGAAAATTATTCAGGATTTTCTTTTGAAAAACCGGGTCAATCCGATCCGAACCCGACCCGAAAGAATCAAAATCTATCCTGAAACACAAAGTCAACTCGATCCGCAACGAAAATAATTAGCGTCAACCGGACCCGATGCAGGACTCCACCTCCTACCGAACTTACAATTACTAGAATTAAAGATAAGTTTGACCACGGCCAAACTCGATTCCCCTCATAAGGCAGGCGATCGAGTTTGGCCGTGGTTTGGCACATGGGACTGTTCAAAATGTTCACAAGCAAAGACTGCTATCATCAACAAACTTCGCAAATGAAGAGAAGCTGTTAGGTCGATGTTTGCGATTCCATTGCTTCGCGTTATTTGTCAGCAGTGCTTGGACCAAAACGGCTATCATAGTTTGAACTCAGGCATTCATTTTATAAAACAATCGTTACTGTATTTCCATTGCACAATTCGACATGAAGCTTCAAAAATGTGAAAACGCTGCCTGTTGTCTATACAAATCAGCATAAAACCTGGATGAACATTCATCGAATGGCTTGAAAAAAACTTTATTCCCGAAATTAAAAAAAAAAAGGAAATACAGTCAAGCCCCGATTCAACGAATCGCGATTTAACGAATTTCTCGATTTAGCGATTATTTTTTTTATGGTCCCGGCGAAAATGGAACAAAAATACTTCGATTTAACGAATTTATAATCACGATTTAACGAATAACTTTCTATGTAAAAAAAGTGAAAATTTGAAGAAATTTTCTAATATTTGTAAAATATTTTCAGTGCTCCTGATTATTGATTTTCTGCATATGTATCATATGACACAGAAATATCTACAATGTTCAAATACCGAGGTTATTCATGCTGTAGTAATGGATCGGATGAAAAAGATGAAATAGAGATGAAGCATTCAACATTCAAAGAAGCAGTTAGAAGTTTAGATTGTTTAAAATTAAATTTGATGGCTTATAATATTGATAATACTATTTTCACAGCTTCAGGGAAAAATCGATAAATAAATTTGGACTACAAAATTGAAATAAAGCAAACAAACATCTATAAAAGATATCTTAAAATTTATCTACAAAATTTGAATAAATGAGATATTTTCTTAATTAAAATGATTGTGATTTATAGCGGTGCATAAAAAAAGAATGAATTTTTATACAATGTATTTTCGTAAAGCAACAAAAGTTTAAAATCGTTATTAAGGTAACCGAGCAATGTTCTTTTTATTCACAGCCATTTTTTAACTTGTGCTGTTACATAAAAAAATCCCTTTGATTATCCCGATTTAATGAATAATCGCGATTTAACGAACAACGCTGCTAGTCCCGAAGGATTCATTAAATCGAGGTTCGACTGTAATAAAGAAATCAGAAAATCAGGGAAATTCTATTGGTCTAAGATAGTGCACCTTCTCATCCAAACGCAGACGTACTCGAAAGCGAAAATGGAGTGTTTAAAGTCATTTTTCTGCCACAGAATGTAACTTTTTACAACCCATGGATCAAAGTGTAATAGAAACTGTGAAAAAGGCTGTACAGGAAACAGCTTTTAAGGCAACTTTTATTAGACGAAGTTGACCACCCTATCACAATGTAAACTGACTTGAAAGAATGTTGCATGACGGTTGCAGATGCTTGGAATCTTGTAAAAGTTTCCACATTAAAAAGCTCTTTGACAAGATTTTAAATAGGACATCCCTGCAAGAAATTCACAGTGAAAGCTTTACAGAAAACTTGGAACATTTTGGATTCAATGCAGAAGATTTCCAACAATAGATTAAAAGCGACGAAAACGATCCCGTTTCCAAATTTTGAACGACGAAGAAATAATACTGACGATTCAGGATACGAATAGTGATGCGCATTGCGAAGACGACGAAGCAGATGGAACTGAAGATTCTAGAGGGCCAACAGACACAGAAGCATTTAATGCGCTTGAAGTTGCGATGGAATGGCTACAACAGCAAGATTCAGTCGTTCCCGTTCAATTCCTGCATTTAAAAAGATTAAGGGATATGGCTGAAGAAAAAAGAACGTCTTCTATAAAGCAGAAGACTATCAAGAATTTCTTTTCTCTGACACAATGATTTTTTTCTTTTGTTAAATGTATGTACTATATAGTGTACACTGGTGTGCAAAAATTAAGGACGAAGCAGATAAATTAAAATTCAAACAAGGCAACGGACGAATTGTTTAAATAATTTTGATCACTTGTTCCATATTTTCACATCTTGGAGATCTTATGGTAATGGTATGATTTCGGTCGATGTGGAAATCGTCTGCAGGATGTGACGATACATTCAAACAAGTTGGAAATTGCTCGTCAAACGTGGCAAATGAGGTGCGTTCGTACTATAGCTATTTTTATAATTATCTTTTGCACCCCATATTGTACTGAATGTATATTTTTTTGCACTTCATAAGTGCAAAGCCTGTAACATCATTAAAATGAACTGAAATAATTTTTTCCCATTCCCCGTAATGAAACGGAAAAATTTTGATTGTCCCTTAATTAAATTATACATCCGATTTTCATAAAGTTTGAAATGGCTCGACAAAATTTTGCAACAATTATATATTTAAAATTTCAGACCATTCGGAAGGCTGTAACATCATTAAAATGCACTTGAAATAATTTTTCCCATTGGCCGTAATGTAATGAAAAACTTTTCATTGTCCCTGTAATTAAACTATACATTCGATTTTCATAAAATTTGAAATAACTAGACAAAATTTTGCAACAGTGATATATTTAAAATTTCAGACCATTCGGAAGGCTGTAACATCATTAAAATGCACTTGCAATAATTTTCCCCATTGGCTGTAATGTAAAGAAAAACTTTTGACTGTCCCTGTAATTAAACTATACATCCGATTTTCCTAAAATTTGAAATGGCTCGACAAAATTTTGCTACAATCATATATTTCAAATTTCAGACCATTCGGTTGGGTAGTTTTTGCTCTGTTATATGCGGACGGACGGACAGACGGACTGAACGACGACTATAGGTGCTACGTATTTATATAATTACGAACGCACCTAAAAACCACCTCATCCGTAATTTTTGCACACCAGTGTATGTATATATACATGTAATAAAAATATATGTATAATTTTGTAAAAAAAAAAAAAATCCCTGCCGGCTCGGGCCTACAGGCGGAGGTAGATTTCGATATTAAGTACTAAATTCTCCAACAAAACTTAAATCAAGATTAGAGATAAAACCCAGTTTCTTCACAAAGAGCGAGCTGTAGGGAGCTAAACTTTTTGTGAAAATTGTAATATACACGAATACACACACACATATATATGGAATAGGTTTAAAAAATGGCTACAAAAAATTCAGAGAACCTTAAAGTGTTAAAATATGTTAATATTTCCATAGTCGGGTTTTTATCATGTTTTAATACGTTTCTTCAAACTTACATGGCGTTACATATTCACCTGCTGAGGTCCATTATATTTCCAATATGACGCAATATACATATTTTTTTAATTCGTCAAACTATTTATTTTGAGTTTTCATGCTGAAATCTTGCTCTAGGAAACTTATGACGTAATATTCAATTTGTTTTCAATTTGTCAAACTATTTAATTTTACACGTGAAAATTTTGCAAAAGAAAAGTAATTGTTGTGGTGAGAATTTTATTATTTGTTTTTTTTTAATTGTTGGCAACTGCTATAACGAAAAACTTTTATTAGGTAGATTTCGTAAGAAATACTACCTATTGCAGTCGTTACCATGGTGCGACTTTTGAAAAATTCCTTCATAACTTTTCATCATAGGACCCCAGGAACCCAAAACCACCCCCACCTAAAAAGTTTATATATATATATATATAATTATATATATGTATGTATGTATGTATGTACTAAATTTTGTCCGCACGATAAAAGTTGCAATAATGCACGGATCGTCTTCAAACTCGCCAACAACTTTGAGATGGCTAATATCTCAGCGGGGATTGAAAATGGGCAAAATCGGCCCAAGGGAATGGAAATGGGGAGGGTTCAAAATTTTGAATATCGTCTTAACAAGATTCTGTTAAAAACAGCTCTTACACAACAATGGCAGGAAAAAATAAATATTTTTCTTTATAGCAGTTGCCAACAATTAAAAAAAGAAACAATAAAATTCTCACCACAACAATTGCTTTGCTATTTGAAGATTTTCTCGTGAAAAAATAAATTAAATAGTTTGACGAATTGAAAACAAATTGAATATTACGTCATAAGTTTTCTAGAGCAATATTTCAGCATGAAAACTCAAAATGAAATAAATAGTTTGACGAATTAAAAAATATATATATTGCGCCATATTGGAAAGATAATGGACCTCAGCAGGTGAATAGGTAACGTCATGCGAGTTTGAAGAAACGTATTAAAACATGATAAAAATCCGACTATGGAAATATTAACATATTTTAATACTTTGAGGTTCTCTGAATTTGTTTTAGCCATTTTTAAACCTATTCCATATACATGCGTGTGTGTATTCGTGTATATTAGAATTTTCACAAAATGTTTAGCTCCCTAGAGCTCATTCTTAGTGAAGGAACTGGGTTTATGTCTAATCTTGATTTAAGTTTTGTTGGTGAATTTAGTGCTTAACTTCGAAATCTACCTCCGCCTGTAGGCCCGAGCCGGCAGGGATTTTTTTTTTCCCTGCCATTGTTGTGCAAGAG
Organism: Maratus speciosus; assembly: GCA_963932465.1. Classification (NCBI taxonomy): domain Eukaryota; kingdom Metazoa; phylum Arthropoda; class Arachnida; order Araneae; family Salticidae; genus Maratus; species Maratus speciosus. The sequence continues at coordinate 1,437,016 of OZ010790.1, read as the reverse complement.
CTGGTTTTATCAGAATCATGTTAAGACAGTATTCAAAATTTTGAACCCTCCCCATTTCCACCCTCTTGGGCCGATTTCGCCCATTTTCAATCCCCGCCGAGATATTAGCCATCTCAAAGTTGTTGGCGAGTTTGAAGATGATTCGTGCATAATTGCGACTTTTATCGTGCGGACAAAATTTAGTACATACATACATACATATATATATATATATACATATGTCGTAGGCTAATTGAGAAATCCGGCTCTTTGCAAACAGCCTAGACTCTTTGCAAAGAGCCAGGCTAATTGGAGAATCCATCTCCCTTTTTTCAATTAGCCTGATATTTTTCAGGCTTATTGCAAAGAGCCTAGAAAGCGTTAGGCTAATTGAAAAATGACCACTTATTATCCGATCAGGGTGATATTTTAAGCTCACAGGCTATCAAAGCGTGAGAGCTTATGTGCCCGCCGATTCTGTATGTACGTGTGTACGTACGTACGTACGTACGTATGTACGTAACGCGATAACTCCTGATAGAAACATCCGATTTGCTTCAATTTTTTTTTCTACGTTCATTCTGATAAGGTGCTTCCCTGATTAGTTTTTGGGGTTCATTGGTTAAGGATAAAGGGGGAAAAGGGGGGCTAGTCCCCTCCCTTAATTTAGATAAATGGGTTTTTCATGCAGAAATGTGCGATTTGCTATAAATTTGGTATACCGATTAGTTATGTTAAGCAGCTTCCCTGATTACATTTGGAAGATCATTATTATGTATAAAGGGGGGAAAGGGGGGCAATTGCCTCTCCCCTTAATTTAGATAAATGCGTTTTTCATGTAGAATTATTCCTTTAGCTCAAATTTGGTATACTGGTTTATTATGTTAAGGAGATGGCTTGATTAGATTTGGAGGTTCATTAGTTAAGTATAATGGGAGGAAAGGGGGGCTACCCCCCTTTAATTTACGTAAATGGGTTTTTAATGCAAAACTATTCCATCTGCTCCAAATTTCGTATACCGTTTTATTATTATAGGAGCTTCCCTGATTAGATTTGGAGATTCATTAGTTTAGTATAAAAGGAGGAAAGGGGGGCTAGACCCCACCCCCCTTAATTTAGATAAATGGGTTTTTCATGCAGAATTATTCGATTTCCTCCAAATTTCGTATGCCGGTTTATTATGTTAAGGAGCTGCCTTGATTAGATTTTGAGATTTATTGGTTAAATATAAAGGAGGCACAGGGGCTAGTGTCCCCTTAATTTAGATAAATGGGTTTTTCATACAGAATTATTCGATTTGCTTCAAATTTGATATACCAGTTTATTATGATATGCCTTCCTTCATTTGATTTGGAGGTTCATTGGTTAAGTATAAAAAAGGGGAAAGGGGGCAATTGCCCCTCCCCTTAATTTAGATAAATGGGTTTTCATGCAGAATTATAAAATTTAGTTTAATTTTTTTTCTAGGTTCATTCTAATAAGGAGCTTTTCTGATTAAATTTGAAAGTTCATTGGTTCAGCATAAAGGGAGAAATGGGGGAGCTAATACCCGCCCCCCCTTAATTTAGTGAAATGGTTTTTCATACAGAATTACCTGATTTGCTTCAAATTTGGTATACCAGTTTATTATGTTAAGTAGCTTCCCTGATTAGATTTGGAGGTTCTTTGATTAAGTAGAAAAGTGGGCAACCCTGGTTAAGTAGAAAGGGGGGCAAGGGATTAATCCCTTCATTTATTTTTCGAGGGGCATTATTCTTTGAAATAAGATTATAATATATAATTAGTGTGAATAGCCTCTGAGCTCAATGCCATCAGTTTAACTGGGCAATTTTCTTTTTATTAGGTTTATTAACGCATAACCCTACCCAAACCCGAAAAATAAATTACAACAGACCGTACCTCGATAAGAGCAAGACAAAATAATTTCAGTCTACATGCAAGCCGACCCGAACCTGAGAGTTCCATTTGAAAAAAACCCGAAATCCCGAACCAAATCTGATAACCGACAAAAATATTCCAAAGATCCATAACCGGATCCGAACAAGACAAATTAGTTTTCGTGGACAAGCAACGCTACCAGAACCTAAAAATTCCATTCGAAGTCAACCTGAAACCCGGCCTGAACCAAATCATAACCGACAAAAATATTCCAAAGAACTATAATCCGCTGCAAGCCAGACAAAATAATCTCCGTCCACCGGCAACCCGATCCGAACCTGAAAGTTCTAATTGAACTCAATCCGAAACCTGGTTGTGGTCGGTTTTCGGGTTGACTTCAAATGGAACCTTCAAGTTCGGATCCGGTTGAAAAAAAAAATTAAACTATATTAGATCATTCTGCATGAAAACCCATTTATCTAAATTAAGGGGAGGGGCAATTGCACCCCTTTTATACTTAACCAATGAACCTCCAAATCAAATGAAGGAAGCCAGATCGCAATAAACTGGTATATCAAATTTGAAGCCAATCGAATAATTCTGTATGAAAAACCCATTTATCTAAATTAAGGGGACACTAGCCCCTGTCCGTCCTTTATACTTATCCAATAAATCTCCAAATCTAATCAAGGCAGCTCATTAACATAATAAACCGGTATACGAAATTTGGAGCAAATCGAATAACTCTACATGAAAAACCAATTTATCTAAATTAAGGGGAGGTCTAGCCCCTCTTTCCTCCCTTTATACTTAACTAATCAACTTCCAAATCTAATCAGGGAAGCTCCTTATAATAATAAACCGGTATAACAAATTTGGAGCAAATCGAATAATTTTGCATTAAAAACCCATTTACCTAAATTAAGGGGGGGCGGGGGCTATCGCCCCCTTTCCTCCCTTTATACTTAACTAATGAACCTCCAAATCTAATCAAACCATCTCCTTAACATAATAAACCAGCATACCAAATTTGAGCTAATCGCATATTTCTGCATGAAAAACCCATTTATCTAAATTACGGGGGGGGATAGCCCCCTTTTCCTCCCTTTATATGTAACTAATGAACCTCCAAATCTAATCAAGGCAGCTTCTTAACATAATAAACCGGTACACGAAATTTGGAGGAAATCGAATAACTCTGCATGAAAAACGCATTTGTCTAAATTAAGGGGGAGGGGGTTACCCCCCTTTCTTCCCTTTATACTTAACTAATGAACCTCCAAATCTAATCAGGGAAGCTCCTTAACATAATAAACCGGTATACGAAATTTGGAGCAGATCGAATAACTCTGCATGAAAATCCCATTTATCTAAATTAAGGGGAGGGGGTCTAGCCCCCTTTACTCCCTTTATACTTAACTAATGAACCTCCAAATCTAATCAGGGAAGCTCCTTAACATAATAAACCGGTGTACGAAATTTGGAGCAAATCGAATAACTCTGCATGAAAAATCCATTTATCTAAATTAAGGGGGGGGGTCTAGCCCCCCTTTTCTCCCTTCATACTTAACTAATGAACTTCCAAATCTAATCAGGGAAGCTCCTTAACATAATAAACCGGTATACCAAATTTGAAGCAAATCGAATAATTTTGCATTAAAAACCTATTTACCTAAATTAAGGGGGGGGGGGTTGGGGGGGGGTTAGCCCCCCCTTTCGTCCCTTTATACTTAACTAAAGAACCTGCAAATCTAATCAAGCCATCTCCTTAACATAATAAACCAGTATACCAAATTTGAGCTAATCGAATATTTCTATATAAAAACGCATTTATCTAAACTAAGGGCAGAGGCAATTGCCCCCCTTTCCCCCTTTATACATAATAATGATCGTCCTAATGTAATCAGGGAAGCTGCTTAACATAATTAACCGGTATACCAAATTTATTGCAAATCGCATATTTCTGCATGAAAACCCCATTTGTCTAAATAACGGGGGGGGGGGGGATAGCCCCCCTTTCCTCCCTTTATATGTAACCAATGAACCTCCAAATCTAATCAAGGCAGCTCCTTAACTTAATAAATCGGTATACCAAATTTGGAGCAAATCGAATAATTCATCATGAAAAACCGATTTATCTAAATTAAGGGGGATACCCCCTTTCCCTCCTTTATACTTAAATAATGAGCTTCCAAATCTAATCAGGGAAGCTCCTTAACACAATAAACCGGTATACCAAATTTGGCGCAAATCGAATTTTTCTGCATGAAAAACCTATTTATATAAATTAAGGGGGGGGGGGGACTAGCCCCCCCTTTATCCCTAACCAATGAACCCCAAAAACTAATCAGGGAAGTACCTCATCAGAATGAACCTAGAAAAAAAAATTGAAGCAAATCGGATATTTCTATCAAGATTTATCGCGTTACGTACATACGTACGTATGTACGTGTGTACGTACATACGGAATCAGCGGAAACATAAGGTCTCAGGCTTTGATAGCCTGTAAGCTAAAAATATCACTCTGATCGGATAATAAGTGGTCACTTTTCAATTAGCCTAACGCTTTCTAGGCTCTTTGCAATAAGCCTGAAAAATATCAGGCTAATTGGAAAAAGGGAGATGGATTCTCCAATTAGCCTGGCTCTTTGCAAAGAGCCTAGGCTGTTTGCAAAGAGCCTAGGCTGTTTGCAAAGAGCCGGATTTCTCAATTAGCCTACTATATATGTATATATATATATATATATATATATATAAACTTTTTAGGTGGGGGTGGTTTTGGATTCCTGGAGTCCTATAATGGAAAGTTATGAAGGGATTTTTCAAAAGTCGCACCATGGTAACGACTGCAATAGGTAGTATTTCTTACGAAATCTACCTAAAAATAAAAATAACTTCTAAACATGCCATTTGTAATATGCTAAAATGTGCACTACTACAACTGTCAGCCCTCAGCCTGGAAAAAGCGTGAAAGTAAATTACCTAAAAAACATTGCCATAGCCGTCTTTTAAAGTTGTCCAATTATTCGGATTTTTCATTAACCGGATGGGGCTCGGTCCCGACCGGTCCGAATAATAGGCGCTCTAATGTATGTGGTAGTACAAAAGTACGTTATAATCACTTAAAATGTGTATACTTTTTTTAAAAACACTCCGTGGATAAAAATGGAAGCGTTCGTTGTTGAAAATGATCAAGACAATCAAGAGTTAGGACGGTTACCTGCTGAATAGCATTCTACTTCGTGCAGATCATCGAGAATTAAAGGGGTGTCTAGCGGCTTGTTACTCGAAACCCAATTACGAGAGACCTGAAAAGAAAGAAAATAAAAAGAATGTCATAACAAAGGGTCAAACAATGAAAAATATCGAATATCATAAAAAGTTCAGTTATGAAAGTTTAATAAAAAACTCAATTAATGTAAACTATTTATAAACTCAAGATTAATTTTAACCCTTAAATGCCTGACTTTTCAAAAATCATTGTAATAATGTTTTTCGGCTTTCATTTTTTAAATAAATCATGGGAAAAATACTTTAAAAAATCATATTTTGTTTTAAGTATAGTTTACGGCTAAAAAACAGTTTGTTACTAATCGGCAATACTGGTGTTTAATTGAAAAAATAATTTTCCTTGATAAAATTCTATAATATTAAACAAACAAGAATTTTAGGAACTATAATAAGAAATAAATTTTACTTGCTCACTGGAGGTCAAAATAGGGTATTTCGCAAGCTTCCAAACAAAACAAAAAGAACAAGCAGCAACATTTGAAAAAATAAATTTATCTTTATTCTTAAACAACACAGGTGTTGCCATCTAAATGTTGAAAATCGATTTAATAATATTTTCAGAATGTATTTTATTGGTAACATTAGGCATTATAGCTTCAATATTATTCTAATAGTATTTTAGAGCCTAAATTGGGTATGTTGCCGAAAAGCAACACCAGGCATTTAAGGGTTAAAACGTTATTTAAGATCGGAAGCAACCCTTGAACGATACAATGCAGAAATAAAAACATCTACCTTTATGAAAATACGATGACATGTATAAGCTTGTTGTTGAGTGTAGAATAAGCAGAAGAATACGAAGCCTAAACAGAAAAAGTGAGTTCGAAATTTCCAGTCCCGGCCGGTACGATAATCACACATCGTCCCAAGTCCGGCTTTATATAAATGTTAAAAGTTCGGCTTGGGATTTTACGAAAGCTTTACTAGCCCAAACCCGACTCAGACTGTTATAAAAACTAAAAGTTAGTACGGGGTGCGGCAAGTATGAGTTATCTAAAGTATGAAAATGAATGGCTAAATCAAACTCAGAAATTATTAAGTTCACGCGCGGTCCGGTCAGGATGTACAGAAAAAAAAGCCCGGGATCGGCCCGAGTCAAATGTAAGAAAACTGCACATTTTTTTTTTCTATGATTGGCACGGATATCATACGAATATTCAATTTTTCCAACTGAGCGAAATATAACTAATCCCAACAAAAAGTTTTCGGTAAAAAAAAAAAAAAAAAAAAAAAAAAAAAAAAAAAAAAAAAGCGCCAAGTTCTCCTTAATTAATGTTTCGGCCAGAAAAAGTAGTGATATCTGAAGTTCGCACAAGTTAAAAGCCAAACATCCCAAATCTTTCATTGAAAATGGCTTCCTGAGACTTGGCCGTTAATGCTTTCTACAGCATTTCAAAATTAATGATTGGAAATTACGCATTTATGAATTATTTAAATATTAAAAGTAATATTAGAATGCAAAGAGGCAAATTCACATAAAGACATTATAAGTAAAAGATTTATGGTAACTACCATTCAGTTTCAACAAACATTAGTTTTGATTACAGATCATTTAGTCCACTCGTGGTTTAATTGCCATTTTGTAAGGTCTAAAGCTAAAGTCATTAACGTAAAACCGAAGAAATAAAACAAAATTTACTTACTTCAAATCTCACAATATGTTACATTATATTTTATTGTATAATACTGAAATCTTGTGTATTGACGAAAGAGATTTTTTTCGTTTGAACATTTATTATAGTTTGTTTTCATACACTAAGAGGTATTCGATTTATAAACTGTTAAAAGCTGATACTAATTATGTTTTAGCAATTAGGGATACTATCTCCTGAATACAAGTATTTTGTTATTTTTAACTTCTAAGCATTTACATAGACTGAAGTTGTTTAAATGCTTTTTTCAAATGCGTATTTTATTTCTGCACTCTGTGCCACAAAATGCCTAAAATAATCAAAATATGTAGTTGGCATGTAGCTCATTTGTACAGATTTTAAAATTTGAAAAACTCTCTCGAAGGCATTAACGGCCAAGTCGCAGGAAGCCATTTTCAATGAAAGGTTTGGGATGTTTGGCCTCTAACTTGTGCGAACTTCAGATATCACTACTTTTTCTGGCCGAAACATTAAGGAGAACTTGGCGCTTTTTTTTTTTTTTTTTTTTTTTTTTTTACCGAAAACTTTTTGTTGGGATATCACTACTTTTTGTATGTTTTTTCAAGTTTGTTATTCTAAACTATATTAATATGAAAAAACTTAAATTTCGGTGCTTTTATGTTAGCCGGGAGCAAATCTCCACATTAGCCTTTTGTTTTTTCGCCAATAGCAGTTTTCATCTTTCACATGTGTAAATTAGAAACAATGCTTTGATTTTCAAATAAAATATTTTGGTTTATGTTACTATTTCTTATATATTTATTTATTTATTACTAGCCGCCTCTAGCAAGCAGTATTTACCGTATAATTTCCATGTTAAACGTTGCATCATGTTACTGTTATTCATAATTTAATTTACTTGTCCATTCTTTCTTCAAGTCGGAAGCTTTTGATAGAGAAATGAAGAACTCTTTACGATCATGGAAGCACATCATATATTTGTGTTGTTATGGATTTCAACTTTCGTGACAAATATCTCTTAACTCACTTATGCATGTTTCCTTCGCCGTTACGATTGGTTCTTTAAAGCGGGAATTTTTAATCCTATTAAGTAATCTTTTCTAATTGGGCTCACTGGCAATTGTTGTATTTTAACTGATACGACTAGGTACAAGAGAAATGGTTCTTATGAAATCCTTTCACAATATCTGCATTTGCCTTAAACCATATTAATGCTAATATCTTTTTGTTTCACGTTAACCTTTTCAATAGACTCGATTACGGAAGAATAGAAGGTCTACCGGCTAACTGCCATGATCCATTTGAAAATCTATCATTCTTCTCATCTGATCGTGTTGAAAAAGTATTCAATGTGCCATGGTTTTAAGATTTTATCTAATTTTATTCGAAACCTGAAAACTAAAATGCGAGGAACCGGATTATAGAAGATTCATTCTACCGTACATATCGATATTAACAGGTTACATATTATAGAATTGTAATAATCATAAGGAGATCTGGCAGTTTCAATGCTTTAATAGTTTCCGTAAATTCCCTTTATATAATACAGAAGTTTTAGCGGTGTAAAGATTAACAACATAGTCACAGTAAGTATAATAACAGTACAATATAATAACAATAGCAGAGGTTTTGGACAGTGACGAAACTATTAGCACTTTGGAAATATTAATACGTTATATCATTTAATTATTCAGATGATATGCGGAAAAATAAAAATAGATGGCTCGCATTAATAATTAACTAATTGAAAAATAGCCACTAACGTCAAATATTCGCTAAGCTTGGCGACATTTAGCAAAGATTCGCCAAATTTGGTAATATATCGCATCAATTCTCAAATTTGGCGACAAAAAATGTTTTGTTTATTCTGACGTCATAATGATGCATATGTATTATGTATTATACACATACCTATGATATGTATGATGCAAATGTATTACGTATTATATGTATATGTATAATATGTATGATACATATGCATAAGTTCCTTAACATCACTAAAACGCACTTAAAGAAATAGTGGTCCATAAATAGTAGGGATAATTGCTAGATTGACCAGAGTGCTATTCAGATTAGAATTCCACATTCATAACAGACCGGGAGGCGCCTGCACACACCATCACCTCATCGAGTTTACAGCTGAAATTTTAGGATTAGTTAAAACTAGATTAGCATATTTAAATGCAACTAGTCTGTTAAGTTATATCTTGGTAGAAACCACCTGAAGGCCTAATTTTAGTGGTTAACTGATAGGTTTACTATTGTATTTTCCTGCATCCAAAAGTTTGGAAACATGGAGGAATGGGTGCAGGAAAACACAATGGAAAATCCACCAATTAACCCGTAAAATCGGGTCTGTAGGTGGTTTCCACAAAGATATGACTTGGCAGACCAGTTACATTTCAATACGCTAATTGATATTTAACTAATCCTAAAATTTCAGCCGTCAACTCGGTGAGATGATGATCGGTGCAGACGCCTCCCGGTCTTTAATAAAATTTGTTTTAAGAAAATAAAAGATAGAAAGATGGACAGATAAACTGAAAGATTTGCCTTATTAAGATTTTTGTAAAAGCATATAAAAATTCATTCAGCTTGAAATCATGTAACACCTTTATAACTCAGGCTAATTTTCTGTAATCGGGTTTTGGCGACCAACATATATGTTATCTATAACTATAATATTTCTTTTACAGATTTAAAATTAACAATAAATTAACAGTAAGTAGGCTAATAATACAATATAATAACATTAGCAGCGGACTTCGGACGCCGCATCTTTCGCACATTGTTAAAGACAGTTTATTAGTTACACATTTAATTTAATTAAAAGGAGATTTTTAAACTTTCATATGGAATTAGGATATTTTTCCACTATAGGGAGCTTGGCATTTTTTTAAAATCTTGGCGCAATTCGGACTTCAGAAACTGAGATATGTTGTCAAATGATATAAACAACTATGAAAACAAACCTGATGAACTTTTATGTTATTTATATGTATATTTATGCCGTGTGGTGACCGGCATTAAAGAATAGTCCCAATGTAACCCGTGCATGTCGTAAGAGGCGACTAAAAGGGGTTCGGCGAAAGGCTGACAACCTTTCCCTGGAAAAAAAACCTTGTTGTGAAGCCCTTAAATACAGATGTTAGACGGACTCATGGTAAAACGGACTGGAACTGGAAAACGGCTTATGAATTTTAGAATTGGAACTTGGAATGTTTTAAGTTTATACAGAGCTGGTGCAGTGAAGCAACTACAGAGTCAGATGGATAGTTATAGACTGGACATATTGGCCATACAGGAAGTAAGATGGAAGGAGAGTGGGATAAGAGATATTGGTAATTTTACAATTTTTAATAGTGCAAGCACAAGAAAAAACACGCATGGTACTGGATTTATGATCAGAAAATGCCTTAGAGAAAATATTATTGATTTTCACAATGTAAGTGAAAGAATATGTATCTTGAGATTGAGAGCAAAGTTTTTTAACATTTCAATAGTATGTGTCCATGCACCAACGGAAGATACCAAGGACAAACAAAAAGATACTTTTTATGAAACACTACAGATTGAATTTGATAAGATACCAAGACATGATGTTAAAATGGTAATAGGTGATTTTAATGCTAAAATTGGAAAAGAATACACTTTTGTACCAACAATTGGAAAATTTAGCTTACATGATTTGAGTAATGAAAATGGAATAAGAGCTGTGGACTTCGCTGCTTCTAACAACTTAATCATAAGTAGCACATGTTTTGAGCATAAGAACATACGTAAAGAAACTTGGATTTCCCCTGATGGAAAGACAAAAAACCAAATTGACCACATTATGATCGACAGAAGACATGCTAGTGATGTTATGGATGTACGAAGTTATAGAGGTGCGGATTTAGATACTGATCATTTCCTTGTTATTATGAAATACAGACAAAGAGTTACAAGATTTCGAGAACCAAAAGAAACTAAACAAGTAAAATTTAAAACAAAAGATTTACTAAACATGCAGAGAAGAAAGGTTTATCAATGTAAATTAACAGAAAGAATTGCTAGAGAATATGCTGAATTTAATGAGGAAGATATAATCAATAGTAAATGGGCTAAATGCAAAAATATCATATTAAAAACTGCTGAGGAAGTAGTTGGAAAGGAAGAAAGGAGGGAAATTAATGAATGGTTTGATGATGAGAGTTGGCAACTGATTAAGAAAAAGAATAAAGCAAGAGAAAAAATGCTGAAACATAGAACAAGACAGAGTGAAAATAACTTTAAAACAATCAGAAGAAATACTCAAAAGTTGTTACGTATGAAAAAACGAGCTTTGGAGCAGAGTAAAATTCAAGAAATCGAAGACCTATCAGTATTAGGTGATATAAGCCAAATGTATTCAAAGCTTAAAGGAATCAAAAAGGGCTATCAACCACGCACCCTTTTTTGTAAAGACAGAAATGATAAACTTATTGGAGGGCACGGAAATGCGACAGATAGATGGGCAGAATATTTTGAAGAATTGTTAAACAGACAGTCAAATGACGAAAGAGAAATACAATCTAATCATAATGATTATGACATGAATGAAGAAAACTGTGAACCACCAACTGTAGAAGAAGTAAGGGATGCTATTGCAAAATTAAGAAATGGAAGAGCACCTGGTGAAGATTTGATAAGTGCTGAGCTTTTGAAATATGGTGGAGAGAAGTTGGTACAAATGTTACATGATCTAATAGTAGAGATTTGGCAGAATGAATATATACCAAATGAATGGAATGGTGCTATTATTATCCCAATTCATAAAAAGGGAAATATCTTAAATTGCCAGAATTATAGAGGCATAGCCTTATTAAATGTTACATATAAAGTGTTGGCAAAGATAATTGCAAAGCGATTAGAACCGTATGCTGAAGTGGTGATAGGTGATTATCAGTGTGGTTTTAGGAAAGGAAGATCAACAGTGGATCAAATCTTTAGTATCAGGAACATCCTTGAAAAATTCTATGAACAAAATATTAATTTGCACCAATTGTTTGTTGATTTTAAACAGGCCTATGACAGTATAAGCAGAAATAAGTTATTTGAAATATTAAAGGAATTTAAAATACCTGATAAAATAGTTAAGCTTATAAAATTAACACTGGAAAATACAAAAGCTAAAGTTAAGGTACAGGGAAGACTTTCAAGAGAATTTGCAGTGAATTCAGGTCTAAAGCAATGTGATGTTCTCTCGACAATTCTTTTTAATTTATGCCCGGAGAAAATAATTAGAAGCATTTACAACAACAGAGGTGGTACTATTATGAATAGCTCCCTCCAAATCCTTGCATTTGCAGATGATGTTGATATAATTGCTAGGAATAAGAAAGTCTTGATTGAAACATACAATAAATTAGACACGGAAGACGGAAGGAAGAAAACTAGGCCTCGTGGTTAATAAAGAAAAAACAAAATACATGAAAATGGACCAAATGAAATCACAGGCAACAGCAGCTTTAACAATAAATAATGAATTACAATTTAATGAAGTAACAGAATTTAAATATTTAGGATCTAGGATCACCTGTGATAATATGGTAGAAGCAGAGATTAAAACCCGACTTGCAGCAGGAAATAGATGCTATTTTTCTCTTCGAAACGTTCTAAAATCATCTCTAATATCTCGTACATCCAAACTTAAAATTTATAAAACTGTTATAAAACCAATAGTAATTTATGGTAGTGAGACCTGGACAACTACACAAAATGATGAAAAGCTACTTATCACTTGGGAAAGGAAGATCTTAAGGCAAATTTTTGGACCTATTAAAGAAGGCAATGCATGGCGTATAAGGACAAATATGGAGTTAGAACAGTTATATAATGAAAAAGTTATAATAAATACTATAAAAATAAGAAGAATGCAATGGTTAGGCCATCTAATCAGAATGAGGGATGAGCGAAGCACAAAGAGGATTTATAGTGGTAATTTATTTGGGAAAAGAAGTATTGGTAGACCCAGGAAGAGTTGGATAAAAGAGATAGAGAAAGATCTTTCAGAAAACCAAATTATAAATTATAAAGTAAAGGCCAGAGATCGGAAGGTCTGGAGAAGTATATTGAGGGAGGTCAAAATCCTACATGGATTGTAGCACCATTGTGTAACTGTAACTGTAATACGTATATGTATTTGGAACTTCTTAGTTATCCCATCGACCAATTTCGCCAAATTATATAAATCACCAAATTATACATATTGATATAATTTTTATTTTAAATAACGAAAGAACAAATAAATTAGTAAAACATTTAATAAAAATACGAATAAAACGTCGAATTAATGGTTTTATTGGCCATTATTGGCATTTAATCTTACAATTAATTAATGGCAAACCATTATTGGCATTTAATCTTACAATTTGGCGACAGTAATTTAGTCGACAGGATAACTAAGAAGTACCATGTATTTATATACATATAAACATTTTATTTATACGTGTATAAAATATTATTTTTTATATACAAATTATTTATGTTGGTGTATAAAAATAAATAAACGGGCTCCTTACATTAAATAAATTGTATACAGATTGAAAAAATTGCTTGTGTATATGACACAGTAAATAGGTTGCCATAAAATACGTTATTATCAAATTTCTTTTCTCGACATGGCTATTTTCTGTATTTCGCCAAGGCTACTATATCGGAAACGTACCGAATTGCGGTTATATTTTGTTAAATGTTTTGTTGTTTTAATATCGTAAATATATCATAACCTATACTGATTAAAATTTTTAGGTATATTCATTTTTTCTATTTAACAAACACCTTTGGAAAAGCATATATATAAAATGTTATTCTGCTTGAAATCACGTGACTCCCTTCAAAACTCTGTAATCGAGTTTTGGCGACCAACATTGGCACAATTGAATGTGTTAAGGAACTGTTTGCGGCCAAATGAACACCCCTGTTTGAAGGGTTTAGAGGTGGAAATTCTGTGTTTTCAGATTTTTCTGGTTAATTGGGCTACAAACCCGACTTACTTGAGAAATTTCATGATTCTACGACTTTAAGAAGTACCTTAGTTATTTGATGATGCGATGTGAGTCAGTGACAAAAAAGCGCTTTTTCGGAATTTAATATTTCGAAAACTACTAAATATAGAAACATGAAATCGTGGAACCTTAGTTCAGTTTGACCAGGCCCGTAGCTAGACCATACTTCCAGGTAGGGCAAAGGTTTTTCCAGGGCTGGCAGATTATCCCATCAATTTTTTCTAGTCTCTTATTCGTAGTTCTTCAAAAATATGTACTGCGATTTTAGGGAATTTTTTTTTTCATTTAAAATATAAGATATTTCTAAAGTCAGTATGAAATTTTTAAAGTTTCTTCAGAGACAGAAAGAAATATATTAAAGTTAAATAAGATATTTGGCATAACCAGGGCTGTAGGAACTGCCCCCATCCCCTCCCCATTCTTTGGGGAGAGGGGTGGGCAAAGTAAGTGGCCCAGTAGTAAGTAATTGTACCTTTGAGCCGAATAATGTTTTTTAGCTTTTATAATTATTTTTAATGTATTTTTTAATAACATTTTAATTCGTTTTATCCAAACTGATTTTTTGTCAAAGATCTTGGTCAGATCTAGGAAACAGATATGCGCTTTCCTTCTATATCCACTATTCTTTATTTCTGCCCAGATGGAAGAGCTTTTGAAGGCTCTAAATTCTATTTTTAAAATATAAACTATTTTAGTCTTTTTGGGAACCCCCTATAAATGGGAGAAAAAGGTGAAACAAAAGGTTCAAAACTTTATTAATACTGTTACTTCCTTCAACCAAAACAGATATGCACTTTCTTTCTACAGCCACCATTCTTTTTAAACGTGCCAGATGAAAGAAATTTTGTAGGCTCTAAATTCTGTTTGAATTGAACCGTCTATAAAAGTAAGAATTGAACCTTCTATAAAAGTAAGGAAAAGTTGGAACCAAAGATTCAAAACTTTTAGGCCAAATTTTTAAAAAATATGCTTTTTAAATCTCATTGGGGGCCCTGATAGGTTTAAAAACTTTCTTAATACAATTACTTCCTTCAAAAAATTTGTGTTTTCTTTCTATAGTCACCGTTCTTTTTAAAGGTGATGAAAGAAATTTTGCAGGCTCTCAATCCTTTCTGAATTGTGTTTTTTGGGGGGTCTCTATAAAAATGAATAAAAGTTGGAACTCAAGATTCAAAACTTTAAGGCCCCATATTTTTTATTCAAATGTTTAAAAAATATGCTTTTTAATATCGTTGGGGGCTCCAACAAGGTTTAAAACTTCCTTAATACTATTACTTCCTTCAACCAAAACAGATCATGTACTTCCTTTCTGTAGCCACAATTTTTTTTAACGGTGTCCAGATGAAAGAAATTTTGCAGACTCTAATTTTTTTTTTTTATTGTCTTTTATTGGGGGAAGTGTGTGTGTGTGTGGGGGGGGGGGTATGAAAGTGAGGAAAAGTTGGAACCCAGGATTCGAAGCTTGTAGCCGCCATTTTTTTATTCAAATGTTTAAAAAATGTGCTTTTTTAATCTCGTTGGGGGCTCCAACAAGGTTTAAAACTTCCTTAATACTATTACTTTCTTTAACCAAAACAGACATGCGCTTCTTTCTATAGCCACCATTCTTTTTAAAGATGCCCGCCCAGATGAAAGAAATTTTGCAAGTTCTAAATACTTTTTAAAATGTCTTTTTTGGGGTCCCTATTAAAAGTAAGGAAAAGTTGGAAGCCAAGATTCAAAACTTTTAGACCTCATTATTTTATTCAAATGTTAAAACAAAATGTATTTATTAATCTCGTTGGGGGTCCCAATAAGCAGGCATCTGTGTGCCATGCATTTGCCACCTATCCCCTTATGTTCGACCTGTTTCTTTTTACCCGACTTAAAAGAAGGGTTATGTGTTTCATGCGTATCTGTGTATGGGGATTTCTTTATACCCTCGAAACATCCCGAAGGCTGGATGGATTTTAATGAATGATGTCTCTATCAATTCGTCTTAACGGCCCGATGGTTATAGGCTAGGTTTTGTTTTTATAAATAAAAAATGGCGTCCGTAAAATACAAAATGGCGGTAGAGACGAAATTTTTTTTTACGTACCCTATTGAGTGGCATATCATTGGATAGGTCTTTCAAAATGAAGACGATGTTTCATTGACTATTTTACAGTCAAAAGCTCAGTTAAAATATTACACAACCTGGAAGTTGTGTAGGTAGGATCTCTAGCTTTACCACAACTCTAACCATCATTAAACGTTAACCAAGCGTAAACCCATTCGGGATATCCCCAATCTGATCTTGAATCAAACAATCTTTGAATTATTGTAATGTTTCGTTCGATAAAAGTAAAAGTTTCCAGGTAATTTTCCAGTATCGTCGTTGACGTTCCCACAGGAGCCAATTTGTTATTTTCTCACCTTCAACTTAATCATGATAGCAACAAAATCTACTAGATAATTCTTCGGTTTCAGAAAACCTTCTCAAAAAGTCTCCGCAAAACGCGAAAAAAGAGTATAAATCGCATAAAAAATTTAACAAAATTTCAAAAATCGCCGAGAGCAAAACTTGACTATATCGAGCCATAAGATTGAAAGTAGAATGTTAAAAAATACGCTAAAAATTACATAAAATGTTCGTAAAAAATTCAGAAATTGCAAACAATAAATTTTCTATATTGAGTTAAAAGACTTAAACCTGATTCCTTTTAGGGATGTTAAAAAAAAAACACCGCGGAAGGCGAATAAAACGCCGCAGAGTGCAAAATTTACTATATTGGGATAAAAGATTGAAACCGTATTCCTTTTACATTCTCAATAAATAAATCAGTGAATTGGATGTTTTTTTTTCCGTTGCTTTTTCTTCCGTTCAAACAAACACACACACACACAAAAGCTTTCATTTGCCCATTTTTCGCAAAAATATAGAAAGTCACTAATCTAACGTAAAAATTACCTAACATCCTTCAATATAAAGATGCATTTTCGTCAAATCAAATTCCAATAGTGTTCCGTCAACTGTGTTGCATTCTACTTTTTCCTATTAGAAACTGAACTTTTACGCATGAGTATTTTTTCCTTCATAACATGAAAAAAGTCGCGAATCAAAGATCAAAATTTCTAGAAATTTTCCATTCAAAAGACGAAAATATCTTCAAATATGAGAAAAAATCTCTTCTAATTACAGGGGTCTTAAAAACGGGAAATGCGTTTAAAATCGCATAAACAGTTCGCGAAAAATTAAAAAATTGCAGAGGACAAAATTTTGTACTCTGGGCTAAAAGATTGAAACCTGATTCTTTTTACTAATGTCAAAAAATCCCGTCGGAACGCGAAAAAAAGTTCAAAATCACATAAAAGTCTTCGTGAAATATTCAAAAATCGCAGAAGACTACTTTACTATATTCGGCTAAAATGGAAAGATAGATTGAAAATGGATTCCTTTTATGAATGTGGGGGAAAACACAGAAATAGCATAAAAAATTATTTAAACAAACAAACTAAACACCTGTATCGAGATGCATAATTTTAGGCATATAGGTATCCTTCTTGTCAAATTTTGTCCTGAAGAAAAAACATCTGGTCAGACCAAAAAAAATAAAAATAAAAATAAAATAAAAATTGGATAGAGAAATATCTGTCTTTATTATTACCTACTGGAAATCCTTCTTCGTTGCCCCATAGCATCATTGTAAATTTACAATGTAATTATAAAACCCTTTTACTCTGAAAAACCCTTTCTGGATATTGCAATTCCGTGTGACACTGATCTAGACACACGGCAGTGTGTCAGCCAAGTTCGCCTGACATAGCCGTGTGTTATTTACACGAACCATTTCGAGCTGTTTTCATCTAATTTCAATGCTCTACAACTGAAAATCTATGAGACCTACGTACTTGTTATACGAAATGTGTAGTAAGGCCATCCTAATTACCTAAAATCCAAAATTTTATAAATAACGCATGATTAGTTTCCGAGATAATGACATTTGAAAATGTCTGATATCCGATAATTTTACCACTGACTGACTGACTGACTGACTCACTCATCAAAAAGATCTCGTATATCTACTGCAGCTACAGACTTCAAATTTGGTGCGAAGTTCGTTTACACTATAAAACTAAGGAAAAAAATTGTGAAAATCGATTAATTACCCACCTGGGGGTGCCCATTTTTACTTTACCATTGCGTCTATTAGGCGAAATTTTAATTTGCCGTAGGAGGGAACGCTGTTCTGTCGCCAAATACCGCCAAGTTTCTAGCCAACATGGCGATATGTCGCCAAATTTGGCGACCAAAATTAGTCGCCAAAAGTGACGGTACCTTGGCGATATCTCTGATATTTCACCAAATTCCCATAGACTTCCATTGTAAACCTACCTACTTACTGGGGGTTTATCTGGGTTTACTTGCTTACAGAAAATCAACAAATTGAGATATTCTGTCCGTCACAGAGCCTGTTCTCAGAAACTATATATGTTGGAGGCGTGAAATTTTGCATATTTACAGCTAAACACCTCACATCAAATGACAAATCATAAAATTTTGAAAAAGTTGTAAATTTAACCCTTTGGGGTCTCACATGTGTATTTTAAACAATCCTTTCTAAGTGAGCCCCTAATTAGGTTGGAGGCGTGAAATTGTACAAAATTGTAGCTGAACACCTCACATCAAACGACAAATCATAAAATTTTGAAAAAGTCGTACATTTAACCCTTTGGGCTCCCCCATGTGTATTTTAAACAATTCTTTCAAAGTGAGCCCCTAATTAGGTTGGAGGCGTGAAATTTTGCATACTTATAGCTGAACACCTCACATCAAACGGGAAATCATAAAATTTTGAAAAAGTCGTACATTTAACCCTTTGGGCTTCCACATGCGTATTTTAAGCAATTCTTTCTAACTGAGCCCCTTATTAAATTGCAGATTTGAAATTTTGCATACTTATAGCAGAACACCTAAGGCTAGGCGACAAATCATAAAATCTTGAAAAAGTCTTACGCTTAACCCTTTGAGCTACCACATATGTATTTTAAGCAATTCTTTCTAAGGGAGTCCCTAATTAAGTTGGAGACATGACTTTTTGCATACGTATAGCTGAATACGTCAGAGCACACGACAAATCATAAAACTTTCAAAAAAGTCTTATATTATTTACACCTCCGGGCTCTAACTTGTGTATTTTAAGCAATTTTTCTAACATCCGCCCTTTTCACCCGGGGAGCACTTTTCCAACTTTTGCTGACACCCCTTTGACCATTCTTTCATATTATGCACCATAGTCTTACATATTTTAGTTCCACTTTTTATCGCCAGGTGCACCTACTTATCTCGGGTACTATGGGCTCAATTCACTCGTCTAATATATCTACGGATAGTATGTAAAACGGAGTTTCGTTCGGATAGAGGTTTGTTTAGAATAGAGTGCCCCCCTGGTTGCGAAATGACGAACTAACAGATTTTTCAAAAGGATAAAGTGTTTTGAAAAGAATATTAAACAAAACCCTCTGTGCGATCTGTGATCACACTTACCCACTTGTTATTTTCAAAATCATCAGAGAAAAGTTTATTTAGTTAATTAAATTTAAAAATCCAGGGAGGGGCAATGTCCTTCCTCTGCACTGCCTCTTTGCCCGCACCCATGGATGAATGATACATAGTGTGGCATAAGCACATAACTTTATTTTTCACTTCCAGTACAAAAAAGCAGGCCCAGCTATAGGATATTTAATTGGAAAATTTAATAGGAAAATTTAATATAGGAATTTAATAGGAATTGTTGTTTCAGAAACAATAAAAATTTCGAATCAATACATTTCGTTTCAAAACATGCATTCAGTGTAGCAGTATTAAAATATAGATTTCTGCCGCAAATTGACAGCCAAATAGTTTGTTGTAGGAAATTTAAATTAAAATTGAATGTTGCTTGTTGAATAAAATAGTCTCATGTAGACACATTAAAAAACATTAAGTAAAGTGTCTAAATATATTGTAACTTTACAAAAAGTAATGATATCTAACAAAAACATAGCTGTGAAAAAAGGGAGCCAAGTTCTGTAAAGACAATGGCAAGAAAAGAAGTGATATCTAAGTGGGTGCCAAGTTCAAATAAAATTCACTCAAACTTACCTATTGAAGTATTATAGCATTTTTTAAATTGTTTAGAAATAAAAATTATTGATAGCATATTAATAAATCTAGAACTTGGCAAGTTTTTGATAAATGCTATGCCTATCAATTTCATGTCTTAATAAAATGATGATGATTAACAACAATGTCATTATAAAAAAATTTATTTAGTTATTATTATAAACAAATGACTCATGTTAAAGATTTGATAAACCAATAAATACACAAATACATTCCCGCTCGTCTTTGGTTATTATTCTAGCACCCACCCTTCGGAAACCTCAATGCAAACAGACTAGGCCTGAGAAAGAGGCCTGAGATGGCAAAGCCTGAGGGCCTCAGGCAAGGCCTGAGATGGCAAAGCCTGAGGGCCTCAGGCAAGGCCTGAGAAAGAGACAGTTACCTTTACGCTTGTTCTTGGTTCTTGGTCTAGAGACTGCACCCCTTTTTAACCCTTCAGGGGCAAAGAGCTTTTATTCGTGACATGCTAAAATGATTCAATCACACCAGAATTTAAAAACAAATTTATTTCAAAATGGGTAAAAGCTTCTTTTCACGTATTTAATAAAATTAAACTTTTTAGTCCTGAATTCTAGTGTCAATGTGGCATTTTGCAGTTAAAATTAGGTGGGATATATTTTATCACACTATCCTTCAAGGGGAAGGAGCTCACTCAAATGAAGGCTTTCAAACATGAAATAACAAGTTTGGATATAATAATGTCATTAATAAAAATAAATGACTTGTAGGTAAAAACTTGCCAAGTTCTAGATTTATTATTAATATGCTATCAATAATTTTTATTTCTAAACAATTTAAAAAATGCTATAATACTTCAGTAGGTAAGTTTGAGTGAATTTTATTTGAACTTGGCACCCACTTAGATATCACTTCTTTTCTTGCCATTGTCTTTACAGAACTTGGCTCCCTTTTTTCACAGCTATGTTTTTGTTAGATTGATTTTACAAACTTTTATAATTTGCAATAGTGTCAAGAAAGCTGTTAAAGAACATTTTCCACTTTTGTTCAAAAGCAACTTAGTGAAGTCAACAATGACAAAACCACATGATTGTAACACATGATAGTTGCACATTTTGTACAACCTGTCCTGTCAAGCCATAAAATAGGTAGCCAACTTCAACTGAAAATCCATACGTTTGGTTTCCCTTACCTGATAACAATAAATTTCATGTATGACAGTTGTACAAAGAAACCAATTTTCGCGGCCATCAGTTAATCAGTTTGAGGAAAGGAGTTAGAGGATAATCTCTAAACCCCATTATTCTCTAAAGTCTGTAGTTTGACTCTTTAGGGAGACCGTAAGTTAAATTTCTACAAAGCAACAAAACGAAAAATGTCTCACAGCTCTTGGAACGACAGAAAAACTTCTCAATTCAAACAAAACAATTTAATCAAAAAATTCATTTGTGAAATCTTCACAAATGAATTTTTTGATTAAATTGTTTTGTTTGAATTGAGAAGTTTTAGGGATGGGTGTCTGTTAGTTAAGTTGCGGTCTATGCTAAAAAAGTTTTTTTTTTTTTTTTTTTTTTTTTTTTTAATGAGGCAAAGAAAAGTTCGGAAATTTACTGTGTCGATCAGGGCGTCCAGTCAATTGTGCTAGGACGGGCAAATATTTTTAAAGGTCGAGCAGTGCCCGAGCTGGCCCCCACCTAGCTACGGGCCTGAGTTTGACCATACGAATATGTGTATAAAAGAAAAATTTCTATATCTCTCCCTAAAACGACGTTATGAGGGGGTGAAAAGCATGCCGAAATGGTTCAGGAAAAGGTAGCTTACGGCTTGTGCGAACTTGGCGGACGCACTGCCGTGCTCCCAGATATAAATGACAAGCTTCCAATCAGGTTATCTGAGCGAAATATGCCCCGGTCGTCGGCGCTCAACCGGTACAGCAATGACAATGTAAGTCAGAGGTTCTGGTTTCGAATGCCGTGTTGAGAATTATGATGCTTCATCATATATTATATTAATTTTTATCTCTTTCTTTCCTTTTATTCAAAAAGCCATAACAGTTTTATTCTTCAAAAATTAACTTTTTCCTTCTCATGGTCAAATACATTTTATCATGATTATTCAGTGGTCGTAAATTCTCTTTTCTTTAACGCAGATGTAAATAATAAAAAATTAAACGAATTGAATCATTTTCTTTTTCGCTATTTAACAGCTGCATCTAACGGACTTAATGAATAACAAAATCTACGATAATTACTTTCCTATCCTATTCGATAAAAAATTAAAGCTGATCTTTTTATTAACAAGAGTTATCACCTAATTTTACCATTATATTCAGTCAAAACGCAAATGTATGTATGTCATCAGTAATGTAAATATATTTTAACTTTTTGTAGATGATTCATAAGGTCACTGGAGGTTAATTTGGTGATATAGTCTAAATCCCGCATACAATTTCTATTAACGGCTAATTTTGGCGGTTGTCTTGATTCTAAAATTGTCTTTGATTTCATAGGATGTTGGCGTTGGCATAAAATGTTGTGTAAGTGGTACATTCTGCTTGCTACTGCCATATTGTAAAGACCTACGGCTGTCAACGGGCCACCCAATCAAAATCTGTTTTCATGAAGTTTAAATAAAAACATCTTAACCTTTACGATCTTTTGCAGTTAATTTTTTCAGGGTGAGACCCTATAAATGGGTGTTGCGAAGAGATGTGGTGTAATGCCATTGGTACATCTCGGCCAATCTATTAATTAAAAAGTGTGGAGGGGTTTCTACTCCACAGGCATTTTTTCTCTTAGTTGGAAAAATTGAATTCATATGGTAAGAAAAGTGTTCAGAGTATGGGACCGGGCAGAATTCTAGGTCGAATTATTAGCCCCCGGTATGCTATTTCTTTCTCCCAGCTTATTTTGTCTCCAATAAATAACGTTACCTTGAATAAGCCAGCCGTAAAACAAAGCCGATGTTTCATTGTACGATTAAATACTCTACAGCTTTTTAAAAAACTTCTAAGCATCGCGCATTTTCAATGTTTATACCGTCGTATTAGGAAAAAAAAAGTACTTTTAAATGTAGTTTATTTGAAAACTGCATCTCCATTTATTTTTGAAATATTAATTTTTTTGTAGTTTTTAGCGACATTTGTTTCATTTTGGCAACTCAAGCACTCCATTTCTGTAGAAAGTAAAGAAAAAATAGTTGAAAAACAGCAATTATATCTTTTTGTTGCGATTTTCTTATAAAAATTGAAAAAAAAAATTTTAAATACGTGCTATTTTGAGAAAAATATAAATGAATGATTTATGATGAAACATGGAGCTATTATAAACTATATTTAATTTTAAGTATCTATATTAATGCAAATGACGTCATTTTACATAAAATAAAAGCGTGTACTTTAAGTCTTAAAATTGAAATATGTTTTGCACTACAGTAGAGTCCCGATTATCCGAGTCCCGCTTAACGGAGTTATTTTCTTCTGATGCACTGGTGGTTTCTATTATTATGAAACAGCCATTATAAATGAAGCGTTAGGTGAAGATGAAAGAGCAGCCGTAAAAAGTTAGAACTCTGATTTTCTGGTTAGAATAGAAAAAAAAATGGGCCATATATATATATATATATATTTTTTTTTTTTTTTTTTTTTATGGCCATCCCCCCCCCCCCCCCCCCTTCTGACCAGAAAATCAGAGTTCTAACTTTT
The DNA here is from genome assembly GCA_963932465.1 of Maratus speciosus. Classification (NCBI taxonomy): domain Eukaryota; kingdom Metazoa; phylum Arthropoda; class Arachnida; order Araneae; family Salticidae; genus Maratus; species Maratus speciosus. The sequence goes on along the minus strand of OZ010790.1, from coordinate 1,413,439 downwards.
TACGATTGCTCTTTCATCTTCACCCAACGCTTCATTTATAATGGCTGTTTCATAATAATAGAAACCACCAGTCCACCAGAAGAAAATTAAGTAATGGAAATGCCGAGGGCGACACTAAATTCTGAAAAAGCAGAATTCCTGTTCTCTAGTTTGTTTTCTCTTTCTAAGGATGAGTTTCAAATAAAAATCTTTTTTATTGAATTAAAATTATTTATTTAAAAAAAATGATCTAAAAATCTGCGAAAACTGTGTTCACAAGCTGTGCGGATCTATGAGTACGTACCGCGTTGTCAATTAAAAAAAATATGATAATGCGTCAGATATAAGACTTGATTCTACGGGTCTATTTTCTTAACAAAATCAGCCAATACATTATCTCTTCCTTTCAAAAACAGCATCTCTCGGCGATGAAACATGTCCACAAACCTAATTTTCTCCGAACTCCATTTCGTTCAAGACTATAGTATAGAGAGATAAGACAACAAGAACGCCGGGGCCTCTGTCATAAGTGATTTATAACTACTTCAGGGTGCACGGTTCGGTGAGCCCGATACCGCTTGATTGGGCCCTTTTATTTCCGACCGCAGGCGGGTCAGAAAGGTCGGCTCGGGGCCCTGATGAGTTTCGGGGGACCCCGAAATTTCGCGTCGACAGCAGATAGCGAACGGGCAGACTAATGGCTGCAGAAGCTAATGGGTGAAAGAGAAGCAAAAGTTGGTTATGATATTAATTTCCCAGAAACTTTCAAGGAATTATTTTCGCGCAGATTTATATACATTGTTAGTAGCTAAATGATTCCGTGGAAATCGAATCGTATTGAGCACTTCCCTGTAATCTGTTATGTATAAGAAAATTAAAATAAAGGAAACATATTGACGCATATGTCAATACGAATTTATTATATTTCAACCACATGGTTAACAACAACGAAAAATCATGCGTGAAGCATAGATTATGAAACGCTTTCCAACACTTCCGGAATACTTTAACAAAACTTCACCGTTTAATAAGGTGAAAGATGAAAACACAATTTGAAAAATGCATAGCACATTAGTAAATCCAATTACAGGAATTACCAGTAGTCGGAAAAATATCCGAATTATTTTGTGCAGCCCTGTATAAGATCTATAGATTTGGACATAATCTAAATAGTATGTTAAAATTCAATTGAGTCAGGAAGCGCATATACAGTTGTAAATTCCCCTTCAGTGATTTCCGCCAATAAACGGAAACGTACTCCAGATGTTTTGTGTTATCCTGTGTATCATCCATAGAATTTATACACGCCCGGTAATTCGGAAAAAATTAGTTTAATTTAAAAACGTGTACCACAACTTAAAACGCACTTCCAGCCGTTATTGTTCTTAGACTGTAACCGAATTAATTCTTTTGAGTGTCCTTGTAAATGAACGATGAATGCCACACACACCATATTCTATAGCAGGGCCAGAGATCTGCACGGGCCGGGCTCGGGCCTAATTTCATTTAAGGCATTCGGGCCAGGCCATACATTTTTCTGAAGGCTCAGGCAGGGCCGGGCCTTGTCACTACTCTTTACGGGCCGAGCCTAACTTATTTTTTCTGAACAGACTGGTTTCATTCCTAGTCTTCACGGCCCAAACTTTCAGTCCTAGTTTTCATTGTCTCGGCGTGGCCTCGTCCGTTTAAAATTCAGTAAAATTAAGCTTGGCCCAAAATTTTTTCAAAAAATGCATATATTTTTAAATCGCAATATTCTACAATTTAACATTAAAATTCATTCTTTTCAAAGAATAGTAGATTTCTACGCTTATTAAAATATAGTTAAACTAGGGGGCTCTGCCCCCTGCAAGCTACGCTCGCCAACCCCCGTTCAGACACCGCAGAAACTGAAAATCTAAAAATCTAACGGGTTTTAAAAATATTAGAGAAGATTAAATTATACTGAAAAAGGTGTGCAGATCTCCCTGTAAACGGGTTTCCATTCAATTCCCTTTGTTTGCAAAAATTTAACGGAGAATCAGTTGCTGTTAAGACATCCAATGGTTGTTTTCGTTTTTGATTAAAGAGGATCAGTTAAACATTTGAAAAGAAGCTAAAATAAAATGAATTAAGTATTCAGAGTCTTTGTCAACCGATATTTTAAAACAATCTCTATAACAATAGCCTAAATCATGTGACTATCATCAAGTTCCGGGCGGAACACTTTGCTTTTTATACTCTAGGTGCCATTTTGATACTTTAATGTTATCCAGGCACAGGTGATAAGTCGACAAATATTATTCTATCCCCATCATTTCATCTATATTATAATAGTTCAAGTCATCAAATGCCATAAACAAATGCGATCTGATCCCTTCGCCTTTCATATGAAGGTTTGGAACAAATGTCATATACATGCCAAATGCCATCAAATGCCATCATATACATGCCACATATAAACGCCAATTTGGGGAACGCATTAGCAGCATAAACAACAACATCCGGCTTACCATATCAAGCAAAATAACGATACTTTGGCTCCAGTTAAGTACCCGTTGCGTATATGACATTGGCGTCAGAAAAAAATCGCGCCAATATGGGGCCGTATGTGACATCTGTGCCGAAAGAAAAAAAAGCCGGGTGCAAATCTCGCCAATATCTTTTTTTCAATTCGCCAGTTAGCATTTTTTTTATTGTTCGAGTGGTAAATTAAAACATTGATTTGAAGTTGAAATTAAATGTCATGGTTTGTTACATAATTTAATATTTCGCCAGATGTCATATACGCATGTTTGGCATGATTTTTTTTTTTTTTTTTTTTTTTTTTTTTCTCTACGAAAATTTCACGAAAACCTCGTTTTCGAATACCAGTTACATATGTATTTTTGGTACTACTTAGTTATCCCGTCGACAAAAAATCTATCGCGAACTTTAAGATTAAATGTCAATAATGGTTGATGGTAAATGTCACATTCACTTGACTTTTAGCAAGTTACACGTGTTTACGTCATCAAGTGATTTTTATTTCGACGTTTTATTTTTATATTTATTAATGTTATACTAATTTATTTGTTCTTTAGTTATTTAAAATAAAAATTTTGTCAATCTGTACAATTTGGCGAGTGGTTTGGAAATTTATATAATTTGCGAAATTGGGTGACGGAATAACTACTACATTGTACCGTATTTTTTAATTATTTTCTATTATTTCCAAAAGGAAATAGCAAAAAAAAATAACTAATTACTATAGAACAAAATAATTTATATAAATTTAAAAAATAAATAAAAGTAAATATACATTTATTATTAAATAAACAACAATAGCCGGGTAACCATGTCTATCAAAATAATGCCATTTGTGCGCCAATTAGGTACCCCGGTGCGTATATGACATCTGCGCCTAATATTAGGTAGATTTCGTAAGAAATACTACCTATTGCAGTCGTTACCATGGTGCGACTTTTGAAAAATTCCTTCATAACTTTTCATTACATGACCCCAGGAACCCAAAACCACCCCCACCTAAAAAGTTTATATATATATATATATATATATATTATATATATATATGTATGTATGTACTAAATTTTGTTCGCACGATAAAAGTCGCAATTATGCACGGAACGTCTTCAAACTCGCCAACAACTTTAAGATGGCTAATTTCTCGGCGGGGATTGAAAATGAGCAAAATCGGTCCAAGGGAATGGGAATGGAGAAGGTTTAAAATTTTGAATACCGTCTTAACATGATTCTGATAAAACCAACTTTTACATAACAATGGCAGGAAAAAATAAATATTTTTCGTTATAGCTGTTACCAACAATTAAAAAAAAGCAATAAAAATCTCACCACAACAATTGCTTTTCTAATGCAATGTTTTCACGTGAAAAATTAAATTAGATAAACAGTTTGACGAATTGAAAACAAATTGAATATTACGTCATAAGTTTTCTCGAGCAAGATTTCTGCATGAAAATTCAAAATGAAATAAATAGTTTGACGAATTAAACTAGTCGGATGTACCAGTCCCAAAACTTTCTTCTATCTCATACATGTTAATACTTCAAAGTTCGCTATCACACTGCCAAAATTAAATGGCAATCTGTGCATCTCATGAGGATGCTAAAGATATGAAATTCAGTGCATTAGTTCTTTAGATAGGACTATCGCTGAAATCGTCTAAATCCAGCAAAATGCTGCCTAGCAGCGCCACCTATTGGGTGATTTATACCAAATCCCAATCAGCAACAATTATGTCAACGTCTGACTGAAATTGAAGTTTGGAGAAAATCCGTGCATTAGTTTTTGAGATAGAGCTATTTCGAAAATCGTGAAAATTCCTGCATAGCAGCGCCACCTATTGGGTGATTAACACCAAAACCTAATTAACAACAACTTGTGTCAACATATAACTAAATCTGAAGTTAGATGAAAATTCGTCCATTAGTTCTATAGATAGAGCGATTGAGGCAATTGTGAAAAAGGCAGCACAGAAGCGCCACCTGTTGGGCGATTTACGCCAACACATAATCAGTAGCAAGTCATATCAAGGACTAACTGAATCTGAAGTTTTATCAAAATCCGTGCGTTAGTTCTTAAGATAGAGCTATTGGGGAAATATTGTAAATCCTGGAAAATTCATCATAACAGCGCCACCTGTTGGTTGATTTACACCAAAACGTAATCAGCATCAATTTATATAAGGGACTAACGAAATCTGAAGTTTGATCAAAATCCGTGCATTAGTTCTGGAGATTGAGCTATTGCAGAAATCGTGAAAAATGCTGCATAGCAGCGCCACCTGTTGAGCGATTTACACCAAAAACTAATCAGCATCAATTTGTATTAGGGACTAATTGAATATAATTTTTTTTTTAATTCCGTGCATTAGTTCTTGAGATAGAGCGCCCACAAAATTTGTGTCACATACACACAGACAGACAGACAGACTCACAGAGTCACAGACAGACATTTTGTAAAAACATGTTTTTTGGAATATCTGACCCCTAAAACGTGTAAATCCGTCGAAAACCGGAAGTCGAAAATTTTCATGAATCCAATACTTTCTTCTTTTAAAGATAGAAGAAAGTAAAAAACAACAAAATATTCGTCATATTGAAAATATAATGGACCACAGCAGGTGAATATGTAACGTCATTGAGTTTGAAGAAACGTATTAAAACATGATAAAAACCCGAGTGTGGAAACATTAACATAATTTAACACTTTGAGGTTCTCTGAATTTGATTTAGCCATTTTTAAACATATTCCATATACATGCGTGTGTGTATATTAGAATTTTCACAAAATATTTAGCTCCTTAGAGCTCATTCTTAGAAAAGGAACTGGGTTTATCTTTAATCCTGATTTAAGTTTTGTTGGTGAATTTAGTACTTAATTTCGAAATCTACCTCCGCCTGTAGGCCCGAGCCGGCAGGGATTTTTTTTTCTTTTCGTTTTGTTTTGTTTTTTAAAAAAAGAAGTGAAAGCCATCAATTTAAATGTTTCATTTTTAAATGAAAGTTTTGTATTTAATAAAATGATAACGAAATTAAAAAAAAAAAGCATTGTCCTTAGCATAGATTTAAAGGAGGCCAAACTGTCGCCAAATTAATTTAAAATAGTAACCTTTTCTGAATTATGAAAAAAAAAAATTTCTGTTATGATTAAAATTTGAGTTGCCATCATTAGAAAAAATGTATTTAAAATTAGAAAAAAATTAATATTTCGAAAACTAATTCGAATTTAAAAATTCTAATACCAGTCTTGAGATCTGTGGATCAACACGGATTTTTGGTGTTAATTTCATCGCAAAGTATTTCATATTTTAGGAGAAATCGCCGTGAAACAAAGTCAGTTGTTTAATCAGTCGATTCAAAGAATCGATACATTTCAGGCGTTTCATAAATTCGTTTCATTAGGATTTTATATATACGAGTTGGAACCCGTCGAAATTCGACGAACCAAAATGTTTAGAAAGAAACTGTTAGATCAAATTTATGATAAACCTACAAAAATAATTACAATAAAAAATTCATCTTACATTGGTTGTCTAACTCTTAAAACAAATAATATTTTTAACCTAAAATTACCAAAATGTTATTTCCACAAACTTCAACTGCTTAAATTATTGAAAAATTAAACTATATTAGAATACGTAATCAAGATGAATAATTATGATGAAGTTATCGATTGAGGCTCTTACGTTTGTTTTTACGGGATGAAAAATCAGTAAAAAAGATTTTGCTTTGTTACATCATAAAAATTTTCCCCATAAAATCTAAACTGTATGTTATTTACAAATTTTCAAAATTTACATACGCACCACTCAAATTCACAATTTAAAAGTATTTTAACGCGCAATAGATTATTAATGAATTATTAATGAAATTTCCAAACTTAAAGTCCCATTTGTCCGATACGACTTTGCATGTGAACCTTCTCACAAACTTTAAGTTCTAATCTCAGCACCCACGAATAAAAATTTCAGAAATTTGCCTTTAGTTGTCATAGTATTGGCCATTTAGTATCGGTCAAACATTTAGTTTTATCAAAGAAAATGATCGTTTTGTTTTAAATATGACATCATTTTTACTCATTGAATCATTTTGCCTAGCGTCTCAAACTCAGTATCAGCGTAATGTAAAAATATTGGAATGTAACTGATTTATGAAGAAGAATGCGTGGTTTTTTTTTTTTTAATGGCTGACGTCATTTTCTGTTCAAAAATTATAAAAAAAGTTACTTTTATTTGTAATGTGAAAATGGCATCAATAAGGATATAATCAATAAAAATGAGTAAACCATGACTATTTTCCCTTTACTTTTAACGAGTTGGAACCTGTCGAAATTCGACGAACTAAAATGTTAGAAAGGAACTGTCAGATCGAATTTATAATAAACCTACAAAAATAATTACAATAAAAAATTCATCTTACATTGGTTGTCTAACTCTTAAAACAAATGATATTTTAAACCTAAAATTACCAAAATGTTATTTCCACAAACTTCAACTGCTTAAATTATTGAAAACTGTATTAGATTACGTAATCAAGATGAGTAATTACGATGAAGTTATCGATGGAGCTCTTATTTTTGTTTTTACGGGATGAAAAATCAGTAAAAAGGATTTCGCTTTGCCACATCATAAAATTTCCCCCCCATAAAATCTAAACTGTACATTATTTTCACATTCTCATAATTTACAAACGCACCACTCAAATTCACAATTTGAAAGTATGGCCATTTAGTATTGGTCAAATATTTAGTTTTATATTAAAAAAAAATGATCGTTTTGTTTTAAATATATCATTTTTACTCACTGAATCATTTTGCCTAGCGCCTCGAACTCAGTATCAACATAATATAAAAATTTTAAAATGTAGCTAATTTATGAAGAAAAATGCGTGTTTTTTTTTTTTTTTCTTTTATGTCTGACGTCATTTTCTGTTCAAAAATTATAAAAAGTTACTTTTATTTGTAATGTGAAAATGGCATCAATATGGATATAATCAATAAAAATAATAAACCATGACTATTTTCTCCTTTCAATATAAATTGAGTACTTCAGTTGCCACGATTACAAAATTTTTATTAAAAACTAATAAAAAATTAATATCTCAAAAATAAATTGAGATACAGATTTCAAACAAATTGCATTTAAAAGCACATTTTTTTCCCTGTACGAAGGTGTAAAACTTGAAAATGTGCGATGTTTAGAAGTTTAAAAATTTGCAGTAGCGAAAATTGCAAAACCGAAATTTCATTTCAAATTTCAAAGTGCTGCCATTCGCAAAATGACGTATGCGTTACGCACAGATATGTTTGTCCTTTATAATATAGATAGAAATGGTGTACTTCAGTTGCCACAATTACAAAATTGGCACTAAAAACTATAAAAAAATGAATATTTCAAAAATAAATTGAGATAGAGTTTTCAAACAAATTGCATTTAAAAGTAAATTTTTTTCCCTGTATTACGGTGTAAAAATTGAAACTGTGCGATGTTTAGAAGTTTAAAAATTTGCAGTAGCGAAAATTGCAAAACCGAAATTTCATTTCAAATTTCAGAGTGTTGCCATTCGCAGAATGACGTATGCGTTACGCACAAATATGTTTGTCCTTTATAAGATAGAAAAACCGAAATTTCATTTCAAATTTCAGAGTGTTGCCATTCGCAGAATGACGTATGCGTTACGCACAGATATGTTTGTCCTTTATAAGATAGATAGATAATATAGATTAAAATATAGTAAAACGTGTGAAAAAGAACCTGCCTATGATGGAATTTTGTTTTAAACTGAAAAACGTGTTGATCCATGCAAAATTAATATACTAATACGTAAGAAAAGAAGATATAATACATTTACACTTGCTAAGAAGGGAACTTATCTATGACGCTTTTTTTTTTTTTTTCGTTTCTATGCAATTCCGTTTTAGATTTTACTGTATAGCATTTTTCAGATTTTTAACACTTCAATACATGGAATATGGATTAACAATATTAATGATAACTGAAACATTTACATACAAGAAATAAAGATTCATTAAAAAAATAAATATCGCACCCCTGCAGTTCTATAAAAATGAAGATTATAAACATGCAAAAAAAAAAAAAAAAAAAAAAAAAAAAGTTAAGATAAGTTTTTTCTTGAAGGGTATAATATATACTCCTGATCTATTGATGGCTTGTATAGGGTCAATTTTCGCATTTAACAAAAGAAAATAGAGATTTTATGTACATAGGTATGACACTGCAAAAATTTCGTGACAGAATTAAGGAACATGAAGCAGATCTGAGATTGAATAGACCCCACACTGCATTATCAAGATTAGCACAAATTCAACCTATAAAAGTAGATTTCAATAGAGCCAAAATTATTTTCCATACAAGTAACCACCAAGAAGCTATCATAAGAGAATCTCTGGAAATAATATCTAATAAAGAAATAGTTTGTAACGATATATTATCATATGATATCTATGCAGTCTAGAAAGATTTAATACATAGTTAATAAACCTGTACTTTTCGATAAAAGAATAGCATTTCTGTTCCCCCCCACCCCCCTTATTTTCAAATCCACCCTTGAAATGAAATGGTCTGTTCCGGACAAGGCTAGAGACGCGGAGACAAAACAGCTGTTAGTTTTTCACTGAGGATGACCGAGTAAGTGTCGGTCGAAAACGTTATGAATTTTAAATGACTTTAATGTTTTTTTAAAGGATTTTATCATACTTGACACCTGTAAGCAATGTTTTTACATTTTGTGTATTTTATATATGTTTATTAAAAATCAAGGTGCACTAAATTTTCAACTTTCTATTGAATAATTTGTTTTTATTGAAATATTTAAGGATGCTTGTATGCTTTTTCATTCTCTAACTGGTTGTGCAGTTTAAACTAAAGGAAACCAAAACCAGAAAAGATTCTAATGAAGCTGTAAATAGTTTCTGTAAATTAGACAATTTATCTTTCAACAGCTGTTTTAAGTAAATATTGTTCCATATAACTATTGGTCCTGCATTCTACATTTAAAAATTCAGCTTCAAACTTCAGATTTAAGAGGGAGAGGGGGGCAGGAAGCTAGAAATGGCCTGCCAAAGCAAAAGTTCTTACCTAAAGAATGACACAATCAATTACAGTTAAAAAAATAATTTATACTTGTTTTGACTGAAAATATCAAAAATACCATATGCAATATTTCGAAAATATCAAATTTCATGATATTTTGAAAATAAATATTGGATATATATATCCATTGATATATATCACCGAACCCCGATAGCTAACCAGCTGTCTTTTTAAAGGAGAGTCCAAAAATGTCAGTGAAAATAATTCATAGCTGTCTTTTTAAAAGAGGGCCCAAAAATTTCAATGAAAATAATTCATAGCTGTCTTTTTAAAGGAGGGTCCAAAAATTTCAATGAAATTCATAGCTGTCTTTTTAAAGGAGGGTCCAAAAATTTCAATGAAAATAATTCATAAGTTTTTACCCTTTTTCTAAGTAGGAAAACTTCACTTGAATTTGACAAGGATTCAAAATTTCAATTAAACAGCTAATCACAGCAAACAAATTTGACTCACATAATCACAAGATGAAGGTTAGTTGGTTTTTATTTTTATTTGGCCAATTTAATGCAATACAATATATATGCAGTTTCTAAATCTTAGGGGGTTTTATTTTTTTCCCCTAGAAGGGAAGTTTTTCAACAAATATAGTTGACTCTTTGAAATTCCCTATTATATAATCAGAATTCATTTTAGAATGTCAACAAAGGAAATCCTAATTAACAGATAGACCATAGAACAGATGGTACTGATTTTATCGATTATTAATTTTCTTAAGAACTGAAGTACTTTTTAAGAATTTTGATACATTTCACAATTTGTGTATTAGAGTAATAATTTTTGCCATTGTAAAGCAAGAATCAGATGCAAATATTAAAAGTGCAGTTACAGTTTTACATTATGCATTAATGGAAACACTAGATGGTTAGGAATATATAATTTAACAATAATTGAATTAGTATGAACGAAATATTTATTTATAAAATTTTTGTATTCAGTACATCTGTAGATGAATTTAGTTGCATACAATACATAAAAACTTAAAATACTATTGTGCCAATATTTAAAAATTGAATAATGGCCAATTTGCTTATAATCTCGTTTTATATGTTATTTTTGCACTCTATTTTTTATTTGCATTTCTATGCAAATATTGCTAATTTATAATCACGCTAAAGAAAAATATGTGTAAACAAAACCATGATTAATATATTTTAAATTTTATAATCAACCAAATATATGGTAAATGACGGAGACAGAAGAGTTGTTTCGGAAAGGAACAAATTATCTTGAACCCAACATTTTTTTATATGCTGTTTAAATTAACCATACATACTAATGCATAGCTAAGTATCATCGAATGAATTTACATCAACAATTAAAAAAATTTTAATCAAATGTTATGCACCTTTAATAATTGGGTTTCATTGTTTTCTGGCCTTAACTTCATAGTGATTATTGCATTGCTTCTCTCACTTGCTGTTTATTGAAAAAAAAAGTCACAATTTTATAGGACATGAAGTTCTTGCATGCAAAATTCTCATGGATAAGATTAGACAGTTTGCGATTGAATCCCACCATCCCCTTTGAATTCAATATATAAAAGAACAGAATCATAAAATATTTCTTAGTTTTTAAGCTCTTGAATGCTGGTTTCATTTGTTTTGACAGACAGTAAAAGCTCCAAACTAGACAAGGTTCTAATCTTTTTTAGAGTAATAATGATGATAGATATAATGGCTGGCCATAAAATTAAAGAATAAGGAAAGTTGAGTTGACTACCAAAGAGAGGGGCTCAGGCCTTCGACGCTTCGACCAATGGGAAATGAGTTCATTGCAGTTCGATTCCACTATCCTTACGTAAATCATCATTATGTTGCATGTGCTGCAGTAGATTTCTGTAGTTCACAATTTTGTTTGAGATTAACAGTAAGGGTTCTCTCCCTGTAGGTGCCCCAGAAGCCACATTGATGATGAGTTCTTGTAACTCATACAAACAAAAAATATAACAATTTTTTGATTTTAAGGAGTTTGGTTTGGAAAAACTTATCAATATAAAAAAAGCAAATAAACATAATGTTTAAAATTTCATAAAAAGTGGATGAAAAAAAAATACAGGCAATGCAACCTGGATACCCAAATGAAAGATGACAATATGCTGTCTGGCATACAGAACACAGAAAAAAATCATTTTTAATTGAAAACTCTAATATTTTTTTTACATTTAGTAAATTTCTTAAATTGCCCACCAAAAAGCATTTTTGGTACTTTCATATTAACTACCTGCCAACTATCCAGTGCAAAACATTTCACTCTTTATAGTAACCTTTATTATTCTCATTATTTTAGTGTTGAAGCACATAGTTCGATTACATATGTGTTAAATTTGTACTTTATTCTTTTATTTGTGAAGATTAAATTTCACTTGACAAGTTAGTTATGAAATATTATATGAATGCAAACAAAAGCAGAATTATTAAAAAAAAATTTAAGTCCAAATGGGTGTTAATCTTCTGTAATTGGGTTGCTCATAGATTTAAAAGTAGTCGTGTTCGAAAATTATTTTAAAACCATAAAAAATCAGTCAATTGAGATACAGCTTTCAAACAAATTCAATTTAAAAGTACCTATTTTCCCCTGTTGTATGGTGCAAAATTTGAAATTGTGTGATGTTCAGAAGTAGAAAAAAATTGCAATAAAAGCACAATTTATAAGGTCATTGCTGTTGTCAATATGACATCAGCATTACTCACAGACAAGTTTTTGCTTTATAAAGTACATATTTTGAAGAGGGGGATCTGACTCCACAAATCCTTTCTGTGAGAATATCACACTGCCAGTTGCTGAAAATGTTAATTCAGTTTGATACATGAACTTCCTAAACAGAGCTACACGTCCAAAATTTAAGAAATTTCATATGTAAATGCAATATTTCACACTCATAAATATATTCTGTATTATGATAAGATGTAAGTTAATAATGCAATTATATTTTGAAGTTACAATTAAATCAGTTCATTTTAAAATTTTAATAACAGCACATTATATATAGACAAACGATAAAAGATAGCTTTTTATTTACTGGTAGAAATACAATTTTGATCTAAAATTTCATACAGTAAATATATTTATGACAAAAGTAACTTTTAGTGTACTTAAACAGACATTATAATAACAATAGTAAAAAGAGTTTAAACTTTAAGAGGCTAGTTCAGTCACGCGAAAAGTTAATCACTTGCTAATATTAATCCTATGGAGGAAATTTTTAAAGATATCTTGTTTGCATTTCAATATTTTTTTTTTTTTTTCTACATTAGATCACTGAGATTGATCTGCAAAAAGGCCATTTTTTACTTTTGATTTTCTTTAAAGGAATTTTTAATTAGGACATATTCATTTTCAGAAACGTTTCCGAAAGTGGAAGTATTCTCATAAAAAAAAAAATCTGCAAAGAAAATTGAAAAAGTAAAAAATGGCCTTTGTACAGATTGACCTCAGCTATACAATGTAAAAATCATTTTAAAATATTGAAATGCAATCAAAATATCTTTTAAAAATTTTTCCATAGGATTAGCATTAGCGAGTGAGTTTTTTCGCGTGATTGAAGCAGCCCTTTAAAAGAAAAACTTTAAAATATTAAATAAACTATAAAATGTTATGATGACAAGAAAAATGTGACAAATTAAAACATACCTGACGTAACCACTCTATAAGGGGCTGCGATACATCTTGTGCGACTAAACTATGCGGAGAATCTGTAAAGGCAATGGCGATAACCCTCTGCTGAAATGACTCTGGAAATGTCTTGCACTGTTAAAACAAGTTGGAAGTAAATTTTTAAGTAAAGTAATTTCAAAAGAAAATGTTAAACATACATTACATCAAATAGCATTAGGAAAAAAAGAAAAAGAAAATTAGAACCAATTTAAAATCATAATCCTGTTTATTACAAAATATATAATTAATGAATTTTAATGACATAAAATAGGCAATCTTTAACTTTAGATTAAATGTACACACTGAAAATATAAACAAATGCTTAGGAAGTATGAAAATATACATTTAATTACAAAAAGTTTTATTATATGTGGTGACAAGAATTCTGAGCCACAAGTTAGGTAGATATTTCAATGTGACTCCCGAAGAGAAACACCAACTGCCGAAGAATAGATTTTGATGAGATGCATAATTTTACAATGAGAACAGGAGCAGAAGCAGTCCAGATTTCAACTTAGTCAGAAGGACTAAAGGACAGATGCTGAAAATGTCAAGCCGGCGAGACGGGTCGTGCCCTACTAATGTTTTTTGCCCGTTATAAATCGGCAGACGGCTGACTTAAATATAAGCATTTTTACTTTAACTATTTTATTCAGACTGTGAATATTTTCATCCACATGTAACCAATAATACATTATAAATTTCGTTTAATAAACTAAAAAGAAGACTGGAACATTCCTGGATGCTGTGTGCCATTTACTTACATTTTATCCTATCATTTCGAATCTGCAACCACCCCTCCCATATATATATACTCATATATGTTTCAAGAGCTCTATTGGACTTTAATTCAGTTAATTAAAATTAAATTAAAACGTAAGAAAACTCATGTTGCATAAATCAAAATTAAATTATTTAAATTCAAGCCACAGTAATAGAATCTGATAAGGACATCATGTATTCTTATCACCCTTTACATATTTAAATACAACAACAAGTCACTTCCCACATTTAAAATTGCTGTTTACTCACCATTTAACTCATAGTATAAATATCATAATAAATGTAATGCATACCTTTATTTACAATAAACCAGTTAAATATAATGGTTACTAAGTTATTTCAGAGTAAATTCATCTTCAAATACTTCCTTTATAATTTATGTTCAAGTTCATGCATGTCCAAAACATCATATCACCATTTTCTTTTTCTGTACTTACAAGGGAACCACCTTTGGTGCTGCGCGCACCTAGCATCGAGACCTGGTGCATTTTGTAGCCCTCTACATAAAAGTGAGAGAACCTATAAAATTTCTCTGTTAAAATCATATTTTATATACTTTTTTATTCTTTTAATTTTTATTATTAAATTTTTATTTCTTTCTTTCATGCCAAAAGTGAGTTAAGTCGCCAAATAGGGCGCTACAATTTTCCTGCCCGCTTTATCCGGGAGTAAATGTACATTACAAAATTATATTAGATTGCGATTTGTTTGATAATTGGTAGCATAAAAGACAAGAATTAGGTTTTTTCTTTTTCTTTTTTCTATGCAGACGATAAATATGTAAATAGTAAATATCTATTATATATATAAAATCCAAACGGAAATTTTGTTCTGAACATCTATATTTCGAGTTCTACTGCATGGATTTTGATGGAACTTATACTGTTAGATAGGTATCGTTAAAGGGAAGGTTTTAAGCTATAACACATCATTCTACGTAGATTAGTTACAGAATTATGACGGAAAGTTCTGTTATTTTGGACGCTAAATTTACCATTTTATTTCTTGGTGAAATTTATCGTTGATTTAAAAAAAAAATTGAAACGGCTATTGCACCTTGAAAAAAAAAAAAAAAAAAAAAAAAAAAACTGTTACAATTTTTATTTAAAAGAAAAAAAAAGAAAAAATCCATTTTAATAAGTGATAATATTAAAAAATGAAAATATTTAATTTAAACATGAAAGGGAATGTTCGTAATGCTTAAAAAATTACTCAGATAAACTATTGCAATTGAAATAAGATTTGGCTATTTATCTTTTGCATCAGGTCAAGAAAAATGCAACTGAAAAATTGATAGGATGATATCAAGGAAGTTTCCATAAGTGCATGCTTAGAAATATTTAAAAAAATTATATAATATTCTTCTCATGAGGAATATATAGAATATTCTTCTCATGACATATAATATGTTTAAAAAAATAATCGACAGAATTTCGATTTAGCGTTCGTAAAAAAATAATGAAAATTTAATTTGCTTGGCGATTTAATGCTGGTTGGCGACACAATAAAATTTTGAATGATACTTTTTTTATGATAAATAATTTTTAAGTAAAACCTTTTTCTACTCTTCATATGAAGTTAGAAAGATTAACTTAAATAAATACATTTTTATTACTGCAGTTTTGTCATATACTTTTATATGTGTATATATTAAAATTTTACTATCATAATTATACGGTTTAAAACAAAATTTAAGCTTATTAAATTTGTTCCAAACTCAAAATTAATGTCCGATTCTGAACATTGGCAATTTGACTTTGATATTGTTAGTGTCGGAAATAAGAAGTGATGGTTATTGTTGCCATGGAAATAACTACTTAATATAAAAATGTTTAATGATAGCATGTTTAATTAGCCAGCTACTTTTAAAGCAAACTTAAACAGGTACTATAAGATTAAATGCCAATAATGGCTGATCGTAAATTTTACATTCACTTGAAATTAAACACGGTACACGTGTTTGTTGCATCATTAAGTGATTTTTAATTTGACTTCTATTTGTAATTTTCTTAATGTTTACAAATTTATTTATCCTTTTGTTATTTAAAATAAAAATTTTGTCAATTTGTATAATTTGGCGAGTATTTTGACAGTTTATATAATTTAGCGAAATTGGTTGACACTTTGACAGGATAATCAAATAGTATCCTTAAAACTTTTCTAGACAGTGAAGCCATGTAAAATTAAATAACTACTGCAACACGCAATTTGTATATATTATATATGCTTACAGATAAAAATAATACGCTAATCTTTCGTTTAGATTTAAATTCATTGAGTTTTAGGCATTTAAACACTTATTTAACAAGCAATTTCCAAATGCATTTAAATATCTTGCATTTGGCAAGGAAATGAGTTGGTAGCCAAATAGTGTGGAACATTCGTCTTTTTTGCGCCAAATACTCAAATATATTTCTTTTTTTCAGATTTTTACTGAGATTCCGCCGCCAAATTTGACTGATGTTTTACTACATACATGAGTAGTATTATAAGCATTTTTTTTTTCAAAATAATTTGGGAGGAGGGTCTTTAAGGAGACCTTCCTTGTGAGTGACAATTTTGATTTGTTCTTTTTTATTTTTAACTCCTCCATCATATGACTTACAGACGGAAACTAGCAGATGTAATTGTAAAAATGATGGTACTTATGATTTACATCTTATATGTTTATTTGTAATTTTGAGTTCACGTTTGTAACCAAGCAATTTGATTTTAAGTCAAAAAGACGTAAGCGTGAATTAGGTTCAAGTGATGTTTACAATAAAGGTGATTTTGCAAGTATACGAAAGCATTTTTAGAGTATTTTTTTAAAATTCAAATGTACAATATATAAATAGCAATTAATATTTTAAAAATGGGGTCAAATATTTTAATTTTAATATAAATGTCTCCCACACATGCACATTACGTTTTGTAAAATAATTTAATTTCAGACATTTAAAAAATTTCTCACCATAATTTACTGCGAAAACATGTCGATTTGTTTCCCCCAAATGTGTGACTTTTATAACCTCGAAGCCAGATTAGCTAATATTGTCCACTCTTACTTTAATAAAAAAGATATCTCCAATTTTCCTTATAGAAACGTTCAATGCTTGCAATGTTAAGTAGTAAAGATTATTCTTAAGAAAATGTAAGCAATTATGCGTTATTACCATCACGAAATAAAACATTTTGCAAAAAAAAAAATTTTTTCTACAATCACTTTTAGTTATTCCTTTAAATCGTCATTTTTTTCCATATCCTCCATTCTTTTAGAAATGTTATTAAAATATATTGGATGAATCTTCCATAATTAACCATCCTACAATTGGCAAATTTAATTATATAATCTTGGAAGATTCATTTATATTTGAAAGGAACCATCGACGGTAAATCCGATTTCAGAAAATTACGTGAAATTTGTACTTAGCGATTAGTAAATTTATGTTTTTTTTATTATGGATCAAATGCACAAAAAAAATATTTACTATTATATATTTTTTATCTGCAGCTGTTTTACAATCAGTAAGAAAGCATCACTTTGAATGTACAAAAAAACTTTCAAATGCCAAAGGTGGCCAATGGAACAATATCTGTTCATTTAGCCTAGGTTTAAAAAAAAAGTACCTCAGATTCAAATAAAATTTCAATCATTATAAAGCAATTTTGGCTGATGCACATCCCGAGCAGCTGATCGTAGTCACAAATTAACGTTTTTAGTTTTATTTAGGCGACAGACTGATGAATAATGACGTCTTGAAAATAAAAGCATGTTTATTTCTCCGTCTTATTACGCTCATTAGAGAAATGTGAAAAAAATCTTCGGTTTGCCAAAAAGATCATTACTAAAAATTTTGCATAACTAACTTTATTTATCATTCGCAAAGAGTTTTGATAGTGAAAGATCTAAAATTCAATCAACAGCAATTTGACATTATTTAATGGAATGTAGTTTGGCGCGTAATTAACTCTGCTTTGTAGCTAACTCTGGTACATTTGTAGCCATACTATTACGAACATTTCTAAAGTTTCACATCAAACTTGGTTGTGGATCCGATTACGGATGATTGGGACTATTTTATTGAATGAAAACTAGAGGTTTAGTTTTCTATTTGAATCAGTTATCTAGGGTATTTTCCTAGGTTAATAGTTGCATGATTAAACTTGTATATAAAAAGAAATGTCAGTTAAAATGACATTGTTTTAATTTTATTCACACAATTCAGCTTTAACTATCCACTTTTACATGATTCACATATTTTAAAATATAAAAGTTAAATACTGTTTTGACTTTATTTAATCTACTGGAATTCGAAGATAAGAAACTGTAGAAAACCTGCCAAAAGAAGACGTATATTACCAAATATAATGTAACATAGAGAGAGATTGTATTTATGTTATTATTTCCACACATAGCACCAAGCTGAGAAGCCCGGAGTAAAAGAACTGGCAAACGAAAGTGAATGACCCGAACATTCTTTAAGTTAAATGGTCAATCTCTGCAATCATTGTAATTCTCTCTTTTTTAGTAGTGTAGTGATTAGAGAACATTGTAATTTCTGATGATCGTAATGGCCATAATTCCTTCCCAAACTCTTCATGATGTACTAAACAGTTGCTTCTGAATTGCCTGAAATTCGTCTAACGTATCAGATAATATAATAGCACAATGTCGTTTGATGCGTATTCAGAAAATAACGGAAGGACGTTCCAGGTGAAGGTCCATATTAATTTAAAATACAGGGTCGAATTCTCCATTTCGTTTGATTGAAGTTTTATTTGAAAAATAGACCAGCGCAGCAGGCTCAGCCTGCTAGTATTTCTATAAAAACTTTCAAGATCATTGAAAACTATTTTTTAGTGAAATGCAAAACAAGCAAACAATTTTCTTTTGAAATCGAATGCAATAAATTTTCGAATGTTTAAAAATGAAATGTTGCTGTATTAAATGGTCCTTTGGTAAAAGTAATCATAAAGTAAATTAATATTTTTACACAATTTAGAAAAATTACTGTGGCTAATTAGGTCGGACTCGGACATTACAATTTCTACTGAAATCCAAACCACTCCTCTCACAAGTCAAACAGCTATGGCATTTGGCTAGGGTTGCTGCTAAGCTCTACTTTTGAAAAAAAAAACGCCAACTTTTTCTTCGCCAAAAATGTGAATATAATGTTGCAATTTTTCAAAATCAAATTTGTGGGTTCTTGAAGGTTTTCAATATTTTATACTTATTATTAACTAATTTTTACTTTTAAATACGTTTCTTTAAAAAAATTGAATGTTAATCGTCCAATAAGTGGTTTTGAAAATTGCATTTTCAGAAAGTTATAATGCTGTAAAATCAAGAAATATTATTTTAACAGAAAAATTTTATTGATTCTCAAACTTCGTAATATAGGGCTTTAAAATGCACCAGGTCTCAATGATAGGTACGAGCAGCACCAAAAGTGGTTCCCTTGTTAGTTTCTTCCATACAACACCCTTCAAAACAAACCACACACTGAGCTAATAATCTATTTCCTGCTAGATAGCGACAGAATATTTTCAGTTGGTTGAATCGATCTTCACCGATTCATCATTTGCATCAAATCTTGATAGCATTTGCTGATTGAATATTGTGATGAACATTTCCCACATGTGCTGATCCAAGAATGTATAAATACTGTGCCGTGTCCTAAGAAGGCAGTAGCGATGGTCGAGGGTTTCTACTTCGAAGGCATAATGACTAATATTCTCTTAGAATATGATAACATGATTTTTATTTTTATAACAAAATAAAAGATATTCTTGAGTAAATAAAAGTAGCTATATACACAACAATGTAATTTTGTCGAACAAAAAGTTTATGCATTAATCAAAACAGAGTTCATGAGAAGGTGGCAGCTTGTCGATTAAGTCCACAAGGCAATGCATTATTTTATCGGCAGACACTTGTCTTATTTTAGAGATTAAGATCTCTATACCGCGACGGCACCCGGTGCCCTGTCGCCGCTGATCCCAGGTATAAGTCCCCGGTCCTAGGAATTGTAAACCTCGGCCCTTTCCGGCCTTCAAATTTTCTCCGGAAAGAGCTTTCTTTTCTCAAAAGTCGCTCTTCCAACTCTAGCCAAATCTCATCTCCTCTCCATCCTCCTCTCGTATATATATCTCAATTATCTCCCTCTAAAAACAATAGTGAGTTTCTCAGCCACTAACTGTCCGTTCTTTTCAAGAACCTCTCAGGGATCTTTTCCGCTATCCCCTGAATGGACACCTTAAGAACCTCCTCTTTTTTGCACACGGACGCTCTAATCATCTGTTCTCGTGAGAAGGTCTGTGAGTTATTTTCCCACACTAAAGATCATAAGAGTTCCGACTGTTCCTTTGCATTAGCAAACTGTCACCGATTGTCAAATGTCCAAGATCGATGGTGACTGAGTAGTTTATTTCATCTTACTGTTCGGCTCAGCGGACTTTACTATATTTTTACTCTGTTTTTGGAAATACATTAGTTCTTTCTATATGGCGAGTCTGATATAGCTCAGATATTTACAATACTTTGCCAATAGTTTGAATATATGCACTTTTACTCTTACATTTCAAGTACTCTTGACGTTGGTTACAACTGTGTTCATGGATATTTCAGTTTTAATTAGCTGTGTGAGTGGTTTTGATTTAACATTATTGTAATTTAGTTATACTTTGTGAATATTCAAATGTTTTTAAAGTATCAACAAATTTCCGATTTAATTCTCTGCTGTTATCATCCTACATTGTAAGTTATCTTTATATATATCTTCAAGCCATCCTCTTTTTATTGTGAAACATTAATATGCTACAGTTTGAAATCTGCCTGAATAAATGTTGAGACAGTGAGAAAGCAAATATTGCTTCCTGACATTTTCTTCAAAAACAATCTGTTTTACTTCAACATTTTTCTTTAAGTGAACTTTATTTACACTTTCCAGTCAAGACACCAATTCAGCAAATCTTCTATTGTGCTTTATCTGCACTATTTAGCTATGAACCCTTTAAAGACATACTTACACTAAAAGTAGTATGCTCTAATTTTCAAATGGTTATTGGCGATTCGATGCCCATGACTAGAAGATTTATTAAATTTATTTACTTAGTTACAAAACTTCATATTTCATTACTGCACTGACTTTGTATTATAATAGAACTCGACTTTATGAACTTTTGACTTTATGATTTCAAGTACTATTATTTCTATTTTTAAAGAAGCATATTTTTAAAGAATTAATTTATATTTATAAAAGTTTTAATTTTAAAAGGAAGCTTGGTTTTGGAAAGACCACAGGCTAAGAAAGAAAGAAAAAAAAAGTAGCAATACAAATGTTCCTAGAAAATAATAATTATAAATATTAATAATGAACTGTTTTTAAGGAAAATTAATTAAAGGAGACATCACTGGCACATTCAACATACAAGCATCCCTCGACTTACGTAAATTTGCTCTTACGTATGCAGATAAAAACCACAACAATAATATAGTTTTATACATTAGATATAGTTCTATTTTTATTGGGATATACAATCAAATCTTTAACAAAACAAACACAAATCTGATTAAAATGAGCCAAAAAAAAAACTCTGTTTAACCATTACAATTTTGTTAGCTGAATTCAAACCATAACGAAACCCAATTTTAAAGTTTCAGTGAAGAGGAACGGGTGTATTTTTTCTTCCAGCTTTAGAGCTGTTCATTTGATGTAGATTCAAAATTGATATAAATTAATTCATCAATGTTAAATTTATAAATCTCATATTCCATAAGATACTTTTTATTTAAAAAGTTTTCTTTCAGTTTGTTTTTATATTTTTTCATACTTTTATAGTTTATATCCAAGTAAATACTGCTGCATGCTACTTTATTTATAAAATAATACTGTGTAAATAATGTATATATTATATATATGTATATAATAAATATCGCAGTTTCTGACGAAATTTTACCTAAGAAATTTACAGATTCGACTTACGCAAAGTTTATGGAACGCATTACTTTCATAAGTCGGGGGATGCCTCTACTTTAGAAGGATATGAAAAATGACAGTAGTGTGATAAAACAAAACAACTAGTGTCAATAAAAATCTTCTGATTTTTTAATAGATTAATCTGGTAACGCTAATATATAAAAAAAGAATTGTCTGTCCAATAGTATGAGATTTCAGTTTTTTACAATTCCTGAATGCTTTATACGCCTTCTTCAATTCTTTTGCTTACAGAAAGTTCAGTACTTAGGCTCAAAACCAAATGTCATAGGTTTAGCAAAAAATTATTCATTTTTGTAATCTTTGTTGTAAATCTCTTACAATCGAAATTGTATAGTGTTGTCTTCTTTGACATCTATCTTAGCTACAAACCAGTCTATGGAAAATTAACCATTTTATGCGTGCAAAGATCAGGTATAACATGGAAGTTCTTGCATTCTTTTAAAGCTTTATGCAATGCTTTCATTTGTGAAAAAAGCAGGTATTTTATGAAAGCGACTTTTCTTGGAGATGACACACTGACAGATCAATTTCTAGGCCAAAAAATTCTTTAATGCATCGTTTTCATGAAAATTGAGCTGTGTTTTGAGAACCACCTCCCAAAAATATAAAAATAAATAAAGAAGAATTTCTCATTTAATAGTAAGCATTAGATAGCAAGCAACATAAATGTCACCTGTGTGAAATAATTATATCTTTAATTCAGTATAAATTTATTATGAGAAGATATTATGAAAATGCATCTATAAAAAAATACCAAAGCTGGAAAAGAAAATTTTAAAAAATGCACATAAACAAAACAAACTAAAAAGAGTACCATGTTAACGGTAACCATTCCACCATAGCTGTGAGCAACAATAGCTATGTACTTTGCAGCTGCTTTAGACATAATAAGATTTTTCCAAACGTAGTTGCCATGATTTTCAGCTGTTTCACTGCCCTGTTAAGAGATGAATAAATACAATATTAAATCAAACTATAATATTATCATTATAAAATCTTAAATAGATTATACTTTAATACTAAATATATTTCATGGATATGTATTGAAATGCTTACCCTTATTTTTTTAATCACTCCATTGATTTCTTTACAGTTGTCATTTGTATTGAGAACAAGAACTCCATATCCTAGTCCAATGGCCCTCTTTATAAAAGGAAGTTGGGTACCGGTATTTAGGTTATCATTTATAATAAGCCTAAAAGAAAAAAACAAATAAAATTAAAAAATAATTTTTATGGAGTTGTGTGGCAGCATTATTACAATAATTCAATAGTAATAGATAAATATATAAAAGCATAAGTACTAAATCTGCAACAATCACCTAGAAATGTAAAAACTTAGTGAGGGTAATTGGATGAGTTAATTTATAACAGAGCAGTGAAGAAGAACGAACGCTCAGTTAAAATTAGCTTTGTGTTCAACTTGATGTAACAATAAATTCTTGCGATATTAAGTTGTTAATTCCTTAATATGCAGATTAATTGAAATTCAATATACTTGGTGTTAAGGTTGGATTTTATTTTATAACAGTATTTACAGAAACAATCAGTGTTAAAACTATGTATATATTTCTCAGTTTCTAAAAAATTTCTTCAGATTCTGAAAGCCAATTTTTTTGCCAAATATTGCCATCATTCTTTCATTTGGTGCCAAGCATGCAGTGTTCAAAATCCTTGGTGGTCCGCTGGTCCGAGACCACTAAAAATTCAATCGGACCACTAATTTAAAAAATTAGTGGTCCGCAGGACCAGTAACTTTTTTGCCGTCTCTGACAGGTAAACATAAATTTTCCCATCCCTGAGATAACTGCAACCAAACACAAACCACAGAATTTTATTTTATTTTAAAAAATAAGTAAAAAATTGCATTAAACATTAGTCAGTTGAAATAAATAATCAGAAATAAGATACATAATTAATAATTTTATAGTTTTTGTTCATGTCTGTTTATTTAATTTGTAGCAAATTATAATTTTGCATTTTATTATGCCGAAAATTTTGGGTACTTAAAGGAACTGAAAGGAAGTTTGGTTTATATTCTAGGATGGGGGGGGGGGGGGGGGGGGTGTCATTCAAAGGGTTAAAGGTACTTAATAGAATTTTATATAGCAGGCCAGTGACGATGTCTGCGGACCAGTAAACTCTGATGTTTACTGGTCCTTTGCACCAGTGACTTTTTTTTATCAATTCTACCGCTGAGCATGCATTGCGAAAGTTTTATGTACCCTGATTGGTTGAATTCTGTTTTCGAGAATATTCTATTGACTCTGATTGGTTGAATCATGTATCTCAACTCCTATTGCAAATTTCTAGAAAATTCCTTCAGATTCTGAAAGCCAATTTTTTTACCAAATTTGGCAGCATATTCATTTGATATTTTGTGCTGGTATGTTCGGTCAATTTAACATTTTGTTTCCTATATAATAAGCAGTAGCAGTCTGATGTTTGGTTCTTGGCGTTTGTTTGTTTAGCAGACATTTTTTTGTAGCTTGGTTTTGCAGAATGACTGTTCTGCTTGAGAGTAAAAAGCAGTATTCATAACTTTCAGAAATATTTAATTTTTACCATTAGGAAAAAATTATGGAAAATGATTAACTAAACACATTCAACTCAGTATTTAAATAACTCTTTTTGAAGTTTCTGCAATAAATAATAGAAGGTTGTAACCAAAATAAGTGTTAATTCCTTAATATGCAGATTAATTTAAATTCCATATACTTGGCATTAAGGTTGGATTTTTCATTGTCATGTTAATGTTAAGGGGAAAAAAAATTTATACAAGATGAATGAGAATTATCATTAGAACTTTGAAACTCAATAACATCTCAAATAAGTATCTAATTGAAAGAATAAGACTGCAAGTTGTGTTACTTGAACATATAACAGCAATACATAAAGTTCTACTTGCAATAAAAATAAGGTTTTCTTTTAGTATTCCAGTGATAGTGCAATTCCAACGTATTTACTAGGATTCATACTCATTTTCCAAGAAAAAATCCCCTGAGAATCCCCTTATGTATTTTCAGGGATGCATAATTTTTCCATGTCAACAATTAATGACATTTTTTTTAAACCAGTATCACAACCCCCCCCCCCCCCACCCCACCACACCCTCTCCTTTAAAAAAAATACAAACTAGATAATCTCAAAAATACAGTTTATACATCACCTATATAAACAATATAAACAGAACTTTAAAGAAAAAAACATTAATTTGTGTACAACAGAGATGAAGCCTGCATGCCTTGTGGGGCTCTCCTTAAAAAACTTGGTAGATTGCTGTAAGAATTTAATTTCCACTTTGGGATTTCATTACCTCTTTGAAAAGCATTATGAATAATATGAAGGCTCAAGTGTCAATATCAATTTTACAATGTCCTTTATTTTTCTTAAGAAGTTCTTTAACAGTTTTTAAACCTCACGATGTTAGAAGGCATGTCTAGTGACTGAATGGATGTCGCCAGACGTTAGAAGTAGTACTGATTAAATATAACATATGTTATATCTAATCTGTAAGAAGGAATGGCTAATTTCCAATTCTACATATCATGATGTTAGAAGAAAGGTCTCAGTTTGATTTCATTATGACTTTACAAAACATGCAAACAGCAGCGACTGCCTTCAATTTTCCAGAGTAGCCAATCATTTTGCCAGGTTATCCCAGGTTTGGGAAATATTTTGCATTATCCCCTGAGATTCCCCTGATTTTTTTGGCCAAAATTTATCCCCTGAATCCATAATCCCCTGATGAATGCCTGATATTTCAACTACAATTATTAAATCTACTGATATGAGTCACCACAGTACAGTATATGCAGTCTTTAACAAAAATAAATAATAATAGCAAATGAGGAAAAAAAAAACAGGTTAATACCCGGTAATCTAATTGATCAAAATATAGGACCACCATAGCCAGTTCATTGGTCTGAGAATTCTTTTTTTGCATGTAAACTTACAAATTCTTGCTTGATTAAAAAATATTTCGCTTACAAGTAAAACTTTATGTGCTACTGTTACATGTATAAGCAATATAACTTGGCTTTGAATTCAGTCAAAATAAAGATACAGTTATAAATACAATTTTCACTCACCTTGTATATTAAATTAAAAGATATATACAGTAGAAGACCTTTATAACGCAATTCTCCATATAACACACAACTTCTCAGGTGTAAACAATGAATTTTGCAGTTAAGAAGCACCTGCATTTCCATGCAGTAAAAAATTGCTAGTTTTTAGAGAACTAAATTTGATACATTAGTTCAACTTTCTATCCTTAATTCAGAACTTTTTAATGAAAAAACTGTTATTATTACAATAAACATTTCTGAAAATGAGTAATATAATGAATAATTTGATCCAGGTATATTTGGACCATGTTTCTAAAGTAAATTCAACATTGTATGGAATAATCTATATTATGCAAAAAATTATTAGCTGGATAACTCCTGGTAACAAGGAATGCAGTATAAAGATACTCTAACTGATATGTTTCAGACATATGTGGTCATGTTTGCAAGGTAAATTTAATGATGTGTGAAATGTGATCCATATATCCCTTTAAAACCCGATAAGCTGTATCCCTTGTACTTGTAAACAAAGCTAGTCATGCCGGCTGAAAGTAAAACATGTACTACAACCGCTATCTGTTGATAAAAAATGATATTTAATTCCTTTTGCAAACCAAAATGATAATTCAATTCAAGTTTTCATTGCACAAGATTCAGAAGCAAAAAATTAAACGAATGTCTAACTCGCATGGTCATGCAGGCTGGGTCTTAAAGGGGTAACGCAAAATTCTATATAGCACACAACCTTGTGTTTTTAGGTTCACGTTATAAAGATCTTCTACTGTGATTACCAAACTATACAAAGAGAAAAAAAAAATGTTATTAAAAATAAGAATTTTACTATTTTTATCAATTTAATAGTTCAGCTTTTATATTTAATTTCAACATAACATAATAAAATACTACCAGTTCTAAGTTTAATCAGTTTCTTATTTTATTATAGATAGCTAGGGGGCGCTGCCCCCTACGAGCTACGCTCGTCAACCCCCGTTCAGACACCGCAGACTCTAAAAGCACGCTAATTTGATCGGCTTAAAAAATATTTCAGAAGATTGAATTATAAGTTTAAAAACAGTGGCGATTTCCCTATAAACGGGTTTCAATTCATTTCTCTTTGATTCGGGAATTTTAAAGCCAAATCAGCGGCTGTTAAATGATACAATGGCTGTTTCCGTCTTTGATTAAATAAAATCAGTTGACATTTCAAAATAAGCTAATATAAAATGAATTAAATAAACAGAGTCTTTGCCTCCCGGTATTTTTTAGCAAAGTGAAAAGAAAGTTTTTTTTAAATGACATTTTAAATGTATCGTTTTTAATCTGACGTAATTTTCACTAAACTTTTCTTTCTCCTTTTACTATTCACGTGAAAATAATTTTGTTAGAAATGAAATATTATTTGCGCTATCCTAATAAAAATAGTTAAAAATATCATCTTAAAATATTACATAAATGTCTCGCGCAATTTTTAAACTATTTGCAATATTATTTTTTGTTCATTTTACGTAATGTGTAATGTGACGTAATTTCTCCTATTTAAGACTTCTAACGCATGTTAATGAATTTATTATTTTACAACATTCTTTCGCTTTTAAAATTCACGTGTAATATGGTTTTTATGATAATTTCCAATGAGTTCCTGCTTTTTATATTTTCTTGTTTATAATAGTCACGTGTAAAACAAATTTTTAATTTGAAGCAAATATTATTATTTGCGCTGTTTATACAGTTGGCAACAGTTTAAATAAATACCATTTTCTAAAATGCGTAAAAAAATCTCTCGAAATGCTGAAAATTTGAATTTAAAATAGAAATAAAACCTCAAAAAATGAGTCAAATTAATAAACTGAGTGCAGTCTGCACACCAGGAAATTCTGGCGCATAAAATGATCTAAAAATGATTAAATTCCGATGTACAGTTTTGCTCCTATAAAACTTTTTTAATGGGACGATTTTGTCCAACTTTAGCAGTAAATATCTCTTTAAATATTTCTTCGATTTGAAAACTGTCTGCATCAGCGTGTTTATCAAACATTTCTCTATAATTCCACCGATTTTCATATTTTTGTATGCAATATTTTGCTTAATATTAACGAAGAAAGACCTCCAGTCACAAAAAATTCAAAACTAGCGGCGGCGGCGGTGACAGCGGTAGTTACTTTTTTTTAGAATAGAGAGAAAGAAAATTAAATGTAAAATGAAACAGAATAACAGACAATTGGATATTTTGAAATAAAGATATTAGAGTCTTATAATAACAAAGAAAAATTCAATAAGTGAAGCCTTTTTATGCTATTTCTTAAAATTAAAATTACTTTATTAATTTTCCATTCCTTGTCATATTATATAACATTATACAGAAAATATTTAAAAAATAAATAAAAAATCGAGAATGTTAATATAATAGCTAAAGATGAACATTTAAAATGTATCTTTACATTTGGATGTTTTCAAGTTTTCCTTGTTAATTATCAATTTCACCCAGTTTTTTTTTTTTTTTTACTTGGGTGAGAAATATCAGTTCTCATTTAAATTCTCCCCAGAATTATATTAGTAACATAATGTGAAGGTAATTAAAAACAGTACATCATATTAATACTTAAAATTCTGATTGTTCTTTCAACACAATTTTGCTAGTATAGATATATTTTGGACAAAACAGAATAAATCATGGGAAGCCTTTCTTACCTGCGAGCCCACTGTCCAGCACGGACTACTCCACTACCGTGTATTAAGATGACCAACTTTTCATTTGTAAATGCATCAGGACTGTGAAACACTGTTGTGGTAGGCTCTGAATCACTTGCATCAATCTGAAGATGTAAAAAGTTTGAATATAATTAAGTAAAAGTAGAAGATGTATGAAGGAGGAAAAATACTAGGTAAACAATATTTTTCTTTCTATCATAGGTGCCATTTACGACAAGACTGAAAACTATTCACTGAATATTAGGTACTAGTATATAATACCCGTGAAAAATGACGGAAAATGAATGTTAAATCTCCAAAACAATAGTTAAAAAAATATTTTTCTGAGTTTAAAAAAAAAAAAAAAGGTGCCTCATGCATTTTGTTAATCAAAAAGTATTATCCTTTGATTTTTTATGATTAGGACAAAGAAATTATGTAAAATACAATTAATTCACCAGCACTTAAATGCGCCATTTCCAGCTACACATTCTATGACGAAAATGCTTGTTTAGGTTCCCTCTACATTAAAAATTTGTTGTTTAGCGTGACTTTTTTTTCGCTACAAACTATGTTAAAATTCATAATTTTATCTGCAAGATAATTAAAATATGTTGTACCGATAAGAAATATTCATTTTATTTGCAATGTCTTCAAATCTGATAAAATGCATTGTAAAAAAAAGTACGATTACAACAAAAAGTTGACACCAAAAGAATTAGCAAGACTCCTAATTTATTGGGAATTAAAAAGGCCTACTTAGGCGCTGCTCGCACCTTTGGTACAGAAAAAATTGTCCCTTTAATTTCCCTTTAAATAATGCTAAAGTGTCATTGAAATAATTCTTTATTGTAAATGAATTTGAAAGTTTTATATATTCAAATTCGGATAATTTTTACTTTGTCATATAAGACAGAAAACAAATGTCACAGGAAATTTGAAATTGTACAAAAGAATAATCATTCTGAATAAATTAAAAATACATGCAATGCACTGTGCTTCCATGGACCTTCCTAGAACGAAAGTTATATCTTTTCTCCACCAGATGGCGATAGTTATCTGTTATTTTTAAGTTAGAACTTGTTGTTGATTTGGCCCTTAAATTTAGAACTTAATTGGAGAGTTTTTGAAGGTTTTAACCAAAGTTAAAATATTTAAAGATTTTAATATACAAATACTTTTTTACAAATATTTTAAGACCTGCATCGGCATTAACCTGTATATATTTTTAATGAAGCATTCAAAGAGTCATTCATTTATTTGTAGATTTGCTGGAATTTGAATCTGAATGGCAACAGTATTGTTTGTTTAGATCTGATTTCTATGTTTATAATAGCTTAATTTTAATTTAGAACATAATACATTATAAATGGATATGATACACATGTTTTATGTAAAAATATGCTGAACAGACATGAATTCAAATAGAAAAATTATCATTTAGCTGTCATACGTTAGGATATGTTTTTCATTAAGCCTAATGTGGCAGTTAGCCATGGTTGATTTGCAGACCAGAGTCGTTTGCACCGGCATGGTTCCAACAGTTTCCTGCACTCAGATTTTATTATAAGTAGATAACCAATGGAAATGAGCTACCATACATCATTATTGCTGAAAATTTATCTTTTCTCTCTATTCTAAAAAAAATATAACTAATGCTGTCTCCGCCGCTGTAAATGAATTTTTCGTGACCAGAGATCTTTCTTCGTTAATATTAAGAAAACTAACTGCATACAAAACTATGGAAATTAGTATTATTATAAAGAAATATTTGATAAACACACTGATGCAGACAGTTTTTAAATCAAATAATTATTTTAAGAGCTATTTAATGCTAGATATGGCCAAACTTGTTCCACTAAAAAAGTTTTATAGGAGCAAAGACTATACATAGGAATTTAATCATTTTTTCAAAGAATATACATTACAAGCTCGGGGTGTGCAGACTGCATTTATTTTTTTCAATTTGACTCATTTCTTGAGGGTTTTTTTTTAATTTATTTAAGTTTTCAGCATTTCAAAAGATATTTTTTTCACATTTCAGAAAAACTTATTATTTTAAATTGTTGCCAATTGTTAAAAAAAAAAAAAAAAAAACAAAGAATAATATGTCCTTTAAATTAAAAATTAATTTACACAGGACTATTATAAACAGAAAAAAAAAGCTTTCAAATTAGAATTAAATGAGTACTTGTTAAAAGTAGAAAAATATTGAAAATTACATCATAAAAATTGTATTTACATGTGAATATTAGAAAAGAAAGATAATTTTAAAATAATCAATTCATTAATATGCATTAAAAGCAATAAATGGGAGACATTATGTCCTATTTAAAATGGCCAA
This sequence comes from Maratus speciosus, assembly GCA_963932465.1. Lineage (NCBI taxonomy): Eukaryota > Metazoa > Arthropoda > Arachnida > Araneae > Salticidae > Maratus > Maratus speciosus. Next base: position 1,382,327 of record OZ010790.1, on the reverse strand, counting down.
ATAATAACACTGCCAAACAATTTAAATTTAAAAATGTATTTACACAAGACATTTATTTCATATTTTGAGGTGATCTTTTTAAATATTGTTTCTAATTCTAAGACAATGCAAACAATAATATTTCCAATCTAACAATAAAAATATTTTCATGCAAATATTAAATAGAGAAAGGAAACTATGATGAAAATTCCATCAGATTTAAAATGATACATTTAAAATGTCTTGTTTAAAACAATTTTCTTATAGTGTTGTTAAAAAATATTGGAAGGCAAAGATTCTGTTGACTTTGTTCATTTTATATTACCTGATTTTCAAATGTTTAACTAATCTTTTTTAATCAAACATGAAAACAGTCATTACATGTCATAATTGCAGCTGATTTGGCCTTAATATCTCTCTGGAAAAAGGAGTCAAATGGAAACCCAATTACAAGGCGATTGGCACTGATTTTTTATTTATAATTTAATCTTCCATGATCTTTTTGAAATCAATTAAATTAGTGTGTTTTTAGAATCTGCTATGTCTGACCAGGGTTTGGCAAACATAGCTTGTACAGGAAAGAGCCACCTAGTGTAATGAAAGGAAGTTAAAATATTTTGCTTGTAAATTTGCTATTATTTAAATATATAGTTATAATTTACTAATAGTCAAAAATTTCTCCAAGAGTGAAATCAGTCCTGAAACTGAAGGTCTTGCACCCATGAATGTGTCATCGTTTTAGAAGCACTCATATTAAACGATTTTGACTACACTTAGATTAAATGAAATACAAGAAAGAAAAATCATGCGCCAAGCATAGATTATGAAACACTTCCCAACACATTCAGAATAATGTAACAAAACTTCACAGTTTAATAAGTTAAAATATTATGTCTAATTCAACCCTATGGAAATGCATCACACACTTGAAAACTCAAATTTCAGATGTTCCCATCTACAATCGGAAAATTATCTGAATTCTTTGACCAACCCTGTATATATTGTATTGCCCAATTGTATACTTTGAGCAGCACTGAATATGATTAAAACAGTTAAATTTAAAAGCGCAGGCCGAAATTGAAAACGTGCTTCAGCAGTTTTTACTCAAAGACAGTATTGTAACCGATTTCTTTTGTGTGTCCCTGTAAATAAAAGACAAATGCTATGAATACCCTATTATGTCGTAATCATCTTGTGGTGAAATTCAGCGATTTATATCAGTTTCAATACATTTGAAACAGCTTAATGTCATTAAAATACTCTGCAAACGATTTTTCCTCCTATACCATAATGTAATGGAATTCTTTTGGGTAGTCCTGTCAATGAAATATTAATACCACATACTTCATGTGCAATACCAAACATGTTTAGGTGACCCTAAATATTGATTATAAATTGCCTGAAAACCCGAGTCTATTTACGGGAGTTAGAACATGGACAGACGGCCATACAGGCAGACAAAAAAATGCATAAACACTTTTCAACCTTGTTGGAAAGTGTTAGAAACAAACAATTTTATTTCATTAAATAATGTGTTTTATTTTATTTTTAGCAAAATGAGACTATGTATTTTAATTTGAGATTTATCATACTTCAAGACACACTAAACTATTTCAAACCTAGCACAGGTTTAAGAGACATAGTGAATGAAGACAGGATTTGTAACAATATCAATAGGATTCGTAACTATAATGGTTATTTATTTCAAAATAAAAATATGCAAAAGAAATCAAAGTAATAAGCAACATAAACATTTATTTTAATGTAATGTGACATTATTTCGCATAGCCAGACAAATTTTTTTGGCAGTAAGTCTTTTAAAAACTGTTTTGAGAATTACTGGCACAAGTTAACACACATATTTAGAATTGATATAATCAGAATATATAAAAGCATTATTAAAAAATTTTACTACACTAGGGGGGTTGGCCCCATACAAGCTACGCTCGCCAACCCCCGTTCAGACACTGCAGTCTCTAAAAGCACGCTAATTTAAACTGTTTTGCAATCAGGGGCGTTGCCATGGGGGGGTATGGGAGGGAGCCTCCCCCCCAATATATGTGAAGTTGGGAAATTTGAGCTTAGAGTTGGGAAATTCTAGATTTTTGAGACATTTTCTTTTTTTAAAGTAATAGTAAAAAAATTACGAAATTTTTATTGTTTTGGTGATTATTTTGAGTACTGCAATGGTAAAGAAGTTAAATTATCAAAAGAAATACAAAAAGAAATCAGCCACACTCAATCTATCATTGCATTTTTCAGTTCTACAAAAATATTGTACATCTACCAGACCTAAATTTCTCTACTCCTGTCCATCAATAACTGACTAATCAGTTCCTTTATTTCCTCCAAAACTTTGTTCCTTTCTCAAAAATTTCACCCTACCTCCTCTTCTCTTCCCAAAAGAGAATCCAGCTATTTTAATCCAAAGGGATTGCAGCTTCTTTTGAAAATTGGAGATCACTTGTAGCACAACAGAAAGAAATGTAGTAACCTACTTGAAACACAGCTATGGGGAAGAAGATTTGATGAGTTTTCACAACTTTTTTGAATAATTTTGCGATTTTTGGACAATATTTTACTCATTCTTGTGATTTTTTTGCCGCAAAAATGAGTTAACCCTTCGCTGTCACGTAAAAAGCGTTATATGAGCAAATGCGGATATAAGAAGTCGTTAGTTTAGATAAATTTGTCACATTTTACTTTTATTTGTGTGTGGAAATATATATCAGTCCTGTTCGTTTGTATTTATATGTGTTTATAAAATTTTAAACCAAAAGTCCAGTGTTCTGTGTTTAAAGCTGTTCTAAAAAGTTACTATAAATCTCAGGATGAAGAAACCCTTCATAATAGGAAAAGAGTTTTCGTGCAAGATTTTGGAGCATCTAAAAATCCATTTGAGGATAAAAAGGTAAAAAATGGACGATTTTAATTTGGAACAGAAATATGACCATGAAAGCAGTCCATCAACTGAAGAAAAAATCGACATGCACTGTAACACTGACACACTTGAATAAAATTTTGATGAAATGAAGATTTCCTTACAGACAAGCTCACAAACAATTATGAATATTAGGATGTGACTGGAGAAGCTAAACGGTTTCACCAAAGGCAATAGATAAAAATAATAGCACAGCAATGGACATTGATACACATAAGTTTTACAGTAAAGAATTATAAGAAATACAAGAAAATTTCGGGAATTTAGTAATGGGCTTAAATGACAATGTTCCCTATATCAAGAGAATATTGCAGCAATGCATTCCATATTTAAATTACAATTGTGCAAGGGAAAAGTTAATAATGTTTCCACATGGATATGAGAAACTGGACGTACATGACTTGCAGAGTCAAATAGAAATACACCAAATCCCAACTCACTTAACAAACCTTTTACTCATGCCATGAAATTCAAAGACTATTTGGGTCACGCCGTCAAACTATATACTCGTACCTTAACCAGGGGCGTAGCCACAGATATTTTTTCGGGGGGAAGGAGAATTTGAAAATTTCCCAACTTGAAACAAATTAATCCAATTTTCGACTAAAATGATATGCACAACGTATGTAATAATTATAATGATACTTTTGCATAAATAATTCCTTTCCAAAGAAAAATTCTGAAACTGAAAACATAAAAATTCTAATTATGGGTTTGTTTACTAAAAAAATAAATAAGGTTTTTACTTTCTTCTATCTTTACAAGAAGAAAGTATTGGATTCGTGAAAAAATTCGACTTCCGGTTTTAGACTGATTTATACGTTTTAGTAAGTCCTGAACACGATTCGACTGTTTTTAGAAAATATCTGTCTGTCTATATGTGATACAAATTTTGTGGGCGTTCTAACACAAGAACTAATGCACGAAATTTAATAAAACTTTAGAGATTCACTTATACAGTCGAACCTCATTAACGCGAACAGTCAAGGGGAAACTTTTTTGTTCGTATTAAAAGTAGTTCCTGTTATCGGAACTTAACTACATTACACACAACTGGAAGACGCTATCGGAAACAGTTCGTGTTAACGAGGTTTGACCGTACCTTGATAAAAATTGGTGCTGATTTGTTTTTGGTGTAAATCGTCCAACAGGTGGCACTGCTATGCGGCATTTTTCACGATTTACATGATTTTAGCGATAATTATATTTCAAAAACTATTGCACGGAATTTGATCAAACATCATATTCTGTTAAACCTTGACATAATTTGATGCAGATTAGCTTTTTATTTATATCATATAGCAGGTGGCGCTGCTATGCAGCATTTTTCACGATTTCGCGATAGCTGTATCTCAAAAACTAATGCACGGAATTTAGTCAAACTTCATATTCCACATAAGTAGCACTTCCACATAAATAGATCCTTATTAGGCTTGGGTCTATACTGTCCAAAGCTATCGCTTTTGTGCACTTTGAGTAAGGAATTTTGGTTGCAGTTATCTAAGAGGCTGGGTGCCAAAATTCAATGATTTGTTTGAAAAATGCTATGCTTATATCTCCTTTTTAAATGCACACAATTCAACAAATCTATACTTTTAGAGTTTGTTATTATAGGCAAAGAATTGTCATTTAATTTTTGGACTGTGATTGCAAATTTTGAGGCATTAACATGTATGGAGTAGAAGAAAATTTTGGGATTGACACATCCGACTAGTTTTCACTTAATATTAATTCTTGTGGTCTTCAAAGAAGCCCACCTGTTAATAACATCGCTTAGTTTAATAAAATTCCCTATTTCACTTTCATATTTTAAAAGCATTAGGCTGTCAAGTCTGTCATCCCTCATTGTAGGTTGCAATATATATTTTTAAAAATTTTATTTGACTAAAGACTCTTTCATTAGATGCAACGCCATAAAGATAAGCTGCTGTGAATGTTAAGGTACGAGTATATAGTTTGACGGCGTGACCCGAATAGTCTTTGAATTTCATGGCATGAGTAAAAGGTTTGTTAAGTGAGTTGAGATTTGGTTTATTTCTATTTGACTCTGCAAGTCATGTACATCCGGTTTCTCATATCCAGGTTGAAACATTATTAACTTTTCTCTTGCACAATTGTAATTTAAATATGGAATGCATTGCTGAAATATTCTCTTGATATAGGGAACATTGTTATTTAAGCCCATTACTAAATTCCCGAAATTTTCTTGTATTTCTTATAATTCTTTACTGTAAACTTATGTGTATCAATGTCCATTGCTGTGCTATTATTTTTATCTATTGCCTTTGGTGAAACCATTTTTCTACGGTGCTTTCGGAGCTCAGCTTCTCCAGTCACCTAATATTCATAATTGTTTGTGATCTTGTCTGTAAGGAAATCTTTATTTCTTCAAAATTTTATTCAAGTGCAACGTGTCAGTGTTACAGTGCATGTCGATTTTTTCTTCAGTTGATGGACTGCTTTCATGGTCATATTTCTGTTCCAAATTAAAATCATCCATTTTTTACCTTTTTCATCCTCGAATGGATTTTTAGATGCTCCAAAATCTTGCACGAAAACACTTTTCCTATTATTAAGGGTTTCTTCGTGCTGAGATTTATAGTAGCTTTTTAGAACAGCTTTAAGCACAGAACACTGGACTTTTGGTTTAAAATTTTATAAACACATATGAATATAAACGAACAGGACTGATATATATTTCCGCACACAAATAAAAGTAAAATCTGACAAATTTATCTAAACTAATGACTTCTTATATCCGCATTTGCTCATATAACACTTTTTACTTGACAGCGAAGGGTTAACTAATTTTTGCGGCAAAAAAACCATGAGAATGAGTAAAATATTGTCCAAAAATCGCAAAATTAGTCAAAAGAGTTGTGAAAACTCATCAAATCTTCTTGCCCATAGCTGTGTTTCAAGTATGTTACTACATTCCTTTCTGTTGTGCTACAAGTGATCTCCAATTTTCAAAAGAGCTGCAATCCCTTTGGATTAAAATAGCTGGATTCTCTTTTCGAAGGAGAACGGGAGGTAGGGTGAAATTTTTGAGAAAGGAACAAAGTTTTGGAGGAAATAAATGAACTGGTTAGTCAGTTATTGATGGACAGGAGTACGAGAAATTTAGGTCTGGTAGATGTACAATATTTTTGTAGAACTGAAAAATACAATGATAGATTGAGTGTGGCTGATTTCTTTTTATATTTCTTTTGATAATTTAACTTGTTTACTGTTGCAGTACTCAAAATAATCACCAAAACAATAAAAATTTCGTAATTTTTTCACTATTACTTCTAAAAAAGAAAATGCCTCAAAAATCTAGAATTTCCCAACTCTAAGCTCAAATTTCCCAACTTCACATATATTGGGGGGAGGCTCCCCCCCCCATACCCCCCCATGGCGACGCCCCTGCCCATAACTGTGTTTCAAGTAGGTTACTACATTCCTTTCTGTTGTGCTACAAGTGATCTCCAATTTTCAAAAGAAGCTGCAATCCCTTTGGATTAAAATAGCTGGATTCTCTTTTGGGAGGAGAAGGGGAGGTAGGGTGAAATTTTTGAGAAAGGAACAAAGTTTTGGAGGAAATAAAGGAACTGGTCTAGTCAATTACTGATGGACAGGAGTAAAGAAATTTAGGTCTGGTAGATGTACAATATTTTTGTAGAACTGAAAAATACAATGATAGATTGAGTGTGGCTGATTTCTTTTTGTATTTCTTTTGATAATTTAACTTGTTTACTGTTGCAGTACTCAAAATAATCACCAAAACAATAAAAATTTCGTAATTTTTTTACTATTACTTTTAAAAGAGAAAATGTCTCAAAAATCTAGAATTTCCCAACTTCACATATATTGGGGGTGGGGGGGGGGGGGTGGGGAGGCTCCCCCCCCCATGGCGACGCCCCTGATCTTAACATTCACAGCAGCTTATCTTTATGGCGTTATATCTAATGAAAGAATCTTTAGTCAAATAAAAATTTAAAAAATATATATTGCAAGCCACAATGAGGGATGACAGACTTGACAGCCTAATGCTTTTAAAATATGACAGTGAAATAGGGAATTTTATTAAACTAAGCGATCTTATTAACAGGTGGGCTTCTTTCAAGACCACAAGAATTAATATTAAGTGAAAACTAGTCGGATGTGCCAATCCCAAAATTTTCTTCTATTACTCCATATATGTTAATGCCTCAAAATTTGCAATCACAGTGCCAAAATTAAATGAAAATTCTTTGTCTATAATAACAAACTCTAAAGGTATAGATTTGTTGAATTGTGTGCATTTAAAAAAGAGATATAAGCATAGCATTTTTCAAACAAATCATTGAATTTTGGCACCCAGCCTCTTAGATCTATGCTACCAAAATTCCTTACTCAAAGTGCACAACAGTATAGACCCAAGCCTAATAAGGATCTATTTATGTGGAAGTGCTACTGTGGAATAGGAAGTTTGACTAAATTCCGTACATTAGTTTTTGAGATACAGCTATCGCAAAATCGTGAAAAATGCTGCATAGCAGCACCACCTGCTATATGATATCATAAAAAGCTAATCTGCATCAAATTATGTCAATGTTTAACAGAATATGACGTTTGATCAAATTCCGTGTAATAGTTTTTGAGATATAATTATTGCTAAAATCATGTAAATCGTGAAAAATGCCGCATAGCAGTGCCACTGTTGGACGATTTACACCAAAAACAAATCAGCACCAATTTTTATCAAGGTACAGTCCTCGTCCAGTTCTATGTAATGTAGTTAAGTTCCGGTAACACGAACTACTTTTAATACGAAAAAAAAAGAGTTTCCCCTTGAGTGTTCGCGTTAACGAGGTTCGACTGTATAAGTGAATCTCTAAAGTTTTATTAAATTTCTTGCATTAGTTCTTGTGTCAGAGCGCCCACAAAATTTGTATCACATATAGACAGACAGATATTTTCTAAAAACAGTCGAATCGTGTTCAGGACTTACTAAAACGTATAAATCTGTCTAAAACCGGAAGTCGATTTTTTTTCCTGAATTCAATACTTTCTTCTTGTAAAGATAGAAGAAAGTAAAAAGCGTATTTATTTTTTTAGTAAACACTAGGGGGCTCGGCCCCTACGAGCTACGCTCGCCAACCCCCGTCCAGTCACCAAAGACTCTAAATGCACGCTAATGTGATCGGGTTTAAAAAGATTTCGAAAGATTGAATTATAATTTAAAAAGAACAGTGGCGATCTTCCTATAAACGGATTTCTATTCACTTCTCTTTGATTGGGGAAATTTTAACGCCAAATCCGCTGCGGTACTACTTGATTATCCCGTCGACTAATTTCGCCAAATTATATAAATCGCCAAACCACTCGCCAAATTATACAAATTGACATAATTTTTATTTTAAATAACGAAAGAACAAATAAATTAGTACAACATTAATAAAAATACAAATAAAACGTTGAAATAAAAAAAACTTGATGACGTAGACACGTGTAACAACATTTCAAAATATGCTGGTATAAAAGGAATTAAGTAAACAGAATCTTTGTCTCCCGGTATTTTTTAACAAAGCGAAAAGAAAGTTCATTTAAATGAGGCATTTTAAATTAATCGTTTTTAATCTGACGTAATTTTGACCAAATTATTCTTTCTGTTTTTAATATTCACGTGAAAATACTTGTGTTAGAAATGAAATATTATTTGCGCTTTCCTAAGAAAAATAGTTGAAAAGTATCCGCTCAAAATATCAAATAAATGTCTAGCGCAATTTCTGAATTTAAACCGTTTTGCAATGTTATTTTGTGTTCGTTTTATGTAATAACTGTAATGTGACGTAAATATGATGTAATTTCTCCTATTTAAGACTTCTAATGCATGTTAATAAATTTATTATTTTGCGAATTCCTTTCTCTTTTAAAATTCACATGTTATTATAGTTTTATGATGTAATTTTTAATAAGTTCCTGCTTTTTGTACATAACTAGGGGGCTCTGCCCCCTACGAGCTACGCTCGTCAACCCCCGTTCAGAAACCGCAGACTCTAACAGCACGCTAATTTGATCGCCTTTAAAAAGATTTCGGAAGATTGAATTATAATTTGAATCTGACAATTATAATCTGACGTAATTTTCACCAAACTTTTCTTTCTCTTTTTAATATTCACGTCAAAATACTTTTGTTAGAAATGAAATATTATGATCATCTTAAAATGTCAAGTAAATGTCTAGCGCAATTTTTAAATTAAAACTGTTTTGCAATATTATTTTTTGTTCATTTTACGTAATAAGTGTAATATGACGTAAATTTTCCTATTTAGGACTTCTAACGCATGTTACTGAATTTATTATTTTACAATATTCTTTCTCATTTAAAATTCACGTGTAACTATATTTTTTATGACGTAATTTTCAATGAGTTCCTGCTTTTTATATTTTTTGTTTATAATAGTCACGTGTAAAATAAATTTTTAATTAGAAGCAAACATTACTGTTTGCTCTATTTATACAGTTGGCAACAGTATAAATTAATACAATTTTCTAAAATTTGTAAAAAATATCTCTCGAAATGCTGAAAATTTGAATTTAAAATAGAAATAAAACCTCGAAAAATTATTCAAATTAAAAACTAACTGCAATATGCACACTGGGAAATTCTGACGCATAAAATGATCTAAAAATGATTAAATTCCAATGTACAGTTTTTGCTCCTATAAAACTTTTTTAATGGAACGATTTTGTCCAACTTTGGCATTAAATATCTCTTAAAATAATTCTTCGATTTGAAAACTGTCTACATCAGCATGTTTATCAAACATTTTTCTATAATACTACCGATTTTCATATTTTTGTATGCAACAGTTTTTTTAAAATTAACGAAGAAAGACCTCCGGTCACAAAAAATTCAAAACCGGCGGCGGCGGCGGTTACTTTTTTTTAGAATAGAGAGATTATTTAATTCTAATTCCGATGTTTTTTTCTGTTTATAATAGACACGTGTAAATAAATTTTTTATTTACTAGGGGGCTCGGCCCCCTACGAGCTACGCTCGCCAACCCCCGTCCAGACACCGCAGACTCTAAATGAACGCTAATTTGATCGGCTTTAAAAAGATTTCGAGAGACTGAATTATAATTTAAAAAAACAGTGGCGATCTCCCTATAAACGAATTTCTATTCATTTCTCTTTGATTGGGGAATTTTAACGCCAAATCCGCTGCGGTACTACTTGATTATCCTGTCTACCAATTTCGCCAAATTATATAAATCGCCAAACCACTCGCCAAATTATACAAATTGATATAATTTTTATTTTAAATAACGAAAGAACAAATAAATTCGTACAACATTAATAAAAACACTAATAAAACCTCGAAATAAAAATAACTTGATGACGTATACACGTGTAACAACATTTCATAATAAGCTAATATAAAAGGAATTAAGTAAAGAGAGTCTTTGTCTCCTGGTATTTTTTAACAAAGCGAAAAGAAAGTTCTTTTAAATGAGACATTTTAAATTAATTCTCAAAATATCAAATAAATGTCTAGCGCAATTTCTAAATTTAAACTTTTTTGCAATATTATTTTGTGTCCATTTTATGTAATAACTATAATGTGACGTAAATATGATGTAATTTCTCCTAAGACTTGTAACGCATGTTAATGAATTTATTATTTTACAATATCCTTTCCCTTTTAAAATTCACTTGTATACTTTTTATGACGTAATTTGTAATAAGTTCCTGCTTTTTATACGTAATTATTTAATTCTAATTTGAAAGTTTTTTCCTGTTTATAATAGTCACGTGTAAATAAATTTTTAATTTGAAGCAAACATTATTGCTTGCGCCTTTTTATACAGTTGGCAACAGTTTAAATTAGTACAATTTTCTGAAATCTGTAAAAAATATCTCTAGAAATGCTGAAAATTTGAATTTAAAATAGAAATAAAACCTGAAAAAATGAGTCAAAATAAAAAAATTAATGCAATCTGCACTCCGGCAAATTCTAACGCATAAAATGATCTAAAAATGATTACACTGCCATGTATAGTTTTTGCTGCTATAAAACTTTTTTAGTGGAACGATTTTGTCCAACTTTAGCATTAAATAACTCTTAAAATAATTCTTCGATTTGAAAACTGTCTGCACCAGCGTGTTTATCAAACATTTCCGTATAAAACCACCGATTTTCATATTTTTGTATGCATTATTTTTGTTAATATTAACGAAGAAAGGCCTCCGGTCACAAAAAAATCAAAACCGGCGGCGGCGGTGACAGCGGTAGTTACTTTTTTTTAGAATAGAGAGATTACACATATAAATATTTTTTTTTTTTTTTTTTTTAAGCACTAGGGGGCTCGGCCCCCTACGAGCTACGCTCGCCAACCCCCGTCCAGACACCGCAGACTCTAAATGCACGCTAATTTGATCGGCTTTAAAAAGATTTCGAAAGATTGAATTATAATTTAAAAAACAGTGGCGATCTCCCTATAAACGAATTTCTATTCATTTCTCTTTGATTGGGGAATTTTAACGCCAAATCCGCTGCGGTACTACTTGATTATCCTGTCGACCAATTTCGCCAAATTATATAAATCGCCAAACCACTCGCCAAATTATACAAATTGATATAATTTTCATTTTAAATAACGAAAGAACAAATAAATTCGTACAACATTAATAAAAACACAAATAAAACGTCGAAATAAAAATAACTTGATGACGTATACACGTGTAACAACATTTCAAAATAAGCTAATATAAAAGGAATTAAGTAAATAGAGTCTTTGTCTCCTGGTATTTTCTAACAAAGCGAAAAGAAAGTTCTTTTAAATGAGACATTTTAAATTAATTCTCAAAATATCAAATAAATGTGTAGCGCAATTTCTAAATTTAAACTTTTTTGCAATATTATTTTGTGTTCATTTTATGTAATAACTATAATGTGACGTAAATATGACGTAATTTCTCCTAAGACTTCTAACGCATGTTAATGAATTTATTATTTTACAATATCCTTTCTCTTTTAAAATTCACGTGTATACTTTTTATGACGTAATTTTTAATAAGTTCCTGCTTTTTATACGTAATTATTTAATTCTAATTTGAAAGTTTTTTTCCTGTTTATAATAGTCACGTGTAAATAAATTTTTAATTTGAAGCAAACATTATTGCTTGCGCTTTTTATATAGTTGGCAACAGTTTAAATTAGTACAATTTTCTGAAATCTGTAAAAAATATCTCTAGAAATGCTGAAAATTTTAATTTAAAATAGAAATAAAACCTGAAAAAATGAGTCAAAATAAAAAAATTAATGCAATCTGCACTCCGGCAAATTCTAACGCATAAAATGATCTAAAAATGATTACACTGCCATGTATAGTTTTTGCTGCTATAAAACTTTTTTAGTGGAACGATTTTGTCCAACTTTAGCATTAAATAACTCTTAAAATAATTCTTCGATTTGAAAACTGTCTGCACCAGCGTGTTTATCAAACATTTCCGTATAAAACCACCGATTTTCATATTTTTGTATGCATTATTTTTGTTAATATTAACGAAGAAAGGCCTCCGGTCACAAAAAAATCAAAACCGGCGGCGGCGGTGACAGCGGTAGTTACTTTTTTTTAGAATAGAGAGATTACACATATAAATTTTTTTTTTTTTTTTTTTTAAGCACTAGGGGGCTCGGCCCCCTACGAGCTACGCTCGCCAACCCCCGTCCAGACACCGCAGACTCTAAATGCACGCTAATTTGATCGGCTTTAAAAAGATTTCGAAAGATTGAATTATAATTTAAAAAACAGTGGCGATCTCCCTATAAACGAATTTCTATTCATTTCTCTTTGATTGGGGAATTTTAACGCCAAATCCGCTGCGGTACTACTTGATTATCCTGTCTACCAATTTCGCCAAATTATATAAATCGCCAAACCACTCGCCAAATTATACAAATTGATATAATTTTTATTTTAAATAACGAAAGAACAAATAAATTCGTACAACATTAATAAAAACACTAATAAAACGTCGAAATAAAAATAACTTGATGACGTATACACGTGTAACAACATTTCATAATAAGCTAATATAAAAGGAATTAAGTAAAGAGAGTCTTTTTCTCCTGGTATTTTTTAACAAAGCGAAAAGAAAGTTCTTTTAAATGAGACATTTTAAATTAATTCTCAAATTATCAAATAAATGTCTAGCGCAATTTCTAAATTTAAACTTTTTTGCAATATTATTTTGTGTCCATTTTATGTAATAACTATAATGTGACGTAAATATGATGTAATTTCTCCTAAGACTTGTAACGCATGTTAATGAATTTATTATTTTACAATATCCTTTCCCTTTTAAAATTCACTTGTATACTTTTTATGACGTAATTTGTAATAAGTTCCTGCTTTTTATACGTAATTATTTAATTCTAATTTGAAAGTTTTTTTCCTGTTTATAATAGTCACATGTAAATAAATTTTTAATTTGAAGCAAACATTATTGCTTGCGCCTTTTTATACAGTTGGCAACAGTTTAAATTAGTACAATTTTCTGAAATCTGTAAAAATATCTCTAGAAATGCTGAAAATTTGAATTTAAAATAGAAATAAAACCTGAAAAAATGAGTCAAAATAAAAAAATTAATGCAATCTGCACTCCGGCAAATTCTAACGCATAAAATGATCTAAAAATGATTACACTGCCATGTATAGTTTTTGCTGCTATAAAACTTTTTTAGTGGAACGATTTTGTCCAACTTTAGCATTAAATAACTCTTAAAATAATTCTTCGATTTGAAAACTGTCTGCACCAGCGTGTTTATCAAACATTTCCATATAAAACCACCGATTTTCATATTTTTGTATGCATTATTTTTGTTAATATTAACGAAGAAAGGCCTCCGGTCACAAAAAAATCAAAACCGGCGGCGGCGGTGACAGCGGTAGTTACTTTTTTTTAGAATAGAGAGATTACACATATAAATTTTTTTTTTTTTTTTTTTTTAAGCACTAGGGGGCTCGGCCCCCTACGAGCTACGCTCGCCAACCCCCGTCCAGACACCGCAGACTCTAAATGCACGCTAATTTGATCAGCTTTAAAAAGATTTCGAAAGATTGAATTATAATTTAAAAAACAGTGGCGATCTCCCTATAAACGAATTTCTATTCATTTCTCTTTGATTGGGGAATTTTAACGCCAAATCCGCTGCGGTACTACTTGATTATCCTGTCGACCAATTTCGCCAAATTATATAAATCGCCAAACCACTCGCCAAATTATACAAATTGATATAATTTTTATTTTAAATAACGAAAGAACAAATAAATTCGTACAACATTAATAAAAACACAAATAAAACGTCGAAATAAAAATAACTTGATGACGTATACACGTGTAACAACATTTCAAAATAAGCTAATATAAAAGGAATTAAGTAAATAGAGTCTTTGTCTCCTGGTATTTTCTAACAAAGCGAAAAGAAAGTTCTTTTAAATGAGACATTTTAAATTAATTCTCAAAATATCAAATAAATGTGTAGCGCAATTTCTAAATTTAAACTTTTTTGCAATATTATTTTGTGTTCATTTTATGTAATAACTATAATGTGACGTAAATATGACGTAATTTCTCCTAAGACTTCTAACGCATGTTAATGAATTTATTATTTTACAATATCCTTTCTCTTTTAAAATTCACGTGTATACTTTTTATGACATAATTTTTAATAAGTTCCTGCTTTTTATACGTAATTATTTAATTCTAATTTGAAAGTTTTTTTCCTGTTTATAATAGTCACGTGTAAATAAATTTTTAATTTGAAGCAAACATTATTGCTTGCGCTTTTTATATAGTTGGCAACAGTTTAAATTAGTACAATTTTCTGAAATCTGTAAAAAACATCTCTAGAAATGCTAAAAATTTTAATTTAAAATAGAAATAAAACCTGATAAAATGAGTCAAAATAAAAAAATTAAAGCAATCTGCACTCCGGCAAATTCTAACGCATAGAATGATCTAAAAATGATTACACTGCCATGTATAGTTTTTGCTGCTATAAAAGTTTTTTAGTGGAACAATTTTGTTCAACTTTAGCATTAAATAACTCTTAAAATAATTCTTCGATTTGAAAACTGTCTGCATCAGCGTATTTATCAAACATTTCTGTATAAAACCACCGATTTTCATATTTTTGTTAATATTAACGAAGAAAGGCCTCCGGTCACAAAAAATTCAAAACCGGCGGCGGCGGTGACAGCGGTAGTTACTTTTTTTTAGAATAGAGAGAAACATTATTGTTTCCGCTGTTTATACAGTTGGCAACAGTTTAAATTAATATCACTTTCTAAAATCTCTCTATTCTAAAAAAGTCCTTCCGGCCAGTGCCGGGAGGAAGAGGTAGCTTTCATATTCCTTATTTTAAAAATGCCAACTTATATCATTCAAACACAAGAAGCTCAATTTAGTGGAAACCGAATATAGGAGATTCAATACTAATTTTTATCAATATAATGAATGAGAATTTCACGAAATTAGCCAGCTTTATCCAAGCTGCTTTTCTTTAAAGTAACTTATATTTGGCTGCCAAATTCGGCGATTTCTTAAAGTGCCTGCCATTTTAAGACAACATGGTGGATGAGGCTAACCAGTGAACTTGGTCGAGACCTTAGTAATTGCTGTGCACATGCTCACTCACATCAGAATCGGTTAATATATACGAGTGCTGTCGCATGCAAAAAATCAGATTTTTCAAAATGTCACCCACAATGGAAATTGAAACTGCTATATCTATGCCATTTTTTAAGGTAAAGACAAACAAAAAATGCTCCTGAATCCTTATATCAAGGTCAAATACATAAGAAAGAAACCTTTTTCAATTTCTAATTTTTTTGCACCTCACTTTAAATATATATTTTTTTCTTAATTTGATGGCCGCCATTTTGAAACAAGATGGCTGATGAATCTGGCCAGCGAACTTGGTCGAGGTATTGATGTATACTATCCACATGCCTTCTTACATCGAAATAGGCGAATATGTGTGTTATCGCGTGACAAATACAAGATCGTTTCAAAATGTTAGCCATGCCAGAAATTCAAATAGCTATAATTCAAACATTTTTTAAGATATAAACAAAAGAACGAATTTTCAGAAAGAAAAACTGCTCCGGAATCTTTGTATCAAGGCCAAACACATAAAAAAATCTTTTTCATTTTCCAATTTTTTAATACCTCATTTTAAATTTTAAATTAAATTTTTTTTTTAAATGGCAACCCTTTTGAAACAAGATGGCGAATGAAGCTGGCCAACGAACTCGGTCGAGACATTGGTATGTACTATGTACAGACCAAGTTACATCCAAATCGGTTCATAAATACGCCTGTTATCGCATGACAAAAATCAGGTCGTTTTAAAATGTCAGTCACAATAGAAATTCAAAATGCTATTACTCAGCCATTTTTTTAGATATAGACGAAACAAAAACTGTTCCGGAATCTTTGTATTAATGTCAAACACATACAAAAAGAATCCTTTTCATTTTCCAATTTTTTGGTATCTCATTTTAATTTTTTTATTTTTTTAAATGGCCGCCATTTTGAAACAAGATGGCGGATGAAGCTGGTCAACGAACTCGGTTGAGACATTAGTATGTACTATGTATAAACGAAGTTACATCCAAATCGGTTCATAAATACGCCTTTTATCGCGTGACAAAATTCAAGACGTTTCAAAATGTCAGCCACGCTAGAAATTCAAAATGCTGCAACTCAGCCATTTTTTAAGATATAGACGAATCAAAAACTGCTCCGAAATCTTTGTATAAAGGTCAAATACATAAGAAAAAAATATTTCCATTTTTAATTTTTTGGTACCACATTTCAAATTTTAAATTAAAAAAAAAATTTAAATGGCCGCCATTTTTAAACAAAATGGCGGATGAAGCTGGTCAACAAACTCAGTCGAGACATTGGTATGTACTATGTACACACCGCATTACATCGAAATCAGTTTATAAATACGCCTTGTATCGCGTGACAAAATTCAGGACGTTTCAAAATGTCAGCCACGCTAGAAATTCAAAATGCTATAACTCAGCCATTTTTTAAGATTTAGACGAAACAAAAACTGCTCCGGAATCTTTGTATATAGGTCAAATACATAAGAAAATAATATTTTTCCATTTTTAATTTTTTGGTACCACATTTCAAATTTTAAATTTTTTTTAAAATTTTAAATGGCAGCCATTTTGAAACAAAACGGCGGATGAAGCTGGCCAACGAACTCGGTCGAGACATTGGTATGTACTATGTACACACCGAATTACATCGAAATCGGTTCACAATTACGAGAGTTACAGTGTGACATAGGTCAGATATATATATATCATCATCATCATCATCATCAACAACCGTTTTCAATCCACTGCTGGATGTAGGTCTCCCCCAGATTTTTCCAATGTTTCCTGTCTAGTGCTTTAGTCATCCAATTTACACCGGCTACTTTTCTGATTTCATCACTCCATCTTACTTGAGGTCGTCTTCTTGGCCGTTTTACATCTCTGGGATACCACTGTAGGGTGTTTGTGCTCCATCTTTTGTCTTGTCTTCTTGCGATGTGCCCAGCCCATTTCCATTTTAGCCGTTTAATTCTTTCAATGATGTCAAAAACTTTCGTCTGACTTCTTATCCAGGTTATTCTTTTCTTTTTCTGTCTCTTCTAGTTATACCTAGCATACATCTTTCCATACTTCTCTGTGTTGTTTGTAATCTTTGTACCATCCGTTTTGTTAGCGTCCATGTTTCTGCTCCAATTTTCATATATATATATATATATATATATATATAAATTTTGAACGGAGGGTGGTTTTGGGGTTGGGGGGGGGGTCATGGTCGATGAAAATATACCAAAATTTTTTGAAATCGCTTTCCTCCGAACGGTTGCAATAGGTAGCTTTTTGTAATCTCTCTATTCTAAAAAAAAGTAACTGCCGCTGTCACTGCCACCGCCGGTTTTGAATTTTTTGTGACCGGAGGTCTTTCTTCGTTAATATTAAGAAAAATAATGCATACAAAAATATGAAAATCGGTAGTATTATACAGAAATGTTTGATAAACACGCTGATGCAGACATTTTTCAAATCGAAGAATTATTTTAAGAGATATTTAATGCTAAACTTGGACAAAATCGTTCGACTAGAAAAGTTTTATAGGAGCAAAAACTATACATCGGAATTTAATAATTTTTAGATCATTTTGTACGTTATAACTTCCCGGTGTGCAGAATTCATTAATTTTTTTAATTTGACTCATTTTTCGAGGTTTCATTTCTATTTTAAATTCAAATTTTCAGCATTTCGAGAGATATTTTTTGCTTATTTTAGAAAATTGTACTAATTTAACCTGTTGCCAACTGTATAAACAATGGAAACAATAATGTTTGCTTCAAATTAAAAATTTATTTACACGTGACTATTATAAATAGAAAAGATACTTTCAAATTAAAATTAAATAATTGCGTATAAAAAGCAGGAACTTATTGAAAATTACATCATAAAAAGTATACACGTGAATTTTAAAAGAGAAAGGATATTGTAAAATAATAAATTCATTAACATGCGTTAGAAGTCTTAAATAGGAGAAATTACGCCATATTTACGTCACATTACAGTCATTACATAAAACGAACACAAAATAATATTGCAAAACGGTTTAAATTTAGAAATTGCGCTAGACATTTATTTGATATTTTGAGCGGATACTTTTCAACTATTTTTCTTAGGAAAGCGCAAATAATATTTCATTTCTAACACAAGTATTTTCACGTGAATATTAAAAAGAGAAAGAATAGTTTGGTCAAAATTACGTCAGATTAAAAACGATTAATTTAAAATGTCTCATTTAAAAGAACTTTCTTTTAGCTTTGTTAAAAAATACCGGGAGACAAAGATTCTGTTTACTTAATTCCTTTTATATTAGCTTATTTGGAAATGTTGTTACACGTGTCTACGTCATCAAGTTATTTTTATTTCGACGTTTTATTTGTATTTTTATTAATGTTGTACTAATTTATTTGTTCTTTCGTTATTTAAAATAAAAATTATATCAATTTGTATAATTTGGCGAAATTAGTCGACGGGATAATCAAGTAGTACCGCAGCGGATTTGGCGTTAAAATTTCCCAATCAAAGAGAAATGAATAGAAATCCGTTTATAGGGAGATCACCACTGTTTTTTGAATTATAATTCGATCTTTCGAAATCTTTTTAAAGCCGATCACATTAGCGTGCATTTAGAGTCTGCGGTGTCTGGACGGGGGTTGGCGAGCGTAGATCGTAGGGGGCCGAGCCCCCTAGTCTGTAAAAAATATCTCAAGAAAGGCTGAAAATTTGAATTTAAAATAGAAATAAAACCTCAAAAAATGAGTCAAAATAAAAAAATTAATGCAATCTGCACTCCGGCAAATTCTAGCGCATAAAATGATCAAAAAATGATTAAATTCCGATGCATAGTTTTTGCTCCTATAAAACTTTTTTAGTGGAACGATTTTGTCCAACTTTAGCATTAAATATCTCTTAAAATAATTCTTCGATTTGAAAACTGTCTGCATCAGCGTGTTTATCAAACATTTCTGTATAATACTACCGATTTTCATATTTTTGTATGCATTATTTTTCTTAATATTAAAGAAGAAAGACCTCCGGTCACAAAAAATTCAAAACGGGCGGCGGCGGTGACAGCGGTAGTTACTTTTTTTTAGAATAGAGAGAAACCCATAATTAGAATTTTTATGTTTTCAGTTTCAGAATTTTTCTTTGGAAAGGAATTTTTTATGCAAAAGCATCATTATAATTATTACACTCGTTGTGCATATCATTTTAGACAAAAATTGGAGCAATTTGTTTCAAGTTGGGAAATTTTCAAATTCCCCCCCCCCCCCCGAAAAAATATCTGTGGCTACGCCCCTGTTTGCAATATTATTTTTTGTTCATTTTACATAATAATTATAATGTGACATAATTTCTCCTATTTAAAACTTCTAACGCATGTTAATGAATTTATTATTTTACAATATCCTTTCTCTTTTAAAATTTACGTGCAACTATAGTTTTTATGAAGTAATTTTCAATAAGTTCCTGCTTTTTATACGTAATTATTTAATTCTAATTTGAAAGTTTTTTTTCTCTTTGTAATAGTCACGTGTAAATAAATTTTTAATTTGACGCAAACATTATTGATTGCGCTGCTTATACAGTTGGCAGCAGTTTAAATTAATACCATTTTCTAAAATATGTAACAAATATCTCTCGAAATGCGGAAAATTTGAATTTAAAATGGAAATAAAACCTCAAAAAATGAGTCAAATTAAAAAAATAAATGCAGTCTGCACACCAGGAAATTCTAACGTATAAAATGATCTAAAAACAAATTAGTTCCCGTTTGCTCCTATAAAACTTTTTTAATGGAATGATTTTGTCCAACTTAAACATTAAATATTTCTTAAAATAATTCTAAAACTGTCTGCATCAGCGTGTTTATCAAACATTTCTCTATAATACTGCCAATTTTCATATTTTTGTATGCAATATTTTTCTTAATATTAAGGGAGATAGACCTCCGGTCACAAAAAATTAAAAACCGGCGGTGGTGACAGCATAAGTTACTTTTTTTTAGAATAGAGAGAAAGAATATAATAGAAATATGATAAATCATTCAACTTTTAGTGGCAGCGAAAAAATAATCTGGTAATGCATTTATTAGCCTAGCAAAACCTTTTTAGATTAAGCTAAATAATGCGATAAATAGAGTGATAAAGTATCTTTATTTAGATTGATGAATGTTTCATCTCACAAACAGCGACATTTTCAAAATCATTCTTGATAGAAATATTTTCACAAACTTTAAAAACAATAACTTGGTAAACAATGTCACAAGACATCATGCATAATGAAAATCAGTGCAAACATAAAATTAAATTAAATTGGATATTTGTGAGTGTGGATTAATTTTTACTATTGTTACTAAAATTGCCCAGCCTATCTTTCCAAATTTTAGGTAAATCAAGGGACACTGAATCATTGCAAATATTCTCGTATATAATACACCATGCATTATCCAGGAATCAATAGAGATATTTCTATGCAACAAGAATATTTGCAATGATTTAGCGTATCTTGATTTACCTAAAATTTGGAAAGAGATGCTATGCAATTTTAGTAATAATAGTAAAAATTAATCCATGCTCACAAATATCCAATTTCATTTTATTTTATGTTTGCACTGATTTTCATTATGCATGATGTCTCATGACATTGTTGACTAAGTTATTGTTTTTAAATTTTGTGAAAATATTTCTACCATTAATGATTTTGAAAATGTTACCATTTACGCGATGAAACGGTCGTCAATCTAAATAAAGATATTTTACCACTTTTATAGCATTATTTAGCTTAATCTGTTTATAAGTTATTATTATACATGTTGTTAATGTGTTTGCTTGTCTGTCTATGGCTAGTCTAATTTAACTTAAAATAGAAGTCATACTAACTGGTAAAAAGAGTTTCTTCAGACCAGCATCTTCCAACAAGTTGTACACATAATCTGTAACAAGCTGAAAGAAAGAATCAGAAATGATTTTGAAATTTACAATACTTTGATAAAATGCACATTATCATGCTACCAGAAAAAATTTCACTTAAAATAAAGCTTCATTTAAAAAGTATTTACACAATTGCCCTATTCAGGCATGTGCAAAATATTACGAGTAGATAAAATATGTTAATATTTTTTATAGTTTTCCTTAGGAAACTCACAGTATTATTTACAATTTTTATTCCAAATATCAGCGAATGAAAATAAAATTATTTTTAATGTAAATTTTTCAGAAAATAGTAATTACACTGGATATTACGCAAATAAAATGCTTTTGTTTCACAGAAACCTACACACAACAAAATGTAAAACAATAGAAATTGATGTGAAGCATAAACAAGCCCACAAAGGTTTTAGTAATGGCACAATCTATCGGCCACTACAGAAAGTAGCAAATTAATTTATTTTATATTTCATGTAAGGTTGGCAACACTCATTTCATTATTATTTTGCATTTGCTTTGAGTTGTATAAACCAACAGCAAATAACGACTGTTTACAGAATTCAAAAGAAACTTCACCAAGAGAAAATGAAAGTTCTCAAGCAAAGAACTATACAAGAAATGTTTAAAAATTGTAATAAAAAATAATTTTGGGTATTAAAATTATAATGAACAGGTAAATAAAGGGAAATCAAGTTCTGATTTGCTTAAATTGAATTATTACAAGCTCTTCTTATAAATGGATACTAAGTTTAAAAAAAAATAAATAATTTAATTCAGAATCTGCAAAACTCTAAAATCCGCAAAAATTTAAAATCAGCACAGCCTCCGGTCCCAAGCTGTGCAGATTTTTGAGACTCTACTGTATATTTATAATTATATTGATCATTATTAAATCATTATTATCCCACTAAATGAATTTTGAAATTATATAAAGATCTGTACAATTTATTGAAAACTGAGGAACAGAGTTTGGATAGATAGGCAAAGTAAAAGCTTTTAACACTTTTCTTGCTAGCCTGTAAAAGGAAATCTCCCACAATTTACAAACTTAAATATATCAAAATTGTTATTTGTCACATTTTTAATACTGATATGCAACATACATAAAAACTTATTCTATCTAGAAACACACATGATTTTTCTTTAGTGACAGAGTATTTGAAATTAATAGAAGTAAAATAGTAACAAATTGAAAGAGTTCAGTTGCGAATTAAAAAAATCATTTAACATGACAATATAAATGTCTAAAAATTAAAAGTAAAACAGGTATGTAAAAAATATATAGATCAGTTTTACTTTCTCTTAGATTTTAGATTTTAATAAAATAAGCCTTACATAAATGTAGATTGCCTCATAATTTGTGAGTTTCGTGAATTTTTCAGAAGTGTTGGCAGCTATGCATTTAGATCAGAAAAATAAATTTATAAAAGCATATACACAGTGCTGTAGATGGATGGGAACGCCGTTCCCAGAAATATTTGGTTTGTTACCGTAAAAATAAAAATATGTCGCAAACAAGCACAATTTTTTTAAAAAGCGAAGTGGTAATTTATGCTAGTTTTAAGAAGATCCATTTTACTTATATTCATAAGCCGCTTTAACCTAGTTATTTTCTTCTGATGGACTGATAAAAAGATTGCCATACTTTTTTTTGAAAAAAAAAATTATGGCAATTTTTTTCCCCATTCTTGCCAGAAAATCAGAGTTCTAACATTTATGACTGCTCTTTCATCTTCACCTAACACTTCATTTATAATGGCTGTTTCATAATAATGGAAGACATCAGCCCATCAGAAGTAAATGATCCATTCCAAAAGAATAAGTTCGATTGAAAAAAAAACTATTTAATACTTTCAGCAGAAAGAAGAGGCTACATCTGCAATTTTCATGACACTAATGGAATCACATAGATGCCAATTTGTATGGTTTTGTTACCTCTAAAACTGAATACAAATTTTTGCCATATTTAATTGTTGACAGTTGTTAAATTTCGGCGATTGAATGAGGCAAAATTGACTAGTAAGTTTTAGTGGTAAGAAAAAAATCTTACCATTTGGTAGCTATGCAGTAGCGTAATACTGCAGCAAAATTGACATTCAACAAACAAAAAACTATCAAGGGCTTTTTCAAATAAACCATTTCATTCCCTGTTTTTCTTAAAAGTAACGGAAATGTACATCAAAGAAATGTTACTAGTACCATAAAAATAAATGAATAAAGTGAAAATTTATATTTCATCTCCTTAGTGGGTGCTGATTTGTGTAAATCTAGTTTCTTCGAGTTTTTTGTTTATTCGAGATGAGCTTGGTCCATATTAACTCGGATAATCGGGAGTCTATTGTAATAATTATAACTGTTAATTGAAAAAAGTTGGCTTTTAGCTAATTGTTTTAAATTGGATTTTGGCTTAGCAAAAATCTGGTAGCTCATCAACATCTACTCTATGAAAAGGTGAGTTCACACAAATATTTTTTTCAACTACAACACTGTATATACAGTAAACTTCCGATTATCCGTCACTCACAAGACCGATTGAGTGGAAGATACTCAAAAGACAGTACAAGACCATTACTAACATTACATTTATTTTTGACAGTTAATAAATAAGAATCTCTAAACACTTTTTTTTTTTTATCTGTTGCATACATTTGTGAATAAAAATATAATTGATAGTAAGAAATCAATTTATGAGACAAATTTAGAATTTTACAGAATAAATATGTGGTATCTATTTTCATACAAAGTAATCCATCATACATTTTTGTTTGTATTTTGCTTGCACTATTATTACAACAAGATTACGGATTCTATGTAATAAAAGTACTTGGATTGATCTGCTTCCTCTTGCACCTCATAACAATTAAGGTATTTAGACTGCACTTGCTTGACTGAAGGCTAACACATTGGGAAGACAGGGCCAACTGTATTTTAGTTATAATTTACTGTCAGAATTAAACAAAAAATTTGAGGCAAGAAGGGCTGAGACTGAAAATGCTTAAGATGAGAAATCATGAGAGTGAGATAAAAATTAAGCAGGAAGAGAGAAAAAACCAAAAGTGGGGACAAAAGTCTCCCAAATCTTGTAAAACTATGACCCCTAGCTAAAAACTAAACAGATTTAAGGATCACGACCTTATGTTTCTATATTAAGATAAAACACAAGTGGGGTCCATTGAAGATCTTTCACTGAAAAAATGGAACATTTTACTAAAATTGCACCAAAATCACATGATTTTCAAAATGTAGTTTACATTGTAAATATGATTTTCTACTTACTATAAGCAATTTAAAAAAAAATAACAATATTATAAATCTTTGAAAAATAAATAATAAAATTACCTCCCTCCCCAAGAAAAAAAAAAAAAAAAAAAAGAGAATGTTTCATAATGTAAATACATCAAAATAGATTGCTACTGAACTAGTTTTCTAACAAATAGTTAGTGCAAAATTCATAGAATATTAACACTCACTTCACCCAAAGCTTCATATCGTCTCTGGTTGTATTCATGGTCACCGGGTTTTTCGTTAAAATTAAAGAGAGCACCAGTTGTAATGTGCTGAAGTTGACCAACTACAAATGAAAAAAAAAGCTATATATTAAAATCACAATAATATTAACAAGATGCCTCAGTCCACATTATGATTAGCATAAAAATCTGTAGATCATAAGGACAAAAAACAGATAGATAAAAACAAAATTGTACCTAATCATATTAAAGTCATAATGTAACACAATATTGTTTATTAGTTACTATTCAATGAATAATTTTTCCAAATTATTTAATTATATTATAAAGAATAAGCCACATTTCATTTTTTCACCCACCTACCCCTAAGAAGTAAAATTTCAAAAGATTAAATGAATCTACGTACATCAAAATTATAATGAAAAATTAGAATATTTAGCCTTTATTCTCTTTTTTTGTCACTCCCTTTCATTATATATGATTTTAGAATATAAAATAAAAATAAGTTTTTGTAACAAACTTCTACAATATTAAGCTTTTATTGCAATATTTAAAAAGCCTCTGTACTCAAAATATTAAAATAAAATCTTTTGATGACTAAAGTATAAATTATTTTTTCTAAAATAGAAATTATCACTGCTTAAAACATTAAGATATAAATATTACATTTGATAGTGATAATCCAAGAGAGTTTACTTTTCTTGGAAATACAAAGAAGAACTTAATTGTATTCTATACACAGCAACATGAAAAAGAAATTCTTATTACAATAAAACTCTCATAAAAAGTGGGGAAGGATTGTACTTTGTGCCAATATATTAAGAAAAAGAAGAAACAACGCATAAAGGCACAAATAAAATGTGTTTAAAAGCATACAGCTGTTTCAAAACCTCTAAGGTTTCCTCATCAGTGCTTAAAATAAAAGTTAAAACTAAGACATTGTGTAAAAAGAGGGGGGGGGGGAGAGAGGTGGACAGAGAGTCAGAAAAGCGTACCTTTTAGCTCTACTGCCAACGGTGAAATGCGACCTACGGCTGACAAACAGTTACGGAGTTGATCTCACGCGCATATTCAGGGAGACCAATCAAAATACCCAATTGCTCTGGAAGAGTCCAAACTTAGAAGGAGAAAAAGGGGGGGGGGGGGGAGTGGAGGGAATTATAGAAAATTAAACCATACCTTTGAAAAATTGGGCGTACTAGATAAATCATTAACTAAACTGTTTGAATTTTTCCATATGTGGTAAGCCTCCCAGAAGTCCAGATCATAGATTGAAGTACATTTCTGTATTATGGAGGCTTCGGAAAATTTAAAATTATGGTTGTTGGACCAGCAGTGGTTGGCAATAGCGGAACGTTTGATATCACAATTTTTAACGCAAGTTTTATGCTCCCCCAAACGGATCTTAAAGGCACGCTTCGTTTGACCAATGTACATTTTGTTGCATTCGCAAGATATCCTGTAAATACCCCAATTTGAAAAACTGTCAATTGGATGTTTCAGATTTGTGAATTGAATTTTATTAAAAGGAGTATAAACTACTTTAAAGTCAAATTTTGACAAGATTTTAGAAATTTGATGGCTTATTTTCGAAAAATATGGGAGTATAATTAAATTTTCATTACCGACAGTATTAGCCCTGGATTTTGTATGTTTACTTAGTTTGTTATGAATGGAATCGACGATTTCAGCTGTAAAACCTCGATCAATGGCAATAGATTTAATGTAGTCTAATTCTGTTTTTAGTAAACTGTCGGAAGAACAAATATTTAAAGCCCTGTAAACATAACTGTTAAAGGCAGCCAACTTTTGATTAGGTGGATGGGATGAAAGGCGATGTGGGGGTAAGGATACTGCGAATGGTTTACGGTAAACAGTAGTGTAAAACAAATTATTTTCGCGGAAAACCATAACATCAAGAAAGGGCAAACGACTGTTATTTTCGAGTTCGAAAGTGAACTGAATATGTTCATCTATAGAATTCATAATATCGAGAATATTAGTAAGATTAAGATCATCAGAGTTCAATAATGCAAAGCAGTCATCGACATAGCGGATGTAAAATGGAAAGGATAATATCTTGAAAAGGTTTGATTCGTAATAGTGCATGTAAATATCACTGAGGATGGGGCTGAGGGGGGAGCCCATGGACAAACCATCAGTCATGCAATAAAAATTACCATTAAAAATGGATGTGTTTTGCGATAAACAAATGCTAGTAAGATGTATAAGCTCATCAATTTCGTAATATGAATAATGAAATTCTTGTAGGCGTAATTTAAGACAATTTAAAGCACCTTGAACCGGTACGTTAGTAAATAGTGATTTAACGTCGAATGAAACCATACTATTGTTTTGAGTACCACTGAAGCTACGAAGCTTATTAACAAACTCATAAGAGTTCCTGCAAGTGTAGATATTGTTGGAGAGCAGGGGGGAGAAAATAGAGGTAAAATATTTCGCTAATTTATAGGAAGAGGTACCAATGTTCGAAACTATTGGTCTGAAAGGAATGCCTTGTTTATGGACTTTTGGGAGCATATAAAATCTTGCGCAGTGTGACACTGAAGGAATGAGAGATAATTTAACGTTGTTGGAAATGAGTGGAGAGTGCTCGATAGCCGATTTTATAGTTTTCAATTCTTTTTGAGAAGGATCAGATTTAATCCTTTTATAAGGACCCTCGTCTATCAAGTCTTGTGACTTGACACCTTAGAGGTTTTGAACCAGCTGTATGCTTTTAAACACATTTTATTTGTGCCTTTATGCGTTGTTTCTTTTTTTTTCTTAATAAAACTCTCTGCAGTCAAGTGGTAACAAAATAAATAGCAAAAATGTAGTATAAAACATATTTAACAAATTATAAATCTTTTAAATATATCATAAAAAATATGAAAAACAAATAAAGACTAGATAATGTATTTCTAAGGAATTTATTCTTGTTGAAGCTTGCAATTATTACAAGAGCTAAAGCAAGATCAACAGACAGGTTAGCCAATCATTTTTATGTATATTGAAATAATATTTTGCTTTTAAAAAAAGATTGAGTACAGCGTTCCTGTTAGATGTTTTTTGAGGGGTGCTGCATCCTGCCCTCCCCCCACCTCCCTTAAAAAATAGTTCTTTTTCAGAAGTGAAAAATACTTCTTGCTCTTATTCCAGCATCAACTTTTCCACCCTGTAACTTTTTCAAAGTACAGTAAAATACGTTTAACACGAAAGTGAGGGGACCAAAATTTTTTTTCGTGTTAAAAGAATTTCCCGTTAAAAGATTATTTAAAAGAAAACAAAACTCAGAAACATTTTTGATGTCGTCAAATTTTATTTTGATTTCCTCTTAAACTACTAGTAAGTTGCATCTATTAGGATAAAAAGCAAGTAAACAAAATATTGTTTTGGAGGGATAAAATCAGATCTTTTTTTTAAATGTCTTTTTCAACATTCTGAGATCTAGCTTGTTTGAACCAAATAAGCAAAATTGCCTCTAAATCTTCTTGCTTAGCAGTTCTCATATGTTTTCTCTCAGGGTTAAACATACTGCACTCAAACATTAACATAATGGGTTCCCTGTTTTTTATTACTGTTGATAATGTAAAATTGGCAATGCAAAACTTTTTGCAGATTTCTGTTTCATTAACTGCATTAAGCAGCTTCACCTTAATTTGAAGCGAAATAGCAGTTTGTTTTCACACCGATTTTTCAGCAATTATGCTCATAAAACATAAGCTAATTTATAAAAAACACGAAATTCACTGATTTTCACCCAAAATTTAGTGGTTTTAACACAAAATTCACCAATTTCAACTCAAACTTACTAGCTCGAAAGCGAATTTTTTTCGTGTTAACTGATTTTTGTTCCATGTTAAAAAAATAAAAATGTATTAAACTGCATCGTATACCGTCCGGACCGCTATATCATTTCGTGTTAACCGATTTTTCATGTTAAGCGTTTTCGTGTTAAACGTATTTCACTGTATTTTCCCTTTTTTTAAATGTAGAATATATAAGAACATTGTTTGTCAAAACAATCGTCAATCTTAATAAAGATATTTTATCACTTTTTATAGCATTATTTTACTTAATCTTAATATGTAGAATATAGTTTACTTTTACATGTTTAAAAAAGATAACATTTATCAATTAGGCAGCTTGGCATACAACTTCTTGCATATTAAGTTGCTTATTGTTCTACAATTCAATATCGAATGTACACTGTAAGTAGAAATAATTCAGTTGAAGATAAAAAGGGTACTCTTTTCATAAATCTACCTAGCCTTTTCGAAAAAGAATTGTGGAAGTCAAAATTATAAGAAAATAAAAAATGATGATGAATTATTTCTCAGTTTGAAATAAAAAAGCAGACACCAAACTCAAAAGCTCAGTTAAGAATCAAGATTATACTAGAACAGTGCATAAGGGACCTGCACAAAATTGAGCTGAGTTCATTTGAATACATTCATTTAACGCTGTCAAGTAGACATTGATAATTTCTAACTTTAAAATGAACATCAAGATTAGTTTTGTTGTCAAAAGAAAGTTTATATTCAAACATTTCAAAAGCTCAACTTTTCATACCACCACTGCAACTATAAGCATTTGAAGTGTTTCAAACTCAATGTCTTGAATATAGTCTCCTAATCAAACCTCACGCATTCTAAAATATGTTAATCGCATGGGTGGGTTTCAATTTAAGCTTTTAACATTAAGTCTATTCTATTGGATGTAAATTCAAAAAATTATTCTTCAAGGATATGGTCATGACTGGAATTCATGATTTTTTCAAAAAAATTCTGTTACAATGCATTGATTTGATATGGGCATTGAACTTTGATTATGGAAAATTCATCGTTTTTTATATGCTTGGTAGGAAACACAAGCTCTAGCGAATTTTTATAATTTTTGTTCAGTTCTGTTTCTTTTTTAAAATATGGTAAAAATAAAGAAAAAATTAAACTTTATTTAAGCTATCTTTTTTAGGATTTCTAAATTAATTTCTCAATGAATAATAATTTAATTAATAGGAAACTATTAATTGATAAAACATAGCCTTTTTAGCGATAAAAGATATTTATGATGGTAGTTCTTTTCCGATCAGATGTAATGTCCCAGCTAGAATGAATATAAAATAATATAACATACATTTATACATACGTAAAATATGCACAGATAATTAGGATTATTGCCCGTCACAACTTTGGGTGTATTGAATAAATACAATGGAGTGAAGCAGGTGTACTGAAATAATTGACTCCAGACCTTGCTCTCTGCAGTAACACTTAGTTTATTTGGCAATTTGACAGTACAGGATATTCGCAAGTCTGTTGGAGGCCCATAGAAAACATTTTATTCTTGAATCACATGATGCGAATATGAGAGCATACCCAAATCACAAAAAGGAGCACATGAGTTTTGTTTAAGAATTTAAGATATTTTCCAGCATGGAGTGTGAATTTGGGAAGAACATATTTAATTAGCTGAACATCCTTCAATAGGTGTGGCCTTATAGCGGAAACAGGCTTGACTCAAGCCAAATTGTATCATCGAAAGTCAATTCTAAATATGATGGGTAATTGTTATTTAGGATTTAATAAATGTCAGCTAGAGAAAAACTAATTAGGATTTAAGACCTATCAAATACTTATTACTGACATTAATGTGAATTTATCTTTTAACACTAATGACTTTACTTGATTTATATGTTCTTAATCTAACTGTCCAATATGGGAAAACTTGATTAAAATTTATTGCTCAAATATAATCTACTAGCAAACCCCGCGGCTTTGCTCGCGTAATATTTGAAATATGCCAAGTGATATTTATATGTCTAATTTTTATCAAAAGGTACTAACCAAATTTTTATTTTATTAAAAAGTAATATTTTATTTTATTAAAAGGTACTTATTACTTTTAGGAATAATTCAAAAATTACTATTTAAAACACAGTTTGACTAAACATCATTATTACACTGTATTAGGCAGAAATGAGACTTAAATTAATAAAATGAAATAAAACTAAGTAAATGATAATTTAGAAAATATTTTGAAACTTTTATGCTCAATTAATACGCTCATTTCAGTATTCATTTGAAGTTTTGAATTTTTTAGAAACCATCTTCTTACATCTTAAAATTAACCATCATGTCGAATTCCAAGTCCTACCACCTCTCTCAACATAAAGGGCTATGTTGAAACAGGAACTGTCACCATTAATTTGCCAACATTAATTTTGAAATCGGTTTGTTATTTCCTAATATTCCACAGAAACGTAATTTAAAAAGCTTTTAAAGTCCTTTTTTAGAACGTTTGTTGTTCCTTGAACCCCAGGTGGTAGAATCACCGGCATAAAATATAGCCTGTGTAGGATCAGAGACTGTTACCACTGATTCGCAACTATTACTTTTATAATCGGTTTATATTCCCTGAAATTGCATAGAATCGTAATTTAGAACTTTTTAGAATGCTTTTTGCATCTCCCCTTCGCTTCACCCCTTTTTAATTCGAATTTATTTTCGACGTTCCTTCGAGGGCATTTATATTTTATAAGTAACTACCATGTCATATTTAAAGTTTCTAGCCTTTTCAGTATCACAGAAATCACAATTTAGAAAGTTTTTAGCTCCTGCAACCCTCTGGTGGTAGTGGAACAGACATAAAATATAGCTTATGTTTGAGCAGGTTCTATCACCAAAATTTGTCATCATTATTTTTTTAATCGGTTTGGTAATTTATAAGTTTGCTTAAAAATTGTAATTTATAACGCTTTTCACTCCCTTCATTTTTTTTAAAATTTGGGATTTTCTTTCGACTGTTCTTAGAAAGCAGTTGCATCTTGTAAGTAAATACTATGCCATACTTCAAAGTGTTAGACCCCTCAGTTGTGCAAAAAATGCAAATTAGAACATGTTTTGCTTTTGCAACCCTCAGATGGTAGTGACAGCAACATAAAATATAACCTATGTTATAGCAGGGACTGTCACCATTGATTTGTAACCATTACTTTTGAAATAGCTTTGTTATTTCCTTAGATTGAGTAGAAATCGCATTTTAGAACGTTTTTAGGACGCTTTTTGCGCATTTTCACCGCTTTTTAAATTTCCAATTTTTTCGAAACTGTTCTTAAAGATCATTTATAGCTAATAAATATGTACCTTGCCTAATTTTAAGTTGCTAGCCCCTACCGATCACAAAAATCGAAATTTAGAACGCTTTTTTGCTCCTGCAACGTCTTGGTGATAGTGATACCGACATAAAATAGCGTCTATGTTAGAGCAGAGGCTGTCAGCATCAATTTCCTACCATTACGTTTGAAATCAAATTCATTCTTCCTGAGATATTGCCGACAAATCGGCATCTAGAACGTTTTTAGAACGCTTTTCGCGCATTTTGCTCCTGCATCTCCTCTGGGGTAGTGGAAACAGATATAAAATATAGCCTATCTTGGAGCAAGATCTGTCACCATCATTTTTACACCGTTATATTTGAAATCGGTTCAGTACTTCCTGAGATTGCATAGAAATCGCAATTTAGAAAGTTTTTTATAGCTCTTTTTGCACATTTTGACCCCCTTTTAAATTTCGATTTTTTTAGGAAATGTCCTTAGAGATCATTGATATCTTATAACTAACTACCATTCCAAATTTCACGATTCTAGGCCCTTCCGTAACGCAAAAGCCGCAATTTAGAACGTTTTTTGCTCCTGCACCCCCTTTGGGGTAGTGGCACCGACATAAAATATCGCCTATGTTGGAGCAAGTGTTTTCACCATCATTTTGACGCCATTATTTTTTAGATTGGTTTAATATTTCCTGAGATTGTGTAGAAACCACCATTAGAACGTTTTTTAGAACGCTTTTCGCGCGTTTTCACTCCTTTTAAATTTCGAATTGTTTAAGAACTGTTTTTAGAAATCCTTTATATCTAATAA
This sequence comes from Maratus speciosus, assembly GCA_963932465.1. Lineage (NCBI taxonomy): Eukaryota > Metazoa > Arthropoda > Arachnida > Araneae > Salticidae > Maratus > Maratus speciosus. Next base: position 1,349,445 of record OZ010790.1, on the reverse strand, counting down.
GTAGCTAATATTTCAAATTTCATATTTCTAGGCCCTTCGGTAACGCAAAAATTGGATTTTTAGAACGTTTTTTGCTCCTGCACCCCCTTTGGGGTAGTGGCACCGACATAAAACATAGCCTATGTTGGAGCAAGGATTGTCACCGTCATTTTGACACCATTATTTTTTAAATCGGTTTGGTATTTCCTGAGATTGTGTAGAAACCACCATTTAGAACATTTTTTAGAACGATTTTCGCGCATTTTCACCCCTTTCAAATTTCGAATTGCTTAAGAACTGTTCTTAGAAATCTTTTATATCTAATAAGTAGCTAATATTTCAAATTTCATATTTCTAGGCCCTTCGGTAACGCAAAAATTGGATTTTTAGAACGTTTTTTGCTCCTGCACCCCCTTTGGGGTAGTGACACTGACATAAAACATAGCCTATCTTGGAGCAAGCGTTGTCACCGTCATTTTGACATCAATACATTTTAAATCGGTTTGGTATTTCCTGAAATTGTGTAGAAACTATCATTTAGAACGTTTTTTAGAACGCTTTTTGTGCATTTTCACCCCTTTTAAATTTCGAATTGTTTAAGAACTGTTCTTAGACATCATTTATATCTTATAAGTAATCAATATTCCAAATTGCATATTTCTAAGCCCTTCAGTAACGCTAAAATCGCATTTTTAGAACGTTTTTTGCTCCTACACCCCCTTTGGGGTAGTGGCACCGACATAAGATATAGCCTATGTTCTAAGTTGGACTAACACCATCATTTTGATACCATTACTTTTGGAATCGGTTCGGTAGTTTCAGAGCTTATCTCCGACAAATAAACAATTTTTTCCTCTTTATAATAGGAGTATAGATTAATTTGAATTAATCAACTGAATATAACAGCTGTCATATTGGGAAAAGATAATTGAATGTTTATTTTAACTGAAGTTTATTATGATTTCTGATTTTAAGTACTTATCTAAAAATAAACATGTCAACCAACTTCTATTTTGGTCAATTGACTTCAATGCATCATTAATAATCATTAAGATGTTTCTAATGGGTAATATCTTTTATTATCATTTCATATATACTGTATTACATTATGTAGTTATATGTAAATACTTCTGAAATTAACTTTAATATGGTAACAATATATTTATGAGGTTACAATACAGCAAGAAAAACAACAAAACAAATATAGGTTGCTATAATTAGTAATATTGGCTAAATTCCTGCAATGCAGCACCTTTCTGGTATGAATAATAAATACATAAATATAAAAATTAAAACTGAGGGAATAAAATTACATTTATTTTCAAAAGACATAGACAAAAATATACAAGATAAATATCTTACACTCATTAAATTTATATCCAAATCCTTCAAATGTTTTAGGAAATTCAAAATCATAACTTTTGCCATTCATTGTACTAGACATTGTGGTTGTCTTGAGATCCCAATGCTCTTCAGATATAGCTAAAATTAAATAAAAATCATCAGTGCAATATAATAGTAAATTTTAAAAAAAGTTAATAAATTAAACAGTTGGTTGACATGCACTAAATATATAAAAGATTATCTTTTTAAAAACCAAGAAAGTTTTTGATTAATCCATATGTGACCAAAACAAAAGTTATCAGAACTAGAAATATGCACAGAGATGATATTCGGCTATTCAGCAGTGAAATTTTAAACTATGAGGCTAGAAGACATTGTCACAATCATTACTGGTGAGTATTAAAACATTTCAAACAAATTAAGCAATAAAATAGATAATGTTATAAATCATTATGATTGTAACAACTGGGGCTTTAAAGGATAATGAAAATTACAAATAGCACAGCTAAAATAAATTAATTTTCAAATCAAGGTTTTTTTCTTGGGGCCTATTTTGTGAAAAGTAAAAGTTATTTTGGTAAAATTTATTACATTTTTGTGAAATTTATTTTATTTTTGTGAAAAGTAACATTTTGTAACAAAATATGAAATCGAGTTACTGAAATTCGAACCAAGCATTTATTATTAATAACTTTAAGTCCTTCTGCTAAAGTTTTCCTTTCTGATGAACTTTTCTTTGCAAATGACACACTTTAAAACCTAACAATATAAAAATAATTAATGAAGAGTATGTTTTATGGAATAGAATTTTGTGAATGGACCTGTTTTATTAAAAGGAATTTTGTGAAGGGGCCCATTTTATTAAGAGGAATTTTGTGAAGCGGTCTTAAATAGGTCACAAATTTTACCTGAATTGACCCCTGCAAATGATACAGGGTTATATTAAGTAACCATTTTCATTAATTGGTATCATTGATAAAATTTTGCATATGAATTTTCATTTTTAATCAGAGAACAGAGAAAGTATCTTACAGATTATATTTATTTTTCAAGTTAATGTTTTGATGTAGGAGATGGAATATTTTCATGAACATAAAATGACATGAAGGAAAAAATACTACCAGAATGTATCTGTTATATATACATATATATATTGTATATATACATACAAATATATATATACTAGCCACCTCTGTCGACCAGTTTGGTCTCCCTTAAATGTATGCTAAGCATTTCATCATGTTACCTTCATTCTTAAACTAACTGACTTGCTCAATCCTTCCCTGAGTCCAAAGATTCTGATAGAGAAATCAAAAATTCTTTGCGAACTTGATAATATTTCATATATTTTTGTTGTTATGCGTACTTCGTCTTTTTTTGACAAATACCATTTAATTTCCGTAGCTGTAAAAATGAGTGAAATTTCAAGTGTTTAAACTGAGATTTGTTCATAAATTATCTAAATTAAACTTATTTTACTTAAACATGCTGTTACTTCAATGCTATTATTTAGTATTAACAAAATTATTTAAATTTTGCAAATCATGCATTTATAAATTTTTTTTCACTACTTAATAACTAAATAATGAATATATATACTTTTGCTTTTATAGATTTGATTTCTGAGTTCATAGTAACGTAACTAAGAGAAATAGCAAAATAAAACCATCGTGAATGCAAGCCGTTAACAAACATTAGCGCCACCAATTTACCTACTATGACGTCATAAGAATAGTGTCCATTCATTGTTGGAAAATCTGCTTTGCGAATGATTACCACCATGGTCTAATATTTTCTACTGCTTATGATGAATGAATCTCTTGTGTTTGTTTACTTTTTGAAGTGAAACAGAAAGATGTCAACTTAATTTCAATTGAAATTATCTTGGAATATATATTTATTTGAATGTAAATTAGGCACAATACTTTGATATTGAAATGAAATATTTTAGTTTATGTTATTATTATTATTACGATTAATTGCTTATTTAGGTACTTTTCCATTACAGGGCCTTGGCATTTTTTTTTTTTAAACCTTGGTGCAATTTGGGCTTCAGAATGTGAAATATGTCGATAAAATATATAAATAGCTATGAAAACAAACCTGGTGAACTTTTATTTTTATTTATATGTATTTATTTGCATATAAACATTTTATTTACACATATTATACAATATTTGTTTACATAGAAATTACTTCCGTTTCTATATAAAAATAGATTATTGGCTTTTTTAGATTAAATAAATTGTATACATATAGAAAAAATTGCTTATGTATATGAAATAGGATATAGATTGCCGGAAAATACGATGCCAATTTTTTTTTTCTCGCCAAGAACCTATGGTGGAAAAATATCTATTTATTTATTTAATTATTTATTTATTGTATTTTAAATGAGGTAAATGAAATATGTGTATTTTAAGTGAAAGATTTATTTTAAATGAAATGAGTGATAGGTTTATATTTTTAATGAAATGATGGCGATGGAAGAATATCTGGCGATTTATCACCTGCGCCCGACTAATATAAAAGTACCGAAATGTTCGTTTGGCATATAAAAAGTGAAGCGGTCAGCCCGGAACTATTGATGCATACATAACATTGGTGCCCGGCTAACCGAAAAATACCAAAATCTCTTTGGGAAAATGCTGTTTTTTTTCTCCAAAATTTCTTGGAGTTTTCCGAGCATTCCCATTTTTAAAGATGATAGATTCAGACATCAAAACCATCTTATTTCCTCAGATGTTATAATATACAAAAATGATTGAAATTAAATTCACAGCATTTCAATTTAACAGAAATACATATAGTTTTATAATACATCCACATATTCTTAAGACTGAAAATTATAAAATGAAAATTGCCTTACAAAATTTTACATCAGTTCTACTGTCATCCACCATGTACGATGTGAGAAAAACAATCTGAAATATACATAAATATTTTACTTGTGCACTACTTGTAAAGATATGAACTTTAAAACATAAAAATAATAAACTTAAACAGGAAAAGAATAAAGAAGTCAAAAGACACACAAAAAAAGAATTGTTCAAAGCACCACAATGACAGAAATTTTTTTATATTTTCGGTACTTACATATTATCCATGCCAGGTCAGATGCACAGCACCAACAATGGTGCCAAAAAGATTAATTACAACAATCCTTATTTTATTAGTCCTTGGTATGCTATTTTATTCTCCCAGCTTATTTTGTCTCCAATAAATAACGTTACCTTGTATACGCCAGCCGTAAAACAAAAGCCAATGTTTCATTGTGCGATTAAATACTCTACTCTACAGCATTTTTTAAAACTTTTAAGCATCGCACATTTTCAATGTTTATACCGTCGTATTGGGGAAAAAAAGTACTTTTTAATGCAATTTGTTTGAAAACTGCATCTCCATTTGTTTTTGAAATATTAATTTTTTTGTAGTTTTTAGCGACATTTGTTTCATTTTGGCAACTCAAGTACTCCATTTCTGTAGAAAGTAAAGAAAAAATTGTTGGAAAATAGCAATTATATCTTTGTGTTGCCATTTTCTCATAAAAATTGAAAAAGAAAATTAATTAAAATACGTGCTATTTTGAGAAAAATATAAATGAAGGATTTATGATAAAACATGGAGCTATTATAAACTATATTTAATTTTAAGTATCTATATTAATGCAAATGACGTCATTTTATATAAAGTAAAAGCGTGTGCTTTAAGTCTTAAAATTGAAATATGTTTTGCAGTAGAGTCCTGATTATCCGAGTCCTGCTTAACCGAGTTATTTTCTTCTGATGGACTGGTGACTTCTATTAATATGGGGAGAAAAAAATGGCCATAATTTTTGGCCATTTTTTTTCCCTTCTGACCAAAAAATCAGAGTTCTAACTTTTTACGACTGATCTTTCATCTTCACCTAATGCTTCATTTATAATGGCTGTTTCATAATAATAGAAGCCACCAGTCCACCAGAAGAAAATGAAGTAATGGAAATGCCGGGGACGACACTAAATTCTCAAAAAGCAGAATTCCTGTTCTCTAGTTTTTATTTCTTCATTGTAACCGCAATGTTAATATTATATAGTTGCAATCAGGGTTGGCGAAAAAACAATTAAAAAAAAAACAGTTTATTTGGTTTAAACCAGATTTTTTTGGTTTACATACATATGCATATTTGTTAACAAAAATAAATATTTTTGGGTATATATGTAATATAACTTCATTTGAAAATAATTTAAATTAAATAATTACAGTAAATTATGGAGATGGGGAGACCAGGGTACAGTGGACCTAAGTACACAGTGGACCACCCCTTATATTTTACTTATTTTTAAATTTTTAAAGCTTTTCTTTTAGGCTAATTGATAACAGCACTGGATTGATTACTTATAGTCTTCAGAACACATCGTTAGCTCAGAATGAACCCTTTTATCCTGACTGGTTGTTTTAAGCTCCTAAAAGTAAAAATTTTCATCATCATACTTTTCTTTATTGAGTAATTAAAGGTTATGGATAAATAAGATAAAACAACTTTTTTGAAAAGGTAAGACACTGATCTTTATTTAATTTAAAAGTTTATATGCTTAAAAGAAAATTTTAAATAATATTTCTATAAGTATGTATTGAACTTCAACATGGGGCACAGTGGACCGCCCACTGCTGGAGTACAGTGGTCCGCAATGAATACAGCTCCTGTAATGAAGAATTTTCAAAATATTTAATAATTGCTTATTCTCTATACAGAAATATTGTTTTAAAATAGTTATTTAACAATAAAATAAACAAAGAACTAGTATGTTGTGGCCATCACAAAACTTTCTTCTATATAAATCACGGCAATTAAATCATTTAAATAGTATAAGAAATTACATCAATTTAGAACCAATTCGTATCAAAGTATACCTGAATTCGAAGTTTGATGAAAATTCGTGCATTAGTTATTGAGATAGAGCTGTAGGGGAAATTCTGAAAAATTCAGCATAGCAGCGCCACCTGTTGGGCGATTTGCACCAAAACACAAACAGCACTAATTCATATTAAGGTATACCGGAATCTGAAGTTTGATGAAAATCGGTGCATTAGTTCTGGAGCTAGAGCTATTGTGGAAATCACAAAAAATGCTGCACAGCAGCGCCACCTGTTGAGCGATTTAAACGAAAAGGTACAAAACATCATTTCATGTCAAGGACTAACTGAATCTAAAGTTTGATGAAAATCCGTACATTAGTTCTGGACATTGAGCTATTGTGGAAATCGTGATAAATGCTGCATAGCAGCGCCACCTGTTGAGCGATTTACACCAAAACATAAACAGCACTAATTCATATCCAGGTATACCTGAATCTGAAGTTTGTTGAAAACCCAAGTATTAGTTCTTGAGATAGATCTATTGCGGAAATCTCAAAAAATGCAGCATAGCAGCGCCACCTGTTGAGTGATTTACACCACAAGAGGCAAAACGTCAATTCATGTCAAGCACTAACTGAATCTGAAGTTAGATGAAAATCTGTGCATTATTTCTTGAGATTGAGCTATTACGAAAATCGTGTAAATGCTTCAAAATGCAGCATAGCAGCGCCATCTGTTGGGCGATTTGCACCAAAACGTTACCAGCACCAATTCATATCAAGGATTAACGGAATCTGAAGTTTTATAAAAATCCGTGCATTAGTTCTTGAAATAGAGCTTTTGCGGAAATCCTGAAAAATGCTACATAGCAGCGCCACCTGCAGGGCGATTTACACCAAAAACTAATCAGCACCAATCTATATCAGGGACTACCTGAATATAATTTTTTATTAAATTCCGTGCATTAGTTCTTGAGATAGAGCGCCCACAAAATTTGTGTCACACACAGACAGACGGACGGACAGACAAACAGACAGACATTTTGTAAAAACATGTTTTTTGGAATCTCTGACCCCTAAAAACGTATAAATCCGTCGAAAACTGGAATTCGAAAATTTTCATGAAACCAACACTTTTTTCTTGTCAAGATAGAAGAAAGTAAAAATGACAATTTATTTAATCCTACAATGCATAGAGTAGCCATTTGGCACACTTTAAATTTCATGTTATATGTAGATATTCAGATTATAATGTAGCCATCTGATGCTTTAATTTTCTCCTAAATTATGGATAACGGTTCACATGTGATTTTAAAAGATTTTAAGTTTTCTTGTCCAATATAGCAGTTTTTTTTTTGGGGGGGGGGGGAGGAGGGAGAGAAAATGCAAAATCATGCATTGTAGAGTTAACATATACAGAAATATTTTGTTTTGTATTTACTGCCTTTGAAAAATATAACTGTAGCCTAATAAGTAATAGATGACCTCACTGGATTGGTTATTTATAGCTTCAGAGCACATGGTTAGCTCATAATGAACTATTTTATCCTGACTATTTTGAGCTTCTAATAAATTTTTCATCATCAAATTTGTCTTAATATTTGCTGATTTTTTTATACTTAATTGATAACTTATTTGCAATCACTCCTGTACCTTATATTGTCATTTTCAAAGTATAATAATTTTTTCGATAATTCTTTATTTTTATGTTTTTTGTTTCAAAATGCAACTTGCAAATTTGTATTATTATATTATTTTGGAGGTAAAGGGGAAATAAAAAAGAATTAGATTAATTATAAATAGATTTATATTGTATTTTAGACAATAACTAACAGTGGACCACTGTGCCCCGGTTGGTGTACATAATTTTTTTTTTTCTTTTGAAAAATGTATTGGGAACTATGTTTTGCGAAAATTATGAGGCATGTAGGAAGGTTTAAAGAATATTCACAAATATTTTCACGTAGATTGGTCTCTCCGTTAAAGAGAAAAAAAATGTTAACTGCAAAAGTGAACCACTGTACCCTGGTCTCCCCTAAATTGAAATCATTATTATTTTTAAACATTACTAGTAGCAGTATGTATGTTGAAGAATAAACTGCTCTACACAGTGAAACATTGAAGCCTTGAAAATCTTTATAAAAAATCTTTTGATTAATAATAAATAACATTTAATGTAGTTCCATGAATATAATATTCTTCCCTTTATTCTTATTCTTTATTTTGAATATAATATGGAAAAAATAAATTTCAAATACTTCTTGTGATTTAGTTTTTTGAATGAAAATTTCAAATCAACATTTTTGGTCATTAGATTCAGAAAATAAAAATGAATTGTTATAACTAGCACCCAAATTTTGAATGCCCTCTTATTCGACTTCGTATCTTGATTTTAATTCTTAAAGAATAATTTTCCCAGTCAGGAAAAGTTTCTTTAACAGCTTGACCAAAATCTTAAAGATCATCTTGTTATGTTATTACATTGCTTTACGGCTGTTCTCAAATCGAAAAGGACAACTTTCTAACATAAGTTTTAATTTATTTTTGTTTGAAAATGCATAACTAACTGGTGTTGTTGTTCAGAAACTATGTCATTGAGTTGTTTTTGCCATTTTTTTTTTTTTGCAAACGCAATAGATCTTTCAGAAAAGAGTGTCAAAGTGGGCATTTTGTACCGAATTTCCACGCGAAGGAAGAAAGAACATTCAAGAGCGGGCAAAAAACGTGTTTGTCACGTGATCAAAATGGCTTATTACTCAATAGGTAATTGATGGATCAAAAAATGGAAAAAGCAGTTCAATTCCAAATCGTTTCCATGGCCAGGCTTTCCAATTTTATACCTTTCCGTTAAAAAATGAATTTGTAAATGCGTCAAAACGTTTTGTGCTTGTTGAGCAGAGCAGTTAAGAACAGCCTTAAATAAAAATATTTTAAATATTGAATATTTTTAATCTATTTTATCTTTAATAAATTTACATTTTTTAAGTTTTATCTTTGGAGCTCTAGATATGTTCACCAACACATACTCATTTATATCCTTCAAATACAAACATGACCTACACCCACTAACCACTATATCTAATGCTTACTGCTAAAATAAAGTGTTAAAAGTAGAAATCATTTATATCCAATAATTTGAAACACTTAAATTTAAAAAAAAGAAAAAAATATTTTATTAGATTTGTTCTAAAAAAAAAAAAAAAAAAACAATTGGTTTTTTGAGAAAAAAACCAGTTGATTTAAACCATGGTTAAAACCGTTTGGTTTAAACCATGCCAACCCTGATTGCAATATTAAAGGCAGTGCAGATGTATTTGTATAGGTACAACTATACTATAATATGATTAAATACAATATATTATATTCATTGATACAGTATATTTATATTAAAGAATATTTATATTCATTCTGATGGGTATAACATAACAATCCACCAGAAATAAAACTACTAATTGTTAATATTGTATAATGATAAAATCTGTCAATCTATGTTAACATATTTAATAAATGTACTAAATTATGATTTTGTATTATTTTAGTTTGCTTTTATCTTATTTATAATTTTTAACAATGTTAGGTATTTATAATATGCACAGTAAACTACCATTTTGAACACGATTGACAATGCTAAAAACAATTAGCGATTGACAACAGTTTTTGACATTCTATCTTCGTTGCACGGATAACAGATAAGTAATACAGTACAGTCTCAAAAATCTGCACTTCTAAAATCCTCAACCTTCTGAAATCCATATGCATTTCAAAATGTAAACAATGAAATTTGCAATTAAGAAGTATTCTTTATAATCTTTATTCCAAAGTGAACGAAAATAAAATAATTTTTAATGTAAATTCTTAGGAAAAGGGTAATGACACAGGATATTACACAAATAAAACGGTTTTATTTCACAGAAACTTATACATACAAGAAAATGTAAAATAATGGAAATCGACGAGAGATATAAACAAGTGCAGAAAAGTTTTAGTAATGGCACCATCTATCAACTGCTAATGAAAATAGCAAATTAATTTTTTTTTATATTCCATGAAAGGTTATAATTAATGCATGACATAAAATATGACCTGGCTCTTTATTTTATCCAAAATGAGGATGAAGATAACGATTTTTCCCTTAACCTTACCACAAACTAAAGCCAAAAGAAAATACCAAACGCTAATTTTTGAAGAAGGTTTAGTTTTAGGAAAGATTTTGAAGTTCTTTGGGCAGCAGAGTTGTATAGACCAACACGAAATAATGGCTATTTACAGAATTAAAAAAAAACTTTAACAAGAGGAAATGGAAGTTCTCAATCAAAGGACTATATTATATGTTTAAAAATTGTAACAAAAAATAATTTTGGTTATTAAAATGATAATGTACAGGTAAGTAAGAGATTCAAATTTTGATTTGCTTAAATTGAATTATTACATGTTCTTCTTGGAAATAATAAAGGTATGTTGAAAAAACAAATCATTTAATTAATCCAGAATCTACAACACTCTAAAATTTGCACAGCCTCTGGTCCCAAGCTGCGAGGATTTTTGAGACTCTACTGTATTTTATATCATTAAGAATATTATTACAATGTTTAGCAAGAATAAAAACCTTTTAATGTTACACCTTAAATTATAGGACAGGACATATCTCCAAAAGTACTTTTGATAATTTATCAAAAACATTTTTTTAACTAGGTATTTTCTCCACATAAATTCTGCAAGGTATGATTCTAGATGATGGTGAGCTGTACCTTATTATTATTTTTTTTATTGCACCATTTAGCAGAACCCGACATTCTTTCAACATGTTATGTACAAAGGGTACTAGGAAAGTTTTGCAATATGATGAAACAAAAACTCGCAGGTGGATGCGTGTTGACATAGGTTCATACTTATGCACCTGCACGTAACCACAAGTCTGTAGGCTCAGTTATTCATTAGCTGTGATCGTGTGAAGTTCTTCCAGTGGTGTCCTGGTCAAGAAGTGAGATAAGGGCAGTTTTGCTGTGTAATTTCGCGCATAGTTTAAACATAAACCAATGCTTAGAAGAAATGACTCTTGCACTTGGTGATGATTGTTCACATCGTATGACTATACACAGATGGTACAGAGAATTCCAAAGAGAAAATTTCTCCCTGGAGGATGCTGAAAGAGGGGGAAGGCCCTGAACGTCAATTACGGAGGTAAACATTACTGCTGTGAGGAAAATGCTTGACGAAGACAGACGAATAACTTACAAGCATATAGAGGATACCTTGGGCCTAAATGCACCTGCAATTCATTCAATTCTGCATGATCATTTGCACATCAAGAAACTGTGTTGTCTCTGGGTGCCACATAGACTGACTGAGGAGCAGATGACACAAAATGTGATTTGGTGCTGGGAGATGCTAAAAATGTTTGGTAAAGGATAATCTCGGTGTGTGAACAGCATCGCGACAGGTGACAAAACCTGGCTATACTATTAAAATGTGCCGACTAAGTCTCAAAACAAAATTTGGATCTTTGATGATGAGGACACACCGGTAGCTGTCAGAAAATCTCAATCTGCCAAAAAGAAAATGATAGCTGTATATTTCAAATCGAGTGGAATTGTTCAGTGTGTCGTTTTGGACGCACAGAAGACAGTTACTGCTAAGTGGTACAATGATCAGTGCCTACCTAAAGTCATAGAATCTAAGAAGAACCTGTGACCATAGTCAAGAATGAACAAATGGTTCCTCCATCATGACAAAACTCCAGCTCACCGGACGAAAGCCTGCACTGAATATTTGGACACTACAGGACTGAAACTTCTTGAACACCCTCCTTACAGTCCAGATCTTGCCCCCTGCGACTTCGTACTGTCCCCGCATGTGAAACTGAAGCAGAAAGGGATTCGGTTTTCCAGTGATGAGGCACTTCTGAGGGCTTGGGACAATGAGTGTTCCTTACTCCCAAGTGAAACTTGGCAGAGCTGGTTTAAGGACTGGTTTCGGAGTTTGGAGAACTGTATTGCTTGTAACGGAAATTACTTTGAAAAAGTTTGATAAATAAATCCGTATTGCAAAACTTTCCTAGTACCCTTTGTATGAACACCTGTTGTTGGATCTACAAAATTGCACTTATGGTTCACAGTAAAGTGATTGTAACAATGCTTTTTCAGGGTCCTCTGAATTACACACTTTCCAGCAGTTAGAGCTTGTTGATCCATCGTCTAAATGTTTATAAACTTTTTGCATCAGCATACTAGCATTCCCAGGGGTGGGGAAATACATCATTTTACTCACCAGTGGTAAGTGGATTTTCTGACAGGGAGAGTGAATCTTTAGGTAGTTTTGGAAAAACTGTAGGCTTTAGAGATATATCAAAAACATTTTTTTTAAATCTAGATATTGTAACTTTCCAAATTATTACTATGTAAACATGGTACTAAGTAGATACTTTAAGCTTTCCTCTGTTATATATATTTCTTAATTTTATAGAAAAAAGAATTATGAAAATGCATTGTAGTAGTAATAATTAATTATTTGTGCAGTCACATACCATTTTGTCATAACTATTTTCAACTGTATGTTGCATCTTGTTGGCTGATAAGATTTTCTGAAAATTCCCCACCCCTGATTTTGATTAATCCATTTGTGACCAAAACAAAAGTTATCAGTATTAAAGCATTTAAAAAAAAAATTAAGCAATAAAATAGATAAAGTTATAAATCATCATGACTGTGACAGCTGGGGCTTTAAGGGCTATTAAAAATTACAAATAGAACAGCTAAAATAAATAAATTTTCAAATGACACCGAGTTACATTAAGTTACCATTTTCACTAATTGGTATCATTGATAAAATTTTGCATATGAATTTTTACTTTTAATCAGAGAACAGAGAAAGTATCTTACAGATTATACTTATTTTTCAAGTTAATGTTTTGATGCGGGAGATGGAATATTTTCATGAAAATAAAATAATATGAAGGGAAAAAACACCAGAATGTATAATATCTATTATAAAAATCTAAATATAGTATTTCAAAAATGAAATTTCGAGTTACATAGTCTATTTGAGATTTGAATGAGAAAGCATTTGCCATTTTCCTGGCATATGCTTTCAAAAATCCACTGTTGTGGAAGTACCCTACTGCTGTTGTTTATGTGATAAACTTTCATCAATCTTGACAATTTTATTGGTGCCATCAATTTGTCTATTAAATCATTGTACAGTGTGACTTCAAACATCGGACATCAAAACAATGTTTTTCTTTTACACTTTCAAGTTATGGAAGAAGAAAAATAGCAATTGTGTATGAATTAAAAACTTCAAGATCAAAAATAAAAATGCAATAAAAAGAATATTTGACCGTTTATTTTCATTGCCTTTATAAAACAGAATTTATGAAATGTCTTCTGAATGCATGAAATCACGGCTTAAAATTAGGGACTTTCAAAAAGGATTACAACATCAAAGATGCAATTTGGGCAGTTGCACAGTCATGGGAACAAGTAACGTCAAAGATTTTGACGAATGCATATACAGACGGAACAAATTTTCGGCAACAACAGCATTGATGATGAGTAGAATTTTCAGGTTTTTACATTTTTCGTGAAAAGGCTACAATTTAACTTATTGAGCACACAAAATCTGAAAATGTATTAAGTGTCGAAAAAAAGGATAGTATAGATCGTTGGCTAAGCTTTGACGAAAATGCTCCAAAAATGAAGAATTTAATGGGCAGCGAGATCGCTGATGCTGTGCTAAGTAGAACTACCAATAACTCTAGTAGCAACTCAGAAGACGAGGAACCTGCAGAAGAAGAAGTCTCACTAGAAAAATGCATAAATTTGACAGGAGAATTAATATCTGTTTTAGGGAAACAAGACTGTATTTCCCAAATAGACATTCTTCATTTGTATAAAATACAAGAAAAACTTGGAATAGCCAAAAAAAGTGAAGCAAACAAGATTGACATCGATGTTTCCGAAATTAAATGAAGAGAAATAATTTCACTCTTTATTAGATTTCTTTTTTTTCTGTAACAGAAAATATTGGCTGAATCCCAAAACAGCCGAGACATTTGGCATCGTTCAATTTGGCGAGGCGATAAATGGATTTTTGTTGTTACCAGTTCGTTTCATAAATTCTTTCCACGCCTACAGTGGTCTGATCTTGAATTGGGATTGGTTGATTTGTTGTGTATTGGATGGTTACGCCTACCTGAAAACTTTTATTCACAATTAGCTCAGCGGTGTTTTGACAACTCAACTCTGCATTTGTAAAAATAGAATGTCGGCAAGTCAAAAGTTTGTTATTGTTGCTGTTTTTAGTTGTAAAATTTGAAAGTTAAAGTACCTGTGCAATTTAATTTGAAATTGTGAGTATTTGTTCATTTTTTTTGCTGGAAAGTTAAATGAAGTTTGACTAGAAATTTACAAAATTATGGCAATTCAAAATTTTTTAGAGTTGGTTTTCAAGAACGGGTATGTCTGTTAAGGTATGTTAATAATTTTATGCACTTTTTGTTGTAGCATTTTATATTAGCAGTTTATTGTATATTTCTCATGTATGCTGCCCTTACGAGTTTTGTACATTTTGAGATTGCTACAGAGCGAGAACTGCTGAATTTTGAGATTGCTACAGAGCGAGAACTGTAAAATTTTGAGATTGTTACATAACGAGAACTGCTGAATACAGTGATGTTTTTTTCCAATTAATGAACGCGTAAGCATTCATACGACGATTACTGATTGCCACTTTAACAAATTTTATACATTTTGAGATTGCTACAGAGCGAGAACTGCTGTATTCAGTGATATATATTATTTTTTTATGAACGCGAAGCGTTCAAACTTCCGTAAATTAGAAATGATTTGTTCAATGTTTACTCTGATATAGGCACGTACTTTAAAATATTAAATGACACCATGATTTTTTTCTGAAAGCTGTTAAGAAATGAAAATTTTAATCATTAAATCGTTACTCTGATTTGAAAAGGTACTTTAAAAATTTCACATTTTTCAACAAACCTATGGTTAAATCGTTTGTTTTACTTTGAATCCATAAAAATCAGCTTTCCTGTGTTTTCTAATACGTCGTTATTTATATATGTTGTATTTCCCACGATTCCAGGGTGAGGACGTAGTAAAAACCAGTCTGGAAGCATTCAGTAAAGTGGACCAATCACGTTAGTTTTCAGGTTGCCGCATTTTAGGTTGGCGTATGTGGGGTGTTTGGTGCTTGTCAGAAAAGTCGCCAAACGGGGTGTCTCGCCTGTTTTGGGATTCTGCCAAAATATCAATTAAAGTAAGTTTTTAAAAATTTGTCTTTTTCTTACATAATTACAACTTAATAATAAATTAAATTATGGCTAAAGGCACCATTATGAACACAGTACTATTTTTGATATTCCTTCAAAAATCCGGTATAGTCTTGGTCCCGATGATGCCAGATTTTTGAAGTTATACTGTATTAGGTGTAGTGAACACGCTTTTCTCCTTATTACAATCAAATGTTGCATTTTCACCCCTATATAGCTGCTTCTTACACAATTTTATGGATATTTATTCCTCTGCTCAACAGTGCATAAACTTTAAAGAAGTTACAAACAGTATTCTAGAACCAATAAACAAATCTCCAACACACAGACCTTCTTTTTTTTTTTTTACTTTTTACGTTGCATCTCCAATATGGAGATTTCCTATATAAGTTCATCATTGATAACACACAGTTTCATATCATGGCCATTTTCACAAAGTTGTTTGTTGGATAAAACTGCTTGCTTTTGAAAAAATAAGATAGCATCCATTTTAGTACTCAGTAAATCAAAGGTTGTTTCCATATTTATAAAATATAAATGTAGGCGATTAAAGAAAAAACAATGCAATTTAAAAAACAAACAAACATGGGAAATATGTTCAGGGACATCAAAGAAAAATTAATATGATGATAGCTAAAACACGAGCTGCTTTTTTAGGACATTTGACAAGATTTTACTTGGATTTTACCTAACTTGGCGATTCATTCTCTAGAGCCGCTATAACCCAAAAGTACCAAAATCTTTTTTTCAGAAATTTGACTCCATTGTGCCACGGGGGTTCAGAATTTATAGGTTTAATATTTTGCTATGCTATGAAGAAGTACCTCCACAGAAAACTTCTTTAAAGTGAAAAAAAACTCATATAGGTTTTAATCCTTAGTCTATATGAGAAAAAAGGGTACTACTTGATTATCCCGTCGACCGAAAAAGTGTCGCCAAACTGCAAGATTAAATGCCAATAATGAATAATCATAAATGTCACATTCACTTGTGAGATGTTTGCGTCTACATATCTGCCCTTAATATTTTCGGCATAGATGCCGTATCTTCCCTCAGCCGTTGTTGTTTTGAATTGTTTGGCGATTTTTTGTTGCCGTGTTGGTGGTGTTTACGGATATGACAAACTCGATATGGAAACCCTGTGTGATGTGTGTGTTGTGACATGTCGTGTTCTGGCAACCCCTGAGAAGCTTAGAATTTTGTGAATGTATTTTGATATTGTGTTCTATCGTTGTCTTTTTATTTTTATGTTAAATTTATGGGATGAATTTTATTAACTATAGTTTCTGTAGTCTGTTTAAACGCTCTTGCTGAAGTAATTAAGAAATATGAGGAAATTTTGACAAGAAAGGGAAGTTTGTTTATAGCGTGTCAATGCGTATTAAGCCTATTTTGGAAAATGACGGAGGTGTTATGAGAGATATTTTGTGCTGGAGGTTTCAAGAAAGCAGATGTCTGTTAAGGTATGTTGATAATTTTATGTACATTTTGTTGCTTTAAGAGTTTTTTACATTTTGAGATTGCTACAAAACGAGAACTGCTGAATTTTGAGAATGCTATACCTCGAAAAATGCTGAATTCGGTGATGTTTTTTTTTCAATAATGCGCGCGAAGCGCTCATACAACTATTGCTGATTGCCACTTTAGCGAGTTTCGTTTTTTAGGTATATTTTGCTGCTTTAAGAGTTTTTTACATTTTGAGATTGCTACAAAACGAGAACTGCTGAATTTTGAGAATGCTATACCACAAGAAATGCTGAATTCGGGAATTTTTTTTTCGGTAAATGTGCGCAAAGCGCTCATACGAGGATTACCGATTGCCAGTTTAGCGAATTTTGTTTATTATTTACATTTTATTTTCGTTAAGCCAAACATGCGTATAAACCGGTGCTTGGCGACATTAACTATTTGGCGGAAAAGGGGTTTTCACACCAAGAAGAATTCCAAGATGGTGGCCGGGGGGGAACTTATGACATCTGTTCCATATTTTCTTTCTCCAACATTCCAAACTTATTTTTATGCTATTATATTAAAAAATTGGTCCTATTAATGCATTACTATTAAAGATTAAATGTTTAAGTTCACTATTTGGTAAATTATTAAGTGTTCTGTTTGTGCACAGGATTTTCACTTTTCCGGTTAAGGGTTAATTCGATGTTTTATTTGTATTTTTATTAATGTTTTACTAATTTATTTTTTCTTTCCTTATTTAAAATCACTGCAAATTTCGATTCTTTTTTTTTTTTTTTGCTTTAAGCCTATATCTAATGTTTACATACATTTTATAGCCCACGTTTTTTGACTAAATAAAGAGCATTTGGTTCCTTAAATTTTCCATTATCATTGATATTTATTGTGTCACTTAATAAATTCGATCATTACATTTAAAATACTTACATTTTATTCACAAATGCAATATCCTAAAAATATCTGTTTGTTTATGGGTCAATCCATGTGAAATCATCCAGACCATGTTGCTCAATATTTTTGATTTTTTTTCATTCTTTACCAGTTAATTTACTGTACTTTAAGGAGTCTAAAACAAGGATTAAAAAATTTTTAAACCTTTCACAATTTTTTTGGCAGCCATTTTTTGTCATGTCACAAGTGTTTTTTCATGAAAATAGTACTTTACGGAAACCCTTGTAAAGTCCTGGTTTTATTCAATAGCACTCTGTCATTAAAGGCAGATGTGGCTCCTAAATATCCCTCTTTTGCTGCAAGACCGATACATTTTGTGTATCATAAAATCTTTAACAACCCAATTAAACTTGCAATATATTCCACTTCAACTCTCTCCAACTGTCAGACTGGAAATCATATTTTAAGCCAAGATCTTAGCTTTAGACATTTTGGGTATAATAATTCTTACAATACTTGAAACACTCCTCAAGCATTCTCAAGTGCCGCCGGATATCAAAGAAATCTAACTTACATATACCTAAAGGTCTGAGGCCGTTTCGGGGACTCTCGGCTGAAAACTTCGAAAGTGAAGACTTTCCTTTTCTACGCTCCCGGCGTAGGTCTGTCCAGGCTTAGGGCAGGTTGTGGAGCTAATATCTCCAGACAGAGTACAGAGTACTCTAAGCTGTAACCCACGCGCGGTACTGACAATACTGCGGACAGGGCTTACTTAAGCTCTAAGTTGTAAAACCCCATCTCTTCATCTTAACTTCTGAATATTTTTTGTAGCTGTGCTGTGCTGAGGCTTTAATAAAGTGCTTTTTGTCGCTAAACCATCCTGCATTCCTGACTCACGACGGTACAGCAAGTGAACTGGTGTCATCGAATTGGGATTTATTTTTTTTTTATTCAGAAGAAGTTAATGAAGGAATTCTAGAAGAAATTTTCTTTTAGTGAAGGAAAAGAAGAAGAAGCTCCTAGGTTCTATTAGAAAACAAGTCCGAAGTTGCTGTTCGCTTTTTTTTTTCTCCAGACGGAAAAGAAAAGAAAGTTTCATCTTGCCGAAGACGGAATTTCATCTCTCGGACCCCTCTGTGTTGAATGAAGATTTTGTTAGGGATTAGCACTAATACCAATTCCCCAACATCTTACACTTGTAACACTGATTAAAAATTATGTTGATAAAGCAGAGTTCAACAGTGGAAGTAGATCGGAGGATGGATTTCTAAAAATATGTAAATGAGAAAAATTATGAAGTACGTTGAATGAAGAAATGTTAAAAAGTGGATGAAGTAAATTGACAGATGAGATAAAGCTCCAGGCTTAAACTTCTTTTATTAAGATCCAAAGTTCACAGTAAAATATCTTGATAAAAACAGTCTTTAAAAATAAACCAAATATTGATGAATAAACCATGAATCACTTTAAATCAAAACAGCCATTTTTAAACACTTTAACTTAGAAGCCATGAAGAACAGAAAAGCTTAAATATCGTAACTTTAAAAGATGATTTTAAAAACAGAACGAAAAATAAAAATAAGCCGCATGATTTTTAAATGTTTACCACAAGATCAAATACAGCATCCCGAGAACGCTTAAAGCAATTCTCGTATCGAGAACATTGGTAGATAAAACAAGTAAGTAACATTTCCTTCCAACTAACCCCTTTAAATACAGCAGCTGGAACGGCACGTGTCGACACGCCCACTCTCCAGAATGATCTACGAGATGGTGATTTGCCGGTGACGAACTACGTCAACTAATTCATTCATAAATCCGTTCCCGCCATCTGTCGGGAGAAAAGTACACCACGTCATACGCTCTCGTAAATTCTACCATGTCGCGTGGAAAACGTAAA
This sequence comes from Maratus speciosus, assembly GCA_963932465.1. Taxonomy (NCBI): domain Eukaryota; kingdom Metazoa; phylum Arthropoda; class Arachnida; order Araneae; family Salticidae; genus Maratus; species Maratus speciosus. The sequence continues at coordinate 1,329,734 of OZ010790.1, read as the reverse complement.
CATCTGCAGTTGTAAAAATAAAGATACGGCGTTATCAATGAACTGTAACTAAAGAAACATAAAGCTGAATAAATAACTAAAGGATTAAAAGAATGAACGCAAGATAAAAGGTGAGTTTAATTTCAGAATACTTTTAAATACAGAATACTTTATACTTATACTATTTAAATGAAATGATCTTAATAAAAATAAAAATTATAAATAAAGAACTGTAAATTATACTACCAGGGTTAATGTACTATTGAAAATAATTAGAGGCATTGAGAACTGGGAAATAAGCTTGTTAACACTTCTTAACAAGTGCCCCCCCTCTCAATGTCTCAATCGAAAACGAAAAATAAAAGATCTAAAAATCTTCACTGACCATGGAACACCTTCTTTCTATAAAAACGGTTAAAAACAATGAACAAAACTAAACGAAATATTAATCCTAACACTTAACATGAGAAATGCCTGATAATGGCTAACAACTAACAAGAAATAAGCATTAATAAACTCCCAATGCTTTAAATTTAACAACTAACATTAAAAACCGAGAAATGCCCAACAAAAATTTCCAAACGAAATCCCACCAATTAACCACCAAAAACTTCAAAGTCAAAAGCCAAAAGATCCAGCATAAAAACTTGCCTAAATCCATTCATGGCCTCTTTACAAAAATTCAAAATTTAAATTTCTAACAATATAAACACAATTCAAACATTTAACAAATTGAAAAATATCACAATGAAAAATCAACATACGTACCAACTTATAAAAGTAACGTTTCAATTTGAAACTATACATACTAGCCAACTCCGTCATCTTGACCACAGCTAAATATGCAAATTTATACAAAACTTAAATAACTTTTATTTAACAAGAACAAAGATAGAAAAATTAACTAGAGTAACTTCATCAGTCTCTCCCAGTAGCTTCCAAAATCCAGTAAAAATGACAAACTTAAGCAATAACTTGGCATCTGATTAATAAGACATAACAATAAATAGCTGTACACTTATCCATCTACAGACAACATCTTACAGCAATATCCATTTTCTCTACCTACATTCGCACAAGTATTCACATTGAAGATATCAGATGCCTGCAAATAAAAAGATCTATTAGAAACAACATAATCAACACAAAAATAGTCCATTATCATAAGATATATTCCTGTAACAAAACTTCTATATAAATATAACAGTACCAAATCCAACTTAAGACTTAACAAAGGTATAACAACTTTAAAAACATAAAACCTCAAAAAAAAGCTATTGCTACAAAGGAGAGAAACTGGATTTTCTAAACAAAAATTCATATTCTTAATTTCTATTACTTTAACTTTAATATAATATATATTTAAACTTCAAACAGATTAATCAGAAACTTTAAACTATTAAAAGATATATCCAAATATTTTAAAAATTAAGTTACATATACTTCTCTCAACCAGCTGATAAACGGGGACTAGTGACATTCTCATATATAAAAACTAGGGACTCACAAAATCAAAAATACAATGCCCGCAGCAGATCCGCCAGTGGCGGTTACCTCTCACACAAACTACCTCAGAAAGTTCTCTGGCATTTGTCTCCCAAGGGACCACCCACCCGAAACGGTACTGTGGGCTGCTCGAACCCCCAAGAATAGAATGGTAAGAGGCACCATTTCCACCATTGGATGGGAATTAAATGCTTAACAGCTAGACGAAAAAGGTAATGAAAAACAATTGTGATCAAGAGACTTCATAAAAAGCTAGATAAAAACTTGCTAAACATCGTTTGCCTAAACCATGTAAATGGCTATGGCCACTCACCACGTACACAGGATTACAAACTTTATACATCTTAATACACGTAAATCTTATACTGAAGAAAAATGGTGGTACGCAGTATGATTTCTAAAAAAAAACTTCAAACAGAAATCTAAAAACAATCTGAAAAACTATTTAAACATTAAAAACCTGTATCAAATACAGTTCTAACAAAAATTAACAGATCGTGTTTGGTCTGAGGCTTCGTAAAGACATCACTGAGGTTTGACTTACTAGGAATATATTCTAAATCAAAAGCTTCACTGTAAATTAAATCCCTAATAAAAAATAACTTGACATCTATATGACGAGATTTATAGTTTTCTATAGGTGATTTTACAAAATTAATGGCCGCCTGGTTATCTGCATAAAGCTTCGACTTGATACCTAAATCGCGTATGATTGCTCTATCCCGACACTCCTGCAGGATCCGGTCAAACCAAACCAGGTTTTTGGAGGCCTCAGTCATGGCGACAAATTCCGACTCCATTGTGGATAAACTGACGCACCTTTCTTTAAAGGTATGCCAGTCCACGGGGGAACTGCCGACCATGACTATTTGCCCACCAACCGATGTTCGGTCATCCCGATTCGCCGCAAAATCAGCGTCAGAAAAGGCAACCAACTTCTCCTCGTTACACCGTAACCGGAGATGGTAGTGTCGGGTATACTTTAAATAACCAAGCAACCGTAATAACCCGTCCCAATGTGAAATACCCGGATTAGACTGAAACTGACTATATATATTAACCGCATAACTAATATCTGGCCTGGTTCTACTGGCAATGAATGATAAACAACCCAGTAAGCTTCTGTAAGGAAAACGAGCCATGTACCCCTTTTCGGAATCAGAAGAAGGACAATTAACTTTAGATAATATAACACCCTTACTAATAGGGAGAGATGAAATAGGAATTCGAAAATTCTTAAATTTATCACACACCTCATCAATATAACTAGACTGGTGTATACATAATGAATTCCCCTTTTCAACAAATTCGACCCCTAAAAGTTTACGTGTTCTTCCTAAAAGCTTGATGTCAAAATTCTTTCCAAGCAAATCCAGGATTATGTCAATCTTCTTCTTAAATTTTCCAAAAACTACGAAGTCATCAACGTATAGTAGCAGAACTATATCAGAATCAAAAAGGTAAGTACAGTTACATGACTCAAATTTCCTAAAACCAATCTTTAATAAAACTTTATGGATCTCATAATACCACTCCCGGCCACTTTGATGCAGCCCATACAGCGCCCGATCCAGTTTGCAATACATATGCTCTTTACCGGGCGGTTGTGACATAAAAACAGACTCCCGTAGCGGGGCGTATAGGTAGGCGCTTGTTACGTCACACTGAACGTGTGACCATCCGCAACACGATACTAAGAGGGAAAAGAAAAATCGAATCACTCCAAAGTTTACAACAGGGCTGAAGGACTCCTCATACGATTCGCCCTTCACTTGTTTAAATCCCTGGGCCACCAAACGGGCCTTAAAACGAGCGATTCGTCCTCTTTCGTCCCTCTTGACCGTGTATACCCACCGACAGCCCATTGGGGTCACGTTTCCTGGCAAACTTTCCAAATGCCAAACCGACCGTTCGTTCATAACCCCGATTTCCTTTCGCATTGCATCAAACCACATCGCACGCTGCGGAGATTTCTGAGCCTGCTTAAAAGAGTTAGGAATTATTATATTGTCTAGTCATGCAGATATATTTGAAGATTCAGGATTATCAGAGTTCTCGTCATCAGATTCAGAATGTATAGGGACTAAACCAGCATACGTATTTGAGCCACTGAAATCAAAAAGATTTGGATCATACTTAATACCATTTACATTACAATACCTCTCAACTTCTGCAGGTGATCTTAATCTATTAGTTTTACCTTCCTCAAAATAATAAATATCTGTTCTGTCCCTGGAAGATCGCACTACGGGTTTACGTAACCACCTAACTTCTCGCTTGGAGGAAATAGGGGTCTTAACGTCTTCAGCTTCGGAATCAGACTCGGAATCCGCAACCCCCTCCCCATTAACCCGGGAATCCGGTGGTATGCCGGGAGGATTCAAGGGTCCCCAAGAATCTACTCCTCCAGCATCTTCACCCTGATTATCACCGGAGTCAATGGAGAAAGGATCACAAGATCCCGGGCCCATCACGAATCCACTGCCTCCAGGAACATCCTCAGGAATCTCTCTAAATGTAACACTAATAGTTTCAACAATTTGATCATCTTCAGGTATCCAAATCCGGTAACCCTTGGTATTAAAAGCATAACCCACAAGATAGCCCTTTTTTGCCTTTGGATCTAACTTTGAATTACGTTTCTGGTGAGGAATTCCCACGTAAGCAGTTGTCCCAAAAGGTTTAAGATGCCTCACAGATGGTTTTCGGCCCCCATACAATTCAAAAGGAGTCTTCGTTAAAGACTTAGGACAGACCCGGTTCCAGGTATAACAAAAATATTTTAAGGCCTCTGGCCAAAACCTGGGATTCAATTTACTTTCAGCCAAAATAGTACGGACTCCATTGACAGCTGTCTGCATAAACCTCTCAATGACCCCATTCTGTTGGGGAGAAAATGGATTTGTCAACTCGTGATGTATTCCCTTTTCATCAAAATATATTTCAAAATTATCATTGACGAACTCACCCCCGTTATCAGACTTAAAATTCTTTACTTTTCTACCCAAGAAATTTTCTGCACGAGTAATATGAGATTTGACAATATCAAAAACATCCGATTTTAATCTCATTGGGTATACTGAAACTCTACGGGAGTAGTCGTCCATAATTGAAAGAAAATACCTTTCCCCATTTCTCCCAACAGTTCTACAAGGTCCCCAAACATCCGCAAATAAAAGTTCTAAGGGATGTTCAGAACGAATGCTGCCAATGGGTTTAAATGAAGGTCTTATAAACTTATTCAACTTACAGACTTCACAATGAAAATCGTTATCTTTCAGATCAACCAATCCCCGGACCCCATTTTCTTTACACGTATGAATCAAAACAGAGGGACTAATATGCCCACATCGGCGGTGCCATAATTGCATTTTACTCATACGTTTAGCATTACCCGCAGAATTAGATTCAAAAGATACATTTTTCAAAGGTTTAGGAGCCCTAGGGAAAAGCTGATAAAACCCATTTTTCAAAAATGCATTGAATAAAATGATGTCTCCCCTCATGATGTCAATTACGCCTCCACCACCCAGAAATGTTAAGCCTCTCTTATCCAACTGAGGGCCAGAGATTAGATTACGTCTTAGTTGGCTCGAGTACATCACCTCCGTAAAGGTGAACACTCTTTGTCCAAAGCGTAATTTTACCTCTCCCTTACCCTCAATCGGAAAAGATATATCCTTAACAGCCACATTCATTTGTTCATCTGAAACATTACAAAATTTAACAAATAAATTACGATTAGAACAGAAATGATGTGAAGCACCTGAATCAAAGATCCAGGTGTCAACATCCGATGCATTACATAAACTGGCTTGAGATACAACATAAGTTGACTTACGTGAGCTGTCAGGAAAGTCCTCTATATCTGCTCCATGCTTTCTGGGCTGTTGTCTGGATACATGATTCCTTCCAAAATTACGGGATCTTCTGTAAGGCCTGGGCGATGGAGATCTAGGATACTGTCTGGAATCACGAGAAAAACTCCTGCCAGCAGTGGAATCAGTCGATGAGTCACGATAATCACGTCGGTGAGATCCTCTACCTCTGGGCACAGTCGGAGAAAAATCAGAAGAACTCCTGGATTTTGGTGAAGATTCTGCATAAGTTGGATAGCTCTGTCGATCAGGATTATAACGAGAGTTCAGATACATGCGACACTTGCTTCGAACGTGACCAGAAACCCCACAATGCCAACATTTCTTATAAAAACGAGGTTTCTTCTTGCATTTTACACTATTAGCTGATGGCACGTACTTAGAACTATCTTGATCACGAACAATCAATCTGGTCTCTTCAGACACTAATTCTAAAACTATCTTTTCAAACTTAAACTCGTCTTCGGACCACCTCAAGATACTCTGCACAATACCATCATATTTCCGTGGTAAATACCGTATTAATTGAAAACTTAAATAAATCTCGTTAAACTCTTTATCTTGTTCTTTAATTATACTCATAAGCCTCCTTAATCTAGTTGCAAAGATACTTATCGACTCGCTTTCCTTCTTTCTGCATTCTATCAATTCACTAAATGACTTCATCAAGAATGACCTAGAGTCGGGATGGAAATGTAACCTAATTTTGTTCCAAGCTTGAACAGCATTTGTACATTCAGCAATTACACGCTTAAATTCTCCCTCAATATTCAAAAATATTGCCGAAAGAGCTTGCCTTGACCGCTGTTTGAAAACGCTTGCATCTGATTCAGTTACTGAACTACTCGGGACCAGCTCCTCTTTACCGGATTCTATAATGTCCCATAGTCCTTTGTCAATTAGGACATATTTCATGTCAATACTCCATCCAGCATAATTCGTGGAGTTCAGCTTTTCTATTGTGTTGCCGGCCATTTTTTTTTTTTTTTTTTTTTTTTTTTTTTTTCATCAACAAAAAAAAAAAATAAATAAATGAAGATGAATGATAAAACTAGAATTTAAAAATATAAAACTTCCTTCATAATCTTCTTCAAAAAAAAATTTTTTTCTCTTTTTTTTTTTTTCAGACACGTACTAAATCTTCGGCCCCCCCCTCTTTTTAATCATGCTGCGTCATTCTTTTTAACTTAAATATTTCTCATAGACCTCTATAAAGGGTAAAGGGCCAACTGAAGATCATCAAATTCAATCCTCTCCATTGATCCATATCCTCAAATCTGGACTTATCTGCCCATAACCTAAACTGTTAGGGATTAGCACTAATACCAATTCCCCAACATCTTACACTTGTAACACTGATTAAAAATTATGTTGATAAAGCAGAGTTCAACAGTGGAAGTAGATCGGAGGATGGATTTCTAAAAATATGTAAATGAGAAAAATTATGAAGTACGTTGAATGAAGAAATGTTAAAAAGTGGATGAAGTAAATTGACAGATGAGATAAAGCTCCAGGCTTAAACTTCTTTTATTAAGATCCAAAGTTCACAGTAAAATATCTTGATAAAAACAGTCTTTAAAAATAAACCAAATATTGATGAATAAACCATGAATCACTTTAAATCAAAACAGCCATTTTTAAACACTTTAACTTAGAAGCCATGAAGAACAGAAAAGCTTAAATATCGTAACTTTAAAAGATGATTTTAAAAACAGAACGAAAAATAAAAATAAGCCGCATGATTTTTAAATGTTTACCACAAGATCAAATACAGCATCCCGAGAACGCTTAAAGCAATTCTCGTATCGAGAACATTGGTAGATAAAACAAGTAAGTAACATTTCCTTCCAACTAACCCCTTTAAATACAGCAGCTGGAACGGCACGTGTCGACACGCCCACTCTCCAGAATGATCTACGAGATGGTGATTTGCCGGTGACGAACTACGTCAACTAATTCATTCATAAATCCGTTCCCGCCATCTGTCGGGAGAAAAGTACACCACGTCATACGCTCTCGTAAATTCTACCATGTCGCGTGGAAAACGTAAACATCTGCAATTGTAAAAATAAAGATACGGCGTTATCAATGAACTGTAACTAAAGAAACATAAAGCTGAATAAATAACTAAAGGATTAAAAGAATGAACGCAAGATAAAAGGTGAGTTTAATTTCAGAATACTTTTAAATACAGAATACTTTATACTTATACTATTTAAATGAAATGATCTTAATAAAAATAAAAATTATAAATAAAGAACTGTAAATTATACTACCAGGGTTAATGTACTATTGAAAATAATTAGAGGCATTGAGAACTGGGAAATAAGCTTGTTAACACTTCTTAACAGATTTCCCTTCTCTTAGTGTTGAAAGAAGCAAGGAAATTCAAGATCGTAGCTCGTGTGCGAGTGAAGAAGAGTGAGGGTGTTTTCCGACCCTGACCCTTGTCAGCTGTGGTGAAAAAAAGAGTTGTGTTTTGACCTATTTTTGTGAGAAAAGAAGTCGTGTTTGCCTCTAGGGCAGTGTGATTCTGTGAATTGTGCGCGATATTGTGTATTGTGATACAGATTCCGGAAGTGTTCACAGCCTATTTTGGATTACCATTCGTTCGTGTCTGAAGGCTTCTAGTGGGGTAAGTCAGTTCATTTTAAAAGTTCTTGAGTGTGAAAAGATTTATTTTTATATTTAAATATATATTGGGAAAAATTTATAAATTTTCGAACTTAAATTTATTTACAGGTACACGCAATACCTTTTAAGGAAAGTTCCCTTATTATATATCATAGTGTATAAAATATCTGATATTTTTTCTAATTTTTGTATATGTCGAATTTTCTTGGAATATATGTTTTAGTAAAATTATTTTATTGATAGGAATTTTAATTTTGCTAAGTGTTAAATTAATTTTTATTGTTATATTCTGTAATATTTTTTATTCATATTTTATTGAGAATAATTAGTGAGGAAATATGTCTTTCCTTGGGAAAGGGAAAAAGGAAGACATTATTAAACTGTCGCATGAACTAGAAATACCTTTAAAAGGCGATGAAGCCCCATTACAGTTAAAAAATTTAATTACAAGCTTAGAAGATTACGATGAAGATTTCGTGAGTTCCCTTTATGATACTATTCTCCAGGAGAAGCTGGAAGAATTACATAAAGAGGAGCAGATTAGAGTTAGAAAAGAGAAATTGGAACGTGAGGAATTAGTTAGAAAAGAGAATTTGGAACGGGAGGAATTAGTTAGGAAGGAAAATTTAGACAGAGAAATTAAACGCTTGGAATTTAGAGCGTGAAAGAGAAAATGCGGAGAGGGAGTTAAAACAAAAAGAATTGAATAATCAATTTCAGTTAGAAAAATTGAAAATTGAATCGAGTGCCTCGGCTTCCGAACAATCAGCGAATATCAACAGCCCTATAAACAAGGAACCTAGCCTTAAAAAACTAATCCCCGAGTTTGATCCGAATCAAACAGATATTAGTTTGTATTTAGTTCTTTTTGAACGTCAGGTTAAAATGGCTAAAATAAATAAAGAAAATTGGGTGTCCCATTTAATAAGTTTATTGCCAATTGATGTTGTTATAGCTCGTGAATCAGAAGATTTAGCAGAAAATTACGACCATATTAAGAAAGTTCTTTTAAAACGATATAAATTAAATCCAGAATCATTTAAAATTAAATTTTTACAGCACGTCAAACGTCCGAATGACACATGGTAGGACTTCGATTTTGAGTTAAGGAATTATTTGCAAGAATGGCTCGCAGGTTTGGAAATAAAATCGATGGAACAACTTATCGATCTTTTAATTGCGGACCAGATTAAAAAACGTGCTAAGCCAGAAATGAGAGAGCACTTCTTGGATAGGTGGCCGTTAGTTAAAATTGAATCCGAAATAGTCGAGCTTTTAGACAATTTTGAGAGTATCAGAGCGTTGATGAGAAAGGATCAGTACACAAAATTCGAAAAACCGCGTCCACTGCATCAAGAATTGCACAGAGAAACGAAGTCAAATTATACTCCTCTCACAAGTGTGTCAGACACACGCGGAGCCACTGCTCGCGATACGGCATTCGAAAGACAGGTACGCCGTAGGTGCTTCATTTGCAATTTGGAGAAACATTTAAAGAGTTTTTGTCCAGAGTTGTGTAAAAATAAAAATTCAGGATCGGTAAATACTGTTGAAGAGGCTGAGACAATACCAAAAGGTAGAGTGAGCTATATGCGCGTAGAAGGGTTAAATTCTACAGGTTTTCGGGATAAGAAAGAAAAACCTGTGCAAAATAGTTATTTACCAGTTATTGAGCTGAAGGTTTTAGGACAAAAAGTTAAGGGGATCAATGATTCCGGAACGGAGTTAACCATTTTCAGAAGTGAGTTAATTCCGGACGAATATAAAACGGGAGAGCAGATAGATTTAGTCCCCGCAATAGGAAATTTCAGAGGGCAGATTTGGTGAAAGTACCAGTTTCCTTATGGAACGGGAGAAAGGAAAATTGTCCCAAGATTTATATAATGGCAGCGATAGTGCCGGGATAGAATTGTCAAGCATTAGTAACGCCTCATGTCTGTAAGCGATTATTTAATTTGAGGAAGGAGGATCGCATGCATACGAGTTGGAGAAATCCCAGGAAAGATGTGCGAGAGAAGCACATGGTAGAGAAAAATGTGCGGGAAAAACGTATGGTTGATGTCGCAGGGTCAAGTGAATTTAAAACTGGAGAAAGTTTTAAAGATGACCAAAAATATGAACCCGATTTGATAGATTATGCGGAAAGTAATCAAAGGGAGCTCACACGAAATGCGGGCCATTCTGATTTAAAAGAATTGGAAGATTTAGATCAGTATGATACCGAAAATCACATTGTGGAGGTAGATAATTTAAAGTCTAAACCAGAGTTGTTCTGTAAAGAACCACAAACTTTGGATTATCCTACAGTTAATATCCTGAGCGATAAATTACCCCAAAACACAATAAAACAACCAGAGTTAGTTAAAAAGGGAGATTTATCTAATTGTGTTATGGTAAAATTATCGTCTCCCAGGGTTGAGTTAGAAGCTGCGGAACGGTTAGTGGAGTTAACGAATATAGGTCAAATTCTCCCCCGTTCAAAAGAAAAACAAAAAGTAAAACCCGGCATAGTTTGCCATTTTTTCGGGAGGAAGTTTTATCTGTCAGAAATGTAAGATGTATAAACAGTGTGAACATCTTCTGCGTAGAAAGTTTTATTTATTGAATTTCTACTATTTTATTTTATTGTTATTGTTTAAGAATATTACGCAACTATAACATGTGTTTGTGTTTTAATGTTTAAAATAACAAGTTTAGAAATGTTCTGAATTTCCATAAATTATTTCCATAAGAAGGTTCAAGTTGTTTATGTTGAAATGTAATATTAGAATGTGTGTCTATTTTATTCTATATTGTAAACTTTCCTTATGGGTACTTGTGTTGTCCTCTAATTAAGGGTTTTTCAAAAAATTTAAATTTTAAATTGAACTTAAATTGTGTTCAGGCTGTTTGCCAACAAATGCAGATTAACTCAAGTTCTTTTTGTGAGTTGACTAAACCCTGGTTATATGAATTTTTCCTTTAAGAAAAATTCTTGCTAAAAGGGGAGGACTGTAATGTCCTCGTTTTATTCAATAGCACTCTGTCAATAAAGGCAGATGTGGCTCCTAAATATCCCTCTTTTGCTGCAAGACCGATACATTTTGTGATCATAAAATCTTTAACAACCCAATTAAACTTGCAATATATTCCACTTCAATTCTCTCCAACTGTCAGACTGGAAATCATATTTTAAGCCAAGATCTTAGCTTTAGATATTTTGGGTATAATAATTCTTACAATACTACTTGAAACACTCCTCAAGCATTCTCAAGTGCCGCCGGATACCAAAGAAATCTAACTTACATATACCTAAAGGTCTGAGGCCGTTTCGGGGACTCTCGGCTGAAAACTTTGAAAGTGAAGACTTTACTTTTCTACGCTCCCGGCGTAGGTCTGTCCAGGCTTAGGGCAGGTTGTGGAGCTAATATCTCCGGACAGAGTACAGAGTACTCTAAGCTGTAACCCAAGCGCGGTACTGACAATACTGCGGACGCGGACAGGGCTTACTTAAGCTCTAAGTTGTAAAACTCCATCTCTACATCTTAACTTCTGAATATTTTTTGTAGCTGTGCCATGCTGCTTTAATAAAGTGCTTTTTGTCGCTAAACCATCCTGCATTCCTGACTCACGATGGTACACCCTTATAACTTTTTTATTTCTAAACGTATCAAAATGATTTAAAAAACATTTTATTGAGTAAAGAATGAACTAAATTTTGATAATAGGTATTTTTATGATAATGATTCAAAATATTGCATAAAATAAGATTAAATTTATCATTTTTACAGCAAAAAGTTGTATTTTTGACATAAAAATTTTAATGGAAAAAAGTAAAACTCATCTTTACATTTTTTTTTCTAAATATATGCCTTATTGAACTATTCTCTGAAGAAATATGAAACATTTTGAGATACTCCTTCTTTTTCTATAATTAGTCAAACTTGGCATCTCAGCGTCAAAATACTAAATTTAAAGTTCAATACCTAGAAAAGGACTGGATAAAATTTTATGAAAATTTAGCTAGATAACCTTCTTATAGATGTAAACATGTAGCAAAAATATTATGAGTGATATGTATGTGGTTTTAAAAATACGGAGCCTCGAAATTGGCTTGAAAATCCATTTGTTTACATATATTTCCACACAATGAAGAACTCATAATGCGTAATATATTCTACTCATTTCTTCAAATGCCTCTTTTTTAAGTATAAATAACTTTTTTACATAAAAGTAATAATATTAAAACTTAATTTATGCTCACAAATTTAATATTTCATTTAATTTTAAGCTAGCATTAATTGAAAGTAAGTATTAATTTTATGATTAAGAACAAATTTACAAATAATATCATGTCATTACTTGTAAACTTCTATTAAATTCTATGACTGAGAACAAGTTTTCATATCCCGTCCTATTTATTTTTAATGTGCCAGTGTATAAATACGTTATCGTTTAAACTGTAACCCAGATAAAGGCAACTGATGAATTTTTAGAGTCTTTAGTAGAAAAGTTACTGGCTTTTAAAACTCGCCATTTTACTGATAAAACACAGTCTCAGTCCTTCCAGGAGTTAAAAGAAATTAACTTCAAAAGAATGTATTGTTCCAGCAAATTTTGCTGAAAATTGCACATTTACGATTCAAGATGAAATCCAGAGTTACCATTGGAATAATCAACAGGCTACAATACACCCATTTGTATACTATTACAAAAATGAGACAAAAGTTCGTTGCAGGAATCTATGCATAATTAGCGATCATTTGGTACATGATACGATTGCTTTTCACACTTTTCAGAAACACTTAATTGACGACATCAAAAACATTGCCCCTTCTGTCATTAAAAAAGATATTTATTTCACTGATGGTCCAAGCAGCCAGTATAAAAACAAAAAGAATTTTGCGAATGTCATCATTTCAAGGATTTTGGGATAAAATCAGAATGGAATTTCCTCGCCTCTTCCCACGGAAAAAATGACTGTGATGGGATAGGTGGAATGACAGAGAGAGAAATAACAAGAATTTCCTTGCAGTGACCATATACAAACCAAATTTTAACACCAAAAGATATGTCTGTGTTGTTCTCAAAACATTTCAGGGGTTACTTATCTAGGGTCACCCAGGGTAATTCCTGGTCAGCAAGTTTCTGGGATAATTCCTGGTCACAGTCCTTTTTATGTTTTAAGAACGCTTCACCAAAATGAAAAAAATCATAGAGGTACTCTGAACTATCCTCATTAAAATTTATTACTTAATTATGAGTTTATTGTTTATTTATTTTGAAAAAAAAATCTTTTTGAAATGGCTTGTAAAATAACATTGGCCTTAGTTATGATACATTTTTACAAAGATCTTTGTCACAACTCAAATTTTAAATATTTTTCTTTTCTTTCTTTTTGGTTCAATTACCAACTACTTTAGCTATTAAAAAATAGTCTTGAAATTTTTTATACTATTTTAAATAATTTACTGAAGTTGGTCAAATATTGCCTCATGTATATGGGGTAATTCCTGGTCAATGTTTTTATCATCATTTAATTCCTTTTTATTGTCATATTTAGTGATTTCAATTGTCACAAACCCTTTGAGAATTAACTGCAATCACACTTTTCACCACATTTTAGTTAATTATAGTTCTTAATAAAGTAGAGTCACCCTTGGTAATTCCTGGTAACTAAATTTCTGAGGTAATTCTTGATCATTTTCGCTTTTGTTATAAAAACAACAATTTATGAAGCTGTAAAAAATCTCAAAGATACTTTGAATCCTTTGCTTTGAAATATATGCCTTAATTATTCATTTAGTTGAAATTAAATATTTAAAAAAAAATTATATTCAAAACTGCTAGTCAAATTTCTGCAAAACATCAATCTTGATTTTTACACATTTTACAACAGATCATTGTCATTCTTGAAGTTTTAATTATTTTATTTCAACTAATGACATACCACAGTCTTTAAAAAAGATTATAACATTTTCCTCTACTATATTAAACACTTTTAAAAGAAGAAAACAGTAAGTGCTCAGAGAATAAGACACATTCTATGACTGAACAATTTAAGTAGAAGTACTACCTCATTGCAAAATGCCAAAATGGTGCATAAAAATATACATAATTCAATTGAGGAACTTAATTATTATGCTGTGTATTATATTAAAGGTCTGTATTGAAAATTTCTTGAAAAGGGAGTTGGCCTAAGCAAAATAAAATTGATAACAAATATTCAGTTATATTTTCTACGAACCTATAAATTTGCAAGTTATTAATAAATCATTCACAATGGATACTAATGAAGTAATAAATACTGCTTATAAATGTTGTAAAAATGCATGAAAATTCTTTGGCTAATTAATGTTTTGTAAAATGTACAAGAGTCTTTTGCACATCAAATAACTTTGTATTTATGCCCAAAACAAAGTAATGCTTTATTATTCCACAATTATGAGATGAACAAAACTTTTAGAAGGTTGCTTCTACTTATTTTATTACTCAGTCATAAAAAAATTAACTGTACTACTTTATTTACATGAAAAAGGATGCTGACCGATAATTACCCCAGAAGTGACCAAGAATTACCCCATTTCCGGGGTAATTCTTGGTCATTTAAAAATTATAATTATTTTAATTATAAGTGCATATATATTTAAGCAAGCATTTTATAATATAGCCATCAGAAGTGGCTTATTCCACAAAAAAATTGGGAACAACACCTTTAATAGTTTTTATAATAATTAGATGTTGATGCTTTTTGACCAGGAATTACCCCGGGTGACCTTATATATTTCAAGAAAAGAAATCGAAGAAAATGAGAAAAAATTATAAAATGGATTCCAATTCTGCCAACAGATTCCAGGAACATGTGCATATCACCAATTTATACCATTAAGTGAAAGTGTTATCAGATGCTTTGTAACATCTACATGTGAACAATATAATGATTAGAGATGTAAATTTTCCGGAAAAGTTGAAGTGGTGGAAAAAAACCGTTTTTTTCCAGTTTTTTTCTGGAAAAATTGGAAAAGTTGGAAAAATTGATTTCCTATAAATGTTTCTCAAAAATAAGATATATTTTCTTAAAAAGTATACAATAATAAACTTTTTCAATATTTATGCCCACAAAAAAAAAAAATTATTTTCCCCTTACATGTAAATATGTTATTAAAAAAGAGAAAGATAGAGAAAAAGTCAGCCTTTAAAAGTTTATCCTTTCAGTCTCAGAATTCTGACAGTAGCTTTTTTTGCTTAATGTGTTTGTAATATATATAAACCAGTGTTTGTAATGCAGTAGACTCCCTCAAATCCGCACAGCTTGGGACCAGAGGTTGTGCGGATTTTAGAATTTTACGGATTTCTGGTCATTGATTTGTTTACATTTTCACTTTCTTCTATCTTCAATAGAAGAAAGTATTGTAATCGAAATTTTTTTCGACTTCCGGTTTTCGACGGATTTGCATGTTTTAGGGGTCAGAGATTCCAAAAAACATGTTTATAGAAAATGTCTGTCTGTCTGTCGCCATTGTACCATCAAAAAGTGTATGAAGTTATGTATAGAATTAAACCAAAATTTTATTATAAGTTTTTGGCTATGGCAAGCAGGTCCTCCCGGAATTTGGAAAAAATTCGCCGGTAGGGGGCGCTGTAATAGCGATTTTGAATATTGTACCGTCCAAAAGAGTATGGAGTTATACATAGAATTGAACCAAATTTTTAGTTTAAGTTTTTGGATATGACAAGCAGGTCCTCCCTGAATTCGGAAAAAATTCGCCGGTTGGGGGTGCTGTAAATGCGTTTTTTGTGCGATTTTGAATATTGTACCATCGAAAAGTGTATGAAGTTATGCATAGAATTGAACCAAATTTTTATTTTAAGTTTTTGGCTATGGCAAGCAGGTCCTCCCTGAATTTGGAAAAAAATCGCCGGTAGGGGGCGCTGTAATAGCGATTTTGAATATTGTACTGTCCAAAAGTGTATGAAGTTATGCATAGAATTAAATCAAATTTTTATTTTAAGTTTTTGGATATGGCAAGCAGGCAGGGTTACCGGCTTTTAGCCACTTAAAAAAAGCCGGCTTCTATTGAAAAAAGCCGGCTTTTATTTTTTAAAGTTGGTTTACAGCTAATTCGTTTTAAATTTAGATCAATTAATTTCTAATACACTTATAAATATTTTCTACTAAAAAAAATTATAAATTTCTATTAAATTTTGTCAAATAAATAAGTCTTTATAAATATTAGAAGGCAACTTTGAAGGCATTATGTCTGAAAAAAAAGTTATAAATATTGAAAAGGATATAAGTTAGACTCCAAACTGCTGTTTTGAAATTCTATATTACATAGCTCCACATATACTACACAGTTTAAAGATTATATTTAATTGAACAATGACAAAATGTAATCGCATCAAAATGGAAACATTCTTATGTGTCCATATGGAGAGATTAAGTTATTCATATGTTAAAAGAGAAATTAGAAAGGATCAGGGCCATCGCGGAGACATTTTGTTAGTGGGGGAGATGACCTTAAATTGCCAAGTCAAATTTTTTGTATTTGCCAACTAGTTTTATAACTTTGCCAAGTTACCACAATTAGAAAATGTAGTATAGTTCTTATTCGTAAAAAGTTTAATAATATTCCCAATTAGATTCGTAATTTTTGCAAAGTCTGTCAGAAATAGAAAATATATTGTAGTTTTTATTAAAGTTTTACACAAATTGACCAACTAAGTTTGTAAATTTGCCAAGTGTAACAGCTTTCACGAACGCTTGGGGGGGGAGGCTCCCCACTCCCCTTAGCAAGGCCCCTGGAAAGGATATAAT
This sequence comes from Maratus speciosus, assembly GCA_963932465.1. NCBI lineage: Eukaryota > Metazoa > Arthropoda > Arachnida > Araneae > Salticidae > Maratus > Maratus speciosus. Next base: position 1,312,940 of record OZ010790.1, on the reverse strand, counting down.
TTTTGAGGAGAGTTTGGTACATAAGTGTATAAAAAATAGAGCATTTAAACTCAAAGGCAAAAAAAAAAAAAAATCTAAATAAAATTTTGAAAATCTTGTTGCTAAGCATTTTCATGCATATGCTATTTATAATGTTTTTAATAGTGAGAAATGGTGTTTTTATTAGATGACTATGTATAATTTTGAATGTTTACTAGAAATAAAATAAGACTTGTATATTAATAGCTCTTAAAATTAAGTAATAAAACATGTAACTAAGTAACTATTGTCCTCTTCAATTTTATAAAGCAGTAAAAATGAAAAAAAAATGGGGGAGGGCGGAGTGGAGTAGAAGGTCAGTGTAAACCAGATAAAGCAGTTGGTATGGACCTTTTAAAATTTAGCTGACATATTTGCAATTCTGACTACAAATCACTAGCAAAACCATCTAAGTTTTATTCCAGTATTAATGTCTTCATTATTCAGAAATTGGGTTACTTATTAAACTCTAGACCAATTAAATGTCATTAAAACTAATTCAAAACACTTTAAAATGTGTAGTTAATAATTACAATGCTTCACTTTATGAAAGCCAATTATGGCCAAAAAAGGCCAATTTTGGCCAAAAAAAGCCGGTTAAAACCAATAAAAGCCACCGGCCTGGCTTTTTTTAATTTTAGCCGGCTTTTTTGCAACCCTGCAAGCAGGTCCTCTATGAATTTGCAAAAAATTCGCCGTTAGGGGGCGCTGTAGTAGCGATTTTGAATATTGCACCATCGAAAAGTGTATGAAGTTAAGCATAGAATTGAACCAAAAAAAATTTTAAGTTCTTGGCTATGGCAAGGAGGTCCTCCCTTAATTTGTAAAAAAATCACTCGTAGAGGGCGCTGTAATAGCGATTTTTGTACAATTTTTGTGCCATTTTGAATATTGTACCGCCGAAAAGTGTATGAAGTTATGCATAGAAGTGAACCAAATTTTATGTGTTTATTTTTGGTCATGTCACGAAGGTCCTCCCTGAATTTGGAAAAATTCTGCTGGAAGGGGGCACTATAATTGCGATGTCTGTACCATTTTCATTATTGTACCATCGAAAAGTGTATGAAGTTATGCATATAATTGAACCAAATTTTTTGTGCATGTTTCTGGCTATGGCAAACAAGTCCTCCCTGAACTTGAAAAAATTCCGAAAGAAGGGGCGCTATAATTCCGATCTCTGTGCCATTTTCATTATTGTACCATCGAACAGCGTATAAAATTATGCATACAATTGAACCAAAATGTTTGTGCTTGTTTTTGGCTTTGGCCAACAGGTTCTCCTTGAATTTGGAAATATTGCGCGGTAAAGGGGCTCTGTGCTAGCGATTTTTGTATACTTTTCTTCATTTTTCGTAATAGCGATTTTGTACCGTCCAAAAGTGTATGAAGTTATGCATAGAATTAAACCAAATTTTTATTTTAAGTTTTTGGCTATGGCAAGCAGGTCCTCCCTGAATTTGGAAAAAAATCGACGGTAGGGGGCGCTGTAATAGCGATTTTGAATATTGTACCGTCCAAAAGTGTATGAAGTTATACATAGAATTAAATCAAATTTTTATTTTAAGTTTTTGGATATGGCAAGCAGGTCCTCCATGAATTTGTAAAAAATTCGCCGTTAGGGGGCGCTGTAATAGCAATTTTGAATATTGTACCATCTAAAAGTGTATGGAGTTATGCATAGAATTGAACCAAATTTTTAGTTTAAGTTTTTGGATATGACAAGCAGGTCCTCCCTGAATTTGGAAAAAATTCGCCAGTAGGGGGCGCTGTAATAGCGATTTTGAATATTGTATCGTCCAAAAGTGTATGAAGTTATGCATAGAATTGAACCAAATTTTTATTTTAAGTTTTTGGCTATGGCAAACAGGTCCTCCCTGAATTTGGAAAAAATTCGCCAGTAGGGGGCGCTGTAATAGCGATTTTGAATATTGTATCGTCCAAAAGTGTATGAAGTTATGCATAGAATTAAACCAAATTTTTATTTTAAATTTTTGGATATGGCAAGCAGGTCCTCCATGAATTTGCAAAAAATTCGCCGTTAGGGGGTGCTGTAATAGCGATTTTGAATATTGCACCATCGAAAAGTGTATGAAGTTATGCATAGAATTGAACCAAAAAAAATTTTAAGTTCTTGGCTATGGCAAGGAGGTCCTCCCTTAATTTGTAAAAAAATCGCTCGTAGAGGGCGCTGTAATAGCGATTTTTGTACAATTTTTGTGCCATTTTGAATATTGTACCGCCGAAAAGTGTATGAAGTTATGCATAGAATTGTACCAAAAAAAATTTTAAGTTCTTGGCTATGGCAAGGAGGTCCTCCCTTAATTTGTAAAAAAATCGCTCGTAGAGGGCGCTGTAATAGCGATTTTTGTACAATTTTTGTGCCATTTTGAATATTGTACCGCCGAAAAGTGTATGAAGTTATGCATAGAATTGAACCAAATTTTATGTGTTTATTTCTGGTCATGTCACGAAGGTCCTCCATGAATTTGCAGAAAATTCGCCATTAGGGGGCGCTGTTATAGCAATTTTGAATATTGCACCATCGAAAAGTGTATAGAGTTATGCATAGAATTGAACCAAAAAAAATTTTAAATTCTTGGCTATGGCAAGGAGGTCCTCCCTTAATTTGTAAAAAAATCGCTCGTAGAGGGCGCTGTAATAGCGATTTTTGTACAATTTTTGTGCCATTTTGAATATTGTACAGCCGAAAAGTGTATGAAGTTATGCATAGAATTGAACCAAATTTTATGTGTTTGTTTTTGGTCATGTCACGAAGGTCCTCCCTGAATTTGGAAAAATTCTGCCGGTAGGGGGCACTATAATTGCGATGTCTGTACCATTTTCATTATTGTACCATCGAAAAGTGTATGAAGTTATGCATATAATTGAACCAAATTTTTTGTGCATGTTTCTGGCTATGGCAAACAAGTCCTCCCTGAACTTGAAAAAATTCCGAAAGAAGGGGGCGCTATAATTCCGATCTCTGTGCCATTTTCCTTACTGTACCATCGAACAGCGTATAAAATTATGCATACAATTGAACCAAAATGTTTGTGCTTGTTTTTGGCTTTGGCCAACAGGTTCTCCTTGAATTTGGAAATATTGCACGGTAAAGGGGCTCCGTGCTAGCAATTTTTTTATACTTTTCTTCATTTTTCGTAATTCTATTGAGCAGCGGCGGGAACTCGCTTCCTGCTATGCCGGCTATTCGCAAACAGCTGATAACGACAGAATAAGGAAAAATTAATAATTTTAACAAATATCATGATATAGATTAACTCGTTTTTAGTCCGTTTAATTGACTTGAGCAGAAATTTAAGATGAAAATCAAAGTTGGTATAGTATTGAACTAATAATATTGAAGTATTAACATGTGTAACTAGGTTTTGAAATATTAAGATGTATAAGATAGAAGAAAGTTTTGGGATTGGCACATCCAACTAGTTGAAACATTAATTTGATTGGTAGTTAAGCAAGGGAAATTATAATGAATGCTTACTATTACAAAACACGACCTCCACGGACATTTTCTCCCGACCTCCCTGGACATTTTCCCTTCGAATGAGGACTATTTATTTTTGTCGTTTGGCAACAGAAACTTTTTGTTTTGTAGATCGAACGAAAGAACGATTTTGAGGTGTGGGTTTTTTTCCCCATCAAACATGTTTTTAACGAATTCGAGATTAATTCATCGTATGTATATAATGTAAATATTTTTTTTTGTATAAGTGAGCCATATAAATAATCTAAAATGAAAGAGATGTTTCTTCTTTTCCGACTACTTGATGTGAATTATTTTTAATTGCCGAATCTATCCTGGAATTAATAAGTTCTGATTCTAAAGAAGGCGGCCTACCTTGGATCGGTGAGTATTTTTTACTTACCTTTATAGATTTATATCATATGTTTTATTGTGTATCTGACATTTACTGGCGCCCGTAACAGCGACTGCCTAAAATATTTGAGTCAGAATAAGAATTTCGTTGAATTAGAATCTTTATTGAAGTGCTTTGTTTATATACGATAATTGCAACCATTTTTGTTTTTGATAAATTTTATTAGTTATAATATTGATTTAAGAGAATGGATGCAGTTAATAAAACAAAACGCACTACTGTTAGGTCTCAAACTACGAAATTAATTAATAGAATAGAAGCGGCAATTTCAGAAAATAGTGCCGATGAAGATACATTAGAACAGTTTCTCGCTGAGTTAGATTTGAAAGAAAAAGAGCTTAATTATCTAGATACTGAAATTCAAAAATCTAGTAAATTAGATGAATTAGAAGCTGAAGTTTTGAAATGTGATGAGTATAATTCGAATTTGGTAATTTGGAAAACGAAAGTAAAAAGGGCTAAATTGAAATTAGAAACTAAATCTAATTCGAATGTTTCTACTACAACAATAAACAAATCCGACGAAACAGTTGTAATTCGGGGGTTAGAATCCATTCGCATAAATTTACCCAAGCTAATAATTGAAAAATTTGACGGCGATCCTTCGGATTGGCAAAGATTTTGGGACCAATTCGAATCTACAATTCATAAAAATGCAGAATTGTCTGAAGTAGAAAAATTCAATTATTTAAAGTCATATCTGACTTCAAATGCTGCTAACTGTATAAAAGGTTATAGTTTAACTAATAGTAACTATTTATCTGCAATAGAAACTCTAAAAGAACGTTTCGGTAAGAAACAATTAGTAATTAGCTCACACCTTCATAAACTTTTATCACTTAATTCAGTAAAGAAATCCAGTGACGTTTATGCACTCCGCAAATTGCTGGACACTTGCCAGACCGAAATCAGAAATCTGAAATCTCTCGGATTGGAGATTGAAAATTATTCAGCGTTACTCTCTCCCATTCTAATTAAATTATTACCTTCTGACATAGTGTTACAAATAACAAAAAAATGTGGTAACGATGAAGAATTAAAAGTTACGGAAATAATTGATTATTTGAAAATGGAAATTATTTCCCGAGAAAGAACTGCTTTTTTAATTTCTAATCAAGAGTCTTCGAACGCAGACATTACGTCTGGGAGGCCAGTGCGCGACAAGCAGTCGCCGAAAATAATTCCTTCAGCATCTGGCTTAATAAATGAAACGGTATCATTTTCTAAACAAAGTAAATGCCCGGAATGTAAAGAAAAACATTTTTTGATCGAATGTGAGTTATTTAAAAATAAATCATTACAGGATAAAAAGGAAACTTTAAAGCAGTACGGTTACTGTTTTGTTTGTCTCAAAAATGCAGGGCACATAGCAAAATATTGTAAAAAATTTGTTAAATGCAGCAATTGTTTTAAACGGCATTATAAAATTTTATGTCCCGAAAAAGAAAATGCCAGATCACAAGAAAATAATGAAAGCACGACATTATCAAATAAAACTTGTAATCGCGCAGTATTAATGCAGACTTTAACTGTTCGTTTAGAATCAAAGGATCAAAATAAACACTTGTTAGTACGCTGTTTGATAGACACAGGTAGTCAACGTTCTTATCTGAGTAAAGATATTATTAATCGAATGGGATACGAAGCAATAGGAGAAGAAAAAATGATTCATGGTCTTTTTGGTGGTATTCAAGAAACACACTTTCATAAGCGATACAAAATATATTTAAGTAATTTAGAAGATACTTTTAAATGTAATTTTGATATCTATGATCAAGACAAAATATGTACTGAGGTTCCAAAAATAAAAAATGGGCCTTGGATAAAGGAAGCTAAAAAATATGGGATAAAATTCACAGATTACGATGCATATACAGGGAAGCAAAAAGTTACAAATGCACAAGAAATAAGTTTACTTATCGGAGCAGATATTTATGGAAAGTTATTAACGGGGAAAATTAAATCCTCGGATAGTAATTTAACTGCTATACAGACCAAATTGGGGTGGACATTGATGGGTAAAACTAATGAAAAAGATACAAACGATTCCACAAAAATTGTTTTATCCTTACATGTAAATGAAGCAAAACTCACAGATTTATGGCGTTTAGACACTTTAGGAATTCTTGATCCAGGTGACAAAGGGTCTGGTTTAGAACTCGAACAAGCCGTAAAAGAACATTTCAACAAAAATATTCATATAAACAATGAAGGACGTTATCAGGTTAGTCTTCCATGGATTGTTGGTCACCCCTCTCTCCCCAGTGCTCGGAAAATTGCAGAACGTAGATTAAAAAACTGCGTAGATTCATTAAAGAAATCCGGCAATTTAGCTGCCTATGAAGCAGTATTTAATGAGTGGCTTCAAGAGGGCATTATTGAGGAAGTCGAATCAACTCCAGGAACGGAAGCTGAATTTTTTCTGCCACACAGAGCAGTAATAAAAGAAAATTCCACTACCCGAATACGCCCTGTTTTTGATGGGTCCGCTAGGGAAAAAGGCTCACCCTCTATTAACGATTGTTTGTTGAAAGGCCCCAATTTAGTAGAACTTATCCCTTCATTGATAAATCGGTTCCGATTGAAGAAAATTGGTGTAATATCAGACATAAGAAAAGCATTTTTACAGATTTGCTTAAATGAAAATGACAGAGCATTTTTAAAATTTTTATGGTGGAAGGAGGGAAATTCTGAAGAAACGAAAATTTTCCAACATCGAAGAGTTGTTTTCGGGCTTACATGCAGTCCCTATTTATTGGGAGCAACTTTGCAACACCACTTAAAAAAGTCACCTCCCTCTATGCAGGAAACAGCTTCTAAACTTTCAGAATCCTTTTATATTGACAATTGTGTCACTAGTGTTGACAATGAAAAGCAACTCAATAATTTTATAACAGAGTCAAAATACATTCTCAGCCAAGCTAAATTTGACCTCAGAGGTTGGGAACACAGTTACTCTAACTCCTCAATGAAACCAGATTTTTCCTTAGAAAACAAAATTGTCCCAGATTTAGGCCTACGATGGCTGTTGCCCTCAGATGTTCTTTCCATAGATGTAAGGGAAATTAGTAAAGATGTTGAACTTATGACTAAAAGGAAAATATTGTCGGAAGTTCATAAAATTTTTGACCCCATCGGTTATACCTGTCCAGTAACTCTTTTCCCCAAAATACTTCTACAAGATTTGTGGAAAAAGAAAATAACTTGGGATTCTGAATTACCAACTCCGATTGCCCAAAAATTTCAGAAATGGAAAAATCAATTGAGCTCACTTAAAGATATTGCTATACCTAGATGTTTAATAAGCGACCCAGATAACATCGGTGATTTAAGTTTGCATGTATTCTGTGACGCGAGCAAGGTAGCTTATGCTACATGCATATATTTACGAAATGAGAACGAAAAATCAACATCATGTCAACTGATCCAAGCACGATGCAGAGTAGCACCGCTAAAATGTGTTACCATCCCCAGACTTGAACTCCTCGCATGTACGATTGGTGCACGATTATCTAAAGGGGTTAAGTCCGACTTAAAATTAGAAAATCTTCCAACTTTTTTCTGGACAGATTCTAGTAATGCGCTGTACTGGATAAAAAGAAGTGAAAACTGGGCTCCATTCGTATACAATCGTGTTAAAGAAATTCGATCTCTTAGTAATCCAGAAAATTGGCACTATGTGCCTGGAACTCTTAATCCAGCCGATCTACCTTCCCGAGGATGTTCCGCGGAATCCCTTAAACAATCCCTCTGGTGGGAGGGACCTGATTGGTTGAAAAAACCTCAAGAATTTTGGCCAAAAAGTAGTTTGAATCCCGATTTTGAAATAATTAACTCTGAAAAAAGAAAGACAGTTGTCAGTGCAGTAAATATCTCTCAAACTCCAATTGAGTTATATGAAAATACATCTTCATATTTGAAAATGATAAAAGTTACTGCCTGGATGTATAGATTTTTTGGAAATATCAGAAAGACACCGAATGAGCGAAATTTAGAGAAAATTTTAACATCTGAGGAAATAAATCACGCAGAACACGTCGTATTGAAATATGCTCAGAGATATTTATTAAGTGAATCTAAACCATGTTATACCTCTTTACAGACTTTTACTGATGAGGAAGGTCTAATTCAAGTAAAAACACGAATCTCTATGCGAAAAGATTTCCATTCTTTCCGGTATCCGATAGTTCTGCCTTTCGATCATAATATTACCTATTCTCTCATAAGAAGAAAACATATTGAACTTTTTCATGCAGGGATACAAATTGTAATGTCAGTTTTGCGCGAACAATTTTGGGTATTAAGATGCAGGCGTACAGTTCGAAAAATTATAAAAAGTTGCATGACATGTAGACGATTCACTGCCTCACCTGCTGAGACACCTACTGCCCCTCTCCCTGAAGAACGAGTCAAAGATGCTTCAATTTTTGAAAGTGTTGGTCTCGATTTATGCGGACCGTTATTTTTAAGAAATGGCTTGAAAGTTTGGATAGTTCTTTTTACGTGCGCCATATTTCGCGCAATTCATCTTGAATTGGTATCTTCACTTTCAACGGAAAATCTTCTATTAGCTATGAGAAGATTTATCTCAAGAAGAGGGAGACCCTCTATTATTATTTCTGATAACGGAAGAAATCTAGTGAAAGCATCATCAGAATTGAAGTCTATAAATTTTGAACGCTTGCAAAATTTTGCTATTGAACGAAAAATACAGTGGAAATTTAATCCACCTTCAGCTCCCTGGTGGGGAGGTTTTTTTGAACGCATGATAGGAATGTTAAAAGGTATTTTACGAAGAGTGCTTGGAAAGGCCAGCCTAAATTATGAAGAATTATACACCGTGTTATGTGACGCGGAAAGTGTAATCAATTCTAGACCGCTGACATATATCTCAGATGATGATGATCTTGACCCTCTTACCCCTGTGATGTTCTTGCAAGATATCAAAGATTCGAGAGTTCCTGAATTTGACCTACTTGATTCAACAAAAATGAAAAAAAGATTTGCTTATCAGCAAAGAATCCGAGAAGATCTTAGAAAACGCTTTAGAATAGAATACCTGGGGCAACTTCGAGAAAATGCGGGAAGAAATAGGGAAACTGAGTTAAAAAAAGACGATATTGTCTTAATTGGGGACGATAATTCAAAACGTATTAATTGGCCTTTGGGAAAAATTGAAGACCTATATCCCGGCAAAGACGGAAAATTCCGGGTAGCCAAAGTTAAAACCAAAACGGGTTCTTTTTTGAGACCCCTTAAAAGACTATATCCTCTTGAAATCAATAATGAACTAATGCCTCCTTTTTTAGTAGACAGAATTCCTGCTCCTATAGACGACGATTCTGTTCCTGCTCCTGTGCCAGAGTCTTCAGATCCTGCCTCTGTAGTTGAACCTTTGGATAGCGCCTCTGTTCCTGCTCCTGAGCCCGAGTCATCAGATCCTGTCTCTGTAGCTGAACCTTTGGATAGCGTTCCTGCTCCACTGCCAGTGCCTTCAGATTCCCCTTCTGTAGCTGATCCTCTGGATATCACTCCTGCTCCTGTGCACCAGTCTTCCATACCTGAGGATGGCAATCGACGATCTCGAGCTGGTAGAAAACTGAAACAGCCGCAACGACTAAATTTATGAAGTTTTGAGTTTCTCTATACTGAACCTCAAAGGTGGGAGGATATTACAAAACATGACCTCCACGGACATTTTCTCCCGACCTCCCTGGACATTTTCCCTTCGAATGAGGACTATTTATTTTTGTCGTTTGGCAACAGAAACTTTTTGTTTTGTAGATCGAACGAAAGAACGATTTTGAGGTGTGGGTTTTTTTCCCCATCAAACATGTTTTTAACGAATTCGAGATTAATTCATCGTATGTATATAATGTAAATATTTTTTTTTGTATAAGTGAGCCATATAAATAATCTAAAATGAAAGAGATGTTTCTTCTTTTCCGACTACTTGATGTGAATTATTTTTAATTGCCGAATCTATCCTGGAATTAATAAGTTCTGATTCTAAAGAAGGCGGCCTACCTTGGATCGGTGAGTATTTTTTACTTACCTTTATAGATTTATATCATATGTTTTATTGTGTATCTGACAGCTTACAATAAAGTGAAACATTAAAATAAGTAAAATATTAAAATAATTTATTAGTTTAAAAGTAAGTAATTATTAAAATAATTATGTAAAATAAAAATTTAGAAAAATATTAAAGTACTACGAATTACGAATGAAATCGATTCAGTTCGATTCCAAAAGTCCTATGCTGCCATCGAGTGGTGGCAAGGAGAACAGTGTTAATGCTATTTATTATCAGTATATATAGCTTATTGCACTCACTATAACTTTTTTCATTGTTATTTAGAGTCTTGAATGCTTTTCTTATACTGCTTTGTATGTTTAGAAATAAATTTGTCTATAATTAAAAGAAAAAAAAAAATTCCACGAACAATAATTTTAAAATAGTAGTCCGGTTCGTGGATTTTTCCATTTCAAACCCTGGAATTTTTGATATAGATATGCTAATTTATATCAAAATCAAAAGTAATGTAAATTTATTTAGTAATAAATCATCTGTAATAGCCTAAAGAGAATGATTAACAAAAGATTTAGTAAAAAAAACATTGCGGTAGTCGCTGATTTCTGAGCCATCTTGAATTTTGTTCCTGCAACTTAACTGTAAATTTCATTGTTTACATCTGAAAAAATACGCGGATTTTAGGGTCGCGGATTTAAGGGAGCCTACTGTATATCATTTGTCCGTTGAAATGATTTTTCAGTAGCACTTGTTTAATTATATCAGTAGAACTAATTTAAAAAACAACAACAAAAAAATCTTTACTTTCAACCAATATCACTATTGTTTTAAAGCAGTTTTAAACTGTATTGTACATCTCATCTACATTGCACTCGTTTTCAAATACATAAAGGATGCCAGTGTAAAAGAAACGAATTATAGTAGTTCTGGTATTATTATAAATACTATTATCATTTTCAAATCTTCCATTGTTTAAAAATTAGTATTATTTTACAATATTACTCCCCCCCCCCCCCCCCCCCCTTAACAGTTACAATTTTCATTTCCTGTGTATGTAGTTTTGGCACGGCTTTCCAGACTAAACCCAAACTAAGTTTTAGCAAGATTTAGATCCTTAATATTGAAAGCCATATATTTTTTTTAAATGAAACTTTTAAAACAGGTGGATTTTTTCATATGTTTAAAAGTTGTTCTCAACTAGATTTTTCACAGAGATTTGCTTACATTTTCTTTGCAAAGTTTGTATGTATTTATATTTTTTGAAAATACATTTAGACAACTCTAAGAATCTATATTTCAAGAAAAGAAAAAAAATGATACATAATTTCAACTGCATGTTATTATCAAAAGAAATTTTTCTAACAATAGTGAAAAATTACAGCCATGCGATTAAAAATAAATGCATGTTTCAAATTTTACATTAAATTTTCCATCTTACCATTTTCATTTATTGGTATAATATTGAAATACTTTTGCACATGAATTTTCATTTTTAACGAGAGAAGCCGCATTTAATTATCTTACCAGGGATTTACTTGGATTTTTTTTTTTTCACACAATCATGTTTTTGCGAAATTGTGAACTTGGAAAAACGTGAATGAAATGTAAAAAATGTAACCAGAATTTTGTAAATTAGAAATTATAATAATTAAGTTCTTATTTAGACATTATTGAGATGGTCTTTTGTACATATAAATAGCTGGATAATAGATTCATTGGTTATTGCAGCTATTATACATCAGCTTTTCTTTAATTCTAAAATCATTACATTTGTGAAGGATTTAATTTAGAGATTGTAAAAGAATTCTGAAATGTCAAGTTTTAAGAGAAAGAATTTTGTTAAACGTCATATGTTTTAAGGAGAAAAAACTGAAGGATCCTTTAAGAAACTCAAATTCTTTCTAAAGAGATCCCTGCTTACAGATAAGATTTTCCATGTTAAGGTTTTCATGAGGGACACTAAACATGAAAAAAATATAAATAAAAGTAACAGAATGCAGCAATTATAAAATTTTGACTATATTATTTTATAAATAAAATTTCAATTTTTCCAATTTGGAAAAATTGAAAAATAGCCCTTCGGAAAAAAACCAGTTTTTTTCCTAACTTTTCCGTTTTTTTTCCGAGCATTCCCATCTCTAATAATGATCACAAAATTTCAAAAATTTGGAAAAGCTCACTATCATTCAAAGTAAATGAATTGCTTTGCAAATATATTGCGTGCATTTATGATAAAAAGTGATGGTTGGAAAAATTCTTGAGCTAAGTGAAGAAAACGGTGACCTATTCCTTCACTTTTTTTCACCCATATGGACTGAAAACATCTTTTCAACTGTCCAAAAATGGTACAATTTGGGTACCACTAAGTAACGTACTTCGGAAACTAACTCCAGTCACTGGACACAGCTACAACATTAACAAGACACTTTGCAATGAAATATCTCTGATATTTATTTCTATGTGTGTAAAGTAAATTTAAGTATTATGTATTCTACGTAAGAAAAATATGTGTACCTTAAAAAGCAGCATTTGAAGTAATGAGAATAATAAATTATTCATTAAGAGTTCTTCTTCTTGTGAAAAATTGTGTAAATAAATGTGACTTTCAAGCCAATTTCGAAGTACAATATATCTAAAACTACATAAATATCACTCATAATATTTTTGTTACATATTTACATCTATAAGAAGGTTATCCTGCTAAATTTTGATAAAATTTTATCCAGTCCTTTTTTAGGTATTGAACTTCAAACTTAGCATTTTGGCGCTGAGATGCCAAGTTTGACTAATCATAGTAAAAGAAGTTAATAACTCAAACTGTTTCATATATCTTCTGAGAATAGTTCAATAAAGTACCTATATATTCAGAAAAAAATATATAAAGGTGCTGAAGTTCTTTCTTCCATTAAAATTTTTATGTCAAAAATTCAATTTTTCGCTGTAAAAATGATACATATCTTATTTTATGCAATTTTTTTAATCATTATCATAAAAATGGATGCCAAAAAAAATTCAAAAGGTTTAAAAAATTTTTAATAATTGTTTTAGACTCCTAAAAGTACAGTAAATTAAGTGGTAAAGAATAAAAAAAAATCAAAAATATTGAGCAACATTTTTTACTTTTTCTGGAGGATTTCACATGGATTGACCCTTATGACTTAATAATTCTGCACTTACTTAAATATGTAAACTATTAGCATTCTTTTATCATCATCTAAATAAATAAATTTTATATTTGGTATGTTGCTACGCCATAAATGGAAATCATCATTAAAGTAACCCTATTCTTTAGTGATTTTTTAAAAATTTAAATGACGGGATAATCAAGTAGTACCGAAAAAAGTTAAACTGTAAACGATAATGGATCACATGCAAAGCAGAAAAGAAGATTTTAGTCTTTATAAAAAGTGTTTTTATGTTTCAAATATTTACACTAAATTGATCTAAAACATAACTAAACATTTCTTTCTGTCTTCAGTGCATCTAACGAGGATAACAAACTTTCTAATACTTTTTACTTTATCCTAGAAAGTCAAAGTAGTTTTCAGCAAGTACCTAACACATTCCTCTTTTTATTCAAAGAATTGTAGCAACCTGATACTAATACAATTTTCGTAAACATGATACATAGAAAAAGGAAGAAATGTCTCAATACTACAGACACACACTATATAAAAAAGACTTCAAATAAGTGAATAAATTCTAAAATATAAAATCTGGATATTTAAATCTTACACTTATGGAATGTTAAAACAAGCTACGAATTATTTGATTGAAAGTAAATTCGCTAATATTTACACACATACTTTCATAAAATTATGGCATAATATATACTATGGAAATAATTATAGATGTAATTTAAAAGTCTAAAATAAATAAAACTAACAATGATTTGACGAATCCACAATGATAAACTTGTAAATACAATTATTCGTAACACGTTCGATTGCTATTATAATCACAACTCACAAATATAACCGAAAGAAAAGTTTTAAGCTGAAAAAGCCAGTATGAAATGACTAATTCTTTAGAAAAAGAGGAAATGCCTTTCTTTTCAGGTTGAATAACAAAACATCATAAAATTTGCGGTCACTTGACATGCGGATAAGTCCCTTGTTTACAAATACAAAATGAATTTTTTTCTGATTAGGTGGTTGGTGGGTTTTTTGTATAACGTAATGGAGTTTAATTAAAAAGTGGTAACACTTGTCCTAAAAAAATCCTTCTAAACTATTTTCGAATCATATTTCACTTTCCAAAGACTTTTTTTTTCACTTTCCAGGAAATTGACTTAATTTTAAAAGCATCCTTTAAAATGTTGAAGTATTTAAAGATTTTTTTATTTAGCAGGTACTGGCATCTATTCCTGATTATTGTATTTGTAAATAAACATGGCTGATTCCATGCCGCCGGATTCCGTTGATTCTTTATTAGATGATGACTACTATGCTCTTCTTAACCTTGGGAAAAATGTAATTAAAAGTTTAATTGTAGAATAGTCTTATTTAAACTTTATTATTATATATATTATTCAAGGTGACGTTAAGTAAGATTATGAACATCCTAAATAGCGTTTGCGTTTCACTTTACTGAGCTATAACTCTACTTTTATTTAATAGAATGTTTACCAAGTTATCTTAAAAATTGTTGTTTTTCTTTTGCACTGCGTCGTTTGGATTTGTAAAAGTTGTTTACTTTGAATGGTTTCGTTCGTACATTTGGAAACTATTTTTCAAATCTCATGTATATAGGATTAATAATATATTTTTGGTTTCACGAATTCCCGTAAATATTATAATTAAAGGAAATGCTTATAATCGTTGAATCAATTTCCTTTTCGTTTTGTTACTCTATTTTAAATTGAAATTGGATTTCTTTATTTTATTATTCGTCAATTATCATTAAATGTACGAAAATAGAGTTGCTCACTTGCAATTAAACTCTAAAAACTGCTCTGATTAACATTTTCTGATTCTGCAGCATTTCTATAAATTCATTATTAATAACATTTGCTTAATTTGCCTGTATGTGTTGCTTTTTTTTTAACGAACAAGATAAAATCTCCCACAGTCTTTTATACATCAGTTTACATGTATATGTTTAATTTCTCTTACCCTTATACTTTCTTATCTGTATATATATAAGCTTAATCCTGTGAGAGCTAAAAGAAATAGAAAAATACTTTTTAAATACTTAATAATTATTCAAACACATGGCTTTTTTTCAGTTTACGGTTGTAGTTAAATTAGTATTAGCATATCTGCAGATGATCTGTTAAATAAAAATTAAATAAGTGTTTATAAAAAGATTTTAAGATGATTCTGTTTTTGAAGGTCAAATCAAACACGGATCCAAAAGGGAGGTGAAGAGCCATGGGGGTGTCATAAATGCCCTCTAAAAGAAGAACTTTTATCTTGAACACATTTTTTATTATAAATATGTACTTAAAGGTTGTTTCATTTTTTTTTTTCTTTTTTACTGCTTAAGAATGCTAATTCATTCATGGCGATTTTTGTACAGAAGTGCAGAAAAATTGCAGGCATTATTGTTGAAGCCGAATGAATTGAACAATGTACAGTAAAAGATCTTTATAACGCAAACCTAAAAATGCAAAGCTGTGCATTATATAGAATTTTATGTTATATGCACCACAGATCAGATCATTAAATTTACCTTGTAAACATGGCAGTGATGGAACAGCTGTGCCAAATCGATAATGCTGCGCATTTCTGCGCCAAAATGATCATTTTTCAACAAAATTGCGCCCAACTGCACCAATTCAATAATAATTCTTGAGCCAAATCGATCATTTTCCACCTGAATTTCGCCAAAAGATTGCAAAAAACATGCGAATTTGGTCAAAAGATCAAGAAAAACACGCGATGTTTCTCAAATGATCACGGAAAAAAAGTGAAATTTAACAAAGGATCGCTATCTTTGTCAAAAAACGAACAAAACGTGGTCAAAGGATCACAAAAAAACGTGATTTTGTTAAAAGATCGTGAATAAAACGCAAATTTCGTCTGAAGATCACGAAAAGACGCAAATTTTGTCAAACGATCGGGAAAAACACACAAATTTTGTCAAAAGATCGCAAAAAACACGCAAATTTTGTCAAAACATCACGAAAAACATGCGAATTTCGTGAAAGGATCGCGAGAAAAACATGAATTTTGTCTAAAGATCGCTAATTTCGACAAAAAACAAACAAAACACGGTCAAAAGATCATGAAAAATGCTAATTTATTTAAAAAATAGAGAAGAAATCGCAAATTTCATCAAAAGGTCGTGAAAAACACGAGATTTTCGTCAAAAGATGGCGAAAAACACGCAAATTTCATCAAAAGATCGCAAATTTCGTCAAAGGATCACGAAAAAACATGAATTTTGTCAAAGGAGCTCTAACTTCGTCAAAACACGGTCAAAAGATCACGAAAAAATGCTACTTTCGTTAAAAGGTCGCAAAAAACACGCGAATTTCGTCAAAAGATCGCGAATTTTATCAAAGGATCGCGAGAAAAAACATGAATTTTGTCAAACGATTGCTAATTTCGTCAAAGGATCATGAAAAAAAAGCGTGAATTTTGTCAAAGGATAGCTAACTTTGTCAAAAAATGAACAAAACACTGTCAAAAGATCGTGAAAAAGAGCTACTTTCGTTAAAATATCGCTAAAAAAAACGCACATTTCATCAAAAGGTCGCAAAAAAACATGCAAATTTCATCAAAAGATTGCGAAAAACACGTGAATTTTGTCAAAGGATTGCAAAAAGCACGTGAATTTTGTCAAAGGATCACTAATTTCGTCAAAAAACGAACAAAACGGGGTCAAAAGATTGTGAAAAAACGCGAATTTCATTAAAAGATCGTGGCGAAAATCGCAAATTTCATCAAAATATTTTGAAAAACATGCTAATTTCGTCAAAAGATAGCGAAAAACACGCTGATTTCAACAAAGGGTCCGAAAAATATGCGACTTTCATTAAAGAATCGCAGAAAAAACACGACTTTCGTCAACGAATTCCAGAAAAAACGTGAATTTCATCAAAGAATACCAAAATGACGTTTTGATGCTCCAAAATAGTTATTTTCTGTTCCAAAATGAGCATTTTTGCTGCTTCAAAATGAGCGTTTTTGATGCTCCAAAATGGCTTTTTGCTGCTTGAAAATGAGGTCCATGCTGTTCCATCACTGACATGGCCAAACATGTCTGAAACATATCAAAATACATTAGAATATCTTTATACTGCATTCCTTGTTACCAAGAGTTATCCAAATTATAAATTTTTGCGTAATATAGGTTGGACATTGTTAAATTTACTTTATAAACATGATCCAAATATAACTGACACATCTCTTATATTAGACATTTTCAAAAATGTTTATTGTAATAATAGGATTTTTTTCAGTAAAAAGGTCTTAAATTAGAAGATATAGCTCAACTAATGTATCAAATTTAGTCATCTAGAGAGTAGCAATATTTTACAATGTGAAAATGCAGATGCTTTTTAACTGCAAAAATCATTTTTTGAGAAGTTGTGCATTATATGGGGAATTGTGTTATATAGAGCTACATTATAAAGATCTTCTACTGTATTTCATTTTTCGTTAACTGTGGTACATTTTGAATTGCATACAGTTGCTATCTCAAGGGTCATTTCATGCCAAATTATCCAAGGATGGGTACTACAGCCTATTGATTTGGATGAAGTTTGAAGAAGAAGGAACTGTTCTAAATGTTTACACATGATGTTCAAATGGCTATTCCTCTGACTTCTTGGCATTACATGTTTTCCCAGAGTGAGAACATGCAGAGTGTATCCCATGTTTATTTATTTATTTTTAAGGATCAAAGATCTATTAGCCTTGTGTTGATGGCTTGAAAAATTGCATTAAACAGAGAGGAATTTTATTGGTCATTCATTTGTATGGATGCTCTGAATATTCAGTTTGGCTCATTATCAAAGTTTTCGACCAAACCAAATGCTTAAAAAATGTCTTTTTAAAACCTTGCATAATTTTAATTTTTAACTGTCAATAAATAAAAATATTCAGAATAATTATGAAATAGAAATATACTTATTAATAAAAGGTATTGCTTTTACATTATTTATATGCAAGTTCGAAAATGAAAAGTGATTCTTTAAGAAAATTAAAACTATTAATAATGACAGTTATAATAATTATTGATGTATAAATATAAATGCACAGTTCTAAATATTGTCTATTAATAATCTGTTCTTGCTGTTTCACAAACAGAGCATTTCCAAACAAAATGGAACAAATTTTTAGGGGTGATAATAGGTATCAAGACAAAAAGGTTTTATAAAGGAAACCAGGATTGCAATCTATATATTTGTTCAAAATACACCTCACTCCATGCTGTACTTGTTTTTTTGTTCTTTTTACTTTAACAATAATAAAGATATTGTACCGATGTTTTCACCAGGCTTGCTCTGTTTTCTGTGAAATATGATGACATAGTGAGAAGTTCTGGAAATTGCCTCTATTCACATCCAAACAACACTAAGCTAGGCATTCTACTTCTCAGAATGCTCATATTTTATACAAAGCAAAGTTAATAGAATGAAAATCTTACTGAATTCATAATAATCTTACTTCATTATTGTTAAAGTTGTGAATGAAAATGTGTGTTCAGCTTGTAGCAAAATTCCCTATATTTTTGATGAAATAAGTGGATTGCAATGCTGGTTTCCTGTACAAAAAGTATTTGTCTTTACTGCATATCTCTCCTGAAAGTTTGTTTCAAAATTTTCTGAACAAGCTGCAAGCTGCCAATCTCTGAAAAGTGAAATAATTGCTCACTGTTGCATATTAAAAATGTTCCTTGCTCACAAGGAGCATGGAAACTATTTTTGCTGAGTTGCCACCATTTGAATAGCAATAGATTTATTTATTTTTTACTTTAGTCGCTTCCTGACTGTAATATTTTCCTTCTAATTCCTTCAAAATGTCTCTTTGATTTTAAGATATATGTTTTAGAGTATAAAAAAACAATTTATTCATTTATTACAAAAAGTGTTTGTCTTAAACACAGTGTTTGTCTTGAAAGTTTGTTTTAAAACTATAAGAACATGCTGTATGTTTCCAATGATATAATTATTGTTACCAGTGACCCTATGAAAGTCTTTTGCACTGCAATCTCTGAGTGTATTTTGTTGATTTATTTTTCATTCATATTTAACTATAAATTTTAATCAAACAACATGATTTAACAAAATGTGAATTTAACTATGTCAAAAACCTGCCGATACCTCACTCAACGTAGTCCTTTTGTATATACATAGAAAAGAGATATTGACATCAGAAATAATATAATACATACCTGCTGATGTTCAGTTTTTTCCTTCCAAGTCAAAAAACATGTAAGAACTGAAAAAATCATTTAATGTGTCTTGTTACTTAATTTAGTTTATTGACTTAAATTTCGGGTTCAATTGTTTGATTTAAAAAGAGTTGGAAAGTTAGCAGGTATTATAGTATATATAGTATTATTTTATAAAATCCTTTGCTTTAATTTGATTTCTTAATTCTGTGAAATTACTTTTCCTTCTTTAAATGTGCTCGTATATTATATTTTTTAAAGGCTACCCAAGAAGATATTACAAATGCTTATCGGAGGCTTAGTAAATTATATCATCCAGATAAGCATCTTGATCCTGTACAGAAAAAGAATGCAGAGATTCTCTTCAACAAGACTAAAGTAGCTTATGAAGGTAACTTTTTCCAATGTTTAGTTTAAGAAGTACTTTTTTGGTTCTTTTTTATCTGTACCAACTTCATTGTCACCGAGCATAACAGTTGGTGACAAAGGAAATATTTGAAAAAAACTGGCATTGTTGGTGCAAAAATGAGCATTTGAAAATTAAATTTAAATCATTTGAAAATTACTATTTAAATCAGTACAAACATATACTTAAAATAAAAGAATAAATAAATATTTAATCCAATAAAATGAAACTCAGTTTAAACTGCAGGCATGAAGTTGTTAATGTTTCTTAGCTTTTTGAAGTAAACATTTCTTTTTTGGAATAAAGATGTTGTGATATGAACTCTTTGATGCAGAATTGTAAATAATAATGACTAGTACCACGTTGTTTTTATCGCACCCTTTTTGAGATGTCCCATAATCTCTCAATAGTTTGATTACTTTTCTGTTAGCGTAGCGGGTCACCAGTGATCGCCCAAATCTCACCAAATCCTTGTGCAGTAGACTCTAAAATGTATGAAATTCATTAATCATCAATCACGCCAGTTACAAACCGATATATGAGTACTATGCTATGCACCCATTAAACTGGAAAGAAAACATTACTGGATGCATGAAGTTTGTTGTGCAGCGGTCTCCAAAATTTATAAAATTCGTTAAAACCGAGATCACAAACTGATGTATGTGCACTAAGTGCCCATTAAACAACAACAAAAAAAAATATCACTGGGTGCGTGAAATTCGTTAAAACCCCAATCACAAACCAATGTATGAGTTCTACGCTTCCATTAAACCGAAAAAAGCAAAAACAAATCACTGGATGCATGAAATTCATTGTGCCATGTCTCTAAAATGCATGAAATTTGTTAAAACAATATCACAATAATATATCTAAATTCATTTCACTATCCTCTATAGTAATGTAAAATTAACCTAATTTATATACCCGATATTTCAATTCTGTGTATATCTCAAAAAACTTTAAAATACCTGAAATATATTAACAGAGATATTTAAATAAAACATAACATAAACTACAAAGAATTTATTTCATAATGAATGTATGAAACAGTAATTCACGTTATTGAAGATTCTGGGAAGTACCACGTTCTTTCTCATTACACCACCTTGCAGGACACAAAAGCCCTTCAGTTTTTTAAGTTATGAACTCCACTGTCAGGATTAACAAAGTTATACTTTTAGTTAACCTTGAAATGACTCAATCCCTCCTTTTCAAATTTTGTAGTAAAAAAAATTTAAAGCTTGCTCTGTTTTTGCAAATCTCAAACTTTCACAATGATAAAATGAAAGGAAATGTGACACGAACATATTTAAATGACACAACAACAATTCAATCCTTGCCGGGAAATCAGTGAGAAAAGATTCGCTGTAAAGGTTTCAATTCAAATAATGCCAAACTAAACAATACTTGGCGATTTATCGCTCGTACCCAGCTAAGGGGCTATGCATATATAACATTATCATTTTAGGAGGGAGGAGGTTGTTTGCTTTTTGATATTGTTATCATTTTTGATGTAACCAAACTTTTCTGTTTTTAGTAAATTTTCTTTATGTCCAAATAGTCTGTTACCTTTATTATTATTATTATTATAAGTTTTTCTATGAAAATATAATGCTTATTATTAAAGCCATTAAATGTTTATAAAGTCATTTAATTCCAAAATTTGGAATACCGCAACGTTTGGCATTCCTGTTCTTCTGCCATTTGTGCATATAATTCGCTGTTAGAGGAATCAGGATCATAATATGTAGGAAATGATACGAGTTTCCCGGTAAAGAAAGACAAAGAATGTTGCACACTGTTTTGTTGATAAGTTTTTTTTTTGACCTTCCTGGGCAGGGAGTGAGTGCAAGAACACAATATTACTTTTGAATGCATTATGTAACAATAAGCTATTATTAAATACTTTTAAATAGTATCTTTGATACAAATTTATTTCATGTCGTTTTTTTTTTTTTTTTTTTTTATATAAAGAAGTTAATGTGATAATAGACAAGTACCTTGAGTAGAAGAGAACGGGATACAGTGAACCAACCCCCTAATATTTTATTTATTTTTACCTTTTTAAAGCTTTTTTTCAGTCTAATTGATTACAGTACTGGATTGATTATTTATAGCAGGGACGGCGAACCTGTGGCACGCGGGAGATTATTTTCAGGACGTCATAGACTCGTTCTAAAAAATATTGATGGGCTCGCGTATAAAATAAGGTAATTAACAAAATACGATTTTTAAGTTTTATAAAGGAATACAAACAAAACTATTATGATTGTTTCCTGAAAAACAGCTGATTTGTTACGAATGGAAACTTCTGTTAACTTATGTGGAACATTTTTGCCTGATAGACTTTTGTGAAGTAGATTTAATTTTGAAAATTTAGATGATTATTGAGTATGTACACATTGAGTAAAATTTCTGTACTTTTAAAAAGTTATGATGCAATTAAACAATTTTTCAAAAAAATCAATCATAAAAAATTTAAATGTCAGTAGCCATGCTTTAAACCCCATCCTTTCATATATTGAAAATGCACAAATTTAAATATTTTGAATTTAGTCTTGCCGATTTCTTCTAAATTAAGATGTTTCTCGCTGTCATACAGATTGAATAAACTGAAATGCAACTTTATAAATCCCAATCTAGCCCAGTATCGACTCAAAAAAATGTTAGATTAAGAGATAATTAGGAGATTATTGGAAAATAACGATCAAAAGCAAAAATGCCGATTGTGAAATTATGATAACTTGGAATTTCAAATTCAATTCCATACAAGTAGAACTTTTTTTAAAGAAGACATTTTGATATTTTTTTCTGAATTTTTTTTCCAGAAATGAAAAGGGTGAAAAATTCAAGTAGAAACTTGTTGTCAGGAGGCCTCAATTCTTCTAAGCTCCGATTATCTTTAAAAGTAAAATTGAAATACGAAGCTGATTTGAATTATTTGGCATCTAAGACGCAACAAGAGAAATCGGATTCTTTATACTTAAACATATTACAAAATGTTACCCATATTTTAAAATCTTAAAATCATTATTTTAATTTTGTACTTTGATCTACTAAATTTGTTGGCATGTCATGATTATTTAAAATATTTTGTGGAAAAAATTGGCACGCGGATGTTGAAGGGTTCGCCGACCCTGATTGCCTTCAGAGCACATGGTTAGCTTAGACTGAACCATTTTATCCGGACTAGTTGTTTTGAGCTACTAAAAGTAAAAGTTTTCATCATCAATTTTTTCTTTATTTAGTAATTAAAGGCTATAGATAAACTAGAAAGACAGCTTGTCAAAAATGACGGAAAATGAGATATAAAGATATATACAACACGTGTGCAAAAATATGAGTAGTTTTTCTCGCTTGTTCTGCAGTGATAAATAAAAATAACACATTTTAAAATGTGGAAATATGTTGTCAGAAAATAGGTTGCCAAATTTTCTTCTCCGCCAAGGCAGTTTTCTCTATTTTGCAAAGGTCCCTATACTGGAAAAATACCGACAATTTAATTTCTCTATCCAGCTATGTAAAGTACATTAAAATTGGGCAATTAGGAGCTCAGGTAGCACAGTGCTGTCTAGTGGCGGTTATTTTATTCATAGCATAGGGATGAAGTTGTAAAGACGTACACTTCCGTATATTACACTTTAAATTTTGACCCATAGATTTTGAAAAAAACCTTCAATGCTCGGAGTTTAAATTAAATAGCAGCAGGGTTGTTTGGTTTAAACAAAATGTTTTTTTTTTCATCTGGTTTTTTTTCTCTTTTTCCCTAATGTTTTCATTTATTTTACACATTATTGAAAAATGAAAAAATCCAAGTTATGAAGAAGCTACAAGCAAAATTGTAGAAAAATGATAAATTTATAAACTTGTAAAGTAACAAACATTTTTAGTCAATCAAACTTTTCTTATAAGCTTTAAATCTACATGGCAGACTAGCTAATTTTTCTAAAATTAGCTGGGGAAAAAAAAAAAAAAAGTAGTTTTCTTTCTTCTTTTTCAAGCCTTTTATTTTTTAAAATAGCCAAAATGGCAGATTTAAGCTAAAAATACACTTTTACTACTTAGATTGCTTGATTAGTTAAGATTTACTAAAGATTACATTATGCCTCAATGATGACATAATCATAAGTAATTCGTTCCATTGGTTCCACTCTTTTCCATCCACTCTTTGTTCTGTATGCTAATGAATGATTGGCTGTGAGTTTTCTTTGTTGTATCATGGCTACTAGGTTTAGTAAGCCTTTGTTTTTTTTGCATTCCTACATTGGGATTAGAGTTTTGCATTATGATTTTATTCTGTTACCAGCAGATTTGACATGGTTTAAATCAATTGGTTAACCAACTGGTTTTTTAGAAAAAATCTAATACAGTAGACTCCCTTAAATCCGCGACCCTAAAATCCGCGTATTTTTTCAGATGTAAACAATGAAATTTACAGTTAAGTTGCAGGAACAAAATTCAAGATGGCGCCGAAATCGACGACTACCGCAATGTTCTTTTACTAATTTTTTTTGTTAATCATTCTCTTTTGGCTATTACAGCAGATTTATTACTAAATAAATTTACATTACTTTTGATTTTGATATAAATTAGCATATCTATATAAAAAATTCCAGGGTTCGAAATGGAAAAATCCACGAACCGGAACGCTATTTTAAAATTATTGTTCGCGGAATTTTATTTTTAAATTATAGACAAATTTATTTCTAAACATACAAAGCAGTATAAGAAAAGCATTCAGGACTCTAAATAACAATGAAAAAAGTTAGTGAGCGCAATAAGCTATATATACTGATAATAGCATTAACACTGTTCTCCTTGCTATCACTAGATGGCAGCATAGGACTTTTGGAATCGAATTGAATCGATTTCATTTGTAATATTTTTATTTTACATAATTATTTTAATAATTACTTAATTTTAAACTAATAAATTATTTTAATATTTTACTTATTTTAATGTTTCACTTTATTGTAAGCATTCATTATAATTTCCCTTGCTTAACTACCAATCAAATTAATGTTTCAAAAATGTAAACAAATCAATAACCAGAAATCTGCAAAATTCTAAAATCTGCACAACCTCTGGTCCCAAGCTGTGCGGATTTGAGGGAGTCTACTGTATAATGTTTTCTCATTTTTGTAATTTAAGTGTTTCAAATTATTGGATATAAATAATTTCTACTTTTAACCAGGGATGTAGTGGAGGGTATATGCAGGTATACGACGTATACCTTCTGAATTTTTTTAAGATTGACACGTTTTATAAATCTACTTTCCATTTTAAGATTAATGTTTTCAGTAGTCTAAAAAGTTGGTAAATATGTATTTCTATTTATTTTACTGTCGCTTTTTTTTTTTTTTTTTTTTTTTTACCTGGCAGTTTCTGAGAAGTGTCCAAAGACAATACAATACTTCTTGAAATGTGTAAAGATTCTACTGCTAAATTCAAATCATTCCAGGAATTCTTTATAAAACGCTTTACTTTCAATAAAAGATAACAGTTCATGCAGTGTTATAACAGAAAAATCAGATATCTCAGATTGCAAATATTTCAAAGAAATGATTTTGAATAGCCATGGGAAAGTATATTGTATTTATGAAACTACACTATATATTTATTTATAGTACTATAGTAATCTAAAGATTGTTTATTAAGATTTTCAAGGTATCAATGTTTCAATATGTAGAGAATTTCATTCATGGAACATAAGACATAACTTTTACTAAAAATGTTTAAATTATTTCAATTTTCTACATAATTACTGTAATTATTTTAAATTATTTTTAAATGAAGTTATATTACTTATATATTCAACAATGTTTATTTTTATCAATAAATATGCATGTATATGTAATAGGAAAATATATTTTTAAAAACCCAGTTTAAACTAAAAAAACCTGGTTTAAAGAAAAAAAAACCATTTTTTTTTTTTTTTTTTTTAACCAGGTTTTTTACCAACCCTGAATAGCTGTGAGTTCGGTTATGAAAGATTATTGGATTTTCAATGGGAATTTCACCAAATTAGACAGCTATTGCCAAGTTGGCTTCATATATGGCAACTTATTTTTGTCGCCAAACTTGGCAAAATACTGCCAAATTTGGTGATATTTAGCCAAGCTGGTCGAAATTTAACACTATTGTGGCAACCCTGCAATTAGTACTTTTCAGCAACTACTCGTTATTGAAGCTGGTACCGATTTCTCCATAGGAAGCCTAACCCTGACATGGCCGCAATCAATGAGGCAGTCCAACCGGAATAGTGAGGGAGACACAGAAACTTTGATTTTATGTAAATAGATAAGATGAAACAGCTTTTTTGCAAAGTTAAGATTCTTGCTTTTATTTAATTTTAAAGTTAATATGCATAAAAAGTTTTAAATAATAGTTTTATCAGAATGTATTGCACTTCAACATGGGGCACAGGCACAGTGGACCACCCACTCCTGGGATATAGTGGTCCACAATCTACATTGCCGCTGTAATGTAGAATTTTCAAAATATTTAATAATTGCTTATTCTCTATAAAGATACATTATTTTAAAGTAGTTATTTAACTGTAAAATAAAATAAATAAAGAAAAATAACAATTTATTTAGCATAGTAAGAAATATTTTAGTTCGTATTTACTACTTTTTAAAAAAAATCCCTGCCGGCTCGGGCCTACAGGCGGAGGTAGATTTCGATGTTAAGTACTAAATTCTCCAACAAAACTTAAATCAAGATTAGAGATAAAACCCAGTTTCTTCACAAAGAGCGAGCTGTAGGGAGCTAAACTTTTTGTGAAAATTGTAATATACACGAATACACACACACATATATATGGAATAGGTTTAAAAAATGGCTACAAAAAATTCAGAGAACCTTAAAGTGTTAAAATATGTTAATATTTCCATAGTCGGGTTTTTATCATGTTTTAATACGTTTCTTCAAACTTACATGGCGTTACATATTCACCTGCTGAGGTCCATTATATTTCCAATATGACGCAATATACATATTTTTTTAATTCGTCAAACTATTTATTTTGAGTTTTCATGCTGAAATCTTGCTCTAGGAAACTTATGACGTAATATTCAATTTGTTTTCAATTTGTCAAACTATTTAATTTTACACGTGAAAATTTTGCAAAAGAAAAGTAATTGTTGTGGTGAGAATTTTATTATTTGGTTTTTTTTTTAATTGTTGGCAGCTGCTATAACGAAAAACTTTTATTTTTTTCCTGCCATTGTTGTGTAAGAGCTGGTTTTATCAGAATCATGTTAAGACAGTATTCAAAATTTTGAACCCTCCCCATTTCCACCCTCTTGGGCCGATTTCGCCCATTTTCAATCCCCGCCGAGATATTAGCCATCTCAAAGTTGTTGGCGAGTTTGAAGATGATTCGTGCATAATTGCGACTTTTATCGTGCGGACAAAATTTAGTACATACATACATACATATATATATATATATATATATATATATATATAAACTTTTTAGGTGGGGGTGGTTTTGGGTTCCTGGGGTCCTATAATGAAAAGTTATGAAGGAATTTTTCAAAAGTCGCACCATGGTAACGACTGCAATAGGTAGTATTTCTTAGGAAATCTACCTAATATAAAAGTAGCCAATTCACTGTAGTCTGTAATTACGAAAAGAATTTCTGCCAGGTTCTGAAATTTTATTACTCAATTAAGAACATAATACAAATTTGGAATCAAATATTTATGGTTATTAATCTGTTGTTTATATCAGTATTATCGTAATGTTCCTTCCCCCCCCCCCCCCCTCCAGACCCAAAAGTATCTCAGGAAAATTTCAGGCTTATAAGTATTTTATAATTTCATTTGCAAATTGTAATGTATGCCTTTTTTTCTTATTATTAACTACACTTTATAATTGTTCCTGTATCTTAATCTGTCATTATTTAAAAATATAATTCTTTTTTTCGATAATTTTTCTGCTTTGTTTTATATGACATGTAGTTTGTTTTAGTGGTGTACCGAGTAGTACTTTGGCCAAGTACTCGGCCACTGACTACTCGGCCAAGTACCGAGTAGTTGTGTAATGAGGAAAAAAAATACTGATGTGCACATAATGTGAGCTTAGGTGTACATATGTGTGTACATATAAATATACCTGTGTACAGTCGTGGGGAAAAAAAAGTAAACATCCCCTACTAACTCCTCAACAAATTATCGTAGAAGAAAGTTACTGGTATCGAACGATTGGAAATAAAGTCTACTTTTAAATGATGTATATAAAATTTGCTTAGGGGGCCACCTACATATTAAAACAAACCATAACTTTGTTTTTTTCAATAGCAGTACCCAATTCTGACAGCATAAATGAACTCTACACCCTTCAATTAGCCTAAAAACGAATTTTTATGAAATTCGTACCATAAGTTTCCGAGAAATTAATTATTTTAAAACGAGCGTATTTTAAGGGCTGTATCCAAATTGAAGTTCCGTACTGGATTGTTAACCGAGAGAGCCGCTTCCTTGATCAAGGCACGTTAAGTGCCACTCAAGGAGTCAATGAAGCGTGTTAGATTACAGTACGGCAGAATAAATTTCAAAATGTCTACTCACTTCCATCATAGACGGCCCCTTAAACCATCATTTTGCCATTTTTTAAGCATAATTTGAAAACTACTTGGAAGAAAAATGTGAAATTTTTGAATTTCCATTAAGCAGGACTTAATAAATCTAAATCCATCAAAAAAATTGTAGGTTGCAATTCATAATTTTTTCGAATATTAATTTCATAATTCATATCATAAAATTATAAAAATTGCAAATTCAGCTTATTTATGTTTGGGTATATTAGTATTATTACCACAAAAAAAAAAATTAGCACATGAGCAGCATAATTTCGGGAGATATAAATAAAAATATGAAAATATAATTTAACATTAGAAGCACTCAGTTTTGAATGTTTATAATTCAAAAACTTATCATTCAAATGACTTGAAATTTGGTGTCTAGGCATAGTTTGAACCGAAGATTTGAAATATCTCGTTAAAATTGGGTATTGCCATTGAAAAAAATGAAGTTTGGATTCGTTTTAATATGTAGATGACCCCCTAAGAAAATTTTATATACATGATTTAAAAGTAGACTTTATTTCCAATCGTTCGGTACCAGTCACTTTCTTCTATGATGATTTGTTGAGGAGTTAGTAGGGGGTGTTTCCTTTTTTTTTTTCCACGACTGTACATATATATGTACCTGTGTGTACACACACATATATATATATATACCTGTGTGTACATACATATAATATACATATATAGTGTATATAAATTAACTAATTAAATTTGAAATTTATTTGTGCACCTTTTAAAGACAATTTTTGACAATTCAAAACAGTGGCATTAAAACAGTAGCAAAAAAAGGAGAATTGGCACATAACAAGTACAATTATAAACCAATTTAAAATTAAAATATTCTTCGACCCTCCAATTTATTCAGATACCTGAAATCTGTCTATCAAAAATAAAAATGTTTGTTGTTTACTGTAACAATTCATTGAATAATGCAAAACATTTCATATTTATTTTGTAACTGTATCTTATTTTCTTTTGATTAAAAATAAAAAAGAGAAAAATACAAAGAGAAATACAAAAAGCGATACAGGCTTTCTTAACAGAAGACTTATGTAAAACTGACACTCAATTTGCATGGTGGGGGAAAAAAAAACTTTTCTGATTATGTGCAACCTTGCAAAAAAATTCTCATGTGCACCTTCAACCACTGTTTATTCTGAACATATATTTTCAGAGGCAGGCCAAATTTATAGTAGTAAAAGAAATGCCCTGTCTACTGATAATGTAGAACGTTTGGTATTTTTGCACCATAATTTGAAATATAATAAATTTAATTATTATTTTTTTATTACATTTATTATATTTTCAGTTTCTTTATCCAAAATAATAGTCTTTTCTGTTTTCCTATATATTTGAAAAGAACTTATTTTTATTTGTATAAATGTGAAACTAAATTTTAATCTGGAATTATTTTATGAGGTTTTTTGTTCTTAACTTTTTCTACTTTATTTTGTAGACATATGGTTAAATACCGAGTAAATAGTTTTATGAATTATTGCATATATTATACATTGATATTTGAATAACTTTTTACAGATCAGTTTTAAATTCATATGCTTAAAAAATGAAATTCTTACAACTACTCGGCCAAAATTTTGCCAAGTACCGAGTATTCGGCAAATTGGCCGAGTAGGTCGAGTACCAAGTATTTATCGAGTACTCGGTACGGCTCTAGTTTGTTTCAAAATGTTACTTGAAATTTACATTACAGTAGAACCTCTTTTATCTGAAACTCTCGGTTAACCGAAATCCATTTTTAAAGCTTTTTTTTTTTTTTTTTTACTATCACATTTCTTGTGTGCGAAATCCATTTTTAAGGGTTTTTTTTTTCTTTTTACCATCACAGTCTTTTGTATGCAAAATCCATTTTTAATTAATGCTGCATTTAATATAAATATTATAATATTACATAGCTTTGGTAATCATGGAAAAAAAATGCACATTTGAAGTCCTCTTGTTCGTCATTTTTTTTGTTATATGAATGCTATGTTTATATCAATAGTAAAATACACTTAAGAAATTTTAATAAGGGAATAACCTTCAAAAGAATTCACATACTATTAACCAAGGTACTTCTATTCAAAAAATACTGAAATGAGTGAATGAACCAGAATTTACAAGCAAATTTATTTCAAAATAAGCAAATGCTTTTGCTCACTTACTTAATAAAAGGAAATTTCTGGTGCCAATGCGGCATTTAAGGATTAAAATTAGGTGGTCCAAAAATCAACCACCGCCCTTGAAGGGGTTAAAAAAACTTCGTAATAGAGCTGCAAAGCAACAGCAATTGAAACTGCCACAAACAAAACTTTGTTTAAATCCTTGTATAGTATGTAAAAGGTATTTGATTTCAAAATTTAATTTCAGGTAATTTATTCTTGTTTCTCTTTTGTTATTACTTTATTTTTATTAAGCAGTTGTTACCAAAAAAGAAATAGCGCATATATTTGTCCATCTTCTTAAAATTGAAGCATTCTCGATTATCCGAAAATTTCGATTTTCCGAAAGATGCTCGGTCCCAATTACTTCGGATAATCGAGGTTCTACTGTATTATGTTAAAGATGAAAATAAGCACTCGACGATTAAACTTGAAAAACTGGTGATTAAAAATATGGAAAGAACCAGCCAAATGCAGGATTTTCTGATTTCATCTTTCTCCATTCCCTATTCATTGGATGTTTCTGATTTCACAGGCAATTTGACAATCTTTTCATTCTCACACCTGCTAGCCAGTGGATACACATACCTATTTTATTATTGTCATATCTTAATTCTAGGCATATAATTAAAAAGAAAAAGGTACTTATGTAGTTAGCTACACAAGTACCTAAGCTTAGTGGGACTTATGTAGTTAGTTGCATAAGCATGTTGTGTATAACTTTGCGGTTAACTTATTTAAAAATTTAAAACATATTGGAAATTAGTATCTCAAGTTTATTCGAAACAATATAAATTAAAATATTTTTATTTAGTACATAAATTATTTCTTTACTGTGAACTCATTATTTTTAAAATTAAATATTCAGTGGCATAAATGTACTTACTGGTTACTAAAGAAATTATTCTCACTAGCCAGTAACAGCTGCTAAAAAAAAAAAATCAACGTACCAGCCTGTGGCTACTAAGCAAAATTCTGTATTTTCATCTTTATATTATGTTGTTTTAGAGGTAAAGGGGAAGTAAAGTGGAATTAGATTAATAAAAAATAGATTTATATTGTATATCAAATAATATTTAATAGCGGACCACATCCAGGGCATACTGGTCCACTTTACGGATGTATAAAAATAATTTTAAAAAATATATATATTGAAAACTATATTCTGATAAAATTAAGATGCATGTAAAAATATTTAACGAATATTCAAGAATATTTTCAGGCAGATTGGACTTTCCACTACAGAGAAAAAAAATGTAAACTGCAAAAGTGGTCCCCTGTGCCTCAGTCTCCCCTACTTTCTTTTTTTTACTTTCTTCTATCTTCAATAGAAGAAAGTGTTGTAATCGAAATTTTTTTCGACTTCCGGTTTTCGACGGATTTGCATGTTTTAGGGGTCAGAGATTCCAAAAAACATGTTTATAGAAAATGTCTGTCTGTCTGTGTGTCCGTCTGTCCGTCCGTCCGTCTGTCTGTCTGTCTGTCGCCATTGTACCACCAAAAAGTGTATGAAGTTATATATAGATTTAAACCAAAATTTTATTATAAGTTTTTGGCTATGGCAAGCAGGTCCTCCCGGAATTTGGAAAAAATTCGCCGGTAGGGGGCGCTGATATAACAATTTTTGTGCGATTTTGAATATTGTACCATCCAAAAGTGTATGGAGTTATGCATAGAATTGAACCAAATTTTTAGTTTAAGTTTTTGGATATAACAAGCAGGTCCTCCCTGAGTTTGAAAAAAATTCGCCGGTAGGGGGCGCTGTAGATGCGTTTTTTGTGCGATTCTGAATATTGTACCATCGAAAAGTGTATGAAGTTATGCATAGAATTGAACCAAATTTTTATTTTAAGTTTTTGGCTATGGCAAGCAGGCCCTCCCTGAATTTGGAAAAATTCGCCGCTAGGGGGCGCTGTAATAGCGATTTTTGTGCGATTTTGAATATTGTACCGTCCCAAAGTGTATGAAGTTATGCATAGAATTAAACCAAATTTTTATTTTAAGTTTTTGGCTATGGCAAGCAGGTCCTCCCTGAATTTGGAAAAAAATCGCCTGTAGGGGGCGCTGTAATAGCGACTTTTGTGCGATTTTGAATATTGTACCGTCCAAAAGTATATGAAGTTATGCATAGAATTAAACCAAATTTTTATTTTAAGTTTTTGGATATAGCAAGCATGTCCTCCATGAATTTGCAAAAAATTCGCCGTTAGGGGGCGCTGTAATAGCGATTTTTGTGCGATTTTGAATATTGCACCATCGAAAAGTGTATGAAGTTATGCATAGAATTGAACCCCAAAAAATTTTTAAGTTCTTGGCTATGGCAAGGAGGTGTTCCCTTAATTTGTAAAAAAATCGCTCATAGAGGGCGCTGTAATAGCGACTTTTGTACAATTTTTGTGCCATTTTGAATATTGTACCGCCGAAAAGTGTATGAAGTTATGCATAGAATTGAACCAAATTTTATGTGTTTATTTTTGGTCATGTCACGAAGGTCCTCCCGGAATTTGGAAAAATTCTGCCGGAAGGGGGCACTATAATTGCGATGTCTGTACCATTTTCATTATTGTACCATCGAAAAGTGTATGAAGTTATCCATATAATTGAACCAAATTTTTTGTGCATGTTTCTGGCTATGGCAAACAAGTCCTCCCTGAACTTGAAAAAATTCCGAAAGAAGGGGGCGCTATAATTCCGATCTCTGTGCCATTTTCATTACTGTACCATCGAACAGCGTATAAAATTATGCATACAATTGAACCAAAATGTTTGTGCTTGTTTTTGGCTTTGGCCAACAGGTTCTCCTTGAATTTGGAAATATTGCGCGGTAAAGGGGCTCCGTGCTAGCGATTTTTGTATACTTTTCTTGATTTTTCGTAGTTCTATTGTGCATCGGCGGCTCATGCAGTGGCGGGAACTCGCTTCCTGCTATGCCGGCTATTCGCAAACAGCTGATAACGACAGAATAAGGAAAAATTAATATTTTTAACAAATATCATGATATAGATTAACTCGTTTTTAGTCCGTTTAATTGACTTGAGCAGAAATTTAAGATGAAAATCAAAGTTGGTATAGTATTGAACTAATAATATTGAAGTATTAACATGTGTAACTAGGTTTTGAAATATTAAGATGTATAAGATAGAAGAAAGTTTTGGGATTGGCACATCCAACTAGTTTAATAAGGAACTTGGCATAAAGGTTTAAGAAAAACAAATTCTTGCCAAATGTTATAAATAACCATGAAAAGGAAATGGTGACCATTGACCAACGACAAATGTTGGTACAGATGTTGCAGATGCACCAAGGTTTCTTTTTAGCCAAAATGGAGATTTTTGTTACATATGGCAACCTTGTGTTTTGTAATAAAATTAAATCTGTGTTAATAAAAAAATAACATAAAATAACTAATAAATAAAATTAAGTGTGTGTTAAAGAAAAATAAAAAGGTGTGTGTTAAATAAAAAAATAAAAAGCTATGTGTTAAGGCTGTTCTCAACTGCTCTGCTCAACAAGCACAAAACATTTTGACACATTTACAAATTCATTTTTAAACAGAAAGATATAAAATTGGAAGCCTTGACTATGGAAGCGATTTGGAATTGAACTGTGTTTAACATTTTTTGATCAATAAATTACCTATTGAGTTATAAGTGATTTTGATCATGTGACAAAGATGTTTTTCACCCTTTCTTGAGGGGTTATTCTTCTTTCGCGCACGGTTCAAAATGCTCACTTTGACACTCTTTTCTGAAAGATCTATTGTGTTTTCAAAAAAAACACAGTTTGACTACATAGTTTCTGAACAACAGCACCTGCTAGTTTCATGCATTTCTGAAGAAAAATAAATTAAAACTTATGTCATAAAGTTACCCTTTTGGATGTGAGAACAGCCTTAAATAAGATTAAATGTGTATTAAATAAAATTAAATGTGTGTAATACAGGTATTCGAAAACGAGTTTTTTTTCACTAAAATAGCACCCCCCAAAAATGGTGCCAACCTCAATGAGTTTGCGACATCTATTCCCAAATTTTCTAATCTGCTCATAGTTTTCATTGATAGCACCTGAAATTCGCCTTTGTAATTAGCAGCTTTACATTAACAGAATTATTAATTCAGATGGGGCTCTTTTATGATGACTTTCAAGACTTGTTTTTTGTTTCTCAGATAGTGTTTGTCTTGCGAGTTATATTTATTATGCATTAATAATTATTATATAATATAATTATATACTATAAAAGCACATAATAATTATTATGCAGTTTGTTTACAACAAGTTTTTCTGACAATATTGGAATTTAATTTTTAATGGAGTAATAATCTAGTAATGTAATATTTTAAATCTACATTACATTTTGTTATACCAATATGTATTGCTGCCATTTTTTATTCCAGTTCTGACATCTAGTTGTAATTCGATGCATATTATATGTAGTTTAACTTATCTTTATTATCAATTTTTCTTTATTTAAAAATGCTCTTTATTGATAAATTAGAATGATATTTTAACTTTCTTTTTGTTTTTTAGTATTGAGTGATCCTCACCAGAGAGCTATATATGATACTGTGGGCACAAAAGGTTTATTAACAGATGGCTGGCAGGTAATATGCTTTGTAATTTGCAGTGTTTTTTTTTTTGTTTTTTTTTTTTTTTTGTAAATTATTTTGCTGTATAGATATAAAGTATAATATCTTCTTTTTGTATTAAAACTTAAAGGCGAGAATGGGACAGGTCATGAGTTTGCAACTTAAAGATGTCTATTTTTTAAAAAATGAGCATTTAACAAGATTCAATCCTTATTAGCCCAGTAGCAGGGAGGGAAAAAAAGCTGAATTCGGAATTAATTAGGGAAAAGCTGGAAATTGTTTTAATCCATTTACTTTAGGTCTAGAATGAAGTTTTCCCTCTCATAGTAGGCGAACATTAGAAAATATGTACAGATTTATAGTAAAAAAACACGCTTTTTTAAATACCATAACAATATCTCAAAACAGCTAACTCTGTCAAAAACTTTGTCAATACAAATGTTGTAGAGCTTAAAATTCTGAGTAAAATGAGTACCTACACTTAATATTTTTGTTGAACATTAAGGTCACAATTCTACTTTAAAGTTTTAGAGCCGTGGTCAGGGGGTTGAACTCAGAATTTAACTTGGTTTTAAATTAACTTGGTCTCTTCTGGCTTCAAGCTCTTGATTTGAAAAATTTTGAAACAGAATTGTGACCTCAATGTTGAACAAAAATATTAATGATGGTACTCATTTTATTCAGAATTTTAAACTCTACAACATTTGTATTGACAATGTTTTTTATAGAGTTAGCTGTCTTGAGATATTGTTAAGGTAATTAAAAGAAATATATTTTTTGAAAATAAATATGTACATATTTTCTAACATTCACCCAAGTACAAGGAAGAAAACATTGTACATTCATTTTAGACCTAAACTGAAGGGATTAAAACAATTTCCAGTTTTCTCTTAATTAATTCTGAGTTCAACCCCCTGACCACAGGTCTAAAACTTTAAAGTAGAATTGTGACTTTAATGTTCAGCAAAAATATTAAGTGTAGGTATTCATTTTACTCAGAATTTTAAGCTCTATTGTCAATACAACATTTGTATTGACAATGTTTTTGGCAGAGTTAGTTATTTTGAGATATTGTTATGGTATTTAAAAAAAATGTGTTTTTTGATTATAAATCTATACATATTTCCTAACGCTCGCATAGTACGAGGGGGGGGGGGGGGGAAACATAGCATATTCATTCTAGACCTAAAACTGCAGGGATTAAAACAATATCCAGCTTTCGCCTAATTAATTCTGAATTCAACCTCCTAATCACTGGGATCTTAAAACATTACATAGGCATATTTGTATCAAAAAGCTGAACAAAATGATTCAAAGCATTTTTTTTTTGTTGTTGTTCCCACCATTGCAATTACACCAAATGACAATCAATATCACCTAACTCGTGAAGTGCTAGATAAAAATAAATACTATTGCATTAATTATTATAATATTTTATATTATTAAGAATATATTAGAACAATGTTTCATGACAAATATTAAAGTTTCGATGAGCAAGAACAATGCTCATAAGTATTTTGGAGTTTCATTTGCAAATTTTAATGAAAATGACTTTATTTTATTTAATAACTTCACCTTATTTGCAATTGTTCCTGTATCTATATCCACCTGTTATTTTAAAAATATAGTAATTTGTTTTTTGATAAATATTCTGTTTTGTTTTGTGTATGTTTTGTTTGAAAATGTTATTTGCAAATTTGCATTATTATGTTATTTTGGAGGTAAAGGGGAAATAAAGAGGAATTAAATTAATGAAAGATAAATTTATATTGTATCTCAAATAATACTTAATAGTGGACCACAGTGCCCAAGTGAGTGGACCAGTGTACCCTGCTTCCGGGACACATTGGTCCACTTTATGAATGTATACAAATATTTTTTTTTAGAAAATATGTATTTGAAACTCTGTTCTGAAAAAATTCTGAGGTATGTAAAAATATTTAAGGATTGTTCAAGAATATTTTCAGGCAGATTGGACTTTCCATTAAATAGAAAAAAAATGTAAACTGCAAAAGTGGTCCACTGTGCCCCAGTCTCCCCTACTTACTAAGCTTTATGATAATATGACATAATGATATGGAACCCTCAGGGAGAGAGTCATACTCGCACTTGTCCTGTTTTTTAAGAGTGTGCAACCTCTTTTGAATATTCATAAGTATCAAGTTATTCTTTACTCTGTTAAGTTCGCAAAACATTGAAAACTTTAAAAAATATAACTATGTGTCTTTAATTTTTGAAAACGTAATTTTCATAGATCTATATGAGAGAATTTAATGGACCATACAGTCTGAAAAATACCTTCCTATTTTTGTGTTTACAATTAATTTTTCTTTTTCATGTATATACATGTATGTATGTGTATTTTCTGCTATTATAAATGTTTTTGTGTACGTCCACGTAATTTGCAGTGTAATTTCGCAGGTATACTTACATGGATTTGGGAACCATTAACTTCTGTATAGAGGATGAATAATGCTTTGATTTATTTTTTCTTATTTAAAGTTATTTTTACATTGTTAATATATCCGGTGAACACAAATCCGTTGGGCAAAATGAATAGTTTATTTGTTATGCATAGCTATACAAACAAATTTGAGAGCCTACATGACTAGAAGATAATGGAACACTCAAACTTTACAATTTTTTTTTTTTTTTTACAAATGTTGGATTGTCTTTGGCTAACCATTGTTACTTCGAAAATATCAGTTCTTGCCATATGTTTGTGAGCATGTTCACATCAAGTAAATCAAGTGAAATGCTATTTATCATTTCAATTCACAGATGCATTTTGGAAACAACAGACTGTAAACCTGATCTTTAATAAAAGTTTGGATCCATTTAATTCAGTTTCAGTTAACCCATACATTGAAGTCTAAAGGTGAAAAGTCTGATAATCACTGGTGGCCATGGAATAACACATCCGTTCTAGGACTTCAGTACTAAGATAAGAAATATATCTGCAAACTTAGGATATGTTATAATAAATCTGTCGTTCAACTACAGGGTGGCTACTAAATACTGTAACACTCCAAAAAATACGAATTAATTTTAATCGTTTGGGAAAACAATTTATTTTTCTATTTTAGAGTTTTGCAAACTTCTATTAGTACAGGTGAATTTTGTTATAAAGCAAATATTTTAAATTATTTTAAAAAGGCAAGCCAAAATAATGATGATTAAACAGCTCTTTGATCTTAGATTTTCAGCAGGTAAAATCTTTAAGCAATTAAAATGACTTGGTTTTAACGGAACATTTTTATATAGAACTATAAATCGAATATTGGATACTAATATCTATGTAATGATCGATCTAGGTGTGGTCGTCCACGCTCAGTTCGCACGATAGAGCGCATCAAAAGAATTCGTAAAATGGTGTAAAGAAATCCACAACGTTCTGCAAATAAAATGGTTGCAGAAGAAAAATTCAAGGTTTGACTGCTGCACAAAGAATGATAAGATTACATAGAAGGAAGAAATTGATGAAGCGGCATGGTGGGAAAGTGTTGACAGAATAAAATTTTCAGAGGAGAAGCCATTTTGCGCTGAACAGTGTTATAGTGCTAAAAATGATGCCGTATATTTAGCAACCCTCGAGGATATACCTGAAACCTTTCGAACTGTTAAACTCTTTCAGAACAATAATTCTTGTATGGTTTGTGCTGCAGTGTCAAACAATGGAAAATTGCCTTAGAAGTTCATCGATAAAGGGATAAAAATAAATGCCAATATTACAAACAAGACATATTGGCTACACTCTTATTGCCACATGGTGACAGGTTGTATCCCAAAAAGAATAGGATATTTCAACAAGATTCTGCACCGTCGCACCGAGCTAAATCAACACAGGCTTGGGTCCCTGTCAATTGTCCGAAATTTATCATACAAGAAGATTGGCCACCTTCTTCACCGGATCTAAATCCTTTAGATTATTGCGTCTTGGGTATTATAGAGGCTAAAGTAAATAGCAACAAACACAGAAGTTTGGACTCTCTCAAAGCTTCCATATTGCGTGAATGGTACTGATTACCTCTTAAAATGATTCGTGCCGCAGTCGGACAATGGCATAAGAGATTATCTTTTGGTAATCGATAAAGATGGCGGTCAATTCGAGTAAAATTATTTCTTGGTAAACTTTCATCTCTGATGTTCATCATATTAGTGTAGTTATTATTTTCTATTTGCTATTTGCAAAATAAAATGACTGAATATTTGTAACAGTATTTAGTAGCCACCCTGTAGTTCCTTACAATTAACATTTTCTCAACTATTCAGTTACGAAATTGTCCAACTAATATTTGCGTCCACCTGTATTTAAGATAAAATGTAATACGAGTTTTTCTTAGTACATCATTATCATAATGTTTTTATTTAATTTTAGATAGTGCAAAGAACTAAAACCCCTCAAGAAATTAGAGAGGAATTTGAACAGCTAGTGAAAGAAAGAGAAGAAAGGCGTCTTCAACAAAGAACAAATCCAAAAGTATTTTTTTTTAATTCATAGTATTATTAATGACCATTTTTAGTTATTAAGATGGAAAATATAATTTATGTTGTCTGCCTCTACTTTTCCCTTTTTCATCATGTAGCAGTTTTTTAAAGCATTAATTAACCTTAGGGTATTTTTCACTAGCAAACTTGCCCAGCATTGCTGGGACCCCAGAATAATAACCATATGTATACCTAAAATTACCTTACAGTTTCCTGAATGTTCTTTGTTTAAATATATCTTCCATGTGACATATGGAGAAAAAAAAGAGCTCTTAGCTATAAGGTGACCTGCATCATCATGGTAACAGCTTTGAGCGATAAAGCCTCGCTGAAGTAAAAAACTTCACTGGAATTGTACCAGCATGTTGACGCAGAGCAGATGCATTGTATGCCCTACTTTGAGATTCTTTGGTTTATACCATCATTTGAAAAGCATACATTTTTATTTTTTTTAGGGTGGGGGTGAGATTATAACAAAGCATATATATATATATAAGAAATTATTATTAGGTTTTTTTTTTTTTTTTTTACATTCTATAAAATTGCAATCTTGTGTGTTTGTATGAAAATTTTTTAAGAGAACAGATTTTCATTTAATTACACTGTGCAACAAGAAATGGCTTCTGAAGGGAAAGTCTTCAATTGTATGTGAAATTAATCCACTGAATGCAGATAATGTCACAAAAACCTTCATTAGCTCTTGTTTCAGAAATGCAGATGTGCAAAGCTAAGATTATTTTTATTAATATCATATTTATAGTAATAACAATTTTAATTAAAAAAATTTTAATTGAAATCGATTGCTAGATGCTTTCAGCTCATTCCGTGTTGTAGTTTTTGAGTTATACTTAAAATATCCACCCACATTGCAATTTGTTTTGTAGCTATTACGTAAATTTAGCATTAGGAGTTCAAAATTTTACATCTTTAAAATTCAAACTTCTTGAATAAATAACTTTTTGTTTAGTATCCAAAGGTAAAATCTACTGCCAGAATTAAATATTTGTGTTGAAAATTTCAGAGTTTGTTACAATTTCAATATAGAGATAGCTCCCTATTTCTTTAACATAAATCGTAAGGAGATATAATTCCCAATCGAATGGCTAATTTTGTTTTTCTCTCCGTCAGTTTGATGTTTAAATTATGTGGAATGGTCTCTCTCTCTCACTTTTTTTTTCTTTTGTTTTTGCCAGTTGTACATTTTTTTAAACTAAATTTAATGGAAGTGTTGAAAAAAAAAAAAAACCAGTATTTAATTGTATTATGATTACAAGTATTTTATATTTCTAATTGTATTTATTTAGAGAGGAATCTATTGCAATACACATAACATATAAAACGATAGAGGTATTAAGCCATATATGTATAACTAATGCTACTGCTGCCACTGTAATTGAATTTATTGTGATCTTTTACTCTTTTGGCTCATATTACAAAAATTATTAACATGTTGCAGCAGTTTGTGACAATTTTTAAATCAAAGCGTCAGTTTGCCGCTATTTATAATGTTGAATTCAGTCAAGATAGTTCAGCTAAATAAGTTTTATATTGTCAAAAACTATGCATAGCAAGTTAATTATCTTTGCAAGTTTCATCATACTTTACTAGCCTTTAGTGTGCAGTGTCCAAACATTTTTTAAGTTTTACTGTTTTTTTAGGGTTATTTTTAAAACTTTTTTATTAAAATTTCATTATTTGAATAAAGATTTAACGCATAGTTTGAAATAGCCATTTTCATGTATTGCTGTCAGATTTTAAAAAGCCCAATGATATATCTAAATACTTTTTAATTGAAAGATATATTTACACATAAATATTAAAGAAAGGAAATTTTAATTTTATTATGCATGAAAACTATTTAATGTGAAAATTACATCATATTCAAAATAATATACTTAAAATGTTATTTTTAGAACAATTTTCTTACAGAGCATAAAAGA
Source organism: Maratus speciosus (assembly GCA_963932465.1). Lineage (NCBI taxonomy): Eukaryota > Metazoa > Arthropoda > Arachnida > Araneae > Salticidae > Maratus > Maratus speciosus. The sequence continues at coordinate 1,271,474 of OZ010790.1, read as the reverse complement.
AAATTTTTCTTATAAGCATTATAAAAGTTTAGGAGGCAGTGACATTTTTTACTTAACCATTTTATTCAAGTTATTTTTCTAATATGTAATTGATCTTTCTTAATTGATCACAAAAACAGCTGTTAACTCTCGCTACAGTGATGGATGCAACTATAAAAACTTTAAAATCTCCCAGTCAAAGGGAAATGAATGACAACCTGATTACAGAAGATCGCAATGGTCATGAAAACAGCAGTTAATCTTCCGTAATTGGAGATTTTTTTTTTTTAACTGAGCAAATTAGTGTGCTTTTGAAGCTTATAGGGCCTGGATGGGAGTTGGCAAACGTAACTCGTAGGGGCCAGAATCCCCTATATTATATTGAAAAAAAAACAGCAAATTCCACTATTTTATAGTCATATTCGTGTTCAGCAAACCAAATTTATTCAGAAAATGAATATTTTTATATTGGATGCATTAACTTAATCCTTTTTTGTTGCTCAGTGTTATTGGCTGATCTACCTGTTGTTAAGATTTCTTGTATTTCTATATTACATATGTTAGTTTATGTATTAATTTTTATTTGGTTTTAGGGCACTCTTATTGTTGGTGTTAATGCGACAGATTTATTTGAAACCTATGAATTTGAAGGGTAACTATATTTGTATTATTGTACACTGTTCTGAGGAAATTTTGCATTCTATTACAATTTTTAGCATTTTACAAACATTCCTTCTAATTTATGTGTTTATAAATAATTGTTATATTTATTTGTAGCTTATTTTGTTCTTTTTTTAACCCTTGGCCCTCGATTGACATGACAGCTTTGCATGTTGGCAAATACCTGACACAAACTTTCATCTTCTATAACCATAGCTGCACATTTTTAGGGTTTTGTTCATCTGACGAAACCCTATTCGTCTCGCTCCTCTCTCTATCTGTCCGTCACAGAGCCCGTTCTCAGAAACTATACATGTTAGAGACTTGAAATTTTGGGTACTTATAGCTGAACACCTCACATCAAACAACAAATCATAAAATTTTGAAAAAGTTGGTAATTAACCTAATTATGGGCTAATTAAATTCTAAAATTAACCAGTCAATCTTTTGAACGCAGCTTCAAACGCACTTTTTCCAAATCCTCCGGAGTTTCTCCTAAGGGTTGCCAGTAAATTCGGCGGATGCTCCGTAAAATCAGCTGTTGCAGGGTTACCACGGAGTAATTTAAGCAATAAATGAAGTGGGCACTTAAAAAGCGGGATCTCATCTGCGGAAGTATCGGTCGTACAAATTCGTAACAGGTGTAGAAATACGCAGAAAAAATTCTACTTTATTTTGGTATGAATTTCAATTTTCTGCATAGGGTAGAACGCAAAAAATCCACTAAAAATCGATCGATACAAATTTAATTTCTGTATTAGAAAAGACAATGAAATGAGATTTCCTTTCAGCGGTACGCAGCTGCTGTCATGTTTCAGACATATCGGCACGGGAGAAATTTAAGCAGAGAACATTCTAATACAAAATTTAAACTTTTTAAATATTAAATTTTTCGACATCCGGGCGGGAAATCTCTCCCAGATTTTATACGTACCCGGTTCAAAGAGATAGCTTAATTACAAGCTGAGATATTAATTATTATTTAATTAATTCATTTTATTTCCATCTAATGCAAGATTAAGATGGAGGCATGTACTTTTTTAATGGAGATTTCATTTAAATTAGGAAATCTAACAATTTGCGTGGGTTTTTTGACGGCGGGCTATGAGATAAGTATTAATTATTCGATATGAAAAGGTTTATGAGTGTTCATACCACTATTTCAGAATAGCAATTTCAGGAAATATCTTAAATTATTGGTTAAGGCCGCCACTCGATGTGTTGGAAACTTTAAGATACTTTATAACACATAAGAAAAAGTGTAAAAAAGAATGGGTGTGATATTTCGAGGAGTGAAGGGTGGGAAGAACTAGATTTATTTATTAATTAGCGTTTGTTACTGCAGAAAATGTTTTAAATTCTTGGTTAAGACCGCACCGCCACCCTCCTGATGATGTATCTATGGGGAGGTTGTGCAAAGGAGTTTCATTCAGATATGCTTTTGTTAAGAATAGAGTGCGCTCCCTGGTGGTGGAATGCAGAACTAACGTAACGCGATTTTGTTAAAATTAGGAAATATAACAAGGCGATCTGTTTGCAACTTTAAGATACTTCATGACACATAATAAAAAGCTTATAAAATAATGGTGCATGCAATTTCCTGTGAGGGGAGGGCAGGGGAGGGGCGCTGGATTTCTTTTTAAAAAATTAGCGTTTATGACCTTTTTAGATGTCGTTTTTTGAGGACTATAATATACTCAGACATGTGCTACTTATGAAATGTAAAAATGTCAAAATTTTAGTTACCACTATTTCCGAATAGTAGTTTCAGCAAATTTCTTAATTTCTCGCTTAAGACTGTCACCAACTCGAGTAACACATCCACTGATAGGTTGTTTAACAGAGTTTCGATTTGATACACTTTTTTTATGAATAGTGTGCACTCCCTGGTGGTGGAATGTGGAACTAACATAACGTAATTTTGTTAAAATTAGGAAATCTAACAAGTCGATCTCCTTGAAACTTTAACATAGTTCATACCACATAATAAAAGGCTTATAAAAGAATGTTCCGTGCAATTTCCTGGGGCACCTGCCTATCTCGGGTGCTATAGACCCGATCCCCTCGACTAATATATCTACGGATAGGTTGTAAAACGGAGTTTCCTTCGGATAGAGGTTTGTGTAGAATAGAGTGCGCCCCCTGGTTGCGAAATGTGGAACTAACAGATTTCACAAAAGGATAATTTGTTTTAAAGGAATATTAAACGAAACCCTCTCTGCGATCTGTGATCACACTTACCCACTTGTTAAACTTTTTATTACTACTCTTTTAAAATTTCAGAAAAACTTGTCATATAATGCAGATTTTTTGCATTTAAATAAGATGAATCTTTCTGTATGAAAATAGTGATATTCAAAATTCAATCTTGGTATTTTCTTTGCAAAAGTGCATACGTCATTATTCAGAGAAAATATTACAAGTGTAATGGCAAACCACAAATCCTAGGGTTTAACTTTGTCAAAAATTGCTGTGAACATTGACCCGAAAAAGTTGTCACTTGGAGCAACTTGTGTCACTTTTAGTAGATTGCATTGTTTAGAGGATGTTCTCATTGAAGTGTCTTTTGCAAAGAATGACCAAATTAGAAGAATGGGGGCACTTACTGATAGATTAGCATTTGGGTATTGCCTGAGGTATTTGACAACCGAATAAACACTTGAAAACGAAGATTCAACAACTGTTATTGCAAACTTACTTTTACACTATTAAACGGTAAATGTAATTTTATTTGTTTTTTCTTTTAATGTTATCAATTTATGCAACTTAGTGCTCTGACATTTTGGCCTGATGGATGCTAGCAGGGCCATCGCTAAGACTTTTTCTTTGGGGGAGAAAGGACCTTAAATTGACAAGTCAAATGTCAGTATTTGCCAACTAATTTTATAATTTTGTCAAGTTAACAGAATTTATAAATGTACTATAGTTCTTATTTGTAAAAAGTTTAATAATATTCCCAATTAGATTTGTAATTTTTGCCAAGTCTATCAGAAATAGAAAGTGTATTATAGTTTTTAAAGTTTTAAACAAATTGTCAACTAAGTTTGTAAATTTGCCAAGTGTAACAGCATTCGCTAACATTTTGGGGGTCCTCCCCCCCCCCCCCTTAGCCAGGCCCCTAGATGCTAGTTAAATTATACTGATATATTAAAACTAAATTACATTCAATTGCATTACATGCAGTATTACAATTTAATGCCATCGTAATAACATTTTATTTATTCAAATTCACATTTAATTTTAATCTAAGAAAATTGATGTACTTTTTATGAAAAAAATACAACAAAACTTTTATATTTCAAGTCCATATTTTAATGATTTTTTGTTTAATGCATTATTAGCAATTATATTTTTTATTTTACTCACTTTCTGTAGCAACAGGATTTTGTATGTTGCATTTTTAAACATTTACTTTTGCGTTGTTTCTCCTCTTAGATTTCCAATCATAGAAATAAGTTCCATGTCCATATCTCAGTCTGTTGAAGCTCCGCTGACAGTATCCGATACTCTAACTTTAAACGGAAATCTTAATACACAAAATGGAACTGGAAGTGGGAATGTCGCATGTACATTTCGAAGAGTTCTTTCTTCCAAAGCGTGGATAGAGGTTTCTATTTTGCTGTTACTTTAATTAGTTCATCATCATCATGTTTATTTTTGATTTCATAATAATCTTGATGCTGTTTGAGTTTTTTGTTTTGAGTATTTTTTCCCATCTCAGGGCTGCCGCAGGTGACTGTTTTTTAATTCTATTTGCATCACTATTTTAAAAATACAGATTTTGTAGTATATTTCTCTTGCAAATGTTCTCGAACTGTATGCCAATTTTTGTTTTCAGAAAGTGGTGTGAGATAGAATTAAACAATAGTCTCCAGTGGCAGCCCTGCATTTTTTTTGTAAAAGAAGAAATGCAGCACTAGTTGTACTTGTTAAAATCTTTTATATACCATTGTATTTGTCTGTATGGCCACTGGGAAAGATTATAGAATTTTCTCATTTATTTTGTAAAAACACAGGGGATTAATAAATGTTGTAATTCTTTTTTTATTTAATAATTCAGGAAAACATTTGAGATCAATATTAATTTAATATTTATACTTAAAAATTACGTTAAAAAAAGTTATTGTTATAAACACACATTTTGTCTTGAAATAATATTAACTATATTGTTCCGACCCGCTTCTTTTTTTCTTTCGTTTTAATAGTATCCTTTTTAGTGTCTTGCTCTTTCTCTCTCTCTACTGTAAGCACTAATTTTTAGCACATTTCATTTGCTTTTAATAATTAAATTATATTTTTATAAGAAATGCTATCACGCAGTATTAGCTGTAAAATAAAATAGGAATAATTTTGTATTTGGCTTATTTTAATTAGTTAAATTATTTGTTTTAATGTAAAGTTATTGATAAAATAACAGTTTTGAATTAAGATAAAAAAATTTATCCTAGAATAGAAAAAGTTTATTATTTTTATTTATTTTGTTTGTTCCTTTTGAATCTTAGTAAATAAATAAATATTAACATTGAAAAAAAAAAGCTTGAGATGCATTATCTGTTTTGCTGATTTAGAAAAGAAGCAAAATTAATTAAGACTAATTGTCTCTAAATACTTCTAAAATTGTGGAAGCTAATCTAAGACTTTTATGTACAACTAAAAGAAAAGAATAATAATTTTATCTATTTTTTTTTTTAATTATTTAAAAAAGGGTAATTTTTTTTTTTTTTTTTTTTTTTTTTTTTATTTCAAGAGAAACAGTTTTAAAATTAAAAGGTAGTAATATATCTTGTTAATGCATTAAATCTTAAAATTCGTGTTCCTAACTAAAGTATATAACAAATTCAATATGTTTTATGTTATATAGTGTTGCTATTTTGTATTGTTATATCTGTTTTATTTGTTGCAATTGCTTTTAGTTAGCATTTTTAAATGCAGTGTGTCTTGCTTAACTCATTTATTTGTTGCTGACTCTTTAATTATTATTGAATGTACCATTATCTAACATAAATCATTGTTAATAACAAAAAGCAGTTATATTTCATCGAAAACTACTGAAATAGCATTGCTGGGTTTAGCACAACTCTGCCCAAGATTCTCAGTAGATCAGCTAATCTTTTCTTTGTTTACATTTTTACCCGACCCAAAATAGTATGTCTCACTCGAATGTTTCATCGGCAAAGTCTGATAAACATTAATTGTATTTTCTATTAACAATCATCGGCTATACTCTTCAATTTTATACGATTTGTAAGAATATTTTCAATAGATTTTGTTTTACTGTTACATTAACCAATTACTGTTACATTTGAATAACATTTAGATTTTGTTGACTTGTTTATTTATTTACTTTTTCACATGACACATTAATGATGATTTTTAGTTCTATTAACATTTTCAAATATCCCATGCTTATATAAAAAGGTATATACATGTTGTAAGAAAATTTTAAAATTAAAATTATCAGATCTACTGACGATGTCTATATGTACTTGGTCTTATATTTATTTATTCAAAAACTAGGAATTTAATATTGAGAGATCAGAGTTACAAATCGATAGCATAGTAACTTGAGCCAGTTTTGGTGAATATTTGGTGCCACATTTAGTTTACTAAAAAAGAATGATAGGAAAGTACACAAGTATATTTGTGGCTTTCTATTAACAAAGATAGAGAATGTTATTGATAGAGAAAAAATTCAACATGGCATCAATTTTTTGAAATCATACACTAGGTTTTATTGACACATTACCAAACGACATTAAATCTGCCAATCACTCCAAACATTCGTAAGCATTGGCTGCGTTAAATAAAAATAAAAATATTTCATTTTAACCTAACCAAGTTTTACTGCCTTTTTCTAATTGATCTGATCAAAATGTTATAACTTTTGATAAAATAATTATAATTGTATAAACTGTATTGCATGATATTTTTCATTAATTTTCTTTTCAGTGGTATATAGCTTTTATAGTATCACTAAGAAAAACTTTGTGTTATGAGCCATCAAACTTTAAAAAAGCAATTTTCCTAAAAGTTTTCCACAATTTTGGCCGCTATTGTATGTGTAAACTAGAGTGTATTCAAATCTTCTTTTTTCCTTAAAGCCATATAAAATGTTCTATTTTCTTCTAAACCAGATTGTCAAGTATGGATTTGGTGTCATCTGATTATTTTATATAGGTTATTGTCAAAATTTAAACAGGTCAAATTTATATATGTTATACCAAAAGTTTCATATATTAAAATAGTCTTCAATCTATTTTTGCAAATAACTTAAATAAAACAACTTTTATGATTTTAATGCATTTCTTCTTTTGTGATTTTCAAAGCTACAAATGCTTAAATGCCTTATTACTGTTATTTAGTGTGCTTTGGGAGCTGGCAATGGGCTTGCTTGGACAATGAAAGGATTCTATACTATATCTAAATTGTGGTATGTGTTACTTTTAACTTGCTTACATTCATTCTAAGTAACAGTGAAAAAAAATTTCTCAAGATTTTTATTGCTTTAGACATCTTTGAATTTAGCTCTCTTTGTTATTTTTTATTTGATTTGGCTTGTTCTTTCAAACACTTTATTTAGATTTTGTTAGTTTTTCTCTGTTTAGATAATTTTAAATGTAAAATTATAATTTTCCTTTTTGCTGCTATATTTTTTTTCTATTTTTATTATTTTGTATGTTTATCTATATACATATAGCCCAATATATATTTGCAGCTTGCTTTGTACTTAAAAATCTGTTAATGAAATAGATGGTAGTTTCCTTTTATCTAGGCAAGATTGAGAAAATGTCCTTGGTGTGAAGAACAGACTTAGATAAAATGTAAAACTGTCTGCAAACTCAAATAATTTCTTAAAAATTTTCTGCAGAAAAACGCCACGCCCCTCCTAAGTCCTATATCGCCGCTAACAGCAAAAGTGAAAAAGTCCACTTTCCAATACCTCACATTACGTTACATGCTCTCACCCCCCCCCCCCCCCCCCTCCAGTTTTCTGAATTAGACTTTATTGAAAAGAGGATAATGTTTACTAAGCTAAACAAGCGCATAAACATTCGCTAAAATTTCCAACCAAATAAACTTTATTTAAAAGAGATCAACATTTAACATTTACTTTTCAACACAAAATTTATTTTTAATCTGTTAAATTAATCTGCAAAGCCTAAAATAATCTGCAGCACCTGCTTCGGTGCTGCACTGTTTCTGCTACTGGCCCTGGCAAAAAAAAAAAAAATTGTACCTGCTGTTCCGACATAAGCCCCGCACTTCCAATATTTTTAAGTTTTAAAAATATATATGCCATGGCGCTTCTTCCATGGTACATGGCAAATAATTTCTAGATAGCTTTTTTTATCTGCAGACTCACAAGTCTGCGACGGGCCTCACACAGATTCTCCGCCGGGGGTCTTAATAATTTTTTTTAATGAAAAATTTGTAAAAAAAAAAACCCATCAGAACTGTCTGCAAACTTTGAAAATTTTCTGCGAACAGCGTTCGCGTGTTCGTCTATATTATCTGACTCTGGTGAAGAAATATTTTCACAAGTACTTTCTGACAACATATTCATTATTTCATACACACAAGCAATTTGTTCAATAATTGTGCATTCTATGCTAGAAAGTAACAAGTTGGAAATCTTACATCAAACGTGGCAAATGAGGTGCATTCGTACTGTAATTGGTTTTATAAATATTCAGCATTCGTTGCAATAGCTGTTGAACTCTTATGCAATAATGCATGATTGCAAAGAATTTAATATATATAATCAAATTTAGTAAATATGTAAAATTAATTTTATTACAAGTTTTTTATGCTACTTTTAAAGAGTTAAGTGATGGTTATTAACATTTTATATATTTGTAATTTTCAATAATGATTTCATACCCTTGGAAATTTTGGACAGAAAAAACCCATGGAAAAAATGTACCCTTCTTAAAGATGGAAATGCTCAAGGAGAAAAAAAAAAAAAATCTTGAAATTGTCCAAACTGAATTAATCAGAAATGCGATGAGTTTAAAATTTTTAAAAAAATTGTCACATAACAACTTAAATCACCACTAAATCTATTACTTAGCTGTATATATGTGCAAAGGACCTTATCAAAAATGTCAAATAGGAACCTAAATCTATACTAATATTATAAAGGAATAGCGCTTGTTTGTTTGTAGGGGATAATCACTGAAACTACCGAACTAATTTAAAAAAGAATGGTGGCTAAATACTGGTGACAATCTCTGCTCCAACATAGTCTATATTTTATGTCGGTACAGCCATCTCCAAGGAGCTGCAGGAGCAAAAAACATTCTAAAATTGTGATTTTTATGACATTGTGAGAGCTAGAAATTTGAAACTTTGTGTTGTGTTTACTTCTAAGATGTAAATACTTGCTATGAATGGTTTCTAAATATTTCAAAATTTAAAAGGGTGAAATAAGTGGAAAACATTCTAAATTTTGATTTGTTTGGAACTGTTAGGACTAAAAACTTAAAATTTGGCAGTGGCTGTTATTTTAAAGATGTAAATGCTTGCCCAGTACAGATTTTTTAAAAATTTGAAATTTAAAAGGGTGCAGGGGCAAAAAATGTTCTAAAATTGTGATTTATGTGATACATTCGATCGTTGTAGAAGCTTTGAATTTTGCATGGTGATCACTATGTAAAAGCTCGCTAAGAACAGTTACTAAAAAATTTGAAATTTAAAAGTGTGATATGAGCTGAATACATTCTAAATTATGATTTATTTGAGGCTATACATTTGAAATTTGGCATGGCTGTTGCTTTAGATATGAAAATGCTCTCCCATAACAGTTTTTTTTAATTAAAAATTTAAAAGACTGTAGAACAAAAAAAAGTTCTAAAATTGTGATTTATGTGATACAGTCGGTATATAAGCTTTGAGTGGAAGCATAATGGTTACTTTTAAGATGTAAATGCCTGCTAAGAACGGTTTCTGTGAAATTAGAAATTTAAAAAGTTTAAATGATTGGAAAACATTCTAAATGATGATTTAGTTGGAATTGTTAGGATTAGAAACTTGAAATTTAGTATTGTTACTACTTTTCAGATGCAGATGCTTGGTATAAACGTTTTTTTAAAAATTTGAAATTTAAGGTGAAATGAGTGAAAAACGTTCTAAATTGTGGTTTATTTAGAGTTGTTAGGGATAGAAACTCGAAATTTGACGTGATTATTACTTTTAAGCTGTAATTGCTCGCACAGAACAGTTTTAAAGAAAATTCAAAATTTAAACAGAAGACATACACAAAAAGCATTATAACTTATGATATTTTTGAATTTATTTAGGATAGAAACTTGAAATTCGAATGACTGCTATCTTTAAGACACAAATACACACACAGAGCATTAAAAAAAAAAAAAAAAAAAAAAAAAAAAAAAAATTGAAATTGAAAAAGGAAGCAGTAGAAAAAAAAGTTCTAGGCTTATGAATTTTGTTATACTGAAGGGACTAGAAACTTGAAATTTGGCATGGCGGTTACTTTTAAAATACAAATGCTCACTAAGAATGGTTTCTAATAAAATTCAAAATTTAAAAGGGTGAAATGAGCAAAAACATTCTAATCATGATTTTTATGGAATTTTATATAATTGTTAATTAATAAATTCAACATCCATTTCAAAGGGACATAAATATCACTTGGCATAATTCAACAACAATGCATGCAAAGCCACAGGTTTTGCTAGTATAACGATAATTTCTAATTCACAGAATTCTGATTATATTGTTATGAGTATATACAGTTCACAATTTCACAAAAACAGGCTCACATGAAAATGAACTAAGCAAAGATAATTAAATGGAACTTCTCTTGAATATACTTATATAATTTATGGAAATTTTTGTAGAAATTTTCATGCGCCTTTTCAATAATTTGAAATTTTTATTCAACTTGTCTTGGAGGCATAAGACCAACTGAATAAAAAATGTGTCAAAGCCTGGATTTGAATTAGGATCATTTACATTCCTGCTTAGCACTTCTCTGCACTCGCAACACATGATGTTGTATTTTTTTTCCCAGGGCCAACACGAAATGAATGAGAATCCAGCCATGAAATTGAATATGCATATATAATTAGAGCAAATTTTTGTTGAAAATTTCATATGCATATTTTTAGTAAATTGAAATTTTAACTGCTGAATTTTTATTCAACTTGGTTAAGAGGCCAGAACCACAATAATTTGTTGCTTTAAAATGTTGTTATTTATATATTTAAAAATCAGTATTATGTAGATGGGATGCATAGTACAGTCTAAATTTGTTTTCAAACTACAGTAATATTTGTTGAAATTTTGTATTTTTGCAACTGAAAAATCATTTAAAAAGAAACACGATATATTGGGTGGGTGCAAAAGTTCTACCCGTTTTCAGCATAAGTAAATGTCAAGTGAAATACAGTCGTTACAGCTTATGTTTCGAGGTCAGGAAAGTGAATAATAACGCGTAGAGCAGTAGAGTATGTATAGGCACAACATTTGTCTGAAGAACTCATGTGGAACGGGAAACAACATAGCAAGCAAGCAAAACTACGTCAGACATTGTTTACTGTAGGAGTATGATAAAGCCGTTACAGCAGCCAGAGCTTGCCACAGCATTCGTCATGTGTATGAGGAAGATGCCGTGGACGATAGCACATGCTACCGTTGGTTTAGGAAATTCCAGGACGGAGACAGGAGTTGTAAAGATCGTGCCCATTTTTGATGCCTATCAGTGGTTTCTGACAAGGATATGGACAAAGCCATAGCAAATTCCCCACATCCAACAGTCGGAGAATTAGCCGAAATGTTCTCGGTACACAAAACAACAGTCCAAAGACGGATGCATGCGCTTGGCTTCATCAAGAAATTCGATCAGTAGGTAGCACACCAGCTTACAGAAAGGCAACGATAAAAGAGGATCAGCACCTGTCTTTCTTTGCTTCCCTGTAACAGTAGGGAACCATTTTTGAACCGAATTGTAACGGGTGATGAGAAGTGGGTACTGTACCGTAATGTGAAGTATCGAAGGACCATGTGCCAATGTTGCAGATGATGCTCCATCGACCTAAACAAGAGGACTCCATTCCAAAAATGTTTTGCTCAGTATATGGCTTAATGCTAGGGGAATAATCAACTAGGAGGTCCTCGCACCAAACCAAATTATCAAGGCAGACCTCTACTGCCAACAATTGGACAAATTGTAAGCAAAACTCATGTCTAAGCGGCCAGCATTCATCAATCGTAGAGGGATTCTCTTTCAAAACGATAAAGTCAGCCCCCATGTTGCTTTAAGGACTCGGCAAAAATTACTGGGCCTTAGTTGGGAACTTTCATCTCAGCCGGCGTATAGCCCCAACCTTGAACCTTCGATTTATCCCCTTATTTGATTGTTACACAACGGCTTTGACCCCAAACCTTCAATGATGTGGAGACTTATGAAAACGGCGTTACAACAGTATTTTGACTATAAAACAGAGGAGTTTTATCAGTGAGGGATTATCTTACTGCCAGACAGATAGCAAGAGGTCATACATAATGATGGTGCATGCGTGAATTCATAGGTGCTTAACTTTTTGTGTTCTCCGACTTTCTGTTTTCGCTAAAAAACGGGTAGAACTTTTGCACTCACCCAATATTACAAACAGTGGTGTTAGAGTAAGCTTGAAAAGCTTCTCTCAAAAGTCTCACTGAAAAGCTAAACTTTTAAAAGCTGGCTTTTTTCTTCTTTTTTATAATACATTCATATAAAATAACAATGATTTCTTTTTGTGTGTGTGCAGAAATTTAAAAAAAAATGTTTATTGTTTTATTTTTTTTTTTAGAATATGTAACTTTTTTTTTTGAAAAATCTTTGTGAGAAGTCAAATTTTCTAAAAAAAATTTAAAAAAAAGATTTTTTTTTTTTTTGGCAATTTTAAAATAACACATATTTTACATTTGTAACCCTCTTATATAAACATAGTCTATTATTGTAATTATTTTTTCTTTAAAACTTATAGTACCACGATCTAAAAAATATCATTGGAATTTGTATTATTTAGCCTTTTTCGTAAAGAGAATTTTCAAAGTACAATATAACTTGCTCTGGCAAAATTACAAGTAAGTGATAAAAATTCTGTTTTAGGCAGGTTTTCATCTTAACTGGTATGTTGTTGTTTATATGATTCATTTTTGCTGGGAACATAAGAATTTTTCCATTCAAGGCAGCGATCTGCTATAAACAGGTTCCTTTTTGACAAGTTTTACTTGTAGTAACATTTTCCGGAGTTCATAGTGGTTAAGATCATCCTGCATATTGTTTAGAATAACAAGTATGTTTATCAAGCATGTATATGCAATTTCATCCAGCTGTAATTATAGATTCAGCAAGCTGTTATCATATTCTATGATTTCAGCAAACATGTGATCTTGCACAAATTTAAATGTATAATTATTAATTAGAACAAATAACAAAAAAATAAACTTTTTAAAGTAATCTTTTATATTGTACATCAGATATAATTCTAAGTATATAAATATCTATGAAAAAGTTGGTGTCTCTAATGCAAACTGATATTCAAACTTCCTTTTTTGATTTTTTAATCAAACATTTTATTTTATAGTTTTTTTTAGTTTTCATAAATGAAATATAGAAATTTCGTATTGTATTGATTGCAGATGTACTTAGTGCAGTTGAATTGTGTTATTTATTTTACATTATCTAATTTGCAGTTTCAGTACAATGCAAACAACATGTCATTTCACTAATGATGGTATTTCACCTGGATTAGAGCTTAGTAAGTTAATTTTAAAAGTTTATTGTTTTTCCACAATTTTTTTATTTATCAAATCTTCTATTTTCCTCACATTGTTTTTCTGCAATTACTTTTTTCATCTTTTTTTTTGTACCTGCATGAAATTTTCAGATATTCCATTTCCTCATAAAGCTCTTTTTTCTGTAAATAAGATGCATTTTTTATTTAACGTTTTTACCGTCATAATTTTTGGCATTTTTTAGCACAAAAAGTATTAAAATCCATCAGATATGCTTATTATTTTTTGTGTGTGTGTGTGTGTGTGTGTGTGTGTGTGAGTTAGAGTTAAAAGAGAAATGACTATCTGTAATATAACATTTTAATGAATGAATATTGGTGTAATAGTTTCTGCTGTTTGTAGATAGTTTTGAACTGTGAGAAAATTATCTTTTTCAGTTTTCAGAACGTACTATATAAAAGTATTTTTAAAAATCTCTTGATTTAACAATCTTATAATTACAAAGAGTTTATAAATCTTGCAGAGACATATTTAGTTTAACAAAACTAAATCTTTTGTTATTTGGAGCATAAAAACACCTGATGAATATTTCTCTGTTTTGGGACTTTAAAATTCTCATACATTTGTAATTGATCTGTTTAGAGCATTTTTCTGATTGACCTAATATAAAATATTTCAGCTTTTTTATTTTCAGCAAAACAGTCTACCATTAATATCAAATCTTCAATAAAAATGTTTTTGCTTAAAATCACGTATGTAAACAAATCAGCACTAATGTGTCAGTAGCTTGCTGATATTCTATTACTCATTGTTATATCAACTGTGCACAGTCGTGCAGAAAATAAAGCAAAAAATTCATGAAAAAAATTGAAAATTTGTTTCTGAAAATCAAACTTAAACACAGAAAAAGAAAATCATGATATAATGAGATTAGATTAATATGATATCCCATTCTTTGATTCAAATTATCATATATCAATCAATCGTATTTTTCATGTCAAAATCATTTCACTGTCTGAGAACATGAACATTAATATCTGTTTGGTTTTTTTTCCCCCTACTAGAAGTGAAAGTGAATTTGCAATTGCATTATAAAATAATAAGTTTCCATTTGAGAATACCCTTAAAGTTTTTTACATTATTGTATTACCTCTTTCAGTGATGGCCCGCCAGTTAGATAGACGCACTGCTGGGTATTTAACTTGGAAAGCTGGCCATTCGTCTTGTGTTCATACCATGGTAGTTCACGATACTGAAAAAGGCCACTGTGTGACAGGTGTCCAGGTATATCATTATCACAAAGTCTTTTTTGTGATGCAATAAAATTTTGATTATGTGACATATTACAGTGTATGTACAGATTCCTTATACTCTTTAGACATTAAAAAGTTTCCAAAGAGTACTTAGCACTCTTTAAATAAACAAAATACTCCTTAAAACATCTCAAATTAATGCAAAGCAAAATTTAGCGGCTTCAATAAATTGAAGTATACAACAGTTAAAATGTATACGTCAATTTATTGAACAGTTTATTGGTTATTGACAGAGCCAATAACAATTGAAAAATTTAATAACACTTGTTTTAACTAGAAATATTAAAAATGTTGTACATAATAATATTTTGAAAATAAATATTAAACATCTGAAAATATCAAAAATATCAAACATCTTGATATTTCAAAATAAATATTGGATATCATGATATGTATCAAAATAAATATCTGATATATATCATGATGTGTATCAGCATATCTATCCTTTGATGTATATCACCGAATCATGGCACTAACCATTAGATTTTAATCAAACAATATTTGTTTGAAACGGTTTTCTTCTATTTTTTTCTCTCCAAATAAGGTATTAAAAATTATGGTGACACAAGGGCATGTCATGCATAAAAAAATATAATAATTCCTGTAAAATTCATGGACTCCTTAGAAATTTTCTGAACTCCTTATTTTTTTTTTTCTTTTCAAGTCTGTTTGAACCTTGATATTGTTTAACACTTAATTCAATACAATTGAGCTATTTAATGAACTTCTATTTTATGAAATTTTATATTTAACTAAGTTTTCTCTGGAACTTTAATTGTGAACAAAAACAACGCAGGAAAAAAATCTCTAAATAACAAAGTAACTTTCTCTTAAATGAGTTGTTTCATAGCAGAATTTCAAAATTTTGATCAATTTCAACCGACTAAAAAAGCCATTTTCCAAATATTCTTTCATTTACTTCGTAAATCGATTAATTCAAGTGAAGTTTGTATCTTCCATCAAGGATAGTCAGGTTGATGAAAATAATTGCCAACAATATGATGTATTTCTATTTGTAAAATGATTAAATGAAATTAAACTATAAACTATGCATTCAATTTATGTTATCATAATATTTTTGTATGATATAAAAAAAAAAAAGAAACCTTCCTTTGTATAATTTCTACCCCCCTCCTTTTCAAATAACTGTAATATTAGGTACTTCTTTCTTGTTGAAATTTTTTTTTTTTGTTAAATATATTTGAATTGTTATTTGATTATTTTTGATTTAAAAAACCATTGTATGTTGCTGTTAGAATGTATTTGTTATGTATAGTATACTCAAATTGTATGAATGTAAATTATCATAGCTTGACGTTACATGAACCCTTGGGCTGCCCTCTCTACCAAAAACAAAACAAAATATAAAAATCTTAATTCAGTACTGTATGTAATTATTTGAAATGCTGACATTAATATTTTAACAGGTAACAGCAGTAGCCAGTAATACAATAGACCCAGGGCTGATTTAAAATATTTTATGTTTGGTTCCAAGTATCCCATAACTGTGTCTAAATTACAGTATTGTGTTCAATTGTTAATAGTCTGATTAAATAACTCTTTATATATTAAATAAAATATTAATTTAAATTTAGATTGGCCTTCGTGGTAGTTTTATCCAATTAAGCTACTCCAGAAAGTTGGAAAATGAAGGAGACAGGATTAAAGCAGCTGTTAAGTAAGTTTTACACTTTGACTTGCATATATGCAGAGTTCATTCTAGGCATTTTTCACAGGACGGGCCGCCCTGCCTGCCCTTTTTTACAAAATTTGACGCCCGATGCCCCCACTGTCCAAAATCCCCACCCCGCGACCCTTATCACTCGGAAAATCGACCGAGGGAAAAATAACGCCCTTTAAGTTAATTTCATCGTTTATTTCAAGCAAACTCTAAACTATTTGTAAACATTATGTAATGTCCTAGCCCCTTTTTGCTCTTAATCTGTTTCTTTTCACTCCCCCCCTTCTCCCAACATCCTCATACAGACACCAATTATTTTCAGTAAAATTCCAGCACCGACGCAGTCATAAATTTCTCTCTCTCTCTGTCTCTATACCCCGTTTCTCAGCTACTGTGAAAATTCAGCCAAAATAAGAAAGAAAAAAAACCCGGAAAGGTCCTTTGACGAAATAAGCGTTTTTTTGCGATTCTCTGGCGAAATTGGTTCTTTTCGGCGAACATTTCTCAAAATTTGTGATATAGTTTATTGTCCAAATTTTCAGATTTATGAACGATTTTTTTTTTTTTAAATTTTCGGATAAGAATCAACCCTTACACTCCAAAGTGTCATGAATGAGGTAAAGGGATAGTAGTAAAGACTATTTAGGGAGGTGGGGTCAGGGGAGGAAGAGTTATTAGTTGATTATTTATCATTACATTAATGTGCCCTTTTATAGCAAAGTGCACCCTGCCTGCCCTTGATCCTAGAATGAACTCTGATATATGTGTTTAAAAAATAAATGTATTTTGGAAATCCATTTAAGATTGCTTTTTAAGACAATTACTTGTGCATATATATATATTCTTTTTTTTTTTTTTTTTTTTTTTTTTCAAGGTTTGGTACTTTTGGTGCAATAGTTGAATATAGCTGTGATAAAAAAATTTCTGAAAGGAGTACTGTTGGTGCAGCTATGGTGATTGGTGTACCATCTGGTGTAACTTTAAAAATAAAGTGAGTAGTTTTATTATTATTATTATTATTACAAAATACCTGAAAGTGTGTTTCAGTGCTCTAAGCACAGTGTGATTAAAAATAGTCAAAAAGTTTTATTGAAAGGCATGTTCAGAAAACATAATTAAAAATTTCACAGGTTCTGTAATTGACTAAAAGCAACATATGATGATCCCAATAGGCTTTTGTTGATACTGTGTCATAGTTTAATAATAATAATCTAAATATAATAAAACAGCGTGACGATTCTGGTACAAACCCATCCAAATAATGGATGGGAAATAATGGATTAGTTCCATTATTGCAGAGAAAAGAGAAATACTGAAAAATGTTCAGACACATGGCTTTTTGGATGTATATATTTTTAATTTACAGATTAAATTTCAGTAAAAATATTTCTGCATGTGTACTTTGTTTTTAAAAGTGAATAAAAATTCGTATTTACTGTGATGATTATTTTGTTTTTATGCATTATAGCTTTATTGATCCCATTTTTTGTTTTATTACAATTAAATAGAAAATATATTTTTATTTCAATTCATGATGGTTAAGCATAACAGTACATGTATATAAAGTATGCATGCAAAAAGTTTTTGGCTGGTGAAAATGCAGTTATGCTTAGCTTGAAATATATTTTTACATTGATAAAATTTTTTAAAATTGCCCAGTTAAACTGATGGCATTGAGCTCACAGGCTATTCACACTATTTGTATATTATACTCCTATTTCAAAGAATAATGCCCCTCAAAAAATAAATGAAGTGGTATTAGCCCCTGTTTCCCCCCTTTATACTTAACCAGTGAATCTCCAAATCTAAGCAGAGACATCCCTTATCAGAATAAACCTGTATACCAAATTTGAAGCAAATCAGATAATTCTGCATGAAAAAACCATTTCGTTAAATTAAGGTGTTATTAGCTACCACATTTCCCCCTTTATGCGTAACCAATGAACCTTCTAAATCTAATCAGGAAAGTTCCTTATCAGAATGAACCTAGAAAAATTGAAACAAATTGGATAATTCTGCATGAAAACCCATTTATCTAAATTAAGGGGAGGGGACTTGCCCCCCTTTCCTAGTTTTATACTTAACCAATGGACCTCCAAATCTAATCAAGGAAGCGCCATATCAGAATAAACCAGTATATCAAATTTGAAGCAAATTGAATAATTCTGCATGAAAAATCCATTTATCTGAATTAAGCAGGGGACTAACCCCCCGTTCCCCCCTTTATACTTAACCAATAAACCTCCAAATCTAATTAAGGAATCTTCTTAACATAATAATCCGGTATACTAAATTTGGAGCAAATCGAATAATTCTGCATGAAAAATCCATTTATCTAAAATAAGGGGTTGAAGCCCCTCTTCCCCCCCCCCCCCCTTAATACTTAACCAATGAACTCCCAAAACTAATCAGGGCAGGCACATTAGCTCTCAGGCTTTGATAGCTGCCTGTGAGCTAAAAACAGGAGGTGGAGGTGAGAAAATGAGAAAAAAAGTTAAACGATAAATGAGAGAGAGAAGTTGCTTCTATCAGTAAAGTTAATTTTAAATCAGATTCCAAAACTAAAAAAAAATTACTAACTGCATGCAGTTTATTAGTAGAAAATTTTAATATTTCATAATAGAATTGTACCTTTTGTGAAAAAATTATGAATGTTTTTTTCCTCTGCGAAATGTTTCTTGAAAGTATAAGGTATAAAACATTTATTACTGTTCTTGTAGAATTAATCGAGCCAACCAGACATTTATATTCCCTATCTTGTTATCCGAAGAAGTATTACCAAGTGCTGTGTTTTACGGTACAGCTTGTCCAATATTAGGCTGGTATATCATGAAGAATTTTATCATTGACCCATATCACCAGCGACAAAAAGCAAGGTAACATTTTATTTACTTATTTTTATTTATGCATGTTATTTTAAAATTGCATTTAATATTATATACAGCCGAACCTCGTTAAGATAAAAATGCTTAACACGAAATTTTGCTTAAGACAAAGGGAAATAGTTGCCCCATCACATTATCTTGGAAAACAATAATAATTCCATCGTTTAATACGAACATAAAGACAAACTTCTCCCATTTAAGACAAAGTAAATTTTGCACCTAATAAAAAAAATTTCCTCATTGCTACCTTTGCGGTGACCTTCCACCTTGAAACAAGTTTATCCCTTTTCCTGAACTGGACGAGGGAGAATATGCATTTGTTCTTGGAACTGAGGTGGGTGTAGTGATGACTGTGGGGTGATACATGTGGGGTCGGGATCGCAGGATAAAAGTCAGAAAAGAAAATTTAAAATTATTATTAAACACAATGAGAATCTCTGACAATTAAATTGCCATTCCGACACCACACATTATCGTGATGTATAGTGGCAGTGCTAAAAAGGTGAATTTGGCAACTGAGAAAATTAAGGTTAATTTAAATATAATTGAAAATCACTAACTAAGAAAATGTTGCCATCGAAGTAAACGTTACTAAGCTGAAAAATAAAATAAGAACAAACTCACCCCTTTGTGAAGTAAACACATATTCAGTATAAGAAATATGATTTTAATGGAATCAAAGGCTAATATTACTTGGCCAAGTAAAGATGTACAAAAAGGTAGATTTACTCATTATTTCAAATCTTAAATTAGCAAATTGTATTGAAAATCCTTCCTAAATTGAGAATCCAAGCGTTCTATTGTTCAAATCACAGAAAGTTCAATTATTTAGCAGAGAACAGCACTATATTGTAGATAGTCACTAAGAACAAAATATTCAGTTGTGATGGTTAGAGAATGATTGTTCTGGAGACAGTAAACTTTTCCTTCTTACTGACGCTCATGGGAGGAAATTCCACGATGTCTCAAACCACAAAGAATGCCGTCATCGATGAGAATCTCGTGCCGCAAAATATAAGTTGATGAAAAAATAAGCAGGGCCTTCAAGAATCCAAGTCAATCAGGGTTGTTGTTCAAGCATCCAAGCTCAACATCTCAGGAATAGCGATTGCTTAGGCATAGATGAAACGAGTGTTAGCTCTCCAACTTGTTGAAATGTGGTCGAGGGGGCACGATCCTCCATGTGCATCAGGGAGACAGCTCATTAGAAGTAATAATTGCTAATTGATATTATCAGACGTAATTATATTGTATGGTTTTTAAAATTTAAAATGCTTCATTCCTAATTATGCAGATTAGAGGCCTGCTTTTTAGAAAAACTCTTCGCCGATCATACCGTTGTCATTTCAGATCCCGGTCTGAGGCCGAGGCCCCAAACCTACGTCCGCTTTCGCTCCTACATCGTAGACCAGTCAGATGACGAAAAGCAGATGGCCCCAAAGACGGTTGAAAAGCCGCCAAAATCAAATTGGCCAATGAGAGATCGACGCGTAGGCGGATGCAACTGTTCATTCACAAAGATCGCGCGCTGCACGCCGTAAACCGAACGATCGAAGTGAAACTAGACCGCATCGATAGTAAAATTCATCGCAATCGTACTTCATCTCCCACGCATTCCACAGTTTGCGCGGCATCGCGCGCCGGTACAAAAATCAAGATGGAGGATGAAGTGGCGTTACGATGTAGTTTTCTCCCGAAGAAGAAGCTAAAAAATGGCTACTTGCAGGGGAGTTAGGAAATGCTCCGCGGGCCATTCAAAAGTGATGAACGTAAATAAATATTGTAAAGCGAATATCTCGCTAGATTACGGCTTAAAATTAATGAAATCTTGGGAATCGTATTGAATTAAATAGTTGCATCCGATAAAAATAGTTTTGAAGTAAAATAATTAATATTAAATAACTTTTAAAATTTATATTTTCGGAAGTTAGTTATAATGGAAGCGTATTGAAAGTTACTTTAACGTACGATATTCCGTAACGATTACTTTTTAAAGAATCTTTATATTATTAGAATGATAATTAAACGTTATTGAAATGATATTTACTTATATATTTTAATGTTTATTGCTGAAACTAATTATTAATTAAGAAATTATTAACGGAATATAAATTATTTAAAATGCATTTTTCTTTAATCAATTAATACGTTTTTAAAAATTGTTTTTAAGTTTATTATTAAATTTAAATAGAAATTAATGCAGAAGATGAATTATTAAATTTAAAAGGTTAAAATGTAACATTTACCTGCAGCCTCTAGAAAAAAAAAATATAAAAAAAAAAGTTTGAGATACTGGGATCTCAGTAATGCATAATTAAATGCAATTGAAAGGTGAAACGCTCAATCCGAACGATTGGAAGAACCTCAGAGATACACTTCTCTGCAAGTCCTCCAATAAAAAGGTTTTTTACATATGCAATACAGAAATATATATACTTAGAATAAAAATGAATATATAAAATTATA
The DNA here is from genome assembly GCA_963932465.1 of Maratus speciosus. NCBI lineage: Eukaryota > Metazoa > Arthropoda > Arachnida > Araneae > Salticidae > Maratus > Maratus speciosus. The sequence continues at coordinate 1,249,746 of OZ010790.1, read as the reverse complement.
CGTACTATGATACATTACAAATACAAACAATAATACATAGAATATACAGACACTTCTCAGGGTGAGTGAAAACTTTTAAACCCCTACACACTTGAAATTAAATTCAAATCATCCATGTGTACACCATTACAAACATTATTGCGAGGTAACAAAGTAATCAGACCTTTACTACATACAAAACCAAGAGTTAAAATTGCACCTTGTTAAAAATTTATTGCACACAAATGAAATTGATATACCATATTAAAAATTAAAGTAAGCAAGAGTCAATGAGAATTGACAGGACACTACTGAAAATTTTGATGTGACAATGAGACAAACATACATTTAAAAAACATAACAAAATAGTTGTGTAAATATAAGGCAATTGAAATCTAAGAGACGACAAGCATCAGTTAATAATTGCACAAGTGTCCACACGAAAAAGGAATCAAACAGTGGAAGTCATGGACATTTACACAAATTTTCAAAATTCTTCAAATTATGTCTAAGACCATACCGTGAGGGAATGTCGGAAGGGTAGACTTGTGTGATTAAACCCCAAACTAAGCCGAGTTGACCCTCTGTGTGTATTGGTCCAGAATTTAAAGAAAATTGAAAATTTTATGAGAAAAGTTAAGAGCAGGAACTCTATCTTTTACCCTTATATAAATCTCTTCTAGAACCATTAAGGTATGCGCATTTGTAGAGATTTTCAAAATTACATTTATAATAATTACTTTATTTATTTATTTATTTATTTATTTTATTTTATTTTATTTTTTTTTTTTGTCTCAAAATATAATTATAAAACTCATAAAGTTATAAGATTTATACAATTTAAAGGAATTAACAATTAGGATCCTAAATTAAAAATTTAAAAATTATAATATCACACCAAATAATAATCAGCAGTAAAGTATATAGTTTAAAAGCCAAAATAGAGTTTCATCCTTTATCAAAAATTACTGAAAGGTCAAATATGATTTGTGACAACAAAACAGAATTTATATTGCAAGTGGAACAGTTTTAAAAATTTAAATTTAAGGAGTTAACTAAATAAATGAATTAAGCAGTAATTACTATTGAAAGATACTTCTCAAAGCATAATGTGTTAGCTAGGCACAAATGCATTAAGTGATTCAGAAGAAGCTACCCCCCGAACCATTATAGTATCTAAATGAGTTGAACAGGAAAAAGTTGTCACACTATTGCGTTTAAAAGTAATAAAAATGAAATTTAAATGAAGTTAAGACAATATGCTATGATTTTGAATAATAATAAAAGTTTAAATTGAATATAAAGGATAAAACAATATTATAAATGGCAAAAACTGATTACTCCGTTTGTCCAGTACGAATTAATTTACTTACATGTAGTTTCGCAGAATTAAGTGGATCATTTACATGCTCAATTAAGTAATTATGACCCCTAAAGACTCTTTTAATTTTAAAAGGTCCCGTGCTTTTAGGCATAAAAGTTGGAGTGTGAATTAAATTCTTTAAATAGACAATCTCACCAAGCTTTAATATTGGAGGAGGACGACCCTTTAAATACTTTTCATTCTGAGCAAAATATTTACCTTCATTCTGTTTAACCAATTCTCTAGTTTTAGAAATATGATCTTGTAATTTTTTAAAATATAAATTTGGTTCTTCAGCTTCTTTGGCGGGTTGAAAGGTATCAATTGGCAAATTTAAGTCCCTACCTAAGAATAAATTGGCTGGTGTAAAATTAGTTACAGCATGTTTAGAATTGTTGTAATGGAGAACAAAAAATTTAAGTCTGTCTGACCATTCAATTACCTGATCAGAGAGAGAGGCGACTGATTCTTTAAGTGAGCGATTAATCCTTTCAACAAGACCATTAGATTTCGGGTAATAGATTGATGAGTGCCTGTGATTAATTTTTAAAGATTTTAAGAACTGATTAATTTCATTAGAGGTGAAATATTTGGCGTTGTCCGATAACAAGACCTTTGGTATCCCGTACCTTGAAAAATAATCATTAAGAGATTTAATAACAGAATGAGAAGTAACATTAGCAAGTGGGATAGCCTCTAAAAATCTTGAGTAATGGTCAATTATCGTTAAAATAAAAAATTTCCCATCATGTGATCTAGGTAGTTTTCCGACAACATCTATGGCAATCATTTCTCCTGGAGCCAAATCAGATTTGGAAATAAAGGTAGGTTTTGTATTTGTTTGTTTACTTTTGTGGGATAAGCACTGTTCACAAGTATTTACAAAATTCTGTATATCTTTAACCATACCATCCCAAAAATAATGCTTAGAGACCGTATCCACTGTTTTATTTATCCCAAAGTGCACTTGATGACCTAAAGCAATACAGCTGTTAATTAAAGTTTTAGGAATATATATTTTCTTAGATTTATTAACTCTATTACGTTTTTTCCTAGCGATCATAATTAAATTATTGTCTGGATTGATAGAATAAGCAGAATTAGTTATTTCTTTAGCAATTAATTTATCTCTTATCTCTTTAAGTTTAGTATCTTTAAGCTGTTCTTTAAGGATATTCTCGGTCGTTAGGGAATCATTAGTGGGAATAAAAATATTTAGTGCATTTACAATTAAATTAGGGTTGTCAGGGGGGGCAACAACTCGAGAAAGGAAATCTGCTGGGTTAACTAAGCCTGGGATATGTTCAATTTTATAATTAAAGCCTTGTAGATACATTATCCATCTTACAATTATTTCAGATTGTTTTTCTAACTTCATATGGTACGTTAGTGCTTTAGCATCAGTTAAAATTTTAAATTGTCTACCATAAAGATACTCATGAAAATGTTTAATAGAAGAATAGATTGCATAAAATTCTCTTTTAATAGATGGATAATTAGATTCGCCTTTATTGAACTTTTTAGAATAAAATTCGATGGGATAAAACTGATTGTCATGACGCTGCAACAAAATACCACAAATAGCATTCTTTGAAGCATCTGTCACTAAACATACCTCTTTATTTTCATCGAAGTTCTTGACAGTAGGATTGTTGAGAAGAATGTTTTGAATTTTAAGGAAAGAATCTTGACACTCTTTACTCCAAAAAAATTTTACGTTCTTTTTAGTTAAATTAACAATTGGTTGGACAATATCAGCAAAATTGAAAATTAAATGTCTAAAATAGTTAATCATTCCTAGAAAACTTTGCACTTCTTTAACATTAGTAGGTACTGGAAATTTATTAATCTTATTGACGTTATCGGGAGATGGGGAATGACCATTTTGATGTAAATTAAAACCAAGGTAAGTAATTTCTTGTTGACAGATTTGTAATTTGGCTGGATCTAAAGTTAAGTTAAATTCCCTAAGCCTATCGAATACCTTTTGAAGCCAAGACAACATTTCCTCCATAGAATTTGCAGCAACAATAATATCGTCAAGAAAATATTGAACATTTTTGCCCCTTAATGGGTCCAAGCAATTGTTAATTAATGTATGAAAATAAGAAGTACTGTTAACAAGGCCAAAAGCTAATCTGGTTGGCTCAAAATTACCATACTCAGTCGCAAATGCCAATTTTGACCTGTCTTTTTCCTGCAGAAGTATTTGAAAAAAGGCTGACTTTAAATCTAAAACAGTATAAAGTTTTTTACCTGAAATGTTTTGAATTACCTCATTAATTTTAGGAAGACAAATTTTATATGGTTCAGTGATTGCATTTAAAAGACGATAGTCGATGACCATACGGAATTTTAATTTACTAGGATCATCAGTGGGAAGAGATTTTTTATGAACAAAAAGTACAGGAAAACAATAATTTGAAGATGAATTTTGAATAATACCAGCTTTTAACAGATCAGAAATTTCTTTACGAGCAAAATCTTTAGCAATCTTAGGAATGGGATAGGGTTTTGTTTGCAGTGCAAAATCATGAAGCAATTTAAATTCAGGAATTACTTTATCAGTACAGCCAAGAGTGTCATAAGACGAAGAAAATACAGCAGAATTATCCATCAGCAAGCTGAGAACTCGTTTCTTATCAGCATCAGGTAAGTGGGCAACATTAAATTTATCAGACGTAAGTTCCTTTTCCCTAAGTTTTAACATTTCTTCAGAAATTAAATTGTTAACTTGGTATGTCTCAGTATTATCATGAGATGAAATTTGATCCACAGAAATGGGCTTGATAAATCCTAATTTAGTTTTCTTTCTAATTACTATCTTTTTATCAGTATTGTTATGAACATATAATAAAATGGCATTGTTAGGATCAGGTTGATGGAGACTATAATTTAATTTTAAAGCTAATTTATTGGAAGAAGGACAAAATAAATAATTTAATGAGTTATTAATTTTATGGAGAGATTTAAGTTTAATAATTTTGCCTTGATTAGGTTTTAGGGTTACTTGATTGGCTGGTTTAACAAAGTTTTTACTAGTTTCAGAATTATTTTGAGAAGAATTTAAATCATTAGAAAATACTGGATCATTGGGAACATTATCATCAATTTCTGAAGGGGAAGGGTTAATAGCACAATTAGAAATATTATCAGAAATATCAGTACTTAAATTACTATCACTGTTATCATTCTCATTAAGGGGTTTCAAATTATCAGGGTTTTTATTTACAAATGGAAAAGAAAGATGACCCATAATGAGTTGCTGGTTGGCCGAATCCAAAAGGACTTTATTACGGCTCAAAAAATCATACCCCAGAATTATCTGATAATTGGAGTGCCAATTATCATGAGTTATGAAAAAAATATTACTAAACCAAGTGTTTAGAATGCGAAATTTAAGTTGCACTGTAGAAAAAAAAGGAATTGAAGAATTGTTGATTGTTTTAATGTTTACTGAACGTGATAAGAAATTTAATTTATTATGTTTTTTAAGAAGATTAATAGCCTGCGGTTGTATTAAAGATAAATTTGCACCACTATCTAAAAGCCCTTCAAAAGTAATTTTTCCAAAATTAAGTTTAATTATAGGTAGTTCTGAATTATCTACATTGCAACTCATCAAAATTTTGTTTATATTTACATTAGAAGAATTCAAAATCATGCCCTCATCGTTATCAAAAAAAGAATCTAGGGTCCTGCAATCATGAGGGGGGGAAATATTTACAAAATCTTGAGAACCCTCTACCCGTTTAAATTTCTTCTGCTATGGTTGTATGGTCTGAAATTATTACGCCCTCTTCCACAATTATATCTCATGCCATTATGTTGATGACCCCTTGGATTCTGATCATAGTGATTAAAATGATCATTTCCAAAATAATTCGCATCCGCGTTTTGCATGCCCTGTCTTGAAAAATTCGCCCCATTACTGACCTCCAAAAAATACCAGCAGTCTCTTGCGCTATGAGCTTTGCTACAAATCTGACATAAAGGTTTTTCTTCTTTTAACTTCTTGACCGTTTCCGTCAGATGTGCAATTTGCTTACTTTGGTCATCTAAATTTTTTACGAGTATTTCTAATAGGTTATTATCAGTTTTACTGGTGGACGGTACTGCTTGCAAATTATTTAAGTCTAAAATATTTTGTTCAAGAGCTTTTTCTATATCCAAAGCCTTAGCAACAATATCATCAAAATTTTTTTTTCCGAATTTCAAAACTTCAATTTTAATATCCGGTCTTAAGGCATCAAGGAATTTTGAATACATTAAGTTAGCTTTAAAAGAATCCAATTCACGGTTATTCTCAGATCCTGGAGCCATATTGTTTACTGTTAACCTAATCTCTTCCGCAAGGTCTGACACTGATTGTTTGGGCTGCTGAGTGATGCGACCATAATGGTAAGACGCATCTTCAAAGTTCTGTTTGCGCTCAAATTTTTGTCTCATTAATTTGGCTACATTCTCAAAAAGTTTTTCTTCGCAAACTTGTTTGTCATTTGACAAAAATTCCAAAGCTTTTTCCCTACATAAGAGCCTCAGGAGTGTGATGCGATTCTCATCCCCAATATTTTGAACCTTACAAATGTCTTGAACATTTCTAAGAAAAGTATTAACATTTTCATTAGGTTGACCATGAAAGGGCGGGATTGCTGCAATCATGGATTGGAAAAGAGCACGCCTGTTTGCCATGATTAAAAATGGACACAAAAATTTTTTATAGTTAAAATATGTAAACACAACAGGAAAAAATGATTTTTGGGGGGGAGGTTGTTTAAACTGAGAAAATATTATAAATTATTTTTTCTCAAAATTTGCAACACATAATATACAAACATAAAATATTAATCACTAAACAGTTATAAATTTAATAAAAATACTCTAAAATATCAAATTATAGGTGCATAAGAAGAGAATCAAACATTAAATATAATATATAAAATACTTTAAATTGGTGCACACATGGAGTAGAAAAATCCTGACAAATTTTCTTTTTTTTTTTTTTTATACCTTCCATAAAAGTAAATTCAAGTTCAATCTTAAATAATGAAATGAAATATTTAAGTAAGTTAAATAATTTTAAAACGGATCGTTAAACGATCGTTAACTAAAACTGCATCTGAAATTTTTTTTTTTTTTTTTTTTTTTTTTTTGCAAAATTTTAAAGTTTTCTCAAAAATTAAACAAAATAAAAATTCTTTTAGATATAGACCAGGTTCAAACACCTAAAAGGTCTGCGGCACCAAATGATACATGTGGGGTCGGGATCGCAGGATAAAAGTCAGAAAAGAAAATTTAAAATTATTATTAAACACAATGAGAATCTCTGACAATTAAATTGCCATTCCGACACCACACATTATCGTGATGTATAGTGGCAGTGCTAAAAAGGTGAATTTGGCAACTGAGAAAATTAAGGTTAATTTAAATATAATTGAAAATCACTAACTAAGAAAATGTTGCCATCGAAGTAAACGTTACTAAGCTGAAAAATAAAATAAGAACAAACTCACCCCTTTGTGAAGTAAACACATATTCAGTATAAGAAATATGATTTTAATGGAATCAAAGGCTAATATTACTTGGCCAAGTAAAGATGTACAAAAAGGTAGATTTACTCATTATTTCAAATCTTAAATTAGCAAATTGTATTGAAAATCCTTCCTAAATTGAGAATCCAAGCGTTCTATTGTTCAAATCACAGAAAGTTCAATTATTTAGCAGAGAACAGCACTATATTGTAGATAGTCACTAAGAACAAAATATTCAGTTGTGATGGTTAGAGAATGATTGTTCTGGAGACAGTAAACTTTTCCTTCTTACTGACGCTCATGGGAGGAAATTCCACGATGTCTCAAACCACAAAGAATGCCGTCATCGATGAGAATCTCGTGCCGCAAAATATAAGTTGATGAAAAAATAAGCAGGGCCTTCAAGAATCCAAGTCAATCAGGGTTGTTGTTCAAGCATCCAAGCTCAACATCTCAGAAATAGCGATTGCTTAGGCATAGATGAAACGAGTGTTAGCTCTCCAACTTGTTGAAATGTGGTCGAGGGGGCATGATCCTCCATGTGCATCAGGGAGACAGCTCATTAGAAGTAATAATTGCTAATTGATATTATCAGACGTAATTATATTGTATGGTTTTTAAAATTTAAAATGCTTCATTCCTAATTATGCAGATTAGAGGCCTGCTTTTTAGAAAAACTCTTCGCCGATCATACCGTTGTCATTTCAGATCCCGGTCTGAGGCCGAGGCCCCAAACCTACGTCCGCTTTCGCTCCTACATCGTAGACCAGTCAGATGACGAAAAGCAGATGGCCCCAAAGACGGTTGAAAAGCCGCCAAAATCAAATTGGCCAATGAGAGATCGACGCGTAGGCGGATGCAACTGTTCATTCACAAAGATCGCGCGCTGCACGCCGTAAACCGAACGATCGAAGTGAAACTAGACCGCATCGATAGTAAAATTCATCGCAATCGTACTTCATCCCCCACGCATTCCACAGTTTGCGCGGCATCGCGCGCCGGTACAAAAATCAAGATGGAGGATGAAGTGGCGTTACGATGTAGTTTTCTCCCGAAGAAGAAGCTAAAAAATGGCTACTTGCAGGGGAGTTAGGAAATGCTCCGCGGGCCATTCAAAAGTGATGAACGTAAATAAATATTGTAAAGCGAATATCTCGCTAGATTACGGCTTAAAATTAATGAAATCTTGGGAATCGTATTGAATTAAATAGTTGCATCCGATAAAAATAGTTTTGAAGTAAAATAATTAATATTAAATAACTTTTAAAATTTATATTTTCGGAAGTTAGTTATAATGGAAGCGTATTGAAAGTTACTTTAACGTACGATATTCCGTAACGATTACTTTTTAAAGAATCTTTATATTATTAGAATGATAATTAAACGTTATTGAAATGATATTTACTTATATATTTTAATGTTTATTGCTGAAACTAATTATTAATTAAGAAATTATTAACGGAATATAAATTATTTAAAATGCATTTTTCTTTAATCAATTAATACGTTTTTAAAAATTGTTTTTAAGTTTATTATTAAATTTAAATAGAAATTAATGCAGAAGATGAATTATTAAATTTAAAAGGTTAAAATGTAACATGGGGGAAGAAAAAAAAGTTGCATTCTCTCTCTGTTGTTCAAATTCTTTTGCGAGCGATTCATTTCGTTACTAGCATGTGGTTGATCACTTGATGTGAATAAAGTTCTTTGGTAGAAACATTTTATTGATTGGATTCTAGTTGTATTGGAGCTCTAGTTGTGAGAATGAGTGGGAGAAAAAGGCTCTTAGTTTGGGAAATAGGCAGAAGATTTTATAAGATGTTAGTGATGGGAATTTTAAAAAATCAGAGATTGCAGCAAATTATGGAATACCTGCTAGTACTCTTTCGACAGTTATTAAGAATTGAGAACAAATTGAAACAGCTTGTGCTATCAATGAGTTCGAGCCTACAAGAAAACGAATGAGAAATGCTACGAATGAAGAAATTGAAGTTGCTTTATTAAGATGGATAAGAGAAGCTAGGAACCAGAATATCATTTTAACTGGTGCTGTTTTACAAGAAAAGCAAAGTCTTTTGCAGAAGCTCTTGATGTCGATGATTGTGTGGGTTTTGTGTTTGTTTGGTGATGTTAGAAATGTGCCCTTTTGCACAAAGATACTGATTAACATAAAATGAGTATAAAATATTTCTCTGCAGATATTATTTACATTCTTTCATATCTTTGTTTTAGTGATTTTTTTTAAAAATCATCCTAAATGCCTTTTGCTGTTTTATCAGTTGATACGAATTTTGGTTAATACAATAAGATTTTTGCTGCCCTTCGACTTCGTATTAACGAGGTTCGACTGTATATAATAGTGCTAAGTGTATAATGCTTCCAGAGTGAACTCATCCGGTTCTCGATAATTTTTCGTTAAAATCAGCCATTTTATTTTAATTTTCAGAGATTTAATTTTTTTCAATAAAGCTGCATAAGATTAATCTTTTTAGAATGATTATGAAAACAAAAATAAATTGAGTGATGAGCTACAGTGAAACCCCTTTGTACGACCACCTAACTGAATGACCATTTTTTCATGGAACAAAATTTATTCCCTTAGGCTCAATACTAATTTTACCTCCATTCAGAGACCATCCCAGTTGAACTCCCTCTAGGAGCGACCCATTTCTTTGAAGAAAATGAAACAAATTCCATTTTTTCCTGGTCGCTTGAAGAAGGTTTTATAAGAAAAATAATTCTGGAGAGTGCATTATTCATCAAACTTCTAAACTAACTTTAGATTTTTTTTTTATTATTATTATTATTCTGGTAACTTTTAAGTGTTTTTAAATCCCTCTGTGCCTTTTTAGGCAATGAATTTAACTCAAATGACAAATTAAGAATGACAATAAATAAATTCCCCAGCCCAATTCTGTCAGGAAACTCTCAAAGAAATAGATAAATTAATGAAATCGTCATTATTTGTTTCCATCCAAAAATGAAAAAAAAAAATGTGTTTATTTACCGAGTTTGGAAAGGACTTGGAAATAAAAGCTATAAAAGACAACCCCGTAAAATCAGAGCAAACATCAACGTATTCATTTTTTAAAATCTGCAGTAATTAACTTATGTAATTAACTTTTATTTTGATACTTAAATTTTTATATTTTTTCCTAATATGAAAAATAAATTTTAGTAACGTTAATTGGTACTTTTTTTCAACAATTAAAATCTAGATTTAAATGTGACCTCCATTAAGAGACCACCTCTTGTAGCGACCAGTTTTTATAGGAACGGAACGTGGTCGCTTTGGGGAGGTTTTACTGTATATCGAAATATGCGTGTTTTTCTATATATTTTGCATTGAAAATCGTATCACCCAGCAACTAGCAATGGTAAACAATATGCGATTAATTCCTTTGAGATTAATTAAATTATAGACCATAAATGCCGTAATTGTGCCCAATGGCAATATAAAATATACAAAACTAAAAACATTTTACCGCTTTTTGCAATCATTTCATGATTTCAAAAATGAATGTTTCCGATTAAATATAGACCGTGGAGCTCATTGGCAACATAGCAATCTGAACAAACTACATGCATTAAAACTTTCTTTAAATATGCCAATTTAAGACAGGCAAAAGTGTATATTAAATGCAATATTGTTAGAATTTTTATATTCGAGCTGTTTTAATTTTTTTTTTCCGAGCCATGAATGATTCCATTGTTATTCCTAAAAAATATATTATTTCAAGTGGTATCACGAGTGAAAACTACGTTTACTATTTAGATTTGAAATAGTGCTAAGTGTCCCAATAATCTTTCATTAAAATCAGCCATTTTATTTTAATTTTTAGATATTTAATTTTTTCAATAAAGCTGCATAAGATTAACCTTTTTTAGAAAGATTGTGAAAAACAAAAACAACTTGAGTGATGAGCTACATCGAAATATGCATGTTTTTCCATATAGTGTTGAAATTCAATTTATAATTTTCTTGCAAATTAAGTTTGAAATGAAAAATGGGCTGTTTTTATAGCTATTTTATCCCACCTGAACCTGTTAGTCAGATAAGATAAAATTAAGTACTTCATAACTCTTTTTATAATTCAATGCTAATCATTCTTTTAAAAATGCACGTCATCCTGGCAGGCTGTCTTCTAGTTTAAATTAAAAAGCTCAACAAGTTACATTTGTAATTTTCCTGTTGTACTCATCATATCTAATCTTACTATAAATGTAATGTTTTAAAAAAAATATGTTTTAAAGTGCAGTAGAGTCCTCATTATCTGTGTTAATATGAACAAAGCTCATCTTGGGTAAGCAAAATACTTCAATAAACTGAATTTACATAAATAATCATTAACTAAAGAAATGAAATATAAATTTATGTATGATTTATTCATTTTTATGATGCTAATTGTAGTCCTTGTGATGTACACTTTCAATGTTTTTTTAAAAATGGGAAATGAAATTGTTCATTTGAAGAAGTAATTAATAGTTTCTTGTTTCTTGGATGATAAATGTTTCTGTTTTGCAATGTTACACTATTGTAGTAATGGTGTGATCAGAACTGCAGGTGTATCTTCTTTTTGCTGCCTAATTTATTCAGTAGTTTTCACACTTGAATTTACACCTTTGTAATTCTGATTTGGATTCTCATTTTACTCTGATAGACATCGTTTTCATTGCCACTGCTCTTATGTTTGCAGTTTTCTACTATGCCTGTAACCTTGTCACCTATAATTTCTTGCTGTTCATCTGCATTTTATCCTCCCAGCAGTATTTTCTTCAGCAAAAGTTTCAGATTCATGAAGTCTTTGTGCCAGTCACAACAAAGATTTGTTCCTCACCAGCTTTATTTTCATCATTTTGCTGCTCTGGTGCCATAATTTTCCACCACAATTTCTTTATAGTCTGGTTTAACTTTGGAAATTTAATACTCAAAATTTTCATGATCTGTTTCAGACTTTTTATAAGTCTCTATTTATCAAGACAAGACTTTCAAGCAGCTCCTTTATGCAGTTTCTTTTCAGTTTCTCAAGAACACCTTGATCTAATGTCCATTTTGGTGAAATCACATTTGGTGTGAAAAGTATGCTTTAATCTTTATCTTGTTTCTTTACGGTATTTGTTTGATTTTGTTTATTAGATAAATTTTCTAGTTCAACTTGAAAAAGTCAAAGTGTTGACAGCTATGCAGAGAGGCATACAAAACTGTACTCTTGAACATAGCTGCTAAAATAAACCTAATTTCACATTATACTTTATGAAATTGTCAACTGATAAAAATATTATAGGAAATTGGAACCTCATATCCATATATTTTTTCCCCAGTATAGACTTACACTGAATTTCGATTAACCATAATAATAAATGCTAAACAACAATTTCAATATAAATGACTAGAAGTGAAGTGGATGGGTTTAATTTGTTTTCACATTTCGTAAACTTCAAAAATCTTCTTTTGAATCTATTTTATAATATAATTTCTAAAACTTAATTAGTCTATTCTGAAGATTTCAACGATCATAATTTTTGAAATAATGTCTTATCTGGCAACATTTAAAATAAATAGGTTTTATTTTTGAAAATTGTTTTGCCACACTAATAAATTCAATAAAAAAACACTTATAGTTTTAAATGATGACTTACACCTGAGAAATCTAAATTGAATTACGTGAATTTTTTTAATTTACATTGCTAACAAGGCGTAAAACCAACAGACTGAAAAAATATCCAGGCCAATGTTCGAACCTGGGTCTTTGGTTCAGCACTGAACCAAAGACTCATGTTCAAACCCTGACCTGGATATTTTTTCACTCTGTTGGTTTTTACACCTTGTTAGCAATGTGAATTTTTTTTAAAAAATCGCATAATTCAACACTAATAGTATGAATTTGCACGATAACATTTTGAAATCTTTCTTGAATTTTAAAGTTACTAAGATGGTTTCTAATATCAAATGAAAACTCCGAGTACTTTTTGCATATGGTATTTTAATAATCCATATCCATAATTTGTCGATTTAAATGAAAATGGCATAGCAGTTTGAAATTAACAGTTAAAACTTTGAGTGGAAAGCCATCAAATTTGTGTATAAGAACGTAGATCTTTATCTTTACTACCCATATCTCCAAGACATTTACTAGATTGACGATTATTAAGCCTGCACATATAAATGTAATTGACACTTTCGAATAAGTTCTTAAGTGCTTTTAAATATTTAAAGTACAATAAAAGTGATACAAAAGTGATTTCCCCCAATCTTTGCATTTTTTTTTTTTAATTTTCTAATTGCTCTTTTTTATAAAACCAATCTTGGGAGAAGTGCTATTATTTACAAAGTAAATTTATTTTTATATGGCAAACAGTATCCAATAAAAACTTTATGTCGAGGCTCAATACGGTGATTGTATTGAGCATAGGAATAATATCTACAATCTCCTAACTTATTTTTAAGTTCACACTATATCTTTGAATATAAACAAACCACATCAGTTTAATTCCATGAGTTTGCATTTTCATGAATTACAATGTTGACATCAGGAATTACTAAAACGAAATCTGTGACTATATGATGCATGAAGGATCAGGGCTTACAGTGCCCATCCCTGTTTTCTTGACCCTAGAACCTAAGGTGCTATACAGCAGAACTGTCTAACATGGTGCCCACGGATGCAATGATGCTCTTTGTATGTTTTCCCTGGCGCCCTTTTCTAATATTTAACCTCACAGTCTTTTCTTTAAAAAAAAAAAAAAATAAATAAATAAAGGATGTTTTCTTCAAAAGCAGTGTTTTTTTTATTAGTATTATTATATGCTTTTTATTAATATTATTATAGTCAGGATTAAGGCTCCTTCCCCTTCAAAAATTGTTGAGGCGTCCCTCTCAGAAAAATGTACTAGAATTTGAAATTTGTGTTTTCTTTTTTTTTTTTTTTTTTTTTACATTGATTTCTTGAATTGTAGGATCCTTATGGCTGCCACTGTGATAGGTGCATCATATAACACGCATTGTTACCAAATTAACACGTTGACATTTATTTATAATATCTACCACTATTTTTGTATAATAATTTAACTTCATTTAATTTCAGACATTATGTCATTAAATAAAGAGAAAAATACTATTCTAAAATAGTGGTACATACTTTGAATTAAAAAGGCACGATAAATTGGTTACACTGATAATAAGAGTGTGTGTTGCTGCCACTACATACAGTGAGATATGTATATTTTGAGTCATGTGAATGATGGCGCCCTTCATTGATTACTATCAGCTAAGAGGCATCCCTGCTTACGGAAAGGCCTGCTATACAGCATATGCTTCGGTGGCCAGGTGGTCATCTTAAAGCAGGATCCTTGGTGTTTAGTTCTAGAGGTGCACTGAATATTGATTTCAGCCGAATACCAAATATTCGGCCAACAGGCGTACCGAATATAGAATATTTGGCTAGCCGAATAGTAACTACTAGGCCGAATACCGAATAGTAACTATTTGGCCGAATACCGAATATTCGACTTGTTGAATACTTTTTACATTTCAAAGTTTAAAAGGCATTAAAATGTTAAATTTTAAAACAACTTTACATAATATTTAAAACAGAAACTTTATTCTAATAAACAAGAGCTTTTTTCAAGTAAACTTTATGCTGAAAAAAAATCTGCTTTGAGTTATTTAAAGAGGATAGTTATAAAAAAAAATTATTTCATGGCTTCTTCTGAGAATTAAAACAAATAAATAAAATTTTCTTAAATTCTAAAACAAACATTTTAAAATCAAAGAGAAATTGTGAAAAAATTGCACAGGATCATATATTATTTGTCAGGAAGAGACTAGAGTAAAAGTAAATAAATAATACAATCTATTTAAATTTTATATGGTGGCAACTTCGCAAGAATAACTGTTCTACTCCCTTTGATTAAACAATGAAGTTTTTTAATGTATCCCAGATCGGTGTCTGGAGTGGGCAATCATTTTCAGAGATTGTAAACATCGTTCTTAAAATCTTAGCAAGAAACAGATTATTTACTGGACAGTGTTCAGGAACTTTCATTTGTACATAATTAATTCCTTTGAAAATCTCCGTGATTTGTTAATTTTCTTAAATAATACTTAACAAACAGCAAATAAATAATGTAAAAACATTATCTTTTATTTAAATATCATTTTGTTTCTACTTATTTTGAATATCTTTAAGTTGACTGTTAAACGTAGAAGTTGTATAAGGTTTTTAAAAATATGTTTAAAAAAATTTTTTTAAAGTATTCAGTTTGGCCGAATATTTCGATATTCGGTATGCTGAATAGTTTGCTATTCGGCATACTGAATATTCGGTAACATGGCCAAATAGATACCGAATATTTGGTGCATCCCTATTTAGTTCCCAAACTAGCTTGGTATCCATTTTATTGACCTTGAAGGGATGACTGATTGAGTGAACTTTGCCCAGCTGGCGGTTGAACCCTTGACCTGCAGCATGGCAGTTAGGCGTGTTGAATGACAATGCCACTGGACTTGTGTAATAGGTACCAAACATTGAAATTTTATTTATGAAACGTAAAACTTCTTTGAATATAAGAGTATTGGGGGGAAAAAAAAATGCAATTTTTATCATCAGTAAATCTTATTTATTCATACTCATGCAAAGCTTTAACATTTTTTATATATCCTGGGATGTATGTGAGTATGTATATATCAGTAAAAAATAATATATAAAGATCACACACTGTTCATTAAAAATTATAAGTTTAACTTATGTAAATAATGAAAAAAATTAAAAAGCTTAAATCCAAATTCCATATGTTCAACTAAGGCCCAACTTAGCCAGTATAATTAATGTTTATAGTACTTCTTTATATACAGATTGTTTTAGAGATGAATTGGAGATAGAAATAATAGTCTTTGTAACAACTTGTGTAGCTTAAAGAATTACTTTCATTTGAACAGGAAGAGCTTGAGCCTTTGAACGACTTTCTTTTCTTTTTGCTCTTACTTTAAGGTTATGCTTAGTGCATGAATTGTAAGCTTTACAGTTTAACAACTTGCATGTAAATTGATAATTTATATTCATTGATAATTTGAATGTTATACTCTTTGTATCTAATATTACTATAAATGTGTGTTTTAAATGCATGTTTTATAGTAAACATGTATATTTTAATTATTTAGAGAAGCTGAAAAGACAAAAGAAGCCAATTCGGAAAGGATGGCTGAAAAGGAAAGAGAAGCCAAAATAGCTGTCAGTAACTCCTTATTTTATTTCTTCCGAAACATTTAGTCCCTCTCTTTTGCTGTAATTAGAATTTTTTCTCATTTGGAAGTTCTATATTGTTTGGATAAATCTGCTCATTTAATGGCGGTGTGTTTTAAAATTTTTCAAATGCAGGCTTGCCACGGGCAACTAAAATATGACTATTTGCAGCTGTTTTCCTTCAACTCAAAGGGACTATGGCAATGTTTTTAAGCTTAAAATTCCAATGCAGCAACTGTTTTCATGCAAGACCTGAAAAAAAGGACTGGAAAATTCTATTAAATTCTACCAAATGGTTTCCATCAGTCAATTGTTATTGATGGGATATAAAAAGAAATATTCTTTCTATAGCTAAAACCTTTGCATGGTCAATATGAATAATTTTAAAAAGTCATGGATTACCCCTTATTTATCCTCGCTTTCTGTTTGGTGTATTTCTCCAGAATGACTGAAAAACGGAACTTGTGCAATTCTGCTATAGTTGTACAATGGTATTATTGTAACACAATAAGAAATGTGATATTTGCAGATTTCTGCCAGTGGTTCGGTATCAATAACAAATTTGCATCCATGGTTTCTTCCTTCATGCATTCTTGCCATGCAGATTCTCTCTTCTCCTTATTCTTTATATGTAGTGCTTTCTTGCTGCACATGATTCTTTACTGACTTGACAAAGAATTGGACTTTTCTTTTTTCTTTGTCCGAAACACTGCATGGAAAGCATAGTACGGCATAAGTTGTATGGTGTTATCAAACAAAATGCATAATACTTATATATCTTATGCATATATATATACATATACTAGCTGATCTGCCTGACGTTGTCTGGTCCTGGAATAAAAAAATAATAATACTAAATAAGTAATCACGAAAAAAAAAATTAGCAAAAGAGAAAATTTACTATACTAGGGGGCTCTGCCCCCTACGAGCTACACTCGCCAACCCCTGTTCAGACACCCCAGATTCTAAAAGCATGCTAATTTCACTGGCCTTATAAAGATTGAATTTTAATTTAAAAAAACAGTGACGGTCTCACTGTAAACGGGTTTTCATTCATTTTCAAAGACGAAATCAGCCGCTACTAAGAGATACAATGGCTGTTTTCGTCTTTTATTAAAAACAAGAGAGAAAAATCATGCATACGGCATAAATTATGAAACATTTTCCAACATTCCCTGAAAGCTTTAACAAAACTTCGTTATTTAGGGAAATAAGGTAAATAAGATAACTAACTAAACATTTTAAAAACTGATTTCAGCAGTTACCATCCATAGCCAAATATTTATTCCAATTCTTCCAAACAGCCCTGTATTGGATCTGTAGGCTGATATATATACTATATAATAGAAAATTTAGTTTAGCAAGAAAACTCATAACAGGTTGAAATTTCTCTTTCACCAATTTATACTAATAGATGGAAACATACTTGAATACTTTTGTTCAGCCCTGTTGTATCTTATACCTATCCCTATCTAGTACCTTTATTACACGCCACTATTTAGCTAAACTTTAATTCAAACTAAATCACTCTTAAAACTATTGAAATCGCATTTCCAGAATTTATCATCTATAGGCGGCCATGTATCCAATTCTTTGCGTGGCCCTGTATATCATTTTATCTATATTCTACAAACATTTCATAGAAAACTACATGTAGTTCAGCATAACACATTTTAAACCCACCTTTCTGCAATTTACGGTCATACTCAGTAACCTTTATGAATTCTTTTGCGTAGCCCTGTATATCAACTATAACATTTACACACACCATATAGTATGCATAAATATAGTGAAACTTAAAAGTGCATTTCATAATTAAAAATGCATTCCCTGCCATTGCCGCTAATACAGTATGGAACCATTTATCCGGAAACCAGTTAACCGGAAAACCAGTTATCCAGAATGATATTTCTGATAGACTGATTTCAGAATCTTTGCAGAAAAAAGTGTCATACACTGCCAGTTTGACATGAGTTTTGCTTGAAACAATTGTATAATTTGATGACAACATCTAGTATTTGAAATGAAAACATATTTAGTTGTATTTTAGATGTTTTAATTTTTATGCAGAGGAAACAGGAGAATTTTTGTTCCTAAGGGATTCCCATAAATTACCTTCTTTTAAACTCTGGTAAACTTTTGATCTTTCTTGCAGTGATTTTTAATCCAAGTAATCTAATAATTTAAAATCAAAAATAATGTCACAACCACACATATTCCACAAAACTTATCAAATAGATGCTGCTTTAATGCATAACTAGTTAGCCGGAAAAACCAGTTTTCCGGAATACATCTAACCCCAAGCATTCTGGATAAATGGTTCTGTACTGTATACAGTACTTCGAATAGAAAATACTTGTCTGAAATGTTTTGTATGTTCCTGTAAATGCTATGCACTTCGTATTATACATGAAATAACTTAAGTAAGCCTCACCGACGTATATCAATTTTATTATATATGAATTTGTATAATTAAAATACGCCGCAAACAATTTTCCCCAATACTATTTGTAATGGAATACTTCATATAGCCCTGTAAATGAATAGTAACTATTCATTGCATTGCATATGCTCAGAATATTCTGCATATTTTAGTGCACTCCGTAAATGCATGTATTTTTATTATGTTTGAAAGAATGTAACATCTTTAAAATTCATTTGAAATGACTTTTTCTTATTGGCCATAATGCAACGGAATACCTTTGACTGTCCCTGTAAATGAACTAAACATGCAACAAACTTCATTTGAAATAGGGTTCGTGTTGGGCTAAACGTCAATAACCAAAAATTTCAGTGCGATCCAGTATATTTACGAGAGTTAGAGTGCGAACAGACAAACCGAAATCAATAATACTTTTCAACTTTGTTGGAAAGTGTTAAAAATTTGAAAGTAAGTTAATGTAAAATGAATTAAGTACATAGAGTCTTTGTCTCTCGGTACTTTTTAACAACGCTATGAGAAAGTTCTTTTAAATGTATCGTTTTAAATCTGACGTAATTTTCACCAAAGTTTCCTTTCTCTTTTTAATATTCACATGAAAATACTTTTGTTCTTAGAAGGGAAATATTATTTGCGCTGTCTTAGAATTCATGATAATAGTTGAAAAGATTAACTCAAAATATGAAATCAATGTTTCGTGCAAATATATTTTTTAATTTAAAGTGTTTTGCCAACTTTTATTTATTTGGCCTTTTTAAATATGACGTAATTTCCTTCATTTGTGACTTTTATCGCATAATAATGAATTTAATATTTAAAAATTTTCTTTCCCTTTTAAAATTCACGTGTAACTGTAGTTTTTATGATGTATTTTTCAATATTTTCCTGATTTTTAACATGTAATCACTTAATTCTAATTTGAAAGTTTTTTTCTGTTTATAATAGCCACGTGTAAATAATTTTGTTATTTGAAGGAAATATTCTTTACGCTGTTTTTAAAATTGGCCACAGTTTAAAATAATTGCCCTTTTCTAAAATGTGTAAAAAAATCTCTCGAAATGCTGAAAATTTGAATTTAAAATGGAAATAAATCCTCAAAAAATGAGTCAAATTAAAAAGATAATTGCAGTCTGCACATCGGGAACTTCCAATGTATAAAATGATCTAAAAATGTTTAAATTCCTATGTATAGTTTTTCTCCTATAAAACTTTTTTAATGGAACGATTTTGACCATCTTTAACATTAAATATCTCTTAAAACAGTTATTCGATTTAAAAACTGTCTGCATCAGCATGTTTATCAAACATGTCTCTGTAATACTACCAATTTTAATATTTTTGTATGAAACTGTTTTCTTAATATTAACGAAGAAAGACCCCTGGTCATAAAAAATATGGGTGCCGATCTAGTAGGAGTATACCCGGATGATCTACGCAGATTTTCATTGGTCCATTTCCAAATCAAAACTTTTTTTTATATATAGAAGGATTGCAGGGTTGCAAAAACGCTGACTAAAATTTAAAAAAGCTACGCCGATTGCTAATTGGCCTTTATACAGTGAAGCATTATAATTATAAACTGCATATTTTAAAGTGCTTTTAAATTAGTTTTAAATAAGCCATTTAATTGAGTTAGAATTTGACAAATAAAATAATGTTTCCATAATGAAGATCTGATATTGAAAGAACACATAAATGGTGCTGTAGTGATATGTAGTCAAAATTGCAAATATATCAGCTAAATTTGAAGTGGATGTGGAATTAATAAATTAACAAATTTTATGTAAAACACCATAGCAATCATAATTTAAAATATTTTTAGAATGTTTATCGCTCATTTCACCCTTTTAAATTTTGATTTTTTAACCACCCCTTAGTGAGGATTTATATCCTAAAAGTAACTGCCATGTTAAATTTCAAGTTTCTAGTACCTTCAGTATCAGAAAAATCGTAAGTTCAGAATGTTTCTTTTCTTCTGCAGCCTTTTAAATAAAATAAAAAAAAATAACTGTTCTGGGCATGTCTTTGAATCTTAAAGGTAGTGGCCATATCGAATTTCAAGTTTCTGTCCCTAACAATTCCATACAAAGAACATTTTTTACTGTGCACCCTTCTAAACTTAGATTTTTTTTTTTTTTTTTTTTTTTTTTTTTTTTTTTTTTTTTTTTTTAACAGTTCTTTGCATGTATTTGGGTCTTAAAAGTAGCAACTGTGACAAATTTCAAGTTTCTATTTTTAAAAATTCCTTAGAAATCGTAATTTAGAATATTTTTGTTACGCTTTTCTTATTTAACCCTTTTAAATTTTGACTTTTTTTAAGTGTTTTGTGCAACCATTTACATCCTAAAAGCAGCAGCCGTATTAAATTTCAAGTTTCTAACTTTAACAATTCCATAGAAATCATAATTTGGAAAGCTTTTAGAAATTTTTCGGCTCATTTCATCCTTTTAAATTTCTAACTTCTCAGAAACCATTCATAGAAAATATTTAGATCTTAAAAGTAACCACCATATCAAATTTCAAGTTTCTAGCCCACAAAATTCACAATTTTAGATTGTTTTGTGCTCCTACATCCCCGTGGGGGTCGTTTTACCAACATAAAATGCAGCTTAAGATGGAGCAGAGATGGTCACCATTATTTTAAAAATCTGCTCGGTAGTTGTGAAGTTCACCCCCGACAAACAAACACACCAATGCAAATACTGCTATTGGCGAGATTTGCACATGGCTAACATAAAGGTACCCCTTTTTATCCAGGAGCCAATGATAAATCACCAAACACTTTTTTAGGGTTTCGTTCATCTGATGAAACCTTATTCGTCTCACTCCTCTATCTGTCTGTCTATCCAACTGTCACAGAGCCCGTTCTCAGAAACTGTATATGTTGGAGACTTGAAATTTTGCATACTTATAGCTGAACACCTCACATCAAATGACAAATCATAAAATTTTGAAAAAGTCTTATATTTACTGCTCTGGGCTCAAACTTGTGTATTTTAAGCAATTTTTCTAACTCGGCCCCTAATTAAGTTGGAGATTTGAAATTTTGCATACTCATAGCAGAACACTTAAGATCATACGAAAAATCATAAAATTTTCAAAAAGTCTTATATTATTTACCCCTCCGGGTTCTAACTTGTGTATTTTAAGCAATTTTTCTAACCTCCCCTCTTTTCAGCCAGGGGGCACTTTTCTAACTTTTGCCGACACCCTCACATGTATATCATAGCACGGTCCTTTAACCACTCTTTCATATTATGCGCCATAGCCTTATATATTTCAGTTCCACTTTTTCCCGCCAGGGGGGCCTCTACCTACCTCAGGTGCTATGAACCCGATCCCCTCGAATAACATAGCTACGGATAAGTTGTAAAACGGAGTTTCATTCGGATAGAGGTTTGTTTAGAATAGAGTGCACTCCCTGGTTACTAAATGTAGAATTAACAGATTTTTTAAAAGGATAAAGTGTTTTGAAAGGAATATTAAACAAAACCTTCTGTGTGATCTGTGATCACACTTACCCACTTGTTCAATTTCTGTCTAAAATGAAAACTTTTTTAAGCTGTACAAACATTGCTTTCATATTTAAGTTAAATATTTTTGTTTTATAATATCAATATCTTATTTAACCTTTTTTCTTTGCATTTTAAATAAAATCGCTTATAGTTTTTTCTTATTTAATTTTTTGAGTCATCGTAATTTTTCTTCTGATTGATATAGCCGTTTTGTTCTTTAACGTAAAGAATTGATTAACAAAAAGATTTAATTTGAATTTCTTCTATTGCTATAGTAATGGATGTATTTTAAGAAATTATTACTTTTAAATTTGTAATGTTAAAAATTTTGAGGTTTTGTGCCAAAGACATTGCCAAATTAGAAAAATATGAAATATCTCACAAACTGTTTGACTTGGAAGAATTTACCTGGTACCATTCGATTCAGCATACAGAAATACCTTAAAATATGTTATCATTTGACACATAACTGTATCTGATTTTTAAGGAATTTTTTTTAAGTTTGTTTCCCTTAGGGATGGAATTTTACAAAACACTTTCTTTGTGGGAGTCTATGTCATAATAAGTATTTTTTCCCCAATTTTCATGATTTTAGATTTAGTAGTTTGGGCTGTGCATGGATTAGCCCCCAGACCAGACTTTCTTTTATATGTGTAGAAGAAGATATACGGATAATGTCTTCCTTAAATTGTCTATTCATTCTGTGTTTTACATTTGACTGATACTTTAAATTAGGTAAATAAAAGGATTATTTATTCCTATGTCAAAGCTGATTATGTATTTTTTATTTTGCTCTGTTTTTATCAAAGATATATAAAATTGTTAATATTTTTGAAAAAATAGAAATTTTAAAACATCTGCAATGTAAATTTCACTAAGGATCCAACTGTTAGTTAAGTTACGTCTAAATCTATTTTTATTTTATGAAAATTCATTGTTTTATGCCTTTTTTTTTTTCCTTTTTCAAGTATGACAGACCTTTAATAAAACTATAGAAACTTTAAGAAAATGTCGAATTCTATAGTAAATCTGTTTGTAATTATTCATTTTATTGATGGAAATCTTTTTATTAATTAAATGTATCAATATGCATTTTGGCATAAAACATGCCAGCTCATCACATTTCCAGTGATTAAGGGTAGTTAACAAGTCAACAAACTGATAATATTAAAAATTTTAGATCAGTGATCTAGACACACGGCAGTGTGTCAGCCAAGTTCGCCTGACATAGCCGTGTGTTATTTACACGAACCATTTCAAGCTGTTTTCGTCAAATTTCGATGCTCTACTACTGAAAATCTATGAGACCTACGTACTTGTTATACGAAACGTGTAGTAAGGCCACCCTAATTACCTAGAATCCAAAATTTTATAAATAACGCATAATTAGTTTCCGAGATAATGGCATTTGAAAATGTCTGATAATCGATAATTTTATCACTGACTGACTGACTGACTTATCAAAAAGATCTCATATATCTACTGCAACTACAGACTTCAAATTCGGTGCGAAGTTCGTTTACACTATAAAACTAAGGAATAAAATAAAAAAATTGTGAAAATCTCTGAATTATCTACCTGGGGATGTCCATTTTTACTTTAACATTACATCTATTAGGCCAAATTTTAATTTGCTGTAGGCGGGGATGCTGTTCTGTCGCCAAATAGTGCCAAGCTTCTCGCCAACATGGCGATATATCACCAAATTTGGCAACCAAAATTAGTCACCAAAAGTGACGCCACAATGGCGATATCTCTAATATTTCGCCAAATTCCCATAGACTTCCATTGTAAACCTATCTACTTACTGGGGGTTTACCTGGGTTTACTTGCTTACAGAAAATAAACAAATTGAGATATTCTGTCCGTCACAGAGCCTGTTCTCAGAAACTATACATGTTGGAGACTTGAAATTTTGCATACTTATAGCTGAACACCACACATCAAACGACAATCTATAAAATTTTGAAAAAGTCGTACATTTAACCCTTTGGGCTCCCACATATGTATTTTAAACAATTCTTTCTAAGTGAGCCTCTAATTAGGTTGGAGGCGTAAAATTTTGCATACTTATAGCTGAACACCTCACATCAAACGACAAATCATAAAATTTTAAAAAAGTCGTACATGTAACCCTTTGGGCTCTTACATGTGTATTTTAAACAATATTTTCTAAGTGAGCCCCTAATTAGGTTGGAGGCGTGAAAATTTGCATACTTATAGCTGAACACACATCAAATGAGTAACCATAAAATTTTGAAAAAATCGTACATTTAACCCTTTGGGCTTCCACATGCGTATTTTAAGCAATTCTTTCTAACTGAGCCCGTTATTAAATTGCAGATTTGAAATTTTGCATACTTATAGCAGAACACCTGAGGCCAGGCGACAAATCATAAAATCTTGAAAAAGTCTTACGCTTAACTCTTTGAGCTACCATATATGTATTTTAAGCAATTCTTTCTATGGGAGCCCCTAATTAAGTTGGAGACATGACTTTTTCATACGTATAGCTGAATACCTCAGACCACACGACAAATAATAAAACTTTCAAAAAGTCTTATATTATTTACTCCTTCGGGCTCTAACTTGTGTATTTTAAGCAATTTTTCTAACCTCCGCCCTTTTCACCCGGGAAGCACTTTTCCAACATTTGCCGACACCCCTTTGACCATTCTTTCATATTATGCACCATAGCCTTACATATTTTAGTTCCACTTTTTACTGCCAGGGGCGCCTCTCGGGTGCTATGGGCTCAATCTCCACGACTAATATATCTATGGATAGTATGTAAAACGGAGTTTCGTTTGGATAGAGGTTTGTTTAGAATAGAGTGCGCCCCTGGTTGCGAAATGTGGAACTAACAGATTTTTCAAAAGGATAAAGTGTTTTGAAAGAAATATTAAACGAAACTGTCTGTGTGATCTGTGATCACATTTACCCACTTGTTATTTTCAAAATCATAAGAGAAAAGGATATTTAGTTAATTAAATTTGAAAATCCAGGGAGGGGCAATGTCCGTCCTCTGCAATGCCTCTTTGCCGGCACCCATGGATGAATGATACATAGTGTGGCATAAGCACATAACTTTATTTTTCACTTTCAGTACAAAAAACAGGCCCAGCTATAGGATATTTAATTGGAAAATTTAATAGGAAAATTTAATATAGGAATTTAATAGGAATTGTTGTTTCAGAAACAATAAAAATTTCGAATCAATACATTTCGTTTCAAAACATGCATTCAATGTAGCAGTATTAAAATATAGATTTCTGCCACAAATTGACAGCCAAATAGTTTGTTGTAGGAAATTAAAATTAAAATTGAATGTTGCTTGGTGAATAAAATAGTCACATGTAAACACATTAAAAAGCATTAAGTAAAGTGTCTAAATATATTGTAACTTTACAAAAAGTAATGATATCTAACAAAAACATAGCTGTGAAATAGGGAAGCGAAGTTCTGTAAAGACAATGGCAAGAAAAGAAGTGATTTCTAAGTGGGTGACAAGTTCAAATAAAATTCACTCAAACTTACCTACTGAAGTATTATAGCATTTTAAAAATTGTTTAGAAATAAAAATTATTGATAGCATGTTAATAATAAATGTAGAAATTGGCAAGTTTTTGATAAATGTTATGCCTATCAATTTCATGTCTTAATAAAATGGTGATGTTAATATTAATTTCAGTTACATTACAAAAAAAAATTAATATAATTATTATTATAAGCAAATGACTCATGTTAAAGATTTGATAAACCAATAAATACACAGATACACTCCCGCTCGTCTTTGGTTATCACTCTAGCACCCACCCTCCAGAAACCTCAATGCAAACAGACTAAGATGCCTGACAAAGAGACAGATATACTTACGCTTGTTCTTGGTCATCACTCTAGAGACTGCACCCCTTTAACCCTTTCAGGGACAAATAATTTTTATTCGTGAAATGCTGAAGTGATTGAATCACACCAGAATTTAAAAACAAATTTATTTCAAAATGGGTAAAAGCTTCTTTTCACGTATTTAATAAAATTAAACTTTTTAGTCCTGAATTCTGGTGTCAATGTGGCATTTTGCAGTTAAATTAGGTGGGACATATTTTATCCCACAGCCCTTCAAGGGGAAGGAGCTCACTCAAATTAAGGCTTCCAATCATGAAATAACAAGATTTGATATAATAATGTCATTATTAAAAATAAATGACTCATAGGTAAAAACTTGCCAAGTTCTAGATTTATTATTAACATGCTATCAGTAATTTTTATTTCTAAACAACTTAAAAAATGCTATAATACTTCAGTAGGTAAGTTTGAGTGAATTTTATTTTAACTTGGCACCCACTTAGATATCACTTATTTTCTTGCCATTGTCTTTACAGAACTTTTCTCCCCTATTTCACAGCTATGTTTTTGTTAGATAATATTTACATTAGTTCTATAATATAGGTACTTTAAAATATGTTCATATTCTAGGTGTTTATTTGTGTACTGCCACTGTATTATTCTTCATTTTTTAGGTTTCCTTAATGCAAGAAACTTATAAAAGGATCAGAGATCAAGAACAAGCAAAGAATGGCTTAGTTATTTTAAAAGCTATTTATGGAAACTCAGAAGAAATAGCTAATTTAGATTCAGAGTATGTAACAGTTTAGCATTATATTAGAAATTACAGTGAATTAAACATCTGCCCATAGAATCATAAAGTTTATTCAATGATAAGAAAATCTATTTCAAATGTCAAACAGTGTACATTTTACTTGATTTGCTACTAGCAGACAACTACCCGGTATTGTCAGTGCCCAGGATAATGAACTTAAATACAGAAAGTTGTTTGCACTTTATGGAAACGATTTTGATAGTTAAGTTTTATGTATAAATGCTGTATTTTTTGCGGAAATTTGCTTCTATCTGGTAGCCATGATTCTTGGTAATAGCTCTAGCTCTAATTTTCCATGAAAGTAAACTTTTTGTTAGTACTGTCAGTATCATGTCAGTTTTATCCCATTCCTCTTTGGCCTTTTTCCAAAGTCCGTTCGATGTTCTTGAATGCCGTTTTCCTAAGGCTCTCTTTAATAAACTGAAAGTACCAATGTCCACTGGAGAAGCAGCAGGTGATTTTACAGGTATTTTATTAAATGGAAATACTTTATTCCAGTTTCTGATTCTTTCTTTGCTCAATAAGCAGCAGTTTATTTAGATGTATGACTACAGGTTTTGTCCATAATAAGGCTACATTTTCTCAATGTCCTTTCCATATAAGGCTGAAATTTCTTCTTCAAAAATTGGTTCTAAAATATTCTACTGATAGTATTGTGAATCAATTTTGCCTTACTTGAGACATTTTTAATTTGCCGTTGTAACAAAATGCTGCAACCATATGAATCCCTTTGGGAATTTTTCTTCACTCCGACGAAGCCATTTCGTAAGAGATTCTATCAGTTGACCAATATAAAATTTGTCTTTTTTTATTACAGTCACTTAACTATACCCTTCCCTCATCGAGTGTTACCACAAATTTCCACTTTTTATCAGCTAGGTGTTTCTCATATAATTTTCTACAATTTGTTTTTCTTTCAGCAATATTCTTTAGCAAAAGCAGATGAACTTTTAGGTTTAAGCATCCTTTTTAGTTTCAAATCTTTATGAGTGATTTTACTTTCAGTGCTTCCTAGTTTTGATGCAATGGATTAAGTTGGCAGATTTTCTTTTAGGAACAGAGACTTCACTTTCTTGATATTTACTTGCTTTCGAACAGTCTTAGAATGAGGTTTCGTGGTCATGTTTTCATTTTTACTTTCACTTAGACATTTTTCCTTTCAAATTTAAAATATTATAAATACCTTCTTTTGAAATGCAAGAACCGTGATATTTACACCTCTTTAGAATTTGTTGATACAAATATTTCTCCTCGGAAAGCGCAATTATATGACCTTTGAGCCATCTATCAATTTCAAGAGCAATTTTC
Organism: Maratus speciosus; assembly: GCA_963932465.1. Lineage (NCBI taxonomy): Eukaryota > Metazoa > Arthropoda > Arachnida > Araneae > Salticidae > Maratus > Maratus speciosus. The sequence goes on along the minus strand of OZ010790.1, from coordinate 1,221,708 downwards.
AAAATAAATCTTTTATTTTACATTCCAATCAAAAGATTACAATAGCAGATGATTGTTCTGAAGTTGCCAAATTTTTATCTCAAAATGAAAACGAGAAAAATAAATTAATTATTGTTTCCATAAAATGCGAGCAACCTTCTGTATTTCTAAAATAACTTTACTGTTTCCTGAGATTACTTGAAACATAGCTCGGATCGCTCTATACTATTCGGTTTTTTCAAATGAACCTCACCTCTTTCCACTCACTGAATAATAATAATAATAATAATTAATAATAAAACTCCCAACTACAAAGTCACATGGCTTGGTAACATTTTATGGTGATAAAGAGGATTATTTTGGAAATGAACACTGAATATTTTTTCTCTTTAAAAAAATCAGTGGTCTTACCTTTTTTTAAACAATTAATTAAAAGTAAAACTATTTCATATTTTAAAATTTTTTCTTTTAAATTGATTTCAGTCTGTTCCATACAAGGGTATAAAATCTAAGTTTGTATAAATAAAATTGTTTAATAAAAACAAACTTCTCATTTTTGACAAAGTCTGCATAAAAAAAAAAAAAAAAAAAAAAAAAAATGCAATTTAACAAATTACAACGACCATTTGGAAAATGATTTTTTCAAAGACTAAAATTTAAGACATAAAAATTAGCATGGAGTTGATCATACATTACGTACGCCATGAATTAAACGTTAATAGTGTTATTACAGGTAAAAGTTGCAAGTGACAGAAATCGCCTGCGACTCGTACATATTATCCACCTGAAACTTTAGTATTATCGAAGCATTTCATTGGCTGTTCGGGAAAAGGCTTTTCCATCGTCAGATTTCTTGGAAATTTGACAGCCAATTTTAAATGAAATTTCATTCTAAAACTTATAAACATCCCACAATATTACTTTTTATATCGTCGTATAGAGAAAAAAATGTACTTTTAAATGCAGTTTGTTTGAAAGCTGTATCTCAATTTGTTTCTGAGTTATTATTATTTTTTTTTTGTAGTTTTTATTACTTTTTTGTCATAGTGGCAACACTCTGTTGATCATCTCTGTTGAAAGTAAAGGGAAATACATATTACTGTATAGACCAATCAGAAAACGAATAAATTGCAGATTAAACCAATAAAAACCTTCAGATATGCTTTTGAATTCCTACCCTGACGAGGACAATAACCATTTTTCCAAATGGTTAAAAAAAAAAAAAAAGTGAAAATTCAAAAGTCACTCTGCTAATTCCAAATTAACTGTGTTGACATGTAAAAGTAAATACTTTTTACAAATATATAAATTTTTTAATTATTCAAATTTTCCTTATTACTATGTTGGAAAAATTAGGCTTTTTTTTATCATTAATAATCTTCAGTAATGATATAATTCAAAACTGTTGTTGGTTTTAGAATATACTGTAATATAGCTAGCCAAGTTGTTCTTAATTTAAATATAGTTTTGTTTAATTTGGAATATTTTATTAAAAATTAAATACAACGAAGTTTTTATCATTCTGGAAGATCAGGAAAAGTAAGGAAAAGCTGTATTTTTTTGTTGACAGTTTTGATTTTAGAAACTTCTAAAAAATGTATGTAAAATAAAAATACTTATTTATTTCCAGTGTCACTTCTCAATGTTAATTTAACATAGAAAAGCCTATGGAGATCATAACTTTTTCATTTTTTCTTCCCACCTTTTTGTCCCTGATGCCACTCATTTTTAATTCTTTGCTAATTCTAATAATATTATAAATTCAAAGTGTAAAAATATTTGCTAGACGTCAGGATCAAAACGGATCATAAAATGCCTTTGCATATAGGTGGATTATAATCTAGAGAGTAACATGGGCTAATTTTTATTTACATTATTCAAATATTTTTCTTACGAATCCAAAATTTTGCTTTTTTCATTGAGAATCAACGGACATTTTCTAATAAAATTTAACATTTTCCCTTCATTGTTGTAAATAATTCAAAAGCCGTAATAATAATTTGCCTATTTTTAGTTGAATGATTTTCACGTGAAACATGAAACTGAAGAAACTGAAATAGTTTTTTTTTTTTTTTTTTTTTTTTTTAAGATTTAAAAAGAAGATGAATATGACGTCATAGTGGGGAAAAAAATGACATTTTCAAGCAGATTTTGTAAGTTCAGATTGTAATTTTTTGACCAAACTACAACAACCTGCATTACTGCACTGGTGAAACATTTTGAATTATACATAGGGAAATTGCATCACAAATTGTGATGCGATATTGCACAAATCAAAGCCTGATGATGATACCCTCCATTAATTTTGAAATGTTTTTCTCTGAATACAGTAGTTATTAAAAAACTTGACATATTAAACAAAAACCTAATTTGCAGAACAAATTAAAAAAACAAAATTTATTGTTTAAGCCCGAGAAAGGGCAGATATTAAGATATTTCATTCAATTCGTTCTACAGTTAATGTTAAATTTTTGTAACAAATAAGCTAAACCAATTGAACATTAAAAAATAAAAATGAAATTCATACAATATAATGCTTTAAACACCTATATACTTAGATTCCGTTCAAATGAATTCGAAATAAATCTTTGACTTTTTCCATTTTTAAGTTATAAATATTTGTACTGCAGATTTTGCATTATGTTTATGACGATTGTACATAATATGATAAGGTACGTGCAAAATACAAGACTTTTAAAAAAGTCTAAGATTTATTTCGAATTCATTTGAACGGAATCTAAGTATATAGGTGTTTAAAGCATTATATTGTATGAATTTCATTTTTATTTTTTAATGTTCAATTGGTTTAGCTTATTTGTTACAAAAATTTAACATTAAATGTAGAACGAATTGAATGAAATATCTTAATATCTGCCCCTTCTCGGGCTTAAACAATTTAGGAAATAAATTTTGTTTTTTTAATTTGTCCTGCAAATTAGGTTTTTGTTTAATGCTATTGTTATCCAGTAATAATTTTCTAGCAGAATATTAGTTTGCATATAATGTACTATTCATGCAGTTTTTTAAGTCATTGTATTAACTGTTTTAATTTTCAATTGGCAGTTCACTTGAATCAAAGGAAAATATTATTGATGTCACTGTTCAGTTACAGTGCTTAGTGAAAGATTCGAGGTTAATACTCACAGATCGATATAAGGTCAGTATTTGTTTGTTTATTTTTACTGTCCAAATTTGTTAACTGTAACTTCTAACCAATATTTTTACTTATATTGTGTTTTCATTGTATCTCACTTTTTTACTTTCTTCTATCTTTACAAGAAGAAAGTATTGGATTCGTGAAAAATTTCGACTTCCGGTTTTCGACGGATTTATACGTTTTAGAATGCCAAGAACACGATTTGATGGTTTTTAGAAAATGTCTGTCTGTCACTCTGTGAGTCTGTATGTGACAAAAATTTGTGGGCGCTCTATCTCAAGAACTAATGCACGGAATTTCACAAAACTTCATATTTAGTTAGACCTTGATATAAACTGGATCTGATTAGTTTTTGGTGAAAATCGGCCACAGGTGGCGCTGCTATGCGGCATTTTTCACGATTTCTGCAATAGCTATATCGCAAGAACTAGTGCACGGATTTTCATAAAACTTCAGATTCAGTTAGTCCAAGATATAGTTTGGTGCTGATTACTTTTTTGTGAAAATTGCCCAACACGTGGCGCTGCTATGCTGCATTATTCATGATTATCGCAATAGCTCTAACTCAAGAAAAAATGCTCGAATTTTCATCAAACTTCAGATTCAGTTAGTCCCTGATATAAATTAGTGCTGTTTAATTTTTGATGTAAATTGCTCAACAGGTGGCGCTGCTGTGCTGCATTTTTCAAGGTTTCCGCAATAGCTGTATCTCAAGAACTACTGCACGGATTTTCATCAAACTTCAGATTTAGTTAGTCCTTGACATGAATTGACGTATAAATTAGTGCTGTAAATTTTTGGTGTAAATCGCTCAACAAGTGGCGCTGCTATGCTGTATTTTTTGTGATTTCTGCAATAGCTTTATCTCAAGAACTAATGCTTGGATTTTCAACAAACTTCAGATTCAGGTATACCTTGATATGATTTAGTGCTGTTTATTTTTGGTGTAAATCGCTCAACAGGTGGCGCTGCTATGCTATATTTTTCAGAATTTCTGCTATAGCTCTATCTCAAGCACTAATGCGTGGATTTTCATCCAACTTCAAATTCAGATATACTTTGATATGAATTGGTGCTAAATCGTTGTTATTTCTTGTACTATTTAAATGATTTAATTGACGTGATTTATATAGAAGAAAGTTTTGTGATGGCCACAACATACTAGTTTATTGTTAGATTTCTGAACATCTATAATAACATGAGAGGCTACAGCAATTTGCTTTTACATGTTCTCTTTCTTTTTCTGTGCCTAGGTAGAAAAAAGACCAGCAGAAAAAAGACCATCCAAACTTTTGGTCTTTTTCCATCGGTGACCTCACAATAGTTATGGACTATGATCTGTTTTCAAAAGGGTGGGGACATCTTCCCCGAGCATCAAAATTCCCCTTTGCACACACACACACAGCTGAGCAAAAATGTCACAATTCAACTCTGATTATATGTATAACAGAATAAAATGCCAATAACCTCCCTTTCTTTAATTATGGGATTTGGCAGATTGTAGAATAGATCATTCTTTTGTTTACACATAATTTTCTTTTCGCCTGATTATAAATTAGCAGTATTTGCATGAAATTGAAAAAGATAATATTGTGCAATTTTTAAACATTGGCACAGTTGTTATTTAAGTTTTGGTTTCTGCTGAATATTTTTTTTCGTATTCTACAATTAGTTATCCCTAGGTCTGAAATAAAATGCAAATGCAATCAGATGTGCTGAATACAAGAGTTTTGCAAATAAATGCTTTGTTTAGACTAATTAAATTACTGTTAAGTTATATTTCTCCAATCACCTAATTTTAATGCATAGTGTAAAAACAGTAATTTGTCTTTTAATATTTGCTTTTGTTTATTCTCTTTTCTCAGCAAAAGTTATCACATTAATACTCTTTATCTTAATTGCATAAAAATTCCTGAAACACATTTCAGTTTTATGGGAAATTAATAATTGGTGAAATTGCATCTATATTAAATTTGTCCTATATTTGGTCTAACTATTAACCATGATCACCATTGCTTACATCCCAAAGTGAATGTTGTATTACAGATAGTTGGCTATATTTTTTTTAGAAATAATTCAATGATATATATATTAATTACATATAACACATTAGTCAGCTTTTTCTAAAAAGCATCATTCAGAACCTCACTTACAATCAAACTGCCTTTTTTAAAACCATAATATGTTGTTGCATCTGCTATCACTTTGCACCTGTTCATAAACACAAGCGTAAAACTAATACTATTTAAAAATCCAGAAGCTGCATAACATATTCTTTTAGACTGTGATTGCCTGCGAGTATAATTTTCTGGTGTAAACAGAAGAAGCAATATGCAAAAGTATACACATAAAAATCTGTATGGTAATTAAAAATGGCCTAAGATTTTATTCATTTTTCAAATTTTGCTTAACATATCTTTGTCAGAAAGAATCAGATATGTGAGGAACATGATTTTTGGTCAGCTAAAAGACTGATTGCAGATGACGTTCTCTTCTATGTTCTATAACAAATTGATCATACATTTAAAATTTAAAGTTAAGAGTGTTGCGTTTTTCACTATTTATTCAAGAATGGGAAGTAAAAGATGGGTGCTAATTTACTGGAATATTATTTTTAGCTTTCAAATTTCATTGCATCAGGAAAATTTTATAATACTATTATTTTTAGTATTCTAAATAAAGCTTCAAGTTTCAATTATTAGTTTTAAGGATCTACAAATATTTATTTGTTATAATGAAGTAAATAATAATATTTTATTTTAAGTGAAATGTTTTCATTGAATTTGCCTAAATCTGTTAGATACGAACAACTTGAGGAAGAAAATTACCTTTCATCCATGTTATGTTCTATCTTACCTAACTGTCATACATATCTATGAACAATTTTAAAATTATTTTCATCCCTATATGCATAAAATTTTCAGATTCGATGTAGATTAGGAAGAATTGGGTAATATCAATTTAAAAATTTGCTGAACTTTATTAATTTTCTAATTTTGATTTTATTTATATTTTAATTTTTAATTTGATTCTTAAGCTAAATATCTATTCGCTAGTAGTACTGTACTATGTACATACTTTCAATTACATTTTGATTTGCATGTATAGTAATAGTAGGGTTCTTATCTTGTGTATTTCTTGAATGCAGATTTTCACAAATCTACAATGCATTGCAAACGTTATTTTTATGAGTTTCTTACGATATCGGATTTCAGTCTAATGGAATCAGGACCAGTCATAAGGGGCTGCTCGCTTATAAAGTGTCCCAACGAGTCTAAAATCTAAAATATCTTTTTCTACTTTAGAAGAAAAAAGTTTGTATTCTGATCTGCATATACCTATTATACTTATAAAAGACTCCTAATGATTTTTTTTTTTTTTTTTTTTTTTTTTTTTTTTTTTATGTGTGTGTGTCTTTGAAAAAAGATACAGAAGCACTAAAAAAGTTCTATATACCTAAGTTGTTTTAAGGAAGAATGATTGTGAATGGAGTCGACTCAATTGTACTATATGTTCTTATGGCAAAAAAGCTTATCTAACTGCTATATTTAAATATTAGTTAGTAGGTTTAATGTGGTTCTCAATGTATATATATTCCTGCTCATCAGTGCAAAACTTTCTTTGACATTCATGGAATCATTTTTAAACGTGAAAGCATGCAATCTGGAGGCAAGAATTATAGAAGGGATTGGAAATAGAATAGCGTTTTATTTTTTATTTATTTATTTATTTTTTTTCATAAATGTATTAGATGTTGGGTTATAAGCGACTATAATCTCATGACAACCTTTCTCAATCTATTACACCTTAAAAATCAGCTCAAAATGCTACCTTTGAAAGCATTATCTTAAATTTTAAGCACTGATGATGAAGCCTTAGAGGTTTTGAAACAGCTGTATGCATTTTATACATACTTATATTTGTGTCTTTCTATGTTGTTTCTCTTTCTTAATATATTGGCACAAAGTACAATCCTTTCTCCTTTTTATTTTATCTTAAAGATCCTTTGCCTTTATCGAAAAATGGAAAACATATTCAATTTCTTAGTTTCTGAGTAACATCCTGCCAGTTTCATGTGTCTAATAATAAAAATAACTTTGAGAATATGCCAGTAAATAGCATTTTGAATTTTTAGAACAATCTTAATTTTTTTTTTTTCTTGGCAAGTGAATTGTTCATAATTAAAAATATGAGATTGTTACTTGTTTTCACATCTTGCAGAAGAAAACTACGTAAAAAAATAAGAATTACTTTTTTTATTGTTTGTCACCTATTTTTTGCAGTTAATGCATGTTATCTACTATTTAACAATCATACATGGTTTTATACAATTAAAAAATTGCTTTCATCCAGTCATGCAACACCTTTTGCCTATGGCCCCACCAGTGGCTGAGAGGTTCTGCTCTCGAAGCTGGTAGACGGGAGGTGCTGGGTTCGATCCCAATCGCGCCCGTCGGCCTAATCGTTCGGAGTTTTCGTGGTTTTCTTCGAACCTTGGATTTCCAAGCATTAATACGGTTTAGGTTCAGTTAGAAAGACCCCCACGAAGGGCACTCCCCCCCTGGGCCTATATCCCTCGTGCAGATAATTGGCCGTCACAAATACAACCAACCAACCAACCTTTTGCCTATGAATGTGGTATATGATTGATTATTAATTTTTTGCTAAATTCTATAGAATAGAATTAACTAGACTCACAAAACAAAGGATTTGCAGTTTCTAAATGTACCCCAACTGCAATGCTGCATAAATTTGCTTCTCTGCCTATAAATTGTAATTTCTGTAGATTACATTGCTTTTATTATAAATCTGAAGAACATTAAGTTTTTTTAGTAATGTTGATTTTGCCAATAAATTTAATAGTTTACATTTTTGCTTTTTTTGTGCAATTAGACTGAAAGTAAAATGTTAATTAGTTATGTTAAGTAAAAGTTATTCAACTAGAGTTACTAAAATCAGGCAGTTTGATAAATTAAAAATTTCCTTTCAGAAGTTATTAAAAAAAAAAAAAATGCTTCGGCTAATTTTGATAACATATTTAGAAAGGAAAGAAAAAATGGGAAAGAAACGCACATTGATACTTCATATTGATGTAGGTATACAATATTATAAAAACATTAACTCAGATGGTCTTAAAAGCTAAAAACGTTGACCATTACTAACCTTTTAATTTACCTTTTTTCAACCTTTTGCTACCTTTTAATTATTGCCATGCTTCATATTTAAACTAATCACATCAAGTTCAGAATTTTTTTCTGAAAGATACATTACTTTTTAATAATAATAATAGTAAAATAAAATAAGTTGTTCAATTATTCAGGCATCTGAAATGTGAAAAGGATTGTGCTGTCAAGCTGATTCCAAATGTTCTCATTTCTACATAAGTTTAATAATATTTCAATTTCATCAGATGACCAACAAATTCTGTTAGACTTCTTGACAGAAATAACAAATTACAAAAAAAGTAAGAAAAACAAACAGAAACTAACAAAACAATTAATAATGCAAAATTAATTGCTAAAACTGCAACACAGCTTTGAAATGTAAGCAATTCCAGCAAGCATAGTGCTGAGAGTTTGTTTATTCGAAAAAAATTATGGATAAAAGCCGAATTGCTGACCTTTTAGCTAGCAAATGTGGTTTTGGGGGAAAAATGACCTAATCTTGGTCTCCTCCAAGTCAGGTCGGAAGTTTGAAACAACATCAGGGTTACAGCGAAACAGCACTGAAAACTGGCGATATGAAGGAATTAAAATAATAAAACTTTGTAAAAAAATCACCATAAAATAAAAACAAAACATAGGATGTGTTTCGAGCTAAAAATAAAACAGCTCATCATCAGCTACACTAAACACGTGTCCGTAAGCGGACAAGGTAAAAAAAAAAACAACTTTTTTGACCTTGTCTGCTTACGGACACATGTTTAGTGTAGCTGATGACGAGCTGTTATATTTTTAGCTCAAAACGCGTCCTATGTCCTTTATGGTGATTTTTTTTACAAAGTTTTATTATTTTAATAACATCAGGGTTATATTGAACATATTGACTTGCATTAAAAGTAGGTTCTGAAAGATGTTATAAAATGACAAAATGGAGGTTTTTCTTCTAAGGCACAGATTTGTTTGTATATTGTAATTTTTTTAAGTTTATTTTATTTATCTTATTGTTTTTCTTTATTATAAACATTAAAATTGTAAGTTAAATAAGTTTATAAATATATATTTTTTTTCTATAAGTATTGTTGCATCATTATATTATAAAATATACTATAAAACACCTTCTTATTTTTCAGAGTAATCTTCCTGGTTTTTATGATCCATGTCTAGGTGAAGAAAAATCCCTCCTTGTAGATTATAGTTTTAGAAATATAACACATTCCATCACTGTTAAAGACAATGAATTATTGAGGATACCAAAAGAATGTAAGCATATGTTTTTGTAAATTATTCATAAATATAATGTTTTGGCTTTCTACCAAAATTTATCTGCTATATTTGTCTCCAGGCATTAGTGTATGTGTGATTTATTTTTTAATCCTGCTGCTCAGTTTGTGTATTTGACCATAAATGTTTTTCAACTGCTTTTAAAAAATGACATTTAAAAAAATATTTTATTCATTTTGTGCTTGTGTTAGTGGGAACAATATGTTATTCTGCTGAAAGGGATTTTCTATTCTTTATAAATTCATTTATTTATTTTTTGAAATTTACTTTACTTGCACATAGTAAATGCGAACAGAACAGCAAGGTTAACTGAATACAAATCATGCAGTAGATTCTGAAAATATAAGTTGCTTCTTTTGCAAAAAAAGACTAAAATATAAATGTTTAAATTAAAGGAGAAATTATTTTTAAATAAGTGATTTGATGAAACATAGCAATTTCAAAATCTCCAGAGAGTCAGTAATTACTGAAATCTCCAAAATCCAGACTTACAGTAATAGTGAGCATTTTAGAAATTCATTGTGCAGTAAAAGAAATCTGTGTCTATATTTTACTTGAATAAGCCTTTACTTATATTCTGAACAGCACATTTAGATTGTTGATATTTCATTTCTCAGCAGAAAAAAAAAATGAAAAATAAATAAAATTTAACTATAGCCCAGGGATGGGGAATTATACCAGTTACTCGTCGCTATAGGGTAAATCTTGTTATGAACATACTTTTAGGCAGTCTTTTAAAAACTGCAAGCTATGAAAACTACCCTAATTTCGTGTATATAAGCCTCACCGTTAGATAAGCCGCAGCTTATTAAATTGTTGTGAAAAAAAATAGTAGCATTAGATAAGCCGTGGCTTATGCAAGATCTTAAGGCGACTGAAGCTGTTGGGCTATTGGCGGCCATCTTGGATTTTTTTTTTTTTTTCCGCCGTATTTGCCGATGAAAAAATATTTTTTTCTCCAATGTATTTTTATGCTGAAAATTATTACATATTACTGAAAATATAGATTTTTTTTTTTTTTTAGAAACTATTAAAAATGTTTTACTTCGAATAATTTTTGAAATAGCAGCTTGAATTGACTTGAAAATAACGCGCCGAATCCAAGATGGCCGCCGGGATTCTATTAGTTTTAGTAAGGAAAATAAAATAAAAAATTACAACTACCAGTATGCAAATGTAACGTAAAATTATGAAATAAGTTTTATAATTTATACAAAATTGTTTGACTTACCTTCAAATCCGATAAAGCACTGTATGAAAAAGGATTGCCGCAAATTCGTTCTCTTGATTTAATGAAACGTGGGCGGTAATCTAAAAGAAAATTCCCCGTTCGCTATCAACTGAGAAAAGTAAAATTGAAATGTATAAGTAAACTTCTTTATTTGTATTTAAAAAAAAAAAAAAAAATCCGGTAAATACACATCCAATCAATTATCATATGAAACCATCAAAATCAGACTCGTCAGTGTCAGATACAAAAAATTTTAGAAATTCATCATTTAGTACTTCGCTCAGGCCGTCATTTTCAGAGCAGGAAATTTCAGTCTCAGAGTCACTGTCAGAAAGGTCTTCGTCATAATGAATTAATCCTGGTTTTTGGAATCCTGATTTAATGGTTTTAACAGTTACTGCATCCCATGCACTTTTCACCCATTTTGCTACCTCAGAAAAAGATGCTTTTTTTATGCTTCCACCTTTTGTGAACTGATGTAGTCCACATGACATCTACTTTTCCAATTCCCCTCGAACTTTGCTTTTAAACGAGCGATTCATGGAAATATCCAGGGGTTGCAGCTTCTTTGTGAGACCCCCTGGGATAACTGCTAGTTTTGCCCCAATTTTTTCGGCGATCTTTTTTACTCCCTCGTCCACATGGGATTTCATCGAATCTGGGATTGGAATTCCTTTGCGATCAAAAAAGGAGCCTTTCCTTTTGTTCCAAACTTCGTCAAGCCATTTCTGCATAACATTTTGATTCATCCACCCTTTCTTGTTTACAGTTACAATGACATCTGATGGAAAATCTCCCTTCGGCATTGTTTTTCTTTTAAATATGACCATGGGCTTTAATTTTGAGCCATCAGCACAGCAGGCAAGAACCACAGTCAAATTTGTATTTTCATGACCAGTTGTAATAACAGAAACTGTTGAAGAGTTTCTAATATCAACAGTTTTATTTGGGGAACAGTCAAAAGCCAATGGCACTTCATCCATATTAACAATTTGTCTAAGCTCGTATTTTTGTTTCGCACGTAAATCGGAAATAAATTGAGAAAATTCTTAAATTTTATTTCCCAATCTTGTGGAAGTTGCTGCCCTTTTGTAGTTTTAGAGCGTACACTCAGATTTTCCGTTTCATGAAACGGTAACAGCAATTACTATTACTGGAAAAATCCGAAATATTCATTTCTTTGGCCATAACATTGGCTTTTAGCCTAATTTTGATCATAGATACGGGTCTCCCTTCATCTCGCTCGTTCTTTATCCACTGGAACAAATTGTCTTCTAAATTCGGCCAATATGGTTTTCTAAATCTATTAGCTCTTTTCCGCCGATCATCGCTTGATAAGGATTCTTTTGACTTTCTCCACTGTCGAACGCATTTCTCATCAACTTGAAACTGTCTAGCAGCTTCTTGATTTCCCAACTCTTCAGCTTTCTGGATCAGTTGGAGTTTGAAATCTGCAGTGTAGCTCTTTCGCTTTTTTGGACATACTTTATCGGACATTTTTGAAAGCACGTGCAATCACCTCCACTCACTACACAAATATCGCATATTCACTACTAACGGTGCGTACACAGAGACAAGCGACTGGGAACAAATAAAAATGACAAAATGCTGAAAAACCAGTATGAGTCAATTCACCGTTAAGGGGAGAGAGAAAGCCATTTGCATTGGAAGGAGCAGTTGCGCAGAACGGATGCACGAAGCAATGGCGCACGGAAAAAAGTTTCATTTCGGAATCGCGGAGAAAAGAGCGAAGACGGTACAAATCGGCGCTGGGTTCAATCCAGTTTCGTTTTTGGGGGAGATCGGCCGTTCCGAGAAATACGGTCGACGGGATGAGGATGTCAATAGATAACCCGCAGTGTGCAAAAATTGGAGTTTTTTATAAGATAACTCGCGGGTTATCTACACAAAATTACGGTATTTCAAAAATTTGCATATACATTTAAACTGGCTTTTCTTTGTTTTTTCCAGATTTCTATGAGGTATAAACATGGCTGTAGATCAAATAAAGTTCTATATTTCACTCTTGGAGAGTAAAATGAAGTGCCATTTTTTTCTTTTAAAAAAATTTTTCAACTGTACACCTGTCTAATGTATTGAGTAAAATCCCTAGAGAGTATTTTATATTTAAGAAACTAATATTTGAAATTTTTATCTGACACATTATTTTATGTATGAAGTATATCGTCTTTAATGTAATTACTATTATAAATAAAATATTTCATTACTTTTCGTATAAATCCTACATTCAGTGTTTCCCAGTGGAATATGAAACTCAGATTTGGAAAACAATTTTTTTCTCTTCTCTACATATTTCTTACTTTTATATTAGAACTAGGGGGCTCTGCCCCCTGCAAGCTATGCTCGCCAACCCCGTTCAGACACTGTAGAATCTAAAAGCATGCTAATCTGATCAGTTTTAAAAAGATTAGAGAAGATTGAATTATACTGAAAAAACCTGTAGTGATCTTTCTGTAAACGGGTTTCCATTCAATACCCTTTGATTGCAAAAATTTAAGGTAGAATCAGTTGCTGTTAAGACATCCAATGGTTGTTTTCGTGTTTGGTTAAAGAAGATCAGTTAAACATTTGAAAAGAGGCTAAAATAAAATAAATTAAGTAAACGCAGTCTTTGTCTCTCGGTATTTTTTAACAACATTATAAAACGATAGACATAATACAATTACTAAAATTTGCTGCTTTAACCCCTTCAATGGCAGTGGTTCATTTTTGGACCACTTAATTTTAATTTTTAAATGCCACATTAGCATCAGAATATTGGGATGAAAATTTCCCTTTTATTAAGTAAGTGAACAAAAGCATTTTTGTATTTCGAAATTTGTTTGTAAATTCTGGTGCTATTCACTGATTTCAAGATTTTACGAATAGAAGTGCCTTGTCCGTGAAAGGGTTAAACGCATATTAATGTATTTATTATTTTAAAGTGTCCTTTCCCTTTTAATATTCACGTGTAAATACAATTTTCAGGACATAATTTTCAATATTTTCCTGCCTTTAACATGTACGCATTTAATAGTAATTTTAAAGGGGTTTTTTCTGTTTTTAATAGTCATGTGAAAATAAATTTTTAATCGTTAGGAAATATTATTCTTTGCATTGTTTTTAAAATTGAAAACAATCTCTATAATAATAGCCTAAGTCATGTGACTATCATCAACAGCTCCAGGCGGATCCCTGAGCTTTTTATATTTCAGGCGGCCATTTTGGTACTTTAATGTTAGCCAGCCACAGGTGTGATAAGTCGCCGAATATTATTCTGTCCCCATTATTTCGTTTATATTATAATAGTCCAAGTCATGTAACTGCCATAAAGAACGGGCTGATTCCTTCGCTTTTCATAAGAAAGGTTTCCATTTTGATTAAAGAATCAAAATTATTTTTTCGAATAAAACTACATGAAAGTTGCCATGATCAGAAAGAATTCCTGGTACTTTTATGTTAGCCGGGTGAAAATCTCGCCAATAGCTTTTCTTAACTCGCCAGTTAGCATTTTTTTATTTTTCGAGTGGTAAATTAAAACGGTGCTACTTGGTTATCCCATCGACCAAAAATCTGTCACCAAACTATAAGATTAAATGCCAATAATGTTTGATCGTAAATGTCACACTCACTTGACTTTAAGGAAGTTACACATGTTCACGCCATCAAGTGATTTTTATTTCGACGTTTTATTTGTATTTTTGTTAATGTTATACTAATTTATTTGTTCTTTTGTTATTTAAAATAAAAAAAATATGTCAATTTGTATAATTTGGCTATTTATATACTTTGGCGAAATTGGTCGACGGGAGAAGTAATAACATTAAAACGTTGCTTTGAAGTGAAAATTAAATCTCATGATTTGTTGCATTGTCACATATGCACCGGGTTTGGCGTGATTTTTTTTTTTACGACAATTTGGCGAAAACCTCGTTTTCAAATACCTGTTACATATGTATTTTTAAATTATTTTCTGTTATTTTTAAAATGAAATAGCAATAAATAAAAAAAAAATTAATTAATAACTATAGAACAAAACAATTTATAACATTTTTTGTAAATAAAAAGAAAATAAATTCAAATAAACATTTATTAATAAATAAGCAACAATAGCCAGGTTACCATGTCAGGCAAAATAACGCCATTTTGGTGCCAATTAGGTACCCCATTGCGTATATGACATCTGTGTCTAATATTTTTTTTTTTCGTTTTGTTTAAAAAAAAGAATCAAGTAAAAGCCATTTATTTTAAAGGTTTCAATTTTAAATGAAAGTTTTGTATTAAATAAAATGATAATGAAATGCAAATTGAATTCTGAATAAAAGTAACATGATGCATTTCTTAGCATACATTTAAGGGAAGCCAAACTCCTCGCCTAATTAATTTAAAATAACCTTTTCTAAAATATGTAAAAAAATATCTGTTATGATTAAAATTTGAAAAAAAGTATTTAAAATTAGAAAAAAATTAATATTTCAAAAACTAATTCTAATTTTAAAATTCTAATACCAGTTTTGAGATCTGTGGATCAATACAGATTTTTGGTGATAATTTCATCGCAAAGTATTCCATAGTTTAGGAGAAATTGCCGTGAAACGTAATCAGTTGTTTAATCAGTCGTTTCATAGAATCGTTACATAAATTCCTTTCAATTCGATTTATTAGGATTTTATATATACGGGTAGATTTTATAAAAATGTTACATCGAAAATGCACTGAAGATTAATTATTTTTGCAGTTACAGTATATTTTGTTATGGGAATTTTCAACCTGTCACATCTTACTGGCTAATTTATAATTTAAAAAAAAAAAAAAAAAAAAAAGCAATTTATCAAATTACAATGACTATTTGGAAAACGATATTTTTGAAGACTAAAATTTAAGATATAAAAAATCGCACGGAGTTGATCATACATTACGTACGCCATGAATTAAATATTAATAGTGTTATTACACGTAAAAATTGCAAGCCAAAAATATCGCCTGCTACCCATCAGATTTCATCTCGGATTTCATGAAACTTAAGTATTATCCACCTGAAACTTACGTAAATATCCAAGCATTTCATTGTCTGTTCGGGAAAAGGCTTTTCCATCGTCAGATTTCCAAGAAATCTGACGGCCAATTTTAAATGAAATTTCATTGTTAAACTTCTAAACATCCGACAATATTACTTTTTACACCGTCGGATAGAGAAAAAAATGTACTTTTAAATGCAATTTGTTTGAAAGCTGTATCTCAATTTCTTTCTGAGTTATTAATTTTTTTTGTAGTTTTTATTACTTTTTTGTCATAGTGGCAACAGAAAGTATCCATCGTTGTTGAAATTAAAGGGAAATACAGATTACTGTATAGACCAATCAGAAAACGAATAAATTGCAGATTAAACCAATGAAAACCTTCAGATATGCTTTTCATTTCCCATCCTGACAAGAACAATAACCATTTTTCCAAATGGTTAAAAAAAAAAAGATTTTCTGAAAATTCCCTGCTACAGACCATTAAAATCTCAAAAATAGTTTAACTACTTTACAAGCATATTTGAGACATTCTTATGACATGCTGGTTACACAAAAACTAATATAATCCATCTATATTCCACTTCTGCTAAATGTCCTTTTTTTCTAGGGAGATTCTTATTTTGACATTATCTCCTGTACATTCAAACATTTCTCCTGTCTTCTTGAGTATTTAAAAAATACTTGTGCATGATATTTAATAAACTCAGATATCAAAACTCTAAATTTGACCAAAATATCTGTGAAGAATTTTTATAGGAAGCTAAGTCTGTTGTTTCAATCTATAATTAGATGTCAATTTACTTTTCTCTAAAGTAATGCCATTTAGCTAAGACCAGATTTGTATAAAACCAAAAACTTTCTGTGCACATAAATATTGGGCTAAAAAAATTTCTGCAAGTTAATTTAATTTTTAATAAAATTACATGTTATATTATTTTGACGATATGAGTTAAAAACCATAGTTTAAAAAATTCCTATTTAAATAAAAAATTATCCACTATTAATTAAAGAATAATTATTTTAATTAAAAAATAATAAAGAAAAAAATCCATGATAGGAAGAGGTGAATTCTTTTCAATTATTTAGCCAATGCATTTAGAAACAGCCCAATCCTTAATATTGTGATCTCTTTGCACAAAATGCCAGTCACTCTTATAACACTATGAAATTATTCGATTTAACTGCCATTGCCTGGCTAAAAAGTCATTGCAGCCACCAATGAAAAACTGATCAGTGACAAGTTTTAGTCTGCGAAAAATAGAAATAAATAGGTCTGTGATGTCACAACAATGTTTTGAGTCTTTAAACTTTGAATTGTGGACAAACAGTATATAAATCATACATGTCAGGATATTTGACTGGCGTGCCTCCTTGAAACTCATAAGCTGACTATATAATAAGTGTTACTTACTTATATCCATATACTGCTACAGGGTTCCTACGGGTCATGGAAAACAGGGAAAAGTCAGGGAATTTGAAAATTTAGGCAAAAAGTCAGGGAAATGTCAGGGAATTTTTTAAATATTTGAAAAGATCAGGGAAAAGTCAGGGAATTTTTTTATATACTACTTCCATTAGAATTTCTATTATCGTCGTAAATGAAAAAATTTTGAATTAATTATTCATCCAATCTAAAAATTTTATATAAAATCTATGCAAACTATATAACAATAGGAAAAATAATTAAAAAGTTGGAAATTCATTCATTACTTACTTTTTATAGCATTTATCTAAATTAAAGTCCATTATGGAGGGTTTTACAACAATATATAAGCCGAATTTTTACCGAGAAAGGTCAGGGAAACTTTTAAATAAAGTCAGGGAAAACCTGGAAAAGTCAGGGAATTTTTTTACCAGAATTGTGTAGGAACCCTGTGCTACCTATTTCTTCATATCTCATCTATCTGAAATTCATATCAAGCCTTGTTTTCATTTTATCTATTAATCTCTTTTACTGTGTTTGAGTATCCACCTTTTCCTACTTTGTTATCATTTCAAAGATCGTAGATCGTGATTAGATTATTTCCCGATGCTATATCGATTATCGTAATCGACAGTATTTGCAATGCCGTTAGTTCATCTCACTGCAGTATCACTGAGTCATGGGGCTTTTCCGATCGCGTTTCGCAAAACTCGAGATTGTAGGATCAGTTTTATTTGTTTTGACATGAAGGAGGAACGGTGTTACTCAACTTGTCGTAATGGCAGAGGCGTTTTCTTTTTGATAGCATGTGCCGGTAGTTGTTGGAAAGGATATACACAGAAAGGAGCAGTGTATTTGGAGTTTTTTTTTTAAGACGTTTTGTTGTAGGCGATTGTTGAAAATCTTCTAAATAATGTACGAGTTGATGTGTTTTAGCGAGGATGCTGTTTTCAAATAATTTGCATATATTTTAAAGTAGTCTTTCTTTACTAATAGTTCAAAAAGTTTTCTTAGAAAATTTTCAACGATGTTTGCTGACATTTCTTTTCCAAATGCTAAACAGAAGTTTTACTTCGTTTGACTTCATTGATTGATGACGTTATTCTTTTTGAAAAAGTTTTAACACGACTTCGTTTATGCAAAGCTATGAGTTCGTGGAAATTTCGGGAACTTACATTTTTGAAATAGATTGTTAATAGTGTTTATCAACTTCATCTCTTTTAAAAGAGATGTAAAATCACTGTGGTGATATTTTTCTACATTTCATTTTATTTTCAACATCGTCACACATTTTGCAGCTTAATATATTATCATCTGGTATTATCGTGAACTATACCATAGTAAACAACCAAATGTGTTTCTCATCATGTACATGAAGCAATCTACAAAATATGCGAGTTATTATTTTTTCTCTTTTCAAGTAGTTGCTGAACTGTCTATATTGTTTGAATTGTTGATTGATATTTACAGATTATCCTGTGCATATAATGTTTATAGCTGCTGAATTGCCAAGTCATACTAAATGTAATTTAAACCTGTTAATCATCATTACATATCATCATTTAATTTATTTTTATTTTGAATGTAACTGCCCTATAAAAGTCATATCTTTAGTTTAAATAAACGTTCAGTATTCATACAAAACTTACCTGTATCTTTATTCATGTCTTCATCTACATTTAAGCACTTTCAGCTACTATGTCGTTGGAGTTACAGTCACTAAAACATAATTTTACTATAATTTCATTTCATATTAGAGCAGTCCTGGTTAGCTGAACCGGACAATAAATAAAATTGGAGAATATTTAAATTTTCAGCATTAAAAAAAAGTTACAAAAACAAAAAATATGTATTTGGAAATTTTTCTACACACGGCATGCGTTCATGCATTTATATTATACAACTCTGGCTAGGACCCTAGTAATGATCTTATTGCTTAGAGCTTAAGCAATGAGTGTTAAAGAAAATACTTTTTTAGATTATTTCTTACGTTAAACTATGTGTATAAAATATTTTCTTTCAGTTTGGAAAGTGAATGCACATCCATTAAAAAGACCTGTTTTATTCCTTCTCTCTGTAACCTTCATGTTTATGGTTTTTTTTTTTTTTTTTAAACTGTATGTTAATTTAGAAAATGCCACTGGAAGAATTCCCCTTATTTTTTCCTTCCAAAACTGGCAGGTGTGATATTGTTTGTAAGACTGCTTTCAAATTTTGACTAAAAGATAACGTGAATGGAACTTCAATATGTCTAAGTATTAATATGAATTTTGTTCTATTTGACTGATTTGTACCTAGAATATGGGGCTGTTAGTGTAAAATTCTGCAGATTCTATACAGGGCTGTGCAAAATTTCTCAAGTACATTTCCATTTATTCATGGAAATTTCTGAATGGAAAATTTCAAGTATGATATTCATTTCTATGAACTATGCAGTATACATACAAATCATTATTGATCTGATAAATCATCATACAGGGCTGTATATATATATATATATATATTTCTGATCATTAATTGTAATAGTAGAAATTGGGTTTTCAAAGGTGTTATGAGTTTTTCAAATTGTTTATTTAGAAATCCTCTTTCACCTTAATAAACTGTGAAGTTTTGTTACAGTATTCTGAATGTGTTGGAAAGAGTTTCATAATCTATGCTGGACACATGATTTTTCGTTCTTGTTTTTTGATACTTTAGTTTCCGCAAGAAATATCTTCTTCATTAGGCAGGTTTTTTCACCAGTTATTGTGTAAAATCAAATTAAATTATTTCATGCTGAAAGTTCTTTCATATCCAATATCCATTTCAATACACTGTCAGAAAAACTTGTCAATATACACTAAACTAGTAAATCTGCAGATCAGGAGCCTCAACGTCAGCTCTGCAAGTCTTTTTTTAAACGCAATTTTGTAATATTCCATTTCCTGCGAAACGCAATTTAAAGTTCTCGAATTAAGTAATTATTTATAAGAATAAAAAAATACGAAGTTTTCAGACATTAGAGGCATTAAATTGAAAACGTTATGTAAGGATATTTTGAAATTTTCATGAGCTACAAATTCTGGTTTTTTTTTTTTTTTAATATATAATAAAGAAGATTTCTTCAGGAGGGCGGAGCCCCCGTGGTCTCATTAAATTTACATATGTAACTTTTTATTGATTGCGCTAATGGTTATTGTAAATCTTTGATTTCTTTTTACACTTCCGAGCCTTATTTTTCAATACCGGTGGACAGAAAATGATTTACATTGAGGCTATTATATTAAAAGTTTAGGTTTATGAACGAAAATGTAATTTACTTTAAAAAATAAAATACTTTTCATTCATATTTTCTGTAATGAGGTATTAAGAAGTAACACTCGTCAAAAAATATTTTTGCAGGCAATCTAGTTAATGTTTGGTTTTCAAGAATGAAAATATTTATTTTCCGATACAGTGACGTCATTTTCGACAGAGATCATTTTGAAGTGCATAATTTTGACATTTACTATCTATTTGCTTTTCAAAAGATTTTTTTTTTGTCATTGAAATTTTCGATTAAAAATTAAAAATTTCTGTTAGCCCTGCAGACGATAAAACGTGAGATATTGGTATTTTATTTTTAATAATAAGAATTAATATCATAACACAAGGCCCTTTTATTTCAACCTCAAAGCGTATTCGTTTTAGTTTTCATATAGGATGTCAAATTCACCTTCTTTTCGTACATTCGTATTTCCAATATGAAGACGCATTCATGTTTATTTTTTTTTTCATTTTCCTCTTGTACATGAAAATCTTTGAAATCAAAATTAACTGTTTAGGATAAATTATTATTCCGCGATCTGATTTCCTTGGCAACGGTAAATAAAAAGATATTTTATAGCAAAATGTCAATTTATTCCTTATGAAAATAATGAGCTTTTTAATTTAAAAGAAAAACATTTGGACAAAATAAATAGAGCACAACCTGTCTTTATTTCTGGAGTAAATTCCATCTGTATGTAAAGACACAAAGGCATTAATTAATTCATCTCTTTTGACATTGATTTGACTTCAAAGAATTACACACACTTTCACATTTACGATATTTTAGGTGTAATTTCGTTGCTAGGTTACAATTAAAAGAAAATTAAAACAATGAAATATGGGCATTTATTTTAATTAAATTTGTAAATGAGAATATTTTATATTATTGGAACAAACATATAAACTCCCTCCATATGTTATACACCGAAAAAAAACTCTGACAAATGTATACACAAAATTTCAAACTAATATGAATAATGTATGGTTCTAATTAGGAAATTTCATCCTCCATAATTTACCATTTAAATCCTTCAATCATATTAGCCATTTCCTTTCAACAAATGAAAATGGAAAAATCGTCTGAATTGCTATAGAAAAGCATTATTGCGCAAAATAAAATATTCTATATTTTCCGAACGAATGAACCAAATATAACAAAAAACTATACAGCTAAATCCGGGTACTTCACCAACATACCCACTTAATTTCAAGCTAATCGGATGCTTTTTGCGGCAGTTATCACGGAACAGACAGACAGACTAACTGACAGACTAACAGACAGACTAACGGAAACCAAAACTTTTCGTGTCTCCACAGTAAGCCTTCACTGACGTTTCGGCAATTATTCCTAATTTTTTACAAATAATATCCGTACTCCTAGAAAACATGTTTTATCCGTGAATTCTCCCTGAACGTCTAAAAAAGAGGGGGAAATTCCGTTCATTCCTAGCACACATGTGTAATTGGCCTATTAATAATAAATCCAAATATATTTTTAAAATGAAAAACCAAAAATTCTATAAATTAAGATTTCTAATTTAATTAAAAAAGACAAAAAAGTTTTCAAATTTCAAAAAAAATAATAATAATTACTTTTCTCATTCATTCAAAAGTGCTCACAATTTATTTTTTAAAGCTGAATAAAGTTAAATAAAGTTGAATTTATAAAGTTGTTTATAAATAAATATTCACATTTAAAATATGCTTTAAATGAACACATTTAAGAGATATTTTAATTAAGAAAATTAAATGAAAAAAAATCGATATTACTCAAAAAAAAAAAAAAAAAATCTTATCGAATATAAATATAATATTTGTATTTTACCTCTAGCAATCTACCTAAGACTATTTAAAATTTATTAAACTATATTAACACTAAAGCATAAAAACCCCAGCCACAATCTCATTAAAGACGAAATCTTCTTGCAATGAACTGCAAAATTAAAAGCTTTAAAGAAATTGATCAAGTCATACCTATCTCAAGCAAACATATTTACTTCAAAGCGTTTCGCTGCTGTACAACTATAGCTCCGTGCTAGCGTGTTTGCCTCCTAACCCTGAGATGGCTGGTTCAAATGCAACGTTGTCCACTTTTTCTTTTTCCCAACTTTCTTCGATTGATGGATATTCGTAAATTCAAGAAAATATGCTGGCAGCACTGCTGCCAATAGAATTTCCATGAATTGAAGAAGGTTTTTTTGAGAGTGTAGAAATTATGTATAATCTTTAATCATAAGCTAGTGGTTTCAAGCTTATCAAGTGTTTGTATTGTAAGCACTCCTATCTCTGATGATGAAGTTTATTAAAAAGTGTGTCTTAAGTTGGACTGACAGCTGTGTGATAATTTAATTATTGCCTCTTTTATAGTTATATTTATATGTGCATAAGTAATTATATATTTTTCTTGCTGCTTGACTGTAAATTTTTAACTGACACATTTCTCTTTTTAGTTTCTTAGGCAAAATGTTTATAGTTCAACTTTGTTCACAATGGCAGCAGCATGAGGCATAGCTGAGACATTCATTTCAAGTTTGTAAACTAATAGAGTGAAATAATATTATTTTAATAAAAATGGACTGCATTTATTGTTTTATTTCTTATCGTATAAATCATTTTCTGCTTCTTGAACTGATTTTATTTTTAAGTTTTTTAAAAATACTAGGGGTTGATGCAGGTTTTTTTTGTGTTTTTTTTTCTCTCTTCAGACCCCATTTTGTGAAAATACATTTTTTTTTTTTTTTTATTATGACATTCTTATGAAAAATAAACATTTGTAATGAGCAATAAAATCCATTTATTTGAATTCAAACTAATTATTTGAAGAGCTCAGATGATAAAGGTGGTAAGTGACACAAACATCCTTTTTAAAAAATGAGCAAGTAAAGTTCCAAATATCTATTTGCATTTATTGTCAGATACCTCCTTTATCAATTGAAATCTCTGTGAGTATTAGGTTGTTTCAAATAGTAAATTAATAGAGGATAGAAGACCATTGATTATCTTCAATCATATCTTTAACTGTTTTTTTTTTGGTCACATACCACTTTTATTATCTGAGCTTTTTATTTATTAATACAGTAGAACCTCGATTATCCAAAGTTTGGACCATTCATCTTTCAGAAAATCGAAATTTTCGGATAATCGAGAATGCTTCAATTTTAAGATTAAGGAGAAATATATGCAATCTTTCTTATTATGGTAACAAGTGCTTAATAAAAATGATACATTTTGGTTAGCCAGGCACCAGTGTTATATATACACACACATATATATATATATACATATTTAAGTATTGTGCGGCAGTGCAATACTTATTTATTTCCAGTGTCACTTCTCAATGTTAATTTAACATGGAAAAGCCTATGGAGATCATAACTTTTTCATTTTTTCTTCCCACCTTTTTGTCCCTGATGCCACTCATTTTTTATTCTTTACTAATTTTAATGATATTATAAATTTAATGTGTAAAAACGATTGCCTGACGTCAGGGTCAAAACGAATGGTAAAATGCCTTTGCATATGGGTGAATTATAACCCAGAGAGAAACATGGGCCAATTTATTTTTACATTATTCAAATACTTTTTTAATAATTCAAATTTTCGCTTTTTTCATTGAAAATCAACGGACATTTTTTATAGAAAATGTAACATTTTTACTTCATTGTTGCAAAAATTTCAAAAGCCGTAATAATAATTTATTTCTTTTTACTTGAAAGATTTTCACGTGAAATAATAAAGTGAGCTAGTTTCTTTTTCAAAAATTAAAAGGGTGAATATGGCGTCATAGTGGAAATAAAAAGGATATTTTCAGATTAAGTTTTTGCTTTGGTCAAGTTTATATTTTAGTAAAAAGTTTCTAATGGATATATATTTTTACGCAAGGTAGCGAACTTAGTGGGGAATTACATAACTTAAATTTTAAAATGTATTTTTTTTCCGAGATGAGAACTATTTATACCCCAAGTTAAACTTAGGTAATAATTTTCTGATGTGTTTACATCATCCCTTGGGAGAGAATAGGGTTTAAAAATTTAAGTAAAACTTTTATTTTTTACTGTATCACAGCTATAATATTGTTAAATATTAGCAGTAAGGATTCAACACAATTTACATTTACATTCATAGCTTTCCTGAGTGGGAAATAGGGTATCTAAATTTAAATTAAGTTAATTTTTTATGTTTTGATTATAGATTTTTTACGTTCAGATTAGAAGCTTTTGTCCAAACTACCGCAACCTACATTACTACAGTAGTGAAACATTTTGAATTATACATTGGTAAACTGCATCCCACATTGTGATGCAATACCGCATACATCAACGCCTGATGATCATACTCTCCATTAATTTTGAAATGCGTTCGTCTGAGTGCAGTAGTTATTTAAAAACTTGACATATTAAACAAAAACATAATTTGAAGAACAAATTAAAAAAACAAAATTTATTTCCTACATTGTTTAAGCCTGAGAAGGGACAGATATTAAGATATTTCATTCAATTAGTTTTACATTTAATGTTAAATTTTTGTAACAAATTAGTTAAGCCAATTGAAGATTAAAAAATAAAAATAAAATTCATACAATATGATACTTAAAACATCCTAAAAAATTAGATTCCGTTCAAATGAAATCGAAATAAATCTTAGACTTTTTTTTTTTTTTTTAAGTTTTGTATTTTGCATGCATCTTATCATTTTATGCACAATTGTCATAAATGTAATGCAAAATCTGCAATACAAATATTTTCAATTAAAAATGAAGAAGTCTAAGATTTATTTCATTTGAATGGAATCTAATTTTTTAGGGTGTTTTAAGTATCATATTGTATGAATTTTATTTTTATTTTTTAATCTTCAATTGACTTAACTAATTTGTTACAAAAATTTAACATTAAATGTAAAACTAATTGAATGAAATATCTTAATATCTGTCCCTTCTCGGGCTTAAACAATGTAGGAAATAAATTTTGTTTTTTTAATTTGTTCTTCAAATTATGTTTTTGTTTAATACTATATATGTGTGTTTATGTATACATATTTATGTATGTATATGTGTATATATATGTATATATATGTGTGTATATAACACTGGTGCCTGGCTAACCGAAATGTACCATAAAAATAAAGCAATAGCAAAATAGAAACAAGAATGCATTACCTAAATTTTCACTTTGAAATTACGTACCTTTTACATATATCACAAGGGTTTGAAAAAATGGTTTGTTTGTCGCAGTTTTGATTGCTTTTGCTTTGAAATTCTATCACTGAGTTTTTTAATATTATTAGTTCACTAGTATCACAGTCTTTCTGCTGCTTCAGCCATACCAAATGTTTTGCAAAACATTCAAAGAATTGCTAATTTTTTCCTTTTCTTCGTTCCTCTCAGCACCTTACGGGAGCTCAATTTAAATTCAAAGGAACTCTAAGAAAGGAGATCGAAAATATTTGTATGTACTCGTAGTTTGGAAAGGACTGCTTGCACACAAGGAATATGATAGTTTTTTTAAAAAAAATTAAAAAAGGTTTTGCACACAAGGAATGTGATAGTAGAAAAAAAAACCCTTTTAAAAATGGATTTCGGTTAACCAAAAGTTTCGGATAAAAGAGGTTCTACTGTACTAACTTTTAAAAGTTCCTGCTGAAGTTTTTCTTTCTAATGAATTTGTTTGCAAATTACACATTTCAAATCCTTACAAAATAAATAAATAAATATATATATATATATATATATATATATATATGTAAAAACTTTCTGTACAATTAAACCATTGAAACATAAGATATTGACCAAATATGAAATCACTACAGTGGAACCCGGTTAATACACGATCCCGCTTAATACGCGGATTTTTTCCGGTCCCTTGAATATCGCCCATAATGCTAATGCAACAATATCACGTTTAATATGCGAATGGTTAATACGCGAGAGATTTTCGGTCCTTTGAGGCAAAATAATCATGCTTAAGACGCGAATTCATTGATCAAGATGCGAATTCCTTGTCTCTTCTTCAATGTTGCCAGTTTACCAGATTTTTTTTTATATTCAAATAAAAAACACTGCTTACAAATAGTAATATTAACTTTATTTAATAACTGATTAATTAAGGCGAACATTACTAATCGGAAATAATGGCAGATATTTAAATTTTAAAAAACCCGCTAAAATAGCAACACTACAATTTTTCTTTGATCTCGCGTTCTAAAATTTTTTGTCTCTCGCTTCGTGTATGTTTTTACTGTAGTAGAGAGAGATGATAGATGAATTCAGGATACTCAGATTTGTTATGAAATTATTATGATTAAAGATTAGTATACCTATTGTTAGTGAGATTTTAAATGAACGTTAATCCGTACTATGTTTCATGATACATATTACAGGCAATAAAATTAAACTCGTAAAGATTAAATAAATATGACTGCGGTTGTTTAATTCTTTTATGTTTCTTTACTCCTAGCCATGCTAACAATGTTTTTTATACAAATACTATTAATTGGGGTAGTTTTTTCTTATAATGGAAAGAAGGACAAATTATAATTGTACTCATTATCACAAGTACTAAATATGATTTTAACAAGTGCTTCAAAGGTTTAATATTTTTTTTTTAGCTCTGTTAAAAATATTAGTCTAACAGGAAATTATTATTCTTATTTTTGGTTGCAGCATATTAATCCATAATAAAGCCGTTTGAATTCACTTTTTATTTTCAGTTATTATTCCATTTGGTTTTATAAAGAGAAACAATTAGTTAAAGTTAAATTCAATTAAATTTTAATGTAAATATACCTAAAAGATACAATTTTCGACCTTAAACTTATAAATGAAAGTTCTACAGTTCATTTAGACTATTAGATGTTGTAAATAAGCCCAGTTCATGCAACATTATACAAATCACGTTTAATATGCGATCCCGCTTAATACGCGACTTTTGCCCACTCCCTTGAAACGCGTCTTAACCGGGTTCGACTGTATATATGAAGAGTTTGCTCTTTTATTAAAAGGAATTTTATAAAAACCCTGTTTTATGAAAAAGAATTTTATAAAGAGCCTTGTTTTGTTAAAAGGAATTTTGTCAAGGGACCTGTTTTATGAAATTGAATTGAATTATGTTTATGGGTACCAAAGAGGCATCAATTTTTATCTGGATTATCTCCTGATTACACTGAAACAAAGTTTGACATGTTTCATTTTATTGTTACAAAAATTATTAGTAAATACATTCTTATTGAGAGATATAGTGTTAGTTAAAATTAGTTCTCATAGGATTATTGTTGACTGCTTTTCTACATAGTTATGATATATGATGCATTGAAAACGAGGGTGGATTATCTCACATTTTTTTGTGAAAACTGAGTTTGAAGTATCAAAGTATACAGTAAGTAGTAAGTGCCGTCTAATGACTGCATAATGAATTTTATTAATTTCATAACTATTCAAATGATAGAGCCAGCTTAACATATGGTCCGACTTAACTTGGATATCAGATTGCTAGTGCAATAGTGAATCAAGTGGCTTGGCTCACTCTGGCACTGCTAACTTAATCACCATATGTTTGCTGAAACTTTGTCTCTGCTGGTACTGGCGCAAGTGGCCTAAAAGAGTTTGACAATAATTTGTACAATAATTTGTACAAATTTTGGAAACCATTTTCTTGAAATTCCAGCTGGCGAGATTGGCCCACCCTGGTTTTC
This sequence comes from Maratus speciosus, assembly GCA_963932465.1. Classification (NCBI taxonomy): domain Eukaryota; kingdom Metazoa; phylum Arthropoda; class Arachnida; order Araneae; family Salticidae; genus Maratus; species Maratus speciosus. The sequence continues at coordinate 1,193,480 of OZ010790.1, read as the reverse complement.
AATGCCTCATACGTTAATGCTATTAAAGGAGCTTTCTGGGTTGGCTGTTGAAAAGATTTTGTAAAAGAAAAATATAATTTGTAAGGTTAAAACTGTTGTCCAGTTATTAAATATCTGTAAAAATAATTTGAAAATCCCCACATTTGTTCATCAAAGCAAGCAATTTTTCTGCAATTGCTATAATCAAGATTTTTTTGATTTTTTTATTTACAAATTTATTTTTCACTATGTGTAATTATTTTTATTGTTATAGTTAACAAAATAATAAAATATATTTATGATCCTTATATGTATACAAAATTGCAGAGTTTTATGCATCATAATTGTTTTTATTATTTTATATTTATATGCTCTCTTTATCTAAAAAACGTATGTAGTTTTGCTAAACTGATAACACACTTGAAAGAATAAATCAAAATTTCAAAACACTAAAATAATGCCCCTTAGCCTGTGAACTACAAAATTACAGAGGAAAACATATTGAACAATGCTAAACACTCTACTTTTTGAATACTAGGTAGAATATATTGGTGGTTAAAAAAAAAAATCAAGGTATGAGAATTGAAAATACTCGAAAATTGTACGTTATTTCATCGACAAGAATGCCATGTGGCTAGTATTCAAATACTCATGTTTGATATCAAGATCATTTTAGATCTTGACTGAATTAAGAACACAAACATTTTTCATTTGAATACTCCCATCACTATTCAGATTAGAGGTCTGCATGGGCTGAAATTTCTAGGCCCGGGCCCGGCCCGACTCATAGAAGAAAAAGTTCAGCCCAATACAAAAATTAAAAGTTGAGCCCGGCCCGGCCCAATAAAAAACTTAAAAGTTCGACCCAGCCCGGAAAAAAGTAAGAATCTAGGTCCGAGTGAATTTCTACAAAACATTGATTTTTTACATCGATTTGGTTAAAAATTTGTCTCGTACGAAGAGTTCTGACCAGAAATATGTATCTTAATTTTGTTTTCATGTTTATAATCTTCATTTTTATAGAATTGCCAAAAGCTGCGATATTTATTTTTTTAATGAATCTCTATTTCTTGTGTGTAAATGTTTCAGTTATCATTGCTAATGTTAATCCATATTCCATGTATGTTAAAAATCTCAAAATTGCTATACAGTAAAATCTCTTAAGACGGAATTGCATATAAAAGGAAAAAAATGCGTTATAGACAAGTTCCCTTCTTAGCAAGTGTAAATGTATTATATATTCTTTTCTTACGTATTAGTATATTAATTTTGCATGGATCAACACGTTTTTCAGTTTAAAACAGAGTTCCGTCATAGGCAGGTTCTTTTTCACACGTTTTACTAGATTTTAATTTAGCTATATTTTAATAAGCGTAGAAATCTACTACTCTTTAAAAAGAACAAATTTTAATGTTTAAATTTAGAATAATGGAGATTTAAAAATGCACATATTTTTTGCAAAAATTCTTGGGCCAGGCCTAATTTTACTACCTTTGAATGGACCACGCCATGCTGAGACAGCGATTTGCACATGTACTAGGTCAAAACTGGGACTGAGAATTTTGGACCGTGAAGACTAGGAATGAAATCAGTCCTGGCTTTGTACAGGAAAAATAAGTTAGGCCCGGCCAGAGTACCATGAATGAAAATCGGCCCAAGCCCAGCCCGCGGGCTGGCCCATGCAGATCTCTAATTCAGATTCCTAAAGCACAAACTGATCTAACTAGATATGCTATGTGTCTTACAACATTAAGTAGGTTTTTAAGATTTTTCTCTACTGAAAAGGAAGATTTTTTAGCAACAAAGTCCTATTTCTTTCACTACAGATTTTTCTGTCATATCTTAAAAATGTATAAAGATGCTGGCAATGTTGCTATGGCTTTTGCTTTCATTCGCATGTTCTGTGTTACAAAAAAAAAAAAAAAAAACTAATAGACAATGAAGTTATTTATTCTGATGTAATTTTCAAAACATTCATGTCAATTTTATTTGCTTCAATTTTTTTGGCTGTTCTTTAACAAGTTTTTCTTAGATTTTATACAAGTGCAGAGTATTGAATTCGAAAATACAGACTTGTTTCTCTAAATGAGATATTAATTTTCCAGTCAAATTTATGCATTTTTCTAGTGAGATCCTTTCTTCTGCCAGCTTCTCATCCTTGTTTCTCTGAGCAGTTTGAGGATTATCAGCGGCTCTACTTAGCGCAGCGTCAGCAATCTTGCTCTCTGTCTTTAATTCGTAAACAGTTGCTATTTTTCTTTATCCAGTAAGTTGGAAGTGTAAAAAGAAGGGAGGTGCTAGATTTTCGAGGTCACACTGTAGTGACAGACGAGTTACCATAATTGGCAATTGATCACCTAGAGCAAATTAAAAAGCTTTCCCTTTCTTTTTTAAATCAATTTTGTAATTGTGTCTATTTTCAAACATTGCCACCATGGCTACAATAGCATCTAAATTGAATGTGCATACCACTAAAATGTTTTAACTTGACTTTTATGAACCCAGGGCAGCAGTGAACCCTTTAAGTTAGTGTAGGGAAAATATGTTAAAAGAACCAAGGAAGCCGAAGGAGAGGAGTTTACCTTTCCCAAAAATAAGTTTGCTAACACCATAGACTTTAATGTTAAAAATAGATACTACACCCTTAATGAAGTCCTCTTAAATGATAAAACTGTCCTTCAGCCATCTAAATCTGCTACCAAATTTGTAGCAACCCCCAAAGTAGAATTTATCAATAGTAAGGCACGTGAAAACAGCCTAGAAAAAGTTAAACTCCTAGATGCTATAAAAGAAAAAAACCTTTGCAATTTCAGCGTAAGCCCCAGGTGTATTTCCAACAAAATTTACCCAAAAACACCCAAAGAATACCAGGAAATTGTATGCGTGCTTGACGAATTAAGAGTCGAGCACTTTATTTTCTCAGAAAAATCTGCGGCCCTCCTGGAGTTTGTTGTACGAGGCCTGCCAATAGATATGGATCCCTCCATAATTTGGTCCTCAAGCCAAAAAGAGCCCTCCCTGCATCCCCCCTCAGGAAATCCCCCCCCCCCTTTTTTCAAATAATTCAACCACCTTCAATCTAAATGAACTAGCAAACACCCTAAACAAAATAGCCCGAGAACTAAACACAGAAATTTTTTTACAACTTATCCAAAAATATAAAAACTTCCTACAAAAATTAAGAGAAGTGCCCACCCAAGCACAAGAATTATTCATATTTATGGCAAGCTTCGGACAACACTCTCCCCTGACATCCTAAGGGGTACCAGGGGTTGTTTAAAAATAATTTCCTGGAATTGTGATGTTATTAACAGAATAAAGAAATATTCTTGAGTTCAAGGAGTTTGTTAAGAAGCACAATCCCAACATTATCTTAAGTCAGGAAACAAAACTAAGACCTGGCATTTCATTCAAAATTTCTAACTATTACATCACTTGACAATTCAGCATGATTTTGACAATCGCGACAGCACGAGAACCATCAAGGGAACCGCTGTTTGCATCAAAAATAACTTACATTTCTACCTGGCCACCCCCACATTCATAAACTGCGTCGATGCTACAGGTATTACCAGATTCGAGCACTGACTGTGGAGAGAGAGGTCATATGATATTAGCTCTGAGTTTCTCTGCCGATGATTTTGATTTATGTTGTGCGCATTTTTGTAGTTTGTGGTGATAAGAAGTAAAGTTCTCCTTAGAATATATTTCGTGGCTACTACGAACTTTTTCTTGGTAATGGATGCTGATATGAACAATAGTTCTCAACAAGCCGATTTTTTTCCGGCTGAATTAGAGTGTCTTAATAAATGGATACAACATTTTCAACCTGTCTCTTTGGCTGATGATAACACTTTGGGAAAAACTGCATACACCGTCCTTCAGGATGCCAGCACCTTTTATGCCGGATGTTCTCAACGTGCTAAGGAGAGATTCATAGATCTCATTTAAGGTGTGTGGTCTGAATCATTCGAACCATTTGCCAATACTGGGGATAATGCTTTCCTTGTTCTTATTCTAACTTATAATTAAACATGTAGTTCATTTATTTAAATCCTATGACAATGACTTTCCTGCATTGGAAAAAACTAGTGCCAAAGGTAAATCTAATATTGAAATTGATAGCTCTTTAGATGACGGTTTTAAGAAACCGTTGAAAATTGCCAAAATTGTCACCTTAGGGACTAGTATATAAAGGAATTTGAGGTTGTCACTGCCCGTAACAACCTGAAATTCCTTTAATACCCTTAATGGGAATGAAGATATATCAAATCATGAGACAACTGAAAATACTACTGCTATACCTAAGGAGCCTAGATGCGAACCTTTTTATGTAAAAATCACTCAAAATTGGCGTGAAATTGCCAACAAAATTGACGAGCTTGCTGAATACAAAGTATTTAAAGGAGTCCAAGGAGACGTCATAAAATGTTTTCCTAAAACCATAGAAGTATACCGTAAAATCAAAAAATTCTTAAGTGATAGCAATATTGAATTCTTTGGCATGAGACCAAAAAACGAGCAGCCAAGGAAAATTCTAATTAAGGGATTGCCCATTGGCACCCCATCTCCGAGGTTAAGTCGGAGTTATCTTCTCTTGGCTGTGATATTCACTGAGTTTCTCAACTTAGAAATTTCAAAACCAAATTGCCCTTACCCATTTTTCTTGTCGATATTTTTAAGAATGAACTTTTTAAAAATATTTTTGATACTCTATCCTTCCTCGGTTTCTATATTAAGATAAAAACCTATAAATTTAAAGGACTGAAGCAATGTTCCAATTGCCAATTGTAAAATCATAGCTCAGAATGATGTACACTGAAACCAGTGTATTTGAAATGTTCAATTGTACATAAGGTTAGTGAATGTAAGGTCACAAATCGTAAAAATATCAAATGTTCTAATTGCAGTAATAACCATACGGCAAATTTTACTGGTTGTCCGAAAAATCCCAGAAACATCCAAAATGGCAGGGTTACCACAATTAGAGATAACAATCAGAGATTTGCTGCTATTACCAGCACAAAAACCTTTCTTTTGCCGATTCCCTAATAGGGAAAAAAAACAGATTTGACTACTGTTAGTTATGGTGATAACGGTACAAAGATCTTATAAGGACAAATTGCATCCAATTTAGCTGCTCTTTATCAGCAATTTCCAGTAAATGATCCTGACCAAAATGTTGTCATTTTCGGATTCCTCCAGGATGTGGATTCTTACATTGGAGAAAAACAAGCTGCAGGTGCTTTCCTGACAGACTCAACTCTACAAAAAGAGGTAACTGAAGCTTTAAATGATTGTTACTTAATTTTTAATGGTGAGCCATTTGACCCCCTTAAATTTACGAATTTAAGTATCTTTAAGTACATAATATCCAAGAGAAATCTTAATTTAAGTGATATTCATGCAAAACTAAAAATACTCCCAATGGAGAATTCAACCAAAGATGGTTTCTTACCAGCAAAAAAAACCCTTAAAAGGAGAACAGAGCATCAGGATCAGTCGATCCCACTCAAAAATAAATTTCTTGGACTAAAAGATAATGAAACTGGCCATAATATGGACCAGGATGAAATTCAGGACAGTGCTCAGGCTGAGGGAGCTAGTCCCGGTAGCTCAAGCGGCAGCAAAGAAAAAACTCAAACCGAAAACAAAATCCACCCATTCCTCATTGAGATTAGTGGAAAATGGCATGAACTTGCCAATAAAATTCGTGATTAAATGAAGAAAAACCTCTGATTAAAATGAACGGTGAACATCTTAAAATCCATTGTAAAAATGACACCAACTTCCACGCTACTCAAGCTTATCTTGACAGCAATGCAATAGCTTATACTACTCTCTCCCCTAACGAACTTAAACCCAGAAAAGTTTGTGTTCGTGGTATTCCTCCTTTTACCGACCCTCAAATTATCATTGATGCTCTCAAAGAGCATAACTTTACCGCAAACGCACTTAACCTTCTCCCCAGAGATAAATTCGAGGAAATTTATCAAATACAGGAATTATGCTACTTAAAAGTTACAATAGAGAGATTTAGGGGCAGCGGCATTGTGGAACAATGCTACCGCTGCCAAGGTTATGGCTACGCCAGTGAGATTTGCCACTTTAAGGCTAAATGCCTCAAGTGTGCGAAAGAGCACTTAATCCCTGAATGTCCCCTTGCTGGTAAATTCACTCCTACCTGTGCAAATTGTTCTGGACCTCATGTGGCAACGTACAGAGGTTGCCCTAAATCCACCGCCTCAATTTCAAAGGGAAAAAAACCCACCCCATCAATCTGATAAAGATACCTCAAAAACTGATACCACTGTACTTAGCAAAATTATGAGTAGCTACAATTATGTAAAAAAATTCAAAACCAATACCAACTCTGCTAACATTCTCCTGGCTCCGCACTTCGCTCCCGCAACCCCTGGAACCTCTAATACTGCTAATAATTCCGTCTCTACGGATAGTACTAGCACTAAAACTAATACTAATACTACACCCGTAAGGCATGGTGACGTCACGGCGACGTCGTTGTGAAGTCACACTGTGATTTTGTGACCGTTGATGTGACGTCACGTGACGTCGATGTGACGTCACAGTGACTAGAATGCGAGGTCGTTATGGCCGTTTTAGAGGACGTTTGTGACGTCACATTGTGACCACTCTGTGAAGTCACGGTGTGACAAATTTGTGAAAAGTGTGTCATTTGGGACTATTTTGGCATTAACTTTGTGACGAACCTGTGACGAAAGCGACAATGCTTTGAAGTCACATTGTGACCAATTTGTGAAATATGTGTCATTTGTGACGAACTTGTCATAAACACTGTGATTTCAAATGAAAAATCAAATTTCAAATTAATTGCTTAAAAGACGCAAATAGTGAAAAAGATTCCATGCTGGGACTCGAACCCGGGCCATCAGTACAGCACACTGACATTCTACCGACTAAATCACATGGAACGATACCCAGGCTGGAAAATTTCTCACTATTACATGTTGGCAAGTCTACAAACGCAGCAAAAGATGGAATATTTAGCGTGAACCACCCACATGATGCAAACGCGAAACTTAATTAAATCCAGCATTGATTGAAATTATATTAATACTTGGAAATTTTTCCAGAGAGAACCATTCGCCTTGCATACAATATTTCAAATGAAAGTCAAATTTCAAATTAATTGCTTAAAAGGCAATTTTAATTTGAAATGTTGTATGCAGGGCGAATGTTTCTCCCTGGAAAAATTTCCAATTATTAATATAGTTTCAATCGATGCTGGATTTAATTAAGTTTCGTGTTTACCCCATGTCGGTGGATCACGATAAATATTCCATCTTATGCTGCGTTTGTAGCCTTGCGAACATGTAATAGTGAAAAATTTTACGGGCTGGGCGTCGTTCCATGTGGTTTAGTCGGTAGAATGTCAGTGTGCTACACTGATGGCCCGGGTTCGAGTCCCGGCATGGAATCTTTTTCACAATGTTGGCCTTTGCGCCTTTTAAGCAATTAATTTGACATTTGATTTTCATTTGAAATATTGTATATAAGGCGAATGATTCTCTCCGGAAAAATTTTTGTATTAATACAGCGATGAATTTTAAAATAAAATTTTGCTGTAAATATAAAATCTTATCTTTTTACCGTACTTTTTAGCAAAATATCGCTACTTTGAGTCCTATTCTTCTAAAACATTTTACATTTTTCCACTTAAAAAACAATGCTTATCAACTGACATATTTTTTTATTAAGTTCTATGCTTGATATTTAGAATGTGTAAGTTTTTTATTTGTTTTGATTTGTCATTGCTTTATTAAATACGAACATGGAAACTAACGGATATTAATACAACTATTATTTATAGAGCGGCATGATAAGCGATATTTATTTAAATTTTTTATTCCCGTGTATATTGTACTTTGTGAATATGAGCTAAATAGATTTGGTATGTTTTATCTTTTATAGGAAAAGACTGATCTGGGAAATAGAAAAAAAAAAAAAAAGGGTAAGAAAAATCATGCGTTAAGCATAGATTAAAATATACTTTCCAACACTTTCTGAATGCTTTAACCAGACATAGTAATTTAGGGAAATGACGTAAATAAGATAACTAAGTAAACATTTTAGAAAACGCATAAAACATTTGAAAAACTGATTTCAGCAGTTACCGTCCATAGCCAAATATGTTTTCCAATTCTTTTAAACAGCCCTTATTTGATCTGTAGGTTGATACACTGAAAAAAATGAAGTACTCAAAAATGAGCAAACCGACGTACTCACATTGAATTGAATATTTTTGGATCAAAAATGAACCTATGCTTTCTCTATTTTGAAGCATCACATGTTATCAAACCCAAACAAACAAATAGTTTTGTAGCCTGTAATGGTTCATTTCATTTATAGCGGCATAAATGATGTTTATTAATGTAAATATTAAATTATGCACAGCATTCTAAAAATAATTGCTTGGAAATAATGTTCTTGTCATAAAAATATTCGATTTGAGTATCTTGTTAAGAATTTTGCTATTTTTCTTGATAAATAATCAATTAAACATTTCTTGTTAAGAACTTTGGACGGGAAATAAATGTCATTACATTTTTACTTTACATTTTAGGGGGGTTTTTTGTTGTTTTTTTTGGGGGGGGGGGGCAGTACATAACGATTCATATTTGATCACAGCCATGGAATAAAAAATGAGTACATGTGTTTCTCAACTTTGAGTACATTTGGATCGGAGCTATTTTGTGCATGTGACGCATTTAAAATTGAGTACTTTTTACTCAATTTTGAGTACCCATTTTTTTAAGTGTATATATACTATATAATGGGAAAATTTAGTTTAGCAAGAAAACGCCTAACAGGTTGAAATTCATCTTCAGCAATTTATACTAATGTATGGAAACATACTTGAATACCTTTGTACAACCCTGTAGTTTACCTAAAATCTTTATTACACGCCACTATTTAGTTAAAATTTAATTCAAACTAAGACACTCTTAAAACTGCTGAAATCACATTTCCAGAAATTATAATATATAGACAGCCATGTATCCAATTCTTTACGTGACCCTGTATATCATTTTATCTATATTCTACAAATATTTCTTGGTAAATTAAATGCAGTTCAGCGAAAAAAGCATAACTCATTTAAAAACCACCTTTAAGCAATTTGCGCCCATACCCAGTAATCCTTACGAATACTTTTGTGTAGCCTTGTATAGGAATTATAGCATTTATATACACCATACACTATGCATAAATATAGTGAATCATAAAATTGCATATCATAATTAAAAATATATTTCCAGCAATCATCGCTAATGAACAGTACTTCGGATACAATATGGTATCTGAAAGATTTTGTGTGTCCCTGTAAATGCTATATACGTATTATTCTTATTATACATGAAATAATTTATAGTATGTAAACCTCAGCGACATACATCAATTTCATTATATATGAAATAGATTAACATAATTAAAGTATGCCGCAAACAATTCCCTCCACCTCTATATCATTATGTATTTGAATTCCTTTTTTAGTCCTGTAAATGAACAATAACTATTCTTTGCATCGCATAGTCAACAGAATGCATATTTTAGTGCACTTCATAAATGCATATAAATTTTATTCTGTTTGAAAGCGTGCGTAAAATCACAAAAAATCATTTGAAACGACTTTTTCCCATAGGCCGTAATGTAACGGAAAACTTTGGCTGTCCCTGTAAATGAACAAAGCATGCTACAAACTTCATTACAAATAGGTACCGTGCGATGGTAAACGTCAATACCATCCAAAAATTTCAGGGCAATCCGAGTATATTTTCGAGAGTTAGAGTGCGCACAGACTGCTAGACGGACAGACGGAGTGACAAACCGAAGTCATAAGCACTTTTCAACTTGTGTCCTACATTATGTATCCTGTATTATATGAACTTAAAAAAATATATATACTAAAGCAGTTTAATCTATAACTTCCTATCAGGCATGAAAAATACTTTTATTTCAATGCTTAAATATCATATTTTACTTTTTAGTGCCAATAATTACCCGAATCATACACGTAGAAAATTAATTTACAATAGAAGAAAATTTAATAACCCATTCAGAATGTCTATAATTAAATGTTTGATTAAAATCACAAACAGAAAAAATGCTTACATACAATTAAAAAAAATAAATATACCAATTTGAAAAACACTAAAAATAATAATTAGTATTTATAATTGTACTGTTAAACAACAGCAAACTACAATAGATAAATTAAATGCATTATTAGATTTAACAATATCTCAAAAATATTTCCATATGGTATAAGGAATTCCTATTATTTTATAATTTTGGCAAATGTTAAATCTGAAAACATTGGTTTGAAGATTTAGGATTTTAAAAGATAATTTAAAATATTATTAGCACTAAAAGAAAATTCTTTTAAATGTTTCACTACTGTAATATGTTAAAAATACATTTTCCCAGTATAATGTTAATTTCTAATCTGAAACAGTTTCGTAATCTCATGATAATCGAACATTATATTTAACCCCAAAATAATAATAACTATAAATGTTAGTAATCAAAAAATAGTAAGAAGCCGATAAAATAATTCCAAATCATTGTCGTTCCATACATTTTTAATCTCAAGTAAGAGTAAATTAATGTTTATATTAATTCCAGTATGAATATAGGCATAAATGTCTCTGCGCATTTTTTTTTTTTTTTTTTTTTTTTTTTTCAAGCGATGGCAGATTAAAATATTTTTCTTCACAGTTATCAAATTGGAAAATAACGCTTCTGACAGTTAAAGATCAGTCTCTTACAAATATAACTATTTAACTCATAATATACAACCAGGAATAAAATATTTAAATTAAGTAAAACTTACATGCACGTTCCATTAATATCCGTGTATCCTAAAATGGTCATTTCCTTATCTTAAAATGTTGTAAACGTGTCGTTCTAAAACAAGTGAACTATTTCCCGCGTATTCTCATATTTATTTTTCTGTGGGCAGACGATTTTCGAGCAGATGGTTTGTTACAGATTGTTTGTTTTTGTATACAAGAAATATGGAATTTGAACGCGCAGAAATTTTCTGAAAGTATCATTCATTAAAATTTTGTATTTGAAGAAATGTCCAATGTATTTAATCTTTTCTTTTTATCCGTACCAAATAATTCAAGTTAAAATGTATTGTAAAGTTCCTTTTTTCTAAATAATTATAATAATAATATTCATAATTAGAGTTTATTAGATAAAACATTGTTTAAATTTTTAAAAGGTGTAAAAATAAATTTAATGTATTAACGACAGCTTCCCCCCTTTTTTTCTATTTTTTTAAAGTAAAGTTTGTTTTCCTTTATTTTCGGAAAATGCTAATTTTATTTTAAAAGTCTGAAAGAAGTAGAATTTATGACTTGAATACAAATTATAAAAATATTCTAAAGCAAGAAATGCATAGATGACTAAACTCTGAAGACTCTTTCTACACGCTCATTAAAAGGTGCAGATTTAACTGTAATAGAAAATTTTTAGTTTGAAACCACAGAAGTGTTTCGAATAATTCTGGTCGGTAAAAAAAGAAAGAATGAATGAAATTTCCTCCCAGCAAACTAAATATGTAAAGTGTATAAATTTAATATTCGTAATTGTAAATATATTATCCAAATGCTAGATAAAATTGAAATCATGAAAAAGTATACATTCACTGTCTTAGATATCAAATTGATAAAATATAGCCTAAAAATTTAGTTTATTAATGCTTGTATCGTGCACTTTATTTATTATGCCCCCCCCCCCCTCCCCTTTAGTGACGGAATTTACCATTTGCTATCCACTAATATATTTTCATTCCTTATGCCGCTGTAACTCGTGGCTGTTTAAAATATTTCTCTTCATTTTCAAAGATTTTTGAAGTTCATATTTTTTGTCACACTGTGACTTACAATATGCTGTTTTTTTTGTGACATATGTGACGTGGCGTACGTTACATAGCAGTGACATAACAGAGACGTCACAATTTTTTTTAATTGCCAGAAAAATATAATTTTACAAAAAGTAACATGTTTTGAAGAATTTTCGTAAGTTTTTAAAGTTTTCTAAGAAGTTCACATTTCAGTCACAATGTGACATCACTGAGTGGTTTCATTTCGGTCACAGATGTGACGTGACCACAGTGACTTGCAGTGACGTCACCGTGACCATGCATGCTATGAGGGCAGGTACTTCAGATACCAGTTATACCAATGACTTCAAAGAAATCTTTAATACTTTTCAAGAAATTAATGAATTACTAAAATTTAATCAAATGATCAAATGCTTTAAAAACATGCTAATCTAACAAAAAAATGCAATACCCTATGGACAAAATGTTAATAATAGTTAGCAAATTCGACAGTCTGGCTTCGGAACTTAATTTTTCTGATAATGAGTAATACACCCTCTTTTTCTTTTTTAATTATCCTATCCTGGAATTGCAATTCTATCCGTAATAAAAATTAATGAACTTAGAATTGTTATCTCTGACCATCCTCATATTGATGTAATCTTCCTTCAAGAAACCCGTAACCCTACCTGTAATATTGATATCCCTGGGTATAGGCTGCACTACACACCACGCGCTAGTAATATCCGTTATGGAGGCACAGTCATTTCTATAAAGAATCACATTCCACAACTAATAACACTAATTTAGCAGATATTGACTACACCAGTATTATACTACAACTTCCTAATAACAATATTAACCTTACATCTATTTATGTCAAACCTAATTGTAATTTACCGGTCAATAGTCTAACAAATTTATTTTCACAGCACAATAACTCTTTCATTGCTGGCAACTATAACGCAAGAAACAGACGCTGGAATTGCCATACCACCACTCAAAGATGTATTTCTCTTCATAATTTTATCTCTCACCACCTATTTAGCCTTCATGCTCCCAATACGCCAACACACATTTCCACGACAGCCAATACCCAAGACTTTGCTATCACTAAAAATTTTCCTAACTACTACTATTATTAACAACTTAAGCTCTGACCATCTGCCTGTCTCTTTTAAAATAGACTTAATTAACCCTCTTTCTCATACTCCCTCTGTTGCCATTGACTGGTCAAAATTCACTCATTTCCTTGAAAACTCTGACCTCTCTTACCCTGAAATTCATAATAATGACAATATTGATTCTGCTGTTAATACCTTAAATACCCATATCACCAATGCTCAAAATGATGTTACTGTTCATTATTTCAAAAACAATAACTATTTCACACCTCTACGGTACATTCATAACATGAGAAAAGAGAGAAACCGGCTCCGGCGACTTTTTCAAAATTCTAGAGATCCCGCCCTTAAACCTATCATCAATAGATTTAACAGTAATATGAAAAATGCTATCTATAAGGAGAAAAAAAAAGAACTGGAATAACTTTCTCAAAAATATCTCTAGCTAGGATAATTCTCTTTGGATTATTAAACGTAAACTTAATAGAAACTTTACCCCCATCCCGCCCCCCTTACTGCTTTCAATAAAACTGCTTATAGTGATGAAGATAAAGCCAACATACTTGTTAGATCTTATGCCGACCAATTTTCTCCGCATCCTAACCTCGCTAGCCAGGATCATCTTTCCCAGGTCAGTGAAACTGTTCGCAATTTCCTCGCCAACCCCCCTGATGACCCCCCCCCCCATTACTATTCAACCTATCATCATTCATAATATAATCAGAAAATTTAAAAATCGCAAGGCCCCTGGGTACGATAAAATCTCTAATACTGCACTTAAAAGCCTTCCTACTAACTGCATTCTCTATATAACTCATCTAACCAACTCTATTTTCAAATTTAACTATTTTCCAAAACCTTGGAAAATGTCTATTATTTCTCCTATCCCTAAACCTGGCAATAATCTTGCAATAATCTTTCTGATCCTACTAGTTATAGACCTATCTCTTTACTACCATGTCTTAGCAAGGTTGTTGAACGCGTCATTAGGGCCCAGTTACAACAACACATTGATCAGAACAGTATTCTTATGTCCGAGCAGGACTTTAGGCCCAAGCACTCAACACAACACCAGCTGCTTCGTGTTGTAAAGTTTCTTAGTGAAAAGCTCAACATGAAGATTCCAGTTGCTGCCATATTTTTGGATGTCGCAAAAGCATTTGACAAAGTCTGGCATCAAGTCCTTATTTACAAATTGATTCAGCTTGGATTCCCTGCCAGACTTATATTTTTAATCTTCTCATACCTTTGCGACCGCTCCTTCCGTGTCCGCATTAACAATATCCTTTCTGCAATATTCCTAATCCTAAATGGGATATTTTAGGGCAGTGTCCTCGGCCCACTTTTATTCAACCTCTTCTTTAATGACATACCACGCTCACTCCATACATACATAGCTCTCTATGCGGACGATACAGCAATTTAAGCATTAGCGCACCTCCCGTACATACTATACAGGTGCCTACAGGCTCACATCGACTTTTTCATTAACTGGTGTAACCTATGTCGTGTTCGCATCAACGAAAGCAAAACATCGGCTGTTTACTTTTCTAGAAGGCTTAACTATCTTATCAGACTCACTATCAATAACACCACCATCAATTGGACCAATACTGCTAAGTACGTGGGGTTACCCTTGACCAAAGACTTACTTGGTGACACCACTTTCGTATCATCAGGGGGAAAGTCGCTGGGGCTTCTCAGGCACTTAAACCTCTCCTAATAAGCAACTCTGCTCTAACTATTTATAACAGGTACATACTGTATAACTCTTGCATTCTCCCTATTATGACAGACGCCTGCCCCATTTGGCGGTTCACCTGTAATTCTTCTATGGACAGCCTCAGTAAACTTCACAATAAACACCTACGCATTGTCTGTAATGTCTCACGGTATCTCCGTAATTCCACTATCCGTAGAGACCTTAATGCCCTTACCTTTAGAAAAATAGTAGTCGACCTTTCTAAAAAAAATTATAACAACCTCTACAACCTTCCTAACGAAATACTGGCTGAGCTACCTGACTATGACACCTGCGAGCCTGAGCATAGAAAACGCCCCAGATTTTCCATTATTATGGATGTTGAGGGACCTTCAGTTCTCCACCACTGTCTAAATTTCACTTTATTTCATATTCTTAAACTCATTTTTCACTATCTCATCTTTTTGTAAAAAAAAAAAAAAAAAAAAGTCCTTATATTTTGCAATTACGATCTTTTGATCACTATACTGTTACCTAGTAACAAACAAACAAAAAAAAAATTTATGGACTCTGAAAAGTGTCTTTTTAGGTGCGTTCGTAATTATATAAATACGTAGCACCTATAGTCGTCGTTCAGTCCGTCCGTCCGTCTGTCTGTCCGCATATAACAGAGCGAAAACTACCCATCCGAATGGTCTGAAATTTTAAATATATGATTGTTTCAAAATTTTGTCGAGCCATTTCAAATTTTATGAAAATCGGATGTATAGTTTAATTACAGGGACAGTCAAAAGTTTTTCTTTACATTACGGCCAACGGGAAAAATTATTGCAAGTGCATTTTAATGATGTTACAGTCTTCCGAATGGTCTGAAATTTTAAAGATATAATTGTTGCAAAATTTTGTCGAGCCATTTCAAATTTTAGGAAAATCGGATGTATAGTTTAACTAGGACTTCCCTTTGAGGGATTAGTCTGAGCGATATTCCTGAGAACATAGATTTAATAATAACATGTGGAAGCAAAGAAAGTGAGATGTTATCTTTAATTGTCCATATACTGCGATAAATTGAGATGATGAAAATAAACGAGTCGTAGAATTACAAAATCTTGTATATAAATTCGTATACACTGTTTAAAAAAATGGGAAAGCAAACCATGCAAGACAGACATGCATGGATATAAAATTGTAAGTACGCAATATATTAAAAGCAAAATAGAAAATGAAACTCTAAATTATTTTATATCGTAATTGTAACTGTATAAAATGATGTCAAAAGCACAATCAGACGCTCCGCACCAATTTGAGTAACTTTAAATGACAAATATATCATGTTTGAAAAGAATGGACTATACTTTATATAGTGTGTGCTCCCCCGGAAAAGTTAATATTGTACAACATCTGTTTTCCACGCATGCAATGAGGTTGTGGATAAGAATTAAGGAATTCTCTCTTCTAAATCTGATATAGTATCAAAGTACCGAACACATCAATAGTAGCATGCAATGCATCGTTAGAGTCTGTTTTAGATACGCTCGATCGGATTTAAATGATGAGTGCTTGCTGGACACTACGCTGTATTGTTTTATTTTCAAACATATTCTCCACAAGTTGAGCTGTATTTAGCATGTATTAAATAAAATAAATTGGCAATGATTGCAACATAAAGTATGACACAAAATCTGAATATATCGTCTGCATAACCTTTGAGCTGTCAAAGTGTCATTTGAAGTAATTTACAAATCCATACATATTTTTTCAGCAAATCATGCAAGCTAAAATACCCCCATATGAACCCGATTTCGAAATTTCACCAGAATAAGTTAATATATAAAAAAAATCTTCTAATGACAATTAAGAATATGACCTTATGATAAAATCTCTAGAAAAATGAATCCAAAAAAAAATTCATATCAAATTTAAAACGGCACTTCCCGCTGTTAGTGGCCTTGGCGAGAGAGAGAAAAGCCTTGAGAAGGAACACTTTAACAGGTACTTTCGGCAACCTACTCACTGTTTCATACAGGTCTTTATTTAATATTTACACAATTTATTTAATGCTAGGTGGGTATCTATCTGTTTTGTTGCATTTAAATTGCATGTTTTGCGGAGTTAATGCGGCATTATGAAATATTTAATGTTTCTATACCTAATAATTCCAAATTAATATTAATTGAGAACGCTTTCCGTTTATTTCATCTTTTTAGATTTAAAGTTTTTTAGAAAGCATTCACAGAGACAATTTTAAAATTTAAAACTAACCCGAAGCAAAATTTCAAGGTTTTGGGTTCAGCAGTAACACAGAAATAGAAAATTTTCGAACGTTTTTTGTTTCTACAGTGTTTTATATAGCGACATTTTTAGAAACTGTTCTAAAGCGAGAATTTACGTCATGATAAATACAGCCATGTCAATTTTCATGTTTATATTCCTAACAATTCTATGTACTTTGTTACTTAGATCATCTTTAGATCTTTTTTTTTCGCTTTGTTTAGTCTTTCGATTTTTTAGAATTCATTCTACAACGAGCATTTACATCATATAAATTACTGCCATGCCAAAGTTCTAGTTTCTAACCCCAACAGTATCCCAAAAATTTCCGTATTCCAAATAAATCATAATTTAGAACCTTTCTAGAAATTTTTACGTTTATCTGTCAAATTGAATTTTCGAAACTTTTAGAGAGCGTTCATAGCGAGTATTTACATCTTAAAAGTAACCATCACACCGAATTTAAAGTTTCTAACCCAATCACTATCACAGAAATCGCAATTTTAGATTTTTTTTGCTCCTGCAATGATGTAGGTTGTTGCACTCAAGGGCGGCGCCAGAGGGGGGACCGGGGGGGCATATGCCCCCCCCCCCCCCCCCCCCGTCGGGCACACCTGGCACCCCCCGTCGGGGCCAAATTTTATCGTCGTCGGGGAAATTTTTTTGACTTGAGTGTTGAGTCCTGCTTCGGGTCGGGTAATCCGATTTTTACTGCACACGACCCGAGTCGTGTCGAGTCGGGTGCAAGTTATTTTTTTTATAAAAAGATCTTAGATTAGTTTATAGAAAATGCTACACATGAAATAGCAGGGCGCTGGTTTTTTTTTTTTTTTTTTGCTTTGAAGTCGGATTGGCTTGGCTATAATTTTTTCGGTTTCGGGATGAGTTTTGATTCTTACGCGTCGGTTTTGTTTAAGTTGATTTTTCAAAAAAGTGCCCAGAATTATATCTCAAATTAGAGTCCTGCATCGATTCAGGTTGCCCGATTTTACCTACATCCGACCGGACCGACGGCTCGGATTGAGGATAACTTTTTTCGTTGTGGTTGGGTTCAGTTTCGGTTTCAGATGGGTTTGGGGTTGAGTTTTGATCTCTAAGATTTTGATACTTACGAGCAGTGTTGCCAGGTGTGGAACTTCCGGAATTTATGTGGAACGTCCCGAATTTTCGTCAAATTTTTACGAGTTTAATTCAAAATTGTATTTCTTAGTCTGATACGAGAAAATTTAAGAATTTAACCACATGTCGGTTAAAGGCTGTTGTCTCAACGGCCGGATGTTACCGAAAACCTTATACATTTTGTCTAGATCTCATTCATGTGCGGTCCTGTTTATTCGATTGACCGCAAACTTACGCGTCTATAAGAAATACGATTTCAAGAGGAGAGAGAGGACGTTTAAATTCATCTGCTCGCTTCGATCTTCTCATTAAAAAGCGTAGGGTAAGTATTTTTATAAATGAATGAGTAAATAAAAAGAGAGTTTTGTATAATTATTCAAGCAAACTTAGTATCAAACTAAAAATTAATTCCTTCTTTGTTCATTAATTTCAATATACAGTGAGTAGAGTCTCATTTTATGGATATTAATCTCTATTTAATATACTAGGGGGCTCGGCCCCCTACGAGCTACGCTCGCCAACCCCCGTCCAGACATCGCAGACTCTAAATGCACGCTAATTTGATCGGCTTTAAAAAGATTTCGAAAGATTGAATTATAATTTAAAAAACAGTGGCGATCTCCCTATAAACGAATTTCTATTCATTTCTCTTTGATTGGGGAATTTTAATGCCAAATCCGCTGCGGTACTACTTGATTATCCTGTCGAACAATTTCGTCAAATTATATAAATCGCCAAACCACTCGCCAAATTATACAAATTGATATAATTTTTATTTTAAATAACGAAAGAACAAATGAATTCCTACAACATTAATAAAAACATAAATAAAACATCGAAATAAAAATAACTTGATGACGTATACACATGTAACAACATTTCAAAATAAGCTAATATAAAAGGAATTAAGTAAAGAGAGTCTTTGTCTCCTGGTATTTTTTAACAAAGCGAAAAGAAAGTTCTTTTAAATGAGACATTTTAAATTAATTCTCAAAATATCAAATAAATATCTAGCGCAATTTCTAAATTTAAACTTTTTTGCAATATTATTTTGTGTTCCTTTTATGTAATAACTATAATGTGACGTAAATATGACGTAATTTCTCCTAAGACTTCTAACGCATGTTAATGAATTTATTATTTTACAATATCCTTTCTCTTTTAAAATTCACGTGTATACTTTTTATGACGTAATTTTTAACAAGTTCCTGCTTTTTACACGTAATTATTTAATTCTAATTTGAAAGTTTTTTTCCTGTTTATAATAGTCACGTGTAAATAAATTTTTAATTTGAAGCAAACATTATTGCTTGCGCTTTTTATACAGCTGGCAACAGTTTAAATTAGTACAATTTTCTGAAATCTGTAAAAAAATATCTCTCGAAATGCTGAAAATTTGAATTTAAAATAGATATAAAACCTCGAAAAATGAGTCAAATTAAAAAAATAAATCGATTCTGCACACCGGGAAATTATAACGTACAAAATGAACTAAAAATTATTAAATTCCGATGTATAGTTTTTGCTACTATAAAACTTTTTTAGTGGAACGATTTCGTCCAACTTTAGCATTAAATATCTCTTAAAATAATTCTTCGATTTGAAAACTGTCTGCATCAGCGTGTTTATCAAACATTTCTGTATAATACTACCGATTTTCATATTTTTGTATGCATTATTTTTCTTAATATTAACGAAGATAGACCTCCGGTCACAAAAAATTCAAAACCGGCGGCGGTGACAGCGGTAGTTTTAGAATAGAGATTTTTTTAGAATAGAGAGAAGAATAGATAGATAGAAGAGAAATGGAAGGTATAAATAAGAAAATATATAGATACATAACTTCATTGTAAACTGCGGGAAGATGTGTATATAGCAACTACTAAAATCTTGCATCGGGTCAGTTAACCCGATTCTACTCGAACGTGTTGGCCATTGGCTCTAAAATTTTTCTGCGGATCGGGTTGACTAGCGTTTCCATTTTCGGGTCGTCTCAGATTAGAGTTTTTGTTTCTTGGGAGTCGATTCGAGTACGCCAAATTTTTCCAAAGAAAAGTCCGTCCCACCAGTGGCCGAGAGGTTCTGTGCTCTCGAAGCTGGTATACGGGAGGTGTTGGGTTTGAACCCAATCGCGCCCGTCGGCCCAATCATTCAGAGTTTTCTTCGAACCTTGGATTTCCATGCGTAAATACGAATTAGGTTCCCTTAGAAAGACCCCCCCCACACACACACGGAGGGCACTCCCCCCTCGGGCCCATATCCTTTGAGTAGATAATCGGCCGTCAAAAATCAACCCAACCCAAGGAAAAGTCCAGATTATTGTTTCAAATGATAAAAAAAAAATACTTGTATATGAATAAGTAAATATATGCATTCATTTCTTGAAATATAAAATTGATTTTAGAGATATGATTGCAAACTATTTTCCAGAATTGTTTTACATTTAGGATTGATTTTTTTTTTCTTCACTAGGGGTCTCGGCCCCCTACGAGCTACGCTCGCCAACCCCCGTAGACACCGCAGGCTCTAAATGCACGATAATTTGATCGGCTTTAAAAAGATTTCGAAAGATTCAATTATAATTTAAAAAACAGTGGCGATCTCCCTATAAACGAATTTCTATTCATTTCTCTTTGATTAGGGAATTTTAACGCCAAATCCGCTGCGGTACTACGTGATTATCCCGTCGACCAATTTCGCCAAATTATATAAATCGCCAAATTATACAAATTGACATAATTTTTATTTTAAATAACGAAAGAACAAATAAATTCGTACAACATTAATAAAAATACAAATAAAACGTCGAAATAAAAATAACTTGATGATGTAGTCACGTGTAACAACATTTCAAAATAAGCTAATATAAAAGGAATTAAGTAAACAGAGTCTTTGTCTCCTGGTATTTTTTAACAAAGCGAAAAGAAAGTTCTTTTAAATGAGACATTTTAAATTAATCGTTTTTAATCTGACGTAATTTTTACCAAGCTATTCTTTCTCTTTTAAATAATCGCGTGAAAGTACTTTTGTTAGCAATGAAATATTATTTGCGCTTTCCTAACAAAAATAGTTGAAAATATCCTCTCAAAATATTAAATAAATGTCTAGCGCAATTTCTAAATTTAAACTTTTTTGCAATATTATTTTGTGTTCATTTTATGTAATAACTATAATGTGACGTAAAAATGACGTAATTTCTCCTAAGACTTCTAACGCATGTTAATGAATTTATTATTTTACAATATCCTTTCTCTTTTAAAATTCACGTGTATACTTTTTATGACGTAATTTTTAATAAGTTCCTGCTTTTTATACATAATTATTTAATTCTAATTTGAAAGTTTTTTTCCTGTTTATAATAGTCACGTGTCAATAAATTTTTAATTTGAACCAAACATTATTGCTTGCGCATTTATACAGTTGGCAACAGTTTAAATTAGTACAATTTTCTGAAATCTGCAAAAAATATCTCTAGAAATGCTGAAAATTTGAATTTAAAATAGAAATAAAACCTGAAAAAATGAGTCAAAATAAAAAAAATAATGCAATCTGCACTCCGGCAAATTCTAACGCATAAAATGATCTAAAAATGATTACACTGCCATGTATAGTTTTTGCTGCTATAAAACTTTTTTAGTGGAACGATTTTGTCCAACTTTAGTATTAAATATCTCTTAAAATAATTCTTCGATTTGAAAACTGTCTGCATCAGCGTGTTTATCAAACATTTCTGTATAAAACCACTGATTTTCATATTTTTGTATGCATTATTTTTATCAATATTAACGAAGAAAGACCTCCGGTCACAAAAAATTCAAAACCGGCGGCGGCGGCGGTGACAGCGGTAGTTACTTTTTTTTAGAATAGAGAGATTTCATGCTTAGGATCAAGTTGCAGGTTCGAAAAAAAATATTTTGTCGATTTCGGGTCGGGCATAACTCGAACCGTGCAGGTTTGTAATTAACAATTCGTGTTTAGGGTCGTAGGTTCGTATTTAGAAATTTAAAAAATCGTGTAAAACAGAATATCGACTTACTTGACAATTTAAACTTGATTGTATTGTTAGACTGAACAATTTTAATTAATAACTTAGTTATACTTTGTAGAGTTCTGTATTGGCCCAAATTTCCAGGTTTGGGCTCGGCCCGACTAGTAGAAAGTAGTAGAAAGAAAAGCCCGGCCCGGTATAAAAGTTCAAACTTCGGCCCGGCCTGGTCCGTACAAAAAACAGTAATGGCCCGACCCGGTATAAAAATTAAAAGTTCGGTCCGAGCCCGGCCCGGAAAAAAGTTAAAATCTTGGCCCAAGTCCGACGGAATTTTACGTCGATTTTGTTAAAAGGAGTTCTGACCAAAAATACTTATTTTAGTTCTTTTTTCATGTTTATAATTTTCATTTTTAAAGAAGGTTGCGATATACATTTTTTTAATGAATCTCTATTTGTATG
The DNA here is from genome assembly GCA_963932465.1 of Maratus speciosus. Classification (NCBI taxonomy): domain Eukaryota; kingdom Metazoa; phylum Arthropoda; class Arachnida; order Araneae; family Salticidae; genus Maratus; species Maratus speciosus. The sequence goes on along the minus strand of OZ010790.1, from coordinate 1,170,966 downwards.
TTAATGTTTCAGCTATAATTAATATCGTTAATCAAAAAATTATGTATTGGAGACTTAAAAATCTGAAAAATGCTATACAGTAAAATCTTCTAAGACATCGCATAGGAAAGAAAAAAAAAATGCGTTATAAACAAGTTCCCTTCTTAGCAGGTGTAAATGTATTATTTTCTCACGTATTATTATATTCATTTTGCATGGATCAATAAATTTTTCCATATAAGACAGGATTCCATCATAGGCTAGTTCTTTTTCACACGTTTTGCTGTATTTTAATATTAATTACCCTAGAAATCTACTATTCTTTAAAACGAATAAATTTTAATGTTTAACCCCTTCACGGTCGCATTAAATTACGGTTTAAAAATTCAAATTGCTTATTGGCACCACTTTTTTGAAAAAGAAACATTCACCTTATTTAATGGCAAGTAAAATGATACCATAATAAAGCCAATTACACCGTTTAATAAAACTGGTGGGAATCAAACAATTTGAATAAAAGCCACAGCCTGTGAATATCACGGGAGCGAGAATTAAGGGGTTAATTGTAGAATAATGTCGATTTTAAAATATAAACACTTTTTGCAAAAATTTTTGGCCTGGGATAAATTTTACTGATTTTTGCACTGACCAGGCCATGCCGAGATAATGATTTCCAGGTTGGATCGAGACGGGACTGAAAATATCGGCTTATGAAGACCTAGGAAGAATGAAACCTGCCTCATCTCGGTACGAAAAAAAGAAGTTAGGTCCGACCCGGCCAGAGTGCCATGAATGCAAATAGGCCCGAGCCCGGCACGTGCAGACCTCTAAACTTTGGCTGTTACAAAATAAGCATGAATTTAAAGATTTTTTTTTAGCATCAACATGACTTTGTTTTATGATCGAGTTGATATTAATGAACTTTTACATTCTTATACATATTTCACATTCTTTTACATACTTATATTTTTCTTCAGAATTTTATATTTCAGTTTTAATTTCAGATTTAAATTCTGTATCTTATCAGAAGTTAGAGGACCATGCTGTCTGGTTTCAATGAATATACATTCTAAAAAAAATACGTGATTTGAAGGTGTTTCTTCAATTGCTTTTATTATTATTAAAACACGAAAATTCCTGTTTTGATTTGCCCATTCTCCCCCCCCCCCCCAAAAAAAAAAAAAAAAATATATATATATATATCAGTGGCGTGGCGTGAAAATTTTCGGTGGTCATCGCAATTATTTAAGTTTGTGGTGAAAAATTATTAACTCTAAAATTCAATGGTTGAATCTCTCTATTCTAAAAAAAAGTAACTACCGCTGTCACCGCCGCCGCCGCCGCCGGTTTTGATTTTTTTGTGACCGGAGGCTTTTCTTCGTTAATATTAACAAAAATAATGTATACAAAAATATGAAAATCGGTGGTTTTATACAGAAATGTTTGATAAACACGCTGATGCAGACAGTTTTCAAATCGAAGAATTATTTTAAGAGTTATTTAATGCTAAAGTTGGACAAAATCGTTCCACTAAAAATGTTTTATAGCAGCAAAAACTATACACGGCAGTGTAATCATTTTTAGATCATTTTATGCGTTGGAATTTGCCGGAGTGCAGATTGCATTAATTTTTTTATTTTGAGTCATTTTTTCAGGTTTTATTTCTATTTTAAATTCAAATTTTCAGCATTTCTAGAGATATTTTTTACAGATTTCAGAAAATTGTACTAATTTAAACTGTTGCCAACTGTATAAAAAGCGCAAGTAATAATGTTTGCTTCAAATTAAAAATTTATTTACACGTGACTATCATAAACAGGGAAAAATCTTTCAAATTAGAATTAAATAATTACGTATAAAAAGCAGGAACTTATTAAAAATTACGTCATAAAAAGTATACACGTGAATTTTAAAAGAGAAAGGATATTGTAAAATAATAAATTCATTAACATGCGTTAGTAGTCTTAGGAGAAATTACGTCATATTTACGTCACATTATAGTTATTACATAAAATGAACACAAAATAATATTGCAAAAATGTTTAAATTTAGAAATTGCGCTAGACATTTATTTGATATTTTGAGAATTAATTTAAAATGTCTCATTTAAAAGAACTTTCTTTTCATTTTGTTAAAAAATACCAGGAGACAAAGACTCTCTTTACTTAATTTCTTTTATATTAGCTTATTTTGAAATGTTGTTACACGTGTATACGTCATCAAGTTATTTTTATTTCGACGTTTTATTTGTGTTTTTATTAATGTTGTATTAATTTATTTGTTCTTTCGTTATTTAAAATAAAAATTATATCAATTTGTATAATTTGGCGAGTGGTTTGGCGATTTATATAATTTGGCGAAATTGGTCGACAGGATAATCAAGTAGTACCGCAGCGGATTTGGCGTTAAAATTCCCCAATCAAAGAGAAATGAATAGAAATTCGTTTATAGGGAGATCGCCACTGTTTTTTAAATTATAATTCAATCTTTCGAAATCTTTTTAAAGCCGATCAAATTAGCGTGCATTTAGAGTCTGCGGTGTCTGGACGGGGGTTGGCGAGCGTAGCTCGTAGGGGGCCGAGCCCCCTAGTGTTCAAAAAAGAAACTTTAAATCTTACCTTCACTTATACATGAACTCCAAATGTTCTGCTAAAACTGGATCGTAGAGTTTTAAAAGCTTATTAAGAGTTTTTAAAATATTGCTTGGTCATCGCCGCATCCAGCGATGACCGGACGCCACGCCACTGATATATATATACAGAAAATTATTAAGCTCACGAAAAGTTCGCGAACTGGAGCTCATTTTTTTTTTTTTTTTTTTTTTTTTTTAAATTCTTCAGTCAGAACACGAAATTTTCTTCAAATAATAGGAAAAATTGTTCCAACCACAGACGCATTCCAGCAATTTGCTGCCTGTGCTTTTTACGTTTGAGGAAATGTTTTCTTGAGTGTGTACGTAATAATAATTGCGCTTTTTCTTAAACGGCTGAAAGGAAAAATATTGAAAAAAAAAAAATAAAACGCGGTATTTGTAAAGTAAGCATTATTGTCATAAAACTACTGTTAATTATTTAGAAAACTCTAGCTGGACTAATTTCGCACCATTCCTTTATGGATAAAGTATAGTTCACTTACATTCAATACGATGAAAGGAAGCTATTTAATACAGCAACCTGTTAAGATAGAACGACAAAGAATTGGAAGAACTTTCCAATTTAGACAATCTTAGCTAATATTACGAAAATTTTCAGTTTAATGCGTTATTCCATTACACTGGTTCCGTTTTAACAGGTTTTATTGTAGTGCTTAAAATGTCCCGATTTTGAAGCGTCTGTCCGGCTTTTTTTCTCTCTCTGTCCCGCTTTTTGACCTGATAACATTACTTACGAGCCAAGCTGGAATTAGCTCAATTTTACGAAAAGAATGTCTAAGTTATTGTTTCACATGAAAAATTATATCTTTAAATTTGGATGAGTCGTTTTACGTGTTTATTTTCTACATAAGATAGAATTAATATTACAGATACTATTAATATTGCAGACTATTTTTTGATAACTATATTAAATTATAGATCTTTTTTTGTGTCGAGTCGTGTTCAAGTTGAAGTGTTTCGGTTTAGGGTCAATAGAAAATTGCTGTCGGGTTCAGGTCAGGTTTTGCGTCAACGGAAATTTTTCGTTAGGTTTCGGACTGACTTTAAGGCTCCTGTCCCTGCCGGCGAAGGCACTCACGAGCTAATGCTAATCCTATAGGGAGATATTTTTCTAATATCTCGTTTGCATTTCGCATTTTTAAATATTTTTTTTTTTTTTTTTTTGCTTGCATAGCCGAGGTCCGTCTCTATATCGCGCCTTTTTTACTTTTTCAATTTTTGTTGCAGATATTTTTTAGAAAGACAGTTTCATTTTCAGAACCGGATTTGAAAGTGAAAGTAACTTTATAAAAAATATCTGCGACCAAAATCGAAAAAGTAAAAAAGGTACGATGTAGAGACAGACCTCGGCTATCCAATTAAAAAAAAATTATTTAAAAATGTCGAAATGCAAACAAGTTATTAGATAAATCCCTCCCCATAGGATTAGCATTAGCTCGTGAGTGTCTTCGCCGGCAGGGACAGGAGCCTTAAGTTGAATGTATGTGTCGGGTATAACTCAATCCGCGCAGGAATCTATTTCAGATGAAAAACTACGTCTTTGAATATGAATGACTCCTTGCATGTTTATTTTTCCACATAAAAGATAACATTAATATTGGAGATATGATTACAGACAATTTTTTTTTTTTTTTAATAATTACATTATATTGTGGATCAACTTTCTCTGATTCCGGGTTTCAGGTTGGGATTGGTATTAAGTATTTCAGGTTGCGGGTAGACAGAATAATTTTGGTTGGGTTCGGTTCGGGTTACAGCTTTGTTTTAAATAAAATTTGGTCTTCAAATTTTATTTATTACCCGAGAAGGACCGTAGTTAGGTGTAACGTTTAACTGCTAGTTTTCGCAATGACACTTTCACTAACAAATTTAAATAATTTTATTTTAAAATAATTTTTGGTCACTTCATGCATTTTTGATAGGGATTTGTCGACTGTTTTTTTTTTTTTTTCAGTTACCTCCGACATTAAAATATATGGTCAGCTCAACCCGGCCGGAACACGAACCGCGTTTCGAAAAAAATTGGTTATCCACCTTACCTGATGCGCGACTCTTTGGTTCGATTCATAACCGGAGAAATGCCCCATACTTTGTCTTTCACGCACTGCTGTGTATGTGCACGTAACGTGCACATACACACGTGCACCATATATGTGCACGTAAAATCTGTAATATTGAATGACCGCTTATTGGGAGGTTGCTGTGTGGAAGAAGAGTACGAAGCAGAGTTTTTCCTTTCGGGTAATGCTCAAAAGTGTGGAAACTCTTTCTGTCGTGGATTCGTCCGCCTATAAAGATTAGGTGATTAGTAGGTGTTTCAAAAATAACATTAAGAGCTTTTTTTCACTTTATTTATCTACAATATTCTTTGACAAGCTTCAAAATTTATGTTTCGAGTAAAAATCGTTTGGCCCTCTGCAATTTATCTCTAATTTAAATAGCAGTATGAGTGTTAGAGACCTGCGCGTTTCGGGAATATGCCAAATCCGAACTCGAAAATTTTATGTTTTTCACGTGATTGATCAACATATTCCACCTGTTATTTCAAAAAGGGGTAAAAAGAAACAAAGAAATGTTTTATTGTTCATTTGCTCCAAAAAAATTCTGAAGTATAAATACAGTCCCGGTCCGGCCGGAATCTACAGAAAAAAAATGCAAGACCCGGACGTCTCTCGAGGATAATGAAGTTCAGGCCTGGACCAACTTTTCAAAAGCTAAAGTTTAACCCGAGCCCGTACCGAGTTTTCAGATAAAATTAAGCCAAGCCCGAGTTTAATGAAAGAAACTTTTACCGAGTTCGGGCTTCGGAACAGGCCAGGGCTCGTGGAAACCTCTAATATATATTTTGAATTCGGCCCCCCTGTCGGGGATACTGTGCCCCCCCCCCCCCCCCGTCGGGCAAGTTCTGGCGCCGCCCCTGGTTGCACTGACATAAATTATAGACTTCTCTTCGGAGCAGAAATGGCCACCAACATTTTTTTAAGTTGGCTATGTAGTTTCAGACTTAACACCTCACAAACGCGCAAACATTATTAATATTATACACTTTATAATATTATATCGCTTTATAATATTAGCATAGATGTACAAATAAAAGAAGCCATTTATCTGTTACAAACTAAAGTTTCCGTCGTTGCCTAGAAATTCAAGAATGTTTGTTCTGAAAAATTAATTTCAAAATTTAACATACAACATAAAACAAACATTAAAACAAGTAAGAAAATTCATGCGTACAGCATAGATTATGAAACACTTTCCAACACTCCCTGAAAGCTTTTACGAAACTTCGTTACTTAGGGAAATAAGATAACTAAGTAAACATTTAAAACTCTGATTTCAGTAGTTACCGCCCATAGCCAAATCAAATATGTATCCAATTCTTTTGAACAGCCCTGTATTCGATCTGTATGTTGATATATATACTATATATTGGGAAATTTTAGTTTAGCAAGAAAATGCATAACAGGTTGAAATTCATCTTTCAGCAATTTATACTAATAGATGAAAACATACTTGAATACTTTTGTACAGCCCTGTAGTTTACCTAGTACCTTTATTACATGCCACTATTTGGCTAAAATTTAATTCAAACTAAAACACCCTTAAAACTACTCAATTACATTTCCAGAAATTATCACCCATAGACGGGAACCGTATCCAACTCTTTGCGTGGCCCTGTATATCATTTTATCTATATTCTACAAATATTTCGTAATACACTAAACTCAGTTCAGCGTAAAAATGCATAACTCCTTTAAAACCCATCTTTAAGCAATTTATTCTCATACTCAGTAACCTTTACGAATTCATTTTTGTAGCCCTGTATATGAACTATAGCATTTATACGCACTTTATAGTATGCATAAATATAGTGAACAAGTAGGTAAGTGTGATCACAGATCGCACAGAGGGTTTCGTTTAATATTCCTTTCAAAACACTTTATCCTTTCGAAAAATCTCTTAGTTCCACATTTCTCAACCAAGGGCGCACTCTATTCTAAACAAACCTCTATCCGAACGAAACTCTGTTTTATAGACTATCTGTAGATATATTAGTCGAGGGGATTGGGCCGATAGCACCCGAGATAAGAAGGCGCTCCTGGTGGTAAAAAGTGGGACTAAAATATGTAAGGCTATGGTGCATAATATGAAAGAATGGTCAAAGGGGTGTCGGCAAAAGTTGGAAAAGTGCTCCCCGGTTAAAAAGGGCGGAGGTTAGAAAAATTGCTTAGAATACCCAAGTTAGAGCCCGGAGGAGTAAATAATATAAGCCTTTTTGAAAATTTTATGATTTGCCGTGTGGTCTGAGGTATTCAGCTATACGTATGCAAAAATTCATGTCTCCAACTTAATTAGGGGCTCTCTTAGAAAGAATTGCTTAAAATACATATGTGGTAGCTCAAAGGGTTAAACGTAAGACTTTTTCAAGATTTTATGATTTGTCGCCTGGTCTCAGATGTTCTGCTGTAAGTATGCAAAATTTCAAATCTCCAATTTCTCAGTTAGAAAGAATTGCTTAAATTACGCATGTGGAAGCACATAGGGTTAAATGTACGATTTTTTCAAAATTTTATTATTTGTCGTATGATATGTGGTGTTCATCTGTAAGTATGCAAAATTTCACGCCTCCAACCTAAGCAGGGGCTCACTTAGAAAGAATTGTTTAAAATACACATGTGAGAGCTCAAAGGGTTAAATGTACGGCTTTTTCAAAATTTTATGGTTTGTCATTTGATGCGAGGTGTTCAGCTATAAGTATGCAAATTTTCACGCCTCCAACTTAATTAGGTATTCACTTAGAAATAATTGCTTATAGTACCCATGTGAGAGCCCGATGGGTTAAATGTACGACTTTTTCAAAATTTTATAGTTTGTCATTTGATGTGAGGTGTTCAGCTATAGGTATGCAAAATTTCACGCCTCCAACCTAATTAGGACTCACTTAGAAAGAATTGTTTATAATGCACATGTGGGAGCTCAAAGGGTTAAATGTACGGCTTTTTCAAAATTTTATGATTTGTAGTTTGATGTGATGTGATCAGCTATAAGTATGCAAAATTTCACGCTTCCAACTTAATTAGGGCTCACTTAGAAAGAATTGTTTAAAATACATATGTGGGAGCTCAAAGGGTTAAATGAACGATTTTTTCAAAATTTTATAGTTTGTCATTTGATGTGAGGTGTTCAGCTATAAGTATGCAAAATTTCACGCCTCCAACCTAATTAAGGCTCAATTGGAAAGAATTGTTTAAAATACACATGTGGAGCCCAAAGGATTAAATGTACGACTTTTTCAAAATTTTATGATTTGTCGTATGATATGTGGTGTTCAGATATAAGTATGCGAAACTTCAAGTCTCCAACATGTATAGCTTCTGAGAACGGGCTTTGTGATAGACGGACAGACAGACAGAGGAGCGAGACGAATACGGTTTTGTCAGATGTACGAAACCCTAAAAAATAAAGAAAATAAGAAAAAATGATGCTATAAAGCAAAATATTTTATTAAACATCATATAATTGTTTCTAATTTTCACACGCGAAATATAAAATATGCTTTTGGCGATTAAAAAATGCCATTGAAAGACTATCGCAAAATCTCAAATCAAAGTTTTTGTGCCTTTTTTAGGTGCGTTCGTAATTATATAAATACGTAGCACCTATAGTCGTCGTTCAGTCCGTCCGTCCGTCTGTCCGTCCGTCCGTCTGTCCGCATGTAACAGAGCAAAAACTACCCATCCGAATGGTCTGAAATTTCAAATATATGATTGTTGCAAAATTTTGTCGAGCCATTTCAAATTTTATGAAAATCGGATGTATAGTTTAATTACAGG